>CM072769.1:147158182-149658182 GCA_036936925.1 Cenchrus fungigraminus
TTTCTTACCGGTGATGATCTCGTAGGGAGTCTTGTTCAAGTACTTGTGGAGGTAGAGGCGGTTGGCGGCATGGCACGCGGTGTTGATGGCATCCGCCCAAAATGAGTCAGGAGTCTTGTACTCATCAAGCATTATTCTTGCCGCTTCAATCAACGTACGGTTCTTCCTCTCAACAACGCCATTTTGTTGAGGAGTGTATGGAGCGGAGAGTTCATGCTTGATGCCTTCTTCATCAAGGAACTCTTCAACTTGAGTGTTCCTAAACTCCGAGCCATTGTCACTTCTTATGTTCTTGACCTTTAGCTCGAACTCATTTCGAACCCTTCTTATGAACTTCTTGACCACTCCCTTTACTTCACTTTTATCTTGCAAAAAGAACACCCAAGTGAAACGGGAAAAGTCATCAACAATTACTAAACCATATTTGTTACCACCGATGCTTATGTAGGCAATTGGTCCAAACAAGTCCATGTGTAGAAGCTTCAATGGTCTTGATGTTGAAAGGATGTTCTTGGCAGGATGATGCGCTCCAACTTGCTTTCCCGCTTGACAAGCACTACATAACCTATCTTTCTCAAAAACAACATTTGTTAGTCCTAGGATGTGCTCGTCCTTTTGAAGTTTGGCCAAGTTCCTCATGCCACCATGGGCTAGTCAGCGATGCCATAGCCAACCCATGTCGGATTTTGCCACTAAGCAAGCCTTAGGGTCCACCTTTACTTTTGTGAAATCCACATAGTAAAGCTTTCCCCTTAGGTGACCCGCAAAGACAATAGAGGAATCCTCACTTCTAGAGACGGTCACACCCTCTTTGGTAAAGAGACAATTGTAGCCTTTCTCACAAAGTTGTGAAACCGACAATAAGTTGTACCCTAAACCTTGAACATGAAAAACATTTTTAATTGAATTTGTTGTTGAGATAGCAATTTTACCTAGACCAATCACATCTCCTTGACCATTATCTCCATATATGATAGTTTCCGTAGGGGTGTCATAATGCTCAAGGGAAGCAAACAAGCCTTCATCTCCGGTCATATGATTAGTGGCACCACTATCAATTAACCATGCGGTTCCACCGGAGGAGTAGGCCTACAAAACAAGTTTAAGCTTTTGGTTTAGGTACCCAAAAAGATTTGGGTCCTTGGAGGTTAGAAGCATAAACTTTTGGAACCCACACACTCTTTCTCATAGCCTTCTTGGCATAGGCTCCAACATACTTGACCACCATTTTACCATTGTGGTCCAATGTCACAACATAGTCGCACGTGTAGTTGGGAGAGGGCTTGTGTTCCACCACATTCTTTGATGCCTTTGATGGAGAATTAACCCCACCATTTCCTTTTGTGGTGTTCACAACTTTTGGCTTTTCTTTTGTTGTGGTAGAGGTGGTTACTCCATGGGCAATATCCATAATAGTGTTGAGGTAGCCACCCTTGTTCCACAAGGGGATCTCATGCCCTTTCACCACCCTTCTACCATTGACCTTGTTGTCCTTGTAGTGTCCAAGTCCTCTTGTGTCAATTGCCTTGGGTATGGACTTGGCACCCAACTTGCCTTGGTTGATCAACATGTTCAACCGGGCAATCTCCTTATCCTTGCTCTTACTTGATTCTTCTAGCTTTGCAAGGTTAGTCTTAAGAGCATTTATATCAACATTAGAACATATAGAGCAACCTTTGCTAGTGGAGGCATTAGAGTCAAAGTTTGCTTTAGGGTCGGCCTTGGTGCTTTCCCAAAGAGCACTATAGTTTGCTTCAAGATTTTTATATTTATCCGTCAAGCATGAGAAGCTTGATTGAAGCTCACTATGAGTGGCCTTTAGGGAAGCCAAAGATTCATTTGCCAAAGAATAGTCCTTTAGCATCCTCTTGTTAGAGTCATTGGCCAAGGACAAGCCTACGGTCAACTTCTCCACCTTAGCTTTCTCCTCGGCAAGGGTTTTCTCTAGAGCAAGGTTTCTTTCCTTTTCACGGATAAGCAAGTCTTCTTGCTCATGGAGAATCTCCTTCTTTTCCTCTAATTTGTCCAAAAGCTTTTTAATTTCTTTATGGCCTTTTTTACCAAATTGCTTTATCATGTTAGCCTCCATTTCTTTTTTCTCATCTAGGTTGTCTATGTCATTACTTGGTGTGAATGATGATGAGGTGAGAGAGGATGAGGTGGCCATAAGGCAAAAGTGAGAGTTGTCCTCATCATCGAAGAGGTTGTTGAAGAGGCGTGGTGAAAATGCTCCTTGTGCCATGGCAAGTGTTGCCATGCCTTTCTTCTTTGGTGCTTCATCTTCATCACTTGAGTCCCATTGTTGACCCACGTGAGCACGCCCTTGGTACTTGTTCTTGTACTCTTTGCTCTTCTCCTTATACTTCTTCTCTTCCTCATTCTTGTTCTTGAGACACTCAGTAATGAAGTGTCCATACTCTCCACACTCATAGCACTTTCTTTGCGACTTCTTCTTTCTATCATCACCGCCTTTCCTTGATGACTTGAACTTCAAGAACTTCTTGTACTTCCTTATGCTAAAGGCGGTTTCTTCATCCGTGCTTTACTTCCACCACTTGAATCTTCATTCTTAGTCTTGGAAGTCTTGGGCTTTACTTCCACCACTTCACTAGAGCTAGCATTGAGGGCTAGACTCTTGTTCACCTTCAAGGTAAGTGACTTCTCCACGTCTTGATCAACTAGCTCTTGATGCAAGATCTCACCAGGAAGTTGATTGGGTGTCATGTTGTGGTAGTTTGGGTCTCTTCTTATCATAGTTGCTAGGTTTGGGTTCTTCGGTGTGAAGGCTCTTAGCAACTTCTTTGTGACCTCATCATCCCAATCATTGCTTCCTAGTGCTTTGATGTCCGAGACAAGGAGTATTAGCCTATCATACATTTGTCTTACGGTCTCTCCATCCTTCATGACGAAAAGCTCAAGCTCTCCATGAATCAAGTCAATCTTGCCTCTTCTCACATGATCGGTACCCTCATGTGCCTCCTTGAGTGTATCCCAAATCACCTTGGCAATTTGGATGTTCCGGACTTTGTTGAACTCTTGAGCACACAAGGATGATGTGATGACTCTTGTTGCTTGAATATTGCTGTGGAGGTCTTGTTCATGCTCGATCGTCATGGCTTCACCTTCGGCGGGTATTGTCACACCTACACACACAATCTTCCAAAGAGAAGGGTGAAGCCCGTAAAGGTGCATTTGCATATCATAAGCCCATTTGGGATAGTCTTTCCCATCAAAGTGGGGAGGCTTTCCCAAATGTATGGAATAGAATTTTTCGTTAGGATTGTTGCCCGAGATGTGTCCGTAGTGGAATGGCACTTCGTAGTAGCCGGAGTGGGAGTACTTTGCTTGCTCCTTCTTGATCATCTTCTTGAGGAGCTTCTTGGCCATCTTCTTTGCCGCCTTCTTCTTCTTGGCTTTCCTTCTTTTCTTCGCCGCTTTCTTTGGGTCATCGTCACCATCCTTGACATCTTCATCACTTGAGTCGGAGTCCGAGTCCAAGTCGGAATCATCGGAGCTCGCGATGTTGGATGGTGTACGGCTTGGGGCCTTCCCCATTAGCTCTAGAGCTGCAGCTTGGTCTTGAGCGGCCTTGAGCTCTCTCTCTTGAGCTTCCTTGGCGGTGATTCTTGAGCGGCAACATCATCACCATTCCCCGACATCTTGATCCCTTAGCGGTTAAGCCTAAATCAAGGGATTAGGCTCTGATACCAATTGAAAGGACCTTGTGATGCCTAGAGAGGGGTGAATAGGATCACTTCGAATTTCTGAAACAAATGCAGCGGTTAAATACAGGTCGGTACTACCGGTACTGTGTCGGTTCTACCGAGGGGCTCGGTACTACCGACCTAGCAGAGATGGTTAAAACAAAATTCAAAAATGATAATGATTCTAGCAATTCTACTTGAACCAAGAGTTGAGTTTAGATGCTAAGAACCTCCTGCAACCAAAGATACAAGTTGGAACACAACAAATAAGTAGATCGGGCCAAAACACACTTCTAGGGTTAGAGAAATAGAGAGAACTCAAACAAGCAATTGACAAGAGGTTTAATCCGAAATTCACTTCCACAAAGGAAGCTACGTCTCCGTTGAGGATCCCACAAAGGGAGGGCTATCACCAAGAGCCTCTTGCCTCACCCAAACCCCACAAAGAAAGATTGGTGCTCACTAAGAATTCTCCACCAAGGAGGGGTAATACAAACGATCCCGGGTGCTCCACACGAAGAGGGCACTCAACGGGCAACGCCTAACCGTCTAGAAGCAAGCTTCAAGAGTAACAAACGCGAATCGATGCCCGGAGATGCTTCAAGTGCTCTTGAGGTGAAGGAGATGGATGGGTCACTCAAAGCTTCTCAATCTCACACCAAGAATCTCTTCCTCACTCAAGCCCTAGCTCAAGGAATCAAAGGATTGACTCTAGGGAGGAGTGGAGAAGGGGAGTGAATGCTCTTGGGTGTGTTTGTCTCGGGTTAGGTCAGCAGCAAATGAAGGGAGTGAAGAGGGGGTATAAATACCCACCCTCCAAAACTAGCCATTACTATGCTGAGAACGCAGGTTATCGGTACTACCGACCTCAGGTCGGTACTACCGAGGGGCTCAGAGAAAAGGAGACAGAAACGCTTTATCGGTAGTACCGACCTGGGGTTAGAACTACCGAGGAGCCCCGGAAACGAAACAGAAGGTCTTTATCGGTAGTACCGACGTGACGTCGGTACTACCGAGGGTTTTGAGAAAACCAGACAGAAACCCTTTTTCGGTACTACCGACCCAGGGCCGGTATTACCGACAAAAGGCAGACAGAGAGGAAAAACAAGGTATGTGTACGTGTAAGCTTTGTGTCTCTCTAGGTTTTCTTGATTCACCTTTCTAAGTACTTTTAGCATCTCTAGACGGTCAATTCGCATCCCTCTTAATAGTACGGTGTTTCCTATACTCAAATTCGAAATATAAATCAATTTAAACCTCCAATTGAGCTTCAACACCGAATAGAAGGTATGAGGGGCTTCTTTTGATCAAAACAAATTTTATCCCTTTAATTCCTGCACACATCTCATTGAAAGCATTAAATCATCCAAATTGTATTGTCATTATCACCAAAATAATTAGGAGCCTAGATGCACTTTCAAATACTCTACGTCCAGTTGTGGTGGATTATGCGGGAGGTTGAAGATGAGTTGTCCCTGTGCATGGAGCCCTAGGCCGCCTTATATGGGGAGGACAGGCTAGGGTTTGCATGCCAGGGTCGGTTGACCCGTGTTGGGGTCGGTTACAACTGTGGGAGGCTTATCTCCCGGATTACAAGGAGTATCCCGTGATACTCGGAGCTACAGGCGGCGGCGCGCCAGGTCGCAGTGTCTTGACTTGCACGCCAAGCTTCGTAGGTCTTCCGGAGTCTTGATCAAGTCGCCCGCGGTCGTCGGAGGCGCAGATAAGGTCGCTGGGCCCACTTGGCAGGTCGGCTGGTCTTCTGGAAGGTCGGGTCCACTTGTCAGGGCCCCCTGAGACCCTGGCCGGTGGGGACCCAGGGTACCCATGTCTCTCACCGACTGATGGGGTCCGCAGTTGGCAATCCGGTTTTGCAAGCCAGGTTGGCTTGCCAATGCAAGTATAGCAAGTGTGGGGTGAGTTTTGGAAGTGAGATAGGATGGCAAGCCGAATGGCAAGTCTCTTGGAGCATGATTTTGAGCTTCACTTACCAAATTTAGAATCTTACCAAATTTGACTTGAGGGTACGTGTTGGATGTCAACTCTCTTGAAGTTGCTCTAAATGGTTCAATTTTTTTAAAAAAATGTTTGACTTACGACAAACCTAAATAGATTTTAGGAGTGGGTTTAAGTGAAACTGCAACTTTCTTTGTTTTGAGATTGTCCGGTTCTCCTTTCATTACACCACCGACAATGACAATAGCCTATAAGCCTAATATGTACGGGGTACTTGTTATGTTCACAAAATCACGTCAGGTCTTTGTACCTACTGTACCGTGCTTGTAGCTTAAACTTAAACAACTGCGTCAAGATGGAAAGCAATTAAAGGAAGCTAAGGGATTGATCGAAGGCACGCAATGCCATAAATAATGCTACTACACCCTCTTTTATTATTATATATATTTGTTTAAAAATAGCGCAGATCATATGCTGAGCTGCGTACACTAACAAATGCACAGCACAATTCGTTACGCTAATAGCTGTTGCAAAATATGACCCATGAGCTGCAAAGACAAAAAAAATCTAGACGTGGAATGAATATGATTCGTGACCAACTGGGATAAAACATATATCAAGTAGTGACGCTCTCCATCATTGCCAACGACGCCACTAATCCTGGCCATATTTGCCGAAGGGGGGAAATGTAAGGCTGACGATGGTAACCACGTGTTGTCGTCGCAGCTAAAGAACATCGCTACATGCCTACATGTATGTTACCGGTTGTATCAAAATTACCTCTTGTAGAACATGTCAACATCAACTTTCTTTTAGACTTGGACTTAAGGTACATTAAAATTGAGTTTACACACACACACACACACACACACAATGACACAAATATATACACACACACATGAAACTTTATTTGAGACTGAACCGGTTGATTTAGCTCTGTTTGGATCCTTTTATTTTGAAATAATTGGAATCTAATTGATGGAGTAAGCTACTTGTGCTTTGATTACAAATATTAAAATGGAATTCAGTTCCAAAGTTTGGATTATAATAAGCCTATTTTTAAAATTATGAGGGTGAAAGATGGAAATTGATCATATAAATCATCATGCTATGTTTCTAATTTGCAACTAATGATTAACAAGTTGAACATGACATCTACTTAATGGTTGGAATCTAGGTTACGAATATTATTAGAATGAAATTCAATTTCAAGATCCAAACGGCCAGTGTTTTTATGTTATAGCTAGTGCGCTGCAACATCTCTTTCTTCTTTTTTACTTAGGAATTGAAATGCATGTGTAGCCCACTATCTCTGACTTCAATAATAGTCCTCTTGGAAACATCAAATGCAGGTCGGGAAAAGCACAAGAAATCAGGCACTAGATTTACCCCGTCGTTCCATTTAAACTAGGGCATTAGTTGGTTAGAATTGACTATATCAAAATGTCACATCGAGGGTAAAACTACTGATTAGAAAGGCTAAACTTGATTTAATTATAAAATTAGTTACACAGATGGACGGAAATTGCGAGACAAATTAATCTATTAAGTCTAATTAATCCGCCATTAGAGGTTGTTTACCATAGCACGACATCGCCTAAATATGACCTAATTAGGCTCATTAGATTCGGCTCACGAATAGTCGGAAGGTTATGGAATGAGTTTTGTCATTAAGATACGTTTAATACTCCTAATTAGTGCGACAAGTTTGATGTGACAGGTGAATAGTGGAGATTTGACGAGTCCTTAATTAGATTTGGTTCGACGTGACAGACTCATTAGGGTCTGTATAATTTCCTCAATTCAGACTTTAATTCACTATTCACCCGTCACATCCGATCACATCGATTCACATCTTCTATCACAACACGCGCTCTAAAGCACATTTTTTTCACAACTTTCCACCCTAATGCATTGTTCATTCACAAACTTGATGACCTAAACACCACGTTTAGAGCAACTCCAAGAGACTAAGTATAATCCTAACTAAATTTAAAGTTTTACAAGCTCAGTAAAAAATAAAAGATTTCATACAAAGGTGGGAAAACCAACAAACTCTTCAAATCTTAACTCTCCATTTTACAAATTAACTCGAGTTCTCACAGATTGGTCCTTAGATTTTGCAGATAGGTCCCTAGAAGTTTTACAATCAAAGCAATCGGGTCCCTAGTCCCTGTTTCACGGCAGGGGAAGGTCTATCCGGCCGAAATCCGGCGAGCTCGCTCGCCGACGGGAGGCAAAGGTGGGGGAGGAGCAAGAGGATGTCGAGGGCTATCTTCTGGTAGATTTTCGTGGGGTCGGGGATGACTAGGGTAGGGGGCGCAACGGTGGCGGACCTCCGACGGCGGAGATCTCGGCTCCGGTGATGGTCCGACTAGGAGCAAGCGGCGGAGACAAGTCAGAGAGCTTCAACAGTCTATGGGGAGTCGGTTTAGAGGCTCAGATCTGGTGGAGGATGGCTGGGAGGAGGTGAAAGGACCTTGATGTCGCCTAGAGGGGGGTGAATAGGCGAGACGACCGAATTAAACTTTTCTTCCCCAAAAACTTGAACTGACATGCGCCACCGGTCAGACCGGTGAGGTTGACCGATCAGACCGGTCCTGGCTATACTTCATAGGAGGGCACCGGTCAGACCGTTGCTTAGCACCGGTCAGACCGGTGTAGCACAGAGCACCTGCAAAAACTGCTTCAAGCTCCTCTTGACTTCTAGCATGAACCAAAATTGGTGAGTAGCCTTGGTAGATGATCACAAGCTAGGTAATCACCCCTACACACACAAATAGCACACCCAAGTAGATCGAAGTGGAATCAAATCAAATATGCTAGAAAACAACTTAGAGAGGCAAATCACAATGAGACGCAAGGATTTATTTCCCGAAGTTCACCTCCCACTAAGGAAAGGCTACGTCTCCGTTGAGGAGCTTGTAAGAGATTTGAGTTCTCAACTAACTCTTCCCACAACAAGCCTGGTCTCTTTCAACCACTTTCCTCAATTACACTAAGGCGATCTTTTCCACGAAAAGACAAGATCACAGCCCTCACAAACTTGCCGCTGCTCACCACAACTTGGGAGCTAGCCGACGATGCCTAGCCGTCTAGGAGGCAAACCTCCAAGAGTAACAAATGCTTCAATGCTTGTAGACGCGGAACAAAAGTGCTCAAGCTATGGGAATGCTCTTGTTAGCTCACAAAGGCTCTCTTGAGCTCACTCTCTCAACCCAACTCAAAGTATATGGCTTGAATCCACAAATCTCACAAAGAGAGGTTGGGGAGAGCCACTAAAAAGGCTTTAGGCTTGCAAGGAATGGTTTAGAAGCTCAGCAAGTTCACCAAGTACAACAGCCCACCACAAAAGAGGGCGTGGGGTACTTATACCCCTCAAAGGATTAAACTATCTGTTAGCTATCGGGTTGAAAAACTAGCTGTTGGGTCGGCTGCACCGGTCAGACCGATGCCCCTGATCGGTCAGCTCCCGAGACACCCCAAAACCCTTTCTTTCACTCTAACACTTCACCAAAGAGATGAAGTGGCTCAGGTTAGGTTAGGAAGGGTTGTTAGCACACTCTAAGGCTCTCAAGGCTATTTCTCACAAAGATTTTCTAAGAGCACTTGACTTGGTCATAAAGCAAAAGTTTCATCCCTCTTGATAGTACGACATACCTATACTCAAGAATAAATAAAACACCATGTCAACCTCTTGAGCTTGAATGTCTTCAATCTTGTCATACTTGATCAATTTCCACTTGAGAGCTTTCAACTTAGCCAATATCTTGAGCACTTCCATACTTGAACTAGTGACTTAAGATCTTTCCATATAGTATAGGAATGGACGCTTAGATCCTTAAGTCACTCCATATTGCCAATCTTAACACATAGATGAGTTGTATTGCTTCCATCGGTTAAAGCTTGGATATGATACTTCAATACCCCACGGATACTAGTTACTTCACCCTAGCAAAACACTAATGGTAGCCACGCTAGACCATAAGATTACTTAGGACTCCGCTCTAGTCATCTTGGTTGATCTCTTCATCACTTACCTAATCCACATTGAGTTCAGCTTTGCTTCATCCATAATTAATCTTCATTTGAAATACCACTTCAAATGTTTGTTCTTAGTTGACAACGAATATGCAAACTTCCAATTGAGGATCATCAAATATATACTCATCCTTGTACCCTTTTGCAATCACCATATGAAGTCTTGCATTACTTATTTTGAAATACCATTTCTCTTAAAATAATCCCTTTCATTTGCGTCCAAGCTATCACGTGCTTTGGAAACCTTGTAAATTAATCTTGAAATAAACTCCAACATCTTCTTTCAAACTAGCTTGTTATTTATCAATATTTGCACAAAGGATCAACACTTGCGTACTTTCATTCATGTGAGCCATACAATATTCATCAAATAATGTGAACCACAATTGCATCATGAATAATATATTTAAAGTCTGTTCACATTCTTAAACAAACAAGTTAGTCATTTAATCGTTTTGTCATTCAATTCACCAAAATCCACTTAGGGGCCTAGATGTACTTTCAAGAGGTTGCCGGCGTTAATGGTGGGTGGAGGTGGTGCTCAGCACGGGTCCGGTTGGGGTCGTCGCTGCTCGACCCGTCACTTGGGGCAGGCGCTGACGCTGTCGCCGGCTTGCCGAGGAGCGACTGGCTGCTCGCCGCTCGAGGCAATTTCCACTTGAGGCCGCGACGCGCGCACCGAGTCCGCGTCAAGCAGAGGAGCTTTTTTTGGTCAAGGGAGGGTGGGAGCATCCCACCAGATTTTCATTTAAAGGCTTTTATAGCAAGCCAAAAGTTTTACAAACTGGGGATTTCAGCAATAAAACAAGGGAGCTTTGAATGAAAGCCCACAGGGGAGACGGGTGATGGCACACCTAGCGTTGAGCGTCGGCCACTCCAGCTCGTCAAGGAGACAGCGCCAGCCACTCCAGCTCGTCGAGGCCGGCGGCTCCAGGATTTGGCTGCGCACGTCTGGTGGACGCCATATCCAGTGATGGTTGGAAGGGAGGAGAGCTCGGCCATGCTCGGTGAGGTGATGGTTGCGCACATCCGGAGGAAGGAGAGTGTGGGGAGGGAAGGAGCACGAGGAGGGAGGAGATCGTGAGATTGCGAGCGCTGTGGCTCGCCAAAGATTGCGAGCGTGGGTGGCGGTATTCCGAGTTGGATTGCGAGGGACGCCGGTTGGCGAGTGTGTTGGAACACGGTTTTCAAGTGTTCTCTTTATTTTACTGATACAAAACGTTTTTCCTAGTCTCTTGAATTTCTCTTAGAGTAACTTCAACCGTTTGCTATCTTAACTTGACATCTATCTAATTTTGGCAAAATATAAAAAATTAGCCTCCAACAGTTTGGTAAAATAACTTGGTATCAATATCAACTTGACATCCCTCCCCTCGACGCGCGCATATATGCGCGCTAGTATCCGCGGTGCATCCGTTGCGTAGGAAGAGGTGGAAGGACGTTATCTCAGGGTTCCTAATATAAGTTTTCAAGAGGTGGAAGGGCATAACATAATTTTGTTTCTCTCTTAGTATTTCTGATGTAAGTTAGATTTGGATTTGACAAGTGAATTATACCAAATTGTTGGAGATGAACTCGTTTTTTACTTGACATATCTTTTCAGAAGTTAGCAAAATACAAAATTTATCAAGTAAAATTTGACAAATTTTTAGAAATGCTTCTAGAAAGGAATCGCAATTCTCAATTCATCTGTAACATTTTCACATATACTTTCGCATTTTTTTACAACTCCAAGAGCTTTACATATACTTTCGCGTTTGGCAGCGCTGAATGGACTTGTTTGTTGGAGTCGGGTATCTCGCGAGCACGCTCTTGGAGTGACGTGGCAGGTTCCACACCGGCATCTGTGTCTGTGTTTGGTTGCGGTGAAAAAAAAAATTCATAGAAAAAGAATCTTGCATCCATGAAATATCAAATAAAGTTTATTTGTAAAAAATTTTCACAGATAAATACTATTTTGCACGACGAATTAATAAAGATAATTAATTAACCTTTTCAGTTCGAACACGCACGCAACATGGTGAACACGCACTCCGCCGATCCCGTCGCCGTCGCCACTCGCCAGTCGCCACCACCACGGGGCCGCGCCACGCACCCCCGTGACGCCGAGGCCCCACCTGTCCCCCGTTCTCCGCAACCTCGGCACCCCCAAGAATCGGCGAGGGGGCGGCACGCCATCGGCGGAGCGGTCCTCCCTTCTTTATCTGAGCTCGGCAGCTCGCTCCCTCAACTCCGCACCCACCCGGAAGCGGTCTGGGGGATCCTCGCAGCCTCGCCGTGCGCGCACGCGAGCGACGGCGGGGATGACCGCGGCGGCCGTGGGGAAGCGGGTGCTCGACACGGGCTGGCTCGCCGCGCGCTCCACCGAGGTCGCGCTCACCGGCGTCCAGCTCACCACCACCCAGCCGCCGGCCGCCGACCCGGACCCTGCCGCGCCATGGATCCGCGCCGCCGTCCCCGGCACGTACGTGCTGCTCGCTCTGATTTCGCTGGGATTCGTCACGTGCTTCCAAAGTTCCACGGAGTAGTTTATGCGAGCTTTGCCCTTAGAATACTGAGCGTGCGCGCGCGGTGTTCCTTACTCGTATAGTACTAATTAGCTACTTGCAATAACGTATTGTTGGATGATTCGTTATGCCAGTGTGCTGGGGACGCTGCTGAAGAACCAGCTGATCCCTGACCCCTTCTACGGGCTGAACAACCAGGCCATCGTCGACATCGCCGACGCCGGGAGGGAGTACTACACCTTCTGGTTCTTCACAACCTTCCAGTGTGCCCCGGTACGCAGAAATGCACCAGTTCTCCGAACATTTGCTGATCCTCTTGTCCTGTAAAGGCGAAGCCCCCCAGTTGGAAAAGGATTTGGTCCACACTTTCACTGTAGACAGTTTCTTGGTTCAGCACAGTTGTACTGTAGTGTAGACTGTGGCTAGGTGGCTGCTCCCTTCGGCGAGCAGTTTAAGCTGTCTCCTGCTGAACTGAGTTAAACTGTGCGTACCATTAGACTTCACTTGTTGCATTGCCTTACAGTCCATTTCCCATTTTAGCAGAGTAACATTCCTCGGAGTAGGGAAGGCTACTGAATTATGCATGTATGTAGAGTAAAGCACTCTAGTGACCTGGCATTACTTGATAAAATATGTTCTTAGCTTACTCTAATGCAAACCAAACACATGTAACCTAAGGCTGCCAGTTCATTTGATAAACTTTCCACTCACTTCTGCTTGTACAGAAGCCCTTTTTTTGGAAAGTGGTACCACAGCCGTGGTATTTTACCTTTTCCCTTGTTCAAATTCTGAGCTTAATGAATCCTAAATATTGAGACTTGCCTTTTACGACATGTAATTTTGTACACTTCAGCACATGTACTTTTGTACACTGCCTAGTTCTCATCTTAATGAATCTTGTTGCTAAACGGCTAAACCACTTGACATATCAACATCTTGTTACCTTTATCTTTAGTCAGGAAATCAGCACGTTACTTTAAACTTCCGGGGAATAAACTACTCAGCAGAAATGTACCTAAATGGGCACAAAGAGGTGCTTCCAAAAGGAATGTTCCGAAGGCACACAGTTGATATTACTGATGTTCTCCATCCTGATGGTAACAATATGCTCGCTGTCCTTGTTCATCCTCCTGATCACCCTGGCAGAATTCCTCCCCAGGGAGGCCAGGGTGGTGACCATCAGGTTAGTCTCACGTCCTTCAGGTTAATTATGTAGCTTTATCTTTTGCTCATGATTTGCAATATTCAAGAAAATGGAATATCCCATGCTGTTGTAACATGCTAGATTTGGGTTGCCTTTTGCTCCTTTTCTTAGCAAATCTTGAATAAGATTTGCACTGCTTATGTGCCTATGTCTTTTTCCACATGGTGTTACAGTTCAAGAGCTTTGTACTTACGCATAACTAAGTTTGTCAAAGTGCTGAAAGCATAGGTGCAGCGCACAATGCTTGCACATAACTAATTCACCTTGCTTGAATTGAAATATTTGTCATCTGAGATGCTAGCTTTATGAAAAGTGCTGAAAGCATAGGTGCAACACACTAGCTTCATAAAAAATGCTGAAAGCACCACAATGGCCCGCACATATATATTTTCAGCCGCCATGTTCCGTTGGGTATTCTGATGAGCAGTGGCAGATCCACTTCGAGGTAGTACATATTTAGCTGGTAAAATCATAAGTTAGCCCAATTACAAGAGTTTGGGACATGCTTTGCGGTTTGCTTATTTAGCTGTACAGGCTGCAATAACTAGGCAGTTGCACTTGTGGAAAGTGAATGTTGGATTAGCTGCTGGGAAGCCCTTCTCCCTTATAGAAGTGAATTTTCATTATGATCCTCTTGCACAAGCGACTACATGCTTTACAACAAAATTTACTTTTATCACAACTACTTTTTTTTAAAAAAAGGAATATTGTTGGTTAAAGGGTCTACTAATGCATGACTACACATTTCAATGTGTTCATTTCAGATTGGGAAAGATGTTGCTACACAATATGTTGAAGGATGGGATTGGATGTGCCCAATAAGGTAGTTGGCTATTTCTGTATGGTAACGCTACATGCATATATAGTTGATCTGTTACCTATGATGTACCATTCACGGTTTGAATTTTTAAAATTACTCCAACTGGCTTCAATGAAAATCAGAAACCATATACTGCTGAAGGCTCATGCTAATATTCGGTTTCTTTCTATGCTTTCAGTTCACTTTTGATAAACAATAAAGAAAATCACTACTACCTTTTAGTTTCTCCTGCACCTATGCTAACCAGTCACAATAGTTTTTTTTACTGATTTTGCAGCTGCAAGTTTTTCCTTTACTTTTTTTTTTCTGGTTCTACTATTTGTAACATTAACAGGTTCCTGCATTTCTCTCGATCTCTCTTTTTTGCACCATAGGGATCGAAACACAGGTATCTGGGATGAGGTATCAATTTCGATTACTGGGGTGAGACAAGAATCCTTTATCCCTTCTAATCATATTTTTATCCATCTTTTGTCATTAGGGTATCGATAATTCAATATCACCATGGATATATCATATATGAAGAGGATATACAAAAGAAGAATATGCTTAACTTTAATCTTTTAATTACTCCTTTTTTTCCTTTTCTTTTCTCCGGGAAGATCCTTTAAATTGATACAAGGATTTAATTTGGTTTTGTTTTTACTGCAGCCTGTGAATATAACGGACCCCCATCTGGTTTCAACTTTTCATGATGATTTTAAGAGGTCATACCTACATTGTACACTTCAGCTAGAGAACAAAAGTTCGATGATTGCAGATTGTACCTTGAAAATACAGGTTTCAACTGAACTTGAAGGGAACATTTGCTTGGTGGAACACCTTCAAAGTTATGCCATAACAATCCCTCCTCAGTCAGATCTAGAGTACACCATCCTTCCTGTAAGTTAGTTTTCTTATTTTCAAACTACTCATGTACTGAGGCACTACTTAGCTATTTTTCGTACTTCTTTCATATACTCAACCAGTTGATGAATTTGTTTGTTCTCTGTTGCCAATGAGCTTGTTGCCACCGCTTGGTCCATAGTAAAAAGTATTTATGCCTGTTGCCCAGCAATGCACATTTTCAGCACTACAACACCGGATTTCCCATATTGTTTGTACTTGTGTTAATTAAGGAACTCCCCTCTTCATGTCCTACCTCTTAATCCTAAAATATCCAATGATACTTAAATCATGGTTTCACAATTCTCATCTAATCATCTGTAAGAAGACAAAAGAACCTAGGTGTAAGAATAATTTTGCCTTCAATTATTCTTTCAGTGATTGTACTTCCTATTAGGAGGCCCTTTTTAAAAAGCCTCAAATATACAAGTTGTTCACTTTACTACATAAACGTTTTAGTTATTCATATCCTTTTCAGAGCCTCAAATATTCAAGCTGGTTGACATTGCTGTATATGAATATGAACATTTGTAGTTATTCTTCTATAAACCAAACCTGTGGTGGCCAAATGGCATGGGAAAGCAATCCCTATACAATGTCGAGATTAGTGTAGATGTCAAAGGATTCGGAGAGTCTGATTCCTGGAGTCATTATTTTGGATTCCGTAAGATCGAGAGTACAATTGATAATTCTACTGGTGGGAGGTAACTACTTTTTAACGAACGGACAAAAGATTTCTCTTGAACATTTCGCCTTTTGGAAACCTGCTGATGCAAATGTAGATCACCTCCAGGATCTTCAAGGTAAATGGCGAACCTATTTTTATCCGAGGAGGGAACTGGATATTGTCAGATGGCCTTCTTCGATTAACAAAGAAGCGATATATGACTGACATCAAGTTCCACACTGACATGAACTTCAATATGCTTCGCTGTTGGGGTGGCGGATTAGCAGAGAGGCCTGATTTTTATCACTTTTGCGATGTCTATGGTCTGATGGTAAGCTTGAGTTTATCACTCTGCCAATTGGTTATCATGCTTTCTTATTCGAATTATGAATGGTAATGATGAAAATGCAAAAAAGAAAGGAAATTTTTAAATAATGTCAACCAATTGTTACTTACTTAGGATTCTGTAAAATGTCGGTAATCAGCTGGTTCCAGGGATTTTCTTTCCACATAAAGGATTAGCTAAACCTGATGAGTTTAGTGCTGGGTCCACATTCTCTAGTTGAATTCTTGATTCACTATAGTCCGCTACCATGTGTCCATGTCTGCAATATTGCTTACAGGATGGAACCATTTTGTACAGGTTTGGCAGGAATTTTGGATAACTGGAGATGTTGATGGCCGAGGAATTCCTGTATCAAACCCGAATGGCCCTTTGGACCATGATCTCTTTCTTCTATGTGCTAGAGATACTGTCAAATTACTCAGGAATCATGCTAGTCTAGCTTTATGGGTTGGTGGTAATGAGCAAGTCCCACCAGTTGACATCAACAGAGCACTGAAGGATGATTTGAAGCTACATCCTATGTTTGCAAGCAGCCAGGCATCAAACAGTCAAGAAAAATATTTATCAGAAGAATCAACTGACCCCAGTAAATACCTTGATGGTACACGTGTGTATGTCCAAGGATCAATGTGGGATGGTTTTGCCAATGGAAAAGGCAATTTCACTGATGGCCCATATGAGATTCAATATCCAGAGAACTTTTTCAAGGACAGTTTCTACAAATATGGGTTCAACCCTGAAGTTGGGTCTGTGGGGGTTCCAGTTGCTGCGACAATTAGGGCCACGATGCCTCCAGAGGGATGGACTATTCCAATTCTCAAGAAAAGAATTGACGGGTACATAGAGGAAGTACCAAATCCAATATGGGACTACCACAAGTTCATTCCCTACTCAAAACCAGGGAAGGTCCATGATCAGATTGAACTTTATGGACCCCCAAAAGATCTGGATGATTTCTGTGAAAAGGTAGTTTATTACCATAACCTTTCTTCTCTATGAGCTTTATGCTTCAGCATCTGTAGCATTGTAGTTGTCTCTAATGGCGCCTACAACTTCCAGGCACAACTAGTTAACTACGTTCAGTACAGAGCACTTCTGGAAGGATGGACTTCCTTCATGTGGACAAAGTTTACAGGTGTTCTGATTTGGAAGACACAGAATCCATGGACTGGACTAAGAGGGCAGTTCTATGATCATCTCCAAGACCAAACTGCTGGATTTTATGGTTGCCGTTGTGCTGCTGAACCTATTCATGTCCAACTGAATTTGGCCAGCTACTTTATAGAGGTATTCTACTACTTAAAAGGTTTTCTACAAGTTGAACTTGCTAGAAATTAATCCATGAAAGTGACTCTGTAGGTGGTAAACACTACAGCTGATGAACTCGCAGATGTAGCTGTCGAAGTTTCAGTATGGGATCTGGACGGTGTATCTCCCTATTACAAAGTTTCTGAAAAATTTGTTGCACCACCAAAGAAGGTGAAGCAGATCATGGAGATGGAATATCCGAAGATGAAGGATGCCAAGCCTGTGTATTTTCTGCTGCTCAAACTTTTCAGGCAGTCAGACAATGGAATACTCTCGAGGAACTTCTACTGGCTACATCTTCCTGGGAAAGACTACAAGTTGTTGGAGCAGTACCAGCAGAAAAACATTCCACTACAAATTTATTCTGAGGTTTCAGTCTCCGGATCCAGGCACAACGTAAGAATGACCGTGGAAAACAAGTCGAAGAAGTCAGTAGCAGAAAGCACATCCTCGGTATCAACAATTGATCTAGGTGATATAAGCGGTTCCCACAACACTGGCAAAGAAACTACTCAGGAGGGAAATGAGAGCGGCGACTTGTGGAGGAAAATACGCAGCAGCCTCAGTATCCCAAGATCAAGCGACAACCTAAGAACACTTGAGGTGAACGGGACCGATTCGGGCGTCGCGTTCTTCCTCCATTTCTCGGTGCACACTTCTGGATCGTCCACAGGTAAGGAGAAATACAACGACACAAGGATCCTGCCCGTACACTACTCGGACAACTACTTTTCGCTGACGCCGGGGGAGAAGACGGCCATTGACCTCTCGTTCGAGGCTCCCCCGGGGTCCAGTCCCAGGATCGTTCTCCAAGGCTGGAACCATCATCTGGACCATGCCGTGATGATCTGAGACGGATTTCTGTCTGTTGAGGTGTGATCATGAGCAAAGATCCGTGTAAAATAAGTGCCTGCCAAATAAAGCGCGGGCACGAGATCGTGCCTGTGATTCTGTGAACTGATGTGGTAGCACAAGGTAATTGAGGTTTCTATGTGTTGGATTGGATGGTGCCGGTGGCGTTGAATGATTACCGTGGTCGGCAGCATGGTAGAGCCGTAGAGGAAGGACGGCTCCCCCTCACTTGAGTTTGTCTCAAGTCAAACCATTCTGAATTTATAGGGAAATAATTGTAGGAAAGAGAGTAATAACAATATAAACAATTATTGAAACATGAAAACATACAACTCAAAAGTCTTTGTAGTTGTGGCCTTGTGGACAGAGGGAGTATGTTGCTAGTGCTTATGTGGTTCAGGAGATTGAGCAAGTCATCGAGGTTGGTGATTTAAAGACAGACAAAAAACAAAAACCCGGATCGACACAGGTAAAAAAGGAGTAGGACAGTAGGTTGAGGAATGCGTCGTGATAAACGCGCGCAACTTGGTTGGGGTTTTAATTGTAGTATAGCTTAGCTTGGTGCCAAAGCACCAATGATTGTAGACGCAAATCCTTGATCTCCATGGTTAAGCAGCTTGGAGAAATGAGAATGGAACCACTGGATAGATCTGACAGTGGCGAATTCCACAGATGGACGGACTGCATTGGTGGTGTCCTGACGAACTGATGGTGATGACAAGCATCATCTGCCTCACGGGTACACACTGACCAACATTGTCCACGTGTTCCATCGTAACCATAAGCGATTTGGATGATGATACGAGTCCCAGCCCAAATCGCACGGCACTCATCCATCACCGGCACACAGAACGGACAAGCTTTGTCGGCACGGCCCGCCCGAGCGGCTCAGCCTCCGGTCGCCAACGGTCGGTAGAGCTGTCAAATCTCCCCACTGCACGTCTGCACTGCTCTCTCTTTCCCTTCCACCCGTCCTCGCGGGGAGCACGTGGCGCCAGCATGGCTGCCGCGTTTGCCTTTTGAGGGACAACTGCGCGGGGAGGAGAGGCCGCAAGGGAGAAGTGAGGTGGCCGCCCAACTGGGGGCGGGGGAAGCAGACGTGAATGAATGCCCTGAGATGCATGGCAGATGAGGAAGCAGGAGGAGGCAGCAGTAGCCCACAGGGAGCCACCACGTGCTGCCCGTGAGTGCCTCGGTGTTCACGACGGTGAAAAACCACAAGTGGACAAATCAGATTTAGGCCATCTTCCCATGTGGACCTCTCATACTTTTCCCTTTCTCTTTTTCCATCAAAAGGGTCCACGAGAGCGGCACTGCACTGTAGTTTCGTGCTCGCTTTTGTTTTGATTAAGCATCTTCTCCATGTGGACAACATTCACAATCTGTTGTCTCCACACTGGAGGTGAGATGGCACACTCAACGACGATCTGTAAAAGAGAGTCTGGATTTCTATTGCTCTTTGTTACAGAATGTAGTTCCTTATACATCATCTGGACACCCCAAAGAATGAGAAGAAAATGAAAAAGAAAGGGAAAAGAACGAAAGAAAAAAGAAATAAAAAGAGCTGGTACTCGTATGAACTACTGTGAACAAGAAGAAGCTGTTTCAGGAGAGCCCGCTACCATAAATAAATTATTTCCTCCTCTTATAACACCACAAGAGCTGTGCACGGAGGCGACTGATCCCCTACCAACCTCTCTCAACCAAGAACCCAACCAATCATATTTACAGGATCTCATCTCTCTCCTTTTATCCCTCCCTCATCCCCTCTCTCCCTTTCGAACCGAAAAGAAAATAAAAAAAGAAAATAAATTGACATGTGTGACTACGTAATTAACACCTAATTAAGGAAAAAAGCCAATTAGCATCTTCTTCTACCTCAGTGCCGCGGCGGCGCCCGCGCCCTTGCCGCACGCCGTGGTGTTCTTGAGGTGCGTCCGCGCCGCCTTGAGCAGCTCGCCGAACCGCTTGATGTTGACGGTGACGTTCTGCCGGTCCATGTACACTTTCTTCATCTCCCACCACCCGCGGCTGCTGATCACCCACGGGTTCCGCACCACGGTGCTGTTGAGGCCGTACTCGGCGGCCAGCGAGCTCTCCTCTGGCGCCACCTTGTACTCGAGGTACTCCAGCCCCAGCTGCTGCGCGGGCTTGCCGTAGAAGGCGTCGGCGGCCCAGTCGAGCCCCACGGGCACGATCTGGAGGAGCACGGAACCCGGGCGCATGAAGAGGAAGTGGGTCACCGCCGCGCCGTGCACGGCGACCATGGCGTCGGCCGAGGCCAGCGCGGCGTGGATGACGGGCAGCGGGGTCTGCCGCCGGAGGTTCATCACGTGCGGCGCGAACCCGGCACGGCGGCACGCCGTCACGACGTGCGGGAGGTTGAGCAGCACGCGGTTCTGCTTGCGGATGAAGATGAGCAGCTTCGGCTTCGCCGGGCGCGGGCACGGCCGGGACGGCGGCGCCAGGGGCAGCGACACCGGCGCCGACGCCGAGGAGGACGACACCCGGCTGTAGCCCTGGTGCAGGAGCGCCTGGAAATCCTTGATGCTCTTGCCTGCGTGTCATCATGAGCATGCATTTTGTGTGTTAGTGTAACAGCACAATTTCAGCAAACAATGTCCCGTTCAGTACCAAAGTATTATTATTTGCACACGATTTAATTCAAAGAAGATTTTGCAAGTTTACAAGTTTCACATCTCAACGTGAGCAGCAGAAATGGCAAAATGATATTCCCAGTTCCGAGTTCCGACAGTTGAGAACCGAAATGCATGTCACGGCAGCCTCCCGATCGTGTTCCAGACTTTCCAATCCCATGCAAACAGCGACGCAATCTAACACGAACCTTCACCCGCAGATAGCCGTTTTGGGAAGAGCCGTGCTCTGCGACGCCATGGCACGCATCCATGTCTAGATCATCCTACTCCGAGTTTAGGACACGGACTTCTCGAAAAGGCATGCAGGTTTGCTTCAACATAACGCAAAAGCAACGCGCCGGGTCGCCGTCGCCAGCGTGTCCGCCGACAGCGCGCGCCCTTCCCAGCAGCCACCTCACGGACAACACCAGGCTCACAAGTCACAACAACCAGCAGCAGCAGGCTAGCAGCAACCGGCAAAGGCACGAACCAAAGCCCCAAGTCAGGAGCCACCAGATCGGCCAGCACTGATCGCCACCAGCAGGAGCAGCCCGTCACCTTCTCCTCCGCCGCGCCCAGCAGCATAGTCAGATCAGCCAGCAGCAACAACCTCGCGATCCGGCAGCGCGTGCCGTGGTCCTCCGCCCACCAGCCGGCACCCGCGTCGTCCGTGCGCGCAGCGCCTCCCCAATTGACCCGCTTCATATATTGTCGATCTGGTTGATGCCGACAACGGACAGCTAGGCTCCGCGTCGCCGAGGCCCCCCTCCTTCACCTTTGCGTGCCCTGTTAGGCTCTGGCACGACGACGACGAGAGGCCAGGCCACACGGTCCGAGAGCCCGTGGCGCCGTGCCCTATGACGCGACGAACGGGGGGCGGCACCTGCCTGGGTTTGGCGCACGCGTGGCTCCGGAAACCGGGTGTGCCCCACGGAGTCCCTGGGACGATGGCTGCTGGATCCACCCGTCCGTCCAGCAACACGGACACGGCGGGCCCGTGCTCAACCACTGCTGCATCACTATTAGTACATGCCACTGTTGGAACCAAACGCAAAGACTAGATTTGATCCTGATTGGCCCGGTTGTTTCATAAAGTCGGAACGTGATGATTTGACGAGGAGGACAGGAGGGTAGTCATCATCTGACGAGAAACAGATGGCCTGAATTCGTAACAAACGAAGAAATGCACGGAGGGGGGGACTCCGTCGGCAAGCATCGATACGGTCCAAGGTTTCCAGTGGTAAACAAGCACGATTACCCAGAGTCAACGCTAGTTTTCACCCCAAGATAAGTCAGCGATGAGACAAAGTCCCAAATGATGCTCACCTGTCCGTACTCATTTTGCAGATTAGCAGTAAGAGTGTACTACCCCCGTCCGTACTTTCTTTGATTTCTACAGCATTTTGTAGAGAGAAAAAATCCTACTAGTAATTGTCAATGCACAACGAGGGGAGGCAGCAGGGTATTGACGTTGCAAAAGCTACCTCGTATTATTGGTTAGCTCGCCGCCCAGGCGCCCACCAAATTGGCTGCCGACTCAAGCCCACCGCACCGACACACTGCCCATCATTATCACTCTATCAGCCGCTCGCTTCTCTCATGTGCCCTCTTTTACCCTTTTGGGGAGAGCACTTTTCGGCTTTGCCGAGCGTTTTCCGGTAGTTTGGAGGCTTTTTCCTGTGGTAATCACAAGTTCGCAGCCACTTTCATTGCTAGTAAAAGAGATCTAGGACTAGGTCAATCTGGAGCACTCACTTTGGGCCACTGGGGGGCTCACAGTTAATCCACGGACAAAATCGGATAATTCCTCTTAACCCACGGATCGTACGGACTAAACTCCCTCGATTCACCAACTCCACTTTCACATTAGTTGCACAACATAAAACACACTTCCGTTACTTAAAACGTGATTAAGCAAGTGTGTGCATTCATTCATTGCAAACACTAACAAAGCTTTCACGCCGAGAGCAGCCAGCAGAGTACTAGACCCAGCTGGCCAGCTCAGTCCTCACTGCAGCAGTACACATCCAGAAACAGAACTCACGAATGGTTCTACTTCCGGACATGGTTTTACCTGGCGCTTGTACTGGTAGCTGTCCCCAGGGTGTCACCCCCGAGCTCGTACTCGTCACCCCCACAGGGCCACAGCTCAGTGACTCCTTACAAAAGGCAGATCACGCCTGCATGGCGTGACTACACGAGAAGCGCGTGTATTGTAGCGTCAGCCAAAAGACACCTGGCCGGGCGTCACCCATCCCCGTGGAGAAGGTGAGGAGAGATGACGGCTGCTCAGAAAAGCCGTTGTGTGCAGGGATTATTGTTAACTAACCGTCTCTCTCTCCATATTTGCTGTTTTTCCAGCCTGCCGCACCCAAGTCTCGCATGGTCCCAGGAAAAGTTTGGTCACCCTCCCCTGGGCGCGCGCCCCACACGCTCCCTCCCGCACGCATCACGCCATCACAGGCGCCTGTCAAGACTCAAACATCTCTTGGTTGCCCCCCGAACGCTAAGCTTTGACAGTAATGTGGCACCAACCCGCTGCTAGCTGCATGCCTGGCGCCGGCAGCGATCGATGCCCATCCGAGCATCTCCGCTACTCATCTCATGATCAACAGGCAGCAGCAAATCCACTGGCACGATCACGACGCGAGCGTTAGCCATTTCGGCGAGTGAGGCCACACTATCACTAGGAGATAGTTCCGGCCCGGCCGGCGACGAGGTCCTTACATGTCCTATTCGAGCTCCGCACACGAACAGATAATCAGATATATCCTCTTATCACCTCATGGAAGGCTTATACTTTGGTCCGATCAGGAGCGATGGAGGACCCCAGCAGCATATCTCGACATATATATCTCCTACAGGATCTTCCACAGCTACAAACAATGCCGGTAGCAGACAAAGCTTGGTGTCTCGCTACTGATGGTGTCCCCACCCCGGCCCTCTAATGGTGCTCGAATCCATCAGTTCAGACGCGAAGGGCAAAGTTGATCACAACTACTAAGAACCACTGCACTCGGGAAGAAAAGACGGAGCGTGGCACATTGCCAGCCATTACTCATGCTCTCAGCTAGCTATTCCGGCAATGTACTAAGACACACTAATGCTCCGGATTAATGGGCGGTGTACTACGTACTAGTAGTAGTCCAGTAGCCCGTCCAGTACCCATGATGCTGTAGCACCGTGCCGACAGCAAAGCCTGAGAAACCGAGGGATTAGAGAAGAGAACAGTCCTGGTCACAAACAGCCAGGGATCGGAGCTCCAGATGGTGATGACTGAGGAATTGAGGATGATAAAAAAGGACAGAGGCCATCGCTGTACCGGCGGCGCGTGCAGCTAGCTACTCTCACCACAAGGACAGGCATAAACCACTGCTGGGCCCTGGAACTGGACAGCTGCCTAAAGAACGCATGTTGCCGTAGTTTAAGAGCAAACAGTTGTTATTTTCAGCAATGCGCAAATACGGTTGCGAGACGGATTCTTTTGCGGAACACAGACAAGTTCCACGCACATGCCGCATCTCCTGCTCGCTCGCGCTCTCGCTGCCTGCCCGGCTATTATACTAGGAGAGGTCTGCGTGTGCTCCGCCGTGTCGGATCCGTAGCATTTCTTTACTGCTGCTCCTGGTGTGGTGGTGTGCGAGCAGCATCATTCTCCGAGATCCGGCGCCGTAGCATCGGCGTGTCTACCGCCAGTACAATGGGAAGCTTAATAGGCCCATAAATGGATGTGAACGCCTTGTAGTAACTCAGGTCGATCGGCCGGTGCAAATTGGATTGCGCAACCGACTGGGGGGTACGCACGCTTCCGTGAGCCCCCCTAGCGTCTTTACATTTCCTTGATAAACCAAGTACGGAGCACCCATTAACTAGTCGATGTGCAAACCGGACCTGACCTAGTAAGCTCTCGTGGATCCGTTACTAAATCCCTGGGGGTTCCACCGAATTAGTGCGGCCGATTTCAAGAATCCGAACGGCAGCCCATGCAATTACTGGTAGTAGGATTTACTGATAGCTGGCGCACTAGGAGAATGAAGGAGCGTCTGTTATTGTTAATGCTACTGCCCCGAGTGGTGGTGGCGCACGACGCGCACGGCCGTTCCCCCGTTCGGCCCTTCGCCTTACGGCGGCTAGTGGCCGATCCCGCCGAGTCCACGGCTCCACGCACGAAAACGGCAGCAGGAGGCCAGGAGCACGCCGGAAGTGGTGGTTTCGCCTGCGGCCACGACGAGGCGTCGGCGTCGCGGGCATCGGCATCGGCATGGACCCTCGTTTCCCTCCGCTTTTTCGCACTAAAAACGCTTTCGCGAAAGCCTCCCCTTTCGCAATGATCTCCGCCGCGCTCATGATCGGCCGCCGCAAAGATTATTCCCGCGCGAGGCGCGACGCGCACCCACCCCCCGTCGTGCTTCGTTCGCCTCTGCTTCCGTTCCCTCTCCTTTTCTCCCCTCACCCGACGATGCCCTTTTTGCCGTGCCGCGAATGCTCCTCCTCTGTTCGTGCTTTGGCCTGGCCCCATGCCGTTTTGGTTAAGGGAGGGATGGTGCCGAACGCGCGGGGGTCAGCAACGTGCGCCGGGCACGGCGCGGAGCGGCAGCCCGACCGGTGCCGTACGCGGCGTGCCCGTGCGGCGCCGGTGTCGCGACGACGGAACAGTGGTTCGGGCCTGTCGCCGTCGCTTGCGAAGGATTGGAAGGGAAGAAGGTGACGACGGATCATGGAAGGAGAGGGAGTTTGGCCAGGACAGAAGCGTCGGAAGCGTCAGCAGCAATCTACCGCTCTTTTCTCCTCTAACCACCCTAACGAACTGGCAGTACCAACGCTCCAAGACTCCAACCACTACTCCACTGACGAAAGAAACCATAGCGAGAGGAGTGAGAGGCAAGAATGATTAGGACATGGGGGGACGACTAGTGGCTAAGCACGACGCCTCGAGGTGTAGGGGGCAAATGATTTCTCCTCCCCGACCGAGGTGTAGCCGGCACGGATCTCGACCGAGGCGCACGGATTTTCACACGCCTTTTTGCCGCTCGCCTTCTTCACCAGCAAGCCAGAGAGCCACGCTGAGCTAAGCTCCTGACCGGTAATTAGCCGGTGGATTGGATCCCAAAATCCTAACTAGATTTAACTAACACAAATTGACGTCGCAACGCAACGCGAAGGAATGCAATGCAACCAGCGTCTTGATGTGATGTGATTCATGTGAAATTGGCAGGTAGAATTGCAGGAGGGGATGCGAATTGCAAGAGGAAATTGGGGGGCAATTGAGCGGCGTACCGTTGGGCATGAGCTTTGGGTCGACGACGAGCTCGCCGTGGATGCGGAGGCCGACTATCATCTCGTCGAAGCAGTGGACGCGGCGGTCGTAGCGGAAGTCGACGATCTTGTAGTTGGTGAGCCGCTCCAGGACGGCGCCGTAGCGGCCCAGCCACCAGTAGTGGTACTCGAGCACCACGAACACCACCTCGCCGGCGAACCGCTGCGCCGTGATGAAGAGCGGGATGAGCCCGTCGCTGAACTCGTGGTACACGTTCCCCGTGTACCCGCCCGTCGAGAACACCACCGCGGGCACGCCGCGCGGGTGGCGCACGTCGCACCGGCGGCGCAGGGTGCCGCCGTCGCCCGCGCTGGCGCTCGCGTTGTAGGCGCCGGGCACGGGCTGGATGGTCACCTCGTCGATGCTGCCCATGATGCTGTCCTCGAACTTGCGCGTGTACGGGCGGACCTTCTCGGGGGAGCTCCCGCGGGGCGCGTTGTACAGGAGCACCGACGAGGTGGACGGGTCCGTGCGCACGTCGCCGCGGAGGTAGCACACGTCGCTCCGGTAGTGGCTCCGGTCGCAGCACAGCACGCCCTCCTCGCCATACCCGGCCTCACCTGCGCGCACGCGCAGCAATTCGATTCGGTTTCGATTCCAATCGGAGCAGAAGAAGCGAGAGAGCACCTCGAACAACACACAGATTGCAACCAAGGGGCTCACCGTTGATGAAGGCGGAGCAGGGGAGGGAGGCGACGGACCGCGTCTCCTCGCGGGCCTCGAGGCTGTTCTGGTTGGACGGCAGGTGGGTCTTGAGCGCCTCCAAGTCCTCCCGCCGCTCCACGCGCTCTGCGGAGGACCGGGTCGCCATTTCAGCGCCGCCGCAAAACAAAAGGAAGGGGGAGAAGCGAGCAATCCACCAAGGCGGCGGGAGCAGGAAGGATTTGGGGTCTGGAGGCCCCGGGGGCTTACCTGAATCGGCGGTGGTGACGACGAGGGAGGAGCTGGGGATGCGGAGCACGGTGACGATGCTGTAGACGGTGAGCACGAGCAGGGGCACGAGGCGGCAAGCATACCGGCTCCTCCCGCCGCCGCCGGGCTTCTTGTGCGGCGGGGACGACGGCGGGGACCTCCGGATCCACGACGAGCAGCAGGAGGGGGCGGATGGCTTGCTGGGCTTGTGATGCTGCGGCAGCTGCATCATCCTCCGGCTGCTCTAGCTCTATCGGCTCCCCTTCGCTCGTCCTCCCTCCTTCTCACCGCCGCATGCTACGCCGCCGCCGCTGGTCTCCTTGCTTGTTTTCCCTCGCTGCCACGACCCGTGCTGTGAGCTAAAATAGCTGACCTCACAACCCCCCACGGGTCGAATTGGGCGGGGGGGCTATATACAGCTGGCGCGATAGAATGGCGGAGAGGTGACGGAGTAGAGGTGGGAGATGATGCTAGCAGCTTCTCACGATCATATTCATGGGGGGTGGAGTTGGAGAGGTGGGGAGGAGAAGAGGTGGGCGGTGGAGGAAATGAAGAAGAGAATACAGAGCAACGGGCTCACATGGAGGACAAGGGGAAACAGGGTGTTTTGATTATGTGAGCCGTCGGGCGGGTGCTAATTGGAATTCCCCTTTTGCTTCTTCCTCGCCCCCGCTGTCTGCAGCTAATCTGTGCAAATTCCAACCGGTCAAAACCGAGAAATGGGTTTAGAGCTGAGCATTCCACGGGCCGGACCGGGTCAAAAAAACCCAAGTTTTTCGGGTTGAGAAAATCCTGCTCATGACCGTCCTATGGGACGTGTCGGGCCTCAGTTTTCGGGTCGGGCCCGGGCTTGGGCGGGCCGTCCGCGCATTTTATAGTGTAAAATAGCTAAAAACAGCATGCCGGACCGGGCTCGGGCCAAGATTTTTTTTCGCGGGCTTCAAGATCTCTGTCCACGCCCGTCCAGTAAGGTCCATGGGCGGGCCTGACGCGGGCCGGGCCCGGGCCAAGCCTAAAATGCTCACGTATAAATGGGTTACCCACCCACAGACTACTCCGGGCCGAGTGGGGCGGGCCTGAAAAGGCCCTATCACCAGGACCAACCAAGCCAGCTTGCCTCATAAAACATACCTTTAAAATAATGTTAAGTATTCATTGTCCAATTTAAATAATTATCTAACATTTTTATGTATCAAAAGATTTTATACGCCTAGACTGATTTAGCATGGCCAAAACATATTTACATCTTTTCATGACAATGTTTTTATTTATAATCCGGAAAAGTCTCTAAGATTTAGATTCTAATAAGGTGTATTTTAGTAAATAATCTCTGCATTCCAAATTACAATTCTTTTTAATCCCTGTGTTCCAAATTATATATTATATATCTAGGTACATATCAAAGTTATGTACCTAGAAAACCTAAAACGAATAGTAATTTGGGATGGAGGGAGTATGTGTTTCTTTAATTGTTTTCACATTATTTTTCTATTCACATATTAATATGCTATCATAACGGTCTTCATATAAGGTATATTTTCTTTCTATAGCTAGGTCATTTTATCTCTAAGATGCATGCTCGCCGCGTGTCCAGATCTAACATCTCCAGCCAAGACTAAGGTAGCCGACCTGATGTCGTACCTGCTGGGATTGGCCTTTGCGGGAGGCGGCAAATGCCGCTACCTACGTGCAGTGGAGCATCTTCTTGTGGTGCTATGTTCAAGGTGTGCACATATTAGCCTCAAATCTGTTGAGGTGGATTAGGTTATGCTCGGTGGTGCTGCATTCTTACATGGAGGCGTCAATTTAAAGCCCCTCCTCCACCACATGTATTTGAGTTTTCATGGGTGAAAACTTGTCTTTGATGACTTGGCAATAATGATGGCAATAATGATGTGTCCCTTCCCAAAGGCATTGTCGGTGTTTTAGACCGGCAACCTACTAAGGGGAGTACCCGAAGTAGATGAATGTGGCCTCGCCGAGATCGGTAACTCGAAGGAAGAGACACGTGGCACACAATTTAGACAGGTTCGGGCCGCGAGGTGCGTAATACCCTACGTCTTGTATGCTGCGTGGCTCTGGATTGATTGGGCGCGATTACAAGATGATGCAATCTTAAGCCGTGAGAGAGAGGGGGGTCCCTGCCTCGCCTTATATAGTCCGGGAGGCAGGGTTACAAGTCGGTTCAGGGAGAGAGTACTAGTCGAGTACGTCTAGGAGTCCTCTATACAGTGCGGGACATGTACAGCTTCCTATCCGGGTACTTCTCCTCTGTAGCCCTTGTACTTCACGCCATCAGGTGCCGTGCAGCGCAAGTCGAGTAGTCCCAGGGGTCCACCGAGTAGTCGGTCCTGGTACCCACCGAGGTAGTGAGCCCAGGGAGGTCCATACGACAAGCCCCCGAGTACTTTGTAGTCGAGAAGGATAGCTTCGAGTAGTCTTGACGGCCTTAACGAGTAGTCCTCAAGCGTCCCTGAGCGCTACAAGTCAAAAGTCCTCAAGAGTAGTCGAAGCATCCCGAGGCTGGAATGTACTCCAGCTGATATTTGAGCAATCCTGAAGTCTTCTCGAGTAGTCCCAAGCGTCCTCGAGTGCTGCTCTTGAAGGTCTTCAACAATGCCCGTGTTGTCTTGAAGCCGAAACTGATATGGAAGTGCGATTGCAAAATCGCACTCCATATGGAGTAGCCCCCGAGCCTTAGGTTGAGTTGCAGACTCTGGCTGAGGGTCCATCTGAAGTTTTGGCAAGAATATCCCGTGAAATCCGGAGAAAAAACCGAAGGACACGTGGCACGGAGCCCCCGAGCCTTGAGTCGAGTACTTCCTCTCGAATTGAAGGGTCATCTTGTAGAATGTGTCCTGAGTTGCTCTTGAATCTTGTCGCTACCCAGGAAGTTGAGTAGAAGTAGCCGAGCCCCCGAGACGAGGCGTGTCGACTAGTAGAAGTTGAAGAGTCAAGCACCGCCGCTGAGTCAGCCGTGTACAGACTTATCCATCCGGCCGTTGGAGGGGCCGCTGTTGACTTATAAATAGAAGCCGAAACCCTTAGGGTTTTTCATCCCACGCATTCGCAGCCATTCCTAGCAGATCGAGCCAGAAATCACCGCCAGTGCGCACTGCCGCCGTTGAGAGGATTGTAGATCCGAACGCGCCGCCGTAGAAAACCACCACCGTAGCCCCCGAGCGAATGCGAGTGAAGACACCGTACACTTGGAGAATGAAGCCCTCACCATCGAAGACCTCGAAGGCTGCCGGTGGGAAGAAAAGGGCTCGCGAGGAGGCCGCCGGATCCGCCGCGGGGACATCACCGCCGGTGTCTCCGCCGCGACCAAATCCGAATCAAGAATGGAAGAAATCCAAGGCCAAGACCGAAGATCTGCTGGCGCTTCTCAACAGTGGATTCTTGCGGGAGAAGGAGGTTGACATGTGGAGAGCCGCTGCAGGGGATCCGTACCCCATGGAGAAAAGCCCGGACGAGATCCCTATGTTCACCCGGTTCGCGGAGCGAGGGCTGTCTCTCCCGGCCAGCGACTTCTTCAAGGGGCTGCTGGGGTACTACGGCATCGAGTACCTCAACCTCAACCCCAACGGTATCTTCCACACCTCAGTCTTCGTACACTTCTGCGAAGCTTTCTTGGGGATCAAGCCCCATTGGATCCTTTTCCGAAAATTCTTCCGAGTCAAGCCCCAGCCCAGCGCCAACAATCCTCGAGTAGTGGGGGGAGCCGGCATCCAGATGCGAGAAGACGTCGCGGAGCAGTACCTCTCGTACAAGCTTATCGACTCCAACCAAGATTGGAAGTCGAAATGGTTTTACATCACCAACCACCACTCGGAGCTGCCGAAGCCAAGCGGGAAGCAGCCGAAGCACCGGCCATGGTGGAACTCGGAGCCAACAATGCAGGAAGGTATCCAGTTGCCCGAGCTGCTGGCGAAAATCAAGGCTTTGAGAGAAGCCGGGCTGAGGGCCGAACATGTGGCCTTCAGCTTCATGAAGCGAAGGGTGCAGCCGCTGATGGCCCGCGACACCCTAGGGTACCAGTACACCAGCGACGACGACACGTCGCGGATGCCCGGTGATGAAGTCGACGACGACGACATCGTTGATAGGCTGGGCAGGATCTTCAAAGACATGCCGGCGTACACGCCGTGCCCTGTGCCCGAGTACTTCGCCGCCCGCCCGCCAAATGAGGTCGGTAGCCGTACCCATTGTCGAGTACTCATTACGTAAGAGTAGTCGTGCTGACGTATTGTGCTTCTTGCAGGATGACTTGGTGAAGTTCGTCTCCGAGCCGGCGTCGCCTCCTCAACTTGTCGAGGTCCCAGAGGACGGGAAAGCCAAGGCCAAGGAGCGGCGCGAGGTTGGTGAGGGAGACGACACAGTAGTCGTCGAAGACACGTCAGAAGAGGACGACGATGAGGAGACACTGCAGGAGCGCTTCCAGCTGCGGTCGAGATTCAGCCGCCCTGGATTGCCTCATATTCCTCTCGTTCAGGATCCGCCGACTAGCCTGGAGGCTAGTTTGCCTGTGCCGCCAAGGAGGTCGCACAACGTGGCCCGCAAGCGCGTGGCCAAGAAGTTGAAGGTCACGGAGACCACGTCCAAGGAGGTAAGCCGTCTTGAATAGGGTAGTCGAGTACTCATGTCTCGATGTTGTACATTGACGACGAAATTCCCTTGCTTGCAGGAGATGCCGCCTTCCGACCCCGTAGAGCAGGGGGACGAAGGCAACTGGGATACGGTGGAGGAGCCAGCTGGGGGTAGTCGTAGCCCAGCCCCCACCGTAGAGGAGCTCTTGGCGCAGTTGTCGCGCCAGCCCCCAGTTGCTGAGGGGAGCACAGAACCGGCCGCTGCTATTGTTGAAGAAGCGGCAGCTACTGAGGCGCAAGAGGAAACGCCTACCGAAGCTGGACTGGTAGATATTGCCAGCATCCTCGGCGCCCCAACCGTGACGGTTGTCCGGTCGAATTTGTAAGTGGTGATCCTTCCCGAGTAGTACATTAGATTTGGTAGTCGTACTGGGTTGACAACCAGCTTGTGCACTCTGCAGGAAATCGACGGACTTGACCTGGGAGGGAGATGAACCCGCCACAGCGGTGGCTGGAGAGGAAACCGCGCCGCCCGCTGAGGAGTCCGCTCCCGCCCCTCAGGCAGAATCCGGGGCGCCGGCCGTGGAAGCTACCTTGCCTGAGGCCAGCATCGTAGAGGGTGAGTACTTTGCTCGAGTGCAAGTAATCCCGAAGAGTAGTCGTAACCGCCATGTATGACTGATCCAGTTGTCCTTTTATTGACAGGTGCCGAAGCCGAGGGAAGTGCTATCCCGTCGGCGGTGCCCGTTGAAGATTTGGCACCAGAGACCCAGGGAGCTGCCGAAGGAGCCCCCGAGCAAATGGAGGTGGCGGTTGAAGAAGCCACCGCGACAGCTGGAGGGGGGTGCAACGACGTGCATCCAGAACCGGCTCTGGAAGTAGTCGTTCGCTCGCCAGAGATCCAGGACGCGGAGCCAATCCGCTCGGCGCTAATGTCCGAAACCGCGACGAGTAGTCGTGGCGGGATCGAGCTGCTGGCGGATGACCTAGTCGATCCAGCGACGGTAGCTCGGCACATGGAGGCAATGCGCCAGGCCGAGCAATGGATGAAGGTGAGTAGTCGACACCCTTGAGTAGTCAATCCTTTAGTGTTGAGTACCCATTTGACATGTGTTGTCTGTGGCAGGACGTCGCGGAGCGGTCTCGGCAGAAGTCTGACATGCTTCAAGGGTACGGCGACACGGTGCTCCGGGCCGAGGCCTTAGAAGAACAGCTCGTGAAGGCTCGGAAGCACGCCGCCGCGATGCAGTCGAAGCTGGACACCGCCTTCGCCCAGTATCACAACGAAATCCAAGATATGCAGGCGAAGAGCGACGAGCTGGTGCGGAAGAACAAGTCTCTCCGCAACAAGAATAAAGGTACGCCGTTGCCATGCTGAGTACCCATTGGTAGTGTCTTGGAGGAGTCTGACCCGCTTTGCCTTGTTGATTGCAGAGCTTGAGACCCGCGTCGACCAGCTGAAGGCTGCAGAGACCGACCTGAAGAACCTCTTCTACCGAGAGCAAGAGGCCCGCGAGGTACTGGAGTATGATTATAAGCAGCTTGCTTACGAGTGCGACAAGCACATGGAGCTTCGCATTGCGTCGGATCGTGACCTCGTCAACTGCTACAAATCTTTGCAGAAGCTGAACGAGGACTGCGAGAAGCTGCGGGCCCAGCTGAAGGAACTCGAGGAAGCCGCGCTCCCCATCGCGAGGCTACTGGTGCCTCACCCCGGGGGACCGAAGATAGCCCCATTGGTGGACCGGCTGAAGGAAGCCCCCAGCCGCCTGGCGACGTACGTGAAGCACCTGGCGAAGTCGATCCCCAACCAGGTCCTGGCATATATGAAGTCGTACTTCCCAAAAGCTCCCGTTGACGTAGTCGCCGGCGGACTAGCCGCCAACTGCACGGACGAGCAGTACGCGGAGCTGCTGGAGCAGATGGCGCCCATTGCCGAACAAGTCGCCGAGAAGCTCAACCTCCAGTAGTCCTGTAGGGTTAGCTCGTAGCAGTAGTTGTGTATAAACAAAGTTGTAATGAACTTGTTTAAGTATGAATGAAGGAAACTTCCATAAATGAGTACTCGTTATCCCGATCTGTGAGTGCGGAGTCCCATCATGGAGTCGTCGCGAGTAATCATACTCGCGAGTGGTCCCGTTGAGGAAAAGGGACAGTAAAGCAATTGATAGGTAATCAACTTTATTACTGAAGAAGTACGCCTGGATGGCCAGGGCCGTTGTTACAGAGTAGTCGCCAGGACCCGGAGGCCGCCTACGGCTAAGTAGTGCTAGGGCGTATGGCCGCTTACAGCAGTAGATCCATTAGTAGCCGCATGGGCTGGATCTAGGAGTGCTTGGTCTCTTAGTAGACCGCTGCTGGAGTCCTTTGTCGCTCGTCGCAGCCCAAGATCCGTTAGTAGCCGTGTGGGCTGGATCTTGGAGAGGAGTAGTCCGGAGACTAGGGCCTGGACCTGGAGGCCGCTTACGGCGAAGGGGTCTTTGAGTAGTCGTATAGACTGGAGCCCCCGGTGTAGACTAGGCGTAGAATCGACAGAGTTGGTCGATGTTCCACGAGTTGTTGATGTCTTCGCCTTCAAGCGTCTGGAGGCGGTAGGAGCCCGGTCCGGTCACCTTTGCAATTGTGAAGGGACCTTCCCAGGGCGAGCTGAGCTTGTGTGGTCCTTCCGTGTTCTGGATGCGGCGGAGGACAAGATCACCAACGTTGAAAGAGCGTTCCTTAATGTTGTGATCGTGGTAGCGTCGGATACACTATAGGTACCTTGCTGATTGGACGAGGGCGGCACAGCGAGCTTCTTCGAGTCCGTCGATGTCAACTCGTCTGCTGTCTTCAGAGATGCCTTCGTCGTATTGCTCCACTGCTGGTGAATCCCACATGACATCAGCAGGGAGGATTGCTTCGGAGCCGTAGACCAGGAAGTACGGGGATTGTCCCGTTGGCTTGGAAGGTTGAGTACGCAGCCCCCAGAGAGCATTGGGTAGTTCCTTGATCCACTTGCCTCCTTTGGAGTTGGCAGCGTCGTGTAGCCGCTTTTTGAGAGCGTCGAGCACCATCCCATTGGCGCGCTCGACTTGTCCATTGGCCCGAGGATGGGCAACTGAGACATATCGGACGTCGATCCCGCTGTTCTCGCAGTACTCCCAGAACTGGTGATTGTTGAAGTTGGAGCCCAGGTCTGTGATGATGCGGTGGGGTAGTCCGTAGCGATGCACGAGTTCATCCAGGAAGTCGAGTACTCTGTCGGCCTTGGGGCATGTAACCGGCTTGACCTCGATCCACTTGGTGAACTTGCCGATGGCCACCAATACTCGGTTGAATCCACCTGGCGCAGTTGGAAGTGGCCCAATCATGTCGAGCCCCCAGCAGGCGAAAGGCCGGGTTGGCGGTATGGTGACTAGCTTGTAGGCCGGGACGTGTTGTTGCTTGGCGAAGTATTGGCACCCTTGGCACCTTCTGACGAGTTCTTCGGCGTCGCCCAGAGCTGTGGGCCAATAGAAAGCCCGTCGGAAGGCCTTGCTGACCAGCATGCGTGAGGACGCGTGGTTGCCGCAGACGCCTTTATGGATCTCCTCCAAGATGTCCTTGCCTTCTTGTCTGGGAACGCACTTCATGAGTACTCCGGAAGATGCGCCCCGCCTGTAGAGCTTGTCTCCGACGAGAACGTAGGACTTGGCACAGCGGATGAGTTGCTCGGCCAAGTTCTTGTCCGAGGGAACCTTCTGCTCGCTGAGGTAGTCGATGAAGGGCTGCCTCCAGTCCACGTCGATCATCATGACCTCCTGGCCAGCCGGGGGATGCGCTGGGTCAATGGTCGGTGGCGCCGGCTCCGGGATGGATGGCGCGTGAAGCTCGTGGACGAAGACACCCGCTGGTACTTGAGCGCGAGTAGAACCAAGCTTCGACAGGACGTCCGCTGCAACGTTGTTGTCGCGGACGACGTGGTGGAACTCGAGACCATAGAACTTGTTCTCGAGCTTGCGGACTTCTAGGCAGTAGGCGTCCATGTTCTCCTTGTTGCGGTCCCAGGACTTGTTGACTTGGTTGATGACCACTGCGGAGTCGCCGTAGACTAGTAGCCGCTTGATGCCCAGTGAAGCCGCGAGGCGGAGCCCGTGTAGCAGAGCTTCGTACTCGGCTTCGTTGTTTGAGACCTTCCAGAAGATCTGCAGGACGTACTTGAGTTGTTCGCCCGTTGGAGAGATCAAGAGTACTCCTGCACCTGCGCCCTCGAGGTTGAGTGAGCCGTCGAAGTACATCACCCAGTGCTCTGGGTGCTTGGTTGGAGTAGGTAGCTGATTCTCCCGCCACTCCGCCATGAAGTCGACTAGTGCCTGCGACTTGATGGCTGTGCGTGGCTTGAAGTCGATGTTGAGGGCGCCGAGTTCGACCGCCCATTTGGAGATTCTTCCAGTAGCATCTTGGTTCCGCAGGATGTCACCGAGCGGGTAGTCGGTGACGACGGAGACCGAGTACTCCTGGAAGTAGTGTCGTAGCTTCCGCGAGGTGATGAGCACTGCGTAGAGAAGCTTCTGTACTGGCTGGTAGCGTGCCTTGGATTCTGATAGGACCTCGCTGACGAAGTAGACTGGACGCTGGACTGGATAGGCGTGGCCGTCTTCCTGCCGCTCGACGATGATGGCAGTACTGACCACGTGAGTAGTCGCAGCGAGGTAGAGCAGTAGCTGCTCGCCTTTACGAGGAGCTGTGAGGACTGGTGGCTTCGATAGGAAGTCCTTGAGCTGGGCAAGGGCTTGGTCCGCCTCTGGAGTCCACACGAACTTCTCTTGGTGTTTGAGTAATTTGAAGAAGGGGAGCCCCCGTTCTCCAAGCTTCGAGATGAATCTGTTCAAGGCCGCCATGCACCCGGTCAGCTTCTGCACGTCTTTGATGCACGTGGGAGCTTTCATGCTGGTGATGGCGGAGATCTTCTCGGGATTGGCTTCGATGCCGCGATGGCTGATGATGAAGCCGAGTAGTTTGCCCGACGGCACGCCGAAGACGCACTTGTTCGGGTTGAGCTTCCAGCGGTACTCGCGCAGGGATGCGAAAGTCTCTTCAAGATCGTCGATGAGCGTGCTGGAGTTTCTGGTCTTGACGACCACGTCATCCACGTAGGCTTCGACGTTCTTGTTGAGTTGCCTCTTGAAGCAGGCCTGGATAGCTCGTTGGTATGTAGCGCCGGCGTTCTTCAACCCGAAGGACATGGTCGTGTAGCAGTACGCGCCAAACGGGGTGATGAACGCGGTCTTCTCCTGGTCTTCTTCCTTGATCGCGATCTGGTGGTACCCGGAGTAGCAGTCGAGGAAGCAGAGCAGGTCGCAGCCCGCCGTGGAGTCGATGACTTGGTCAATCCGCGGCAACCCGAAGGGGTCCTTGGGGCAGTGCTTGTTGAGGTCGGTGTAGTCGACGCACATCCTCCACTCGTTCGAGTTCTTCTTGCGGACGAGGACGGGGTTGGCGAGCCACTCAGGATGGAAAACTTCTCTGATGAAGCCAGCCGCGAGTAGTTTGGCGAGTTCCTTCTTGATGGCGTCCCGTCTGTCGTCGGCGAAGCGGCGGAGGTGTTGTCGCTTCGGGGTAGCTTTAGGATCGACGTTGAGTGAATGCTCAATCAACTCCCTGGGCACCCCTGGCATGTCCGCTGGTTTCCACGCGAAGATGTCGCGGTTAGCCCGGAGGAAGTTGATGAGCGCGTCTTCCTATTTGGGGTCGAGGCCCGCCCCGATGGTGGTGGTCTTGCTGCTGTCGCCTGTCCCGAGGTCAATTATCTTGACCAGAACCTCCTCGGCTGGCTGAGGCTTGTTAGCTTTATCCGACTTCTCTGGGATGTCGAGTTCGCTTGGGGCAAGCTTCTTCGACGCAGCGTAGATCTCCATCATTGCATTGGGTACTTGATTTGTGGAGGCGATCTCCACAGCTTCCGTGTCGCAGTCGTGCGATATCTTCAAGTCCCCCTGCAGCGAGAGTACACCTGCTGGACTCGGCATCTTGAGTACTAGGTAGGTGCAGTGGGGTACCGCCATGAACTTGGCGATGGCCGGTCTGCCGAGGATGGCATGGTAGGACGTCTCGAAGTCCGCGACTTCGAACTTGATGTACTCGGTACGATAGTTGTCCCGAGATTCCCCGAAGGTAACTGGCAGGACCACTGAGCCCAGTGGAATAGCCGCGTTTCCGGGGACGATGCCGTAGAAGGGCGAGGTGCTCTTGGTGAGCATGTGGGTGATGTCGAGCTTCATCTTCTTCAAGGTCTTGGTGAAAAGGACGTTAAGCCCGCTTCCACCGTCGATGAGGACCTTGTTGAGCTTGGAGCCCGCGACCACCGGCTTCAGGACGAGTGGGAACCGCCCTGGTTCGGAGAAGCTAGTCCATGGATCCGCGCGGGAGAAGGTAATGGGTACCTCCGACCACCTGAGGGGGGTCGGGACCGCTGGTTCAATGCTCATGACTTCTCGACGGGTAGCCTTTTGGACCCGTCTGCTGGGTAGCCCGCCGAAGAGGATGTTCACCATCTTGTCGGGTTCCTGGAAGTCGCCATTGCCTTCGTCGTTCTTCTTCTTGCCTTTCTTGTCATGAGGGTGCCGTGGCTCCGGAGTATCCTTGAGTGCTCGCCTGAGTTGGTAGCACTGCTCGGTGGTGTGGTTGCCGTCCAGATGCCACGGGCACTTCTCCTTCAGCAAGTCTTTGAAGCCGCCGGAGGTCTTCTTCGAGTTCTCCTTCGCAGGGCGCTGGATAGCCGCGACAGTGTTGTCTGGCTTGCGCTTGCGGTTGGGACCCGAGTAGTTGTTGTTGTTGCGACCGCCTTGGTTCCCGTTGTTGCTGCTGCCGCCGCCCGTGTTCTGCTTGCTCTTGCCACGGATGGCGTCGTACTTGGCGTTGGCCTTGTCTTCTTCATCGGCCCAGGACGTGATCATGTCCTTGAGGTGGGTGATGGAGCTTGGGCGGCGACGGCCGAAGTCTTCGAAAGTGCGACGGTGGTAGAGACCGTCTTGGAAGAGGTCGATGACTTCTTTGTCAGAGACATCGACTACTGTGGCGCGCTTGTCGAAGAAACGCCGCATGTACTTGCGAAGGGTCTCGCCTTGTTCCTGCTTCACCATAGCTAGGTCCATGCGAGTACCCGAGCGGCCCATAGCGCCCGCGAAGTTGCTGGTGAACTGCTCCTTCAGCTGGTCCCACTTGTCGATCGAGTACTTCTCAAGTGACTTGAGCCATGTAAGCGGTGCCTGGTCCAGACAGAAGGGGAAATATAGGCACTTGGTGTCATTGTTGCCACCAGCGTTCTCGATGGAGAGGGCGTAGCATCTGAGCCACTGCACAGGATCTTGCTTCGCGTCGTACTTGGTGATTCCCAGATGCTTGAATTTCTCTGGGAGGAGGAGGTTGCGAAGTCGCGCAGAGAAGGCAGGAAAGCCGTCGTTGTCGCCTGACGTGGAAGCCTTCTTGCGCCGTAGTTCTTCAATCTTCTGGCGGGCGTCGAAGCCGCCCTGAGAGGCTCCGGAGGCGTGGCTATTCGCGTGGCGTCGGCCGCCGCGGTCGCCTCCAACACCGGCCCTTCTATTGGCCCCATGGTTGGAGCTTCCGCCGTCGCTGCCTCCGCCGCCAGGGTCGCGATGAGGGACGATCTCACGATCGCCGCCAGCAGCTGCAGCGCTGTTGCCACCTTGAGAGGGTCCGCCGGCCGTTGCACGAGTACGGTTGGGATTGGCCGGCAGCTCAGCTCGAGTACGGTTACGACCGAGGTCCGCGCTGCGACTTGTGGCTTCGTTATTGCGATTCCTGGCGGGGGGCGGCTGAGCGACCCTGTTGTCAACTCGCATGAAGTAAGCGTCTTCTGCAAGCTTGGCGATGACTTCTCCTGCACGCATCCCCTGAGCTTGGCGTGCGATCGCTGTGATCGACATGAGGCATTGCTCCGGGGTAGTGTGTACCCTACTCTCGACTTGGTCGAGAGCCTCTGCGAGGTTGCGGATGGGGAGGTTGTCTCGAAGACGCCGGCGTCGTTCGTTCCGCTTTCTGTTACGCTCACGTCGAGCGTCCCTGTTGGCGTCAGTCTCATCCGCGGGTGCGTCGGCAGACAGCTCGTCTGCGGAGATGTCTTCGAGGTATCGGTCGCTTGCTGTCCCTGAGGGTCCTGGCGTGTCGCCGGCAGCCATGAAGACTTGGCGGTCGGGGTTGCCAAGACTGGAGTCAGAACTCGCCACCTCCGTTGGGGTGTACTCCTCAGCTCGAGCGAGTGGCGTTCCCTCCTGGAAGGGAAGCGAGTCGAGGTAGGCGACGTAGCGTGAGTTCCCGTTCGTCAGGTCAGCGGGCTTGCGGTCTGGCCAGTAGACAAATCTTCCGGCGGGTGTAGATGTTATGACCAAGTGAAAGTGCATCTAGGCCCCTAAGTGGATTTTGGTGAATTGAATGACAAGGCGATTAAAGGACTAATGTATTTGTCTAAGATTGTGAGCAGATTTTATTTACATATTCATGAGCAATTATTAAAGTATTTATTTATGGATGAATATTATATGGCTCACATTGGAGAAGACAAATATATGGATGATCCTAATGCATAAGTAACAAGTATCAAGCAATAAAAGAAGATAAATATTGGGATAATTTGAGAAGGTCAATTCATGGTCTCCCATATAAAGACGTAGCTTGATTAAATTTACAAGGATCATAAAAGAGAAGATGGTAATTCTCTAAGTCAAGTGCAAGGCTTCATGTGTTTATTGAAAGAGGACACAAGGATGAGTGTACACATTATGGTTCTAATTTGGAAGCTTGCACATTCATTGTCAATCAAGATCAAGCATTTGAAGCAGGTTTTCAAATGAAGGTTAATTGTGTATGAAGCAAGTGGAACTCAAAAGTGGATTGGATAAGTGATGAAGAGATCAACCGAGATGTCTAGGGTGAGGGACTAAGCAATCTTTGGGGCCGTAGCTAAGCCGCCATTTCGTGTTTTGCTAAGGTGAAGTTCTAGCATCCGTGGGGTCTCCAAGTATCATATCCAAACCTTAACTGAGGGAAGCAATGCAAGTCATCACCATGTTAAGATTGGCAATATGGAGTGACTTATGGATTCAAGTGTGCATTCCTATGCTAGATGGAAAGATCCTAAGTCATTAGCTCAAGTATGGACGTGCTCAAGTCAAAGGCTATGTTGAAAGCCCTCAAGTGAATATTGATCAAGTATGGTAAGATTGAAGATATCCAAGCTCAAGAGATCAACAAAGTGTTCTTAGTTATTCTTGAGTATAGGTATGCCGTACTATCAAGAGGGATGCAACTTAGCGAGTTGACCAAGTCAAAGTGCTCATTAGTTGACCTAAGTGAGATCTAGCCTTAGAGTGTGCTAACAAACCCTCCTAACCTAACCTGAGCCACTTCATCTCTTTGGTGACGTGTTAGAATCATAGAAAGGGTTTTGGGGGTGTCTCGGGCCTGACCGGTGCCTCCTGTGAAGTCCAGTGCTTGACCGGTCTGACCGGTAATCACCACCGGTCTGACCGGTGGAACACTGTCAGCTCAAGTGATCGGGAAGAAGAGTTTAATTTGGTCATCACGCCTATTCACCCCCCCTCTAGGCGACATCAAGGTCCTTTCAATTGGTATCAGAGCTTGGTGCTCCGATTTGAGCTTAACCGCTTGGAGTTCTTCGATGTCGACAACTTGTGTGGTACCGTTTGAGCCTCTAGCTCTAGATGGCTCAAACTACACTTCTTGGTGCTCCAATGTTCTCATTGCACTTAAGGTTTTGGGTCCTACCGCTGAGGGTATTATGGTTGCGAGTATCCTTCCGGAGGATGGGACTTGTGTCACTCCTAAGGAATTGGAGAAGAAGCGACTCAATGCCGTTATTACTAACCTTTTGTGTAGTTGTGTATGTAGAGAGCTGAAGCATCTTATTCTAAAGAGCAAAAAGATTAGCGAAGATGCTCATCTCATTTGGAAATTGCTATTTGAGATAGTTCACACCAAATGGGATGAAATTGAGAGTGATGATGAAGATGAACCAGTGGAGATATGTTCCACAGCCTCTACAACATCCACTGATCATCAAGCATCAACCCTCAAGCAAGAAGAAGATCAAAGAAGCGATGACGCTGTCCCTCTGCAGGGACCGGTCAGACCGGTGACACACACCGGTCAGACCGGTTCCGACAGAGGCACACCAACTTGCTTGATGGCAAAGAAGGAAAAGAAGAGCAAGAAGAAGAGGCAGGCCATGGGAGCTAAGGGTCAGAAGATTGAAGCATCAAGCTCTCCGACAAGAGAACTTGAACTTCTCAAATCCGAGCTTGCATCATTGGTTTGTAAGTATGAATCATTGGCTAACAAATATGATCATGATATCAAATCTTTTTCATATAGAACTAAAGTAGAAGAAGAAGCCAATGATGAGCTAGAAGCCCAACTAGCGAAACTCACTAGTGAGCATATGGCTCTACAAGCCGATCACAAGGGACTTGAGTGCTCCTATGAGAAGCTTGTCGATTCTTATGCAACACTAGAGATAGCCCATGAGGTTGTGCTTTCATCGGTAAAATCTATGCAATCTCTACCTCACACATGCACATGCTCACAAGTTCAAATTAATTTATCTTGCGCTAATGATTATTTGTCTCAAGCAAGCCAATCTAGCATTGAGCATGTACTTGTAGAATCTTGTGATGATCTCATTGCTAAAGAAAATGATGAACTCAAGCAAGAGGTTGAAAAGCTTCAAAAAGACTTGTATGTGTTGAAGGAGAAGAGCAAAGTGCAACCTTCTCAAGATAACCGTAAAGACATGGTGAAGAAGCTTGAGAAGGGATCAACCGTCACTAGCTCAACCCCTCAACTACATACAAGGACCCACAAGCACAAGATTCAAGAAAAGAGCAAGGTTGGGCAAGTCAAGTCCCAATATCGCCCAACCAAGCACAAGGCAAAAGAATCGCTCTCCAAGAAGCCTAGAAGCTCAAACAAGTGGAGAGTGTGCTACAAGTGCAGAGAGAAGGGTCACTTTGCGGACTCGTGCCCAAGTGTGAAAATGAGCAGTGGCACTGACCGTGACCGGTCAGACCGGTGCATGCCACCGGTCAGACCGGTGCCGGCCAGGGCAGCCCCACCTCAAGCAAACAAGGCGAGGAAGACTTCTTCTCTAAGTACAAGGCTCAGAAGCAAGCATGGACAAGAAACTATAAGGAATGGTGTGACCAACAAGAACAAAAGACGCATTTGCTATGAATGCCATCAAAAGGGTCACATGGGCAAAGATTGTCCAAATGGTAATATTCCTAAATCAAATCTAGTCCATTATGATTTTCATAAGCTTAGGAACGATAAGAATGGAACTTGTGCTATGAGGGAGATTAGTTCACCTCAATATAGCATGAGAGCTATTTGGGTTCCTAAGCATCTTGTGGCTAACCCCATAGGACCCAACAAGCGTTGGGTACCAAGAAATGCTTGCTGAGCTTGCAGGTTGAAAGAGATGCATTGAACACATGGTTAGAAGGCATGGAAATCACGTTTGATCAATTGTCCGTGTGAAGGGCAAATTCATTCAAATCTTGAGTTCAATGACATCTCGGTAACTAGTGCTCCTTGTTGAGTCTTAGTCACACTTAGTTCCTCGTGAACACTCATGAGACACTTATCTTGGACGAGTGAAACATGAGATAGTGACTTTGACATCTTTATGAAATTATACTCTCATGCCATTCGATGCTTTTAATGGCTCTCTAGAAGAGCATTGCCTTGTCTCTGTTACAGGTTTCAAATTAGTGATGTGTTCACTCAATCAAGGGACAAGAAATTGAAAATCACCAAAGAAGTGACCACTGGGGGTCACCGGTCTGACCGGTGACAAGCACCGGTCTGACCGGTTCCGGCTCAGTGAGGCTGTTGGGCGGGTGACCCGGCACCTGTGCTCGGGTGACCCGGTATGCCCCTGTGTGCTGCAGGGTGACCCGACCCCTATGGCCGGGTGACCCGGGAATGACCCAACTTTCAAGAAAAAGGGTGATTTGGCGTCAAAGTGATCTTGTAGTCTTACTCTTTTGTGCATCCCTAAGGAAGCTCTTGATAAGTATAACTCCCTAAAGATAAGTAAGAGCTAGCACCATTCAAAATTCAAATATATGCACAAATGAAATGGTCTTAAGGCAAAGGTACGTTTCCATGAACCTCATTGAATACAGTAATGCATCTAGGCCATAATACCATGCTAGTGTGCCATCCTTAGCATGCAATTGCTGCAAGTGAATTTTTGTGTGCCTCTCTAGATATCTGATTGATACCTTTGTTTTCTCTCATCTTTGTGTCTCGAGGTTGAAGGTATGAGTCAAATATTCTTGAAAAGCCATTCATTTGAAGTGGATGCATGCACTTTGTGACATAGGATAGACTTTTCGAAAAATCAACTAGTATGTGTAGGAAGTGTGCTCTTTTTGAAAAATATTCGATTCTTGTTCTTTGTGACCCAACCAACTTAGTTGTGACTATAGTTCCCCTTGCTTGATTGATGGCTAGTCACAATTAAGGAGATTTTCTCAAGTCCATTAAATCCATCTTTATCTCTCTCTCTTGGAAGAATCAAGAATTATCAAAATAAATTGGATTATCCTTCATTCTTTCAAGACTTGATGAATTTTGGATCAATATCAACTCTTTATCTCTTATCCAAAACTCCTGAAAGAATTAGGATCAAAATCTCTCTTTTTGGCCCGAAGTCTTTTTCTCAGGGGAGCACCGGTCTGACCGGTGCCCACCACCGGTCTGACTGGTGGTACCCCTGAAGTCACATCTTCCTTCTTCTGAGACCTAAGTGGATGCAAAGTGTCTTATAAAATACCAGAAGAAGTTTTCAGAGGAATTTTCGCAAAATGGGAAAGAAGGATCGGAACTTCCGAGGCTACGTCGGCTCTACCGATATGGATTCTCTGTTGAATTTATCAAAATCTTCAGTACTACCGAGCACGGGTCGGAACTACCGCTAAAGGCTCACTGGCTCGACCAAGTGTAGTCACCGGTCTGACCGGTGGCTCGCACCGGTCTGACTGGTGACGCCCGACTTCAACCCGTGGGCCCACAGTAAAAAGGATCTATCCTTTACCCCCTTCCTTCTCTCTCTCCTCCATTATTCACCAGCACTCACCTCCTCCAAACCGTGAAGACCATCTTCCTTCCCTCCTCTCACCACTCCTTTCTCCCATGGAGATTTGAGGATTCAACCAAGAAAAGACCACAAGTTTGGAAGCAAAAGGATCTCCCAAGGCCCCTCTTCAGTTCCCCCTTCGAGTCCTTTGGATTCCATTCAAGTTCTTCTCTCCAAAGGTATTCAAATCTTCGTTTTGCCCGATCTCTTTACTCCGTGCAAAGATTTGAATTTCCTTTGGTATATCATCTCCTGAGAACCCCTAGAAGACATACCTATAGATCCATAACGTTTCGTTGGACACATTGTGAGAACCCAAGATTTGGGGTCGGACGGCCTTCACCGGTCTGACCGGTGGACGTCACCGGTCTGACCGGTGGCGCGTGTCCAGTCCCAAATTTTGTTTTCTTCATGCTTTTCAACACATATCTGTATTAGGTTGTCTCATGTCTATCTATACCAAATCTTAGAGTCATAGCTGCTCAGATTGGATGTTGGGGCAATTGGCTCTGTTCTGAGTGTCACCGGTCTGTCCGGTGCCCATCACCGGTCTGACTGGTGTGGCCCAGAGCAGACCAATTACTTTCAAGAATATTCTTCTATATCGATTCAATCTGGTTCCTAGAGTCTAATACACTCTTGTCATCCTTTTTGTGACTCAGGACAGCAGTCATGGTTAGGGAAAAGGAGGGTGCTAAGAAGAGAAGAGAAGAGGTGCATGCTCGCAGAGGGACTGCCCCCGGTGACTTTGGGGAAGGGGGCAGCACCATAAATGTCAGCGGCAAAAGGTTGAGACGTCGTTCAGCTCGAGAGAGTGCAGAGGCACCTGACCTTGGAGGTGACACCGGTACTAGTAGTGATGACAATGTTGAGGATGAGACCTTTCAGGGACAGTTTGAGCTGAAGAGGCAACAGGAGACTGGGTCTGATGATGATGACTCCGACGAGGCAATGGATGAGGATGAGGAGGATGAGGAAGAAGAAGAGGATGTGGATGCCATGGATGAGGATGATGATGACCAGGGTAGATTGAAGATCATGCCACCCACCTATATCTATCCTGACAGGCCAATAAAGTACCATGGTTCGGGCATGACTAAAGCCCTAAAGAAGTTGAGGGATAAGAACCCTTATGAGGAGGCAAGGACCGCATCCGATCCAAGGTTTTGGGCTAAGTTTCAGCAGGATTACTATGCTACGGTGATCATCAAAAAGCCCAAAATCACACATAAGGCACAATATGTGGATTGGGGGCATATGGCTAGGAAGAATGACCCCATTTTTAATGAAGTCATAAGCAACTGTGAGAGGCAAAGGGTCAAGGAACTTATGGGTTTCCGACAAGATTGGAACAAGGAGATAATAGCCTAGTTTTATGCCACCGTGCACTTTGGACACATTGGTACTGAGAGGGCTATGATTTGGATGACCAATGCCCAGAGGTATTCCATCACTTTCCCCAGGTTCTTGAGGTGCTTTGGGATCATGGCAGGAGACAAGGACTTAAGGCAGCTCCATGATGAAGGGGAGCTTGACAAAAGTGCCTTGCACCTTATGTACCCGAGAGGTAACCATGCTTATTATGGGAAGGTGAAGAATCTCTATACCTATTATGCTGCACTTAATAGACTCCTTAGGGTGTCTATTACACCGAGAGATGGGAATCCCTCTGAGATCACAAAATTTCAGAAAAACTTGATGGTTGCTTTAAGGCCGGGAGCTCCGGAATTTAGTGTTGGGGATTTCATTTGGCAGGAAATCAAGCATCTATCAGAGGACCCCAAAAAGATTTGCAGCTACAGTCCCTATATCATGTATATAATTGAAAAGGTTGCAAAGACGGAGTTTCCCAAAAATGTGACACACAAGCCGTTAAAGCTCAATCCTAGCAAGAGTCCAAGGCTTCCATCTCCTAGAGCAGAGCAAGCACCTGGCCATGGAGAAGGAATCACAGAAGAGGGCACTACTCAGTCAGATCAGCCACAGTCAGGCCCTCAGGCCATCACCGGTCTGACCGGTGCTGAGCACCGGTCTGACCGGTGGGGAGGCTGGGAGCAGCACAGGCCCCGCAGGTCCTCTTCTCCATTGAGGAAGTTCCTCAATTTCATTTTTGGCATGTGTAGGAGTCAGCATGACATCCAGGTGGAGCAACAAAGGTGTAGGAGGGCAAACAAGCAAATGAGGGACACGATGAAGTTGATGCACAACGCTCAAGGGTTTGAACCGCCCCGCTCTCCTCCCTCTCCTGAGTCTCCACAAGTTGAGATACCTTCCTTCGAGGATAGGATGAGAGGTTGGGTCAACTCCGACATGCTTAATCAATATGGACCTATGTTTTTTGAGTCCGGGCAAGAACAAGGGTCGTCATCATCGGCTCCTCCTCCACCTCCACCGTTTGTACCCCCTCACCCAGATGTACCTGGTTCTTCTCACTCCATGGAACAAGAACAAGCTCCTCCACCTCCTCCACCTTCCGAGCAAGGACAAGATTGGGGCGCTCGCTTCTCTGCCGAGATCTTTGGATATAATCCATATTACTATGGTAAAGACAGTGCCCCTATAGCTCATCCCTCTGAAATCACTATCTCTGATTCCATTTACCTAAACTCTCCTATGCATTGGATTTTTGACACTTCTCAAGTAGGAGGGAGCCCTCAACCGGGAGACGGATCTCAGGGACAGTGATCGACGGCTACTTCTTCTCCAGGCCCTTCTTGGATGCATGATGACAAAGGGGGAGAAGATTTGGATTAAAGACTTAAACTCAAAGTTGCTGTCTGTGTTGCACCGGTCTGACCGGTGCAGGGCACCGGTCTGACCGGTGCTGGCTGGCTGTTGAGAGCAGCTGTGTAATAATTTAGAATCTTATATTTGTGGACTTGAGAACATTTGTGTGAGTGCTACTGTGTGTTTGAACCTTTATTGTAATAATTAAGCGACTTTATTGCTAGATTGTGATGCATGTATTGAATGATGTATTGTTTGTGTTGGCTAAATGGAGCAAAGTGATCTAAGCCGGCTTGCAACCCCGGCCTGATCACCTTGGACCAAATAGCACACACACCTTTTACTTTGTGCTTTGGCTGGACCTGACCGGCCTGACCGGTCAGGAGCACCGGTCTGACCGGTGCCGCCTAGTCAGGCGTGCTGGCTGGACCTGACCGGTCTGACCGGTCGGGGGCGCCGGTCTGACCGGTGTTGCCTAGTCAGTACTCTTGTTCTTTGCTTTGTGCATATCTTGTCATACGCATCACGGCCTTTATTTTATCGCTCACACATGTTGCACTCCACTGATTCTAAGATATAGGGGGAGCTCACACGCGCTTTCTCCCAAATTTGTGCAATTGGCATTTAAGGCCAAAACTTTTTTTGAAATTCAACTCTAAGCACAAATTAAGGGGGAGCTCTAGCTATATCTAAGAATCTAAAATGCGGCTTAAAGTTTTATTTGTAAGCTTTAATCAGGTTGTCATCAATCACCAAAAAGGGGGAGATTGAAAGTGCATCTAGGCCCCTAAGTGGATTTTGGTGAATTGAATGACAAGGCGATTAAAGGACTAATGTATTTGTCTAAGATTGTGAGCAGGTTTTCTTTACATATTCATGAGCAATTATTGAAGTATTTATTTATGGATGAATATTATATGGCTCACATTGGAGAAGACAAATATATGGATGATCCTAATGCATAAGTAACAAGTATCAAGCAATAAAAGAAGATAAATATTGGGATAATTTGAGAAGGTCAATTCATGGTCTCCCATATAAAGACGTAGCTTGATTAAATTTACAAGGATCATAAAAGAGAAGATGGTAATTCTCTAAGTCAAGTGCAAGGCTTCATGTGTTTATTGAAAGAGGACACAAGGATGAGTGTACACATTATGGTTCTAATTTGGAAGCTTGCACATTCATTGTCAATCAAGATCAAGCATTTGAAGCAGGTTTTCAAATGAAGGTTAATTGTGTATGAAGCAAGTGGAACTCAAAAGTGGATTGGATAAGTGATGAAGAGATCAACCGAGATGTCTAGGGTGAGGGACTAAGCAATCTTTGGGGCCGTAGCTAAGCCGCCATTTCGTGTTTTGCTAAGGTGAAGTTCTAGCATCCGTGGGGTCTCCAAGTATCATATCCAAACCTTAACTGAGGGAAGCAATGCAAGTCATCACCATGTTAAGATTGGCAATATGGAGTGACTTATGGATTCAAGTGTGCATTCCTATGCTAGATGGAAAGATCCTAAGTCATTAGCTCAAGTATGGACGTGCTCAAGTCAAAGGCTATGTTGAAAGCCCTCAAGTGAATATTGATCAAGTATGGCAAGATTGAAGATATCCAAGCTCAAGAGATCAACAAAGTGTTCTTAGTTATTCTTGAGTATAGGTATGCCGTACTATCAAGAGGGATGCAACTTAGCGAGTTGACCAAGTCAAAGTGCTCATTAGTTGACCTAAGTGAGATCTAGCCTTAGAGTGTGCTAACAAACCCTCCTAACCTAACCTGAGCCACTTCATCTCTTTGGTGACGTGTTAGAATCATAGAAAGGGTTTTGGGGGTGTCTCGGGCCTGACCGGTCAGGGGCACCGGTCTGACCGGTGCCGCTAGCCCCAACGGCTAGTTTTTCGAACACCGGTCTGACCGGTGTGGGGCACCGGTCTGACCGGTTCCGCCCGTGGACCAACGGCTAGTTTTCTCCTTTGAGGGGTATAAATACCCCAAGCTTTCTTCAGTTGAAGTTTGCTGTTTCTAGTGACATTGCTGAGGTCCCAAGCCTTTCCTAACAAGCTCTAAGCCTTAGTGGCTCTCCCCAACACTCTCTTTGTGAGATTTGTGGATTCAAGCCATATCCTTGGTGTTGGGTTGAGAGAGTGAGCTCAAGAGCGACCTTGTGAGCTAACAAGAGCATTTCCATAGCTTGAGCACTTTGGTTTCGCGTCTACAAGCTTTGAAGCGTTTGTTACTCTTGGAGGCTTGCCTCCTAGACGGCTAGGCGTCGCCGGGTAGCTCCCAACGTTGTGGTGAGCAGCGGGAAGTTTGTAAGGGCTGCGATCTTGCCTCTTCGTGGAAAAGATCCCCTTAGTGGAAAGGAGGAAAGTGGTTGAAAGAGACCCGGCTTGTTGTGGGAATTGTCCCTTACAAGCTCCTCAACGGAGACGTAGCCATTCCTTAGTGGGTGGTGAACTTCGGGAAACAAATCCTTTGCTTCTTCGTGTGGTTTGACTCTCTAAGTTGTTCTTCTAGCATATTTGTTTTGCTTCCGCTTCGATCTACTTGGGTGTGCTACTTGTGTGTGCAGGGCTCATTACCTTGCTTGTGATCATCTACAAAGGCCACTCACCAAGTTTGGTTCGTGCTAGAAGTCAAGAGGTGCTTGAAGCTGTTTTTGCAGGTGCTCTGTGCTACACCGGTCTGACCGGTGAGGTGCACCGGTCTGACCGGTGCCTCCTGTGAAGTCCAGTGCTTGACCGGTCTGACCGGTAATCACCACCGGTCTGACCGGTGGAACACTGTCAGCTCAAGTGATCGGGAAGAAGAGTTTAATTTGGTCGTCACGCCTATTCACCCCCCCCTCTAGGCGACATCAAGGTCCTTTCACCAAGCCGGCGGCGGGTCCTGACAGGGGTTGCTCTGTGGAGTTGTTCTCGGACTCGGGATCCTCAGGGTCCGACCCGAAGTCAAACTCGTACGCGGAGTCCGAGTAGAAGCCGAAAAGGGGGTTGGAGTCCGAGGCGTGGCCGGGAGCGGTGTCGGAGTCCGAGTCGTACTCGGGTACGGGCTCCTTGCCGGCCCGGCGTGTAGTGGGAGCCTTCGTGTGGGCCCTGCTGACGTTGCGGGGGCCACGCGTGAAGTGCTCGCGGGGTGGGGAGTCCACATGCGATGGCTGAGTTGCCGGCTCGCATACGATAGCCCACGGAGACGTCGAGCCCGAGTTGGAGGCGGATCCAAGCTCGAAGTCGGCGTGTTGGTCGAAAAGCGAAATTTCGCCGAATTTGCCGGCGAGTTCGCCCGTGACTACTCCGGGAAGTGTCACGAGGCCGGTCTCCGGGTTGGGCGGCATGGTGAGGCGGCGTTGGAAAGATCCGGCGCCGTCAGCAGTGCAGACCCAGGTACCGAAGACGAAGGTGTCGCCGCGGTTGAAGGCGACGGTTGGCTTGATGTAGACGGAAGCCGTCGAGTTCGCCATGAGATCTTCGGCGAGAGCCCCTACCTGGCGCGCCAGCTGTCGGTGTTTTAGACCGGCAACCTACTAAGGGGAGTACCCGAAGTAGATGAATGTGGCCTCGCCGAGATCGGTAACTCGAAGGAAGAGACACGTGGCACACAATTTAGACAGGTTCGGGCCGCGAGGTGCGTAATACCCTACGTCCTGTATGCTGCGTGGCTCTGGATTGATTGGGCGCGATTACAAGATGATGCAATCTTAAGTCGTGAGAGAGAGGGGGTCCCTGCCTCGCCTTATATAGTCCGGGAGGCAGGGTTACAAGTCGGTTCAGGGAGAGAGTACTAGTCGAGTACGTCTAGGAGTCCTCTATACAGTGCGGGACATGTACAGCTTCCTATCCGGGTACTTCTCCTCTGTAGCCCTTGTGCTTCACGCCATCAAGTGTCGTGCAGCGCAAGTCGAGTAGTCCCAGGGGCCCACCGAGTAGTCGGTCCTGGTACCCACCGAGGTAGTGGGCCCAGGGAGGTCCATACGACAGGCATCACTTTGCAACAACTCATTCCTTGTCCCAACATACTATTGACTCCATGATTTAGGAGGAGATAGGTTGCACCAATTTGATGGAATTTTGGGAAAGAAAAAAGGTCAAATACTTCTTAAGGAAATGTTGGCCATTAGATCATTTGCATAAGTTGTATAGGATCTCATGACATGCTATTGATTGGTTCACGGAGAACAGATGTTGTTTAGAGACATGTGAGATAGTTTAGATGCACTATTCATCACCTCCTTTTGTAGGACACTAACAAAGTTTAGGGATTTCGTGCTACAAGAGAATAAGAGCAACTGTGTCAACTATTTTTCTATATATGGAACGTAGGTTGACAGGTAGTTTTAAGCCATATGTTGAGTAGTATAAGGTTATATATATGTTTCTTAGCACTTATTGGGTATCCTTTTTCTTTCGTTTGTTTCGTTACTATTGAATTGGATTTGTGTTACCACCTTGTTACCAAACTGGAACTTGATGCTTATTAAAATTTCTTTTGTCTAATAAATGGTAGTGATCACAGCAAGAATAAAGATACATTGGATATATGGATATATTCTATTAAAGATCACTCTATCGTTCAGAAAGATACATTGTCTAATAAAGATCACTCTATCGTTCAGAAACTTTTGATAATTCTATTGTTCATATTAATTATAATATCTTTTATATTTTTAATGGATATATGCATAAACCATGAAAATAATATTTAACATACTTGAGTCTAATTGGGCCGGTTTAGAAAGTCAAAAACACACATATATTTAATTATAGTTGTTTGTTATTTTAACATGGTGAATCACTATGCATAAGTTTTTGTTTCTGAAATATATTCTAGGTAAGATGTATGCATCTTTACTTTTGCATAGTACTGTACTTTTCTTCACTTTATATAGTTAAGATATTTTCCACTTGTTAAGAAGAATTTTTCCAAAAGTATTCAAGGCATAACTTTGTTACAACCAAAGTGTGTCCACCATGCATATTGCAAATTTTCATTGGAAATTTTGTTGATGATGATATGATCCAATTGTGTACATTGTTCCGTTAGATTTCACTTGTTTAGTTGAGGGTTCGTTTGACTCCGCTTTGTGCAGAGTTACTTTAATTTTCACGGCTCCGCCTCCGTAAGCGAAAACAGCTCCGGCTCCTCCGCAAAATGCCCCAAAAGTGCTTCTCACATTGGCCGCATTTTGTGTGGCTCCGTCAACTCCGGTGCTGAAGCTGCCAGCGGAGCAGCTGACATAGCGCTCCCAAACGAGGCATGAGTTTGCTTGAGAAATGATAAGTTATCAACTTACTATTGTTTTGTGGGTAATGTTTTGTTGCCATTCTTTACGTACTACTTTCCTTTGTTTGTTAGAATGATTTTTGTGAGATATTCTTTTCCTTTATCGATTTGCTATATTTTTAATGTTGCGGTGAAGGTCCCATGTGATTGAACATCAACTGCATCACAAGGTCCATGTTTCCTCCATTCATGTTGAGCTACAGAATAACATACAATTTTGTTGTGATTGGCTTCACAATGATTATATTTTTACAATTGGAGAATTTCATTGGCCATTAGGTCTACTAGGTGATACCCTGTGTGTTGCCATTTCTTAAATAAAATTGTAAGGTGAACTTTGAAAGTAGAAAATTATGGTGATTGCAAGCCAACATCTTTTTTGCAAACTACATTATACAAGAAAACATGTTCATTTTATTGATAGAGAATTGTTTCTAAATTATCAATCCTCTATGTATTGTACCGTAGGAATTTTGTAGCGTGGTACTTGCAAAAACTTATAAATTGCATGTATGGATGTTATTGTCACAAAAAAATAGGTAGGAGACATAATAAATAATCCTAACGGATGATAATGTGACGCTAATGTGGATCGTTTGCATGTCGAGAGAAATGAAGTTATGATCTTTAACGGGGTGCTTCTCTATATAAGTTATATAGATAAGATCTGTCTATTGGAAGATCCTTTGAGAAGGGTTCATCAAGACAACCCAAATTAGAAGCAGTGTGCACGAGGATTGCACAAATTAGGATTAACCAACTTCGATTAAAAAAAGGTTCATACACGTTGACATTATTTTAGAGGCGGCCTAGGACAGCACTGTAGATATTAGCGTTCTCGATCAATTCATCATTCACGGTGACTCCCTTGTTTACTAGCTCATCAAAGAATAAAAAAATCAACCCTGTTCGTCTCGCTGACGGCCGGTGACTAGTGTTGATTTGTTTGAGAAAAAAAGTACTGTTGGCTGGTAGTTGGTGACTGATTTGTTCTGAGAGAAGAGTATTGCTGACTGGTGGCTGATAAGCCAGACGAACAGAGCTGCACCTAAACAAATGCTCCAGGTGAAAAATAAATAAATAGACTAACCTTGAACACACATTTCCCGAGTACCCCCAACCCTTCAACAATGGAGGAGTACACATATATCCATCAAATTAAAAGGAAGCTTAATAAAAACCATGTGCCATCAGGAGTGGCAGGATACTTCGAGTAAACGACCACTCCAAAATTATTAGCAGGCACAATGATTTTACTCTCACTGATTCTTTCCGTTTACTACCAGTTCCCGCCCGCCCAACGGCCCAAGGCAAGCGCAAAACCGGGCGACAGTGACTTTCAGTCACTCACTGTTGCAAATGGCAAAAAAAACAGTATCGATGAGGCCCTGCCCCAGGACCTGAAACACACCGGAACCAGCAGAGTGCACGGACGTTTCCGGAGGTCCGGTCAAAGAAAGACTAGCCTAGCAACAAGCGGCACTTGCCCCCGGCCGGCCGGGCTCGGCCGTTCCCTCCGTGCGGCCGCCGCGGAAACGGCTCGATCAGTCGCATCCAGCCCCGCGGCAGGCGAACGAGTGCGACGACGACGCCACCACGCGCGCGTGCCCCTGCTCCTGCATGCCCCAAGCACACACGCCACCACGCGCCCACGCCATCCCAATCCCGAAGAAAGGAATGTCACACAAAAAGTGGCTTTCCACGCCGTACCCCCCGTGCACGATGCCGTGCGAAATTCTTGGATTTCGGCGGGCGTTCTACTCCGGCACAAGGAAGAGCGCCGATGCGCTTGCGCTGCCACACACGGGTGGTGACGGGACCGGGAATCGTATCGTTGGCAGCGCGCCGCTTGCCGGCAACAACGACGGCAATCCCTGCAGGTCCCGGCTCCTTTCCTTGCCCGCCGGTGCAACGTCGTCCAGCCAGCACGCACGGGGCTCGGCCCGGGGTGCCTGCCGTGCGCGACCGCGAGAGGGCTACTACGTGTGGTTGTCGTGACTGCAACGACGGCGAAGGGGAGAGACAACGGAGCGAATAATGCAACGGATAATTGGTGAAAAAGGGCGGTCGGGACGGGAAAGCGTGCTCGGTCGTGGGGTCGGACACGGATTAGCACCGCGGGCGCGCGCGCTCTCAGCTGGTCTCCGAAGAAAGGAAAAAAAAATGATGATGGGGGATTAGCAGCAGCAGCGGTGGGTGCGTCTAGGGCACGCACAGGTTACAGGTTAGTGGTAGTATTATTATTAAACAAGTGGTGGTTGGGCGAATTGGAGCGGCGATTAGATTCTCGGCCGGGCTCGATCGGCCTTGGGGGTCTCTGCCTCTCTGGGTATATAAGTATGGGTTAGTGGGATGATGCATGGTTTAGAATAATGTTAACGCTCGGTGGCGAATTAGTGACGCACCCATGCAGGCATGCATGCTGGCCCTTTCTTTTCTTTCTTTGTCACGGGAGGGAATTCCTTTTGTGATAAAATATGGTTGCGAGGCTGCTTTTGTTTTCTTGTACGTGTTGGTTGTGTTACTTGTGTATCTATATCTACCAGAACGTGCGCGTGCGTGCGTGTCGTGTGAGCCTGTGTTCGATTTCTTCGCGAGACATGGCGTGTGCTAGTTTGTATGTACGTTGCAGGGAAGTCGTGGTTCTTGGGTTCGGGGGAAATGATGGCCGAATGGCCAATGATCGCTCCAGGACACGGGAGGACAGACACAGCAGCTGGAGTCACTGTCCGGTGCCAACAAGGATGGACTGTTGTGAGATGAAGTTTCCATCAGCACGAAATTCCCCTGCACGCAGCTGTAGTCTGTCCTGCTCGTGCTCGGGCTCGGGCTCCGTCCCAGCAGCACATTGTCACGGAATCGTATTGAACCGAGATCAACAGTACAGTAGCATGCACGCATGAGCACACAGCACATGCCGCGACAGATGGTGGATGTACCCGTCACCAGTGACCGCTTCAACTCCCAGCCGACGAACCACCTGCGCGAGCAGTGCAGCGGGTACTTTGCCTGCTCCCCGCTAGCCGCCGCTACGGCCTTGGCGCGCTCGCACCGGGGCACACCCCCGCGGCTGCGTCCTGGCAACCCTACAGTACGCGGCGTCGTCACGAGCCGCGGCCGCATCGGCGAGTCCAAAAGGACGGGTGGTGTGGTGGAATCAGGATGGAATTCCTCGTTTCCTCCGCGCGCGCGAGGCCCGCCCGGCCGCCGCCGTCCGGACCATGAGGCAGCCGTGCAATTCTGCCGCGCCGAGCAGGCGCCGAAATTATTGCCGGCTGCCGGCCGGTGGGGTGGCCCCCCAACGCAAGAAGGCTCGTCGTCGACCGCAAGCAATTAACCGACACCACCGGCGAGCGACCGCCGCCGTACGTACTACGCGGCGCACAAGGCCGGTGGGGTCGAGCCGAGCGGTTGGTGGCTGCTGCCGCCTGCGCCTTCCGGCCTCCAATTCATGTTTCACCGCAGTGGAGTGAAGTGAAGTGAAGCACTACTACTACCGGGCACCGGCCGGCCTGCCTCTCCAGCTGTGCACGCCTGCGCTGCGCTGCACTGCAATGCAGCATCTGGGCCCGTCGCAGTAATGTGCCAATATATGGCTCGGCATCACGTTCAAGATCGCGAACTCGAAAGCGTTGGCTGTGGCAGTATCACCGGCTCTCAATCATGGCGTACGGTGTGTTAGAAATAGTGGCTAAGTCTTCTGTTGATGTAACAAACTCTGATGTAATTCTAGGCGTCTCGGTTGAGTTGGTTAACTGATAGGATAGAGTCTGTTGTAGCTGTTGTATAGGAAAAAATTGTGATTATAGGACTCCCTCCAAACGTGATTTGCTATTTTGACAACCTTTGTGGATGACAAATGGGTCCATCTGTGTCTATGAATTGTGGGTCCAGTGTCAAAATAGCAAACCACGTTTGTTTGAGTCCTATAATCGCAAAATTCTCGTTGTATAGGAGATCTAATCCAGTAACAAACCAACCGAGAATGCCTCTTCTGTAAGCCACGGCGATGGCTGTTATCGCCTATATTAACAAAGGTACGCGGCCCTCCGGGGTTCTACGCTTCCCAAATCAATCTACAATTCTCACATGGTAATCAGAGCCTCTCCTCTACACATCCATGGCGAGTTCATCCTCAGCGTCACCTCTCCTTCCTTTGAAGATCTCCGAGAAGCTTACCCGGAGCAATCACCCCCTCTGGCAGGCGCAAGTCATGCCCGCGATCAGGGGCGCCCAGTTGGAATCCTTTCTGGATCCTGATGCTGAGGTGCCCCCCAAGGAGATTGATGGGCAAGTCGACGGCAAGGCTGCGAAGATCCCTAATCCAGCCTATGTCGCGTGGGTTGCGAAGGACCAACAGGTCCTGAGCTACCTGCTGTCGTCGATCACGCGTGAAGTTCTGGCTCATGTCGCGACACACAAGACGGCGGCCAAGGTCTGGGCAGCAGTGGAGGCAATGTTCTCCGCTCAGACCAGGGCGCGTGCAATGAACACAAGGATTGCACTCGCCACCACCAAGAAGGGAGCTTCGACCGTGACGGAGTTCCTGTCGAAGATGAGAAGCCTCGCCGACGAGATGGCCGCGGCGGGCAAGCCTCTGGACGACGAGGAGTTCGTCGGCCACGTCATCAACAGGCTCGATGAGGACTACAATCCGGTTGTCACGGCCATTCTGGCTCGTGTCGAACCGATTGGGGTCATCGATCTCACTACTCAGCTCCTTGCCTTCGAGAATCGTCTTGATCTCTTAGGCAATGGCGGATCTTCTTCCTCGGCTAATCTGGCATCGCGTGGAGGGCGTGGTCGCGGTCCTCGTGGCCGTGGTCGTGCCCCAGGACAAGCTCAAGGGCAAGGAAACGGGAGGGGCCGAGGCAGCAACAACAACACTCGGCCCCCAAACTACAACAACAATGGTGCACGCAACAACAATCGTGAGAAGTGCCAACTGTGTGGGCGAAATAACCACACAGCAGTTGATTGCTGGTACCGGTTTGATGAAGATTTTGTGCCGCCTGAGAAGAGTGCATCTGCAGCGACAAACTCCTATGGTGTGGACACAAATTGGTACACCGACACGGGTGCCACTGATCACATCACAGGAGAACTGAGCAGGCTGGCTGTCCATGACAAGTACAACGGCAATGATCAGATCAGGACGGCAAGCGGTGCAGGTATGGACATTAATCGTATTGGTTATACCACTGTTCCTACTCCTAGTAGGCCATTGCATCTTAATAATGTTCTTCATGTTCCAAAAGCTAGTAAGAATCTAGTTTCTGTTCATCGTCTTGCTGCCGATAACCATGCTTTCTTAGAATTTCATCCAAACTCTTTCTTTATCAAGGACAAGGCCACGAAGAAAGTTCTGCTGCGAGGCAAGTGTGAGGGCGGCCTCTATCCCATTCCCACCGAGTCCAGGAGCCATGCCTTGAGCACAATAAAGCCGACTGCTACGAGATGGCATAGTCGGCTAGGACACCCATCTTTCCCAGTTGTTCATAAAGTCATTAGCAAGTTTAATTTGCCTTGTTCCAGTAGTGAAAATAAAGACTCAGTCTGTGATGCTTGTCAACAGGCGAAAAGTCACCAGTTACCCTATTTAAGTTCCTCTAGCATTTCTACTGTTCCTTTAGAGTTAATCTTTTCTGATGTATGGGGTCCTGCTCTTGATTCGGTTGGAAGAAAACAATATTATGTTAGCTTCATTGATGATTTCAGTAAATTTACATGGATTTATCTGTTAAAACGCAAGTCTGAAGTTTTTCAGAAATTCCATGAGTTTCAAAATCTTGTTGAGCGCATGTTCAGTCGCAAGATTATTTCTGTTCAAAGCGATTGGGGTGGCGAGTATGAGAAACTTAGCTCCTTTTTTACTAAGGTTGGCGTGACTCATAGGGTGTCATGCCCTCATGCTCATCAACAAAACGGGGCTACCGAACGAAAACATCGTCACATTGTTGAAGTAGGGCTCTCCCTTCTCGCTCATGCGTCCATGCCTTTAAAATTTTGGGATGAAGCCTTTCTTGCTGCCACCTATCTGATCAATCGAACACCTAGTCGTGTGATAGATTACTCTACACCTCTTGAAAAATTATTTGGTACAAAACCGGATTATTCCAGCCTTCGTGTGTTTGGATGTGCGTGTTGGCCCAATCTTCGTCCATTCAACTCACGAAAACTTCAGTTTCGATCCAAACGCTGTGTCTTCTTGGGATACAGCAACCTCCATAAGGGTTTCAAATGCTTAGACATCCCAACTGGTCGTGTCTACATATCCCGTGATGTTGTCTTTGATGAAAATATTTTTCCCTTTGCTAGCCATCATCCAAATGCCGGTGCGAGACTTCAATCTGAGATCTTATTGCCATCTCAAAATACTAGAGACACAACAGTGGATAACCATACGATTGATGTTCCTACTAACCCAGCTAATGGATTTTTGAGTCCTGCAGAAAATTTGGGTGAAAATGATGAAGAAAACAGTGTGTTTCAGGAGTTTTTTGTGCAGCCGGATGCCAGCGCGCCCATCGAGGTTAATCCGCCTGCTGCTGGTCCTTCCCTGCCAGCAGAATCGCCCGCACCGGCCACGTCTTCGCCTCAGCACCCGCCTTCACCGCCGCGCCAATCGTTGTCCGACGCGCAGCCGACCGGATTGTCTGTGCCCGGGGGGCAGCGCGCTGAGCCGGCACAGACAACTGCAGTAGAGCAGCAGGCGCCTCCTGGATCTTCTGCGGATGGTGTTTCTGCATCCCAAGCTCCACAGGTCTCTGATCGTCCTCGGACAAGAGGCCAGGCTGGAGTTCGAAAGCCCAAAGTCTACACCGACGGAACCATAAGGTACGGATATGGTTGTTTGGCTGCTAATGGGGAACCTACTAATCTTTCAGAAGCTCTTGATGATCAAAATTGGAAACAAGCAATGGATGCTGAATATCTGGCTCTTATGCAAAATAAAACTTGGCATTTAGTTCCACCTCGTTCAGGGATAAATGTAATAGATTGCAAATGGGTCTATAAAATTAAACGAAAACCTGATGGTACAGTAGATAGATATAAAGCTAGGCTCGTAGCAAAAGGCTTTAAACAACGGTATGACATAGATTATGAAGATACTTTCAGTCCTGTTGTTAAAGCAGCTACTATAAGACTTGTTCTATCTATTGCTGTGTCGCGAGGTTGGAGTCTTCGTCAACTGGATGTAAAGAACGTGTTTCTTCATGGTGTTCTAGAGGAGGATGTGTTTATGCGCCAACCACCTGGCTATGAAGACAAGAAGGCGCCTCATTTCCTGTGCAAGCTAGATAAAGCTTTATATGGCCTCAAGCAAGCTCCGAGAGCTTGGTATTCTAGGCTCAGTGAGAAGCTTAAAGGACTTGGCTTTCATCCATCTAAGGCTGACATCTCACTGTTCTTTTATAACAAAGGGAGTATAACTATGTTCTTACTTATTTATGTTGATGATATAATTGTGGCTAGCTCTTCTTATGAAGCAACCACAGCATTGCTGAAGGATCTGCATGATGAGTTTGCGCTCAAGGATCTGGGTGAACTGCACTATTTTCTTGGCATTGAAGTAAAGCAAATGCGAGATGGTATTTTGATGACACAAGGAAAATATGCAGCTGATTTACTTAAAAGAGTTAACATGCTGTCCTGCAAGCCTGTAAGTACTCCCTTGTCAACCTCAGAAAAACTGTCAGCCTATGATGGTGATAAATTAGGACCTGATGATATAACCAAGTACAGAAGTATTGTTGGAGCACTTCAATATTTAACCTTGACTAGACCGGATATCTCGTTCTCAGTAAATAAGGTGTATCAATTTTTACATGCTCCTACTATTGTACATTGGTCTACAGTAAAAAGAATTCTACGATATATAAGAGGAACTTTGGATATGGGATTAAGATTCAAACAGTCACCCTCCATGCTTGTGAGTGCCTTTTCTGATGCGGATTGGGCAGGTTGCCTTGATGATAGGAGATCAACAGGAGGGTTTGCAGTTTTTCTAGGTCCTAATCTGATCTCGTGGTGTGCTAAGAAGCAGGCTACGGTTTCCAGGTCCAGCACTGAAGCCGAATACAAGGCTGTAGCAAATGCAACAGCAGAGATTATGTGGGTACAGTCTCTACTTGCTGAGTTAGGAGTCAAGGCGCCTCCTGCAGCCAGGTTGTGGTGTGACAACCTTGGAGCCAAGTATCTGTCCTCGAATCCTGTCTTTCACGCCAGGACTAAACATATAGAAGTGGACTATCATTTTGTCAGAGAAAGAGTTGTAAGACAACTTCTCAAGATTGACTTTGTGTCAACAAATGATCAGGTAGCTGATGGCTTTACCAAGGCTTTGTCCACACAGAAGATTCAAGAATTTCGACGCAATCTCAACTTAGAGCAGTCTCGATTGAGAGGGGCTGTTAGAAATAGTGGCTAAGTCTTCTGTTGATGTAACAAACTCTGATGTAATTCTAGGCATCTCGGTTGAGTTGGTTAACTGATAGGATAGAGTCTGTTGTAGGTGTTGTATAGGAGATCTAATCTAGTAACAAACCAACCGAGAATGCCTCTTCTGTAAGCCACGGCGATGGCTGTTATCGCCTATATTAACAAAGGTACGCGGCCCTCCGGGGTTCTACGCTTCCCAAATCAATCTACAATTCTCACACGGTGCGCCGTGCGGTGCCGTCGTCCCGGCCAGCGAGACGGCGAATGCCGGCCGGCGGCGGCAAGGTCAGCCGCCGGTCGGTCTCTCGGCGTGTGATCGTACATTCGTACGGACCCTTTTTGGTATGGGGGGGGGTCCCTGGGCGGCCCTGCCGCACTGGCGGGGAGCTGGACGGAGACCGGGGCGGAAGCGTCAAGCGCGTGCGTGCAAGGCCATGGGTTGGGTTGGGTTGTGTTGTGTCCGGTGGTTGTGTGTGCGGACGGGTAGGGCGCATGATTTTAGCTTCGAGTGCACACCATCGGCTGCACGGCCGGTTCCAGGTGGGTTCGTGGGCGCCACGCCGCGCGCGCCTGGTCGGCTTGGCGCGGGTTCGCCGGCCGGCGACGTCGTGCCTGGCCGGTTCGCCGGCGCACACACACACACACACATTCAGTCGGTGAGATCGGGTGTTTACGCTTCAGGGTGTTTACGCTTCAATGTCAATTTGCCATCATCTTCCACTCCACTGACGCCTTTTCTACTACTCCTGGTGTAGTAATTGGCCATCTTGTATTCTTGTCTGTGAATGGCCCATCCGCCCATGCATCTCTCTCCAAAAAAAAAAGGATCAGAGACCCGGTGTTGTTCGTCAGTGGCCACCTGAGGGTGTGTTTAGATGCCAAAGTTTTGCACTAATTTTGCAAAATTGGTGCAAAATTGGTACGAAATACCCTGTAGCGTCAGATGAATAGTGAGAGGTGATGTGATAGGTTATGATAGATGGTGGGATGTTTTTGACCAAAATTTTGACTTCTAAACACACCCGGAGACGAGATCTGACGACACTGGTGATGGCCAGCACGTCGCCATTGCCCGTTGTCTCCACTCTCCCGTTAACTGCATGCATGCTGTCAGATCTCTCCAGGCCTAGAGACTAGAGAGACAGAGAGAGAGATCCATGGTCCATGGAGCATTGCGCGCATACACACGCCTCCGGCCGCTAACGGTAAAATATTCTCCCGGCGGCCGCCACCTACCACCACGGCACCACGGCGCCGAGCGCGAACCCGCTCGTCGCCGGCGCATGCGGACACCAAACCCATGCTACGTTTGTAGGCCGTCGTCGTCGTCGTCGTTGTCTCGCTCTGGGATATGCTGTGGCTCTGGCTTCTGGCTAGGCCGCATGCATGGGGATCTGCGAGCACCAGCAGCCGCCACCGCCATGCCAGTTGCCAGCAGCATGCGCCGTGAAGTGTGTGCCACACTGCCACTCCACCATGGGCAATTTGGCAACCCGACAAGTTCTTCGACATGTACAGGTCGAGATGTTGTAAGTACCCTGCTTGGTTCTTATTACATGCATTATGATCAGTTTATCTGCTGATGATTGGGGCGATTTGATTACCCAACGACTTGTGGTTGCGTTTGGGTTAATTGCTGAGCAGTGGAGTACAGTATAGTATAATCGACAGCTACCTTTGTTTAATTTGCAATTGAGTAATTGACCGAGAGGGAATCACAGCTCAGGCATGGACACATGCCACGAGCCGCCCAGCCGGTGCTAGCGGGATTGGGGGGTCTTTGGTCAAGCGTAGCAAGCCGGGGTTTTTTTTTACAAAATAAATTATAAGACAGCAAATATACCAATTCGAGGGGTTAGTCAAACGTGTATACGACTTGCAGGGACGATGGAGGAGAGCTGGAAGCACACTTGGTATTTCGGTGGAGATAAAAATTAGGTGCCATGTGCTTGGTACAGTGGTCGCAGTGTTTGCTGATACGTATTGTACACCAGCACATGCATGTATGTGTAACGAAGATCGTTGACATGTGACAACGAATAGGCAATCGTTCCATTTAATTCTTTATCAAAAAAAATCGTTCCATTTAATTTATTTTTACAGAAAAGGGAGTGTAAATGCGATCCAGAAGGATCTCGTGTGAATTTCCCATCTCCAATGCAAACCAAGGCATGCTCTGCTCCGATCCATCCGGTTCCAGCTACATGCACTGCAACATGACCCGTGATCAACGGCCAGCTTTCTCAAGTCACTCCCGCTGAGCAGTACTCAAGGCAAACAGCTGCATAGTACGAAGGTGGTCAGAGGTAGGGTTTTTCTTACCGACTGTTGGGACAAAACCGCCGGCCGGCGGTAGCAGTTTACAGCAGCGGTTTGAGCGGTAACCGCTAGAAACCGCTCAAATTCAAATTTCCAAACCAAACCTCCCGTTCAAGCAGTTTGAAACGGTTTACCGGACGGTTTGAGCGGTAAACCGCAACGGTTTGAACGGTTACCGGCCTCTGGGTAAAAAAAAACCGGCGTAGTGAAGAATTTGGTGTGTTTTCAAATTTGAATTAAAAAATTGGAAAATATAAGAAAAATTCTTACAAATATTTCAAGGTGCGTAGAATCTAATGGTGTCAAAAATTTTCAAATATTAGTGCATTTAGTATTTTTTGCGGACATTAGAAGTTCAACCAAAAAAGAAAAGGAACTGGTTGAACTTCTAATGCCCGCAAAGTATACTAAATGAACGAATATTTGAAAAATTTTGACACCATTAGATTCGTGACAACTTGAACTATTTTTGGGATTTTTTTTAGATTTTTTTTATTTTTTTGAATTAAATTTGAAATTTTGAATCCGGCCGGTTATCAACCGGTCGGAACCGCTACCGTGCCACAGCGGTAACCGCGGTTACCGCCGCGGTAGCGGTCGGTAAGAAAAACCATGGTCAGAGGCAACTCAGAACTTATTTAGTTAGACAAATTGATTTCAGGATGATAGGTGAATAATGACAAATTTTTTGATAATTTAACGTATTAGACCCGTGCGTAGAGAATAATATGTTTTTATGTGACGGATGAAGGATGACAATTTGACAAACTAGACAATGCCTCAATCAGGCATCCAGACCGGCGAATGCGGCGATGCGTCCACTTCTGATCGTATAGTCTCATGTCTCGTACTACTCGATTGTTCCGGAGGTTGTGCTGCATGCATCACACTCCATTCCGATTGGAGACACGAGTCTGTCAACTGTGTATACACACTCACGTACTCACATGTCTACGTGAGGACTTGGAAATCTGTTGTCTCGTCGCTTGTGGGTGCCGATACATGGATCGAGGGGCCCCGGCCCGGCACAGCAATTATTTGGTATTTTTGGTTAACAAGTGGAAATCCCTATCCATCAAGAGAGCTATGCATCTCCCATTTGTGCGTGCTGCATGTATAAATGTCACAACACCTGATCGATATGGCCATTTAGCAGCTACAGTGATGATATAGGCCACACAAACATATATGCTTCCAACAAAAACATTTGGTTGATGAGGAAGTGGTGAGGAGTGCATTTGGTTGTTGCAACTACAATGTTCAAGTTATTTGTTTGATTTTTATGAAAAAAGAGAGATATTGATGTTCAGGTTATAAGTAGGTGCAAAGCACTGCAGCAGCATAGATGCAGGTGCATGCACGCACTGTTGCACACACCCACTCCACTGAAACGATGCCCACTGAATTAAACAACAATCAAAACATGGACAAAAAAAAGGGGCGAAAAAATGCGAACGATCAAAGATTCTGAGAACTTGTCGCAAGGAACGCGCCATTGATCAAAAGCACCTACCGGGAATGTGATGCGTTCTTCCATGCTTTTCCTTTTGTCATGTTCTTCTGCTACATGCATAACTAACTCTACCTAGCTTAGCTACAACAAGCACGACTCCAATCAGAAATGTTTGGTAAGCTAACACAAGTCAAGCAGGACATGGGTTGTCCATCGGCCACCACACTTTTGCAGCCGATGGATCTAGTTATTAGTATATCAAAGGGAAATACAGATTCAAAGAAAATCAGGAGCAATAGTTTCACGGGCGAAGCTTCTGTATGCTTTACCAACTACGAGACTCGTAACTGTTTGTGCAGTTGGTGGCGTAGTGTGTAGGAGTAGTTGGTATCTGAACCCTTTTGAGTTTTGAGGCAACAAACTAAGATGGCCTTGTTGTCAGAAAATGAGCTGGACAATGGAAACCTTACACATGTGAGGGATCAGAAATCGATCGACAGAAGTACGAATAACCGGGGACATGTTTCAATCAGAAATCAGCAATGCCTCTAATTGTTTAACATTCTGTACCTTTTGATACCTGTTTCAACTAGTTTAATTTCAGCTCAGGTTCTTGGCACTGGAGAGTCCAAATTAAACAATCGAGAAGCTGAAAGCCAAAAATTAGGGTGTGCTGCGTTCGGCTTATATTGTCAGATTCACAAGGCACAGGAGCCACAAAATCTCAAATGGTTTAATTGCCCCTTTTAGTTCATTTTGGGCTTCTTCAATTCGGAGCCATGTCAGGCAACTTTACATATCTAACAAAGAATTTCAGCTTTATAGCCGGGCCTAACCAAGTTCTTTTGCTGTGTCCCTGCTGCTCCCAAAATTAGCGTCCTTGACATCATAAGGGGTGATTTCCCTTGACCTAAACCGTAAAGGCAGTGCATTACAGCTGCATCCACTCTCAGAAAGTCAAAAAAAGAAAGGTAAACAAAAATTAGATGCCTACATAGAACAAGGATAATGTAGTCAGTCCCTTCGCTCCCAAAGTGGTTGGCAGAAGAAACATGGAAAGTTCTGCACATAACAGTCTGTTCCAATCCCAGGCGTCAAACCTGAAAATCATAGTCGCTGGATGCTCCAGACTCCAGAGCATTTGATTGTTGTACAAGGTACTCTATCATTCACTTGTTCAATTCATGCATGTGCCCTCCGGCCGTCTTTAGTTGGAGGAACACACAGAAAGGGTAAAGAATACCGAAAAGGATAAAGGGAGAAGGCCAAAGGATAAAGGAATGGCCTGCCCAGGTTGTTAGGAATGGCTAATCTTGTAATCATTCCTGTGGTTAGTTGTGTATCAACACAACACACACCCTGTGTATATCCATCTGCCAGCGTGTTACATTCTGCCTGCATGTTTGTAGGCACAGCCATAATAAACTACAGAATGCCACAGCCAGCTGCTTAATGCTAGCATTCTGTAGGCAACGAACTGGAAAGGACAGTGCAACACCTAGTCTCACATGTTTACACTTTTTTCTGATCAGTCTTGCTAGCAAATGGGGCGTCGAATTGTCTGCAGGTTCATGCTGCTGTGTTGCCCCCAACTTAGCAGCCAATATGTATGCCAGCAGCATAATGCAAGGTCAATTGGAAGCAGTTAGCAGAACATGCACATATGAGCCATGGCATGAAGCCAAGCGGTGAGCAAGACCACCACCAATATAGTGGTGGGGGAAACTGGATGCACGGCACGAAACGTGCACGGTGTGCCATTGGATGTTTCACTGACAAGTAGTCTTTAAAATTTTTCAGACTTTCAAGATCCAATTTCCCAACAATATTTGGTCACTACATGAGAACTTGCAGAAACTTCAAACAAATAAAGCACACTACCAAAGGATTCGGTGCAGTGTGTGAGACCAATAAGTTGTGTGTTCCACTTCCATGTAGCTAGCTGACTCTTCCTTGTAGCCTCCCGTGTCCATGGATGGCCTCTGCTTTTTGCAAAGGAAAATTGCAGCGGGCAGCCTGTAGTTTGTCTCTCCCCAGGCAACGACACCTACCTTCTAATTAACTAGTAACAACTGGTACAAAATTATCGTGCAGCCTTATCTTAACTACCCAAAACCAAGACCATAATTCATATTGTAACATAATTAGTGGTGCATGGGTGCAAGCTTTTTCCTGCACAAAATGTATTGTTTAAAGATGAAAGTTGGACTGGGTGGGAAACAGCAAACGGGCTGCAAACTTTTCCTGTACTATATGTCTGCATTCGAGTTCAAAATTTTCAAAGCATCTTCATAGTTAATAAGATATTTGGCACTGAGAGCAGCCTACAACCAAACACCTGTGACAAAACGTAGCAACACTATAGCCGTTAGTCTCACCTGGGTCCCAAGCTCCAAACCCAATCAAATCCTATGATCTTATCCTCATCTCTTTTCAAGATCACTTAGGTGAGCACCGGCAGGGTGGTTTTGTTAGACCGGTGGTTGGATGAAATTGTTCGAAAGCTGGATCCTTTAGACGTATGCTTTTGTTCTTTGTTTGTGATAAAGACTAAATTGCGATAAGATCGTAAGACTATATACGTGGAACTAAGGGTCCAACGGTGTCAATTTTTGAAAAAATGAAGTGCATTTAGCATGGCTACTGCTGCCTACTGATTGATATGACACACAAATATGGTTTTGTTAGACCGGTGGTTGGATGAAATTGTTCGAAAGCTGGATCCTTTAGACGTATGCTTTTGTTCTTTGTTTGTGATAAAGACTAAATTGCGATAAGATCGTAAGACTATATACGTGGAACTAAGGGTCCAACGGTGTCAATTTTTGAAAAAATGAAGTGCATTTAGCATGGCTACTGCTGCCTACTGATGATTGATATGACACACAAATATAAGCATCGTCCGGACCCTTGTTAGTTAGTTAATTGGAGAAGCTGCCGTGCACGAATCATTCTGGCGTCAACTTGAAACAACATAATAGCGACCCTGATGTGGCGTGATAGTTGATTATATATGTATAACATTGTCGCTTTAATTTTCACAAAGACATATCTTTCTCCTTTTCTGTTGGTAACGATTTATGAAAGCGCCTGTTGGGTCATGAAAGAATTAAGAAGAGTGAATATAGTATATTCCTTTTGTTTTTGTAAGACTTGTGTGATCTCTAGTAATATCTCATATATTTGAATGTAATAACTATGAACTTGACGTCAGATTAAATTATTTCCAATGGTCCGAATTTTAGATTAGTCAAAGATTAACAAAAAATATTTACTATTGCTGATGGCAATGAGCAGGTACTTTAGCTTGTTTTTCTTCTTTTTTTAAAAAAAATACTCCCACCATTTCTTGCATATAGACGTCATAATGAATATATGGAGGATGTTAAGCATTTCGTCCCAGGTTTGAAAGGACAAGGCAGTGTTAGATGATTTTTAGGGCAACACCACAGGAGATTTCATCAAAATAGAGCAGGATTACAATCTTTGGCAAATACAAAATGTGAGGAGCACGTTCTCATGCGCGCTAGCCCATCTTTCCCTTGCAACCAAATTGTCTTGGCTGGGGGGGCAGCAGGCTTGAAATTGGATCACGACCCAACAATCATGTACTTCTGGGTCTTGCTTGGAGCAGTGCAATAAATCAGTAGTAATTCAGTCGATTTTTTTTATATTTTTTAATCATTTTGCAAAATTATACTATCATCTCAAAATTTTGCAAATTTGACCACGGACCGCCATGGCCCACGGCGGCCGTCGTGGCCCACGGCGTTTCCACTGCCAACCGCTGTGGGCTACGGCGGTTTGGCCTAACCGCCGTAGCGTACGGCGTTTAGGCCAAACGCCGTAGCGCGCGGTGGTCGGGGACGGCGTTTGCCGGTGCACCTCGGCGGAAGGCAGCGGACATGCAACCGCCGTGGCCTACGGCGGTTGCAATCCAATCGCCGTGGGCCACGGCGGTATCTTTTTTTTAATATTTAGAAGTCCAACACACACCTTTGCAATGGCATGTACGGCGCTCGAAAAACCCTAACAAAGCGCCTTACGTACTGATAACATGCCTTAGGGAATTTAGAAAATTGATTACAACAAGTTTACTTAATCTAGTTGTAGGAGAACTGCCCGGAGAGCAAAGACCCGCCGGAGTCTTGCGACGGCATGTAGTAGTACCCACGTGGGGGTGGAGGTGGTGAAGGTGGAGGGGAGCTGTTCTTCTTGTGGCATTCACAAGTGCAGGTCGAACATTTGCAGCATCTACTGTCTCCAGCGCTGAACGATCGATCAGGGGAAGCCAATGCCTCCGACAGCTCCCTCTTCAGGTTGAAGATGACGACGTCCTCGAGGTAGTCGATGTACTCTTGATAGGGGCGAATAACTGGTGGATCCACCCATTGCGAGAAACCGCAGTTCTCTGCTTGGGTGGAGTACTGCAAAAGCAACAAAACATTAGCAAACCAAAGAAAGATGATGAACAAATTTGTGAACATTGCTTACCTATGCATGTGGGCAGTGCCAAAAGCGACGACCGGAGTTGTTCCATCCCTCGTACACTTGCATCACACAAAACTCACCGTGCGAACACCTAGGCCACAGCACCGTTTGCTTCGGTGCGTAGCTTCTAACTTCACGCATCGATCTGAAGTCACTCTTGCCTTTCAATGGGAAATTGGCTACGAAATCAGGAGATTGCTGATGCCACAACATAGGACCGAAACCGTGCTCATCCCCACTCCAGGAAGTCATTGTTGAATGCTGTGAGAAGAAGGCAATGGAGTGAATGGTGCTACATATAGGCAGAAGAAGGAGCCTGGCTGGGTGGTGGGCCCTTTGATCCGTGGGAAGAGAAACGAAGCAGTGACTCAGAGAAAACACACCCTAGTACTAGGGCACTGGCACATTGTGGGCCAGTCGATCCGTGGGAGGAGAACACGTCAGTGACTCGGAGGAAACACAACGACTCTGCATATGACCGTGACTCTAACGAAACAAACGTAACGGAGAAAACACACTCTAATGCAGTTCGATTAAAGTTCTTAAGGATACAAACCGAGGATCCTACATCACGATGTCACGAAATCCCGAATTATTTGATACAGTCCGACTAATACTCTAGGTCTACTGAGTACAACGGGGGTATTTCCCCTTCCTGATGGCATCAGGCCCAGCTTCCTTCTCCCGGCGAGCCCTCTCCCTCTTCCTCTCTCTGTCAGCTTCACGGGCCTGGGCCGCTTCACGCTCTCTCATCTCCTAGCGAATGCGCATTTTCTTCTCCTCTCCTTTTTTTTCTCTCTTTTCCCACTCAACCATGCGCAACCACCTCTCCCTTGCATCACGGCCCGCTGTCTCGACGTAACTCTTGTCGAACTCAGACTGCTCGGTATCTAGCCACTGCATGAAATCACAAAGAGGAGGTGGAGTCTTTTTCCAAAGACATGTCAGCAAATAATAAAACAAAAATGACAAATGAATAATCGAGAAGTGTAGAAAGTCCTTACTTTGGCTCTAAGGTTGCGATCGAAAGGCTGGATCGGGTCGTGCGCATAGTTTGCGCACATGAAGAACCTCATCCCGTACGCGTACCCGAGAACCTTGCACTTCACAAGCTTGCAGTTGTCACCGCAGAAGCACATAGGAGTGTTAGTCCCCTTTGGCACCTCGACCTTGTCCTTTCTCACGGTGAGGAACTCCAAGTCCAACTCAGGACCTGAGGAGGCCATTGCAAACCTGCAAAACATGATAAGAACAATTATTACAATCATACACAAAATTATAAATTACAATCATAAACAAAATTATAAAAATGAATGAGTATAATTAAGACGACACGAAATAGCAGTTCAATTATTCAAATATAATACCATACATAAGTTCGTACAGGAAATATTAGTTCGAACATTACAAATTCCATAATTAAATGTCCTAACATTACAAGCAACAATGATCATCTGAATCCTGCACTGTTGCTACGCCCACGTCCACGTCCTGATGGGGGTTGGGATGATCCTGAAGGTGCTGATGAGCCCACATTGGCTGTAGGTGGTGCGTTGCAAGCATAATTTGCAGCTGTGCACCTCTTGTACGTGTGGCCCGTGTTGTGGCACTTGTAGCATATCACTACTGTAGGTCCAGCTTCAGCTTCATCCAATCCCACATCGACACAGTTTGAAAGCCCTCTTTCGCGCCTAACTTGAGGGCCATCTAATCCCACATCCTCGAGAGAAATTGGCTCCTCTCCAGGTTCAGGATTCACTGGCCTCTTTCTATCTCCTCTGACGCCTTCTTTGTCAGGTTATCTAATTTCTTCCAGATGGCATCAAATTTCTTCTGCTGAGTCTGCTCACACAACCGCTTGAACAATTTAGACAGGACCTTGTTCTTGAACTGGCTGTGGAAGTTTGATTTCATGTGTCTAGTGCACCACCTGCTCTTAACATCGGGCCACAATGGAACTCTGTATCGCTCTTGGCTGCCATCTTTCATGTCATTCATTGCTTGCAAAATACCTTTGTGTCTATCGTGTATGACACAGACATTCTGCACATCCTGCACCACCATGTTCTTCAACCTCTCAAGAAACCAGTACCAACTGTCACCATTCTCCCCCTCCACAAATGCAATGGCCAAAGGAAGCAATTGATTATTACTATCAGCAGCCACAGCTGTCAGGATTGTTCCTTTGTATTTACCAGTGAGAAAAGTGCCATCTATGCAAATGACCGGTCGACACAGTTTGAAAGCCTCAATGCAGGCACCCAAAGCCAAGAATGACCGCTGAAGCACAAGCTTGCCTGATTTCTCCTGACAAGGATAGGCATTGATATCATAGTAGCTGCCAGGATTCATCTGAACTATTGTGTGCAGCAAGTTAGGCAAATTGTGGTAGGATGCTTCATAAGTACCCCACCTATGCTCCAATATCTTTTTCTTTGCTTGGTATGCCTTGCTGTAACTGATGGTGTACCCGAATTTTTTCTGAATTGCACCGATAATGGCCTTCGACTCATATGAAGTACATTTCACAATGGTAGGGTACATGTGACTTGCAACAAAATCGGCTGAAATGTTTCGGTGCTTTGCATCAATCCGATCAAAAGTACAACTGTGAGGCACAACTTCTTTAACCTCTAAGTAATAATCCCACTTCCCCTTATATGCATACACTCGAAAAGAACAATACTCCTTCTTGCAACGCACATCATATATCCTCGGAGAGCTTTTCACCACCCTGAACTCCCTATGCAAAGTCAAAGTGGACCACTGCTTGACTGCATCCTTCACATGTGCAGTAGTGGGGTACATGGCGCCTACTGTAACCTCATTCTCCGTGTACTCCCAGGGCACATCCTCACCACGATTAACAGTACACTGTGAGAAATCGTAGTTCTGCCAATCACAGGGCACATGATCCTCAGACAGATCATCATCAGCATCAGCATCATAATCATCATCTGAAGAGTCCTCTTCCAATGCACGTTCATCAGCTTCTAACTCTCTCATACTGTCTCATCACCTCAGGGTTTCTTTCTCCCTCATTAACAAAATCAGTGACAACAAAACCTCTAGATGACTCATGACTTTCAGAATCTCCTTCTTCCTCCACTTGTTGTTCCCCTTCTTCATCACCTTCATCGTCCTCTTGTTGTTCCCCTTCATCATCACCTTGTTGTTCCCCTTCTTACTCAGCTTCCTCATGTACTTGACTGCTAGACCGACCCTTCAGGTAAACTTAGACAAACAAAATGACGGGCAAACCAACTCGGCATGCATTTCTGATATAACTCCTCCATTGTCGAGTTCCTTCAAGTGGCATGAGCTCCCAATACAAATGTTCACTTCTGTTGATTAGTACCATCACCGACATGCTTTGGTGCTCTAAATCTACTGCAAATGACTTGACCAGCCACTTGGTTATACCCTCCCAACTTCTTTCTGCTGCTCTTTTAATATTTTGCTCAATTGAACTAAAATTTGACAAGTCAACTCCTTGTGGACCATATATAATTTCTCCAATTTCATAATACAATTTGACTGTGACTGTCTCCGACATGTCTGATTCATAATAAAAATCAATAACTACTATCAAATACAACATCCAGGGACTAACAAAAAGACTAATATCTAAACTAACAGTAAATATGTTACGTAATTTAGTCTAATCAGTGGCAAACATGTAAAGTATAATCTAATCCTTAACTAGAGATCTATAACTACAGATCTATAATCTAATCCATAACTACAGAAATCTCTACATAATTAAAAGTAATTATATCTAAGCAAAAATACTAAAAGAGTTGAAATCAGCAAAATACCTGCAATGAAGCGAAGAAGTAGCAGAACTTCGCTGCTCCGCCGCCTCCACCTCACTCTCTTCTCCTTCTAAACACTAAACCCTACGGAAATGAACTATTTAATACTACAGATCTAAAAAAATCTAAATAATCAATACTAATTACGATTTCATTACATCTAAGTACAGGTGCTAAAAGGGTTGAAATCAACGAAATACTTACAATGAAGCGAAGGACCAGCAGAGCTTCGCTGCTCCGCCCCCTCACTCTCTTCTCCTTCCCTCTCAACCATCTCTTTCTTTTTTTTTCCGAATTATTATGACATTTTCGGACAAATTTTCGGCTCTTATAGGGGCTGACGACCTGCCGCCGTGGGCCACGGCAGTCGCGAATCCCTAACGACGTGGCCCACGGCACTAGGTCCTGCCGCCGTGGCCCACGACGAATAAAAGTCAAGCGCCGTGGGCCACTGCGGCTTGGCTTTCCGCCGGCCGGGCCCATGGCGGAAGGCACGGCGGTCCGTGGTCATATTTGCAAAATTTTGAGATGATCGTATAATTTTGCAAAATGATTAATATATATATATATATATATATAATTCAATTCAGTCAGTAGTTAACTCATGGGCTGGTCTCCGGAACTGCCATAAATCTGGGCCGCCAAATAAGCTCGATTGGGCCGGCTGAGCTTTGATTGAACAAAGCTTTCTGGAAGCGGAAGGTTTGCATTACTAAATAAAATGAACTGAGTGTGCTTCAAAAAAAAAAAACTACTGAGGAGTGACTTCGCAACAAGTCAAATGCACGCAAAATTCAGGTGAACAAAGCTGTGATTTTGGAAACCCAACTTTTGTAGAATAATATGCATCACATCATCAGTACATAAAGTTCAGATTTTTACTTCCAAGCATTGCCAGGAATATTAAGTGTCAAGCCCAGAAGCATACCTTGTTCCTTCATACGAACAGTTAATGTACGATGATTATTTAAATACTGAAACCAGATATCAGCTACACAACCCTAAAAGAACAGAGATCATTCGAAAGTTAGCATGACTCAGTCTGATACAATGTAAGGAACCGCAGCGCATCCGTAATCCTAACAAAATCGATTCGATAAGAGCAGGCATGCAGACCAAGCATGAAACATCACCAGATCAAACTAGAGCCAATCTCTTGAAGTTTGCAGCGAACCTCCTGCAATCATTTTTATCATAAGCATATGCCACAATGCTAACAACCGATGCAACGAAGCTAACAGTGGAAACGAAATTACGCCACGCCAGAAGCTTCAGTTCGGAGTTTTTTTTCTGTAGTTTACCAAGAAACCAAAAAAAAAAGGGTCACATAGTACCGCAGCATTCCATCTAGCAACGATGCAAAGTATTGTAACAATGACTGAAAATAAGGCTTGCCAACCATGAGAGTCTCTAATTCAGTCAAAAGACCAAAACATCTGCATGACCTACCTGCAACAAATTATAATCGGTGTTCGTAAATGGGCCTGAAAGCATAAAAAGATATTTATATAAGAGCAGTAGAGAGACAAAAAAAAAAGACAAACCTAATTGTAACACCAACGCTCGTATGGCTTGATAACAATTTCCGGCAGAGATTTGGCATTGGTAAGTATAATTTTCACAATATTGGGGACCCTTTTATCTCCATGGACACAAGTGATTTTAACCTTCTTAAGATGTTCACAATTGACCTCCACTTCTGATTCATCAGTTTTACGATGACTAACCGAAGCTCCATTCTGGTCAGAAAAATATAAACCTTCTCAACACATTGGTTCTGAAGCAAAAAAAATTCCAACGTGATAAGAAGGAATATACACTTACCGATCCAAGATGCAGGGTAAGTTTCTTTAAGATTGGTGAGAATTGAAGCAAGCGGAACAATGCAACAAGGTCACCATCCACGCACCAATCACCAACAGATAAGTTTTTCAGGTTTTTGAATGTCCGGCACGTCAGGAGGTGCCTTTTCAGCACCTTGTTTAACAGTGATGGGTAATTACAATCCTGCAATTGCATACAACAACGAAATATCAGCTATATAAAGAAATAAGGGTAGACAACCATAGCAAAGTTAAGATCAGAGATGATACATTGTCAACCGGGGAAAGCAACTTCAAGTTTGTAGCATTTGAGAGAGCACCAAATATACTGTATTTTGCATCAAAACTCGAGAAGGACACTTCTTCAAGAGAAATTGAGGCTGTTACCAAGGATGATACATTCACAAGGCAAGGAGCCAAAAATGGAAGGTCCGCCAGGTGCAGTGACATAATGTTTGGAGCATCTATCACAAGATCTTCAAAATCGTCGTTAAAACCAATGCCACGAGATGTAATAATTAAATTCTTCAGAGTGGCAGAGGAAAATTTGGTGGCATGAATTTGACAGTCTATCATCGCTAGATCTTCTAGTGCTGGACAACCAGAAAAGAGCCTCTCAACGAAGACGTCAGTGATTGAAACACCAGAGAGATTGAGTGTTCTCAGATGGGCTGAAGTGAAGTAAGAGTGATCTAGATTTAGCTGATGATGCTCAATGATCCCAAGCTCATGAACATTGCAACGCAGAGCATAGCAAACACATCGGTTAGCTGTGTCATCGTCAAGGGAAACACTACTACCTGAGGTCCATTGAAAGTTGTCCAGAGGAATGCAGCCACGGTGCAGTAGTAAATTGTCTATGAATCTCATGAATCCTATCTTGCTGGTGAATTCGCGTCCTTCAATGTTAAGGCGCCGCAATGGTTTCCAAACGTGGAGCCATCTCAGTGGACTTTGCAAGCTTTAGCCATTTAATTCCAGTCAAGCAATTCTTGCTAAGTGAATATGATGGTTAGTATATGTCAAAACAACGAAGCAATCAGTAATTCGAAACGCAGGGTGTCTCAGGGAATATCACGATTTGCATTACTATTAAAGAAGGGGGGAAAAGGTCTGAAAGCATCGCAACTTCTATTATGCTGGTAAGTGCTAACTGAAGTGCCCCAAACAATCAACCTGTGGCAAAATAGGGAGACAGAAAAGAACCAAGATGGCAACATCATCCGCAGAAACGATAGAGGCAAATAGCTAATAGCAATTCAACAAGATTACAGTGACGATACTTCAAAACAGAAGACCACATATGGAGCATAGCAGACAACGTCAACCAGCTCCATCTCCGTGTTTGACTTCACTCCATCCACCAGTGGTATGATCCAAGTAATCTGCTGCCCCGTCTATTGAATAAGCCAAAAGGGCCATTGCTTGGAGCTCCTCGCTCTTGCTGGTCATAATCTCCTTTATCGATTCAGGCTGTAGAGTTACCCAAAATTTGATAAAGGTGCAGAAGTGGCAGAATGCGGATTATCACCATGGGGGATTTGAGTGGGTTTCTCAAAATACAATATACTGTATATTTTACAGCTGGCCCAGGTTACTAATACCAAAAGAAACAACATATTCTCCCTGCCTTGGCAGAAGAAGCTTCTACAAGATACGCACTTCCTACTGGCTATTGCCATTTCATAAAATCAGTGTTTAGGCAGTAAACATGCAAACTTCACTTTGCAGACAAGTATATTTACGTCCCCATTAAAAAAAGAACTCACAGGTTACAGATAGCATAATACTTAATCATGAAGCAAATTGTATACTTCAACCCTACCAGGTAAATCCTTGCTCATCTCACAAAACGACTCTAGAATTAAAGAATTTGTTTCATCCTTTATAGCCAATCCAAACCACGATCTTTTCATAGCCTCCTATGATTAACAACTACTGAATATTATCACCTGATCCAACCAAATCTACTGAAGAAACAGTATAGTAACTGAAATTAATTATATGCCATGCCGGTCTTCCGAAAAATTATATACGTGCCATACCTCCATCTGTACCACATGTATCTTTTATACGCGATTAGCACTCAGTGACTAACAAATTGAGGCTAACATGTTGGCTAACAAATCGACAATAGTTGGGCAGCTGTTTACTTACTACTCGTACAAACTACAAACAACACTAATTGATGGCGCGGAGATTAGCACTCGGTGGTTGAAATGGAGCAGGACACGGAGCCACTTACTGAACATGGAGAAACAAATCTCCGGCGCTCGTCGTACCGGCGCCGGCGCGAGCGCGAGACGGTTTGAGTTGCCGTTCGCCGTCGTCGTGGCCCAGAATGCAGCGGCTGTGGTCGATACACACGTTGCCGGGCGTGGCCTAGCGGCCGATCTGCGCCTCCGCAGCTTCCTAGTGATTAGGGTTGGCACGACGGTAACTGGGAGTGAGGCTACGAATCTTAGACCATGTTTAAGAATTTCGGCAAAATTTCATCCTTTTTGCCGGACAAAAAATATATTTGTTCTCCTTTTCTTTAAAATTTCCCCCTTTATGATCCACCCTGTGGATATTATTTCTTACTCCATCCGTTCCAAAATAAACACACTTTTTACTTATCAAGAAATCAAACTTTTTAAGTTTGATAAAAAAATTATCAAAATATACTACTATGATTTCTAATAAATATCACTAGGTTGAGCATTGAGCATACTTTTCTAACAAATTTATGTGGATCTACAAATGTTGATGCTATTTTCTATATTCTTAGTCAAATTTAAAATGTTTGACTTCTCGAGAAGTAAGATGTGCATTTATTTGGAGACGGAGATTATTCAGTTTGTAATTCTCCAATTTATTTCACAAGTCATATCAATAATATTTATTTCTTATAGTCAGATTTTAACATACTCCTTGAGTTATTCTGATAGTTAAAATATATTATTTCTTAATGTATATTTGAATTACTAGTAGAGATACCCGTGGTACAAGATGCATGTATTTTCATACGCACTTAGTGCTAATTTATTATGCCATTCATATGCAGTGGCAAAATCACCCAAAACTAAAAGGAAAAAAAAAGAAATATGTACTTCTCCTTTTTGGCAACTTCAAAAATTCTCATTTTCTTGGAGCATGACATATTTAAACACCACAACAGTTTGTAGTATAGTACTCCTTCCTTTTCAAATTGTTTGCAGATAGTAGACAAATTATATACACATAACAAAAAATCAATGAAAACGTAAACAGTAAACGGAGGCTAGTCGGTGACCCATCGTTTAGCGTTTAAACGGTGTTTAAACGGGATAAATGGTTTTCTACTGTAGCACATAAAATACATAAATTACTAGTATGAATAACACCTTTTATTTATAGAGTGTAGACCGGTTTTTCTTCATTGATGCCCCATTTCGTGATATCAATTTGAACAATGTATGTACCTATAGAATATAAGATGAGTGTTATAGCAAGAAACTAAGCACCACAATGATTAATGATCAAAATTGCAAAACTCAAAATTGTTTTATAAATTAACATGGCAACCAATGGTATAAACAATCAAAAATAAACACATACGGCTGCCTCAAAACCGTAATTGATTAATGACTAATAACTCAAAACCGCTTAGACGCTCTATCTCCTAAACGGGTCGTTTTTTTGGGTTTAGACCGTCTACTTCCGTTTCAAAATCGTCCCGTTTAAGCCATTCAGGCCGTTTTTCCCGTTTAGGACCGTTTAAACAGGTCAACCGTTTAGGAAGCCGCCTAGACCCTAAACTGTGCAGTTGTCCACCATTTACCGTTTAAACCCATTTAGACGGACCGTTTAATCCGTTTAGGAAAACACTGCAAAAAATATAAACCTGGTAAAAACAAAACAACCTGCAATTTGGGATGGAGGGAGTAACTGATAGGAACGAAAATAGCACGACATATGCAAACAGCTTGGGAAAGGCAGGACCCATGCCCACCATATGCCCCTGGGAAGCATAGCTCCTCTGCAGTAACTTCTGGGACACGGGGCACAGCCAGGCATTCTTTGTTTTTCGTTTTTTTCGAACACTGCCATATCATTTAAGGGGAGAAAGCAAGTCCCGGATTACAAATAGTTGATTACATAAATAAACTTAAACACTCAAAACACTGCCGGTCTAAACATTAAAGAGAGACTAATCACGGAAAGTAATCTGCACAGCTCTTCCAGTGGCCTTCACCTTCACAGCCAAGCATTCCACAGTCCACATCTGAGCTTAGGTTCTCAGTGGCAGGATCATCGACATTTAATAGACTGCTACATAGACTTTTTTGATGACATGACACCAAATAAATGAAGAGAAGATCCCAGGGTCATGGTAATGACCCCAGGTCGACACAGGTACCAATGCTTACGACCCTTCACTGAGAGCCCATGACCCTGCATTTGATCACAACACATGCAAGATTCAAATGCCACATTCTATTTATGAAACTGTGCTCATGACCCTGTGTATTGAGAGTGACAGGGTCATCATGCTGAAAAGCTGATGTGACGGACTTGGTAAGTGTGCCCATGACAATGCCACTGAGACTGGCCTTACAGAACATATCATTACAGCCGCCAATCAAGTAAGATACAAGGCCACTATCAATTAAATTAATGTTCAGGTCCCAACCTGTACACTGGTATATGATACACTGAAACCAAAAAAGGCATCAGGCGCATAATTATACATGTAAACCAAAGAAAAAAACTAGGTTATCAACTCTATTTCGCTATTGCTGTCTCTTTCCATTCCCGGGTTATCAACATGAAATACCCCTCCATGCTAGCGACGATAACTATGTGCAACTTGCAACTCCACCGCAGGTTGAGATCTGACTAAATTTGAAATACTGCAAAATGTGTGGGTGCAAGAAATCAGGTATGGGGTCAAAAGAATACTGCAAGCCTATGAAAAAAAGCCATTAGGAGCCTCCGTCAGTGAGGCGGCATCATCAAGAATGATATCAGCAGGGTCCCCGATCCAAAGTCTATCCCTCCACCGAAATTTGATCCTCAGCTTTCCATTTGCATCGACACCAATAACCTCGCCTTTGCTTGCATAGGTCTCCATCCCCCAACCCCACCTGGGGGATACAAGACCAGGTCGTATCCGTACTTTGTCACCTTGTCGGAAGGGCCTCACCTTTTCCACTTCCCACACTTTGCACAACCATAGTCTCTCACAGAAGCAGAAAGCAATCCAGAGCTCTCCATCATCAGCCCGATGGACCACCCCTATGCTGTTGTGGTTCACATCACCCCATTGATATGTTGGGGTTGCAACGGAGTCCTTAACCTTCACCCAGTCCCCGACACAAATTTCCTCCTCTTCCTCCACTTTCTCCACCTCTGCTGGATCTATCAACCAAGCCCTGGCACCAGCTGGGGTGTGAATCCTTAGCTTCCCATCAGCGTCAATAGATGAGATTGTCCCTATACTCAAATGATTATGATTAGACCAACCGAATCTTGGCTGGCGGATACAACCTCTGATTCGAACACGCTGCCCAACAACAAACTTGCAAACTTTTTCAAGCTGGCTAGAAGGTCCTATCCACCTTTCCTGCTCACCACAAAAGGCCACGTGAATGGTACCATCCCAAACATCACCTTGATATCCCACCCCATGCACCACACCAATGCTACCAGGTCTGAGCGATCTCCATTGATCTGCATCATTCCGCAGCCTAACCCACTCTCCAACCTCAAAGATTCTCTCAATTTCAAGATCTGCAGGATCACCTCTCCACAATCCAGGCACACCGAAGAAGGCAACCCTAAGTTCTCCGTCAGCATGTACACCAGCAATTATGCCTCTAGAATCAGGCCTGGCATCTCTCCATCCCCATCTAGGCTCTGAAATTCCGGCACGGAACCGAACATGCTGACCTATCTTAAAGGGCTCTACCTTCTCAATATCTGTGTTATGAGTTAACCATTTCCCATTCCTGAAGCAACCAGCTAATTCCAAGTAACCAGAGTCCTGAATGCTGTGGACTACTGCAATGCTTATTCTACCAATACTATTCCAGTCATAGGTAGGTCTGCTCCCAATACTTGTTTTTTGGCGGACCCAGTCTCCAACCTCAAAAGCTGAAAGCCTCTCAGCATCACCAGGAGCAACCTTCCACAAATTTTTTCTGCCAGAAACCTTGATATTTAAAGTCCCATCCATATCAATCCTTGCTATGGCTCCAATAGTTGCTGCAGTTTCATTCAACCATCCAAGGCGTGGCTGAGATATGGAAGGTGACACATGAACTTTTTCCCCTACCTCAAATGGCTGTGCCTTCTCCACATCTGCAACAGAACAAAGAAAAAGCTTGCTTCTGAAGCAGAAAGCAATACCAACATCCCCATCATCTTGTAGACTATGCACTATTCCAATACTATTACGGGTCACATCCTCCCATCCATATTTGGGTGAAGGTACCGTTGCTTTGACTCTAACCCAATCACCAACCTGCAAACAGAAACAGAAGATGAGGATCCAAAGAAAATTCAGAATAGCACCGATGGGAATATTGAACAGCTTATACCTTAAAGTTCTCAATCTTCTCCATGTCTGATGGATCTGCTTGCCATTGTGCAGCCCGATTGGGAATATCTATGTTGAGCAGACCATCACTCTCGATGTCAATTATTTTCCCCACACTGTGATGGGTCTCACCACCCCATGCATATCTGGGCTCTGCGACAGACCTCTTTACGCATACTTGGTCACCAATCTGGATTTTTTTTTGCAAAATCAAGAGCATCAAACTAAGCAAAACCAAACAGGCCACCAAAATGTCACAAGCGCAAATAAAAACAAGTTTCAAAAACACAAATACATGAAAAGTTAGTTCCTAATTGTTGTGCAGACATACTGAATCTATTTAGAATTAACAGATAAATAATTGAACTTTGATGATATAACTCTTAAAAACATGTATATAAAACCAGAAGGGAGTAAACAAAAGTGCAGATAAAGCCATAGCAGTACCAAGAGACCCTTAGTTGTAAAGGGTTGCAAACACACACGAAAAAATGGATCATAGATTCACTAGTCGATAGTTTAAAAAAACATGCAGGAAGCAACTTACAAATTAACCGTATATTAAGTGGTAGATAATTCAAAAACTTACCTTGAATGGGTCAACATGTTCCACCTCCTCTGGTTCACATAGCCATGGATTGGACAAATAGCAAAGGCCCAATAGAAGACTGCTATCTGGTCTGATGGAGTATACAATACCAACACTTCCAGGAGTAATAGACTCCATGCCATGTACAGCAACTGTTAGTGAGGGACGAATCCGAACCCAGTTACCAACCTTATATTCTTCAACCCTTTCAATCTCAGCAGGATCAGCTCTCCATCCCCTAGAAGCTCCTGGAAAACCAACCCTCAAGATTCCATCATCATCAACACAGAGAACCGTCCCAATGCTATCCCGCGACTGACCGCGCCATCCAAATCTAACAAGAGGATATCAGACAGTGATAAAAAAAATGACAATTTCACATGCCAAACAGCTGATCGACAAGTATACTGCAGTTTTTTTTCTTAAGACATTTCACACATTACAAGGTTACCAAGATGATAGTGAACATGCCATAGAAATCAATCTCAGCTGAAAGATAACACACCAATACCATTAGCATGCAAATGGCAACTATATCACCATAATGTTTTGAACTTCACTGTTTGCCAAACTGCAAGTTCAGTTTTTGTAACAGATACAAGCAAAGCCACCATTTGTGGGCTATCATCACTTGAACGGCATGGAATCAATGAAGAGCCTAATGCGTCGGTTTAAACTTTTCAACCATTGAATATAATCAGAACAGAGACTGACAGGTCTCGTGCAAGTTTTGTTTGACACTGGACTATAAGTTACTAGCATGATCATTGATCAGCATCCCTGTAGCCTGTAAAACCTAGAACACCAGTTTGAATTAGTATACAAAGCATTAGGGAATCTATCTGCTGGAACAATCATACAGGCATTTTATTTATAGTTACTGACGGAAGATGCATGATGGATCTCCAGTCCAGTATACCAACACACGTCAGGGTATGCCAAAGGCCTTTGTTACTTTAATAATCTCAGTGTCCAGATAAATTATGAAGTGATTCACAAGTCGTGGAACAGACTAGTAATCTCAGTGTCCAGCAAGCAAAAAAGAGCGCAAGTTAACATATAGGCATTGCTTCGTCCACTTCACGGTGAAGTGTCAGCCACATAACAGGGTGTAGCATCAAAAATATGAAGAACTAAAGTTAATTTACCTAGGTTCTGAAACATCTGGCTTGAGCTGTACATGTTGGCCCCTATTTAATGGAATGACTTTGATAACTTCACTTGTCAAAACACGAGCTTCTCCAGTACAAAATGACACAACAAGGTGGTCATTGTCTACAATAGACTGGACAAAACCAATGCTTCTGGGTCCTGCACCTTGCCAGCCAAAAGCCGGTGAAGTGACAGTTCTTCTAAATTTCACCCAATCCGCAACTTCATATCTGATTACAGCATAAATAAATGGATTAATAAGAAAAGTTGCAAATAGCATGACCAAGTTCCTATTTACTTGTCATCCTAGAATGTGCTGAGTTAACTTTTCCAAATTATACTTCTAGAATTGCCATCAAAACTCAAAAGTACGTGAATACCATAGTTTTTTAAATATTTATTTGCCACATATAATTAAGCAACACAACGGTTAACATTGTATATTGGAGACTTTGCCAAAATAGCGCGTAAAATAAACATAGGTAGTGTTGAAGATGCCCAGCTAGAACTTACACTCTACTGCACTTAAACGTATATTGCAAAAAAAAAGTAAATAAAAGAAAGAGTGTATTTCATAAAACTATGATGATCAAACTGTCACAAACCTACACTTCTACAGAAATTTACATAAGATCCATAGCTCCATCCTAACAGTTAACATCATGGCAACTTATACTGTATAGCACTATAGCGTACACAGGCAGGCCTGCCAGTTGGTCAGAGTATGTGTCTAGAATGAAAACTTGCTAAAAGATGGTTTTAGCTAAACCTATGCTCAAGAGTGTACTTCTGCAAAAACCTTGCAAATTTACTCAAAAAGCAACACAGCACGGTCCTTACATGGTTGGGGAAAGATGAACTCCTTTATCTTCAAGTGTTTCCATCAATTCTTCATAAATCCATTCTCGTGGAAGCCTCTCAAGAAAATCTCTTAGTGTCCAGCCTCTGTAATTTATAGGGATATCGTTCAACTTGTTAACATATAAACCGTGAAACTTCTTCATTCACATTCACATAACCAAATTTCCAACAGCATCGTAAAATAAGGTTTCAAATAAAAGGAAATATTATGCAATAATCATATTTTCTTTTGTTTCCTTCAGCACAACTTTTTTTTGGATAATTGATTTCCTTCACAGTTGCTTACCGGTGGTTTCTGACATCAACAGCAGGTGATGGCTGTTGTAGCATTTGAACAATCCAAGTCAGGTTTTCACGTATCATTTTTGCTGCATCAGCAGCTATATGAAAAGCATTGTCACCATCATCATCCTGACAACCAAATAGCACAACATTAAATACATCTTGTTAACATATACATACATCTGGATGACATGGGATAATGCAGTACATCTTTATGTCACCAGGTGCAGTAGGACTAGGAACTACAACAAAGCCCACTCTTTGTTGGCGCATAACAGTGAGAAGTTGGTACGTAACAGTGAGAAGTTGGCACGTTTAGTTTCAGGCAAATCAATACATTTGAGACAAAGCATCTCCTAATAGCTGATGTAGCCCGGTGTTTATTTGAGAAACACTGGTTAGAAGCTGCAAAACTACTTCGAGTCACTTACTACCTTTACAGAGGCTTATGTAACCCAGTTGTTGGGATGATTTCCCCCCATATTATTTTCCTTTCCTTTTGTTTTTTCTTATTCAATAAACAGTCTTTGTACAATTAATTTCCATTTGATATATCTAGTTCCTCCATAACTGGTGCTGGCCAAAAATTGAAACATACAAGATACATGTGATTGGCTGAATGTTCAAGTTTTATAGTTGTCATCATGACAGAAACAGCACAGCAAAAACAGATTCCATTGCATGTGCCCTTACAAAATAGGACACACTGCAAACTGACCATGAAACCATAGCGATTGTGTATATTATAATTGTGGAAAACATATTATGATAGAGGATGAAAGGATATCAAAAAATAAATGTGACAGATACTGGTATATTTTAAGTTCCTACTCAAACTAGATAAAAAAACATAAGGTGTGAAGAACAAATATGCAAAGAACATAAATAACTAAATAAGTGAATCAGAATGAACAACATATTACAAAGAGGTTCAGCACAACTCCCAGTTGCTAGCACTACTTTATGTTTCCTAATATTGACTTGCACAATACTATTTTATTGGACTTGACTTCCAAATTTACCCAGTGCTATTTTTTTCCTCGAAATACGCAGGAGAACTGTGTATCATTGCATTAAAATAGGAGAAAGAGACCCAAATAACCTCACAAACACACCCCACACACACCCCAGTGCTATCTACAAAATTAAATAAAAAAAGTCAGCAAGAAAGCAAACCTGTATGTTGCAGTTTGCTCCAGCTGCCAAAAGCAAGCCAACACATGAGTTTGCACCTCTGTTGAGTGCAACATGGAGTGGGGTTGTATTTTGAGCATTTCTTATATTTACATCAACTCCTGCTTCCAGTATGATCTGAAATTAAAAATATAACACAAACAAGCCATATTATCAATAGTAAGCAGAAACAGCAAATAAGTGTAGGGGGGAAAACAAGCCACCAGATGGCCTTTACCTTAACCAGCTCCACGTCATCGATCATTGCTGCAGTATGTAATGCAGTTCTACAGTGTGGATCATCTTGTGCTGTAGGATCAGCACCAACAGCGAGCAATGTTCTTACTAATTCTCGACCCTCTGGCAAATGTAAGTCAATAGTACTATAAGAACAAAACAAGATCTGCAATAGATAAAAGAATAGGATTGTCCAATCCTAGACCTTATGGAACTGTAAAAACAGGTTTGCCCATACTGTAAAAAGACCCTATAGAAGTATGTAATTATATCTGCTAAATGTAACAGAAGTAAAACCATAAATTACCTTTCTCGTGCTCCTTTTTAAGAGCTGCTGCCATGCACAAAGCTGTCCCAACAGGACTGGGTACATCAATCGCTTCTGCTATCTCCTCTAAAGATGCAACTTCAACCCATCTTCTCACCACAGCAGTGTTCCATGTTTCAATACATAGATGCAATGGCCTATTCACCATGAGAGTGAAATGTCACTTAAAGGAAATAACTAGACAGATAAAAAATGCAAATGAGAAGATTTAATGCAGCCATAGCTTAAATGATTTTTTAAAGAAAGTACTTCTTAAAGTGGCAGATGAGCATTAAAAACACAATAATAGAAGATTAGAAGCTGATTCCCTAGGTTGGCCTGACACTAGGCAATTTCTTACGTTTTATGATGAGAATTTGGTATGCCCATCGATCTGCAGCCTCCATTTTCCAGTATGACAACAGCACAATCAGTATATCTCCTGGCCACAGCAATATGCAGGACAGATTCACCTTCTCCATCTACTGCATTAGGATCAGCTCCTGCAATCAGCAGCTCCTGCATACACACACAAAATCTAAAAATAGGAACCAGCAAACTCAAACAGTATGATATGAGCATGATGACATACTTGCATACACTCCGGTTGACCATGATGGGCACAGACATGGGCAAGAGTAGGACCCAGGCCTTCTCTAAGCCTAGAATTGATACAAGAAGACCTGCCTACAAGCGCGCGAACACATCGAGGAGAGCCAGCAGCCAAAGCAAAAACTATAGGAGGGTCTTCATCCTTATCTAATATGTCTACATTCTCTTGGTAAGCCACGATAGCTTCCACAAGCTCTGCTGAGCCTCGCCGGCATGCTAAATGTAAGGCAGTGTGCCCATCTGTATTTTGTGCTTCTAAGAGAGAACGAATTAAACTGCCATTTCTCTCTGATGCGGCCTTTGCAAGTAGATCCCTGGTAATTAGAAAAGGTTTAGTGTGAAACAGTATCTGATGTACGTGCAACTATACAAGATTTGCCAAGGACAAACCTAACACCCGCAGTATCTCCTTCACATACAAGATGATGTAAGGCATTTGGATTATCATGAACCATCTCCAGGATGGAGGTTGTTGGAGGTTCTATGCCATTGGGCAAGCTTTCATTTGGGAAATCACTGTAGAAGGGTAACTAGGTCAAAACTTAAGTTTGGAAAACAATACATATTACAATACATATTTCTAGTTGAAGATAAATGAATCTTTTTTAGGAATAATTAACTTGAAGATATTTCACTATTTGCTGCTACACTTTAGGTTAAGGTACTCCAAAGCTTTTAGCTTCCATGTATTATGTTTTCATAATAAATATACAAAGTCAGATGAAGAAATTACTTCTCAGGACTAGCAGGTGGGCTCCGTGGTATGTCCAGAAGATGTCGGAGAAAAGTTTTTAGCATGTCCTGGAAGGATGGTCTTCTAGAAGCTCGGAACTGCAAACAATCACCAATCATCTTCCACAACTCCCCAGGAAGTCCTACACCTACTACTCTTGAATATTGAGGTGGTGGCTTCTTTTCTTTTACAACAGACTTGCAGATTTCCTCTGCACTTAGCCCAGCCCATCTGCATTTCAAGAGTATCTAACCACACCATTCACAAAAAAATAAGGATAACCAATGAATAATCATGCTACTTACGGAACAGCACCAGTACACATCTCCACAAGTGTGCAACCGAAACTCCATGCATCTGACTCTGGTGATATGCCGTTTGCACTATCCCAAAACATATTCAATGACTTCTTCAATGGTCCCCATGCTTCCGGAGCTGTATAATTGGGACTAAGCAGTGTAGCATCAATGCCAGTACTGGAGTCATCAGGTACTCTCCTACTAGTAAGGTTCTTCAAAATTGCTGAAAGACCATAATCTGAAACAACAGCATGTCCACTTGCATCCAAAAGAATGTTCGATGGCTTTATGCTCATACAAACAATACCCGCTGCATGGAGTTCTGCTACTCCACGGGCAATATCCGCTCCATACCTGCAAAGTCAGGTACATCAAATTAAATCATAAGGACTCCACATAGTTGAAAAAGAAAGGGGTTATCGAATACAGCAACACTGGTTGCAATTTATGAATGCCATGAATTGTTAAAATGCACTGGATAGTGACAATGATAAGACTTATTGGTAATTCTGGAACTCTCAGTCAAAGGCAAAAGAAATAAATGAATATGAATGACCATAACTAATGCTACTAATGTTCCATCACTTCCATGCACTCAGCATGAAAAAATCATTCCACAGGTAGCTTGAGTTTATAATTGGAGGAATCTGTTGCTTACTTAGATATACAGCTGAAACACTGGGTATTAAAATGCTACAAGTCTCAGCATATTGTATTTATATGATTTTGCCCATCAGCTGTCGACAGATTATAAAAGCTTTCATCAAATGTACCACAGCAATACTGCATACTCTGATACTCAGAACAAGTTTACACGATTAGCTTGACAGCATAAGAATGAAGTTGAACCCAAGATGGTCTGGTAGAACCATAGACCACCATAGGGTTCTTTTTACCCTACCCCAATTTGCTTTTTAAAAGGCCTCCTTATTGTTGTTGTTTTTCATTCTGCCACCATATGTTTTTGAGACAAATTGTCAACAACGCTAACTCGACTAGCTTAGGACATTCACTAATGTACTGCAACTTTGGCAAGTGGGATATAAGGCACGCTGATTTCAAGTACTAGACTATCACTGCCACACTGTTATGATGATTCTGAGCTTCGGTAAAGTTCACAGTTGAAATGTACTATGAATTGGAAAATGCTCCAAGTACTATAAGAAAATCCCATATATAATAAAGTGAAATAGGACAGCCTCCATGTTAGGGAAAAGTAATGAATTGGCATATATGCATGCAATTAAGTATCGTCAAAACTAAAAATATAATGTAATTATCACCTGACAAGCAGTTAGCTGTATAGAAAACCTTGAAACATGAACTGTTATTAATATGGTTGCAACCAAACAAGCAATCTACTTAACCTATTCGCTGTTAACATAGGGTCTGTTTGGTAGAGTTCCATCTGGGAGCTCTGCCAAACACACCCATAGGCATAGTAGGTGGAAATCAAACAACAATCAAAATACAGAAACGTTCTCCTTTGTCAGAAATATAACATGGAATCTTTGAATCGAAGTTAGAGCTGAAATTATAGTCTCATTGCAGAAGACACCAACAGACTATCAAGTTGGTGAGAATTTTTTGTGCCAGTGCCTAATGTTGCTAAGCAAAAAAATCACAGCACTTCATGAATTGTGCATTATTATAGAAATTTACTCACAAGAATGCATGAGGGACTTCAATGTCCTCAGCATATACAAGCATTATAATTGCTCTGTGAACTGATAAAAGACAAAACTGATGCTGCACAGCTTGGTAACTTGATGGTAATTGACCCAGCAAACAAATTGCAAGCCAAAGTTATGTTACTCACGAAGTATGTCATGCAGAAAAAATCAATCAATACGACAAGCATTAATTGTGATCAAGTTTACCTTCCAAATTCTTACATTCTAACATGAAATATTAGACAATAGCAAATAAGGAAGCTAGCAGCCTTAGCAAGCCATAACCAGACACGAAGGCGTAACCATATCAAAGAACCAATGTGGAACGCCATTATTCAATACGCCACTTTCCACGTAACGAGTCAAGTACCATACTACTGCTATTTGTCACTTTTTACTGAACGTTCTAGCTAGACATGCTTCTTGTCGAGTAGCGTGCTCAAAAACTCATGCCCATGAACACGTATATTGACACACATAAATGTGCACACCATGTTGCAATGCAATTTATTTTTGCAGTATTGTCCGCTTTCGACAAACAATGGTAAGACAGTGCAAAAATAAAACTTCTCAATATTACTAAGTATCCACGTTTAGATGCAATGCCACACCTGAGAATCTGCTCCAGTGTGAGCCGTCCACCATTTTGCCGCATCTCTGCTTGCACAGACCCCGCATATCGATCCATGACGAAGCAGAGGTGTCCGCCGACCCTTACTGTACCATGGAACGCGCACACGTTCCGACACCACGTGGAGGCGCGTCTCAGCCGCTCCACCTCCTCTTGAACCCCCTCAAGCCCGTCCCCTGCGGCCACAGGCACCCTCTTCACCGCCACCTGGTGCTTGCACCGCTTGGCCTCACCGCCGCGGCCACCCCGGGACAGCGTGCCGGCCCACACCTCCTGCCCGGCAGGCCCAGGCGGGCCGCTCCCGATGCGGCGGGCGAGCTTGAGGTCCGGGTGCGAGGCGAGGTCGAACGAGCTGCATCCAGGCGGCGGTGCAGCGGGCGCGGGGCGGCGGCTGGGGCGCGCGAAGAAGTCGTCCTCGTCCTCAGAGCCGTCGGAGGATGATCCCGAGTCGGAGTGGAGGAAGGAGGGGGATGATGGGGACGCGGAGAGTAGCGAGAGGATGGGGAAGTTCTTCCGCAGCGCGGAGACGGAGTTGCCGACGGCCGTCAGGTGGCGGCACCGCGGGCACGGCAGCGTGGCGCCGGGGGCGGCCGCGAGCATGCGGGAGAGGCACGCGCGACAGAAGCCGTGGCCGCAGTGTAGGAGCAGAGGCGTCCGCTCATCCTCGTCGTACCGGACGTTGCACAGCGAGCAGCACGGCACCCGCATCGCGCCCGGCGCCGATGGGTTCCGGGCGGCGCGGCGCGGCGCGGTGCCCTAGGGCGCGGGGTGGGGGAGGAAGCTGCAAGGCGGAGGGGGTAGATCTGGGCGCCGGGGTGGGGGGTTTGGGGAGGGAGACGGGTGAGGAGCGTGGGATTTTCTGAGAGGAATGGTAGAGGGGGTTGGTGGTGATGCGGTGGGACTCGGGAGCTGGGAGGGACGACAAGCAAGCGCGGCGCGTCGCCTGCTTCCTGCTCCTCTCTCCGCTCCGCCGGTCTGCCCACTTTTCGTGTGCTCGGAATGGGGATGCCGCGTGTTTGTGAATTGTGAGTTGTGATCGCTTCTTATGAGCTCATCCGCGCTTTCAGCTTTGATCGCCGTTACTAGATATAGATAATTCCTGTTAGGTCCTGTTTATAGTTCCCTAAAAGTCTTAAAATTTTCGCATTGCAGACCGTGTTACCTCTCACAGAACACACTTACCAATGCAAAATTTTCACCACTTTCCCTAAAATTTCACCGAACTAAACGATGCCTTAGACAATTAGACTAGGCAAATTTTTGTTTAACAAAAATACAAAATTATCAAAGTTCTTTTTTTCACTTTTGACCTCGATTAACAAAATTATCAATTCTGAATATACTTTCACCAGTGAGATAAATCTCGTACTGTCCTGTTCTTTTTTTTACACTTTTGATCTGCCTCTTTCCGTATATATATGTACAATTGTAGAAACAGGCGTAATCCGCTCGTCCTGTTATATCTATCTCGAATGAAAAGCGGAACAGGTATAACCCGCTTGTTCTTTGCCAGATTTCTTTGTAGTCGGGAAAAATATTTATTAGACCTATATTTGATAAATTGGAGATAGATTTAATATGCATTGGTATGAACCTGGTTCTAACTCGATACCTTTACGATCTAAGAGGTGATGCTAACCATATGTTTCATGAAAAATCTTAAAGGTACCAAAACGTGGTTAAAAACTAGAAACTAACAAAAACCAACCATACCATGTGTGCTCATATAGACGTATGAGTTCCCGTTTAAGTCTTCGGTTCCCGCGCGTCTTCGGAGTCTAGTTCATCCCGCTCTCATTTCCGGTTATTCCGGAACCGATCCTATTTTTTGATAAAATGTGGAAGCGGAAACATGAGAGGTTTTTCCACCAGTTGAATTCCAGCAGGAGTCTACCTTCTTTCTTCCTTGTGAGTACGGGAGATAGGTTCATCTCTATCCTTAGCAGTCGGCACAACTCGTGCTGACACATGTATCAACTCTTTGCTACAATGTTTGATACTACTTAGTATTGTTTTGGTATTGTAGCAATTGTAGTGTGAAAACGAAATGTTGGTCACAGAAGAAAAGAGACTAACAAATGGTAAAGTTGGTTTTTATTGCTTTATCGACTCTCTGTGCCACAGTTCGGTACTCTTGCGTGTATAGAACGAAACACACATTATTCAAATAAATCTAGACTGGCAACTATGCCCGTGCGTTGCAACGGGAAAAAATAATGCTCGTTGCACCATCATCCGTCTTGACTGCATAGTCACACTGCCAGCTCCACTGTCTCATCGTTGTCCCCGATGTGCTTGCGCCACTCCAATCTCGCCTATCGTCGTCCGTGCCTCCCAAATCTCATGGTCATCTACGTGACCTCACCTTCTGCAGTCGTGTTGTTGTTCTCATCGCGCATGCACCATCCTGATTTTGCATATTGTTATTTGTGTCGTCATCTGATCGCCTCCCCATTTCACTGTTGCGCCCACGCCACCTCGACCTCAGCCATAATTGTGCTTGCCTCCCGAACTTTACCAACGTCTAACTGACTTCTCCTTTCCTATCTGTGTTGTCGTTTCATCACGCACACACCACACCATCGTTCGCCTCACAACCTTGTCGTCAACCACCTCGACAGTGTTGTCATCCCCGCATCTCTGTCGTCACAGTCATGCCCGCGTCACCGACCTTGCCCGCCATCTTCTACCCTGACCTCACCTTTGTGGACGCATCATTATCCTACTGCCAATGCTCGCCCACATCATCCTAATCTCACCAGCCATTGTCCTTGTCCGTACGTACCTTCCGAATCTCGCTGTCATCTGTCCGACCTTACCTTCCCTGATCGCATCATTACGCCCATCGACACGCAGCACACCCCGATCTCGTGCAATGTCATTCGTGCCTCGTAGCCTCATTGTTATCCACCCTAGCCACAATGCCAAACCACTTTCTCAGTCGCACTGTCATCCTGTCCTTTCCGGCCTCACCGTCACGCCTGCGCCATCTCGACCTCACCCATCGTCGCCCACCTCGACCTCGTCTTTTTCAATCGCATAGTTATCCTCACTACACTACCCAAGCGAGCATAAACGGGTCGAGATAACTCTAGGTATCAATGACATATGACACATCAAACATTAATATAATATCAATTGCCTACTAATGACGTGTGGATTGATTATGAAAAAAATGAAAGATTTTTTTTCAAATCAACGAAGAGAAGAAACAAAATACTTTAATATTATATAAGTTTATTTAGATATAACTTTTTCCCTTATTTATTAGATTCTCTATTTCTTTTTACTTTTTCTCCCACGTATTTATTTCTCCTTACCGCTGCAGTTCGTGACTCGTGAACGACTCACATCCTACCTTATCCGTTCCCCATTCTTTTTTTCCCTGCCGCCGCATACCTTCGCGAGCAAGGAGCGCTCCGCTCCAGCCACCAGCTACGCTCCCTGGCCTTGCCCAGCCGCGCTGCTCCCTTGCCGTCAATCCGTCCTAGCCCAGCCCCGACGCCGCGGTGCCCTGCTGCAATCGGATCTTGCCGCCCGCTTTGACCAGGCTGTCCCGGCCAGCGGGAGGCCCGGAGTCCCCACCTCTTCATGCTCCGCAAGGTTCGCTTCGCTCCCAGGACAACATCCTTGCCGCTGTGCCACCATCCTCACCAGAGGCCACCATTGGGAGGGTATTATCCACCATCCTCACAAGAGCGAAACCAGCAGCAGGGCTCAGCGAGGCGCAAGCTCAACAAGATGGCTGCCTCCGGCGGGGTTGCTCGGTGTGGAGGAAGAGCAGGTGCATCGGTGTTCGTGATGTATTCATTTTCTATTCTGATTGGGACAACGATGCTCTTGTTCATTTTGATTTCAATTTGTTTCTCTTTTTTTTATTCGATTTCGATTCGTTCTCTCAAGCCTCGCAACGAGGAGGGGATCAGCCATGGCGGACGGGAGGGACGAGACAGTCCGGGAGAAGACGGAAGGAGAGACAGTCCCTCTGACAGGTGGGACCCGCCTGTCAGGACGGACGAAAATTGAGGGCAAAAACAATCCTTGCTTTAATATTATTATTATTATTAGGTAGAGATTAACACCAAAATAACAAAATAAATAAGTACTATTACAACTACAACAACACAGGCAAAGACATGTGAGAATCACAACACGATTAGCGTTTGTGCCAAATAATATTTTCCATGTTAAATGAACCAGTTGTACTCCGTATTATACACCATTGACAGAGCATTAGGCACATTACAGAACCCTCTTCAGTCTTCATTTTCTGGATCCAGCCGACGGACGCATTTGCCAGTCGATCTGGTCCGGTGAAACCCTATTCCAGGGGTTTCTTTCGCTCTGTCCCCTCTGCCGTGTCGGATCGCACTACAACCCTTCTCCGTTCCACCCCCCGACCAGACCACTCGCCATGGACTTCTCTGAACAGCACGTCGACGTCTTCGGCGAGGACTACGACGTCCCCGACGGCGGCGCCGAGGCTGAGGCCGACGGCGGCGCCGACTCGTCGGGCTCCTCTTCCCCGTCCTCATCCTCATCGTCCTCCGCCGCCGCGTCCTCCTCATCCTCCAGTGGCGGCTCAAGCCGCAGCAGCAGCGGCGGCGCTGGCGGCGAGGGCGAGGACGGCGCCGACGAGGGGGACGGCGAGGAGTACGATTCGTCCAACCTTGCGGCGACGAAGGGCGCCGGTGCCGGTAGCTACCGGGACGACGAGAGGGGGGAGGATGAGGGCGAGGAGGTAGAGGAGGAGAGGGATTTGTTCGGCTCCGACAACGAGGATTATGTCAGAACCCCCGCGCGCAGTAACTATCTAGTCCCAGGTCCGTCTCTCGTCAGTTCTACGTTGGGGTGCCAATGCCCTAGGACCGGTTTCTAGATTGACCAGAAGTAGCTTCTGTTTGTGGTTCAGAATTAGCTACGTTTGTTGAGTTGAGTGCTTTGGCGTGGGGTGGCATGTGTGATGACCCAATCCAACCTGTTGGTGTTCCTGATATTTTCTTCTTTTCGTTTCGTCTACTAAGTATGGGCTTATAATCAGCAGCTCTCCTGCCTAGTTCGTTTCAAAAAAGAATTAACTACTTGACCGCTACAGAACCGTACCAAGTTCCTCGAATGGTTTTGTTTTGAGTTGGTTGTTCGAAGGGTTTTGTGAGAATGGTGTGGACTAATAATATTACAGACTTTTCCTACTTTAGGACACAATAATGATGAATCTTCGTTGTACATGATTATTTACTTGTTTTCTGTTTCACTTTTTATGGCTTCCATTTTCCTCAGTCATAGTGTAGAGGAGGTAGTAAATAGGTTGACCATCGCTTCGGCAGTTGGTTCTTACTTCTTAGGACAGCAGCATGGAAGTTAATTTGTTGGAGGGGATACTTGAATGGACACAGTTTGAATTTGACCATTTAGTGCAAAAAGGATTTGCCTCAAAATTGGATAGCAGTTAGTCGGGAAGGATACATCTTGCTGTTTTCATTTCCATTCATAAAATGGTAAAATATGGTTCTGAAGAAACCGCATCATCTAATGTGTTTGTGAAATAAATTGTCTTAGTCTTTTACTCTTTTTGCTGAATAATACCAGGTTTTACTCGAGGATCACCTTTAGGATAAGCACAATGACACAAATTAACGAACACTTACAGCTTTATGCATCTTTGTGTTGAAAGCCTCCTGAAAAGTTACTAAGCATTTCATCTGTGTGCTATCATGCTGACAAATGTATGTTTTGCATACAAAAGCTTCGTATGTAACAACTCAAAATCTACTGTGTCAATCCATTCAACCTACCAATATTTCATTCTAGAGGAAAGAATGCCCTTGCTTTGTAATAAAGAATGTAATGAAGGACTGGCTTCTTTTCATGGCTAAGATACTTGACATTTTGGGAGCTTGTTGCAACTAGTGCTTTTAAAAGCTTGAATGGATTTAGGTTGAAAGATGGGAGTATTAATACTTCCTTCTATCATGGGTAATTTCTTGCAGTGCTTCCTGCAATACGTAACAATAATAATCATTCTCGAGGAGGCTTCGGAGGACGAGGTGGCAGAGGTCCGCCACTTCTTCCGAGGCCAGGAGGTCATCCAGGGCGACACAACTTTGGTTATGGAAGATTCGGGAATGGGCGTAATGTTGAAGGTTTTGTTTCAGACCTGAAGCTTAATAAGAGCGAAGAAACATTGTCTAGAAAAGCTGTTGCTTTTCAGGAGGTTTGTATAGTATTACCATGTTCATTTTAGCTTCTGTTCTGATTGTTATTCATCTTTGTGGAGTCATGTTTGCTGCTCATGCAGCCTTGTGAGGTTGGGTCCTTCAGCCGCACTGAGGATGGAGCTGTGTATTTTGATGATCGCAGCTTGGTAAGATCTTGGTGTTGCTAACTGGCATTGATTTCTCTTCCTTTTCAGTAAATCTATGCTAAAATTTTTGTCTATGTTTTTTTACCTTTTCTTGTTATGTTGGATGTTATACTAACATCCTTCTGTTTTCTAGAGGCTCTTCAAACGTGAAATTTGTGACTATGTCGGTGCAGATCTCAATAAAGGATTTGAGTCATTTGTAGAGAAGAAAGGTACATTCTCTCTTGAGCTCATGTTTTTTCTTCGCTACATCCCTGTTGATATTTGCAACTCTTATTAGTATATATAGTGTTAGCCTACCCCATCTTGCCTGGGACTGAAAGGCTTTGATGTTCATTAGTATACAGTGTATGAATCTGTTGCTGTCAGTGCCTTACAAGATTCTTTTTCAATCCACATAGAGAATATGAGTAGAAGTTGTTTCAAATATAGTAGATAAAGGGAGAGAAAAACTCGGTTTCATTTTTTCCTTTTGTATTCTACATATGGATCCTGGAAAGCAGCCATTCTGCTGGAAGTTAGTCTTTCTTTTAATATAATTGTTTGCATATGAGGGTGCCACTGCTTCATGATGAACATGGTTCAATGTCAGATTTGGGTTCTGAAGGATTTGGCGATCTTCTCGCAGCCATAAGAAATTCGCCGATAGTTCTTCCAAATAATATACATTTTGTGGTAACACTACATAGATGCCAATCTTTATATGTTACCTTTACCACAATTTCTTAGACCTGCTGATAATTTATGCTCTTCTTGCAGACATACCGCAACAATCTTAACAAGGTATCATCCTGCAAAGTGCAAACTGTTTAAAACTTCTTTCCCCTTCTCTGTTACTTACATTTCTAGTGATTTTTCGCTACATTGCTGGTATGGTGCTTCCAGTACAAATTATGTGGAGCACCATTTTTTTTTTTGTAACCTGACATTTTTTGTATCCAGTTGCTCTCCAACACAACACTTTTCAGTAGCCTTTTATATACTTTTGTCCTGAAAGACAAATAATAAATTTTACTTTGTCATCAGATATTGGCCACTGCTTACCTAAGAGAACCATGGAAGATGGGTGTTCACAAAAGAAATGGTGTTGTATACCTTGATGTTCATAAGCTCCCTGAAAGACCAAAAAGTGAGATGGAGCGTAGGAGGTAATTTCTCTTCCCCTTTCCCTCCTATTTTGTCCACTTGCGTGTACAAAAGTTGGATGTACAAGTAGATGATGATGGTATGGTATTTTAATGTAATTTCTGATGATAGAAGTTTCAGTAACAAAGAAGTTAATCAAAGTTTAGCATATATATGCTAATGGATTGAGTTAGCACAGGAATTGTCTTGTGGTTATTCTATCGTACTTGCAGATTGAAGTAGATCAGCATCCAATGTTGACCCACATATTCAGTTTACTTTCTATAATGCGATTTTTTTGTCCTGACCAATATTAATTTCACGATGCTGAATTAGTTGTTGCCATATTTGCGCATGCGTTGCAATAGGATATAATTGTCTAGAGTGTTAATACTTGTTCGTTTGGAAATCTGGGAAGGTGTAACTTCAAATCTTTGACCATTCAATATAAAACTTCACACGTTACATACTAATAATAAGTACAATATTATGTGAATGGTTGGCCAATTTAGATGGTTTTGACCTTGTTGGTCAGATTGTACAATTTTAGATAGTGTGATTTCTAATAATCCGAGCAATGGAGATCGTGACAAGACGGAAAATTAAAAAAAAAATCTACTATGGGATGCAAAAGCGGCTCATGTGCATTAGTTTGATAGACCGGCAGTTTTAAGGAAACAGGTATAGTCTTCTATGATGATGATTTACACACATCATTGGTGGTTGTCTTTTCTTTTTATGTACAGTTGGATGGCTTAATAGTAGCATATTGATTTTTCCGATGTTGTGTTTCTAATTCCTTGATAACACGGAATGAATTGAAACCACATTAATACTGATGAACCTGTACTTTCTCCCCTATATTCGATTCTCAGATGTTATTGGGGCTATTCTTTTGAAAACCTTGCCACTGAGAACTCCTTCAGTGAGGATGGAGGAGGTATTGATGCAAATGTAGAGTTTTGTGCTGTAATAAAGACAAAATTGGGTGCCCATCGCATTGTTATGGGTGCTGAGATGGACTGCTGTGATGCAACTGATGATGGCAGGCGGTTCTATGTGGAATTGAAAACAAGCAGAGAGGTTTGTTTTTGAATGAATTGTCAAGTGCTGCTACCACATTTTTTGTTATCAAGATTTTACTTTGAGCTTGATGTGTGACAGCTGGAGTACCATACAGTGGAGGCATATGAGAAAGAAAAGCTACTTAGGTTTTGGGTATTTTACTTATCTCGTTCTTTTCCATTTAAGCTACTTAGGTTTCCTGGGTCTACTGCTTGTTCTTTTTTCCTGTTGTGTTAGGTAATTTGAGTTGTTTCAAAACTATCTATTCATTTTCTTTCTATTATGTGTTTCTGTTTGGAGTTTTGTTTTGGATATTGATCCATTATCTTGAAAAAGTGTTTCTGTATCATATTTTGATAATATTTTTCTTCACTTTTTATGTGATTACATAAAGTATAGAATCTAGATGATAACATAGCAATCCTGTTACAAGTCTGTTGACTAATACTTTTCAGCAACTTAGCATTTTGTTTTCAGAAGTCCCTAATATCTTGAAACATTGACTTTCTTTACTTCTCTAAATATCACAGATTCAATCATTCCTGGCTGGTGTTCCTTATGTTGTTGTGGGATACAGGTATCCACTTATATCATTTTCTCTATATTATCATGGGATCCTGCCATTCTGGTATACTTAGTTTTGTCACTTGCCATTGTGCAATTAAATCTGACTGCTGAGTGCTGAAGTTAAATCTTGTTGATATGATCATTAAACGCAAAGTCTGTTCTGTTGCTAAAGTTAGGCTGGGGCCTTGATACCTCTCTGCTTATAGAAACTGGTTATCAGTGTGACATTTCTCACTTATCTGTATGGCTGTCGTATCTAAACTACAAAGGCACGGCTGGGGGTTTTTGGGGTGGCAGGATACTTATGATCTCGCCCATCGACAAACTACTCAAATGGTCCACTGGTCTCAAATGGTTGATGGTCAACCATGCACTATGTTTAGAAAACATGCCCATGATTGGAAAGGCAAGTAATTTCATAACTAACCACCTGAGGGGAAAAAAAATTCTAAACAACACATTTGCAAATTATAGCCACCCACTGATTCTGATTGGCCTAATATATTCTAGCATTCCTATTGGTGTTCCCTGTGTACAACGTCAAGGTTTCACACATTTGTGCCGCATGTATCCAGCTGCTAGTATCGTAGTACAAGTAATCGCAACTATCATTTTTTATTAGTGTTCAATTGGATCCCAAGCTAGTTTTTTTGTTCTGTATCTAACATATTGTTGACACAAGACCTTAAGACTAAATTTCTTGCTTACCATAAGTTCCTGAACACCCAAACTCTAATGCTATCATGTAGGCCTAATGCTCCTAATGACATATTTACGTTCCCATTAGTGATATGTAATGGTTTAAAATTTAAGCTTTCTCTGCCCTTCTTTTGGCCTGTAGGAATGATGCTGGCATACTTGTGCGAACAGAAAGACTAAGAACTAAAGATATTACACAAAAGGTGAAGGCAAAGAATTACTGGCAGGTACGTGTTTCTATAATTTATCAGCAGTGGTGGAATCTAGCAATGTTTAATCAATTCATGAATTGTCCAATGTATAAAAGGTAACGGTTTTCTGGCACGATGCCCTATTTTTTTTTTAACATTGTTTTGAAATTGAGGGTGCAAAATTTTGTGGGAAGTTCAGAATCCAAATGGCATCCTCCAGATGATTGTTTCAACCGAAAGTGGATTTACTCTACTTTCGTGCATTCAAATTTTGACATGTCTTTAAATAGTTATACTAATCTCCATGTACTTAGGGTGGTGTTTGCCTGGCCTTTGCCGATGAGGTCTTGTGCTGGTTGTATGGGACTGTCAGAGAGAGTAAGGATCTCTTCACCTTTAAGAAGTTGCACTTTCACTTAGCAACTTTTTAAATGTTGTTTTTGTGTTGACATCTTAGTTGGCACTAATGTTTTTGTTTACCCCATGGCTTACAGATGAAGACTACATTCTTCAATTCGTACATCCATTTAATCGCTTGGAACTTCTACGTGCCCAGTCTCCCTGCCCCGAAGCCATAACGTTGCATGTGCAGCAGCTCTCAGGCGCAGCAGACTAGAACATGACTTTGGCGGTAACAACTGCCTTGGAGAAAGTTCCATGGGCTCCAATTCTATCAGATGAGCTAGAATTGTTGAGCTGACAACTTACTCTAACCCAATCACCAAGCGAGATGAGCTGATGCATCAAGACCCAATGGCATCGATCACCAGGAGCAGCTACATCCGTTGTTCACTCTCTGAGTGGCCAAAGAGATTTTGAACCCATCAAAGATTGTATTTTGATTGTAACATCATGTTATAAAACTAGAAGGCCAAGAGCTACGCTACTTAGTTCGTGCGATCAATCATGTAAACTGTATCATTGATGAGATGAATGTTTAGCACTCAAATTGCCATAGTTGCTAGAAGTTATATGTATACAAAACTTTTTCGTACACTAGACTTGAAATAAAAAAAAGTTCATTAGGCAGTTGGAATTGTGCCAGTGGCTGCCACCTGATGAATTGCAAACGTAAACCTGCTGTAATGAGCTTGGAAGATCGTTTTCTGTCAATTGTGCTCATCAAATTATAATCAATTGACTAAAACATGCATGCGTATGCTCGGAATTCTGAAAGCGCATAAATAATAATAATATGCGAATTATGTGAAAGCGCATCGGCCCAGGTAAAGCCCACTCTACAAATCCAGCTCGGCCCACTCTCTACTGTCTTCTTTGCTTGCTTGTTCTGTTCATCCTTCACCCATTTCCCCACCGGGACGGAAAAGATCCCCTCCCCTAACAAATCCCTAGCTAAACCCTCCTCCCCGTTGCTCCGTCGCCGCCATGGCGCTCTCCAAGCCGCTCCTCTCTCGCCTCCTCCCCCTTCCCCTCCGCCTCCGCCCCCAGCTCCGGTTCCTCTGCCTCGCCACTCCGACCCCCACCCCAACCGACGACGCTCAGGCCCCCGCGGACGTCGCCGCCGAGCGCCGCCGCCGCAAGCGCCGCCTCCGCGTGGAGCCCCCGCTCTCCCGGGGCCCGGCGCCGCAGCGCGCCCCGGGGGCGCCCCGCACCGCGTCCAACCCCAACGCGCCCAAGATCCCCGAGTCGGCCTCGGTGCTATCGGGTAAGCGCCTCGACCTCCACCGCCGCATTCTCGCGCTCATCCGCGAGAACGACCTCGACGAGGCGGCGCTCCTCACGCGCCACTCCATCTACTCCAACTGCCGCCCCACCGTCTTCACCTGCAACGCCGTCCTCGCCGCGCTGCTCCGCCAGGCGCGCTACGCCGACCTCCTCTCGCTCCACCGCTTCGTCACCCAGGCTTCCGTCGCGCCCACCGTCGCCACCTACAACCTCCTCCTCCAGGCGTACTGCGACTGCCGCCGCCCCGACGCCGCGCTCGAGCACTTCCGCCTCCTCCTCAAGGACGACTCTCCCGTGCTCCCATCCCCCACCACCTATCGCATCCTGGCGCGGTCCCTGGCCGAGAATGGCAAGCTGGACCAGGCGATCGAGCTCAAGGATGACATGCTCGAGCGCGGCCTCGTCGCTCCTGATACACAGGTGTATGCCTTCATCATGGGTGGGTTTGTCAATGCTGGGGATGGTGACACAGTCATTTCATTGTATGAGGAGCTGAAGGAGAACCTCGGTGGCAGGCCTATTCTCGATGGTGTGGTGTACGGGAACCTAATGAAAGGGTATTTTCTCAAGGGCATGGAGAAGGAAGCCATGGATTGCTATGAAGAGGTGCTTGGAGAGGGTTCCAATGTGAGGTTTGGCGCAGTGAGTTACAACATGGTGCTTGATGCGCTTGGGAGGAATGGGAGGTTGGATGATGCACTCAAGCTGTTCGATAGAATGTGCACGGAGCATGACCCACCCAAGACGATTGCTGTGAACCTGGGGAGTTTTAATGTTATGGTTGATGCATATTGCCGTGCTGAAAGGTTTCAGGATGCGATTGAGGTGTTTGGGAAGATGGCTGAGAAGAGGTGTGCTCCAGATGCACTCTCCTACAATATTCTGATTGACTGGCTGGGGAAGAATGAACTCGTCGGAGAGGCAGAGGGATTGTACGCGGAGATGGCTGAGCGGGGTGTAAAACCTGATGAGTACACCTATGTCTTGCTCATTGAGTCCTGCTTTAAGGTGGATAGGGTGGATGATGCTGTTGGTTATTTCAACAAGATGTTTGATGCTGGCTTGAGGCCCAATGCCAATGCATTTAACAAAATCATGGGTGGCTTGGTGAAGGTTGATAGGCTTGATGAGGCACAGCAATTCTTTGATATGTTGCCTGAAAAGGAGGTCAAGCCAAACATTGCCAGCTATGAGCTGCTGTTGAAGGCATATGCTGATGCCTCAAGGTTGGATTATGCGATAAAGATAGCCAAGGGTACTCTCTTGGATGACAATGTTGTGTTTAGTGATGAAATGAAAGCACTTCTGGAGGGGGCACTTGAGAAGGAGGGGAGAGACGGGGATATGACAAAGCTATATGAAGATGTGGAGAGGGAGAAAGCGGAGGCAGCTGAACGTGCAGCTGAAGAGAAAGCCAGAGCAGAGGCTCTTGCTAAAGAAGAAGAGGAGAGGAAAAAGGCTGAGGCAAAGGCTAAGGAAGAAGCAGCTGCTAGGGCTAGCCGAGCGGCTATTGAGGCAGTGCTAGGTCGTAAGAGGGAAGCAGAAAACGAGGAATCAGCTGATGGACCGAATGTTGAGGAGGCGGAGGTTGTTGAATCCAATAGTGACACCGTCGGTGTTTCTGGAGAACAGAGTGAAGGCGATGAGCAGAAAAGGCAAGAGTCTGTTGAAGCCTCATCAGGTCCATAGCTTTGTCATCTTAGAGGTTCCTTTCTGTCATGATTGGTTAGCTTAATTTCAGTAGTATAATGTGATTAGGAGTGGCTTTCCGGAGGTCATCTCAATGCCTTTATTTCAACTCACATGGATTCAAGTCGTACTGATTGTATGCTGCCTTGCTGCAATCTTTTGTACCACATCTAGTATTTTTGGGATAAATATAAGCTTTATACTTTATTATATCCTGTGATGATAGATTATCATTTTCACACTCCATTCTGCATATTTGAAGTAATTATCTATTTATCTTTACATTTACTGAAATCATTTGAGAATCTTCCATGGCTTTGATGATTTGAACTACAGGCTAGAATTCAGAGCTACTGAACATGTGTGGTTCATGGCTCAGCTTTGGCTTCCTCAAAAGCAGAGCTGCTTTGGCTAAAAAGAAACTGATTTGTACTTCTTTGCCATAGCTATGACTAAGAGTAGCGCACTCATAGACGCCATCTGTGACGACCCGCCTATCCGAGGCCGGGCCTGCCTACACCTGGCAGCTCTCTAGGACCCCAAGAATCTCCTCACAGACCAACACATGTCTTTTCTGCGCACTTTGTCCTCACTCATGCACGCCCGCCAAGCACGCTTAACTTTGGAGTTCGTTCAAGATGGGCTTCCGGAAAAGAAGTTGCAACTTGTTGGTATGAGTATCCTTATCAATCCTATTAAGCCTTGGGCCGGGATGTCACACCATCCTCCTAACAGCTGCATTTTCCTGTGACAAAAGGATGACTAGCTGCTGCCGTCCACATCAATTGTCACAGAATCTCACAATGCAGGGCTTGAAATATACTCCCTCCGTCCATAAATATATGACGTTTAGGACAAGCTAGTTAGTTCATTTTTGAACTAATTTGCTTGTTCTAAACGTCATATATTTAATAACAGAGGTAGTATTCATCCGATTTTGCAAAGGATAGAATTATTCTGTATAACTATAACTATGACCAATTGGAAGAGATGGTGGTTTCTCTGTTGATATTGTATTGTCAGAATACCCTATTGCTGAATCAGAGGAAGGTAAGCTGCTAAGTTTCACTAATACGTGTTAAACAGTAAGCTACAGTATTGTTATTGATTTTTATCTTTTTAGGGTTATTTTAGCATGTGAACTATTCCCTCTGTTCTTCTAGACATGATATCTTGTATCTGCTCATCTGCATATCCATTAAGTAAGAGTCATAACATTACAATCTTCCTAAAGAACTTATGTAGTCTAAGTCCTAACACGTCAGATTGACACTAAATTGTTTGTCTCCCAAGGTCCAACACCTCATTTAGTTTGTGTTCTTAAGTTCCAACAGTCAAATAGACTGGAATTTTAGAGTTCAAAATAACCAAAATAACCTGACTGCATTTTAAGATATGGTTTTGTTGTGCCCATCATGGACGTTTAGTATGATATTAATTATTCTATGAAGAAATAAGCAACATCCATTTTTGTAATGCATTTGAATCTCCTCATCTGCAGGTTGCTTCACTGATATGGATTTAAGTAAGACTTGATCATGGTATGTCTCATTTGGGAGTAAGACCTACCTTAGCCATGATGGTGATGTCTTGCATTTGAACTAGATTTGATTATTGTAGTGTTTTATACAGGTTAGAATGGTAGACCATCCAGACTGTACATACCTCGCCGATGGTGCAATTAATGATAGCGGAGATGTCATTGATTATCCTGTTCAAGTGACAAGTGATGGAGTTCTTATGTGCATGAGTTCCATGAACCTGCTTGATACCGCGAATGTTAAGATAACACATTTCAGCTCTTGTGCTTCTGTTGATTCAGAAGCAAAACTAAGAATCTTCACTTTCGATTGGGATTGCCTTAACAGTAGTATTTTGAAATGTGGCTATGTGAGTTTCTTTTGTAGCAATATTGAGATAATTTCTTCATGTTGTTTTCTACCAAAAGTGGCAAAAAAACATTATAAATACACGAATGGCTTGCAAAAAAGTCCAAATTGATAAATAGCCTTTTGACTTGCCCTTTTATTCATCCAAATTTTTTTCCTAGTGAGTATTATTGGACCCAATATACACAAATCAAGGAAATCTTCGGAAGTTATCTGACTTTCTAGCAATTGGAGTGGATAATGATTTGTCTTTATTGAGGTGATACTCCCCTCAAAGTTTATCTTATTATGATTGTGGTTGGGAAAGGTTCACCAAATAGTTAACTTTTTAATATCTTGGAGAATAATCAACATATTTTTTTGAGACAGAGCTAATGATCTGTTCTCATTTTATATTTGTAAATGGTATAATTTGGTTAACAAATCATCTGTTTTCAATGAGACATCAATCTTTTTTAAAAACAAAGACACATCAATTTTTTATAGACATGAGGGAAACATTGTTTGTACCGTCATGTCTTACCACATTCTTTAAACTTACATAAATGGAGTCAAATTGAAGCAGCAAAATGGGCCCTAGATTTGTCAATTCCCACATGGCTAACTGCCTGTGGGATGACTATGAGGGACATGGCAAGATCCATTTAACTAACTGGAAGCTTGTTAACATGAACAAAAGTGATGGAGGGCTGGGGGGTCCCTGACTTGAAAAACCTTAATCTGACCCTGCTGGGGTCATGGATTAAGAGATTCATTTTAGGAGAGGGGAAAATGTGGCAAAGTATCATTAAACAAAAATAGGTAAGGAATGCTGTCAATATTTTCTGCTGACCACATTCACAGTCGCAAGCCTCTCCCTTCTGGAGGAGTGTGATGTGGGCTGCTCAGGCTTTGAAGTTTGGGTATAGATGGGTGATAGGGGATGGAAAAAAAAGTTAGATTTTGGGAGGATACCTGGTTTGGAACTGCCCCTATGGTTGTTCAATTCTAGGACCTTTATTGCATCTGCAACCAGGTTGGTGTTACAGTGGCTGAGGTTGCAACCAGGTCTGGGATGGGAGTGATGTGAAACTTAATTTTAGAAAAAAATTCTCTGAAGCTCGTCTGCAGAGTTGGGATGAGCTTGTGGAAATAGTATCAAATATAAGATATAGCAATGATGATGATGCCTTGGTATGGCAATATGAAAGTAATGGAATGTACTCCTCTCAGTCCTTATACTCTATTATCAATTGTAGAGGTGTGAAACAGATTTATATCCCTGCTATATGGAAAATTAAAACCCCACCTAAAGTACAAGTTTTCCTCTAGTTGATGTCTCATAATAAGCTGATGACAACAATAACCTCTTGAAAAGAAATATCATCAAACCACTCAAATGTCAATTCTGTGAAGAGGTTGAGTCTGTCCATCACTTATTTTTTGATTGTGTAGTTGCTAGAGCCTGCTGGGAACATCCAGCAATTTACTAATGTTTTGATTAAGAATTACTCTGGTATGGCTGCCAAGTGGATATGTGGTGCAAAGTATGACTTGCTTAATAGCATCTCTGCGGGAGTATGCTGGAGCTTGTGGCTGATAAGAAATGAAATGATTTTTCCGTGGACAGGTATGGAGGGATGCAAAAAATGATTCTGTTGAAAATTTGGAAGGGCATGCTGGAATGGAAGGCAATGTTCAGAGAGGGGCTACTGGAGAAAGTAAGCCAATGGTGCAACTTTTTGGAGGAAGCCATCAAGACCCATTTGGCGATCAAGGCCGGATGAAGGGCTTCAGACTGGGTGTTGCGTGGAGAAGCATGGCTAGGGAGCTGGCGTGAAGTTAATCTCCAGGATTTTAGGTTTTACCAGTCCTTGTTAGGTTGCCGCACTGTTTACTGGCTTATTGAACCCTGTTGACGCTTGTTGCCGGGGCTGCTTCCCAAGCGTGATACTGTAGGTGCTAGGGGTGCTGCTTCTGGGCCTTTTTGGTGCTGTAAACGATTAAACTTGTTGCCTTATCAATGCATGAGGCAGGGTGACGAGGGCCTAGACCAGAGCCCACTACAACTACCGAAAAGAGGAGTACGGCCTACACTCCGAGTACGGGGCGGTCCGTACGATAAGTACCCCGTCTCCGAGTACTTGGCGGCCCGTACGATCAGCTTCCGCCAAATCCGGATACTTGGCGGCCTGTACGAACAAGCACCCCTGTCTCCGAGTACTTAACAGCCCGTCCGACCAGTTTCCGAGTACTTGGCGGCTCGCACGACAAGTTTTCACCTTCGCCACGACCTCTTGTTCGCACGAGTAGTTTCCGCCTCCGGCCGGGCTAGTCTTCACGACGAAGCAAACCACAAGGGGGGCCTACTCGTGATGTGACAAGTCCTCCGCGCACGCCCGCTCCCGCGGCACCACGTGCAACCCTCTCCATGCCGGGTCGTACTGACAGGGGGTGTCAGGTGTCAGACGGTGTGGACGCCCATTGCGCCACGAACGACACAGTACGCACCGTCCCACCAGCACCAGAGTCCCACAGTGCCCCGGACTGGACGTAGGGTATTACTCTCCGGAGGCTCGAACCAATATAAACCTCAGTGTCTCTTGTACCACCGTGCGGATCCAGACACACGATCATACAAATTTACTTACCGGTGATGACAAATCCCGACACAGGGCGAGTGCCTGGCTTTCTAAAAAAAATTGAAGCAGCAGAAAACAAATAGCCAACTTTGATTACACTTTCCACATAGGCATTGGTATCCTTCTCCTTCCTAGCTTCCTTATTATTGAAAACTTTGATTATACTTTCCACATAGGCATTGGGATCCTTCTCCTTCCTAGCTTCCTTATTATTGAAAGGAAATCTGGTTTTACTCAAGTCTTGATTTTATTAGGCATGGTTGTTGGTTGGCTGGTGCTGATTTGTTGGGAGGGCATTAGGATCCTTTTCCTTCCTAGCTTCCTTATTAAAATGCATAGTTTTGTTGATGCTATAATTATTGGAAGGAAATCTAGTTTTACTCGAAGTCTTGATTTTATTAGGTATGTTCGTCTAGCTGGTGGCTGGCTGGTGCCGATTTGTTGTGAGAGAAAAGTAACGCTGGCTGGTAGCTGGTGACTAATTATTGAAAAAAAAAGATACAATATTTGGACCTTGAAAATTGCTCACAAATATAATTATTTACTCATAGCACCTAGTCCTAACTACTAGTATAACGGTGGGCCCAGCTGAGAACAATAACGTCGCTAGTCCTAGGTACACCGTCACTCGCAGTCCCAGCAACCCGCGACCATTTCCTCATGCCAACGGAAGCTCCGCTCCGCATATAATAAGCAAGATTTCTCTTACACTCCGCATGGTTGCGCTCGCGCGATCGAATCTGAAAAATCTGCTGCTAGTTGTTCGGTGGTTAGTTGTTGTAATTGCCGAGTCCAAAGCCCAGCAGCAACAGAGAAATTATCGCATCTCGGCGAGCTCTCTCGCGCACAAGGAGGGGCTCCTCTATTGATAATCTTTTTACCTGAATCCACTCTGCAAAGGCGGCAGCCTGATTTGGGAGTAGCACTCTTTCGCTTCCCGAATCGCTTTTTACCTTTGTGTAATAAAGCTATGCATACGCAGACTTTTAATTTTCTACTTTAGACTTTCCTCGCTTTATAATAGGCAGTGCACAGTTATGCATATCTTAGACCTTTAATTTTCTACTTTGGACTTTCCTCGTTTTATAATAAGCAGTGCACAATTGGTTTTTTGTATTCTCTTTTCTCTTTCTATTCTATTTTCGAAATAAAACGACATAATTGCACATAAATATTCTTCAGTAGATCAATTGCTTGATTATACCTTCTCTTCGTAGTAACCAATCTGTGTTAATGTATTATTTGGTTAACCTGAGTTATTGATTTTTCTTTGTTACAGTTAATAGCATACAATTACTGTTGTAATTATCACACTGAGCTCTCTAGGTAACCAATCTTCTGAATATATTAAGGGTGCAAGGTGTATATTCAAGTAATTATATGTAATCTTCATGCAGTGAGTAGTTCTTCACGTAGTGGTTCTGCTTCTATTTGGACTATTGAATTACTATAGATTTGTAATTATGATGATATCTGCTTTGAAAATTGCATGTCTCTTTAATTTGATGCTAGAAACATAATGTAAAAAATTGTATATATCCATTATGTTTGTCGCTTATTTCATATGGAAATCTTTGTGAAGACCACCACTGGGAAGATCATCGTCCTCGAGGTCTGAGTCTTCCGAAAAGATTGACAATGTCAAGGCAAAGATTATGGATAAGGAGTATTTCAACATACCAACAGATGCTCATCTCTGAGAACAAGCAGCTTTTGAATTGGCATACACTTGCCAATTACAAATATATATAACGAGTCAGTGTATGATAACGAGTGTGTATAGATATTTGTAATTGAATATTGTACTCGTTATAGATATTTGTAATGGAATATTGTACTCCCTCACAACTGCACTGTGTGTGATCATTCATAAGCACGTGATGGTTGATCTCAAAAAAAGCACATGATGGTTATAGGTATTGTACACTTGCAAATTACAAATATCTATATACACACACACGCTAGGGGGTACGATATCTATAACGAGTGCACCCTGTATCTTGTGATCTGCCTGCATGGTGGCATGAGGATTTTTGTGAGAATCATCACAGGCAAGGTTACCACATTGGAGGTTGAGTCCTCTGACATAATCAACACAGTGAAGGCCAAGTTTCAGGATAGGCAGGCATCCCCCCGGTCTGGGTGATCCTCGTCTTTGCCAGCAGGTGGCTCTCGGACCGTGAACAGTCTTGTCAGGGCTAACTGTGTATGAACAGTCTTGCTGGAGATGGAAGGTGAAGAGTGTGGCAAGGCAGCAGGATGCTATTGGGTCGTATGCTACTGAAGGAGGTTCTCGGGGACATGCTGTTATTGATCCGATGGAGGAAGAAGCGGAGCAGGGTATGTGGCTTTTGCAGGACCAGCCCACACGACTGCAGCGCTCGGTGGAGCCAACTGCAGCCACCATGGACTTGGGACCTTTGCCAGCCGTGTCTGTTCTCCCCTGCCAGGAAACCGTGGTTTCAACAGGTGTGTGCGGTCTACAGGCCGTGGAAGCTCCTGCTGAAAAGGCCCAGGTGCAGACTGCTGAGGATTCACAAGATTCGGAGGAGCAGCCTACTGCTGCTCAGTTTTCTCCATTACGACCGCTCGTGGACTTGGAGATTGAGACCCAGGATGAAAGGTTCTTGCTGTTACAGGAGTTTGTAGGCCAAGAAAATCATTCCCTGATGCAGAGGCGCTCATATTTGTCCTCAATCAGTTATTTGAGCCGAAGAAGGTGGTAGAGACTGAAATAAATAACACTACCTTACCTGAGAGGGCCTTGGTGCTGGGAGAACTGAGCAACAATAATGTTGCTGCTGTTCAAAGAAGCTCTCTGCGTGGCATTACTCGCCCTGCAGTCCCGCTGCGGAAATCTCTTCTCCGCACCCCGTCAGTGAGGCCTAAATCTGTACACTCCAAGAAGGTGACTTCTGCCGCTGCTGGCGATCGCAAGGCTGTTAGGCAAGCACAAAAAGGAATTTGTGGTAACTCGATTGAGGAACAGGCAGCTACATTGCTGATGAGATCCAGTGGAGTGTTGGGTGAACAGGAGGCTCCTGATGCTTGTTCCAAGGACAAATTCAGTGGGCCGTTCATTGAGCCTTTGAAGGCAGGAGTTGTTGGTGGTATGAGGAGTGCTCTGGGCCTGCCGGAGGACAGGGGCGCTGGTCCTTTGAGTGCCCTCCTGCTGGATGATGAAGCCTAATGGCAGCTGTTGCGTGGTTGCTGCTGAGTGTGTGTGTTCCCTTGTGCCTCATGTGTTCCCTTGTTCCTCTATCTGTCTTGTTGGGTGTTGTGGTGCTCGAGTTGTTGTGTTGCAGATGTTACGGCTGGATGTTGGTAATGCATTGTGTTGTTGGTGTGGGGTGTGGCTGTGCTCCTTGTCTGAGATGGATGTGCTTCTCTCTGTTGGGTGCTGTTTTTGTTTGAGACCTACAGTTTCCACATGGCAGAACAACGGTGTGTGATTCTAAACTGGAACGTAAGGGGTTTGAATAACCGAGCCAGAAGGGATGTGGTGAAGAATTTGGTGCTTGAGACAAGAGCAAATATTGTCAGTTTGCAAGTGACTAAGCTGGAGTATATTGACAGAACTGTTGTAACTGAAACTTTGGGTGCTATTTTTGCTGGGAACTTCGTTTTCTTGCCAGCTGTGGGCACAGCAGGGGGTATTTTGCTAGCAATACATGAAGAAGGGGTATTTTGCTGGCAGTACATGAAGATTACTACAAGATCCTCTCATCAGACCTGGGAGTTCATTCTGTTTCAGCCAATATTGCGACATCCTCGGGGTTAGAAAATTGGTGCATCACTTCAATCTATAACCCTCAGGGAGATAATGAAAAGCTCCAGTTTCTTTGGGAGCTACGATGGATCCACCACACTGTGTCTGACAAGTGGCTCCAATTGGGGGACTTCAACATGATTTTACAGGCAAGTGATAAGAGTAATTCTAACCTGAATAGGAGGCTTATGGGAGCGTTTCGAGATGTGGTCAGGGACCTGGAACTCAAAGAACTCAACCTTCAAGGCTGTAAATTCACTTGGTCCAATGATAGGACTCAAACTAGAATCGATAGGGTGTTTTGTTCAACTAGCTGGGACCTATTGATGTCAAATGTCACTTTGCAAGCTTTATCCTCCGTGTTTCTGATCATTGCCCTTTGCTTGTTGTTGGAGGAGGGACTGTTAGAAAATTCAAAGGGTTCAGGTTTGAATCCTTTTGGCCTAAATTGCAGGGCTACCATGATGTTGTCCAGAAAGTTTGGGGGAGGCAAGTCAATGTGTACAATTCTTTTTTGCGGCTGCACATCAAATTGCAACGTACTAGCAAGGCCAAACCTGGTCCAAGTCTAAGCTGGGCCACAACAAGCTTCTTTTGTATGCAGTTCAACAGCTAATTGGTATCCTAGATGTTGTACAAGAGTTTAGGCATCTAAGTGCAGAGGAATTGAGGCTGAAGAAAGATTTGAAATCACGCCTGCTTGGACTCACTGCTGTTGAGAAATTAAGAGCCAAATAGCGTCTAGGCTTACATTTATAAAAGCTACTAAAACAAATTCAAAACTATTCTACATCCAAGCAAATGGAAGAAGAAGGAAAAATCAGATTCACTCCTTAAAAGATGGGGATCGAGTATGTTACTCCCATGTTGAGAAAGAGGAGGTGATCTATAATCATTTCAGCACACACTTTGGAAGGCCGGTTGAAAGGGAATTGTCCTTGAATTGGTCGGAATTGGGACCGCCACATAGAGATTTGGGCCACTTAGAGGATGAGTTCACTGAAGAAGAGCTCAAAGCCATGGTTTCTGACATTGCCACCGACAAGGCACCTTAATCAAAGTTGGAATATAATTAAAGGGGATCTCATGAGGGCGGTCACTTTCTTCCACCAACAACATGATCAACATTTCTCTTTATTGAATTCAGCTCATGTGGTTCTGATTCCCAAGAAGGCTGATGCTCAGGTTGTGGGGGATTACAGGCCCATCAGTTTAACTCATTCCTTTGCTAAACTTGTGTCTAAGCTACTGGCGGCAAGATTAGCGTCAGAACTACAGTTTCTGGTTTCAAGGGCCCAGAGTGCCTTCATCAAGAGACGAAGCATCCAAGACAACTTCTTGTATGCCCAAAATCTAGTCAAGTCCCTACACCGCAGCAAGAAGCCTAGTTTGTTCCTCAAGCTTGATATAGCAAAAGCAAAAGCATTCGATTCGGTGAGGTGGGAGTATCTCCTTAAGGTGCTAAATTGTTTTGGGTTTGGGAATAAGTGGAGAAGTTGGGTGTCTATTCTTCTGAAGTCTACCTCTTCTGCTGTACTTTTCAATGGAGCGCGGGGCAAGTGGTACAAACATTTTACAGGCCTAAGGCAGGGAGATCCTCTCTCGCCAATGTTATTTATACTGGCAATGGAACCACTTAATAAGCTGTTTGAGGTAGCAGTGAGAGATGGGCTCCTTTCACCTTTGCAGGCTAGGACAACTACTCTCAGAACCAGTTTCTATGCAGATGACGCTGCGATCTTTGTTAATCCAGTTAAGGAGGAGATTGTTGTGGTGGCCGAAACCTTATAGCTCTTTGGCTCAGTCTCGGGGCTGCTTACAAACAGGGGTAAATGTGCTGTATACCCAATCTGTTGCGAGGATATAAACTTGGAGGAGGTGATGCAAAGTTTCCAGTGCCCCATCAGCTCTTTCCCGTGCACATATCTTGGGCTGCCTCTGCATATAAAACAGTTGCGTAGGGTGGAGTTTCAGCCTCTAATTGACAAGTTGGAAAATAGATTGCCTGCCTGGAAAGATCGCTTTCTAAATAAAGCTGGAAGACTCAAATTGCTGAACTCTGTTCTTTCAACAATGCCAACTTATTTGTTGACTGTGGTATCTCCGAAAAAATGGTTGATCAAGAGATTGGATAAAATTCGAAGAGGATTTCTGTGGAAAGGAACTAAAGAGGTGCAAGGCGTGAGCTGTTTAGTGCAATGGGCCAAGGTCAAAAGGCCTAAATTGGTGGGTGGGCTGGGTGTGCTTGATATAGAAAAGTTCAGTAGAGCCTTAAGGCTGCGATGGTTGTGGTTCAAATTCACTGATCCAGACAGACCATGTGTGAGTTTTGAAGTCCCATGTGATGAAGTGGACAATCAACTGTTTAGAGCAAGTGCTGTGGTCACCATTGGTGATGGGCGCAAGGCAAGTTTCTGGGAATCTAGTTGGTGTGATGGACAGGCACCAAGGGATATTGCTCCTGATCTACACAAATTGGCATGGCGCAAGCATTTGACTGTTCGCGAAGAATTGCAGGACGACAAGTGGACACGGGGTCTATGGAAAATGTCGACAACAGAGGAAATGGCTCAGTTTATTTTCCTTTGGGACAAGGTTCATGATTTGCAATTGTCTGATCAGCTGGATTTGTTCCAAAGGAAGTGGACTTCGCATGGTCAGTATACAGCGAAATCAGCATACAACATCCAATTCAAGGGGTCCTACTGTTCTTTCAATGCTAAAACTATTTGGAAGGCCAAGACAGAAGGGAAGCATCGACTGTTTGCATGGTTTTTAGTGCAAGAGAAGATCTTGACAGCCGACATTTTGCAGCTGAAAAATATTCAGTGTGACCCTGTGTGCATTTTGTGTGATTAGGCCAATGAATCAGCAGCTCATCTTTGCTTACAGTGTGTGTTCGCACGGGAAGTTTGGACCCTTGGACGGAGAATCTCGTGATGGTTCCGGCTCCAGGTGCCTCCATGGAAGAGTGGTGGAACAAATCAACGAAGCACTTACCGAAGGACACCCAAAAGCGAGTAACCTCATTGCTCATCTACACGGCTTGGAACATTTGGAAGGCGCGGAACCGCCGCATCTTCGATGAGGAAGTTACCACACCTCGGCAGGTTCTATCTTTGATCAAACAGGAGATTCAGCTCAGGGAAACTGCTTGTGGGGGCCGAGTGCGGCCTGATACTGTTTCTTAATGAATTGATGTACCTTAATGAGTTTTACAGAGAGTGTATGTCTTTCGTATGTAATCAACATGTTGTAACTCTAAACTTGCTTCTTCTCCTCCTTAAATGACAAGGCAGTACTCCTGTCAAATTTAAAAAAAACCGTACGGAGTAGTAGGTGTGTCGGGCACTGGAACATCGAAAACGGTTGTAGTTTGCTGCCTTAGAGCAACTCCAGCAGTCCCCCTACTTGAGCCCCTACTCAAAAAGTAGGGGCTGGCAGTCAAAAAACGAACTCCAACAGACCCCTTACTCCACCACCCAACACTGTTCACGCCCCCTACACCCCCCTCCGGCCCCATGTCCCGCGGGTGGAGTGAGGAGCCCCTACTCGATAGTTGGGGGTCGTTCCTCTCCCCCGCGCGCACGGAAGGCAACACCGACTCCCATTCTCCACCGATGTGCCGCCCCTCTGGCTCCCCCGTCTTGCCTGGAGCCCCGCCGCTCGACCGATTCGGACTCTGGTCGCCAGTGGACGGAGACAGGCGCGCGCGGCCGGCGGCAAGCGGAGTCCGGGCCGGCGACGAGCAGAGAAAAGGAAGGAAGGGAGAAGGGCGTGGTCATCTCACCTCGCTGGCGAATCGAGCCTGGTCGTCGTCGAATCGAGCCTGCATGTGTCAAATAGAGCACCGGGGACGTCGAATCGAGCAACCATTGACCCAGCCTGGAGCACCGCCACTCCGTCGAGACCCCTCCATCGGCGGCCGCAAGATCTCCCCCACCACACGGGACCAACCGCCTCTTCCGCGCCGCGTCACGCCTGATCGAAGCTCGCGCCGTGCCCGCGCCCGGCCGGCCGGAGCTCGCACTCGTCGGCGCCATGCCCGGCCGGATCTCGCCCGGCCCGACCGCACGCCGCCACCCTCGGGCCGCTCCTCCGCACAGTGCGGCCCCCTCTCCTTGTGACGCGATGCCTGGCTCTGGGCGGGAGATAATAGCTAGACCTGAGCATTCCACGGGCCGGGCCGGGTTCGGGCCGGGTCGAAAAAAATCCGAGTTTTTCGGGCTGAAAAAATCCTGCCCATGACCGTCCCATGGGACGTGTCGGGCCTCAGTTTTCGGGCCGGGCTCGGGCCGGGCCCGGGCTTGGGCGGGCCACCCGCGCATTTTGTAGTGTAAAGTAACTAAAAACAGCATTTCGGGCTGGGCTCGGGCCAAAATTTTTTTTCGCGGGCTTCAAGATCTCTGCCCACGCCCGTCCAGTAAGGTCCGTGGGCGGGCCTGGCGTGGGCCGGGCCCGGGCCGGACCAAAAATGCTCAGGTATAATAATAGCGGAGCTCGGGGCTCCCACCGCCGCCGAGCGGCCCTCCAGCGTCGTCGTCAACCGCCCAGAGCTCGCCCCCTCCTGTGGGTGCTTTGTCCGCCTGGTGGATTTGGGAGAGAAGATTCGAGAGAGGAGAGGAGGGCAGGAAGAAAGAAGCTCGGGAGGGGATTAAAAAAAGTGTCTCGCCGACGAATGGGGCCCATATGTCATAGAAAAGTAGGGGGTGTGAAGTTGGGGCTATTGCTGGAGTTGGAGGTTAAATCTGAGACTCTAAAAAATTGGGGCAGCCCCTACTTATCAAAGTAGGAGCTTTGAACAGAGGCTATTGCTGGAGTTGCTCTTACATGGTGTCGCCAGCTCTGAAAGCCCTACTATACGTGTCGGCCCCGCTGTCTGCCGAGACGCAGAGACGGGCACACGCACAAGGCACAATACGCCCCTTCACGGCTGCAAACGGCAAACAACCCAGCCGCCACCCTCGAAAACCGCGCCGCGCGGTCTCCGGTAGCGCTCCACCGGTGAGCTCAGATCATAAATCCTCTGCCCTCAGGAGGGGAGCGCGGCGGGGTCGGGATGGCTGGCGGCGAGTGCACGTGCAAGAGCAACGACTACGGTGCCGCCGCCTACTGGGACGCCCGCTACTCCTCCACAGGTTCCCCCGCTCCTGGCGGCGGCCGCGGCGGCGAGTTCTTCGACTGGTACCAGACGTACCCGGCGCTGCGCCCGCTCCTACGCGCCCACTTCCCCACCTCCACCCGCATCCTCATGCTCGGCTGCGTCAACTCACGTACGTCTCTGTCTCCCTGATTTGCATACTGTAAATACTGCTGCTTTCGCCATGCTTCACGGCCGAGCTTGAGCCTGGCATCTTGGCGTGTTGCGGACTTGCACTTGCATTGTCCCATCCGGGCTCCGAAATAGCCAGCTGCTCTGAGATCGAACTAGCTGTAATACTCCCACATGCTGACATGCGTATCAAACTGACAGTGACAATGTGGGCCCTTTTCGATTCACCAATTAATCAAATGATTCGAATGGCTCAGAGCCTTTGTTAGCATCACCTTACCTGTACCATTCATCCGTTAGAGCGTCCCAATCTTGTATGGTTACGCGCCCAGTGCTCCCTTGACGCACCTTCATCCATGAGGCTGGCTCTATCCTGCATTCCTGTGAGGTAGCTATGTTAAGCAGTGTGGGTGTCAACATCTTGAGGATGCTGAAGCTATTCTGTAGTTTGGCTTTCTAAGGTTATTGGTTTTTTTTGCCATTCTGTGTGCTGATAATCAACTTCATGCCGCTATCTGATATTCTTTTGAGTCTTGATTTGGGCAGTTCTGTCAGAGGATATGGCGAAGGATGGTTATGAGGACATTGTAAACATAGACATTTCGTCTGTGGTCATCGAGCAGATGAGAGAGAAACACAAGGAGATTCCACAGCTAACATGTAGTGTTCACTGATAGTTTCATCTTCCTGAGTTTAAGTCCTCTGTATGCAGTATATTTACTTGGTTTTCTTGTGCTTTAAGATATGCAGATGGATGTCAGGGACATGAGTTTCTTTGATGACGAATCGTTTGATTGTGTCCTTGATAAAGGTAAATTATAAGCATCACACTTTATGACATGAAACAACATCGAACCAAAGTTGATTCATAGTTCAGTGCTCTTGAAATCTTTTTATGAACCTCATACAATTAGATCCATTTGTTTTTGCTACTTGATTTATGGGCTAGTCTGTTGAACCTTTCTATTTAGGAACCCTGGATGCGATGATGGTAAGCACTTTCTACCAAGTGAACTACATAACAGCTTTCTGATTAGGCATGTGTTGAGAGCGGTATTGCTATAATGTTCCAGTGTACTGATGATGCCCCTGATGGTGCTTCCAAAATGCTAGCAGAAGTGGCAAGGTTTAAGACAAAAAAGTTTTCTTCATTCTTTTCATATCAACCAATCTTGACTGATTCGTTAGCTGTTCTGAATTTTATGGATGCTTTTTACTTATGCAGGATTCTTAGGCCTTGTGGGATCTACTTATTGGTACATCCTCTGAGATCAAAGTTTACTCTATTCCTGAATGGTGAATGCTAATAAGATGATTATATGAAGAGAGATTGTCTTCTGGCAGGTAACATATGGTGCTCCTAAGGAACGAGTCCCAGTTCTGAACCAGGCTGGGTGCAGCTGGAGTATTGCACTTTACATTATGCGTAAGTTTGAAACACTCCCTTCTGCCACCAACAGAGCACCCTACCCAAGTCTTCTCTTCTTTACTAGCCTCTTATGAGTTATGACTAATAACATGGGATCCTGATTTGCTTCACTAGATGAAAAACACTTAAGCCAACATTGTTTTCATTCTCTTTCATTCTTCTTAAAACTAAAGAAGCATTTAAAAAAATTCTCAAAAAAAGAAGCATTTGAAAATTTCAAAAGATACATCTGAATAATGATAGTTCCTGGTTGTAACAAGCAATATTCAATGAAAATATGGCAAATGCAAATTGATGTTGTGATTTTGTGTTTATACAGACCTGACACCAGTCTTTTCGTCCACAGCTACACCTGGATACCAATTGAAAATGAGCAAATGTGCTCCACAGCCTACAATGGAGGAAGTTGCACTGACAGAGGATGGTCAGTTGCCACCTGACTATGTTCTCAAAGATCCAGAGTCTCATTTCATTTACGTTTGTCACAAGTTGGCAGTGAAAGAGGCTAATTGCAGAGATACTCATCCAGAGGAAACAGCAAATGCAAATTAATTTATTTCCTTCCTTGAATTTTTATCTTGTTTGTTGCTGGTGGAGTTCATTGTTGTATTGGCATAGCCAGCCCTCATTGATTTGTGTGATGTGTTTACCCTTGGTATGAGAAAATTCATTACACCCCTTCCACGCGAATGGACTACCAGATCCATAATTAGTATTTGCTCTCAAAATTTGGAAGATTTAAGTTACATCTCACATGTGCTTCTATCTGCTATGGGAATCAATAAGCTGATATATGTTTGTTACTCTCACATCCTTTTGCCCTTAATCGTATAGAGATTTTAGAGAATTCTCTTGAAACCAGTTGATGATCGTGTGCAACAACAAAAGAATTGATCATAATGTACTCTAATTCTTTGTTTTTTTAATCATGATCAATTTCTCCATACCCGGGAGGTCGGGACGATAAGAGAAGAGAAACCATTCATAAACATCAAAGACTTCAATGGTGAACAAAAACATATGGGGGAGAGAGGGGCAGCCAATAATTGAACTGAAGAGGAATCAATGTTCAATAATTCATCCAACATTTTCGCCAATTCCTTAGGATAAACTAAATTGCCAATTAAGAAATATCATTATGCTTGGCATCCTCCTTGGCTCTCTTGTGTGTTAAGGCACATTTCTTTTTTTTTCTCTCTCTTTGATGGGCGGAAAAGCTTTATCCGATCTTATGAGAAAAAGTTATGGATATAAATCCAACAATTTGGTTTGCTGAATGCATCAAACTCTCTCAAGGTAGGAAACCTTGAAAGGTTATGGGGGTAGATTGCAACTAGGGATGGCAGCGGATCGGGTTTGGAGCGGATATCCGCGGATTTTGGGTTTGTGGGTTGCGGATTTGGTTCAGATTTTCACCCACGGATTCGTGCATTTGGATATCCGCAACACTGTAGGTTTGGAGCGGATTCTAAATTTCGCCCACGGATATCCGGTGGAGCTCCAAATATTTGAGCTCAATACACCCACCTAAGAAACCCTACCTACATAACCCTAAAATCCTCACATCAGCCTCATCCGTTCGACCATTCCACCCCGACCCTCCGTCCCCGCCGCCGCCCATCGTCGTTCCACCCCGTCACCGCCGCTTTATTTTTAGGAAGCAAGCTGCAAGCAATGTCGACTCCTGGTTAACAAGCTGTAAACAACTGAAAATTGACCAATATTATTCGTTTGGAGTACTATGGATGTTGATTTGTGTTGTTTTCCACTTATATTGAACTTGTAGTGTGTTCTTGTAATCTTGTTTGTAATAATCAAAACTGTGGATGTTGTTTTTGTATTATGGAATCTCAAATTTGAATATGTTATGCTATTATCCGCGGATTATCCGTTAGGTTTTGGATATCCGCGGATTTGGGTTTGGATCTGAATTTTCACCCGAACTAGTTTTTGAGTTGGATTTGGATTTTAGGTTTGGGTACCTTGACACTACATCCGAGCCATTGCCATCCCTAATTGCAATCATTGCCTTTTGCCGAACACCATTGAAGTTCCGAGAAAAGGAATTACTTGACACATCAAAGAAATCTTTGTTGCAAATAAATTTAATAAAATATATGGAGCTGCTTTGTGATTTTTTTATGTGTCTTTGTTTCGTAGAGCACGAATCCGAGCACCGGTTTGGAAGGCACCAAACCCTCTCTCTGCAGGCAGCTGGTTCCGCGAAGAACCGGCCCCAACGGAACGCGGCCACCTCCGCGGCCCAGAAGTCCGTCGAACGGTCGAAACGATTAGGAGAAAAAAAAATTCAGACCTAGAGAGCCGAAATCAATAAAGTGAACGGAAACCGAAACCAATTCTTCCCCGGGGTGCCGAACGCCGAACGGCAAGCGCAGCCGAAAAAGCCCGGACCAGCTCGCGCCGCACCACTCTCCTCGCGTCGCCCTCGCCCAGGCGCGCGCTCCCTTTCTCCCGCGCCGTCGCCTCCGCGCGGGCCGACCCCGCGGGGCCCCGCGCACGCCGCCCCCACTCGGACGCGCCGCCGCCCACCCTCCCGTGAGGAGGCGGAGGCGGGTGGGGACCCACCCGCTCCCATGGCGACCGCCGGCAACAGCGGCGGCGGGGACGACGACTCGGGCGGGAAGCTCTTGGTGGACCGCTACATAAAGGGCGAGCAACTCGGCGAGGGGACGTACGGAGTCGTCAACAAGGCCATCGACACCAAGGTCCCCTTCCTGCATCTCTTTTACTAAACCCTTGCCACGCTGATCTGCGGGCGGCCACCGCTCGAGAATTAGATGCATCTGGCTTGGGATCGAGTGTGGGGTTAGTGGGTATTTGGACTGCGGAGCTCGTGAGTTGGCGGCTCCTAAGGGTTGGAGCTTCAAGCTTTGATTGGCTCGGGTGGTTCGACTGCGAATTGCGATTCGGTCTGATGAGAATACAATTGGTGATTCGATGTAGCGTTCAGCTGTGCGTTATTTGAGCTGTGGGTTTGGTGTCTCGGTTGTAGTGAAGCTGCAGGTGTTATTTCATTTGACGGGAAAGGGATAACCAAGATGGTGTATTGGTCTGTTTGTTAGATACCAGGGTTGTTTTTTTTGGTGGATTCACGTTCATTTGTGTAAAGGTTTCTAAGGTTAACAGATGTGGAGTGTGTTGTCACTGGTCTTAAGTATCAGCACTTATATATTTAGCATTGTCACAGTTTATTCTTTTATCTATCTCTAGGGAAGTAAAAGCATATAATAATTTAGTGTTGAGAAAGTTTAATCTTCCAGTTGTTACTGATGCTTATTACTGTAGTATCCCCCCCCCCCTTCTGTTTGACCTGTTGTCTTTACGGGTTGCTGGATGCTGTTCCTTTTCAGACTGGAAATACAGTCGCGATAAAGCGAATCCGGATAGGGGAAAAGAAGGAAGGTGTCAACTTCACAGCATTGAGGGAAATTAAACTTCTCAAGGAGCTGAAAGATCCTAATATTATTGAGCTGATTGATTGTTTCCCTTACAAGAAAAACTTGCACCTTGTATTTGAGTTTATGGATACTGATCTGGAAGCTGTCATAAAAGATAAACGCATTGTACTATCTCCAGCTGACACAAAATCATATGCCCAGATGATGTTGAAAGGTCTAGCTTTCTGTCACAAGAAATGGGTGTTGCACAGGTACCTACTACATTGGTAATTCTCTTTTGACAAAAAAAAAAAAATCATCTGATAAGCTGTGTTGCAGGGACATGAAACCAAATAATTTGCTCATCGGTGCTGATGGGCAGCTCAAGCTTGGTGACTTTGGTCTGGCACGAATGTTTGGGAGTCCAGGAAGGAACTTCACGCATCAGGTTGTTTTTCTATAGACTTATGGTGTATATGCATCAAGTCAATTGTTCCCTGAACACAGAAGCTGTATATATGCATGAAGTCAATTGTTTCTTGAACTCAGAAGCTTGTTACATAGCACGGTTCACTTGAGCACCTTCTTGTATCATTATAGTTTTTTATGCAGCGTGTCCCTTTTGACTCATCTGGATATTTATAATAAATGGGTTTAATTTTCCTTTTACCGAAGAAAACCATGACACATGTATGCCGATGTTTGTTGATCCTATGTATTCCTGCAAGAACAGTAATATCAGAATAATTTTAGGTAGATGAAATTGATTTCGGTTCCTTTTTGTACTTTGCTTACTGTAACCTATTTTGGAGCTTTACTTGAGCCCTTTCAGTAGAAATTGTCTGCTAATACAAATGATGCAATATCTTAAGCCAGCAAAACATCCTTGACAGCCTTAAGTAGTGAAAAATGCCTAATCTAATACACTGTTGTACAGAGAAAAATACATACATGTAAGGAAGATCTTATTTTATTTTCAAGAGATACTACTTGACATCATACTTCTCATATGAGCTTTTAGATTGCTGTTAACGTTGCATACTTGCATGACACAATTCGGAAAAAGAAAGTGCTTCCGGCAAGTCACCTTCTAACTATGTTATTTGCTTGTTACGGGCATTATTATTTTCTTACATAAGCACCGTACCTGGTTTTCATCTGACATCTCACCTGGGAGTTCTGCTAATCATAGTTCATATTCAGTAGCATTATGCAGTCAGGGCCCAGGTCTAATTCTCTACACCAAGCAGTTACTGCAGTGTGGTTTACCTCAATGCATTTCCCTTGTATTAATGCTAACTGGCTTTACATGTAGGTATTTGCACGATGGTACCGAGCACCAGAACTATTATTTGGCTCGAAACAGTATGGATCTGCAGTGGATATTTGGGCTGCTGGATGTATTTTTGCTGAACTGCTTACTCGTCGACCTTTTGCTCAGGTTAACGATAACCCCTTAATTCTTGTGATGGAATAAATGCGTTGCTTATTTAATTCTGTTCAAGGCTAAGAAATGTTTGTGCGCTCAGAATTTAATGTCCATGGCTAAGTTAATTTGTTCGTTGATGTGCACTAACACGTGTCAACTCGATTTGTACATAAACTGTCATTTTCGTAGCAGGACCAGACTATTACTTTGATTGGAAAACTGGAAAACTGTCTGTTTGTTTAGGCCATAGGACTGACGCTACAATCAGCCTGTTTTGAACTGCTAGATCATTAGATTAGGCAAACCACTGTTATTGCCTCTCTGGGACCATAGGGCGAGTAAATGGGGGAATTTAATTGCACCCAGTCATGAAATTCTAGCACTAAGCAACCCATATAGGTAGCATCAGGTGTTAGCCTGGCTCTAATTTTAGTCTAATTATTATCTACATACACATTTGGGGTACAATTTCTTTGAATATAAACCTTCATAGTAATACTTTAGTTTGCCATTTTGAGCACCACCAGGACCAGTGAAATGCAAGGTTCAGCTAGGCGCTAGGCGGAATCTAGGCGCTGACCCATTGCCTAGCGCCTAGTCGCCGATAGTCGCCGAGTACTCGGCGCCTAGCCATGATTAGGCGCTAGGCGACGCTAGGCGCTGACCCATTGCCTAGCGCCTAGTCGGGTGTAGTCGCCGAGTACTCGGCGCCTAGCTGAACTATGGTGAAATGGTACAATTTCTTCGAATATAGTAATACTTTAGTTTGACATTTTGAGCACCACCAGGACCAGTGAAATGGTTGCTGTAGTCTCAGCTAGTCATTGACTGGGATGATTTTGAAGTGGGTTCAGCATAAGGCTGACACTAGGCTATATACTTGATATCAATTTTTCCTTCTCTTCTGTCATAAAATGTTAGGAACAGCATTACAATCCATTATTGCCAAGCAAGTTGTGGGTAAGTTGTAAGAAAACACTTTAGCTCATCGTCTAGCAGGTTTAGCAATAGGAGTTCCTTTTATGTACTCATGGTTCGGCCAGTTTCCAGAATGGATGAAGGAAATGGCGGACAAAGACTGTAACCATGCTTTGAATTAATGGCCACCTCCGATTTACCTAAAAAAAAGTTGTAAACAAAGGTAAAAGAGAAAAAACGAAGAAAAAAAAAAGGAAAAAGAGTTCCTAGCAATATTAACATATCCTATGTGGATTATGCTTGTTTTCTTGAAACACTGCATTGCTACTTTCTTGTTTCTTTCTTTGCCATCTTTTGAACCAAATATGTGATTTGGAAGTGCTACTTAAAGACTATTGCAACACTTATCCAAGTTCTATTCCATACAAAATAATGATTTGATTCATATTCATGAAGCCAAATATTTTTTGGTCCGAGCTGCATTTGAACCAGCATAGGCATATCATCAACGAATTTACAGTACATCCCCATTAACTGCTCAGGCATTGATCACTCAGGTGCTGTTTCTTCATTGTATTCACATTTTCCATGTCTGGAAGCTGAATAGCAGCATCTGAACTGAGGCCTTACGGTGTATTTGGCAAACGAAGGGGAAAAGGCAAGGGAATTAGAGGTGGGAGTTGACAGGGAATTTACATTGGAGTTACTTTAATCCCAGTCCCTTGTGATGAAAATTAAGATGAGGAGTTCGAGATAAGTCTTATCCACTGTTTTGTTCGTGGGTTTGGGAGTGGGAAATTATATCATGCCAAGGTGAACGGGTGTGATGCATTGTTCATTTGATCTTCCACTTACAGCACAATTTCTACCCAATTACCACCCATCCCCCATGGTAAGTCCGCGATGGGAGTTGGTCCTCGAAACTCCCATCCCCCATCCCACTAAAACTCCATTTCCCACTAAACAAATGAGAGAAATTTTAGCTGTCACCTCTTAACTCCCATTCCCTCCTAATTACCCCTAACTAAACAAGCTGTTAATGTCATTGCCATGTATTGGATCCGCAAGAACTAACAAAATATTTATGGAGAACTATTGCATCATGTTTTTTGTTAGTCAGCTGTAGTCTACCCTATCTTGATTCGGACAAAGTTTTTTTATTACATTGTGGTTTTCCTGTTCTGTGCGCTCACAGTTCCTTTGGACAGCAACATATAGCGGAGAATGGATGTGTTGTTTTTAGGTAGTGAATACCATTGGAAAAATGAAGTGTTTACTTGCTTACTGGTTACCATTTTGCATTTACTTTTAGATTTTGTGAACTCAATCTGCCATTTAGAAGGAATGCTCAATCATTTAAGTTTATTGACCCAGCTGGTTTCAGCTCTAGCGTACACCAACTTGCTTGGGACTAAAAGGAGTTAATGTTATTGATCTGCCATTTAGAATTAGTAGCCAAGCATTTTTATTATCCCAGCTTTAGCAGTCTATTTCTTGTCTTGCTGCAGGGCATCTCATTTATTAATTTTGATCCCTTATGTCTTGACTATTATCCAGAAAGTTTGAAGTGATGAGCCCAATACTTTTGTGAAATAAATGTGCCCCCCTCATGGCGAGGACATCTAAATCTATGTTTAGATGTACCCAATTTTGAAATTTTACTTGTATGGTTCAAAGAATTCTCAAGTAGACCATTTATGCGCATCATGTTAAAATATGTATCTGCAATTGGTTGTGAACAAATATTTATTTGTGCATTTATACAGAAAAAGATACATAAGGTTTTTGTTTTGTACAAATGAATAATACCTCTTGTTTCGTATAAAATTTTTTTATGCATTCTTTTGGGATACATAAATATTTCAGAATGATATAAATGTATGTTTTCTAAAAATCTCTTGAAAGTGTACAAGTTAAAAAAGTGCAAATTTGTGTGTGTTTCACAAGTTGTAGATAACCAATGTCAAGTACCGTTATGGGTTTAGTTTTTGGTTTAGTTTTTGTCCAAGTCAAGTTCTTACTAGATGGAGGGGTTTTAATTTTACTAAATTAGGGGGTTCATTTGCCTTTAGGAGGGTGTTGAGTTTTTGTCCAGTACTGTTATGCAACCTCTTTGAAGAATTTAAAAGAAATTTGCAAGGGTAAGATTGTCTAGGAATTCCCTGAATTCCCTTCCCCAGACCCCACCTTGTAGGGGAGCTTTGAGCACTGGGTACGGCCTTTAGGAGGTTCAATTGCTTATGAGAAGTTGATATGACCTGGTATGAAAGGTCCTTTTATCCATATGAGTAAAGCAATCTTGTTGCACTTTCATGTGAGCTTGTTACTTTCTGCTGCGTTTTTGGTGTATAATTTCAGCTGATTGAGATTGTTTCTTAGAATTATTTGTTTCCGTATAGTAGCCATTTTTTTTATATATATAACCTTTTCTATGGTACTGTAACCTAGATTCTAGAACTTCCTTTTATTGAATATATAGAAGTCCGCTAAATCTTTTGAGTTCATTTACCACTTGATTTAATTCCTGTGAATGGATTGGGTGCTTTCTAAAATTCCTAATGGCTTTATTTCTTAGAATTCATTAATGCATCAGATCTTTTACTGTAGGGGTAAACTCTTTGCATTGTGCCACTAGATACCAATTGATTTGCAAAAAGTGAGGGAGCAATAGGGATGGTATTTTGGTGTGACAGAAATAGTATCGATGATTCATTTCTTCAAAATTTTGGCAGTTACTGCCCTTTGGGTGGTCCTGCCATAAGTTTAAATTGGCCAATATTACAGCTAGTTCTTCTTACGTTGTCCATGTTTGATCCTGCTTTAGGTGTTGTTCTTCTCAAATTTGTTTCATTGACATATGGTTCTGACATTTGGAAAGGATTGCTTTTTTCCTCTGCTTGTGAGGAGAGTTGAAGCAGCGAAGTCAAAGTATGGGCACGAGGCATGCCTCCCACCCACCAAGCGAGTTGCATTTCTTAATTTAGTATAGCGTTCTGTTTCTATTTATTCTTGCGTCAATAAATTTAAATTAAAAAATTATTTAAACAATTTGGATGAAAAACAAAATCATAAGCTGGGGGTTTACTGATGCTCAGCAGTTAATTTTTACTAAACCATAGAGTTAGCACCAGCGAGAATGATGCTTTTTGTTTTTTCTTGTTGAACAGTGTACATAGATGTTGAGACTGATTAGGTAGCAATTCAGTTATGTTACTGACACAAAAAAAGTTATTTCTGTAGGGTTCTAGCGACATTGATCAACTTGGGAAGATTTTTGCAGCATTGGGGACCCCAAAGTCTTCTCAGTGGCCTGACATGGCTTATCTTCCAGATTATGTTGAATACCAATATGTTGCTGCACCTCCACTACGTACACTATTTCCGTTGGCCAGCGATGATGCTTTGGATCTTTTGTCGAAAATGCTTACATATGACCCAAAAGCAAGAATCACAGCCCAGCAGGCTCTAGAACACAGGTACAACAATGTGACTTATTGGAAACTCAAGTTCCGTTCTCTTGCTTGTATGCATGACAAACCATGTTTATGTCTCCTCAAGGTACTTTTCATCTCTACCTGCTCCAACAAAACCATCACAGCTTCCAAGACCACGGCGGAAGGGAGATTCAGGGAATAACAAGATACCTGATCTGAACCTGCAGGATGGCCCTGTGGTGCTCTCCCCGCCCAGAAAGTTACGGAGGGTGACAGCACATGAAGGGATGGAAGGTAATATGTACAGGGCAGATAAAGTGGATGAGCATCCTTCTGGGACGAGGCACACTGATGACATGTCCAGTCAGAGTTCTAGAATTCCAATGTCAGTTGATGTTGGAGCTGTGTTTGGCACACGACCTGCCCCTAGGCCAACATTGAACAGGTAAACAAGCACTAGCCTTGCTGAGTATATATGAGCAATAAAGCTGTTCTTTTTGTGTATAAGATTTTTGTACTTACCTCTCTTCATAACTGAACCTGTCAATTTCCTGTTTTGCAGTGCTGACAAGTCTCATTTAAAACGTAAGCTTGATATGGATCCAGAATTTGGATATGGAGAGTAAAAGAAACAAGTTAACATGCACCATTCTTTTCTTACCGGAATGCTGATTTTTTAAATATTCTTTTGGAGATGATTCCACTATTTATCCAAAAAAAAATGAGGATTGTGCTGAAGTCATAAAACTGCACTGAAGGATGCTGAGCTGTTACCATCACCGGCAAAGAGGATACTGAAAAAGAAATGATTCTAATTTACCCTCGGTCGTGCACAGGCCACAAGGCATTATGGCTAACCAATTCCGTAAGGAAGGCTCCTAAAACTGTATGATTATGGGATGCAAGAGTGGAGAGTAATTTATGGGATACATGTGTGCGCTCCAGTTAGAACGTGTGTGGTGTTTGCACGTGTTTGCACAGATTGTGCTGAAGCATCTGGTCCTCAGTTATCTGTGGTGTCAATTTTCCTTCAATTCTTGTATGGACACTGAGCTTTGAGCATTTACAGTCGGACCCTTAGGTACAGTGATTTTCCTTTTTGTAACCAAGAGCAACTTGTATTATCTGACATTTCTTCTTGCGAGATGATAAAACAATGCATGATGAAAAAGGAAAAAGAACATGGTTTTGATTTCTTCTGCTGTTACAATGGCTATTCTTTTTATACCAAATTGCCCCTATTGAGTGTACTTATGGAAATTCTGTTGGGAAAGATGCATGGCGTGGGGCTGAGCTAATTGAACCGTCTATTTATTTTTCAGGCCATGGAGTTGGTGTTCGTCCAAATTGTTGGGTTTTTTTTTTTGGATTTATTGGTGTTGAGTCTTCCAAATTGCGCGTGAATGCGGAGGTAATTGGCTTATTGCCTTTCTGCGGTTGTGCATCCACCGAAAGAACTACGGACGGAAGCCTGTGGCGGCAAGGACGACAGTGACGTGGCTATCTCGACCTTTCATCTCGTTCTCCAACCCACCTCTAATCCTAACCTTGGGTCGTCGTGTGGGTTGTCATCGCCGAAGTTGTTGGTCGCCCGTCAGATTCGTCGTCTCGTCCCCTGGCCCGATCCGCACCTTCCTGGCGTTAGGGCCATCCCCGTCATCGCCGCTACATCGCTTGCACCTCCCCTGCCTGTGTTAGGGGGTCACGGCGGTCGGATAAACATAAACTCATCACGTCTGACCCAGCCATACCGAAGGTCTGAGCCCGGATATGACGCTGTCAGGGCTCCAAGGTCGCCTCTTTCCCCATGTCATCAGTATGACTCTTGTTGTCGTACCGCACTGCTCTACTTTCATGAAGCCAGTTGGAGGGTGTCCTTCTTCGCTCTGCTCTGCTGATGTCACTCTCTCTTCGGATGCTCGTTCTTCGGCCAATGGTTTCACCCTTAGGGTCATGCTTCCCCGGTTGTCTTCTTCGCTGCTAGGGTTGGGCGGACATAACTTCGTGTTTCCCATGGCGCTTCGGGTCATCTCCTCATCGTCAAGTTTTGCGGGGAAGAGGAAGGGCTTCAGCGTGGGCTCCCCTGGCAGGCACACCTTCTACCCTTCGATCATTTGGGCATCTTTCGGTCGCCTTGATGGTGGCCCCTTCATATGCCTGCAGGCGTTCCTCATCGTCAGCGTCATGGATTACTCGCTGACATTCCATCGCCTTGGATATCAACATGAGCGGTCTTGGGTGTAGAGTTGGCTTTAGAGGCCTTTGGCGAAAGCTTGGCTGGGCACTACCGAGACCGACAACAGTTGTGTCCGTGGATGTAGCTCACCTTGTTGGAGTGTTGTGGCCACCAAAGGTAGTTGTTCTTGTCAGGTGAAGACTTGGTCTACTCCGCCGGAAACAGACAGATGATGATGGTGTTGGCGTGGCTTCCTTCCTAGAGGCATGGTCCTATAGGTCCACAACTCTCTAACTCCATTAGCTTCTGGTTGTTAGGCGGTCATTGACGTGTGTGTTCATGGCGTCTCTCCACTGCAGTCATTTTAGGTCGTGTCTTTGAGTAGCAATCATGAGGTGGTTCTCTTCATGTTGTTTATGTTTGTCGTCTGTCGTGCCTCTCTTTTTGCACTTTGGGTTTCCTTCTGAAATTGTTTTGTTGTAATTCTTCTCTTCTTAATGAAAAACATGATATGCACATCTTAAAAACTAACTAAATCAGTGCATTTGACATCTTACCTTAGCTTAATAATGATTTAGTATCATATAACTATGATTTTAGCGATGTAATTATCTTGCTAATCAGTATTTAACCACGTCTTATATTGAGTCAATTGCTATAACAGTTTAATTTTCTCTTGAAAAATTATAGTAGCTATTTTAGAGGATTTTCACTAATTTTTGTGCGTTTATATTTTTTTGATTCATTGCATCACTATAAGCATTGTTTAGTTAGATGATTATGTGGTATAAAGCACTATTAGGTAGCACTATATCATTATTAAGTTGAGGTGGGGATGATTATCAGTGCACCAATATAATTAGTTAAATGATTGATTTTGACTCGTTAAAACATGACGGATGAATATCACACTTTAAAAATATGGCAAAATAGGTAATAACATCCTTGAACTCTTAGCAAAGGGTCAAGTTCGTCCCTGAACTTTTGAAAAAATCAATTTAGTCCTTAAATTTTAGTGATTCGAGTCAGTTACGTCCTCCGTCCACTTTTGTCATTGACGCCGTTATGCGGTAGCGGATGGACCGCCGCCATGGCGAGGTGGGAGGGAGAAATAGCCCACGCCCACCGACGGCGGCCATGGACGCCGTGCACCGACGCTGCCCACCGGCCCCGCCCATCGACGACTCGCGGGGCGCGCGGCCCCTCCCTTTTCTCTCCTCTGCCGGCGCTCCTTTCCTTCTCGGCTGGCACTCCCTTCCTCTTCTGCTCCTTGTGCCATCACCGGATAAGGCTATATGCACCACCGCCGGCCACCACACGGACACACAAAGATGAGGAAAATGCAGCGGAGAGGAGCAGAGAGTGAGCAGGGGAGCTGGCGGGCCGACGAGCGCCCCATGCCAGAGAGAGAGCAGGGGAGTCGCCCGCCGGAGCTCACCTGCGCCGCCGTCCCTGGACAGACACACAGAAGAGTTGTCACCGGTCCCTACTGCACCGGCCGAGGGAGCAGGGGAGGGGCGCCGCCCTTCTCGCCGTGCCGGATGCCGCGTCCCTACCTCACGTGGGATGCGAGCTCCGGGCGCGGCGCGGGGAGGGCAAGCTCCGAGCGCCATGGCCGCCGGCCAGGGTATGGCTCCGGGCTGGACACGAGCTCCGGGCGCGGCGCGAGCTCCGGGCACGGCGCGAGCTCTGGGCGCGTCGTGAGAAGGGCGGAAGACGCTAGCTCCCCTGCAAATCCCAACGCAGGCTCCTCTCCAAATCCACCGCACCACCGCCTACCCTGCAAATCCACCGCCGCCTCTGCTCTGCTCCCCACACACCGCTGCTGCTCCGCCGACGGCCTCTCCGTCCGTGCGCGCCGGCTGCTCCGCCGCCGGCCGAATGGTCGGGGATGGTGCGGGCCTCCCTCCCCTCCGGTGGCACCTCCTCTATGGCGCAAGAAGAAGGGTGGCCTGCGAAGCGCCTCTGCTCCCTCTCTAGCGCGAGGAGGCACGCGCGGGTCTCCCGACAGGGGCGGCATGCCTGGGCGAGCGCGGCAGACGTGTAGGATCCCGCGACGTTGAGCTCTCTTTCCCTCTATCTCTTACCTGCTCCCTCTCCGCTGGCAATGGAGGACGTCGCGGGCACCACCGCCGGCCAAATCCGATCAACCACATCCCCCTCCATCTCTCTCTGTCGCACCTCTATGCTCAACATGATCGTTATCTCCGCGGCAGTCGCCTTCGCCGCGTACGGGGAGACCTCGTCCAGCGTGTCATGGTACGCCGTCGAGCTGCACAGGTTGCGTGCCGCCGCGGCGTCAGAGGCGGGGCTCGCGCAGATCTCGACCGACCCCTCCTCTCAGCGGTGGAGGACGGCTGCGAAGGACGGCGCGCTGGCGGAGATGGAGGGGCGCGGCCTCGCGACGATTGCTCCCGGCGGTAGCCTCGACGGCGCAGCTTCCCTCCCTTTCTTTCGCTCCGCCCCGTCACCTAGGTAGTTGGGGAGGGCGCGCAGACGTGCGGGCCCCGCGCCACGTCCATTACCCAGTGTAGCTGACGGCGTCGACAGCAAAAGTGGATGGAGGATGTAATTGACTCGAATCACAGAAGTTTGAGGACTAAACTGGTTTTTTTTAAAAGTTTAGGGACGAACATGACCTTTTGCCAAGAGTTTAGGGACGTCACTGCCTATTTTGCCTAAAAATATTTTAGGATGAAAAATACAATTTTTACAAAATCTACATCAAGATTGCATGATATGTTTATCACAATTATCTCTTAATTTACCTCTAATAAAAATAAGTCTTTTTAAGTTCGGATTATTTGTGTCCCTACATCTTTCTATGTTGGCCTCTACTTAGATTTTTATTTTTGCCTCCTGAATTAATTTTTGTCCCTACAAAGCTCTTAGAATTGTATTTTAGGATAGAGGGAGTAAGTAGCACTGCTAGACAAATTTTAACATTGTGGTGTACTTTACAGACATTGGATACTGTTTGTCTAGATTATCAGCCATCTACCATCGGTACTTTTCTCTCAGAACAAATAAACACCCACCGGCGAGCCAATAATACTTTTTCTCAAAACAAATCAACACCAGCCACCAAACAGACTGCAGAAACGACCAGGTGCCTATTGAGTGATGATCGAGTAAAGGTGTGCGAGTGTGCAATACCGATAATCAGTTCGGTGGCATACGATTAGAAACAGTGAATCCTTCAAATTCATCTTTATGACTGTCTAAGGGTATTTGCCAGACTTGATTATTGGTTTTACCGGACCTGACTGAATATGGTAAGAAGGGGGAAGAAAGAAAGAGTCACAGTTCGGTGTAAGAGTTGTTAGGCCCCGTTTAGTTTGGGGTGATAGCCACCTGTTTTAGCCTCATTTAGTCAAGTACATGTACATTGGTGTTATACTGTTGTATAATAGATGACTTCATGTATTGACACGTAATTTTGAGACAACTTAACAAAAAACATGTACAATGAGTTGTTGTTTTTTTAAGTTGTCTCATAGTAATTTTTTCCTTCATTTGTGCATAAAAAATAGAAATATAATGAGTTGCATGCAATCACAACTCGCACAATGGTGAAAAGTCATCTCATAATCCTAAAATCTAGCTTAGGCCTCTTCTTTTCTCACCCTCTCTCCTCCACATTAGCAGAAATCTTACGAGACAACATATGAAACTATTGAGGAGTAGCAATGTACTCGCCCTTTGTCCCTAAAATACTAAAGACACATGGACTAAAAAAGTGACTGAACCAGTTTCATCCCTTTACTCGCCTACTCAAGGGGACTAAATGGCACCTTTGCCATTCGTTGCTCCTCAATTATTGCAGCAGAGAACAAGTGATGAAAGGGTATTTTGGTCTTAGTTCAACTCCTTTAATAACCTTTAATCTAACTAAAACCAAACAGGTCACTCCTGCACTAAAGTTTAGTCGTTGGACTAAAATATCTAAACAGACCTTAGGTGTTGTTTAGATCATTTAGCTAAGGTATAGAAGATGTTACATCAAATCTTTAGATGTTAATTAGAAGAACTAAACATTAACTAATTATAAAAGTTCTGCAAATGGAGGCTAATTTGCGAGACAAATATATTAAGCCTAATTAATCTATTATTAGCATATATTTACTGTAATATCACATTGTCAAAACATAAATTAATTAGATTTAATATATTGTCTCGCAAATTAGTCTTTATATTTAAAATCACTAAGGATGGAACGCTTGCGCGGCCGGGGAGTCGTGCCGCGTTGCCTCGCGCCTCGCGGCCGCACGATGCGCCCCGGGGCCCGCGCGGACAGTCGATGTGCGTCGTGCGTCCACGCTGGCGTGTCGCGTGTACGCTAACCGGTGGAGCCCTGGTCGTCGTGCGGTTGGGGCCTCCCTCGGGTCGCCCTCCGCCTCACCTGCCCCGGTCAGATTTCATCTCCGTACCCAGGAGTGTTGACAGACACGACGGCCGCCATGCCTCCTCTCTTGCGCCTTTGCCCTTCCGCGGCATGGTGCTCGCTCTTTAAGGCTGTCGCGGCTTGGTTGCTTCTTCTTCTTCTTGCTGCTGCGTCTCCTTGCCAATTGCCATTTGCTACTCGAGAGTGCTGCCCTTTTATCTTCCCTCTCTCTATCCGCCGTTCAGATCTGCGGGCCTCTTCCCTTCCTCCGTCCCTGGATCTGCTGGTGTCGGTCGATTCTCGAGGTTGCGTGCGTGTTGTTCCCTTGGTGGCTTCTGATTCGCTTTCGTATGCCTTCTTTTGCGAATTTGAGCTCTTATTGGTTCTGCTTTGTTCTGCGCAACTCAGCATGAAGGACGGTTGAGGCTTCTGTGTTGGTCCGTTGCTTCAGCGCCGGTGCTGTCTTCCTCTATTCGATTGATCTTCGAGCCTGTGTGCGCCTCATTACCTCTGATGCTCCTCCTGAGGTGTTCTTTTGGGCCGTGCTGCTGATTGTGTTTTCTGGTGTGCAGGTTACCATGGACGTTTCTGAGGCTTCTGTGCTGGCCGATTCGGTCTTGGGCGCCACTACTTCCTTCGAACCAATCGTCGCTGCGTTGGCTTGAGGCTTTTTGTTGAGCAGTGCATTGAAACACCGTCGTTGTGGAGGTCTGATTCTCTCCTCCTGATGCTTTTCGGAGATTATGAATGCCGTGACTTATACTTTCCTTTTTCCCCTCTTTTTTTGTTAATTCCTTTTTTTAGTTGTTTGTTCCTGCAATGTTTGCTGTGCGTGCGTCAAACTGCTCTTTGTTGTGTGCTGTGTGCCGCCATCTTAGAGATGTTAGTGTTGCCTGTCTGACTGAGATCTTGGAAGACGGCTCGGTTGTCTACGGTTTTGAGATAGAGATTCCAAGGCATTCTTGCTTCGGTCGCAACGTGGTTAGGATATTTTGGGATTGCTCTATTGTTGGGTGTTTGCAGAGATTTGAGTGTGCGCCTCTTCAGGCGGTTGTTTTTCTTCAGAGCATATATGGATTTGTTGTTGTGGACTACAGCTACTATGCAATGTTGGCGTATAGAAGGTTAGCAAACGCAGCTATAGAAACATCTGGGGCGGCCGTTGATTGCCTCCATGATGCGTACAGTTGTTTTCAGCTGTCGGAGGAGATGAAATCCTCTCTTTCTGCTAGGATTCAGGATATTCGAGATCATGTTGATTGTTTGGGTGCATTTGTGTAGACCAATGTTGAAACTTCCACTCTGAGCTCTGAGCTTGCACTGCTATGTTTTCTTTGGTTAGTGTCTATGTATGTACGGTTCTACCTTTGTGATATAGTTGATACGTCTTTGTTGTTTTGGATCAGAATCTATCTCAGTTCTGTCAGTGGACACCGTGTTGTGAGTGAACTACGATGGTATTGTTTTAATATTATGTCTATCCTTAATTCCATTCCTAGGTAATGGCTTTTCCTCCATTGTCGGACCTTCCCCTTGGGAGGGCTCATTGTGGTGTTTGTCTGCGTGTAGTGCGCTTTTGGGATTACTGCGGGAACAAGGAGGATCAACCCCCTTTGCACGCTGACATGGTCCTGGTGGACATTGAGGTACAGATTTCTCATGGAGAGGGTTTGATGACATCCTCAGAATGTGCATTCCTTTTTGTTCTATGCTGCTGTTTTACTGTGTCTTTTCTATCCTTTCATAGGGAAATCGAATGTATGCTGAGATTCCTGGTGCCGAGGTTGACAAGTTCAAAGCACTGATCCGTGAAGGTTGTGTGTATGTGCTTAGAAAGTTTGTGGACTGTTCCTCTAGGGCTGCATACAAGCCATTTCAGAGCGAGCAGATGATCCGTCTCACTCCCTGGACTACTGTTGAGGAGAGGGTTGACATGTCAGAGACACTGCCTAGATATGCATTTGATCTGGTGAATTTTGAGGAGTTTTCTTCACTTGTTGGTCAAGTGGAACACTTTGTTGGTGAGTTAGATCATGTGCTTGGTTATATTCAGCTGTAGTTGATTTGGTAGATTTTCTATGTGAAAATAACCATGTATACTTACAGACACCATTGGAATTATAATCGGTGTCTCGGAGGTGGCTCATGTGTATCTACCGTCAAATCAAGCCAGCACAGCTAAAAGGGTTGTTTCCTTAAAAGATCTTAGGTGATGTCAATTTTCAATGATAATTTCAGGATTGATTGCTTTTGAAACTCACGTTGTTAATTCACGTTTGTTGTCCTTATGTTTCTCAGGAATAATCAGATCAATTTAGTGTTATGGGGTAGCAGGGCAACGGACTTTGATGCCGAATGTGTACATTCCATTGGTCAGGAATCTCCTGTCGTTGCTATCTTCGTAGGGATGTTGCATAAAGCATATAAAGGTGATGTCCTTTTGCTGTTGCTTAAAGCATACGCAGTATAACGCACTATGTCTATGCCTCCTAGCGCCCTTTTGTAAGGCAGCGTTAGCTAACATTCATTTTGCTGGAACAGGTGAGATTACTTTAAGTGGTGGCTCAGCTTGCAAATGGTATATCAACGAAGAGATTCCTGAGATCGAGAAAATCTTTGAAAGGTACGTGTCTTCTTCTAAGCATCCTAAATTCAGAAAGAAATTCTTAGATTCTACAGCGAGCATCCACTTCTGTGTGCCTTACCTATGGTTATGTCACTGTGGAGTAATTTCGCTGTCGCGGATCGGTTCAGCACGATATTAGCTAAATTTCTTAGAAAGAGTACCTTGCATGTCCTTGCGTTATTATGCCAGGTGTTTGATAGGGATTTCGGTTTACAGTTGTGGGTCTATATAATAGCACAAAGCTATGATCTTCTATCGAAATTCACAGTGGAGCCCTCAATTTTCTTTTCAACTGGTTGTGAATGAACGTTTGTGTGTTTTTCTTTCATAAACCTGCTGTACGAGAAATTTTTCTCACTGATACTATAAAATTGTTTCTTTGTAGGATGCTTGATGTACACAGCAAGATTCAATGGATATCTGCTGGCGAACAACAGTTTAGGTCCCTTGAGCAGCAAAAGAACTTAGAAGAGAAAACTGTGAGGGAACTTAGGGATATGGATCCATGGGAATTCGAGGTGACATTACTATCTCTGTTTCCTATAACTGAAACTGCGTGTATTGGTGGCTGGCACTGTGCACCTTTCTTATCTTCTGTGTGTTGCAGGGATCAAGTTACCAATGCACTGTGACTATATCTCGGATCAGTGACATGCAACCATGGTGGTTCCCTTCTTGCACCAAATGTCACCGAGCTTCTACTCCGGTCGGCAACAAGTACAAGTGTTCTGGGGGGTGCCCGTGCGTCACGGCTGAACCAAAGTAAGCTTCTGGTTTTGCAAACCTGGGTGGTTCATTTTTATCTTACAAAAGGTTTGCTTTGCTAACAATGCAAATGGAATTGTGCGCAGGTATCGTCTTAGTCTGATTGGAACTGATGGTACTGCAACTGCAGAATTCACTCTCTTTGGGAGAGTTGCCAGGCAGATCATTGGTAAATCTGTGGTTGCTCTTATAAGGTCTGCGAGCAAGAATCAGCATGGATCATCTGGTTCTGAATTTGAGCACATGGTCCCTGAGTTGGCTATCCCAGAAATTTGCCTTTTCTTTGTCCCTCAACCACAAAAATTTGACACAAAGGAATGTATCATTCCAGGTCAATAGCATAGTGACCTTCTTTGGGAAGCAGACTCACATTCCTAGACCATCTGAACAGAACCCCAATTGTGGTGGTGAATCTCTAGCAATTATTCCATCAGCAAACCTTAGTAATGAGCTTACTGGTGATCCAAGCCCACTGAAAAACCTAAGCTACATCGTAGGGTGAGATTCAGGAACTTTAATTGGTACGTTTAAATATCGTCTTCACCAGATACCTGCCACTAAAATTAACATATGTTTCTGCAGGTAGTCCTATGTAGAAAGAGCCTGACCTTCAAGTCCACCGACAACGAAGAGGAGCAACTACCCGATCCTGGGATGGATGACAACATCATTCGTACAACAACAGCAGAAGCTTCACCTGTGAGTTGGTTTATCCTCATATTATTTGTTGTTCATTTGATCCAGGTAAGTTCCTCTACCTAGAGTTGTGGTGCATCATAAGCTGTTATTTTCCACTCATTCTGCAGGTTCATCCTACCAAGATGTCAAACAACAATCTTGGAAATACTGAAACCAGCACCTGCACCGCATCTGCTGCGCAGAGCAGGTAGACCCTTTCCTCCACGATCCTGAGCAGAATGTTGTTCTCTCTGATTTATGGTTGAGTTGTTTCATGAATCTGTATTTGGAAGCAGCCATGATAACAAACCTGAGCCTCTCCAAAATGGTGGTAAACAACGCTCGACTAGCAGCAGGAGAAAGGGTGCATGCTAGGTAAGTATCCCGCTGATGTGATATCTTGCTCCATTGAGCCTGCTATTATGTTTCCATACACCCTTATCTACCTCTTTTGTTTTCCAGTCACAGAGAAAAAGAGGAGCATCTGTTGTGAAGCACAAATTGTAGGTGCAAGGTCTTTTTCTGGAAGAGGTATGTTCTCTAAAAATGTATCTTTTGAACTGGATCAGTGGATTACATTCTAAGCCACACATCAGGTGTTTAGGATGTCTGTAGTAGTTCTACCATTGCAGTGCAGCTCTCCTGATACTAGATTCATTTTGTGGAGAGTGCATGACTATGTATGTAATTCTGTGTATATTTGACTCCTCTTGCATGTATTCTGTTTAGACTGAGTGTGTAATCTGTCTATTCTGTTTGGGTGCCTCCTTGATCTGCGTGAGAAAACTCTGTATCTTCCTTTTTAGCATTTCCAGTTTGACATGACGCAAACATATTTACCTCATCCTCACCAGATGCAAAACAGACAAACTAGGAAATGGATGTTTCGTTCTAGATCACTTTCAGATAAAAAACACCTTCTTTTTGGTCACCTGGTCGATTTATTTGTTCTTCTCCAGTATGATGGAGTGATCATTCTCTCGCTCTTAGCCCATCAGCATATACAGGTGCGTTTGTACATACCAAATATATTTTACAAGCAACGACATCATCTTGAGATGACATGGCTGCTGTTTGGTCACTGGAAGGACGGCTCCCACGACAGCTGTGTCATCACAGGTATAGGAGAAGATGGCAACAATGCAGGTAGTTGGTCACCTGCACCTCATTCTCACTCCTACTCAACATCTTTTTTATAATCTTTTTAGTGGCAATGCTCCCACGCTGACTGCATCAGCTCATGTACCGTCGACACTGGCTACAGTACCAGTACACATGAGCTTCTCCTCACGGTATATAAAGAACTCCCTCAGTTTCTCCTGTGTACCTTATTCTGGAGCACCAGTTCTCTTCTTCTGCTCCCCAGAGTTCTTCTCTTGATCGCCTTTTCTACTTCTTACTCAGAGATATATATCCAGTACTGCTCCCTGTCTTCTAAGATTATCAGAGAAAGGTACCACGACTCCCCATCTGCTTGCTGCCTTTTCAGCTAATGCATTTGCTCCTGCACATGTATACTGTGCCTGTATAGCAAATTATCCACTGATTCAAACACAATTTGTTTTTTTTTGCCTTTTTGCCATTTCCTTCCTTTCTTTCTTTTTACTAAACTTTTGTGAAATACTCACACCACAAGAATACAATGCAACCTGCCATGATCAGTACTGCAATGGAAACTTCTAAGGTAAGGTCTGTAGGTGTCATGGTTAGCTATGAACAGAGTTTGTTTCATATCCTATAAAAATAGTGTTTTGTGAGAATAAATATTGTCTATGTTATCACCAGTATATCTTTCCTTCATTACGTGTTTTTTTAATCTGAAGAACCAGAGCCAATTTGTTCACCACCTATACTATTGTGCCTTCACTTTTTATATGTTCACTTTTTATCTTCTATTTGTACTGAATATTATGATACTAAAGATAGCATAGTCAGCATTTACACTACGGGGATTAAAACTGTCATGTAAAGATTCTCACTGCCTGCAAACAATTTTTGTACAAGATCAGCAAAAAAAATCCTGCATTGTGACTAGAAAGAATTTTTGCTCAATCTTATATCGAGTAAAAGTAGCCTAAACAAACTTCCTTATTCCTATCTTATTGTTTTGCTATCCTACCGCACACACAGCACACGGCCCTGTCAATGACTCGCCTTTTTTTAACAGCCGCTATGGCCGCCAGCGATCAAATAGTCTATCACGACGCTTTCTTGGTAACTATTCAAAGGAGCGCGCGTGTTCTCGATCCCACCAGATTCCCATTGGTTATCACAGTTAATCGACCAGGCAACGACAATTATATATCGACAATCAGAAATCTGCTCCAAGGTATCTACTGCGATCGAGGAACCATCAATGCTATTTCTCAGTCAGAGACTAAGTCCATGATAATGTTTACTGATGATCAAGATGCCATCAGAGCATATGAGGAGCTGCACAATATATCAGTGGAACATCAGATGGGTGTCGTTGTGAACTTCAAGATATGGCATCTAATGGATGATCTCGGGTATGATGTTGCAGATCACCAGATGTACGTTTCCGTAGAGGGGCTGCCACTGCACCTGTGGAAGAAAGAAATTGTTGAGGAGCTACTCCATCCGTATTGTGCATTGGAGCAGCTATCTGAAGAGACACAAAAGAGAAGAAATCCATCTTCGTACGCGGCGTTTGCATGGAGTCAGCAGAGTATTGCAATTCCAGGAAGAATTAGCCTCAAGGTCATAAACCAAGCGGCTGGAGATTTCTCAGGGAACAACAAAGAAGGATCAACAGAGGTGACGGTATACAAGCTGTTCATAAAGGCTGTAGGTTACCTGTGTGACTCAACAACGAATTGCTCCTGTAATTTGGATGAGTTGAATACAAGGTACGAGATTACTTATGATCCAGACCGTGCACAGTGCTTCTTATCAGAGATTCCGGATAACAAAGATCTGCTAAATGAACTGCAATACGGAGTTCTTGCCACAACATCAAACGACCACCATGGTTGCCAGAAAGAAGAGATAGAGGGCATGGTCTCAAGCTATCTTGGATGCAGCGTCAAGGTTCATAGGTTGCATGCCACACAGTTCATCATATTACCTTCTAATGCATTGGAGGGTGCAGCCACAAAGAAAGCTCTCTTAGGACTAAAGCACCTTGACTTTCACTCGGCAAGATTCATTCTTGAACGCTGGACAGCGGCAAACATGTCCACCATAGAAAAGCTTCCTCTCAGAGTTTCTGTCTCCATAACTGAGATTCCAGCACATCTTTGCACACCAAAGGTGATAAGATTCATCCTCAGTCCATACTGTGCAATGGAGCATGATGAGGGACATGATCAGATCATAACAACATCTGAGAAATTCAAATGCAATGCCTGGACCACTTCGGTTCTCAGCATTCCAAAAAGAATCATGGTTGCTCTGTTTACCAAACCACCGTGAATGCAAGTGAGAGGTACAGCCTATCCTTCAAAGGATCTAAGAATCACCCAGCTGCTAATCGATGCAACCATCATTCCAACCACAATTGGGAACAAAGGTATCATGTGTGCATTAAGTAGACCCAAGAAGTATCAAAACATGGCAACTATATTTCTTCATGCTAACTTCGTCATCTGTGCAGCAGTGAGGTCGGTCAGAGCATAGCACCCGAAGTACGGCTGCAGAGACCAGAAGCAGCGATGAAGAAGGAACCATTTTGTACATTCTGCCATCAAGATCCAAGGGAAGGAGATGCTACCTCTGCAAGTTCTTTTGACAAGGCTTCTCTGAAGCATTTCTGCTTCAGATGAACTACCCCAGCTCTATTTGCTGTCCTGTTAATGTACGAACGCGTGTGTAATAGACCTGCCGCCAGACTATGATGCCAAAATTAAGCTTCACTGGTGTTCACTCTGGTGATTAGGTAGTAACTGAAAACAATTATTCAGGAAAATTTTATTTCTAAGCATCGGTGTTGCTTCGAATTTTCCATGTGTGCAGTTTAGAAAACTGATCGTTGTTTTGATGATTACAAAAAGGCTCTATGTGTGCCACTCGATACTGTAAGATACCACCCTATCGCATGAAGAAAGCAAACTGTGCAATACTCAACAAACAGATATTACATTACAACTGCATGGATAATGTACCAATCAAAGCACTTCTCTTCAAATAGTTCAACAAGCCACACACAAATTACAACACAAGAAGTTCCAGAATGAAGAATAACATGTCATGCAACCTCACATAACGGACCTGATCAGACACAGGCTCCACCAGCACACAAGGATTACTAAATAGCTAACACAAAGCGACGAGATAACCATTTTCTTGGCCACTTCGGGAATCGTATCCTCACTAGAACGGACCCAGAGCAACAACAGAGTTCTCATTCGTCAAGCGAACTGGTGCAGTGATGGCAGTGAGACATTAGTCAACTTCCACAATAAGAGCCTCCAGTTTCCTGGATAACTCCTCTCCAGAGGGGTGACGACGGAGTGTTGCCGAATAAGAATCGACCAGCAAGTTCAGACCTGTGCGAGTGCTATCAAAGTATGAACAGATGGAACTTCCTGAATTGCCTAGAGCAACGATATCTGCCCTAACCTCAGCCACTCTTTCTTTAGCAAAAAGATAAGCATTTCGATTAGTGTCATTGATCTGCACCTTGCGATTGATGCAGACGCTAAGAAGCCCCCTGTATATGGCACCTTCCGTAGCGGCTCCAACAGATGTAGAAATCAAACCAGCAGCTTTAAAATCCACTACCCCACCACCACCAGCAACATAGAAGTCAATGAAGCCCCTATGGCAGTCACCTCAGGTTTCAATCTTGACATTTGGAGGATCGTACCCAACAACACTTGAAACCCTGTCCAAAAGCATCCGCAGACCTCCAATGAGGTTAATGTGCCCAGCCTAGGTAAAAAGATAAAGGGCCACACATTAGCATACAAAAGCAGTGAAATAAAAACTAAAACTCAAACACCAAATCTAACCGCAACTTACATCGTTATTAGGCAAGATAAAACCCGCGCTGGCAAGGAGATGACCAAGATCGTCATGATTCTTCATTGCACGAAACTCATTCAGTGTTTGGTCACGAACCATCACAGCACGAGCATACATCATTTGTAGAAACCCAACACAAGAAATTGCAGCTTCAACAACAGAAAAATGAACCCCAATGCTCCTCGTGTCCCTGGCACCTCGAAGAAAGGAACTCGAAACTGATCGAATGAACTTAAAAACCTTATACGAACAAGCTGATAGATCCTCAAAAATAGAACTGCTTTGATGCAGCTTATCCAACAGCAAACTGTGCCTTTCTTTGCAAGTCCAAACACGACAGAGGCTATAGTCAAGCACAACAGAGTTATGATGTTGCCACAGAAGTCGAAATGCACCAGCACAGGCACTTTCCTTGGCAGCATCCTCAATGGCTGCAGTCTCCCCCGTGGCATCAATGTTTTCAATCACGCTGCAATCAGCTGCGCTTGGCACGCCAAATGTGACGCGCATTCTAAAGGAACCATTGCTTCACACATCCACAAACACAATCTCAGTACCACCTATCTCAGCAACAGCAGCAGAGAGAATAGAATGACCACTGAAAGCAATAGCATTCTCCATCTTTAAGCTGAAAATGAAAAGCATTGACACTCTCAATATAAAAACAGTGCAGATTTCTTTACCAGCCAAATCATTCATGGATGAACAACCTACGCAGACCTAGGAAGATGCACGCCCTTAAGAGCAGCAAAGGTAAGCGAATCAAAAGAGGCAGGGGATGATGAACCTAAGCAGGAAGCTGAACTCCCAACAGCGGCACCACCGACGGCCTTACACTGCAGAATAAACCGGAACTCCCAGGCTCGACTGAAGAATGCAAAAGAGGTCACATGTTGCGGCAAGGAACTTCCCCCGAGGGCGAACAGGAAGCCCGTGACGACCTCTGCAATCTGAAATTGCATGGCGGGTAAAGACTGATTCCTACGAAACGATTATCAAAACGATAGGATTACTTCTAGATCTAAGCGAACCTAGAGCTCCGCAGCGAAGGTCACTGAACGATGCGACGAAGCCGGAAACGACCTCCAAACACCACCGGAGGTCAGCCACACCTCGACCGCCAACCGGAGGTTCGCCGCCGCATTGCGCGCTGGGGAGGAAAACAACAGACAGAGCAGAACGCGTAACTGACAAGGAGGGCAACAAAACTATCTCTTGCAGCGCGATTAGAAGCCTTCGTGGGCCGACACGACTTCACTGGGCCACTCCCTGGGCCGTCACGTGTTCAGCAGCAAAACAACGGTTACTGGCCCCAAAGTAAGAAAGAGGCCAAACCAGCTGACAAATGACAAGAACCCGTTGGACCGGCACCAGCTGCAGTTCCTGGACCGAAAATTACGATATGAATCCATAAAGTCTAATTAATTCATCATTAGAGATTGATTACTGTAGCATGATGTTATCTGATCAAGACATAATTATGCTCGTTAGATTCGTATCGAAAATTAGGTTAGAGATTGTGAAATAAGTTTTGTTATTAATCTACATTTAATACTCGTAATTAGTACTCCCTCTGTCCCACAAAGAGTGCTCTTTTAGAATTTGAATTTTGTGCCACAAAAGAGTGCTCCTCTTTCATTTTAGACCAACCTGTTGATTAACTTCAGACCAGTTCACGAAAAAAATTAATTACGCAACACACCTCCACCCATGTACAACCCACAGACAGCAGGTTGTCCGTAGAACCTCGAATTTATCACGCAGACATATATGGAGACAGCTTATACAACCCACAGACAGAGGCTCCGTCTGTAAGCTGTTTAATGCTTTCCATGTAGCTTAAGATCAACTACAAATATATTTGTATATATCATTGTGTGGCTATCTAATAGAATAATATCAAGCATAAATAAGAGTTCACTTTCACATTCACAAGCACACATAATAATAGTGAAGCACTATTGCAGCACATACAGTTCAGTTTCAAATTCACAGGAGTTTCACATTCCAGTTCACATGTACAGATGTTTACGCATTCAGTTTGCATTACAAGTACCAAATGCTGAAACTTCAGGAACAGATCAAATAGTTTAATGGAATCAAAATAGACTTGTTCACTCAGCTGCGTGACAGTTTCATGGAAACAAAGTAGTAGCCACGAAATGCTGAACATTCAGATAGCACTGCATTCACATCCAGCACTGCATCCACCGATGGCAGAACAGGTCCACAGGATCAAATTGATAGACTGATACTAGTGCAGCACTACGCATAGCAGGTTCACAGTTTCAGAGGTGACATGATAACATTCAGAAAACATTCACAGGTTCAGAAAATATGTAGCCATAGCCACCAAAATGCTAAACCTTCAGGAAAGACCACTGCCACCAAAATTCAGTAAAGATAACAACCATAGCCACCAGATAGCTCATGACAGTTACCTGTTCAATCAGTTACCAGGACAAACTTGCCTTCCAGACTGTTCAATCAGGTTTCAGCTTACAATCTGAACACACCACCACTACGATTGATTTTTTTTCCCCCAACGAGGTGTTGTTTTCATTGTAAGTTTGGTGCCATATTTATCAGGATTCAGGAAGGAACAGAGGGAGGACGCCGTGCTTTATTCAGGATATAACTCAGATCAAATCATAATTCCAAATTAAACATGTGAATTCGGCTTACGACATTTACCTGAAATAATTCGTTGCCCTGAAGGCCTGAATTCGTATCTGCTCATGTCAGCACATACATCAGGCAACCCGGGCCTCTCTCTCGTGGAAGAGGAAACTAACTAGAATCACCCGCGTGGCTCGCGGTGGCCTCCGCGGAGCGGCGGAGCTCGCCTGCGCGGCTTGCAGCAAGCAGGGCGGAGCTCGCCAGTGCGGCTCGCGGCGGTCGGGGCGGACCTTGTCTGTGCGCAGCCCGCGGCGGAGCTTGTATTGCCTGCACCGCTCGCAACCTGCAGCGAGGAAGCGAGTTTTGGCACGAGGAAGGAGGCGCGCGGGATCCCGCCGGCGCGGCGGCTCACAGACGGCTTACCGACGGTGCATTAATTGGCGTTGTACGTGCGGCATGTACACCCCGACGATTCCTCCCGTCTGTATGTTGTCAATTTTGCAAAAGAACCCTCAGCTCAGCTTACAGACGGCCTTCCCGTCGCCTCGCGACACGACGCTCCCGTCCCGTTCTCCCAGGCGGAGCGGACGGCCACGGGCGGGTTGTACGCCGTCGTCTCCTCCAAGCGACGCCCACGCGGATCCCGTGCGCCTCTCCCGGATTCCTCCGTCGGCCGCGCGCGCGCGCGACTTTTCCCCGCCAAAACCACATCCGCTCACCTCGACGGAGCTCACCGGCGCGAGGCATCGCGGAGAATCTCACTGGACCGAAGAACAGCAGAGCAGAGCAGAGCAGAGCAGTGGCGAATTGAGGCCGTGAGGCCCCCGGACCGCGCACCGTTGAGGAGGGAGGAGGCCTCCATGGCCGCGGCGACGACGACCTCGAGCCGTCGGCGGAGAAGGTCGGTGCCGACCTCGAGCTGCCGGTCGATGGGGAGAAGAGCCGCAGATCCGGCGGGGTATCTCGCACGCTTGCGCGGCCGCGCGCCTGTGAGGGAGCTCGCCCGCCCTTGCGCCCCCGCCGCTCCAGGGCCGAGGTGGCCGAGCCAGCCTCCGCTTCTGCCGTCGAGGGCCGTTCACCTGCACGCCCCGCCGACGCGATATTCTTCCACTGCTCCGTCCGCCAGGCGCCAACCACCTCAACACGCTCACGGAACCTCCCCTCCAGGATCTCCGCCAAGAGAAAGTGGATTCGAGAACGAGAGAAAGAGGATTCGAGAGAAACAGAATCACGAGTAGTATTTCTTATTGCTTGGGCGACGAGAGAATATATTTTTTTGGTATTGTGGTCTTGTGGCTTGGACGGCTCGACAGGGGATCAAAGTCAATAATGACTGAGGGTGTGTTTAGTTCATTGAATTGGGATGCAAAATTCTGGATTTTGCACGAATTTTGGGTTGAAAAGCACTGTTCCGAACTGAAAAGTACTGTAGTACTTTTCGTTTGTTTGTGGTAAATATTGTCCTACCATGGTCTAACTAGGCTCAAAAGATTCGTCTCGCAAAGTACATCCAAACTGTGTAATTAGTTTTTGATTTCATCTACATTTAGTACTCCATGCATGTGTCGGTATTTTTGATGTGATGGGAAATCTTTTTTTTGCATAGTGAATTTTAGGGGAAGTTGGGCTTCTAAACACACCCTGAATGCAAATGTGAATCTGAATGCACATTGCTGTCAATTGGAACTGATCTGAATGTGGATGCAAATTGCTTTCATCTTGTCATATAGCTGAATCTGATTGAAAATTGTGAATCTGATTGCCTGTCTACATGACTGCATGAAAATGTGATCGAAATCTGAATGCAAATTTGATCTGTCAATCATTTTTAGCAGTTTCAGTTCCTAGTTCCTGTTATGATATCCAAATGTGAATGCAACCGAGCAAACTTTTACCAAACCATAGGGTTTCAAGCTATATATTTGAATTTTTAGCAACCGAGCAACACCACTCAAGATTCGAGCTCTCAAACTTTTACATGCGGTCTGCACTTGCGAACTAAATGGATGGAGCTATTTAGTTTCGTCAGTTAGCTGTTGAACCAGTGACCCCATACATCTTCAAGCCTCAATTAAAAATAGTAACTATCCTTTCCTCTTCTAACAAATTAAACCATGTTAAACTTTGATCTCCAAGCTTTATTTATCATCGACAAAAATAGTTGTCTTTCAAAGAAAATCATTCACAAAATAATTGCAAACTTTCATGAACATTACTGTCGTCAGGCAGCCCAAACGTTGCAGTGCTAAATTCAATCTTGGGAACTCTCTTAGAATTAGTTAACTCCAACATCTAGCTCAAGAAATGAGAATACATGTTCACCAATGTCCAGATATCCCATTTTGCTACTTTAGACCTATAGTACTTAAGAAAAATTTCTCTGAAATTGATTTCAAAGATAGCTATTCATCACTATTTTCAGACTTGGTGATATTTTAGCCTTGAGAAGTTCTTACAGCAACAGATTCAATCTTCGCACCTTGACTAAAATTACTTGCTCAGGTTTTCATTGATCCTCAACTTGACCTAAATGTACCATAAACATCCAAATTTGATTATAGCTCAAAAGAATATAATGTTGACTTTTGGTCAAATTCCATTGAAAAGGACAATTGGCTTATAACACCTTACTTGACTTCAAATCTCTTGCTTATTTGACCTCATTTTATGTTTCATATTATTCAATCAAATAGCCACACAATGTTATACACAAATGCATTTGACGACCTCTCTGTCTATGAGTTGTATGAGCTGTCTGTACATTTGTCTATATGCGCAGTTCGAGATTGTGCAGACGACCTGCTGTCTAATGACTGTACATGCCCTTAAGGTCAGTCTCAGTGACAGGGTCATCGACATTTAATGAACTGCCACATAAGATTTTTTGATGATATGACACCAAATAAATGAAAGAAGAGAAGATCTCAGGGTCATGGTGATGACCCCAAGTCGACATAGGTACCAATGCTCACGACCCTCCACTGAGAGCCCATGACCCTGCATTTGATCACAACACATGCAAGATTTAAATGCTACATTCTATCTATGAAATTGTGCCCATGACCATGTGCATTGAGAGTGACAAAATCATCATGCTGAAAAGCTAATGTGGCGGACTTGGTAAGTGTGCCTATGACCCTGTCACCGAGACTGACCTAATTATCCCGACGTCAATACGCTGCTGATTGGTTTGGGGTGAGGTGCATGCAAATTTGCCCACTGCAGCAAATTAATGAGCACAGTTAACAAAATATCAAGCCCATGCGAATTTCAACCGATAGTGCAATAATTAGGGGTATTTAGGTCTTTTTTCCTTCACAATAAACTGTCAGATTTTAGCCAAAGGAGCACTTTATCTGGGACAGAGGGAGTATCTGAAGATTGATGTGAAATTTTGGAGAACTATAAACAGGATCTTAGCACAACGTCATACTACATAAACCACTTTTGGATTTTTGTGCAGATGACTGTTTAAATGGGGGCTCCTATAAGGCTACCGGAAGGTGGATAAACATTATAACTTCCAGCCCATCAAAAACTCACATAACATCTGCTAACTAATAGTTTTTCAATAATGTTGAAACATTTTCCAAAAATGTTACAACATTTTTTTTTCAACATTTTACGTTATTTTTCATCAACATTTTGCAAAATGCTGCAACACTTTTAGAACCAACATTTGTTGGGAACCCAACATTTTCAACACGGCACCGGCGGCGGCGCCTTCTCCCTCTCTGGTGGCGGCGCGTGGCGTCCGGCGACGGCCGCCATGGTCGGCGGCGGCAGAGCTCGACGCGCGCGGCCACACGTGGGGTGTGCAGCAGAGCTCGGCCCCGCGGCCATGGCCAGCGCGCGGCGGAGCTCGCCGCGGCCCCAGGCGGTGGCGCGCGGAGTCCGGCTGGCGCGCGCGGGAGTGCGGTGGCGCGGAGCCCGCATGGGGCGGCAGCGCTCGTTCACGGGAGGAGGACGGGGGGAGGTAAGCTAGGGTTAGAGATGAGATCCGAGGGTTGTAGGTGGTTGTACGAATCTTGAAGAAGTGGAAGATGAAAAAGAAAAAATCTTCCGGATGACAGATAAGATTCCTGGTTTATTATTATTATTATTTTAGATTAAGATTCCCGGTTTAAATAGACGTATAGGGAGCTAGGCCACCACCACAAATTGGACCGCGACCGACGGAACGGTTCGGCCCGGCCCATTGGCAAGACGCCGCACACCATGTCAGTGTCCCCACCTGTCATCGGCTCACAAAACCCTTCTTCCCTTCTGCTTCTCTTTGCCCCCAATTCCCCAAACACTCGCCGACACTCCAAGGTCTCACATGCCGCCGGCCGAACACGCCGCCGCCGACTTCGGCGATGCCCTCTCGGTCTCGGCCATCGTGGGTGGTACCGTGACTGGGTGCCACCTGCTCCACATCGATTGCTACTCGCAGACCAAGGAGGAGCTCCCCACCGGCGAGTGCATCAAGTCTTGCCCGTTCAGCGCAGGGGGTCACTCCTGGCACATCCAATACTTCCCCAATAGCAACAAATCCAGCACCTCCGAGTTCATATCCATCTTTGTCCGCCTCGACCACAGCGTCGCCGAGCCTGTGAAGGCGCGGGTCAGGTTCAGTCTGCTAGATCTGGCCGGTGAACCGGTTCCTTCGCACAACTGGATCACAAAGATACACAGTTTCTGCACCGCATCCCCTGATTTCGGCTTTACTGAATTCATCGAGAGGTCATGGCTGGAGGAGTCAAAGCATCTCAAGGATGATTGCTTCACCATCAGGTGCGAGGTCATCGTTACCAAGGAGCTCCGTGCGGAGGAGAGAAGGCCTGTTGTGGTGCCGCCGTCGAATCTGCACCGGAACCTAGGTGATCTATTGGCGTCCCAAGAGGGTGCGGACGTCACTTTTCAAGTTTGCGGCGAGACATTCAAGGCACACAGGTGTGTCCTTGCAGCCCGTTCGCCCGTCTTCAAGGCAGAGGTCTTCGGCACAATGAAAGAGAGCACAAGCAGGGCAGCCATACGCGTGGATGACATGGATGCACAAGTGTTCAGGGATTTGCTCCATTTCGTGTACACCGACGCCCTGCCGAATTTCAAAGATATGAAGAAACAAGAGGAGGTTGCAATGGCTCAGCATTTGCTTGTCGCTGCCGACAGGTATAACCTTGAGAGGCTGAAACTGATCTGTGAAGATAGGTTGTGCGGTCACATTGATACAACCTCCGCAGCAACAATCTTGGCGTTGGCTGACCAGCACTGCTGCCATGGGCTTAAAGAGGCATGCTTCAAGTTCCTGAGCTTCCCATCGTCTCTGAATGCTGTAATGGCAACTGATGGCTTTGACCATTTAATTAGAAGCTGCCCCTCTGTTCTGAAAGAGCTTATGGCCAGTATTGCTGCACGTGTGCCTGTTCATTCGGATGTAGCATGATGAGGCAACATCAGGTTCAGTTAGCCTTATGTAAGGAGACAATGCACCTATGATCTCTATCTTCTTTTCATTCGGTCATTGCATCCTTTACGTGTATACTATTAACTGTGTAGCTAACTTATCTACTAAGAAAACGTTGAGTTACTTGCAAGCCTCCACATTGCATGGAAATTGTCTGCTTTCATACAGTGCTCACAGATGCTACTGCAATCCTTGATATTACATCTGGGTTATGCATGTTTTTTCTTATGCAATCCAGGCAGTTGCAGTTCAGCTATGGGGTAACTGAAGCTACTTAGCTACATGATTGACTATTATTACTTTTCATGGGCTTATTCATACATACAAAATATTTAGAAATTATGGTGGCTGTAGAAGTGATTAAACATGTGTTTGGACTTGAAAATCTCTAAAAGATTTTAACTCATGTCACGGTCGACCACTTGCGCTGAGGGGTTATCAATTTTCTCAACCTTGTAATTGTGTGTCTGTTTAGTTTGTTCGTGCTCCATGAAGTCCAAGCAATCTTTCTTTCTATATCTCTTGCTTAGGTGTTATTGACCAATGGGTAGATTAGGTATGTTTTTGTAATGGTTGACGCTTGACAAGGGAATAATTGTAGGATGCAATCAGGTATATGAACTATGAAGCTGCCCTCTGTTCTGAAAGAGCTGATGTCCAATATTGCTGCTCGGCCAACATCAGGTACCTGAGCTTCTCATTGAATCTGAATGCTGTAATGGCAACTGATGGCTTTGGTTTGAATGTATTATGATGAGGCAGCATCAAGTTTTAGTAAGGATGTTGTTTTTCTTGGGATGACAAACTAAGATTGACTCCAGGGGATTCCCCGTCCCACTCCACCAGCGCAAAATAGGGAAACAAATGTTACTATGCCGGCTCCGGCAGCTGCCGCAACGGCAGCTGCAAAATGAGCGAAGCCTCCCCTGCGACCGCATTCCTGGGGACTTTCCGCCCATCTGCAAAGCAACCGTCACCCTCCTCCCTCCCTCCCTCCGCCCCCGTGCCCCTCCTCCGCCACTCTCCTCCTCCCTTTGGCGTGTAGGGAGCCGCGCCGCCGGCGGCCTACTTCCTCCGGTGGATCTCGCCCGCGCCTCCCGTCTGCCGCCGCGCCTCCGACCCCTCCACGCACCTCTGCTCCGCCATCCTCCCATCGACGTGCCGCCCTCGATCCGCCAACGCGACCGTCGATTGGCGCGGCTGGGCGCCGGCACGGGCTGCGGACCGGCGGATTTGGGCGCCCGCGAGCAGCAACGCTTGGAGCTCGAGGCCCGCGAGTAGCAGCGCTTGGAGCACGATGCAGCGGCGGCCTCGGGGCCGTGACAGCGGAGCAGGGGAGGCGTCGACCTCGCCCGAGCCGCTCCTGTTCCGCCTGCCCGGCGTTTTCGCCGACCGCGCGACCGTCGATTGGCGCGGCTGGGCGCCGGCCCGGGCTGCGAAGTGCCGGATCCGGGGAGCACGGGGCCGGGGGATTGGATCCGGGGAGCGCGGGGGCACGAGCTGCGTAGCGCCAGATCTGGATCCTCCTCCGCCCATCGCCCCCGAGCAGCTTCCTCCCTATCTTCACCTCGCTCCTCCGCCTCCGCTCGATCCCGACGCCCGCGGGAACCACAACTACCTCATCGTTGCGCGAAGGTAACGGGGAACTGCTGGAGATCCTCCTCTTTTGCAGCACGGGAGTGTCCTCTCTCCTGATGCATATTGCAGATGCGTGACGGTATTCTGCTGCGGACAGTCTAAGGAAAGCCACCAAGAACTTGTACAAGTGCTAGTAATCTATGTAATGGAGGCAATGCACCTCTCTATCATCGCTTTTCATTGCATAATTGCATCCTTTATGACTATTTTCAGTTGTAGCTAAGCTATCTACTAATAAAGAATTAGGAACAATTGTGACAATGTGATGAATGTTTGTTAATTGCAAACCTCTGCGTCAGCATGGGAGTTGTCTTCTTTCATACAAGTCTCTCAGGTATGGTAATGCTTGAGCTTGATAACCTTGAGCTATGCTTATTACGTGCCTTAATTACACAGTACAACGTAGACGTTCACAACACGTACGCACATTCACCTCTATGAATCACGTACGCAAACCCTACCTCTATGAATATCGCTTCCCACTTAATGCATAATGCCGGAAAATCCCGGAATAAATCCAGAAAAAAATGCCACCAGGATTTTATGAACAATTAATTTTGCAGTATCGCCTGGCCCGGGAACCAAGCGGACCTTAATCTAATGTAACCGAAATGGACCTTAATCTAGTGGTAACGCACAAACTTAAGCTCGACTTTTGTGCCTAGTAGGATTAATAGTAATATTCTAGGAGGACCATAGGGTTGTGGTAAAAGGTGAGTAGATTCCGAGGCATGTGCAGGGAAAAGCACGCACTACAAAACAAGCTATCTCTGACAAAGATACTTTTGCTAACTTTAAAGGAGATGTATGCAGTTCATGCATGTGATCCTATGACGATAGATGGACTGAATTTAAGTAGTACTGAGTGCGAGTATGGGCGCTTCACATGCTTCCATATTCCATATGCCTTACAAGTTGAAAGAGAAAATATGTGCCGATATTTATATATTGATATCATACTTTTGTAAACTTTAAAGGTGATCTTTATATGTTTCATAATTTTTAAAATAATATGTACTAGTTAAGTATTACCATATTTATCACAAACATAATGTATTATAGTAAATCTAATATCAAACTTATATACATATATTTTTTCGAAAAGTTTATATATACATATATTGGTGTAACCCATACTTCACCAATCACTAGTGACAACATGAAACATATTTTTGTATGAAATAAACTACTCCGATTATATTGGGAACTACATGATCGCTTTGATGCATGCACTCTCTATAAAAGAAATCAATTCGCTTAGAAAATACTACTTATTCTAGGTGGGAAAGGTGTTACAAATATCCTTAGAGATGTATTTATGCTTATTCCTTCCGTTTCATAATACTTGTCGTTTTGGTTTTTCTAAATATATTCCTTTTGCTATGCACCGAGACATATAATTATGTCTAGATACATAGTAAAAAAATGTATCTCGAAAAGTCAAAACGACAAGTATTATGAAACGGAGGGAGTATATACGTGATTTATTAATAGATGCCATATACATTTTATATTGGTGATCTTGAGTCTTAACCATTACAGTATTCTAACAAGAATATCTGGTTATGGTTCTTACCATGGTTGCGCTTGTTCACGAAAGTTACTTGTATCAGCTAGCTTTTAATGTTGAATTGAGTGATGATAATAAAACATAGAAACAATATCATAAACTAATATGGAAAACAAAATGTTTTTTGGTGCAAATGAAACCAAAATGTTTATAATAACTAGTGAAGGTACATCAAGATAATATGAGTTGAATAATCAAATTATCTACTACAGCACAGAGAAAAAAACTCATGCCCCACGAACAAATATGACTCTATAATCTTGTCCTCGGATTTCGATCTCTTTCGACATTAAAAACAATGGAAAGGATGTCATGCAATGAGCTTTAGAGTTTAGCCTAAAGAAACTCTTATTTCACTCTAATCTACACTTTCATGAAAAAAGAAACACAATGCGCGTACTATAAAAGCTTGCTGCTTTTTTTTGTCAGCTACCTTGAACCTGAATATTCCACCGCAAATTTACGTACTAGCATGGTATACAACGACACTTCTTTCACACCGTTCCACAATTTCATTTGGCAGATCAACCAAATGACGCGCGTACGTTAAAAACTCTCTGCGTACTTTAGTTACCAAAAATATTCGCAAACCATCTGCCATATCAATCTTCAAACACTAATTAGAAATATTAAACGTGAGAAAACTCATTTCATAACCTCCACCTCAATTCGCGAGCGGAATCTCACGATCTTAATTATGTTATGATTAGACAACATCGTGCTACAATAACAAATCTACGAATAAATTAGACTTAATGAGTTCGTCTCGTGATTTTCTGTTCATCTCCGTAATTAGTTTTATAATTAATTTATATTTAATTCTCTTAATAAGTCTTGAAAAGAGAGTCAAAATTTATTCCAAAATTTTCTTCCAACTAAGGTCCTGTTTAGTTCCTCAAAATTTCACTAACTACATGTTACATCAATCTCCGGACACTAATTAGGAGTATTAAATGTAGATTGATGACAAAACTCATTCCACAACCTCTACTTTAATTTTCGAGACGAATCTAACGAGCCTAATTATGTTATAATTGGACAACATCATGCTACAGTAACTGATCTCTAATGATGGATCAATTAGGATTAGGATTCGTCTTGCAATTTCTGGTTCATTCGTATAATTATTGTTGTAACTAGTCTACGTTTAATACTCCTAATAAATCTTGGAAGAGGACTCAAAAATTTCACCTCACGAACTAAATAGGACCTAAACGGAGTTATTTTGACAGCTGCTCCCTTGAACCTGAATATTCCACCGCAAATTTCTCTTCCACTAATCACGCAGCCAGAATAAGCAGGGCACAACTAGCAGCCATTCATGCGCACATTGACCGTTTCCCAAAACAGAATCGAATAAAGCGTGCGTGCGTGTAGCCATCGAATTCAGAATCCACTGCCACTGCAGACTGCACGGGCTCGCTTCACTCCGGCGGAAAGGACGACCGGGAGGGGTGGGATGGGACGCATCCTGGCATCCAAGGGCGTGTTTGATATGGGTCAATTTTGCCCAGCCAAGCGCACCGGAGCCAATCTCGCTTGTTTGATATCAGTGCCCGAGTTGGGAGCCAGGCTGCCGACGGCTAATTTCTCCTCTCTCTCCTGGCTCTGGCCGCACGCTTCTCCTCCTCGTTTTTCCAGAGCCAAGTCGTGGCTGGCTCTCGCTCGGATGCTCTCACCTTCCTCACCCTCTTGCTCATGGGTCATGGCAGCAATGGCGGTCGGGGCGAGCTCCCCTCCCGTGTGCGGCGGCGGTGGCCGGGGTCCCGCGCCCGTGGTCGCGCCTGCACGCGGCGGCGGTGGGCGGGGCGAGCTTCCCCGATCCCGCACTCGTGGCGGCGGCGGTGGTGTGGGGCGGAGCTCCCTCGCGCCCGCGGTCGCTCCCCTCCTGCGCGTGGCGGCGGTGGCCGGGGGCGGAGATCCACTGCGCCCGCGGTCGCGCCGGCGCGCGGCGGCGGTGGCTGGGGCGAGCTCCCCCGAGCCCGCGCTCGCGACGGCGGCGGTGGTCCGGGCGAAGCTCCCCCGCGCCCACGGTCGCTCCCTGCTCGCGCGCGCCGGCGGTGGTCAGAGCGGCGGCGGCCGGGGGCGAGCTCACCCGCGCCCGCGCGCGGCGGCGGCGGTCGGGGCAGAGCTCCCCCGTGCGGCCGTGCCCACGACGGTGCTCACCACTGCGGCCGGAGTGTTTGATGAAATGCCAAAGAGGGAGAGGGGGTGGTAAGGCCACCGAATGCCAATTGCAAGGTCACCATATCCCACTCTGTACCATATCAAACACAAATTTGAACCCAACCTGACTCAATGGAGAAAAAGAATCAAACAATAGAGCTGTATGGGTGGAGCTCGGCTCTGGCTGGCCACAGCCAGGCTCATGGGCCAGGCTCGCCAGCACCAAGAAATCAAACACGCCCCAAGATCCCCTCCCGGGCAGCATCCGGCCACAGGGCGGCCCAGGGGATAGCCTGAGCGCACCCGATCCTGCCGCCGCCTCGGGGCTCTCCCCCCGCCCTCCGGCTCCGGCCGCCGTTTCCCGGGCTTTTCTCTCTCCTTGTCCTCCGCCCCAGCCCCACACCCTGACGAGCGTCCCTCCCCAAACCCCTCCCGGTCCCACCCGTCATAGTCTCTCCGGGGCCATAAACCTCTCCCTCAGTCCCCTCCCCCACCGTACTGTCAACTACCCCCCTTCAATTCCCCCCCAGTGCCGGCGCCGTTGCCGCAGCAGCAGCAGAATCCGCCGCCCCCACCCCGCGCATGGATCGCGCCGGGCGCCGCGACCGCGGCCGCCGCGGCGAGTCCCACGCGACGGTGCGAGCGGAGGCCCCGTCCTCATCCCGCGCGCGCGGCCGCAGCAGCCGCCGCGATAAGGACCCGGTCGTTGTCATCGACCTCGTTGACGACGACGACGACGACGAGGGCTGTGCCGGTGGCAGGGGCAGGGGGGCGGCGGGTGGCGCTGTAGGAAGGCGCAGAGGCTCGAGGGCAGCTCCTTCTCCATCGCCGTCCCCTTCGCCGTCGCCGCCTCCTCCGTCTCCCCCGCCGCCGATGATGGTGCCGGCAGGGGCGGTGGCGATGCGGACGCGATCGCGGAGGCGGGCGATGCAGGCGGCTGTCGCGCCGGAGGAGCCCAGGGCGAAGAGGAGGAGGAAGGGAACGACCTCGGATGTCGCAGAGGCGTCCGGTGGCCAGTCCAGCAAGGCCGCCGGGTCCTCGAGGTCGACGCCGAGAGATAAGCGGCGCGGGCGCGGGCGCGGGCGCGAGCGCGAGCGCGACCGCTCGCGGCGAGCCTCGGAGCCATCGAGCACGAGACGCTCACGGCGAGCATCGGAGCCATCGTCGAGCACGGGCCGCGCGCGGAAGCGCAGGGGCAAGGAGGCTGAGGCGGAAACAGAGGTGGTGGCGCGATCTCGTCGTGGAGAACGGGTGAAGGTGTCACGTGGCAATGATAGTGATGGCGACGGCGGGCGAGGCGATGATGCTTCCCATCATGACGGGAATGGGGAGGCTCGTACTGCTGGCGCCAATGCTAAACAGGGCAACAGGGATCGTCCCAGAGCCACCGGTGGGGATCAGATTCAGGAGCACTGTGTAGCCCGGGAGGTCCCTGCTTTGGTTTTGGTTCACCTCACGGACGAGGTGGCCTCGGGTGATGCAGAGGAAGTGGAATGTGGTGGTGACGATGGAGGTGGGCGAGATGGTGGCCTTAATGATGACGAGGACTCGCAGGATTCTGGGAACAGAGAGTTGGCACCGATTGTGAATGAGGTGGCTGAGGAGATGGCACCCTTTGAAGATGACTATGACTATGAGATGTTGGAGGAGCAGCTTGTTGGAGATGTAATCCGTGCTTACAGCAACGGTGGAGAAGTGGATTGGGAGGCAGAGGATGAGATGGAGTTTGATGATGGCGAATTTGTGGATGATGCAGATGATGGCGAATTTGTGGATGATGCTGATGATGGCGAATTTGTGGATGATGGTGATGAAGGTGGCATGACACCAATACGAGACCATGGTAAGATGGAAATGCAAGACTTGGTGAACCATCATGTTGTTTTGGATGGAGGGAGGTGTCGAGAAGAGGAGGCAGTGGAGGAGGAAGAGGAGAGAGAGGATGATGCTGATGATGGTGATTTTGTGGATGGTGCTGATGAAGGTGGCATTGCACCAGTGCAAGACCATGATAAGATGGAAATGCAAGACTTGGTCAACCATCGTGATGTTTTGGGTGGAGGGAGGTGTCAAGATGAGGAGGCAGAGGAGGAGGGAGCCGATATCAAGGGTGGGGTGGAACAAAAGGGTGAAGCAGCTCCAGGTTCTAATCAACCAGGACTGCCTCTAGTAGTTCTGGACTCTGATGAGGAAGTCAAGGTGCTTGAAAATGTGAGTAGCGCCCCCTCCAGAAAGGCATCCATGCAACCCAAGTTACCAACAATTCCATCTTGTGTTGCATGGAGAACTCGATCTTCGTGGGGGATAAATCAAGATAGGCTATCATATAATACATATTTTGAGGAATTGTCTGATGAGCCAGAAGAGGATGACGATGATACAGAAGTTGAACTTGATGAAGAGGAGGACAATAAAGATGATGACAGTAGTGAGACTTATGATAAAGATGAAGAAGATGAGGAGGAAGAGGAAGAAGAGGCTGAAAGGAGAAAGTTGAAGAACAAGATTTACACATCCGATGATGATATGATCGATAGTACTGTTCCTGCCTCAAGATACGAGGATAATACTATTCGTAGCTCAAGATATGAGGATTATACCATTCCCACATCAAGATATGATATTGAGTGGGAGGAGGTTGAAGATGCAAAAGTCGATATTTTTCAGCCAATCTCCTTTAAGAAAGCTACCAGGTGGAACCCTGTGGTTGTGGACAATGACACATTTACTGAGCAACAAAAGCAATCAAGATTTACTTGGGAGCTTGAGAGGAGGAAAAAGCTTAAACTTGGGATAATGCAGACACACCCTTTGTACGAGAAGAATTTGGACTCAGATTCCAGCTCATCGGGTTCCGAACAGATCAAAAGGAATGGACTCAAAGGTGATCAAAAAGTTGAGAGGAAAAAGAAGCATCCATCGTCTAAATCAGGCAAGAAATCTAGCCATGCAACCTTGCTGAAGAGACAGTCTCTTATGAAGCTTTTGATAGATAAAATGAGCGGTGATAAAAAAGGAGAATCTTTGACATTTGATCTGAATCCTCAGCTCCAATTTATTTTCAAAGAAATGCATCCGTTGGTATTCTCATTTGGAGATGAAGATTCAGTACCAGCTGACAAACCAGAGCAAGATGGCGCAATTGATATGTTGTGGGCTGATTTTGACTTTGCTTTAGAGTCAGAGAATATTGGGACTTATTATGATGACGAGGTACTTGTTGTTTTTTTGCAGATGTGTGGTATTGGTTTTCATTTCCTTTTTACTGATTTAGATACCTGCAAAAATAAATATGCACTGGCCATTTTATTTACACCAACTCTATTACTAGAACTATGATAAAATTAATAACGTTCAACTTGAGGCACTTTATCTGTAACTTCTAGCTTGTTTTGCATCCACTCCAGTTCACTTTGAAAACCATGTCAGACACTTTGATTTTCTACTCATTTCCAGTGGGCATTTTGTTTATTTTCTTGTAGTTGACAAATTTGTACCATGTCAGACACTTTGATTTGCTACTCATGTCCGGTGGAAGTGGCCAAACTTATTTGCTTATCCTGTTTTGTAGGGTCAAGAAGAGGGCAATCTTGCTCCAGTAACACCTTGTTCTCGAGGAAAGCATGAATTTATCATTGATGATCAAATAGGAATCAGATGCAAATACTGTTCCTTAGTAAATCTGGAAATCAAATTCATGTTCCCATCATTGGTAAGTTTTTTATGGCTGTAATGCATTTAGCTTGCTTTCCACAGAACAAGCTTGTAAGTCTGGTCATTTAACTAAACTTTTCTTTCAGGTCTCAGGTTTTGCTGATAAATCTGCATGGCCAAATTCGAAAGGTGTGAAGAATGCACTCATGTTTCATGATCTTTATGAAGAAGCAGACAGTGCCACTGAGCACTCTCAAAATTTCCATCTATATGGAACGGTGTGGGATCTGATTCCAGGGGTCATTAGTACTATGTACGAGCATCAACGTGAAGCATTTGAATTTATGTGGACAAATCTGGTTGGTGATATTAGGCTTGATGAGCTGAAGCATGGAGCAAAGCCTGATGTTGTTGGAGGATGTGTGATCTGTCATGCTCCAGGGACAGGGAAGACACGATTAGCAATTGTATTTATCCAGACATATATGAAAGTGTTTCCAGACTGCCGGCCAGTGATTATTGCACCTCGTGGGATGCTTTTTGCTTGGGATGAGGAATTTAAGAAATGGAATATTAATGTTCCTTTCCATATAATGAATACAACTGATTACACTGGAAAAGAGGACCGAGACATCTGTAAGTTAGTAAAGAAAGAACACCGAACAGAAAAGTTGACAAGACTTGTGAAACTGCTTTCATGGAACAAGGGTCATGGAATTCTTGGAATAAGTTATGGCCTTTATACGAAGCTAACATCCGAAAAGCCAGGTTGCATGGAAGAAAACAAAGTAAGAAGCATTCTTCTTGATAACCCTGGCTTGCTTGTTCTTGATGAAGGACACACACCTAGGAATGAGCGTAGTGTCATGTGGAAGACACTAGGAAATGTTAAAACTGAGAAACGTATAATTCTATCTGGAACTCCTTTTCAGAACAATTTTCTTGAGCTTTACAACATTCTTTGTTTGGTAAGGCCTAGGTTTGGTGAAATGTTTCTGACTAAAGCAAGAGTGGGTCGAAGGCACTATGTCTCAAAGAAGCAAAAAGATAAGTTTTCTGATAAATTTGAAAAAGGAGTTTGGGCTTCACTAACTAGCAATGTTACTGATGATAATGCAGAGAAAGTAAGGTCAATATTGAAACCATTTGTTCATATCCATAATGGTAACATTCTTCGAACTCTTCCAGGGCTCAGAGAGAGTGTGATTATTTTGAAACCGCCTCCCCTTCAAAAGAGTATTATTAGAAAGGTGGAAAACATTGGTTCTGGCAACAACTTTGAACATGAGTATGTCATTTCTTTAGCTTCTACACACCCTTCCCTTGTAACGGCCATTAACATGTCTGAGGATGAAGCATCACTTATTGATAAACCTATGCTTCAAAAATTGAGGTCAAATCCCTATGAAGGGGTAAAAACAAGATTTGTAATAGAAGTTGTTCGTTTGTGCGAAGCACTAAGAGAGAAGGTTTTGATTTTTAGCCAATTTATTCAGCCACTAGAACTGATAAAAGGGCACCTTCGCAAGTTATTCAAATGGAGAGAAGGGAAGGAAATTCTTCAAATGGATGGAAAGATCCTTCCGAGATATCGCCAGGCTTCAATTGAAGCCTTCAATAACCCAAATAATGAGTCCAGGGTTTTACTTGCGTCTACAAGAGCTTGCTGTGAGGGGATTAGCTTGACAGGTGCTTCCAGAGTTGTGCTTCTAGATGTTGTTTGGAATCCAGCTGTTGGAAGGCAAGCCATCAGCCGAGCATTTAGGATAGGTCAGAAGAAATTTGTATATACATACAATTTGATCACTTATGGAACAGGTGAAGGTGACAAATATGATAGGCAAGCAGAAAAGGATCACTTATCCAAGTTGGTATTCTCTACAGAAGATGAGTTCAATAATGTTAGGAACATGCTATCTAAAGCTGAGATGGAGCACTGTTCTAAGTTGATTTCAGAAGATAAGGTTTTGGAGGAGATGACTTCTCATGACCAACTTAAAGGAATGTTTCTGAAGGTCCATTATCCACCAACTGAGTCAAACATGGTCTTTACTTACAATCAGATTGCTCCTGTGTAAAGTTGATGGCATTCCTCATCAGCAGATTGATTTATTGTAAGGTATGCTCATATATTTCTGATTTTATTTTCCACCTGACTACCCTCATTTATTACCCCGTTCCTGTTTATAAGGTGCATACGAATATCAAGATTCAAACTTTACAGTTTTTGACCGATAGTTCACCCATAATTTCTTATTTTTGTGGTCAAAGTCTAATTTGGGAGACCGTGCAATATCACATCACACCTTATAAACATGAACGCAGGGAGTATGTATATCAGTGTTTATCTACCCAGACCCAGTTGTCCATGAGTGATTGATTGCTTTCAATTTGTCTCCTATTTTCTATTTTAATTGATTTTGCGTTGCATGAAGCAATAATTTTTCTCTCCTGCCAAACTGGTTTAATATTTTAATTTTAGCGGCCATTCTCCGCTGTGTGAATACTTGTTCTTGTAGAACTAAGGGCTCGCATTTTCATCTGAGCGAACTTGATGTTGTTATCTTTGCCTGTACACACTATCTGGTTTGTGCCTTGTTACTGTCCAAATAAATACATGCATTGTCTGTGATTAATTTTTGTCTTTCCAAAATATTTTCTGCAGGCTAGACGTGCACTGAAGAATACCGACAGATTTTATTGTCTTTATTGTCCATTCCACGATGGATCTGCCATTGCCTATCATACAGCTTGGAGAGGGCTAAATGCAGATCTTAATAATTGGTGGCAGAGCCTCAATGTATTTGGGGGTGCACACAAGGTTGCGGACTTACCAACCCTCTGTCCAAATGTGATGTATAATAATACGGTTGGATCTTGTTAGGTGATCCAATTTAATTTAAATAAAAGACTACCTCAATTTAAATAAACAGACTCTGCCTCCAATTGGCAATTTGGGTGGTCCAGTTCATTTTTTCCATTACCTTGCCTAACCGCCAACTGTTATTACATGTGTATAACCTTCCTCGTGTCCCTTTGTTCTGTTGTGTAGGTTAGGGACTTAGGGTATATGTGTGCCCTTTTAGTTTTTTCCGCAGATTTTTCACTACAGATATGCTATTGATGGAGTATATGTTCTGTCAAGATTTAAGAATACTGAGAAATGGCGCCTGCCTTTTTATACTCATCCTCATCTCCTGGACTGGGATCAGATTGTAAGTTCTAACTTAAGTCATACTGTTCTACTGAAATATGTGATTTTGATTCATGGAAACACAGTTAGCTTTTATGCTGATATCTCTTTTCAATGCCGGCATGTGATAATATTTTTTTGTCTAAATAAAGATGTAAAACATTTCAGATTACACTGCAGAAAAATTATGAAAAAAATGGCAAGATGTAATTCAATTCAGCATACAGATCTGTTACCATGCCACCAAATAAGTTGCTACAGTTATATTGTACGTGGAAAGGAATATAATGCATGTGTATCATGTACGACTATTGTAGATTTATAGCCATTGACACCTTCTTCACTGAAATTTTTATTAATACTGTCATTGTCACACACGTCACTCACCTGAAAATACATGTATATACCTACAAATCTATGACATCATTGGGCCCGTAGGGCACCTGACTTCAGAACTGTTAGAGTATGTGTGTGTATGGCCCATATAGAGGACCATGTAACTCTGTCTATATACCCACTCATCTAGGGTTGGAAGAATACTAGAGAACATTATTCTCCTACATGGTATCAGTTAGGGTTTCCTTCTTCCCCTCTCTCCTCTAGCAGCCGCCGCCGTCGGTGCCTCCCATGGCCGGCCGGCCGCCGTGGCCGCCCTCCCTCTCCTCCTTCCCTCCTCTCCCAGCTTTCCCCTCCTATGCTGCAGCCGTGCGGGCTCCATCCGCCGCCGGCGCAGCCCCTGGCGCCGCCGCGTGGCTTGCGGGCGCGGGCAGCCTGCCTGTCGGCAGGGGCGCTCGGCCCACCGGTGCTGCTGCCCCGCCTGCTGGCGCGGGTGCCCCGCCCGCCCTGCCAGCAGGCGCGGCCCCTTCGCCCGTCGACGCGGCAGCGCTCGTGGACGCTGCCGCTGCTACCCCTGCTCTGGGGACGGGCGGGAGCGTGACTCCAACTACTTCCTCTGCTCCGCCCGTCCTCCCCAGCGTCTCCTCTGCCCTGCCGGTCACCGGTGCGATGCCCCTGCTCTCCGATCAGCAGCCGCACCTTGCCGAATCCTCCACGGCTGCTGACGGACCTGCTGCACCTCTTCTGGACGCCGGTGCGGGTGCGGATGGTGCCCTGCCCGCGGATGCAGGGGCCTTTCCCCGCCAGCCCATCCCCCTGCAGACCGGGACCTCCTTCCTCTACGGCCTGCCTCCTACCTTCCCCTACGGCATGCCCACTACAGCACCTGCCGATCCTACTGCTGCTTCCATCCGTCGCGCTGCCATGGCTGATGCTGCCCTGCGTGCGACCGCGGGCGGGTCGACCACGACTTCGGGCGCAGGGACAGGGCTCCTTGTCTCCACCGCCGCTGCCACGGGGGTCGGGAGGTTCATCCCGGCCTTCTCTGCGGGCCCCCACCTGCCCCTCGCGCCTCCCCTCCTCGACGGGCAGCCGCCGCTTGTCGACAGCGACACCGCACCGGATGGGGCTCTCGCCGTGGCCCTCGCTGCTGCGAAGGCCAAGGCCGCCACAGCCTAGGAGCGGGTTCGTGCGGCGGCCCTCGCCTGGCAGCGTGAGCGCGACATGGCCGATGCGCTCGCTCGTCAGGTGGCTGAGGCAGAGCACTTCCTCCGCGTCGCCTGGCGTCCTCACCACCGACCACGCCGCCGCCTCTTCCTACCAGGCGCCGCCCACTGCTTCGCTCCCGTCGAGTGCTGGACCCCGGCCCCTACTGACCGACCCCATGGTCTCCTACCTCCACCTCCAGGCTGCCGGGGTCCCGCACATCAAGAACCTGTTCACCGTCCTCCTCGACTCCACCTCCACCTCCTACGCTCGCTGGAGGGACCAGGTTCTCCTCGCGCTCCGCCGCTACGCCCTCGACGACCACGTCCTCTCCGACACTCCGGTCTGGGCTCGCGACCTGGCGTGGCTGCGTCTTGACAGCATCGCCATGTCCTGGATCGTTGGGACCATCTCCCACGACCTGCAGGACATCGTGCGGACTCCCGGCGGCACCGCGCGCGAGGCCTGGCTCGCTCTCGAGAGCCAGTTCCTCGACAACGCCCAGACACGCGCCCTCCAGCTCGACACTGAGCTCCGCACCCTTGAGCAGGGCGACATGTCCGTGGGTGACTACTGCAGGAAGATGAAGAGCACGGCTGATGGACTTCAGGACCTCGGGTACCCGGTCCCGGAGCACGTGCTGGTGCTCAATGTCGTGCGGGGCCTTCCCAGCAGCTACGAGGCCCTGCGGACGATGATCACTCACCAGAAGCTGACTCCCACCTTCCTCCAGCTTCGCGATGCTCTCACCCTGGAGGAGCTCACCCGGGGTCTCCACACACCTTCCTCGACCACGGCTTCGTCTTCCACCACCTCCCGTGCCCTCGTCGCTGCCCCGCCACCGTCCTCCACCTCGCCGCCCGCCTCTCTCCTTGGTGCTCCTCCCCCCGGGCCGAGCGGGGGTGGAGAGGGGGGGGGGGCGTGGGGGCCGCCGAGGTCGCCGAGGACGCGGTGGTGGGGGTCGTGGGACGCCCACCCAGGCTCCGACCCCCACTCTCGCTCCTCCCCCCGGGGGTGCGCCCTGGCCGACCTTCGCCAACCCATGCTCCGGGCGCATCTCCATGTGGCCCTTTCAGGGTCAGGGAGGGGGGCCTCGTCCGCACCAACCGGCGGCCATGGTCACGGTTGCTGCCTCCTACGCGCCGTCCTGGACTCCAACTCCTCCTCAGCCCACCTCGGTGTGGCCGGGGGGGTGGGATCAAGCTGCTCTGGCGCAGTCTTTCAGCACCGTGGGCCTGACACTGCCCGTCAGCACGGAGTGGATCGCCGACTCGGGTGCCTCCTACCACACCACCCCTGATGCGGGTATCCTTTCTTTTGTCCGACCTCCTCACCCCTCTTGTCCTTCTTCCATCATGGTCGGTGATGGTTCGTGTCTTCCTGTCACCTCTGTGGGTTCTGCTCCCGGTCCTTTTCGTCTCTCTGATGTTCTTGTGGCTCCTCAGATGGTCCACAATCTCCTTTCCATTCATCAATTTACTTCTGACAATTCTTGTTCTGTCGAGTTTGACACTTCTGGTCTTTCTGTGAAGGATTTGGCTACCGGGCGTCCACTCCTCCGATGTGATAGCTCCGGGCCCCTTTACACCCTCCGTCTTCCGGCCTCCGCTGCTTCACCTTCGACATCTTCGTCTTCCTCGTCCGCCGCTCTTGCTGCGACACCGTCCTCCACCACCTAGCACCGCCGTCTTGGTCATCCCGGCCGAGATGTTTTGGCTCAGATTAGTCGTAGTGCAGATGTCTCTTGTACTAGGACTAGTGCTGAGCACCTCTGTCATGCGTGCCAGCTTGGTCGCCATGTTCGGCTTCCTTTTTCTTCTTCTTCGCATGCATCACATGCTTTTGATCTTATTCACTGTGATTTGTGGACATCTCTTGTACTCAGCATGTCTGGCTATAAGTACTATCTTGTGATCATTGATGATTTTTCTCACTATTCCTGGACTTTTCCTTTGCGTGCCAAGTCCGACGCCTTCCCCACCCTCTTCACTTCTTTACCTGGGTGTCCACTCAGTTCGGCCTCACCGTGAAGACCGTCCAGTGTGACAATGGTCGTGAGTTCGATAACAACACCTCTCGCTCCTTCTTTCTCTCCCGAGGTGTTCAGCTGCGTATGTCTTGTCCGTACACTTCTCCCCAGAACGGCAAGCTGAGCGCATGATTCGGACCACGAACGATGTCATGCGCACCCTTCTCCTCCAGGCCTCCCTGCCCCCGCGCTTCTGGGCAGAGAGCCTTCACACCGCCACCTACCTTCTCAACCGTCTTCCTTCCACAGCTTCACCTGCTCCGACTCCTCACCACGCTCTCTTCGGTACCCCACCCACCTACGCTCACCTCCGTGTCTTAGGGTGCGCTTGCTACCCGAACCTTGCTGCCACTGCTCCTCACAAGCTCGCACCTCGCTCGACACGCTCGACACGTTGTGTGTTCCTTGGTTACTCCCCTAACCATAAGGGGTACCGTTGCTTTGACCTCACTTCTCGTCGGGTTCTTATCTCCCGACATGTTGTGTTTGACGAGTCGGACTTCCTCTACTCCTCCACCTCCACACCTTCTCCTGATCCTGACATTGAGTCTGTTTTCTGACCCGGTGGTTCAACCTGTTTCTGTTTTTCCTTTTCCAGCAGGTACTTCTGACCCGCCACCGGCTCCAGTGCCTTTAGCTGCGCTACGCGCGGCGCCGGAGCCTCTTCTTGCACCACCCGCTGTTCCGGTGCCCTTTGTCGCACCTGACGCGGGCTTGGTGCCTCTGGCCGCGCCACGCGCGGCCCCGGCAGCCTCCCGCCGTGCCATGCGCGGCACCGGCACCTTTTGCGCCCTTGGAGCCTCCAGCCGGGCCACGTGTGGCCTCGGCGCCTTCTGCTCAGCACCGTCCCAGTGCCTCCTCCCGTGCCACGTGCGGCCCCGACGACACCTGCCCACTATGCCGAGCCGGTGCAGGTGTACCGACGTCGTCCACAGATGCCTGCTCCTCTGGCTCCGGTCCCGGAAGTGCCCGTGGACTATGCGCCCCCTGTGCGCTATGTCTACGAGCGTCGCTCGACGGCTCCGCCTCCCCCACCACCGTCTCCGGAGCCGTCTCCACCTCCTCCACCACCGTTTCCGGTGCCGTCTCCGCCTCCTCCGCCGCCACCACCGCCGCCTCCACCACGCCGTTCTCGGGTGGAGCCGGCTGTGTACCACCCGCCGGTCATCCATCGGGATCCTCGTCACACCCATCCCATGGTGACTCGGCAGGCGGCCGGGGTTCTTCGGCCCGCGGCTCTCTCCGCCACAGAGGGAGAGCCGCGACTCTCTCCGATCCCGACGTCAGTTCGTGAGGCTCTGGCAAATCCGAACTGGTGTCGTGCGAGGGAAGAGGAGTATGGAGCTCTTCTTGCGAACCAGACTTGGGATCTTGTGCCGCGTCCGTCTGGTTGCAATGTGGTGACCGGCAAGTGGATTTGGACTATCAAGCGTTGGGCAGATGGTACTCTGGAGCGCTATAAGGCGCGTTGGGTTCTTCGGGGGTTCACTCAGCGCCCCGGTGTGGATTATGATGAGACTTTCAGTCCAGTGGTGAAGCCCGCTACAGTGCGTACTGTCCTCTCTTTGGCTCTCTCTCGTTCTTGGCCAGTGCACCAGCTCGATGTCAAGAATGCTTTTCTCCATGGCACTCTGACAGAGACAGTCTACTACAGTCAGCCAGCAGGTTTTGTGGACTCCAGTCGTCCGGATTTGGTCTGCCGGCTGAACAAGTCTCTCTATGGTCTGAAGCAGGCTCCTCGGGCATGGTACTCTCGGTTTGCTGCTTTCTTGGTGACACTGGGTTTTGTTGAGGCCAAGTCAGACACTTCACTATTCATATATCACCATGCTGATGGCATTGCCTACCTCCTTCTCTACGTTGATGATATTGTCCTGACTGCCTCCAGCCCACAGTTGCTCCAGCGGATTATCACCTCTCTTCAGCAGGAGTTTGCTATGAAGGATCTGGGCAAGCTTCACCACTTCTTGGGCGTGACAGTTGAGCCCCGCCCGGATGGTATTGTCCTTCACCAGCGTCAGTATGCTATTGATATCCTGGAGCGTGCTGGGATGACTGATTGCAAGCCTTGCTCCACTCCTGTTGATACTCAGGCGAAGCTGTCTGCTACTCTGGGTGATCCAGTCGCTGATCCGACTGCCTATCGGAGTCTTGCTGGAGCCTTACAGTACCTCACTTTCACCAGGCCGGACCTCACCTACGCTGTCCAGCAGATCTGCCTCCATATGCATGATCCTCGGGAGTCCCATCTTGCTGCATTGAAGCGTCTTCTTCGCTACATCCGAGGCACGATTGGCTTCGGCTTGGTCCTCCACCGGGCTTCTCCTGCCGAGCTGGTTGTCTACACTGATGCTGTCTGGGCGGGTTGTCCGGACACCCGCCGCTCTACCTCAGGCTACGCCGTCTTCCTCGGCGGCAACCTGATCTCCTGGTCGTCGAAGCGACAGCCGGTTGTCTCCCGCTCGAGTGCTGAGGCGGAGTACCGGGCTGTTGCTAACGACGTGGCTGAGGCGTCCTGGCTCCGGCAGCTCTTGGCTGAGCTTCACAGCCCGCTCGCCAAGAGCACTCTCGTCTACTGCGACAACGTCAGCACCGTGTACCTCTCCACCAACCCGGTTCAGCACCAGCGGACGAAGTATGTGGAGATTGACTTGCACTTCGTTCGTGACCGGGTAGCTATCGGCGATGTCCGTGTTCTCCACGTACCGACCACCTCCCAGTTCGCTGACATCTTCACCAAGGGTCTACCCTCCTCGACCTTCTCGGAGTTTCGGTCCAGCCTCAACGTAGTCAGTGGCTAGTTGTGGATGCGGGGGGCCCTGTGTGTGTGAGTTTCTTTCTTTGTTGGCCAGTCTCGTACACCGCTGCGCCGGTAGTCCAGACTGCGGGGGGGGGGGGGTGTTAGAGTATGTGTGTGTATGGCCCATATAGAGGCCCATGTAACTCTGTCTATATATCCACCTATCTAGGGTTGGAAGAATACTAGAGAACATTATTCTCCTACAAGAACCAAGCCACATGCCTTTATGTTAACTGAATAGCCATTCTTTGCTTCAACATTTCAGGTTGTTTAGATTCTGAAAGGATTGCATTCTATCAGGGTGTAACCATGCTTTGTGCATGGACTGGGTACTTCTTTTTTGAGAGGATCGTGAACTCATGCTTAAAGGCGTCATTCAGGTTTGAATTTTATTGCTGTGTGTGAAGAGTAGGCTGTCCATATTCGGTTGACTGAAAGTGACTTTGAGTTTGTTTGAAGTTCGTTAATATCTGAATGAATGTGGTCGCAATTTGTTAAAAAAAAGGCGTAATATCTTAGGAGTAAAACCTGGACCCGAAGGTGTAAGATTTCCATTTCCAACAAAATAGCATCTCTTCTCACCGTCTGCTGCTACCAGCTGTCATTCCACCATGCAATTAGATGGTACCTGCAAGGTATATTCATCTGTGGAGCTTCAGAAAATATGAATTGGATGGTGTTCTGTTTGTGGATGGACTAGTTATGTTTTTGTTAAGATTTAAAAAACGCTCCTAATCCGCGTGTCTGACGATAGATGCTGCTATATTCGTTGGATAGGGAGGTGTCGGATTTGCCAGTTTGCCATTTTGACTTCTCCTGTTCAATTTTCTTTCAAGAAAAAAAGGGCATGCATCTGAGTGTAGATGGAGGCATGGAGCATTTCCATTTTGGTATGGAAAATTGTGGTGGCTTTATAGAGCCTAAACATTTTATAGCTAATGTGGATCGATTTACCGCGACTAGCAGTTTCATATACTTGTAATTTTGTTGTCTTGTAATTATATTAGAATAGATATTAGTGGTAAAAGTTGCACTCTAGTGATGGTCTCTAATTCAAAACAGGTACAGTGAACCTGGTAAAACTGAAACAACACCCTATTAGTCATTTCAGGTTTGACAAGCATCCCACAAGTCATTTTGTTACATATGCAAATCCCCTGCTTAGTTTTATGGTGGAAACCTCTCTAGTGTGCACATGCTGACATGCACACTAGAGAACCCGGTAAAACTGAAACAACACCCTATTAGTCATTTCAGGTTTGACAAGCACCCCACAAGTCATTTTGTTACATATGCAAATCTCCTGCTTAGTTTTATTGTGGAAACCTCTCTAGTGTGCACATGCTTATTCAACATGTTTTCATACATCACGAGCTGTCAGTGTCTGTCTCGTCTCTAGCGAGATTAGGTACTTGTAGGATTATAATCTCAGTACTTCTCTGGAGATTCCACAAATAAAATTGGTGATGAGAGCTTCAATGTTATTGAATTGAGTTTTGTTGTTTGTAAAAAAATCAATGAAACATGGTGATTAAGTCTAATGCAAGCACTTGGTCATGACTTGAGCCGCGATGGTACAGAATTGAGTAAGCGGTGTCAGTTGCTATTAATAACTTATGTAAGGAATATTAAACTTGAAATGATTTATGGAGCGACTGGTGTTGAAACTTTAAACAGTAAATGCTTGGGGTTAGGGCGTCCGATGCTCCTACCAAAAATAGGACGCCCCGAATTCTAGTAACCATGTTGCGGTGGGAATTTCTTTTGTTGGTAGGCATGATGTTGTATCGACAAGTATTATGGAACGGAGGGAGTAGGTATATAAATCTGCCTCTTATTGAATCACTTCAGTTGGCAAAGAAGGAAACATCTTACAGGATCAAATGAGAGGCACAGATTGATGCTGCATGACTGAAAAATGGAATCTTGAAGCTGCCGCTGCGTGCTTGGCCGCACCTGGTACGACTGCAGAGAGAGACACCGGACGGATCGCAACAAGAATCGCGACAATCTCGGTTCAGTCCATTTCAACCACCGCCGGGCGCCACACGCACGCGACGATGTCATCTGCCGAGGAGAAGCACGCGGAGGAAGGAGAACTCCTGGGCCTTTGACTGATCGTAACCTTAGGAATTAACTTTTAATCAGCGAGAAATTTGAACTTTATGCCATCGCAAATGTTAATCTTCGCACAATTGTCGTGGTTAAAAATTGTTTTGCAAATTCGCTACTTGAATCGGTGGTATAAACTTCATTTTCTTGCCGTTTACCTATTCTACTGTGTTTTTATTTTATTTTTCCCATTGTGCCCACTTATTATCTACTCAGCCCCTGCAGGGCATCCTCGGGTGCGGTCGTTGCGCCCAGATGTGTCTTCTCCGACGCCGTAGCCCGCCGGCGCCTCAGGTAGCAATCAAATTTGCAAGCAAAAGGACGTGATCGCCGGCTGCGCACACCTGACCCGCCGAACGTGATCGCCGGCTGCGCACACCTGACCCGCCGAACGTGATCGGCGCCGTGCGGCTGCACGCCTGCAATCAACGTGCGCGCGGTCGGCGGCCTGGCGAACGGGATCGGGCCTGCGCCGCCGATAGGATACGTTGCCTTTGATGATAACCCAACAATTTCCTATGCATAGTTTCTGACAATATCATCTTCCATTTCATTTTCATGGGAAGATCCACAAAATTGAACGAAATGTTACGGTAAAACTTTCAAGGAAGAAAAAAAATGTATACGCAAAACCATGAACTCTCTTGAGAAAATAACAAGAGTTGATAAACTTGGCTATTCACCAAAGGCGCTCCCAGTCCCAGAGACCCATCCAGTTCATAAACGTTTGAAATATACAACAGTTCACATGCATCACATAGCATCATCTCAGCCAGAAACGAAATAACTTCGATCCAGATCGTGGCTTATAAAAACATAAATTACCCTGGATCTCACAAAAACAGACGGTGCGTGCCCCCAGCCCCCAGTCACCTATATCTGCAGACTCAAAAGCCTTCAAAAGGTCTGCAAATAGGATAGGACTACGCAAATTCCTCGTCATCTGATTCCTCACCATCTGTTTTCTTGTCATCTGATTCCTCGTCATCTTTAATAACTTCAATGTTGACATCTGGAAAGCTTCTCTCAAGGCTCCACACAAGCTCGACAAGTCGGTGATCATGGTCACGAGCGTAGATGATTTTTATCAACTTGAGCTTGTGGCACTGGAAAGTCTTCCTGTTCTGGCACTTTAAGGTGATGTTTTTCCTTCCGATATCCGAATTCGAAGAAGAAAATGATTGAAACTTTTGACAAAAACAATGCAAGATCCTTGTCAGACATCTATGCAGGTTATAAGATTCATGACAAGACACATGACACAAGAGTAAGTACCATGCAATTCTCCAAGGTAAGCTTCTCCAAACAAGGAGCATTCTGAATAAAGCTTCCTAAAACCTCCAATTTGTCCTCTAGTTCACCTTCATCAAGAAAACAAAAACCAAGGACCAAGGTTTGCATATTACAAAATATTGGGAATTTGTCAGACTTCCCCAAGAGCATCATCCGAAATAAACACAGAAATCAAACCACGATTGAGTATATGCATGTCGTCCACAGCAAGTAACATGAGAAAAACTGAATCCATTTTAGCAATGTATATATTAAGTTTCCACTAGCAGGAAGTATGGAAATAAGTTCTATGTTTCCCAGATGAAAGAACTTGTATATATTCATATACAGATGGCATTAGCAGATCTCATATAGACACCCAGTACCACTGATCATCATTCATGTGAATATTAATGCTCAAGTGAGCATCTTGAAAGTAATAAAGGAGGAACAGATGAAGCCTGTCTGGAAGGCATACCTCTGGTTCAAATTCTCTCAGCTCTAACCTTGTCACATTGAACAGGCTGCCAAGAAGCTCATGTTGCATCTTCTGAGGTAACTCCATAAAAATTCTTGCTTCAACAAGGGAATCCATCTTGCATAAAGAAATATCAGCCTCAGAGCATGGATTTATCAGACGGAGATATGCAAGGCTAGGAACTGTGATCACCAATGGATAACCTGTGTTGTTCACACAAGCCGCCAATAACATATTTTCCAGTGTGGATGATGTAATGGCTTGAGAAGAATTGCCAGAAAACTCGCAGTTATCAAGTCCCAATTGTTCCATGACAGAGCATGCAGAAGAGACCAGGACTGCAAAATGGCTACCCAAATCCACTTTGTGAAGATACAGGCTCTTAAGGTTACAAAAATTTGAACCTGCTACCATAGGCAACTTGAAGCGAGGATATCTCAGTATCATAATATTGAGTTGAGAAGGGTGGTACTCGATGCCACGACGAAACCATCGGTCCACATGATGTTGGTTATAGACGCGAGAAGACAGCTGGAATAGATCCAAGCATGAGGTATTATCACGGAACAGCAGCAGCTTGTTGTTGAAATCCTCAAACCTTGCCCACTTCTCCTCCAGGCCGTTATCACATCCGACGATCCCAAAGTTCTTCTCGTCATGTGTCGATATCGGGCGCAGAGCGCCAGAGGCTTTTCCACCGCTGCGACAGCACACACGTCTGCACGACTTCTGGGGCCGGGAGGAAGGACATCACAGTGTGGATGAGCTCATCCGGCAGCGCGCTAAGCCGGTCAACAGCGCCAATGACATCCGGGCTACCGGCTTTGCTGTGCTTCGCCATTGGTGCAGGTCACTTCACATCTGATTCCTTCACAAGTGGTTGATTGTTTTCACGGGGAGGTCACGGGTCCAGTTCTCTGGAACCAGATGGCCAAGATTCCTACCGAAGTTAATCACTGGAAAATGGAAAAGGTTCCCAATAGCATAAATTAGAGTGCAAATTATTCATGATTAGATGCAGCCAAAAGAAGTTAAAGCGATAAGAAAAATGAAATCGAGATCTAAAGACCTAATTCCTTCAGGAGATATGAATTTGCTGTCCAAATCTCAGTGCATTCGTGACGCTATCCCTAAGAACTGGCTACGGGTTGGGAACTCTTGGATCCAAGGTTTCCCTCTAGGGCTAACACACTTTGCGTTACGTCTGATTTATAACAAGACTATGCTATCTGCTTAATTTACAGTCAGATTTGTTTAGCATAGCATTGAGAACGCTTAGTTATTATCTTCTACAAAAAAGAACAGTTAGTTATTGAAAACAATGCTCCCGACGTAACTAAGTACAGCGCATCCCAGTCCCTTGTTTTTGTTAGATCTAACCCTAGAATAGAATATCACAAAATCAACCAACGTTTTCGAATGGAAACTATAAAAAAGTATCTACCATTCATCATTCTGCATCAATCCCCCCCCCCCCCGCCCCGGCTCTCTGCTTGAACATAATAGGAACTTCGAACAAATATGAAACAGGTAGTCAAATACCCGGGGTGTGCGTTGCCGTTGCCGTTGCTGTTGCCGAGAGCCCGGGACAAGCAATCGAGCGGGAGTCAAACGCTGAAGCCTCGAGAGTCGAGACACCGGCGCCGGGCCTCCCTTCCGTTCCCGGCTCCAGCGGGCGGCGCAGAAGGCTGCTAGGCTCCGGCGGACGGCGAGCACGCACAGGAGCACCAGAGAGGAGAGGAGAGGAGTAGAGGACTGAGAGAGAGCAGCGAGCCGGCTGCTGGCTGTTGTTTTCTTGCTTTGGACCTTTCGAGATGGGCCGGCGTGTGTATGGGCTTTCGAGATGGGCCACTGGTTGGGTGGAAATGTCGGAATGGAGCAGATATCATCATTTAGCAGATAATTGACTTCTCCTAGGGGTGTAGGCAGAATGTGAAGGATGACATTAAAGTAATCCTGGATGTGCAAAAGGAATCTCTGAATGAGAATACTTGGGCATGCCGTCTGACGTTGGTAGCTCGGTTAATGGGGCTTTCAAATATTTAAAGGACCGAGTGTGGAAACGGGTTCAGGGCTGGCTGGGCTCTGTTTATCAGCTGGAGTAAAGGAAGTGTTAATTAAATCTGTGGCACAAGCAATTGCGACGTACTCGATGTCGTGTTTCAGGCTGCCGAGGGGCCTGTGCCAGCACATTAATGGCCTTCTACGTAATTTCTGGTGGGGAAGCAAGGAAGGCAAGAGGAAGACGTGCTGGGTAGCCTGGGACGACATGGTGAAACCAAAATTCTTTGGGGGTCTTGGCTTCCGCGACATCGAGTTGTTCAATTTAGCTCTGCTTGGCAAGCAAGCCTGGCGGATACAATTGGACGAGAGTTCACTGAGTGCCCGCGTGCTTAAAGCGGTGTATTTTCCGCAGATTGAGTTCATGGAGGCTAGGCTAGGATCAGCACCATCTCGTATCTGGCGTGCCATCCTGGATGGTCGTGATGCTTTGGAACGGGGTCTGATCACAAGGATAGGCGATGGGGAAACTACAGATATTTGGAAATCGAATTGGCTGCCTGGTGATGGTCGGCGCAGGCCTGTGAGGAGTACAGTCGCCGGGGCTCCTCAACGGGTATGCGAATTGATAGACTCTACTACTGCTTCGTGGTATCAACAGAAACTGCATTCCTATTTTGCTCCAGCAGATAGAGAGGCTATCCTGAATATTCCTATTTGTTCTCGCAGACAGACTGACTTTTGGGCTTGACATCATGAGAAAACGGGAGTGTATTCGGTCAGATCAGTGTATCGGATGTTGGTGATTAATAAGGAAAGAGCGACAGCTTATATGAAAAATATGGCTGGGAGGTCTGATCTGAGGGCAGAAGAGAAGGAGTGGCTTGCTTTGTGGAAACTGAATATCCCTTCAAAGATTAGTGTTTTCTTGTGGAGGTTAGCACGTCATTCCCTCCCCACAGGAGATACTCTTCATCATAGAAATATGGCTACTCATGATTGTTGTGCCATTTGTGGAGCACAAGATTCCTGAAAACATTCGTTGATTGATTGCAATCTTGCTAAGTGTGTTTGGGCACTTGAGGTTGAGTCTGTGGTGGATCAGGTGAGCAGCATTCAAGAAACGTATGCTTGAGGCTGGCTGGCGATGGCGCGGGAGACGCTGTCGGATGCAGATTTCGCAAGAGTGTCAGTAATCTTGTGGGCTACTTGGTATGTGTGAAGGAAGGCAATTCATGAGAACTCGTTCCAGAGTCCATTGTCTACTCATTGCTTTGTGGACAGGTTTATGGCTGAACTTGATCAGTTGAAGCCAGAGAAAGTCGCGCCGAGCATAGGACCAAGGGCAAACCGAAGGTGGATTCCACCACCGGAGGGGTCGATTAAGATAAATGTTGATGCTGTCATCTCGAAAAATTCAGGAAGGGCATCAGCAGCAGCGGTTGCCAGGAATGGGGACGATTCTTTTGCTGGGGCTTCAGTTCTAGTAGTTGAAGGCTGTACCGAACCAGAGGTAATGGAAGCTATAGCCTGTCGGGAAGGACTGGCTTTGGCCAGCGATCTAGCTCTGCGGAGGATCAAGGTGGCCTCAGACAACAGTAATGTTGTGAGGAACATTCTTGGGATGGGCATGGGTCCCTATGGCCAAATTGTTCAGGAGATTAAGTCCGGTTCACAAGCGTTTGAACTCTGTGAGTTTGTTCATGAAGGTAGAGCATCTAATGTCGATGCACATAATTTAGCTAGATCGGCATTTTCTTTTGATACTGGGAGGAATGTTTGGTTGTTAGATCCCCCAGCAGGAATTTGTAATCATGTACCACTGGTTTAGTTAATAAAGGTGGTGGTGTGCTAAAAAAGCAGATAATTGATCCATTTTGGCATTTTCTATATTATAAGAGTTGAGCAAATTGATGTTAATTCTCAACCACTTAAATCCAACCCACCTCTCACAGAGTGGCCCACATGTAAGACCGGTCCACCTCAAAACACACGACGAAACCGCGTGAGGACGAAGGAATCGCGAGTTAGAAAATGTTTCCACCGAAAACGAGTGTTTTTTCTCACTTGTGGCTTCTCTACCCGCCCGCGTACCCACCCCGACCCGCCGCCGTCAATCACGTAAGTATTTTCTTTTTGACGTTGTTGTTTCCTTTCCAAGCATTCTATACAAGGAAACGATTCTTCCACGCATCAATCACGCAGCGAGTTGTCCCTCCGCGCCTATACCTCGCTCTGTTTCCTTTTTGGCGATGTTGTTTCCTTTCCAAGCATTCTATACAGGGAAACCAGCGAATCAATGAGGGCATAGTTTCCTATTATCACACAATTCAATCAATGAGGGTAAAATTTCCTATTACACGATTGAATCACGGGAAAATTTTCCTATGAACCGGCGAGTCAATGAGGGTATAGTTTCCTATTATCACACCATTCAATCATTCATGATTGATTTGTTTCCTTATTGTCATCACGAATGGGGTCTTTCCTTTCACGGTTGATTTGTTTCCTTACGGTCATTACAGATCTTTTCTTTCTTAAAACGAAAGAGATCATCACGGCTGGGATGTTTCCTTTCTTAAAAATTTCCTATTAGCCAACGAATCAATCAGAGTATAATTTCCAATTATCACACAATTCAATCAATGAGGGTATAAATTTCCAATTTGCTCACGATTCAATCACGGAAAGGAATTAGGAAAAACAATAAAAACTGTGGATGGAAAGGAATTAGTAAAGAAAAAAATGATTCATCTATACAACACCATATTTTCACCCCTCGCCATTCATTAGGAAACAACGTCGTCGTGGCCGTGAATCAAGACGTATGATCCTACCTTTTTATTTTTCCAATCGTGAAAATCTAAATCTTTGGTTTCCTAAATTGCCACTAATTACACTGAGTGCATGATCACCGCATGTGTTTTTCTTATTTTGTGCCTACTCACATTGATCGCCTACCAAAAAGAGTGCATAATTATGTGTACTTCCTTCCTAATTTTTGTGTGGCTGTCATTGACATAATTTCCTTGTGAGTGACGTCGTAATTTTTGTGTGGCTGTCATTGACATAATTTCCTTGTGAGTGACATAATGACGCGGTAATTACTTTTGTTTCCTTCCTTTCATGTTCTCCAGTTTGGTATAAATCCCAACGGGAGGAGAGGCAGTCCCGCCCGTCGGGAGGCCGCGAGCCCGCCGCCGGTCGGGAGGCCGCGCCCGCGGGGGAGGACCCCGCCCCGCCGCCCAGGAGACCGCACTCGAGGGCGAGGACACCGGCCTCGATCCCGCTGTCACCCGGGAGGACTCCGTCGCCGCCAGCAGCCTCAACACCGTCGTCGGCCGAGAGGCCGCGCCTGTAGGGGAGGACGCTGGGATCGACCCCGCGGCCACTAGGGAGGAGGACCCCATCACCGCCGCCCAGGAGACCGCGCCCGAGGGCGAGGACACCGGCCTAGATACCGCTACCACTCGGGAGGGCTTTGCTGCCGCTGCTCCACGTCGTCCACGTCTGCTACCCTGCACCTCCTACAGCCCACCGCCACGGCACGCCTCCTCACCGACCCCGCCCCCAACTTCGCCTCTACGTAGCAGCCCACCGGCAGGAGGAGGCAGCGGTGAGGAGCTGCAGGCGGTCACCACAGCGCCGACGGGAGGAGGCAGAACAGCCGTGGGCTGCACTGGGGACGAGGAGGAAGTCGTCGCCACTGCGGATCTACTCCTTGAGGAGGCGCGGTGAGGCCGGGATGGAGCAGTGGCGCCAGGAGGAAGAACGAGATGACCACACTGATTGTGTCGACACCAGTAATGCTGTTGGGTGCCATAGAGGTCTAATTTGATCCTTTTCCATCCGATTTCAGTTGAGTTTGATTGATCACTTGTGTCGTTGCCGATGATTTGTGCAGGTAGTAGAGCAATTTTAGTCATGGAGTGGGATGATTGTTCATCCCCACTTTCCCATGGAGCAGTACACTAGGAAGTTTACTCCCGTCTGATTCTTGTGTAGATAGCTTCATTGTTTACGGAATCATGCACATGAGGTGTGTGCTATGGCGTTAGTATTTGCTATTATGTCTCTGTAGTCTACATTGTGGTCATTTAGGATTGGTTATTGATTTTATTGATCTTAGCATTTATTAGTATAGATTTTTGCAACAGCACTAGCAGGTGTGCAATAGTTAATATTGTTGTATGAAGGTGTTTTTTAATGTTATAATCTCTTTATTTTAGATGATTTGTTTCGACAAATTGAAAAACAGATCTTGGTTTAAGGCATTTGATAAATTTTCACCATAAATAAGTGACGAGGGCTCTATTCTATAAGACTATAACTCGGATTTGTTTATAATACTTTTGCTCCATGATGGTTGTGTTTCTCTCTCAAAAAATAATATATTTCATCTATCTCTTTTCTCATTGTAGTATAGATATAAATCTGTCTCAATTGTGTCACTGAGTGGTAGTGTTATGTTTTCCTTACAAGGTAGGTAGCACTTTGTTTTCTCTAATTGCTTCAAGCATCAAAGGTTCTTAAGAGAGATACACGCAGGTTCATTACTAATAAATTCTCAACGGAAAGCACATCAGATTGATTGCTTATAATGTTAGACTAGTTTAGATTATCTAATTTTCATGTTGACTGTAGAATGGATGAAGGGAACCAAGGTCTGTTATGCCCCATATTTCATATGGTAAATTATTTCTGGTAAAAGAACTATTTCACATGGTGGCATTAGCAATTTAAATTTTGAGGAAAGGATAAGATCTGCGTGGAAGTAGTTTGTTCTATGAGGTGCTGTCGACAAGCAATATGGATGTAATGCTTCTCAAGATGTGTGCCAAAAATTAGGCTGCAGCTAAAAGTTCAACCCTGGTATGCCATAAACATTTATTTTCAAAAATTCAGAAAATAGGGAATAGCATCAAGTTGGTTACATTACATTTCTTTCCTCGACATTTTCTTTGTACTGTTTTATATTTGATAATTCAAGGTTTCATTAGCATGGAAAGGAAAAAATAAAAATAATTTAGGGACAAGCCCCAACCATAGCTTTTGCTTTGAATGCATTGGATTATTGAACCAAATTAGCATGGAAGGGTTGTTGGTGCTGACCATGGATGGTATGTAGTGCTTTGTTGTCCTTTTACTTTTTTTGCGAAAGTTGCTCTTCTACTTTTGATTGAATTAAATTCCGGTTCAAGAAAACTCGATGTGTCAAGTTTCATTCATAATTCCTAAGCATGATGTTTTGGAATGGATCATATATCACGTCATAGTTATATTGTTTGATTTATATTCTTGCTAGCCATCAACTCAGTAAATTGTTTAGAAAGTAATAACATCCTTGCGCCTCCAACTTTTCTTTGGTTCACTTATAGTTTAGGAAAGTAAATAATGGAATTAGGGTGTAGTTCTTTTTTGTTTTGAAGTAAGCAGCTTCCATTGGAGAGGAATCAAATTATGTTTTCTTCCATTCCTTTTGCACCAGCTTAAAAATTGTGAATATGTCCCAGTTCATTCCTATGAAATTTGGTTAACAAGCATACATGTTGGCATTGTTTATGTAAAAAGTATCATCACTAGCTTTTGATAACTATGTGTCTTTCATATATCTGATACACTACTTGGTTTTGCCCCGGTCAGATTTCATTGTTCTTCAAGCTTTTGGCTTTTTATAGCTGTCAATCAAGGTTTGATGCTTGAGGGAAACCTTGATGATTCACTATGTTCGCATGTTAGGATTTTCTTGACAATGATGTACTTGGATTCAAAAACTGAACTACAGCAGATTGAGTGGCTCATCAGGTTCTAGCTCCTCAGGTGCCAGTGACTTATAGAGTATTGCTCTTAAAATGAACCATAGAACTTATAGAGTATGAGCTGCAATTTATTGTTAATGATCCATAACACAAGTAGACAACCTTGTTAGATAATACCAATGCACATTACTGTACTTGCACTTTTGGAAATGGTCTTTGGTTCTTGTTCATTTTGTGCCATTTAAGTGATGTGTGATGTGGTATTAAATTATTGAGCTTTTATGCAGACCAACTTCCTTCGAAAAGTTTTGTATTTGGGTTTTGGTCTGGGAGCCATTTTTTGGACACGGATAAAAACCAGAAACAACAACTGTTTTGAAAAGAAATGATTAGAATTTCTACTTAGATCATATATTTTGCTTGCTTATTTCTCTCTTTATTGCGCAGAGCTTCAGAAAAATGGCGACAAGGAGATGCTGGAGGCTAGAGCGGATGCATCAAGGACGAGGGCGCTACACTTACACCCGTACCAAGCACACCCGGATGACACTAGAATGGTCCTTCTGCTGTGAGGACTGGGTTGCTGCAGATGGGTAATAGGGAAAGATCTACTGAAGCTGGAAGTTCCTTTCTGTAGGATATGATGCCCTAGACCTTTGTGATGCATATATAAAAATATTATATCGATTGTTTGTACATTTTTTAATCGCTGCTTATATTGATTCAGTTGCAACCAACTTGAAATTTACAGTTAACAGGGGAGACATTTTACTCAGTGAGGTTGCCAGAGAGATACTGACAAGAGATAAAATAACAACTGTCGATCTTATTATAAATTGTTACCTCCAAGCTTCCATGTTTATTCCTCTAGCACCAGGCTAAATTCGTTTTTGAGTTTAACCATCTTTATTTAGTTTCATTTCAGTATTTCTATGATACCAGGTAAGATCAGCATACCATCGGGAGGTGGGTATGTGTGGTGTGGGGTGGGGGATGGGGTTGGCGGGTAGGGGAGAGGGGGGCGAATTCGGCGGCGATAGCCACCGAAGACGCATGGAAGAGGGTGGGGCGGGGGCGAACTTGAGATTGATACGAGTGGAAGAATATTATTTAAACATTGAGAGTAGGCATAATTTTGGTATTGAATATATCCATATTTTTATAATTCATAAATATAATTTCGTTTTTGAGTTTAACCATCTTTAGTTTAATTTCAGCATTTCTATGATACCAGGTAAGATCAGCATGGCATCGGGTGGTGGGTATGTGTGGTGGTGGTGGTATGGTGTGGGGTGGGGGGGGGGGTTGGCGGGTGGGGGGGAGGGGGCGGATTCGGCGGCTAGGGAAGAGGGTGGGGGCGAACATGAGATTGATACGAGTGGAAGAATGTTATTTAAACATTGAGAGTAGGCATAATTTTGGTATTGAATATATCCATATTTTTTAATTTATAAATATAAATTCGTTTTTGAGTTTAACCATCTTTAGTTTAAATTCAGCATTTCTATGATACCAGGTAAGATTAGCATGCCATCGGGAGGTGGGTATGTGTGGTGGTAGTGGTGTGTGTGGGGGCTTGGCGGGTAGGGGGAGAGGGGGCGGATTCGGCGGCAATAGCCGCTGAAGACACAGTGAAGAGGGTGGGACCAGGGCGAACATGAGATTGATACGAGTGGAAGAATGTTATTTAAACATTGAGAGTAGGCATAATTTTGGTATTAAATATATCCATATTTTTATAATTTATAAATATAATTTCGTTTTTGAGTTTAACCATCTTTAGTTTAATTTTAGCATTTCTATGATACTAGGCAAGATCAACATGACATCAGGAGGTGGGTATGTGTGGTGGTGGTGGTGTGGGGGGGTTGGCGGGTAGGGGGAGAGGGGGCGGATTCGGCGGTGATAGCCGCCGAAGACGCAGGGAAGAGGGTGGAGCGGGTGCGAACATGAGATTGCGAGTGGAAGAACTATAGATGGTTGATGGTTTGAAAATACAATGCCATGTTAGTGCTATAGTTATTGTTATGTTTCAAATAATATAGTAATATTCAATGAAATATGATGGTTTGATATACGGTTGGAATTGAAAGTATGTCATGTATCCTTTTAATTGACAAGTTCAAGATTTATGCGGTTTTTATTGATTTATTAATGGTTTATGTTGTAAATTGTAAACAAGTGTCATAATTAATTATGATGGAATGTTAACATATCAACAACTCAGGATACGTTATGTGGTTTGTAATTTTTGATATCTTAATTTGTATACAATTTTTTTATATCACACACGTATCGTGCGTGCACTTCCACTAGTCTATGCAAGATTGCAAAGTTTCATGGAGGGAATATGCATGAGGCAGCGGGAGTAATGTGCTATTGACCTAGATGTTATGGTTAAAAACATCTGAGAAAAGATCCATGTGTTTTTTCCATAGCAAGATAGAAGCAGAGTGATGAATGCAGTCCATTTGTTCAAAAATATTGACCCAAACCATGACTAACAAACAGAATGGAACTCACGAGTCCCATCTGACTCAGCTTATGCATGACAACATCAGTTCAACGCAAAATGAGGGCTCATGCCACTCATGACAACACTTTTTTTTGAATTACACAGTACAACGGAGACACTCACAACACACGCACACTCACTCATATGAACGCACGCGCGTCAACTCTACCCCTAGGAGCATCTTCGAAGACCGGACTGGCACATCCTCAAAATTGACAAAGTCGCCATAGTCTCTCGGTGTCGACAGGAACGTCGCCTACCACTGAAAGCACAACACCGTTAAATTCGCTCTCACGAGGAGTCGAACCCAAGACCTGACAAATTATTACTGACAATATCATAACAACATATGAATGTCTCCATTATATGAAACGCAAGAGGGCGCAAGACCTTAGATGTTGTGCCTTGAAGCTGGATATGAGGAAGGCGTATGTCGATCGGGCATCCCTGGGCCCACCAACACATGTGGGCCATACCTGGGAGATAAGTTCCTGTACACTTGGACTACTCGACTAGTGGGCCATGGTGCTGGTACCGTGAACCACAAGGCAAGACAAGGCGGACAAGGACTTGTACTAAGACTAGGATAGCTTTCCATACCTTGTATAGGCTACTCCGGGTCCTACTCGAATAGAACCCTTGTACCAATCCAACTTGTAACCCTGCCTCTCGTGGCATATAAGGCGAGGCAGGGACCCCTCTCAAAACATACGCAATCAATACAGAGCCACACAGCATACAGGACGTAGGGTATTACGCACATTGCGGCCCGAACCTGTCTAATTGTGTGCCCCGTGTCTCACCATCGTATTCCTGATCTCGGCGAGCCCCACCGCACAATCTACTACTTCGGGTACCCCGTTGTAGGCTCGGTGTCTAAAACACTAACAGCTGGCGTGCCAGGTAGGGGATCTCGTCATTGATCCGCTGGCGAACTCGATGGCTCTCGTCATCATCAAGCCGACCGTCGCTTTCCAGCAAGGCGACACCTTCGTCTTTGGCTCCTGGGTTTGCGTTGCTGACGGCGCCGGATCGTTCCTGCGTTTCTTGGCATCAACTCCGGGGTCAAAGCTCAAGTCCTCAACGCTTACGCAAGCTTCGATGGAAGAATTCGTCAAAAATTTCGGCAAAATTTCGATCTCTGATCCACTCAGAGAACTCGAGTCAGAGTTCGAGTACAACTCGACTTCGTCTCCTATTCAGCCTGAGTTGCTCCCTTTGGCTTCACAGCTTGCCCTCAGCCTGGATAACATCCCAGCACCACTTTTCTTCGGCCATCGCCATGTCAGTGCCGCTTACCAAGCTGCGCTGAAGCGCCTCATGTGCTCTGGCTCGAAGATCGTGCTCGAGTACTCTTCGGATTCGGACGTCAACCTCGACTACTATTCGGATTCCTCTGAGTTCGAGTTTGACTATGGTTCGGATTCTACTAAAGTACAACAATTGTCTGGCCCTGCTCATGGACTGGTGATCACATCGACACCTGAGGGTAGATTTGTCTATTGGCCTGAGCATGTGCCTGCTGATCTCACCTTGGATAATCAAGAGTGCTTCATCACTTGTCTCGACAACTTACCTTTCCAGGAAGGTGCCAAGCTTGTTGATTATGACACCGATATGGAGCTCATTGAGAGTACGGGTACTCATTCACCTTATCGGGAAGTTTTCGTCGTTGATGCATCTACTCCGCAAGGACATCGTGCCAATTATCGTTTTCCGGATGATGTGTCTGATGATGAACTCTCTGCTAATGCTCCTGCTGATGAAACTGCGGAGGCCAAGACTGCACGTCACTAACGCAATGCTGATCGTGCAACCCTTCGTCGGGAACTCGCGGAAGCTCTACCTACTCGTAATCTTCAAGAGGCTCCGGATGCGGTAGCTACTCGTCAATATCGCACTCCAGACTAAGCTATCAATGCGATCAATCTACTTGGTCACTCTATGCCTCGTGACAGGGTGGCTGCTGAAGTTGCGAAGTTGGCTGAGCTAGCCTACACTATGCTACGCCAGAATACCAGTGCTCCTAGTCACCACGGCAGTAGTGGAGGTGCTCATCGTCTCACACCCACTCCTCAACGTACCCGTTCGGAAGCTAGGAACAGGGCTAAAGATGGTGAAGGCAGCGTTACTAGCAAGTCGGGAGACTCTCACTATGATGCTCGCACAACAATCAACGCCAGACACGCTGAGCGTGAGACACAAAAAGATGCAGATTCTAATTCTTTTCCTGCTTTCTCTGCTCGACTTCAAGCTCTGCTTCTTCCGGAGAAATTCAAGCCTTATGGCATCTCTAAATACGATGGCAAGCAAGATCCAAAGCAGTGGTTGTGCTGTTATGCTATGTCTATCACTAATGCCGGGGGCAATGATGATACTAAGTGTATCTATTTCCCTTTTGTCCTGGAGCAAGAGCCTCTCACATGGTTCGAGTCTCTCAAACATGGCTCCATTGACAACTGGGGACAACTCAAGCACCGCTTCACCAGCAACTTTTCGGGTTCTCTGGGCCGTCATGGTACTCGGATGGACCTTGCCCTGATCAAGCAAAAACAAGGCGAAACTCTTCGCGAGTACATGCGCCGCTTCTTTGAGAAAAGGGCCACTGTTGTTGATGTTATCGAGAAAGAAGTCATTGATACCTTCCAGGATGGTTTTTATGACTATAGGCTTTTCCAAGACTTCGGTCGCGCTCGCCCAGCAAACATCACCAAGCTCAAGGAGATGATCACTCACTGGGCGGACGAGGAAGACAAGGTTCGGAATCGGTTCAAGCATCTTCGCAACAACCAGAACAACAACAACAACAATGCTGGAGGAAGCAGTAGTGGCAAGGAACAGTAGGGCAATCACCAGGGTAATAACTACTCGAGCAATCCCAATCGCAAGTGCAAGCTCGACAACACTGTTGCAGCCATGGAAACTATTGCCAAGACTGAAGATGATTCTCACAGGGCAACATTGACCAAGCAGAAATGCCCATGGCACCCAGTGGGCGATCATACTATAGAGCAGTGTTACCAACTTCGTCGTGCGCTGAAGAATACACCTGAGCCAACACAAATAAACCCGAGGTTTCGTAAACACAAGGGGAAGAAGGCTAATACAGACAAAGACACTGGGTTTCAACATCCCTCCAACATTGTCAATGTCATATTTGGTGGGATTCCAACCAAGCGCATGCAGAAACTTGCACTCAGGGAGATTATGTCCATCCAACCAGCAGCTCCTACTTTTCTGAAGTGGTCTGAAACTCCAATTACCTTCTCAAGGGCGGATCAATGGACTAGTTTCTCTGAACCAGGATGATACCCTCTCGTTCTGGATCCAGTGGCGGTAGGCTCCAGACTCACTAAGGTTCTTATTGATGGTGGTAGCTGTCACAATGTCCTATTTGCCAAGACCTTGAAGAAGATGGGCCTGGATATCACCAATATGCTTACCAAGACCAACTCGCCGTTCTATGGTATCATCCCGCGCAACGCAGCTGTTCCTTTGGGTTCAGTTGTACTACCCGTCACCTTTGGGACTAAGGATCATTATCGCACCGAGTACATCAAGTTCGAGGTTGCTGACTTCGAGACTTCTTACCATGCCATCCTCGGCAGACCTGCTCTAGCCAAGTTCATGGCTATTCCACACTACGTGTACCTCGTACTCAAGACGTCGAGTCCCAAAGGAGTTCTTTCATTGCAAGGGGATTTGAAGCGTTCTTACGACTGCGACACTGAAGCTGTAGAACTTGCTTCGACAACTCAAGTACCCAATGCTATGATGGAAGTTTTCGCTGCAGCCAAAAAGCTTGCTCCAAGCGAGCTGGAGGTTCCTAAGAAGACAGACAACAATAACAAGCCTGCACCGACTGGTGATGTCCTGCTCAAAGCCATTGACCTTGGTACTGGTGATAGCAGCAAGACGACCATGATCAGTGCACAACTTGATCCTAAATAGGAAGATGCGCTCGTCAACTTCCTTTGGGCTAACCGTGATATCTTTGCTTGGAAGCCATCTGACATGCCAGGTGTGCCCAGGAGGTTGATCAAGTACTCACTCAACGTCGATCCTAATGCTACCCCCAAGAGACAACACCTTCGTCGCTTTGCTGATGATCGGAGGGATGCTATCAAGAAAGAGCTTGCCAAACTACTCGCGGCTGGCTTCATCCGGGAAGTTTTTCACCCGCAATGGCTTGCTAACCCTGTGCTCGTCAGAAAGAAGAACTCTAATGATTGGAGGATGTGTGTCGACTACACTGATCTCAACAAGCATTGCCCCAAGGATCCCTTCGGGTTGCCGTGGATTGATCAAGTCATTGACTCTACGGCGGGCTGTGCTCTACTTTGTTTCCTGGATTGCTACTCCGGATATCATCAAATTGTAATCAAGGAATCTGATCAAGAGAAGACCGCATTTATCACCCTATTTGATGCTTATTATTACACAACAATGTCCTTCAGGTTGAAAAATGCTGGTGCTACTTATCAAAGAGCTATCCAAGCGTGCTTCAAGAGGCAGCTTCACAAGAATGTGGAAGCATACGTGGATGATGTCGTTGTAAAGACTAGGGATCCAGACGTGCTCATCATGGATCTTGAGGAAACTTTTGCTTCACTACGTGAGTACCAATGGAAGCTCAACCCCAACAAATGTGTCTTTGGCGTATCATCTGGAAAACTACTCGGGTTCATCATCAGCCATCATGGCATCGAAGCAAATCCCGAGAAGATTACTGCCATCTCCAACATGCAAGCTCCGACTACTATCAAAGATGTCCAAAAGCTCACTGGTTGTATGGCATCACTCAATCGCTTCATCTCGCGACTTGGAGAACGGGGTCTACCTTTCTTCAAACTACTCAAGCGGCAGGAGAAGTTTACATGGACAACTGAAGCTGATCAAGCTCTTTCTCAGCTCAAGGAGTTCTTATCCAAGCCTCCAGTCCTTACAGCTCCTCTGCCCAATGAAGAGCTCTTGCTGTCGTTGAGCGGCAGGAGGAAGGGCATGGTTACCCTGTCCAGAGGCTGATATATTTCGTCAGTGAAGTACTTTCAGAGTCCAAGGCTCGCTACTCTCCGGTACAGAAGCTACTCTATGCGGTTCTGATTATTTCACGGAAGCTCTGCCATTACTTCGACGAGTACAAGATTTCTGTGGTTACCAGCTACCCGCTTGGCAAGATATTGCATAATCGGGACTCCACAGGAAGGATTTCTAAATGGGTTGTAGAGCTTGGCGCTCTATCGCTCGAGTTCAAGTCTCGTACTGCTATCAAGTCTCAAGCCTTGGTTGATTTCATGGCTGAGTGGCGGGAAAATCAAGTCCCAACTCCAATTGAGCGTCCAGAATATTGGGTCATGTACTTTGATGGTTCCCTCAAGTTGGAAGGCGCTGGTGCCGGGGTACTTCTGTCGACCGGGCATCCCTAGGCCCACCAACACATTGTGGGCCATACCCGGGAGATGAGTTCCTATACACTTGGACTACTCGACTAGTGGGCCACGGTGCTGGTATCGTGGACCACAAGGCAAGACAAGGCGGACAAGGACTTGTACTAAGACTAGGATAGCTTTCCATACCCTGTATAGGCTACTCCGGGTCCTACTCGAATAGTACCCTTGTACTAATCCGACTTGTAACCCTGCCTCCCTTGACATATAAGGCGAGGCAGGGATCCCTCTCAAAACATACGCAATCAATACAGAGCCACGCAGCATACATGACGTAGGGTATTATGCACATTGCGGCCCGAACCTGTCTAATTGTGTGCCCTGTGTCTCACCATCATGTTCCTGATCTCGGCGAGCCCCACCGCACAATCTACTACTTCGGGTACCCTGTCGTAGGCTCGGTGTCTAAAACACTAACAGCTGGCGCGCCAGGTAGGGGATCTCGTCGTTGATCCACTGGCGAACTCGATGGCTCTAGTCATCATCAAGCCGACCGTCACTTTCCAGCAAGGTGACACTTTCATCTTTGGCTCTTGGGTTTGTGTTGCTGACGGCACCAGATCGTTCCTGCGTTTCTTAGCATCAACTCCGGAGTCAAAGCTCAAGTCCTCGACGCTTACGCAAGCTTCGATGGAAGAATTCATCGACAATTTCGGCGAAATTTCGATCTCTGACCCCCTCAGAGAACTCGAGTCGGAGTCCGAGTACAACTCGACTTCATCTCCTATTCAGCCTGGATAGCATCCCAGCATCACCTCTCTTCGGTCATCGCCATGTCAGTGTTGCTTACCAAGCCGCATTGAAATGCCTCATGTGCCCTGGCCCGAAGATCGTGCTCGAGTACTCTTCGGATTCGGACGTCAACCTCGACTACTATTCGGATTCATCTGAGTTCAAGTTTGACTACGGTTCGGATTTTGCTGAAGTACAACAACTGTCCGGCCCTGCTCAAGGACTGGTGATCACATCGACACCTGAGGGTAGATTCGTCTACTGGCCTGAGCATGTGCCTGCTGATCTCACACTGGATGATCAGGAGCGCTTTATCGCTTGTCTCGACAACTTACCCTTCCAGGAAGGAGCCAAGCTTGTTGATTATGACACTGATACTAAGCTCATTAAGAGTACGGGTACTTATTCGTCGCATCGAGAAGTTTTCGTCGTTTATGCAACTACTCCGCAAGGGCATCGTGCTAACTATCGCTTTCTGGATGATGTATCTGATGATGAACTCTCTGCCAATGCTCCTGCTGATGAAACCGCGGAGGCCAAGACTGCACGTCGCCAGCGCAATGCTGATCGTGCAACCCTTCGTCGGGAACTCGCGGAAGCTCTACCTACCCGTAATCTTCAAGAGGCTTTGGATGCGGTAGCTACTCGTGAATATCGTACTCCAGAGGAAGCTATCAATGCGATCAATCTACTTGGTCGCTCTATGCCTCGTGACAGGGCGGCTGCTGAAGTTGCGAAGCTGGCTGAACTAGCCTATACTATGCTACGTCAAAATACCAGTGCTTCTAGTCACCATGGCAGCAGTGGAGGTGTTCATCGTACCACTCCCACTCCTCAACGCACTCGTCCGGAAGCTAGCAACAAGGGCAAGGGCGATGATGGCAGCGTCAACAGCAAGTCGGGAGACTCTCGCTACAATGCTCACACAATAATCAACGCCAGACGCGCTGAGCGTGAGAAGCAAAAGGATGCTGACTCTGATTCTTTTCCTGCTTTCTCTGCTCAACTTCAAGCTCTGTTTCTTCCGGAGAAATTCAAGCCTTACGGTATTTCTAAATATGATGGCAAGCAAGATCCTAGGCAGTGGTTGTGCTATTATGCTCTGTCCATCACCAATGCCGGGGGCAATGATGATACCAAGTGTATCTATTTCCCTTTTGTTCTGGAGCAAGAGCCCCTCACATGGTTTGAATCTCTCAAACGTGGCTCCATCGACAACTGGGGACAACTCAAGCACCGCTTCACCAGCAACTTCGCGGGTTCTCTGGGCCGTCATGGTACTCGGATGGACCTTGCCCTGATCAAGCAAAAACAAGGCGAGACTCTTCGCGAGTACATGCGCTGCTTCTTTGAGAAAAGGGCTACTGTTGTTGACGTTACCGAGAAAGAAGTCATTGATACCTTCCAGGATGGTTTCTATGATGATAGGCTTTTCCAAGACTTCGGTCGTGCTCGCCCAGCCAACATCACCAAGCTCAAGGAGATGATCACTCACTGGGCGGACGAGGAAGATAAGGCTCAGAATCGGTTCAAGCATCTTCGCAACAACCAGAACAACAACAACAACAATAACAATGCTGGAGGAAGCAGTAGTGGCAAGCAACAGCAGGGCAACCACCAGGGTAATAACTACTCGAGCAATCCTCATCGCAAGCGCAACCCCGATAACACTATTGCTGCCATGGAATCTACCGCCAAGACTGAAGATGATCCTCACTGGGCAACATTGACCAAACAGAAATGCTCATGGCACCCAGAGGGTGATCATACTACAGAGCAGTGTTACCAACTTCGATGTGCATTGAAGAACACACCCGAACCAACGCACCTAAACCCGCGATTTCGTAAACACAAGGGGAAGAAGGCTAATACCGACAAAGACACTGGGTTTCAGCACCCCTCCAACACTGTCAATGTCATATTTGGTGGGATTCCAACCAAGCGCATGCAGAAGCTAGCACTCAGGGAGATCATGTCCATCCAACCAGCAGCTCCCACTTTTCTCAAGTGGTCTGAAACCCCCATTACCTTTTCAAGGGCGGATCAATGGACTAGTTTCTCTGAGCCAGGACGATATCCTCTCGTTCTGGATCTAGTGGTGGCAGGCTCCAGGCTTACCAAGGTTCTCATTGATGGTGGCAGCAGTCTCAATGTCCTGTTTGCCAAAACTCTGAAGAAGATTGGCCTGGATATCACCAATATGCTTACCAAGACCAACTCACCGCTCTATGGTATCATCCCGGGCAACGCAGCTGTTCCTTTGGGTTCAGTTGTACTACCCGTTACCTTTGGGACTAAGGATCCCTATCGCACCGAGTACATCAAGTTTGAGGTTGCTGACTTCGAAACTTCTTACTAGGGATGAAAGTGGTACGGATATTATCCGTCCGACCGACCAACCGAAAGGGTCAGACACTCAAATGGTAAGACCGTATTCGAATCCAGACATTTAATATCCGTAACTATCCGTACCTAGTATCCGAAAATTCAAAGTTAAATTTCTATGATCCAAATATTATGAATATCATTATTCGACCCAAAATATACTGTCCGTATCCGTATTCGATCCGAGAATTCAGTTCGAGAAAGAAAAATTATCTGTATCTGTATCCACAGTATCCGTCTGTATCCGATCCATTTTCATCCCTACTTCTTACCATGCCATCCTCGGCAGGCCTGGTCTCGCTAAGTTCGTGGCTATTCCGCACTATGTGTACTTGGTTCTCAAGATGCCGAGCCCCAAAGGAGTTCTTTCATTGCAAGGGGATCTGAAGCGTTCTTATGACTGCGATACAGAAGCCGTAGAACTTGCCTCGACTACTCAAGTACCCAATGCGATGATGGAAGTCTTCACTACCGCTAAAAAGCTTGCTCCGAGCGAGCTGGAGGTTCCTGAGAAGACTGACAACAACAACAAGCCTGCACCGTCTGGTGATGTCCTGCTCAAAGCCATTGACCTCGGTACTGGTGACAGCAGCAAGACAACCATGATCAGTGCACAGCTTGATCCTAAATAGGAAGATGCGCTCGTCAACTTTCTTCTGGCTAACCGTGATATCTTTGCATGGAAGCCATCCGACATGCCAGGTGTGCCCAAGAGGTTGATCGAGCATTCACTCAACGTCGATCCTAACGCTACCCCCAAGAGACAACATCTTTGTCGCTTTGCTGATGACCGCAGGGCTACTATCAAGAAAGAGCTCGCTAAACTGCTCGCGGCCGGCTTCATCCGGGAAGTCTTTCACCCGCAATGGCTTGCTAACCCTGTGCTCGTCAGGAAGAAGAACTCTAATGATTGGAGGATGTGTGTCGACTACACTGATCTCAACAAGCATTGCCCCAAGGATCCTTTTGGGTTGCCGCTGATTGATCAAGTCATTGACTCTACGGTGGGCTGTGGTCTACTCTATTTCCTGGATTGCTACTCTGGATATCATCAAATTGCAATCAAGGAATCTGATCAAGAGAAGACCGCATTCATTACCCTGTTTGGTGCTTATTGTTACACAACAATGTCCTTCGGGTTGAAAAATGTTGGTGCTACATATCAAAGGGCTATCCAAGCGTGCTTCAAGAAGCAGCTTCACAAGAATGTGGAAGCATACATGGATGACGTCGTTGTAAAGACTAGGGATCCATACATGCTTATCACAGATCTTGAGGAAACTTTCGCTTCGCTACGCGAGTACCAATGGAAGCTCAACCCCAACAAATGCGTCTTTGGCATATCATCTGGAAAACTACTCGGGTTCATCATCAGCCATCGTGGCATCGAAGCAAATCCCGAGAAGATTACTGCCATCTCCAACATGCAAGCTCCGACTACTATCAATGATGTCCAGAAGCTTACTGGTTGTATGGCATCACTCAATCGCTTCATCTCGCGACTTGGAGAACGGGGTCTACCTTTCTTCAAGTTACTCAAGCGGCAAGAGAAGTTTACGTGGACAACTGAAGCTGATCAAGCTCTTTCTCAGCTCAAGGAGTTCTTATACAAGCCTCCAGTCCTCATAGCTCCTCTGCCCAATGAAGAGCTCTTGCTCTACATTGCTGCGACTACTAATGTCGTCAGTACTGCTATTGTCGTTGAGCGGGAGGAAGAAGGTCGTGGCTACCCTATCCAGAGGCCTGTCTATTTCGTCAGTGAAGTACTCTCAGAGTCCAAGGCTCGCTACCCTCCGGTACAGAAGCTACTCTATGCGGTTCTGATTACTTCACGGAAGCTCCGCCACTACTTCGACGAATACAAGATTTCTGTGGTCACTAACTACCCGCTTGGCGAGATATTGCACAACTGGGACTCCACAGGAAGAATTTCTAAATGGGCCGTAGAGCTTGGCGCTCTATCGCTCAAGTTCAAGCCTTGCACCGCTATCAAGTCTCAGGCCTTGGTTGATTTCATGGCTGAATGGCGAGAAAATCAAGTCCCAACTCCAATTGAGCATCCAGAACACTGGGTCATGTACTTTGACGGTTCCCTCAAGTTGGAAGGCGCAGGTGCCGGGGTACTTCTGATTTCTCCCAAGGGCGAACAATTCAAATATGTTTTGCAGATCTTCTGGAAGGTCTCAAACAACGAAGCTGAATATGAAGCTCTACTGCATGGTCTTCGCCTTGCAGTCTCTCTTGGCATTACACGACTACTTGTTTATGGTGATTCTTTGGTGGTCATCAATCAAGTCAACGATTCTTGGGATCGTAATGCTGAGAATATGGATGCGTACTGTCAGGAGGTATGCAAACTCGAGAACAAATTCCATGGTCTCGAGTTCCATCATGTGATCCGTGATAACAATGTTGCTGCGGATGTCTTGTCGAAGCTGGGATCTACACGAGCTCAAGTGCCAGCTGGAATCTTTGTCCAAGAACTCCACAAACCATCAATTCCGGAACAATCATCTTCACCCACGACTACTTCAGTTCAACCTCATCAAGAAGTGCTTATGATTGATGTGGACTGGAGAACCCCTTTCATCGACTACATTAAACATCAGTTGATTCCTGAAGACAAGTCAGAAGCCGAGCGCATCTCACGCCGCGTCAAGGCTTATGCTCTAGTTGGAGATCAACTCTACAAGCGAGGCGCAAGTTCTGATGTACTCATGAAGTGCGTCTCTCGCGAAGAAGGCAAGGAAATCTTGGAGGAGACACACAAAGGAATCTGTGGCAATCACGCTTCTTCCCGCACCTTGGTGGGAAAAGTGTTCAGATGTGCTTTCTACTGGCCTACAGCTCTTGCTGATGCAGAGGGACTAGTCAAGAAGTGCTAAGGATGCCAATTCTTCGCCAAGCAACAACACGTTCTTGCCTACAAGCTCATCACAATACCACCAACTTGGCCTTTCGCTTGCTGGGGGCTCGATATGATTGGTCCTCTCCCAAATGCGCCAGGGGGATTCAACAGAGTTCTGGTGGCTATCGACAAGTTTACCAAGTGGATTGAGGTCAAGCCTGTTACCTGACCTGCCCCAAGGCTGATAGAGTCCTCGACTTCTTGGATGAAATCGTACATCGCTATGGGTTCCCTAATCGCATCATCACAGACCTGGGTTTGAATTTCAACAATCACCAGTTCTGGGAGTACTGCGAGAACAGTGGAATTGACGTCCGATACGTCTCTGTTGCTCACCCACATGCCAACGGCCAAGTGGAATGTGTATCTTTCAGTCTCTCCACAAGTGGACGAGGCTGGACTCCAGCATCCCTGGGCTCGAAAAGATTGGCTACTGGCTCGGCTGCTTCAGTCAAGGCTTTCAACTCTGTGTGCAGGCCTTCGGCTTCTTTGATCTTGATCTTCAACGACTGCATACATGTCAACAAGTCATTCCAGCCCGCTAGGCGAATCTCCATTTCACGCTCAAGTTCGAAGCATCGCACCTTATAGTCTGCCTCCAGATCCATGCGAGTTGCTTCTTCGTGATTATAGGCCAGCTGCCAGTCCAGCGCCTTGTTCTTGAACTTCTCAACGTCTTGAGTCAGCTCTACAGGAGATCAAGACTACTTATCAGATGCCATATGCAAGGACAAAAGTACTGTATGATGAATTCAGAAAGGGGGAATACCTTTATTCTACTGGCACAGAGACTTGTTCTTACCAACAATGTCATCTTTCTGGGCCGTCAGCTTCTGGGTCTCCTTGTGGTACTCAGTGGTGTTTCCATCTAGTTTCTCTTGCAGCTTCAGAGACAAAGCTTTTTGCTCCTTGAGTTCTTTTCTGAGCCGCGAAACTTCTTCGATGTCAGCCGCATGTTGCTCAAGCAAGCGAGTATTGCGCTTTGACTGCTTGACTACTTCCTGCAACAAGCAAAGCAATTCAAGAGTCAGAGACAAGTTATCTTTGGCTAAAAAGTACTCTACAAGAGACTACACACTTACCGCGAAAAGCTTCTCCACGCTGCGGAACATCTCACTGTGAGCTTGCAAGTTATCCTCATCCAGGCACGAGTCGTCGTACAGCATCAAATCTTCTGCCATGGACTGAGTACTTGTGCTCGCTACAGAGTATTGCGCAGCGCTGCGCAGAGGAGCCGGGTCTTCAATGAGTGGCTCATGCAGCACTATGCGGCCCTCCGAGATGTCTTCAAGCGCCAGTTGCACATCTATTTGGCGCACAGGGGCTTCAGCAACTGGGACTTCTTCGTGGCGCAGCACGGCCTCTGGATCAGCCTCCAGGCCCTCATTCACCACGGCTTCAATATCTTCGAGTTCTTGAGCCTTGGGTTTGGAAGCTGCCTCCACTGCCGCCTTAACCACGTCGCTCCGCAGGAAGCGCAGTGCCTCTGCAGCATCAGCTTCGGCGGGTACTTCTTAGCGCTCTGGAAGTGCATCTTTTTGTTGCTCTTGAGGAGTTTGCTCTTCTCCAGTAGCACTACTTCCAGAGGCACCCCACTTCACATCAGTGGATTTTCTGCATCAACAAGATTGGTCAGCAAATTCAAAGTGAGCAATTTTAATAAGTACTCGAGTACTTGGGTACTTACAGAGCAGCTCAAGGCACCGAGACTTTCGGCCCCAGCATGTCGAAAAAAGAAGGCACTGCCGGCACCACTGGCACACTTTCCACCGGCGGCACGCTTCCTGGTACCGCGGTTTCTTGTTGCTCATGCGCCACCGTCTCAACAGTTGACGCTGGAACCATCTCGGGTTCTGTTATTCTTGGGGGGCTACTCGAGGGTACATTGGCTGCACTCTCGATAACCTGCGCAAGTCAAAATTCAACACATTATAGCAGAGAACAAGTATTCAATACGACATCGACTACTTAAAGGTTCTCCAACACTTACTGTAATGGAGGGGAGGCCTGTCATCTTCTTTACGGCCCGCTTCCCCACCGTGGTCCTCTTCTTCCGCGGCGGCAGTGTCACATCATCTGCGAGAGATGACGCTGACCTCTTCGATGCTCTTGCGGCAAGGCCACTGGTGATGGGCGCCCCAGAGTACCCGTAGCGGCTCTTCACTTCAAAACGTTGTTGAAGTGTTTGGCCGTCATCGTCGCTTGAGGAGGCGTCCTCCACCAAGACTTCTTTTTCTTCCCCTTGAGCAGATCGACTACTCTCGGGGGCTTGAGCCTCTACTCCTATTGGCTCTCCCTCCGGCGCTTGTAGTGGATCCTCGGGACAAGGAGGAGGGTCGGGTACAAACTTCAAGACATCCTCCTGTGAAGACAAGACAAATATTAGCTACACGACTACTTATAATAAGTACTTGGGGGCTAGTTCTTCAAAACTCACCATACGCGGAGGATTGTCGGCACTATATTCTGGGACGGCTGCAGGAATTCCGTGAAGATTCTTGAAGATCTTCTGCAGCCTCTCCATCACAAGATCATCGCTGATCTCTTCTGAAGACAGCCTTGAGCCATCATCTACTCCAGTGTACTCGAACCCAATATGCTCACGCTGCATCAAGGGTTGTACCCGTCGCTTCATGAAGCTGAAGGCTACCCTTTCAGCTGTCAAGCCTTGCGCCTTCTTCTGCGCAATCTTCGCCAGCAACTCTGGGATCTGAATGCACTCTTGCATCGTTGGTTCATCCTTCCAGAGCCTGTCATGCATAGGAGCGAACATGCTGGGCTTCGGCAGCTGAGGCGGGGCGTTCTCAATGTAGAACCATTTGTTCTTCCAGTCTTGATTTGAGTCAATCAAGTCGTACTTGAATTACAACTCTTGTGCCTTCTGGCGCATCTGGACACCAGCTCCATCGACTACAACTGGGAAGTTGGCGTTGGGCTGCGGCTTCAAGCGGAAGATCTTCCTGAACAGAGCCCAATGTGGGCGGATTCCAAGGAAAGCTTCACAGAAGTGCATGTACACTGCAATCTGGAAGATGCTGTTGGGATTGAGGTGTATGTGCTCCAGCTTGAAGAAGTCGAGGAAGCCGCGGAAGAAATTTGAGGATGGTAGCGTCAACCCACGCTCGACGAAGTGGCCGAACATCGGGATCTCATCCGGGCCCTTCTCCATCGGCCACGCATCTCCGGCGGCAGAGCTCCAACCGGCAATCACCTTCTCATGCAGCCACCCGCCGGCTTCGAGGGTCTTGATATCTTCTTCCCTCATCTTGGACTTCTTCCAAGAGATGGCCTGGCTCGGGGGCTTTGTGATGACCACTGTCTTGTACTTCGGCTCCGGCAACTGATTTTTGCCGCGGCCGGACTTCCTCTTCTGACCTTTGGACGACGCTGGCTTCATCCTATCAGTAACGAGAGTCTTCTTTCGCATCGACTCAAGGGCTGCGAGGGGGTGTAGGTGCAAACTCTTGGCAATGTGGACGCTCGAACTTTGTGGCAGCTACGGATGCTAAGGCTTTCTGGATCTAAGGGCGAATGGAAGCAATGAAACCCTAAGGGATACCCCTTCGGGTATTTATAAAACCAAAACCCTAACGGTTCGGCCTGGTGACCCTTCGAATTCAACAGATTGGTTCACACAGGCAAAATTTTTGGCTAAGTCAGAGGATTAAAATCCAAGACCTGCTCGGCTCTATCTCGGGGGCTCGACTACTCAATGGAATTGGATTCATTCAGCTACAGTTCACTGAATTTAGGCCACTATTTTACAGTCAGATTGGACCCTTCAATTCGAGAAAGTACTCAACTCAAGGCTCGGGGGCTCCGTGCCACGTGTCCTTCAGTTTTTCTCAGGATTTTACGAGCTTATTTGACGAAGACTACTGATTGATCCTCAGCTTGAATTGTCAATTCGAACTAAGGCTCGGGGGCTACATCCATATAGGATGCGATTTTTGCAAATTGCATTCCTATATTATTTCTTCGGATTGTCTAAGGATTTTTCGGAGCAAGATCAAAGAGTAGAAGATTGACCCTCAGCTTGAATCCTGGATTTGACCTAAGGCTCGGGGGCTACATTCCATATGGAATGCGATTTCAGTAATCGCATTTCCATATGGATCTTTGATGCAAAGATTTCAAGAACGAAGCGGGTATTATTGAAGATCTTCAAGGGAAGAACTCGGGGACGCTTGGGAACAACTTGAGAAGACTTCAAGACTACTCGTGGAGTTAGCTAGAGTACCTTCCAGCCTCGTGATGATTCAAGTACTATTGAAGATTGAAGCTTGTAGAACTCGGGGACGCTTGGGAACTACTCGTGGAGACCTTCAAGACTACTTGGAGCATCGCACTCGACTACAAAGTACTCGGGGGCTTGTCGACCGGGCATCCCTGTGCCCACCAACACATTGTGGGCCATACCCGGGAGATGAGTTCCTACACACTTGGACTACTCGACTAGTGGGCCACGGTGCTGGTACCGTGGACCACAAGGCAAGACAAGACGGACAAGGACTTGTACTAAGACTAGGATAGCTTTCCATACCCTGTATAGGCTACTCTAGGTCCTACTCGAATAGTACCCTTGTACTAATCTGAATTGTAATCCTACCTCTCGTGACATATAAGGCAAGGTAGGGATCCCTCTCAAAACATACGCAATCAATACAGAGCCACGCAGCATACATGACATAGGGTATTACGCACATTGCGGCCTGAACCTGTCTAATTGTGTGCCCCGTGTCTCACCATCGTGTTCCTGATCTTGGCGAGCCCCACCACACAATCTACTACTTCGGGTACCCCGTCGTAGGCTCGGTGTCTAAAACATTGACAACTTCTGATTTCTCCCAAGGGTGAGCAACTCAAATATGTTTTGCAGATCTTCTGGAAGGTCTCAAACAATGAAGCTGAATATGAAGCTCTACTGCATGGCCTTCGCCTTGTAGTCTCTCTTGGCATTACACGACTACTCGTCTATGGTGATTCTTTGGTGGTCATCAATCAAGTCAATGATTCTTTGGTGGTCATCAATCAAGTCAATGATTCTTGGGATCGTAATTCTTGGTCCTCTCCCAAATGTACCAGGGGGATTCAACAGAGTTCTGGTGGCTATCGACAAGTTTACCAAGTGGATTGAGGTCAAGCATGTTACCTGCCCCAAGGCTGATAGAGTCCTCGACTTTTGGATGAAATCGTACATCGCTATGGGTTCCCCAATCGCATTATCACAGACCTGGGCTTGAATTTCAACAATCACCAGTTCTGGGAGTACTGCGAGAACAGTGGAATTCACGTCCGGTACGTCTTCGTCGCTCATCCACGTGCCAACGGCCAAGGAGAACGAGCCAATGGGATGATACTTGATGCTCTCAAGAAGCGATTGTATGATGCTGCAAACTCCAAGGGCGGCAAGTGGATCAAGGAACTACACAATGCACTTTGGGGGCTACGCACTCAGCCTACTACCCCCACAGGGAAGTCACCTTACTTCCTGGTCTACAGCTCTGAAGCCGTCTTACCTGCTGATGTCATGTGGCGTTCTCCGACGGTTGATCAATACGAAGAAGGCGTAGCTGAAGAAACAAGACAGATAGATGTCGACAGTCTCGAGGAAGCTTGCTGCAACGCACTTGTTCAATCCGCTCGATACCTTGAGAAGATTTGCCGCTATCTGCAACGTTAAGGAATGCTCCTTCAACATTGGTGACTTAGTCCTCCGACATATCCAGAACACGGCAGGACTACACAAACTCAACTCGCCATGGGAAGGTCCTTTCTCTGTTGCAAAGGTTACCGGTCCAGGCTCATATCGTCTCCAAACTCTTGAAGGCGAGGAAGTCGACAACTCTTGGAACATTGACCAGCTTTGTCGCTTTTACCCGTAGGGGGTCTCAACAACCCTCTCCAGACAGCTGCGGCTGTAAACAACTCATAGGGGGCTTCATCAACCCTCTCCAGGCAGCTTCGGTTGCAACTACTCCACAGGTAGCTATGGTTGCCACCACTCGTAGGGGATCAAGACAATCCTCTCCAGACAGTTTCGGCTGTATCTACTCGTGGCTTTCAGCTGTGATCACTCGTAGGGGATCATGATAATCCTCTCCAGGCAGTCTCATTCTGCGACCTCGTAGGGAGTCATGATAACTCTCTCCAGACGACTCCGTGTTGTGTAGAACAATAAGTGGCACATGTTGTCCATGTCTCTACTTCTTAATAAGAGGCTTCGGCCTAGAGTAACACCCTTCTGGTAGGGTCTTAGTGGAACTCTCATACAAGTTGCTACTACATCAAGGATGAGTTCATCACACTGTCCCCTATGGTCTTACTCGTTCTTCGGAACATCCTTGCGAGTACTCTCTCACTAGGCTCCTAGCCTCAGAGGTACTTAAGACATTGTAAACTCTGTACAATGTATTCAGTAATAAAGTTGTTTATCCTATATATCGACTTGTTACTGTCCTTTACTTATTCACAACAAAGCCTTCTTTCACGCTGCTACAGCTAAGGTGTTCAACTCGTTGTGAATAAGTTCTTTTCGAGTACTCTCTCACTAGGCTAATAAGCCTCAGAGGTACTTAAGACATTGTAAACTCTGTACAATGTGTTTAGTACAAGTCGCTACCCTACATCGACTTGTTACTACTCTTAGCTTATTTCATGACAAAGCCTTCTTTTACACTGCTACAGCTAAGGTGTTCAACCCGTCATGATTAAAGCTAACGTTCTTCGGAACATATATACACTCGAGTACTTCTACTCGAGTATCGTATCTCTTTTTGCAGCCACACACTCAATACCAACTCGAGTACTTGGCAAACACACAAGCATACAAGGGATCTAGATATTTGACTGACTCAAAGTTTTTCAATTATATTACATAAACACTTGTTTGGGATTACACTTGTTTTTCCCTAGTGTCCTACTCTACAGGTACATCTAACGGAGATCGATGAACTCGGAGACTACTTCCGCGATTGGAGAAGTCTGTTGCATCAACTCATTGAGCCTATCATCGGAGCAATCTCCAGATCTGCCGTTCATGATGACCGTGAGATCCGCCTCAGCATAGAAAGACTTGATGAAGCTCAAAACTTGATTCGAGATTGTGTAAGACAGCCTCTGAGCGTACTCTAGAATTCTCTTCGGCGTGTCCTTCAACCTCTCCACAAGTGGATGAGGCTGAACTCCAGTGACTCTGGGCTCGAAGAGAATTGCCACTGGCTCGGCTGCTTCCGTCAAGGCTTTCAACTCTGAGCGCAGGCCTTCGGCTTCTTCGATCTTGATTTTGAGCGACTGCATGCAAGTCAACAAGTCATTCCAGCCCGCAAGGCGAATCTCCATCTCACGCTCAAGTTCGAAACACCGCACCTTATAATCCGCCTCAAGATCCATGCGAGCTAATTCTTCACGGTTATAGGCCAGCTGCCAGTCCAGCGCCTTGTTCTTGAACTTATCAACGTCTTCAGTCAGCTCTGCAGAAGATCACGACTACTTATCAGATGTAGTGCTCAACGGAAAAGTACTCAACGATGAATTTAGAAAGGGAGATTACCTTTATTCTTCTGGCGCAGAGACTTGTTCTTCCCAACAACATTATCCTTCTGAGCCGTCAGCTTCTGGATCTCGTTGTGGTACTCGGCGGCGTTTCCATCAAGTTTTTCTTGCAGCTTCAGAGATAAGGCATTCTGCTATTTGAGTTCTTCTCTGAGCTGCGAGACTTCTTTGATGTCTGCCGCATATTGCTCAAGCAGGCGAGTCTTGCGCTTCGATTGCTTGACTACTTCCTGGAAGAGCAAGGTAATTCAAGAGTCAGAGACAAGATATCTGTGACTACAACTACTCTACAAGAGCTTCTCAACGTTGCGGAACATCTCGCCGTGTGCTTGCAAGTTGTCTTCATCCAGGAAGGAGTCGTCATACGACATTAACCCTTCAGCCATGGATTGGGCACTTGTGCTTGTCATAGAGTTGTTGACGCAAAAGTTGGACGTCACCCTTGCGCGCGACACACATGACTCCCCGGTCTGTAGCGAGGCGTGTCAGCCAATCTGACCTGTTGATTGACAATGGAAAATATTAGGGATCGGCTAGAGAACCGATGGCCTTTCAGCGACACGTGTACCAGCCAATCGGCCGATACGGGAAAAGCGAGATCGGCCGGCTCGAAAGCGACCGAAGCGCGGATGTGATCGGCTGGATCGGCCGATCGTGACGTCAGCGCTCGAGTAGGTCGGAATCGGCTGTGGTGTTGAAAGCCGATAGGATCTAGATCGAGCGGATGATAATGATAATAGCTAAAACTACAAGAATTTGGTACGAAAACTTATAGATCTAGCTAATATCGGTAAGGGGTGAATAAAGAACTAGACGAAACCTCAGCAATGCGCCCGGAGGTTAAAGCCTAGGATTATTCAATAAAACGGTACTCACAAGCTTGCCGGAGATCAGTTGATGCAGCCCGACGAACTCGAAGTACGGCGTTGTAGAAAAGAGAAAAACGCAATGGTGAAGTCGCCGAAAAGTAGATGCTGTAAAGGTAGATGCTGTAAAGTAGATGCAGTAAAAGTAAAGGGTTTGCCCGGAGGCGGTTTGTTTGATATTGGTGTGTACCCTTTTTTCCGACCACGCAGGGTCGCTATTTATGTCCTGAGGACAACCCGACTCCTAGCCGATTACGGCACTGTTTACTTGCATCTAAAGACAAAAACTACTAAAAATAGAAAAAGGACTCTCGCAGGAGTCAAAGACCTTCTAAGAACCGACTCTTGACCCGTTGTCAATCGTGGACTGACCCACCTCCTCCATGCTTTCCTTTTGGCGTATTTCTTTTGAATACCGCCTCTTCTTTCCTCCATCGGCCGATCTTCCATCTGACCATCGGCCGATCGCTTTGACCAGCTGGCCCACCGTCAGGGTTGAATCCCTTTGACCATCAGCGATCCATGTTGACCGTCTTTCTCTCCCTTCAATCGGCCGATTGTACTTTGTTTTTCATCAGCTATTTCTCCTTATTCCTCTTTGACCTGTTTTTCCAAAAAACGGTGTCAACACATGCCCCCCAGTTTCGGAGTAAATAATCTTTTGCTCCGAAATTTCCTCGAATCCGTTATCTTCCTCGATTCAATGTCGGCTGTAGAATCCCAACAAATCTTTAGGGGCCATAAATATAGCTGCCTTGGCTCTTTCTTTCTCCCAAATCTTGTTGTTTTAATAGCTCAAGCTTTCAAACGACGAACCCTAAGCCTCAAAGCTCCTGTTGATTCATGGCGTCTTCAAGCTCCGCTGGAGGTTCCTGCTCTGCTTCCGCACTTCCGAAGGTGTCTCTTTCTTCAGTTCCCCCGTTATTTTCTTTCGATCTTTTTCTTTTCTTTGTCCCTAAATATCGTCGTTCTGCTTTGCCTGAAGCCTAGATTTATCCATCTCTCCAGGAACTTAGACCCCATCTCACCATTCCTGTTGATGATAAGCCCGGGCTCACTTTCCTTGGACCAATGGGTGATACTGACCCTATTGAGACGATCAACTTCGAAACCGGCCGAATTCCCTTCAAGCACGCTTCCTTGAATTTGGCCGATTGGGATGGTTGCTTTAGATCTTGGACAGGTTATGTCACAGGATGGAGAGATTGGTACCTCAGAGTTTCTGCGAAGAACAAGGGATCCTGGGAACAGTATAAAATTAGTTAATGCATCACTTTATCCCTGTCTGAGATGTCCCAGAATGAATCTCTTCTGATAGCTGCTTCTTATTTTTGGTCTGATGCACTTAATGCTTTTTTGTTCGGCCATGGGCCGATGGCTCCAACCTTAGCTGATGTCCTTGTGTTGACTGGTCTAGATATTTCTTCTTCAGACACCCTCTTTAGCCATCGTAATGACAAACTTTCTCACCAGTTGAGGACTAAGAACATAGGTGGGTGGTCTGGCTATATTACTGAGCACAAGAGAGAAGGAACCGTGGGACAAAGGGAACATGTTACTTTCCTAAATATGTGGCTTGAGAAATTCGTCTTCTGTGGCAAAACTTTTGGCCCTACTGCCAATTATCAGATAGTGGCTGAGTGGTTGGCTGCTGGCAATCGCATCCCTCTTGGAAAATACCTTTTAGGTGTGGTTTATCATCTCCTTCATCAAGTAGCAGTCAGCTTGTCAACCAAATCTCCCATAGGCACTCCGGGAGGTCCATGGTGGTTCATTAACATGTGGCTAAACCTTCATCTTCGAGATAGGTTGGAGCAGAACATTTTTACCAAGACTTTCCCAGGAGATCAACCAGATGGTGTTCCAATCGTGAGGCGCCGATGTATGAATTTTGGAGAAGCTATTTCTGTCTTTCCAGGACACAAAAGAACTCCTTCTCGTATAGCAGAGCACTTCAGAAGTTTCTACCTTGGCTTCAATCAAAATTCCATTATTTGGTTTGCATATAGAGACGATGAGACCTACTTTGAGACCACATTCAGCTTTGATGATATCCACAAGGATGATGAAGATAGGATTGTTTTTGTAGAAATCATCAAACCGAGGCTTCTCCCTTCTTGTGTTTTTGGAAAGGATCAATCGGCTACCTACGAATTTTACAATCCCTCAGTATGTGCGCGTCAGCTGGGGTTTGGTCAATTGCCGATTGGCCTTTACTTCTCTGATTTGATTAAGCCACAGGAAATCATTCCTAGTGGCACTTGTTACCAACGCCTTTTGGATCGGGTTCCTAATTCTGCCACTATTGATCTTGATTCTTGGAGATTTTCTGGCTTTTCTTCCCCCTTTTTTAACATCTGGTGGGCAGAATGGTGCGATCACCTTTTCTGCATTTCCCCAAGAATCTATTGTGAGCAATTGGACCCTGATTATGTGGCGTTGGCTGATGATGTACTCCTCTTATCTGGTTTACTTTACGCATTGCTTGACCATACCCAGATTTGTTATATCTTCTTTTTCCTTTTCAGCCTGAAACTACAGAACCCCCTGTCGTCAGCAGAAGTGGCAAGCTGATTCAATATTGGCCACCAAGACGGGCGCCATATATGGGCCATAAAGCTCCTTCGATTTCCTCAGTCATGCAGGGTCCTAGAGTTAATCCTGTCCCGGATAACCTGCCTTTGTCGACGCTCAAAAGGAAAGGTGTAACCAGCAAGGTTCTCGCTCGTAAAACGAAGAGGAAGATCGACACCGTGGTCGTTAACATTCCTGATATGGCTGGGAAATTGGTGGATGCTTTTGAGGTATGGCTCCTCTCACCACTTCCTTTTCCTCTTTGCATTTCTCACTGATCGTTTTGTGCAGTCTTCGATTAACTGGTCAATCAATACAAACCAATGTTACTGATTCTGATAGAGGTCCAGTACTGGAGTCAATTCAAGAAGTCCCAGCTGATGATATCTTGGTCGAGCCATCTGAACAACCTAAATCAGACAGAATAGAGAACTTGGGTGATGACATCCTTACTTCATCAATCGAACAACCTGATATCCAGAGGACCGATGTGTTAGATGCTCTTGTTAATCAGCCTCGGCATCCTTCTGAACAAGTCGATCTTCAAACTGAACAACCAACTGAGGTATAATCTTCATTAGTTGTTTCTTTACCACTCTCATTCTCTGACTCCCTGTCTTCTGCTCCAGGACATTGTTAGGTCATCAACTGAGGTTCTTGACAAGTCTTCGGGTGATCTTCAACAAGATACCGGTGATCAACCACAATTGCCGATTGTTGAAGTCCCTGAATCATTATCGGCTGAAAATCCAACTGCCCAGATTCGAGCAGCACCCTCTGCTGTAGAGGTAAACTATTTCTCGAATTCTTTCTTCAATTCTTTTGCTCCCCCCGCAGGCTCTAACAAATCTTGTCTTCTTTTCAGGGTACTTTGGCAGTTATTCTCCCAGATGAAGTGAAGACCAAGCTGATAGAGGTGTTGCCATTGCTAAACCAGGATATTGGTCAACTTGTACAAGATGCTGAGCCGATTAGGGTCATCTTCAAGTAGATTCAAAGTCAGTTGCCTAAAGATCTTAAGGCGAAGATGCTCCAAGTTGCTTTCATCGAGAATCGGCAGCTCATAGTTCAGGAAGCTCAAGATCGGCTGGATGAAAGGAAACGTCAAGAGCAACTTACCCATGACAGGGAGAACCTGGATAGCAGTATGGCCGATCTGGACAATAGGATTGAATTCCTGACTTCCTCTCGTTCTGATATTGTCAATAGCATCGATCGTTTGAAGAAGCGTCGTGTTGAACTGATGAAAGAACTTGGTCAGGTCGAGCAAGACTTGGCAGCCAAGAGCAGAAGCTTGCAGATCTTCCAGGCACCATCGCTGCCATGCGAGAACAGAGGGATTCCACTGCACGTCAAGCCCAAGTTCTCGTGAACAAGAGCAGCCGATTCCTAGTTCGGCCGATGCCGATCGTCAGGAGATAGAGGCGGTCGATCAACTGCGTCTGGACTTCATCAATGCCATCCATATTTTAGGCATTGTTTAAACTTTATTTGTAATTTTCTAAACTGTGATTGGCCTTTACCGGCCAACTTCCAACGCTCCGCGTTAATTGTTTTGACCGAACGTTCTACTCGGCCTTTTATAAAACGCCTAGATCCCTTTAGTCATTTGAACGGTTATCTTCTCTTTGTGATGGCTTCTTCTTCTTCCTCCTCCTCTGTGAATCAGGTTGGTTCTCTTTCTTTTCTTCATTCTCGTGATCTCTTTCCCTGAGGCTTCTTCTTTTCTCAGTCTCCAAATCGTGATACTGTGGAAAGGATCGTGTCGAACATCAATGCCTTTGGCGCGAATCGGCCAAACCAACCATCTAGACAAGAACGCGGTCTCCGTCTGGTGATTGCTAACAACGAGAAGAAGCTGGAGGTTCTCAAAGCCAGGAGGACAGCTCTCCTTCAGGAACTGGATCGTGTAGGTGAAGAGATAGTCCAAGTTAAAGTAGAGCTAGACAAGGCCCAGAGCCTCCTTTGAATTCTGATGTACTATCTGCCGATGCAATCGGCTTTTTATAAATAAAATTACCACCTTTTGATTGGCATTCGACGGATTTAATGCACCATTTTCTGGTGATGAATTTTCACCCATACTTGTAGGTGCTCTTTATGATCTGGTTCGACTTCCCTGCTATAAAAATGCGGTTTGCTCCTTATGCAGTACCATAATCTTCTGACCATGAACCAGACTAGCTTCCATTAGGAATGAGAGGTAGGCCTCTTTCAGAGTGGTTCCAGGAAAACACAACTATTCCCATTCCTTGACAAGTTTCTTCTTGAAGTGTTCTTGCATCCAAATGATGCATTAAAGCTTGTCGTTGTTGCTGGAAATGTTGAGAGAGGGGAATCCTGATAGTCTCCTCTTTTGGAGTACAAAGTGGGGCCACACATTGTTATTCAATCCCCCTTCAAAGCCAGTCCCTGATTTTCGGGAAACGCATCACTGCATGCCTGCCCATTGCCCAGTTTGAGACTTTCACGGGGAAACTGTTCTTGCTTTGACTTCCTTGGATACCTTTCATTTCCCCTTTTTCAATTCCCTCTTGTAGTTATCCCTTCTGCCATTTGGGGCTATAAATAGGCCTGAAGCTCGATGGAGAAACTCATTCATCTGCCATGGCGCAACCAATTCAGATAGATTATAGACTCTTGTTGTATGACTATCCCTTTTTCCTCTTTCTCTTTTATAGCTAGAAGAATTCTTGTGAAGTTGTGTAGTGACCCCTCTTCTTCTTCGTCTCCTTTTGAAAAACCAGGAGGCACTATAACTAGAAGAATCCTTGTGAGGATCTGGCTTTAGGGGAAAGAAACAGGTAGGGTGTCTTGCTGCACATTTATCAGAGGAAGAGTTGCCAAAGGAATGGCCATCGGGCTCCTTCCGGCGGAAGATTGAAGATCTTAATCTTTCGTTTCCTCTTCGCGTGTGTCTTTCTCCCATTCATCGATTCAATATCCTCATCACACTGGGAGTTAGGACAACACCCTTCTTGTAATCTCTTGAGAACATATGTAATCTGTAGATCTAAGTTGTAATCCAAAGCAGAAGAGATATATATTTTTTCTTCTGAAGGTGATATAGGTATCGGCTATAACCGAATATATTGATTTTGTACATCGGTTTTACATTTTTTGTACTAAAGGCGATTCTTTACAGATATCGGCTATTCTACGATTACATTCGCAATCGGCTGTAGCTCGAAAACTCAATCGGCCGATAGGCACGATAGGACAATCGGCTGATACAACTATTTGTACACTTGGGCGACCAATCCGTCGGCTGCTGTGACTCTGAGCCCAAGCTTCCTTTCGTCTTCAATGAATTGATTCATTAAGCCTCGTCATCAGAGCCGACTGCTTGAACTGGCTTTAGTCCAAAATCGGACACTCTGAGATATTTGGTATCCCAGGCTTTTCCAGATATGCAGCTCACTTGATCATAAGTCCATCCTTGTGCTTCTGTAGCTGCCACTGTCAAGGAGGTTTCTCCTTGCACAACCTCCACTGAATCTCCAATCCATTGGATGATGCATTGATGCATTGTAGATGGTATGCAACAATTGGCATGTATCCAATCCCGACCCAGCAGTAGATTATAAGATCCCCTCCCTTTAATGACAAAGAAAGCGGTTGGAAGAGTCTTACTGCCGATAGTGAGCTCCACGCAAATTGCTCCTTGAGCTGGAGAGACGTTGCCTTCGAAGTCCACCAACATCATGTCGGTTTGGGTTAAATCTTCATCAGATTTCCCAATCTTGCGCAGCACGGTGTACGGCATTAGGTTAACTGCTGCTCCTCCATCTACGAGCATCCTGGTGACTGGCTTGCCATTGACAAATCCTTTGAGAAACAAGGCCTTCAAGTGTTGTCTTTTCTCATCTTCTGGTTTCTCAAAGATGGCTTGTTTAGGTTCCAGTGTCAATTGAGCCATGCCAAGCTCCTCATTGGACACATCCGAATCAACCGGAGCCATGAACTCTTTCGGTAGGAAGACAACCATATTTATATCAGCTCGGGGTTTGTCATCTTCCTCACCATCGGCCTTGGGCTTTGGGCGCCAAACTTTAGACCGAACCTTCTTCTTGTCCAGCACAAGTCTCTCTGCTTCTTCATGCTATTCTAGCTGACGTAGGCGCTGGACTCTTCTCTTCTGGGATTTAGTCAAGCCATCTGGACACCATTGTGGATTAGGCTTCTTACGTGTTTGGCGTGACCCTTCATCATCCAATTGCAATGTGCGTCGACGTTCAGGAGCTCGGCACATGATGTCCTCGTCAGGGACCAGAGAATCGGCCATTTCTTCTAGCCGATCGTTTGACTCTTCATTGACTCGGCCTCCCAGCCGATCATGAATGCTAGCCTTGCCCCCCAGCTGATCGTGGATGTTGGCTTTGCCCCCCAGCCGATCGTGGACGCTGGCTTTGCCCCCCAGCCGATCGTGAACCGAGATTCGTTGATTGTCGAATCCACGGTGATCCTTGGCTGCAGGTCTTCTGTCATCAAAGCAAACCCTTTTGGATGAGTTGCCATTATTGTAAGCCCTGTTGCACTCTGGACAGTTTTCTGCCGTCGGCAGCTTGATTCCTTCTTCCCAACAGTACTTGAAGAACGGACATCTCCAATGTCCTTCATTACGCCGTGCCCACTCCTCTCTTTCCTTTGCCTTCTCTTGTCGGCGCTGGAACTTGTTGATCAACATTTGTGACGTGACGGGTCGGTGTGGCTTTGATTCTCCTTCTCCAAGTAGTAACCCTTTTCCTTTGACATCAGCAGCGGTTACTTGTACTTTGGGATCGACAGCTCCTTTATTTTGAGCCGAATCAGATGTCAGCAACTTAACTCGTGACGTGTCTTTGCTAGACACTTCAACTGTGTTAGTTGGGAAGGGGTGCTGATCAATCTTCATCGGCTTTTCAACTTTGGTAGGAGTCTCAAATTTAAGCCTCCCTTGCTCAATAGCTGATTGGATCTGTTGTCTGAAGATCTTGCAATCATTGGTGTCGTGCGATGTTGCATTGTGCCACTTGCAATACTTCATCCTCTTTAGCTCTTCTGCAGATGGTATGGTATGGAACTGGGAGAGTTTAATCTGCCCTTGCTGAAGCAACAGATCAAATATCTTATCGGCCTTAGTGATATCAAAGCCGAATTTCTCTGGCTCTTTCTTGCCAAAGGGACAGGACACTGTCTTCTTGTCTTTGACCCACTCTGCGAGCCCTATCATATTGTCTTCATCTTCTGAGTCGGAGTAGTCCACATACGACACCTTCTTTTGAAAGTTCCTTCTAGGCTCATAGGACTTTGCAGTTTCTTGACTCATCCGGCTGACCAACTGGCTGAGGCTTTCAAAGTCATGCGATGCATATTTCTCCCTTAAGGTCGGCAAGAGACCTTGGAAAGCCAACTTAGCTAGTTGCTTGTCTCCCAAGTTCAGACTATAGCACTTATTTCTGACCTCTCTGAATCTTTGAACGAATCCAGCTACTGTTTCATCGTTCCTTTGCTTGAGTCTGGTCAGATCAGTGATCTTCATCTCGTTGATGCCAGAGAAGAAGTAATTATGGAACTGCTGTTCCAGATTGGACCACTTGATGATGGAGTTAGCTGGCAGTGATGTAAACCATGAGAATGCCGGCCCTGACAGAGATGAAGAGAACAACCGTATTCTGAGTGCATCAACATTCCCTGCTTCTCCACATTGGATGATAAACCGAGTGATGTGTTCCATAGTGGATGTTTCATCTTGTCCAGAGAACTTGGTGAAGTCTAGCACTTTGAACCTTGGAGGGAACGGTATCTGATCATAGCCAAAGGGATACGGTGTCCTGTACATGCAGGACTGCTGCTTGGGTTTTATCCCATATTGCTTCGATAGCATCTCCGAGAAGTGGTCGATCAACTCCTGCTTCACATGAGATTTCAACTCTGTAGCCACTTGCTCAATTGCTTGTATCTCAGCTGGAGTTTCTGGAGGTCGTTCTTCTAAGATTCTTGTCTTTGGATCTGGAACTATCCTTGCCTCAGTAGAACCTTGAGTGTCTGAATGACTTGTAATAGGTGTAGCCTGTTCAATCGGCTGACTAGCCGATGGGGCTGGTTGCTGCGTATTCAACTGGTTTGAAATAGCCAATTGATTTAGAAGTGTTTGCAGCAATTGTGCTGAATCCACTTGTGGAAACACTGGCTGCCCTGCTGCTCCTTGGTTGATCGGCTGTTGAGGTGAAGATCTTGTATGAGCCACCGTATTAGCTGGGGTTAAGACAGCCTGCATTGTTGTTGACTGTTGAGGCGGGGCTGTCTGTATGGGCATCCCGAGTGTTGGTTGCTGTAGCGGAGCAGTTGGCATGGGCATCCCGAGTATCGGCTGCTGAGCCGATCTCTGAGGTGGAGTGGGATTTGGCCTCTGAGGTAGAATAGGAGGTCTTTTCTCTGTCAGTATGACCATGTGAGCATGAGCTGGACTGATCTTGACTCTTTCAAAGTTCTTGCTCCCATGATTGAAGTAGACAAACACCACTCCTTCCCCATTCATGTGCACAGTCCCTGGAGTACCTCCAAATGTAGCTTGGTAAGACTGTGGATACTTTACTTCTGGAACTTCCTCAGGCACGGGCTCAAAGAAATTTGAGATGTTAGTCTCAAAGTGATCACGAGGTAAATCCCATCCTGCAAGCTTCCCATCTTGATCTCTCATCGCAGGATATTTATGTTGATTCTGCACTGGAAGCACTTGATCCTGGACAACAGATTGCACTGGTGTTGTGACAGTAGGATCTTTATTTTTACCATCGCCACTCTGATTCTGAATCGGCTGAGAGTCTGATGAAGAACTGGTGGCAGCTTGTGGAGATGGTGTAGCTTTTGCTGTTGGATCATCAATCGGCGGTATAGCCGATTGGCCTTGCTGGAACACAGGAGGAGTACGCCTTGGTTGAAAGTATGCGGGTCCCAGATATCCTACCTCTGCTCCTTGCTTGAGTGCATCAATTATGGTATTCTGAATAGTATTTGCGAATACCTTGGATTGATCAATCATTGTCTGATGCATGGCCTTGGTCATCATGTCTTGAAGCCCTTCAGGATCGGCTGAAAAGGTAACTTGTTTAGGCGTTGGCAAAGGATTCTTCTTGAAAACACCACTTTTAGTCTGACCGTATGATGCCAAACAAATCTCTTCATAATGCTTCATGTGAGCCTCGAGCTCGGCTTTGTCTGAATCTTTCAGCTGATCCTTGGTGATTGGTTGGACGTTGTCCGGATCGACTTCATGAGGACCAGTCTTTGTAGGCTTCGTCATTGTTGACTTTTTCGTGTCCCACCGGGCGTGCCAAAAGTGTGTTGACGCAAAAGTAGGACGTCACCCTTGCGTGCGACACACGTGACTCCCCGGTCTGTAGCGAGGCGTGCCAGCCAATCTGACCTGTTGATTGACAATGGAAAATATTAGGGATCGGCTAGAGAACCGATGGCCTTTCAGCGACACGTGTACCAGCCAATCGGCCGATACGGGAAAAGCGAGATCGGCCAGCTCGAAAGCGACCGAAGCGCGGATGCGATCGGCTGGATCGGCCGATCATGACGTCAGCACTCGAGTAGGTCGGAATCGGCTGTAGTGTTGAAAGCCGATAGGATCTAGATCGAGTGGATGATAATGATAATAGCTAAAACTACAAGAATTTGGTACGAAAACTTGTAGATCTAGCTAATATCGGTAAGGGGTGAATAAAGAACTAGACGAAACCTCAGCGATGTGCCCGGAGGTTAAAGCCTAGGATTATTCGGTAAAACGGTACCACAAGCTTGCCGGAGATCAGTTGATGCAGCCCGACGAACTCGAAGTACGGCGTTGTAGAAAAGAGAAAAATGCAATGGCGAAGTCGCCGAAAAGTAGATGCTGTAAAGGTAGATGCTGTAAAGTAGATGCAGTAAAAGTAAAGGATTTACCCGGAGGCGGTTTGTTTGATATTGGTGTGTACCCTTTTTTCCGACCACGCAGAGTCACTATTTATGTCCTGAGGACAACCCGACTCCTAGCCGATTACGGCACTGTTTACTTGCATCTAAAGACAAAAACTACTAAAAATAGAAAAAGGACTCTCGCAGGAGCCAAAGACCTTCTAAGAACCGACTCTTGACCCGTTGTCAATCGTGGACTGACCCGCCTCCTCCATGCTTTCCTTTTGGCGTATTTCTTTTGAATACCGCCTCTTCTTTCCTCCATCGGCCGATCGCTTTGACCAGCTGGCCCACCGTCAGGGTTGAATCCCTTTGACCATCGGCGATCCGTGTTGACCGTCTTTGTCTCCCTTCAATCAGCCAATTGTACTTTGTTTTTCATCGGCTATTTCTCCTTATTCCTCTTTGACCTGTTTTTCCAAAAAACGGTGTCAACAAGAGTACTTCGCAGCACTGCGCAGAGGAGTCGGGTCTTTAATGATTGGCTCATGCGGCACTATGCAATCCTCCGGGTTGTCCTCCAGCGCAGCTGTGCATCAGTTTGATGCACGGGGGCTTCGGCAACTACAACTGCAACTTCTTCGTGGCGCAGCTCGGCTTCTGGATCAGCTTCCAAGCCTTCATTTACCACGGCTTCAATATCTTCGAGTTGTTGAGCCCTGGGCTTGGAAGCTGCCTCCACCGCTGCCTTGACCACGTCGCTCCAGAGGAAGCGCAGTGCTTGTGCAGCATCAGCTTTAGCGGGTATTTCTTGGCGCTCTGGAAGCACATCTTCTTGTTGCTCTTGAGGATTCTGCTCTTCCTCAGCAAGACTACTTCCAGAGGCGCCCCACTTCACATCAGTGGATTTTCTGCATTAACAAGTTGGTCAGCAAATTCAGAGTAAACAATTTTAATAAATACTCGAGTACTTGAGTACTTACAGAGCAGCTCGAGGCACCGAGACTTTCGGCCCCAGCATATCGAAAAAAGAAGGAGCCGTCGGCACCTCTGGCACACTTCCCACCGGCGGCACACTTCCTCGCGGCTTCTTGTTGCTCATGCGCCACCGTCTCGACGGTTGACGCTGGAACCAACTCGGGTTCCGTTGTTCTTACGGGACTACTCGAGAGCACATTGCCTGCACTCTCGATTATCTGCGCAAGACAAAATTCAAAGACATTATAGCAAGCAAACAAGTAATCAACATGATGTTGGCTACTTAAAGTTCTCAGAACTTACTGTATTGGATGAAAGGGCTGTGATCTTCTTCACAGCTCGCTTTCCCACCGTGGTCCTCTTCTTCCGCGGTGGCAGCGTCACATCATCTGCCAGAGATGATGCTGGCCTCTTCGATGTTCCTACGGTGAGGCCACTGGGGATGGGCGCCCCAGAGTACCCATAGCGGCTTTTTACTTCAAAACGCTGTTGAAGTGTTTAGCCGTCATCGTCGCTTGAGGAGGCGTCCTCCACCAAGACTTCTTCTTCTTCCCCTTGAGCAGATCGACTACTCTCGGGAGCTTGATCCTCCACTCCTGTTGGCTCTCCCTCCGGCGTTTGTAGTGGGTCTTGGGGACGAGGAGGGGGGTTGGACACAAACTTCAAAACATCCTCCTGCGCAACAAAGCAACATGTTAGCTAATCGACTACTTCTCAAAAGTACTCGGGGGCTAGTTATTGAAAACTCACCAGGCGTGGAGGGTTGTCAGCTTTGTATTCCTGGACAGCTGTAGGAATTCCATGAAGATTCTTGAAGATCTTCTACAGCCTCTCCCTCACAAGATCATCACTGATCTCTTCTGAAGACAACCTTGAGCCATCATCAGCTCCAGTGTACTCGAACCCGAGATGCTCCCGCTGCATCAAGGGTTGTACCCGGTGCTTCATGAAGCTGAAGGCTACTCTCTCAGCAGTCAAGCCTTGCGCCTTCTTCTGCGCAATCTTCGCCAGCAGCTCTGGGATTTTAATGCACTCCTGCATCATTGGTTCATCCTTCCAGAGCCTGTCGTACACAGGAGCGAACATGCTTGGCTTCGGCAGCTGAGGCGGGGCATTGTCGATGTAGAACCATTTGGTTTTCCAGTCTTGATTTGAGTCAATCAAGTCGTACTTGAAGTACAACTCTTGTGCCTTCTGGCGCATCTGGAGATCGGCACCACCAACTACCACCGAGAAATTTGCATTAGGCTGCGGCTTCAGGCGGAATATCTTCCTAAATAACGCCCAATGCGGGCGGATTCCAAGGAACGCTTCGCAGAAGTGCACGAACACCGCGATTTGAAAAATGCTGTTGGGATTGAGGTGTACGTGCTCCAACTTGAAGAAGTCGAGGAAGCCTCGGAAGAAGTCCGATGACGGCAGCGTCAATCCACGCTCGACGAAGTGGCCGAACATTGGGATCTCATCAGGGCTCTTCTCCATTGGCCACGCATCTCCAGTGGCAGCACTCCATCCAGCAATTGCTTTCTCACGCAGCAACCCGGCGGCTTCGAGGGCTTTTAGATCATATTCCCTCATCTTGGACTTCTTCCAAGACACAGCTTGGCTTGGTGGCTTCGTGATGACCACCGTCTTGTACTTCGACTCCGGCAATTGATTTTTGCCGTGGCCGGACTTCCGCTTCTGACCCTTGGACGACGCTGGCTTCATCCTTCCGGTCACGAGAGTTTTCTTTCGCATTTACTCAAGGGCTGTGAGGGGGTGGAGGAGGAAGCACTTGGTAGCGTGGACGCTCGAACTCTGCGGCGGCTACGGATGCTAAGGCTTTCTGGATCTAAGGGCGAATGGAAGCAATGAAACCCTAAGGGATACCCCTTCGGGTATTTATAAAACCAAAACCCTAACAGTTCGACCTGGTGACCCTTCGTATTCAACAGATTGGTTTCACACAAGTAAACTATTTGGCTAAGTCAGAGGACTAAAATCCAAAACCTGCTCGGCTGCATCTCGGGGGCTCGACTACTCGATGGAATTGGATTTCAATCAGCTACAGTTCACTGGATTCAGGCCACTATTCTACAGTCAGATTGGACCTTTCAATTCGAGAAAGTTCTCGACTCAAGGCTCGGGGGCTCCGTGCCACGTGTCCTTCAGTTTTTCTCAGGATTATTATGGGATTATTTGACGAAGACTACTGATTGACCCTCAGCTTCAATTGTCAATTCAAACTAAGGCTCGGGGGCTACATCCATATAGGATGCGATTTTTTGCAAATCGCATTCCTATATTATTTCTTCGGATTTTCTGTGGATTTTTCGGAGCAAGATCAAAGAATAGAAGATTGACCCTCAGCTTGAATCCTAGATTCGACCTAAGGCTCGGGGGCTACATTCCATATGGAATGCGATTTCAGTAATCGCATTTCCATATGGATCTTTGATGCAAAGATTTCAATAACGAAGCGGGTATTATTGAAGACCTTCAAGGGAAGAACTCGAGGACGCTTGGGAACAACTCGAGAAGACTTCAAGACTACTCGTGGAGTTAGCTGGAGTACCTTCCAGCCTCGTGATGATTCAAGTACTATTGAAGATTGAAGCTTGTAGAACTCGGGGACGCTTGGGAACTACTCATGGAGACCTTCAAGACTACTTGGAGCATTGCACTTGACTACAAAGTACTCGGGGGCTTGTCGACCGGGCATCACTGGGCCCACCAACACATGTGGGCCATACTCGGGAGATAAGTTCATGTACACTTGGACTACTCGACTAGTGGGCCATGGTGCTGGTACCGTGGACCACAAGGCAAGACAAGGCGGACAAGGACTTGTACTAAGACTAGGATAGCTTTCCATACCTTGTATAGGCTACTCCGGGTCCTACTCGAATAGTACCCTTGTACCAATCCGACTTGTAACCCTGCCTCCCGTGGCATATAAGGCGAGGCAGGGACCCCACTCAAAACATACGCAATCAATACAGAGCCACGCAGCATACAGGACGTAGGGTATTACGCACATTGCGGCCCGAACCTGTCTAATTGTGTGCCCCGTGTCTCACCATCGTGTTCCTGATCTGGCGATCCCCACCGCACAATCTACTACTTCGGGTACCCCGTCGTAGGCTCGGTGTCTAAAACACTGACAGCGTATGACCGTGTGGAATGGACATATTTGAGGGCAATCATGCTACGTATGGGTTTCCACCAGTTATTGGTTGAGATGGTAATGAGATTGGTTATCCGTTTCTTTCTCTGTTCTTTTAATGGTGAAAGTTTAGAGAAATTTAACCCAACAAGGGGTATCCGTCAAGGAGATCCTATTTCCCCCAATTTGTTTTTGTTGGCAACAGAGGGCCTATCGTGCCTCTTGAAAGCTAGAATCCAGTCATCAAACCTTAGTGGAATTAAAGTGGCCTCATCGGCTCCGGTGGTTAGTCACTTACTCTTTGCAGATGACAGCCTGTTGTTTTTCAAAGCAAATAGGGAGAGTGCACAAGGAGTACTTGATGTGCTAAACACTTAGTGTCGGGCTTCGGGTCAGCAGTTAAATGTACAAAAGTCATCAATACACTTTGCAAAAGGTGTTCCTATGACAGTAAGAGAGGAGATCAAGAGTTTGCTAGACATCTAGAATGAGGCCTTAAGTGAGAAGTACTTGGGTATGCCAACTCATGTGGGAGTTTCAGTTAACAAGGCTTTCAAATACCTGAAAGATAGGGTTTGGAACAAAGTTCAAGGCTGGATGCAACAAGCGCTTTCTGTAGGTGGGAAAGAGGTTTTGATTAAATCAGTAGCACAAGTTGTGCCCACCTATTCCATGTCATGCTTTAAACTACCGCGAGGTTTGTGTCAGCATGTCAATGGTGTGTTGCGCAATTTTTTGTGGGGAAGTAAGGAAGGGAAAAGGAGGACATGTTGGGTTGCTTGGGATGATATGATTAAACCCAAATATCTTGGGGGTCTCGGCTTCAGGGACATTGAACTCTTTAATCTGGCATTGTTGGCCCGGCAAGCATGGCGCCTTGTGCAGGACCGTGAGTCGCTGAGTGCCCACGTCCTCAAAGTAGTTTATTACCTCGAGAGCGATTTCCTAGGGGCTGAAGTAGGACCAACGCCATCACAACTCTGGCGTTCGATCATGGAAGGGAAGGAGATCCTACAACAAGGGTTGATTCGCTGCATTGGCACAGGCGAAGATACGATGATCTGGGGAACAAACTGGCTGCCAAGTGATGCGATGCTTTGGCCCATGCCCAGCCGGTGCCCTAATCCACCACAGATGGTGAGCAAAATCATCAACTCAACTGGAGCTAGTTGGGACAAACAAAAATTGCTGGAATTCTTTCACCCGATGGATGTAAAGACGATCAGCATTATACCTTTAAGTACCAGGAGACAATCAAACTTCTGGGCATGGCACTACGAGAAGAGCGGCATCTTCTTAGTGACATCAGCCTATCATATGCTAGTGAAAACATGGAGAAGAATTATGCCTACTATGAGGGGAGACGAGTCAAATCGGATACGAAGGCGGAGGAGAAGGAATGTGCGATGATCTGGCGGGTAAAGGTACCGTCAAAACTCACGATCTTCCTATGGAGATTGGTGTGGTACTCTATCCTGTCCGAAGATGTTCTCCACAGAAGGAATATGGCTCAAACTGATAGGTGTCCATTGTGTGGGGCCAAGGACTCATGGAAGCATTCTTTGTTAGAGTGCAATATGTCCAAATGCGTGTGGGTTTTGGAAAAGGAAGATTTAACATATTTCCTAGGGGTTGTGCAGGAGGAGGATGCACGAGCATGGCTTGCAAAAGTTCTTGCTTCATTGCCCCAGGAGGATGTGGTGCGAGTGGTGGTTACTTTATGGGCCATTTGGTATGCAAGGAGGAAAGATGTGCATGAGAATATATTCCAAGGACCACTATCGACGCACCATTTGATTGACAGGTTTAGGGACTGGGAATGTCACCAGAAAAGAAATCAGAAGGGACACATCCTGTTAGGCACTACCCAAAATGGATCCCTCCTCCTAACAAGTATGCAAAGATCAATGTCGATGCGGCCACCTCCAAAAACTTGGAACTAGCATCGGTGGCAGCAATTGCACGGGATGACACAGAAACGTTTATTGGGGCTTCTCCAGTTGTTTACTATGGCATCACGGATCCGGAGATTTTGGAGGCTACAGCGTGCAGGGAAGGACTGGCTTTAGCCAAGGACACTCTCCTCCCCAGGGTGAGAATTGCAAGTGATTTGTGCCAATGCGATCAGGGAATATCCAGGGGTGATGGGTTCTTACGGACACATCGTCCAGGAGATCAAAGCTCAGTGTCGAACTTCCAAAATGCAGAATTTGTCCATGAGAAACGAGAGGAAAATACTGAGGCCCATAATCTAGCTCGGAGCTCCCTATTTGATTCTTTAGGCAGGCATGTGTGGTTGATCAGTCCACCTACGGGCGTTTGTAATTCATATTCTGTTACCTCGTAATGAAGTAGTAGTCCTAAAAAAGCAGATATCATCATTTAGCAGATAATTGATCCATTTTCTATGCAAGATTGCAAATTTTCATGGGGGGGAAAATATGCATGAGGCAGCGGGAGTAATGTGCTATTGACCTAGATGTTATGGTTAAAATCATCTGAGAAAAGATCCATGTGTTTTTACCATAGCATGATATAAGCAGAGTGATGAATGCAGTCCATTCGTTCGAAAATATTGACCCAAACCATGACCAACAAACAGAATCGAACTCTAGAACTCAGGAGTCCCATCTAACTCAGTTTATGCGTCACAACATCAGTTCAACGCGAAATGAGGGCTCGTGCCACTCATGACAACACTTTTTTTATGAATTACATAGTACAACGGAGACACTCACAACGCACGCACACTCACTCCTATGAACACATGCGCGCAAACCATACCCCTAGGAGCATCTTCGAAGACCGGACCGACACGTCCTAAAAATTGATAAAGTCACCATAGGCGTCTCAGTGTCGACAAGAACGTCGCCTACCACTGAAAGCACAACATCGTTAAATCCTGAAAAAATCACTCTCACGAGGAGTCGAACCCGGAACCTGAGGTGCTACTGAGGTTCTTGCAACCACTAGGCTACAGACCCTTTCGCCATGACAACACTATGAACACATGTAAACCCAACATTGCAAAGAGAATAACAATAAAGAAATCACCTAGATCATGGTAACTTTGATGTTTGTGTGACAACCCCACCCGAGATAATTCCGTACTATCACCTAAATCAATCCATTTGGTCATTAAGTGATAATAAAGAGTCATCCTGTTGAGTGTTGCCGGGTTAAAGCCCGGTAAATCACTTGTAATCACACAGAGGATCGAACACGCATACATTAAAACTCCCACGAAGGAGAGTCCAGAGTACCTTACAATTTAATCCAAATTTCCCCGTAGGGTCAAATTATTACAACCATTGTTCTTGACATGAAAGGTAAATGGTTCAGAGTTTTGAAGACAGCGGAATTAAACTAATCGATAACTTGGCATCATGGGAGGCCACCCATGACACCATTACTCCTCGTCATCCACCTATTCCAGCTCCCAGCCGGGTGGGATTTCACCAGGCCAAACATTATCACCTGAAAACAACAATTATAGCAAGACTGAGTATACTAATACTCAGCAAGGCTTACCCGTCTAAAATAAAAGACTTAACCTCTAATCATGCTTGGCTTTTGGCTAGTGGGTTTGTTTTGCCAAAAGCTACTAAGGAGTTAATCCTTACTTTCAATATTTTAGCTCAAGTTCTAGTAGATTAATTCATTACTAGATAAGCAACTATTGCAATCATGAATTGTGCAAATAATTAATCAAACATCAAGTTTATCAACATTTCATCATAGAGGGATTATCATGGCCAGATAATTAAGCACTCTCGGATAACGGTGAGAGGTCGACGATCGATCGATTAATAACCTTGCAAGGTGGACCTAAACATACGGGAGAGATGACCTCACAAAGAGTTCATTCAACCAGGTGGTTCCCGTCATTCCTCGGATTGGGATCTGATGCCACAGTCCTAGGTACAAGGCTATCTGGCACGCCTCACACTAGCGTCCAGTATCACACGTGCACCACAGTTTGCAAGACTGGGGCCGCAACCCAAGATTAGTAGCCTAAAGTTCCTGCACCACATCATTTAGGTACTAGGCTTACCGTACCCATTTCCGACAAATGTTTAGTACGTTGAAACGCTTAATCTCTTAACCACTAGACCGGAGCCCAAAATCCCATGCTCTTACCACGTGAGCAATCCAATTTAACAATCTTATGATTCTGACATAAGAACCTATTCTCGCGAGCGAAGTACATCACTCGACTTGTACCGGGTCCTTAGTGCATAGCAACTAGCGACCTAACATACTAGTAAAAGATCATAGGTACTTAGGGATCATGCATCTAGGGTTTCAAATAAACTCCTGAACGTAAATGCACATAGATAATCAAACATAAATTCAAAAGTTAAAAAGGAAACGCATAGGTGAATGATAAACCGGGGCTTGCCTTCGGTAGCTTCAGCAGTCAGACAATCTTTCGGACTTTGGTCCGGGTCTTGATCTACGGTCACGAAGTGTACGTCTCCTCCTGCTCCCTCGTCCTCGTCAGCCGGCACGAGCGTATAGCTACCGTCAGGGACTTCTATACGGGGAATGCATATGCAGGAATTAGTTGGTGAATGTGAATTAAATAAACACAAACCTCACATGACAAACATAGGGTGTCAAGTTGACCACATTCACCTAGACAAGAATATATTCAGCATACTCTTCCATAAAGATAAATCAAGCAACCGTTTATTAACGATTATCTAGATGGTGATTGCGTGCACATCTATACAAACAAATTAGAATTACTTCCCAAAACAAACAATTTAGTTTTTAGTGTTCCAAAGGGGTATATTCTAAAGTAAAACACTCCTAAGTCTTTAAAAGGTTAATTTCTTCATTTCTCTTTTTATAACACTTAGTTTCTTCCAAAAATCATTCTGGTAAAACTATACAGTAACTTACAGTGACAATTTTTATACAAGCACACAATGCAACAATAGAGCTACTGCCAAAAATTCATGCCAAACAGAGCTATATTCTAAGCATGAAAAATATGACAAGTTCTTACTAGTAAAAGCAAGAACTATTATTACAGAGAAAACTACTCGTGCACTAGAGCTCCAATTTTACACAGAGGCTCTATGGACTATAAATGGACTACACACCAAAAATCAGCTCCAGAAACTATTTCTATCATGCTACACAATTATAACTATTTTCGGCCTAGTTATTCATAAAGAAATTATACAGAGAGATACATGACTAAACTGTAGCTCAACTTTCTCCTATAGCATAAACATGGTACAAACATCATCTAGTCCAAATATAAGCATCACTGGATTATTAGAACATGAACTATGGAATTAAACCTATGCACAAGCATTAATCAGAAACACATATGTAGACAGTTCATAAATACGTGATAAAATCACCAGGAGCACATCTAAGCCCAACAAGATGATATCCACAAGATGAGCCACAGAAAGTGTTCATATGAAGCTGTACAAAATATATATACAGATCTAGCATAAATACAAAATAAATCATATCTAGAGATTCACTCAGTAACTTTGTGTAAAAACTTAGATCTAGCCTATGCTAGTCATGACTAACAACATATCCAAAGCTCAAGCCTAGCACAGGAGTACAACTCAAGTTATGAACAACCCTATTCAAACTAACTTTGAATTTTCATTCAAAAACTACTCATCAAAATATGAACAGCCTTTCTAAAAGATGTATATCTACTCACAAGGAAACCAACAAAATTGGTTTTGCATTTTTCCGATTTTTCTACGATTTTCTAGACATTTTCCAAGTCTCTGGACCAAAGGATAAAAAGCTGAAGAATCTAATTACAGCACAGACCCTAGAAAGATTCAAAACCTCACAGATATACCCTCGGCTTTTACAACTCGAACCCTACAGAGAAGTTTGCCTCACAACCATACCCTTCCGCAGCGGGCCGAGCTCGCCGGCGGCGAAGGACGGACGGAGCTGGCAAACAAGTGGCACGGGAGTGAGATTGGGCTCACCACAGATCGATATTGATGGTGGTGGCTCGATCGGAGAAGCCTCCGGCGATGGCCGGCGGCGAGGCAGCGGCGGCGCGCCCGCCTCGGCTCGAACTCCGGCGAATGCAGGGGCGGAGCTACTCCATGTGTGGCCGTGGAAGCTTGTGTGGGTGCTAGGGTGAAGGTTGGAGACATAGGTTGGTCACGGGCAAGAGCGGAGGGAGTAGTTCACCGGTGGCGGCGGCAATGGCGGACGGCGGCGGTGTGAGCTCGCGCAGGGAGGAAGGAGCGGGGGTTTTATAAGGGGCGCGGTGTGGAGAGGCGGTAACCGCCCAAGTCTCCTCAGTGGGCGAGGTCGCGGCATGGCTACAGGCGGTGGCGACGTGGGGTGGTGCTGCCGGCCAATGGCGGCCTCGGCGTGCGCGCGTCGGCGTGTGGGAACTCGCCGCGTGGCACCGGCCTATGCGCCTAGCCGCGTCACCTAACCGTCTAGCACAGTGCCCACGGCGACCTCTTCGGACCGGTGGGTCTCCGGGTGCCTCGGCGTTCGTGCCCAGTCGCACGACGGTAGGTTGACGTGGCGCGCGCGCGACGGTGGCGTGCGAGGGCGCGTTCCCGACACGTTTTCGTGTCGAAGTACCTCTGTTTGACCGGCTCAAACTCGTGTTTTCGCTATAGAACTGTACCAAGGTGCAATAAGCAAAGATGTAGATCAACTAACCCTCTACAACTTTCACAAAGGTGGTATGGTTCGCGATGCGATAAAATCATGAAGCCATTCTACGACGCGACAGTAAGACTCTCTGGTTCGCAATATGTGACATCTAGTACCTTTTTTCATGATTTTATCACCATACATGACAAGCTGGACAAATTATCTAAAATAAATAACCCTGCTTGGAGTATGATGGTTGTACAGATGAAAAAGAAATTTGATAAATACTAGGGAGATATTTCACCATGAATCCATTGTTATTTATGGTTGTCGCTTTAGACCCAAGGTTTAAGCTGGAATTTATAGAATTTTCCTCTAAAATTCTGTATGACGAAGTCAAGGCAAAGGAATTTTTTAGCATAATTGAAGCAGGTCTCAGTCCCTTATATGATTTTTATGTTGAGGTTGCTGCTGGTACTTCATCATCTGGTGCTAGAAACAATTGTCATGAGCTTCCAATTGATACTGAAGAGCATGCCGATGACATTTCTGACAGCTTAGTGTCACAATTTGCTATTCACCTCAGAGAGATTGAAACAAGGGAAATCAATTCAGAGTTATCGAGATATCTGAAAGATAATTGTGAGAAGAATACGGAACAGTTTGACATCTTGAATTGGTGGAAAGTGAACTCCAGTAAATATCATGTATTGTCAAGTCTTGCCAAAGATGTTCTTGTTGTACAAGTGTCTACAGTTGCTTCAGAGTGTGCATTTAGCAACAGTGGTCGAGTAGTTTCTCCCTTTCGGAGCTCTTTGTCACCCAATATGGTTGAGGCACTTATATGTGGACAAAGCTGGCTACGTTCATCGCGCAAGAATGTGGATCTTGAAGAAATCATAAGAGATTTAAAAAATTGTGATGCACTTGAAGAAGGTATTGATCATATTCATTTGTCATCAAGGTTTTTAATTATAACTTTTTAGCTTACATTATTCATCTCATTGTTAGCTTACATTAATCATTTAAATGTAGAGCTTGGAGAGTTGAATTGCGGAAATTAGAGCTCCTTCTTGTCATTTGAAGCAAGAGGTATGTAACCAAGAGATATTTCTTGGGCTTTAGCTTGATCTTGTACTGCCTTATTAGTCATTTCAACATTCTGTTGTTTGAGCTGCAGCTTGATTTTATACTGATTCAGAGCTTGTCTGTCTCATTGCCTGTTTCCTTGTCAAACTACATTGCATGTGTTGCCTATTTCATTATTTCATATAGTAGCTTTACAACATCAAAAGATTTGTTGCAGACTTTCAGATTGATAAGAGATTTCTTGCTCAAAAGATTAACAGTCTGAAACCATGATGTATAATTTATAGATTAATATGATTTCTGCTACTATCATGCCAAAGTGTCCAATAATGGACCTACTAACATTAACTGAAACACGAGATAACTTGAGCAGAGCATTGTGAAATGTGAAAAAAACTACCGAGTGGAATGTAAATTTGTCATTCTGGATTCTGATTGAGCACTCAAATTATTTAGTTTGACTTAGGTTAATGTACATTGTAATCTTCACTCTAACATGCTTATCTTGTCTGTTTTTATTGTTTTATAGGTTGAATGAAGAAGCACTCTGCGAAAGGGCATGTAGCCTGGTGATTACAGGAGTCCCGGTAGGACCTCAGGTCCTGAGTTCGACTCCCCGTGGGAGCGAATTTCTCAAGATTTAACGGTGTTTGTGCTTTCAGTGGTAGGCGACGTTCTCGTCGACAGCGAGACGCCTGTGTGTGACTTCGTCAATCTTGAGGATTTGCCGGCTTAGTCCTCGAAGATGCTCCTAGGGGTAGGGTTTGCGTGCATTGTGAGTGTCTCCGATGTACTGTGTAATTCAAAAAAAAAAAAGAATGAAGATGCACTCTGTTCTTTTAATTCGCAAAAAAAAAGAATGAAGATGCACTCTGTTCCTCTCACCCATTAACCAAGTGTAAAGTCTCCCATTTAGCTTGATGCATGGCACGCAGCAATGGAAGTCTCCCATTTAGCATGATGAACATAAAAAGTGGTTTTTTATTGTAATTCTTTTATTTAAATCCCATAATGTTACCATAAGATGTGCGCTACAGATTTGGACCAAGACCTTAATGGCGAATGGCCTGGGCATTATTAGTAAAGACATTAATTTAAGGAAACACTGTTCATTCTTCAAAGGTAGAAAATATTGACTGAAGCTGCCGACTTGCTGTACTGTATTTAACAGATGAAGCGAACTAGTAGTTTGAAACCAACTAAACCAATAAACCAGCCCAGCCTAACCCGCTGAAGCACCCCTGCATAAATCGTACGAACCAGACCAGCCTGGTCAAACCGTCCAACGACGGGCTGGGTTTGAAAACCGGCAGAAACCATGTAGGACAGGGCGGAGGAGGATGGAGGAGAGGAGACAGCCACCGCGCCAGGGGAGCACGCCGACGGGGAGACCCGGCCGCCTGTTGCTTCAGGCGGGGACGTATCGAGGATTTGAGAGTCTGTGTGCTTGTCCTGCCTGCCTGTGTTGTTGTGGTTTTTGCTAGAAGGACAAAATTGGAACTTTGTAATGCTGTATTGGTAGAAAAAAAACTAAAACTAACGATGGTGGTAACTTTCAACCTTTTGATGCTATATTGCTATGGATGAATCTTTTGATGGTATATAGCTATACGTTGATTCTTTTAATGGTACAAATCCAATTTTCTCTATGATAAATGAGATATAAAAAAAGTGAGGGACAATATTATGTTGTCATTAGGCATACAAAAAACATCAACTCAGTAAACAACTCGTGAAAGAGATTCCAATGTCATGATCACAAGCTCAGCAACAGCCATTCCATTTGAAAATTGTTCCAAAAACGAAAAAAAACAATTCAAGTATAAAGGGAATGATCGACAAATCTTATTATAGCAATCAACCTATTTGATTCCATTCAAAAGTGGAAATTAAAAAGGCTGCTATTTTACACATTATGGGCAACATACAACGTAAAAGTACAGTCCAGTTCTGGGTTGGCAACACTTTTAACTCATTTCAGCAGCTGAGATTCGTAGCTAAAACGAAGTAATGAACAAACTTATTGATGAAGAATCCTTGATGCTATAAACATGACCCCCACATAGTATTCTTGATGGAAAAAAGGGCAAATCCACATGAAAACCAAACCGTTTTCCTTCTGCAGTGCTGCTCGTTACTAAGATTTATTCCTTGGTATGAGAGCCCCAGATGTACCATGTCATCCCAGGGAGCTAGTTGTTTTGAAGCTGAACATATTTACACAGTTACACGGTCTTGATCCTCTTCTGAGAAACGAAAAGATACCGACGCAGGGCAAGTAGTGAGACCCAAGTGAACTTTGAGATCTTCTCCTTTATCATCAGCAGCAATGCAGAGCTCAGAACTGTTTTCAGGATCTGAGCATGTAGACCTTTGAAGAAACCTGGAATGCCTTCCTTGCTCCAGATAGCATGCAAGGCACCTAGCATCGTTTTGGGCGCTCTTAATTTGCTTGGCCTTTCTGATTCGTTCTCATCATCTTCATCAGGGTCTGCAGCCTGAATCATCACCTTGCACCTGTTTGATGATGATTTGTAGTAAGATAATAAATCGTCAGAAAGCATTAACAAGCAAAAGCAGGTGGTAAGACCCAAATATACTTCTATTGCCAGGGAAAAGTTTACAAACCTGATTAATGGATAAGTCAATACTGTAGCAATACTTTTGGAGACGGCACCAAGGAGAAACGCTGAGAAAGCAGAAAGAGCAACTCGGGAATTATCTTCTGTTGATCCTCCGTTTTTACGTTGCTGCCTCTGAATTATCCTTTGCTTGAGCTGATCAAATACAGTATACTGTAGAATACAAATACCAACAATCATCAAACAGTTACTTGATCTCTTCTTTTTTATACCTGTTGGATATCATTAGTGTCTTCCATGAACAAATTTGACCACTACTTTCTACAAGTAAGTCAGTAAAAAACACTAAAATATAAAGGTCTGACAATACTTTTCATAATAGTTCTACTAGTATGGTTTTCTGCATGGAAAATCTCAAAACATTAGCATATATCAGTGTTGTGGCCAAAGTTTTTTATGTCAGTCTACAATTCTGCATGCATTCTAGAACAACCTTTACACACAGAATATTGCAGAAGCCACACAAAATATTGAACCACATAAATCTCAGTTCTTCCTTTTGTGGTTCAAAAGGTTCTGTCTTTTTGTGGAAATAAGGATAGCCACATTCCTATTATAATATCAGGATAATTTATGATAATATTGCAGAAGCAGGGATATACAGGGCCGGATCAATACTCCAATAAATATTTTGCCCCATGTTTGTTTGTGATGAAGACATGTCTGGTTTCAGATAATAAAAACTAAGCACATTTTGTAGCATGAAGATGGGGAACTAAATACTATCCTTTCGACACAATCTTCAGTGTCCTTTTTAGAGCATCTCCAACAGTGCCCAAAAAACTCTGCCAATGATTATTTGGGTACAAAGATGAAAAACACATCTCCAACAGTGGCCCCCTGCCCAATTTTTCCACACACCCAAAACAAGCACTCTCTCGAGCCAGATATTGGCCGGTGCTCATTCACTCCCAATCCCGAAATTCGCTATCGTATCCCGTGATTTCTCGCTTCCCGTACACCCAGTGGCACAATGTTTCTAGATGAGTGCTCCACCTCTGCAAATCGAGGCTACCAGCACGGCCACCCCTCGACCCAGCGTCGTCGTGCCCCTATTTCCCTCCATCCAGGTCACGGCTCCGATACCCGCATAGATGGCACAGTTTCCCATCCGTACGACGCCTCTGGATCCTCTTTGTACATGGCATCAGTTTCCCTCCGTCCACTGCACCAACTCCCCTCGGGGCTCGGGCCCCATGCTCTCCCCTGAATCGAAGTTGCCCGCACCAGAAGCCGTGATCGATCAAGCACGCAGGAGGAGATCGAGTTAAAAACGTGAATCAACACGGCGAGAAGAAAAAAAAACAGCAAAGGAAAAGATCAGCGCTTGTCCCCCTGAGAAAAATCAAGATGTGGGCCCCACCACTTGATGATGTGGCACCATTTAAATTTTTCAGCAAAATATTTTTAGGAACTGTTGGAGGAGGGATGTTTTTTTGCTACCAATAGTTTTTGGCTAGGTCCCAAACACAAAATGTTGGGCTTTTAATTTTTAGGCACTCTGGAGATGCCCTTACATATAAAAAATGATATAGTTGGACACCATAGCACAAATGGGCAATATGAAGTTCTAAAATGTTCATTGTACAAGAATCTTGTCAAGTTTAATACCTGAATAGAAGGATTGCAAGTCAATATAATGGAAATGTCCAATCCGTCAAATGCTTCCATCCAAGTACCCTCTGTAAGAGTTTCCCTCAGCCCTTTTGACTTTCCAAAGGTACTTGTCTGCATCCTAGAAGCTGCTGTATCTAGTGGCTAATAGAAGAGAAGCACAAATAAGATCATGCAGCCAAGATTGATGTTCGTCAAACCTATAGCGTCGTTACCTGTGTCACAATAACTGTGCAAGCACCAGCAGCAGCTGCAACTACCAAGTTGGCTGTTGTTCCAATAGACTTTGCTCCACTCTTCTCCAAGTAAAGTCTTTTAAAGTAGCTATACCCATAAAAATAAAGGAACGACGAGATAAAAGACTGAATGTTCTTCGTGTTGAGACCCTGATATAGGGACAAAATTTGCTTTTTACGAATTGCTTCCCAAAAGACATCTGAAAGGTTCCTGAAAGAACATTTCAACTCACTTAGTTCCTATAATGGAGTAACTAGAACAGTACAATATGCATGGAAAAGATGAAATTGTAGAGATAAAACAAGATACAGCAATATCACCAACAACAAGAGGCCATGTGTACATGAATCGCAAGTAAATTAAAATTGCAGTCAATTGAATTCTCCTTCCCTGCTTGCTTGATGATGATAATCGTTGTCAGATATTAACCTAACCATCCTAGTGTAGCTACGCAAAACCATTGCGCTGGCCGTACAGGTTTACCGAATGTTTTGTGAACCTAACAAAATTCAGTGTGCCACCGGCTGTCTGGCTATGAGATTATAAGCAAAATCATCTACCCTATACCTCTTTCAACAGAAACTTCACGCAAAGGAGATAAGGCTGGAGAAGCTCGCACAAATCGAGACCTCAAGTGCAGCCAGTTGGATCGCAGAGAATTTGGGGCAAATAACTATAAAAAAAAAATCAACGCGTCCTCGTCCTGACCGACGCAGGACTGTTCGAGCCGTCGCAATCAACCTCACCGCACACAGCGCAGGCTCAAAGAAATGAGAGCTTCCTCTGCAAAATCAGATCCAAATGGACCGAATCCTCGCGGCCCGCCTCTGGGACGGAGAAACCATGCTCCGGTCCCGAACCACGCGATCACACCCCCGCAGCTCCCGACGAGCGCGGACCACGCACACACACACAGCGCGCCCGGTGAAGACCGGAGGGATGAGGAGGAAGGGATCGGTACCTGTACTTGTGCACGCCGTTGTGCGTCTGGAGCTCGGCCTGGAACTTGCTCTTGCAGGTGTCGAGCGGGTAGAGCACGGTGGTGCTGACGAGCGAGCCGATCGCCCCCGACGTGGCCTCCGCGAGGCTCTCCCAGTCCACCCCGCTGCCGCCGTCCCCCGCCATCCCCGCTCCTCTCCTCTTCTCCTCTCCCGGCCGCCGAGATCCCCGAGGGAGGGAATCTTCCCGTGGCGCCTACCACCACCCCTCCTCGAGTCCAACAAGTTGCGAGGGAGAGAGTGCGTACCCGCCAGGAGGTGCGGCGCGGGGCGGGTGCTGCGCGAGTAAATAGGAGGGATGGAGAAGAGGGAGACGTCACGACAGCGGGGAGGGAGGGAGCCGGATGGCGACGCCAGCCAGCCGCCACGCCGCGCCGGGCGCGGGGCGGGTGAAATGGGGGCTTTTTTTGACTGTACCGAAGCTGCTGAACTGCTGCTGATTGATACGCGATGGTTCTGCGAGGCGTTTTGGCGATGCGATCTGTTCGTGGGTTGGTGCGCGTGCCGCTACACGTGCGCCGTCGCAGATTTGGCCGTTCGGCTGCACAGCGGGGCGCACGCACCACCGCGCTGGCTGTGGGCTCCACGCACGACGGGGACAGCAGGCGGGCGTCGCAGCTGCAGCTGCTGCTGGTGCTGGATCTCGACAGGCTGGGCAGCGGGCGGGATGATTCTTGGGCAGTTGGGCCGTTGCGGGTGGTGGAGACGGCGAGAACGGACCGGCCCCGGCCGGAGAAGGTCGCTGTGCGGATCAGTCGTCTTCAGGTTTCCACGCGGCGACGGCGCGAAACAACGTGAACCTCGTGCAGGCGAAACTTCCGGCGCGATTGGTTTCCTGGATAAAGCATCCTACTAGTACCTCGCATCTTGGCTGCACTAGACCAGCTTCGTTTGAGCCGGAGGAACGTGGGTGGATTTCAGATCCCGCGAGTTATGTTTGTTGGGAATCCAGATTGCAGAATCTTATAGATTATAAACTAGAGATTCAATGATGCATGGTTCCAAACAGCACAGCCTGCACCACCACGCGAGGGCCGGGCCGAGCAACCAATCACGTGAATATATGAAGATGCGCCATCTTCTTGAGCGCTTGGCTCGACCTTGTGCAGGATACCAAATCATGTGATTTATTGATTCACGACGCACGTACTCATTAGGATTTATGTTATGTTTTTTTACGTTTTCTATATTGCTACTCAGTCATGGAAAATGGACTGCGAATCAACTTATTCGAAATTGATCGTGTGGGGATACCCTCCTCCCTATCGTCAAAAAATTGAATCGTGTGCTCTTTTACCAGAGGTCATGTTATAAACCATGGCGAATAATCGACGAGAGTAAACAGATCAAATCATAAAAAAGACACGAGATTTAACATGAAAAAACCCTTTCAATATGAAAGGAAAAAACCACGAGCGAGTAAATCTTCACTACATCGAGAGTCGGATTACAACACCAAACGATAGTTTACAAGAGATAAGAAAAATACTCAAAGGAAAAAAAATCCTAACAGAATATATGATCTGCACTGTGGGTGGGTGGGGTGGGGTGGGGGGCTATGTCCCCTCGCACGGTCGCACCCACCAGGCGTCGTTGGCCCAAGCCTCCGGCTTTTACCGGGTCTCGGTTTTGTTCCATCAGAAGTCAGACTTTACTAGGTGCAATATGAATTTTGGATCATAACTCAGACATATTAGAGTGTAATTATCTTTGGTTGTACATACAGAGTTGTGATGAAGACATCCTAAGTCACGATTTGGCCAGGCGCACAACAGTGTAGGCGGCAGCCGTGGAGCACGGTTTGGCCAGGCGCACGACAATGTAGGCGGCAGTCGTGTCCAACGGGAGTACGGATTAGCCAAGCGCAGAACAGTGCAGGCGCACGACGGTGTAGGCGGCCCATGGGCTAGGCGCAGAACAGTGTAGGCGCACGACGGTGTAGGCGGCGAAGCCGTGCATGTCCGAATTATCCCACCTTGCTTAGCTTGAGAGGATCAAACCACCTTAAAAGGAATAGCCACCCTTCCCTATTAGACTAGTCTTTTGGGGCGATTGTGCCTTTCCCCGAGGGGTGTGCTGAGCCGGACTCATCATTTGGTATCAAAACTGGGCCCTTGTTAAAAAGCGGAACAGTATAGGCGCACAACGGTGTAGGCGGCGAAGCCGTGCACGTCCGATTTATCCCACCTTACTTAGTTTGAGAGGATCAAAATGTCATAGCTCGAAGAAAAATTAGTTACTCGAGGCATACACCATTTACTCTTTCATATATTCCTTATTCACTATATTAGTTAACTTGAAGAAAGATGTGATAAATACGATGAGTAATAGTACTTTTTACTATTCCTTTTGACAGGCACTAGTGATGATTCCGGACATCCCGTTAGACAACTCACCGTCTTATTAGGGTTTTTCTAGTGTTCGGACTTTGGACGGGAGCAACTCTTGTCATATGTATGCATCACCATCTAATTATCTAAATTTTCACTATTCACCACCACCACATTTGCTTATGTAAACAAAGCCTAAAAATATGATGGCTGCGGTATAGCCGTGGTAAATAACCATTAATAATTGGTTTCTCTGTTCAACATCAAGACAAAATAGCCGCTACATTGAAAATCTATGGTTACATTAACATTGAAAAAATGTGAAAAGCTCAATGTAAACATAATATTCGGTGTGAAAAATTCCCACGACAACATCAAATACATGTTTCGGGCAACATTTCCGAACAAATCATAGGATGAGATTTAGCTCGTACGGGAGCAAACATTGCAACATGAAAACTGAACAATGAACATGAAACATCTCAGAAAATGCATTCATCTCCAACACCTGCGTGCATCGATATTGCAACATCTAAAAACCTCCACTGCAACACTATGTAGTACCTAATGCAACATTGTTGTCGAGAAGAAGTGAAGAACAATCTTCAGATCTACAAACATACTTCTCTTATGCCATCCATGGCCGACGACGAGCATGAACCAAGTGATGGGAGAAGTTACGACTCAGAAATCAGGATGGAGCACAGATCAGGAGCTTCATCGTCTTCTCCTCCGTCGAGGTGGTTGCCACCTAGCGCCGCGTCCTCTGCATCAACACCATCTGTTGAGGCAAGCAACTCTTTGAAAAATCACAAATGAGGTTGTGGGAGGAAGATGAAGACGCTCCATCTGCGGCCATGAAATTGAGTCAAGCAACACTTTGAAAATCACAAATGAAGTTGCAGGAGAAAGATGAAGACGCCCACCACGATCCAACGTGCTTAGGAACACGCATTGATGATACGAAGACAAAAACTACAAGAGCACACTGGCAGTATGCAAAAAGAGACCGCGAGCTTGATGCAATAGGGGACCACAACTAATGATGGTATCAAGCAGAGTAGGTGATATTATATATTAAGTGATATTAGTGTTTTGTAATGTGAGTAAGGTTTATTCATAATGACAGCTGTATATGTATGGATGTAGTGGCGGACCTAGTTTTTGACGACGACTAGGGTCGGCTGCCAGAGGCCGGCGCCCGGTGGTGGTGTCTTGCGTAGCCGCGTGTGCGGCAACGCTCCAACCACCGGGGGTCAATCGGGCAGGGCCTGGAAGCGGCCGACGACAGGAAGATTGGACTGCTGGTGGAAGTGGCGGCGGCGACCTGCGAGTGGATAACCAGGCTGTGGCGGTGATGGTCATCGGTGGAGGGCTGGAGCCGGTGGGCGGCGGCCGACAGAATCCCTTTGCGAGTCGCGCGGCCTCGGGCAGGAGAGGTGTTGACCTTCTTTGACATTCTAGGACCTCATGATTTCGTTTTTGGGCCAACAATTTAGGCAGTGGCGGAACTGGAGAGAAAATTAGGGGAAGGGGGCAAGGCAAATATTTGTCAGTTCAATAATATGATAATTTACTCCAATTTTTGAAGCATAAGATAGTTAACCATGACTATATTAGTTAATTATGCAACAACAGTACACAAAAACAAATAGTTTGTAAAAGTGGTCAATATATTTTGAAAAAATGTATTTTTATCCCTTAGGTATTGTAAAAGTGTGACATTCATCTCTCATATTTAATTCGGTGCAAATGTACTCATTAATTAACTAAATCTGTGCATTTATCATTATCATCTTAATTTAATAATGATTAATATCATCTAATGATAATTTTATACCATGTAATCACTTGACTAATCCATAATACGTTGAATTGCAGATATAAAATTAATTTTATGATGCGTACTAACTATTGTGTGTTGGCCATTACGCTGGGAATTAACAAACATACAGAGGTATTAGAGAAACATTGTGGGTATTGAGGGGGGCCATGACCCCTGCCACCCACCCCTAGTTCCGCCACTGAATTTAGGAAGAGTAGTGAGCTTAACTTGGCTTAGGCGGCCTGAGTCGCAGGTCCGACACGTAACCGATCAAACCGATATTGCATCTCTGAGCCGACCACCTGCAGCGTAATGGCCGACACACAATAGTTAGTAACCAAGGAGAATTTGCATTTTGACCATGGTTAAAAGTGGATTTCACTCAAAGATCATCTTGCAAATGGATTTGTTATATTTCAATTATGAAATGATGGTATTATGACCAATGGACACGTATTTATAATGATAATTTTGACGAAAACTATTTACGTAATCCTGAAACCTCCCGGGCTAAGAGCAACTCCAATAGACTCTGTATAACAAGTTTACTAGCTAAAAATAACAAAAATGAAGTAAAAACTGGATCCAACATCCTCTCCTAATCCTATACTCGCTATCTGGGCTCGGTATTCAGCCCCTTGCGCTTGTCATCTTTCGCGAGCCCCTCCACTCGCAATCCCCTCGTCCCGTGGACCCGGTGCTTCATCCTCCCGCAAGCCTTCTCTGCTCGTCCTCCTGGCTCCCGCACGGCCCTGTTGGGTATTTTAGCGACACACGAAATGAATCCGCAAGCGCATGGATACCGTTGCAGCTTTCACCTCAGAGTATTCCAAGGGTATCGAATCTAAGGGAATGTGTGCACTAACTTCGTACTAGTCGGTCCAAGGGCACACCCACATAAGAGGTAAGGATAGAGAGGATTCCTAAAGATAGCACTATAGATGAGATTAAAGGTCGATCTCTAGATAGAACTTGGCTTAGGGTACCGATAGCCCTGACTTAACAGGCGACTCCGGTACGTGGATCTATGTGGAACGGAGCACTGGCTATATCCAGCTGCGGATGATCAACGAGAGCCAGACGGGCTGTCACCACCACCTGGACTGCCTCTACCTAACCTTGGGATAAGCCGAACGAATGATAACCGGTAGCGTGACACAACGTCTACGTTGTGGTTACTGCCGTAGCCAACGGACTACGACACTCTGTACTAATAGAACTACGATCACGGAAGAGAACTGATCTCACTCACTATAGGTACTACTAGCTTATACTAGAGGCATACGAGAGAGCACTCGGTCCCGTACTATGCTTCCAACGTATACGAACAACTTGTAGCAGACGAACGCATAAACTCAGGATCTACGCACTAGCAAAGGAAAAAGTTTACTCAAGCAACCAAGCATAAAGCTAGAAGGAAGGAATCACGAATGTCACTTTGGTCTAAATGGAACATGCAGGAATATCCACTATATTCTAATAGATGAACACACATACAAACGGATATGAGAACTATGAACTTGTGCCACAAGATCAAAGGGTTGTGTTTGCGAAGAACACAAGTCTCTAAATCAAGAACACACGAAGAACACAAGAACATATCACCTATGCATGAATGCTACTTTAGTCTAAATAGAAAAATACAAGAATACTCACTTTAGTCTAAATGAAGAACATCAACATCGTAGAGGCACATTCCTCTCTCTCTCCCTCTCTACTCTAAACACTAGCTAGGGAAGGAGTCTTGGATGGGTGAAGTGTGTCTCATTTCCTACCCCTCCCCTTCTATTTATAGGCAAGGGGGTGGCTTGCTCGGAGTGCCAAACGACTCCAAAACACCCCGGGATGCCTTGAGGAACCAATGGAGAGCTACCACGCGTCGGCTGGGGACGAGGGGACCTCCGAAAGGTTCGGCCGAACTGGGGTTCGGCCGACCCCCAGGTGGGTTTGTTTCCACCGCCATTCGTCCAGGTGACTGCCAGGTGGGTCCTCAGGTGTGTATGAGTGCGTATACGGTGTTTTTAGCTTGTTTCTGTGGGGATGTGGGCCCTTGAATCCGCGTACTGGCTCCTGATTGGTCGAATGTCTGTTTCCTTGGATTGGTGATGTGTCATGGACAAATGGCATCCAACGTGGCAACACGTCGTCACGTGGTCTGGTGTGGGTCCCACCGGGCCCACATATCAAGATGGTGATCTTGTCTTGTGCATATCTCTTTCATCCGGACTCAGAAGTAGACAAATGATATATCCATTTCGATCGCCTCGACGAGCCCGTCGCAATGGTGCAGTCCAAATTGGCATTTGTGGTTTGTCGGGGGTGGTCATTAGGGTCCCCTAACTAAGGGGATGATCACCCTCGTTAAACACAATCACGTACAGACAAATCGCCGCTAATCCAAAAAAGGGAACAAGGCACGCATCAGGCCCATGGCCTACTACGGCTCAGCAATAGCGTAGGCCTCCTCGTCGACAGGGGCCCGCTCATGCGCCCCATCCTCCGCCTCGCTCGAGGGTCTTGACCCCTCGAGCGAATTTCCGCCTCGCTCGAGGGACTCGACCCCCCTCGAGCGGGCAGCCGATTCCGCCTCACTCGAGGTCATCCCTCGACCAACAGCGCCCCGCCCCTTCACTCTATCTGACAACGGCATTTAATGCCCGAATCCGCGGCGGGACGCCAAAGTCAAAAGTAAATCCTCCTCCACGCCGCGCGGCTGACACGGCCTAAGCGCCTGGCACCGCCACTATGCGGCCTAACTCGTCACTGTGTGGCCATCCCTGGCCCTTTGAGGGCACTGCGCGGCCCTGTGCGGACAGGCCGACGTCATTCCACGTTACTGTGCCACCTGCTCCCGTCCCCCCTGCAGCGAGACCCTCGAACGGGCATGGGGGCACCCTCGAGGGGTGTATGGGCAGCAACCAGGCGTACGCGCTGACCGGTGACGCCGTACGGGTGGCGTGCGCCGCGTCTCCTCCGCCAACTCCGGTGCTCTGCGGCCATCCCCGGCACTGTGCGGCCATCCCTGGCACTGTGCAGCCATCTCTGACGCTGTGTCGCCATCCTCACTACTGTGCAGCGAACTGCGCGGTCCTGTGCGGACAGGCTGATGATGTTCCATGGGCCTATGCCGCCAACTTGTGTCCTCTCCCATGCGACCAGACCCTCGAGCTGGCGGGCGCACACCCTCGAAGTCATGCCCGGACATGCGCAGGAGCCGCCACGCTGCCCGCGGAGGCTGGAGCTCGTCACCAACTCGCGCCAGGAGCAAGGACGACGATCCCTGGCGCCATGCCCGCCGGTACACGACACTGTACAAATCACTATGCGACCCCACTGTAACTGCCCTCCCTTGGTCTATAAAAGGGAGAGGCAGACGCCCCTGCGCGGACACGTTCATACACTCGCACGTACTCGCTCACTCCACACTCCATCGTTCCCGATATTGGCACTTGCCTCAATCATCCTAGTAGGGACCTGGAGGGCTCGCCTCCTCTCCCGCCTTGCTTGTAGCCCCCCTCTACGAGCACCACCGGTGCGAGCTAATACAGTGCGCGAGCACACCTTGCTGGACGTACGGCCCTGCGGCCGGAACCAGGATAAATCATTGCCTCCTATTAGCTTAAGCACCGACCATCGAGAGACAGATCACAATGCTAATTACTAGTTAGTGCCGGTGCTAATCTGAACACCGACAGTTGGCGCGCCAGGTAGGGGACTGCGCCGAGATCATCCGCCAGTTCTCTCGATGGTGATCATCACCAAGCACACATCGAAGAGGTTTGCCTGGGGTTGCTCTGACCCGTTCCCGGCCGGATACGAGATCTGGTTTGGGAGCATCCAGTATCAGGCGACCGACAACGGCTACCATATGCGTATCCTTAACAGGGACGCAATCATGGCGGCACCACCAGGGACAGCAGTTGCGCCCGCAGCGGCGCCAGCCCCACAACCACCCCGACGTCGTAAACTTTCGGGCAAGCGCTCGCGACGAGCACGCGCAAAGCGACGTAGGGCGGTGCACGCCGGCTCCCCTCAGCGGGTCGAAGCCGACGAGCACCCACCTGTTGTCGCCACAGAAGGAGACGCACCGGCGAACCCAGCGACGCGTCCCGTCGGGGAACCTGCGGCCGCGCGGCCATAGTTTCCCTACGGGATGCGCTCCGCATCCATGGCCTACTCCTCATTGGTCGGCACTGATCTGGCCGCGTACGAGGATCTCCCGGGTCACCACCTCATGTCGATCCAGAACCTCATCGCTACCTCGCCCGGTGAGTCCTACTGCGACTCCGATAGTGGGGAACGCGAGCATGGGCACGGGGGGCCGGAGTGGGACTACTCCGGGACCCCGAGGCCTTCAGGCGGTTTCAGGCCACGGCGGACTACTACCTCACCTGCTTTGACGACTCTAGCGAGGGGGATTACGATCCCACTCGTGAGTGCTTCGTTGTCGTCATCGGCGAGAACAAAGACGGAGGAGGAGGAGGAGCGGGCGACGTAGTAGCACGCAACAATCCGGCAGTGAACCGCCGGGTAGGGACGCCGCCGGACGATGCAGTGCGCGCTGCACAGCTGGCCCAGGTCTGTGAGCTGGAGGCGAAGCTCACGACAGAGCGCGAGCAAGTGCGGCAGCTGAAAGCTACACTCGAGAGGGCCGAGCCCTCATCACATGGCGGACGCGCCTGAGACGCAGGGCGTGTCGCCCGTGAGCGCATTGAGGCCGACGCTGACGTGGACAGCTTGCCGACTCTGGCGAGAGCTAGCCATAAGCTCGTTGCTGCAATGACTTTGATCCGGGCCATGCCTGAACCATCGAAGCCCGAGGGACGCAATCTGCGCCGCGAGGCGCAGGCCCTCATCGAGCTAGCTGCGGTGCAGCAAGCCGAGAGCTCCGCGTCCCGCATGCGCCGTCAGTCCAGTGTATAGACTGGAGGAGGCGGCCGGGATCCGGAGGCATCGGTCCACACCCCGCACAAGGAACCCACTGTCCACGAAGGCAACCAGAGAAAGCCCGCTAAGGAGCAGCTTCAGGACACGCACGGCAAAGTCGACGATGGCAATGCCCGCAACATCCTGAACAAGAAGAAGCAGGACGCCGCCCTGGTACCACACGGCTACCACCCTCGACGTGGTGGTCGTTACGACAACCTGGAGGATAGGAGCCCAACGCCGGAGCCACCAGGCACACGTGTGTTCGGCTGGGCGATCCGCACGGCACCAATCCCCCCGTGCTTCCAGCAACCTGCCACAGTGACCAAGTACTCATGGGAGACGGACCCCCGGGTGTGGCTCAACGATTACCGTCTGGCCTGCCAGCTGGGCGGCGCCACCGATGACGTCATGATCATCCACAACCTGCACCTTGCAGACTCTGCGTGGACATGGCTCGAACTCCTGCCCGCGAACCAGATCCATGACTGGGACGACCTGGTCAGGACGTTCGTGGGCAACTTCTAGGGCACATACGTGCACCCAAGAAGGATGCGGGCGATGGGGGCAAGGACGGTTTCTCGGAGGTGGAGAACGTGTTCTTCATCTTCGGGGGGCCGACAGTAGATATGACGTCCCGGCAGCGCAGGCGTGAACGTCGAGAAGTTTACTCCGTTCACCCCGCCGTGCCGTCGTACCTCGACTGGTCGGAGAAGACCATCTCCTTTGGCCGTGAAGACCACTCGGATCATATCCCCAATCTGGGACAGTACCCGCTTATTGTCGATCCTATCATCGGCAACACACGGTTCTCCAAGGAGTTGATGGACGAGGGCAGCATCCTCAACATCATGTACTCCTCCACCTTGGAGCTCATGGGGATCGGCTTGGACAAGCTGCAGCCCAGCAAGTCACCGTTTCATGGCGTTGCGTCGGGCAAGCGAGTCCTGCCACTCGGGCAGATCGACCTGCATGTCTGCTTCGGCACACCGGGCAACTTCCGTAAGGAAGTCCTCACCTTCGAGGTGGTGGGGTTCCGGGGAGCATACCACGCCATTCTTGGCCGGCCGTGCTACGCCAAGTTCATAGCGGTCCCGAACTACACATACCTCAAGCTCAAGATGTCGGGGCCGAACGGTGTCATCATGGTGGCCCCGTCGTTTGAGCATGCATTCGAATGCGATGTCGAGTGCATCGAGCGCGCCGAGGCGCTTGCTCACGACGAGGCCCTCGTAGCTGACCTAGAGAGGATGGCCAACGAGGCCCTCGACTCCCCCAACAAGCACGCGGGCAAATTCGAGGTTGCGGAGCACACGAAGGCTGTACCCCTTGACCCCAATGCCCCCGAGGGCAAGGCGTTGAGGGTCAGTTCCACCCTCGACCCGAAATAGGAAGTGGTGCTCGTCGACTTTCTCCGTTCCAATGTCGACATCTTTGCGTGGAGTCCCTCGGACATGCCGGGCATTCCGATGGAGGTTGCCGAGTACTCACTTGATATCCAGCCCAATTCCAAGTCGGTGGCTCAACGTCTGCGACGATTTGACGAGGAGAGGCGCCGAGTGATCGAAGAGGAGCTGCGCAAGCTCCAAGAGGCCGGATTCATCAAGGAGGTAGTGCCTAGCTAATCTTGTATTAGTTAAAAAAAGAATGGAAAGTGGCGGATGTGTGTAGATTACACTGGTTTGAATAAAGCATGTCCCAAAGTTCCTTTTCCTTTGCCACGTATCGATCAAATAGTAGATTCTACTGTGGGGTGCGAATTACTATGTTCCCTTGATGCGTATTCCGGTTACCACGAAATCAAGATGAAAGAGTCCGACCGGCTCGCGACCTCTTTTATCACACTATTTGGTATGTTTTGCTACGTGACAATGCCATTTGGTCTCCGAAACGCTGGAGCAACATACCAACGATGTATGCTCCACGTTTTCGGGGATCACATCGGGCGGATCGTTGAGGCATACGTCGACAATATCGTAGTGAAATCCAGGAAGGCGGACGACCTGGTGAACGACTTACGTACTGCATTCGATTGCATCCGGGCAAATGGGATGAAGCTAAACCCTGAAAAGTACGTCTTTGGGGTGTCGCGTGGCATGCTTTTGGGTTTCATCGTCTCCCAGCGAGGCATCGAGCCCAACCCAGAGAAAGTTTCGGCCCTCGAACGGATGGGGCCGATCTGAGATCTGAAGGGGGTGTAGAGGGTCCTAGGCTACCTAGCAGCTCTGAGTCGCTTTATCTCACGCCTCGGTGAGAAAGACTTACCCCTGTACCGGCTCCTGAAGAAGAGCGAGCACTTCTCCTGGACCGCCAAGGCCCAGGAGGCTCTCGACAAGCTGAAGGCACCACTTGCCCATGCTCCAATACTAACACCGCCCTAGGAAGGCGAGCCCCTCTATCTTTACGTAGATACGACGACCCAAGTGGTTAGCGCAATCATCATTGTGGAGAGAACGGAGGAGGGCCATGCCCTGCCCGGTCCAGAGGCCGGTGTACTACATCAGCGAGGTGCTGTCTGAAACCAAGATGTGATATCCACAGATCCAGATGCTGCTCTACGCGGTAGTGCTCGCGCGGCGCAAGCTGCGACACTACTTCGAGGCCCATCCAGTCACGGTGGTCTCATCTTCCCCCTGGGAGAGATAGTTCACAATCAAGACGTCTCCGGTAGGATAGCAAAGTGGTCACTGGAGCTCATGGGTGAAGCTCTCACCTATGCGCCACGCAAGTCGATATAATCGCAAGTCTTGGCGGATTTCGTGGCTGAGTGGACCGACATTCAGCTGCCCACGCCCCAGATCCAGGCCGAATGCTGGACCATGTACTTCGACGGATCGGTGATGAAAATAGGCGCAGGCGCGGGCCTGCTCTTTGTTTCACCCCTCGGAGAACACATGCGTTACTTGGTGCGCTTGTATTTCCCTGCGTCGAACAACATGGCGGAGTATGAGGCCCTTCTCAGCAGCCTCGGCATCGCCATTGAACTCGGCATCAAGCGCCTTGATATCAGGGGAGATTCTCAACTGGTCATCGACCAGGTGATGAAGGACACAAGCTGCCACGACGAGAAGATGGAGGCTTACTACGGCGCGGTGCGCAAGCTCGAGGACGATTTTTTTGGTTTTGAGGTCAACCACATCACGTGCAAGTACAACGAAGAGGCGGACGAGCTGGCTAAGATCGCGTCGGGATGAATCACCGTTCCCCCGAACGTCTTCGACCGTGACCTCGCCGAGCCTTCCATCGACCTCAACAAACCCGCCAAGGTTTCTGGCAAAAGTTCGGGGGATGGACCCTCCAAGACCACGGGCGTCGAGCCCATGGACGAGGACCCCTCGAAAGAGGAACTCGAGGCCTCGGACCTTGAAGGGTCCCCGGCGGCCGAAGCCGAAGCAATGGAGATTGATGACCTCCCGCCCCCTCCTCGGGATTGGCGGGAGGAGTACCTCGCTTGGCTCGATCGGGGGGAGCTACCCCGGAATCGGGCTGAGGCGAGGCAAATCGCCAGGAAGGCTTAGTCCTTCGTCGTCATTGACGGTGAGTTATACAAGCGCAGCCCCTCGGGGATCATGCAGCGGTGCATCTCCATTCCCAAGGGCCATGAGCTGATTCAAGACGTCCACACAGGTAAATGCAGCCACCACACCGTTCCACGCACCCTTGTGGGCAAGGCGTTCCTCCAGCGCTTCTACTGGCCGACAGCGGTCGCTGATGCCAATGAGGTTGTGCGCACCTGCGAAGGGTGCCAGTACTACGCCCGCAAGACTCACCTCCCCGCTCACGCGCTCCAAACCATCCCCATTATGTGGCCTTTCCCCGTGTGAGGACTGGACATGGTCGGGCCCTTGCGGAAGGCGCCCGGGGGCTTCACCCACGTGTTGGTGGCCATCGACAAGTTCACCAAGTGGATCGAGGTCCGCCCCATCAGCAGCCTCAGGTCCGAGCAGACCGTGCTGTTTTTCATGGACATAGTCCACCGCTTCGGGGTACCCAACTCTATTATAACCGACAACGGCACCTAGTTCACCGGTAAGAAGTTCTTGGAATTCTGTGACAGCTACCACATCCGCGTGGATTGGTCGGCCGTGGCACACCCACAGACAAACGGCCAAGTAGAACGTGCCAATGGCATGATTTTGCAAGGCCTAAAGCCGAGAATCTTCAACAAACTTAACCAGTTTGGCCGGAGATAGATTCAGGAGCTGCCCTCGGTTGTGTGGAGCCTCAAGAACACCCCAATAAAAGCCACGGGATTCACCCCGTTCTTCTTTGTCTATGGGGCCGAGGCCATCCTCCCCACAGACTTGGATTACGGGTCCCCAAGGGTCAAAGCCTATCAGGTAGAACAGAACCAGCAAGATCGCGAAGACTCGCTGGACTACATCGACGAGGCCCGGGATGTGGCAATCCTACACTCCGAGAAGTACCAGCAATCCCTACAGCGGTATCAAGCGCAAAAGGTCCGACCTCGAGACCTCAACAAGGGAGACCTGCTGCTGAGGCTTCGGCAGAAGAACGAGGGCCGGCACAAGCTCACACCGCTGTGGGAAGGGCCATACATCATTGCCGAAGTCCTCAAGCCCAGCACGTACAAGCTCGCAAATGAGAAGGGTGATGTCTTCACCAACACTTGGAACATTCAACAGCTACGTCACTTTCATCCTTGAAATTCCACGTTGTTTTTTTGTACATATCTGATGTTCAAGTAAGTTGTAAATAAAGCAAGGTTATGAATAAAGTTATGGAGACTCGGCTTTCTTCTGAAAATCAAGTCCCCTCGGGGGCTATAAAAGGGGGCACCCTCCCTAAACGGTCCCATTTTTTCGCAAAAACCTTTTCTTTTCGAAAATGTTAACGTGTTAGGCCTCGAACGCTTAGGAAAATGAAAGCAGGGCGTGGAACAACTAAGACTAGGGTCGGCTGAGTCTGGGAACGCCTACACCTCCGGCAGGATACGGCACCCCTCTCACAACCCTACGCTTGAGTTGCTCACGAACGCGGCCTTCCCGGCTAAAATTTCTCTAAGTTACGAGGAAAACATGATAGCACAAATTAAACAAACTGTGCACAAGTTCATACACTCAAGAAACATTTTGTTCGATTACAAAGGCCGCTTGGCCGAATTCTAACTACAAACTACGGGCTTCCGCGCCCGGCTTCTTTCAGGGCGCACGAGGGCCTGCGATGGTAGCGTCCCCGTCCTCAGCAGCGTCGGGGAAGAGGTCCGCCTCGAACATGTCGGCGAGCTCAGCGGCAGTAGCTGTGGCGGCGGCGTCGGCTTGATCCACAGCGGCGTTCACCCCATCGTCATCAAGACCATCAGCGATGATGTAGCCCGTCGCCAAAGCCTCAAAGTCGACGATGTAGTGCGTCGACACCACGCCCAAGGTCTTCTGGACGCCAAGTCGGAGAGCGCCCTTCACACGCTCAACGACGCGGCCGCACAAAGCCCTCAGGCAGCTCTCGAGTGAGCTCCCTAATGAACCCGCACCCGCCTCGATCTCCTGACACACTTTGAGGGCCACACCCTCCAAGGCCTCAAGATCCTCCTGAGCCTTGGTATAGGCGACCTGGAGAGCCTCCGACTGCGTCGACGAGTCCGCCACGGCCTTCCGCAATCCTGAAACACCACAGAATGTGTCAAGAGCGGATCTTGGCGAATTGAGAACAATCAAGGACCCGGGGCTACAACTTACCCTCTGTGCACCCCTTCTCCGTCTCGAGCTCTACCCGCACAGCCTCGACTCCTTGCTGCAGCTGTAGGATCGAGGCGTCCTTCTCCTCGACAGCGGCATGCATAGTGTCGATGGTGATGCCCTCCCGAACCAGAGCCCCAGTAAGCAGCTCGGCTGCCACCTGCCGGATTTGGAGCTGGGTATCTGCCGCCGAGACTTCCGCATCCTGTTGCCGGAGCGCGGACCTGATCTCCTCAAGCGCCACGCGCTCTTGCTGGAGTTGGGTCTGCGCCTCCTCACGCGCAGCACGCTCCTGCCGGAGTGCGGACCTGGCCTCCTCGAGCGCCGCGCGCTCCTACTGGAGCTGGGTTTGCGCCTCCTCCCGCGCCACGTGCTGTTGCTGGAGTTGGCTCTCGATCCCTGTGAGCGCCTCTCTCTTCTCCTGCAGAGTCGTGCCTAGCTGCTCGACCTCCCGGGTCTGCCAGGATTTCACCCCCTCAAGGGTCGCGCGATCCTGTTGGAGTTGGGCCTGTGCCTCAGCAAGGTATGAGTCCCTCTGCGCGAGCAGGGACCGAGCCTCAGTGAGCGCCGTGCGCACCTGTTGGAGCTCTTCCTTCATCGTCGCCAGTGCCTCCTCCTTCCCCTGAAGCGCGACGCCCAGCTGCTCAGCCTCCTGGGCCTTTTGCACCACCACGGTCCGCTGGGTGTCACGCTCTTGCTCCGCGCGGAGCAGATCGTGAGTACACCAGCCGAGATCCGCCTGCAACGCCTCCACCATCGCGCGCAAGCCCTCATTCTCCGCCTGGAGCTCGTCGAGCTCAACGCACAGGTCGGCGATGTAGGAGATCTTCTCCCCCGCCTGCATCCGGAGTTCCTGCCGGAGAGGGAGGGAAGGACCGGATGAAACACACACACGCACGAACGAAAGGGGAGAAGCCGAGTAACGTCTACACAAGCCTACTTACCTGGAAAACCTGGAGCGCTCTGCCCATATGGAGCTTGAGAGCTTGGTCGAGGGAATGCTGCAGGGCGGCACCAAGGTTGTTGGACTCCTGCTATAGGTCCCTCTCTACCTCTGCTTCCTTTACCACCTTCTCGGGGACCCCGGGGTGGTCAAACTTCAGGGCCCACGGGTAGTAGCCCTCGACGTGCTCGGGACGGCGCAACGTGGCCATGCTCGCTCCTTGCACTGCCCCGACGGTGTCGGCAACACCACCTGGCCGTCAGGCCGCACCAACATCACCCTGGGCGCGGGTCCGGGCACTGGTGCGGCTACCGTCATCACCTGACCCCCAGTGGGGGTCAGCATGGGTCGAATCACCCCTGCGACCTCCAACTTCCTTCCCGGCGGCGCGAAGCTGTTCCTTCACCCGTTGGGATCCCTGTTCTATCACCGCGTGAAGGGACACCATGACCGCCTCTTCCGGTCGTGGTACTCCCACGACTGCCGCTTCCGATCGCGGCGTTCTCCCTGTCGTCGGCGGGACTGCCGCGACCGCCACTATTGAGTGGGGTGTCCTCGCCGAGCGGGGCCTCGTCGCACGTGGTGCGTCGAGCGCCCCCGCCTTGAGCGCCTTGGCGGGCGCGAGCTTGGGAGCGGCAGGCGCCCGACTGGCGAAAAAAACAAAAAAAAGGGAAATCAACAAATCGATCTACGATATCAAGAACACGGAGAGTGAAAGCACGACCTACCGTAGATTGGACATGCATTGCTTACGCTTCTTCAAGGGGTTCGGGGTGGCGCAACCCTCGCATCGGTCGGCGCCCTCGACGACATGCCTTCATCGAGAGGCGCCGCGCCCGCCGCGGAGGCCCTCGCGGCGCGAACCCGTGACGACAAGGGTGCAGACCTGACAAGGGCCTCCTTGCCCTTCGACGTGGAGGCCGGGATCTCCTCCTCTTCCCTGTCTGTGACGGTCCGCTGCCCGTCGCTGTTGCTGGCCGGCTCCGGCGACGGCATGTGTTCCGAGGGTAGCGGGGAAGAGAGCCCCTCCTCCTCCCGCCTCCGGAACTCCTCCTCGTATGCCTCGAACCACTCCTTCCTCCTCTGTTTTCTCGCCTTCTCCTTGTCTGCCTTCGCCTTTTCCCTTTGCTGTTTGGCGCGGTTGGCGGCACGAGATCCGGGCGTCAGGGGATCGGACGTGGCGACCGAGTGGGTCACCCCCTGTCATCACGAACGCGATTAGAATGAGCGCCGAATCGAAACGAACGGGACGAGAAATCGATTCTCACAAGTGAATGATAGCCCGGCTCAGGGCGTATTTTGAACGACCACAGGTCGTCGTCGCTGTTCGCCACCGCCTCGAGGTTCACCGCGCGCCTCGCCCTTGTGGCCGCGTACCCCTTGGGGAGTGGCTCCGCCAACAGCCGTGAGCTTGCCCGGGCCGTGGCGTCGGCATCGTCCCTCATCGCGTAGATGGGGAGCGCCCTCTCCATGAGCGGGACCACCCGCCGATGGTGGAAGTTTGCGATGATGGCCGCCACGGTCAACCCAGACTCTGCCAGCACGTGCATGGCGTTGGTGAGGGGCTCGAGCTTCTTCTGCCTCGCCGGGGCGCTACTCCGTGTGCCCACACATCTGGCTTTGCCGTCAGCACCTTGCCAGTGTACGGCGGAAGCCCGACGCTGTCGTTGTGCAGGTAGAACCACTCCTTCCAATCGGCGTTGTTCGACGTCATGGTGCAAGGCGGGTAGAGGTCCTTCCTGGACTCACTCACCACGAACGTGAGGCCACCAGCGCGAACGGCCCGGCGCACTCCCCTCTCCCCGCTGGCGACCGTGTGGAGCTCACCTCGGAAGAGGTGGATCCACAGGTCCCAGTGCGCCTCGATCCCCAGGAATCGCTCGCAGGTAGCGACGAAGGCCGCCGCCTGCGAGATGACGTTCGGGGCGAAGTTCTGGAGCTCCACCCGTAGTGGTAGCACAACCCCGCATAAACTTGCTTGCGGGGGCGTTGAATCCACGCTCGTGCAGCCGCACGAAACTCACGACGTAGCCCAACGGGGGAGTTGGCTCCCGGTGCGACGCCGACGGGATGATCCACGCCGGATTCGCCGTGTCGCCGACCGGCTCAGCTACCCGCCGGTGACGAGCCCCTACATGGTCTCCAATGACGACGGGAACCACGGCGCGGCCTCCACTATCCTAACCATGGCTGAGGGTGGAAGAGCAGGACAGAAGTAGGGGCGAGGCGGAGCAGATGCACACGCACGGATCCGAGACGGCGGAGCTCGTGACAGAGGAAAAGGCGAACTTGGGGCGGCGCTCACAAATGGCTAAGGTAAAAATCCCCTTCCCGTAACTCCAATTTTTATAGAGTAGGGGGGAGACGGATCACCCGAGGGCGCGGCGGGCAGCCGCAATAAATGCGGTGGGTACCGCCTGTCACTGACAGCAGGGCTCCACCACCCCGAAACCGCCACACGCGTGCGCGGGCGTAATTATCGTGGCACAGTAAAATGGGAAACTGTACCATGTCGCTTCGTACCTGCTCACCGCCCACGCCACGTCACCTGAAAAGGCGCGCTCACTCCGCCCGCTCAGTGCCACGTCAGCCACGACCGCACGGGCACGTCGATCGAATTTCAAACGTCAAGGGGTTCCTTCTCGTATAAGGAAGACCCTTGAACCCACTAACCAGGGGTTCGAGGCCCGGCCCCTCGAAGGGGTTCGACGGGTGCCCCAGAATAAAGGAGTCCAGGACGGCAAAACACGCTCGCTCGAGCATACCCTCGAATGCGGAGTTCGAGGGGCGTCCTGCGTTCCCCCTCCAAACCGTTGCTGATCAGTGGCTCGAGGTCCAGCCCGCTGAGGGTACGACGGGCGCCACAGATGCACCTCATCACGAGGACCTACTGATCAGTGGTTCGAGGCCTGGCCCGACGAGGGTTCGATGGGCGCCGCAGATGTACAAAGACGAGGATGCACGACGCTCCCTGCAAAGCCCTACTGATCAGAGGTACGGGGCCTGACCCTCGAAGGGTTCGAACAGGCGCCTCAGATCAACAAAGTCAGGAACGATCAGGGCGTGCGTGATCGAGCCCATCCCTGAACGCGAAGCTCGGAGGTGCCCCACATATTGTGTTCAAAGCCAGGACAAAGACAACTAATAGAGGGATCCCATCGAGGGAGTGCTTCCGCGCCCTCGGCCCCCATCGAATGGGACTGAGTCCTGCTTGGCAAACCTTTGCAAGCGCTCACAAGGACGTGTCTCCGGACCACGAGCTGACCCCTATCGAACGGGGCACATACGTCCACTTGAACTATCCGCTAACAGCTTGCTGAGGCATCCATGCTCGCTGCCCGCTCGAGGGAAGCATGGATCGCCTCACCCCTCCTCCCTGCGAAAGGCGACGAGGGTCATAATACGAAGCCGAGGACTTTACCCAATCGTCCCTGACAGGGCCAGGGCTTGGGGTCTCCTCGCACCACGACCATCCCAATGATCACCTCACTTAGCCGTGAGGACCTATGGAGGGTTAACCCCGGAGCAAGCAAACAAGCCCGCCTAAGGGCGCCTTGGGTGAGCTCGACGCCGCTCCGCCCGCGTAGATCGCTGATGCCGGCTGAAATACCATCGAGGCTGGCCGAAACAAACGCAAGGTGAGCCCGTCACTCCACGCTTTTAAGCCTTGCACGAGTGCGCGCACTCCTGCAAGGCTTCGGGGGCTTACACCTGCGGGTGCGCTTGCGCACCCCCACGGAAAAACACACATGATCAAGGGAAAGTCCCACACATAGCACCTGAGGGCCACGCCTCAGAACATGCATCCTTTGCCAGACTGGTTCTCATTCCCGCAAAGGTTCGGGGGCTACTGTCGGGGGCGGTCATTAGGGGTCCCCTAACTAAGGGGATAATCACCCTCATTAAACGCAATCACGTACGGACAAATCCTCGCAAATCCACAACAAGGGAACAAGGCACGCGTCGGGCCCATGGCCTGCTACGGCCCAGCAACGGCCTAGGCCTCCTCGTCGACAGAGGCCCGCTCACGCGCCTCATCCTCCGCCTCGCTCGAGGGTCCCGACCCCTCGAGCGGATTTCCACCTCGCTCGAGGGTCCTGACCCCTCGAGCGAATTTCCGCCTCGCTCGAGGGACTCGACCCCTTTCGAGCGGGCAGCCAACTCCGCCTCGCTCGAGGCCATCCCTCGACGAACAACGCCCCGCCGTTTCACTCTATCTGACAACGGCATTTAATGTCCGGATCCGCGGCGGGACGCCAAAGTCAAAAGCAAATCATCCTCCACACCGCGTGGCTGACACGGCCTGAGCGCCTGGCACCGCCACTGTGCGGCCTAACCTGTCACTATGTGGCCATCCCTGGCCCTGTGAGGGCACTGCGCGGCCCTGTGCGGGCAGGCCAGCGTCATTCCATGTCACTGTGCCACCTGCTCCCGTCCCCCCTGCAGCGAGACCCTCGAACGGGCATGAGGCACCCTCGAGGGGTGTACGGGCGGCAAGCAGGTGTACGTGCTCACCGGCGACGCTGTACGGGCGGCGTGCGCCACGTCTCCTCCGCCAACTCCGATGCTGCGCGGCCATCCCCGGCACTGTACAGCCATCTCCAGCGCTGTGCCGCCATCCTCACTACTGTGCAGCAGACTGCGCGGTCCTGTGCGGACAGGCCGATGATGTTCCATGAGTCTGTGACGCCAACTTCTGTCCTTTCCCCTGCGACCAGACCCTCGAGCTGGTGGGCGCACACCCTCGAAGTCATGCCCGGACATGCGCAGGAGCCGCCACGCCGCCCGCGGAGGCCGGAGCTCGTCACCAACTCGCGCCAGGAGTAAGGACGACGATCCCTAGCGCCACGCCCGCTGGTACACGACACTGTACAAATCATTGTGCGACCCCACTGTAACTGCCCTCCCTTGGTCTATAAAAGGGAGAGGCAGACGCCCCTGCGCGGACACGTTCATACACTCGCACGCACTCGCTCACTCCACACTCCATCGTTCTCGATATTAGCACTTGCCTCAATCATCCTAGTAGGGACCTGGAGGGCTCGTCTCCTCTCCCGCTTTGCTTGTAGCCCCCCTCTATGAGCACCACCGGTGCAAGCTAATACAGTGCGCGAGCACACCTTGCTGGACGTACGGCCCCGCGGCCGGAACCAGGATAAATCCTTGCCTCCTATTAGCTTTAGCACCGACCATCGAGAGACAGATCGCAGCGCTAATTACTAGTTAGTGCCGGTGCTAATCCGGACACCGACAAGGTTGTTATGGATGACGTCCTATATAAGCCATTAGATCACTTGCTCTCAATTGTATCATTTATCACGTATTCCTGTGCATCCTGCAACAAAAGCTAGAAACACCAACACTTGTGGAACTTGTCAGTATAAAGCCCTATTCTAGTGTTGATGATCACTTTTCATTGATTTTATGCAGGAGTTGACGGCATAAAAGTAGCACTTAACAGCCGTCAACAGGTGTTGGGGCCGAACGGCGGCGGCGACAAGAGCTTAGGGCGGCGCTGGAGCCCGGAGGTGGTTGCGGGGTTGAATCGGCGGCGGCTGCAGGAGCGTTGGGCTGGGCTGGAGGAGCGGAAGCGGACGGCGCTAGAGATGCAGCTCGGCGAGCTCTTCGCGCGAGACCCCTTTCCCTGGCGTTAGCCCTGGTGAGACGAAATCTGATGAGCTACCTACGACGGCTGGCCTCATGCGGGTGGCGGCGCCTAGCCTTCATAGCCCGCCTTGGCTCGCCGGCGGTGTCACCGCATCAGGCCATCAGGGAGGATGATGGGGAACGACTCCCCGCGTGTGGCGTACGACCTTAATTCACTCAACCAGGTATTGAATTATGCAATTGGTCTTCGATTTCAATCATCTGAGTCAATTCGTGTTGCTAGCATCTGATTTCACCAACCAATTTAGTTTTTCCATCGATGGGCATTTGGCTCCCACAAGGTCACGGCTGCAGCAGGGCATGAGCAGCCCTGCGGGGCGGTTGCAGCCTGCAGAACACACGCGAGCGACCCTTTCCCTCCACTTCGTGGCAGCTGCGACAAGTGGCCTGCCGCCGCCGGCCATGGGCGGTTGCGGCGAGGAAGGTGTTGGCCGCCATGGTGTGCACCTGAGTGAGCACGACGAGCAGTGAAACTGGCGATGACTGCTGATTCTTCTGCTACATCGCGGAGGATAACGATGACGCCAAGCAGCTACTACGGCGGCACCAACCAATGAAGTGAACTGGGCGTCGTGGCGCGCGCTGGAAGACGGCGAGCGGGTTCATTTAGAGAGGTTGTTGGATTTCATCTACCTTTTACTAACTATTTCACTTTACATAATAGCTAAATAAGAATTTTAGCTATTCATTTTCAGAGAAACTTTTGAAGTTGCTCTAACTGTTACACAGAACCGAGTCGCTGGCAGACGCCAGAACCGGTCGCGCGGCGCACCCGCGTCACCGCGTAGGCGTGGCCCGATCGCTCGCCCAAGGAGTAACCCCACCAGTCATCCTCATCCAGCACCGAGCCGCCGAGACGCGTATCACACTCGTCAGCTCCTACGACCGCGGCCACCTTCCCCGCCGGGCGCCGGCCGAGTCAACCACTCGGCACCCCGACCCCTTCCAGAATCCAGCGAAAGTGCGAAGCAGCCCGACCAAAATGCCGCCGCCTCCCCGCCCCCTCCTCGCCGCCGCCGCCGCCGCGCTCCTCTTCCTCCCCCTCCTGCTCCCCGCCCACCTCGCCCTCGCCACCGCGCAGGGGTTCCGCGGCTTCTCTTACCTCCTCAACTGCGGCGCTGAGTCCCCCGTCACCGACGGCCGCGGCCTCCGCTGGGAGCCCGACGCGCCCTACGTCTCCGCCGGCGCCCCCGGGACGCCCAAGCTCCCTGGCGCGGCCGGCCTCCTCGACCCCACGCTCGCCACGCTCCGATCCTTCCCTCACCGCCCCAGGTCCAAGTTCTGCTACGAGGTCCCCGTCGACAGGAACCGCCGCTACCTGCTCCGCCCCACCTTCTTCTACGGCGCGTTCTCCGCCGCCGCCTCCTCCTCCGCGCCGCCGCCGCCCGTCTTCGATCTGATCGTCGACGGCACCTTCTGGACCGCCGTCAACACCACCGACGACGCGCTGGCCGGCGCCGCGTCGTCCTACGAGGGCGTGTTCCCCGCCAGCGGCAGGAACATGAGCTTCTGCCTCGGGGTGAACCCGGACTACACCGACGCCGGCCCGTTCATCTCCGCGCTGCAGGTGATCCAGCTCGACGACTCCGTGTACAACGCCACGGATTTCAAAACCAGCGCCATGGGCCTTATAGCTCGCACCAAATTTGGCTCCACTGGCGAAATCGAGAGGTTAGTGGCTGGCCTCAATTCAATTCAAGTGCCCCTTTGCGGGCTAGTGCTGAAATGTTCGATAAGGATTCAGTGACTTGCTAGAATTGAGTAGATTTAGTGACTGTAGCACTGATTGAATCTGACCACGTATAGTGAAATGTGGATCTGTAATTGACAGGAGTAGGGTAAGTTTGTAACAGATAGCAGCATTTAGTCTAGTGCGTGCAAATATCTGATAACTCCTGATTTTAGCCTTTCTGGTTAGAGTTTTATTGTACATCATCAGTTGAAAACACTTATCACCTTATCGGGTAGGATTGTAGGAACAATTTTAGAACTTGAATGCTGTTAATTTTTTGTAATATTGTGCAGTCTGGGTTTACCGGGTACGCTCTGGGAATTTACTAGTAGGATTGTTCCTGGAGTAGTTGCCAGATGCCACTTGAAGATCTCATTTATTTCACTTCCTTATTTTCTTAGCATGGTAGCTTTCTGTTTTATCTGTTAAGAGTTATGATCTTGGTGTTTGGTGTATACTGTTGCCGCCTTACCTATAGCCTATAGGGCATATCGAGACTTAGTATGGTTCACGCATATTAAACAGATGGAAGGTGTGACATATGATTGATTAAGAAAAAATTTAGATCAACCTAGAAGGAGCTAGGCGATCTTCATTAAGAAGAAATATGCACCTAAATTCGAGCTAGAAAGGACTTGAACCTAGATAATTAGAGTGCATGATCACACCTCCCACTCACCACCAGTTGAGCTAGGCTAACTTCCTGACATAGGATTGATTAAGAGTGCAGGACTACTATATTTGTTTATTTATTCGATCATTTCTTGAATGTGTACGAACCATGAGATTTGTATTGATTTCTGACTCAGTTCCTTCTTTGCATTCAATGTTAGGTACCCTGATGACAGTTTTGATCGCTATTGGCAGCCATTCCCTGACAGCAAACATGCAGTTAGTAGCACCCAAAATGTTACATCAGCTGATTTCTGGAATCTCCCCCCTCCCAACGTGTTTAACACAGCTTTCGTAGCTGAACAAGATGAACCCCTAGTGTTACAATGGCCTCCAATGCCTCTCCAGAATGATAGCTATTATGTTGCCCTCTACTTTGCTGACACATTACCTGAGAATTCAAGGACCTTTAACGTATATATAAATGATTACCTGTTTATCGGAGATCTAAATGTCACATCAGCTGGTCTTTCTGTCTTTGCAACACAATGGATTCTCTCAGGCTTGACCACAGTTATATTGCAACCTGCATCTCCTTCTGCTCTTCCTCCACTTATCAATGCTGGCGAGGTCTTTGGACTTTTTCCTGTAGGAAGATTGACATTTGCACGGGATGGTATAGCAGTTGCTCATTTATTTTCTCTTTATCATTTTTTTCTTATAAAAAATTCCTGGTCAACGTGATAGGATATTATGATATATATTGAGTACAAAATTTTCTGCCATGTTATGAGTTATGGGGGTTCTGGTAACTCTGTTAGCTGTCACATTTGTTTATTAGAATACCAAGCACCATATTGTGAAAGACACTTCACGTTAAATATGTTGGGCCTAGAATTAGTCTTGAGGCATTAACATTCATGTGATTATTTGATGTATAATGCATTATGTGTCATTAGCACAGTTGCCAAAGAGTTCCTGTTGTTTATCAGTGAATGCATCACTTTTAGGGTGTAATTGGGAATCCAAAAATATCATCACAGGAAAACACTCTGGCATATGTTAACATTCTGCATATGTTAACATGCATAATGTAAGCTCATTAATTACATCTAGCATGCTTTTGCAGTACGTGCTCTGGAGAGTATAAAGAAAAAGCTTCAAAATGTACCTGAAGATTGGAATGGAGATCCATGTATGCCCTCAGGATATTCTTGGACGGGAGTTACATGTGATGAAGGATCAAGAATACGTGTCATCTCATTGTGAGTTGAACTCTGTCTGCTTCCATCTGTGTAATATGGTTCTTCCCCACTTTGTAGTCACATCATTGTATTGATTTGTAACAGGAACTTATCTGGTATGGGTCTCTCTGGATCTATTTCACCTGAAATTGCAAGCCTGACCGCTTTGAATAATATGTACGTTTCCTTCAGAAATTAAGTTTTTTTTTTTTGCGGGTAGAAATTAAGTAATTGTACAATTGAATAAAATAACACAAAGTAACACTGTTACCATGAGCAGATCTTTTGCACACAACAGCCTGCTTGGACCGATTCCAGATCTTAGGAACCTAAGCAAGCTTGAACGGCTGTAAGACCCTTAGCTACGCAATTCTCAAGGTCATGGTTAAAGTTATGTGTATGTATTCATTACTCAGGAGAAAGTTCTACCTTGCAGGCACCTGCAAGAAAATAATCTAACTGGACCAGTACCTAGTACATTGGGGACAATCAATGCATTGCAGGAACTGTGAGTTGATTTCACTCTGCTTATACTTATTGTCATTTCAATACTTCTGTATTCATATGTTTCTTGTTGAACAAATAATCAGCACCTGCATAGTATGTTTATGAATGGCATAAAACAACCAAGATTTAATCTTCCAGTGCAGCAGTAGGTTTTTGCTTTGAATTGCTACACCACTATATTCTGACAAGTAAATATTTGTGCATAATTGAATAGCACAACAAGGTTGACCCTTTATGTAGTTAGTGCTGTATTTGAAGTCCTCCTTTTTTTTGGGTATGCATTTCATTTTGTTCTTGTACGTAAAGTGGAATGACATAGGATATCCCTGGAAGGCCCACAATGTATAGGATCTTACATGCTCCCTCTTTTTCATAGTGTCTGTCCAATTTTTCAGGATTTTACTTCTTAAAGTATCTCTCTGTTGAGAGTTCGTGAGTGGTTTGAGCGAGCCATTGAAAAAAGAGTATCATGTTATAATATTGTTTGCCAAAGGTTCTCTAGCTGACTTGGTTAGAGGGCTGAGTGGCACCTCCCTAGATCCTGGGTTTGACTCTGTGGGAGAGAATTTTAGGCTGGGGTTAAAAGAAGTCACTCGCTGGTTCCCTTGGTCGGCATGGATGATCCGACCTATGGTGGATAGGCCCTCGTGTAAGGGGCTGGTCGTGGGTTTGGGCCTCAAAGCACGGGTCAAGGCCCGAACCATAGGGGGCAGCATCCCCATGTATCAGGGGACCAACTTTCGTGACTTTTCTCGGTCAGGCTCCGGTTGAGCTCCTCTTAATGTAACCGTGGGGGCGGTCTTTCCCACCGGCCGAGTTTTTTATATATAATATTGTTTCTTTTCATTACATGATTCGGGTGTTACGCTGGAGATAGAGCACAGCTATAGCTTGATTCTGTGACATAGGGTTGATGTTTATTGCTTCGTGCACCTTGTACTCCGGATGTCGATTCTGCGACATAGGAACATCCTAGATTATTTTTTATCTCTTCCCTTTGTGCACCATGTAAACATGATCTTGCATTGATTTATAGCAGCACCTCACTTTTCAGCTGATATTTCCCCCCTCATTACTTAGGTTTTTGTACAACAATTCTTTATCTGGACCAGTTCCAGATAATTTATTGACCAAACCAGGATTGACTTACAAGTAAGTTCCATTACACCCGTAAACTCTAGTGGTTGGTTCAGTGCATATTCTATCTTCATGAGAGTTATACTGATATTTCATTCAATTGGCAGATTTCTTCCTGGGAACGACTTCTCCCCACCACCACCGCAGTAACAGCTAGACATTTTGTGCAAACAACCACTGTATATGTACCCAACATGATTCGGAGCTAGCAGGGCAGTCATTGATTCTTTTAGGGTGGCCATAGCAAGGTTTTGTAACCATTCTGTACATATAAAAGCAAGTTAGCATTCATGTGACCTGACCAACCAATGCAAAGAGGTCGGACACAGCTGGTGATGCTGTAGTTTTACACTGAACGTATCAATGTATGCATTACAAAAAGGTTGGGATAGAGTAGGATAGTGGAAAGTGTTTACATTGGTTAATCAACTTGAGATTCTGTACATTACAAACTTAACCGTGCTTAGCAGCTTGTGTTTGCAATGGGGGACGTTGTAGGTTGTACACTTGCCACTGGAATACTGGATATTGGAACTGAAAGAACGCTTACAAGTGCTTCATGGTTGTTTCTTAGAAATCTTCAGCAAATGGCAACAATTTTCCTGTTATTCATACGTAGGTTGATCACGGATTCTGAACTTTTCCGCTCAGAAATAAGTGGGTTTGTGTGGAACCGAAATTTATTACGAGAACTCTTTAAAAAAGAGGAAGTATCATACTCTGCTATTCTTTCTTTCGCCTGCAAGTTACCAAGATCACACCAGTTTTTCTCCCGAGACACGCCGCTAGGCAGGCAGCAGCAGCCAGGGCAGTGGTGAGCTTGTGAAAAATGACAAACGTATACGGCCGGCATTCCACCGGCCGATTTCCAGCATGGCTTCACGTCGAACAGCAGCACCTCCTTGCTCGGCGAACAAAGGGATCGAACGAAGTAGTCGTTTACGAGTTGTAAATGGGCCGGAAGACGGAGTAACCCTAATTTAGGCTCGAAAGCTCGCTCCAGACCAGATGTATTTGGGTCTGGCTGGATAGTTAGACCACAGGCCCATAGCGATGGTTAAAAGAATAAAAGGAGTCTTCGAGAAGCCAGAAGGAATCCGACCGCAACGGCTTGCTCGCCGCCCCGCCTCTGCCCTGCCATCCACCACAGCCCCTCCGCCGCCAAGCCCCTTCCCCCCCGGCTTCGGCGACGACGGCCACGTGCTGTTCCTGAACCTCCGCACCGGGGAGCGCTACTCCACACGGCCTTGCGCCACAGCCGAGGGACAGGGATTTCGCGAGCTGTGTGAGTTGACTCCATCAGTATGTGCTTATAGTTTGTGTTATTCTCGTTTCAATAATTCAGTTGCGTACCTTTCATGCTTTCACGAGTGTCACTTCAGCTGAACATAAGGTCTGCTCACAGGATAACAGTAGTGCTAGTACAGGTAGTAGTGCAAGCAAAAGTAGCTAGCACCCATGAACATGCCAAATCAAAATCACGTCATTCAATTTTGAAGCCTTATTCAGCACAAATGCACAATGTACACCGAATGTTACATTCAAACCAGTCTTTCACTAGGTCAGAATTATATTCACCAAGCGGACACGTAAACCAATCATTTTAAACAGAAGTCCAAATGGTACTAGCAAAATCTAATACCAGAAGACACCAAAGTAAAGCAACATAGTAGGCATGTTCAGGGAAATGCAGGAAATAATTCACGGCCTAACAGTCACCAATTAATAAGCTTGCTTAAATCGACGACACTTGCTTCCTTGGTGTAGAGAACGACCATTTGAGTTACAGAGACTGTTCCTGCACCCAAGCACCGTCATCAAGCTCACCGAGCATATGCAACTGGGCCACCTGCAGAAAGGGGGCAAGTGTTTATATCAGTTTCTGTTTCAGCAAAAGCATGGTACGTTGTTTATTTGCGGAGACAAGTGTTTTGAATAAACTGGATCTTACGTGAACGTGTGAGATTATTAAGAATAATCCCCTTGCAGCTGTTACTCTTCTTTAGTGATGGTGACTGTAATACCTTCACCCTCGAGAAGTTCGTGGGTCTCCCTGGGCAACTCGTTTACCATTCTGTTCAGCTCCAACTTCTTCAGAGACGGCAGCTCAAGCAACCCATCTGGAACCACAGCCATATGGCCTTCCCTAATGCACAACTCGACGAGCTTCGGCATCGTACCAGCCTGAAATATCAATTTCTCAGCTTGGATCCCACTTAGACTCAAGAATCGCAACCACGGAAACCCACTGACAGGGCTGGACATGATGGGGGCTTCGTACATTGGCACCTCTGCATTCTGGCAATGCTGATATGGACCATCCGCATCATCTTGTTGATAATCCGCCATCAGCAAAAGATACACGAGGCTTTGGAGCCTCCCTAGAGTTGGCAGCACATCTGCGTGCCACTGGTTCCAAGTACCAGGGAACCTCAGCAACAGGATACGAAGGTTCTGAGGGAGTTGGGAGCTGTCTGGGAACGCAGCCATGGATTCCCACACGCACAAACCGAGCCGGTGAAGATGATGATGGTTGGACAGGGAGGTTAGGACATCCACGGGTAGAAAACTATTAGTGAGCAGTGCCACATACCTTAGTTGTGTCATGTCCGTCAGAAATCTTTTCAGACGAATCCACCCTGTGCTCTGAGTCCTCACCATTGACTTGTGCCCTCCGGCGTAAATGTGCAAGGTCTGCAAATTACTTTGCTCCTCTAATCTGATAGTGGTAAAATTAAATGTTTCCACGTCAGGGATTTCGACGTGCCTTAGGGTAGGTATATCCCATAAAGATTTGGGTACATAGGGTATATGTGTGCCAGTCAAATCGAGACTTTGAAGGTTCAAAAGTCGCCCAATGGAGGATGGAAGCATCACATTTGTGCAATTTATCAGCCCAATGTATCTCAAGTGGATCAAACGACCAATGACTCTTGAAACTTTCTCCAAGTTTGAGTCGGACATGTGCAGGGCCCTCAGAAATCTCAACGTTCCACATATTACTGAAGGTAAATGAAAACCCAACATGCTTCGCATATTTGGCACAGATATGCAAATTCGTTTGTCGAAGAAATCTAAAAAAGACAAACGATAAACAGATATTCCGTCTGACGCATCAGCATGACTTTTGCACAAACAGATAAATCCTTCTTTCCGAGCTTGTTGCATCGCCCATTCACGCAAGATATCGTGCATTTGAACATATGCAATCTGTCCATCTGTTTCATTCCTAGAGAGAATTTGAATCATAGATCTTTGAGCTAACTCCTCCAGGCACTCAACTGCAGTTTCTTCCAGCGTGTGATTAATCCTGTGTGGCATAAAACCCTCAGCAATCCATGATCTTGCAAGATAATCAGTCTGAATTTTGGAATCCACAGGAAAGGACACCATGTGGAGAAAACAAAATTTCAAGTAATGAGACGGTAAGTCGTCGTAACTACGAGCTATAATTCTCTTCATATTGTCCCATTTGCCAGTAACTTCCCAATCTAGGACTAGGCTACGGTCCATTTTCAACCAGCTGTCCAGGAGGAGATTCTTCGACAGGTGCGATCCCAAAACAACAAGAGCAACTGGTAAACCATTGCATTTCTTTACAAGATTTTTGCCGGTGCTTTCAAGTTCTTGACGATTGTTGACATCAATGTTCTGATAGGATGGGAAAGCTTTTAGAGAAAAAAGCTGCCAGCTTTCCTGCTCGTTAAGTAGCCTAATCTCATGAACATGAGTCAACTTATCGGCTTGTTTGGCCACTTCTGAATTCCGCGTAGTTAGCATCACTCTGCTCCCTTTTCCTTGATCAGGAAAAGCATGTTGAATGACCTCCCATGTGTCCATTCTCCAAACATCATCGAGGACAATTAAATATCTTTTCTCTTTAAGAAAGTTGTATAGCATCTCTGCCAACTCTTGTTCGTCCATCTTCTCCAGCTCTTCTACTTGTCCCATCAAGTCAAATCCTTTGCCTTCCCTTTTGATCCCCATAGCTTGTGCTGTGATTTCTTTCAATACACGAAGCAATTCAAACTGCTGCGAGATAGAGACGAAAGCAAATGCATCAAAATGCTCCTTCACCGTCTCCGAGCTGTACACTTTGCGCGCCAGCGTCGTCTTCCCTGCTCCACCCATTGCAACTATGGAAACAACGGTCAGCTGCGGGTTCCCCGAATCTTCCAACCAGCTCACTATTTGCTCCAAGTCGCCTTCAAATCCAACCATGGGGTCATCTCCGGTTGCTGCCGCAGCCGCACGCGAAAGGCTCGCACGATGAGCGCTGAGCACTTGTGCGCGCGCAGGCGCAGTCACACGCCCGCCAGCATCGATGGCGTCCAGAATCTCTTTGTTGGACTTGATCTCCTGCATCCTTCTCTTCACCCGAAGAATGTCCTTGCCGAGCCTGTGAAGGGCCACAAGATCGGCGGGTTTTCGCGCGTACCTCGACATGGCGCCCAGCAGGCCCTTGCGCCGGCTGTTCCTCTTCGCCCTGTAATCCACGGCGTCGATGATGTTCTCCGCTTCGTACGCCGCGTCCCTGATCCGGCGGACCGAGTCCTCCGCGAGCGCATCTCCACCGCTTCCGCGCTGGGCGTCCGCCGCGACGCTCAGGAAGGTCTGCATGGACCTGAGGTCCTCTCTCAAGAGCTCCACCTCGTCGTGCACGCTGCACAGGAATGTGGCCTCCTGGCCGGCAAGTCGACCGAGGCTGCTGGCTGCCGCGGAGACTGCCGACCCGGCCATCTCAAGCTCTCCTCCACCTGGGGCTGCCACCGTCGTGCTAGCGCTCCCCTTCTGTAGCTATCTTCTCTAGCTACTCCAAGTGCTTGTTTTGTTTTTGAACCGTGGTGGGGACTTGGGATGAATTGTCTTCCTCTGGGCTCTGGGTCAATGGAAGCTGGACGTCCTATGCTCCATCTTCTATAGGCAAGCCTGCCCTGGAGTCGAAGACGAATATGGCCACAACAACAAGGGATTGATGACTCTCAATCTACTATCATTTTATCATTTTGTGGTTCTTCCGTGTCCTAGTGGTTGATGTATTGTTCTCTCTTTGGAAAATTTTTATGCACAAATTATTAACGAGGACCTGTAGGCCTAGTGGTTGATGTATTGTTTTCTCTTTGGATTTTTTTTATGCACAGATTATTAACGAGGACCTGTAGGTCTAGTGGTTGATGTATTGTTTTCTCTTTGAAAATTTTTATGCACAAATTATTAACAAGGATCTGTAGGCCTAGTGGTTGATGTATCGTTCTCTCTTTGAAAAATTTTTATGCACAAATTATTAACGAGGACCCGTAGGCCTAGTGGTTGATGTATTGTTTTCTCTTTGGAAATTTTTATGTACAAATTATTAACGAGGACCTGTAGACCTAGTGGTTGATGTATTGTTTTCTCTTTGGAAATTTTTATGCACAAATTATTAACGAGGACCTGTAGGCCTAGTGGTTGATGTATCGTTCTCTCTTTGGAAAATTTTTATGTACACATTATTAACGAGGACCTGTAGACCTAGTGGTTGATGTATTGTTTTCTCTTTGGAAATTTTTATGCACAGATTATTAACGAGGACCCATAGGCCTAGTGGTTGATGTATTGTTTTCTCTTTGGAAATTTTTATGCACAAATTATTAACGAGGATCTGTAGGCCTAGTGGTTGATGTATTGTTCTCTCTTTGGAAATTTTTTATGCACAAATTATTAACAAGAACCTTTAGGCCTAGTGGTTGATGTATTGTTTTCTCTTTGGAAATTTTTATGCACAGATTATTAACGAGGACCTGTAGGCCTAGTGGTTGATGTATTGCTTTCTCTTTGGAAATTTTTATGCACGAATTATTAACGAGGACCTGGAGCCCTGGAGGGGATTAGAGTGACGAGAATGATTTCACCAGATTAGAGCATCTGTAGAAGATTGCATTTTCCCTTTTCCTCATTATCACCCCTATTGCTGATTCCTCTTTCATAATTTCATAATTTTAAGAAAAATTGATACAACACGTACTTTTCATTTCCCCCCTATTCTTCTCCCAGGACAACAGTAGTGCCAATACAGGGACATGTCCCTGCACCCAAGCACCGTCATCAAGCTCTCCGAGCATATGCAACTGGGCCATCCAGAGAAAGGGGGCAAGTGTTTTGCGTAGGATCAGTCTTTGTAATTCTCATCTTCTTAATGGGAAAACGTGTTATGCACGTTTGAAAAAAAAAGGCCATATGCAACGTGATACCTCTGCAAATAAACATAGGATCTGTTTCAGCAAAAGGTGGTGCGATGTTTATTTACGGAGACAAGTGTTCTGAATAAGCTGGATCTTACCGTGAGTGTGTGAGCTTATTAAGAACAATCCCCCCTGGAGCTGTCTACTGTCTAGTTGTCTTTAGTGATGGTGACCGTGATACCTCTGCTCTCGAGCAGTTCGTGGGTCTCCCTACTCCCTAGGCAACTTGTTTACCATTTTCTTCAGCTCCAACTTCTTTAGGGACGGCAGCTCAAGCAGCCCATGTGGAACCACCGCCATTTGTCCTACACTAAAATATCAGCTTCTTAGCTTGGACCTCCCCAAGATCCAAGAACCGCAGCCGCGGGAACCCTTTGGATGGGCTGGACAAGATGGGGGCTTCGTAAGTTGGCACCTCTGCTTTGTGGCAACACTGAGAGGTTAACCTCGTATCTTGGCTGTCTGCATCATCTTGTTGATATGCCGCCATCAGCACAAGAATCACGAGGCTTTGGAGCCTCCCTAGAGTTGGCAATGTTAGATTGATCTCTCTCCGGATGAGCCCAACGGTCCATCGGGCTCTTAATCTCGCTCTCTGATCGGGGGCGCCCAACCTAATCAGGTTGGCGGCCCCCTGTCACCTTGCGCAATATAAAGGAGGTGGGGGCCGCTGGCTCGCAGCACGAGGTTCGCCGCCAGCCCCACATCCCCACCTAAAACCCTAGCCGATCTACAGGGTGCGCAGTAGTGACGGGAAGCTCCGCTGCCGCCACTGCACAGACCGTCGCTGCCTAAGTGCAGACCCGGCACTGCGCGTCGCTGCCCTAGCGCAGAACCTCACCGGCAGAACCTGTGATGGCCTCAAGCTCGACCACCCCGGTCACGACCGGCGAAGGTATTACTCCTTCCCTCCCTCTCTGTCCCTCACTCTCTCTCGGTGCACACACATGTTCTACACTCGATCAAGGTTCATACCGGACTAGAAATGCACCTAGGTGATCTTTGGGGTCTATCAATGGTATCAGTCGCCTTCCTAGGTTGTAGATATGGTTCGGGTAGAAGAAGAAAAGGGAACACTCGATTTCAAATCGAAAATGCAAATCAACAGAAACCCTAACCCTAGATCGGGCAAAAGCAAAAGGCAAAAAGGAAAGGAACCTACCAGGGACCTTACCTTGTTGCGACAACCGCCGTCGGCGTCACCTTGGGCGAACGCCGCGTGGACAGCAAAGGCGAGCCGCGGGCTCGCCGGGACTCCGTCGTCTCCTCGGCGCGAGGACAGAGCCGCGTGCGCCGCAACTGTGCCGCTCGACGGCGGTGCGCTCACTCTCGGGTGAACACGCGCGCCAGCGAGGGGGCCAGCGGCGGCGCAGGCATCCTTCTCTCCGGCCGCCATGGCCGGGCATCTCTGGCTCTCGTTGCTCACGACGCTAGAGATGAGGGGGAGGATAGAGGAGAGGGAGAGGGGGAGCTCGTCGCTGGTTTTGGGCCGGCGGAGCACGCCCTCGCCGTCGCTGGCGGGTCGCCGGCCACGGGGAAGATCGTGTCACCCTGCCGCTGCTGTGCAGGCGAAAGAAGCGGGGAAGAAAGAAATGGATCTAGGGTTTTTTGGGGGGTGACGGCCGCGGGCGTTTTTGATGCCGCGATGAGCGCGGCTGTCGGGCCAACTTTCGGCCCAGGTGGGAACGGCGCGCGGGCCGCTTCGGCGGCCTGCCTGTCGGTTTCGGGCCTCGGGCCAGGCGGGAGCGAGGAACAAGCCGTGGGCCTGATTTCTTCAGCAGACCGAGCACACAGTTGTCAACAGTGACATTTTTTCTTTTTTGTTTGATCATTTTCAGAAGTAATCTCTTGGTAAATTTTTGTATGGTCTTTTATCTATTCATTTTTTGAACCAACGAGATAATTTTGCTTAGATAAAAGTAAAGTAAACAGTGATATTGCTTCTGAATAGAAAATTTTCATGAATTTTATTCATGTTTCCGCTGCGAATTGTTTAAAGAAATGCTTGTCGTTTAAATTAAATTGGAACCAACGGGAAAATTAAATTTAAAAAGGGAGCATATTAAAGTAATTTTTCTGGTAAATTATGGTGCTGTTATTTACTAATCAACGTTGTTAATAATATCATCATGATTAAAAGGTTGTATATGTGCATTTATTTCTATTTTCTGCCCAACGGTGATATAGATTTAATTGCATAGACAATTGTAAGTTTTAATTTTGACCAACATTAGATTAATGCATGCAATTGTCATTATGGATCTCACTTGTTATGGTTTCAGGAGGGTTCAACTTGATGAACTCTATCGGCTCTGTTCCAGTCCTTAATGCTGAGAATCACAAGGAATGGAGCAGGAAAGTGAATCTGGCTTTTGTTTGTGCTGAGCTTGACTGGGTGCTGAAGGAACCACAGCCGGCTGAGCCACCAAAGCCACAAAGAGATGACAAAGATGATGATGCTGCATGGAAAAAGAAAGAAGAGGATTATTCCTCTTTAGAGTTTTCGTGGTCCATCGACAACAAAAAGTGGACCTCGGCAAACAAAAAGTGCATGGATTTCATAGAGAACACAATTGAGCCCTCTCTTTTGAGCTCAGTTGAAGGTTGTAGCTCTGCCACAGAGTTACTTGACAGGATAAAGAGTCAGTTTACTGGCTCTTCAAAGACATATACCACCATGATGCTGAGGCAACTGGTGAATGAAAAGTATACATGCAATGGAAAAGGCATAAGGGAGCACATCCTTAGGATGAGCAACCAGGCGTCGAAGCTAAATCCATTGGATGCGGATCTAGAAATTAAGCCCAAGCTCCTTATTCATTTGGTTATGGCTTCTCTGCCTAAAGAGTTTGACACTTTTGTTGTCTACTATAACATTCATCTAGAGCAGTGGGATTTGGAAAAGACTATAGCCATGTGCGTACAGGAAGAGGAAAGGATTAAGTCCAACAATGGAGGTTCCTTGAACCTTGTGAAGAAAAAGAACTTCCATCAAGGCTCTTCTTCAAAACCACACGGTAAAGGTCCCATGCAACAGCAGCGTCAGCCTCAGAAGAATGCTCTTCCAGTGGAGAGGGATCAGTGTCTCTACTGCAAGAAGATGGGGCATTTCAAGAAAGAATGTCTTGATTTTTTAAAGTTCATCATGGCAAAGAATGGTAAGAACGTTGTTTCTTTTGTAAATGAATCCTTGTATATACAGTTTTCTAAATCTACTTGGTGGATTGACTCGGGTGCAACTGTTCATGTTGCAAATTCTTTAAGGGGTTCCATTCAACCCGGAGCACGGAAAGAAGAGAAAGATGCATTGAAGTTGCAAATGGAGTCCAAGCAGAAGTTGAAGTTGTTGGCGATGTCTCTCTAGAGCTAGTTGATGGCTTTACACTTTTGCTTAGAGATGTTCTTTATGTTCCTTCGTTAAACAGAAACTTGATTAGTATTTCACGTTTTGACAAAGATGGTTTTGAATGTCTTTTTGGACATGGCCGTTGTGCCATTTGGTATAATAATGCTTGTGTTGGTATTGCTTACCTTCATGATGAGCTTTATTTGTTATCCTTACGTGAAAAAAATTAATTCTTTATGCGATGTGAATGTCAAAGATGTGGATGTTTCCGGGTCAAAGAACGTTCAAAAAAAGAAAGAGAACTCATGATATTTCGTCGAAATTATGGCACTGTCGTTTAGGCCATATTTCGAGGGGGAGAATAGAGAGCCTCGTTAAAAGTGAAATTCTTCCTCCGTTAGAGTTCTCTGACTTAGAGCAATGCGTAGATTGCGCTAAAGGAAAGTATGTAAAGCAAATTAAAAAAAAGCGCAAAACGTAGCACAAGAACTTTAGAGATAATCCATACTGATATTTGTGGACCGTTTCCTGTGAAAAGCGTGGATGGCTATGACTCGTTCATAACATTCACAGATGATTACTCCTGTTATGGTTATATTTATCCAATTAAAGAAAGATCGGAAGCACTGGGTAAATTTAAGATATTCAAAGCTAAAGTTGAAAATCAACTTGATAAAAGAATTAAAATAGTAAGGTCTGACCGTGGAGGGGAGTACTACGGTCGGCACACTCCATTTGGTCAAGTTCCTGGACCTTTTGCAAAGTTCCTACAGGAAAATGGCATAGTGGCCCAGTATTCAATGCCGGGCGAGCCTCAGCAAAATGGAGTATGTTGACGTTTGATTATCGTTGCAAAGTTCGTTTGGACTTGCAAGCGGACAAATCCTCCGTCGTAGTCAAGGGACTCTTCTTCCCTTGAGTGGTGAACCCAAGGTATCGAATTCGTGGAACAATGTGTAACGCAAGATCCAATCTAATTAGCGGAAAACGCTTTGATCTTGAAAGGGGTTTTTGCATCTAATCTAAGGAAGAACCATGAAAACACATCTAATCTACTAAATACCGGAGGTAGCAAGAGAAAGAGGAGGTAAAACCGATCTAGAGATTGGATCGGGTCTTTTGTTGAAGTTCCAAAACCAAGAAGAATAAAGCAAACGAATCTCATTAAAAACCTCTTTAAACCTCGGCTTCCGTTCCAACCCTCAAAGGCACCTACCGTACACGTGATCAACATCCTGTCACGATGTCTCGCTTATTGTGTAGGTGAACCTAAGAGCACGTTCATGGAGAACGTGTTGAAGACGCTCGGTAAGTCAGGTATGCACCTCTAGCCACCATGGCTACAAGAACATCCTATGCAACCTATCCGCGGAATAGATCGGAGAATAAGAAAACCCAAGCGAAGACAAAGTCGTAGAGAAAGCACTTGATCGCTAGAAATCGGATTCAATCTTGCAAATTCAACATGAAGTATAATACATGGACAAGATCACCACCGGGATCCTACCTTGATCTTTCTCCTAGCTTCTAGAACTCCGACATTATCTTCCATGCAAGGTTCCCACGTCGGCTAGGGAAACCCTAGTCAACCATCTCCTCTCCGGAAGGGTGTCCCTCTCTTCTCTGCTCCTCGGCGGTGGATGATGAATTGCTTGGCGTATGAACTCCTGCATCTCCCGTCTAGGTCCTCAGCACTTCTCGGCTTCACGCTTTAGTCCTTGGTTCATTTGGAGTCATGTGCATCTTGTATCTTGACTTGTCCCGGGGTCCGTGATCACCTTGTAAAACTCTTGATGAATTTTACCCAGAAGTCCTCATTTAAGCTCTTGATTCTTGTGTAAACAATAAACTCCAAAAACCACATGCGAGTGCGAACTTGACGAGTTAGGATCGTTAGTGTGAATAACAAATTAATACCAACATAGAAGGTAAACATGTGGCTAGGTTGACGAAAATCGACCGCCAACATCCCCTCATGCTTAAACCTTGGTCGTCCTCGAGTAAGCCTTCAATGGATATCAGTGTTGCCTTTCAATGTTCATACCCTGCACTTGATCATACATGAGAAAACATAATGCTCTCTAGTTTTATATTCATTGAAGTTCCATAATGTACTAACTTTTATCTTTATGGAGGGTAGATATCATTCAAGCTCTTTCCACATGTACTTGATCAAGCTCTCAAACTTTTAGACAAATCTCAGAAATTTTGAAAAATAAAGAATGAGATAAAGAGAAAAATTGCTTTACCAAGATAAAAAATTACCATCTTGCACTTTGCTCATGTACTCTCATCTTACTTGTCTCTCAAGCCTACTTGTTCTACTCCTTTCCTCTCTCAAAGTATATGGTGGAAGGCTTTATATGGAGCTATAGAAAAGTTTAGTCCTACCAAGATATTATAGTTGAGATGTTATCAAAATAAGACTAGCTTCTCATGGTCTTACTGAAACTTGTCAAAAAGGTCATTGGAAAAATAATGTTATCAAGGAGGGGGGAGAGAAAAATACATACACTTTTGAGATAGGTGGACATGTGCAAATGGCAAAGAGTGATCCCGAGGCACAAACGAAGTCCTCGTTATCGGATTGCACATGGTTAGAAAGATGAGTATGGGTCTTGATCTTGAATCCTCTTGAAAACTCAAAAAGCACTAAACATAGCTAGAGAACCGGGGAGCTTTATTATATATTTTTTCTTTTTTTCTTCTTTCCTTTTCTCATCATACTTTTTCTTCTTTATCATTTTTTCATCATTTTTTCTTTTTTTTTCTTTTTTATTTGCTCCCCTTGAACTCTAGACTATACTAGCACTTCCTTGGCAACCCCCTGTGCTTAGACGTTTGCTCGTCCTCGGGCAAAAGAGGTGATAAATGTGCCAAGGTGGAAATTGAAGCTCTCATATTTTCTTAGGGAGAGATACTCGAAAAATCTTCTAGGGATCCTTTGGAAGTCTCCCTTACTCACTTGAAGTACCTTCCTTGTAATCTTCTTCAAAATATTCATCCATACTCATATATTGGGTTGTGGTCAAGGAGGTGAACACAAAAAAGATGTATTTGGGTTTTGTGGTTGGATATCCGGTGAGGTTTGCGAAATTCCCAATGTGGAAACTCACAATGCACGGATAGAAGAGGCTAGCATAAAGAACGATACGTAAAAACGGAATGACTAGCTTCTTAGTCTCGGGCCAGAGAAATCAGGCCTTGAATTAATGCACCCAAAATTAAATCTTGTATATACTAATGTTTTGCAATCAAGTAAGTTTGGGCTTTGGATGGGTAGAGCAAAATGCAAGCGGTACTCATGACAAGGTTAGCATAACTTTTTGAGAATAAAAAGGTTCTTTGATTCATTCAAAATTGAGAGCAATGAAAAAGAACTATGAGACTTGAGTTATCATAACCTCCACACAAGATTAGGCTAGCATTTAATTAAATTTCAGATTCATATTAAAAGAGAGCACTAGCTTAAACATGCATAAAACAAGCACAAAGATGAGTAAAGCGGCAACTTTCATCATATATCAACATGGCATCAACTTATTATCTTCACTAAAGGTGATAATCATGGTGGCAAACTTTATTCATGTTGATTTAGAACAAACACTACTACTAACACACATGCTGAAAATAAATAAAAACAGAAAATGCTACGCATACACAAAATTGCATAAAAGCTGAAAATAAGGAAAAGGAAAGATGGAAAATCGAACCGAAGTTGAAAGCATTAATATTTCTTCTTCCTCCTCCTTCTTCATTCTTCATCTTACGGTGGTTGATATTGATGATCTTGCTTGTAGCATGGTTGCGCCGGTCCTCCTCGAAATTATTCCGGCGGTGATATGTGAAGGCGACCAATTTGATAGGCAATGTTTGCGGTCTCTTCTTCCATTTGACTTGCATTGGTTTGGAGGGGACGCCATGAAAACTTCGTTAGGAACCATGTATGGTGGAGGATGTGGTGGCGTGGCTGCCCCACTCCCCCATGCTTGCATTGGCATACTTCCTCCATATCAGAATCCCTCCATGTGGTTGTTCATTATCTTGATGTGCACCCACTCCTTCGTCTTGGGCCGAGGAGAATGATCCGTCTCCCATAATTTTTCCTTTATTTGCGGGGCTTCACACATGTCTTAAATGTCTTCATGTAGTTCCATGATCCTTCATGTGAGGGCCCAAAAATATCTGCGCCATTGGATGTTGTCTTATGTGTGTAGTCCATTGTGGTCTTCTTCAAACATCTCCTTGCGTCGGATGCCGCCAACTCGTGTCTTCATTTGCCAATGCTCCAGGGGTCTTTGTTTTGTTCCAACCCTCTGAATTTCTTCATGAGTGGTCTAATGGAAGCATTCCCTAAGCTCCTTCGTTGTTGTCGTCCTCACCTTCGCCATCTTGTTCTCATCATATTTCAGCCCCCTCTTCTTTGGATTTCCCCCTGTATACATAACAGAACATATACCAAAATATGATTCTATTGAAAAATTTATAAAATTACCTTTCCAACGGGTACTCATCCATCTTAATCGGAGTCCAAATGAGGGAATTATGGCTGTTTCACTTCAGCTTTGCTTGCTGTCCAGAAATTTTCAGGATGTGCAATCATCGGTGATTCGGCTATATCTGCTTGTAGGAACCTCTGATCAATTTGATTCTTGACTCATTGGAAGCGTAACTTCGTGGGGCTTCTAAATATCCAAAGATATCCTGTTGTTCTTCCCATGAGGCTGTGCAAAACTTGATGCGAACGGACTTCGAAGATGTTGAAGAGCTTGATCTTGTGATTTCGAGGGCATCGTGATTGCTTCCAATTCCTATTGCTTGAACAAACAAATCTCCACAAAACATTAGTCTTAAAATTTTAATTGACACGTTGACTTACCTTGTTCTTATTCTTCTTTGCCGGTACAAGAAATCCTTCCTCTAACCAATTTTGTCTTCATTCGATCTCAACCTAATGTTGGGAAGAGGAACATTAATCTTTGTCAACTTGTACCTTCTCCTCTCATCTCCATCAATAAATTTTCCTTGCTTCATGTACTCGATCCCAAAGAAATCCCGACAAGGAGAAATTTTGGGTTCCTTGTTATCTTCTCCTGAAATCATTCCCAAAAAAATCCTTCTAACATATTTTCTTGGACATCAACTTGCTCCGGGGCTTCCTTCTTGTAACCGAGTAGTTCTCCAATATATCTATAAGGAACTAGTTGCTCTTTATCTTCAAGGCAGAATGAGAGGCATGACACCCCTTCATTAATCACCGGTGCCAATATATAAGAATTCCCAAGGCAAGTCCTTGTGAGTAGTCACACCAACTCCATTAAAGAATTGCACCCTTCCAAGGTTGCTCAAGATTTGATATCCGAGTAGAATCCTACACTTGGAGGGCGTCATCGAACTCAATATTTGGCACAAACCTCCTCTCAAGATGAACAAGCCTCTCCTCCTCCTCCGTCTTCATGATGAATCCATTTGAATGCCTCGGAGTGTATGGTGGTGGAGTGGATGAACGAGTTGAGCGTCGTGGTGGAACGAGTGGCTCCTCCGTGTGTCCTTGCGGTTTGGTGTACCGCATGGACGAGATTCGTGTACTTCTTATGCCACCAAGGGGCACCGTGCCACTCCTCGGTGGTGCCACGTCTTCCTCCATGCTTCGGGGGGACTCGGAGACCGAGTGCCTCCTCGAAGAGCTTGATGATGACTCCGACGATGATGATCGTGTCTTCCTTCCGAGGATGATGTTCATGATCTCTCTCATCATTCCTTGCTGCACAAAATCACAAACAACTCCCCCGGGGGTTTCTTTCCGGTGGAAAAACACACAAAGAAAGAATATAGATGGCAGAGTTTATTATTGTTAGGTTGAAGTGTGAGGTGCACAAGATAGGAGTGATGTTTGCCCTAAGGGTTTATGAATACTTGAACATGCAACCGCCTATCATGGTGAAGCCAATCTATGTGACAAGATATGTTGACGTGATCTACGGGAGCAACCCCAAAAGCAAGGTAGCTAACCTTAATCATCAAAGCATCATCAACATGAACAATAGATCGAAAACAAAAGGATCGGCGATTACATGACAAGATCCTACAACCCCATGGAACTCAAAAAAAATTTTTCTAGGTTGTTTCTGGAACTTATGGGCTATGAACTCAAGAACGCAAATTAACAAATGGATAAAATACTTACCACGTGACCCATGAGATTCCATCGCCCAAACATTCACAACCACTTCTTTGCTTGCGTGATTTAGAGTTCCACCTCATTATTTTGCTTTGTGTCACTTCTTTGTTCCCTTGCCTCATGTGCTTCCACTAATTTCCTGCAAAACAAAGCTCTTGCTTCCCCCATGCTTGTCCTTTGCAAATGCCCAAGATGCCAAACGATTGATGCTTTCCCAAGATGCATCATGGAGCACTATATGTTAATCAAGCTCAAAAACCTTCTCTTAATCATGTTTAGATGCTAATCACTCCTCTAGTTTTGAAAATTTAAAAATTAACTCAGCGCTAGCGATGAGTCCAAATATATTATTAGAGGAGATTTTAGGTATCCGAAACATTTGTAAAATTTGTTTTGGTTGCACCGAGATCGATTGCTTTCATTAATTGATAGCAAGCTCCTCCGGCTTGACCGTGGGGGTATAGGTTTAGGTTCTAATTTTGGCCAAACATGAGAGAGAGAGTTTTGATTAAAAATAAATTCAATGGGGCTTAGAAAAATTCTAATTCTAGAGAAACCGATGGATGTCAAGTTGAAAGAAACCAAAAATCAAGGTTCACACAAGTCCGGCCATGCGTCAAAGATTAAAAACCATTAAGGAACATAGCAAGGCTCTACTCGTGTGTTTTTAACATGTAAAACTAGCCAACCTTAACATCATGGAGAGAATGAAAGGCTTGGATATAATCTGAATTTTTGGTACAAGTTTCTCAAAAAAGAGGGAAATAAATCATGGGATGGCTCATGTCATTGGTTTATGATAAAAAAATCCAAATAAAACGACTGAGCAAACAAAAGGTTCTCCGAAACTTGTTCAACCACTTAAGAGTTAGTAAAATGTTTTGCGTAGCAAATTCTAAGACTCACTTACTTGAAATTCGGAAATCTTCCGGGTTGTCCTCCCGGTAGCTTATTCTTGACTCGACGAATGGGTTGCCTCCCGCAAAGCGCTTCGTTTATAGTCTATAGCTAGACTTCTTCTCTTCTTCACTTCGGATCAACGCTCTTTGTGGGCGTTGCAATCTTGGGGACCCCACTTCTACACCATCCTTAGCCTTGGTGTAGGTTTATTCTTCGGCTTAGTCATCTTTTTGGTCTTCACAGGTGGGTGTTGATTCTTGGTCTTGACGGATGCAACAACTTTTGTGTCTCCACTTCATTCTCCTTTGGCTCCTCTCTTCCGATGTAATGATGAGGTAGAATGTATTTTATATTGACCACGTTACATACCTTGAATCATGGCTAACTTGAATGCACTCCTCTCGCCATCACTTGATCTCCCCCTTGCCGACGTCGATTGTTACTTCGACGGTCTTGAGGAACGATCTCTAGGATGAGTGGAGGATGAGGTTGATCTCCTTTTGATCTTGGAGGTGGAGTTTCTCTTGGAGATTCCGACGATGTCCGGCCTCCGCTTTTAGATCTTCGTGTTGCACGTCACCTTTGCCTGCAAAAATTTTCTAGACCATCCACAAAATATATGTTTTTTGTTGGAGATGTAGCCGTCCACCTCCCATTAGGGTTAGCCAAATATATACAAAAACTAAAAGAAAACTAGGGTTTAGCAAAACCCTAGATTAGATTGATTTTTTATTGAGGTTGATCAAAATTAAGAGATGCAAAAGAAAAATCAAGAGAAAAACTGAAAATATTCACAAACGCAATACTAGATTGAATCTTGATTACTTGTTGCCCGGCAACGGCGCCAGAAAAAGGGGCTTGTTGACGTTTGATTATCGTTGCAAAGTTCGTTTGGACTTGCAAGCGGACAAATCCTCCGTCGTAGTCAAGGGACCCTTCTTCCCTTGAGTGGTGAACCCAAGGTATCGAATCCGTGGAACAATGTGTAATGCAAGATCTAATCTAATAAGCGGAAAACACTTTGATCTTGAAAGGGGTTTTTGCATCTAATCTAAGGAAGAACCATGAAAACACATCTAATCTACTAAACACCGGAGGTAGCAAGAGAAAGAGGAGGTAAAACCGATCTAGAGATTGGATCGGGTCTTTTGTTGAAGTTCCAAAACCAAGAAGAATAAAGCAAACGAATCTCATTAAAAGCCTCTTTAAACCTTGGCTTCCGTTCCAACCCTCAAGGCACCTACCGTACACGTGATCAACATCCTGTCACGATGTCTCGCTTATTGTGTAGGTGAACCTAAGAGCACGTTCATGGAGAACGTGTTGAAGACGCTCGGTAAGTCAGGTATGTACCTCTAGCCACCATGGCTACAAGAACATCCTATGCAACCTATCCGCGGATTAGATCGGAGAATAAGAAAACCCAAGCGAAGACAAAGTCGTAGAGAAAGCACTTGATCGCTAGAAATCGGATTCAATCTTGCAAATTCAACATGAAGTATAATACATGGACAAGATCACCACCGAGATCCTACCTTGATCTTTCTCCTAGCTTCTAGAAATCCGACATTATCTTCCATGCAAAGTTCCCACGTCGGCTAGGGAAACCCTAGTCAACCATCTCGACCCTCTCCTCTCCGGAAGGGTGTCCCTCTCTTCTCTGCTCCTCGGCGGTGGATGACGAATTGCTTGGCGTATGAACTCCTGCATCTCCCGTCTAGGTCCTCAGCACTTCTCGGCTTCACACTTTAGTCCTTGGTTCATTTGGAGTCATGTGCATCTTGTATCTTGACTTGTCCCGGGGTCCGTGATCACCTTGTAAAACTCTTGATGAACTTTACCCAGAAGTCCTCATTTAAGCTCTTGATTCCTGTGTAAACAATAAACTCCAAAAACCACATGCGAGTGCGAACTTGACATATAATCAGAGTTAGGATCGTTAGTGTGAATAACAAATTAATACCAACATAGAAGGTAAACATGTGGCTAGGTTGACGAAAATCGACCGCCAACAGAGTAGTTGAGAGACGCAACCGTACACTGATGGATATGGTGCGCAGTATGATGAGTTACTCCACCTTGCCATTGGGATTGTGGATGGAGGCGTTAAAAACCGCTATTCACATTCTCAATAGAGTACCAAGCAAATCGGTGCCCAAAACACCGTACGAGCTGTGGACGGGAAGAGTACCCTCTCTACACCACTTGCGTGTGTGGGGGAGCCCAGCTGAGGCCAAAGTGTTTAACCCAAATATTGCAAAATTAGATTCCAAAACAGCCAGTTGCTACTTAATTGGGTATCCTGAAAAGTCAAAAGGCTTTCGTTTCTACTGTCCAGATAGATATACAAAGTTTGTAGAAACGAGACATGCTGTTTTCTTAGAGGATGAAATGATGAGGGGGAGCACGGCAGTGCGGAAAATTGATCTTGAGGAGAAGCGGGTGTACGCACCCAATGCGATGATCTAAGAGCCATATTTCTCACTACCTGTTGTACCTGCACCGACAGTCCCTGAGGCTATGGTGCTAGCACCTATTGTAACTCAACCCATGGCCACATTGAGTGAAGATCCGGAGCCTATCCTTCAGGATCCGATTGAACCCACTGTTGCACATGAGGAAGAGATGCAGCAACCACCTCACAATGATGTGCCAACATATGTTGAGGCACCGAGTGTGCAAACAGAAGAGGCCCCTCGGAGGTCTCAAAGAGTTAAAAGATTGGTAATTCCCAGTTATTATAAAGTCTATAATACAAAAGTTGCTCATATGGAGGGTGATCCCGCTTCATATGAAGAGGCCATGAGAAGTGCTGACTCATCAAAGTGGTTAGAGGCCATGGAAGATGAGATAAAATCGATGAGTTCCAACAATATTTGGGACTTGGTGGAAATTCCCGAAGGAGCCAAAACAGTAGGCTGTAAATGGGTCTTCAAGATTAAACATGACTCTAGAGGGAACATAGAAAAGTATAAGGCACGACTTGTGGCAAAAGGCTATACCCAAAGAGAAGGAGTAGATTACAATGAGACATTTTCTCCAGTCTCATGTAAAGATTCCTTCAGAATAATAATGGCATTAGTAGCACATTTTGACTTAGAGTTGCATCAGATGGATGTAAAGACGGCTTATCTAAATGGTGATTTAGAAGAAAATGTCTACATGAAATAACCGAAAGGTTTTGTCATGGAAGGAAAAGAACATTTGGGATGCTGCCTAAAGAAATCCATTTATGGATTAAAGCAAGCATCCAGACAGTGGAATCTAAAGTTTGATGACACAATTAAAAGTTTTGGGTTTGAACCTAATGTAGAGGACAACTGTGTTTATGCAAAGTTTAAAAATAGGAAATATATTTTCCTAATCTTGTATGTTGATGATATCTTGCTTGCTAGCAATGATGTTAGTCTACTACGGGAAACAAAGAAGTTTCTGTCCTCAAACTTTGATATGAAAGATCTTGGTGAAGCCTCATATGTTTTAGGCATAGAAATTCACCGAGATAGAAAGAATGGGGTTTTAGGATTATCGCAAAATGCATATTCGGAAAAGATTTTAAAGAAGTACAGTATGCATGCGAGTAAAGCATCACCTGCTTCTATAGTAAAGGGTGATATTTTTGGAGAATTTCAATGTCTTAAGAATAAATATGAGCACGATCAAATGAAAGCGGTACCATATGCTTCAGCTGTTGGAAGCTTACAGTATGCACAAGTGTGCACTCGTCCTGACTTAGCGTTTATTACCGGAGTACTCGGTAGATATCAAGATAATCCAGGCATGGAGCACTGGAAGATGGTAAAGAAAACATTGCGTTATGCGTGTTGACGGTTAAATAACGCGTCAAGTTTCGAACCGCAAGCGCACGGATCATTGTAGCTCTTCCCTTAGAGTATCCCATCCAAGGTTATCAATCCGTGGATCGGCATTGAAGCACCTAGGGTTTTCCATCTAGCTAAACAGATCTATCCTAGCATGATGTGAAGATTGCATATGAAAGATAACACTTTATAGATATGAATGAAGTATAGGTGTTGATCACATTCACAGCCATAGATGAGATAACACAACCAAGAAGCCAGGGCCTATCGTCTTTAGGTACAGTTCTAGTCAAAAAGGTGATCAAAACATAGATTACATCTCAACTAAAGGTACACGGAATCATCTCTCCGAAAGGCGGCTCGCAAGCGGCCTACTTTCCCAAGGTCACCGGTGCGAGGTGCGTGTTGACGCCTAAGGTTTCCCAAAGCTGTACCCTAAATGTCCACCAAGCGTTCTTACTCGTAGCTCCTCCTCTTGGTGGCCGCGCACCGGCTCCCGTGGTACTCGTCATTGATGCTATTCCACATCATGTCGTCGCTAGAACTTTTCCCCCCGCATGCTGTCACCACACGAGGGTAATCAACCAACTAGCTAAAACACGCTATCTCAACGTATCCGTAAGATGTAGACTAAACACCACTAATAGATCTAATATTACTATGAACATATGATGCATCACATATGAGAAAGAAAACATTGAAGTAGACCAAAGTCGAGACAACTAGAATAAAGAGTAGATTGATATCACCATTATGTGTGTACATACCCCGACGAATGTTGGGGGTGACTCCCGAACTCCACCATGACGCAACCTCGCAGGGAGGCCATGGCGGCTAGGGGTGGCCTAAGCCATCTCCTAGGTACGTTCGAAGACTTGCGGCGGCCGTCAGCTTCCTTCGGTGTATCTCCTTCTTTCGGCGGCTCTCTAGTGAATGGATCCTCCTTCTTGGACGTCCGGGAGGATGTATTTATGCTCTTGGGGAGACTTGGGGCGAGCTCCACCTTGCCTTACACGAGATCTTTCTTGGGAGAGAGGCGAACTTGGTTTCCATAAAATCAGTCTCGTCCAGATTTTCCTCATTCGCAACCCTTTTTTTCCGGCACCATATCTCCCACGTTCGGACTCCAAATAATGCAAATTCGGTGTCTAGATTGTGTGCCACGAAATTATCTCCAACTTTGGTATTCATTACTTTCCTTGGAAACAAAGATAAGATCCCCAAAACGGCCTCGGAAGATAATCTGTCTGATTTCGGACTTATCTGCGCAGCAGGTATTTCGGGGGTCATATCTCCTAGCTCCTTGACCCGAATTGGACCTTCCATATGTCCAAATCGAAGCTCTCATCGAGGTCTACAACTTTGGTATTCAAACTTTTGCCATTAGAGGTCGTTTAAGTCTCCGAATCTGCACCGAAAGATCATGCTGTTCTGGGCTGCGCGAATATCTCTCGGGCTGAGTTGATCTCGTGGGTAAACCTCCAAGTCCCTGGAGTTTTACGACTCCATGTTTTGGTCCTCGGGTCATTTGGAGTCATATTCACTTCGTGTCTTGACTTGTGTTGGGCTTCATTATCTTCTCATAAAGTGCTCGATGAACTTTGCCCAAAAGTCCTTCTTTAAGCGCTTAAATCCTGCGTAAACAACATACTCCAAAAACCACATGCAAATGTGAACTTATTGCATCATTAGTATACTTAGTGGCGGGTTAGTTATCATTCAAAACTAAAACCAAAGTGTAACAAATGCTTTTAGTTGACGGAAATCGACCGCCAACAACTCCCCCATGCTTAAACCTTGCTCGTCCTCGAGCAAGTCCAGGATCTTTGCTTAACTTGGAAATTAGCGTTGCCCTTCAATGTCTTCCCTATACTCAATCATACACAACAAGACATATTGCTCTCTCAACTATTTAGCATTGAAATTTAAGTTTTGACCGGCTACTTTCATCATGGAAGGTAGACTAGCAATAAAGAACATGCCACAATAAAACAAATATAGTGCTCTCAAACTTAAGCAAACTTCAAACCTTTTACCTTGTCGCATCATGAAGATTTTTCAAAAAGGTGCATATCCAACATAGTGAGGTCCTCTTGCAAGAGCTCATGGAAACACTATTGATGGTTCGAAATCGCGTTCAACTTCACCGCAAGTACACGGAGTGACTTGGTGCCTTTTTCACCAAGGGAGGGGACCCCCTAGGTTCTTGTCTATCCACGGAGCAAGGGAATTACTTGCGTTTAACCTAGCACTAACTTAGTTGATTAAGAACTTTATGATGTAAATATTAATCTATAAAGTAAAGACAAACTAACCCTAGATTATGTTAAAGAGAGAGAAAGGTGGTTCACGAGTATGAAGAACGTATGCCCATGGAGTCTAGGTACTTGAGATGCAATCACCCAAAACATGATAAAAACCCCAATCCAATCTAAGGATGTGAACAAAGAATTAGGCGTTTCCCTTCCCTCGTACATGTCACTACGCGAAGGTAATCGATACTAACCCTAATGAACACGGTATGTTGACGTGATCTACGGGAGCAACCCCGAAGGCATGGTAACTAACCTTAAACATTAAGCATCATCAACAAGAAGGTATGATAGATAAAAGATCCAAACAAGAGTGGGTGACTACATATCAAGATCTGTTACAACTCCATGGACAAACGATTACTTTACCCCATCAAGACGCTAGGCATGGCACCGTTGAACATGGTGGATGCCCTCGATGGAGTTCGTCTCTCGGTGTCCTTCAATTCCGGCGGCGCCGTGGCAGGGCCTCGGCATCCTCCTTTCTCGTGGTGGTCTCCCTTGCCCTCGGTGATGATCCTCTTGAATCTTCACCCTCTCGATCAACCCTCTTCCTTGTGATTGATCTCCCGAGGCTTCTCTGGTCGTCTTCCGCGAATGGCTTCCCCCCCAAACAATTAGGGTTGCACGAACTTATCACCGAAGAAAGGTGGCGGCGAACTGACCCCAGAAGGGGGTGGGCCGGTCGGCCTGGGCCGACCAGCCTGGCCCTCTTCTGGCCCGGTTCGTCTCCGTCTTTTGCCACGTGTCATTTCTTGCATTTTGGGGTTTTTCCTCCTTCGGATATGGGCTTTGGACGTTGTTATCCCCGCGACCAAGTTAAGGGGTCTTTACGCATGATCTTCCGGTCTTTTCACCTTGGTCCTCGGAGATTCTTCATTGAAGCATATTGGTCCTTGCCACTTTTGGAGTCAAGTTCACGCACGGTCGGAGCCTCTTGATCATCATGTAAATTGTCCTCCGAACCGAGTGCATCTCTTCTCATTTAATGCATGAATTCTTGCGTAAACATAATACTCCAAAACACACATCCAATGATGAACTTGTTATATCATTAGTATGCCTAGTGGCGGGTTAGTTCCGAAATGAAATCCAAACTATAACATAACAAGTGTTCTTGGTTGACGGAAATTGACCGCCAACATCCCCCACGCTTAGATCTTGCGCGTCCTCGAGCAAGTTGCTCAAAAATTGTTCATCCACGGAGTTGAAACATGCTTAGTCAATTCTTTCCTTTCAAGTTAGTCAATCATTCATCTTCATTATAAGAGACATGAAACAAAGATCATAATGTAAACATGGGCGTTTAGAAATTACCAATTCAAGTCTTACCCCACAACTCATACCTTTTCACTAGAGATCTTCGACTTCATCCATACTTGCTTTCTTACTTTCATCGGAGGGTTTTTTGCAAACTTTTAGAAATAAAATTCCTGAACAAAGCATTAGACAAAGTCCTTCTCTAAGTTCTCACATGTCACTCATTTAAGGTGGCTATACTAGATAATTTCATAAACTCTCACCTCCCACAAGTCTCTCATTTATATTGTAAGGTGGAGCTATAGGTGTGGCTAGTGAAGCTAGCACAAGTATTATCAAGCTAGGAAAATCCTCTAGTGGTTGTTCACCTCCCAAGCCAATGATCATGAGAATTAAACCATAATGTAGGGGTGTCAAGGATGAGAAGATTTAGAATGGTGGACATGTTCAAAGGGAAAAAGAATAATGACTTCAAGGCACTAATGATGTCCTCGATGTCGGATTGCACATGGTATGAAATATCAAAGATTCGTTCTCAACATCATCGCATCCTTCCTTGCACTTCTTTTGATCTTCATTTGGCTTGTCATCCCTCACTATTTCCTCTCTTGCTTTGCCTTGGATTTTTCTCTTTTTCCTTCTCTCCTTTTTTTCTTTTTCTTTTTCTTTCCCTTTTTTTTCTTTTCTCTCTCTTGTGTGTGCACCACACATATACACATACATATTATTTTTTCTCTTCTTTCCACATCTTTACCTTCTTCTCCGAAGCTTTTCACTCATCTTTTGAACATGAATACCAATCTGAAGAAATTGAACGAATCTTCGAACATGGGTTGTGTTCAAGGAGTAAGATGATAAAAAGATGTTTATGGGTTTGGGTATGGAATCCGGCGATGTATGGGGCATTCAATGTGAAATTCTCGTTACCGAATGTATGACGAGGCTAGCAATAAAAGATATACATCAAGGACATGATCATTGCTTGAAATTAGACCTCCCAAGAGAGTAAAATCCTAACCCAATTCATCATGCTAAACAACACTTATGGTGGAGTATATATACATAAAGGCTTTGTATAGGATAGATATTACCTCTCAACTTGGAGAAAGAGATCGCTAATCTTCATGGCAAGGTGTTTTTCTTAATTTTCAGAAATTAAAACATCCAATGTTAGCATTACTAAAAGCATAGATGAAGCAAAGTCCTAGATCAAAGTTTGAATATGGGTGCTTTACAAAAGTAAGTTTCCACTAAGCACCACGGTAAACGATTAATCATCAAGTTCATGCTCGAATAGCAAAGATAAAGTAAAGACATAACAAGAAAAGAAACAAGAGACTTGCATAAGACACTTTTTATTCGTTTTTCTTGACTCAACGCTAAATTAAGACACTTTCGAGCTAAAAAGGAAAGCAAAACTCACACAAGACTCTCACACTTGACTCAAACTAGACTCGATTTAAAGACTGGACTCTCACACCACTTTAAGCAAAAATTTTAAAAAGGTAGCTAGCTAGCTCCCCCCACGCTTAGATCTTACGATGTCCTCATCGTAACTCTACAAAAGGCACAAAGGGGGAGAACATGCTAACTACAACACCTAGTGAAACTTCCCGCACGAGGTACACCACTCCTTCTTCTTGAAGTTCTTGTTCATCTCGAAGAGCTTCCTTATGTTGCGGTTGAGGTACTTGAAGTCGTCTTCCGCCATGCGCTCCCAATCTTCAATCCTTTGTTGCATGGCGTTGATGGTGTGGAAGCACTCATCAAGGGATGAGAAGAGCTCCGCAATAGCATTGCGGCACGCCGCACAACACATGTTGTGCTCTTCCTCCGGATCATTGTTGTCCCCATCGTCTCCATCGTCCGGATCGTTGCCGCCGTTTCTGTTGCCTCCTTCGCCTTGCTCATGATGCTCCTTCGGCTCCTCCTTGGGCACCTCCTCCCAAACATAGAGGTCGTTATCGTCTCTTCCACTAGCTGCCCACGAGCTAGGGCTTCGATCATCGGAGTAGTCACTATCTCCGTAAAACTCCGCCGGCTCGGGGGTCTTCTCCTTGTAATCCTTCCTCTTCTTCCCAAGGAGCCTCTTCGAGTGGCGAATGGGAGAAGCAGGCTTCTCCTTCTTCTCTTCAACCCACGGATTTGGGCTAGCCATGCGCCTTGTTGGGACACGCCCTCCGCATTGAATCCGCGCGGTCCTCTTCACCTCCTTCTTGAGCTCCGGCACCACAGCGCACTGACGAAGCTCCTCGGTCGCCGGGGTTGGAGAGGGGAGGCGTGCTTCTTCTTCCATGGTTGCCTTCACCTCTTCCTTCCCTTTGGTGCTGCTCGGGGATGCCATGGGTGCTTGGGTGCTTTCGTGGAGGTTGGAGATTGCAATTGAGATGCAAACCTCGAGCTCCCTAGGCATCCTTAAATATCCCTGGAAGGATTCGGCCGAAACCCTCCCTTGCCTATTTTTGTTGCTCCCAAAAAAGGTAGGCAGGAAAAGGAAATACACCGAACCGCGTACCAGAGAAAAACGGGACGAAACGGAGGAAGGGGGTGGTAGGCCGGTCGGCCTGGGCCGGCCGGCCTGCCCCCTGCTTTGGGCCCCCGCGGCCCAACTTTTGCGGCCCTCTGTGTTTCGTGATTACTAGCCTAGGTGGTGGTAAGGTCCAGCTAACAATTATGAAAAGGACTCGAAATAAATACGAAAACAAAAACTTATTACAGAAATTTTACCTTGCTTTACGTCTTAGGTTTGACGCTCGGGCTCGTCCTCCATGTGATATATATCAATGTAGTCGATGGGCATGATGTCTTGTTCAAGAAAAACCTTCAATCGTTGACCATTAACCACATATTGATCTCCTTTCACGTCCATGATTGTTACTGCTCCATTTGGCGAGACCGAGTGAACGATGTACGGTCCATCCCATTTGCTCTTCAACTTTCCTTTCCCGAATATTTTGAATGTTGAGTTATAGAGGAGAACCTTGTCACCTTCTTTGAATTCCTTTGCTCGAAGCCTTTTATCATACCATCTCTTCATTCTTTCCTTGTAGATGGTTGCACTCTCATAAGCTTTGAGCCTCATCTCTTCTAGTTCACTTATTTGAATCTTCTGCTTGATTCCCGCAGCGTCGAAATCAAGATTCATCTCCTTGATTGCCCAATATGCTTTATGTTCTAACTCCAAAGGTAAGTGACACGATTTACCATAGAAAAATTGATATGGTGTCATACCTATTGGTGTCTTGTATGCCGTCCGATATGCCCATAATGCTCCGTCCAATTTCTTTGACCAATCTTTACCTCCCTTTTCAACGGTCTTGTTAAGAATGCTCTTGAGCTGCCTATTTGAAGTTTTCGCTTGACCATTGGTTTGTGGGTGGTAAGCCGTGGCCACTCTATGCTCGATCCCCAACTTGGACAAGCATTTTCTGAAACTATTTCCCGTAAAGTGTGTTCCTCCATCACTTATCAATACTCGCGGGACTCCATAGTGCCTGAATATAATATTTCATGAATATGGATTCTTCCGTTGAAACTCTTCGACAAGGGATAGCTTCCACCCATTTGGGTACATAATCAACCATAACTAGAATATGCTCATATCCATTTGAACTAGTGAAGGGCCCCATGAAGTCAATTCCCCATACGTCGAATAGATCAATTTGCAAGTTGTAATTCAAGGGCATAGCATTTCTTTGATTTATATTCCCCGTTCTTTGACATTCCGGACAAGAAGCAACATACCTTTTTGAATCTTTATGCATCTCCGGCCAATAAAATCCACTAGCCCATACCTTTGCTTGAGTCCTAAAATGTCCATAGTGTCCTCCATATTCGCCCGAGTGACACTTTCTCAATATTTCAGCTCTTTCATCTCTTGGTATACACCTTCGTAAGACTCCATCCGCTCCAAGTCTAAAGAGGTAAGGTGCATCCCAATAATATTTTCGGCTCTCGGCGATCACTCTCCTTTGAGCGTTCCTATCCAAATGATCAAGTGGCATTTTTCGTATGGCTCGAATAATGTTAATCATCCAAATATTTTTGTCAAGGATATGATAGAGGTGATCATCTCTCATCTTATCTTCAATAGGCTCTTTATCATCCTCACGATTCATCCTTGATAAATGGTCGGCCACAACATTTTCCGACCCCTTTTTGTCCCGAATCTCCATATCAAATTCTTGCAAGAGAAGGATCCATCGAATCAATCTTGGCTTAGCATCTTTTTAGATAAGAGATACTTGATCGCTGTTGACGGCTGTTAAGTGCCTACTTTAGCCGTCAATATACTCATGAATAAAGGGGGATAAGGCATTTCTTACACGTATTTAGTTAAGAATAATGTAGTTCCACTTGTCCTTGGAGATTATTTGATTGCAGGAAAATAAGCAAGAAAAGAGTGGCAAACTCACCTTCTATGATCCATGCCACATCACCTCATCCTAGGAGGGCTGCCAACAAGGATGCCATGCATGCAAATCTGCCAACAAGGGCACCATGCATGCATGCCATGCAAGCAATCCAAGTGAAGCACACCCCGACGAATCAGAGCGTGACACGTGGACGTCACATGGATCCATGGGCCCACAAAAGCATGCAAACCGTGCCAAAACAGGGTGGACACCGGGAACCGACCTACGGACCCACAGAACAGCCACCAGGAGAAAGCACACCCCGAGTGGGGCCCACAGGGGGTCGGCCGACCTGTGGGGTCGGCCGAACCGACCTTGTGGCCTCCACTCAGGGGCTTCCACGTGGTGCTTCCCTATTGGTCCTAGGAGCCATTCCCGGGGTGTTTGCATCCACTCTTCGCCGGTGCCCGGGCCTATAAATAGAAGGGGAGGAGGTTCATTCTTAGACATCCACACTTGCAACACCTCTCTCACTTTTAGTTTCAAGGCTAGGAGGTAGGCTAGAGTAGTTCTACTTCAGGTTCCAAGTCTACTTTGGGATCTAGGTATGAGTTCTCTTGTATCTTATTTCATTTGTATATGACTTTGATCTACTTCAGTTATTCAACTATTTCATATAAAGTCATGTTAGTATACATGGGTGATTTGTTCATGTGTTCTTCACCTGTTCATCATTTAGAGGCTCCTGTTCTTGATGAACAAGGCCTTTTGATCCACTTGATGGGTGACTTTCACATGTTTCTGGTGTTTGTTCATAAGTTGGAGGCTCGTGTTCTTCGCGAACACGACCCTTTGATCCAGTTGAACAGACATAGGAAAACACGAATACGTTTGTGTACCTAACCTGGTTTGATCTAATTAGATGACATGACTGCATTGTATGAAGTCTGTGCTTAAGCTACGGTACTCGGTGTAATTGGCTGGTTTATCTGGTAGCTTGACCTGGGTCACAATATCCTGGGCCAGTCAAGTCCGGCTAACAACGTAAGCATGGTACTTGGGTTGCATAGCTACCTTACTTATGAGTTTATCCCGCGGTTTGTCTTGAGGTAGGCCGCGGTAGTGACAGCCGTTGGTCCCTCTGAAATCCCCCACATTCGGATAAGCTGTAGGAGTTTAAAATCTAACAACCGGAGTTGTGCGGAAGCAACGCGGGAGGTTAGCTCCCCGTGGTACCTGGGTGCTTAAGTCAATGTTCTTCAACGCTAGTGTATCTAACTCGTTCTTACCAGCTTTATGTGTATAGTACATAAGAACCTAGAACTAACTCGTATGTTGCCTCCTATGCCTAGGACCCCTTAGAGAGAGAGAGAGTGAGTGTGTGTGTGATCACACTACCCCCATTATCATTTCTTACCCCTGTATTTGAGTGTCTGATTTATTTCCGTCTATGATCTATACTCAATGCAATAGTGTTGAGCTTGTCAATCCACTGAAGCCTTCCTTGGATTCGATACCCTTTGGAATACTCCTTTGGGGAAATGCTACAATGGTACTTCCGTGCGCTTGCGGACTCCTGTAACGTTAAGAATTGCCAACCAGCATTTCTGACGCTATTACCAGGATGGGTTCCAAACCTGTTCGTTGGTAGTTGTGTTAAGAAATGTCAACAATCGCCGCATGATCGGTGTAGACAATCACTTTAGAATTCACAATATATGATATGAATTTTTCAAACGCAAACACTACCGCGAGCAATTCCTTCTCCGTTGTTGCATAATTTAATTGAGCTCCATTAAGGGTTTTGCTAGCATAGTAAATAGCGTGTACCTTGCCTTCTTTTCGTTGTCCCAACACCGCTCCAACGCCATAGTCACTAGCGTCGCACATTATCTCAAAAGGTTGACTCCAATCGGGTGGTTGAATGACGAGTGCGGTTATGAGAGCTCTCTTTAATGTTCGGAATGCCGCCAAGCACTTGTCATTGAAATTGAATGGCACATCTTTTTGGAGAAGATTAGTTAACGGCTTGGTGATCTTTGAGAAATCCTTGATAAATCTTCTATAGAATCCCGCATGGCCCAAGAAACTTCTCAAAGACTTGACATCCGTCGGTGGTGGAAGCTTTTCGACCGTTTCAACCTTAGCCTTGTCCACCTCAATCCCTCTCTCGGATATCACGTGTCCCAACACTATTCTTTGTCTCACCATGAAGTGACACTTCTCCCAATTTAGCACCAAATCAACCTCCGAACACTTAGTGAGAACTTTATCCAAATTTGCCACGCAATTCACAAAAGTTTTACCATAGACAGAGAAATCATCCATAAATACCTCAATAATTTCCTCGATGAACTCCGAAAATACCGCCATCATACATCGTTGAAAAGAGACTGGAGCATTGCATAAACCGAAAGGCATTCTTCTATACGCAAATGTTCCATAAGGACAAGTGAATGTTGTCTTATGTTGATCATCCGGGAGAATAGGTATTTGCATGAACCCCGAGTACCCATCAAGAAAGCAAAAATATGCATGATTTGCTAACCTCTCCAGCATCTCGTCGACGAACGGTAGGGGGAAGTGATCCTTCTTCGTTGCTTTGTTCAATTTCCGATAGTCAATACACATCCTCCATCCGGTCACGGTTCTTTGCGGTATCAATTCATTCTTCTCATTCTTCACCACGGGTAAACCTCTTTTCTTAGGCACACAATGTACGGGGCTCACCCATTCGCTATGCGGTACCGGGTAGATGATTCCGGCATCCAACAACTTGATAACCTTCTTCTTCACCACCTCTCACATGGCATGGGTTAACCTCCTTTGATGGTCCACTATGGTCTTGTATTGATCCTCCATAGGTATGCGGTGAGTGCAAAACACTGGGCTAAGTCCTTTAAGGTCATTTATCGAATATCCCATCACTTTCTTGTGCTTCTTCATAAATTCAGCAATGTATCATTCTCCTCGGGACTCAATTCGTCACTCACAATAACGGGATAAGTCTTGTCCGGCCCCAAAAATTCATATTTCAATCCCTTGGGCAAGGGCTTAAGATCCACTTTCGGTGCTTGTGGTTCCTCATGTACGATTTTGAGAGCCAGGTGTGGTTCGAGGACCGGTGGATGGTCGCTTCCTGGTGTGATGAGTGATTGACAACGTGGTGTGGACTGATTCTTGGCTAAGTATTGCAGGTGCAGGTTGCGGCTTGACTGGTGCAGGTGCAGGTGAAGAACAAGCGTGAAAGGTCGTTGCCGGTGAGGCCTCCAGGTGTGGAGAAGACAAGTAGGCTTGGTTCGAGGGACCCGGTGGCCAGCGGGGTCAAGTGCGGGCCGCATGGTGGCAAGAACGGCAAGATGAAGTCATGGACGGTTTCTTGGTTGAGCCTCAAAACCAAGGTCGAGCCGGGACTATGTGGGAGCCGAGTCATGAGTGGTGATTGGCGGAGGCTACACCGAGTTCGCGGGGTTTCCGGTGGTTCACCAGAAAACCACTGGGTTCCTTGGTTGATCCACAAAGCCAAGACCGAAGAACCGAAGACGGAAGTGCAGCAGCTCCAGACCGGTCTGACCGGTGGGTCTGACCGGTCTGACCGGTGGGTACCGGTCTGACCGGTGAGGAGCACCGGTCTGACCGGTGTGCGACGACGCAGTCCGGAATCTTCGAAGCGGAGGACACGCGTCGGGATCGCAAGGCTTGCGTCGAGGCTAAGCAAGTTTGCGGTTGCTGGGCATCCGTCCGATGGTGCGAAGACAAAGACTTCCATTTTCGCCCTCGAGGGGCATGTATCCCTAGTTAGCTAGTAAGGGTATTTTAGTCTTTCGGTTGCCTCCATATAACCCAAGGGGTGAGAGGATGGCAGCCATATCTTGGAACCCTAGCTCATTTGGTTTTCCTATTTTCCTTCCTATTTTCTTAGGATTTTCGTAGGACTAGCTTGAGAGCTTCATGGTGAGATCTTGTGAGAGGGAAGGATGATCGGGCGGCAAGCTAGACCTTGTATGAACCTCTTTGGTATGTATAGATGATTCGGCGTGGTTCCTCAAGGCTTGGATGTGTCTTTCCCGTTTCTCCTTTTTGGTGATTTTCGGAGCCCTTTCTTGGCGATTTTCTTGGAGCGATTTCGAGGCCTTTCTCTTTGGGATTTGGTGGGGGATGTATGCATGAACCCTTCGTGGTTCTTTTCCCTTTGATTCCCCTTCCAAATCCGTGAGCAAAGGGGCTCGATTTTGGGGTTTTCGTGGCTCTAGGGTTAGAGGCGTTCTTGGTGGGATTTCTTCGATTCCTCTTGATTTGACAAGTTTTGGTGGACCAAATCTTGGCTATGGAGTACCCATGAGGTGTTCCTACTATCCCCAAAGTCTTGTGCAAAACCGTGGAGCGAATCGGGAGATCGGGAGTTGGATTTGGAGGAGTTGACTCGCGGGCGCTGTTCATCCCGAGCTGCCCAGGCACGACCGGTCTGACCGGTGCTCTTGACCGGTCTGACCGGTGCTAGCCCTTGGTGGGTTTTTGTCTCGGGGAACAGCCTTGTCCGTGTGGTTTTGTCCTGTGGTCCTGCTGTTCAGTTCTTGGAGTGTTTGGAGTTGTTTTGCTAGGATTTGTGAGGGGTTCTTCTTCCTCACAGGTTGTGTTTCGTGGTGGTTTTTGTTCCAGGGCCTAGAGGATTCACTGAGGCTTCCTGGAACGTTTGCTGTGCGGCTGCTGTAGCCACCGGCCTGACCGACTCTGTCCACCGGTCTGACCGGTGTCACCGGTCTGACCGGCGCAGGCCATCGGTCTGACCGGTGTAGCACAGGCAGCAAGCCGTGCAAGTTTCCGCTGTGTGTTTTGGTGAGTTTTGGCTAGGAAGGTTGAGTGTTGGTTCCTAGGACCAGTAGCACTCCAGTGGCTGCGTGGTCTTGACCAACTTGGGTAGTTGGGTCGGAGACGTGAGTTGGAAGCCGTGTTCGTCTTGTTGGAGTTCTTATCTCCTTCGAGAAGAATTTTTATCGGCTCCCATTCACTCCCCCCCTCTCTGGTTCGCCTAATCGGTCCTTCAGATTTCTCCAAGGTCTTCAAATTTATCCTCCTCTAAGCTTCTGTCTTGCGGTTCTAGTCCTTTGGTTGCTTCCGCTAACTCTTCATCTAGCTCATCATTAGATTCATTCTCTATTGCTCTTTGTAGCGGATCCCTGAAAGTCTCAACAAAACGAAGGCTCCCTACCTCTTCGTCATCAAGAGGTAGGGGTGAGGCAATTCTAGAAGCGGGAAGAAAATTGTATGTGTGATTATCCCCATCAAGATTAATAGTTACTTTTCATTTTCCGGCATCTAAAACGGCATTAACCAACTTAAGAAAGGGTCTACCAAGAATTACATGATCATTTTTATCATAGTAGACTTCAACAACGAAGAAATCGATTGGAATGCATTTTTCAGAAATTAAAACTCCTAGGTCACGAGCAATTCCTAGAGGTTTAACAATTCTACCATCTCCCATAATTAATTTAGTAGAGGTTGGAACTAGGTCAATGTTGTGATCATGAATTTAATCAAAGATTTTAGAAGACAAGACACTTGTGCTCCAATGTCGCATAACGCCTTGCAATTAATGTTGTTGACCTTGCAATCTATACGCGGCGATGTCTTCTCTTCTTCATCGGATCCTATGGCAAAAATTTCAGCGAGGCGGGTGAATGGTGACGCCTCGTGCTTGATTCCCATGATTCTTTTAGCTTCGGCCACATGGTCCGTATCAAATTTTTTCTTCGCTAAAGAGCTTTTGAAGGACCTCCCCGGTTGTCTCTAGGTTGTATGGGTGTTCCACTTGTTTTTCCGGCAGGAAGTCTATTTCCAAAACTTTTGCCATCCCTTTTTGATTAGGGAACAGTCTTCTCTTGTCAAAGATTTCTCCAAAATCAAGTGGGGTCCAATCCATTTGCTCGAACTCCCTTAGTGGCTTAGCGCTTGACATAGTCCTTTAATTTGCTTTGCTTGTCTCGGTGTGATCACTCTCCGGGATAGTCCTAGTTTCCTCATGTTTGGCTTCTTCAACCTTTTTAGGGATTGGTTCCTCTTTCTTCTCTTCTGGGGCCGTATTTCTGAAAATTGCAGCAAGTGGTGCCACACTTGTGTCGCATTCCGGCTTTCCCGAAAGTCGTATTTCCCAATCTCTTCGCATGGCCGCCACTTTACTTATTTTTTGTAGAAGTTTGGCAGCTTCCGTGAGTGTTTTCTCCATGAGATCCCCTCCTGCACACATTTGAACGTATTGCATGCAACTAGGGGTTAGGAAAAAAAAGAATGTATGTAATAGTACGTCATCGGGAAATGCAAGTCTTGGTCCTTGTTCAACTAGCTCGTTGAATCGATTCCATGCTTGATCAATCCCCTCTTCTTCTCCTTGCTTGAAAGTCATCACTTGCATCCTTATATGTTGAATCTTGGTTATAGGGAAAAACTTGGCACAAAATTTCTTTACCAATTGATCCCAATTTCCCTCGGTTTCGAAGGACGCAAATGAATACCACTTTGTTACTTCATCGGCAAGTGAGTAGGGAAAAGATTCCATTTAAACCAAGTATCGGGAACTCCCTCTTGTCGTACCGTATTGCACAACGTCGTAAAATGCTGGATATGTCTATATGGATTGTCCATCTCCATCCCTCGGAACGGATTAGTTGCTGCCATCTCGATGATTCGAACCTTGATTTCGTACCTTGTCGCTTCGAGAATCAAATCCGACTCTTGTACCTTGATATCCTCACATCGAGGGCTGGCATAGTCTCTTAGCGACTTTTCCGGTTCCTCCAAAGGATCTCCAACGAACGCCATCTAGACAATCAAAAACAAAAAAAAAAACAAAAAGAGTGTGTTTTTCTAGAACACAAAAGTTAGGTGTTAGTAATCAACATTTTTTGCGTAAACATAATACTCCAAAACACACATCCAACGATGAACTTGTTATATCATTAGTATGCCTTGTGGCGGGTTAGTTTCGAAATGAAATCAAACTATAACATAACAAGCGTTCTTGGTTAACGGAAATTGACCGCCAACAAACACTCATCTCATCAAGTCACTCAAGCCTATACTAGATTATTTTCAACCTATTCTACTCATATATGTAAGTGGAAGGCTTATGTGGAGTTTGGTGGGTAAAAATAATCCTAGCAAAACATTATATCCGAAATATTGTCAAACTAAGAGAGAGATCTATGGGATTTACTGGGACTTATCAAAAAGGCCATGGAAAATAATGTTGGAGGGAGAGAGAGGTGGAACACACCCATTTAGATAAGTGGACATGTGCAAGTGGCAAATGGATGATCCCGAGGCACGAACGAAGTCCTCGTTATCAGATTGTACATGGTTGGAAAAATTGAGTATGGATCAATCCTTAATCTTGATAGCACACTTTGACTTTAATGAAGCTCGAAGAACTGAGGAGCACTCTTTTTTTATTCTCTCTTTTTTTCATTTTTCTTCTTCTTTCTTTTTCATTTTTCTTCTTCTTTCTTCTTTCTTCTTTCTTTTGCCTTTCTTTTTCTTTTCTTTTTTTTCTTGCTCCTCAGAACTTCTTGCAACATAGCACTCACGCACCAAAAAGTCAGAAATAATGCGATGACTCCTCCCACATGCTTAGATGATGGCCGTCCTCGAGCATGAAAGGGAACAATGATATATTGCTGATGTGAGTATCAAAGTATTCGATCTTCAACAAAAATTAATTTATTCCTCTAGAGGGGCTTCCGCACTTTATGAGCACCTCTAGGTCTTGATCTTCTTGAAAGGGCACTCATTAATCTTCTGAATCTTGGACAAGATATTTTTCCATACTCAATGATAGGTTGTGGTCAAGGAGGTTGTCACAAAAATGATAATTTGGATTTAGGTTGAATGCCTAGCGAGGTTTGTGAAATTTCCGGTGTAGAAACTCACAATACATGGACAAAAAGGCTAGCAATAAGAAGTTACGTAAAATGGAATGACCAGCTTCTAAGTCTCATACCACCGAAATCAATCTTAATACAACTCATCAAAATATAAGTTTGCAAACTAAAGGTTTCAACATGAAAGAGCATATATGTGTAAAGGCTTTGGTAGGTAGAACTTTGCAAGAGGTTCACGCTTGTAGATAGCATAAAAATCAAGTTTTAAATAAAACAATACAAGATATAAGGTCATTGGTAAACTTAAGTCAAAGAGCAATATAGAGTATGTAGGTCTAGAATTTAGTCATTTAACCTCCACAAATAAAAGAGTCGGTATTTTGTCAATTTAAGTTCCTTTTAATGGAGAGCAAATAGTCAAGTCACATATAACATTGTGTAGGTAAAACAAAGCCGCAACTTTCATCACTTTTCCATAAGCAAGAGCATTTAAGAATATCATTGTGGTGAGCTCATGGTGATGGTGATAATCATTTATTGAAAACCAAAACAAATCTACGTTGTACTCCTAGTAGCCATGTTATTAACAAGAGAGATATACAAAGGTTTCTAACCTACGGTTGATGGCATATATATATATACAAGCATTTAGAAAAATGATGGACAAAGAGAAAGTTGAGGAAGAGTTACCGTCTGTTTGATGCTTGCAATGAGTTGTAGCATGGCTTCCCTCATTGACGAGGGCCTGGATTAGGGCCCCCTAAGCGACAAGATAATCACCTTTGAGATGGAGTCTTCTGACACCATTGACAACGTCAAGGCTAAGATCCAGGACAGGGAGGGATGCAGATCTTCGTCAAGACCCTCACAGACAAGACTTCCTCGTCTCCGAGTACTCTCCGCCTCGTCTCCGAGTACTCTCTGCCTCACACGAGTACTCTCCGCCTCGGACGAGGACTCTCCGCCTCGCACAAGTGCTTTCCGCCTCGCCTCCGACTACTCGTTCGCACGAGTAGTTTCCATCTCCGACTAGTCGGGGCCCACACGCGGAGGTCGGAGCGCGGGATTAGGGGCCCCACACGAACGTGGTGCTGCCCCGAAGCTCGAACTCCCACGCAACAACACGCAAGGCTCCAGTTCTCCACGCCATGCAAACACCACAGCTGGCGGAACGCGAGGACGGCTCGTTCTGACAGAGGCCGTAATGACGCACTGTACGCCCGCGCGGCCTCCAACAAGCCGTCCTGTCCAAACCCTGCTGCACGCCACCCCGTCAGAACAGGCACTTAATTACCATCTACGGGCGGCACCTACCTACACTTAGGCCATAACGTGGCGAGCCTAACCAACTCTCAATTGAGCTGAGTCATCCAAGGAGGAACTCAGAGAAGGCGCCAGGTACCCGGAATGTACAGTGCCGCCTGCACACGCGGCAGCCGCCGACGCTACTACAACTCAGCGCCCTTCAATGCCTCCTGACGGACATCGACGTCGGAAAAGACTTCCCAATACCATAGCACTGTAGCACATTTTTGTTTTCCCTCTTTGCCCCTCACCCTTGCGTCTATAAAAGGGGGAGGAGTGCAACCGTTTGAGGGGCTGGCCGATGAACTAGTTTGTAACCCCTACTACAGACATCCCTGGCATAAGAACACGACTACTCGGAACTGGACGTAGGGTATTACTCTCTGGAGGCCTGAACCAGTATAAAACCCTCGTGTCTCTTGTGCTAACCATCTGGGTCTAACACACGATCCGATAAAAATTTACTGCCGGCGGTAGAGAACCCCGACAGTTGACGCGCTAGGAAGGGGCGCATCGTGTGTCTCACCGAACTTCACCAGCGATCCGGATGGAGGGCCGCAGAGTCTCGCTGACTCCCGGCACCACCGTGCTCTTCGGCTCCATCGGCTTCGTCTACACCGGGCCGGCGGAGTCCGTCGTCGGGAGGACAAGTTCCATGGGCTCGAGCTCCATCACGTGCTACGCGACTACAACAAAGCTGCTAATATCCTCGCCAAGATAGCATCGAGCCGCAAGCCTGTGCCACATGGTGTGTTTGCTAGCGACCAGCACGCACCGTCCGTCCGGGTCGATGAAGAGTAACCGCCAGAACCAGGGGCGCCAGAAGTCATGGAGATCGATCGACCACAAGAGCCAAACTTAGAAGATCCAGACTGGCGCTTCCCGATCCTCGAGTGGCTAGTCAAGGGAAAGCTGCCTTCCGACCAGACGGAGGCGCGCCGCATCTCGCGGCGAGCCAAGGCGTTCGTCCTCATCGACGGCGAGCTCCACAAGCGAGGCACGGCAGACATATTCATTTGCTGTGTTTTGAGGGACCAAGGCAGAGAGTTGCTCCAAGAAATCCACGCCGGCACATGCGGACATCATGCCGCCCCAAGGACTCTTGTCGGAAAGGTATTCCGACAAGGTTTCTACTGGCCAGCTGCATTGGCTGACGCCAAGGACATCGTGCGACGCTGTGAAGGTTGTCAGTTCTACGCTCGACAAACCCACCTCTCGGTGCAAGCGCTCCAGACCATCCCCATCACTTGGCCTTTCGCTGTGTGGGGGCTGGACATAGTCGGGCCGTTCAAGCAAGCGCCCGAGGGCTTCACACACCAACTCGTGGCTGTCGACAAGTTTTCCAAGTGGATCGAAGCCCGACCCGTAGCAAAGGTCCGCATCGAGGAAGCCGTGGTGTTCTTCACCGACATCATTTATCGCTTCGGAATCCCAAACTCTATCATCACCGACAACGGCACGTAGTTCACAGGAAAGAAGTTCCTCAGGTTTTGCGATGACAACAACATCCGCGTGGACTGGGCCGCTGTTGCACACCTGAGGACCAATGGTCAGGTCGAGAGGGCCAATGGCATGATCCTGCAAGGATTGAAGCCCCGGATCTTCAAATGACTCGAGAAGTTTCGAGCAAGATGGGTCGCTAAGTTGCCATCCGTTCTCTGGAGCCTGCACACCACGCCAAGTCGAGCCACCGGCTCTACACCGTTCTTCATGGTGCACGGGTCGGAAGCTGTCCTCCCGACGGATATCGACTACGGCAGCCCAAGAGTTCGAGCATACACCGAGGAGGGGAATCAGGTCGCACTCGAAGATGCTATCGATCAGCTTGATGAAGCACACGACGTGGTGCTCCTACACTCAGCCCGATACCAGCAAGCTCTGCGGCGCTATCATGAGCGCAACGTGTGCGACCACCAGTTCCAGGTCGGAGACCTAGTACTCCGTCGAGTTCTGAGCAACATAGATCGACATAAGCTCGCGCCCCCGTGGGAGGGGCCGTGCATCGTTGATCAAGTGCTCCGACCAGGGACATTCAAGCTCCGGCCCAATGATGGCACAATCATCTCCAACACATGGAATATAGAACATCTACGTCATTTTTACCCTTGAGTAATTTTCCTCGTTTTTATCTTATGATCAATGAATAATGCCATGTGCCTTTGTTCACATTTTCATAAGTTCGCAATCTTTCACGTTGGCATCTTCTCTACATGCCTCAACATTTTCCTAAGGCTGAGCGGCAAGCGTCTCTGCACCCATGCAGAAACGCTCACCGCTCAGGGGCTACCCGAGGCACGATGCCCTCCTTTCGTTTTCCCGTTTTAAAAAAACAAAGTTCTCTGAAGAACTTGTCGTAACCAATTGCACGCACGAACGGTTTTTTGGTGGAACACCTCTATCTTGCGAAAGAAAGAAGATGTTGATCTGTGCGCGTCTCGGCGTCGCACTCGTTCAAAGCTCCTAGCACCTACGCCCCCGCGGCTACAGTGCGAAGACTTGCGAGCGCGACGCAGGCCCGCAGGTCACCGTCCGACCTCTTTCAAAGGGTACTCGGGTAAACCGCTCGGGCTGCGGCCAAAATGATTTTGACGAAAAATGCGCAAGTCACTTTTGAACATCCCTAAGTGCTCGGGTGCTGCGAACACATGGCGTCACTTTACGGCTCAGGTTGGTCGAGCCCTCCGACTCCTACGCCCCCGCGGCTCCAGAGTAAAAGTTCGATCGACTTGAGTTTCTAAGTACCTCTACTTCGTTCCCTAGTCGTTCCCAAGTGCTCGGGGAATGTTTCAATTGTGACAGGTTTTGAACAAAGCGAAAAGTGTTCGAGGCAGCACACATACAAGTTTGTCTTGTTATTTATCGTACAAATTGATACATCTAACTAGAAGGCCTGGAGCCGTCTTCGACTTCTGGTGTGTCTTTTGGAATCAGGTCCAGGTCCTTCATCGCTGCATTAGCAATGGCGCGGGCGAAGGCGGTGTAGTCCTCCTCGATCTTGTCATACTCCTCATCCGAGTAGCCGGGGGCCCAACCGCCGCTCAACGCCTTGCGGTCCAACCCCTTGTAGTGCGAGTTGAACATGGCGAGGACCCGGTGCACCACCTTCCGAGATGTCGCCAGCTCTTATTCCTTGACTACACCCGGTAGAAGCCCCACTCGATTTGCAAGAGTGTGGGGAGGCATCTGGACGGAAGGAACGCCAAGACCCGACAGGACCTGCTCAACAAATCGGCCGAATTTTGTGCGGTCTATGAGGTCCTTCTCGCGTGCCGCCTCCAACTCGCGCTGAGCCTTCCGGGACTCCTCGAGCTCGGCCTTGACCTCTGGGGAAAGAAAGCGAGCCGGAGGTTAGTTGTGAGGAGCACAAGTAAAAGAAGGAAGAGACGAGGTAAAAAGATCATACTCGAGAGCTGGTCCGACAAGTTCTTGGTCATCCCGGTCATCTCGTGGATCTTGAGCTCGGTGGCGGTGACCTTTTCTGCCTCTTCCACGAGCCTCTTGGCCAATGCGGCACGAGACAAGCGAAGCCCTATCGATACCAGAAGACAAGTCAACGTCGTCAACAAGCAACACAAAAGAAAAAGCACTATGGAAGCCGAAACAGTTCGTGTGCCCGCCACTGAGGTCTTGCGCCAGCTTGGCATTGCTGAGGTCACCCACCTGCTTGTTGGCTGTCTTGAGGTCCACCTCGGTGTGAACCAGATCTTGCCCCAGCTCGGCCACCTTCTTCTCGAGCGTCGTCTTCTCCTGAACAGCGGCCTGGGAAGCGACTTCAACGGCAGTGGCTGCAGCGGCAGCAGTCCGAGCGGCCTCGGCGGCAGTTGCGGCGGCGGTACGCAGCTCCGCGGCTTCGGCCTCCACCTGGGCAAGCTTTGCCTCAAGGGTCATCCTCTCCGACACGGCAGCGTCAGCAGCAGACTGCGCAACCACTGCACGGTCCTCCGCGGACTTCGCCACGGCTTGGAGCGCGGCCCTCGTCGACGCTTCATTCGCCACCGCCTCTGCAGTAGCCAGTCGAGCGGCCACCAACTGCATCTCCAGCTGAACCTTCTCGGCCCGGAGCTCCTCGATGGTGCGCGCCTTCTTGGCACTGCAGCTTGCGAGCACCTGTTCCGAGTAGAGGGTCATCTACAATGGTGTCTGCAAAAATAAAGAGACAAAACCAAGATCAGGCTCGGCAAACTCACCGTTGAGGCAGGGAGGACAAGCTCGATGACCGCTTGCTCTTCCTACCTTAAGCCCCATTCGAGGTGGTGACGGGCTGTGGCCTCCTCGTCCTCATCGTCGCGCGGCTCAGCCTCGTGGGTCCCGGTCCATGAAGAGCGCCCAAGTCCGAGGCTGTGCTCTCCCCTCTCCATGGCCCGGAAGGGGCGAGCTCCCGAGCTCTCCCCAACTTCTCGGACCGTATCCGGGGAGGCGCTGCCCTCCACATCCTCGGTAGTGGCAGGCACCTGCGCGTCTGGGTAGGGCGAGTCCGCGATCACCACCACCTCCATGACGGGAACGGCGGGCTGGAGCAGTGGCTCCACAACTGTACTCATGGCCGGCACCACCATGATCGTTGAGGGCGCCACCACGCTCACGGGAGGCATTGGGGGCATGATGGGGTCCGGCTCAGCTTCCACCGACTTGGTCGAGGACTCCTCGGGGTTGGCCCCGGCCACGTCGACCACGGCTGCAACCGCGGAGGTTGGTGGCACGGGCAGCTCGACCGCTGGCTCCTCCGGTACCAACAGGCACTGTTCCAGCTCAGCCGCGAAGGCGGCCGTGTCGCCGCCCGAGAGGTTGGGCCCTCCAAGGTTGGTGGCCTCCTGGGGCTGGGCGGACAACTCGGGAGCCGCCATTGCCTTGGCCCTGTTTCCGCCGACATCCGGCGCCGGGGGGTGCCTGCCTCAGGAGCCGCTGACACGCCGGCATCGCGATCGATGGTGAGCGCTGCCGGGGGCTCGATCTCCTCGGGGGCTGTCTGCCCCCCGACAGCTCCACCAACTTCTGACGCTGGTGGAGGCGCCGCCACCTCGTGGACCTTGACCACCTCGGCGGTCCTGCTCTCGACTTGCGCCGTCGCCGGCACGGGCGGAGGAGTCGCCGGGCGGGGGCCGGATGGAGAATTGTGCGTGCTCAGGACTGCGCGCTTCTGCGGCGCAAGGCTGAGCGCACCGGTGTCGGAGCGCCTAGCACGAGAAAGCAAATCAAAAGGCGAACAAAAAATCAGGAACGGAACAACAAGATGCTACGAAGCGGAACTTACATGGAAGAAGTGATGCAGGCCCGCTTGATGGGCCTAGGAGCCGCGCCCGACGACTCGGGGGCTGGTTTCTTGCCCGCTGCTGCTTCGGAGGGTGGACTTCGACCTCCACCTGGGGCGAGGGGAGCCTGCATGGGCGGGCCCCGCCGCCCCGGATGACCAGGGACTAAAGGCGCAGTGGAGGTACGTTCGTGTTCTCCCCCTGCGGCGCACTCGGAGAAGGTGCCGGCGGTGTCAATCTCGCCTCGGACGGCATCCGCCTCCTCAGAGAACGCGGCTCCCGCCGCATTGTGTCGCTGGAGGAACGGCAGGAGGATGAATCGCGGTCCGCCGGCCGCCTGGACGAGTCGTCCCGCCGCGAAGAGTTCCTCCTCTCCCTCGGAGGCTGTTGGCTGACGGGGCCCGACCGGGAGTGGGTCACCCTCCGGTCCTCTTGGATGGGGCGTGGAGGCAGATGCGAGCTGGAGCTCGTCCCTTGCTCACGAACGGTCGGCTCCAGTTGTCATCTCGAGCTGGCCTCCGAGGCCTGCCGCTGAGGAGGGGGCGACTCAGATGGCGTCGACAGAGCTCTCCAGTCGACACCAGTACTCTCATTATCGCCGGACCACGGTGGCGACGACGAAGGGTCCTTGTCCGAGGAGACGACAATCTCTTTCAGCCTCCGGCACTTGGCGCGGCGGTCGTTCCGCTCGCGCTTCGCGATCTCCTTTTCCTTGTGCTTCGCCTTGCGGTCGACCCTTCTCTTCTCCGCAGCGGCGGTGGAGCGATTCCGTATCGCGTCATGGGGGAGGGGAGGCTTCGCGGGGGTAGGTTCTGCGGGCCTCAGCTAAGAGCAAGGAAAAGGAAAGAAATCAATATGAGGGACAAAAGCTCCGAGAAGATGCTGACAACCAAAGAATCCAAAACTAGTCGGAAGGCTAGTCGGAAAGGAGAAAGACTTACGTATTTTTTGGTCCCCTCTTGGGGAGCATAGGCAGAAGCCGGGACGGAGGCCACGAGTACAACACCCTCCCAATGGCCAGCCCCACGCGGCGCTGTATCTCATCTAGTGAGGGTAGCTCGGGCGCCATCACGGTCCCTTCGAAGGGAGCCCTATTGGGCGTCATCTGGCAGATACGCAGGGGCCGCCGCCGGAGCGGGACGATCCCCAACGCATGGTACTGGCCGATGACGGCCGCCAAGTCGATCCCGGCATTGCGCAACCGGGTCAGCACCGCTCAGCAATCTTTGAGCAGCTTCTCCTGCTCCGCCTTCGGGGGCCTGTAGCTCCAATTCTTCAGCACCTCGGCGATGGAGGCGCTAGTATACTCCGGCAGCGGGTGCTCGAGGTCATTCTTGAGGTAGAACCAACCCTTGTGCCAGCCACTGTTGGAGCTCGTCAACATGAAGGGGATGTACTCCTCCCCCTGCCTTACTTCATTCGGAGGTTGGCACATCCGATCGTCACCGGGAGCTTGTTGTCCTTCAAGAAGACGAACTTGAGGAAGTACCAGAAGAGGTGCCAGTGATCTCCCACTCCCAGGTACCCCTCGCACAGCGCCTCGAACGCCGCCATGTGCTAGATGCTGTTCGTGTTGAGGTGCTGGAGCTGGAGCCTGTACTCCCAGAGCACCGCGTGGATGAACCGTCCGGCGGGGACAGAGAAGCCGCGCTCGTGGAACGCCACGAACGAGACGATGTAGCCCGGCGGCAGACGCGTGAGGACGAGGTGTGTCCGAGGACCAGTGGAGGGTCGCTCCTTAGTGATGAGTGATTGACAATGTTGTGTGGACTGATGCTTGGCTAAATGTGCAGGTACAGGTTGCGGCTTGACTCGTGTCGGTGCAGGTGAAGAACAAGCGCGAAAGGCCTTAGCCGTGGCAGCCTCTGGGTGATGGAGTGGCAAGTAGGCTTGGTTCGATGGACTCGGTGGCCGATGGGGTCAAGTGCGAGCCGTGCGATGCAAGACTGGAGGACTGAAGTCGTGAACATGGGCCGGTGCAAGGTAGCAGTTGAAGCCCGAAGCTTGCACGCGGGGTTTGTTGGTTTGCCTGCAAAACTATCGGTGGACGGTTTCTTGGTTTGGGCCTCAAAACCAAGCCCGGAGGCCTGAGGCGACGGAGACGGTGATCTGGGAGCTTCGAGAAGCTTCGAGGTGGAGGGCACGTGGCGTGATCGTGGGGTTTGCGTCGAGGTGAAGCGAAGCCGCGGTGGAAGCGTGTCCGTCCGATGAAGACTTGACCAAAATGCCCCTGAGGGGTTGTATCCTCATTTAAGCAGTAGGGGTAGCGTGGTCATTTACCTCCCTCCGATGGACTTAGTATAAATAGCGGAGAGGTGGATGGCATCTCTCTCTCTTGGACTCTAGGGCTTTCTCCCCCGGTAGATTTCTCTGGATTGCTTCTTTTCCCTCTGGATTCCTTAGGCTAGACTCTTGTACAGACTCTGACCTCTGGATGTACGGAAGCTTTCGGCGTCCCGGTGATCTCCTAATCCTCTATGATTTTCGTGTCATTTTTGGGACTATTTTTGGGGAGTTTCGTTCTTCACTCGATTCGTGATTTTGGAGGCGTTTCTTCACGGATTTCTTTGAGGGGATCATGGGTGGATGCCTTGCGCATCTTTGTGTGTGATCTTGACCCCTCAAATGCCGTGGAGAGCCTTCAATTCGTGCGTTTTTGGTTGGTGCCCGAATTCATGGTGGTGGTTCGGTTGATCCGCGATTCCCGGTGATTTAGTGGCTTAGGAGTCGAGCTTTTTGGGGCATAGCATCCTTGTGTGACGCTTTTCATCTCCCTAAAATCTTGTCTCAAGAGCTTCAACCGTTCGGGAGATCCGGTGATGGAAAGGTGGAGTTGACTCCTGAGGTCGGGCGTTTTTCTGCTCTGTCCGCACCTGGTGTACAGTCCGCGGCCTCCGTGCGGACGGTCCGCGAGGTGCCTGACAGGCTGGCTGTTCTTCGTGTTCTTCGCATGTTCTTGAGCGTCTTTCGTTTGATCCGTTGAACCGGTTGGTTTTTGGTGCGCGAAGTTCGCGGACGGTCCGTACTCAATTGCCGGACGGTCCGTGACGAGGCGGACGGTCCGCGGGTCCATCACGGACGGTCCGTTTTTCTCGGCGCACCCCTGGAGGTTCTGGTGGTATTTTCGGACAGTCCGCCGAGCCACCGCGGACGGTCCGCGCCCTCCTCGCGGACAGTCCGCCTGGTCTTCCCGGACGGTCTGCCAGGGACTTCGCAGCAGTGCCTAAGTCCTTTGGTTCTTGCTTTGGTGCTTCCGCTCTTTGCTCCTAGGCTTGTTGGTTGATCTTCTTAGTTTGTGTGTGCCGTGTTTGGAGCTTCCTTTGTGTGTGCGAGTACTTGGAGTGGCAATTGGGGCATAGGCCGAGTTCGACCTTTGGGAAGAATTTTTATCGGCTTCCATTCACTCCCCCCTCTCTGGTCGCCCGATTCGGTCCTTCAACGCGGGACGGACTCACTACCCGGCACCTTCCACTCCTTGGCGGCGGTGGGCTCCGGCAGCTGACCGGCGGCGACGAGATGCTGGAGAGTCGCACGGGTGACGTTGGAGCGAGTCCAGTTCGACATGGCATCGTCAGGCTCTGGGCGCGGCGCGGATGGAAGAAGCGGCGGCGGCGGCGCAATGGATGCGAAGAGCGGAGGAGCGGGCGGCGCTGGCTATGGAATGGAATCGGGGGAGCAAATGGTTTGGAGCCCAACCGGCGTGCGGTTAATAAGGAGCAGATGAGGGCGCCGGCCTTAAATGCTGGCCCCACTAAGCCGAAAAGCCGTCTGCTCAGGGGGCCCCCCCAGTGCAACTGGCGCACGCCTGCGCGACGGTTCGATGCCAGGTGGGCCCGTGAGTCTGAACCAACAGCGCGACGTCCCCTCAACCCGTCATATCGGCCACGTCAGCCACGACCCCCACGACGGGCGCAACCACCGATGCGGCCACGACCACCCCGACTGGAGATTTCAAAATGGCAACAACAGTTCAAGATTAAAACCCCACAATCGAGTCTACAACTCCCTAGTGGGCTCGGGGGCTACATCCGGCGGATGCGCTCGCGTGCACCCACCAAGTAAATCAAAAAACAAAAGCTACCACGACACTTCTTCGTCTCTGAACCTGTGAGCGAGTCCTTGACTCCCACCCCAGGTTCGGGGGCTACTGACGAGAGCCTGGATTAGGGCCCCGTAAGCGACAAGATAATCACCTTTGAGATGGAGTCTTCTGACATCATTGACAACATCAAGGCTAAGATCCAGGACAGGGAGGGATGCAGATCTTCGTCAAGACCCTCACTGACAAGACTTCTTGGTCTCCGAGTACTCTCCGCCTCGTCTCTGAGTACTCTTCGCCTCGCACGAGTACTCTCCGCCTCGCACGAGGACTCTCCGCCTCGCATGAGGACTCTCCACCTCGCACGAGTGCTTTCCGCCTCGCCTCCGACTACTCGTTCGCACGAGTAGTTTCCGTCTCCGACTAGGACGGGGCCCACACACGGAGGTCGGAGCGCGAGATCAGGGGCCCCACACGAATGTGGCGCTACCCCGACGCTCGAACTCCCCCGCAACGACACGCAAGGCTCCAGTTCTCCATGCCATGCAAACACCCCAGCTGGCGGAACGCGAGGGCTGCTCTTTCTGACAGAGGCCGTAATGACGCACTGTACGCTCGCGCGGACTCCAACAAGCCGTCCCATCCAAACCCTGCTGCACGCCACCCCGTCAGAACATGCACTCAATTACCATCTACGGGCGGCGCCTACCTACACTTAGGCCATAACGTGGTGGGCCTAACCAACTCTCAAGGGAGCTGAGTCATCCAAGGAGGAACTCGGAGAAGGCGCCAGGTACTCGGAATGTACAGTGCCGCCTGCACACACGGCAGCCGCCGACGCCACTACAGCTCAGCACCCTTCAATGCCTCCTGACGGACATCAACGTCGGAAAAGATTTCCCAATACCGTAGCACTGTAGCACATTTTTGTTTTCCCTTTTTGCCCCTCACCCTTGCGTCTATAAAAGGGGGAGGAGTGCAACTGTTTGAGGGGCTGACCGATGAACTAGTTTGCAACCCCTATACAGACATCCCTGGCATAGGAACACAACTACTCGGAATTGGACGTAGGGTATTACTCTCCGGAGGCCCAAACCAGTATAAAACCCTCATGTCTCTTGTGCTAACCATCCAGGTCCGACACACGATCCGATACAAATTTACTGCCAGCGGTAGAGAACCCCGACACTCATGCTTAAGCATTGTGCTTAGCATGGAAGAAGAAGAGTTAGCATCTTCTAGCGACCGTGATTCTCTTCACATCGGGTCCTCCCCCATGCTTAGCATTGTGCTAGGCATGGAAAAAGAGGATGAAGCTTGTTCTCCGTGTTGGGAGTTTGTCCTTATGCGTCTTTACTTGTGTCGCCTTTATCCTTCAATTTCTTCTCTTTTCCTTTCTTGAAAGCTCATCATCATGCCTGCAAAACAATTGAAGTGCACAACCTACCCCCGGGGTGATGGTCGGGAGTAGAAACATTTGCCAACAAACCAACAACAATCCCTAAGATCCTTAACTTGTGACATAATTAATCTAGTGAAAATAAAATAGGACCTAATGGATGTGTGTGAGTGCAAGAGGGAGGAAGGTATATAAGCAAAGACAATGTTTACACCTAGTTCTAAGCGCCATGCTTACAACTAGGTGGCTGAATTTCTGCATAGCCATAAAGATTTATTAACGAAGGGTAAAACACCATGTTTATTCCAAAGTCAATAATTCTTTATAGCACAAGAAAAATAAAGCATATTACAGCTTATAAACCAACCAATGCAATATAGAGGTTAGCAAGGTTTATTAAGTTAGAAGATGATGGTCCGCAAGCAAGTTTAAACACCACGTTTACACAAGATTGCTATGGAAAAATGCCCATGGAGCATTAACACAAATATGAAAGGATTCATCATACTAAGTGTAGCAACCAAGCCAACTAAATGCAAAACATGTGTGGAGTGCAAAAAGAATGATGATGAAAAGATGCTATGCATGCATAAGACAAACATGAATCATGATCATGGTGATGGTCTAAAAAGAAAAATTAAGACTAGATTAAAAAGCAACAAGCTTAGAATCAAAGGGTAGTGCCACACTTCATATTTCTCTCTAGAAGTACACAGATAAAAAGACTCTAAACACTAATAAGCACACAAAAAGGGTCTACAAGTTTTCCATGATCAAATAACAAGGTGCTCTCTCAATAGCAATTAAGACATACACCATGATGTTGTGGCATTTATTAGAGCAATGGTACAATGTTATTTGATGGATTTAATTTAAGAGCACAATATAGACCGTCATCATATATATATATATATATATATATATATATATATATATATATATATATATATATATATATATATATATATATATATATATATATATATATATATATATATATATATATATATATATATATATATATATAGATAGATAATAAGAACGGGTTGCCTCCCGCAAAGCATTTCATTTAAAGTCATAGAGCTTGACTCTCTGACATACCTTCTCATTGTTGTGAAGCCATGGTCCTTCGTGCAAGTGTTCGAATTCTCCATGCAGCTTGTATTGATGTAGCCTTTTGTAATCCATCGTGGTTTTCTTTTAACATCTTCATTCGTTGAATGTTGTCACTCGTGCCTTCATTTGCAAATGTTCTTGAGGCCCTTATTTTGTCCTGAGCTTCTGAATTTGATCATGTATGCTTGATGAAACCACAGCCCAAGCTCCTCTTCATTGTTGTCATCCTTTTCTCCTTCACCTTGTTCTCGTCATGTTGCACTTGCATCTTTTTTTCATGGATTTCCCCCTGCGTCCAGAATAGAACCTATACAACAATATAGTTTTATTGAAAAGTTTATGAAATTACCTTTCTAACAAGTGGTCATTTGTCTTAAACGGAGCTCGAAGGGAGAAGTTATGCCCGTTTTACTTTAGCGTTGCGTGCTGTCCAGAAAATTTCAGAACGCACGACCTTCGATGTTTTGCCTATAACCGCTTGTAGGAATCTCCGATTGACTTGGTTTTTGATTCGTTGGAACCAGAATTTCATGGGGATATTTAATATCCAAAAATATTCTGTTGCTTTCTTCAGAGGCCTTGTAGAATTTAGACGCAATCGGTACCTTCTTGTGAATCGATCCGGAGATGTTAATGACCTTGATCTTGTAGTCTTTGAGCATCGTGTTGTGCATCCCTAGGCTCCAAGCTCATCACCATTTATACACAGTGATCATGGCTCCAATGACATATCTTCTTCGTTGTTCTTGCATTACCCAGGGTGTCGGGATCATAGGGGGCTCAAGGCTCTCTAATCTTCCTTCTACCTCGTCATCACCTTCTGTATCGTTTTCTGCTACCTCTTCTTCATTGAATTGCTCTTAATCCAGTGCAGAATATGTACCAAAATTCCACTCCATTGCAATGTGTATCAAATTCTCTTTCCAACGAGTGCTCATTCACTCGAAACGGACTCTGGATGAAAGAGCTATGCTCGTATTACTCTGGCACTACAATCTGTCCTGAAGAATTTCAGAACTAGTAGCGTTGAAAGATTTTACCTTAACTCTTTGTACCGATGTCCAAAATTTACGATTTTTGATACGTTGGAAAGAAGACTTGATAGAGCTTCATAATCTTCAATTTTTCTCCATGGTACCTCTCTGATTATGGGTGAAAACTTGATCGTAACAACAACCTTCCAGAGATGTTGATGATCGGATGTCACGACTTCTCCGGGGCTTGATTCATCACCTATAGCTTGGACAAAGAAATCTCCAAGAGACATTAGCCAAAAAATAATAAATTGACATGGTGACATACCTTTTTCATCTTTACTTGTTTTGATTGTGGGCTCGATAGCGGATGTTGGGCCACTAACAAAAGTTAGCACCTAACACTAAAGAGCGGGTCTTCATGTAGCCATCAACTTTCTTGAGAGAGATTGGACTTGTCGAAGTACGGACGTTGAGAACTCCTTGATTGCTTTGTGTCTAGGGTTTGATCTGCATTCATGGACACAAACAAGAAACGCAGGATATATGCAATATAAAATTAGGGTTAGCCCCAAAAGATAGATAGATCGCCCTAGGGTTCGTGTTGCCGATCCCCGACAACGGCACCAGAAAAGCTTGTTGACGGTTAAATAACGCGTCAAGTTTCGAACCGCAAGCGCACGGATCATTATAGCTCTTCCCTTAGAGTATCCCATCCAAGATTATCAATCTATGGATCGGCATTGAAGCACCTAGGGTTTTCCATCTAGCTAAACGGATCTATCCTAGCATGATGTGAAGATTGCATATGAAAGGTAACACTTTATAGATATGAATGAAGTATAGGTGTTGATCACATTCACAGCCATAGATGAGATAACACAACCAAGAAGCCAGGGCCTATCATCTTTAGGTACAGTTCTAGTCAAAAAGGTGATCAAAACATAGATTGCATCTCAACTAAAGGTACACAGAATCATCTCTCCGAAAGGCGGCTCGCAAGCGGCCTACTTTCCCAAGGTCACCGGTGTGAGGTGCGTGTTGACACCTAAGGTTTCCCAAAGCTTTACCCCAAACGTCCACCAAGCGCTCTTACTCGTAGCTCCTCTTGGTGGCCGCGCACCGGCTCCCGTGGTACTCGCCATTGATCCTATTCCACATCATGTCGTCGCTAGAACTTTTCTCTCCCGCATGATGTCACCACACGAGGGTAATCAACCAACTAGCTAAAACACGCTACCTCAACGTATCCGCAAGATGTAGACTAAACACCACAAATAGATCTAATCTTACTATGAACATATGGATGCATCACATATGAGAAAGAAAGCATTGAAGTAGACCAAAGTCGAGACAACTAGAATAAAGAGTAGATTGTTATCACCATTGTGTGTGTACATACCCCGACGAATGTTGGGGGTGACTCCCGAACTCCACCATGGCGCAACCTCGCATGGAGGCCATGGCGGCTAGGGGTGGCCTAAGCCATCTCCTAGGTACCATCGAAGACTTGCGGCGGCCGTCAGCTTCCTTCGATGTATCTCCTTTCGGCGGCTCTCTAGTGAATGGATCCTCCTTCTTGGACGTCCGGGAGGTTGTATTTATGCTCTTGGGGAGCCTTGGGGCGAGCTCCACCTTGCCTTGCACGAGATCTTCCTTGGGAGAGAAGCGAACTTGGTATCCATAAAATCAGTCTCGTCCAGATTTTCCTGATTCACAGCCCTTCCTTTCCGGCACCATATCTCGCACGTCCAGACTCCAAATAATGCAAATTCGGTGTCTAGATTGTGTGCCACGAAATTATCTCCAACTTTGGTATTCATTGCTCTCCTTGGAAACGAAGATAAGATCCCCAAAACGGTCTCGGAAGATAATCTATCTGATTTCGAACTTATCTGCGCAGCAGGTATTTTGGGGGCCATATCTCCTAGCTCCTTGACCCGAATTGGGCCTTCCATATGTCCAAATCGAAGCTCTCATCGAAGCATACAACTTTGGTATTCAAACTTTTGCCATCAGAGGCCGTTTAAGTCTCTGAATCTACACCGAAAGATCATGCTGTTCTGGACTGCGCGAATATCTCTCGGGTTGAGTTGATCTCGTGGGTAAACCTCCAAGTCCCCGGAGTTTTACGACTTCATGCTTTGGTCCTCGGGTCATTTGGAGTCATGTTCGCTTCGTGTCTTGACTTGTGCTGGACTTCATTATCTTCTCATAAAGTGCTCGATGAACTTTGCCCGAAAGTCCTCCTTTAAGAGCTTAAATCCTGCGTAAACCACATATTCCAAAAATCATATGCAAGTGTGAACTTATTACATCATTAGTATGCCTAGTGGCGGGTTAGTTATAATTCAAAACTCAAATCAATGTGTAACAAGTGCTTTTAGTTGATGGAAATCGACCGCCAACAATGCGCAAGGCACAAAGCATTTCATGCTAACATACAGAAAGTCTGATTGCCTAGAGATAAAAGGGTATTCAGATGCAGACTATGCGAGAGATAGAGATGATAGAAAATCCACGTCTGAATATATATTCACTCTCGCTGGGGGAGCTATTTCGTGGAGAAGCTCCAAACAAAAGTTAGTTGCATCATCAACGATGCATGCAGAGTTTATAGCATATCATGATGCTATTGGACAGGTGATATGGTTAAAGAAATTTCTACCTAACTTGAAAGTGGTAGATTGTATTAATAAATCACTAAAGATGTACTGCGACAATCAGCCAGCAGTGTACTATGCTCACAACAACAAGTCGAGAAATGCTTCCAAACTAATTAAGGTAAAGTTTTATGTTGTGAAGGATAGTCCGGGATAAGACCATAAGTCTCGAGCATATAGGGACAAAGGACATGGTTGCAGATCCGCTCACGAAAGACTTACCACCCAATGTGTTTAGATAACACTTAGCCGACATGGGTTTAAGGGAAAACCTATAATTCCTGGATTATGTTGTGGCCCAAAAGGAACATAATTTATTCCAAAATGGAGAAGTATGTTGTAGTTATTTTTGTCTATCGACAATCGAGTCGTGATGATGAAGCATGCTCTATGTACTAATATGTGATGGAACGAATAAAGTGTAAATGATAAAGTTAAAAGTATGTGATGAGATCAAGGGGGAGAATGTTAGATTGATCTCTCTCCGGATGGGCCCAACGGCCCATCGGGCCCTTAATCTCGCGCCATAATCGGGGGCGCCCAACCCTAATCTGGTTGGCGGGCCCCTGTCACCCTGCGCAATACAAAGGAGGTGGGGGCCGCAGGCTCGCAGCACGAGGTTCGCCGCCAGCCCCACATCCCCACCTAAAACCCTAGCCGATCTACAGGGTGCGCAGCAGTGACGGGAAGCTCTGCCGCCGCCACTGCACCGACCGTCACTGCCTAAGTGCAGACCCGGCACTGCGCGTCGCTGCCCTAGCGCAGAACCTCACCGGCAGAACCTCTGATGGCCTCAAGCTCGACCACCCCGGTCAAGACCGGTGAAGGTATTACTCCTCCCCTCCCTCTGTCCCTCACTCTCTCTCGGTGCACACACATGTTCTACACTCGGTCAAGGTTCATACCCGACTAGAAATGCACCTAGGTGATCTTTGGGGTCTATCAGGCAACAGATCTGCGTGCCACTTGTTCCAAGTACCAGGGAAGACCAAGATCAGGGCACGAAGGTTCTGAGGGAGTAGGGTGCTGTCTGGGAACGCAGTCATGGATTCCCACGCAGGCAAAGCGATCACGTGAAGATGACGATGGTTGGAGAGGGATATGAGGAGATCCACAGGTAGAAAACTGTTAGTGAGCAGTGCCAGAGTCCTTAGTTGTGTCATGTGCATCAGAAATCTTCTAATACGAATCCACCCTGTGCTCTGAATCCTCACCAGGGACTTGTTCCCTCCGCCGTAAATGTGTTGCTTTGCTTCTCTACTCTGAATGTGGTAAAATTAAAAGTTTCCACGTCAGGGATTTCGACGTGCCTTAGGGTAGGTATATCCCATAAAGATTTGGGTACATAGGGTATATGTGTGCGAGTCAAATCAAGACTTTGCAGGTTCACAAGCCACCCAATGGAGGATGGAAGCACCACATTTTTGCAATCTATCAGCCCAATGTATCTCAAGTGGATCAAACGACCAATGACTCTTGAAACTTTGTCCAAGTTTGAGTCAGACATGTAAAGGGTCCTCAGAAATCTCAGTGTTCCAAATGCCACAGATGTTTAATGAAAGGCCAACATGCTTCGTAGTGGCACAGATACGCAAATTCGTCTATCGAAGAATTCTAAGAAAGACAAACGATAAACAGATATTCCATTTGACACATCAGCATGTTTTTTTGCACAAACAGAGAAATCCTTCTTTCCGAGCTTCTCTTATCGCCCATTCACGCACGATATCGTGCATTTGAACATTTGTAATCTGTCCATTAGTTTATTCCTAGAGAGAATTTGAATCATAGATCTTTGAGCTAACTCCTCCAGGCAGTCAAATGCAGTTTCTTCTAGCGTGTGATTACTCCTGTGTGGCATAAAACCCTCAGCAATCCATAATCTTGTAAGATAATCGGTATGCATTTTGGAATCTGCAGGAAAGGACACCAAGTAGAGAAAACAAGATTTCAAGTAATGAGACGGTAAGTCGTCATAACTACGAGCTATAATTCTTTGCATATTGTCCCATTTGCTGGTACCTTCCCAATCTAAGCTGCGATCCAATTTCAACCATGTGTCCACATTGAGGTTCTTCGACAGGTGCGATCCCTAAACAACAAGAGCAAGTGGTATCCTCGCAAAAAAAAGGAGCAAGTGGTAAACCATAGCATTTCTTTACAAGATTTTTACCGACGGTTTCAACTTCCTGACGATTGTTGGTATCAATGTTTTCATATGATGGGAATGCTTTCAGGTAAAAGAGCTGCCAATTTTCCTGGTCGTTTAGTAACCTAACCTCATGAACATGAGTTAACTTGTTGGCTTGTTTGGCCACTGGTAAGTTCCGCGTGGTTAGCATTGCTCCCGTTTCCTATATCAGGGAAGGCTTGCTGAATGATCTCCCATGTGTCCATCCTCCAAACAACATCAAGGACAATCAAATACCTTTACCCTTCAAGAAAATTGTGCAGCATCTCTGCCAACTCTTGTTCTCCCATCTTCTCCGTCTCTTCTACTCGACCTGTTAGTCCTATCTTGTCGAATCCTGTGCATTCCCTTTTGATCCCCATAGCTTGTGCTGTGATTTCCTTTAGTACACGAAGCGGTTCAAACTTTTGTGAGATAGAGATGAAAGCAAATGCATCAAAATGCTCCTTCACCGCAGCAGAGTTGTACACTTTGCGCGCCAGCGTGATTTTCCCTGCACCACCCATGGTGACAATGGAAACAACAGTGAGTTGCAGGTTCCCGGGATCCTTCGACCTTTCCACGATGAGCTCAACATCCCCTTCAAATCCAACAACACGGTCGTCGCAGGTTGCTGCCGAGCGCGATAGGCACACAGCACGACGAGCGTTGGGCTCGTCTTCTCCACGCGTAGTCGTCACGCGCCCAGCGTCGACGACGTCCAGGAACTCTCTGCTGGATTTGATCTCCTGGACCCTCCTCCTCAGCCGGAGAATGTCCTTGCCGAGCCTGTGAAGGGCGACCAGATCGCCGGGTTTGCGGGCGTACCTCAAATATGGAAGGGGAGGGGTGTCTCCCCCCTCGTCGTCGTTCCTCAGAACTTTTTTCACCTAAAATGTACCTACCCGTGGCCCTATGTCCACGTCATCACACATGCAAAAGACCATGTGTGTGTTTCCTTTTTTTTTGGACAACGACGATCACGACCCCTTCCTTATGCCAGCCATGTTTGTCTCTTTCTTTGTTTTTTGGACAATGAAAGCTGGTGTCACAACAAGCCTTCCTTCTCTAATTCCTTGCCCTTCCTTACGCCAGCCTTGTGTGTCTCTTTCCATATAAATTAAAGGTGCTTGCCACCTACCAGGATTGACATCCTCGGTTTAGGAAGGTCTTCATCCTCTCAGTCGTCTTTCCTTCCATGCACACAGCTGGTCTTCATCCTCACAGCCACCTTTCCTTCCATGCGCACCATAATCCCGTGTTATAATATCGCTCACCTTCCTCTTTTGACGATAAAAAATCAATCGTGACTTCAAAAACCCTACCGTAGCCCACACCTCTTTATACATATCGCATCCCTCCCACCCTCTGGCAAAGATGCATATTGTTGTTTGTCGCTCCTCTCCGTCCTGTCGTGTTTCCTTCTTGTTTTGTGCAGCGGGCCGCCTCACCGATAGCCGCCAGCGACGACTTGATAGCTGTGCGAGACCAACAATGTCATGAGATACTCAGGTGACCTCTGTCCCGTCATGCATATGCATGCTCGTTGATGCCACCCTAATTGTGATGACTCACGTTGGCAAGAGATAGAGAGATGACAAGTCCTCCGCTGCCCTACGCATTGTCGACGAATTTGCCTTAGCATGATCGATCCTGCTTGCTGCTAGGTCGTTGCTTATCTGCTTCTCAAGGTGGATGTGAATTTCTGATCGTCTTTGTCGTCACCCTCATGCAGAGGTGATTGTAATCGCATCAATCACACGACGAGTCTACCCCGACGACGAGCGAGCGGCCTAGGCATGCGGGGTGCCCCAAGTACCCTCTCCAACTCCATGTGCATGCACTTAATTAATAATTCTGTCCATCCATCCATCACTTTCGTCGCTGCTTTGTCTGTTTGTATTGCATGCTCCTCGGTCTCTGCATCGTTTATCTCCCCGGCTATACAGACCATGCACGCACGGATCAATCCTGCAGCATCTTGTATTTTTTTAGACAATGTAACCTCTCGCAGGTCTTCTGTTTTAAGTTTTTAGCCTGTTGGAACAGCAAACTTGTAGCATTAGGAAGGCAAAATAGTACCGGCATTTATATCGCAAAAAGGCTGCCCAGTTATCATGTAGCAATGTTCATATTTCTATTATATAACTCTCTTTATTAACACAATATAATAAATGGATGTGTTATTTTTGCACAATCATCTTGTATTCTGGGATAATTAGCTTTTCGCTGATTGTTTAAGCATGAGGATGTGGCTGATTACAGTAGAATAGCCATACAGGAGGGAGAGGGATTACAGTACCTGCATGGTCTTCATTTTTTCCGATTTCCATCGTGCTAATTGGTGTACAATTAACCATGGCCATTGTCGTTCCTCGAAGGTACATCACTTTGAACTATTCAATTGGATCTTCTATGGATTGTCGAATTCCGCTAGGAGATGTGACCAACACACACAATTCATCTTTGCCTCGACGTGGTGTGAAGAGACGAGGCGATGGTATGTCATCGTATTGTATATCCATATATAGTTAATTTGTTTACTTCCTTCATTATCTCAACAATATATTGTCTCCTTCCTTCATTGTCTACAATTCCAAATGATAGTGTTGATGTTTTTGTTGAATGAAAGAAGCAGAAAGAATGAGAACGATATGCAATTATGCATAAGACAGACTTCTGGATGTTAGAGAGGTTTGCCACTCTTTTTCTTTTGATTTCTTCAGTTTTTGGTGATATAAAATATTATTTCCTAACATAGAGTATTTGAATATATTCATTATGGTGGAAAACTTCCCTGATTTTAAGAAGAGGACTGAATTTGCATAATAAACATCAGATTCCTACCATACTATTTTAGTGATTGAATGGCTCTTTATCATGCGGTTGAAAACCCTTTTTCAACTGAGAGATATGAAACACATCATGCACATCTGAGAGCTAATTTGGCAACTCCAATCGGTAAGCTACCTCTCCCACTCTCTCAGAGATCCTAAAGCGTTCGATAAAGCGAGGTGACAACTTCCCTTTAACCTTGAACCTGCGTAAACCTCTAATCAGTGATACTTTGAGGTACACATAGTCGCCCTCGTGAAAAACCACGTCTCTCCTCTTCGTGTCAGCATATCTCTTCTGCCTAGACTGAGCAGCTCTCAAGTTATCCCTGATAATCTGAACTTGCCTTTCTGCCTCCTTAATTATATCAGTTCCAAACAATCGACTCTCTCCTGTCTCACTCCAATACAGTGGAGTTCTACACTTTCTCCCATACAGTGCCTCGAAAGGTGCCATCTTAAGACTAGCCTGATAGCTATTGTTATAGGAGAACTCAGCATATGACAGACTCTTATCCCAACTTCCTCCATGCTTCAGAGCACAGACTCTCAACATATCCTCTAGAATCTGATTAGTCCTCTCAGTCTGTCCATCTGTCTGTGGGTGATAAGCTGAGCTGAAATTCAACTTCGTATCCATGGACTCATGAAGCTTTTCCCAAAAACGAGATGTGAACTGTGTACCTCTATCAGATACTATCTTCTTAGGTACACCATGCAAACACACAATCCTAGACATATATAGTTTTGCCAGTCTAGCACCTGAGTGAGTAGTCTTCACTGGAATGAAGTGAGCTACTTTCATCAATCGGTCCACTATTACCCATATAGAATCATACCCAGCTGGTGTTCGTGGCAATCCCACTATGAAATCCATACTAATCTCTTCCCACTTCCATTCAGGCATCTTTAATGGTTGAAGTAATCCAGCTGGCCTCTGATGCTCAGCTTTGACTCGATGACAGGTGTCGAGGACGGTCATTAGGGGTCCCCTACTAAGGGGATAATCACCCTCGTTAAACGCGAAACCGCCCAGGGACTGTCTATCCTTGGCCACAGGACTGCGTAGGCCCACAGCCTGCCGCGGCCTAGCAGTGACCTGAAAGGTCTGCTTGACTGCCTCGCTCGAGGGTTCCGGCCCCTCGAGCAGATCTCTGTTTCGCTCGAGGGGTTCGGACCCCCTCGAGCGGGCAACCACCCCCGCTCCACTCGGTAGCGGCATTTAATTCCCGGCCCCACGGCGGGACGCCGAAGTCAAGGGGGAACCTTCCCCCACGCCGCGCTCCTGACACGGTCAGAGTACCTGACACCGCCACAATGCGGCCTGGCCTGCCACTACACGGCCATCCCCGGCACTGTGAGGGCGCAGCGCGGCCCTGTGCGAACAGGCCGGTGTCATTCCGTGCCACTGTGCCACCTGCCCTCCGTCCTCCCCTACGGCAAGACCCTCGAAAGGGTATGGGGGCACCCTCGAAAGGTGTACGGACGGCGAGCAGGCGCATGCACTGACCGGCACCGTCGTACGAGCGGCGTGCGCCGGGTCCCCTCCACCAACTCCGGCGCCGCCTGGCCATCCCGGGCGCTGTGCAACTGACCCGGGGGCTGTGCGGCCATCACCAGCACTGTGCCGCCATCCCCACCGCTGTGCGACGGCACACACGACACTGTGTGGACACCCCGATGACGTGCTGCCATCCCGCGCCACCAACTCCAGTCCTTTCTCCGGCGGATAGGCCCTCGATTCAATGGGGCCGCCCCTTGAAGTCAAAGTAGGACAAGTCGCAGTGACCACCACGCCACCCGCGGAAGCCGGAGGGCGCCACCAACCCGCGCCAGGAACCATGACGCACGGGACAAGACCGCCGGCGCCATGCTTATTAGTACGTAACCACTGTATCGGCTGCTATGCATCATCCTGTAACTACCCTCCCTTGGCCTATAAAAGGGAGAGGCAGAGCCCCCTGCGCAGGGGCGACGCAACACACTCACCGCGCACAACACGCTGCCTTGTTCCAGATATTGGCACTTGCCTCAATCACTTAGCCGGGATCTGGGGGAATTTCCTCCTCTCCCACCGTGCTTGTAGCCCCCCTCTACAGGCACCACCGGTGCAAGCTAATACGAGTGCGGAAGCACACCTGCTGGACGTACGGCCGCGTGGCCGGAACCAGGATAAACCCCCGTGTCACCTTAGCTAGCACCGACCATCGAGGAGCTCATCTCAGCGCGAATCACTAGTTGGTGCCGGTGCTAATCTGGACACCGACAGTTGGCGTGCCAGGTAGGGGACCGCGCTGCGATCGTCCACCCGCTTTCTCGATGGTGATCGTTACTGAGCAGACGTCGGAGAGGCCCGCCTGGGGCGAATTTGACACGCTCCCGGCGGGGTCGAAATCTGGTTTGGAAGCATCCACTACCAGGCGACTGGCAACGGCTACCACATGCGCATCCTCAACCGGGAAGCACTCAAGGAGGCACCACCCGGAACGTCGGCTGCTCCGATGCCAACAGTATTCCCACCGCCACCCCAACGCCGTAAGCGTTCGGGGAAGCGCTCATGACAAGCGCGCGTGGCGCGGTGCCAAGCGGCGGACGCTGGCTCCCCCAGGGGGTCGAAGCCGGCGAGCTCCCGCCCGTCGGAGCCGAGCAAGGTGACGCACCTCCACCGACGAACTCCGCGGCACACCCCACGGAGGGGGCCGTGGCTGCACAGCCGCGATTCCCCCACTGGATGCACGGCGCCACCATGGCGTATTCTTCGTCGGTCGGCACCGACCTGGCTGCATACGAGGGCCTTCCGGACCACCACTTCATGTCCATCCGGAACCTCATCGCCACCTCGCCCGACGAATCCTACCGCGACACCGACGGCGAGGAGTACGGGTGCGCCGGAGTGGGACTTCTACAGACTGCGGGACCCCGACGCTTTCAGGCGATTCCAGGCCGCGGCGGACTACTGCCTCACCTGCTCCGACAACTCCAACGAGGGGGATTAAGATCCCACCCGCGAATGCTTTGTTGTCGTCCTCGGCGAGGACGAAGACGAGGGAGGCGGAGCGGGTGATGCTGCGGTCCGCAACGCTGTGGCAGTAACCCCACCGGTGGGGGCGACACCACCGCCACCTGACGCAGCGCGCGCCGCACAGATGGCCCAACTTCGCGAGCTTGAGGCGAAGTTGAACGCAGAGCGCGAGCAGTTGCGGCAGTTGAAGGCTACGCTCGAGAGGGACAGAGCTGGCCCCTCAACCCAGGGAGCGCGCGCTGCAGGTCGCGTGGCCCGCGGGCGCATCAACGCCGATGCCGACGTGGACGAGATGCCGAACCTGGCAAGGGCCAGCCAGAAACTCGTGGTCGCGGCGACTTTGATTCGGGCCATGCCCGAGCCATCGATGCCCGAGGGACGCAACCTGCGCCGCGAGGCGCAGGCCCTCATCGAGCAGGCAGCGGTACAGCAAGCCGAAAGCTCTGCGTCTCGCATGCGCCATCAGTCTGCCACGAAGGCTGGTGGGGACGGACGGGACCAGGAGGCATCGGTCCACATGCTGCACCGGGCGCCTACCATCCACGAAGGCAACCAGAGTACCCCCCCCAAAGATCGGATTCGGGATACGCGCGGCGCGCCCAACGACGGCGACGCCCGCAACATCCTGAACAAGAAGAGGCAGGACGCCACTCCGTCACACGGCTACAACCCACGGCGTGGTGGGTGATACGACAGCCGGGAGGACAAGAGCCCGTCGCCGGAGCCGCCGGGCACGCGTGTGTTCGGCCGAGCGATCCGCACGGCCTCGATTCCCCCGCGCTTCCGCCAGCCAACGACCGTGAACAAGTACTCGGGGGAGACGGACCCCCGGGTATGGCTCAACAACTACCGCCTGGCATGTCAGCTGGGCAGCACCACCGACGACGCCATGATCATCCGCAACTTGCCGCTGCACCTGGCAGACTCCGCGCGGACGTGGCTTGAGCACTTGCCCGCGAACCAGATCCACGACTGGGACGACCTGGTCAGGACGTTCGTGGGCAACTTCTAGGGCACATATGTGCGCCCCGGGAATTCCTGGGACCTCCGAGGTTGCTCCCAGAAGGCCGGTGAGTCCTTGAGGGACTTCATCCACCGCTTCTCCAAGCGCTGCACCGAGCTTCCGAGCGTCGGTGAGTCCGAGGTCGTGCATGCCTTCTTAGAGGGCACGACTTGCCGGGACCTCGTGCGCGAGTTGGGGCGGAACCCTCCCACCAGCGTCAACGAGCTGTTCGATATCGCCACCAGCTACGCTTCCGGCGAGGAGGTAGTGGGGGCGATCTTCGACGGCAAAAAGGGCAAGTGGGCCAAGGAGGCGCCCGCGGAGGGCAGCAAGCCCAAGAAGCCCGCAAAAAAGCAGAAGCAGGGTAAGAAGGGCAAGAAGAACCTAGGCAAGAAGCCCATGGAACAAGATAAGGGCCCCGAGGAGGTCAACGCGATCGACGCCGCCAACAAGGGGGCCCGAGGCCCCTCTCGAGGCGGGGTCTTTGACGACATGCTGAAGAAGCCCTGCCCGTACCACAAGACCCCTGTTGCTCATACCCTCGAGCAGTGCGACATGCTCAAGAAATACTACAGTCACGTTGCCGCGAAGGAGGACAGCGCCAAGAAGGATGCGAGTGATAGGGGCAAGGATGGTTTCCCGGAGGTGGAGAACGTGTTCTTCATCTTCGGGGGGCCCACGGTCGATATGACGTCGCGGCAGTGCAGGCATGAACGTCGAGAGGTCTACTCCGTTCACCCGACCGTGCCGTCATACCTTGACTGGTCGGAGGAGATGATCTCCTTCGGCCGTGAAGACCACCCGGATCACATCCCCAATCCAGGGCAGTACCCGCTTGTTGTCGACCCCATCATCGGCAACACGCGATTTTCCAAGGTGTTGATGGACGGAGGCAGCAGCCTCAACATCATGTACTCCTCCACCTTGGAGCTCATGGGGATCAGCTTGGACAAGCTGCGGCCTAGCAAGTCGTCGTTTCACGGCGTTGCGCCGGGCAAGCGAGTCCAGCCTCTCGGGCAGATCGACCTGCCCGTCTGCTTCGGCACACCGAGCAACTTCCACAAGGAAGTCCTCACGTTCGAGGTGGTGGGATTTCGGGGAGTGTACCACGCCATCCTTGGTCGGCCCTGCTACGCTAAGTTCATGGCGATCCCGAATTGCACCTACCTGAAGCTCAAGATGTCGGGGCCCAAAGGCGTCATCACGGTGGGCCCTTCATTCAAACACGCGTTCGAGTGTGACGTCGAGTGAGTTGAGCGTGCTGAGGCGCTCGCGGATGACGAGGCCCTCGTGGCGGACCTGGAGAAGCTAGCGAACGAGGCCCTCGACTCCACCAACAAGCATGCTGGCAGCTTCGAGGCCGCGGAGCACACCAAGGCCGTGCCCCTCGACCCCAGCGTCCCCGAAGGCAAGATGTTGAGGGTCAGCTCCACCCTCGACCCGAAATAGGAAGTGGTGTTCGTCGACTTTCTCCGCGCCAATGCTGACATCTTTGCGTGGAGTCCTGCGGACATGCTGGGCATTCCGAGGGAAGTCGCCGAGCACTCACTTGATATCCTGCCCAACTCCAAGCCGGTTTCTTAGCGTCTGCGACGATTTGACGAGGAGAAACGTCGGGCGATTGGAGAGGAGCTGCGAAAGCTCTTAGAGGCCGGGTTCATCAAGGAAGTGTTTCATCCAGTGTGGCTAGCTAATCCTGTACTAGTTAAGAAAAAGAATGGGAAGTGGCAGATGTGCATTGACTATACCGGTTTGAATAAAGCATGTCCTAAAGTTCCCTTTCCTTTGCCACGGATGGACCAAATAGTTGATTCCACCGCGGGGTGTGAGTTGCTATGTTTCCTTGATGTGTACTCCGGTTACCACCAGATCAAGATGAAGGAGTCCGACCAGCTCGCGACCTCCTTTATCACACTGTTTGGGATGTTTTGCTACGTGACGATGCCGTTCAGACTCCGAAATGCCGGGGCGACATACCAACGATGTATGCTTCACGTCTTCAGGGACCACATCGGGCGGACCATTGAGGCATACGTCGATGACATTGTAGTTAAATCCAGGAAGGCGGGTGACCTGGTGAATGATTTCCGCATTGCATTCGAGTGCCTTCGGGCAAACAGGGTTAAGTTAAATCCCGAAAAATGCGTCTTCGGGGTGCCGCGCGGCATGCTCTTGGGCTACATTGTCTCCCAGCGAGGCATAGAGCCCAACCCGGAGAAGGTGTCGGCCCTCGAACGGATGGGGCCGATACGCGACCTGAAAGGGGTACAAAGGGTCCTGGGCTGCCTTGCAGCTCTGAGCCGATTCATCTCGCACCTCGGCGAAAAGGGGTTGCCCCTTACCGACTGCTGCGGAAAAGTGAGCGCTTCTCTTGGACCGCCGAGGCCCAGGAGGCCCTCGACAAGCTAAAGGCAACACTCGCCCACGCCCCGGTACTGACCCCACCTCAAGAAGGCGAACCCCTGTATCTCTACGTCGCCGCCACAACCCAAGTGGCCAGCGCGGTCATCGTGGTAGAGCGAACGGAAGAAGGCCATACCCTGCCAGTCCAGAGGCTGGTCTACTACATCAGCGAGGTGTTATCGGATACCAAGATGCGATACCCCCAGATCCAGAAGCTGCTCTACGCGGTGGTGCTCGTGCGGCGCAAGCTGCGGCACTACTTCGAGGCCCATCCTGTCACCGTGGTGTCCTCTTTCCCTTTGGGGGAAATTGTCCACAACCAGGACGTCTCGGATAGGATAGCAAAGTGGTCCGTGGAGCTCATGGGTGAGGCGCTCACCTACGCACCACGAAAGGCGATCAAATTGCAGGTCTTGGCGGACTTCGTGGCTGAGTGGACCGACATTCAGCTGCACGCCCCTCAAATTCAAGCCAAGTGCTGGACCATGTACTTCGATGGCTCTGTAATGAAGACGGGCGCAGGCGCGGGCCTGCTCTTTGTATCACCCCTCGGGGAGCACATGCGGTACTTGGTACGCTTGCATTTCCCCACGTCGAACAACATGGCGGAGTACGAGGCCCTCCTCGGTGGCCTCCGCATCGCCATCGAGCTCGGCATCAAGCACCTTGACATCCGGGGAGATTCCCTGCTGGTCATTGACCAGGTAATGAAGGATGCAAGCTGCCACGACGAGAAGATGGAGGCGTACTGCGCCGAGGTGCGCAAGCTCGAGGACAAATTCTTCGGATTCGAGCTCAACCATATCACGCGCAAGTACAACGAGGAGGCGGACGAGCTAGCCAAGATCGCTTCGGGGCGAATCACGGTTCCTCCGAACGTCTTCGCCCGCGACCTCGCCAAACCCTCCGTCAACCTCGGCAAACCCGCCAACGCTTCCGGAAAAACCTCGGGGGCTGACCCCTCGAGACACACGGGCACCGAGCCCATGGATGAGGACCCCTCGAACGGGGAACTCAAGGCCTCGGACCTCGAAGGGTCCCAGGCGGACGAGGCTGAGGCGATGGAGATCGACAACCCCCCGCCCCCTCCACGGGACTGGTGCGATGAGTACCTCGCATGGTTGGATCGAGGGGAACTCCCTCCGGGCCGAACCGAGGCAAGGCGCATCACCAAGAAAGCCAAGTCCTTCGCCGTCATCGAGGGTGAGCTGTATAAGCGTAGCGCCTCGGGGATCATGCAGCGTTGCATTTCCATTCCCAAAGGACGGGAGCTGATCCAGGACGTTCACACGGGCAAGTGCGGTCACCACGCCGCTCCGCGTACCCTCGTGGCAAGGCATTACGCCAGCGCTTCTATTGGCTGACGGCGGTCGCCGACGCCAACGAGGTGGTGCGCACCTGCGAAGGGTGCCAGTATTACACACGAAAGACCCATCTCCCGGCCCACGCGCTGCAAACCATCCCCATCACGTGGCCTTTCGCTGTGTGGGGACTAGATATGGTCGGGCCCTTGCGAAAGGCGCCCGGGGGCTTCACCCACATACTCGTGGCCATCGACAAATTCTCGAAGTGGATCGAGGTTCGCCCCATCAGCAGCCTCAGGTCCGAGCAGACGGTGCTATTCTTCACGGACATCGTGCACCGCTTTGGGGTACCCAACTCCATCATAACGGACAACGGCACTCAATTCACCGGCAAGAAGTTCCTGGAGTTCTGCGACAGCTACCACATCCACGTGGATTGGTCCGCTGTGGCACACCCACAGACTAATGGCCAAGTAGAGCGTGCCAACGGCATGATTCTACAAGGCTTGAAGCCAAGGATCTTCAACAAACTCAACCAATTCGGCCGGAAGTAGATTCAGGAGTTGCCATCAGTCATTTGGAGCATCAGGAACACCCCGAGCAGGGCCACGGGACTCACCCCGTTCTTCCTGGTCTACGGCGCAGAAGCCGTGCTCCCCACGGATTTGGACTACGGGTCCCCGAGGATCAAAGCCTACCAGGAGGGACAAAACCAACAAGATCGCGAAGACGCGTTGGACTGCATTGACGAAGCTCGAGATGAGGCGGTCCTACACTTTGAGAAGTATCAGCGATCCCTGCGATGCTACCAAGCGGGCAAGGTCTGACCCCGAGACCTCAACAAGGGGGATTTGGTGCTCTGACTCCGACAGAAGAATGAAGGACGCCATAAGCTCACGCCGCCGTGGGAGGGGCCATACATCGTTGCCGAGGTCCTCAAACCCGGCACGTACAAGCTTGCAAACGAGAAAGGCGAAGTCTTCGCCAACGCTTGGAACATTCAACAGCTACGTCGCTTTTACCCTTAAATTCCAAGTCATTTCGCACATATTCAGCACCCCAGTCGGTTGTATATACGTTAAGGCTGCGAATAAAGACAAGGGAGACTCGGCTTTCCTCCGAAAACCAAGTCCCCCTCGGGGGCTACTATGGGGGGGCACCCCCCCTAAACGGTCCAATTTTTTCGCAAAAACCTTTTCTTCCGAAAATGCCAAGCACGTCATGCCTCGGAAGCCCAGACAGGAAAAAGCGGGGCGCGAGTAGCTAAAAGGTAAAGCCAGGCGAGCTAGGAACGGCCTACGCCTCTAGCAGGATATGGCTACCCTCTCTCATACCACTTTACCTTCAGGCTGCTCGCGAAAACGATCGATCCCAGCTGAAATCTGCCTAGGTGACGGGGAAAGACTCAACGGTATACGTAAAGCGAGTCACACTTAAGTTACAAACCCCAAAGAGTGGATTGTTTTGTTACATGAGCCACCTGGTTCGAATCCTGATCACAACTTAAGGGCTTCGGCGCCCGACTACTTTCAGGGCTCGAGGGGACCCGCGGGAGGAGCGGTCGGGAAGAGGTCTTCCTCGAACGCGTCAGCAAGATCCGCAGCGGCGTCCGCAGCGGCAGCGTCGACCCGGTTCACAGCGTCCTGCGCCCCGTCATCATTGATGTCATCGGCGACTATGTACCTCATGGCCAGCGCCGCAAGGTCGACGATGTAATGCGTCGACACCACGTCGAGGGTCTTCTGGATGTCAAGACGGAGGGCGCCCTTCATATGCCCGACGACGTGACCGCTCAAAGCCCGAAGGCGGCTCGCCAGTGAGCTCCCTGACAAACCGGTGCCCTCGTCAATGCTCTGGCACTCTTTGAGGGCCGCCTGCTCCAGAAGCCCCAGCTCTTGCTGGGACGAGGTGTAGGCCACCTGGAGCACTTCCACCTGCGTCGCTGACTCCCCCAGAGCTTTCCGCAGTCCTGGGGAGAGAAAGGGTGAGTCAAGAGCGAATCTTGATGAACCTGAACAACAAATAAAAGGTTCGGGGGCTGCGACTTACCCTCGACCTGCTTCCTCTCCTTCTCAAGCTCTGTACGCGCGGCTCTAGCCTCCTGCTACAGCTGCAGGAGCGAACCATCCTTCTCCACACCGGCGGTCCTCAGGGCCTCGACGGTGACGCCTCCCTGGACCAATTCCCCGGTGAGCCGCTCGGTCTCCGCCTCCCGAAGCTGAAGTGTGGCCCTGGCCTCTGCGAGTACAGCACGCTCCTGGTGAAGCTGGGACTGCGCCTCCACCCGCGCTGAGCGTTCGCGCTGGAGGGCGGACCGAACTTCCTCAAGTGCGACACGCTCCTGCTGGAGCTGGGTCTCCGCCTCCGCGCGCGCGGTGCGTTCCTGCTGAAGCTGGCCCTCCACCCCGGAGAGCGCCTCGACCTTCTCCTGCAGAGCAGCGCCCAGCTTCTCGACCTCCTGGGTCTTCTGCTCGGCCTGGGTCTGCCAAGACCTCGCTCCCTCGAGGATGGCGCGATCCTGCTGGAGTTGGGCCTGCGCCTCGGTGAGGGTCGCCTCCTTCTGCGCCAACGCAGCCTGGACCTCGACGTGCGCCGCGCGCGCCTTCCGCAGCTCCTCATTCGCCGCCGTCAGCGCCTCCTCTTTCCTCTGGAGCACGACCTTCAACCCCTCTGCCTCCCTGGTCCTCTGCGCCGCCGCGACCCATTGGGAGCACGCTCCTCCTCCACGCGGAGGAGGTTGTACTCGAGCCAGCTGTTGTCCGTCCGCAGGGCCTCCACCATCGCGTCCAGGGTGTCGTACTGCGCCCGGTACCAGTCGAGGTCCGAGCTCAGCTGAGCAATGTGGGCAAACCTCTTGCCCGCCTGCTCCTCCAACTCCTGCGGATGCGGAAGGAGAGAAAGAAGAAAGAAAGTCAGACGAAAGGCACGCAAACAAGGAAAGCAAACCAAGCGGCCCTTGGGCAAAAACACTTACTCGAAAGACTTGGAGCGACCTACCCCTGTGAAGTTGGAGGGCGTTGACAAGGGCGTTCTGAAGGGAGGCGCCGAGGCTGCCGAACTCCTGCCACAGCTCCCCCTCCGACCTCGCCTCTTCCACCAGACGCGGTGGAACTCCGGGAAGCCGGAGCCTCTGCTCCCACTGCGGTGCGCTGGCGCTGTACGACGGGGCCACGACGCCGGACGTCGACGCCCCAGCACCGGTCCCCGGCACCTGCGGCATCACACAGCCGTCGGACCGCACCACCAGCACCTCGGGCGCGGGCCTAGGGGCTGGCGCGGCCGCCACCGCCGCTCGACGGTGGGGCCGAACCACCATTAGCAGGAGCCCCGGTCGGTCCGCGGCCCTCTGGTCCCCGACTTGCGGCACGGGCCTGCTCCTGCCCCTGCTACGTATCGCAGGCCACCACCGCTCGCGGGGCATCTGCCGCTGCATCTTCCCTCCGTTGCGACCCTGTGGCTACGGCAGCGACACGCGACGCCACGCCTGCCGTCGCCGTACCCGCCGTCGCCCGCGAGGTCCTCGCCGAGCAGGGCCTCGTCGTGCGCGGCGCGTCTTGCGCCCCCACCTTAAGCGCCTTGACGGGCGCAAGGCCAGGGACAGGAGGTGCCGTCCTAACAACGGAAAAGAAGAAGAATGGGCAGTCCGATACATGATATCAAGAACACAGAGGGCAAAAGACAACTCACCTTATGCTGGAATAACCCTGCTTACGTTTCCTTGAGGGATCTGGGGGCGCCTCCGCCGCACCTACCAACGTCCTCGGCGGCGACCCCGCGACGGGCGGTGCTGTGTCCGCCTCGAGGGTCGGCTCCGCGGGGACCCCCTCGACCCCCGGTGGCGGGGGCGGCACGGCTTCCCACCTGTCGGAGGTGGTCCGCTCCCCCACGCTCTCCTCCTCGTCCGAAGATGTGTTTACCAGCTCCGGTGGGGGGGGGGGGAGAGGCCCTGCTGCTCCCGCAACAGGTAATCCTCGTTGTACCTGTCGAGGCGCTCTTGCCTCCTGATCCTCTTCTCCTTCGCCTGGGCCGCCTGGTCCTTCTGCCTCTGCTGCCTGGTGCGATTGGCTGTCTGCGACCGGGGCGTTGGCGGATCTGATGTGGGGACATCGACATTCACCCCCTGCCACTAGCAACCACTGTCAGATCAAGCGTGAGGGTGAAGAAGACGAAAAAGAAGAATCGACACTCACTTGACCGGCGTCCGGGAGCATCGCGAACGACCACAGGTCGTCGTCGCTATTTCGCACCACCCTGGGATTCACCGCGCGCCTCGCCCTTGCGGTCGCGTACGTCGGGGCAAGCGGCTCCTCCAGCAACCGCGAGCGGGCCAGAGCCACAGGGTCGGCTTCGCTCCTCATCTCGAAGATGGCGAGCTCCCTCTCCATGAGAGGAATCACCCGCCGGCGGTGGAAGTTGGCAATGACCGACGCCACGGTCAACCCGGCGTTCGCCAATTGACTTATGGCGTCGGTGAGAGGCTCAAGCCTCCTCTGCTTCGATGCGGGCAACACCCCGTGCGCCCACGAGATCGGCCTCCCTGTTAGCACCTTCCCGGTGTACGGCGGAAGGCCGGCGCCATCGTTGCGCAGGTAGAACTACCCCTTCTCCCAGTCGGAGTTGTTTGACGTCATTGTACACGGCAGGTACAACTCCTTCCGGGAGTCGCGCACCGAGAGCGTGAGCCCGCCGGCATAGACCGCTCGGCGCGTCCTCCTCTCCCCCGTGGCGAGCGTGTGAAGGTCGCCGCGGAAAAGATGGACCCACATGTCCCAATGCGCCGGGATTCCTAAGAACCCCTCGCAGACAGTGACGAAGGAGACCGCCTGCGAGATGGCGTTGGGGGCAAAGTTATGGAGCCCTACCCTGTAGTGGTAGCACAGCCCCCGCATGAACTTGCTCGCGGGGGCGTTGAAGCCGCGCTCGTGCAGCCGCAGGAAGCTAACGACGTAACCCACCGGAGGATTCGGTTGGTGCGACGACGATGGGATGATCCACGCCGGGTTCGGCCCGTCGCCGGCCGGTGCCAGTTGACTGCCGTTCACCAACCCCTCCAACGACAGCCGGTCCGCCGTCGACCGGGGCCACGGGAACGCCTCCAGCACACGGATCGAAGATATGGCGGAAGGAGCGGTGGGACACGGGCGGCTGCGGAAGCGGTGGAGCACGAGCGGATCTGAAGCCGCGAGGTGCGTAGCGCTGAGGGAGACGAAGAGCGAGGGACGGGCGCGAATGGCAGAGGTAAGGAGTTTCCCCTGCGCTCCCTGCTTTTATAGAATCAGGAGGGGCGGAGCCCCCGGAAACGCAGCAGGCGGCGGCAGTTAATGCGGCCGGTGCCCCTCGTCGCTGACGGCGAGGCCCCACCGCGCCGAAACTGCCGCGCGCACGCGCCTGCGCCATGATTACCGCACGGCAACCCAAGGGAGGCAGTGCCCCATCTCATCACCCTCACACATCGCCCACGTCGCGTCGCCTAAAAAGGCGCGCCCGCTCCACACGCCCCGCGCCACGTTATCCGTGGCTGGCAGAGCGCGGCGACCAACCGCCTCACGGACGCATTTCGAACGCCAGGGGTTCCTTCTCGCATAAGGATAACCCCCCAAAAAACTCAAGCCGCGGACTCGAGGGCCGACCCCTCGAAGGGACACGATCGGCGCCCCAATCCAAAGCAGACTGAGGCCACAAGGCCATGGCCTGTTGATACATCCTCGAGAACGAACTCGAGGAAGCCCGGGGCTCAGGTCCGCATAGCTCTACTGATCAGCGGCTCGAGGCCCAGCTCGCTGAGGGTACGACGGGTGCCGCAGATGCCCCTCGATCTGGGGGATTGCTGATCAGTGGTTCGAAGCTTGACTCGATAACAGATCAGTGAGCGCCACAGGTCCGCCAAGACGGGAGCGCCCAGTGCCTCCCCGCAAAGGCCCTACTGATGAGAGGTATGGAGCCTGACCCCCGACGAGTTCGAACAGGCGCCTCAGATCGACAGAGTCAGGAACGATCGGGGCGCGCGCATTTGAGCCTGTCCCCGAACGCGAAGTTCGGGGGCGCCCTACATATCGTGTTCAAGGCCAGGACAGGGGCAGCCAATCGAGGGATCCCATCGAGGGAGTGCTTCCATGCCCTCGGCCCCCATCGAACGGGACCGAGCCCTGCTTGGCAAACCCCTGCAAACTATCGAACGGGGCACGGACGCCCACATGAACTATCCGTTAACAGCTCGCCGAGGCAACCGTGCTCGCTGCCCGCTCGAGGGTAGCACGGCTTGCCTCACCCCTCTACCCTGCGAAAGGGCGATGAGGGTCGTAATAAAGTCGAGAGTCCTCATCAGATCGCCCCTAATTGGGCCAGGGCTCGGAGGCTCCTCGCACCACGACCACCCCAACGATCGCCGCACGACCTCGCCTAAGGCCGCGCCCCCAAAAAAATGGCCGGCCTACCCGAAGCGTCTTGGGTCGACACGACGCCTCCCCTCCTGCGTGGATCGCTGATGCCGGCTAAAACAAACGCGAGGCGAGCCACGTCGCCCTACGTATTTAACCCTTGCACGAGTGCACACACTCCTGCAGGGCTTCGAGGGCTTACACCCGCGGGTATGCTAGTGCGCCCCCGCAGGAAAACGTGAAAGATCAAACGGGACGAGACCCACGCACGGCACCCGAGGGCGGAACCCTTTGTTGGAACGGTCCCCATTCCAGCAAAGGCTCGGGGGCTACTATCGAGGACGGTCATTAGGGGTCCCCTACTAAGGGGATAATCACCCTCGCTAAATGCGAAACCGCCCAGGGACTGTCTATCCTTGGCCACAGGACTGCGCAGGCCCACAGCCCGCCACGGCCCAGCAGTGACCTGAAAGGTCTGCTTGACTGCCTCGCTCGAGGGTTCCGGCCCCTCGAGCAGATCTCCGTTTCGCTCGAGGGGTTCGGACCCCCTCGAGCGGGCAACCACCCCCGCTCCGCTCGGTAGCGGCATTTAATTCCTGGCCCCACAGCAGGACGCCGAAGTCAAGGGGGAACCTTCCCCCACGCCGCGCTCCTGAAACGGTCAGAGCGCCTGACACCACCACAGTGCGGCCTGGCCTGCCTCTACACGGCCATCCCCGGCACTGTGAGGGCGCAGCGCGGCCCTGTGCAAACAGGCCGGTGTCATTCCGTGCCACTGTGCCACTTGCCCTCCGTCCTCCCCTACGGCAAGACCCTCGAAAGGGCATGGGGGCACCCTCGAAAGGTGTACGGACAGCGAGCAGACGCACGCACTGACCGGCACTGCCGTACGAGCGGCGTGTGCCGCGTCCCCTCCACCAACTCCGGCGCTGCCTGGCCATCCCGGGCGCTGTGCAACTGACCCGGAGGCTGTGCGGCCATCACCAGCACTGTGCCATCATCCCCACCACTGTGCGACGGCACACACGGCACTGTGTGGACACCCCGGTGACGTGCCTCCATCCCGCGCCACCAACTCCGGTCCTTTCTCCGGCGGATAGGCCCTCGATTCAATGGGGCCGCCCCTCGAAGTCAAAGCAGGACAAGTCGCAGTGACCGCCACGCCGCCCGCGGAAGCCGGAGGGCGCCACCAACCCGCGCTAGGAACCACGACGCGCTTGACAAGACCACCGGTGCCATGCTTATTAGTACGTAACCACTGTATCGGCTGCTGTGCAGCATCCTGTAACTGCCCTCCCTTGGCCTATAAAAGGGAGAGGCAGAGCCCCCTGCGCGGGGACGACACAACACACTCACCGCGCACAACACGCCGCCTTGTTCAAGATATTGGCACTTGCCTCAATCACTTAGCCGGGATCTGGGGGAATTTCCTCCTCTCCCATCGTGCTTGTAGCCCCCCTCTACAGGCACCACCGGTGCAAGCTAATACGAGTGCGGAAGCACACCTGCTGGACGTACGGCCGCGTGGCCGGAACCAGGATAAACCCCCGTGTCACCTTAGCTAGCACCGACCATCGAGGAGCTGATCTCAGCGCGAATCACTAGTTGGTGCCGGTGCTAATCCGGACGCCGACAACAGGTGTCACACAAAGCTACATGGGCAGCAACATCTCTCTTCATCCCGTACCACCAATACCTCTGCTTGAGATCTTGGTACATCTTAGTACTACCTGAGTGAATGGAATAAGCTGAATCATGAGCTTTTCCCAGGATAGTCTCCCTAAGATCTCCCACATCTAGCACACAAATCCTGTTTCTAAACCATATAGTCCCCTAATCATCCTCTGTGAAATCTGGAGCTTTACCTTTCTCCATAGTTTCCTGGATTTCCTTAATCTCTGTATCCTCCAATTGTCCTTTTCGTATCTCCTGCTCCAAGGTAGATCTACCTCTAAGGTAACTCCCTGAGTATGAGCAACTATCCCCAAATTGAGCTTCCCAAACTCCTTCATCAACTCATCAGGCAACTGGAATGCTATTGCCATGTTAGCTTGTCCTTTCTGACTCAAAGCATCTGCAACCAAATTTACCTTCCCAGGATGATAGTGTATCTCCAAATCATAATCCTTGATCAGCTCTAACCAGCGACGTTGTCTCAGATTCAAGTCCTTCTGGGTGAAAATGTACTTCAAACTCTTATGATCAGTATAAATCTGGCACTTGGTTCCCATAACGTAATGCCTCCAAATCTTCAAAGCATGTACCACAGCTGCCAACTCTAGATCTTGTGTAGGATAATTCAGCTCATGCTTCCTCAACTGCCTAGATGCATAGGCTATAACATGTCCCTCCTACATAAGAACACAACCAAGACCCTGTGGAGACGCATCACAGTAGATATCAAAGCTCTTCTGCAGATCTGGCATCACCAGCAATGGGGTTGTAGTCAACCTCTTCTTTAACTTCTCAAAACTTGCCTGACATGCTTCGGTCCACTTGAATTCCCTATCCTTCTCTAATAATGATGTGAGAGGCTTCGCTATCTTAGAAAATCTCTCAATGAACCGACGATAATATCCTGCAAGGCCAAGAAAACTTCTGATCACCTTGACTGTTCGAGGCGGTTCCCACTTCAACACATCACTAACCTTCCCTGGATCAACTGAAATACCTCCATCAGTGATGATATGCCCAAGGAAAGAGACTTCCTTCAACCAAAAATCACACTTGCTGAATTTAGCATACAACTGATGCCCCCTAAGTTTCTCCAACACAAGCCTCAAGTGTTCCTCACGCTCCTCTTCATTCTTGGAGTATATCAAAATGTCATTAATGAACACCACAATGAACTTATCCAGATACTCCATAAACACCTTGTTCATCAGATACATAAAGTAGGCAGGTGCATTAGTCAATCCAAAAGACATGACTGTATACTCATAGAGTCCACACCTAATGGTGAATGCAGTCTTAAGAATATCTGATAATCTGATCTTCATCTGACGATAACCAGAACGTAAATCAATATTTGAGAATACCTTAGCACCTCTCATCTGATCAAATAAATCCTCAATACGGGGCAATGGATACTTATTCTTGATGGTGGCATCATTAAGCGATATGTAATCCACACACATCCTCTGAGTACCATCTTTCTTCTCCACAAAGATGACCGGTGCCCCCCAAGGTGATGAACTAGAACGAATGAATCTCTTTTCCAATAACTCCTTAATCTGCTTCTTAAGCTCAAGTAATTGATCACTAGACATTCTATATGGATGCTTAGAAATAGGGGTAGTGTCAGGTAAAATATCGATAACAAACTCAACATCTCGGTCAGGTGGCATGCCCGACAGATCATCTGGAAACACATCTGGAAAGTCACATACAACCTTGATATCCTCCAAAGATTTACCATTCGATTGGTTTACTATACAATCTATCTTTGAAGTTAGAGCAACTGCAAATTAAATCCTTTCCCCATTTGAACTGGTGAGAAGAACTGACTTCCTGGCACACTGAATCACCACATCAAACTTGCTCAACCATCCTATTCTAAGTATCACATCAATACCACTAGAATCCAATACTATGGGATCGGCTCGAAAATCCTTCCCCAAAATCTGACTAGTCCCAACCGCACAATTACCATGCCACCCCCACCGTTCTAACCTCGCTGTCGTGCCATCTCGTACCTGCATCACCGTTGTATCATATGGTAAGTGAAGTAATGAAGTTAATTTTAATATGTTATAAATCTGACAAAAATATGTTTATTATATACGTAAACAAAAACATAGCTCAAGTGCTTGTTTCTGCTCATGCGGTTGATTTTATTTTTAGGTAGGGACTCGATTTCCTAGTCTAAGGGGGTGGGCCATATATCATAGATTGCTTGGGTCCTTCACGATCCTAATGCCAAGCTTGAGATAAGTTAAAATGTGCCCCTTAAACTCAATCGAATCGTTGTCCAAGTGGTTAGGTCACCTAGTATTTTGGTGGTTGTGGGGAAAATAATTGGGGGCACACCGGGCGCACCACAGTCCCGGTGTGCACCCCCTCGTGGCGCTTCGCGATTGGATGGATCGGCTCCGTTCTGCCTGCACACGTGCTCCGTTCCGCCTGCAGTCTCGTGAGGATTGGATGGATCGGCTCGCTCCCACCTGTAGCGCCTCATGGTCTGCTGCTCGGCTCTCGGCTCGCCTCCCCTCGACCCTCGACCCGTTCCGCCTGCTCCTCGTCTCGTGCGGCCTGGGATATATCTCTACCTAATATTAAAGCGAGGATTGTTTCTACCCAAAACTTCGTCTGTCACATTGAACCAGAGGAAAACATCGTGAACCGGCGCATAGAATCAGAAACTGAAGGAAAACTGTGATTCTCTCATATGAACCGGTTGAAAACTGCCGCACCACCTGCGCGCTCACGGATAAACCGGCAGCAAACCGGCAGCCCACCAGCCTCAGGTGCACACGAAGAAAAATCAGTAGCCCACCGCAACCTCCTCGAGGCCCATCAGTCAAACAGACAAAAACGGAAAGCCCCCCACATAAAGGGGACTCGAACCCAAGAAACTTGGTTAATTTGATAGTATTTGAACGTGCAGAAGTGGATGAAGGAACAAGCCCATCATCTATCATGTGTAGCAATATCTTTTTTCATTACCCTAATATAAAAATGTTATTGCTTGCAAAGAATGTACGTGCATCCAAACATGATGCTAATTTATTTTTAAGATCTAGCTATATATATTTAATTATAGTGATGGAAATTTTATTTTTAAGTCTAGCTATATATTTAATCATAAAACATTATGTCGGGGTTTGTTACCGTCGGCAAGTAAATTTATAAGAACGCGTGTACTGATCCGCACGGTAGCACAAGAGATACTCGGGATTATACTGGTTCGGGCCTCCGGAGAGTAATACCCTACGTCCAATCTGAGAGGGGGTGTTCTTTATGCTCGGGAGTTTGTAGTAGGGGATACAAACAAGGCCGGAGAGGGTCTTCGAGCCCAAGTCCCTAGCGTGTGAGTGGTTCTTGTAGCAAGGTTCTGCGTACGTGATTATGTGAGTGTTTGTGGGGGTGTATGAGATGAGATATCGATACTAAGTGCGTGTGGGGGTGGAAACGAATGTGTATTGCAAGTGTTCCTGCCCTTCCCTTTTATAGTCACAAGGGAGAGGCTCAGGGGGTTACATCGAGGGTGTAAGATGGTCTACAGCGTAGGGCATCCTCCTTCTGCGTCCGGCTGTCAGGAGCAGCGGCGAAGAACTGTTACGGTGCTCTGGGTGACGGTGTAGGTCTTTCTTGAGACGTGCGTCCCAAGTAGCCGCCCCGGGGCCCTCCGCACCCTTCTCCGAGTAGTTAGTCAGGTACAGGAAGCAGGATTCGTATCATGATCCTGTCAGTGGATCAGGGGCTTGTCCTTTCCGAGTACTGTGGAAATGGAGTGGTCTGTGCCGCGGTGATCGAGGGATAGGTGACGGCTCACACTGTGCTGTTCGTGGCACAGTGTTTCCCGTGCTGTTCGTAGTACGATACGTGCTGCCCCGTCTGAGGAGCGGCAGGCGGATCTGCTTTCTGACACCAGATCGACTTGGTCAGGGTGGACCGACGCGGAGAGGTCGGCACGTGGCGAGTCGCACACCCGGATATCACGGGATATCAACGGGGCCCGTGTACCTGTGGCCTTGGCGGCCAAGTCTTGAACTGGTTGGAGGCAGAAAACTACTCGTGCGAGTAGGTAATCTATGCCGCGTCTCCTAATACTTAGGGTGTAGCGTGTACTACACCGTGCGTTGCTCAGCGTTCCTCACGCCGTTAGCAGTACGACGGCCACTGTGCCGCTCGTGCAGGGTTTGACAAATCCGTCCCCTGACACCGAATCTGCCTGGCCCGGGCGAACTGCTATGGCGGTGCGGACACGTGGCGGTGCGCGGGGGATCGTGCACGGGGATCTCGGGATCTCTGTCTGGAGGGGCCACGTGCCCTTTGCCTTCTACGCGAAGCCTGCGTGAGGCGGCGACGGAAACTACTCGTGCGAACGAGTAGTCGGGAGTGGGAGGCGGAGACTACTCGTACGGGTAAATAGTCAGAGGCGTAGGTGAAGACTTGTCGTACGGGCCGCCATGTACTCGGAGGAGAGGGTGCGGGTGGCCGTGGGCCGCCTGCCTTCCAGCCCATGACGAAAACAGGTCGTACGGACCCTCAAGTACTCGGGGGGCCTAATACTCATTGTATTAGCTGCCAAAGTATGCCGTATGTGGGTTCGTACTGCGTTTTTTAGAGGTCCTAGTGGGCCCTGGTCCATGGCCTCGTCAGTAGCCCCCGAGCCTGGGGAGGGAGTCAAAGACTCGCTCCCAGGCTTAACTGCCACGGAGACGAGGAAGCTAGTCGTGCTTTCACCAGTGGGGACGCGCGAGCGGACCCGCGGGTAGTAGCCCCCGAGCCCACGGACAAGTCGGAGACTTGTGCGTGGGGTGAAATGTCAAACTCCTGGGTTTGGGGAAGTTTTGTTGCTTACCGTGCCATGCGCGTCGTGGGGTGACTGGCGGAGATCTCATGCCGGTTGCAAGATCTGTGGGTCCCGCTCCGGATGACGTGGCGGCGCGGTCGTGGGCGGCGGGCAGTAGTGGGCGCGTCTTTTGAGGGGCGACGCTTCGGCGGGTGGAGGATGTGGCCCGAGGCGGCCCAGGCATTAACTGCTGAGGGGGTAATCATTTCCCCCCTTTTATACCGCGGCCGCCAGCCAAAATTTCCCCTTCCACTTCCTTGTGCACTCCGCCGCCATCGCCACTGCCTTTGCCTCCGCACCCTCTGCGCGCAAGCCACCGAGCTCTTCTCGCTTTCTGTCACAAGCTAGCTCCTCCCGCCGCCGCCGCCACGGCCGACGCTATATCGAACTGGTCGTCCTCAACGGTGACCTGGTCCAAGCTTGACCGCCTCGCCTCCGACGGCATGCTGCCACCGCTGACCGAGGCGGAGGAGTAGAAGGTTCCCAGACCGAAGTGTTGCCCTCAACCCCTGGAGGACTATGTGGTCTCGTTCGTTATCTTCCACGAGTGAGACTTCTCCGTTCCGGCGGGGCGGTTCATCCGTGAAGGACGAGCGCACCGCGGCGGTGATTGGGTGTGCCGGGCTCCGTGGGAAGCAGGGGAGGATGGACGAGTACATCCCCACCAGCCTGACAAGCTCCAACAACGGGTGGCACTGGGAATGATTCTACCTCAAGAATGATCCTGAGAACCCACTTCCCCGGTTCACCAACCGTTGGTATGACCGGGCGCCGACGAAGTTGAGTTACGGGCCAGAGAAGAAAGATCGGCCCCAGTTCCTCGACGACACCCTCGGTGCCCTCAAGATACTTCGTGACAACAGGGTGAACTTCATCACCCTGATTGGCAGCTACCACGCTAGAGGGGTCGTCCCGCTTCGCCATCGCGCTCTGCGCCTCTGTCAGATGATGGAGGACCAAGCTTCCTTCGTGGGGACGGTGACGGTGAACCCCCTGCCCTCGATGGACGAGGTCCAACGCCGGGTGTCCCAGGCCACTGGGGTCACTCATCTGTTCTGGCCGCCGCCGAATGCACTGCCGATGCTTCCTTACCCGGTCACTGTGACTCTGGTACGCTTCTCCCGACTTCTTTTCGATTCATTTTCTGTGACAGTGGGTGACGATTCTCTTGTGTTTGCGCAGATGGGGGTTGTGCGCATCCTCTCCTCACGTCCCCTGCTGGAGGAGGACCGGACGCTCACTCAAGAGCTTGCCACGCAGCAGCAGCAGCGGGGGGAACACAGGAGGGCCCACAAGCAGAAGGAGATCGACAAACAGTCGAGGAATGACGCCCGCGCTTCATGCCGGCGTGCCGGGGAGGCCGATGTCTCCGAGAACGAGGATCCCTCGTTGGCGCCGCCGCACTCGTACGAGACCGAGTCAGAGTTCGAGTGGACCGACGACGAGGCGGCGGCGACGTCGCGGCCACGCAGCGGGTCAGTGCCCGCTTCAACCACAGCTGGTGCCAGCTCAAGCCAGCAGCACCGCCCCCGTCTTCCCAGCCTGATCAGCCCGGAACGAGCAGCCATGCCTCTCGGCGGGGCCACCGCGAGAGGAGTAGGGATTCTCCGCGGTGCAACGACCCCACCCGCCACACGTCGGGGCGTGACACCTCGCGCCACCACTCTTCGCACCGGAGGTCTCATTCGCCCTCGGCGCGCCCGTCACGGGAGCCACGGAGCGTGCCGGTGGTTTCCTCTCCAACTACAGCCCAGAGCGGGGGGCTGGCCCCGAGCCAGCAGCGCCTCGCGTCGGTCGTCGTTGCTGGGGGTGGATCGGCACCTTCTCCGACCTCTTCTCCGTCTGTGGGGAGCAAGAGGGCAGCGTCTCCCCGCAGCCCGACCTTCAGCTCCAAGCGGCCTCGCCACATCGCAGAGAGGTGAGCTCCGAGTCGCGATCTTTTGACTATCTCTTCGTATTCATAGTGAGTGTGCCTCTTGCTTACTGTTGTTGTGACATCATTCTTGTTTCAGGGTCCCTGACCACAGTACCATGAGGCCGACGCCCGTGAAGTCTTTGCGCCGCCCGGCCCAGGTGGTCGGGGATACACCGCCGTTGGGCGGTCCATCACCCTCCCTCCAGTCAGGGGCTATGGTTGAAGAGACAGGAGGGTCTAGGACCCAGGTGATGACAGTCCCCCCACAGGGAACTAGGAGCCCGGCTCGCAGCGACCTGTCGATGGGGACGATGGGTGTTGACGACTGTTAAGTGCTACTTTTATGCCGTCAACTCCTGCATAAAATGAATGAAAAGTCATCATCAACACTAGAATAGGGCTTTATACTGACAAGTTCCATGAGTGTAGATGAATATTTCGATGCAGGTGTTTCAGCTCATTAGATGAGAGAAAGCACACCCTATGGATCCAAGCAACCCAGCACCAACCAATGAGAGGCTGCCACATAGGCTTCACATGGATCCATGGACCCACCAAGCAAAGAAGCACAACTCTAGCCAATCAGAAGAGAGCACACGGATCAAAGGGCCCACAAGAGGAGGCAAATCGCCTTAGTTTTGCGCGTACACCTAGGACAGGACCAAGGACCCACTAAGAAGCAACCCAGAGAAAGCTGGGGCCATTTGGCAGTGAAAGGGGGTCGGCCGACCCCCTGGGTCGGCCGACCCTGTCCTGTCGCCGTTCGAGCCTAGCTTCCACGTGTCAACTCATGGTGATCTCCTAGAGGCGGTTTGGGGCGTTATCCACTCAGTTACCACCTTAAACCCCCGGATCATGCTTGGGCCCACAAGAAGCAAGGAGGAAAGCCACTCTCCCAAGGCAAACCATGCCTCCCAAGGGTGCTCACTCCCCTATAAATAGAAGGGGAGGGGGTAGAGAATAGGACACACAACTCCTCTCCACCTCTCTCATTTTCTCTCTTGAGAGGAGAGGCCCTCCTCTCCTCCTTCTAAAGTGTAAGTGTGGAGTAGTTGATTAGATCAAAGCTAGGGAGAGAGTGAAAGGGATGTACCTCTATGGATGCTCGTTCTTCAGTTAGAGTAAAGTGAGTATTTTTGCATTTTCTATTAGACCAAAGTGCAAGTGATATGTTCTTGTGTTCTTCACCTGTTCATCATTTAGAGGCACGTGTTCTTCACGAACACGCCCCCTCGATCTAGTTGATTAGGTGCACAAGTTTGTATCCTGTTTGTATGACTAGTCTTTTAGAATAAAGTGGATGTGCTTGCATGCTCTAATTAGAATAAAGTGCATTCGTGATTCCTTTCTAATAGTTTATGCTAGGTTGCATGAGTAGTCTTTTTCCTCTACTAGTGTGTAGATCCTAGGTTTATGCGTTCGTCTGTTGCAAGTCGTTCGTACACGTTGGAAGCACAGTACGAGCCCAAGTGCTCTCTTGCATGCCTTTAGTATAAGCTAGTAGTTCCGTAGTTGGGTGAGATCAGTTCTCTTCCGTGGTCGTAGCTCTAATAGTACAGAGTGTCGTAGTCTGTTGGCTACGGCAGTAACCAAAGCGTGGACGTTGTGTCATGCTACCGGTTATCATTCGTTCGGCTTATCCCAAGGTTAGGTAGAGGCAGTCCAGGTGGTGGTGACAGCCCGTCTGGCCCTCGTTGATCCTCCATAGCTCGATATAGTCAGAGCTCCGTTCCACATAGATCCACGTACCGGAGTCGCCTGTTAAGTCAGGGCTAGCAGTACCCTAAGACAAGTTCTATCTAGAGATCGACCTTTAATCTCATCTATAGTGCTATCTTTAGGAATCCTCTCTATCCTTGCCTCTTATCTGGGTGTGTCCTTGGACCGACTAGTATGAACTTAGTGCACACACGTTCCCTTGGATTCGATACCCTTGGAATACTCCGAGGTGAAAGCTACAACGGTATCCGTGCGCTTGCGGATTTATTTCGTGTGGTGCTAAAATACCCAACAAGCTTTCTAGCGCCGTTGCCGGGGAACGGTTGCTGTTTCTATCTTCGAACCTAGAGCTAGATGGTGAACAAAGGACACAGGGTTTATCCAGGTTCAGGCCGCCGGGAGGCGTAATACCCTACGTCCTATGCTCGGTGTGTTGTATTGATGGTTCCACGATTGGGAATCAGATGGACTTGTTTCTGAGGGGGGTCCCTGCCGCCCTTATATAGCCTGGGGGGCAGGGTTTATAGATCTCAGAGAATCTATAGCTAACCGATTACAAGATTGGCCTTCCGGCTCAAGCAATATCTTTCCTAACTAACCGATCTTTGTTCATGGGATGATATCTCCTCGGGCGCCGCCTCATCCTGATCCGTACGTCGTACCGTATCCCCACTCGGGTGGGCCCATACGTATACGAATACACGTCATGAAGCACCTCCGTGTGGGACCCGGGGGGTATATCCCCCACAGCAGTCCCCGAGCGCTTCTTAACCAGACTGCAACTTCGATCTTCAGCTTTGTGCATCTTCTGGTGTACTTTCGCCATTCAGTCGAGTGCTTAATGCCTTTCATCTGAGTGCTTTGAACGTCGTCTGATCTGACCTTCGGTGCAGCCGAGTGGTCTTGAAGCTGAAACTCGTGGTTGCCGGGTGGTTGAGGAGAGCTCTTCACCATGTTTGTGATTTATTCAGATCATCCGGGATTGGAGATTGTACACTTTCGTCGAAGACGAAGTGTACACACTTAGTCCCCGAGCCTAGATAAAGATTGAAGAGGTTTATCTAGGGTCAAAAGAGAATCAAAGCGACCGCTCCCTGATGTCTTCTATAACGGGTGCCCTTTTGGAAAAAAGGGTACCTCTGATCGCCTACCGTATCCCTGACCCTGACTTTAGTCAATGAGACTTTGTCTTGGCATGATCCCGGGTGATCGCGGTGGTGGGTTTTAGCAGCTGAATGGGCTCATCTCCAGATGCGCCCATTAGGGCAGTCCCCGAGGTTCAGAATAGTTAAAGTAACTATTTCGAAGCTCTAAAAAGGGTTTAGTTTGGTATTACCATCATCCCATTTGGGAGAGTACCACTCGGGTCTTCTGACCCGATAGGATGTTTGGTTAGAGCTCCGGCCCTATGCCAAATTTGTCGTATGGCCCACCGTGTTCTCACGGAGCACTCGCGCGAGGTCACCTGCCCTAGTCATCATAATCATGACTTCTGAACAGCTTTGGCCTGTGTATGGCATGCCTCCGAGAGAACACTCATGAGCTAGCAGATTTTTGAAACTCTCTTAGGATTTAAAACTGAATTTTTGAGGGCGGGTTATCTGATAACCTGGCAGTACGTGACTCTGGGTCACGGCATCTGAGTGGTTTAAGCCAACCAATGATTTTTGGAAGGTCATTTTTAATTTTAAGGGTGTCTTCCCGTAGAAGGGAAGGTTTTAACCCCTCGGCCCAATTAGAGCCACGGCCTGTTAACGCCCAGTAGCCGGAATCAGAAGCGTTGCGGATAAGGCTTGAGCTGGCGCGCGGCACACGAGTCGTACTCGCGAGTTTCTCGCGAGAAGAATCTCCCGCGCCGCGGCGACACGACCGCACGGGTGGTGGGGCCCGCCACGACCACCGTTCCGTCGGCCACATTTAAGGCAGCCCAGAGGCGTGGCTCGCCAAGCGCTCCCCTGCAGTCACATCGCTTCGCTTCCCATAGGAAACCACGCAGCCGCCCTTCTCTCTTCCCTCTCCGGCCACTCCGCCTCCGATCCGCCGGATCCATCGCCGCATTAGCTCGATCCTCACCGGATTTAGCTCCAGCGAGGCTGCAGATCTAGATCCGGCGCCGCGCCGTATCTAAGTCGCAGCTCCCGAGGAGTCCCCAAGCATAGCGAGGGTGTAGACCGCTCCCCGCCCAAGTCCCCGAGAGCAGCGAGGATGACATCCGGTGGATCTCGCCGGCACTCCAAGAAGTCAAGGCGCGGCGCCTCCGAGGCGAGGCGCTCGCCATCTCTGTCGTCGTCGTCCCCGCTTCCGCCGCCGATGCGGAGCGAGGAGTGGGTGCGCTCCGTCTCCACGACGGAGCGCCTCACCGCCCTGGTGTTGGGGGGCGTGCTGCTCGAGTCCGCCGTCGAGGGATGGCGGCCCGCTGCGGGGGAGGAGTTCCCCACGCCGTCGACCGACGATGCCGTCGTCTTCGAGTCGGCCTACCTCCGTGGGTTCGACCTGCCCGCGCATCCCTTCTTCCTCGATCTGCTCTACTACTATGGTTTGGAGCTGTGCCACCTCAACCCCAACTCCATTTTGCTCATATCCATCTTTGTGCATTTGTGCGAGGCCTTTCTTGGAAGCGCCCCGCATTTCAATCTTTTTCGTTATTTCTTCTGGGTGAAGCCCCACCCGAACGCCAAGAAGCCCCGAGTGGTGGGCAGTGCCGGATTCCAGCTCAAGCAGAGGCACTCTGCCGAGTACATTCCGGTGCCGCTCGTCAGCTCCAACAAGGGCTGGCACTCGGAGTGGTTCTACACCACCAACCATGCTCCGGTGGTGCCCTGCAACATCGACACGCGGCCGACTCCTCTCCCATGCTGGGATGAAGAGCTTGACCAGGCGGAGATGGGGCAGGTGTCCGTGCTGCTGGAGCATATCCGGAAGCTGAAGGAGGCCGGGCTCACTTGCATCGCGGTGATGGCGAGCTTCGCCTTCTGGTGCACGCAGCCACTCCAGGACAGGGTGCGCCCGGCGTACGAGTATGCTGGCGACGACCACGACACGGCGCGGCGAGTGATAGAGCTGAGGAGAGTGATGGAGCTGATGGAGCGCGTCCGTCAGTGCTTCGTTCCTGGCACTGTCATCTCCAACCGCGACGCGCCGAAGCCGTTCAACCTGGCGAACTATCCGCCTGAGGTAATGGTTTTTTCTTTTATGGGGCGCCCATTAGAGCATGAACATGTGCCCATCAGATGTTTGATGAAATGGTTCTGTTTGTTTGTCTGCGAAATTGTAGGATCGCAGGGCTTTTGTCTCTGTGGCGCCTGTGCCTGGCTCATTGGGTCCTTTGGCCGGTCGCCTTGGCGAGCTGCAGCGAATGGCGGACGCTGCGCGCCCCACCCCTCAGACTGCACAGGCTGCCGCTGCAACACCGTTACCAGCACCTACGGCGGCGGTCAGTGGGGTGAAGCGATCTGCCTCCTCTGGCAGCAGTTTTCTGCGTCGTACCCGTGTCCGTGTGTCCTCCGAGTAAGTTTTCTTGAAATCGTCCATCCTTGTTTTTTGTTCATAAGGTTGGAAAGCGATCTTTATGTCTTGTTTGTACGAACAGAGGTCCCTGCAACCTCCCTTCCGAAGTCGCCGAGTCATCCCTGCCGCCTGCCGCACCGGTGTCGCCACACCTGAGTGCTTCTGATGGGCGCCCGGCTGTTGCGTCGGGGGTTCCTGATGCTGCGGCAGTCGCTACTGATGCTGCTGTTCGTGACTCCAGTCCCCAGCGTGGGTGCACCACTGGATCACCGAACTGTCGCACGAAGGAGGACTCAGCAAGGGGCGCAAGCTCATCCAGGATGGGGCGTAGCGCTTCGCCGAGAGCTTTGAATTGAGCCCTCTCCGATGCGATGCGGGCCTCGAGATCTGCATATTGGGCAAATTGTTTTTGCCGGAAATCTGATCAACGTCAGGAGCACCTATCGACGAACATTCAGGGATAACACGGGAGTGCAAGGTAACCAACCTGACAGCTCTTTTCTCGCCACAGCGGCCTGCCTGCGCGCCTCCTGGCCGTCCTGCCGGAGCTTCTTCATGTGGCCCCAAAGAGATTTGAGCTCCTCCTCCGCCTTGGCCCGAGCTGTTGCCAAGAGATGATCAACATGAAGTACTCGGGCAACGGCGAAACAAAAGCAAAACATAATCAACATACCTTGCTGGTTTTCCTCCGCCGCCGCCCGAAGCGTTGCCTCGCTTGCCTCGGCAGCCGCCTTCTCCTGACGCAGCCTCTCCACCTCCCGATTGCTGCTGTCTCGCTGAGCGACTGCTTGCTGCTCGAGACGCTCCAACCGGGCGCGCAGAGTGGCATTCAGATCAGCAGCGGTGCCGACGCGCTCGAGCACAGCGCTCTTGCGCACAGACTCCGAGGCCACGGTCTTTCAAGACACAGTAAGAGATCAACCAACTACAGCTAGCAAGCATTCACAACAACAAGAGGAAGAAAGAATTACCTCGGCAAGCTGGAGGGTCCTCCGCGCAATGATGACGAGCTCCGCGCGGTTCTCGGCGTCGATTGCCGGATCCCCAAGCACTTCATCCACACGAGTGCCACGCACCTGGGCGATGCGTCCAGGGCGTGGCGGGCTGAGACGCGACTGAGGGAGCTCCCGCTGGATCTCCTCGATGACAGAGGCTTCAGCCGCAGCAGCGCTGGGAGCTGCAACGTGTCCAGCCCCACGCTGGGTACTGGAGTCACGAACAGCAGCATCAGTAGCGACTACCGCAGCATTAGGAACCCCCGACGCAACAGCCGGGCGCCCATCAGAAGCATTCGAGTGCGGCGACACTGGGGCGGCAGGCGGCAGGGACGACTCGGCGACTTCAGAAGGGAGGTTGCAGGGACCTCTGTTCATACAAACAAGACATAAAGATCGCTTTCCAACCTTATGAACAAAAAACAAGGATGGACGATTTCAAGAAAACTTACTCGGAGGACACACGGACACGGGTACGACACAGAAAACTGCTGCCAGAGGAGGCGGATCGCTTCACCCCACTGACTGCTGCCATAGGTGCTGGTAACGGTGTTGCAGCGGCAGCCTGTGCAGTCTGAGGGGTGGGGCGTGCAGCGTCCGCCACTGGTGGCACTGGGCCCGATGGCTCAGAAGGAAGAGAAGAAGCGAAGTGACCGGTAGGCACCGGCGCCGACTGAGCCGTCGTCACCGAGGGAGCTTCGCCGATGTCAAACGAGAGGGGGACCTCCTCCTCCTCGTCCTCCGACAGCACAAGCTTGCATCGACGCACCTCTGGCTCGTCGATCTTGAGCGACCCAGGGGGCACACGCCGCGCCTCAGGATTCCGGCTGCCCTTGCGTTCCTTGCCCTTGGTGGCCGGTGCGGCACGCTTCTCCTCCGGAGCAGGGGCTGCGGGCCGACGGGGCTCAGGCTGGACCGTCTCACCGCCACCCGCCGTAACGTGGGCCCCGGCACGCTCCATCCGCTGCAGCTCGCCAAGGCGACCGGCCAAAGGACCCTACCCGGCCAATGAGCCAGGCATAGGCGCCACAGAGACAAAAGCCCTGCGATCCTACAATTTCGCAAACAAACAAACAGAACCATTTCATCAAACATCTAATGGGCACATGTTCATGCCCTAATGGGCGCCCCATAAAAGAAAAAACCGTTACCTCAGGCGGATAGTTCGCCAGGTTGAACGGCTTCGGCGTGTCGCGGTTGGAGATGATGGTGCTGGGAACGAAGCACTGACGGATGCGCTCCTTCAGCTCCATCACTCTCCCCGGCTCTGTCGCTTGCTGCGCCGTGTCGTGGTCATCACCGGCATACTCGTACGCCGGGCGCACCCTGTCTCGGAGCGGCTGCGTGCACCGGATGGCGAAGCTCGCCATCACCGCGACACCAGTGAGCTCGGCCTCCTTCAGCTTCCGGATATGCTCCAGTAGCACGGACACCTACCCCATCTCTGCCTGGTCAAGCTCTTCATCCCAGCATGGGAGAGGAGTCGGCCGCGCGTCGATGTTGCAGGGCACCGCCGGAGCATGGTTGGTGGTGTAGAACCACTCCGAGTGCCAGCCCTTGTTGGAGCTGACGAGCGGCACTGGAATGTACTCGGCAGAGTGCCTCTGCTTGAGCTGGAATCCGACGCCGCCCACCACTCGGGGCTTCTTGGCGTTCGGGTGGGGCTTCACCCAGAAGAAATAACGAAAAAGATTGAAATGCGGGGCGCTTCTAAGAAACGCCTCGCACAAATGCACAAAGATGGATATGTGCAAAATGGAGTTGGGGTTGAGGTGGCAGTGCTCCAAACCGTAGTAGTAGAGCAGACCGAGGAAGAAGGGATGCGCGGGCAGGCCGAACCCGCAGAGGTAGGCCGACTCGAAGACGACGGCGTCGTCGGTCGACGGCGTAGGGAACTCCTCCCCCGCAGCGGGCCGCCATCCCTCAACGGCAGACTCGAGCAGCACGCCCCCCAACACCAGGGCGGTGAGGTGCTCTATCGTGGAGACGAAGCGCACCCACTCCTCGCTCTGCGTCAGTGGCGGAAGCGGGGACGACGACGACAGAGATGGCGAGCGCCTCGCCTCGGAGGCGCCGCACCTTGACTTCTTGGAGTGCCGGCGAGATCCACCGGATGTCATCCTTGCTGCACTCAGGGACTTGGGCGGGGAGCGGTCTATACCCTCGCTACGCTCGGGGACTCCCCGGGAGCTGCGACTTAGATACGGCGCGGCGCCGGATCTAGATCTGCAGCCTCGCTGGAGCTAAATCCTGTAAGGATCGAGCTAATACGGCGATGGATTCGGCGGATCGGAGGCAGTGCGGTCGGAGAGGGAGGAGAGAAGGGTGGCTGCGTGGTTTCCTATGGGAAGCGAAGCGACGTGACTGCAGGGGAGCGTGTGGCAAGCCACGCCTCTGGGCTGCCTTAAATGCGGCACACGGAACAGTGGTTGTGGCGGGCCTCACCACCCGTGCGGTCGCGTCGCCACGGCGCGGGAGATTCTTCTCGCGAGAAACTCGCGAGTACGACTCGCGTACGGCACGCCAGCTCAAGCCTTATCCGCGACGCTTCTGATTCCGGCTACTAGGCCTTAACAAGCCATGGCTCTAATTGGGCCATGGGGTTAAAACCTTCCCTTCTACGGGAAGACACCCTTAAAATTAAAAATGGCCTTCCAAAAATCATTGGTTGGCTTAAACCACTCAGAGGCCGTGACCGAGAGTCACGTACTGCCAGGTTATCAGATAACCCACCCTCGAAAATTCGGTTTTAACTCCTAAGAGTGTTTCAAAAATCTGCTAGCTCATGAGTGTTCTCCCGGAGGCATGCCATACACAGGCCAAAGCTGTTCAGAAGTCACGATTATGATGACTAGGGCAGGTGACCTCGCGCGAGTGCTCCGTGAGAACACGGTGGGCCATACGGCAAATTTGGCATAGGGCCGGAGCTCTAACCAAACATCGTACCGGGTCAGATGACCCGAGTGTACTCTCCCAAATGGGATGATGGTAATACCAAACTAAACCCTTTTTAGAGCTTCGAAATAGTTACTTTAACTATTCCGAACCTCGGGGACTGTCCTAATGGGTGCATCTGGAGATGCGCCCATTCAGCGGCTAAAACCCGCCACCGGGATCACCCGGGATCATGCCAAGACAAAGTCTCATTGACTAAAGTCAGGGTCGGGGATACGGTAGGCGATCAGAGGTACCCTTTTTTCCAAAAGGGCACCCGTTATAGAAGACATCAGGGAGCGGTCGCTTTGATTCTCTTTTGACCCCAGATAAACCTCTTCAATCTTTATCTAGGCTCGGGGACTAAGTGTGTACACTTCGTCTTCGACAAAAGTGTACAATCTCTAATCTCGGATGATCTGAATAAATCACAAACATGGTGAAGATCTCTCCTCAACCACCCGGCAACCACGAGTTTCAGCTTGAAGACCACTCGGCTGCACCGAAGGTCAGATCAGACGACATTCAAAGCACTCGGACGAAAGGCATTAAGCACTCGGCTGAATGGCGAAAGTACGCCAGAAGATGCACAAAGCTGAAGATCGAAGTTGCAGTCTGGTTAAGAAGCGCTCGGGGACTGCTGTGGGGGATATACCCCCCGGGTCCCACACGGAGGGGCTTCATGACGTGTATTCATATACGTATGGGCCCAACTGAGTGGGGATACGGTACGGCGTACGGATCAGGATGAGGCGGCGCCCGAGGAGATATCATCCCATGAACAAAGATCGGTTAGTTAGGAAAGATATTGCTTGAGCCGGAAGGCCAATCTTGTAATCGGTTAGCTATAGATTCTTTGGGATCTGTAAACCCTACCCCCCAGGCTATATAAGGGTAGCAGGGACCCCCCCTCAGAAACAAGTCCATCTGATTCCCAATCGTGGAACCATCAATACAACACACCGAGCACAGGACGTAGGGTATTACGCCTCCCGGCGGCCTGAACCTGGATAAACCCTGTGTCCTTTGTTCACCATCTAGCTCTAGTCCCGGCGATCCCCACCAAACAATCTACCACCATAGCCTACCCCGTGGTGGACTGCCAGTTCATTGCACCGACAGGGATCATCTATCCAGTGCCCTATAGTGAATGGGTTAGCCCCGTTCAATGCGTACCCAAGAAGGGAGGAATGACGACAGCCCCTAATGAGTTCGGCGAGCAGATTGCTCAACGCCTTCCCATAGGGTGGAGGATGTGCATAGATTATAGGAAGCTCAACAAGGCTACAAAGAAGGATCACTTCCCGCTCCCGTTCATCGATGAGATGCTTGAGCGGTTGGCGAATCACTCCTTCTTCTGTTTCCTTGATAGGTATTTTGGCTACCATCAAATCCCTATCCACCCTGATGACCAGAACAAGACCACCTTCACCTGCCCTTACGAAACCTATGCTTATCAGAGAATGTCTTTCGAGTTGTGCAATGCACCCGCATCGTTCCAGAGGTGCATGATGTCTATCTTCTCAGACATGATCGAGCAAATCATGGAGGTTTTCATGGACGATTTTTCTGTCTATGGTAAAACTTTCGATAAGTGTCTCAGGAATTTTGACAGGGTCTTGCAAAGGTGTCATGAGAAGGACTTAGTCCTCAATTGGGAGAAATGCCATTTCATGGTTCGAGAGGGCATCGTGTTAGGACACCTGGTGTCCGAACGAGGGATAGAAGTGGATCGTGCCAAGATCGAGGTAATTGAAAAGCTTCCTCCTCCTGTAAATGTCAAGGGCATCTGTAGCTTCCTCGGTCATGCTGGGTTCTACCGATGGTTCATTAAGGATTTCTCACAGGTGGCTAGACCCCTTACCAATCTCTTGGCCAAGGTGAGCCTTTTGAATTCACAGAGGAGTGTATGAAATCTTTTCTCACCCTCAAGAATGCACTCATCTCTGCCCCAGTCATCCAGCCTCCCGACTGGACGCTGCCCTTCAAGATCATGTGTGATGCTAGTGACTACGCTGTAGGGGCCGTCTTAGGCCAAACTAAGGATAAGAAACATCATGCTATAGCCTATGCTAGCAAAACCATGACAGGAGCTCAGCTGAACTCGCTACTACTGAGAAAGAGCTCCTTGCTGTTGTCTTTGCTATAAACAAGTTTAGATCCTACTTAGTGGGAGCCAAGGTAATACTTTATACTGATCATGCTGCTCTTAAATACCTGCTCACTAAGAAAGATGCTAAACCCCGCCTGATTAGATGGATTCTGCTCCTCCAAGAATTTGACATTGAAATAAAAGATAAGAAGGGAGTAGATAACTCTGTAGCAGATCATCTGTCGTGTATGCACTTCACTAACATGCAGGAGCTACTGATAAATGACTTCATGCGGGATGACATGCTATTCAAGGTCACAGACTCCAACCCCTGGTACGCAAATATTGTCAACTTTATGGTTGCAGGGTATGTACCACCAGGTGAAGACAAGAAGAAGTTGATCAAGGATAGTAAATGTCATTACTGGGATGATCCATACCACTACAGAATTTGTTCCGATGGCCAACTGAGAAGATGCGTGCCTGCGGCCGAAGGAATGAAGATCATCGAGAAATGTCATGCAGCACCATATGGGGGACACTACGGTGCATTCCGTACTAAAGAGAAAATATATCAGAGTGGATTCTTTTGGCCAACCATGTATGAAGACACAAAAGATTTTATTCGGAGGTGTCGGAGATGTCAACTGCAGGGGGGAATCACAGCAAGAGATGCAATGCCTCTACAGAATAATCAACAAGTTGAGCTATTTGACGTATGGGGCATTGATTTCATGGGACCTTTCCCAAAGTCCCAAGACTATGAGTACATCTTGGTGGCAGTTGACTATGTGTCCAAGTGGGTAGAAGCATTACCGTGTCGAGCTGCAGACTCCAAGCACGTGAAAAAGATGTTCCATGAAGTCATATTGCCCCGTTTCGGGACACCAAGGACGGTGATTAGTGATGGGGGGGTCTCATTTCATTGATAAGACCTTCCCAAACTTCCTGAGAGAGCTGGGAATACAACACAATGTCGGGACTCCATATCATCCCCAGACAAGTGGTCAAGCAGAGACATCAAACAAGCAAATCAAGAACATCCTACAGAAGACCGTAGATGAGATGGGGAAATGAGTGAAATGCACTGTTGGCCCCTGAACTTGTAGGGCTGTGTCAAATAGGTCCATGAACTTGAAAACCAGTCATCCAGCCCCTCAAACTTGCAAACCCATTCACTCCAGGTCCAAGGCAGTTTTCTAGGCCACGTGGCAGCCTCTGGTAGGCCGTGCATGGCACTGTTTGTGGTGCTGGCGTCAGCGATGATGTCAGCACTTCTTTTTAATTTGCGAAATTGATATCTTTTTATTCGGAGCTCCAAATATAGCAAATAATATATCGATTTTGATCGTCTCGACGAGCTCTTTGCAATGGTGTACTCTGTTTTGTTATTTGAGATAGTTTTATTTCGTGAAAAATTAAATATTTCTACAAAATAAGTGAGAATAACAAAATGATCAAACTTATATATTCTATGACCAAATAAAAGCGCGGCACAAACAAGTGAGAATAATTTAAAAGTGGGAATAACAATTTGAATAATTTAAAAGTGGGAATAACAATTTGTTCATTTTTGAAATGCAATAATTTAAAAGACAATTTGAATAACAAAACAAGTGAGAATAACAAAACAAGTGGGAATAACAATTTGATCAAACTTACATATTCTATGGCCAAATGAACCTAAAAAGATAATATTCCACGTTACATAATAACAAAAATATTATTTATCTAACAAATTCCCCGATTTTGTTATTCTTACTTATTTTGTAGAAATATTTAATTTTTCACAAAATAAAACTATCTCAAATAACAAAACGGAGTACGCCATTGCAAAGAGCTCGTCGAGACGATCAAAATCGATATATTATTTGCTATATTTGGAGCTCCGAATAAAAAGATATCAATTTCGCAAATTAAAAAGAAGTGCTGACATCATCGCTGACGTCAGCACCACAAACAGTGCCATGCACGGCCTACCAGAGGCTGCCACGTGGCCTAGAAAACTGCCTTGGACCTGGAGTGAATGGGTTTGCAAGTTTGAGGGGCTGGATGACTGGTTTTCAAGTTCATGGACCTATTTGACACAGCTCTACAAGTTCAGGGGCCAACAGTGCATTTCACTCTGGGGAAATCATGGAAGACAAAGTTACCCGATGCACTTTGGGCATATAGAACTGCCTACAAGACCCAATAGGAATGTCACCTTATTAGCTTGTGTACGGAAAATCTTGCCATCTACCAGTCGAGCTAGAACACAGGGCTCACTGGGCCATTCGGAAATTCAATATGGACTTCACAACAGCTGGGAAGCAAAGGAAACAACAGCTATTAGAACTTGAAGAATGGAGGGAAAAAGCATACCATGATGCCAAAATCTGCAAAGAAAGGACCAAAAGATGGCATGACAAGAGGATCAAGAAGAAAGAATTCAAACCAGGAGATAAGGTATTACTCTTTAATTCTAGGGTCAAGTTATTTGGACATGGGAAGCTTTGAAGCAAATGGGAAGGACCGTACCTTGTTGTTGATGCTGCCTCTCACGGAGCAATCACGCTCCAAGATGAAGAAGGTAAGACATTTAAGGTAAACGGTCACCGCTTAAAGGTCTTTCTTGAACCCGATGATAAAGAGTATGATGAGATCCACCTCATTGAGGAAACCTAGCCTCAAAACCAACTCCAACAATAATTAGGCTAGGTAACCTTCTTTTCCTAGATTCCCTTTGTTTTGTTTTTTTTCTTGTTTTCTAATAATGCAGGTAAGAAATAAGTGTGGGGGAGTCACCTGACTCCCACTACCTACGAATAAAAGCAACAAGAGGTACACTACTCTCGCTCTCTGTTCTCCCTGATTCATGAGTTTGAATGAGTTTCAATTCTTATCTGCTAAATCAACTCATGGAATTGTGCTCGACTTGCTCTACATGTTTCCTATGGTTGGCTTGCATATGTTTAATTCCATACTTATTATCTCGATGCTTGTGAACAAATACCATTAGGGAACTCAAGCTCATCTAAGTAGTTGATGCTTGTGATATGGTTTGATGATATGATCTTCTCTCTGAATGTTCGAGTGCTTGGGAATTTTATTTGAAAACTTGAAAACCCTTTGCAAAGCTCCTCTTTGATATGCCAAAGTCCTACCAAAGCCATATGATGAATTATCATGAAAACCTTAGACTCATATGTTGCTTGTTATTGCATTGAGCTTTGTCAAATTGTTGTGACCCTTGTGAGAATTCTTTTCATGCTTTCATGATCAAGATCCATGTGCACTCCATATCCCCTTGCTATGCTTCTACACTAGAAGTTAGCATTGTATCATCTATCCATTCTACAAAAATAAAGCTCCATATGTGGTGTGACCTCTCTCTCCAAAAGTATTCTTTAAAAAAAGGAGACATGGGCTATGCAAAAAAAACCATACTCAAAGCATGAGAGAAAAAAAAGAAAAAAAAAGAGAGAGATAGCCCATGTCCAAAAGAAAGAAGAAAAGGGAGAGAGATGGAATCATGCAAAAAGGAGTTCCAATAATTTTGATGGTAATAACTAGCACCCGCTCCGGGCCTAGTGTCCACCTTAAAATCACCATCACATCCATGTATGTGCACATCTTCATCTGATTGTATGACTTGATTTTCTCATTGGATCCGGTTTTTGACTTTGCAATATATGTGATGCAAGTATGCTTTATCTTTTATCCTACCCTGAGCTCCACATATAGCCATCATTAGAAGTATGATGAAAGAAAGGCAATCTAATGCCTTGGTGAGGATATATACACATTGAGCGATCTGAGAGAATCAAATGAGGAGCTAAGCAAAGTTTGTTTTGAAAACTTATTGCAAAACCCCGAGTTACTTGACATGATGAGTAGAAGTGATTTGATTCAGTACCGTTCCATTCCTCAACTACCCAAGATGGCATGATAGACACTTCACAGAGTTCACAAGTACCAGGTATGATTTGGAATATCTCTTATGCTCGCTTCATACCTTTGGATACCATGTCTCACCTTGATCTGTTCCCCTTTACTCGGGACGAGCAAAGGTCAAGTGTGGGGGTGTTGTTGACGGCTGTTAAGTGCTACTTTTATGCCGTCAACTCCTGCATAAAATGAATGAAAAGTCATCATCAACACTAGAATAGGGCTTTATACTGACAAGTTCCACGAGTGTAGATGAATATTTGGATGCAGGTGTTTCAGCTCATTAGATGAGAGAAAGCACACCCTATGGATCCAAGCAACCCAGCACCAACCAATGAGAGGCTGCTACATAGGCTTCACATGGATCCATGGACCCATCAAGCAAAGAAGCACAACTCTAGCCAATCAGAAGAGAGCACACGGATCAAAGGGCCCACCAGAGGAGGCAAACCGCCTTAGTTTTGCGCGTACACCTAGGACAGGACCAAGGACCCACTAAGAAGCAACCCAGAGAAAGCTGGGGCCGTTTGGCAGTGAAAAGGGGTCGGCCGACCCACTGGGTCGGCCGACCCTGTCCTGTCGCCATTCGAGCCCAGCTTCCACGTGTCAACTCATGGTGATCTCCTAGAGGCGGTTTGGGGCGTTATCCACTCAGTTACCGCCTTAAACCCCCGGATCATGCTTGGGCCCACAAGAAGCAAGGAGGAAAGCCACTCTCCCAAGGCAAACCATGCCTCCCAAGGGTGCTCACTCCCCCTATAAATAGAAGGGAAGGGGGTAGAGAATAGGACACACAACTCCTCTCCTCCTCTCTCATTTTCTCTCTTGAGAGGAGAGGCTCTCCTCTCCTCCTTCTAGAGTGTAAGTGTGGAGTAGTTGATTAGATCAAAGCTAGGGAGAGAGTGAAAGGGATGTACCTCTACGGATGCTCGTTCTTCAATTAGAGTAAAGTGAGTATTTCTGCATTTTCTATTTAGACCAAAGTGCAAGTGATATGTTCTTGTGTTCTTCACCTGTTCATCATTTAGAGGCACATGTTCTTCACGAACACGCCCCCTCGATCTAGTTGATTAGGTGCACAAGTTTGTATCCTGTTTGTATGACTAGTCTTTTAGAATAAAGTGGATGTGCTTGCATGCTCTAATTAGAATAAAGTCCATTCGTGATTCCTTTCTAACAGTTTATGCTAGGTTGCATGAGTAGTCTTTTTCCTCTACTAGTGCGTACATCCTGGGTTTATGCATTCGTCTATTGCAAGTCGTTCGTATACGTTGGAAGCACAGTACGAGCCCAAGTGCTCTCTTGCATGCCTTTAGTATAAGCTAGTAGTTCCGTAGTTGGGTGAGATCAGTTCTCTTTCGTGGTCGTAGCTCTATTAGTACAGAGTGTCGTAGTCCGTTGGCTACGGTAGTAACCAAAGCGTGGACGTTGTGTCATGCTACCGGTTATCATTCGTTCGGCTTATCCCAAGGTTAGGTAGAGGCAGTCCAGGTGGTGGTGACAGCCCGTCTGGCCCTTGTTGATCCTCCATAGCTGGATATAGTCAGAGCTCCATTCCACATAGATCTGCGTACCGGAGTCGCCTGTTAAGTCAGGGCTAGCGGTACCCTAAGCCAAGTTTTATCTAGAGACCGACCTTTAATCTCATCTATAGTGCTATCTTTAGGAATCCTCTCTATCCTTGCCTCTTATCTGGGTGTGTCCTTGGACTGGCTAGTACGAAGTTAGTGCACACACGTTCCCTTGGATTCGACACCCTTGGAATACTCTGAGGTGAAAGCTACAACGGTATCCGTGCGCTTGCGGATTTATTTCGTGTGGTGCCAAAATACCCAACAATGGGTTTGGGGGGCGAGGCCCCCACAGAAGAAGTGCTCTCAGCCCATGCGGCTGAGCTAGCAAGGTGCCTGTCCGGCCCCTCGGAGCAAACTCCAGAAGACCCTGCTCCTGAGGGGCAGTCAGATGACGCTGAACAGCCAGCCCCCAAGTCGTCGATGGGGGTGGGCGACGACGCAAACGTCGAGCGGCCAGCCCCCGAGTCATTGGAGGGGACGGCCGATGCCGCGGCGGACACCGAGACCCCAGCCCCCGAGTCGCTGGTGGGAGTAGCGAGCACTACGGTGGAGGGGGAGATGGCTGCCCTCGACTCCGAGGAGGCCCCTGCTGCGGCGGCCATCGTGGTGACCGAGGGGGCCGTCCCGATTTCGTCGGTCGCTGCATCGGACGCCACTCCTGCGGAGGTGGTCATCATCCCGGAGTCGCCATCTCTAGTCGCTTCTCCCGTCGTGGTGGTGGACGAGCAGATGCCACCCCCGATATCGAAGGTCGGGGAGAGCTCGAGGGGGCCGGGGCCGACCTCATCGACGGTGGAGGAGGAGATGGGAGTTTTGCCACTCTGGCCGGTGCCCGTCTCACGAGTTCAGACCTCCGTCAGCTTGGATGTCAACGGCGACGCGGAGTTGGCGACCCATCACAACTTGGAGCGGGGCCTGCGCCTGAGCAAACTAGCGCTGCGCCAGTCGGAGCGGGCGATCAGGGAGCTGGTCATGCCCGCCTCGAGGGTGAGTCGTAGTCCTCTTTTTCCACTTTTCTGATTTCCATGCTCATTTTCTTATTTTCTTTGATCGTGAAGTTTACGTGTGGTCTAGGAGCTTGTGGGGTGTTGTGACGACAAGTCACGGGCCTTCGAGGCGCTTCGCGCAGAGAAGACCCAGCTGGAAGCACAGCTGGCCACGACCTGTCTCGTGGCGGCGGCCAGCGAGGTCGACCGGTCATCTGAGCGTGTGACCCTCGAGGCAAAGGCGAAGGCTGTCAAGGACCTCGCAGCCATGGCGCAGGCGGAGAAGGCCGCCCTGGAGGAAAAACTGGCCGCGGCGGAGCAGGCGGTGGTGGAGTTGCGCTCCAACGCCGAGGCCGCTGCCCGTGCCGCCCACCAAGAGAAGACAAAGCTCGAAGCTAGGGCGGGCCGGGCCGAGTCCGACCTCCAGACGACCCACGAGAAGGTGACAGCGCTTGAGGCCCAGGTCGGCAACGTCACCGCCGAGAAGGGCCGTCTTGAGGAAATTGCCCAGAAACGCGAGGATGAGATCATCGGTGAGTTCCTCACGACCTGTTACCTCTGCTTTTTGCTTCTGTGTGGTTACTTAATTCGTGATATCATGTTGTTTTTGGAGTGGACAGCTCTTCGCGTGGCCCGCACCGACTTGGAGAAGAAGGTCACGGACCAGGAGAGTGTCGCAGCCACCCGTCTTGTCGAGAACGAGAAGCTGGTGGAGCTAGCTCGCGAAGCCAATGAGAGACTCAATACTAAGATCCATTTCCCTTCATGCATTTTGCCATCTTTGAATCAGGATGTCTTTTGCTAATATTGACCCCTTTTCCCCTTCAGAGGTCGTGACTGAGCTCGAACAGGAACGGAAAACGCACGGGGAGACCCAGACCAACCTCACGCGGGTGTAGACGATCCGCGACAGGATGGCGGTGGCCATCATCAAGGCGATGGACGACCTTGGGGTTCCCCCCGGCAACATGAAGGATTGCTTGGAACAGGCCGCTGCGACAGCCCGCTAGTAGTCGATGGATGTGGCTCGCGACATCGTCCGCAAGGTGGTGGCCATCTTCCTGTCACATTATCCGGACATGGACAGGGAGCTGCTGGGCCAAGGATGGTGTCCGGGTTATGACAACGATGGGTACGACCGCATCAAGGAAGGCGCCGTCGACTTCACCCGGATTATGATGGGTCACGCCCTCCACGACCTGGGGTTGTAAAGAAGAAAAAACAGAGTCGCCTCGCTGAGGCTTTAAGTTATGCTGATGGGCACTTGTAATAAACTTATGGATCGAGCCCTTGTGGCAGACTCATGGGTCAAGTACCCAATTTTACCTCAAGTTAAGCATTCATTTGTTCGTTAACCTTCCCCCGAGTAGTTAGGGATTTGTGAGCCCGAGCAGTGTATCTTAAGACTTCGCTGGTGGTGTCTTGCTCCGTAGCCGCGGGGGCGTAGGAAACTGGCGACTCGACCGGGCTTAGTTTTGAAGCATTACTACTTGGGCGGGCAGCCCCCGAGTACCTTGGAGAAGGATAGGTGGGTGTGTGTGTTTTTGCAAACAAGAAAACTCTTCGGAGTTCACTTAGACGGTTACCTGGCAACCTTTCGAGGGGGTGAATGATCGACAACTTCAGCTCACGAACTTTGCTCGTGGGTCTTTGTACCGTAGCCGCGGGGGCGTAAGTACTCGGGGCCCAGACGTGCGTAGGTTCGCAATCGCTAGAGTCATCATTCATCTCCCTTTAAGGAGTGCAGGCGTACCGCGATGATCATACGAGAAACCGTAGACGGTTTTTGATCGAAAAAAGATTTCGAAACGTTCAGGGGAGGGGTGTCGTAGTCCCGGGTAGCCCCCGAGCCCATGGACAAGTCAGAGACTTGCCCATGGGATGAGACAAGCATAAAGACATTTTACTCGAGTAAAAACGCAATCTTGAGGAAGATATCATCTCACGAAAAAGAAAGTAGCTCGGAGCTCTTGCATTATCATAAGACGAAATAAAGTGAAATACTTAAGGGTAAAAACGGTGTAGCTATTCTATGTTCCAGGAGTTGGAGATGATCCTGCCATCTTCGTACTTGAGCTTGAAAGTTCCCGGTCGGAGCACCTGGTCGACGATGAACGGACCCTCCCATGGTGGTGAGTGCTTGTGTCGCCCTTCATTACTTTGAACTCGTCAGAGGACGAGGTCGCTGACCTGGAACTCACGTTCCTGTATGTTACGCTCGTGGTAGCGATGCAGAGCCTGCTGATATTGCGCTGAGTGGAGGAGAGCGACACTGCGTGCTTCACCCAGCTGGTCGATGGCGTTCTCGAGGACTACTTGGTTGCCTTCTTCGGTGTAGGCTTGAACCCATGGGCTGCCGTAGTCGATGTCCGTCGGGAGGATTGCCTCCGACCCGTGGACAAGGAAGAAAGGCGTGCAGCCAGTAGCCCGACTTGGCGTGGTGCGTAGGCTCCATAGGACAGATGGGAGCTCTGCGGCCCACGTTGCTCGAAACTTCTCGAGGCGCTTGAAATTCCGCGGCTTCAGACCTTGCAAGATCTTGCCGTTGGCCCTCTCCACTTGCCCATTGGTCCTTGGGTGACTGACAGCGGCCCAGTCCACGCGGATGTTGTTGTCGTCGCAGAACTTGAGGAATTTCTTGCCGGTGAATTGGGTACCGTTGTCGGTGATGATAGAATTCCGAATCCCGAAATGGTAGTTGATGTCGGTGAAGAACGCAACGGCCTCCTCGGAGCGGACATTTGTTATGGGCTTGGCCTCAATCCACTTTGAGAACTTGTCGATGGCGACGAGCACGTGGGTGTAGCCCCCGGGTGCTTTTCTTAGTGGTCCAACCATGTCTAGCCCCCAGACCGCGAAGGGACAAGTGATAGGGATGGTTTGTAATGCTTGCTCCGGGAGATGAGTTTGTCGTACATAAAATTGACAGCCTTCGCAGCTGCGCACGATCCGTGTTGCGTCGACAACCGCGGTTGGCCAGTAGAAGCCTTGTCGGAAAGCCTTCCCGACAATGGTCTTTGGGTCGGTGTGATGTCCGCATGTGCCTGCATGAATCTCCTGTAGCAGCGCCTTGCCCTGGTTGGCCAGGATGCAACACATGAATATGCCTTCAGCGCCCTTTCGACGGAGCTCGCCGTCGATCAGTTTGTACGACTTGGCCATGCGAGCGATCCGTCGGGTTGTCTCCTTGTCGGGCGGCAATTTTCCTTCCACCATCCATTCGAGGATCGGAATTCTCCAGTCAGGGTCTTCGAGGTTGGGCTCTCGTATCTCGTCAATTTCCATGACCTCTTGTGTCGATGGCTCCAGCGGCTTGTCCTCCTCAGAGCAGACAGACGGCTCGTACTGGTCACTGGCGAAGACCCCGTGCGGGATGGATTTCCGATTTGACGCCGCTTTGGCGAGGGTATCTACGGCCTTGTTGTACTCATGCCGTACATGATTGAGCTCCAGCCCATGAAACTTCTCCTCCAACTCGTGCACCGCCCGGCAGTATGCAGCCATCTTCGGACTTATACAGTTTTTCTCCTTCATTACCTGCCCCACGACCAGATCGGAGTCCCCCCTGATGTCGAGGCATCAGATTCCTAACTCAAGGGCGACCCAGAGACCGTTGATGAGTGCCTCGTACTCTGCGACATTGTTGGAGGCCGCAAAGTGTAGTCAGACTATGTACTCCATTCGCACGCCCAGAGGCGAGATGAATACAAGTCCGACCCCGGCTCCTTCCTTCATGAGGGATCTGTCAAAGTACAAGAGCCACGTCTCGTGCTCGATGGGAGCAGGGGGTGTCTAGATCTGCGTCCATTCGACGACGAAGTCAGCCAATGCCTGCGACTTGATGGCGGTGCGGGGCGCATACTTGATGTTCTGTCCCATCAACTCGAGGGCCCACTTAGCAATTCTTCCTTCCGCCTCCGGGCTCTGTATGATTTTGCCAAGCGGGTACTTGGACACCACCGTGATGCGGTGCGAGTCGAAATAGTGCTGGAGCTTCCGCTTAGTGAAGAGGACAGCATAGATCAACTTCTGGATCTGCGGGTATCGCGTCTTTGAGTCGGAGAGGACTTCGCTCACAAAGTAGACGGGGCCCTGTACTTTCTGCATTTTCTCGGGCTCGTCTCGCTCGACTACTAACACTGCGCTCACGACCTGGGTCGTTGCGGCGATATATAGGAGCATCGGCTCTCCCTCCGCTGGTGCGGTGAGCACTGGTGGGCTCTCGAGTAGTTTCTTGAGCGAATCGAGTGCCTCCTGCGCTTCAGGCGTCTACTGAAAATGCTCTGACTTCTTCATGAGCTTGTATAGTGGCAGGCTGCGTTCACCTAGTCGAGCGATGAATCTGCTGAGGGCTGCGAGGCATCCGGTGACGCGTTGCACTCCCTTCAGATTTTTTATGGGCCCCATGTTCGTGATCGCAGAGATCTTCTCGGGATTGGCTTCGATGCCGCATTCTGACACGACGAAACCGAGTAGCATGCCCCTGGGGACCCCAAAGACACACTTCTCAGGGTTCAGCTTCACGTCGTGCTCCCTCAGCTTCTCGAAGACCGCCGTGAGCTCAGGGATCAGGTCGCCCACCTTCTTCGACTTGACCACAATATCATCTACATAGGCCTTGATTAGCCATCTGATGAGATCTCCAAAGACATGTCGCATGCATCTCTGAAACGTGGCTCCTGCATTCTTCAACCCGAAAGGCATGGAAACGTAGCAGTACGCGCCAAACGGGGTGATGAATGAGGTTGCGAGCTGGTTGATCATATCCATCGCGATCTGATGGTATCCGGAGTAAGCGTCAAGAAAACAGAGGGTTTCACACCTAGCCGTTGAATCGACTACCTGATCTATACGCAGCAAAGGGAATGGATCCTTTGGACATGCCTTGTTCAGGCTCGTGTAATCAACACACATCCTCCATTTTCCATTCTTCTTCTTAACGAGTACAGGGTTTGCTGACCACTCGGGGTGGTATACTTCACGAATGAACCCTGCACTAATGAGCTTCTTGATCTCCTCACCAATAGCCTTGCACTTGTCGAAATTAAAGCGGCGCAGACGCTGCTTGATCGGCTTCGAGCCGGGCTTAATGTTAAGCTTGTGCTCGGCGACCTCCCTTGGAATCCCCGGCATATCAGAGGGTTTCCATGCGAACACATCGAGATTCGCGCAGAGGAAGTCGACGAGCGTGCTTTCCTAGTCGGAACCGAGCGCCGTCCCGATACGGAGCGTGCGGCCGTCATCGGAGACGGGCACCTCCTTGGCGTCCTTGGCGGGCTCGAAAGAGCAGGCCGCTCGCTTGGACGACTAAGGGATTTCTTGGTCCTCGGAGGGGGGCTCAGCGGCGAGCTTCTCAGACCGGATCAGTGCTTCAGCGAACTGGAAGCACTCAGCATCGCATTCGTACGCGTGCTAGAAAGTTGTACCTGCCGTGATGATGCCTTTCGGTCCGGGATCTTCAGCTTGAGGTACGTGTAGTTGGGGACGGCCATGAACTTAGCGTAAGCTGGCCTTCCGAGTATCACGTGATACATCCCTGGGAACCCTACCACTTCGAAGGTGAGGGTTTCCTTTCGGAAGTTGTTCGGAGTTCCGAACGTGACGGGCAGATCGATCTGCCCGAGGGGGACTGCCTCCATCCCGGGTACGACCCTGTGGAAAGGCATCGTCGACGGCTGCAGTCGGGACCACGGGATCCCCATGTCGTCCAAGGTCGACATGTAGATGACGTTGAGGCCGCTGCCTCCGTCCATCAGTACCTTGTGCACACACTTGGTGCCACACAAGGGTGACACGACTAGCGGGTAGCTGCCCGGTCGTGGTATGTGGTCGGGATGATCGTGCCGGTCAAATGTGACCGGCGTCTCCGACCACTTCAGGTACATCGGGGTTGCGTGCTCAACTTGGTAAACTTCTCGCTGGATCAGCTTCTCCTGGCGTCTTGGTGGCCGCACCTCTGAATCCCCGAAGATCATCATAACAGCTCCACCTTCGTCGTTGCCCTTGTCCTTCCCTCCATCACTGGCCGGAGCAGTGTTTCGCTTTTTCAGCATATCAGAGAGGTAGGACTTCATCAAATTGCAGTCCTTGAAGGCGTGCTTGACCGGGCCCTCGTGGTTGGGGCACGGGGCCTCCAACAGCTTCTTGAAGTGATCCTTCGGTGGGTCATTTCTCGGTTTTGCCGCCTTTCGGTCGATAGCAGCCACCAAGGTGTCGTCGCGGTATCTCTTGTCTTTATTCTTCTTTTTCTTGTTGGTTGGTGCGGACGGACCGTCGTCGACTTTGACCAGCTGCTTCCCCTTGCTAGTACCGGGGCTAAGTGTTGGGCCAGCTTCTTCCCCGTTGGCGTGGTCGGTCGTGATGTCGAGCAGCTCCCGAGTAGATAGCGGCTTCTGTCACCCGATCCGGTGGATCAGCGTGGCACACGTGGTGCCGTTCTGGAAGGCTGAGACAATGTCTGCGTCGGTGGTGCTAGGAAACTCGGTGCATCGCTTGGAGAAGTGCCAGATGTAGTCGTGTAGACTCTCACCCTTCATTTGCTTGTAGTTTCGTAGGTCCCAGGGATTCCCTGGTCGGGCGTACGTGCCCTGGAAGTTGCCGATGAAGGCGTCACGTAGCTGCGACCAGCTGTCGATTTGGCCTCGTGGTAAGTGCTCGAGCCACGTGCGAGCCGAATCCGCGAGATGTAGCGGGAGATTCTTGATGATGAACAGGTCGTCCCGCGCTCCGCCGGCGTTACACGCCAGCCGGTAATCTTCTAACCAGACACTGGGGTTGGTTTCACCATCGTACTTGGGTACGGAGGTCGGAGCCCTGAAACGCGAAGGGAAACGGGCATTGCGCACATTCTTCCCGAAAGCGCAAGATCCCTGAGCATCAGGTGAGTTGCTCCGGCTTCGATCTTCGTCGCTATCGTAACGGCCGCCGTGCCTCCGACTGTACTCCTTGCGAGGTTGTTGCTCGTAGTCGTCGTCTAGGCCCACGTCCACCCTCCGCCGCGCCTTGATGGTGTCGCACGCGTCACGGTGAGGACCCAAGCGACTCTTGACCGGTACGTTGACTTCCTCAGACCGTCGCGGCTGCTGTGATGGTGCCGCAGGTTGTCGTGGCTCAGAGTGCCCGGGACCTTGCGAGCCCCGCTGACGAGAAGCGGAGCTCTCTGCCTACTGCACGGCGGCAGTCTCGAGGAGCGTCTTGATCTGTTTATGCATCTCCTTCTCTTGAGGTGTGGCGGGCTCTAGGATCTTCCGGAGAAGAACTGCCGCTGCTGCCAGATTTTGCGACGCCCTTTTGAAGACGGGCGTGCCGTCAATGACGTTTCGATCGTCGTTGATGATGCGTTGCTGGACGTCCCTTGCGCGTACGCGAGCGGGAGTCGGATTCGGATCCTGCCCGAGTTGTTGGTGGAGCTGGGCTCGTTCGTCGTCGAGCTGGCGCTGTGCATCCTCCAGCTCATCTAGTCGGGCCCGTTGTGCGGCGCCTTTGGGCGGATCTCGCGCCTCGGCCGCGCTGTCCGCCATTGAGCTGTGGGCGGAATGGACCGCCCCATCCGGGGTGTGGGCCGATGCTGGTGCCACCGGGGCGTTGGCAACGACGAAGCACTCGCGTGAAGGGTCATAACCCCCGTCGTCGGAGTAGTCGAAGCAGTAGTCCGCCGCCGTTTGGAAACGACGGAGGGCGCCAGCGTCCCGAAGCCCCGCATAGTCCCACTCTGAGCCCAGGATGTCATCCGTGCTGTCGGAGTCGAGGTATTGCTCGTCGGGCGAGGTCGCCGGGAGCCCCATATTGCACCAGAGGTGATGGCTGGGGTAGTTCTCATACACGGCCAGGTCTGTGCCTGACGAAGAGGAGTATGCCGCCGCGTAGCATGTCCCTCGGGAGAGAGACGGCTTCGGCGCGCTCTCTCTGGCGATGCGCTCTATCGAGTCTGACGGCAGGGAGTCCTCTGCCGCGTCGGTGGTCCGCGGTGCGCCAGCCTCGACCCGTGGAGGGGAGCTGGCACACGCCGCCCTGCGTCGGTCCGCCTTGTCCAGCTTCGAGCGCTAGCCTGATCGCCTCTTATGTCGGGGTGAGCGCGTCGCGGCAGTCGGAGCGGGAGCTGGGGCGGGCGCGTCAGTGGTCTCGTTGACGAGGTGCATGAGATAGCCGTCTCCAGTCGTCTGGAAGTTCAGGCTCTCGAAGCGGATCTCAAGCCCAGCCTGGAGCGAGTCCGGTGATCCCATGGGGGAGTCCATCAGCGGTGGCTTGGCGATGGCTTCCGTCGAAGCAAACGATGGGAGGGCCGTGCGGACCCTAAAAAGAACGTCGAAAACACGCGAAGGCCCCTACCTGGCACGCCAACTGTCGCGGTTTGTTACCGTCGGCAAGTAAATTTATAAGAATGTGTGTACTGATCCGCACGGTAGCACAAGAGACACTCGGGATTATACTGGTTCGGGCCTCCGGAGAGTAATACCCTACGTCCAGTCTGAGAGGGGGTGTTCTTTATGCTCGGGAGTTTGTAGTAGGGGATACAAACAAGGCGGGAGAGGGTCTTCAAGCCCAAGTCCCTAGCGTGTGAGTGGTTCTTGTAGCAGGGTTCTGCGTATGTGCTTGCGTGAGTGTTTGTGGGGGTGTATGAGATGAGATATCGATACTAAGTGCGTGTGGGGGTGGAAACGAACGTGTCTTGCAAGTGTTCCTGCCCTTCCCTTTTATAGTCACAAGGGAGAGGCTCAGGGGGTTACATCGAGGGTGTAAGCTGGTCTACAACGTAGGGTGTCCTCCTTCTGCGTCCGGCTGTCAGGAGCAGTGGCGAAGAACTGTACTCCGGGTGACGGTGTAGGTCTTTCTTGAGTCGTGCGTCCCAAGTAGCCGCCCCGGGGCCCTCCGCACCCTTCTCTAAGTAGTTAGTCGGGTACAGGAAGCAGGATTCGTATCCTGATCCTGTCAGTGGATCAGGGGCTTGTCCTTTCCAGGTACTGTGGAAATGGAGTGGTCTGTGCCACGGTGATCGAGGGATAGGTGACGGCTCACACTGTGTCATTCGTGGCACAGCGTTTCCCGTGCTGTCCGTAGTACGATATGTTTTGCCCTGTCTGAGGAGCGGCAGGCGGATCCGCTTTCTGACACCAGATCGACCTAGTTAGGGTGGACCGACGCGGAGAGGTCGGCACGTGGCGAGCGGGGACGCGCAAACGGACCCGCGGGTAGTAGCCCCCGAGCCCACAGACAAGTCGGAGACTTGTGCGTGGGGTGAAATGTCAAACTCCTGGGTTTGGGGAAGTTTTGCTGCTTACCGCGCCATGCGCATCGTGGGGTGACTAGCGGTGATCTCGTGCCGGTTGCGAGATCTGTGGGTCCCGCTCTTGATGACGTGGCGGCGCGGTCGTGGGCGGCGGGCAGTAGTGGGCGCGTCTTTTGAGGGGTGACACTTCGACGGGTGGAGGACGTGGCCCGAGGCGGCCCAGGCATTAACTGCTGAGGGGGTAATCATTTCCCCCCCCCCTTATACCGCGGCCGCCAGCCAAAATTTCCCCTTCCGCTTCCTTGTGCACTCCGCCGCCGTCGCCACTACCTTTGCCTCCGCACCCTCTGCGCGTAAGCCACCGAGCTCTTCTCGCTTTCCGTCGCAAGCTAGCTCCTCCCGCCGCCGCCACCACGGCCGACGGCATGTCGAACTAGTCGTCCTCAACGGTGACCTGGTCCAAGCTTGGCCGCCTCGCCTCCGATGGCATGCTGCCGCCACTGACCGAGGCGGAGGAGTGGAAGGTTCCCGGACTGGAGCACCGCCCTCAGCCCCCGGAGGACTACGTGGTCTCGTTCGTGATCTCCCACGAGCGCGGCTTCTCCGTTCCGGCAGGGCGGTTCATCCACACCGTCCTCGAGGAGTACGGCCTTGAAGCTTTGTGTGAAGGGTACTTGGGACAGGGAGCCCATTGGGACCTGTTCTGGTACTTCTACAAGTTTGTCTGCGTGAAGGACGAGCGCACCGCGGCGGTGATTGGGTGCGCCGGGCTCCGCGGGAAGCAGGGGAGGATGGACTAGTACATCCCCACCAGCCTGACAAGCTCCAACAACGGGTGGCACCGGGATTGGTTCTACCTCAAGAACGATCCCGAGAACCCACTTCCCCGGTTCACCAACCGTTGGTATGACCGGGCGCCGGCGAAGTGGAGTTACGGGCCAGAGAAGAAAGATCGGCCCCGGTTCCTCGACGACGCCCTCGGCGCCCTCAAGATACTCTGCGACAACGGGGTGAACATCATCACCCTGATTGGCGGCTACCACGCTAGAGGGGTCGTCCCGCTTCGCCGTCGCGCTCTGCGCCTGTCAGATGACGGAGGACCGAGCTCCCTTCTTGGGGATGGTGACGGCGAACCCCCTGCCCTCGATGGACGAGGTCCAGCGCCGGGTGTCCCAGGCCACTGGGGTCACTCATCTGTTCTGGCCGCCGCCGAACGCACTGCCGATGCTTCCTTCCCCGGTCACCACGACTCTGGTACGCTTCTCCCGACTTCTTTTTGATTCGTTTTCTGTGACTGTGGGTGATGATTCTCTTGTGTTTGCGCAGATGGGGGTTGTGCGCATCCTCGCCTCGCGTCCCCCGCTGGAGGAGGACCGGACGCTCACTCGAGAGCTAGCCGCGCGGCAGCAGCGGCGGCCCATGACGGAAACAGGTCGGACCCTCAAGTACTCGGGGGGCCTAATACTCGTTGTATTAGCCGCCAAAGTATGCCGTACGTGGGTCCGTACTGCGTTTTTTAGAGGTCCTGGTGGGCCCTGGTCCATGGCCTCGTCACATTAGGATCGTATGCTCAGCCAGCAATAGTGTTTGTTGAATCAAACTATGTGTGAAATATATTCTTCGCCAAATTGGTCAATTATATTGGATAATACAGTTTGTCTCTTCCAAACTCTTGTAAAAAATCATATAAATGTAACGGAGTTTTGAGTAGAAGGAACATGAAAATTCAGAACTCCATTGGTTTTCTAGCAAAAGTGCAGAGATTCATTGAGTATGACAAAAATGCTAAAGACTATACATCACCGGAGCGACAAAAAAAAGTATGCCAGTGGGACCCACATATCAGTTACTTCTTCCTCCTCCTAACAGTCGTCGCGCTTCCTCTTTGACCTTCGGGTTAGAGCGGCGCAGGGTGGCGGTGGGAGCCGCCGGAGACGGTTGAGGGCAGCGCAGGGGCTTCACGGCTCGTCGTCGGTATGGTTAGGGTTAGGAGTTTAGGGTTTCGAGTTGTTGGGGGTTGGGTCTCCAATAACCTTCGGCTGTGGAGGAAGGACCTTGGGTGGTGGCAGACTAATGGTGGCGACGGGTTGTGGGTAGGACGGCGGAAGCCGCTGATCGTGGGTGGTAGAAGACAATCAGTGAGCGGTGGAGGAGGCGGGAGAGTGATGACGAGCTCCCAGTTTCGACAGAGCCAGGTTCGGGTGGCATCGTCCGGCGGTGCCGAATCCGGCGGCGGGGGCTGTCGGAGACGGGGGATGAGGGTGGTGCGGGGGCAACCAGAGGAGTAGGATAGGAATAGAGACGACAGCGGGAGGAGGAAGGCGGTCGCCGACGTGGTCAGAGAGGGGAGCGGCAAAGCGAGGTCTGAGATTGGAGGGGTGGCTCAGGGAAGAAGAGGATCCCCTCCTATGGCCTTGGTGGGCCGGCGTGATGCTGGGAGTTTTTGTCCCTTCGGCAACAATTAATCGCGCCCAACAAAAATAGAGTAGAATTAAAAGTTCTCATAAATTTGAAAAGCAATTAGTATTTGATCGTAGCAACGCACGGGCATGTTGCTATTGATGATAAAGTTCCAACTTTGAGCTTCTATTAAAATTATTTAACTCCAACATATAGCTCAACAAATGAGAGTACATGTTCACTAATGTTCATAGATTTCATTTTGCTACTGTAAAACTAAATTTTAGATGTAAAGTTGCTCAGAAATAAATTTAAAAAACAACTAACTGATGTTGTTTCAGACTTCACTCATTATCTAAATTTTCAGATTGTGAATAGTAATCTCTAGTCATCAACTTTGAAGATTTAATTAAGATGCTCAGTGACTGAATTTAACTTCCAAAGTACTTCGCCGCCATGCTGCCTTTCTGCCACGGCCTCGTCGCGCCGCCTTGCCGCCATCGTGTCGCTTCGCCGCGCGCCCCACGGAGATGATTCACGCGAAACCCTACGTGCGCGCGAGCCGGCTGCCGGCGTGCCGCGTCCCTACGTGCGCGAGCCTCGCAGGGGCAGGGGCGTGCGCGAGCGCGCGAGCCGAGCCGAGCGGCGCGCGGGATGCGGCCGATCCAAACAATCGTGAAGCGCCACGAGGGGGTGTGCGCACCGAGCCCGCAGCGCGCACCGAATTATTTTCCGGTTGTGGAGGCCAGGGTTCGAACCCCAGCTGCACCCTTCCACGTTTACTTTTAGTTAGTGGGGTCGGTGCCAATTATTTTTTTCAATTCGGATCCGGTTCCGGTTCAAGGGGTGCTGGCCGGTTTTACAGCTTGTTGTTCCAGCCGGTTCGCTCTTTTTTTAAATCAGGCAAAAACAATTCTTACTTTAATATTAAGTAGAAATTTACATTTAATACTTCTAATTAACCTTTTAGCATCAGATGGAAGTATGGAACATAACCTATAATTATTATTGTAGGTACCAAACGCCCACTTAGTGGGGGCTTCATGAAGATGAATAAGAGTTGAAACTATTTGACCTCATGATGGTAGATTTAAAAATGTTGCAATATTTTTTTAAAAATGTTAACAAATATTTTTATCAAGTTGGATCAACACTTATTTGAAAAAATTGGGCCAACATTTTTTTAAATAGTTGCACAAACATTTCATTAGAGAAAAAGTTAGATCCAACATTTTTTAAAATTGTTGCACCAACAATTTCATTTCAATATCATTTTTTTAAAAATATTTGAACATTTTATTAAAAATAAAATCAACAATTTTTCAATCTTCCCTCTAGCTCCAACGACCTCTGTGACCGGCCGACCAGCAATAGCAAGGCAGTGCGATGGTCCACGAGCAACGAGCGTGAGGTCGGAGAGCCTGTGGCGGCCGGCGAGCCTAAGGCCGGCACAGGGATGGGAGGTGGCGGAGCACGAGGCCGGTGTGGCCGGCTACGCCTCCATAGCAATCATGTGCGAGCAATGTTTTCTCCCATACAACACATGGACATAGAGCCTCGCAGTCACAAACCATCAGCGGCGGTTAAGTCCGTCGATCGGTCAGCGACGGCCCCATGACAATCATGTACGAGTAATGTTTTCTCTCGTTGCAATACACGGGCATAGAGCCTCGTTGTCACGAGCCTCGGGCGGTTGTCAAGCCCGAGACCAGCACGAGGCTAGGAAGCGGGAGCCGCCGAGGCGGAGTGCGAAGTGAGCAGGGGTGTGTTATTATGGTTGTGAAGATCCAAGGATGCGTTATCGGAAATGCTTGGGCTCTGACGTCCGTACGTGCGTCCTCTGTCAGGACAAGTGGCGTGGCCAATTCTCCTCCACGCACGTGAATCCTTATCTCTTTTCAACCGCCCACTCCCGTGACTCCCACCGCATCTCTCTCTCCCTCACCCTCTCTCTCGCTCTCCTCTGCGACCTCAGCGGCGACGCTTCGGGGGCGGCGGGGGGAGCTCCTACCGCCGCGGTGGGCACACGCACGGTGGGGAGCTCTTGCCTCCTCCTGTGTTGGGATTTTTTGTTTTTGATGTTGCAATTGTTGTATATTGGTGTTGCAACAATGTTCTTGCCATGTCGCGATCGATCGTCTTCATGTTGCAATCATTTGTCTTCATATTGCTATCGTTGTGAATATGTTGCATCAGTGTTCTTGGCATATTGCGGATGCTGTGTTTGAATGTTGCGGATGTTTTTTCGAATGTTGTGAAATTCTTCTTCATGTTGCATGCAACATGACTTGATGTTGCGGCGGGTTTTTTTGCTACGGTACTTTTTTGAGTGCTACAGTATTTGATCTGACGTTTGCAGTGTCTCGATCTGATGGCTGCGCAGCCATCCGGAAAATTGATTCCCTCCAGACGTAGGAGCGCTAGCACTTCCCATGAGTTATTTACACGAACTAGTAAAGTGCACGTGCGACACGCACGTGTTTTTTAAAAAATTAACAAATTGAATGACTACAAATAGGTTAGAAGGACCATACGATTTTCAAAATCATCTTCACCATTTCTGTTCTCAATGTATACACATCACAATCTCCTTTGACCTTCATGCTAAATCTCTAGTCTTTCTACTGTGGAAAGCAATTGATCTAAATTCCTCGAAAAAAAGAATGATATGAATTAGACGATCGTGCTGCAACTACAATGACTGTCAGCAAGTAGGTGTCCAGTCATGATATGCATTATAGTCAACAAAATGTAGAAGAGAGACAATAGAGTGTTGTGCGGAAAGGGATCTCATGTATGTCCAAGGTTAGGCTTAAGAAACAGCTATTGGACATAACTTATTTAAAAACTAAAACAGATATATCAATTTGTCTTTACCTTGATAAGTTTCTGAAACTGACACAGAAGCTCATTTTTAAATAGCACTTCTTGCTACTATAAAAAAGAGTCTATGCAAATGTGTGATACAAAACCAGTTTTATTTTTGCGACTTAATTCAAAACCAGCTTGAGATAGTGCAATTTTTTTACTTTTTCCATTGCTGTTACCTTAATTGGTGTTCAAGAAGAACAATGCCCAGTTCTTCCCCACTATATGCATGTCAGTTGCATCAAGCAAAAGGTGAAAATATTAATAATCTCAATTCAGTTAAAACAATAGTTACTCCTTCATTCTTCAGTTGATATCCAATAGCCACTAAACAAATTCAATGAGACACTTTGTAAATCATGAATTAGCATAAGAAAATAGCTGAAAATTCCACCATAAGAAAACTATGAAGATATAAAAAATTATAAATTAGCACCGGCCAACATTCCACCAAATTCTGTAAAGAGTAAAATGCATGGGCGGTCCTCAAACTTGCGTTGATGTGTCATGTTGGTCCACGAACTCACAAAGTGTGTCACCGAGGTCCCTAATTGTTGTTCGGGTCCCATTAAGGTCCAGTCGGGTGTCAAAAGATGATTAGTGTTGGCGTGGTATGCCAGCGTGGCCTGCGCCGCGCCAGCCTTCGGGTCTAGGGAAGTAGGGCGCCGCGCCGCCGTTCATGGGCTGGGCAGCTCTTCCCCGGCCGCGCCCGCCGCGTCGTCCGTAGTGCCAAGCGAAGAGGACCCGTTCATGGACTGGGCGACTGAGAGCGAGGGAAAGAAGAGGATCTGGGCGGCGGCGTCTGAATCGCAGGAGGGGAGGCGAGTGGACGCGTGCGGTCGGGTGGGTGCCAGTGGGGGTGATTTGCAAAAACGCTGAGATTAATGGGGACCGGCGGGCGTTTATTTGGAATTTTTTCCCACCTCTATCTTTATCCGTCGGATGGGGATCCAAGGGCTCTTATTGAAGTTTGTATAGTTTGCACAGGATGGCTCGTTTGCATAGGATACGTTGCCTATATCTAATGACCCAGTCGATAGATCATAAAAATTCACAAGTCACCATCGACGACTAATATACTCCCTCTTTTTCATATTACTTATCGTTTTGGCTAGATACATTCTTTTTGCTATGCATCTAAATATATATACTTATGTCTAGATACATACAAGAAATGTAGCTAGAAAAAACAAAACTACAATTAATATAAAACGAAGGGAGTATATCGCTAACACTCAAGGCGCTCTTTTCAGAATTGAAAAGTGTGAATTTATTCGGAAACAAGCCAACATATTAATTGTAGATGATACATTGTAGTATTCAGTTATTATCTCTTAAAATGACTTGTTTTTTGACGGTGAAAATGATTTAGATTTTTTTTCACGAAGGGCAAATTCTGAATTTCATCATAAATTTATAACGAAATTACAAAGCAATCTGTATTTCTAAAATTGATTTGGATATAATGATATCTTTTTTAAGGGTGTAAAGTACAAGGTACTTGGAAGTAGACGTGAGTACTTTCTTTTCTTATCTTTTTATAAAAAGATCAATAAATTTTACATAATTAAAAGGGTATCATAGTAATTTCTTAAGTTATAGAATATGGAACTAAGCTACTTTTAAAAGATGACTGTTTTTTGTGTACTTCTTGGTACATGTTAATACTTCCATTGTTATATTTTTGTCGGATTGATGACTCTTATTAATTTCAAGCAGAACGACGACAATGGTCAACATGTGACTTTATAATCAGGTCAAAATGAATGAACTTTATAACCAGTGCAATGCAAATTCTCACCACCAACTATTTCGTTGACTGCACGCACGCAGGGCCACAAAATGACGGTAGTTGAAGCTGACGGGCACTACGTGAAGCCGTTCGTGGTGACGAACCTCAACATCTACTCCGGCCAGAGCTACTCCGTGCTCATCACCCCCGACCAGGACCCCAACCGCAATTACTGGCTCGCCTCCCACGTCGTCAGCCGCAAGCTCGGCACCGCCATCCTCAGCTACCTGGGCAGCCGGCACCCGCCTCCGACGCGACGATGCCCCCCATGGGCCCGTCCTGGAACGACACTATGTACCGGTTTAAGCAGAGCGTGGCGACGGTGGTGCACCCGGCGCACGTCGAGCCCCCGCCGCTGCACGCCGACCGCACCATCCTCCTCCTCAACACCCACAACAGGATCGACGGGCGCACCAAGTGGGCGCTCAACAATGTGTCCTTCACGCTGCCGCACACGCCTACCTAGTGGCGATGAAGAACGGGCTCCTCGGTGCTTTCGACCAGCGGCCTCCGTCGGAGACGTACGCGCACAACCAGAGCTGCAGCATATACGATCCGCCGCCGAACCCGAACACGACGGCCAGCGACGGGCTGTACCGGCGGCTACAGTTCGGCTCCGTCGTCGACGTTGTGCTGCAAGAAAGCCAACATGCTGGATGTCGAGGACGGCAGCTAGCAGCGCTGATGTCGCGCGATAAGATTGATCACGTGTACGAGCGACTTTCACGTGGGGCTGCCACGTCTGCTGGTTAGGCGTCGCAGGGTTGCCGTGGAGGGGAATCTGGGAGCAGTACAAGTACAACAAGGGTGGGTATAACAGACGTGGGTTCCGCGGGGTGGGCCCGACGTGGGTACATGAGTGGGTACGATGTGGTTGGGTGACAAAAATATTATAATTTTGGCAGAAACGCTCTCCAAATTGCGATTTTTGTCCTTTCATAGTCTTTGCACCCTATCTAGTTCTAAAAACATATGACGGGTGGGTCCGGCGTGAGAGGTACGGCGGACCCGAATTGAGTGAGAATTGTTTTCACTCTTTATAGTATAGATTTCAAACGGTGGAATATTCAACCCTATAGGAACTTCATGATATATAGGATTCCCGGTTTCTAGTTCAACACTTCAACTAAATGTATGAAAATGGGCCGCAAGGCGGAGCCTCCCAGATTTAGGACAAAAAAATCTCGCTCCAGCACTTGATTTGGGCCTGACCGGACAGCCAGACCCCCACCCAGCCCGGAGCAAATCCTTAAAATGAGACTCCCCCTTCGAGAAGCCATTAGAAGGAATCCCCAAAACCCGAATCCCACATTCCCACCCCACCAGCAACCGCAACGGCTTGTTCGCCGCCTCGCCTCTGCTCCGCCTCCCCCCACCGCCACGGCACCACCAAGCCCCTCACCCCCTCCTCCCCAGTGAAGTCGTCTCCAGCAGTGGCGGAGCCACCAGTGTGGCGAGCCATGGCGGCCGTCACACCTGTCCGCCGGCAAACACCTTCTGTCCTTGCAAACTCCCTGTTGTCTCTGGATGTTGCAGTCTCTGGGAACTGATTGAACTGAACGGTAAATTAGAATGTAGACTGACGCAGCTTATCAAGCGGCGTCGCCTTGTGCCTCCGTCATTTGTCCTCTCGCCTCTTGGTTTTCTGATCTTCTGTCTATCCGTTCACACCAAGTCCGTCAAGTGCAGTCTCGGCGTCTCGCCTCGCGGTCGCTGCCTCGACCAATTTGGCATGGAAACAGGCACTCGGTTTCCTTCCACCTAAAGGCTCCTCTCACTTCTTCTCCCCCGCCTCCTCTCGGGCCCCTCCCCTTCTCCCCGCCGGCGGCCTCGCCGGCGGCGAGAGGGGCTGGGACCCCTCCCATCTGGTAGATCTGCTCCTTATCTAGATTTTTCTTTTCGTAGTTTCTTCAGTGCCTTAGTGCTTGCGCCTTTATGGCATCGTCCCTACCGATGTTTGCTGCCCTCGTCGCCGGTGTCATCGCCGCTGAGGTCTTCCTCGGAGGCTTCTCCACCGCCGTCGTCTCCGATGAACTTCAGGTCAGCGGTAATAAAATAAACTCCCTATCTTGCTTCCCCTCTTCCCCCGTCCGCCTTCTCTCCCTCCGACACTACTGCTGGAGCATTCCCCTGGCAACCTGTGATCCGGTTGGCCTGGAGGTGGTGCATCGGATCTTCCCATGTGTGGTTCTGGTCCTGGAGACCTCAAATCAGCAGTTGTTCTGATCTCGTCCGTTGAACGTGCTGTTTTGTTCTTGCCTCTTCTACCGCTGCCTCCTCTAGTGTTTGGATCGAAGTTTGTTCTGGTGCTCCTTGCATCAGTCTTCTCCAGCTCCTCTGGCCAGGGATCCCTACCTGGTTCGATGGTTGTTCCAATGCTCTCTGCAGCATCGTCGAACACGTCGACCGCTCCCAGCCTTCGCCTCCGCCCCCGCCTGCTCCCTTCACCAAGCAACACAGCGTCATCCAACATCGAGCTCGCTCAACATCCTCCGCCATCGACTCGGCAGCGAACCTCCCCCCGGATCCGTGGACGATGACTTCATACCCGTCGGCGTCAGTTTCTACCAAATCTTTGGTTCTCCGACGAAGTTCCTCCTCGACGTCGTCCACGATCTCTTCAAGCCTACGCTAGGCGAGGCCCTTCCACGACTACGGCTCCAAGCGTCTGCGACGCTGCTGCAGCCGTCCGCCGGCGACCTGCTCTCCGGTGGTGGATTTGGATTTGTGTCCTTCAAGAACCTCGATGTAATAGGCCTTTTTGTTAAGGGCCTCTTTGTAAATCTGCTGCTTTAATGAAATATCTGGTTTGTGTAAAAAGAAGATATTTAAAGAACTTGATGTATATAATCATGAAGCGCCTTCGAACCTTAAAACATAGAAGAATGTATCTTTTTCGAACATCTCGTCGTACTTATTGTTTTTATAGTATGTTCATCTCACTATTCACTTATTAATGTTTGAAACTTTTCATACAATTGTGATTCATATAATCTCTAGTACTCCCTCTGTCTCACAAAGAGTGTTCGTTTAGCTTTCAAATTTTGTCCCACCGTAAGAGTATTCATTTACTATCTTGTAGTGAAACTAATCTAATTAAAGCAACACTCATCTCAATTAAAGAAGTACATTGAGGCAATGAAATGATCAGTGATGTTTTTTCTCTGGTTCTAATGCACTGCATTTATTCAGATTCCAGAAAACCAAGCATAGTAATTAGGCCAGTCTCGGTGGAGTTTCATAGCATTAAATTTGCTGGCGTGACGAAGAGAGAGAATGAAAGTGTTTCATAGAATGTGAGGAGAGTTTCATCCCATGAAACTTCACGGGCATAATTACCTAGTTTTCAGTTTAGGTAACTGTGCCCATAAAACTTGCACTGAGACTGACCTTAGAGGTAGTATGGTCACTTGTCACAACTACTAGTGTGTCCAAAATTTCTAAACGAACAGTCTTTATGGGATGGAGGGAGTATATGTATTCATATTTGATGATTATATCTAGAATTAGTAGTAGTAACTTTGCCATAGCTAAATTTTGATTATGGCTCCGCCACTGGTCTCCAGGTTCGACGACGGGAGGCAAGGAACACATGGGATTCATGGTGTTCCAGCTGAAGCAGATTCCAGGTGTGCTTTGGTTGTGCGCTGGGTGAAATCTGTCTAGCAAAAGGTTTTTCTAGGAATTTTGATTTATTTACGAAATTGATTGATATGAAATCTGGCTTAAACTTGATAAATGCATAGTAAATTCTAGAAAAAATGATAAAAATGTGAAACTAATTTTCTTGATTCTGTTGTGACCTATGCTATGTGTGAAAAATGATTGTTCTGGTGAAATGACTCATTTGTCCCTGGTATAAATCCATGTATGATAAATAGAGTTTTGTGTGTAATATTTTTATGTGAATACAAAAGGTGTGCTTTGGTTGTGCGCTGGGTGAAATCTGTGTAGCAAAAGGTGTTTCTAGGAATTTTGATTTATTTACGAAATTGACTGATATGAAATATGTCTTAAACTTGATAAATGCATAGTTAAATTGTAGAAAAATGATAAAAATGCGAAACCAATTTTCTTGATTCTGTTGTGACCTATGCTATGTGTGATAAATGATTGTTCTGGTGAAATGACTCATTTGTCCCTGGTGTAAATCCATGTATGATAAATAGAGTTTTGTGTGTAATATTTTTATGTGAATACAAAAATCATGAAAACTCAATAGTAGAGTAGTCTGGTTGTATATTAGCTTGTGTCAAATTTTCATGTCCAGAAACCTTATGTTGGTACATAAATAAATTCCTCACCATATTGCCATGCTTTTATGTTTATAAATAATTTCTCTGTTATAAAATCTTGATAAATTCGTGTTAGATATTCTATCAGTAACTTAACCATTGTATGTCTTGTTCATGTCCAGTGCCGGATCCCCGTCACATGATCTATAGCTGGAAGATGGTGCCTGTGCTGGATGGCCGAATTCTATTCGTTGGATTAGGCTGCTCCCGATCGTACGAGGTGGCTGAATTCCCGGGGATCCAGGAGGGCATTTACTTCTTGGATGACAAGGACGCCTACAGCCTAGTTAAGATGAACCACAATGAAGTGTACACCTGCAGCGACAACGGGAAGTGGTCGGGGCTGCCTCCCGTCGTTGAGCGCTGCTTCACAATCGCACCACAAACCACCTCGAACTACTCTTCTCCGGTTTGGGTTCTCCCCTGAGGTTGCAGGTTCTAAGAAACTTGGCAAATGTGCTTAACTTCCTCATGTCATTGTGTGATGAAACAGTTGTTTGCTGTGTTCTAATATGTGGATGACGATTACTGCTGTGAGATTTTAGATGAAGTTAGTTGGCAATCTTCCTTTCATTTTTTTCTGAAATTACTTACATGCAAATTTTGTACCTAGCATTACTACTGTCCAATACTTTCTGGCATGGTATTCGATTTCACATGTTCAAATGCAAAATTGAACAGAGTTTATGATATGAATTGCAGCCTTGTGATGACGAACGAGACATTTCAGTGTGATGATGTTCATTTCAGAGGTTAGATTTTCCATGATGAACATATCATGAGATGTAACTATTTTCATGGGTTCATGCTGAAGCTTGATTATGTAATTCATAATTCATAAGATTTCTCTTTGTCTTTTTATGATTGGTTGACCTGGCAGTACAATAGCCGCTGCTTGGTGATTTATCTTGTATTGTTTCTTCAGACTTCCATAGACCATCTGATTAGCTATCGGAAAACACTAACGCTTGGCGTTGCCGCGCTTCAACTTTTGCTAATCCATTGTGGATACAGTGAGAGTCATTCTAGCGTGGGCTGATGCAATAGATGACATGTGAATAGTATTAGTCTAATCCTAGAACAGTGTTTGTTATTTGATTCAGTATTACTGGTTTCAGGTGTGTGCTTCTGTAAATGGAAAATGTTCATGCATGTACTGCTTATACTGTATCATTATTCATTTTAAGACCTTAAAGTAGGAAAATTCATTCATGTTGCCTTTTGGAACTTTGATTAGCTACTGTCCTACAAGTTTGTTCTGGAATAAAGGTCTGAACATTGAAGTTTCAGTTATTTTCGTAGCAATCATTGCATTGTCAAATCAGATCAAGAGTTGCTTGCAATGTTTGCCAAGCACGTCGATAACAAGATAGTGAGCATGGCTATTGCATACACCCTTCCTTATGAAACCCTGAGTGGCATACAAGGAGTCAAGGAGGACAATCTCAAGAAAAGATGTGAGGCTTTATTTTGCCATATATCATTAAGAAACTGAAGGAGCACAATTTTAATTTGGATATGTATATTTTTGCGAGCTGTGATGAAGATGCATAAATGTGTGTGCAGGATTGATATGGTCATGGAGATATTGAATTGTGTAACTGTAGAGAAGTTTCATACTGGTGGATTTTAATATTGGCAGAGAGGTAGAGATGAAATACCCGTCGGGATCCTAGTCCACCACGGTTCAAACTCTCAATTACCATGTGTCGCGGCGGCAGGCTGTTATTCCTACATCCAATCCACCCAGCCTGGATTGATTAGGGCAGTCCCAATAGTCCACGTAGGATGGGGTCCATCCCTAATAAATGAGGTGACACATCAATAAATTGGTGACATGACAGCATAGTTAATGAAGAAAGAGGAGGAAAACACAAGACCTGGTTTCTTCCTCTAGACTTGGCCTCCTCACGCGAATCAAGGCCGCAAGACCCAGCAAAATCGTCATTGGGAAGACCTGACTAGAGTCTTGCGGGTTTGCTCCTCCCCTCCATTGGTAAGAGATAAGGAAGAGAGAAAAACGATATTTATTAGGTGAAGACACCAACTGTTGGGGGGAGGTAGGTCTATAGATGAATTTTGATGATGTGCCTCTCTTGGACTTCGCACATAGTTCCTACCATAGGACTCCCTTTAGTGATTTACTCGCCGCTCGCGCGCACCCTACTGCCTACGAGGAACATCGCCGACTCCTCCTCCTCCTACTCGTCTCCGATCCACCGCCACATCAGCCGGAGTCCACCTTCAGCAGGCTCGCCGCCCCAGACCCGGGGGCCGATCATCGCAGCCAGCAATCCGGTGGCCGTTAAGCTTCCCTAGCACGCTACTACGAACCGCTTTACCTCCCTTTGGTGAAGTTCGTTGGTTTGCTTTGCGGCCCGCTGCACAAGAATCGAGGGGCACTGCTCCTGAGCCGCACTTCATCACGAGCTGCAACCACGACATGGCAGGCAGCACCAATCAGAACGAGTTCCGCTTCTTCCTCTCCTGCGACATCAGCCTCCCGGTGACCTTCTGCGTCGTCCGCGCAGGTGACTACTCCCTCTCACTCTCCCATATATCCTACTAAAATGAAATTTAATGATTGAACATATCCTAGAAACAAATGCTTTTGTAGTAGCACATCGGTAATTCGGCATCAGCTCACACCAATCGATGATGGTTCTACTTGGACGTACTTCTGTGCCATGTCTGATTGTGCTGTGTCACTTCAAAATGCCATATACTATTTTCATGCTCTTCATATGTATATATGCATCACAATAATTAATGGAGTGATTTAAATGCTTTCTTTGTACCATATGTATATATACCTCCCGATTCATTTGTCTTGTTGTTTTCAGATAATACTTTTTCGATGGAGAAAAAAGCTCCAGAGCTCTTTGTTCAGTGTAAGCTGTATATTGATGGGATTCAGTTTGGTTTACCCGTAAATACAAGGTACTATGCTAGCATCAAAGCCAAGCTTACAGTCCGTGCCAATACTTCAAACGATTTTTGATTCCTTGGGACTGAATACATATTTCCTTCATATATATTAGGCTGCAATCTTCAGGACCACCACACTGCTGGAATGAGCTGATAAAACTAACTACGAAGTACAGGGACCTAACTTCCCTCTCTCAGCTTGCATTCACGGTATATATCTGCGATGAGGAAAAGCAGATCATGAATTTCTTCATGGTTGTGTAGTTCTGTGACAGAACCGCCCAAAATAATTCTGTATTATCGCCTAAGCCTGTCCACGTGGCTATTAAGCGATAATAAAGAACTATTCTGTCGCCTCTGCCGGGTCATGCCCGGTAAATCACTTACACAGGATCGATTTATGCGCTAAGCCCACACGAAGGCGGGACCAGAGTACAACATTACATTACATAAAAGTTCATAAGTACTTAAAATTACAAACCAAGTTTTGACTACATAAAAGTAAAGGTGATTCAGAGTTTAAACAGCGGAAATAAAACTAGCGGAAGATACACATGGGAGGCCATCCATGGAGTATCACTCATCAACATCGTTTTCCCACTCAAGTTTCCAACCATCTGGAATAGATCCAGGCCAGATGAAATTACCTGAAAACAACAACAACAGCAAGGCTGAGTATACTAATACTCAGCAAGACTGACCCGACAAAAATAAAAGACACAGCTAGATATGCAAGGCTTTTTGGCTGGTGGGTTTGTTTTGTCAAAAGCAACTAAGAGTTGATCCTTACTTTCAAATTTTAGCTCAAGTTCTAGTATGTTAACCATTCTAGGTAAGCACCTAGCTAAGCAAGCATGGTTGTACAAACAAGATTAATCATCCAACAATATTAATCCGAAATGTTCCATAAATAAACATGGGGTAGCCAGTGGTCAAGCCGACTCAGATAACGGCGAGTGACCGACGATCGATCGATTTATATCCTTGCAAGGTAAACCCAAGATACACGGAAGAAGGTAGACCAAGTGCAGTGTCTACCCCAACCAGGCGGTTCCCAACATCCCACAGTTTGGGATCAGACGCTACAAACTCTGGTACACGGTTATCCGGAGGGTCTAACCCGACCAGTCCGGACTCACACACTATACCACGGGTAGCTAGCCCGGAGACGCAACCCAAGCCGGTAGCTAGAAAGATCCCGCCCCGGTTCAGAAGGTACTAGGCTTACCGGTCCCATTCCCGACAAGCACTTGGTACGTTCAATAGCTTAAACCAGCACAATGCTACTCGGTCGAGACCGAACCCATTGCTCTTACCACATGAGCGAGTCATTTTAACCAACTTATGATTCCAACATAAGCATCCTATATCTCGCGAGCAATGAGTCATTACTCGACTTGTACCGTGTCCTTAAAGCATGGCACTAGCGTTTCTAACATACTAGTAAAAGAGCATAGGAGTCCTAAGGATCATGCATCTAGGTTTCAAAGCAACTCCTGAAACTTAAATGCACAAATCATAACATAAATACGAAAAATAAAGATATGAGTTTAGAAAAAGGGTTAGATGTATCCGGGGCTTGCCTTCCTCTGACTCAACACTAACACTAGCCTTGGGCTCTTCTGGACTTTGGTCCAGGTCTTGCTGCACACCAAGCTGGTTCACCTCCTTGCTAGCTGCTCCCTCCTCCTCCTGGGTGAGCGTGTACGTACCGACCAACAAATCTACACGAAATGCATATGCATTAGATTAAGGTGAGTTTTGGTGGTGATTGTGTACACATCTAAGTAAATTGAGCTACTTAACTTCACCCAACAGTAAGGGGGTGTGTTTAAATTAATAAAAACAGAAACAAACATGATTTCACAATTTAGCACTTTTAATTTCCATTTCTTTCTTTAATTACTTAAAACAAGCCTTTCAACCATAAACCCAAATTAAAACAAAAACACTTCAAATGAGCCTAATCTTTTGCACACAGCAACATATGCCTATTTTAAGCTCTCAAACCAAAATATAGCTTAAGATCATTTATAAATTAATTTATACGAAAAAGACAAATTTCAGCCTAGTAAATCAACATTAATTCATATAAAAAGATTTAATAAACTTTTTGATCTCAACTTTCTCCTACAGGTCATGTATGCCAAGAATGAGTTTCTGACCAAAGCATGCTTGCAGATTCAAATTATTTTTCAGATTTTGAATTTAAGCTCCTACACAAGATTAAATCCAAATCACATATTAAACAATTTCCTAAAATCACATCCATCATACCAGAGGTACTACTCAACAAGGCAAAGCCCTAGGGTGCACTGGTGCTCAAAGAAAAGTTCATTAAAGAGGCTATAAAAAGCATCAAACTTAATCTAGCATAAAGCTTAAATAAATTATAACTGAACATATATACATCAAAATCATGCAAACTTTTGCCACAGATCTAGACATGCCATAAAGAGCAACATATCCAAAAATTCAAGTTCATAGCATGTGTATATTTTAAATCACACTAAAAACACCTCAAACTGAGTTTGAATTTTCATTCAAAAACTAAACAGAAAAACCCTATACATGCTTTCTAGAAAAGGTAGGTTTCTTCACCAGGAACCCAACAAAATTGGATTTGCATTTTTATGATTTTTATACGATTTTTAAAGAATTTTCGAAGTTGCTGCTGTAACCCTAAAGACACATTTACAGCCAGACCCTTGAACTATCTTTTCAGAATTACGGATAGGTCCCTGGTTTACGGAAACAACCCTGGGAAGAAAGAAATCATTGCAATGTGGCCCTTGCCGGCACAGGGGAAGCCGCCGGCGGCCAGGGGGTGCCGGAGCTCGCCGGGGAGAGTGCTAGGGAGGTGTGGGGGCTCACTTGTGGTCGATTCGTGGCGCAAGTTGGCGCGGAGGGGGGGCTCAGGTCGGCCGGCGGCGTGGCGCGCCCGGTGCGGCCGCTGCTGCCGTCCGTGCGCGGCGCTGCCGCGTCCCGGCGGAGGAGCAGCGGTGCGGTGGTGACGAGGAGGGCACGGGGTTCGTGTGGTGGAGGATAGAGAGCAGAGCAGCTGGCCGGAGATGGTTGTGGTGTTGGTGCGGCACTGAACGGCGGCGGCGGGCAATGGAGCGGCGGCGACGCTCTGCGTGCTCGGGAAGCACGGCGCACCCGCACGAGGCGAGACCGGGCGAGAGGGGCGAGGACGGGCTGACCTGGGCACGGCCACAGGGCCTCTAGCGCGCGGCTCGGTCAGGTGTCCGCCCTGCATGCGCGGCACGCGCGCGCGGCGCGCGCGAGCGTGCGGCGCGTGGCCGGCCCGGCGTTCACGATTTTTGCGTGGGCGCGGCGCACGGTTGGAGGCGAGGCGAAGGGCCCACGGACGGACGCGGGTCCACGACGGTGTCTCCGGGGCATCCGTACGCCGGACGGACACACAGGCGCCGCGTGGACAACTGGCGAGCGGCGGTTCGCGCGCGCGCGACGCGGCCAGCGCGTCGACGTCGGCGTGAAACCCTGTTTTCTGTTTCGCGAACCGGTTTTCAAAATTGTATAACTCTCGAAAAAGTCAACACACTTGAAAATCTCCAAAAACAAAAGTTGTAGAGGAGCTGTAGACCTACAACTTTCCCAAAGGGCGACATATGTTTTGATCAACCGTTTGCCCGGGAACGTCGGCCAAAGTTGCAGTTTTTCCACGGCTCGAATTACTGTTCACAGTGCAGTCAAACCGATTTTTGGCCAATTTTCACTCAAAATTGGAACGTCCGCCAATTACGAAAAATGTGTTCCCGGAAATATCGAACAACTTTCGTATTGGCCGATTTTGAACTTCTATAGTGAAATTTGGAGAACGCGCAAGAAAACCAAATCAGCCTCTTGGGATCTATAGGGGTTTGACCGGGAATTTGAACTTTGACCAAGGTCTTTTGTGCAAAAGTGTGCAAGATCATGTCAAACATGTTTATGAGCCAATTAAACATGATTAACTACCCTAATTGAGGTATTTATCTTTAATAAACACCTGGGGTGTTACAGTCTACCCCCCTTAAAAGGAATCTCGTCCCGAGATTCAACACAAGATTAGAGGAAAACCTCTTGGGGAGATAACGGGTTTCATGAGGAAACCACAGAGCAAAGATAAACTCTTCCGTATCTAAATCTCAAGGATGATAAAAGGTACATGGGCTGCCTCACACATCATCAATGTCGCTCGTGAGGAAGCGGGCGATGAATGTACACATGAAAAGCTAAAATCATCAAGAATTGGAACACAAAGCAGACGTACAGTCCTACTGGAGTCCAGCAGATGGAATCAAACATCTCCAGAAAACGACCCATAGTTGATGATGTGGGGTTGGCTCCCTCTTGTGGCTCTCTTCTCGAGCTTCTTCTTTGTGATGTTGGCACCAACCTTCAGTGGACGAGCTTCAGGGAAAGGCTCGGACTGACCCGACAACTGGAGGAGCTTGACTCTTCTTCACATTGCTGGGGAAGATAGAGGAAAGGAGTTTAATCGACGAGGAACGTCGTAAGCGGCGAAAGTGGCCGGTATGTGCTCAAAGAAAACAACTAGAGAGAAGGGAGGGCGACGAGATATGGTGGCTCAAGTGGATGCAACTCTGAGCGGTGAATGTCGATGGGGAGGTGCTCCTTTTAATGATGCTCACCATGGTGTAGTGGCAGTGGTGCTCGCGCCACTTGGGGAGGGGCCGGTGGCAAGGAGGTGTGGTGGTGACATGTGGCACGATGGTAGCCGGCATTGGATGTCTTGACGACAGGACGACCACGATCAGCCGTAGCACAGAACAGGCGAAGCACGGATATGGAGGAGTCAATTTGGCCCTCGAGAGGATTGACCGTGACTTTGGGAGAAAGAGAAAAGTTAGGGTATCCACCATCCTAAATTGAGATTGTACCCAGGAAAACCTATCAAAGGATTTTGCCCATCCTTTATTTACTGGTATCCCGGTTCCTTTGATTAGGAGGAAACGTGCTAAAGGACCAAAGATCACTGACTCAGTAGAAGGCTCTTCTTATCTTAACTTTTGGAGAACTTGCTCATACTCCTTCAACCAGCTTAGTTGAGTTACTACCAAGTGAATTTTGAAATTTAGAAGGAAGAAGACCAAGTCGAAAGATTCCAAAAAGATTCCCATAAAGAAGGGAAACCTCAAATATTTGGGTAAATTTGTTTACGGAGGTTCATGAATTTGTTTTTAGGAGATCAATAAAAAGGTCAACTCCTAGAGTATCCTGAAAAGTACAATTGTCAATGGCAAATGACAAGATTTTGGAAACAAAATTGGGAGGGGAGTGAAGAACATACCCTTGCTCAAGGTTTATCTTAATGAAGTATTTTAATTACTTTATGCACCACACCAGGGCGTAATGATTTTGAGCTGAAACTCATGCACTTGGTGAGTCATGGGATGACAATGCTTATGCATATGGGAAATGACTCATGCAACAATGGGATGGTGCACATGTGGATGCTCATGATGAAGTGCATATAGTATGATGTACATGCATATGAGCATATGATGCATATGCATATGAACTTATGGTGCATATGCATAGTGAGAGATGCACATGATGTGTATCTGATGAGGTGCATGCATGATGATGCACATGTTTATGAATGCGTGATGCGTATGCTCATGAGATATGGTGCTCATGATGCAGTGTCAGCATGACTTGCTTCACCCATGAGGTTAGTCAAGGTAAAGAGGATAAACATAGAGTTGAGAAGTAATAGGTGCGGTGAGTCGCATTCTCACAAACCAAGATACCCAGCGCGCTCCTAGTGGTAATCACATGGCTGCAGCACACATGATACCCTAGGTTCCGTCGCAGCACCTTCGTTTATGGAACAACAACATCACCAGCAAAAAGGGCGATAGAGTAGAAAGATGGGAAACCGTCAGGACATATGCATGTTAGTTCATCCAATGTCCCAAATGCACATGTTGTGCAATGCATTTTTCATGCTCATGATTTATGTCATTAAGGTTGCAAGATATGCATGCGGTGATGATGCTCACGTGCTTACCAACAGATTTTTGATGCCTTGTAACCATGTTTTCATTTATTTGTTTGTGAGCAAGCATAAGGATTTTTAGGTCAAGGCTGAGAATTTAAAGTGATCAATGTAGGGATATCGATGCAAAGAAAGTGGAGTGATCACCTTTACATAACCATAGGAAGTTGGTGGATCGCCTTTAAATTGAAGAAAAGGTGTATAAGCAATCAGGAGAGTACAACGGGGTTCCACTTGACTCGGCAAGGATATGGGTATGCTTCTATTAGAAACCATCCTAAGAGAAGATGGAGATAGATGGATCTTGCACTGATTGTGTTCATCTGTGGATAGAAACTTCAAAAACATTCGTGGAGCATTCTTCCACCACCTAAATATCATCATCTTTAGGCAGGGGATGTAAAATCTCGTGTCTTCCAATATTGGTATTCATCTTAAAGATAATGCTGAGGCTATCATGCCCGAAAATTCCGATATCGCTTTGCTGTCAGGGCTGTTGGACAGCAGGCCGAGGGTCACTAAAAATTCCATATCTCTCAGCTCAAAACTTCGATGATGCTGAAATTTTGCGAGCATGCAGAATATAAGATTCTAAACAACTTTGGTATTCAAGGTTTGCTCTGGATTTCAAAGGAAGATGACCTAAAAATTTGAATTTCAGAGACCACTAGTTCTGAAATTCAGCAGGGCAGAGACCTAATGTTTTGTGCATAACTCCCAAACTAAAAATCTAGTGACCTTGAGATTTCTACAAGAGGTAGATAGATACCTAAGGAGCATTCTTGGTATTCAAGGGTCGAACAAATTCAGATTGGAAAAGGGTCTAACTGATCAATTTTTAGAGTGCTATTGCCCAGAAATTTCAGCAGGACAGTGCTTCACTAAAAAGATCATATCTCAAAAATTGAGAACCCTATGACCATGAGGTTTTTACAGCACAAAGTAGGCTATATATGGAGCATATTTGTTATAGATTCCCTGGTCAAATTCTTCTTGGAACTAGGTGTAAAAATTCAAGTTTTCAGCTTAACTCAGAAATTGGACAGCATTTCAGCATGACCTTGCCTAGCAAATTTGATCCTAACTTCAGTTTTAAGCATCCTAAAATTATGAGAAATTCAGAGAGCAACCTTAACTAGGTGATGAAAAATTTTCCTAAAGAGCATCTGGCCAGAAATTTTCTAGATAATTCCTTAGAAAAATTGGACAGCATCTAGTTACAATCTTTGCTTATCACTTCATCAAAGCATCAAACTAGCATGATTGGTCCTTAAGAACACAAATTAAATAAAGCCCAACCAACACATGATTTAAGTTCCATTTTAATTTGATAGCTTTTACATGATGCAAAAAGCGTCCTAAACTTCCTCACAAAGCTTTTAAGCTCAAAAACGAAGTTAGTGCCGGTGGCAAGGCATACATATACGTCTCTCCTTATAATAGCTAGTCGAAAACTATCCGTTTCTTAAATTACCGTTCCTAACAACCGTGGTTAGTGTACCTGCAAAAAAAAATCACAGATATTCAAGACCTTTTGTGCCAGCACTCACAAAAGCGTCCACATTCATTACCGTTCACTATAGAAACGGTATCCATGCGTAAAGCCGCTGCATGGACAGCGTCCAACCTCGGACACCTCCGTTTGAATGGAGTTGTCCTTTCCGCCTATTGCGGGTTCGCACATGTATGGCAAAACATGGCTAGACACAGACGCGACGTGAGTGCCCATTGGAATAGGCCTCACTCATCCCTCACGGACTTTCCCGTGGCACCATCACGTATGGCAAAACGTGACGAGACGCAGACGCGACGTGGCACCCATTGGAATAGGTCCCACTAGTCCCTCACAGGACTTCCCTGTGGTACCACCACGTATGGCAAAACGTGATGAACTAGTATGGTTGTGCATGAAAGTAAGTTTTGACAGGAATAAAATGTGCTGGAAGTCAGATTAAATACACCATAGAGTACTAGCCACCTGAAAGAACCCAAAAATTCCCTCTAGGGCCTCTCGGACTAGATTAGACCTTAACGTCCTACTCACTTAGCAAGATTATTAATCTTGGCAAATTTTATTCCAAAAACAAGTTTGTTAAGTTATTTTAATTACTCTGGTGCATAACTCGCTCTGATGCCAGCTGTGACAGAACCGCCCAAAATAATTCTGTATTATCGCCTAAGCCTGTCCACGTGGCTATTAAGCGATAATAAAGAACTATTCTGTCGCCTCTGCCGGGTCATGCCCGGTAAATCACTTACACAGGATCGATTTATGCGCTAAGCCCACACGAAGGCGGGACCAGAGTACAACATTACATTACATAAAAGTTCATAAGTACTTAAAATTACAAACCAAGTTTTGACTACATAAAAGTAAAGGTGATTCAGAGTTTAAACAGCGGAAATAAAACTAGCGGAAGATACACATGGGAGGCCATCCATGGAGTATCACTCATCAACATCGTTTTCCCACTCAAGTTTCCAACCATCTGGAATAGATCCAGGCCAGATGAAATTACCTGAAAACAACAACAACAGCAAGGCTGAGTATACTAATACTCAGCAAGACTGACCCGACAAAAATAAAAGACACAGCTAGATATGCAAGGCTTTTTGGCTGGTGGGTTTGTTTTGTCAAAAGCAACTAAGAGTTGATCCTTACTTTCAAATTTTAGCTCAAGTTCTAGTATGTTAACCATTCTAGGTAAGCACCTAGCTAAGCAAGCATGGTTGTACAAACAAGATTAATCATCCAACAATATTAATCCGAAATGTTCCATAAATAAACATGGGGTAGCCAGTGGTCAAGCCGACTCAGATAACGGCGAGTGACCGACGATCGATCGATTTATATCCTTGCAAGGTAAACCCAAGATACACGGAAGAAGGTAGACCAAGTGCAGTGTCTACCCCAACCAGGCGGTTCCCAACATCCCACAGTTTGGGATCAGACGCTACAAACTCTGGTACACGGTTATCCGGAGGGTCTAACCCGACCAGTCCGGACTCACACACTATACCACGGGTAGCTAGCCCGGAGACGCAACCCAAGCCGGTAGCTAGAAAGATCCCGCCCCGGTTCAGAAGGTACTAGGCTTACCGGTCCCATTCCCGACAAGCACTTGGTACGTTCAATAGCTTAAACCAGCACAATGCTACTCGGTCGAGACCGAACCCATTGCTCTTACCACATGAGCGAGTCATTTTAACCAACTTATGATTCCAACATAAGCATCCTATATCTCGCGAGCAATGAGTCATTACTCGACTTGTACCGTGTCCTTAAAGCATGGCACTAGCGTTTCTAACATACTAGTAAAAGAGCATAGGAGTCCTAAGGATCATGCATCTAGGTTTCAAAGCAACTCCTGAAACTTAAATGCACAAATCATAACATAAATACGAAAAATAAAGATATGAGTTTAGAAAAAGGGTTAGATGTATCCGGGGCTTGCCTTCCTCTGACTCAACACTAACACTAGCCTTGGGCTCTTCTGGACTTTGGTCCAGGTCTTGCTGCACACCAAGCTGGTTCACCTCCTTGCTAGCTGCTCCCTCCTCCTCCTGGGTGAGCGTGTACGTACCGACCAACAAATCTACACGAAATGCATATGCATTAGATTAAGGTGAGTTTTGGTGGTGATTGTGTACACATCTAAGTAAATTGAGCTACTTAACTTCACCCAACAGTAAGGGGGTGTGTTTAAATTAATAAAAACAGAAACAAACATGATTTCACAATTTAGCACTTTTAATTTCCATTTCTTTCTTTAATTACTTAAAACAAGCCTTTCAACCATAAACCCAAATTAAAACAAAAACACTTCAAATGAGCCTAATCTTTTGCACACAGCAACATATGCCTATTTTAAGCTCTCAAACCAAAATATAGCTTAAGATCATTTATAAATTAATTTATACGAAAAAGACAAATTTCAGCCTAGTAAATCAACATTAATTCATATAAAAAGATTTAATAAACTTTTTGATCTCAACTTTCTCCTACAGGTCATGTATGCCAAGAATGAGTTTCTGACCAAAGCATGCTTGCAGATTCAAATTATTTTTCAGATTTTGAATTTAAGCTCCTACACAAGATTAAATCCAAATCACATATTAAACAATTTCCTAAAATCACATCCATCATACCAGAGGTACTACTCAACAAGGCAAAGCCCTAGGGTGCACTGGTGCTCAAAGAAAAGTTCATTAAAGAGGCTATAAAAAGCATCAAACTTAATCTAGCATAAAGCTTAAATAAATTATAACTGAACATATATACATCAAAATCATGCAAACTTTTGCCACAGATCTAGACATGCCATAAAGAGCAACATATCCAAAAATTCAAGTTCATAGCATGTGTATATTTTAAATCACACTAAAAACACCTCAAACTGAGTTTGAATTTTCATTCAAAAACTAAACAGAAAAACCCTATACATGCTTTCTAGAAAAGGTAGGTTTCTTCACCAGGAACCCAACAAAATTGGATTTGCATTTTTATGATTTTTATACGATTTTTAAAGAATTTTCGAAGTTGCTGCTGTAACCCTAAAGACACATTTACAGCCAGACCCTTGAACTATCTTTTCAGAATTACGGATAGGTCCCTGGTTTACGGAAACAACCCTGGGAAGAAAGAAATCATTGCAATGTGGCCCTTGCCGGCACAGGGGAAGCCGCCGGCGGCCAGGGGGTGCCGGAGCTCGCCGGGGAGAGTGCTAGGGAGGTGTGGGGGCTCACTTGTGGTCGATTCGTGGCGCAAGTTGGCGCGGAGGGGGGGCTCAGGTCGGCCGGCGGCGTGGCGCGCCCGGTGCGGCCGCTGCTGCCGTCCGTGCGCGGCGCTGCCGCGTCCCGGCGGAGGAGCAGCGGTGCGGTGGTGACGAGGAGGGCACGGGGTTCGTGTGGTGGAGGATAGAGAGCAGAGCAGCTGGCCGGAGATGGTTGTGGTGTTGGTGCGGCACTGAACGGCGGCGGCGGGCAATGGAGCGGCGGCGACGCTCTGCGTGCTCGGGAAGCACGGCGCACCCGCACGAGGCGAGACCGGGCGAGAGGGGCGAGGACGGGCTGACCTGGGCACGGCCACAGGGCCTCTAGCGCGCGGCTCGGTCAGGTGTCCGCCCTGCATGCGCGGCACGCGCGCGCGGCGCGCGCGAGCGTGCGGCGCGTGGCCGGCCCGGCGTTCACGATTTTTGCGTGGGCGCGGCGCACGGTTGGAGGCGAGGCGAAGGGCCCACGGACGGACGCGGGTCCACGACGGTGTCTCCGGGGCATCCGTACGCCGGACGGACACACAGGCGCCGCGTGGACAACTGGCGAGCGGCGGTTCGCGCGCGCGCGACGCGGCCAGCGCGTCGACGTCGGCGTGAAACCCTGTTTTCTGTTTCGCGAACCGGTTTTCAAAATTGTATAACTCTCGAAAAAGTCAACACACTTGAAAATCTCCAAAAACAAAAGTTGTAGAGGAGCTGTAGACCTACAACTTTCCCAAAGGGCGACATATGTTTTGATCAACCGTTTGCCCGGGAACGTCGGCCAAAGTTGCAGTTTTTCCACGGCTCGAATTACTGTTCACAGTGCAGTCAAACCGATTTTTGGCCAATTTTCACTCAAAATTGGAACGTCCGCCAATTACGAAAAATGTGTTCCCGGAAATATCGAACAACTTTCGTATTGGCCGATTTTGAACTTCTATAGTGAAATTTGGAGAACGCGCAAGAAAACCAAATCAGCCTCTTGGGATCTATAGGGGTTTGACCGGGAATTTGAACTTTGACCAAGGTCTTTTGTGCAAAAGTGTGCAAGATCATGTCAAACATGTTTATGAGCCAATTAAACATGATTAACTACCCTAATTGAGGTATTTATCTTTAATAAACACCTGGGGTGTTACAAGTTCCCACTTTTTTCTGTTTTTCCTTGCATTTGATATGCTTATGTTTCCTGCCTGTGATGTAGGTGTGGGATGTCTCATCTGGTGACCATGACATAATTGGTGGATCCACCATATCTATTTTCAACAGCAAAAGGCAGCTGAGAACAGGAAAGCAGAAGCTGCGGCTATGGCCCAAAAAGGAGGCAGATGGAAGAGCCGTCACCACAACTCCTGGCAAGGTTTAATGAAAAGATTTATTTTCTTTTCACTCCAAAGAATCACCTATATATTGTAGCTCACTTCTTAATGAAAAACGTACTTTGCACGTCTTTAAAAAATTATCGTAGCTCTACTCTTACCAATCTGTGTACCTGTACTGATTTGCCCTAAAAAAAATGTGTACCTGTACTTTAACTTCTATTGATAATTCAATTGAACTCACCTTTTTCCATTAACATGCAGATCCCTAAGAATGAGAGTGGTGAGATAGAGCGTTTGGAAAGGCTTGTCAACAAGTATGAGAGAGGGCAGATACAACATGTAGATTGGCTGGACCAGCTTGCCTTCCGTGCTGTGAGGAAAGCTAATGAGGGTGCGTTTAGTTCACTGAAATTTTGGGGACAAAATTTTGGGAGTGACTTTGAAGTTCTATTAGAGATAGTAAATATAGACTAATTATAAAACTAATTACATGAATGGACGGGAAATTCCGAGACGAATCCATTAAGTCTATGATGGGGACGTGGGTTCCCGATCTTCCGTCAGGTGGAGATAGCTATCGATTTGGTGGAGATGTCACACAAACGATCCGGCTTCCAATCAACACGACTAGAACCCCGCAATCGCAGCACCACTTCTCCTCTGGTTATCAACCATGCACTGCACGATTGACCTCGCCACGAGGGCTAATCCTTGCCTGAGAATCGAAAGACACAAGCAAGAACAAGAAAGAAACACAATCTGGAAAATTGCAGATTAATGATTAAGCTCACAAGTTGGGGTCTCACAAACCGATCGAGCGGCGAACTGTTCTTGACAGAATGACTTAAGCAAAACCCAATTTTCTAAGATGACGGCTACTGAATATATGAGAAAGGGGGCGTCCTAGGGTTGGGGGCGACCTAGGAGGGGGCGCCCTCAACTTGGGCCTAAAGCCCAACAAAACCGGCGACGCAGCACTTTGGCAGATTCTGGACGTCAACTTGTTTCGACGATTCCCGTTGACTCAGGATGAATTTTGGCATGAGACCAGTGCCATTGGAAGCTCTATGAAATTCCGGTTCCAACCATATATAGAACGTCCAAAACCGACTTCGTATGCGATCTGGGCGTCGTTTTTATTGCACGCTGCTCCTGGACTCCGAACTGGACTCGAACTTGAATTGATTTGGGTCTCCACCTTGGGGACTCGAACCGGATTAGCCTTGAACCTCCTCGTTGACTTGGACACCCTCTTTGGACTCCTTCTTCTCCATGCCATGCTCCCATCATGGCCGTATGCATGGGTGCCATGTCCTCATCATCCTCCCCTTCTTGACGAAAAGCCGTCCTCGGCGCCAATTGTTCGCTCAACTGGTCCTGCCAAGCACAAAGGAGAACGGGGTTGCGAAAACAAATGGAATTGAAATATTTGTGAGGGGGAATGTGACCATGTTTCCAGTTGTGTATCATGTCATGTCGCATAAAAGTGTCAGCAACTCTGGAGACTTCGTTATTGAAAGACACAAATTGTTTATCAGTGCTATCCTGCAAAAGATTAGTACCAACAAAAAGTATATGCTCCCCTTCTTTAGATTCAATTTGTTTATCCAAAACAGAGGTAGAGGAATATGGCATGACATTATTATTTTTATTACAGCCCTCTAATCGATGACAATCTTGCACAACAAAAGAAGAATTCAGATTTGGACAAATGTAAACCCGATGTACCATATATTGTCCCTTGGAGTTATATTTGCCAATAACATGATATGAATGTCTAGACAACCATGGCAAATTAGCATATGCAAAAATTCTCTCTTCTAAACAATCTAGATTACACAAATCATCAAATTCAATGTAACCCAAAGTATGTAAAGAAGACAACAATTTTTGCTCATCATGTGCACTAGCAATAGGAATAACATGTTTATTTTCAGCAGAAGTGTTTGGTTCCAAAACATGTAAAACTGAAGTATTTTCAAACAATTCATCTTTATCACAAGAAATATCAAGGAAATCATCATGTGACATAGATAAATCTAGAGAGGGTTCCACTAACAATTGCTCTTGGATAGCATGGTGTGTGGAAAAATTCATCATATTATGACAATTCTCACCTTCTGTGAGTATAGCACCATGCTCATTACCTGTCTTCTTAGCAGAAGTATTAGTTGCATTGTGAAGTGATGGTTCTGAATTTTCACATGAGGATGTGAGCTCCTCATTTTCTTCCATGTCATCCTTGCCCTCTTGCTTTTGTTTAGAATCCTGCAAAAGGTGAGGTGGAGCAAGAGATACAACAATGGACTGATCCTCTAAATTATTCACCTCATCATATGAATTTAATGTAGAAGGTGGATGAACAAAAGTTTCTCTCATAAGAATTTTCATATCATTCCAAGTTTGAGGTTTATCAGAATTATTTAAAGACTCCCACCAAGTTAAAGCTGAGTGTCGCAAAACACTAGCTGCATTTTTTACCTTCCTCCTTGGACACATAAAACGAGTAGCAAAAATTTCTTCGATGGCAATTTCCCACTCCATGTATGCATCAGCACCCACACCATTGTATGTTGGTGGATATGAAGAACCTGTCATGGCCAGAAGACAGAAAAAAAACAACACAAACGGTGAAGGTTATCCCTAATAATCTCACTACACGCTCCTCTCAGGTGGAACACAGGAACACACTCTATCGTGTCTTACCAAGCTCTTACAAGTGTCTGACGAAATACAAAGCAAATGATGGTACAATCGGAGGCTGGTTCGTGATACTTACCAATAGGGAAGTGAAACCGCGATTGCAAGGTCAAAGCTGTATTGATCAGAAGAAAATATGTGGAGCTTGGGAGGCCAAAATATAAAATGAAGGAGTAGCAAATATCGAGTGCAGATTAGTGAAGTTCAATAAGTGTCCAAAGCACAAGTCACAATTGCTGGCTAAGACGGGTCCTATCGTAGCACAACAAGGTAAAAATAACAAGGAACGATGGACAAAACTCAAAGAACTTAGCAGAATGGCAGTTCTGTAAATAGAGCAGTTTTTTCAGCACTAGTAGAAATAAAAAACGGGCGCTTCCAAAGGGGTACCAGCAAACGAGTTGATCTTTGGCCAAATTTTTTACCACTGAACTAAGATCAACAAAGATGGAAGCACAAGAAAAAATCACCTGAAACAAAGGTGTATTGCGGCCTAGGGAAATTCTGGAACTTTTTCAGAAATCCCTCGAAACGAGTAAATGATTTTTTTTCTTTTTCTTCCTGATTTTTTTTGAATTTTTTGAGAACGGCGAAACCGACAAAGTTGGTCAATCGTATGTGCAACTTTTCGTTGCCAAGCTCCTGTAAAAATTTGAGCCAAAATGGAGCACCGAGCGAAAAGTTATGCCTGTTTTATGGAAGGTCACTCAACCTATGTTTTCCAAAAGGCACAATTCGGCAGGAAACGCAGCGGTGGCTATGGAACGCAGGGGCACAATCCTCCCTGGTATAAGCCGTAGGTATTGCAAGATTATGAATCAAGGAGGGGCTCAAAGGCGGTTTGCAACCTATCTATGGCTGGCGTGGCAGGAATTCACACAAGGCGGCTAGCGAGGGCAAGTCGAGTGATGTGGTGGCTCGACTTGTAATCTGGAAAAGGTGGATGGGCTAGCGGCGGAAACAAAACAGCGACGGCGCGGTTGAACTACGATGATAAACACGACCTAAACCAGCAACAAGACTCGAACACGGACACAAACTCAACAAAGCAATCTGAAACGAAATTGCGAGGCTAAAAACTAGGGTTGTAGGACAGCGGAAATTTTTTGTAAGCTTTTTTTGTGGACTATGGGACGAAGGCGAAAACACTCAAAACTAGGGTAAGCCTGACGGTGATACCTGAGTCTCTGATTACCACTTGATGGGGACGTGGGTTCCCGATCTTCCGTCAGGTGGAGATAGCTATCGATTTGGTGGAGATGTCACACAAACGATCCGGCTTCCAATCAACACGACTAGAACCCCGCAATCGCAGCACCACTTCTCCTCTGGTTATCAACCATGCACTGCACGATTGACCTCGCCACGAGGGCTAATCCTTGCCTGAGAATCGAAAGACACAAGCAAGAACAAGAAAGAAACACAATCTGGAAAATTGCAGATTAATGATTAAGCTCACAAGTTGGGGTCTCACAAACCGATCGAGCGGCGAACTGTTCTTGACAGAATGACTTAAGCAAAACCCAATTTTCTAAGATGACGGCTACTGAATATATGAGAAAGGGGGCGTCCTAGGGTTGGGGGCGACCTAGGAGGGGGCGCCCTCAACTTGGGCCTAAAGCCCAACAAAACCGGCGACGCAGCACTTTGGCAGATTCTGGACGTCAACTTGTTTCGACGATTCCCGTTGACTCAGGATGAATTTTGGCATGAGACCAGTGCCATTGGAAGCTCTATGAAATTCCGGTTCCAACCATATATAGAACGTCCAAAACCGACTTCGTATGCGATCTGGGCGTCGTTTTTATTGCACGCTGCTCCTGGACTCCGAACTGGACTCGAACTTGAATTGATTTGGGTCTCCACCTTGGGGACTCGAACCGGATTAGCCTTGAACCTCCTCGTTGACTTGGACACCCTCTTTGGACTCCTTCTTCTCCATGCCATGCTCCCATCATGGCCGTATGCATGGGTGCCATGTCCTCATCAGTCTAATTCATTCGTCATTAGAGATTGGTTACTGTAGCACGACATTGTCTAATCATGACATAATTAGGCTCATTAGATTCGTCTTGAAAATTAATGTAGGGGTTGTGGAATGGGTTTTGTCATTAATCCACATTTAATACTCTTAATTAGTGTCTGAAGTTTGATGTGACGGGTAGTTGGGTGAAATTTTAGGAACTAAACGGGCCCTGATAAGGAGAAAGAGTGCAAGAGGAATGACTATTTGTACCCAAGCCTGGTTGTGGTTTTTTATGATTTTGCACAAAAAGACTACAGAGTTGTCTTCCAGGTTAGCATTACTCATCATTGAATTGTGCTGTGGTCGGGACGACAGAAGAGTCCTGTTTGGATCCATATGTTACAGTTAGTTTGATCTAGTTGAGACTCACAACTAGCTTTAAAGGATCCAAACAGCAGGGTTAGATTGAGGTTAGTTGCATCTAACCCACTCAAAATACTATCCCTCCAAGAGGTGCTAATTAGAGCTAGTTCATGTTAAGTCTACCAAAAAGTGACTTTTCTTTCTGCCTTCACCCACACCTAATGATTGAGAAAGTACATTTAATGTCTTTTTAACCATTCCATCCAAACACCTCTTTAGTTAGAGTTAGTTTAGAGCTAGAGTTAGAGTTAGAAACTAAGGAGCGTATCAGGTGAAAACCAACAAACTCCGATCAGAACCACCGGATCTAAATCCAAAAATCACGAAGAGAGGTGGTACCAATTTGCACTTAGCCGCCCGCCAGCCCCCCACTTCTCGATGCACTTTTGCAATAAGCCCCCGCTCCCTAATCCCCGCGGCGCCACGTCGCTAGGATTCTGTCGAACCCGCGACCGTGAGTCGCCGCCGCCACGGAGCCCTCAAACTGGATCGCCGCCGGCGGGTCCCCTGTTCCGCCTCTCGTATGTACTAGTGATGAATTGGAAGAAACCAAGCTGAACTCAAAAGTCAAAAAGATGAACAATATGTAGTGCGAGACGTTTAACGCCGGGCTGCGGCCGGCCGGGGCCTCTCGATGGGTCGAGATACACGGCGGCCGGCCGGTGGTCTCTTAATTCCTTCGCGCAGAAATCAAATGTGGTTTGAATCGATCAGGTCCCGCCGATACATCTTGATTGGGTCCAATTAGAATCACCAGAGAGGCAAAGATCAGGCCCCAACCAAGGACCGGCCAGTAAACACAGTGCATGTCGATCAGCATGTGCAGATGGTGCTCCCGCTGCGGCGGGCCGACACCATGACGCGCGCGGCGTGCTTGACGCCGACCGCCACCGCACGGGTATTCACGGCCACAACGCGGTCGAAGTCGGCCAGGTCCAAGGCGCTCACGGAGACCGGCGCCAGGCTGCCGCCGATACCGGCGTTGTTGAAGACGACGTCGAGATGGCCTTCCTCGTGGAGCGCGAGCACCTGCGTCGCACCGTCGACGTCGCGGCCCCGGACGAAGATCCGCGGCGGGACGACCTTCTCCCCCGTCACCGACCACAGCTGGTCCCAGAGATGTTGATGCTGAGGTACTCGAGCCGCTTGGTGCCGTCGGGGGTCGGCAGGCCGCCGACCATGGCACCCACGGGGTCCAGGATCGCGTCGCGTCCCAACTGCGGTTGCACCGACGACACGACAACAATCGCGCCGCGCGCCAGCTCGCCGATGGCGTTCATCAACTACGTCGCGCCGGGACCATTGGCGACCGTGTGGCCAGTGGCGGAGCTAGTGATGGGAACTAGGGTGCCCGATCTTCCGTCAGGTGAAGGATAACTCGTTTTGGGCGGAGCGCAACACACCAATACGGCTTCAAGTCAGCAAACTCGAACCCCGCAATCTTAGCACCACAACTCCTCTGGTTATCAACCGTGTCACAATCCGGTTGACCTCGCCAAGAAGACTAATCCCTACCTGCAAAACGAAGAACACAAGCAAGAACTCGAAAGAACGCAGCTCTCAATATGAAGTGACACTGCAGATGAATGATTAAGCACGATAGTTGGGGTTCTACAAACCGATAGACGGCGAAACTGTTCTCGACAGATTAATCTAAGCAAAACCCAAGTCTAAACGACGGCGGCTACTGAGTTTATATAGCCTAAAGGGGTGTGCTAGGGTTGGAGGGGGCGCCCCCTAATGGGCTCCACAAAATACATGGCCCAAAAGCCAAAATACGGCGACGCAGCATCGAGACAGATTCTGGACGTCAACTTGTTTCGTCGATTCCCGATGACTCCGGATGAATTTTGACATGAGACCGGTGCCATTGGAAAGGTTATCTTCTTATCTTTCCATGCATATAAAGAACGTCCAAATCCGAGCCCGTATGCGACCTGGGCGTCCGTTTAAGCGCTGACTGCTCCTGGACTCCGAGGTGGACTCGAACTTGATTTGTTTTGGACCTCCACCTTGGTGTCTCGAACCGGATAAGCTTCGGGCCTCCTTCTTGACTTGGACACCCTTGCTGGCCGTCTTCAACTCCATGCCATCCGCTAAGCATGGTCGTATGCATGGATGTCATGTCCTCATCATCCTCCCCTTCTTGACGAAAAGCCGTCCTCGGCGTCGTTTGTGCTCTAAGATGGCCCTGCACAACACAAAGAAACACGAGGTTGCGGAAAATATGGGAACTGAGAATATTGTGGGGAGTGACATGACCATGTTTCCAATCTCTCAAAATATCATCTCCTATAGAGTTGTCGGCAAATATGTAGGCTCCTTGATCAAAACTCACACGATCTTTCTCAACACTATCCTGCAAAAGATTAGCACTAACAAAATGCAAGGCAGGAATAGCTGGTTGCATAACCGCTAGTATTTGTTCGATGCAAGCAAAATCAGCACTAGCACACATAGGTAGCAGCCAACAACAATGCTCCCCTTCTTGAGAGTGAACCCAATTCGTTATGGTAAAACTAGAGGAACAATCTAGATGATCACAATCTTATACATCAAAAGGAGATTTCAGATTTGCATAAATATAGACTCGATGCACCATATACTCTCCTTTACAATTATATTTACCAATAAAATGATATGTATAAGTAGACAACCATGGCAACTCAGCACATCGAAATTTCTCTTCCAAACTACTAAGAGCACATAAAGTATCAAACTCAACATAACCCAAAGTGTTTAAAGAAGATAATAATTTCAGTTCGTCATGTGCACAAGTAATCGGTAGAATAATATTATTTTCAGCACATGTATATTGCTTCAAATCAAAAGTATCATGCTCCCTCGAAGGTAATACAAGAGAAGGTTCTAGTATATCATTATTTGCATCATTGGAGGGCAAATTCAGCACATCAAGAGAGCTTTTACCTGAAAAGTTTACCTGTTCCTGTTCTTTTGTATGGTCATCTTCATTATGTACATGCTGCAAAGTATCAGTTCCAATAATAGGCAAAACAATATCATCATTTTGTAAAAATTCAGATTTAGATGAATTTGTTGTGTCATTGAAAACAACCCATTCTTTTCTAAAAGGTTCATTTTTTCTTCTCTCCTCCCTTTGGAGATCAGCTTCTAAAATTTCAGCAGTAGTCAAAGGTAGAAGTGTAAGTTTTCTGCCGTTGTACTTGAAGGAATATTTATTACCAACCTTTTTGTGTACCACATTAGTCATATTAATCCAAGGCGTGCCTAGCAACAAATGACATGCTTGCATAGGTACTATGTCAAAATCAGCACTATCCTTATAAAAACCAATGCTAAAATCAATATGTGCAATCTCAGTGACCTTGATCTTATCATAAGAATTTACCCATTGCAAGTAGTACGGATGTGGATGTGGCTTTGTGGTCAAGCCAAGCTTCTCAACCAGCTCTAAGCTTGCAAGGTTGTTGCAACTTTCACCATCAATGATGACTCGGCAATGTCTCTCCATCACAACAAAGAAAAGCTGGAATAAATTGTTGATTTGATTTTTCTCCGCTTTCTTCATTTGATAACTTAGTACTTCTCGAACAATCTCGTCGTTCCCTGCCATTGTTAGTATGCAGACAAGAGAAAACACAAAAGGTTATCTCTATGAACTACTATATGTGTGTCAGTGGAAACACGCTCTCACACGTCTTACCAAGTTCTTACAAGGTTCTTACCAACGCAAAACAGTGGACGGTACAACCGGTGGCTGGTTCGTGATACCTGTGAGGAAGTAGCACCAAGATCGCAAGGTTCTTTTTCTGTTCTGATCTGAAGGATATATATGGAGCTTTGGGAAGCTTAAAATATGGTAGTAAGGAATAGCAATAATTCAATTCAGAAAATTGCAAAACTGAAAATTAGTCCCAAGCTAGTCTATGTCGCCGGCCTAAACTCGTCTCAGACCTAGTTCAAGCAAGCAATCGATACAACCAGCCAAGGACAAAAAGGATGCAAGCACTTCTGAATTTTTTTTATCTCACTTCTTTTTTCTTCTTTTCTTTTTTTTATGGTGCGGCTCTTTCTTTTCTTTTTATTTTTCTACACCCTTGCCTTTTACTTTTTTTTTCTAACAGAAAGTGGTGCAAGAAATATTTTATACAACTCTAGAACTCCACATGCACATGCACCTCAAAGGCACTCGCGGACAAACAGATCACAAGCTGTGACAAAAAGATAGCTATTGGCTCAATTGATTTGCTTGCATATATATCAACCTCTACAACAGGCAAGAAGCAAGGTTGAAAGATCAAGTAACGAACTTGATTTCTGTGTACCAACTGTAGCGTAGGGATCAAAAGTGCATGCACACAAAACAAATAAGGATGGTAAAATATAATATATGGGCACAAGATCTTTCCCTGTTTTCAACCAAAACTCGTTGTTCAAACTAGGCACGAAATCAACTGCTTTTTGCCTGCCTTTCCAAACTATCAGGGAACACTATGGCTGCTTATGTAAAGAAAGATGGTGGCGCACAGCAGCACATGAAAAAAAATGTGGAAATCAATCTACTAGGCGCTAACAGAAGCAAGCAAGATTTGATGGACCAAGAAAAACCTAGACACAACGAGCACAATGACTCACGAGGGACCAAAATTCAGAAAAGTAATCTGAAAAGAAAAATTGTGCGGGCACAAAAGGGTTATAGGACAGCGGAAACACGATAAATAAATATTTTTGTGGGGTGGTGTTCTGGAGCTTTAGGACGATGGCGAAACGGATGAACACTAAATTAGGGTAAACCTGACGGTAATACCTGAGTCTCTGATTACCACTTGATGGGAACTAGGGTGCCCGATCGTCCGTCATGTGAAGGATAACTCATTTTGGGCGGAGCGCAACACACCAATACGGCTTCAAGTCAGCAAACTCGAACCCCGCAATCTTAGCACCACAACTCCTCTGGTTATCAACCGTGTCACAATCCGGTTGACCTCGCCAAGAAGGCTAATCCCTACCTGCGAAACGAAGAACACAAGCAAGAACTCGAAAGAACGCAGCTCTCAATATGAAGTGACACTGCAGATGAATGATTAAGCACGATAGTTGGGGTTCTACAAACCGATAGACGGTGAAACTGTTCTCGACAGATTAATCTAAGCAAAACCCAAGTCTAAACGACGGCGGCTACTGAGTTTATATAGCCTAAAGGGGCGTGCTAGGGTTGGAGGGGGCGCCCCCTAATGGGCTCCACAAAATACATGGCCCAAAAGCCAAAATACGGTGACGCAGCATCGAGACAGATTCTGGACGTCAACTTGTTTCGTCGATTCCCGATGACTCCGGACGAATTTTGACATGAGACCGGTGCCATTGGAAAGGTTATCTTCTTAGCTTTCCATGCATATAAAGAACGTCCAAATCCGAGCCCGTATGCGACCTGGGCGTCCGTTTAAGCGCTGACTGCTCCTAGACTCCGAGGTGGACTCGAACTTGATTTGTTTTGGGCCTCCACCTTGGCGTCTCGAACCGGATAAGCTTCGGGCCTCCTTCTTGACTTGGACACCCTTGCTGGCCGTCTTCAACTCCATGGCATCCGCTAAGCATGGTCGTATGCATGGATGTCATGTCCTCATCATCTAGGATTGGACCCAAGCGGGGGCCAGTGCTACAGTAATCACAGGAACATAGTGTTATTGCTTCATCACCTGCTTATGCACAACTTTGATTAATCTGATGCTTGACTAGTTCGATGGATCGAGTACTATTGTTTCCCTCTTTTGCAATCTATTGACTGTTCTTTTACCCTCTTTGTCCCTTGAATACACCACTTCCTATGTTGGTCTTCTCTATATGGTTAGTTGCAGACTTGCAGTAGTGCAAGCAAACAACAGTGTGCAGTGAGGTTAGTGTTAGGGAAGGGGGGGCCACGGCCCACCTTGGCCAAGGCATAGCTCCGCCAGTGCGCGTGGCTGAACCGGAACCCGACGACGAATCCGCCGCACGTGAAGGCGGTGACCTGGACGAGCAGGACGGGCGCGCGCTCGTTGTCGTCGCCGGCGGTGGGGGTGGGCGGGAGAAGCTCGTCCTTTGGGAGGAGAACCCTGTCATCTTCGACTGCTTCCACGCCCTGCACGCACTGTGGTGCGCCGGCGGGAGTGACTCCCGCCTGCGTTGCCGCACGCCACGGACACACCCGCTGATGGTGGCGGGAGCTGCCGGGCCGGCCGCAGCCTTGCCTCCGGACGACAGCTCCGTTCCGGGCTCCATCAGGAGCAACGACGGCAGCGGCCCCTCCGCCGGTGTTGGGGAGGACACACCGGTGGCAACCCAGTGCGAGGATTGCAGAAGCCTGTTCAGACCCACGGAGACCGGGTACGAGAGACGAAACAGGGGACCCGCCGCCAGCGACCCAGTCTGACGGCTCTGTGGTGGCGGCGGCGACCCAGTCTGACAGCTCCGTGGCGGCGGCGACTCACGGTCGCGGGTTCGGCAGAAGCCAAGCGACGCGCATCGAGGCGGACTGGGTGGGCGCCGCAGGGATCAGGGAGCAGGGGGTTATTGCAAAAGTGCATCGAGAAGTGGGGGGCTCGCGGGCGGCTAAGTGCAAATGGGTACCACCTCTCTCCGTGACCTTTGGATTTAGATCCGGTGGTTCTGATCGGAATTTGCATAGTTTGCACAGGTAGACTGGTTTTCACCTGATGCGCTCTCTAGAAACTAAATCTAGAGTTAAGTTAGAGTATCCAAACAGGACCATTGTGTCGGCAACTACGGTTACCATGGCATCCAAGATGCGTCCACCTTGTTCACACACAAAAGGAAAATAGAGAGATAGTTTATACTTTCTTTATTCATTTTTTTGAAAGTTGCCAGGAGCACTGGCCCGTCACGTAAGTTGTTTGAGCGACCACATTGACCGGACTCAACGCGGACGAGGCTGCCGAGTAGTCTCGGATGCGCCATACTGAGACCTACACACACCTCAACACACGCACACACCCACTCACGCACGCCAGCCTCAGCACCCGTGAGGCGCGCGAGTTGCGATCCTGAGGGATTGAACCCACGCCCGGCCGCTCGCGCACCTGGCGAGCGGACCAACCGAGCTACGCTCGGTCCTCACTTTCTTTATTCATATAGTGAGGTTGTCCTGTCTAAAAACGGTAACAAACCAACTGAATAGGGAAACCTAGAGCCTGTTTAGTTCCCAAACAAAAAAATTTGGGGTCTCTTTGGAGGCCTATTAGAGCATCTCCAAGAGTTTGCCAAATTTTACTTAGCAAATCTTGTGTTTTGCTAACTTTTAAAAAGATATGCTAAGTAAAAAAAGAGTTCATCTCTAATAGTTTGGCATAACTCACTTGTCAAATCAAAATCTAACTTACATCAGGAACCCTGAAAGAGAAATAAAATTATATTATGCCCTTCCACCTCTTGAAAACTTAAATCAGGAACCCTTTTGTATCTTTTATTTCTTTTTTTCACCCTCCCACCTCTCTCCACCTACGGAAGAAACGCCGATGCTAAGTTGTCGCTGCGCGCGCATATATACGCGCTGGAGGCTAGTTTTTGCCAAGTTGCCAAAGATGTCAACCTGATTTGCCAAACTGTTAGATGAGTATTTTCAGCGTTTTTGCCAAAAATCAAAGATGCCAACCTGATTTGCCAAACTGTTGAAGTTGCTCTTAGAAGGATTAAATATAGACTAATTACAGAACTAATTACATGAATGGACGGGAAATCGCGAGACGAATCCATTAAGCCTAATTAATCCGTCATTAGAGATTGTTTACTGTAGCACGGCGTTGTCTAATCATGACATAATTAGGCTCGTTAGATTCGTATCGAAAAATTAGGTAGGGGTTATAGAATGGGTTTTGTCATTAATCCACATTTAATACTCCTAATCAGTGTCTGAAGATTGATGTGACGGGTAGTTGGGAAAAATTTTGGGAACTAAACAGACCCCTAGCTTAGATACTTGCTTAACTTATTAGAGATACTCCGTACTTGTCTAACGTAAGGGGCAGGCAGATGTTTCCCTAGCTGCATTAAATGGAGTTTTGTGCATGGATAACCGATAGCAGGTGTTGTCTTGCATCCAGCGCTGCCTTCATCCTGATGGCTCCCCGTGAAACACCCACTACCGGATTCGCAGCCTTTACCGAGAGCTCTAATCCTCTCGGCACAGGCCCTAATCCTCTCGGTGGAGCCTGTGCCGAGAGGTTGCTCTCGGCAGAGGCCACTCGGCAGAATTTGGCCGGCAAAGACGCCTCTGCCGAGAGCCGACGGGCCCCCTCTCGGTGGACATGTGCCGAGAGGCCCACCTGTCTCTCGGTAGAGAAAGTTTCAAAAAACAAAAAAAAGAAGAAAATCCAGGTCAGGGCAGCGGTCCCACCGGCCAGGCACCGACACCACCGCCGCCCGCCGCCCGCTAGCACCACCACCGCCGCCCACTAGCACCACCACCGCCGACACCGGGGGAGAGGAGGCCACCCACCACCGCCGCCATCACTACCACCGCCCGCCACCGCATCCACCACACGCCGCGCGCCACCGCCGCCACTGCCGCCACCCCCAGCACCAGCACCAGCACGGCCACCAGCAGCACCACACCGGGAGAGAGAGAGGGAGAGGGAGAGGGAGAGTGTAAGAGAGAGAAACATACCTGGCGCCGTCGTGCTGCCCGCCGGCGCAGCTGCCGGATCTAGCACCACCAGCACCGGGTCGCCGCCGCCACCTACCGGATCTGGCGCCACCACCACTCCGAGCTGTCACCCCCACGTCGGATCTGTAGGTGGCCGCACCGCGCCGTGGGGAGCGCGTCGCCCATCCCACCGCTGCGCTCGACATCTGCGCCGGTGGGGACGTAGCAGGGGAGGGAGGCAGGGCTGCGGGCCACCCGCGGTGGGGAACGCGGCGCCGTTCCTCGCCCCGCCGCCCCTCCTCACCTGTCCGGTGAGGGGCGAGCGGAGGGGGGAGGAGAGGTGCCGCGAGAGGAGGGGACAGGGAGTCGGTAGAGGAGGAGGAGAGGGAGAGGTGAGGCGGAGTAGGGAGAGGAGAGGGAGGGGAGCCGGTGAAGGAGGAGAGGGAGAGGTGAGGCGGCGCCGCCGCTGTGTGGGAGGGAAAGGGTGGAGTAGGGTTAGGGTTATGGGGTGGGGGCGCCGGCACTTTTATGTGTTGGGGTAGTGTACCGGCGGGGAGCTGGTGGGGTAGGTGGGCCGGCGGGGTAGGTGGGCCAGCGGGGGTAGGTGGGCCGGTTGTGCCGTGAGCCCAGCCATCTGGCTCTCGGCAAAGAGACCTCTTTGCCGAGAGTCGGCTCTCGGCACAGACAAATTTAATCAAATTAATTGTTAAAAATAGCAAATAAATGTAAAAAAAATTCCAAAATTTAACATAACACCAATTATGTTGTATACTACTTATAGAAAAGTTTTTTAGTCAAACTAAAATTTGAATTTCTCTAATACTCCAAACCTAGTGACATTAGTTCAAATTCTCTAAAACTTCTCGTGAGATGTTCCGGTTTCTAAACAGCGTATGTGTCGAAGTGTTCAAAACATTCTCAATTTTTTACCACAACCTCCACATATGAGATGATCATCACTCGAAAAATTTCGTGATTTTCAAAGTTCATTTGAATTTTATACCTTTTTTAAACTTTTCTACCTCATGATCTTCATCATATCAAAGAACCAAATACCGGAAATTTAGCTTCATTTCATATACATGGTCTTAGAGATGTCTCATCAACATGAATATCATTTTTTCACTAATTTGTCTCTATGATTTCATGCACTTGTAGTTCATATCGGACGTATACGAAAAAATTACCTAGAAAGAAGTAAAATTGTTAAATATAGCAAACATAGATAAAATTGTGTCAAATTTGAGAATAAGTTTTGTATAAGTATATGTTGAGGATAGAAAAAGTTTGGAGAGAAGAAAGTGATTTTTTTTCTAATTTCTTTGCCGAGATGATTTTTTTTTGCTCTCGGCAAAGAAATTCTTTGCCGAGAGTTTTTTCTTTGCCGAGAGCTTTTTTTATTGCTCTCGGCAAAGCCTTCTTTGCCGAGATTTTTTTATTTGGCTCTCGGCAAAACTCGAGGCTCTAGGCAAAGCCTGCGAATCCGGTAGTGACCATAGGTTAATGATGATGATCCTTGTTGTCCGCCTCAGACTTTGTTGATTGATAGCCATTAAACACATTTTTTTGAAACGAAGCCATTAAAACACAACGGGTTTTTAATTTTACAAAACCATCACGTGCACAATTATTTTAGAGGGCAATTTATTGCCGTTACAGAAAATGAGTGGGGTTCATATATTTTTTTTCGTGGGGCAACTTAATATATGTAGGGAGGTACAACATGGTAGTAACAGAAGGTTTAGGTTAACCTGTGTTAAGTGTTAACTTGAAGCTTGGATCTTGGGAAGCTAGCATCCTAATTTCCTAAACAATTATCATACATATATGTTGAACTATACTTGACATCTGGCCATTAACCCGCTATACCTAACATAATCGTCGCAGTGGATTGAAATTTCCAATTTATGCAATGTACCATTTTTTATCAACTTCTTAGTTTTTTTTGCAAAATACGATCCATGTACATGCATTTAGAGTTATTCTTTTTAAAATGTAAGGTTGTGTAAAGTTATTTCAAATTTGATCTATTCTTTGAAAGCATCAATATTTTTATGCATGCAGGAATCTGGAGCAAATTTTCGTGTGCCCACTACAGTATCATGGTCAAATGAGCTAGTTACTATATGGGACCCCGAACTTGGACAGATCAATCCATCTGAGCACAAGCAATTAAAGGTCGCTAGGAGCTTGACAGATGGAATAATCTATAGAGATCTTAAACCAAGCTCAGATGAGCGAACGTGAGTGCAACTTGTATAATTTTATTTCCTCCTTTGTTGTTATTTATTTATGATCTTCTTTAGCATCTGATTCATGCTGTCATGAACTTGTGAGATCACCACATTTCTTCTCATGCCTGCATGTATTAGAAGCTGCAGGACAGACTGGACAGAATTCAGTCGCTTAGTTTAACATGCTGTGCAGTTTGGAGTTTTCTTACTTCTATAACCTAATGATTTTCTCCTCTTTGTGTAGGTTACTGCAAAAAATTGTCAAGTTTCCTCCTACACGCCCTTTAATGGTGGAGGAAAAGCAACTGGTGTGGAAATTTCGTTTCTTTTTGATGTCTGATAAGAAAGCTCTTACAAAATTCGTCCGCTCAGTGGATTGGAGCGATATCCAAGTAAGTAATATCCATATAGCCAAGAGCTGCTTTTGTTTTGTAGTCTCGTTTTCTCAAACACATGAAAAAGGGTCAGTCAGATGTGAGAGACCCTTAGCCCCCGAAGCTTCATCTCTTCGCTAGCTATATCAACAAATACCCGCTAAATTTGGTAAGGCTCCATAAAGAACACAATGGTTCTGGTGGTTACATAGACCACAGGGACCAAATTCCTAGGATGATGATGGAATTTCAGTCATTGCCCACTATTCAACAAAAATAGAATTCTACAGGCTGGTGAGAAAGGCTCTGTAAGCCGACTTTCTGCAGCAACCCAAACCAAAATTGCCTGTCAAAGACATATGAAACAAGCAAGTGGTTAATTCTTTTATCGTCCTGATCACATAGTGGGGAGCAGGCAGGGTGTCGTAAACCTCGACAAAATCGTGCTAAAGTTATTCATGTATTTAGTTTGGAGCTGCCAACACCATATTTTCTTGATCTGATTTCTATCTGATCTGGCTGCTTAAGGATAAACTGTGATGAATGCTGGATGCTGAGCAAGCTATTGAATAATTGGAAAGTGGGAGAGAATTGATGTGGCTGATGCATTAGAGCTCCTCTCACAGGATTTTAAAAGCAAGGAAGTATGTTATCCAGGAACCTTTGTGTTTGCATGCTTCTGATTTTTTGTCTATGTATAGTAGGAAAAGGTTATAAGATTTCTTTGGATTTGTATACAACCATTTGATCATCAGCCTTCCTTCTCTTCTCTTCTGTTTTTTTTTTTTGGCTAGACAACAGAAAAAAAAAATTCTTTTTTTTTTGCAAGTATGTGCATTTAGTTCTTCATGCTGGTTGCCTATTTGGCTCATACATATAATTTCCTTTCACGCAGTGTACTAGATATTGTTTCTCTTGCTCTTGCTTAAATCTTTCGTAATGTATCTACTATTTTTGTTAATAGGTCCGTGATTATGCTGTCAGTGTACTTGAGAGGGCTGATGATGAAGAATTGCAATGCTATTTACTGCAGTTGGTGCAAGCTCTTCGATTTGAAACATTAGACATGTCCCATCTAGCACTCTTTCTTGTAAACGGTGTTATATGTTTTATCTTGTTTTCTAAATCCTTGAATGTATGTATATGCAAATATGTGATCATCAATTTGCCCACGACACATTCATGCACGAGTTTTGTAATATGCTAGATTTGGTTTACGTATCTATGAGCAGATTGCTATGATTGTAGTTTTGAATGACCTTAGTTAAGTTACCAGTGCAACATAGAATATTACTCATTATAATAATGCAAGTTTAGCTCCTACCTTGTACATGTATTTGTGCTATTAAGGTTTTATGTTTTCCAAAGTATGTTATTGGTAATCTAACTAATTCTTGAAAAACTAACCAATTGTCCTGATCTTTTTGTCCATTTCAGCTTTATCAAACATTGAAATTGCCAGCTTCCTTCGTTGGTATGTAATTGTTGAGTGTCATGATCCTGCATGCGCAAGACGATATTGCAGTACATATGACATGCTTGAAAATAGTATGATGAAAGTATGGCTTTCTTCCCTTTGTATACTTACTCTTGGTTCTTTCATAACCTTGCATTATATTATGTATTGTTGTTTCTATTTTCAGCAATTGTCTGCTAAGAAGGATGGCTATGATGGATTTCTACTGTGGCAGAGTTTGCACAGGCAAACAAAACTTGCTGCTCAATTAGGTTCTATTATGGAGGATGTAAGTAGAGGTCTTTTTCGGTACACAATACCACCCTGTATCACCACTTTAAAAGGACTCGTATGTAATAGGAAAGGATATATTTGTAAGGATCGGACGGTTGAAATTAATTCTGTACCACCGATTTTTTTTGTGTGGTACGGGTGGTATTCATAGGTGGTATTGGTAGCATATGAGTATTATTGGAAATGGAAAAATATTTTTGTTGTAATATATGAAATGATTTAGGTACTGTACACGATAAGTTTTTATTGTACTCGTCGGCGGTTCCAAATAATATTCATTCACCAAATTACTATTTTACCCACAGAAAAAACCGACAATACCACCGTACTATCAAAGAGTAGTATTGTGTACCGAAAAAGACCTCATGGAAGAAATGTACACGGTAGCACACAAAAGAAAATTGTGAAATTAAGGCAGTCATTATCTGATGTTCTCAGAGAGCCTACAAACTTCGATGAGGTAAGCCTTTTATTGTGTATTAATGCTAAAATAATGGTAATCACATATTGCTTGTCTTGATTACTATAACTGACGTGTTTTTTTAAATTGATTCCAGCCAACTCGTTCACCATTGGCACCAAATGTTCTCCTTACAGGGTTTGTGCCTCAACAGTCATCTATATTTAAAAGCACATTACATCCTTTACGTCTTACATTTAAGACAGCAAATGGCGGAACATCCAAGATTATTTTTAAAAAGGGAGATGACCTCCGGCTAGTCAGTTGGTAAGTATTATTCAATTGCACTTGTATGTTTAGTGCAACGGTATTTGTTTTTTTTTTCTAGTCTGTATATGTATACTATATCAATCGCCCACTTTATGTAAAGGTAGTGAGTTTTTAGCGCTTGACATTCTGAGGGAGTGATTAATATATTTTTCTAAAGTGATGGGATTTCTACTTATTTGCAAGAGCCAATGGTATTACCACTTCCTTGCTAACTTGACACTTTACCAAATAGAATTTAAAATCTACCACCATCTTTTTGGATGATAGTGGTTGGTTCTACACTTTTACTACCTTCTCTTTGGAGGATTTTTTGTGGATTATTCTGAACATGAAAGTGCCATGTAGGGTATGGGGTACCACTTAGAAGATGAGACTATCTATCACAGTTGAATTTGTGTAGCTTATATAATACAAATATTGGTGGAGTGAGTGAGTGATGATGCGTTGAATGTTTCAACTGTAACTTCTAGATATTCGTGTATGGTAAATTGACGAGTGGGTTGAATTAAGGACTTGTAACGGTCTATCTGGTGGATTGGTAACATGTTACTGTTGATCTTGCTTATGTTGGGAATATAGTGGTTATAACTCCCAAGATAATATAATATCATGAGTTATGGTTAATCCATTCGTTTTTTTTTGTGTGTGTGATGTGCAGGTCATTCAAATGGTATTTTTAATGGACCGGTTGCTCAAATTAGAAAACCTGGACTTGCATCTTACTCCATATCGAGTTCTTGCAACTGGACAGGATGAAGGGATGATTGAATTTATTCAACCTAGCCACTTGTTTACCTTCTATGTTGGTATTAAGTTGATATTCACACTAACGATCCTAACCCCCATTATATGTTATGTTCGCACTCGTGCATGGTTTTTGGAGTTTATTATTTACACAGGAATCAAGAGCTTAAACGAGAACTTCCGGGTAAAGTACATCAAGGGATTTACAAAGTGATCACGAACCCCGGGACAAGTCAAGATACAAGGTGAACATGACTCCAAATGAACCAAGGACTAAAGCGTGAGGCCGAGAAGTGCTGAGGACCTAGACGGAAGATGCGGGAGTTCATTCGCAAAGCCCCCTCATCCAAATCACGAGGAAAAAGACGTCAAGGGCCCACATGCAACTCGGCAAAAACTCAGGAAGTCGCGAGAACCATCCGGAAGAAAGGCGGGGACGAACTGGGCCAGAGTGGGCCCAGCCCATTCTGGGCCTTGTTCGCCACCCCTTTTGACCTAGCTGATCCTCGGGCTATTTATAGCCCCTGTACCTCGAGCCACGTATCAAGTCATTCGTCATTCACCACCGAGGAGTAGAGGAGCTTGAGGGACACCATCCCAGAGAGGAGGGTCGAGTTAGTCGTCTAGGGTTTGCCTAGCCGGCGTGGGAATCTTGCAAGGAAGACCACATCGGAGTTCCGGAGGCGTGAGGTCAAGGTAGGATCCCGGTTGGATCTTATTCATGTATTCATACTTTTGATGGAGTTTTAATGGATCCGATTCCTAGCGATCGAGTACCTTTGTTTGCAATTCTTGTTCTTGCTTGGGTGTTTTCTTCCTCAATCTATTCTCGAGATAGATTGCATGGGATGTTCTTGTAGCTGCGGTGGCTAGAGGTGCATACCCGATCTACCAAGTGGTTCAACGCACTCCTTGCGGGTGTGCTCTAAGATTCGACCCCGAAGAAAGGGGAACATCGTGACAGGATGTTGACACCGAGTACGGCGGGGCGACTTAGGGGGTTTGACCGAAGGTCATGGTTTAAAGAAGCTTTCAATGAGATTCGTTTTACTCTCTCTTTATCTTGCTCGGAACGACGACATAAACACGATCTAGACCCTCTCTAGATCGGTACCTCAATGCTTTCTCTTGCTACCTCTTTGATCTTAGTAGATTAGATGCAATTCGAAACCTCTTAAAGAACTAAGTGTTTCTCGGTTATTAGATTGATTTTACATTACATATTGTTCCACGGATTCGATACCTTGGGTTCACCACTCAAGGGAAGAAGGGTTCCTTAACTACGACGAGGGATTTGTTCGCTTGCAAGTCCAAACGAACTTTGCAACGATAATCAAACGTCAACAAGCCCCTTTTTCTGGCGCTGTTGCTAGGGAACAAGTAATTAAGATCCAATCTAATATCTCGTTTGTAAGTATTTTCAGTTTCTTTTTGATTTTTCTTTTGCATCTACTAAACTTTGATCATCCTCAAAAACCAATCTAATCTAGTTTTTGACTAACCCTTTTTATAGTTTTCTTTTCTTTTTAGATTTTTTTGTATATTTTGTTTATCGCTAACCCTAACAGGAGATGGATGGCCACCTCTCCAACAAACAAAAAATTTTGTGGATGATCCAGAAAAACTTTACACGCAAGGGAGACGCGAAGCACGATCTAGAAAGCTGGGGATTGTAGATCCAAACACCAGAGACGAAGGAACATCGGGATCTCCGAAGGAATCACCACCTACAAGTCCAAGGAGAGATCAACCTTAACCGCCACCAATGGGAGAAGAGAGGAAGATCGGGGAGCTTTGCATCCCGGAGCTTGGTGATCTACCCATCCTCAACCTATCCGACATCGGAAGGCCGTTTGAGATCAAGACTTCAACCATCCGCATGATGCAACATACACCTTTCACCGGTAAAGAGGATCCTAACCTTCACATACAAGCATTCATTCAACTTTGTCAGACATTCACGATGGAAGGGCTGGATCAAAATCAATTGAGGGCAAGACTTTTCCCGTTCTCACTTCTCGGAAAAGCTTTGCTATGGTTCTATACTCTACCGATGGAGATGGTGCAAAATTGGGAAGCATTGATGAGAGCTTTCATGAAGGAGTATTATTCGCCGGGTAAGACTCAAAGTTTGCGTAATAAGATTGTTACATTTGCTCAATATCCTACGGAGACTATCGCGGAAGCTTTTGAGCGTTTCAATGAATACACCCGAGCCGTGCCACATGCCCACATCACAAGTTCCCAAAGGAGGACCTCATTCAAAAGTTCTATAAAGGTCTCAATCTAGCATCGAGGACCGTAATTGACGCATCAGCGGGAGGATCTATTATTGAGCTAACTCCGACGGAGGCATTCACTCTTTTCAAGAAGGTTGTGGATAATGATACATGGGCGTCATTCGGACGCTTACTTCCGGTTCAACCGACGGGCAATGTTAAAGGTGTTTTGCAGGTTGAAAAGAAAGAACTTCTAGAAGGGAAGATTGACTCGCTCATGAGAAGGTTGGAAAATATGGAGCTAGAAAAGAAGGCCGCCCAAGACTTGAAGGCCGCCGAAGCAAGATCCACGTGTGAAGAATGTGGGGAGTATGACCATGTCCAAAGAGATTGTCCGGAGGAAGCAAAGGTGCTCGACTACATGAGAAAAGGAGATTTGCCAAACTTCCGCTACGGGCAAGGTAGACCTCAATTTAATGCAAGTTCGTCTATTCAAAATTCGGTGCCTCTTCGTATACAATTGAAGGATTTCATGGACGAGCAAGCAAAGATCAACAAGGACACCATCACTAAGTTCAAGACTATGGATAAAATCTTGGAGAACATTGATGGCAAGGTGATGGAGGTCTGGAGCTCCAACCAACAAGTGCTCAACATAATGAAGATATTGGAGACACAAGTGGGACAACTTGCCGGGCGCTTAACCGCTAGTGAAGGAAGATTGCCGGGGCAACCCCAAGGTCCCGAGACGGCAAAGGCTATTCAAACTCGGTCGGGAAAGGAGACTGAGGATCCCGAACTTCCAGCCGGAGCAAGGAAGCCTAAGCCAACCGTTGAAGCGGATGATCACACTAAGGAGAAAGTGACTACTATTCCGGAGATTGCTACCGAAGAGCCGGAATTCGAAATACCAAGTGATGACACGAAGATGACAACACTAAAGACACGGTACTTTCGAGGTAAAATTGATAATCATTTTGAAAAGTTTGTGGAAGTGGTGCGCAGGTTAAGCATCAACATGCCGCTATTTGACGCTCTCCAAGTTCCTACATATTCTCGCTACTTCAAAGACATACTTGCAAACAAGTATGAGATGGCAACACTTGGAGCAGACCATGTCAAGATGTCCGAACAATGTAGTGCCGCCATCGCAAATCAAGGGCCCGAGAAGCAAAGAGACCCTGGATGTCCGACTATCCCATGTTCTATTGGCTCATTCACGTTCGAGAAGGCATTATGCGACCTTGGAGCAAGCATGAGTGTCATGCCAAGAGATGTGTTTGAGAAGCTACGCTTACCACTTGAGCCTACGGGTATGTGTTTGGAGTTAGGCGACAACTCTATCCGCTATCCCATGGGAATTGCCGAAGATGTGCCCGTGAAAGTTGGAGATCACTTCATTCCCGTCGACTTCGTGGTACTTGAGATGGGAGAAAGGGAGAAGCCGCCCCTTATCCTGGGGAGGCCCTTCCTCAAGACCGTCGGGGTGACGATCGACGTTGGAAAGGGGGAAATCAAGTTCGACGTCAATGGCACACGAAGCATATTCAAGTTTCGTCCACGTTTCAAGGTATGCAACATGATCAATGCTAAATATGTTCCACCTCATCGTCGTTTTAGAAAGGAAGAGCCAAAGAAGAAGGAGGAGCCCAAGAAGAAGGAAGCGGAGGTGATCAAAGAAGTCGTAGCATCCGTCAAGACCAAAGAACAAAAGCTGCCTGTCAAAACCAAAAAGATGACTAAGCCGGAGAATAAGTCCGTGCCCAAGATGGTGGGGAAGTGGGTACCCAAGATTGCAACACCCGCAAAGAGCGTTGATCCGAAGTGAAGAAGACAAGAAGTCTAGCCATGGACTATAAACAAAGCGCTAGGCGGGAGGCAACCCGTTCAACGAGTCAAGAATAAGCTGCCGGGAGGACAACCCGATGAAGAATAAAGCTGCCGGGAGGGCAACCCAGATTATTTTCTAATTTTCAAGTAAGTTGGTCTTAGAATTTGCTACGCAAGACTTGGTATAAACTCTTAAGTGGTTCAACTTATTTTTGAGGCATTTAAGCTGCTCGGATGCTTCATTTGGATTTTATTTGACATAAACCTTTGACATGAGCCATCCTACGATTTATTTGCCTCTTTTCGAGAAACCAACTCCAAAAATTCAGAACCTACCCACACCTTTCATCCTCCTCATGATGATAAGGTTGGTTTGTTTTATATCATAAAAACACACGAGTAGAGCCCCGCGTTGTTACTTAATGATTTTTTTTAATCTTTGACGTATGCTAGGACTCGCGTGAACCTAGGTTTCTCTAGAGTTAGAATTTTTTCCAAGCCACATTTATTTTTGTTCATTCAAAACATCTCTCTCATGTTTAGCCAAAATTAGAACCTAAACACATACCCCCACGGTCAAGCCAGAGGAGCTCGCTATCAATTAATGGAAGCAAGTGATCCCGGTGTAACCAAAATCAATGTAGTCGGAAAGTTTCAACTTACAAATGTTTTTGATGCCTAAAAACTCCTCTAAAAATACATTTGAACTCATTGATATCTCTGAGTTAATTTTTAAATTTCGAAATTAGAGGAGTAATTAGCATCTAAACATGATCAAGGGAAGGTTTTGAGCTTAATTGAACCTCTAATGACCCATGATGCATCACGGTAACACATCATCATTCAAGTATCTTTTGGCATGCATGGGACAAGCATGGGGGCAGCAAGGCTTTGATTTTTGCAGGTTATGAATGATGGCATGGGAGGCAAGGAGGCATGGAAGTGACAAAGAAAATGATCAAGATGGAGGACTTGACCATGAAAGAAAAAGGAGTGGCTGAGAGAGTTTGGGCAGTGGATCAGCATGAAGCACAAGGACACAACGTCATAATGCACCAAACATCAAGTGGGAGGAAGCTGGAGTCGAGGCAGGGGGCAGAGACCCCAGGCCGGTCGGCCCAGGCCGGCCGGCCTGGCCTATATCTTCGCCCCCCTGCGTCCATCTTTCACAGGTGAGTCTCTTGCTTTCTTGCTTGCTAGTTCGTGTTCTTGAGCTCTCAGTCTAGAACTTCCAGAAATTCTCCAAAAAAATTCGTTCTCCATTCTGGAGTCCAAAAATTCAGAGAAATACGTCACAATTCTTGCTCTTCCATATACTTCTTTTGTGTGTATTTCTACCGGCAAGAAACCCTCGGGAGAGTTTGTTTGTGATTTGTACAGCAACTACAAGATGAAGAAGGTTTTTGGCAAGGTCCTTGGAAGGAAGACGCAATCGTCGTCATCAAAGCCGGCATCAACAAGTTCTTCACGGAGGCACTCAATCTCCGAGTCGCCGCGAAGCATGAAAGAGGACGTGGCACCATCAAGGAGTGACACCATGCCCCTTAGTGGAAGGAGAGACACGCGAAGCTCGTCCATGCGGTTCACCGAACCGCAAGGGCGAACAGAGGAGCCGCCCGTTCCACCTCGTCGCTCGACTCGTTCATCCGCTCTACCACCATACACTCCACGATGTTACAAGTATGGATTTCTTATGATGTCGGAGGAGGAGGAGGAGAAGCTCGGGTGCCTAGAGAAGAGGGTTGTGCCCAATGTTGACTTTGATGATGATGCCCTCCAAGTGTTGGGATTTTCTCCGGATATCTATCAAATGATGAACCACCTTGGATGGGGACAATTTTCTGATGGAGTAGGAGTGAGTTTTCATTTGGAGCTTGCCATGGAGATTCTCATGACCATGGAACCGGTTATTAATGAAGGGGTGACATCCCTCTCATTTCGACTGAAAGATGATGAGCAAATAATTCCTTATGAGCAAATTAGAGAGTTGCTCGGTTTTTAGAGGAAAGCCCCGGAGCAAGTTAATGCTAATGAAAGTGTGTTGGAAGGATTTTGGAGTATGATTTCAGGGGAAGATAACCAGCAGAGAAATAGCATCCGGAATCCCATCATCCGGATATTTCATTCTTGGATGAGCAAAAGGATTTTGGGAAGAATGAAGGAGTCCAAGGTCACCGATATGGAAGTTAATTGGCTTTATTCGGCATTGGTTGCAAGACAAGCCATTGATCCATCATATATCATGATCAATCGGTGGTGTTGTGAGGCAATATCGGGGAGTGGACAAATTGGTTCGGGATGCTATCTCTCTATGATAGCAATTTCTGTGAAGCCGGGTATTTCAAGGAATCCAAAATTCATACTTGCGGGAAATTCACTTGGAATTGATTATATGAAGCAAGGAAAATACATTAGTGGAGATGAAAAGAGAGGGTACAAGGTGGCAAAAGTCAATGTTCCTCTCCCAAATATGAAGCTGAAATTATTTATTGAAGGGAGAGAGAATTGGTTAGAGGAAGGAATTCTCGTGCCGGCTAAGAAGAACAAGAGAGGAAGAATTATAGAAGAAGGTTCGTCCTCCGCAGCCCAAGAGCAAGGAGGAACGGCCTACCATCAACCTTATGGCGGGATTCCTATGCCACCACCCTACTACGGAAGTGTGCCGATGCAAGCATGGGGGAGTGGTGCAGCCATGCCACCACCTCCTCCAACATATTATCCACCAACTTTTGTTGTGCCCAATGAAGCATTTGTGGCACCATATGCAAGCATGCCCCAGCCCCAACAAAGTGTAGCCATTATTGGGGCGTACAGGCAAAGGAATGAACAAGATGTCGAGAGGATCCGAAGCCACGTCAACCATTTGCGTGAAGGAACGGCGGAAATCGCCCATCAATTGGGGCGTCTTCAAATTGTGCCGCCGCATCAATTTCATGGAGGGGCCATGCAACAATATTTTGAGCAAGGATTCAATAAAGGTCAACCAATGGAGCAAGAGCAATCGGATGAGGAGTGAAGAAAAAAGGACGGGACAAAGCTTTTTAAGTGTGGTTTGATTTTTCCTTTTCCTTTTCTTTATTTTCATCTTGTGTGCATTTATGTTTGCGTAGTATTTTCTTGTTTTTATTTTTATTTTTAGCATGTGTGGTAGTAGTAGTTTGTTATCCATCATCATGAATAAGTTCCACCGTTGCTTTTATGATCTTAATATGGATGGAGAATTTTGTACCATGATGATATGTGATGACCGTTGCCGCTTTGCTCGATCTTATGCTTGATTTATGCATGTTTAAGCTAGTGCTCTCTTTTAATATGAATCTGAAATTAATTAAATGCTAGCTTAATCTTGTGTGGAGTTATGATAACTCAAGTCCCATAGTTCTTTTTCATTGCTCTCAACTTTGGATGAATCAAAGAGCCTTTTTATTCTCAAAAAGTTATGCTAACCTTGTCACAAGTACCGCTTGCATTTTGCTCTACCCATCCAAAGCCTAAGTTTACTTGAGTGCAAAATCTTAGTATAAACAAGATTTATTTTTGGGTGCATTGATTCAAGGCCTGATTTCTCTGGCCCGAGACTAAGAAGCTGGTCATTCTGTTTTTGTGTATCGTTCTTTATGCTAGCATTTCTATCCATGCATTGTGAGTTTCCACATTGGGAATTTCGCAAACCTCGCCGGATATCCAACCAAAACCCAAATATATCTTTTTTGTGTTCACCTCCTTGACCACAACCCAATATATGAGTATGGATGAATATTTTGGAGAAGATTACAAGGAAGGTACTTCAAGTGAAAGGGAGACTTCCAAAAGGATCCCTAGAAGATTTTTCGAGTGTCTCTCTCTCTAAGAAAAAATGAGAGCTTCAATTCCCACCTTGGCATTTTTATCACCTCTTTGCCTGAGGACGAGCAAATGTCTAAGCAGGGGGGGTTGCTAAGGAAGTGCTAGTATAGTCTAGAGTCCAAGGGGAGCAAATAAAAGAAGAGAGAAAAAAGAGAAAAGAAAAAAGAGAGAAAAAGAAAAAAAAGAAAGAAAAAAGAAAGAAAGAAATAATAATAATAATAAAGCTCCCCGGTTCTCTAGCTATGTTTTCGTGCTTTTGAGTTTTCAAGAGGATTCAAGATCAAGACCCATACTCTTCTTTCCAACCATGTGCAATCCGATAACGAGGACTTCGTTTATGCCTTGGGATCACTCTTTGCCATTTGCACATGTCCACCTATCTAAAAGTTTGTGTTCATCTCTTCCCCCTCCTTGATAACATTATTTTTTCCAATGATCTTTTTGACGAATCTCGGTAAGACCATGAGAAGCTAGTCTTGTTTTAATAATATCTCAACTATAATATCTTAGTAGGACTAAAATTTCCTATAGCTCCACATAAAGCCTTCCACCATATACTTTGAGAGAGGAAAGGAGTAGAACAAGAAGGCGTGAGAGACAAGTAAGATGAGAGTACATGAGCAAGTGCAAGATGGTTATTTTTTATCTTGGTAAAGCAATTTTTCTCTTTATCTCATTCTTTATTTTTCAAAATTTCTGAGATTTGTTTAAAAGTTTGAGAGCTTGATCAAGTACTTGTGGAAAGAACTTGAATGATATCTACCCTCCATAAAGATAAAAGTTAGTACATTATGGAACTTTAATGAATATAAAACTAGAGAGCATTATGTTTTCTCATGTATGATCAAGTGTAGGGTTTGAACATCAAAGGGCAACGCTGATATCCATAGAAGGCTTACTCGAGGACGAGCAAGGTTTAAGCATGGGGGGATGTTGGCGGTCGATTTCCGTCAACCTAGCCACTTGTTTACCTTCTATGTTGGTATTGATTTGATATTCACACTAACGATCCTAACCCTCATTATATGTTATGTTCGCACTCCTGCATGGTTTTTGGAGTTTATTGTTTACACAGGAATCAAGAGCTTAAACGAGGACTTCCGGGTAAAGTTCATCAAGGGATTTACAAGGTGATCACGAACCTCGGGACAAGTCAAGATACAAGGTGAACATGACTTCAAATGAACCAAGGACTAAAGCGTGAGGCCGAGAAGTGCTGAGGACCTAGACGGAAGATGCGAGAGTTCATTCGCAAAGCCCCCTCATCCAAACCGCGAGGAAAAAGACGTCAAGGGCCCACATGCAACTCGGCAAAAACTCAGGAAGTCGCGAGAAGCATCCAGAAGAAAGGCGGGGACGAACTGGGCCAGAGTGGGCCCAGCCCATTTTGGGCCCTGTTCGCCACCCCCTTTGACCTAGCTGATCCTCGGGCTATTTATAGCCCCTGTACCTCGAGCCACGTATCAAGCGATTCGTCATTTGCCGCCGAGGAGCAGAGGAGCTTGAGGGACACCACCCCAGAGAGGAGGGTCTTGTTAGTCGTCTAGGTTTGCCTAGCCGGCGTGAGAACCTTGCAAGGAAGACCACGTCGGAGTTCTGGAGGTGTGAATCAAGGTCAAGGTAGGATCCCGGTTGGATCTTATTCATGTATTCAAACTTTTGATGGAGTTTTAATGGATCCGATTTCTAGCGATCGAGTACCTTTGTTTGCAATTCTTGTTCTTGCTTGGGTGTTTTCTTCCTCAATCTATTCTCGAGATAGATTGCATAGGATGTTCTTGTAGCCGCGGTGGCTAGAGGTGCATACCCGATCTACCAAGTGGTTCAACGCACTCCTTGCGGGTGTGCTCTAAGATTCAACCGTGAAGAAAGGGGAACATCATGACAGGATGTTGACACCGAGTACGGCGGAGCGACTTAGGGGGTTTGACCGAAGGTCATGGTTTAAAGAAGCTTTCAATGAGATTCGTTTTACTCTCTCTTTATCTTGCTCGGAACGACAACATAAACACGATCTAGACCCTCTCTAGATCGGTACCTCAATACTTTCTCTTGCTACCTCTTTGATCTTAGTAGATTAGATGCAATTCGAAACCTCTTAAAGAACCAAGTGTTTCTCGGTTATTAGATTGATTTTACATTACATATTGTTCCATGGATTCGATACCTTGGGTTCACCACTCAAGGGAAGAAGGATTCCTTAACTACGATGAGGGATTTGTCCGCTTGCAAGTCCAAATGAACTTTGCAACGATAATCAAACGTCAACAACATCTCGATAATATTCTTCTAACAGATGATGGACACCTTTTCCATATTGACTTTGCTTTTATTCTGGGACGAGATCTGAAGCCATTTCTACCACCAATGAAACTATGCAAAGAAATGGTTGATGCCATGGGTGGTGCAGAAAGGTAATTTGTTGCTTAGCAGCTTTTTTAAGTAATTACATGTTTACTTATTGTTAGATCAGTTATTCTACCATGGTAACTCATTTCTCTATTTCAGTGAGTATTATACAAGATTCAAATCCTACTGTTGTGAAGCATACAACATTTTAAGGAAGTCCAGCAACCTAATATTGAATCTTTTTAATTTGATGGGAGGATCAAATATTCCATGCATCTCTTCCGATGAAAGTGCAGGCTCTAAGGTAATTGGTTATTGCTAGTTTGTCAAGCTATATTCTTTACACCTGGTAGTCCAAATGACATATATCCCCATTTCTTTCCTAGTAGGGAATCGACCAGCTTCAGCAGAAGTTCAGGCTGGATCTGGATGATGAGGATGCCATACATTTCTTCCAGGATCTTATCAATGAAAGTGTCAGTGCTTTGTTTCCTCAAATGGTCGAGACCATCCATAGATGGGCTCAATATTGGTGATAATCAGGGTAAAGTTTGGAGGTTTTCAGTGACTATGAGTGGGATTGTGGGTCTCGCCGTGGTAACTTAGTCTCTGTTGTCATCGTTGATAGAGATGGGTTGAATTTGGTGTGTTGATGTCTCATTCCAACCTGCTAATGGTGTTGTTAAGTTGAGTTGTGTGCATGGGTATGATTGTTGATGACTCAATCCAATATGTTGGTGTTTTTGTTATTCTTGTTTTTTCATTTGTTGTTTCGTCCCTTTTAGACTTCGTCTTCTTTTCAATATAACCGGCAGCTATCCTATCTGCGTGGTTCATCTCGAAAAATATTGACGATGACCTCATGCCATCGAAGTAGGTAGAAACCTGTACCATACATGCTGAATTCGTTAATATTTCTCCTTTCATGATACCAATTGCCACTATAATAATTATTTATATTCAACGATTGTTTGTTGCATATTATTATAATCGATGTTGCTAACACACGACCGGACGTGCGTTAGGCTAGCCGCACGGTCTTCTTCTTCCTCGTCCCCTTCCTCTTCACCTTTTTCCGCGCGGCCGGCCAGAAACAAGTCATTACCTATTATTATTACTAGCAAACATGCCCGTGTGTTGCTACGGATGCAGATTGCAACCACTTCTCATACAATTTGCTAATTTAATAAAATGATAGAAATTTTAGAGTACTTGTAATTAACATGAGACATTCATGTGATAAAATCTAACGATGGTAGTAACACGAAGTACCAATATGGTAGTACCAATTTGGTAGGCTCAACAACTAATTTATTTATTTTTCTATTAAATTAGCTGGTGGAAAATTTTTAATACAAGGTACCCACTACCTTCCGCTACTATCCAAGTAGCATAACAATGCTGCTTGCAACAATTCAATAGATGATTTCAAATCAGCTATACCCCCAAAGCAATAACACATGATAATCCATGAGTAAGAAGAAATCGGATAATGAAGTATGGAACAATTCTCCCCTTGCTGAGAGAAAAATTTTTTGGTGCTAGTTTAAATGTTCAAATTCTACACCATATGAATATATAATTGCAACCTACCATATGTTTAAATGTTCAAGTATGCATGCACGATGCTACATGAGGTCAAGCTAGTCGAACCAATAAACATGACCAATAATGAGAAATAAAGAGGTAAACATCTCAACATGTAGTATTAGGACTCGAGGAAAATTAAACAACTTTAATTAGAGAAGAAAACATCAACACTAATTTAATTAGGTGTGGAACAAGTTTACACTTTCTAGCACAAAGTTTAAAATTTATTAAATAAAAGAAAAAAATCTCGCAATAATGTTCTAAGACAACCTTAGCTCAACCTCATGAACTCAACACAGAAACCCCCACATGGCCAATTTCATAGCGGTACCAAATTTCTTAGGATTCAGTGAACAATGCTAGAAGAATTTAGTGGTTATGAATAAGAATAAAATTTGCATCGATTTAAATAAAATCATAGATGTGAAGAGATAGTAGACAATTTCTTAATATATAATTGACAGTGACCGAGAAAATGATAAAATTGAAGGTTAGAGATGCAAAAGGGAAGTGTATGGACTGAAGGAATAGTATCAAGAATAAATGAAACATAGAGAATAGTATCAAGCGATCTAGAAAGACTCAAGGAATAGTATCAAGAATAAATGAAACATATATGCCCGTGCGTTGCTACGTTGTAATGATAATTGTATTTATGAAACTCATAGTTTTTTCTATTTATATCACTATAATTTTATTGTACTCCGTGCATTTCTATCATAATACAATTTCACTTAACATATTTTTTTACTCTAATAATCATTCATTTATATTTTTTATTTAAGAAAAGAGATTTGTTAGAGATAAAAAATTAAAATAGATACGACAATACTACACCATACAATATGACATCATCTCTAATGGTACTCTCTTATCCGAGTAATTGAGAATTATGTTTCATATATGGTCCAGTTTAGGAAGCACCACTGCTAGCTAAGTGTAGTGTGGATTTGGCATCCAACGGATGCAAGCGCTCCAGTGCATGGGAGCACTCAAGCATTCAGTGGATGCAACTTAATTAGCGTGTGACATTGTTTTGTACTCCCAAATTGTGGGTCGTTTTGGTTTTTTTAAGGCATAAATGTTTGTATGCATCTAAGTACTATAGAGTATGTCTAGATCTATACAGAAATGTATAAACCTTGAAAATTTGAAATGACCTATAATTGGAAACAAAGTTTACCCTTTGTGCTTTAGTATATTAGATTTTTTTTCGAACAACTGTATATTAGATTATCTATGCACATTATGCTCGTTTCAAAACCGACAAATCATACCTACAGTTTGAAAACTAAACATCTAGCTAAATCTGTTTATAGTAAATTTTACATCATGTGTGAATGCATGCACATCCTTGTTGAGTGGGGAAATTTTTTATACCCAAGTGACAAAAGATACGATTATATTTATTATCACACCTCACGTGAGAAAGATTATAACATGCTGAGCACGCATATTGCACGGCCGCTAGCTGATGACCTCTCTCTTTCGTGTACAAAAGTGTGAACCGTCGGTGCGTCGTTTGAGAAAAGAATTTGGCCTCCTGTCCTGCACAATCTTTTTTGCATTGGTGTGTGCGTGTGTTTGGTGGTTGTCCATGCATGGTGCATTGTTCGTTCTATTGTGCTCTTTAAATTTCAAGCTGAAGTCTCCAAAGTTTTATTTGGACTTGAGAGAAAACGAACCAAAGGTGGCATATTGTCAAGACCAAACAGGTCCAAATCCTTCTCTTGTTAAACTTTTTTCTCCTTTTCATTTTGAAATGGTAATTTTTTCTCGCTCTCTGGTACTCCATATATCATTACAAACCAACACGCTCTCACTTCTAGAAAACGGAAAGAAAAAATGATATATTTTAGCTCTTTTTTTTCACCCGGCTTGAATCGCGCATCAGGCTGGCCGGGTAAACTTATAAATCTCAAAAACCAATCTCACGGCCCATGGGCATCCATCGGGGAGGAGGGAGGACTGGGAGCAAGCGCGCGTCCCCCGTCCTGGGCCGGCGCGCACCACGCGCGGTTGGCGCTCGGTTTTGCCGAACTTCGGTTTTATTCAGTTTTTTTTAGCCAAAGAGGTAATTGTATTAAAAGGGTACATAGTACAAATCGAAGTTAACACAAAACCCCTTACAGAAACCAGGAATCGCAACAAAGACCCTAGGATCTATCTCCTTCTCCATCCTTCGCTGCCGCCGGCGTCGCGTGCGGCCACCAGAGCCGAGAAACCTCTTCATGCCGGCATGGATCCTCATACTTGAGTTTGCCTCATGAACCGGACCACCATCCACGTCATACCTGATGAGTCGTAGTAGAGCAAACGTGGAGGAGGAAGAGGTGCTGATCCGATAGTCGCCACAACCGCCGGAGTCGGCGTTGAAGAAGAAGCAGAAGTCACGAACCTGGTCCGCCCCCCTCACCGGGCGACGGATGGCTCCTGTCCAAGAACTCACAGACCGAACGTTGGCACCGGAGCACACACCGACGAAGGAGAGAGGAGTCTGCAGTAATTTATTCCACAAAGACGACGTCGTCGCTCCCAACCAAGCGCCGCCGGGAAACAAACTCCACATGCCATAGCTGCCAACGAAATAGAAGAAGTCGAAGAAGAAGACAGACCCGGCAATAAACCAAGACCCATCGACATCATCTCCATCCCCCGTCCACCAGAGAACAAACATCAGGAGAATACAAATCTCACCGAAGGACCAACGCAGGGAACCCCAGGAGCAACAGCAGCCGCCAATCCACCATGGAGAAGGCACTGTCACCGCCGCTCGAAGACGAACAGCACTCGAACGACGACACCCGCTCCACGGACGGAATCAAACTAACTAGTAAAAACCTAATCTAACTAAAGCTATACCTACGCCGGGCGTCGATCCGGCCGATTCCCACCGCTCCGTCGCCGGAGAGGCCGCCAGAGGCGGGGGATCGGGCGGATCGACGCCGGAACCGTCGTCGCCCTCTTTTTCGCCTCGAGACCTTCAGGGCGGTTTGGTGGAACTCCCTTTTAAGATGGTATGGTTTTATTCAGTTTTGGATATATTCTTTCCGGTTCACACGTTTTTTTCTCCGGTTTTGGTACCGCGAGCGCCGGTTCACGCGGGTTTTTTCCCGGTTTAGTGTGACGGAAGAAAATATGGGCAGAATCAGTCCTTGCTTTAATATTAGGTAGAGACTAGGTGATACTCCGCGCGTTGCCGCGGGAATTTTTAAACAAAATTTTAAGATAAAATGTGAAAGTAGAAACACCAAAATGATTACATAGCGATATTCACATGTAAACAATATTATATATGAAAGTATGTTAATTTTGTTGAGAGAGAGTCATTTTTAAATGATTGATCCTACATGTATTTCAACTGCGAGAATTTTATGGCGTGCTACTCGCAAATACAACATGCTACTAGTCACAGAAAATCGATGAAGATATAAATATATGATTTGGTGGATGTTGACACGACTTATAGTGGATGACGACATGGCGTATAATGAGTTATGACGTGACGCGTTGAGATGCAAGAGAAATCGTTAGTAGGTACCAAATATATAGTTTATATAGATTAGAAAGAACATAAAAATTGGTTTTAGAGTGTAAATGAGTATTATATGAGAACCTGACATTTTGGGTTGAAGATGCATGCGAAAGGTTGCAGCTCATTTAGGAGCAGCAGTTCATGTTAGCGAAGAGGATTTGAAGGGTACAGAATATCTACCATAGGATAAAAGAAATAATGTTCAGTTTTTCTCTCGTACTTCAATAAATAAATGAACTGAGTAGTATCTACCATAGGATAAAAGAAATAATGTTCAGTTTTTCTCTCGTACTTCAATAAATAAATGAACTGAGTAGATCGTCGAAACTATACACACACAACGTCCTTCTGGATATCGTCGTATCGACGAAGTCGCACAGGGCTTCGTAGGTGACGCGTAGCTCATTTAGGAGTAGACGTCATGGCCGGCGACGCACTGGCACGTCACGCTCACGCGTTCAGGTAGTTTTGCGAATTTTTTTTATATTTTTTATTCATTTTGCAACATTATACTACCGTTTCAAAATTTATCAAATTTGTCTTTCAAACGCCGTAGCGCACGACGGCCGTCGTGGCCCACGACGGTTGCAGGTCCAGCCGTCGTGCGCTACGGCGGTTGGGCGCCACCGCCGTAACCCACGGCGGTTAGCCTAAACACCGTGGGCCACGGCGGTTGGGGACGGCGGTTGTAGGCGCCGGGTGGCGGCAGGCAGTGGGCATGCAACCGCTGTGGGCCACAGCGGTTGGTTTTTTTTAATATTTAGAAGAGAAAACATACACCTTTGCAATGACATGTACGGCACTTGTACAACCTTAACAAAGCGCCTTACGTACTGATAACATGTCTTAGGGAATTTAGAAATTTGATTACAACATTCCTAATTAATCTAGTTGTACGAGAACTGCCCGGAGAGCATAGAGCCGCCGGAGTGTTGCGACGACATGTAGTAGTACCCAGGTGGGGGTGGAGGTGTCTTTCAGGGGGAGCTGTTCTTCTTGTGGCATTCACAAGTGCAGGTCGAACATTTGTAACATCGACCGTCTCCAGCGATAGACGATGGATCAGGGGAAGCCCATGCCTCCGACAGCTCCCGCTTCAGGTTGTAGATGACGACGTCCTCGAGGTAGTCGATGTACTCTTGATATGGGCGAATAGCTGGTGGATCCACCCATTGCGAGAAACCGCAGTTCTCTGTTTGGGTTGAGTACTACAAAAAGTAAGAAAACGTTAGCAAACCAAAGAAAGATGATGAACAAATTTGTGTACATTGCTTACCCACGCATATGGGCAGTGTCAGAAGCAACGACTGGAGTTGTTCCATCCCTCGTACACTTGCATACGCAAAACTCACCGTGCGAACACCTAGGCCACAACACCGTTTGCTTGGGTGTGTAGCTTCTAACTTCACGCATCGATCTGAAGTCACTCTTGCCTTTCAATGGGAAATTGGCTTCAAAATCTGGAGATTGCTGATGCCACAACATAGGACCGAAACCGTGTTCATCCCCACTCTAGGAAGTCATTGTTGAATATTGTGAGAAGAAGGCAATGGAGTGAATGGTGCTACATATAAGCAGAAGGAGGCTGGCTGGGTGGTGGGCACTTCGATCCGTGGGAAGAGAAACGAAGCAGTGACTCGGAGAAAACACACCCTAGTACTAGGGCACTGTCGCATTGTGGGCCAGTCGATCCGTGGGAGGGGAACGTGTCAGTGACTCGGAGGAAACACAACGACTCTGCATATGACAGTCACTCTAACGAAACACACGTAATGGAGAAAACACACTCTAATACAGTTCGATTAAAGTTCTTAAAGATACAAACCGAGGACCCTAGTTGACGATGTCATGAAATCCCGAATTATTTGATACAGTCCGACTAATACTCTAGGTCTACTGAGTACAACGGGGTATTACCCTTCCTGACGGCATCCGGCCCAGCTTCCTTGGCCCGGCGAGACCTCTCCCTCTTCCTCTCTCTATCAACTTCATGGGCCTGGGCCGCTTCACGTTCTCTCATCTCCTGGCGATTGCGCATTTCCTTCTGCTCCTCCTTTTTTCCTCTCTCTTTTCCCACTCAACCATGTGGAACCACCTCTCCCTTGCATCACGGCCCGCTTCCTCGACGTACCTCTTGTCGAACTCAGAATGCTCGGTATCTAGCCACTGCATGAAATCACAAAGAGGAGGTGGAGTCTTTTTTCAAAGACATGTCAGCAAATAATAAAACAAAAATGACAAATGAATAATCGAGAAATGTAGTAAGTCCTTACTTTTGCTCTAAGATTGCGGTCGAAAGGCTTAATCAGGTCGTGCGCGTAGTTGGCACACATGAAGAACATCATCCCGTAGGTGTACCCGAGAACTTTGCACCTAACAAGTTTGTAGTTGTCACCGCAGAAGCACATAGGAGTGTCGATCCCCTTTGGCACCTCGACATTGTCCTTCCTCTTGGTGAGGAACTCCAAGTCCAACTCAGGACTTGAGGAGGTCATTGCAAACCTGCAAAACAAGATGAGAACAATCATAGACAAAATTATACAAATGAATCAGCATAATTAAGACGACACGAAATAGCAGTTCAATTATTACAATACAATACCATGCATATAAGTTCGTACAGGAAATATTAGTTTAAATATTACAAATTCCAAAATTAAATGTCTTAACGTTACAAGCAACTATGATCATCTGAATCCTGCATTATTGTTACGCCCACGTCCACGTCCGCGTCCACGTCCTGATGGAGGTTGGGAGAGTCCTGAAGGTGTTGATGAGCCCACATTGGCCGTAGTTGGTGTGTTGCAAGCATAATTTGGAGTTGTGCACCTCTTGTACATGTGGCCTGTGTTGTGGCACTTGTAGCACATCACTACTGCAGGTCCAGCTTCTGCTTCATTCATGTTGTTTCTAATCCTCCTCTTCTTCCTTTTTCCAACACCTTGACACATCTCAGGATCTGAATTTGGTATGTGCACAACATTTTCTTTGGGGTTCTCAGTAAAAGTACCCTGCACGAGGTAGCCCTGAATTGTTCGGTTCTAAGTGTTCCGAACAGTTTTCTTGTCGTAGTACCATGGCACGTACCTACGGTAGCTGAAATTTTGAAGTTCATAACATACGACGATCACATGTGAGCAGGGGGTGTGTAGTAGCTGCGGCTTCCGACATGAACATCTGTATATTTGGTTGCCAAGTTCACAGACTTGTTGCGTCTTTTCACGCGATAGGCCTAGGAGCGTTTTCTCTTTGCACTCAGCCTCATATCTCCACATAATTTCATTCTCAGCAGACTGGTACAAAGGCTGCGTTGTGACCTTGTGAAGAAGTGCTTTTCCCTAAGTCTTGTCCAAATACTCAGTCATTCTGGTGCAGTATATCATTTGAGTGTTCCTCAGAACCTCATCCGCTACCTTGCTCCTTTGGTAAAAATATTGCATTATACGATACATAAAGAACTTAATGATGCCAACTAGAGGAAGAGGTCTTGAACCGCGAAGCACACAGTTGTAGACCTCAGCAAAATTAGTGGTCTTTATCCTATGCTTTACTCCGGCCTCGTCAAACATGAGACACCACTTTTCCTTAGGCTCATTCTGAATCCACTGGCTGGAGGTCTTCACAGCACACCCTCTTCTGCGCCTAATTTGAGGCCCATCTAATCTCACATCCTCGAGAGAAATTGGCTACTCTCCAAGTTCAGGATTCACTGGCCTCTTTGCTATCTCCTCTGATGCCTTCTTTGTCAGGTCATCTAATTTCTTCCAGATGGCATCGAACTTCTTCTGCTGAGTCTGCTCACACAACCGCTCAAATAATTTAGACAGGGCCTTATTCTTGAACTGGCTGCGGAAGTTTGCTTTCATGGGCCTCGTGCACCACCTGCTCTTAACATCTTTCCCCAATGAAACTCGGTATCGCTCTTGGCTGCCATCTTTCATGTCATTCATTGCTTGCAAAATACTTTTGTGCCTACCGTGTATGACACACACATTCTGCACATCCTGCACCACCATGTTCTTCAACCTCTCAAGGAACCAATACCAACTGTCACCGTTCTCCCCCTCCGCAAATGCAATGGCCAAAGGAAGCAACTGATTGTTACTATCAACTACCACAGCTGTCAGGATTGTTCCTATGTATTTACCGGTGAGAAAAGTACCATCTATGCAAATGACCGGTCGACACAGTTTGAAAGCCTCAATGCAGGCACCCAATGCCAAGAATAACCGCTGAAGCACAAGCTTGCCTGGTTGCTCCTCACAAGGATAGTCCTTGATATCATAGTAGCTTCCAGGATTCATCTGAACTATTGTGTGCAGCAAGTTAGGCAAATTATGGTAGGATGCTTCATAAGTATCCCACCTATGATCCAATACCTTCTTCTTTGCTTGGTATGCCTTGCCGTAACTGATGGTGTACCCGAATTTTTCCTCAATTGCACCGATAATGGCCTTCGGCTCATAAGAAGTACATTTCACAATGGTAGGGTACATGTGGCTTGCAACAAAATCGGCTGAAATGTTTCGGTGCTTTGCATCAATCCGATCAAGAGTACAACTATGAGCCACCACTTCTTTCACCTCTAAGTAATGATCCCACTTCCCCTTATATGCATACACTCGAAAAGAACAATCCTCCTTCTTGCAATGCACATCATATATCCTCGGAGAGCTCTTCACTACCCTAAACTCCCTATGCAGAGTCAAGGTGGACCACTGCTTGATTGCATCCTTCACATGTGCAGTACTGGGGTACATGGCGCCTACTTTAACCTCATTCTCCGTGTACTCCCAAGGCACATTCTCACCACGATTAACAGTACACTGTGAGAAATCGTAGTTCTGCCAATCCCACGGCATATGATCCTTAGACTGATCATAATCATCATCATAATCATCATCTGAAGAGTCCTCTTCCAATGCACGCTCATCAACTTCTAACTCTCTCTGATAATGTCTCATCACCTCAGAGTTTCCTTCTCCCTCATCAATAAAACTAGTGACAACATAAGTTCTAGATGTCTTATCACCTTCAGAATCTCCTTCTTCGTCCTCTTGTTGTTCCCTTCTTCATCACCTTCCCTCTCATCCACATCCTCAGGTTCCTCATGTACTTGACTGCTAGACCTACCCTTCTAGAAAATTTGGACAAACAAAATCACGGGCAAACCAACTCGGCATGCATTTCTGATAAAACAACTCCATTGTCGAGTCCCTTCAAGTGGCATGAGCTCCCAATACATATGTTCACTTCTGTTGATTAGTGCTATCACCGACAGGCATTGGTGCTCTAAATCTACTGCAAATGACGTGACCAGCCACTTAGTTATACCCTCTCAAGTTCTTTCTGCTGCTCTTTTAACATTTTTCTCAATTGAACTAAAATTTGACAAGTCAACTCCTTGTGGACCATATATAATTTCTCCAGATCCATAATACAATTTGATTGTGACTGTCTCCGACATGTCTGATTCATAATAAAAAGTAATAACTGCTATCAAATACTACATCCAGGGACTAACAAACAAATAGACTAATATCTAAACTAACAGTAAATATGTTACGTAAAATAGTCTAATGAGTGTCAAACATGTAAACTATAATCTAAACTACAACTACAGATCTATACTCTAGAAATCTATACTCCAGAAATCTATACCATACAGAAATCTACAAAATTAATAGTAATTATATCTAAGTAAAATTACTAAAATAGTTCAAATCAGCGAAATAACTGCAATGAAGCGAAGAAGCAACAGAGCTTCGCTGCTCCGCCCCCTCCACCTCACTCTCTTCTCCTTCTGAACCCTAAACCCTACAAACATGAACTATTTCATACTACAGATCTAAAAAAATCTAGTGAATCAATACTAATTACGCTTTCATTACATCTAAGTACAAGTGCTAAAAGGGTTGAAATCAATGAAATACCTACAATGAAGCGAAGAACCAGCAGAGCTTCGCTGCTCCGCCCCCTCACTCTCTTCTCCTTCCCAACCCTCTCTTTCTTTTTTTCCGAATTATTATGACAATTTTAGGCTAATTTTCGGCTCTTATTGAGTGGTGACGACCTGCCGCCGTGGGCCACGGCGGTTGCAGATCCTTACCGCCGTGGCCCACGGCGGTTGGGCCTGCCGCCGTGGGCCACGGCGAATAGAGGTCAACCGCCGTGGCCCACAGCGGCTGGTCTTCCCGCCCGTTGGCCCCGTGGCGGTTGGCCCAACCGCCGTAGCGCACAGCGGTTGGACCTTCAACCACCGTGGGCCACGGCGGCCGCCGTGCGTCACGACGTTTGGAGGTCAAATTTGATAAATTTTGAAACGGTCGAATAATTTTGCAAAATGAATTAAAAAATATATTAAAAAAAAATTAGTTTTGGCCCCGCCTGGTAAATGGGCCGGAAGGCAAAGCATACATAATTTAGGCCTGAAAGCTCGCTCCAGATCAAATTTGGGCCTGGGTGGGCAGCTAGACCACAGGCCCAGAGCTAGACCCTAAACCCTAACCCTGCTCCTCCGAGAAGCCAGAAGGAGGGAATCCGACCGCAACGGCTTGCTCGCCTCTGCCCTATATCCACCACCACCGGTGACCAGACACCCGCCGCCGCCAAGCCTCCCGGGTCCCGGCTTCGGCGACGACGGCCACGTGCTGTTCCTGCACCTCCGCACCGGGGAAGCGCGCTACTCCACTCGTCCTTGCGCCACAACCGAGGGACAGGGATTGCGCGAGCTGTGAGTTGACTACTCAATCCGTTCCAAATTATTTATCACTACATTGATTTTTCATCATGCAAATATACAAAACGTTAAGTTATATTTAAAATATTTTTGATGATGAAGTAAGTCAAACAAAACAAACGCATAATTTTTTGAATAAGACGAATGATCAAATATTGTGATCAAAAGTCAACAATAATTTAAAACGAAGGGAGTACATCACTGTGTTTATAATTTGTGTTATTCTCATTTCAATAATTTAGTTGCGTAACATTCATGCTGAAAGAAATTCCAGCACCTGCATAGTGTGTCTACGAGTCAGCCGTCTCACTTCAACAGTAGTGGAGCTGTGGAGTAGTGCTAGCAAAAGTAGGTAGCAACCCACAAAGTGGCCAAATCAAAATCACATTCAAGTTTCAAGCCTTATTCAGCACAATGTACACTGAATGTTACATTCAGACCAGGTTTCACTAGTTCATAATCACATTCATCAAGCGGACACATAAACCAATCATTTTAAACAGAAGTCCAGATGGTACTAAGAAATCTAATACCAGACGACACCAAAGTAATATAGTAGGCATGTTCAGAGAAACGCAGGAAATAATTCAAGGCTTAACAGTCACCAATTAATAAGGTTGCTTAAATCGACGACGCTTCCTTCCATGGCGTAGAGAACGACCATTCGAGTTACAGAGACTGTTCCTGCACCCAAGCACCGTCATCAAGCTCTCTGAACATATGCTGATATACAACCGTGCCATCCAGAAAGGGTGCTAGTGTTTTGCGTAGGATCAGTTTCAGAAAGGGGCCATATGCAACGTGATACCTCTGCAAAGGTGCAAATAAACACAGGATCAGTTTCTGTTTCAGCAAAAGCATGGTACGTTGTTTATGTGAGGAGACAAGTGTTTTGAATGAGCTGGATCTGAATCTTACCGTGAGCGTATGAGTTTATTAAGAATAATCCCCTTGCAGCTGTTACTCTTCTTTAATGATGGTGACCGTGATGCCTTTGCTCTCGAGCAGTTCGTGGGTCTCCCTGGGCAACTCGTTTACCATTTTGTCCAGCTCCAACTTCTCTAGGGACGGCAGCTGAAGCAGGCCATCTGGAACCGCCTCCATGTGGCCTCCCTTAAAGCACAACTCGATGAGCTTCGGCATTGTGCCAGCCTGAAACCTCAGTTTCTTAGATTGGACCCCCTCTAGAGCCAAGTACTGCAACTTTGGGAACCCACCGGCAGGGCTGGACATGATGGGGGCTTCGTACATTGGCACCTCTGCATTCTGGCAACGCTGAGAGATTAACTCTGTATCTGGGACATCCGCATCATCTTGTTGATACAACGCCATCAGCATAAGATACACGAGGCTTTGGAGCCTTCCTAGAGTCGGCAACAGATCTGCATGCCACGCGTTCCAATAACCATGGAAGGCCAAGCACAGGGTACGAAGGTTCTGAGGGAGTAGGGTGCTGTCTGGGAACGGAGCCATGGAATCCCACACGAACATACTGAACTCGTGAAGATGATGATGGTTGGACAGGGAGGTGAGGACGTCCACAGGTAGAAAACTATTGAACAGTACCAGAGTCCTTAGTTGTGTCATGTGCATCAGAGATCTTCTCAGACGAATCCACCCTGTGCATGGAATCCTCACTAATGACTTGTACCCGCAAATGTACAAGGTCTGCAAATTGCTTTGCTCCTCTACTCTGATAGTGGTAAAATTAAATGTTTCCACGTCAGTGATTTCGACATGCCTTAGGGTAGGTATATCCCATAAAGATCTGGGTACACAGGGTGTACGCGTGCCAGTCAAATCAAGAGTTTGAAGGTTCAAAAGTCGCCCAATGGAGGATGTAAGCACCACATTTTTGCAATCTATCAACCCAATGTATCTCAAGTGGATCAAACTACCAATGACTCTTGAAACTTTCTCCAAGTTTGAGTCGGACATGTGGAGGGCCCTTAGAAATCTCAGCGATCCACATGTTACTGAAGGTAAATGAAAGCCTAACATGCTTCGCATATTTGGCGCAGAGTTGCAAATTCGGCTGTTGAAGAAATCTAAGAAAGACAAACGATAAACATATATTCCATCTGACGTCAAGGCATCAGCATGATTTTTGCTCAAACAGAGAAATCCTTCTTTCCGAGCTTGTTGTATCGCCCATTCACGCACGATATCGTGCATTTGAACCTTTGTAATCTGTCCATCTAGTTTATTCCTAGAGAGAATTTGAATCATACATCTTTGAGCTAACTCCTCCAGGCAGTCAAATGCAGTTTCTTCTAGCATGTGATTACTCCTGTGTGGCATAAAACCCTCAGCAATCCATAATCTTGTAAGATACTCAGTATGAATTTTGGAATCCGCAGGAAAGGACACCATGTAGAGAAAACAAGATTTCAAGTAATGAGATGGTAAGTCGTCATAACTACGAGCTATAATTCTTTGCATATTGTCCCACTTGCTGGTAACTTCCCAATCTAGGCTACGATCCATTTTCAACCATGTGTCCACATGGAGGTTCTTCGACAGGTGAGATCCCAAAACAACAAGAGCAAGTGGTAAACCATTACATTTCTTGACGAGATTTCTGCCAATGCTTTCAAGTTCTTGACGATTGCTGGCATCAATGTTCTCATAGGATGGGAAAGCTTTTAGAGAAAAAAGCTGCCAGCTTTCTTGCTCGTTAAGTAGCCTAATCTCATGAACATGAGTCAACTTATCGGCTTGTTTGGCCACTTGTGAATTTCGCGTAGTTAGCATGACTCTGCTCCCTTTTCCTTTATCAGGAAAAGCATGCTGAATGGCCTCCCATGTGTCCATTCTCCAAACATCGTCGAGGACAATCAAATATCTTTCCCCTTCAAGAAAATTGTATAACTTCTCTGCCAACTCTTGTTCCCCCATCTTCTCCAGCTCTTCTACTTGGCCTGGTAGTCCCATCCTGTCAAATCGTATGCCTTCCCTTTTGATCCCCATAGCTTGCTCTGTGATTTCTTTCAATACACGAAGCAATTCAAACTGCTGCGAGATAGAGACGAAAGCAAATGCATCAAAATGCTCCTTCACCGCAGCAGAGTTGGACACTTTGCGCGCCAGCGTCGTCTTCCCTGCTCCACCCATTGCAACTATGGAAACAACGGTCAGCTGTGGGTTCCCCGAATCTTTCAACCAACCCACTATGTGCTCCACATCCCCTTCAAATCCAACCATGGTGTCATCTCCGGTTGCTGCTGCAGCCGCACGCGAAAGGCTCGCACGATGAGCGCTGAGCACTTGTGCACGTCCAGTCACACGCCCGCCAGCATCGATGGCGTCCAGAATCTCCATGTTGGATTTAATTTCCTGCATCCTCCTCTTCACCCGAAGAATGTCCTTGCCGAGCCTGTGAAGGGCCACAAGATCGGCGGGTTTGTGCGCGTACCTCGACACGGCGCCCAGCAGGCCCTTGCGCTGGCTGTTCCTCTTCGCCCTGTAGTCCACGGCGTCGATGATGTTCTCCGCTTCGTACGCCGCGTCCCTGATCCGGCGGACCGAGTCCTCGGCGAGCGCATCTCCACCACCGCTTCCTCGATGGGCGTCCGCGGCGACGCCCAAGAAGGTCTGCAGGGACCTGAGGTCTTCTCTCAAGAGCTCCACCTCGTCGTGCACGCCGCACAGGAACGTGGCCTCCTGGCCGGCAAGTCGGCCGAGGCTGCTGGCTGCCGCGGAGACTGCCGACCCGGCCATCTCACGCTCTCCTCCACCTGGGGCTGCCACCGTCGTGCTAGCGCTCCCCTTCTGTAGCTATCTTCTCTAGCTACTCCAAGTTAGCTTGTTTTGTTTTTGATGAACCGTGGTAGGGACTTGGGATGAATTGTCTTCCTCTGGGCTCTGGGTCAATGGCGACAGGGACGCTGGACGTCCTACACGCAAGCCTGCCCTGGACTGGAGTCGAAGACGAATATGGCCACAACCACAAGGGATTGATGACTCTCAATCTACTATCATTTTATCATTTTGTGGTTCTTCCGTGTCCTAGTGGTTGATGTGTCGTTCTCTCTTTGGAAATTTTTTATGCACAAATTATTAACGAGGACCTGCAGGCCTGTGGTTGATGTATTGTTTTCTCTTTGAAAATTTTTATGCACAGAATATTAACGAGGACCTGTAGGCCTAGTGATTGATGTATTGTTTTCTCTTTGAAAATTTTTATGCACAAATTATTAACGAGGACCTGTAGTGTCTAGTTGTCTTTAGTGATGGTGACCGTGATACCTCTGCTCTCGAGCAGTTCGTGGGTCTCCCTAGGCAACTCGTTTACCATTTTCTTCAGCTCCAACATCTTTAGGGACGGCAGCTCAAGCAGCCCATGTGGAACCACCGCCATTTGTCCTACACTAAAATATCAGCTTCTTAGCTTGGACCTCCCCAAGATCCAAGAACCGCAGCCGCGGGAACCCTTTGGATGGGCTGGACAAGATGGGGGCTTCGTAAGTTGGCACCTCTGCTTTGTGGCAACACTGAGAGGTTAACCTCGTATCTTAGTTGTCTGCATCATCTTGTTGATATGCCGCCATCAGCACAAGAATCACGAGGCTTTGGAGCCTCCATAGAGTTGGCAACAGATCTGCGTGCCACTGGTTCCAAGTACCAGGAAAGACCAAGATCAGGGCACGAAGGTTCCGAGGGGGTTCCGAGGGAGTAGGGTGCTGTCTGGGAACGCAGTCATGGATTCCCACACGGGCAAAGCGATCACGTGAAGATGACGATGGTTGGAGAGGGATATGAGGACATCCACAGGTAGAAAACTGTTAGTGAGCAGTACCAGAGTCCTTAGTTGTGTCATGTGCATCGGAAATCTTCTAAGACGAATCCACCCTGTGCTCTGAATCCTTACCAGGGACTTGTGCCCTCCGCCGTAAATGTGCAAGGTCTGCAAATTGCTTTGCTCCTCTGCTCTGATAGTGGTAAAATTAAGGGAAATTGGACCTTTAGCATCCAAAGATCCAACCTTTAGAAATATACCATTAAAAGATTGGAGAGTAGGTTTTTACCATTGAAAGGTTCAATGTTATAGATATGTAGCACTCTGTTTGCTTGCCGTCTACTTTGCTGCAGCCGCCGTCACTAACAACTAACGAGCGCCACCATTCTTGTGCAAGCAGCCTGCACTGCCTGTACCTTCATGCTCGGCGGCATGGAGAGCTCCACCATGCCTGGCAGCTGCGCGCTTCAGCGGAGCTACCCCTGCAATTTCATCGCGTGGACAGGGGTGTTCCACGACGCTGCTTGCTGCCGCTCAACGCGTCGAGGATCGTGGTGGTCGCCAACAGGATAAGCAAGCCGGCGGCACTCAGCGACGGCGACAGCGCGAGGTAGAAGAAGACATTAGCGTCGGTGCTGGGGCCGTGTGCTTGCCCGTCGTGTCTCCACCGCCTCCCAAGGCAGATGGCATCGGCGGTGTTGGCCGGAGCAGCGGCATGGACGCTGGGCAGCGGCATCAGAGGTCGGAACGAGGAACGTGTCGATAGCTCAGTGCCTAGCGGCGACGTGCTGTCACCAAAGGCGCTCGTGCTAGACAACTAGGCAAGGCGCGCAGCAAGCGCTCCCGCATCACGGCATGCAGTTGGGCCTCCCGCCAGCTCGTGTTCCAGCCCCCTTCTGCGGCAAAGGTGGAGCTCCGCGAGCCGCGGTGACGCAGCCCTGCTGGCAATAGCGCGACCGTGGCGTGTCGGACCAGAGTGGCCCCGCGGCCCCGGCGAGCGCCTTCTCCGCGTCCCCATGGTCGACGCCTGACCACGACAGCGCCGCAGCCTACTGCCGGCGAGCAGAGGACCGGATTTGAGGGCGGCGCGGCTTGACGCCGCCGCGGGGGCAGGGGCAGGGGCGGCGTGGCCTGGCTGACCACGACCGCGCGGCCATGGCGGATGGTCAAGCTCTGGGAATCGAGCTGCGCCCGAGCTCGAGGTCCACCCCGGTCACTAGCCAAATTACTCCGATGAGGGGGAAGGAAGAGGGAGAGGCGCGGGTGCCGCGGCCGCAGGATGGAGGATGTGAGGAAGCCGAACGGAGGCTTAACTGACGTAGGCAACGGAATGGTACTAATCTATAACGTTGCTTCTTTTGATAGTACTAGGTGCATGCCCGTGCGTTGCTACGGACACATAAATTTTAAAAAGAAAAATATTATTTCAAAAACATAATAAGAAAATTATAAAATTATTTAAGTCATAAACTTTAGTAGCAAATTGCATGTCAATGATGATGGAAGAAAATCTAATGTGCTAATACAATTTTTCTTTACAATCATCAAGACCGAGAATGCTATAACAACTCATGCTTTTCTAGTTGTGAGGCCAATGTAGCATCCAAGATGATCTCGTAGAACTTCAGGTATGTTGCATGCATATTGGTTCCCCTTGAACGTAAGTAGGTGTATTAAAAAGCGTTTTCTCAGTTCATATGCGTCCTGCACATACATTATACAGAAGTTATATAAAAAATAATTAGGGCTCATGTTTTGCCATGTAGAATACCCACCAGGAAAGTTAGTGCTTGTAACCTTTCACCATCCCATGCGCACATGAAAAGTAGAACATAATATGCAGATAATTCACTGTGTGGAAGAATAAATTGTTAGGTTTGTGCTATATAAAGAAGATCCTCATCAGTATGAGAAAATTACCTATCTATGTTTATTTGAACACCATTTAGAAATGTATGATCCCATAGATAAATATTCTCATTCCACTGGCCTTCAATATTCATGATAGTTCCAAGGATAGTGGAAGCACGTTGAATTTTGTTTAAATATTTTCGTACTAGCTGCTTACTGAACGAAGAATCTATAGGAGTTGGGTCTAGTATATAGACAACTCGGGCCTTTAGGTCTAGCACAAACAGCATTAATGCTCCATTAATGGAATTTGAGCATGGAATAAGATTCTGCAATCAAAACATATGCATTAGGATAGGGGGTAATATTCTCTAAAAGTATACAAAGGTAAGGATTATTACCGATCTGCACTCTGAGACATTGTAGTTTCTCCAAGGCCAGCTAAGAACCAATTTTGCTAACTGTTTACTATTGAACTTCACACGAAACTGATAACCCCTTGTGAATTGACAAGCATCCTAAAATAAAAGTTTATTAAAGCATATAAACATGATGACAAGAGTGACTACATGCTGATAATTGAAAATACTCACACAAAACTTCAAGTCCATGTAGTGCTTTGACACAATTCTGTTAGTTCCTTTCAACATCTCGAGTTCTTCGTAAGCAAGTTTACATACAGCTAAGTTGAAACAATCTACATCCATTTTATGGCCAGACTTCAATGTTTCTTGTATCTTCTTCAGAGTTAAGACAATTCCGCATAACGCGCCCTAGCCCTCCTACGACGACGATCATCGGGAGAGAGGTTTTGGTCGTCCACGGAGTTGGGTTCATCATAACGACCTAAATTTCATATCACCAATTGTTGCTAAATATAACAGCTACGATAATCCTTAATGACTATATTAAGGACGCCCAACAATTAAGAGTTATTAGATCAGACAACTCAAGATAGTTAACAGATGTCAGTAATAATTATTAGAAAATAGGAGGTACTGACGCTTGATATAACATTTGGGGTACCGTAGAGATGGCCCAAACAAAAAACATACAATATTTGGGAATGACATAAGATAGAAAGCACAACAATTAATAGTTACTAGATTAAACAACAGCTCTCGATAGTAAACAGAAAAATAACATCCGACATTAATGATAAGAAAATAAGAGGTAACAATATTAACAACACATTTACCTCCATCCACAATTGTATCAATACAAATGTCATCTATGGCATTGCCGTTGGTCTCTAAGTTGGTCAAAGCTTCGCCCCCAGCTATACGAAACACAAGTCGGTCGTCACCAATTGGTGGTACTAAAAACATTTGGGATTGACTGCACAATTTACCTTCGTCTTTAGTTATCTCAATGCAATTGTCATTTATGGCTTCACCGTTGGTCTCCGAGTTGATCAATACCTCGCCACCAGCTATATGAATCAAACAGTAGATGAAGTCCAGATATAAACCCTTGTAATATCGAACAACAGATAAGACGTACCTCTTTTTTTATTGTTTTGAGTCAACTGTCCCCTATGGAGCCATTCATTATCATCATCTCCATGCACTGGCACTCTAACATCTGGTAAAAAAAAACAGGCATTGCATAAAAATCTCAATCAACTGGTACAATTAGATCTTGTCCTCCTCGGATTAAAAACATTGTTTTCCTCCATCAACAGTTGTACCAATGCAACTGTGATTTATGTGTTGGACGTTGCTATCTGCATTGATCAATACTCCCCCCCCCCAACTGCACAAAACAAATCGGTTATTAATTCCAAATATAAACCCTCGTATTGTCGAACAACAGATAAGACGTACCTATATTTTGATTGTTTTGAGTTAATTGTCCCCTATGGAGCCATTCATAATCATCATCACTATCCACTGTTACTCTAACATCTAGTATAAAATAGGCATTAAATAAAAATCTCAATCAACCAGTACAATAAGATCTGGTCTGTTGATAAGATAAGACGAACCTGGTGCTCAGTCATTGGTACATGGACTTGACCTAGCTGATTACCATCTTCCAGGGCCTTCTTCATCCTCCTCTCACGATCCTTCCTGTTTCTTTCATCCTTCTTCTCCCTTGACATTGCTGCATAACGTTCTTTATCCCTCTGCCTCTTGCGTTCTTTGGAAGCCGATTCTTTTTGCAGCCCCTCTAGCAAATCGGGGTTAGACCATAGAAAAAGGAAGATGCATGCTGAGATGACACTTGAATTAAGATTCATCACCTGTTTGATATGTATTTGTGAGGTAGCCAAGAGGGATCCCAGACCGCCTCGGTGGTGACTGATGGTCCATGGACATGAAATTGAATTCACCCTCAATTACCCTGAACATGAAATTGAATTCACTCTCAATTGAATATGAGTAATATGCGTCGATTAGGGAAAAAAATAATGCTGCAAGAAATAGCAGGAAATCAAAAGAAATTGCACACGCTGCAGGAAATCGCACAAAAATCATGCATCAGACAGTAATATACTCTCTGATCCACACGCTGCAGGAAATCGCACAAAAATCAAAAGAAGACAATTGCATCGGACATTTTAAACCAATTACATGCAGAATAGCTGCTTAAATTGTTTCCTATTTTTTTGGTTCTGCAGGAGATGGTTTTGCATGCCTCAAAGTGCATTATAATCAGTAGGGCGTTTATAAAAAAGTTTTTTTTAATGTTTTTTAGGTGATATAGTCATGTTGCATTGTTTCCTATCTTTTGGATTGCAGTCTACTTCATTGTGTGTTGGTCTTAGATTGGTGAGTTATGCCCCTATAGATTGCCCTATGCCTGATTACCCAAACGGCAGCATGCATACAGCTCCTGGTCAGTTGTTTGACGCATCAACATCTCTACAACAAATGACTCAACTGATCAACTGAAAATGATCAACTGATCACCAAATGCTTAGCTGCCAATAACCAAGCGCAAGCTCTGATCAGAAGGCTTATGGCGGTGTGGCGCTAGTACCTACAGGTGGCCTCCAAAATCAAGGTCCGACTGAGGATGGTGTATTTGGCCCTCTGATATGAAGACTCAGGTACTAAAGGGGTTCAGTAATTTAAATTTCAAATTTAAATTTCCATTTGCCAAATTGCACACTCTCCAGGAAGATTCAGTAATTTAATTATAACTATGAAAAAGAGCTAGATGTGAATTTTGAGAAATTGCACACGCTGCAGGAAGATTCAGTAATTTAAATTTCCATTTTTTCAAAGCATCACTCACTTTTACACCTAAAGGGGTTCATAAAGGAACATATAATCATAATTAATAGAGGTGATGTGCCTGCCAAATTCAGAGGACTGTAATCAAGGCAGATTAAATTCAAAAAAGGAATCAAAAGAATCGTACTACATTATGGTACCTAAAAAAACACTTACCCTTTTCTTTTGAAATATGTGCTAGTCATTTTTTTATCTCAACTAAAAATCAAAATGTATAACCTAGAAGTGTTGACAGTCTACAACCAGCCTCATATAATTGAAATCTGATCAATGTAAATTTAATGACAATTGAGGCACTCCTAGCTTTGTCATGAATATGTAAAACATAGTGAGGAGAAGCTCAATCAATTGATGTCACAAGCATTTGCCATTTTTTCCAAATCAATCAAATATTGCTAAAGTACTGTTGTGAGTGCACATACAAGCTCTGAAAGCTAAAAGAATTTTCAGTGTGCCAAGGAAAAAAGTAGGATCAACTGATCAACAAATGCTTAGCTGCCAATAACCAAGCGCAAGCTCTGATCCGAAGGCTTATGAGAAACCATTGCAAGAATTGCAACTGGAATCTGATGGTACACTCACTGATTCAGGCAAAGGCATCACTTTGCATGCCACAGATTCTCTCCAATCTTCATCCGTGATCTGTCCAATAGCATTGCTATGTGAATAAACGATAAACAACAATAATAACAATTAAAGGGGAGAGAGAGGAGGCAGGAAGCAGCAAACGACGCTTCAACCAAATCAGCAATGGCATCACTTAGCCGGCTACCTGGTCGGCTGTATCCATGTCCTTGGTGGCTTCGGATGGCCTTGAGGGACCAAGCGCCGCCGCCCGGAAGTGTGCTGCTTCAGGCCTGGTCGGCGTTGGATGGCGAACACCGAACGACTCGCCGCATATAACCCCGCGCCTCGGCGTCGCCGCCGCCAGCCACCATGCGCCCCCTTGTCGCGCACAGCCAATCGCCCTGGTGCCCAAAACCTAGTCGGATTGGTTGCTGGTTGCCTGCTCGCGGGGAGACAGACCCAGACGAGGCAAGAGAAACCGGCTAGGGGGCGGACGGAATGGATGGCGCCGACGGAGTCCCCGCCGTCGGGGCCGCGCGGCCCGCCGCTAGGGTTTGGAGTTGGCGCGGCGCAGGGGAGGAGGAGGACGACGACAGCCGGAGCCCGGAGGGGCGACGGCGCCTGGTGCAAAGAGGAGGGGATGACAACGGCGGGGAGGGAGCGTGGGACAGGCGGCGGCGTCGTGATGAGTCGCGAATTCGCGATGGGGTGAGGCAGCGACGACGCGGGGAGGGAGGGTGGGACCGGAGGGAGGAGCGCGGGTGGGATGCGATTCTGCGGCGGCGGCGGCGGCGGGATGGTGCGCAGGGAGACTACGGAGACGGCAGTCGGCAGACGGAAGAAAATTTTTCGTGACGGGATGGTGCGGACGCGCAGCTGGGAGGGGCGGACGCGCGGGGCACCCGTCAAAAATAGGATCAACTTTTGGTCTCACTTTGATACTTTTTAGTAGTAGAGAAAAATCTTTTGATGCTATATATCAAGATGTTGGTTTTTTGGATGCTATAGATCCAATTTTCCCTAAAATTAAAGGTTTCCACGTTAGGGATTTCGACGTGCCTTAGGGTAGGTATATCCCATAAAGATTAGGGTATAGGGTATACGTGTGCCAGTAAAATTGAGAGTTTGAAGGTTCAAAAGTCGCCCAATGGAGGATGTAAGCACCACATTGTCATCACTATCAGGAATGTTGAGGAGTGAAGTCTGCATTCAGTAACGTGGGCCGATTTTGCGAATGGGCCTCGAAGCCCAGCCGGGTGTGTGCGCGGGAATCCTATACATCTTCCGGAAGATTTTTTTCATTGAATCTTCCACGTTAAGATTCGTGCAACACCAAAATCCAATGGGTGCAGTTCATCTTCTTCCCTCAACTCCTCCCACCCAGCTGCTTCTTCTTCCTCTCACCATCTCCTCCCAGTTGTCGGCCGGCGCGCTCACGCGGGAAGACGAGGAGGGTGGGCGGTGGGGGGAGCGGCCGGCGGCGAGGTCGCCGCCGGCCGGGGCGGTGGTGGAGGCGGCGGCACTTAGGGTTAGGGTTTCGGGGTCTGGGTTTCCGGGGAGCTCCATTGTCCCGCGGACCTTGAAATGAGGGGGTGGGGTGCGCCGGAGGACCGGCGGCGGTGGTGGTTCAGCCGGCGGCAGAGGGCAAGGCGGCACGGGAGTGCCGCCGGCCGGGCAGGGCACGATGGCCGGTGGGCCGGTGACCGGCGGTGGGGGCGCGAGATGCATTCGGGTTAGGAAGGGCGGGGTCGAGAGGAGGCGGCGGGAGGCTGGGAGGGCGGCGCGGCAGCCGCCGGCCGGGGCTGGTGGAGGAGGCAGCGGGGGTGGCGGCCGGTTGGGGAAGAAGAACAGGAGCGGTGGGAGGAAGACGATAACCCATCGTGGGCCTTCTTGGGCCGTGCGATAACTTCGATTCCCATCTTCCGTAAGGGAGATAGGAGCCCCCGTGTGTGCGTGAGTCAAATGGCTAGAGTCCTACCGGGGTGGTTACTTAACCCCCGAGCAACTCCCTTTACCGAATTGTCAAAGATAGTAAACTCTGAAACGCTACCTCCTTCCTCTGTTGCTTGCTGAGTTCTTCCCTCAACCCCATATTTAGGGATGGCAGCGGGTCGGGAAAGTGCGGGTAAGACATTTACCCGCCCGCGAGCATATCCGCGCTGCTGTTCTTTTACCCGCCCGCGAGTCTTCCCGCGGGTACAAAACCTTACCCGTATCCGTGCACGACGGATATCCGCGGGTATCGGGTATACCCGCAACCCGGCTGACCCCCTGCCCACACGCTGGCGGCGACCGACGCCGCCGCGCCTCCTGGCCAGCAGGACTGCACCGGTGGGCACACGCGACGAGGCCAGCGCCTGCGGCCTGCTCCCCCGCGGCCGCCGCCGCGGCCTGGCTCCTCCTTGCCGAGGCCGGCGCCGCTGCCCCCTCCTTGCCGTGACCGGCGGAACAACAGCCCTGCGCGCTGGTGACCTAGGCCTCCGGCCTCCGCATCACTGGCCAAGGCAGAGGAGCGGCGACCGACGATGACCGAGTTGGAGTCGAGCTAGAGGGACGACGGCCGGCCGGCCGGAGGCCGCGAGGAGATCTGCCGAGCCCGTGCACTGCCGTGCGTGGTGCTGTGTGTGCGGCGTGCCTGAGCGAGTGCGTACAGGAGACCGAGAGATGCGGGCGGCAGCGGCGGCCAGGAGATGGACAGGAAAGGGGGTCAAGGCCGCAAGGGCGTTGGGCAGCAGTAGAAGGAACTAGGTTTTTTTTGTTGGGCCTTGGGCCAAAATGATATGTATTCGACTTCTCTTAGCTAATATTTTGATGGGCTTTTTATGTTTAAACGGGTAACGGGTATTGCCTGCGGGTGAAGTTTTCTGCCCGTTTGCTGCCCGCGGGTGAAGTTTTCTACCCGTATCTGCGCCCGCGGGTGAATTCTCTTGCCCATACCCTTACCCGTCGGGTCGGGTACCCGCGGATATCCGCATCCGCGGGTAAAATTGCCATCCCTACCCATATTCTTACTAATCCTATCCCATTTTTGCACAAATTCGTGAGAGATCACGACAATTGGTATCAAGAGCCTCCACCCACAGATTACTCTGGAAATTTTCCCCCAAATCAGTGAATCTCACCCTAGCGCCAAGGAAACCGACGAAGTTTGAGGAAAAATGACTAAATCAATCGAATCCCTCTCCACCAAGTTCGACAACCTTCGCGCGGACCTCGTGGACCTCGGCAACAAGGTCGGCGGTGGCGAGCCGGTGCTCCAGAAGATCCTCGACAAGCTTTCTGGCATGGAGTCGAAGCAATCGAAGGCAGACGAATCCATGGCCTCACTCCTCTTCAAGGTGGATGACACGACGACCCGTCTTCAGCGGCTCAAGGCGAGTCCCCCACCGCTGCATCAGCAGCTGCCACCGCACCCGCCTCCAGCTTGGATCAACCTGTTCGACCTCAACCTGGCTCCGGGTGACGCACCGCGCCCATCTGCGGTTGCGTCGAAGCGGCCCAGCGGGCACTGCCCTCTACATGATCACCGGGATGTGGGCAGTGGGATCCTTGGATCTCATCTGCCGCTCCCGGTCACGGGTATGCATCCACAGTCAAATACCCCAGTACTTGATTTCAATTTGGCCAGTCATCTAGTTCTGTTCCGCATAGCCACAAACCCAAAATGGATTTCCCCACTTTTGATGGAACCAATCCTAGACTCTGGAAGGATAAGTGTGAGTCGTACTTTGAGATTTTTTGGTGTCAATGATTCCCTGAAACCTAGATTTGCTGCTCTCAATTTCATGGATGCAGCCGCTGCTTGGTTACAAACTATAGTGCTGAGAGGCAAAATCACTAGCTGGGACATGTTACAGCGAGCTGTGTGTGATATGTTTGACAAAGACCAGTATCAGATCCACATGAGACAGCTAGATAGCCTCAAACAAACTTTCTCTGTAACCGATTACCACACCAAATTTGAACAGCTAGCTCATAATATCTTGCTGTACAACCCTAGTTATGATGATACCTTCTTTGTAGTCCGTTTCCTCAGTGGTCTTAAAGATGAAATTGGAGCACCTATAGCTTTGCATCGTCCTAAAAATGTGGATACTGCTAGTGCTCTCGCATTGTTGCAGGAAGAAGAAATTGAATCCAGAATAAGGTATTCCTCATATCAGAAGGACTTCAGTAAATCAGGCAGCAAGGGTTTCACTGCCTCAGATAAAGCTAAAGCTCCCCCAAGAAGAATGACAAGCATGGTGTTGATGACAAGTTACAAGCACTCTTTGCTCACAGAAAAGCTAATGGGTTGTGTTTCACATGTGGTGAAAAGTGGACAGGCAGGAACCACAAATGCCCAGAACAAGTCCCCATTCATGTGTTGCAGGAAATAATGGAGTCCATTCACATGAGTGATACCTCTGACTCTGATGACAGTGCAACTGACCAGGAAGCACAAGAAGACTGCATTATGACTGTGCAAGATGCTTCAACAGCAGCAATGAAACCAAGGAGGAGAAAGACATTGAGATTTAAAGGAATAGTGGGAAAACATGGGCTCTATATTCTCCTGGATTCAGGAAGTGCATGCACATTTATAAGTCCAAAGGTAGCTGAACAATGGGCTACTCAAATTCAATCTTGTGAAGAACTCCAATTTGCAACTGCTGATGGCACCCCAATGGTGTCCAATTAATATATTCCTAACTTGGGTGGTTCAGGGACATTCTTTCAAATATGATGCAAGGATTTTGCCACTTAAGTGTTTTGACATGATCATGGGAGCAGATTGGTTGGAGGATCACAGCCCAACTTGGATACACTGGAAAAAGAAACAAATGAGATTTCCTTTGCAAGGGAAGAGGATCATGATTCAAGGAATCAAGGATAAAGTCCAATCCTGTACACCTATAAGTACAAGGAAGCTCAAAGGCTTAATCAGAAGAGATGCCATAGCTCACTGTGTTGAGTTAAGAAGAGTACCCATGAACACTGCAGCTGACACCATTCACTCTATTGCAGAAACAGCTGTTGACCCCTACAAGCTCCAACAAGTTCCACCACAGATACGAAGTGTGGTCCAACAATACCAACACCTATTCCAAGAACCCTCTAAACTACCTCTTGTTAGAGCTGAGGACCATCACATCCGATTGATTTCAGGAGCTCAACCAGTTAATATCAGGCCATACAGATACTCACCTCAGCAGATTTCTGAGATTGAGAAACAAGTTGAGGACATGTTGAGAAGGGGGATTATACAGCATAGCTCAAGCCTTTTTGCCTCGCCTGTGTTACTGGTCAAGAAAAAAGATGGTTCTTGGAGATTTTGTATAGACTACAGACATTTGAATGTCATTACTGTGAAGAATAAACACCCACTGCCCATTGTGGATGAGTTACTAGATGAATTAGCTGGAGCTCAGTGGTTTACGGAACTTGATTTCAGAGCTGGTTATCATCGATCAGAGTGGCTGCACAGGATGAAATGAAGACAATATTTCGAACACACAATGGATTGTATGAATTTAAGGTGATGCCATTTGGATTAACCAATGCTCCAGCATCCTTCCAGAGCATTATGAATAAAATGTTTGCACCGTTATTGAGGAAGGGAGTCTTGATCTTCATGGATGACATCCTAGTGTACAGTCCAACCCTATCTGATCACACCCAGCTGTTGCAACAAGTGTTTGAAATATTACAGGAGCACAAATTCTTGATAAAATTCTCCAAGTGTGAGTTTGGCCAACAACAATTAGAATATTTGGGGCATTTGATCTCAGGCAATGGAGTAGCCACTGAACCTTCCAAGATTGACATTGTGCAACAATGGTCGAGACCAACTAATGTTAAGCAACTCAGGGTTTTTTAGGATTAACTGGCTATTACAGAAGGTTCATTAAACACTATGCTATGCTTAGCCTGCCCCTGACACAGCTTCTTAAAAAAGGAGTACCATTTGTATGGTCCAGTACCACTCAAGAAGCCTTTGATCTTCTTAAAAAAGCCTTGGTCCAAGCACCTATCCTGTTTGCGCCTGATTTCTCTAAACAGTTTGTAGTGGAGACTGATGCTAGTGGCTGTGGATTTGGAGCTATCTTGATGCAGTAGGGTCATCCTGTCTCCTACTTAAGTAAACCTATTCATGGTACCAACAAGACCCTATCTACATATGAGAAAGAGTGCATGGCAGTCTTATTGGCAGTGGATAAATGAAGGTCATATTTGCAAGCTCAAAAGTTTGTTATCAAAACTGATCATAAAAGCTTGTTATTTCTTACTAAACAAAGGGCAACAACCAAACTTCAACAAAAGGCTATGCTCAAATTGATGGACCTGGATTATTCAATTCAATACAAGAAGGGATGCACTAATGCAGCAGCTGATGCTTTCTCCAGGTACCCTTCTCAAGAATCAGTATGTGCCATATCAACTTGCACTCCATCATGGATAGAAAGACTCAAAGAAAATTACATAGATGACCCTGGAACAAAAGCCTTGTTGACTGAATTATGCTTAACTGAGAGCAATGAACAAGGTTTCAGTGTACAGGATGGTGTGATCAGATTCAAGGACAGAGTGTGGGTGGGTAACAACAAGTTGGCCCAACAACACATACTGCAAGCTCTTCATGCCAGTGGTGTGGGTGGCCATTCTGACATACTGGCAACTTATAACAGGGTGAAGTCCTTGTTTGCTTGGCCCAAACAGAAGGCTACTGTCACCTCTTATGTATAGTCATGTGGCATTTGTCAACAAGCAAAAAGTGAACATGTCAAATTGCCTGGCTTATTACAACCCCTGCTAATACCTGACAGAGCCTGGTCAGTAGTCTGTTTAGACTTCATTGAAGGGTTGCATAAGTCTCAGTCCTACAACTCAATACTGGTGGTGGTAGACAAGTTCACGAAATATGCTCATTTCATACCATTGTCTCATCCATTTACAGCATTATCAGTGGCCCAACTCTACTTCAATGTTTACAAATTACATGGTATGTCTGATAACATTATCTCGGATAGAGACAAAATTTTCACCAGTGCCTTATGGAATGAGCTGTTCAAACTTTCTGACACTCAGCTGGTCATGAACTCATCTTACCATCCACAAACGGACAACCAAACAAAAAGGTTAAATCAATGTCTGGAAGCTTTCTTACGCTGTTCAGTCCATGCTTGTCCCAAAGACTGGAGTAAGTGGATTCCATTAGCTGAGTACTGGTACAATACATGTGTTCATACTGCTATGGGAGTATCTCCATTTGAAGCTCTCTACGATCATCCTCCAAGACACTTTGGGATAAACAACCTAGTGAATTGTACTGTTCCAGATCTAGCTGAATGGTTAAACGAAAGGGACTTGCTTTCCAATTTGATCAAACAACAGTTGGGACGTGCTCAAGAGCGAATAAAATGTTATGCTGATGTACATTGCTCAGAAAGGGAATTTGCAGTGGGAGATGAGGTATATCTCAAACTACAACCTCATATACAGTCATTTGTGGCTTCAAGATGCAACAACAAATTGTCTTTCAAGTATTATGGCCCCTTTAAAGTACTCCAGCGAGTTGGTGTTGTGGCATACAAGCTGGAATTACCAGAGACTGCCAATATACATCCTATTATATATGTATCTCAACTGAAAAAGCACAAGCCACCGCAACAGGAAATCTCGGATTTGGCACTCATATGTGAGCATAAGGAGCAACCAACACAACCAGTGAAGATCATCACAAAGGTCTTAAAAGGAAAAGCTGGCACATCAGCAATGAAAGTACCGGTACGTTGGGATACACCATCGGGGGATGATCAAAGTATAGTAGATGCAAAAGAAAAATAAAAAAGAAAACTAAAAATACTTACAAACGAGATACTAGATTGGATCTTGATTACTTGTTCCCCGGCAACGGTACTAGAAAAAGGGCTTGTTGACGGTTCAATAATGCGCCAAGGTTCACTGCAACCTTACGGATCATGTAGTACCTTTTTCCCTCGAGTATCACCCAAGGTATCGAATCTGTGGAACAATGTGTAACGCAAGACTCAATGCAATAACCGAGAAACACTTGCATCTTAAAGAGGTTTCGAATGCATCTAACCTACTTAAGTTCAATAGAGGTAGCAAGAGAAAGCATTGAGGTACCGATCTAGAGGGATCTAGATCGTGTTTATGTCGTCGTTCCGAGCAAGATAGAAGAGAGAGTAAAACGAATCTCATTGAAAGCGTCTTTAAACCTTGACCTTCGGTCAAACCCCCTAAGTCGCCCCGTCGTACTCAGTGTCAACATCCTGTCATGATGTTCCCCTTTCTTCGCGGTTGAATCTTAGAGCACACTCACAAGGAGTGCGTTGAACTACTTGGTAGATCGGGTATGCACCTCTAGCCACCGCAGCTACAAGAACATCCCATGCAATCTATCTCGAGAATAGATTGAGGAAGAAAACACCCAAGCAAGAACAAGAATTGCAAACAAAGGTTCTCGATCGCTAGGAATCGGATCCATTAACACTCCATCAAAAGTATGTATACATGAATAAGATCCGACCGGGATCCTACCTTGATCTTGATTTACGCCTCCAGAACTCCGACGTGGTCTTTCTTGCAAGGTTCCCACGCCGGCTAGGTAAACCCTAGACGACTAACACGACCCTCCTCTTCGGGGTGGTGTCCCTCAAGCTCCTCTGCTCCTCGGCGGCGAATGACGAATGACTTGATAGTTGCAACTTCGCACGGGGGCTATAAATAGCTCGAGCATCATCTAGGTCAAAGGGGGCGACGAACCGACCCAGGGATGGGCCAGGCCGGCCGGCCTGGGCCGACCGGCCCAAGGCCTCCTCGGCCCGGTTCGTCCCCGGTTTTTTTCGTGAAGCTTCACGCGACTTCTTGAGTTTTTGCCGAGTTGCATGTGGGCCCTTGACGTCATTTTCCTCGCGGTTTAGATAAGTGTGCTTTGTGTATGAACCCCCGCATCTTCCGTCTAGGTCCTCAGCACTTCTCGGCTTCACGCTTTAGTCCTTGGTTCATTTGGAGTCATGTTCATCTTGTATCTTGACTTGTCTCGGGATCCGTGATCACCTTGTAAATCCCTTGATGAACTTTACCCGGAAGTCCTCATTTAAGCTCTTGATTCCTGTGTAAACAATAAACTCCAAAAACCATGCGCGAGTGTGAACATAACATATAATGGGGGTTAGGATCGTTAGTGTGAATATCAAATTAATACCAACATAGAAGGTAAACAAGTGGCTAGGTTGACGGAAATCGACCACCAACATCCCCCCATGCTTAAACCTTGCTCGTCCTCGAGTAAGCCTTTTATAGATATCAGAGTTGCCCTTCGATGCTTATACCCTACACTTGATCATACATGAGAAAACATAATGCTCCCTAGATTTATATTCATTAAAGTTCCATAAAGTACTAACTTTTATCTTTATGGAGAGTAGATATCATTCAAGCTCTTTCCACAAGTACTTGATCATGCTCTCAAAATTTTAAACAAATCTCAGAAATTTTGAAAATAAAGAATGAGATAAAGAGAAAAATTGCTTTACCAAGATAAAAAATAACCATCTTGCACCTTGCTCATGTACTCTCATCCCATCTTGTCTCTCAAGCCTACTTGTTCTACTCCTTTCCCCTCTCAAAGGATATGGTGGAAAGCTTTATATGGAGCTATGGGAAAGTTTAGTCCTACCAAGATATTATAGTTGAGATATTATTAAAACAAGACTAGCTTCTCATGGTCTTACTGAGACTCGTCAAAAAGGTCATTGGAAAAATAATGTTATCAAGGAGGAGGGAGAGATGAACGCACACTTTTAGATAGGTGGACATGTGCAAATGGCAAAGGGTAATCCCGAGGCACAAACGAAGTCCTCGTTATCGGATTGCACATGGTTGGAAAGATGAGTATGGGTCTTGATCTTGAATCCTCTTGAAAACTCAAAAAGCACTAAACATAGCTAGAGAACTGGGGAGCTTTATTTTTTTCTTTCTTTCTTCTTTCTTTCTTTTTCTCATCATACATTTTCTTCTTTATCATTTTTTTCTTTCATCATACTTTTTCTCTTTTTTTTTATTTGCTCCCCTTGAACTTTAGACTATACTAGCACTTCCTTGGCAACCCCCCCATGCTTAGACGTTTGCTCGTCCTCGGGCAAAAGAGGTGATAAATACGCCAAGGTAAAAATTGAAGCTCTCATATTTTCTTAGAGAGAGATACTCGAAAAATCTTCTAGGGATCCATTTGGAAGTCTCCCTTACTCACTTGAAGCACCTTCCTTGTAATCTTCCTTGAAATATTCATCCATACTCATATATTTTGTGGTCAAGGAGGTGAACACAAAAAAGATGTTTGGGTTTTGGTTGGATATCCAGCGAGATTTGCAAAATTCCCAATGTGGAAACTCACAATGCACGGATAGAAGAGGCTAGCATAAAGAACGATACGCAAAAACGGAATGACCAGCTTCTTAGTCTCGGGCCAGAGAAATCAGGCCTTGAATTAATGCACCCAAAAATAAATCTTGTATATACTAAGGTTTTTGCACTCAAGTAAACTTAGGCTTTGGATGGGTAGAGCAAAATGCAAGCGGTACTCATGACAAGGTTAGCATAACTTTTTGAGAATAAAAATGTTCTTTGATTCATTCATAGTTGAGAGAAACGAAAAAGGACTATGGGACTTGAGTTATCATAACCTCCACACAAGATTTAAGCTAGCATTTAATTAAATTTCAGATTCATATTAAAAGAGAGCACTAGCTTAAACATGCATAAATCAAGCATAAGATCGAGCAAAGCGGCAACGATCATCACATATCATCATGGTACAAATTCTTCATCCATATTAAGATCATAAAAGCAACGGTAAAACTTATTCATGATGATGGATAACAAACTACTACTACCACACATGCTAAAATTAAATAAAAACAAGAAAATACTACGCAAACATAAACGCACACAAGATGAAAATAAAGAAAAGGAAAAGGAAAAATCAAACCACACTTAAAAAGCTTCGTCCCTTCCTTCTTTCTTCACTCCTCATCCGATTGCTCTTGCTCCGTTGGTTGACTTTCATTGAATCCTTGCTCAAAATATGTTTGCATAGCCCCTCCATGGAATTGATCCGGCGGCACAATTTGAAGACGCCCCAATTGATGGGCGATCCCCGCCGTTCCTTCGTGCCAATGGTCGACATGGCTCCGGATCCTCTCGACGTCTTGCATATTACTTTGCATATACGCCCCAATGATGGCTGAACTTTGTTGGGGCTGGGGCATGCTTGCATAAGGTGCCACAAATACTTCATTGGGCGCGACAAAAGTTGGTGGAAAATATGTTGGAGGAGGGGGCGGCATGGCTGCACCACTCCCCCATGCTTGCATCAGCACACTTCCGTAGTAGGGCGGTGGCATAGGAATCCCGCCATAAGGTTGATGGTAGGCAGCCCCTCCTTGGTCTTGGGCTGCGGAAGACGAACCTTCTTCTATAATTCTTCCTCTCTTGTTCTTCTTAGCCCGCATGAGAATTTCTTCCTCTAACCAATTCTCTCTCCCTTCAATAAATAATTTCAGCCTCATATTTGGGAGAGGAACATTGACTTTTGCCACCTTGTACCCTCTTTTTTTATCTCCACTAATGTATTTTCCTCGCTTCATGTAGTCGATCCCAAGTGAATTCCCCGCAAGTAGGAATTTTGGGTTCCTTGAAATACCTGGCTTCACAAAAATTGCTATCATTGAGAGATAGCATCCCGAACCAATTAGTCCGGTCCCCAAAGTTGCCTCACAACACCACCGATTGATCATGATGTATGATGGATCAATGGCTTGCCTTGCAATCAACACCGAATAAAGCCAATTGACTTCCATGTCTGTGTCCTTGGACTCCTTCATTCTTCCCAAAATCCTTTTGCTCATCCAAGAATGAAATATTCGGATGATGGGATTCCGAATGCTATTTCTCTGCCGGTTATCTTCCCCTGAAATCAAATCCCTCCAATATGCTTTCATTAACATCAACTTGCTCTGGGGCTTCACTCTGAAAATCGAGCAACTCTCTAATTTGCTCATAAGGAATTATTTGCTCATCATCCTTGAGTCGGAATGAGAGGGATGGCACCCTTTTATTAATAACCGGTGCCATGGTCATGAGAATCTCCATGGCAAGCTCCAAATGAAAGCTCACTCCTACTCCATCGGAAAATTGTCCCCATCCAAGGTGGTTCTTCATTTGATAGATATCCGGAGAAAATCCCAACACTTGGAGGGCATCATCATCAAAGTCAACATTAGGCACAACCCTCTTCTCTAGGTGCCCAAGCTTCTCCTCCTCCTCCTCCGACATCATGAAAAATCCATACTTGCAACATTGCGGAGTGTATGGTGGTGGAGCGGATGAACGAGTTGAGCGACGTGGTTGGACGGGTGGCTCCTCCGTGCGCCCTTGCGGTTCGGTGTACCGCATGGACGAGCTTCACGTGTCTCTTCTTCCACTAAGGAGCTTGGTGTCGCTCCTTGATGGCGCCACGTCCTCTTCCATGCTTCGCGGCGACTCGAAGATTGAGTGCCTCTGCGAAGAACTTGTTGATGCCGGCTTCGACGATGACGATTGTGTCTTCCTTCCAAGGACCTTGCCAAAAACCTTCTTCATTTTGTTGTTGCTGCACAAATCACAAACGAACTCTCCCGGAGGTTTCTTACCGGTAGAAATACACACAAAAGAAGTATATGGAAGGGAAAGAATTGTGACGTATTTTTCTGAATTTTTGGACTCAAGAATGGAGAATGAATTTTTCGGAGGTGTTTCTGGAGGTTCTGGACTAGGAACTCAAGAACATGAACTAGTAATGAAGCGAGTGGCTTACCTGAGGAAGACGAACACCGGGGGGCAAATAAATAGGCCAGGCCGGCCGGCCTGGGCCGACCGGCCTAGGGCCCCTGCCCCTCTTTTCTAACTCTTCTTTCTCCCACTTGTTGCTTGATTGATCATGGTGCTGTGTACTCGTGTTCCACGCCGTCCACCGTCCAGTTCTTCTCAGCCACTCCTTTTTCTTTCATGGTCAAGTCTTCCATCTTGATCATTTTCTTTGTGTCACTTCCATGCCTCCTTACCTCCCATGATCTCATCCATATCCTGCAAAAACAAAACATTGCTGCCCCCCATGCTTGTCCTTGCATGTGCTCAAGATGCCTAAATGATGAGGCCTTCCCGTGATGCATCATGGAGCGTTAGAAGTTCAATTAAGCAAAACACCTTCCCTTGATCATGTTTAGATGCTAATTACTCCTCTAATTTCGAAATTAAAAATTAACTCAGAGATATTAATGAGCTCAAATGTATTTTTAGAGGAGTTTTTAGGCATCAAAAACATTTGTAAGTCGAAATTTTTCGACTACATTGATTTTGGTTATACCGGGATCACTAGCTTTCATTAAATCGTAGGATGGCTCATGTCAAAGGTTTATGTCAAATAAAATCCAAATGAAACATCCGAGTAAATTAAATGTCTCAAAAATAAGTTCAACCACTTAAGAGTTGAAGGACCGAATAGGGCGACCAGAGAGGGGGGAGTGAATGGGAGCCGATAAAAATTCTTCGGAAAGAACTCGGCCAAGACTCCACTCAAATCTGAGCACACACGAAAGAGGGATCGAATCAAACCCCAATCGCCAAGACAACAAGGTTATGGATCAACCAAAAGTCTTAGGAACGATTCCTTGTAGCACACGCGGAAGCACAAGAGAGGAATCAAAGAAACCGATCAACTCGAACTAGTTCCTGCGTCCAGGACAGACGGTCCGCCAGGCTGCCGCGGACAGTCCGCCAGGTAGTCGCGGACAGTCCGACGGGCAGGCGCGGACGGTCCGAAATAGACACAGGAGCTAACAGAGAGTTCGGGAGAAAATCCTCTTCACGCGGACGGTCCGCCAAATCACTGGACACCCCAGACAAAACACGAGCCACCCCAGACGAAATCACAGGGCCGCGCGGACAGTCCGCCAGGACCACGCGGACGGTCCGCGAACTGCCTGCAAAACGAAAGCCCTAAACCAACGGATTGAAACGAACCACGCGAAGAACAAACGAAGAACACGAAGAATAGTTGCGCTGTCTATGCCTCGCAGACAGTCCGCACGGGACTCGCGGACGGTCCGCCGGGCTCGAACAGAGCAGAAAAACGCATGAGCTCGGGAGTCAACTCCACCTTTCCATCAACGGATCTCCCAAACGGCTAAAGCTCTTGAGACAAGATTTGGGGGAGATGATAAGCAACACAAGAGGAAGCTATGCCCCAAAAATCTTGACTCCTAAGCCACTAAATCACCGGGAATCGCGGATCACACGAACCACCACCATGAACTTGGGCACCAACCAAAAACGCACGAATCGAAGGCTCTCTACAGCGTTTGAGGGGTCAAGATCACACACAAAGATGCGCAAGGCATCCACCCATGATCCCCTCAAAGAAATCCGTGAAGAAACGCCCCCAAAATCACGAATCGAGCGAAGAACGAAACTCCACAAAAAAGGCCCCGAAAATGACACGAAAATCACAGAGGACTAGGAGATCACCGGGACGCCGAATGCTTCCATACATCCAGAGGTCAGATTCTGTACAAGAGTCTAGCCTAAGGAATCCAGAGGGAAAAGAAGCAGTTCAGAGAAATCTGCCGGGGGAGAAAGCCCTAGAGTCCAAGAGAGAGAGAGATGCCATCCACCTCTCCGCTATTTATACGAAGTCCATCGGAGGAAGGTAAATGACCACGCTACCCCTACTACTTAAATGAAGATACAACCCCTCAGAGGCATTTTGGTCAAGTCTTCATCGGACGGACACGCTTCCACCGCAGCTTCGCTTCACCTCGACGCAAACCCCGCGATCACGCCACGTGCCCTCCGCCTCGAAGCTTCTTGAAGCTCCCGGATCACCGTCTCCGTCGCCTCGGGCCTCCGGACTTGGTTTTGCGGCCCAAACCCAGAAACCGTCCACCTGATGGTTTTGTGGGCAAACCAACAAACCCCGCGTGCAAGCTTCGGGCTTCTACCGCTACCTTGCACCGGCCCATGTTCACGACTTCAGCCCGCCAGTCTTGCACCGCACAGCTCGCGCTTGACCCCATCGACCACCGGGTCCATCGAACCAAGCCTACTTGCCACTCTATCACCCGGAGGCCGCCACGGCTAAGGCCTTTCACGCTTGTTCTTCACCTGCACCGACACGAGTCAAGCCGCAACCTATACCTGCACACTTAGCCAAGCATCAGTCCACACAACGTTGTCAATCACTCATCACTAAGGAGCGACCCTCCACAGGTCCTCGGACACACCTGGTCCTCAATCTCCCCCTTGATGAGTGCATTGACAACACCCATAGTAACCATGATAGAGAAAGAGAAAAGAAAACAACCACGAACACAAACCTCCAAAGCAAGTGACCCAAAGCCAAAGAACAAGTGAAAACAAGATCACTCACCAATCCAAGTCTCGGCCCCCTAAGACAAGGGCAACGGCTCGACACAGCCGAGACAAAACAAAGCTCACAAGGAGCACACCTCAAAGCACAAAACTCAGGAAAATCAAAGGAGCTCCCCCTGAGCAAATGCAACCTTCTCTTCTCAATTTTTCTCCTCACATGCAACATCTCACCAAAGCATACCAATTTTGCATAAAAACTCCCAATGCATGAAAATTCTCCCCAAATGTGCATAACTCTCCCCAAAACTCTCCCCCTTGTTGACAATGCAAGAATCAAGGTATATGAAACTCTTCCCATTGTTTTCATGAAAAATGCATGTCAAAGCACATATACAGTCTACCAAGCTTCTCAAATATACAAAGAGCACAACAAAATGCTACAAATGAGACATAGAGCAAGCAAAGTAGACATGGTGTAGTTAGCACATTGCCATCAAGAAGGTAGAGACATATAAGCATGTGACATGGCTAAAAGCAATTTTAAACAAAATTTTTACAAAGAAACATTCATCTCATGAGCAAGACCCTATTTATGCCAATTTGAACATAAAGGCACTAGATCATCCAAAGTTTATGCAAGATCACAAATTCTCATCACAAGATCATTATAAACGCCCACAAGCTACTCAAGTCATGTTAAAGCCACCGAGCCATGTGTCTACTTCTTAAAATGAGACTGCTCATGGTAGATAACATACTACGATTTAGCACCCAAGATATGAATATCAAAACATAAAACATGATTAGGAGCTCATTTTTCAAGCATAAGGCAATTCATACACCAATTTCATTTTCAAGATTAAACATGGTACATGAAGTGCCTTTGTGGCAAAAAGAAGCTTATGCTCCTCCCCAAGCAAGCAAAAGGGCTAAACATTTATAATGACAGAGGATCTTTGACCCCAAGCAAAGAGAATATGATCCTCAAGCACAAACTGAGCATGATATAAGCATTTAAGCACAAATTGAGCAAAGACAAGCATCTACTCATGAGAGAGGCAATTTTATCATTTTCACAAACAAAATGCTATCTCATCATACATATATGGCACAACCATCAAGAGCATAGCATTTACATCCACAAATTACCAAGCATGCACATATCTCATCCATAGCACATCAGTGATCAATGTATATAGGAGAAGCTCATTCCTAGCTCAAGTGATCCAAAGATGGCTATCCTATCAGGTTTTGTACAGAAAGTAAAATGCATGAAGGGAATGCAGCAAAATGAACATATGACACATATATACATGAGAAGCTCCAAGACCCAAGCTAGAAAGGAAAGCATACCCCAAGCTCACCTCGCAAGCGAGTGAAAGTGACTTGGTCAAGTGGTTTGGTGAAAATGTCAGCTAGCTGGTCTTGGGTAGGAACATAGGACAAAGATATGTTTCCCTTTTCCACATTGTCTCTCAGGAAATGGTACCTCACTTCTATGTGTTTCGTTTTGGAGTGGAGCACAGGATTTTTGGCTACGCTTATGGCACTGGTGCTGTCACAGAAAAGTGGAACCTGGGAGCACTCCTCACCAAAGTCACTCATGGTATAGGTCATCCAAAGCAGCCGGGAACAACAACTAGCAGCAGCTACATACTCATCCTCGGTGGTGGACTGGGCTACACTCGATTACTTGCGAGATGACCAAGAGACCAAAGAAGAACCCAGGAACTGACAACACCCAGAAGTGGACTTGCGATCCAATCGACACCCAATGAAATCCGCATCAGAAAAACCATGAAGCCTGAGTGTCGAGGAGGCAGAGTACCACAGGCCAAACTCTGGAGTGTAGTTCAAGTACCTAAAAATTTGCTTGACGGCATGCCGATGTGAAGTTCTCGGTGAAGCCTGAAAACGAGCGCACAGACACACACTGAACTGTATGTCTGGCCTCGTCGCCGTCAAGTAGAGGAGGGAGCCGATCATGCTCCGGTACTCCTTCTGGTCCACGGGCTCACCGTCCTCGTCCGCGTCCAAAGCCGTAGTCGTACTCATCGGTGTAGTCAGCGGCTTGGAGTCGTTCATACCAAACTTCTTCACCATGTCCTTGGTATACTTCGCCTGATGTACAAAGGTCTCGTCCTTGCACTGCTTGATCTGGAGACCCAAGAAAAACTGCAGCTCTCCCATCATGGACATCTCAAATTCCCTGCTCATGTCATCTGCAAATTTGGCAACAAGATCATGAGAAGAGCCACCAAAGATTATGTCATCCACGTATATCTGAACAATCAAAAGGTCATTCCCATGCTTAAGGAGGAATAAGATCTTATCAACTGTGCCCATCACAAACCCCTTACTCAGCAAAAAGCCTCTCAACCTGCCATACCAAGCTCTAGATGCCTGTTTCAACCCATAGAGCGCTCTCTGGAGTTTGTATACACGGTGTGTGTATTTTTCACTCTCAAACCCCGGGGGTTGTCTCACATACACTTCTTCCTCTATCACCCCATTCAAGAAAGCACTCTTGACATCCATTTGGTACAACTTGAACCCTTTAGCCACGGCAAAGGCTAGAAGGATCCTAATTGCCTCCAAATGGGCCACAGGAGTAAATGTTTCCTCATAGTCTATCCCCTCCTTCTGGTTGAAACCCTGCGCCACCAACCTCGACTTGTTTCTCACAACCATCCCATTCTCACCCTCTTTGTTCTTCCACACCCACTTGGTACCTATGGGACGGCAATTTGGAGGTGGATCGACTAACACCCAGACTTGGTTTCTCTCAAAGTTTTCCAACTCCTCATGCATGGAATTCACCCAATTCTCGTCAGACAAAGCGTGTCGAATATCTTTGGGCTCGAAAGAAGCAACAAAAGCAGAGTGAGCGAAATGAGACGTGTTCCTTGACCTCGACCGTGTAGTGCGTTCATGAAGGTCACCAATGATGATCGTCGGTGGGTGATCCACTTGTACACGCTGGGGAGCCTCTCGCCTGGACACAACCTCCCCCTCAGCAGCAGCCTCCACTCGAACAGCCTTAGTCGTAGTGGGTGTAGGGGATGGTCCGTCCTCGATCGTCGTCATAGTAGTGGAAGTAGCGTATACACGATCAGCCGCTGGAGCATCACCACCATCATCGTCGTCGTCTCCATCTCCGTCCTCCACATCCTCGAAGATCCTCGCTCCAATCTCCTCATCACCTGCACACTCAAAAGCAGAAGAGCTACATGGCTGTGTCTCGTCGAAGGTAACCTCGCAAGTCTCCATGATTCGGTTAGTGTCAAGGTTGAGCACACGATATGCTCTAGAATGAATCGCATAACCAAGGAAAATCCCATCCGAACATCTAGACTCAAACTTATCCAACTTGCCCTTCTTCAGAATGAAACACTTGCAACCAAAAGCTCTAAAGTGACTCACCTTGGGTTGTCGGTCATGCATCAGCTCATAAGAGGTCTTCTTCTTAAAGGTACGAAGGAAGATGCGATTTGAGACATAGCAAGTGGTATTGACCGCCTCGGCCCAAAAATGCCTAGGAGTCATATGCTCATCGAGCATCATCCTGGCCATCTCACAAAGGGTCCGGTTCTTCCTCTCCACTACGCCATTCTGGCAAGCGACATATGGAGAAGAGTACTGATGATCGAGACCAAGATCACTGCAAAAGGCATCAAAATAAGAGTTCTTAAATTCCGTGTCATTGTCACTGCGTATAGCTCGAATGGCATCACCATGTCTCTCATTCTTCAACCTCAAGATCAAGTTCCGAACAAAGCCAAATGTCTCACTCTTATCCTCCAAAAAGAAAACCCAAGAGTACCTCGAGAAATCATCAACAACCACAAGAACATACCACTTCCCACCAGCAGAGCGAACACGAGCTGGCCCAACCCAATCCATGTGCAACAGCTCACAAGGTGTAACATCCCAGATGTTTAGTTAAGCTAAGTACCTTAATTAGTCATGTTAATCAAGTGTAGTTAGTCCCAAAGCATACTTAGCTTAGTTTTGATCAACTTTGCAAAAGAACCCTTGGTCAAAATCTCAACACTTGATCAATTAGTACTTCTTCCAACATGAATTTAGGTATTTTCTTTTGAATTTGTAGAGATCATCTTGATGCAAAACAGTTTACCCGAAATCTCAAAAGTATACATCTGGGAAGATTTTTCTTTTGCAATCTACAATAGCTATGATGCCAGATCCAAGCAAAATGGGTTACTTATGATTTATATAATCTACCTAAAAAGTTTCATGATTTTTAGTGATCTCTCGATGAGTTATTTTTATTTTACAAAAGAAGTGTTTTTATATTTTTTCTTGAATCTAAAACGGCCTGGCACCGATCCCCCTGGCGGCTACGTCGCTCTCTCCCCTCGCGCCTCTGCCTGTCGCGACGACGCGCGTCGCCCCCTCCCGTCGCCCTCTCTGTCCCGCGGGACCCACACACCGCTCCGAACAAAATCAGCCGCTCGTCCTTCTCGTCGCCGGCAGCAGGCGCAGGCCGGCCAGATCCTGGTGGCCACCAAGGGTGAGCCCCTCATCCTCATCCTTCTCCTCTCCATGATTCCTTTCATCTCCTCGAGGTGACTATTTTTCACAGGTTCTTCTTCAACTCCGGGAAGAGAAGCTCAAGCCCGATCTCCTCCATTGTTGAGTTCCCTCAACTTTAGAGCTTCTGAATCATCTTTCCCCAACCTAGGTGAGGTTCTCCATTGTTTTCCCCTCCTCTCTCCTCCATTGGAAGCTTCTCCTTTACTCTCCCATGGCGCAAGGGACCTATTTGTAATTTCCGAGGGCCTATCTGCAATATCCAGGGTTCTGGTTGTAATAAGGTTCTTTAGGGTTTCAGCTGCAATTTCAAAAATCCATTAAAAATCATAGCAAAATCAGAAAAATGTAAATCCAATTGTGTTGGTTTCCTTGTGACGAGATCTACATTTTCTAGAAAGGGTGTATAGGGTTTTTCTGTATAGTTTTGAAATGAAAATTCAAACTCAGTTTGATGTACTTTTGTTGTAGTTCAAAATATACACATGATATGAAGATGAAATTTGGATATGTTATTCTTTATACCATGTTTAGATCTGTGACCAAATTTTTCATATGTTTGATGAGTAGAATTGTAGTTATGATTTTTGTAAACTTTATGTTAGGTTAAGCTTGATGCTTCTTATAGTCCCTTCAAGAAACATTTTCTTTAAGCACCAATGCACCCTATGTCTTTATCATGATGTTTAGCATCTCTGGAAAAATAATTATGATTTTAGGAACTGATTTGAATGCTGTTTTGTATTTAACTTTGTGTAGGATGTTAAATTGATAACTTAAAAACTATGATAGATCTATTTTTGGAAATTGGTCAGTAGCTTAAATTTGACATGAATGACCTGTAGGAAAAAGATGAGGTCAAAAAGATTAGTAAATCTTTTTATAGGATTTAATGAAGTTAAGCTTGGCTGAAAGTTGTCTTTTTCGTATAAATTAATTTATATAGGATCTGGAGCTAATTTTTGGTATTCAAGCTTGTTTTAGTCATATGTTGTTGTGTGCAAAGTTTGAGATCAGTTAGAATTATAATTAAATTAATATGAATTTTGGATGAATGGCTAGCTAGGAATTGAATAAATAGGTTTGTGTTTATTGCTTAAGTTTAAATAAGTTTTTCATGTTTAAAATCCTGTTTGAAATAATTTTAAAACACATCCCCTGCTGTTTGGTGCAGTTTATTAATTTAAATTTGCTTGAATATGCAATCACCATCAAAGTTGACACTCACACCCTCACCTAATGCATATGCATGTGTACGTGTAGATTTACCAGACGGGAAGTTAGTTGGTGAAGAGATCGAGTTGGGTGTTCACCAAGACCTGGACCAAAGTCCAGAAGAGCCCAAGGCTGTTACTAACTTAGAGGAAGGCAAGCCCCGGAGTGCATACAACCTTTTTTTTGATAAAATCTCACATTCTTTTACCTTTTCAGTATTTATGTTTTACTTTGTGCATTTAAGTTTCAGGAGTTGTTTTGAAACCTAGATGCATGATCCTTAGGTTCCTATGCTCTTATAACTAGTATGTTAGGACGCTAGTGCCATGCTTTAAGGACACGGTACAAGTCGAGTAATGACTCATTGCTCGCGAGATATAGGATGCTTATGTTGGAATCATAAGTTGGATAAATTGACTCGCTCATGTGGTAAGAGCAATGGGTTCGGTCTCGACCGAGTAGCATGGTGCTGGTCTAAGCTATTGAACGTACCAAGCACTTGTCGGGAATGGGACCGGTAAGCCTAGTACCTAATGAACCAGTGCGGGAATTTTATTGCTACTACTCTTGAGATGCGTCTCCCGGTTCGCTACCGGTAGTGCAAGTGTGAGTCTGGGCGTACCAATAAACCTTGTACTTAGGACTGTGGCATCTTTTCCTAATCTGGGGAATGACGGGAACCGCCTGGTCGGGGTAGACCCCACATTCGCTTTTATTTGATTTCTTGGGGTCTACCTTCTTCCGTGTGTCTTGGGTTTACCTTGCAAGGATATAAATCAATCGATCGTCGGTCACTCACCGTTATTTGAGTCGGCTTGACCACTGGCTACCCCATATTTAGTTATGGAACATTGGATTAATATTGTTGCTTGATTAATGTTGTTTGCACAAACATGCTGGTTTAGATAGGTGCTTACCTAGAATGGTTAACATACTAGGACTTGAGCTAAAATTTGAAATTAAGGATCAACTCTTACTCGCTTTTGGTAAAACAAACCCACCAGCCAAAAAGCCTTGCATGTCTAGTTGTACTTCTCTTTTTGTCGGGTCAGTCTTGCTGAGTATTAGTACACTCAGCCTTGCTTAATTTGTGGTTTTCAGATAATCCCATCTGACCTGGTTCTATTCCAGATGGTTGGGAGCTTGAATGGGAGAATGACGATGAGGAGTGATACTCCATGGATGGCCTCCCATGTGTATCGTCCGCTTAGTTTTATTTCCGCTGTTTAATCTCTGAAACACTTTACTTTCTTGTATCAAAACCTGGTTTGTAATAATGTAAACCTGTGGTCTTTTATGTAATGTTGAATTTGTACTCTGGTCCCGCCTTCGTGTGGGCTTTGTGCATATCAACGATCATGTTATAAGTGATTTACCGGGCTTGACCCGGCAGAGGCGACAAAATAACTCCTTGTTATCACTTATTAGCCAAGTGGACCGGCTTAGGTGATAATCCGGAATTATTTTGGGCGGTTCTGTCACAGCTGGTACCAGAGCGATGATATGCACCAGAGTATTAAAAATACCTTAACCACTTGTTTTTGAATAAAATTTGCCAAGAATAAGAATTTTGCTAAGTGCGTAGGACGTTAAGGATGAATCTAGTCCGAGAGGCCCTAGAGGGAATTTTTGGGTTCTTTTCAGGTGGCTAGTACTCTATGGTGTATTTAATCTGACTTCCAGCATATTTTATTCCTGTCAAAACTTACTTTTGTGCACAACCATACTAGTTTAGCACGTTTTGCCATACGTGCTCATGCCACGGGAAAGTCCGTGAGGGATGGATGGGACCTATTCCAATGGGAACCCACGTCGCGTCTGTGTCTAGCCATGTTTTGCCATACATGTGCGATCCCGCAATAGGCGGAAAGGATAACTCCATTCAAACGGAGGTGTCCGAGGTTGGACGCTGTCCATGCAGCGGCTTTACGCATGGATGTCGTTTCTATAAGTGAACGGTAATGAATGTGGACGCTTTTGTGAGTGCTGGCACAAAAGGTCATGAATATCTGTGATTTTCTTCAGGTACACTAACCACGGTTGTTAGGTACGGTAATGTAAGAAACGAATAGCTTCCAACTAGCTATTATAGGGAGAGACATATTTATATGCCTTGCCACCGGCACTAATTTCATTTTTAAGCTTAAAAAACTTTGTGAGGAAGTTTAGAATGTTTTTTTGCATCGTGTAAAAGCTACCAAACTAAAACTGATCCTAAATCTTTTGTCTTATGGTGTTTTACTGATTCATGTTGCTTAAGGATCCTTCCATGATAGATTGATGGATTGTTGTGATAAACCAAGATATAACTAGTTGCTGTCCAAAATTTTCTAAGGATGATCTAGAAAAAAAAATCTGACTAGATGATCTTTAGGGAAATTGCTCATCAGCTAGTTAAGCTTCTTCCATGAATTTTTCATGAATTTAGGATGATTAAAACTGAAGTTGTGATTAAGTTACTAAGCCTAGGTTATGCTGAAATTCTGTCAAAATTCTGAGTAAGGCTGAAAACTCGAATTTTTAAATATAGTTCCAAAAAGAATTTGACCATATGATCTATAACAAAAATGTTCCACATATAACCTAGTTTGTGCTGTTAAAATTTCATGGTCATTGGATTCTCAGTTTTTGAGATATGATCTTTTTAGGGAAGCTCTGCCCTGCTGAAAATTTCTAGGCAATAGCACTCTGAAAATGGATCTGTTAGACCCTTTTCCAATCTGATTTGATTCAACCTTTGAATACCAAAAATGTGAGTTATAACTTTGTCGAGATGCTCACAAAAATTTGGAATTTTTGGGGTACTGGTTATTCAGTTATGAATTTTTGTTCAGAACTGCCAGTTTTTGCCATTGGCATGTTAAACTCATTTTGGAGGTCTAACATGCGATTGTATATGTTAGGCTGACCAAGAGTATGTACCTTGTGTGGCTAGAAGCTACATGAAAATCCTTGATGTAATGGTGATCCCAAAAACTTAACTCTGATGTAACCATATGGATGCACAACCTTATGCAGTAATCTGCCTGAGGAATAAAGTTAAGCTATTTGTGATCATGATGGGGTCTGGTGCTGAATACCAAAATGGTTCATAATTTTGTGATGGTCATGCTCACAAAAATTCAGCATTTTCGCATGTGTAGATTGAGAAATATCGAATTTTTAGTAAGCTCCTGTTTGCTGTCAAAACTACTTGACAGAGCTTTGGTAAATAAATTTTTCGACCCCTGTAAAAGTTGAATCTGTCCTGAGGTTGAATATCAAAGTTGAAGCTTATGAATTTCTACACATGCTGACCAAAATTTAGAAATTTTTGACATATGTACAGAAATTTATGAATTTTATACTCAGGGCTGTTATGCTGTCTAAATTCTGAACTTTCAATAGTTTGAATTTTCGTATGCATATTCTACATGTATTATGTTGAGCAAGCTTTGAATATGTATCTAAAGAAAGTTCAAATTTTCAGATGGCAGATAATGCACATAACACCCCTGGGGGGTTCTGGAGTTCCTAGTGGTGGTGATCCTCCCTCACCCCCACAATGACACCCGCTGAGGTTTTCATGGCTACTCAGACGGAAGTGTTGAGGCAATTCCTTCGATAAGTTTTCTCGATGCAATCCCGATTCTGAATTGAGGATACACCGAGCGCTTCTAGTTTTTCCCCAACATCACGGTCAAATCTCTCGAGCCATTGAACCCATCCTTTTCAGTGCCATGCCAGCATTGCGCAGCATCGTCGCTTTGCCATATTTTGTCAAAGCTGCTGATCGCCGCCTATGCATCACTGCAGCATCGCTGCCATGTCGCCAATGGCATCTCGACTATCGTGCATCCTTGTCGCCATATCACTGACGATCATCTATGACAAGTGTCACCTCTTTTGACCCAACAGGTGACCCATGCATGAAATGAAGGAGTTAAAGACTGAACACTCCATTCGCTTCCTTTTCTGAGTATGTTAAACTCGAGAAACTATTTTCTCATCTGAAATTTGTTTTGGAAACTGAAGGATGTTCTCCGTAGATACCATAAGGAATTGACATTCTTATTAGGCATCAATGGAAAGGGATCATAAAGAGATAATCTAGTTCTTCAAATTCTTCCAACATATTTTTATGGAGTTTCTAAGAAACGACCATAATTGGATTTTTGGTCCTACTAGGGAAACTGATCCAATCATCATAAATTCAGGACGATGATCCCATCAAAGAAAATACAGAGAATTCTTGACCATATAAGTTTTTCTCATCTCTTTTCTCGCACCACGACCAAGTCTTGATGGTCGTTTGACCGCCTACATATCTGTGCTCCACCTGCCTCGTGTCGTTCTATCACTCCGTCACCCCTCACCGCAGCAGCCGTCGCTGCAACCCGCCGCCAATCCTACCACAAGTGGCTGGTGTGCCACCGCTGTTGCACCATGGCGACCCTCGATAAAAGGAGAGTATCGCTCGTCGTTTTCTACCACCTCCGAGCCAGACCTCCACTCGAGCTTTAAACCTCCATCACCATCTTTTCCTCCGGCTACTCCTTCGGCGCTCACGCCAACCATCTTCATCGTTTGAGGCTTTCATCATCAAGCAAGTATCTTCCCCATCATCTCCTCGGTGACCCAAAGAAGAAGTTAGAAAAAGGCCACAAGAAGGATCCAATCCGATGCCGCCAACCATGGCTCGTTTTCTGGAGATGTTTGATTCCGTCTGCCGGACTCTAGTAGAACTGTACGTCTGCTTTGCGTTCCAGTTCTTGATGGTTTTAGCTTTCCATGTGTACATTCATCGCCTGCTTCCTCACGAGCGACATTGATGATGTGTGAGGCAGGCCATGTACCTTTTATCATCTTTGAGATTTAGATATGGAAGAGTTTATCTTTGCTCTGTGGTTTCCTCGTGAAATCGTTATCTCCCCTGGAGGTTTTCCTCTAATCTTGTTGTCGAATCTCGGGACGAGATTCCTTTCAAGGGGGGTAGTCTGTAACATCCCAGATGTTTAGTTAAGCTAAGTACCTTAATTAGTCATGTTAATCAAGTGTAGTTAGTCCCAAAGCATACTTAGCTTAGTTTTGATCAACTTTGCAAAAGAACCCTTGGTCAAAATCTCAACACTTGATCAATTAGTACTTCTTCCAACATGAATTTAGGTATTTTCTTTTGAATTTTTAGAGATCATCTTGACGCAAAATAGTTTACCCGAAATCTCAAAAGTATACATCCGGGAAGATTTTTCTTTTGCAATCTACAATAGCTATGATGCCAAATCCAAGCAAAATGGATTACTTATGATTTATATAATCTACCTAAAAAGTTTCATGATTTTTAGTGATCTCTAGATGAGTTATTTTTATTTTACAAAAGAAGTGTTTTTATATTTTTTCTTGAATCTAAAACGGCCCGGCACCGATCCCCCTGGCAGCCACGTCGCCCTCTCCCATCGTGCCTCTGCCTGTCGCGACGACGCGTGTCGCCCCCTCCCGTCGCCCCCTCTGTCCCGCGGGACCCACACACCGCTCCAAACAAAATCAGCCGCCTCCTCTCTCTTCCGTTCCTTCTCCCTCTCCCTCGTTTCTTTCTCCATCTAGCGACGCAGGACGCTCCGCCCCGCTCGTCCTTCTCGTCGCCGACAGCAGGCGCAGGCCGGCCAGATCCTGGTGGCCACCAAGGGTGAGCCCCTCATCCTCATCCTTCTCCTCTCCATGATTCCTTTCATCTCCTCGAGGTGACTGTTTTTCACAGGTTCTTCTTCAACTCCGGGAAGAGAAGCTCAAGCCCGATCTCCTCCATTGTTGAGTTCCCTCAACTTTAGAGCTTCTGAATCGTCTTTCCCCAACCTAGGTGAGGTTCTCCAATGGTTTTCCCCTCCTCTCTCCTCCATTAGAAGCTTCTCCTTTACTCTCCCATGGCGCCAGGGACCTATTTGTAATTTCCGAGGGCCTATCTGCAATATCCAGGGTTCTGGTTGTAATAAGGTTCTTTAGAGTTTTGGCCGCAACTTCAAAAATCCATTAAAAATCGTAGAGAAATCAGAAAAATGTAAATCCAATTGTGTTGGTTTCCTTGTGACGAGATCTACATTTTCTAGAAAGGGTGTATAGGGTTTTTCTATATAGTTTTGAAATGAAAATTCAAACTCAGTTTGATGTACTTTTGTTGTAGTTCAAAATATACACATGATATGAAGATGAAATTTGGATATGTTATTCTTTATACCATATTTAGATCTGTGACCAAATTTTTCATATGTTTGATGAGTAGAATTGTAGTTATGATTTTTGTAAGCTTTATGTTAGGTTAAGCTTGATGCTTCTTATAGTCCCTTCAAGAAACATTTTCTTTAAGCACCAATGCACCCTATGTCTTTATCATGATGTTTAGCATCTCTGGAAAAATAATTATGATTTTAGGAACTGATTTGAATGCTGTTTTGTATTTAACTTTGTGTAGAATGTTAAATTGATAACTTAAAAACTATGATAGATCTATTTTTGGAAATTGGTAAGTAGCTTAAATTTGACATGAATGACCTGTAGGAAAAAGTTGAGGTCAAAAAAATTAGTAAATCGTTTTATAGGATTTAATGAAGTTAAGCTAGGCTGAAAGTTGTCTTTTTCATATAAATTAATTTATATAGGATCTGGAGTTAATTTTTGGTATTCAAGCTTGTTTTAGTCATATGTTGCTGTGTGCAAAGTTTGAGATCAGTTAGAATTATAATTAAATTAATATGAATTTTGGATGGATGGCTAGCTAGGAATTGAATAAATAGGTTTGTGTTTATTGCTTAAGTTTAAATAAGTTTTTCATGTTTAAGATCCTGTTTGAAATAATTTTAAAACACATCCCCTGCTGTTTGGTGGAGTTTATGAATTTAAATTTGCTTGAATATGCAATCACCATCAAAGTTGACTTTTAACTAACCACTCACACCCTCACCTAATGCATATGCATGTGTACGTGTAGATTTACCAGACGGGAAGTTAGTTGGTGAAGAGATCGAGTTGGGTGTTCACCAAGACCTGGACCAAAGTCCAGAAGAGCCCAAGGCTGTTACTAACTTAGAGGAAGGCAAGCCCTGGAGTGCATATAACCTTTTTTTGATAAAATCTCACATTCTTTTACCTTTTCAGTATTTATGTTTTACTTTGTGCATTTAAGTTTCAGGAGTTGTTTTGAAACCTAGATGCATGATCCTTAGGTTCCTATGCTCTTATAACTAGTATGTTAGGACGCTAGTGCCATGCTTTAAGGATACGGTACAAGTCGAGTAATGACTCATTGCTCGCGAGATATAGGATGCTTATGTTGGAATCATAAGTTGGATAAATTGACTCGCTCATGTGGTAAGAGGAATGGGTTCGGTCTCGACCGAGTAGCATGGTGCTGGTCTAAGCTATTGAACGTACCAAGCACTTGTCGGGAATGGGACCGGTAAGCCTAGTACCTAATGAACCAGTGCGGGAATTTTATCGCTACTACTCTTGAGATGCGTCTCCCGGTTCGCTACCGGTAGTGCAAGTGTGAGTCTGGACGTGCCACGAGTGGGCGTACCAGTAAACCTTGTACTTAGGACTGTGGCATCTTTTCCTAATCTGGGGAATGACGGGAACCGCCTGGTCGGGGTAGACCCCACATTCGCTTTTATTTGATTTCTTGGGGTCTACCTTCTTCCGTGTGTCTTGGGTTTACCTTGCAAGGATATAAATCGATCGATCGTCGGTCACTCGCCGTTATCTGAGTCGGCTTGACCACTGGCTACCCCATATTTATTTATGGAACATTGGATTAATATTGTTGCTTGATTAATGTTGTTTGCACAAACATGCTGGTTTAGATAGGTGCTTACCTAGAATGGTTAACATACTAGAACTTGAGCTAAAATTTGAAATTAAGGATCAACTCTTACTCGCTTTTGGCAAAACAAACCCACCAGCCAAAAAGCCTTGCATGTCTAGTTGTACTTCTCTTTTTGTCGGGTCAGTCTTGCTGAGTATTAGTATACTCAGCCTTGCTTAATTTGTGGTTTTCAGATAATCCCATCTGGCCTGGTTCTATTCCAGATGGTTGGGAGCTTGAATGGGAGAATGACGATGATGAGTGATACTCCATGGATGGCCTCCCATGTGTATCTTCCGCTTAGTTTTATTTCCGCTGTTTAATCTCTGAAACACTTTACTTTCTTGTATCAAAACCTGGTTTGTAATAATGTAAACTTGTGGTCTTTTATGTAATGTTGAATTTGTACTCTGGTCCCGCCTTCGTGTGGGCTTTGCGCATATCAACGATCCTGTTATAAGTGATTTACCGGGCTTGACCCGGCAGAGGCGACAAAATAACTCCTTGTTATCACTTATTAGCCAAGTGGACCGGCTTAGGTGATAATACAGATTTATTTTGGGCGGTTCTGTCACACAAGGTCGCTCAGTCATTACCGCAGTCAGAGGGGTGTGAGAAGCAGCAACCATCTTTCCATGCCGACAAGAAGCACAAATCAAATCCTTCTCGAATTTCAACTTAGGCAATCCTCGGACAAGATCAAAACCACTCAAGCGGGAAAGCAGCTCAAAGCTCAAGTGTCCCAACCTCCTATGCCATTTCTAAAGCTCGGCCGAAATGCCAGCAACAAAGCATCGAGGAGGACCAACAGACTGGGAAAAATCAGCACGAAAGATTTGACCCTCGGGGACGATCGTACAGTCAAGATCGCCTCGAGAATCAAGCACACGAGAAACACCCGACTTGAAATGAACCTAAAAACATTCGTCAAGTAATTGAGATACTGACAACAGGTTAAAACCAAGTGGCTTGACCAGGGCCACACTTCTTAAGGTCACCTTGCTACTCACCTTCACCATACCTTCAGCAAGCACTCGTCCTCTCCCATTGTCCCCGAAAGTGAGGTACTCCCTCGTACTCACCGGGGTGAGGCCGGAGAACCACCCACGATCTCCGGTCATGTGTCTTGAACAACCGGAGTCGATCAACCAAAAGTTCTCCAAGCCTCCCACCTGCAATCAAAAACGAGGACGAGAATGAGCAAGCGACTCAAAACTGGGGTTAGTACCAAAAGAGTCAAACCAGTGCTGAGCCATTTGCTCAAAAGAAGGGTTAGCAAAATCCATCCTCCCAAAACCTCTAGGCGGAGCCCTCTCACGCCTACCACCAAAGGACCTATCACGTCTCACTGGAGGAGTACGCGCACCACGAGGGGGAAAATGTGGCCCATAGTCCATCTGAGACCCAAAGCTCCGATCGTGCCTCCCAAACTCGTAACGGTCACGAGAAGGAGCACGTCGAGCCATTTCACCACGCCCAAACCCAACACGCCTGTCTCTCTGAGGGAACACACCTCCACCTCCACCTCCACGAGTGGGAACTGTACGCACATACACCTCACCCCTAGGTAGAGGCCCTCTACGAGGCTCAGGCACACCACAAGCAAGGTGGTACCTGTCCTTATTTGCCATCTCCCTAGCAAACCGCTCATCCCTCTTCCTTCGGAAACAGAACTCATCCTTATGCCCATCCCTCCCACAATACTCACAATGGAAGCGGATTGGCACTGGCTTAGGTGGTGGCTTCTCTGTGGGCTTCTCAACACCTTTCTCTCCTGACTTCCCCTCAAAGACATTACCCAGGTTGCTCACAAACTTGATGGGTTTCTGGTAATTCTCTGTTTTCTGGGGGAACACTGGTGGGTCTGGAGTTGTATCAAGCTTGTTTCTCAAGTGGTTTGGCTTGGGTGCATATTTGTTCATCGGTGTGGTGTGTGGTTGAGTAGGGATCTCTCCAACTTTCTCTTCTCCCTCACCACTCTTCTCAGCCCCCAACGCCTGACCATCAAACCGCTTGAACTAAGCCAACATCAAACTCAATTGTGGCTCATGCCCAGACAACCAACTCATCAATTTCCTAAGCTCATCATTTTCATCCTGTAGACGATCAACATAGTGTGCAAGTTCCATGTTTTTCAAAGCATGCATTTCACAGGTTGAACATGATGTAGGAAGAGGAGCTTTCAATGCCGCCTCAAGAGAAACAATCCTAGTGTGAGATTCATCTAGCCTAGCATGCAAGATAGGACATGAAGTACAAGCTCCTAACAAAGCTGGCCTAGACTTCAATTCATCACACTCAATCCTAACCACATCTAGTTCCTCCAAAGTAGAGGCATGCTTCTCCTTGAGAGCAGTCAAATCAGCAAGAAAAACTGAGCAATCGCCACAATCAATCTCATCAGACACCACAGGAGCAGATTTCATAGCAGCTATCTCATTTCGAGCATCCACAAGCAAGTATTCAAGTTCAGCTACCTTGTCCTTAGCATCACCCAACAAAGACCTAAATTCCCTCTTCTCCTTGTTGCTCTTTCTAAGCACATCATCACGGTTGTCAAGCAACTCATTCAGCCTAGCATTCTCCTCTAGCAAGAAGTTGGGATCTTGTCGTACCTTGTCATCAGAATCGGAGTTCGAATCCGAGCTGTGCTTCCCACCCTTCTTGGAATGCGCCATTACGCAAAAGCCTCCTTACGTGACGAAGCTTAGGCCGGTGATGTTCTTGCCCATGCGTCGCTTGTCCTTGCGCTTCTCTTGCTCTTCCTCGCTGCTCGAACCGGAAGAAGCATCGCTTGATGTCGAGTCGACGTCGCTCGCTCCGGCCACCATTGCTCGAGCGGTCTTCTTCTTGTGGCCACCACTCTTCTTGTGCCTTCTCTCGCTCTTGTCCTTGTGCTTGTCCTTGTAGTCGTTCCGGGAGTGGTGCTTGTTGTAGTCGTGCTTGGGCTTGCCCTTGTAGTCGTTCCTGATCTCCATGGCTTCAGGGCATTCGGCGATGAAGTGCCCGTGCTTCCCGCACCGATAGCACATCCCCGAGCTCCGCCTTGCATTCTTGCGGTTCTCGTACATTCGCCCAAACCTCTTGCTCAACAAGGCGAGATCATCCTCGCTTAGCACCTCAAAGTCCTCATCTGGCAAGGACACAAGACAAGACAAAGAAAAGCCAACAGAGTTAGCATTAGTCCTCGATCCTGAGACGAGAGCCAAACTATGAGGGTCAGTGGGGCTCTCGCTCTTGGCTCTCAAGCCACGATCAACCTCAGAAGACCTGAGCTTGGAGAATAGCTCATCCAGCGACAGCGTGTCATACGCGCTCGACTCCTCAATGGCCTTGATCTTGGCTTCCCACACAGTCCTATCCAGGGCATGCAAAAGGTTGATAGCTTGATCATGATCCGTGTATGGGAGCACTGTCACATTGGCCCTCATGTTGTTGACTATGCAAGTGAAGCGCTGAAACATAGCATCGGTCGACTTACCGGGGAAATGAGTGAAGTTCTCGTACTCTCTCCGGTAAGTGGTGAGCATACGGGCTTGCACTTGGGCATTGCCAACATGAGCATTCTTCAACTTGAGCCAAATCTTTCCGGCCACATCCTCTCCGTACACTCGATCAAACTCCGAGGCACAGAGAGCACGGAACAAGTAATCAACGGCCTTGCTGTTGGCCACAAACATGTCCTGCGATCCTGGAAGCAGAAAACTATCTGGGATGACATAATGAGGATTCTGAGTGACCTCCCAGATAAGAGTTCCCTTCCCTCGCAAAAACACGCCCATGCGCCTCTCCCACATCGGGTAATTCTTGCCATCAAAGTGCGGAGGACCCGACCCCTTGCCGTAATCGCCCATCTTTGGATCTTAGACTGGTTAGAATAAAAAAGATCCGTAACCGGCTCTGATACCAATTGAAGGACCGAATAGGGTGACCAGAGAGGGGGGAGTGAATGGGAGCCGATAAAAATTATTCGGAAAGAACTCGGCCAAGACTCCACTCAAATCCGAGCACACACGAAAGATGGATCGAATCAAACCCCAATTGCCAAAACAACAAGGTTATGGATCAACCAAAAGTCTTAGGAATGATTCCTTGAAGCACACGCGGAAGCACAAGAGAGGAATCAAAGGAACCGATCAACTCGAACTCCTACGTCCAGGACGGACGGTCCGCCAGGCTACCACGGATAGTCCGCCAGGTAGTCGCGGACAGTCCGACGGGTAGGCGCGAACGGTTCGAAATAGACACAGGAGCTAACAGAGAGTTCGGGAGAAAATCCTCTTCACGCGGACGGTCCGACCGAGCACCGCGGACGGTCCGCCAAATCAATGGACACCCCTGACAAAACACGAGCCACCCCAGACGAAATCACAGGGCCGCACGGACAGTCTGCCAGGACCACGCGGACGGTCCGCGAACTGCCTGCAAAACGAAAGCCCTAAACCAACGGATCGAAACGAACCACGCGAAGAACAAATGAAGAACACGAAGAACAGCTGCGCTGTCTATGCCTCGCGGACAGTCCGCACGGGACTCGCGGACGGTCCGCCGGGCTCGAACAGAGCAGAAAAACGCCCGAACTCGGGAGTCAACTCCACCTTTCCATCACCGGATCTCCCAAACGGCTAAAGCTCTTGAGACAAGATTTGGGGGAGATGATAAGCAACACAAGAGGAAGCTATGCCCCAAAAATCTCGACTCCTAAGCCACTAAATCACCGGGAATCACGGATCACATGAACCACCACCATGAACTTGGGCACCAACCAAAAACGCACGAATCGAAGGCTCTCCACAGCGTTTGAGGGGTCAAGATCACACACAAAGATGCGCAAGGCATCCACCCATGATCCCCTCAAAGAGATCCGTGAAGAAACGCCCCCAAAATAACGAATCGAGCGAAGAACGAAACTCCACAAAAAAGGCCCCGAAAATGACACGAAAATCACAGAGGACTAGGAGATCACCGGGACGCCGAATGCTTCCATACATCCAGAGGTCAGATTCTGTACAAGAGTCTAGCCTAAGGAATCCAGAGGGAAAAGAAGCAGTTCAGAGAAATCTACCAGGGGAGAAAGCCCTAGAGTCCAAGAGAGAGAGATGCCATCCACCTCTCCGCTATTTATACGAAGTCCATCGGAGGGAGGCAAATGACCACGCTACCCTTACTGCTTAAATGAAGATACAACCCCTCAGGGGCATTTTGGTCAAGTCTTCATCGGACGGACACGCTTCCACCGCGGCTTCGCTTCACCTCGACGCAAACCCCGTGACCACGCCACGTGCCCTCCGCCTCGAAGCTTCCCGAAGCTCCCGGATCACCGTCTTCGTCACCTCGGGCCTCCGGACTTGGTTTTGCGGCCCAAACCCAGAAACCGTCCACCTGATGGTTGTGTGGGCATACCAACAAATCCCGCGTGCAAGCTTCGGGCTTCAACCACTACCTTGCACCGGCCCATGTTCACGACTTCAGCCCGCCAGTCTTGCACCGCACGGCTCGCACTTGACCCCATCGGCCACCGGGTCCATCGAACCAAGCCTACTTGCCACTCCATCACACGGAGGCCGCCACGGCTAAGGCCTTTCACGCTTGTTCTTCACCTGCACCGACACGAGTCAAGCCGCAACCTGTACCTGCACACTTAGCCAAGCATCAGTCCACACAACGTTATCAATCACTCATCACTAAGGAGCGACCCTCCACTAGTCCTCGGACACACCTGGTCCTCAAGAGTTTATACCAAGTCTTGCGTAGCAAATTCTAAGACCAACTTACTTGAAAATCGGAAATAATCTGGGTTGCCCTCCCGGCATCTTCATTCTTCATCGGGTTGTCCTCCTGGTAGCTTATTCTTGACTCGATGAACGGGTTGCCTCCCGCCTAGCGCTTCGTTTATAGTCCATGGCTAGACTTCTTGTCTTCTTCACTTCGGACCAACACTCTTTGCGGGCGTTGCAATCTTGGGTACCCACTTCCGCACCATCTTGGGCACGGGCTCATTCTCTGGCTTAGTCATCTTTTTGGTCTTCACAGACAGCTTTTGTTCTTTGGTCTTGACGGATGCAACGACTTCTTTGATCACCTTCACTTCCTTCTTCTTGGGCTCCTCCTTCTTCTTTGGCTCTTCCTTGCTAAAATGATGATGAGGTGGAACATGTTTAGCATTGATCATGTTGCATACCTCGAAACATGGACGAAACTTGAATATGCTTCGTGTGTCATTGACGTCGAACTTAATCTCTCCCTTGCCAACGTCGATCGTTGCCCCGGCTGTCTTGAGGAAGGGCCTCCCTAGGATGAGGGGCGGCTTCTCCCTTTCTCCCATCTCAAGTACCACGAAGTCGACGGGGATGAAGTGATCTCCAACTTTCACGGGCACATCTTCGGCGATTCTCACGTGATAGCGGATAGAGTTGTCACCCAACTCCAAACACATACCCGTAGGCTCAATTGGTAAGCATAGCTTCTCGAACACATCTCTTGGCATGACACTCACACTTGCTCCAAGGTCGCATAATGCCTTCTCGAACGTGAATGACCCAATAGAACATGGGATAGTCGGACATCCAGGGTCTCTTTGCTTCTCGGACCCTTGATTTGCAATGGCGGCACTACATTGTTCGGACATCTTGACATGATCCGCCCCAAGTGTTGCCATCTCATACTTGTTTGCAAGTATGTCTTTGAAGTAGCGAGAATATGTAGGAACTTGGAGAGCGTCCAGTAGCGGCATGTTGATGCTTAACCTGCGCACCACTTCCACAAACTTTTCAAAATGATTATCATTTTTACCTCGAAAGTAGTGTGTCTTTAGTGTAGGCATCTTCGTGTCATCACTTAGCATTTCGAATTCCGGCTCTTCGGTAGCAATCTCCGGAATAGTAGTCACCTTCTCCTTAGTGTGATCTTCCACTTCGACGGTTGGCTTAGGCTTCCTTGCACCGGCTGGAAGTTCGGGATCCTCCGTCTCCTTTCCTGAGCGAGTTAGAATAGCCTTTGCCGTCTCAGGACCTTGGGGCTACCCCAGCAATCTTCCTTCACTAGCGGTTAGGCGTCCGGCAAGTTGTCTCACTTGCGTCTCCAATATCTTCATTATGTTGAGCACTTGTTGGTTGGAGCTCCCGACCTCCGTCACCTTGCCATCGATGTTCTCCAATATTTTATCCATAGTCTTGAACTTAGTGACGGTGTCCTTGTTGATCTTTGCTTGCTCGTCTATGAAGTCCTTCAATTGTATACGAAGAGGCACCGTATTTTAAATAGACGAACTTGCATTAAATTGAGGTCTACCTTGCCCGTAGCAGAAGTTCGGCAAATCTCCTTTCCTCATGTAGTTGAGCACATTTGCTTCCTCCGGACAATCTTTTTGGACATGGTCGTACTCCCCACACTCTTCACACGTGGATCTTGCTTCAGCGGCCTTCAAGTCTTGGGCAACTTTCTTTTCTAGCTCCATCTTTTCCAACCTCCTCATGAGTGAGTCAATCTTTCCTTCTAGAAGTTCTTCCTTTTCAACCTGCAAAACACCTTTAACATTGCCCGTCGGTTGAACCGGAAGTAAGCGTCCGGATGACGCCCATGTATCATTATCCACAACCTTCTTCAAAAGAGTGAATGCCTACGTCAGAGTTAGCTCAATAATAGATCCTCCTGCCGATGCGTCAATTACGGTCCTCGATGCTAGATTGAGACCTTGATAGAACTTTTGAACAAGGTCCTCCTTCGGGAACTTGTGATGTGGCACGGCTCGGGTGTACTCACTGAAACGCTCGAAAGCTTCCGGATAGTTTCCGTAGGATATTGAGCAAAAGTAGCAATCTTATTACGCAAGCTTTGAGTCTTACCCGGCGAATAGTACTCCTTCATGAAAGCTCTCATCAATGCTTCCCAATTTTGCACCGTCTCCACCGGTAGAGTATAGAACCATTGCAAGGCTTTTCCGAGAAGTGAGAACGGAAAAAGTCTTGCCCTCAATTGATTTTGATCCAGCCCTTCCATCGTGAATGTCTGACAAAGTTGAATGAACGCTTAGATGTGAAGGTTAGGATCCTCTTTACCGGTGAAAGGTGTATGTTGCACCATGCAGATGGTTGAAGTCTTGATCTCGAACAGTCTTCCGATGTCAGCTAGGTTGAGGATGGGTAGATCGACAAGTTCCGGGATGCAAAGCTCCCCAATCTTCCTTTCCGGTTGGGCCATTGGTGGCGGTTGAGGTTGATCTCCAATTGGACTTGGTGGTGGTGATTCCTTCTTTGGACTTGTAGGTGGTGATTCCTTTGGAGATCCCGACGATCCTTTGGCTCCGGCTTTTGGGTCTACAATCTCCAGCTTCCTAGATCGTGCTTTGAGTATCCTTTGCCTGTAAAGTTTTTCTGGATCATTCACAAAATTTTTCGGTTTGTTGGAGAGGTGGCCGTCCATCTCCTGTTAGGGTTAGCGATAAACAAAATATACAAAAGAAAAGAAAACTATAAAAAGGGTTAGTCAAAAACTAGATTAGATTGGTTTTTGAGGATGATCAAAGTTTAGTAGATGCAAAAGAAAAATCAAAAAGAAAACTAAAAATACTTACAAACGAGATACTAGATTGGATCTTGATTACTTGTTCCCCGGCAACAGCGCCAGAAAAAGGGCTTGTTGACGGTTCAATAACGCGCCAAGGTTCACTGCAACCTTACGGATCATGTAGTACCTTTTTCCCTCGAGTATCACCCAAGGTATCGAATCCGTAGAACAGTGTGTAACGTAAGACTCAAACCAATAACCGAGAAACACTTGCATCTTAAAGAGGTTTCGAATGCATCTAATCTACTTAAGATCATTAGAGGTAGCAAGATAAAGCATTGAGGTACCGATCTAGAGGGATCTAGATTGTGTTTATGTCGTCGTTCCGAGCAAGATAGAAGAGAGAGTAAAACGAATCTCATTGAAAGCGTCTTTAAACCTTGACCTTCGGTCAAACCCCCTAAGTCGCCCCACCGTACTCGGTGTCAACATCCTGTCATGATGTTCCCCTTTCTTCGCGGTCGAATCTTAGAGCACACTCACAAGGAGTGCGTTGAACTACTTGGTAGATCGAGTATGCACCTCTAGCCACCGCAGCTACAAGAACATCCCATGCAATCTATCTCGAGAATAGATTGAGGAAGAAAACACCCAAGCAAGAACAAGAATTGCAAACAAAGGTACTCGATTGCTAGGAATCAGATCCATTAAAACTCCATCAAAAGTATGAATACATGAATAAGATCCGACCGGGATCCTACCTTGATCTTGATTTACGCCTCCGGAACTCTGACGTGGTCTTCCTTGCAAGGTTCCCATGCTAGCTAGGTAAACCCTAGACGACTAACACGACCCTCCTCTCCGGGGTGGTGTCCCTCAAGCTCCTCTGCTCCTCGGCGGCGAATGACGAATGACTTGATAGTTGCAACTTCGCACGGGGGCTATAAATAGCCCGAGCATCATCTAGGTCAAAGGGGGTGACGAACCGACCCGGGGATGGGCCAGGCCGGCCGGCCTAGGCCGACCGGTCCAGGGCCTCCTCGGCCCGGTTCGTCCCCGGTTTTCTTCGTGAAGCTTCTCGCGACTTTCTGAGTTTTTGCCGAGTTACATGTGGGCCCTTGACGTCATTTTCCTCGCGGTTTAGATAAGGGTGCTTTGTGTATGAACTCCCACATCTTTCGTCTAGGTCCTCAGCACTTCTCGGCTTCACGCTTTAGTCCTTGGTTCATTTGGAGTCATGTTCATCTTGTATCTTGACTTGTCCCAGGGTCCGCGATCACCTTGTAAATCCCTTGATGAACTTTACCCGGAAGTCCTCATTTAAGCTCTTGATTCCTATGTAAACAATAAACTCTAAAAACCATGCGCGAGTGCGAACATAACATATAGTGGCGGTTAGGATCGTTAGTGTGAATATCAAATTAATATCAACATAGAAGGTAAACAAGTGGCTAGGTTGACGGAAATCGACCGCCAACAAAAATTCTGTAACTTTCCATTTTTGGAATATCACAACTTATACACATAACTTTGATGCATAATTTCGAGCTACAAAATTTTAACAGATAATTTTTATGCACAACTTTGACACTAGCCCGTATGCAGAACTTATGCATACAACTTGTATGTATAATTTTTTATTATATTTTTTCTCCATAACTTATACACACACCTCCGACGTATAACTGTGAACTATAATTTTTTGTCAGATAATTTTTAAGCATAAGTTTGATGCGTGCAAACTTCATGCGTACAACTTGTATTCACAATTGTTTGAAGAATAACTTGTGAGTATAATTTTTCTCTAACGACAAGTTGTACGCATAACTTTTTCTGTACCGACAAATTATACGCATAACTTATATGAAAGAAAATTTTGTTATATAAAGACAAAAAGAAAAAAGAAAAGAACGGAAACACGCGGGGTCCAGCCCACCCAGTTGCTGTCTCGCGGCCTCGCCTCCTGCACAAAGTTGTCGCTTGGTGAGTAAAGAAAAGGAGAGAGAGAAAGAGCGTGGAGCCCACACACGTGGGAAGCCTGGCAGGTGGCAGCAAAGCAAGAGCGTTCGCTCTCCACGCGCGAACGCAGAATTGGTTTTGCGTACACCATCTCAGCTTTGCACATGGGAAGATGAAGTGGATTTGTGCAGAAGATTTCCGAATTCAACAGCTTGGGGTCAAGCTGCTTCTCAAGGAGGAGGGAGTGTCATGACTATCAGGGATGCTGAGGAGTGAACTCTACATTCAGTAACGTGGGCCGAATCTGCGAATGGGCCTCGAAGCCCAACCGGGTGTGTGCGTGATTCAAATGGCTGGAGCCCTGCCGGGGTGGTTATTTAACCTCCGAGCAACTCCCTGTAACGGATTGTCAAAGATAGTAAACTCTGAAACGCTACCTCCTTCCTCTGTTGCTTGCTGAGTTCTTCCCTCAACCCCAGATTTCTTACTAATCCTATCCCATTTCTGCACAAATCCGTGAGAGGTCACGACAATTGGTATCAAGAGCCTCCACCCACAGGTTACCCCGAAAATTTCCCCCAAATCAGTGAATGTCACCCTGGCGCTAAGGAAACCGACGAAGTTTGAGGAAAAAATGACGGAATCAATCGACTCCCTCTTCACCAAGTTCGACAACCTTTGCACGGAGCTCGTGGGCCTCGGCAACAAGGTCGCCGGCGGCGAGCCGGTGCTCCAGAAGATCCTCGACAAGCTTTCCGACATGGAGTCGAAGCAATTGAAGGCGGACAAATTCCTGGCCTCACTCTTCTTCAAGGTGGATGACACGGCGGCCCGTCTTCAGCGGCTCGAGGCGAGTCCCCCACCGCTGCATCAGCAGCTGCCACCACGCTCGCTTCCAGCTTGGATCAACCTGGTCGACCTCAACCTGGCTCCGGGTGACGCACCGCGCCCATCTGCGGTTGCGTCGGAGCGGCCCAGCGGGCACCGCCCTCTACATGATCACCGGGATGTGGGCGGTGGGATCCATGGATCTCATCCGCCGCTCCCGGTCACGGGTATGCATCTACCGTCAAATCCCCCAGTACTTGATTTCAATTTGACCAGTTCATCTAGTTCTGTTTCGCATAGCCACAAACCCAAAATGGATTTCCCCATTTTGATGGAACCAATCCGATTCATTGCTGACCTGGATCGCACATTAGCAGCAGAGGTCTTTTGCATTGCCGGTCTCTGCTGTTGCATTCATTTGGCGGGACACCTAACCGAACTAAAATAAGGGAAAAGGGAACTTGTTTCCACGTTATACTTTTATATATATTCCATTAAAGGAAAATGTGACCGTCAGACACTAGACTTTTGATACTGTGTTTATTTTCGAATCACAAAGGTAACACAAAACGCTCACATACACACACGTATGTACACTTACCCATACAAACATATGCACACAAACTATCCTATAAACACTTCTAAAAGATTAAGCATGCAAATCTTTGAGATTGACAAAATTATTACTATTGTTTTCACGCGAAAGTATAGTGTCGGTTAAATTCTAAAATAAATTAAAAAAATGTAAGCGCAATACCGACGTGAACTATGGTAAGCTGGCTTTATCACAAGAAACCTTACCCGCTCAACTATATTCAGTCGCATACTTTACCGAACTTATTAGTAGCATAAACAAACTTGTCAGGTAGCATTACAAATCGCGGCTGTTTGTCGTACAATACTACAATCAATCATTCGATATGTGCTTGTAATTATTTGATGATTATTATCTTTGCTTTTTTTAGGGATAGTACCATCTTTAGGCTCCGTTTAGTTCCTCAAGATTCCGAAAATTTCACTCATTTCACCAAAATTTTACTCATTTCTTCTCTCTGTGCACGCAACTCAATGCAAAAATTTCACACATTTCACCAAAATTTCACCCAACTAAACGGGGCCTAATTCAGGTATCATAGTTGGTACATACTCCATCAGGAGGAGAAAGAAACCATACATGTCCAATAGATTCATAGATCGAGCTCTTGGCCAGTTTATGAGCATCACCATTGGAGTTCCTGCTTTCATGGACAAAATCTACAGCTGTGAAGCTTGCCATCCTCGCCTTGATCTCCCTAACAATGTGGCCATAAAGACCCATTCCCAGACCATATATGTTTTTCACCACATTAGCACAATATGTGGCAATTCTGATCTTTTGCAGCCCGAGATCGCTTGCAAGAGCTAGTCCCTCTCTTCAAGTCATTGCTTCCACCACTTCAGGAGATGAAACACTCTCGACAACCAAAGCCGAAGCTCCAAGAAAATTACCTGTTCCATCTCTTGCTACAGCAGCCAAAGCTACTGTGTTAGAGTTCTCTGACAGTGCGGCGTCGACATTCAGCTTCGTCATGTCCCTAGGGGGTGGGATCCAGCGTGGCACTTGAGGCCTGGCCTCCCCCTCGTAATTTACTTTTCTCCATCGGTGTAGCTATTGCCAAATATGATAAGAAGCGCTCAATAAAACTGTGTGTCGACAGCTGGCTTTGGAAAATATTATCATGAATGGCTTTCCGTCTTGCATACCAAAGGCTCACTGTCAATCGCACCAAATCTTCATGCCCAAGGGTTGCCACTGCACTATGTAGCCATCCACGAGCATCCTCCTGTTGAGCTTGACTAATAAACTCTAGCAACACCTCTCCTTGCAACACCCAAACACATTTGGCCATGTTACATTCCAGCAAGGAATGCCTCCATGAATCCTGTCGTCCACAGATAGAGCAGTTACTATGTTGTGCCTCGGATTAGCCGAGTCCACGGATATGTTCCTAATTGCATTTCATCATGCCAGCCCAAAGCGGTAGTGTGAGCTGCTGCCGCCGGGGGGATCGTGGAGGGGGCTCCTATCTAGCTAGCGGAAGGTAGATAAGGGTTGAAACTTCCAGCCCACCAAGATCCATCTAAACTTCCTTCTTATTTCTTTCATACCAGGCCACCTCATGACTATTAACTAAAAATGTTTCCACATTTTTAAGAAATGTTTCAACATTTTTCAGAAATGTTGGTTTTTTCAACATATTTTCGTCAACATTGTGGGAAATGTTCCAACATTTTTTGAAAATGTTGGACAACATTTTTTGAGTTCTCTCCGATGTTTCAACATTTTAAAGAAATGTTCCAAAATTTTTCAGAAATATTGGTTTTTTAAACATATTTTCGTCAACATTTTGCAAAATGTTCCAACATTTTTTAGACCAACATTTATTTTTTCAATATTTTAGGAGAGCTCCTCGTCCTCCGGCGCCCGGCGGACCTCCAGCGCCGGCGCGGTAGCCGGCGGCGGCGGTGGGGCCAGCCAGCCCCGCAGCCGCGGTCGCGCACGGCGGCGCGTGCTAGCCAGCTGGGCAGCCGCGGCCGTGCACAGCGGCGGCACACGTTGCTAACCGCTCATGGCGGCGCCGGTGACGGCGGAGGCGCGACGCGGCTCGCCGAACGGCAGGTCGCGACGCGCGCGGGCCTCCCGCAGGGCGGCAGGGTAGGGGACGGAGATGGGAGAAGTGTTTAGGGTTCACCGTTGTTGAGCCTCGTGGGCTGCTATTAGGTCACCACTAGTGGGTTATAGTTTTGAGAAAATTACCTGTGTAGCATAAAAAAAATTCTCTTCTCTTTGTAGCATCAAAATATGAAATCTTCCCTATATATGGAGTAGCAAAAATTTTCTTCTCTATCTAGCACTTCCGTCGGTACAAAGAGACAACGGTGTTAACTCTAAGAGGAAAAGACATTTTTACCCCTCTTCTTATCACCGACGCATGGGTCCAACTTGTCATGTTCTTCTTCCTCGTCTTCTCATTTCCCCTCGCTGAGCCACATCGACTGCCGTCCATGGCGACTTGCCGAGCCGTCGTCCACGAAGCCGTCGCGGTCCGGTCTGCGCGGCGGACGGCGCGCCACACCTTAACGCTGGCGAACCACGCACCCTGCCGGCGGATGGCCTCTCGGAGCTCCTGCCTGCAATCCGCCCGTCACCATCGGCGTCGAACTGCTTCAGCTACTCCTTGAACTTGATCCGCCGCTGTGAGCGTCGTCTGGTGCTCCTTTCCCGGGAACAGGCACCTACGGTCGCTCAGCAGCACGCCCGAGCAGCAACAGCTCGCCAGGGCGGGGCCACGAGCTCCACGAGGGCTGGGAGCTCCGGCGCCGTCCGGGCCGCGAGGTCCACACTGTCCGCGTGCTCCACACGCCGCCCGGGTCGCGTGCTCCGCAGCACCCGCGTGCCCGCGTGCTCCACTAGGCGCTCGCCGCCCAAGCCGCGTGCTCCGCCGGCCACGTCCGCCCCACCGCAGGCCGCTCGCCTGCGTGCTGCTGCTCGCCATAGCCTGCGTCGCGTGGGGCTGGCCGCCCGAGCCGCGTGCGGATTGGCCGACGGTGCCGATTCCGGACTGCTGGTTGTTCACGATGCATAGGGCCCAAGGGACATTTTGGTCTTTTTTCAGTGGGCCCTCTTTACTGTTCACAGTGGAGGGTCACGGCAGTAACAGAAGTGCTAGATTGGGAAGAAAAATTGGCTGATGCATATACAGAAAAGATTTCAGATTTTGATGCTACAAAGGGAAGAGCAAAATTTCTTGGTGCTGTGCAGGGAATTTTCACTATAGTTTTATCGATAATGCTCTCGTCCGGGCGTCCGGACGGGGCGAAAATATCGGACGCTCAGCCGTCCGCGTGACCGCACCGTATCAGATTAAAGAGAGAAGGTGGAAGGGCCTTGGTGTGGAAAGGAAAAAGGAGGAGGGGGCTCAAGGCAAAACTGCCTTCTTCTTCCTCCCTCGACTCAGAACAGAGGAAGGGGGGAAGGGGGCGGCTCTGACCGTGGTGGGCGGCGGCCTTCCCGGGCACGGCGGCGGCCAGGAGGTGGGGGAACGGAGAGAGGAGGTCAAGGGCAACCGATTCCCGTTCTCACCTCGGGCTGGGATGGCTCGTGGAGGCGGATCGACGGCGGCGGGCGGGCTATAGGCGGCGGTGGTTAGGGGAGGTGGTGTTGGGGAGTTCGGGAGGTAGAGGGAGGCGGCCTGGGAGATGGGTGGCGGCGTGAGGAGCAGTGCCGGCGGCGTCGATCCGGCGGCGGAGCGCCCGGACCGGGGCGCGACGGTCGCGGATCGAGCAGGCGGCGCTGGTCAACACCGAGACGCGGGTCGCTGGAGGAGCTCGCCGAGCGCGGTCCTAGCGCGGGCGGCGGAGCTCGCTGGTGGTGTGAGCACCCACTCCTCTAAGCCAGGGGTGGCGGAGCTCGTCGAGCCCAAGCCGCGCGCTCCCCGTGCTCCACCCGCCGACGAGCCGTGCGGCCCGTGCCGCCAGCCCTCCCCTGCTCCACTCGTCGACGAGCCGCGCCGGCGACCCCTCCCCTACTCCGCCCACCGGCCGGCGAGCCAGGTTCTCCTCAGCGGCGACGAGTGTGCACGGGACCTGGGCCTTCGTCCTCGCCTCTGGGGTGTTGCAATCATCATCTTTAGATGTTGCAATCAGTGTATATTGATGTTGTGATCAATGTTCCTTTTCACGATGATGTTCTAATGTTCCAGAGTTTGAATTTTTTTAGGATGTTGCAAATGTTTGTCTACAGATGTCGCAATCACTACCAATCGATGTTGGACATGCGTTCTCGACATGTTTCGTAGTGTTTCATGCGATGTTGCACCAGTGTTCTCAGCATGTTGCCATTGGTCGCCTTCACGACGCAATCGTTTGTCTTCATGTTGCAATCGGCGTGAACATGTTGCATCCATGTTCTTACATGTTGCGAGTGGTCCATGTGAATGTTTCAAAATTAGATCTAAATAATTGTGATGTTGCAAATATGATTTTTCAATATTGCGGATGTTGAGTTTCGATATTGCAGACATATGTTGAGTGTTGTGTCGAGGAGGAGGGAGGAGGAGGGCTCTTGATGTTGTATGTTGCAAACATTAAATTTTAATATTACGGATGTTGAGTTTCGATGTTGCAGACATGTGATGTTGTGTCGAGGGGGAGGAGGGAGGAGAGCCTCTGATGTTAGATGTTGCAACCAACATACCTCGCAACACAGTCGCAACACCCTGGTGCTTGGATGTTGCAAGCAACATAGCTCGTAACATGACCCCAACACACTGATGTTTGGATGTTGGTCATAACATGATCACCACGACCTCGCAGCATGATCACCACATGCTCGCAACATCGCCGAATCACTCGGGCAGGAGGGAGGGGGGCTCCGAGGTTGAATGTTGGTCGCAATATGGTTCGCAACATTTCAAAACCGTTCGCAATATGCTTCGCAACATCAAAACGCTTTGCAACACGATCCGGCGGCTGATATGCTTCATGACCCTTTTTTACGGATGACTAGCAGAAATGCCCGTGCGTTGCTACGGGTCTTTACCTGCTCAAGTTGTAATTAGCTTGTTACTGTATGCCCGTTTTACTTCATAATCTAATGGTGTGACATCCTTATAAGACATTAAGATCAGACCACCCGCACCGGGGCCTGGAAAATCCCGAGACCGCCTCCTGCTGGAGGGTTTTTCCGTTTTGACGCCTGCAGCAGCGTCCCTGCGGGAGGACGGGAAAATGGCGCGGCCTCCGGATTCCTCTGGATCCAGAGGAGTCCGGAGCTCCTCCATCAGCGACGTGGCACGGGGCCCGCGCGACGGCCGTTCGTCAGCGCCCTGGCCAGGATGGGGAACAGAGGAGGGAGAGGAGAGAGGAGCTCGCCGGAGAAAGAGATGTCGCGCCCGTCGCCGTCGAGACCTTCTAGATCCGCGCGCAGGGGACGGAGCAAGGCCCGCCGACGGAGAGGTAGGGGCGCGCCGTGGTGCCCGCTATCGGTGCGCGCCGTGGGGAGCTCTGCCCGCGCACAGGGAGCTCGACCGCCCGTGGAAGAGGAGGCGCGGTCCGCCGCTACCGCACGCGCGCCCTCCGCCGCGCACCGTGACAGTACGCCAGATCTGGTTCCCCGCCGCCTCCAATCGCCACAACAAGGAGCTCCAGCGCCTTCCATTGCCGTACCCCAGTCGAGAAAGAGAGAGGGAGGCGCCTCTCGCCCGCCGTTGAGGACTCGCATATCCGCCACGGGTGCTGCCTCCGGCCGCACTCCATGGACAGCGACGAGCAGGGGAAGGGCCAGCTCGTCCTCCGCGCCGGAGAAGGACCTCGCTGCCGCCGAAGAAGGACCGCGCCCGCCCTCTCCAGCGTCGCCTAGCTCGCCTCGCTGCGCTCGCCCGCCGTCGTCGCCGTCGCAGAGCTCACCGCCCTCTAGCAGGCGACGAGCTCAAGGGGCTGCCCTCCCCTGGTGGCCGAGCTCGAGAGAGGAAGAGCCCCACCGCCTTGCTCCAGCACCACCGACGCCCCGCCTTGCTCCCACCGCCACCTTGCTCCGCGCCGGAGGAAGCCGCGCCTGCATACCCTCTGCCTTCGTTGAGCTCCGAGCAGGGGAAGGGGTCGGCGTCGAGGACTCGCAGATCCGCCGCGGGGATGCTTCCGGCCGTGCTCCATGGACAGCGACGAGCAGGCGAAGGGGCCGACGCGTGCTGGCGGCGGCGGAAGAGCATAGGAAGGGGTGTTCCCACGGAGCCAGCCGCCGCTGACCGAGCAGGGAACGTAGCAGGGGAAGTCGAGAGGGAGGGAGGGAGGCCGTCGGTGAGCTGTCGCCGGTGGGGGATAGGGGCGGCGAATCCGGCGGAAGAGAAGACCGCAGTTGCTTGCACGGAGGAAAGGAGGGCGCCGGGAAATAAAAAAGAGGGGCGGTGGCCGGTGGATGACGTGCGGGCCCCACAAGTGGGTTGTTGGGATGGAGGAGAAATAAAGGAAGATTAATGCGGGGGAAGTGAATATGAAGGAGAGAATCTCGATGGCCAGGACATAATATTCTATTTTGAAGGAGGAAATGAAGAAGAAAGAGTGTGAGTGCTCTCAAAAGAGTTAGCCATGTTTTGTTGCATCACCTCACCTCCCTGACCATTCATCGGTGCTCCTGAGTCCTGATGATGATCATGATGAAGTCCACGTAGCATTTACTCTCCTGCTATATGCCTTTGTCATTTTGTTTTTACTTCTGGTGTCACACGATGCAGAAGCCACACAACTCACCAGTATTTTTAGTCAAAGAAATTTAGCTTATTTGTGGATGCATCTACATCCTTTGTGACTAAAAAAACCTTTTTTAAGAGACCGCCCGCCCGCCCGTGCGGGATGGACCCGGCCGCCGTCTTCGCCTCTCCCTACTCCGGCCACTCCCGCCTCCCCCGAGCTCAGATCCGTGATCCTCACCTCAAGCCGCATCCATTCATCCCCGTCTCCCCTCCTATCTCCGCCTGTGCGAGGAGATCGACCTCCGCCCCGCCAGCCGCCGTCCTTCGTTGCGCCGCCTCCACTGCCTCGCCATGTTGGGCGCCGTCGAGTCGGACGACGAGGACCTCCTCGACGACGAGGATGCCCCCTCCGCCTCGCCCGTCCGCCCATCTCCGTCCGGCGCCTCGTCCTTCCCCTCCACCACGCCTGTTCGCCCGTCTTCGGCCGCCGACGCCATGGGCGGGACTCCCTCTCCGGGCTTCTGCGCCGTGGGCAGCCCCTCCCAGCCCGGTGTTGCCGCGCCGAGGTCGGCTACCCTCTCACCACGCGGGGCCCGGGCCATCCCCTCCGGCTCCTCATCTGCTCCTCGTCTTCTCTCCCCAACGGCGGCCCCCTTCCACCCGGCTCCTGCCTCCTTCGGCCGCTCAAAGGAGCTGCGGTGGGCTGACACGGAGGTGAACGACGACGATGACGCGGTGCGGCCATCCTTCGTTGACGTCGTGCGCCGCCCACTGCCGCCTGTTCCCTCCCCTGGCGTGCGCAAGGTCCGTCCTTTCCCTTCGTCGTCAGCCGGGGGGGGTGCCCGGCAGTCCAGGCTGGCGACCGCCGCCGCCGGCCACGGCTGTCCAAGAGGAGAGGCCGCCGGCCGCCGGAGATCGTCATCGGCCTCCCGCTTCGCGGCCAGGACGACAGGCGCAGGTCCCCTCCTCCCCAGCGTGGGCGCCAGTGCGCATTGAGCGCGACAGGCGGCCGCGTCCCCGTGCACCAGCGCCTCGGGCCACGGGTGCCCGACACCGTCGCACCCCAGCCTCGTCGCCGGTGTTTCTCCCCGCCTGACGCTGACGGTTGGAGCAAGGTCCTGTCTCGTCAGGCTCCGGGGCCACCACGGCCACGCTCCGCGGCACCTCGGCAGGACCCTGCCCCGCAGCGCAGCCTGCCGGCGCAGCTCGACGGACGTTGCCTCAATTGTCTCTCCTACAGCCATCGTCGGGCCACCTGCACGCGCCCCACGCGGTGCCTGCGTTGTTTCAACCTCCACCACATCGCCAAGGACTGCAGGCGCTCCCGCAAGCTGTCGACCGGCAACCCTGCTGCCGGGGCCGCTCAACTTCCGCGGTGCGAGACTTGCCACCGTCGTGACGCATCCTCCGAGGTCTCGCCTCGCATCTCCAACACAACGAGATCCACGCTGAGGGAAGATGTGACTTCCCGGGGTGGTGCTGCCGTCGGGCCGACGCCTTCCCCACCGCCGCGTCGCTTCACACCTCTACCGCCGCAGTTGGATGCCGCCGTGGTGTGCTTCCTAGGGCAGAGGGAAACACCCGTGGATGGGGCCGCTGATCCGATGCTGCTTGAGCGAGAGGTTTGCTTCTCGGTTCCACCACCAAGGGCAACCGGGTCGTCGTTGGACACTTCCCCACCACCGGCAGCGGCTGCGGTTCAGGCGAGCGTACCGACGGCCCCAGACGAGCCAACCAACAGTGACAGTGTCGTGCCTGCCTCGCCTGCTTCCTCCGATGGGCGCCTCGACCGCTTCGTGGCTGCGATTCAGAAGAGACCAGACCCTCCTCTTCTCGCGGCCCCAACCCACCCGACGGTGCAGCCGGCACCTTCCGTGGTCCCCAAGTGCAGCAGCTCAAGACTTGCCAACAACAAACTCGCCAGGATTCTGGTCGCTCGTCGTGGCGAAGTTCTACTCATGCGCCGCCTCGACATGGAGGCTGGTGAACTCGACGGAGTCTTCAAGGCCGGTTTGTCAGGTGGTTACGCTGACAAGGTGCTGGATGCTTTCCCCATGCGGAAGGCAAACGCTAGTAAGGCTCGAGAGGGATTGCTCCTTCTCTGAGCCGTACCCCTTAGGTTGTTTGGTTAGCGAGTAGTAGCACGTATGTGTTCTTATGTCCACCCAGGTCACACTTTCGTGTAATATCTAGTGGGTGAGTCTGACGTGTGCCCAACCGGCCACGTGCTGTTGTACCAAACTATTTTCATCCTCTTAATACAATGATACGCAGCTCTCCTACGTATTCTAGAAAAAAAATAAGGATAAACATTGTTTATTGTAACATATATATGGTAAGTGGATAATTCGACAAAATGTGATCATTATTATACATAAACAAAAGTGTATTTCGAGTGGTTTGGTCTTGCTGCCATGCGGTTATGATGACTTGTGACACAAATGAAATGTAGCCCAAGCGATTGGCCCATCTGCTTAGTTCGCAGACCAGCTAGCTGCTCATCGTCTTCTCTCTTTTTTTATTTTGTATATGGGCCTGCTTGCGGTTTCAAGTGGTTCGGATATATGGGCCGGCTTGTGGTCTTAAGTGTGGCTCTGTCCCTGGTTCAAGGGGTGGGGTGTTGCGGTGGGTTTTTCTCGGTTTATTGCCTGGGCCCGGTTCACGCGTTTTAATAGCCGGTTCACATGTTTTTTCCACGGTTTCGGTACCCAGTGCGCCAATTCACGCGGTTTTTCACCGGTTTAGCGTTGACGGACGAAAATATGGAGCAGAAGCGGTTAGAGACAGAGATATAGGATCTCCGGACCGTGGACAAGTACATAGTTTCGGCCCACGTCCAGCTGAACCCGCCCGATTTAGTACGCTCTTTCTAGGCCCAGTTCTTAAAGAAAAGGCTCATTTAGCCCAAAATGTTTTCAGCCGAAAAGAAGCAGCACGATCCACAAAAGCCCAACGACCCTAGTGAAGCTGGTGACAGTGACCAGGCACCAGGGCACCGATTTGAATGCTGCCAAAACAGGGCCAGGGCATCGACTCGAATGCTGCCAAAATAGGAGTTCTGGTATCGTGAAGAAAACTAACGAGTGCTGAGTATATCAATTGCTGCCTTTTAAATGTAAACATAACGTTACTAACTCCGTTTGACCACAGCTGTCTACTCCAATACAGCGCGGACGGGGCAAACAATGCACACAAGACAGTATGCCACACATCGTTAATCTTCATAATTCTAATTCTAACGGAGAAATCACACGCTAATATAATCGTGCTCAATTTCCTAGTGCGCTCGTTGGCTCGTTGGGACATTCTACCATGGTCAAAACTAATGAAACGTGGCCTTTAAATTAAATTAAATCAAACCCGCACCGAATCCCATACAAATGATGATCTGACACATGCTTTTTTCTCTCTGGATGACCCCAGTTTTTTTAAATATTAGTAGGTTGCTTCGATTTAGGACGTGTTTAGTTGTAAAAAATTTTGCCAACTACCCGTCACATTAATCTTTCGACACTGATTAGGAGTATTAAATGTGAATTAATGACAAAACCCATTTCATAACTCCTACCTAATTTTTCGATACGAATCTAACGAGCTTAATTAGGGCAGTCTCAACCCTCCAGGTCAGCTAGTGTCCATAACATTAAATAGACTGCCAAGTAATCAAAGTGATGACATGGAAGGAAAATTAATGAAGTGAGAGTAAAAAACAAAGACACTGGGTCTCATGCATGAAACGGTATCGGCTCAATCTCCAACGACCGAGCCGTGCGTCGTTTCTCCCCCCACGCGATTTGTGGGACCCATCGTCCTCGCCGCCGCTTGTGAACCTCGCCGTCCTCGGCTCCTCGCCGCCGTGCCCATTCCCCAGCCTCGCGCATGGCTACCGGAGTTTCTCACCATGCATGGTTGTCAAAGGGCTAGACCTCGGCGTCGATGCCGAATCTCGTCGTCCTGAGGTCCACGCTCCCGCGCCTATGCTGCTTGCGTGAGCTCGTCTACCTGCAATGGAAGTGACGATAGTGACAAAATTGAAACCGATTGGAGTACAAATAAACAACATGGAAGTATAATCTCACAAATTGAGTCATGAATCATACAAATCGAAGCTGCCATCCACTCAAGATCCACTACCACGGTTGTGTTGCTGCGGTGATGCCGCCCGTGCTATTACAGCAACGCCGTTGAGGTTCTCGAGCTGCAGCTCGCCGCTCCCCGCGTGAAGCCCTTAGCCTGCGCGATGCGCCGCCGCCTCCTACAGCAGGGGTGTTCGCGTTGTTGCTCGCCGATGGCAACTAGCAAGAGAAGAGGAAACTGGAGAGGAGGACCGGAAGACTGGGATGAGAAATTTATTACGGGTTCGTGTCAAGAAATCGTGGGTTGGGGACGTTAGTTTCTACAAGTAGTGTCACGCTGATATGGCAGGGTGGACACCATTTCTTGACCTCTTGGGTTGGGACTTCCCTTATGCCATAATTAGACAACATCGTGCTACAGTAAACAATCTCTAATGACGGATTAATTAGGATTAATGGATTCGTCTCGCGATTTTCCGTCCATTCATGTAATTAGTTTTGTAATTAGTCTATATTTAATCCTCCTAATAAGCTTTCAAAGGGACCCCAAATTTTTTTTCCCAACTTAGCAAAGTCAAATCTGCGCATCCCGTTCGATACAAATTGTGCGCCTCTTCTTTTTGCCGTTGATTTGATGCGTGACGGATCCTGATCCACCCACCCTTTGCCCACCCCCGCTCTTCCCCAGCTCGCCTCCGCTCGACGCTTCCTCCTCCTCCCCGCTGGCGACCCGATCGCATTAGCGGCAGCCGGCCGGCCGTGCCCCGCTAATGACGTAGACTAATCGCGATTAAGGAAAAAAGGCTGGGGAAAAGGGAAAGTCCAAGCGGCAGCAGCAAAACCCCGCTCCGGAAGACAGAACTTGGAGATATACCATTACAATCATTACAATTTACTTTTTGTCCGAAATATAACATTACTTACCTCTTCGACGTGTTTCTCCAACATTTTGGACCAAAGTACCCTCATCTTCTTCCTCTACCTCTCTCTCATGGCCGCACTCGATCCGTCCGCCAGCACCTCCCTCGCGCTCGGTCGGCGTCCGCGTGCCGCCACCCTCGCGCCCGTCCAGCGCCGCCCTCGCACCCCGCGTCTGCTCCCAGTCAACACGGAGCAGGAAGCCGCTGGGACGGAGCGAATCTCGGCATCGCCTGCAGCCCGGCGAAGCTCGATTTGGCATGCGGGCGTCGTCGTGGAGGAAGCCATGCTGGCGGCGGAAGAGGAAACCGCGACCACGCCGCCAAGCCTCGCTCCCGCCGCGTAGCCTTGACCCCGCCGGAGGCCGAGTCCCCATGCTCCGCGATGGCCTCCGCAGACAGCTCCGCAGGGGTGAAGGGAGAAGGACAGAGCATCGCCGGAGGGGAGGTAGGGAGGGAAGAAGAGGAGGCCGTCGGGAAGAAGGAGGACGCTGCCGAGAAGAAGAGGGGGTTGGCGGTGCTCGCCTCGTCACCGCCGCCGCCGGCCTTGACGCTGCCCTGCGGTCGCTGGTCTACGCGCGCGAACGGCGAGCTGCGAGCAGGGGAGGGACCGAGGGAGGGGGAAGGAGGAGCCGCGTGGGGAGAGGGGATGAGGCTTGCCCCTGAGCTCCTGCTGCTCCGGGGGATGAGAGAGAAGAGTGAGAGGATGAAGGGAGAGGAAGGAAGAAGATGAGGGTAATTTGGTTCAACATTTTTGAGAAACATGTCGAAAGGGTAAGTAGTGGTATATTTCAAACAAAAAGTGAATTATAATGGCACAATTCTGAATAGACGAATTGTAATGGTATATTCTGAAAATTGTAATGGTACTCATCCAAATAACCAATGAGAAAACCACAGTAAACAAGGCACGCAAGGAATCGGATCCCGATTTAATTCGCCCCAAATCCGCACGCCGGTTAATCCCCCGCGCCGGCCGCGTCATGCTCCGGCCATTCCTCTCCCCTCACCGCTCTGCCCCCGCCGCCGCCTCCACCGCTGCAGCCGCCGCCGGCGCCGCAGCGGCGATGCGCCCCGCGTCCTCCTCCTCCCGGTCCTCGGCCGGCGGAGGCGGGGCCCACCCCCACCACCACCACAACCACAATCACGGGCACCACAACAGCGTCTCCGTCTCGCCGTCGGCGTGCACGACGTGCAGGCACACGCCGTCGTCGGCGACGCTCGATCTCCTCATCCTGCTGCTCGTGCTCTTCTCGCTCTCCTTCCTGCTCGCCTCCTCGGTCGCGCACGTCGCGCGCTCGCTCTCGCCGCTGCTCGCCACGCCCACCGTCGTCGCCGCGCTCGCCCACGCCGCGGCCGCGCTGCCCTACCTCGCCGCGGCGGCCGTGCTCGCCGCTGCGGCGTTCTTCTCCTGCCGCAGGCTCCCTCGCCGGCGCTGCCGCAACCCGCGATGCCGGGGGCTCCGGAAGGCGCTCGAGTTCGACGTACAGCTGCAGACCGAGGAGGCCGTGCGCGCCGGAGCCGGGAGCACCGTCGGCGGTGCCGACGCGGCCATGTGGCGCGAGATCGAGGCGCTGCCGTGGAAGGGCGGCCAGGGCGGGAACAACCCGGACTACGAGTGCCTCCGTGCCGAGCTCCGCCGGATGGCTCCGCCCAACGGCCGCGCCGTGTTGCTCTTCCGCAACCGGTGTGGCTGCCCTGTCGCTAAGCTCGAGGGATGGGGTATCCCCAAGAGCAAGCGGCGCAACAAGAAGTGAGTGATCGTTGCCACGTCTCGTTACTTTGCAAATTCTACCAGATTACTTCGGTCCACCGGCTAAACTTACCAGATTAGTCTTGCTATTTCCATGGTAATAGAATTTAACAGTTCTCTGACACCTTAGTTACCCATGCCATTTCCCTGTTCTAGTTTAGTGGTGTCCGCTATGTTGTTAGTTTGAGGTCATCTCGTTGGTTGTCCTCTCCATTTTTTAGATATTATGCCCTGTTAATCTGTTTCTGTATGTGCAAACAATCAACCATGCCCCCTGAGGCATCAAGGTCTGTTAATACATTTCTGTATGTAAATAGGTAACTGTATTGTGTGGACTGTGTCTAGTTCTGACTCATCTAGGTAGCATGCTTGATAATGTACCCTGTTTGTTTGTCTCATGATGATGGTGGGAATTTTAGTCTAGTCAGCTTCATTTTCTGAATTCAGTTGACCTGTGTTCGTCTCGTGATTCTCTCAACTTTTTTGTGCCATAGCCTGTAGGGTACATCTTGTTTGTCATGAGTTTGCAAGAAAATGAATTAGTCTTCAGATGTGAATGGTCTATTGCCAGAAGTTAGGCACCTATCCAAATGGATGCCAAAGTTGTCAAAGGGACTAAGCTTATTTGACAGAGATGTGGAATAGAAATCCAGATACCTTTCTAAGTTGGTGAGCATGTCAATGATGTTTTGGGCCACCTCCATGTTCTAGTTGGTCTCTTGATAGGTGTATTATTCTCACGGAATAGCCTTTTCAATTGTAAATGCACTACTATTTGATCCACATGAATTGATTTTGCTGTTGAACAAGATTGTTATTTTATTCTTAACACAAATGACAATGGGTGATGTCTAATTTGATTATCTTTGATGTTTTTAACCTGATATAAAAACATAAGGTTAAGGATCCCTAGTGTCTAGAAGAAAATTTGAGGTTCTTTACTTGTGGAGTTTGTAACTAGTTGGGACTTTTGAGACATGGTGATTTTATATTTTGATCATGCATGGCAAGAAGTTACTTCGGTAGGATTTTTGAGGTGCTGCAAATTACCTGGAAGTGAGCATTTTCTGTATTGTGCATGAGAAAATAAATTCGCCATGAAAGCATCTTGGAATTGTGCTAATCGGAATCGGTTCTCGATTACACCAATATGTTCATTCCTGGGGCTAGAAATTGTAGAAATGAATACAAGGACATGCCATTACAGTATGATATGCATAGCATCGATGTGCTGGGTGTGAGGATTTGACATCAACACTTTGTCATCTCATTTGAACTCAATTATTGGACAGCATCCATGGTTTGTATCTGCAAGGCCTTTTAGTTTCTGTGATGTGTGGGACCTGATTTGGAAATCTGTTTTTGATTAAACTGGCCCTGTGAACCAGACACTTATCTATAAGCCAAAGGAAACTTTGCCAGACCTGAGATCAACAAATCTCATACATTTGGCTTACAGTGGCACAAATGTTAGCACTTTTTACTGTTGTCGAGTAAACCATAAAATTAAAAATTCTTCTAGTTACCAATAGGGAAACTTGGACTCTTTCAGTTAACATTTAAATTGTTGTGTTTCTTCTCTTGAATTGGGCTTGGTAAATGAAGTTATATAGGTAAAATGTTGTGCTATTATCTTTAACAGGTGGTGTGGTGATTTGGTATATCACTTTCCTATATAGATATGCTTGATTGTACAGTTTGTTGCATTTTGGCAGAGATTACCTGTGTTTCATGTGTGTTTAAGTTGTCTTGGCCTATAATTCTTCTTATGTTTTCTTCATGGCTTGAAATATGTAGCTGCTTTTTTGGGTGTTTGTGCTTATTGGAGAGACAAACTGTTTACTTATGATCATTTTTGGTTAACTAAACTCTGCATAGTACCTTTTCCTCTGTGAGTAGGCTTTTACTCTTTAAAGATTCTTTCCGTATTGTCATTTTGGCAAAGTTTAACATTTAAAAGTATTTTTAAATTTCTTGATATTAATAGAATAGAGGTGGTATATCATTGTTTCCTTATAAATTTATTCTGATATTCAGTTTTTGTCAGATCTCTTGGCGTAGAAGAATGCATTCCTCGTTTCTTCTATGTTGACTAATTCTGACAGCCTAGTCCAGTTAAAACTATGTAGGTGTTTAGTTAGGTTATGGACATCTACTGGTGCGAGTCATGTTTTCTGAGTCCTGTATTAGTTGGATTTGACTCGTAAATCACCCCTTTCATTAGAATAAATATATTAGTGCTTTGTTTGATGATGCTTTTGTACAGGCACAAACATGTCATGCTGACAGTGATATCTATATGAATCACATGATTTTTTTTTTTTGAGATCACATGATTGGGTGTTACTGTGTATATCTTAGCTTCTAGAAAGAAACCATTGGCTAAAATGATGTATATTTTTTCCCATTCCGAGTATGTTTCTGGAAGTTGCTTGTTAATGCTTTCTATTTGAGCTACCTGTTACGGTTTATGTCTTTATGTTTGTGTATATGTATTTTATCTATGTATATTAGTAGTTGGTGTTTTATCTTGTTGCTTGTCAGATGCTAAAGTTATACAGGAAAGTAGGAAATTTTGCTATCTTCACAAAATTGATTGCTGTAGTATAGTTCATCTTATTTGTAACGCACAATAGAAATTGTGCCTTTATGTTTTAGTCTGTTTCATGGATATTATATTTCTACACAAAAGTGGCTAGTCCTTTTTCAGGAAATTGGTTTGATTATAATGTTGTACTTTTTCAGTAATGTTATGAGAGTTCATTGTATCAGTGCTCTTTGCTTGCTGTGTTTATCTTGACTTATATCGTGATACACATATACACATAATCTTTTTTCTGTCTGAAACTAATTTGTTGTTTGTATCTTGTTATGAATTAAAATTGTTGCAGGGGTACGCAAGGTCCGTTCCATGACAGAGGGGTGAGGTGAACATATTTCTGGTAGCACCCATGGCAATGCTGGTGCCTTAGATTGCCGTGTTGTTGAATAATACTTCTGGTTAAAGATACAACAATTACAAGTGGTTGCGCCATGATTGTATTGTTACACAGGGTTCGCTGAACCCCAACAGATATACTGATACAAGACAAACGATGCAAGAATAAAGAACTGTTAAAGGACTATAAAGCATAAACATTGGCGACGTGCTTGTCGTGCTTCTCCCGTTGCCCCCCCTTTTGCCTTTATTTTTTTATCACACAGGATGCAAGGGATCCATGTGGTTGGGCATTGTTGATTTCCCAAAAGCCTAGAGGTCTGAACAATATATTATATGCCGCATGATGTGATTAAATAAGTTCGACGACAGCAGTTTTTTTTTTTTGAAAAAAGTACTATTGTGCTGATTTCTTATGGATCTGTGGAAGTACTACAATATGAATGGTTGCCAGGGTTATGTTTTTCAGCTTATGCAAATACTTTAAAAATGGGTTTAGAGTACTTGTAATTAATGTGAGCCATTCGTCTGGTGAAATCTAACGGTGGTGGTAATACCAGGTAGTATCAATAGGGTAGTACCATTTTGATAGATCCGGTACTAGGTACTACCAGGTGGTAATTAATGTGAGCCATTCGTCTGGTGAAATCTAACGGTGGTGGTAATACTAGGTAGTATCAATAGGGTAGTACCATTTTGATAGATCCGGTACTACCAGATACACCGGAACAATAAGCCTTGAATGAGTATAAAATCAGTTCATTGATCTGCAGAGGCTACTGCCTTGCCATTTGAAACCTTATTTCATTTTCTTTCCTTCCTAATGTTTTTTTATCAATTATCCAACCCATTTGTCTCCCACGTCCGTGGGCCGTATCAATTATCCAAAGTGACTTTGGTAAAGATTTCGCCGCAGCAGGGTGAAGAAGTTAGAATTTTTTAATATATTTTTTAATCATTTTGCAAAATTATACGACCGTCTCAAAATTTATCAAATTTGACTACCGAACGTCATGGCGCACGGCGGCCGCCGTGGCCCACGGCGGTTCCACGTCCAACCGCCGTGGGCTATGGCGCTTGGGCGCCACCGCCGTAGCCCACGGCGGTCGGGGACGCCGTTTGCCGGCGCCGCGCGGCGGCAGGCAGCGGCCATGCAAACGCCGTGGGCCACAGCGGTTGATTTTTTTAATATTTAGAAGAGAAAACACACACATTTGCAATGGCATGTACGGCGCTCGTAAAACCCTAACAAAGCGTCTTACGTACTGATAACATGTCTTAGGGAATTTAGAAATTTGATTACAACATGTCTAATTAATCTAGTTGTACGAGAACTGCCCGGAGAGCAAAGACCCGCCGGAGTCTTGCGACGGCATGTAGTAGTACCCAGGTGGGGGTGGAGGTGGTGAAGGTGGAGGGGAGTTGTTCTTCTTGTGGCATTCACAAGTGCATGTTGAACATTTGCAGCATCGATCGTCTCCAGCGCTAGACGATCGATCAGGGGAAGCCAATGCCTCCGACAACTCCCGCTTCAGGTTGTAGATGACGACGTCCTCGAGGTAGTCGATGTACTCTTGATAGAGGCGAATAGCTGGTGGATCCACCCATTGCGAGAAACTGCAGTTCTCTGTTTGGATGGAGTACTGCAAAAGACAAGATAACGTTAGCAAACCAAAGAAAGATGATGAACAAATTTGTGGACATTGCTTACCCATGCATGTGGGCAGTGCCAGAAGCGACGACCGGAGTTGTTCCATCCCTCGTACACTTGCATCACACAAAACTCACTGTGCGAACACCTAGGCCACAACACTGTTTGCTTCGGTGCGTAGCTTCTAACTTCACGCATTGATCTGAAGTCACTCTTGCCTTTCAATGGGAAATTGGCTACGAAATCAGAAGATTGCTGATGCCACAACATAGGACCGAAATCGTGATCATCCCCACTCCAGGAAGTCATTGTTGAATCCTATGAGAAGAAGGCAATGGAGTGAATGGTGCTACATATGGGCAGAAGAAGGAGGCTGGCTGGGTGGTGGGCCCTTTGATCCGTGGGAAGAGAAATGAAGCAGTGACTCGGAGAAAACACACCCTAGTACTAGGGCACTGCCGCATTGTGGGCCAGTCGATCCGTGGGAGGAGAACGCGTCAGTGACTCGGAGGAAACACAACGACTCTGCATATGACCATGACTCTAACAAAACACACGTAACAGAGAAAACACACTCTAATGCAGTTCGATTAAAGTTCTTAAGGATACAAACCGAGGACCCTAGATCACGATGTCATGAAATCCCGAATTATTTGATACAGTCCGACTAATACTCTAGGTCTACTGAGTACAACGGGGGTATTTCCCATTCCTGATGGCATCTGGCCCAGCTTCCTTGGCCCGGCAAGTCCTCTCCCTCTTCCTCTCTCTGTCGGCTTCACGGGCCTGGGCCGCTTCACGTTCTCTCATCTCCTGGCGAATGCGCATTTCCTTCTCCTCCTCCTTTTTTTCCTCTCTTTTCCCACTCAACCATGCGGAACCACCTCTCCCTTGCATCACGGCCCGCTTCCTCGACGTAGCTCTTGTGGAACTCAGACTGCTCGGTATCTAGCCACTGCATGAAATCACAAAGAGGAGGTGGAGTCTTTTTTGAAAGACATGTCAGCAAATAATAAAACAAAAATGACAAATGAATAATCAAGAAATGTAGTAAGTCCTTACTTTGGCTCTAAGGTTGCGATCGAAAGGCTGTATCGGGTCGTGCACATAGTTGGCGCACATGAAGAACCTCATCCCGTAGGCGTACCCGAGAACCTTGCACCTGACAAGTTTGCAGTTGTCACCGCAGAAGCACATAGGAGTGTTAGTCCCCTTTGGCACCTCGACGTTGTCCTTCCTCGTGGTGAGGAACTCCAAGTCCAACTCAGGACTTGAGGAGGCCATTGCAAACCTGCAAAACATGATGAGAACAATTATTACAATCATAGACAAAATTATAAATTACAATCATAAACAAAATTATACAAATGAATCAGCATAATTAAGACAACACGAAATAGCAGTTCAATTATTCAAATACAATACCATACATAAGTTCGTACAGGAAATATTAGTTCCAACATTACAAATTCTGAAATTAAATGTCCTAACGTTACAAGCAACTATGATCATCTGAATCTTGCATTGTTGCTACGCCCACGTACACGTCCGCGTCTGCGTCCACGTCCACGTCCTGATGGGGGTTGGGAGAGTCCTGAAGGTGCTGATGAGCCCACATTGGCCGTAGCTAGTGCGTTGCAAGCATAATTTGCAGCTGTGCACCTCTTGTACGTGTGACCCGTGTTGTGGCACTTGTAGCATATCACTACTGGAGGTCCAGCTTCTGCTTCATCCATGTTGTTTCTAATCCTCTTCTTCTTCCTTCTTCCAACACCTTGGCACATCTCAGGATCTGGATTTGGTATGTGCACAACATTTTCTTTGGGGTTCTCAGTAAAAGTACCTTGCACGAGGTAGCTTTGGATTGTTTGGTTCCAAATGTTCCGAATAGTTTGCTTGTCGTAGTACCATGGCACGTACCTACGGCAGCTGAAATTTTGAAGTTCATAACATATGACGATCACATGGGAGCAGGGGGTGTGTAGTAGCTGTGACTTCTGGCATGAACATCTGCATATTTGGTTGCCAAGGTCACACACTTGTTACGTCTTTTCACGCGCTGGGCCTAGGCGCATTTTCCCTTTGCACTCAACCTCATATCTCCACATAATTTCATTCTTAGCGGACTGGTACAAAGGCTGCGCTGTGACCGTGTGCAGAAGTGCTTTTTTCTAAGCCTTGTCCAAATACTCAGTCATTCTGGTGCAGTATGTCATTTGAGTGTTCCTCAGAACCTCATCCGCTACCTTGCTCCTTTCGTAAAAATATTGCATTGTACGATACATGAAGAACTCAATGATACCAACTAGAGGAAGAGGTCTTGACCCACGAAGCACACAGTTGTAGACCTCAGCAAAATTAGTGGTCTTTATCCCATGTCTTGCTCCGCACTCGTCAAATATGAGACACCACTTTTCCTTAGGCTCATTCTGAATCCACTAGCTGAAGGTCTTCACAGCACGCCCTCTTCTGTGCCTAACTTGAGGGCCATATAATCTCACATCCTAGAGAGAGAAATTAGCTCCTCTCCAGGTTCAGGATTCACTGGCCTCTTTGCTATCTCCTCTGATGCCTTCTTTGTCAGGTCATCTAATTTCTTGCAGATGGCATCGAACTTCTTCTGCTGAGTCTGCTCACACAACCGCTCAAACAATTTAGACAGGGCCTTATTTTTGAACTGGCTGTGGAAGTTTGCTTTCATGTGCCTAGTGCACCACCTGCTCTTAACATCGGGTCACAATAGAACTCTGTATCGCTCTTGGCTGCCATCTTTCATGTCATTCATTGCTTGCAAAATATCTTTGTGCCTATTGTCGGGGTTCTCTACTGCCGGCAGTGAATTTGTATCGTATCGTGTGTCGGATCCGGATGGTTGACACGGGAGACACAAGGATTTTATACTGGTTCGGGCCTCCGAGGAGTAATACCCTACGTCCAGTTCCGAGTACTCGTGTTCCTATGCCAGGGATGTCTGCAGTAGGGGTTACAAACTTGGTGATCGGTCAGTCTCTACATACGTTGCACTCCTCCCCCTTTTATAGACATAAGGGCAAGGGGCAAAGAGGGAAAAAAGAAAATAAGCTACAGTACTATGGCGTTGTGAAGTCTTTTCCGTCATTGATGTCCGTCAGGCGGCGTGGGGGGTGCTGAGCTGTGGTGTCGTCGGAGGCCGCCGCGTGTGCTGTTACCACTGTTTACTCCGGGCACTTGGCATCTCCTCCGAGTAGTTCACGCGGTGACTCAGCTTGCTTGAGAGCGTCTTAGGCCTGCCACGTTATGGCCTAAGTGCCTGTAGGTGGTAATCGAGTGCACGCTCTGACGGGGGTGGCGTGCAGCTGGCGTTGGATGTGACGGCGTGTCGGAGGTCGTGGGGGTGCACTGTGCGCCATTACGGCCCTTGTCAGACCCAGCCGTCCTCCCGTTGCGCCAGCTGCGGTCTTTGCATGGCGTGAAATCCGGCGTCACGCGTGTCGTTGCGAAGAAACTTGGGGGCTGGGGCGGCGCCACGTTCGTGTGGGGCCCCGGACCCACACTCCGGCTCCCCCACGTGGACCTCGTCTTAGTCGGAGACGGAGGTTACTCGTGCGAGCGGGTAGTCGGAGGCGAGGCGGAGCGTACTCGGAGTCAATGCGTTCTCGCGCGAGGCGGAGAGTACTCGTGCGAAGCGGAGAGTGCTTGAAGACGAGGCGTACTCGGGCGAGGCGAAAGATACTCGGAAGTGGGGAAGTCTTGTCAGTGAGGGTCTTGACGAAGATCTGCATCCCTCCCTGTCCTGGATCTTAGCCTTCACATTGTCAATGGTGTCAGAGGACTCCATTTCCAGGTTGATCATCTTGTTGCTTAGGGGTCCCTAATCCAGGCCCTCGTCACCTATCGTGTATGACACACACATTCTGCACATCCTGCACCACCATGTTCTTCAACCTCTCAAGAAACCAGTACCAACTGTCATCATTCTCCCCCTCCACAAATGCAATGGCCAAAGGAAGCAACTGATTGTTACTATCAGCTGCCACAACTGTCAGAATTGTTCCGTTGTATTTACTAGTGAGAAAAGTGTCATATTTGCAAATGATCGGTCGACACAGTTTGAAAGCCTCAATGCAGGCACCCAAAGCCAAGAATGACCGCTGAAGCACAAGCTTGCCTGGTTTCTCCTCACAAGGATAGTCCTTTATATCATAGTAGCTGTCAGGATTCATCTGAACAATTGTGTGCAGCAAGCTAAGCAAATTGTGGTAGGATGCTTCATAAGTACCCCACCTATGCTCCAATACCTTCTTCTTTGCTTGGTATGCCTTGCCGTAACTGATGGTGTACCCGAATTTTTTCTCAGTTGCACCGATAATGGCCTTCGGCTCATAAGAAGTACATTTCACAATGGTAGGGTACATGTGGCTTGCAACAAAATCTGTTGAAATGTTTCGGTGCTTTGCATCAATTCGATCAAGAGTACAACTGTGAGGCACTACTTCTTTCACCTCTAGGTAATAATCCCACTTCCCCTTATATGTATACACTCGAAAAGAATAATCCTCCTTCTTGCAATGCACATCATATATCCTCGGAGAGCTTTTCACTACCCTGAACTCCCTGTGCAGAGTCAAGGTGGACCACTGCTTGACTGCATCCTTCACATGTGCAGTACTGGGGTACATAGCGCCTACTTTAACCTCATTCTCCGTGTACTCCCAGGGCACATTCTCACCACGATTAACAGTACACTGTGAGAAATCGTAGTTCTGCCAATCCCAGGGCAAATGATCCTCAGACTGATCATAATCATCATCTGAAGAGTCCTCTTCCAATGCACGTTCATCAGCTTCTAACTCTCTCTCATAATGTCTCATCACCTCAGGGTTTCTTTCTCCCTCATCAACAAAATCAGTGACAACATAACCTCTAGATGTCTCATCACCTTCAGAATCTCCTTCTTCGTCCACTTGTTGTTCCCCTTGTTCATCCCCTTCTTCGTCCTCTTGTTGTTCCCCTTCATCATCACATTCCCTCTCATCCACATCCTCAGCTTCCTCATGTACTTGACTGCTAGACCCACCCTTCAGGAAAATTTGGACAAACAAAATCACAGGCAAACCAACTCGGCATGCATTTCTGATATAATTCCTCTATTGTCGAGTTCCTTCAAGTGGCATGAGCTCCCAATACACATGTTCACTTCTGTTGATTAGTACCATCACCGACACGCATTGGTGCTCTAAATCTACTGTAAATGACTTGACCAGCCACTTGGTTATACCCTCCCAACTTCTTTTTGCTGCTCTTTTAACATTTTGCTCAATTAAACTAAAATTTGACAAGTCAACTTCTTGTAGACCATATATAATTTCTCCAGGTCCATAATACAATTTGACTGTGACTGTCTCCGACATGTCTGATTCATAATAAAAACCAATAACTACTATCAAATACTACATACAGGGACTAACAAACAAAAAGACTAATATCTAAACTAACAGTAAATATGTTACGTAATTTAGTTTAATGAGTGACAAACATGTAAACTATAATCTAAACCATAACTACAGATCTATACTTCAGAAATTTTTACCATACAGAAATCTACAGAATTAATAGTAATTATATCTAACTAAAAATACTAAAAGAGTTCAAATCAGCGAAATACCTGCAATGAAGCGAAGAAGTAGCAGAACTTCGCTGCTCCGCCCCCTCCACCTCACTCTATTCTCCTTCTAAACACTAAACCCTACGAAAATGAACTATTTAATACTACAGATCTAAAAAAATCTAAATAATCAATACTAATTACGATTTCATTACATCTAAGTACATGTGCTAAAAGGGTTGAAATCAACGAAATACTTACAATGAAGCAAATGATCAGCAGAGCTTCGCTGCTCCGCCCCCTCACTCTCTTCTCCTTCCCAACCCTCTCTTTCTTTTTTTACCGAATTATTATGACAATTTCGGGCAAATTTTCGGCTCTTATAGGGCCTGACGACCTGCCGCCGTGGCCCACGGCGAATAGAGGTCAAGCGTTGTGGGCCACTGCGGCTGGACTTCCCGCCCGTTAGGTCCGTGGCGGTTGGCCTAACCGCCGTAGCCCACGGCGGTTGGACGTGGAACCGCCGTGGGCCACGGCGGCCGCCGTGCGTCATGGCGTTCGGTGATCAAATTTGATAAATTTTAAGACGGTCGTATAATTTTTGCAAAATGATTAAAAAAATATAAAAAAATTCAAGAAGTTGTTTGGTTCCAAACATACGGGCCCAGCCCAAAGTGACTCACCGTCGACTCAAGCCTGTAATTTTGGTTGGATAGATTTGCCGGTAATTTTGAACCTTACATCACTGCAAAGCCGGCTCGGCGGCTCGCCCGCACGCAAAATCTTGTGTCGACCCAAAACCCTCTCTCTGCTCCTTGCTCTGCTGACTCGTGGGCCGTGCACGCGCGATATGGCCGCCATGGCGCCCGCGCTGCCCACCTCTCTCCGGCCGAGGCCGGCCTCGCCGTTACTCCTCTCCGTCGGTTCCCACGTCCCCAGCCGGCGGCGCGCCACTCCGTTGCGCCCGAGCCCTCTCCGCCCCGCGAGGCCCCTCTTCCCCATCTCAGGTTCGTTTGGTGCTTGGACTGCTGTACTTGGCGGGCGCGGCCCGCTCCTCTGTACTTGGCTTGCTTGTTGCTGATCAATAACCGCCTCTTCTGCTGCAGCTGTGGACAAGACCAAGGGGGCTGCGGCTGCCGAGGAGGCCGAGCTGGAGGGGATGCCGCCCGAGTTCTACGACGAGGTATGGGTGATTTCGTGGTTAGTTAGTTTGCTGAGGTATTTCATGGAGCGGGTGGTATGCAAGCTTAATCCCATCTCGTTATGGTGAATTGGTTGGTAGGATCGACAAGCATGCTGTAGACCGGGAGATGTGACATGGACCATATGCTGCTTAAGTGTTAAAAACATTTCATTTTTGGATAAATAGATAGGTCCTTTTGTTTTTCCTCGTCTTTAGATACATGGGGCTGATAGTGATGGGCAGTCCACTGGAGCTGCAATTTTCCTGATACCACCAGAAGTTCTCTGTAGCTGTTATTACCTCAGTACTCAGTATTGTTCTCTAGCAAACAACTAAAATCGCAATTGTCTTCGATAGGTATACCAAATGTGCATCGTTGAGGGTTCTTCACGCACCGTTTCTGAATCATTCTTCTGCCGCCAAATTTTAGCCTGTAGGGCCAATTTATTATCAGCACAGGTGTTCCTCACATATTGCACACTCTGCGTCGAGTTGCAATGATAGCTTCATAGCTACCAGTGCCATTCATCTCCATTCACTGTGACCTGTCTGTCGGAAACAGTTCCCGTACTGTGATGTCTGAAATTTGTTTATTTTCTCAAAGATAATATGTATTTTATCTGTAAGATGTATACATTCTCATTAAACAGCATCACTCTGGCCTAAGGGTTGCGTTTGTTTCCTCTTGGGGATGTAAACATTCATTCATGAATGGTTGAGGTCAGACTATCCTTAACCTAAAAAAACAGCATCACTCTGTCAAATTTCCTTCATCTGTTATATTTATATATGAGTTGACCGATGTTATCCATGATTTTACCAAATATCAGAATTAATTATTTTTCTGCATCTGGATATCACATATACTTCCACATGCAGGAGTGGCAAGCCCGTCAGCGGGAGAGGACTAAGGAATGGCATGCATATCGGCAGAAAGAGGAGGCAGAGGAGGAAAGAATAACAAATGAATACCGAGAAATAGGCATGCGCCTGAAAGCTTACCCACAGGAAGAAGTTCGCAAAGCTAGGATTTTAGTTTCAAGTTTCATAAGAGCTGGTGAAGATGTTGAGGAGGTAACCTAACACCTCATGTTGCCTTCTTCAAGATGCAAATAATTCCCCCAATTTGCTATCCTGTTTTTTTCCTCTTTATCTTTATGGTACATCTGCTATCTTTACCAAAAGTTGACTCCAAAGTGTGAGCATCAATGTATTTGTTGCATGATTCCCTTATACTGATTAAAAGAACCATAGAAATGAAATTTGCAGAATTACAGTTAGTATTCTCTGAACTTGCATTTTGCTACCTAGGACCCTGTTTTCTAAAAAAATCACTTCCAGAAACGTTTATTTCATTGATGAACTGCTACTATACTCGTGTGCAGGAAATTGAGAAGGCTGCTGAAAGAGGAGACCTTACTGAACTTGTTCTTATGGTCATTTGGAATCGACTTGATGTTGCTCGGCGTGATGTATGTAAAATTTCTCTGTTGAATCATGAGCTATATGATTTTATGGATTGTTTATCCTACTAAAGGTCAAGTTCTTACAGTTTGGACTTTAAAAGATTTTCTTAAATACAAATATTTGCTGGGACCTCTTAAAATCGCATTTTGTTGTCACTCATTTGTATTTCTATGTAGCATTACCATAGTCTATAAAGTGTTACTTCATTGAGATCGTTACTTTCATGCTTTCCTAATTTCTCAGCATAATGGAAAGATATCTAAGATGTTCCTTTTCTTGTAAGTTAATAATGGATTTTACCTTTTGGATATTTGACATTCTGTTCTACCTGCAGGATGAGCGGGATACCATCAGAAGCCTTGATCTCTTATATAGAAGGGTAGAAGTAAGTGACACAGCTGTACCTTCAATCATAGTTAGATGACTCTGTGTCCATATACGTCGAGTGTTGGAGATATTCTATCTTTTCTTCAATTCTCTTGTTGGTGTGTTATGGGTTAATCGGAAATAGCAAATCTGAATGTAGGCGGAGATTCTAAAGAGTGAAGCAACTCCTGCCATGAGATTACTCAATGACCTTCTTAATCTTCATGATGGAGGTGATGATGATAAGTGGTTAAAGAAATGTAGAAAGCGCATGCTTGAAGTTTTTCCAAGGGAGGACCCATTCACCGTGGTCTTTCCTGCTAGTTTCAACATGGAGAAGGTATGTTATTTCAGTATAAATGATCTTCCCATGTTTTCACAAGTCTTTCAGTTATAGATTTGTCAAGACTTGAGCGCGCCAACTTTTCTGAAGAGGCACTGACAACTTTAATGCTCTTAGCCATTGCTCCTGCATTTTTTTACTTCTGGTGAAAAAATATATAAGCCACCCATATCATACTTAAAACTATTTATTGTTGTGCCCTTTATTATGCAGAATCTGCTAGTCACTAGTCTTTTCTTTTTCAGGTTTTGGAACCATTGACATAAAAAGCAGCACAATTTCATTTTGAAGCAAAGCATACATGAAACTATGATTATCAATATATAAAATATTGTCATATCCACTGTAGAAACTTAGCTGAGTCTAAATAAAATCAATATCTCCATTTCAGTTAATAGTTTAGCTCTGGATATACTGTTTCCTTCTGAGTTACTTTTCTATGTCGTGTTGGTCCTCAGATGCTACAGAAACATCCTGAATGTCTTGTTTTCTATATTATTTCCCTTTATTTATGTCAGCATGAAGGACGAATTGAGCTACCACCTCAGGATGATGATCTTCTTCTAAGGGTAGATTTTGTCAGGGAAGTCGATGAGCTACTTCAAGAGGTTCAAGCTGAGCAAGAAAAGAATAAGCTACAAACTGGATATGATCCGGAATCTGTTGCAAACATGTTGAAGCAGCAGGAGAAGATGCAGACTATACGGCAAGTGGAATCTCTCCTGGAGCTGGCTTCCTCCCTAAAATGGTGAGGATTCAGAAGCACAATCAAACAATTATGCCCTCTGCATGGAAGCTAGAAACCATTAACTTCACATAAGAGTATAAGACCCAACAGTCAGAGCACCTCCTTCGGGCTGAATTCTGTTTTCAGCAAGTTAGACACCGTTAACGGTTGTGGGCAGAGAGCATCTGCTTCGGCACTAGTGTACATTTGTATGTGTAGAGATATATGATGATGATGTATGTTTGTACTGTTACAAAAGCATGTGAAAGTACCTGAAATTTTGCATATTTTGAACAGCAGTAGGTTGGCAATCTCATAGCCGCATAGGTATCATGCATGGGCTGTACTTCATGGGCTCACTAGAGCTGATGGTGCAGAATATTGCACAAGTTGACAAGCATATATATATAGGACAGTTTCGCCTTGCAGGCTAAAACAGTAACAGGAGAACATAAGAACAGCATGGATTTGATAATGTAGAGATATATAATGCTAATAGAAGGCAATCAGCCCCTGGATGGCCCAACAACTCCAGTTCGACCTCCGCTACGTGCATTTGAAGTTTGAACTCAACTAGATGGAAGTGGCAGTGTCTACTGCTGGATGTAGCATCCAGTTTCATATTAGAAAGGTAGGAGGGGCCAAAGGGGCAAGTCCAGGTTGAACCAGGTGAAGCTGCGAGCCAGCAAGCTATACTGCATTCAACACGCATAATCAGTGCAGGGAACTAAGGAAGGTGAGTCCAGAGTTTCTAACTGCCAAGACTGTACATTGAAGACCAAGAGGACTGAACATTAGGGCAGTCCCAATAGTCCATGTAGGATGGAGTCCATCCCTAATAAATGAGGTGACACATTAGCAAATTGGTGACATGACAACATAGTTAATGAAGAAAGAGTAGGAAAACACAAGACCTGGTTTCTTCCTCTAGACTTGGCCTCCTCACGCGAATCAAGACCGCAAGACCCAGCAAAATCGCCATTGAGAAGACCTGACTAGAGTCTTGCGGGTTTGCTCCTCCCCTCCATTGGTATAAGAGATAAGGGAGAGAGAAAAACGACATTTATTATGTGAAGACACCAACTGTTGGGGAGAGATAGATCTATAGATGAATTTTAATGATGTGGTTCTCTTGGACTTCGCACATGATTTCTACCATAGGGACTGCTCTTACCTGTTTAGATGGGGTGAAAGTGGTGAAATTTTGACGTGCGGGGAAGCGTGTGCAGAGTGAAGAAATGAACTGACACGGTCTTCTAGGTGAAAATTTTGGTGAAATTTCAGCGAACTAAACACGACAAAACGGGGGCGCGGCCCCTCCCCTTTCTCTCCTCCGCGGCGCTCCTTTCTTTCCCGGCCGGCACTCCCTGCCTCTCCTGCTCCTTGTGCCATCGTCAGATAAGGCTATCTGCACCACTGCCGGCCACCACGCGGACAGACAGAGAGGAGGAAAATGCAGGAGAGAGGAGCAGAGAGCGATCAGGGGAGCCGGCGGGTCGACCAACGCCCCATGCCCCCATCCATGGCCGCTCGAGTGAGAGAGAGAGCAGGAGAGGCACCCGCCGGAGCTCACCTGCGCTTTCGCTCATATCCTCTGCAAACGGCTTCGGTTGTTAGCCGCTATCCTGCGCCGGCTCCTTGTTCACAACTTCGTCTCGATCTTCTTGCCACCATGTGGCCCGCACTTGATCCCGTCGGCCACCGGGTCCCTCGAATCAATCCTACTTGTCTCTCCACTCCTCGGAGGCCACACATGTATAGACCTTTCGCGCTTGTTCTTCACCTGCACCAACACAAATCAAGTCGCAACCTGCACCTGCAAAACTAGACCAAGAGTCAGTCCACACCACATTGTCAATCACTCATCACTAAGGAGCGACCATCCACCGATCCTCGGACACACACAAGTCCTCAATCTCTCCCTTGATGAGTGCATTGACAACACACATAGTAACCAATATGAGTTAACAAAAGAAAAATAAAAGAAATGAACAAAAACTCAAACAAGTGATCGAAAGCCGAAACAAAGGGGAAAACAAGATCACTTGAAAGACAAAGTCTCGGTCCCCTAAGACAAGGGCAATGGCTCGACACAACCGAGACAAAACAAGCTCACAACAAAAGAGCAAACCACCAAAGCATAAACTCAGACGACACAAGAGAGCTCCCCCTACATACATGCAAACTCCCACTGAGCAAATGCAAACTCCCTCTGAACAAATGCATGCAAAGATACTACTTGCAAACACATAGCAAAGAGCAAATCGTGCTCTGCCAGACCAGGCCGGTCAGACCGCCTCACCAGACTGGTCAGACCGCCTGGCCCGGTCAGATCAGTTCCCTGGCGGTCTGACCGCCATGATCTGACTGCCCCCACCAAATTTTGCTCCAAAAATTGCCGAACCAGTTTGAAAACCCTCTAATCATGCCGAGATGCATTTTCCATGCACAAACTTCTACCCCTTGTTGACAATGCATGAATCAAGGCAAAATTCGGAAAAATTCTAATAGAAGTTTCTCAAATAGACAATGAGCACCACAAAATGCTACAAATGAGATAATGAGTAAGAAAGATAGTTCATAGTTTCGCAAAAGCATAGCCATCAAGATAGTAAAGCTATATAGGCATATGACAAAGCTATGATCAATTTGAGTAATTTGGCAAAAAAATTCCCTCTCATGAGCCAAAACCTAAACATGATCAAAACATGTCAAAGTGAACTAAATCCCACAAACTTGATGCTAGGTCACATATTCTCATCAAAAGGTCATTGCAAACACCCACAAGTCATCTCATGTCATGTCAAAGCCACCGAGCCATGTGTCTACTTCTAAAAATGAGACTTCTCATGGTAGACAACATGCAACGGTTTAGCACCCAAAATAAAGTATACAAAGCATTCATGACATGGATCATATAAGAGCATAATTTTCAAGCATAGGCATTTCTTTTTCAGATTTATAAACATGATACATGAAGTGCCTTTGCGGTAAAAAGAAGCTTATGCTCCCCCACAAGGTAATCATATGGGCTAAACATTCACAATGACAAATAGGTCTTTGACCCCAAGTGAAAAGAACATGTTATCCAAGCACAAATTAAGCATGACATAGCCAATTAAGCACACTAAGAGTATGAAAAAGCTTCTACTCACAAGAGAGCCTAGACTAACTTTTTCCAAAAATAGTTATCTCAATATGATTATATATCAAAACCATCAAGAGCTTAGCTACACATCACCAATCCATATCAAACATGCTTAAAAGCTCACACATAGCATATCATGGTCATCAATGTATATATGAGAAGCTCATCCTATCAAAATGCATATGATACAAATGCAAACATGTCTATGATACAAAGATGCCTATACATCATGATACAAATGCAATGAAAAATGCACACCCCCAATATGATACATATGCTACAAAGGAGCTCCCACCACTGTAACATCCCGAATTTTCTAGGTTTTAAAATTTGGTCCCTAAAAACTTCTTTGAAACCTATAGGACTAAAATGCATTAGCTTTGCATTTTACAACTAAGTCCCTCTCTCTTTCATCACACACACATGTGCATTTGTTTGTGCTAACATTCTTTTCTCATCTCAAAATCTCACTAATATTTCCCTAAGGATATTCTAGTGAAAGCCCTAGTTTAAAAACCCTTCAAATTTGAATTTGAATTCAAGTTTGAATTCAAATCCTAGCTCAAATAAAATAGAAAAGGGATAAAACCCTAACTAGGCCCTCAGCTCACTCAGCCCGACCCCGAAGTCTGCTCCACCTCCCCTTCTTTCCTCTTTCGCACGACCCACCTCCTCCTCACACAGCCCAGTGCGGCCCAGCGGCCCACCAACCACTCGATGACGTCGGCTGACATCATCGTCGTCCTCCTCGCGCCGCAACACCTTTTCTCCCCATCTACCTCGCCGCCCGCCGCCGCACGCCTCTCTCCCCGCCGCCTTTTCCATCACGCGCACGCGTGCACCAAGCTGCCCATCCCTTCCCCTCCTCCTCCCTCAGCCAGAAAAGCTGCACGTTTTTTCATCCGCGCCGCAATCCCTGACTCCCACACGCCGCGACCGGAGCTCCGCCATGGGCATGCCTCGATCGATCTCCCCTTCCCTCATCCCAACCACCCCGGTGAGACGCGCGTCGCAACCGCTCGTACCACCGCCATTCCCCACGGCCGCTTGAACTCAACCTCCAGCCCTCACGGTAGTACCGCACGCGCGCCACCGTAGGGAGCCGCGCCCCGCTCCAGAGTGCCGCTGTTGGCAAGCCCACTTGATCACCCCCTACCGCTGCACTCGCCGTACTGACGCGCGCGCCGCAACCGCCTGATCCACTAGCCCCCACCGGACCCTTATCCCCATCCATTCCCCCTCTCTTCGAAGCGCGTGTCATCACCATAGCCGCTGCTCCGCCACCTCACCATGGCCCAGCCCTCCCCTCCGGCCTACAAAAGGAGCCCGAGCCCCTCTCCGAGCTTCTCATCCACCTTCACTCCTCACCACACCACCACCGCCCCCTCTACCTCTCCCCTGGCGAATCCCTACTCCGCTGGCGAGAAGCTTCCGCCACCGAACCCCACCGATGCTCCTCCCATCTCCGACGACTCTCCGCTGCACTACAACACTGGTAAGTGTTGTTATGCCGCCGGAATTCCTCTCCTTCCCTAGTCGTAGCCCTTAGGAACTTCTACCCTACCGCCGCTAGCTCCGGCGAGCTTAGCTCGCCGCCGGCACACCTCCACTACCCCGTCATGCTGCCCAACTGCCGCTCTGCACTCACAACACTCCCGTACGCCTTCACGCACTACCAAATAGGCACGAGACCGCCCCTAGGCATGTTTCCGTCCGCGGCCGCGCCGCTGCAGCACTTCGACGAGCTGCTGCGCCGCCGTCAGTGATCCCTGTCGACCACAAGTCCCACCCCAACTCCGCCCTGTCCTTCTGCAGCCCCACGGCGAGGTCCCGTCCCTGTCGGCGAGCCACCGCGTTGGGAATCGCTGATTCCGGCGAGCCTCCCCTGCACCGCGGCGGCTCCGGCGCCCAAACCTGTGCGGCGCTGCTCCCCTGCCCCGCTCGGTGCACCCGGCGCACGAACACCGCACACACACTCACGCCACGTGCGCGCCCACGCACCAGGTCAGCTACTGGCCCCGCCTATCAGTCTCTCTTCCCCTCTGTTTTTGCTAGGTACACCTGATTAAGTGCACACCAAAGCTTAATTAGCCATCCTAAAAATTCCCAAAAATCCCAAAAATTCACCATAAATATTAGAACCTATTTTAAGCCTATTCATGCTCTTTTCACCCAAATCTCACATGTCTAGCCCCTAGATTAATTTCTGACATCCTTTCCTTATTACCGGGCCCATATTTTATGCACCCGATATAAGGAATTCTCTCCGTTTAAACCCCGAAACCCTAGAGAACCCCATCATCATCACCTTAACCCATGTTTGGTGTATTGCTATGCTTGAATTTTGTGATTTACTTTTTCCGTATAACTACGCTTTATAGAGGACAACACTGACTTCGAGAACCCGATCGACGACCCGGATTACGAGGAAGAAGCGTTGAACGACCAAGACTACGAGGAAGGCAAGTTCCACAGCACTCCTTGACTTCTACCATCCAGATAACCTCTCACCTTTACATCATGCTTTCCTACTTAAATACTACCAATTCTACATTCTGTATTTACCTTTTTATCAAATATACTTTTAGAAGGAATATGGTAGTTGTATGAATTGTATTAAAGTAATAGAACCTCTAAGGATGGACCTGGGAGTATGGGGGCAACCTCAGTGGAGGATATTGTCCATGCTTACTCCGGTTGTAAAAGGTCCGGTTCATGGGAAAGTCTTTCTAGTGTTTTCGTACGGCCGCACGGGTTAAAAAGGCATAGCCTCCGGGAATGCCTACTTATGTGAGGACTTGATCCACACCCCGCCACTGCACCTAGTAAACCACCCCAAGGGGCCATGGTGGGCAACAGATATGCTGGAGCAGGACCTTCGCAGAGTCCCAGGTCCGGTCGGCACAGGTCATAAGGTATGTTATGGCGTCAGGGTGACGCAGTGGTATTGTATACCACGTTTTATATTGATGCATCTTTTTCCTGAGAAAATTGGATCCGCGTACCAGATGGTGGTGGAATGACCCCTGCTTAGACCCAGTATAGACATGGGTGGAGTTAGGGAATGTAGTCTATGATTGGATGATAATGTAGTCCATGAATAGACGCCGGTGGGTACAAGTTTTGTAGGTCAGTACCGCCTCCGTACAAGGTATGGGTTGATTGACCATGCAGGTAAAGCGTACCCCTCTGGCCAGAGTTATAAATCTATTCGAATAGCTGAGGCTCACGGTTATGAGCCCACTTGGTAAAAGCTCCCATTGATTAGTATACACCTTAGGATACTAGAGATGTTTTGGTTAAGGATAATTTGGACTTGAGTCAGGTTTGTCCTTAAATGGAGCCCGAGTTTGGTATAAGGCTGGATTGGGTTGTCCCTGACGAAACCCGAATAGAGTTTATACAATTAGGGGACTGGTAGGGAAGTGAGCGCCCTCCAGGACCAAAACTACCTTATATTGCTGCATTACATACCTCTCTCTTTCGCACTTAAATTCCGTACTTTACATTCAGTACCATGAATGTGTGCTTAGGACCACTAGTGGCCGATTCCCCTCCGTGTTGGTCTTGTCCGTTGTGGAATTTGTTGAGTACCCTATCCGGTACTCACTCTTGCTTCTCCTATCCCTTCTACCAGACGAGGAACCCGAGGCTATTGATGGAGAGGATCCACTGGGTCCGTGCTAGGAGTCAAGATGCCTGAGGTGTGAGTCCGCTATGTAGATCGCCGCTGCTTGAATAAGGTTGAGGCTACGACCCCACTTGTATAGAGTGTGCTTTTCTCTTTTTCAACCTTATGTAAAATATTTTGAATAAATAAACGAAGTACTGTTGTGATACTTCTTGTGCGAAGTGCCCATATCATCTAATGATCCAGGAATGATACGAAAAGGCATTCGGGCCCTCCCCTATAGGGTGGTCCCCACAACCACCAACTCAGGAAATTAAACAGCTCACCCCGCAAACGAGTGGAAGTGGCTTGGTCAAGTGGTTTGGTGAAAATATCGGCTAGTTGGTTTTGGGTGGGCGCATAGATCAAAGCAATCTTTCCCTTCTCCACATTATCTCTCAAGAAGTGGTACCTCACTTCTATGTGCTTGGTTTTGGAGTGGAGAACAGGGTTTTTGGCTACACTTATTATGGCACTGGTGTTGTCACAGAAAAGTGGAACATGTTTACACTCCTCACCAAAATCGCTCATAGTGTATGTGATCCATAGGAGCCGTGAGCAACAACTGGTTGCAACTACGTACTCGGGTTCGGTGGTGGATTGGGCTACACTAGACTGTTTGCGGGAAGACCAAGACACCAAGGAAGAGCCAAGAAACTAACAAGTACCCGAGGTAGACTTGCGATCCAAGCGACACCCAATAAAGTCGGCATCCGAAAAGCCGTACAGGTTGAGTGTCGAGGATGCAGAATACCAAAGAACAAATTCAGGAGTGTAGTTCAAATGCTTGAAGATCCTCTTGACAACTTGTCAATGTGAAGTTCTCAGTGAAGCTTGAAAACGAGCGCATAGACACACACTGAATTGTATGTCTGGCCTCATCGCTGTTAAGTAGAGAAAGGAGCCGATCATGCTCCTGTACTCCTGGTCCACGGGTTCTCCATCTTCATCAGCATCCAAAATCGTAGTTGTACTCATCGGAGTTGACATGCGCTTGGAGTCGTTCATCTCGAACTTCTTCACAATGTTCTTGGTGTACTTCGCTTGATGCACAAAGGTTCCTTCCTTGAGTTGCTTGATCTAGAGCCCGAGAAAGAACTGCAACTCACCCATCATTGACATCGTGAACTCCCTGCTCATATCCTCTGCAAACCTTGCAACCAAAGCATGAGACGAGACACCAAAGATAATACCATCCACATAAATTTGAACAATTAGGATGTCATTTCCATGCATGAGAAGGAACAAAGTTTGATCTACTACCCCCATCTCAAACCCCTTGCTGAACAAGAAACCTCTCAACCTACCATACCACGCTCTGGGTAATTGTTTGAGGCCATAAAGGGCTTTTCGAAGTTTGTACACATGGTGGGGAAACCTGGCACTCTCAAAATCCGGGGGTTGCCTCACATACACTTCTTCCTCAGGAAAGCACTCTTCACATCCATTTGGTGCAATTTGAACCCTTTAGCAACATAAAATTTTAGAAGCATCTGAATTGCTTCAAAACGAGCCACTGGAGCAAAAGTTTCCTCATAGTCTATCCCCTCTTTCTGGCTAAGCCCCTGAGCAACAAGCCTTGCATTGTTCCTCACAATCTCACCACTTTCTCCATCTTTGTTTTTCCACACCCACTTGGTACCAATATGTTTGTGAAAGGACCTTGATGTCGCCTAGAGGGGGGGTGAATAGGCGAGTCGACCAAATAAAACTTTTCCCCAAAAAACTTGAGCTCCCTAGCACAGGCGGTCAGACCGCCTTCACAGGGCGGTTAGACCGCCCTGCTGCTTTCTGCTAGGGGAGAGTGGTTTGACCGCCCCCTGGACGCGGTTAGACCGCCTCCGCGCAGAAAGCCAACAAAGAATGGCTCAAGCTCCTCTTGACTTCTAGCACGAACCAAACTTGGTGAGTGGCCTTGGTAGATGGTCACAAGTAGGGTAATGATCCCTGCACACAAAGACAAGTACACCCAAGTAGATCGAAGCGGAAGCAAATAGTAATATGCTTGAAAACCACAAGAGAAGCAAACCACAATGGAGACACAAAGATTTGTTTCCCGAAGTTCACTTCCACCAAGGAAACTACGTCTCCATTGAGGAGCTTGTAAGAGATTCAAGTTCTCAACTAACTCTTCCCACAACAAGCCGGGTCTCTTTCAACCACTTTCCTCGATTCCACTAAGGTGATCTGTTCCACAAAGAGGAAAGATCACAACCCTCACAAACTTGCCGCTGCTCACCACAACTTGGGAGCTAGCCGGTGACGCCTAGCCGTCTAGGAGGCAAACCTCCAAGATTAACAAACGCTTCAAGGCCTGTAGATGAGAATCACAAGTGCTCAAGCTATGGAAGGTTCTTGACAGCTCACAAAGCTCACACAATCTCACTCTCTCAACCCAACTCAAGAATAGAGCTTGAATCTCACAAATCTCACAAAGAGATGGTTGGGGAGAGGTTCTATGGCTTTGGCTCAGCAAAAACAACAGGGGAAGCACACCAGCAACCCTAGAATCAGCAGCCCCAACAAGTGGAGCTCGTGGGGTACTTATACCCCACACAAGGAAAACTAGCTGTTAGAAAAGCGACCGGGGCGGTTAGACCGCCTGCCTCCGGCCAGTTTGAAAAACTAGCCGTTGGCTGCCTGGGGCGGTCAGACCGCCCCCAGAGGCGGTTAGACCGCCCTGGGCAGAGAGAGCCCAAAACCCTTTTTCTCTTCTCACAAACACTTCAAGACGTGTTGAAGTGGCTAAGGTTGGGTTAGAGGTTTGTTAGATCACTCAGGGACTCTCTCAAGGCTATTTCTCACATAGGTCAACTAATGAGCACTTTTCATAATTGTCATAAAGCTAATGTTGCATCCCTCTTGATAGTATGTCATTCCTATACTCAAGAACGAAAGTAAATACCTAGTCAATCTCTTGAGCTTGTATATCTTTCATCTTGCCATACTTGAACAACTTGAACTTGAGGGCTTTCAACAATTGCTATCTTCATGAGCACATCCATACTTGAGCTAGCAACTTAAGATCTTTCCATATAGCATAGTAATGCACACTTAGATCCTTAAGTCACTCCATATTGCCAAACATAATATGTAGATGAGTTGCATTGCTTCCCTCGGTTAAGGCTTGGATATGATACTTGGAGACCCCACGGATACTAGAACTTCACCTTAGCAAAATACAAAATGGCGGCCTAGCTAGGTTCCCAAAGATTGCTTAGTCCCTCACCCTAGTCATCTCGGTTGATCTCTTCATCACTTGCCCAAACCACGTTGAGTTCAACTTTGCTTCATCCATATTTGATCTTCATTTGAAATACTGCTTCAAATGCTTGTTCTTGATTGACAACGAATATGCAAGCTTCCAATTTAGGATCATCAAACATACACTCATCCTTGTATCCTTTCTCAATCACCACATGAAGCCTTGCATTTATTATTTAGTAGAGAACACCATTTCTCTTCTTATGACCCATTTATTTTTAATCAAGCTACCACAATCATTGGAGACTCGGAATTGGTCTTTGTAAAATATCCCCAATATTTATCTTCATTTGATCGCTTGACATTTATCATTTCTTATCAAGGGACCACACACTTGCTTGTCTTCATCATGTGAGCCATACAATGTTCATCCTCAAATATATAGTAATATTAACTCATGAATAATTAAGTAAAAACCTGCTCACATTCTTAAACAAACAAGTTAATTCTTTAATCGATTTGTCCTTCAATTTACCAAAATCCACTTAGGGGCCTATATGCACTTTCAATCTCCCCCTTTTTGGTGATTGATGACAACTCGATTAAAGCTTACAAATAAAACATTTAAGCGCATAAGAATTCTTAGATATAGGATGAGCTCCCCCTTAATATGTGCTTTGAATGAAATTTCAAGAATTGGCTTCAAATGCCAAAACACATTTTAAGTGAAAGTACATGAGAGCTCCCCCTATATCTCAGAATATGTGCAACAAGTGTGTGTCATAATAATAAAATAAAATCGTGATGCATATGACATAAAAAGCATTCAACAAAGAAGATTGTGTGTGCTGACTGGGCTGGGCCGGTCAGACCGAGGTTGCAGGCCGGTCAGACCGCCTCCCCAACTCAGCCAACACAAAAACAATCACCATCATAAATAAATATCTCAAACTAACACCAAGTCACTTAAGATACATAAATAGGTTCAAATACACATAGTAGCACTCATACAAGGTTCTCAAGTCCACTAGGAATAGAAATCCAAAATTTTATTACATGGCTCTTTCAACCAACAGCCAGGGGTGGTCAGACGGCGTCCCTGGGGCGGTCAGACCGCCTGCACCAAATCAGCACCATTAAAAGATGAAATCTTGAAGCTTTAATCCATTCTTCTCCCCCTTTGTCATCAAGCATCCATAAAAGGGCCTGGAGAAGATGTAGAGGCTGATCACTACCAATGTCCCCACTCCGAGCCATCGCTGGGTGGATAACTCTCTCCTATGTTGAGAAAGATAAATATCATTGGATAGTTAAGATAAAAGGATCAAGATATGGTGGTTTCAGATTATGGATCTAGAGGTGTATCAACCATATCATAGGGAGGAGGTGGACCATAACCAAATATATCCGCTGAGAGTCGTGCTGCTAAAGGAGCTTCCGGATCTTCAGGTGGAGTAGGAGGTGGAGGAGCCTGAGAAGATGACTCTCCACCAAATATAGCATCAAACCCCCTAGGTGCATGGACAGGTGGTGGAGCCTGAGAAGACGAAGCACCCACATCAGGATAGAGCCTCTGAATAAACTCCTCATAATAACCTGAATTGATGTAGCCTAGCATCCTCTCATCCACTGTCGGTATCTCAGCCTCTAGAGGAACAGGAGAAATAGGTGAGCGAGGTGGCTGAATCCCAAAGTGTTCATGCATCATCTTCATCGAATCACGCTCTTTCTTTCTTTCTCTCATAGCCCTGTCATTGGCAACCTCAGTGTCCCTTTGACTCTTGCAAATACCAACAAGGATATCGAGCAATTTCTTGAAAAATGAAGTGTTTTGCCGCTGGTCATACACAGGGCGGTCAGACCGCCTATGGGGGGCGGTCAGAATGCCCCCTGCCTGATTTCTGCCCCGCTGCAGAGTCTCTGCCACATCGTCCCATCGGGCATCTCCTTCTTGTTCTCGCAATTCTTTTGTATAGGAGGGAACACTGATGGTTAGGCTGTGCTTGGGTTGCAAGAGTCGGTGTCTCGTACCTTTAGGATACTTGGTGTTGGTGACCTTCCTTATGATAAACATGATATATGGACTATGCCCACACAAGTTTTGAGCATTCTCTGAACAGTTCTTAATTTCTTGCCAAATGAAGTCACCAACACAAAACTTAGCTGCCCCTGGTCTCATGGCAACCATAAAGTTCCTCTGAAAAGCTGTGATATGTGAGGAGTTCCCATCTCTAGGGGTGAGGGTCTTCTTGAAAAGCTGATTAAGGACTGCATAGTAAATGTAAAGTGGCTTGACCGTTCTTGCAAAGGCCCTGTTACTCCTGGGGTACATAAACTCCATCTCCCTTGAATTAAGAATCCCATCATCATGAAGTTTTCTGAGACTAGTATCATTGGGAAGCCTGAATAAAGCAAGGAAGTTACTAAAGATGATATGCCATCTATCACCCTCAGTCATCCAGAACATCGCCCGCTCAGTTCCCATATATCCAAAGTAAACTGTAGCATAGAACTGAGCTATAATTTCCTTATTCCAATGTTGCATGAAACCCATGATGCTCTTCAACCCCTTCAATTCACACTCTCTAATTATCTCATTGAAAATGTTGTCATTCTTTCTTGCCATATAATCCCAATCAATGCACTGAGCTTCACTGGTGATCTTAGAATTTCTCTGGCAAATAATGACAGTAGAGTAGTAGTCCTGCTGAAAAGGAGACCAAAAATGATAATCTGAAGCTGTCTTTGGATGAACATATGGATTCTCCCTTCTCATATTTTTCAGAGTCTCTGCCATCCCTTCACTGTAATAATCCACAGGGCCTCGAACAAGAGGATAAATGGGGGGCCTGATCTCTGGTAAGAAGTTAACAACAAGAGGAGGGGCGACATTCCCTCCAGCATCATCATCATCATCGGGAGGCGCTCCAGCTGCTCCGACAGGATCATCCTCCTCATTATCACCTGCATCATCACCGACTTCTTCAATCTCAGCATCAGCTCTAACTCCACTGCCTCTAGCACCAACTCCTCTACTACCAGTACCAACACCTCTACCACCAACACCAACACCACTGTACATGGTTCCAGCTCTGCCCTGATAGTCTGCACATAAAAAGCTCTCATCCTCTACCTCATCATCACTGGATTCATTTCTTTCATCCATCTCAATATCTTCTCCATAATCTTGCACAACTGGCCTTTGCTGCCCTCTTGGCCTCAATTTCTCCCTGATATCATAAGCACATGAGCTCTGTCCGGCCTCGGTGAGGGAAACTTCCTCTCTTCCCTTTTTCCTTTTCTCGGCACCTGCATCTTTAGGCATAGCTGATGTTCTAGATCACAAGAAGTGAAACAAAGAAGTATAAGCCACCAGGAACAAGATTGACTAGAAGCATCGTGTCGAGGCATAGCGCACGGAGCGATTGGCACAAAACTGGGCAGGGCGGTCAGACCGCCCTGGACAGGCGGTTAGACCGCCCCAACCAGTTTTGTGCCAATGGCTCTCCAGGTCAGCCACATCAACACAATACCGAGATATGAAAGATAAAGTTTCAGGGTATATTCCTAGATTGAAAAGAGTTGAATCCATGGCCAAGAACAAAGCTCTTGGGGCTAAACTGCTCAGGGTAGTCAGACCGCCCTGCCCACGCGGTCAGACCGCCCGGGGCATTGAAACCCTAGAAATTTGATCCCAACAATGTAGCCAACGAAATTGAATGAGACTCTAGGAATGTCTTCTAGGGGTTGCTAATAGATGATATCTCAAAGGAAATCCAAAACTTTGCATCGAGTAGGGAGATCGGGCAAAAACAAGATTAGATACTTTTTGAGAGAGGAACTCGAGTTGAATCCAAGATGCAAGCTTGGGACTTGCTTCAGCACACCTAGGAGAGTCCCTTCCACGGTGGGGATTTATTTTTCCATGGTTGAATCCTCAAATCACCATGGGAGAGGGTGAGAGAGCTTGAGAGGGGAGAGCCACGGGTTGGAGACGAATGGGAGGTGTTCTGCCCGTGGGGAGTGAGAAGGGGGTGAAAGGATAAGGTCAAAGTTACTGTGGAGTCACGGGGAGGGGTAAAAAGTTAAAAACCCGTGACACCCGGTCAGGCCGCGTGGTGTACGCGGTTAGACCGCCCCCCGGTTAATTTGAGAAAAAGCTGATTTGAAGTAGATTTTGATCCTTTTGCTTTTCCATGCTCGGATATAGAGTTTATGGAAGATAAAGATCCATTTTTGACAATTCTTAGAAGAATTATTGATATTCCAAATAATTTCATAAATCTTGATTCTTCCAATAGTGAGAGAGATAAAGATATGGATATATAGATATAGGAAGGACTTGAGAAAATCTTCTTAATTATGACTAGCCAACAATCAATCAAGAGGAGCTATAGTCATAACTAAGTTGATTAGGTCACAAAGACCAAGATTCAAATATTTTCGAAGATCCACAATTCCTACGCATGCTAGTTTAGTTTTAAAAAACTTCTATCCTATGTCACAAAGTGCATGCATCCACCCTAAGTAAATCATCATTCTAGTATATTTAGCTCATACCCAACTAGAAGACACTCACACGACACAAAGTCGAGTTTATGTGAGGGTATCAACCAAATATCTAGAAGGACACACAAAATTCACTTGAAGCAATTACATGCTAAGGATGGCACACTAGCATGATCTATATAGGCCTAGATGCATTACAATATTAAAAAGAATTCAAGAGAACATACCTTTGCCTTAGGCCACATTTTATTTGTGCATATTTTAATTTTAAAAGCGGCTCGCTCTTAACTTGATTTCTTAAAGATTATTGTGTCAAATAAGAGCTTGCATATGTTGCACAAAAATGTGAGGCTACAAGTTCACTAGAAGAAATTGTTAGTCCCACAAATGACATAAACTTTGAAGTAATCTCCCCCTTAGTTGGTGTTTAGAGATTCTTGAATTGCTCGAACTTAGAACATGATTCATTTACGAACTAGGGAGATATCTTCAAAGCTTAGTCATGACATATAAAGGATTTAACAATTGAAATAAGTTAGGTATCTCATTACCGTAGATGCACTTTCACCAAATTTTTCGAGTTTCAGCTTTTACCTCGGGTCACCCGGTCATAGGGGCCGGGTCACCCGCCCATATCTAGAGACGAAACGGGTCACCCGCACACAGAGGCCGGGTCACCCGGGAAAGCACTCCTGGGATGTCAGGCGGTCAGACCGCCTATAGGGGGCGGTTAGACCGCCCTCCCCCAGAGAGGTCCATTTGGTGATTTCTCTGCTCTTGTTCATTGATAAGCTTCTAAATTTCCTAAATAAATTCCTGCAAAGCTTATCACAACAATTGCTCTACTAGAGAACCATTAGTAGCATCGAATGGTATGAGAGACTAAATATTATGAAAATGTCAAGGTCACTTCCTCATGCTTCACAATCCTAGGACTAATAATCCATGAGTGTTCACAAAGAACTGAGAGTGACCAGGACATAACATTAAGCACTTATTACCGAGATTGCATTGATTGAATGATTTTTAAGCTTTTCTCATGGCAAGACATCGATTATTGAATTCTTTTCTTTTCGCCATGACTTCAATGCAACTCGATCAACCTACAAGCTCAGCAAGCACTTCTTGGTACCCAACACTTGTTGAGTCCTAGTAGGTTAGTCACAAGGTGCTTAGGAACCCAAATGGCCCTAGTGCTAGTTTGAGGTGAACTAATCATCCTTATAGCACAAGTACCATTCTTATCATTCCTAAGCCTATTGAAATAATAGTGGACAAGGTTTGATTTAGGAATGTTACCATTTGGAAAATCCTTGCCCATGTGACCCTTCTGACGACAAGTATAGCAAATACGGCTTTTGTCACTTCTAGGCTTGGGAGCCATTTGCTTGTCTTGTCTTGGCTTGCATGTGGGCTTCTTGCTTGAAGAGTAAGCTTTCTCCTCTTTGCTACAGTATATCTTAGCTGTGGTAGCCAGACGCGGTCTAACCGCCCTGAGGGGGCGGTCAGACCGCCCCTGGTCAGCACTGCTAACTTGTGGGCAATCTACTGCAAAATGACCCTTCCCTTTGCATTGATAGCACAATCTCCTTCTGATGGAGCTTCTTTTCTTCTTGGAGATTGTTTCTTGAGCCTTGAGCTTGGTAGCCAATGTGAAGCGAAGTGCCCCATTTTTGAGCATTGATTGCACTTGTTAATCTCAAATTTCTTCTTCTCTAGAATCTTGATCTTGTTGTCCTTGAGTTGGTGTTGAGGAGCTGAGCTAGTGACAGTTGACCCCTTCTCAAGCTTCTTCACCATGTTAGCATGGTTATCTTGAGAAGGTTGCACTTTGCTCTTCCCTTTCAATTCACTCAAGTATTTCTTAAGCTTTTCAACCTCTTGCTTGAGTTCGTCATTTTCTTGAGCAATGAGGTCATCACAAGATTCTACAAATACATGCTCAATACTAGATTGGCTTGCTTGAGAACAACAAAGTTTAGTACAAGTAAAATCATTATTGACAAGTGAGCATGTGCATGTGTGTGACAGAGGTTGCAAGTATTTTACCGAAGATAAAACAACCTCATGAGCAATTTCTAGTGAAGCATAAGAATCTACAAGCTTCTCATGAGAGCACTCAAGTTCCTTGTATTTTGCTTGTAGAGCCATATGCTCACTAGTGAGCTTCTCTAGTTTGGCTTCTAGTATGTCATTAGCTTTAGCATAGTCAAGTTGTTTAGCTGATGACTCATACTCACAAACCAAGGAGGCACGCTCAGATTGAAGAATCTCAAGTTGCTTTTCCACTGAGCTTGAGGCTTTATCTTTTTCAATTTTTCCTCCTTTGGTTCTTCTCTTTTTCTTGTTCTTCTTCTTCTTGGCCATCAGGCAAGCACCTTCATCATAATATGTTTCTGAAGCTTCTAGAACTAGTAAGGATGAGCTTGGGGCTTGAGAAGACTCCTCGACACACGAGGGCTCACTTCCTCTGCCAGGGGCGGTTAGACCGCCCTGGGAGGGTGGTTTGACCGCCCCCTCCAGAGGAGCAGGGTCTTCTCTTCTTTCGCCTTCTTCCTTCTCGAGAATGAATGCTTGATGTTCAGGGAGAGTTGTAGAGGCAGTGCAACATTCCTCTATCTCATCTTCGTCTTCATCATCACTTTCATCTTAATCCAATTTGGAATTCACAAAGGATTTTACTAAATTCCAAATCCGATGAGAATCTCGACAAATGTTCTTGTTCTCTAGCATAAATTCCTGAAAATCTTCACATAGAGAACTACACAAAAAGTTAACAATAGAGGCATTGAGTTGCGTGTTTTCAAAATCCTCAAGAGAGACACATGTCCAATATTTTGGAAGGATACTCGTAACTACAATGCTCTCCGCAGTGGGACCCATAGCCTTAAGAGAATGCAGAACATTTGATGACCAAGAAATGTAGTTTGAGCCATCTAGAGCTAGCGGCTCAAATGGTACCTCACATGTAGTCGACATCGTCAAACTCTGAGCGGTTAAGCTCGAAATGGAGCACTCAGCTCTGATACCAATTGAAAGGACCTTGATGTCTCCTAGAGGGGGGTGAATAGGCGAGTCGACCAAATAAAACTTTTCCCCCAAAAACTTGAGCTCCCTGGCACAGGCGGTCAGACCGCCTTCACAGGGCGGTTAGAACGCTCTGCTCCTTTCTGCTGGGGGAGGGCGGTTTGACCGCCCCCTGGACGCGATTAGACCGCCTCCGCGCAGAAAGCCAGCAAAGAATGGCTCAAGCTTCTCTTGACTTCTAGCACGAACCAAACTTGGTGAGTGGCCTTGGTAGATGGTCACAAGCAGGGTAATGATCCCTGCACACAAAGATAAGTACACCCAAGTAGATCGAAGCGGAAGCAAATAGTAATATGCTAAAAAACCACAAGTGAAGCAAACCACAATGGAGACACAAAGATTTGTTTCACGAAGTTCACTTCCACCAAGGAAGCTACGTCTCCGTTGAGGAGCTTGTAAGGGATTCGAGTTCTCAACTAACTCTTCCCACAACAAGCCCGGTCTCTTTTAACCACTTTCCTCGATTCCACTAAGGTGATCTTTTCCACGAAGAGGCAAGATCACAGCCCTCACAAACTTGCTGCAGCTCACCACAACTTGGGAGCTAGCCGGCGACGCTTAGCCGTCTAGGAGGCAAACCTCCAAGAGTAACAGATGCTTCAAGGCTTGTAGACGTGAATCACAAGTGCTCAAGCTATGGAAGGCTCTTGACAGCTCACACAATCTCACTCTCTCAACCCAACTCAAGAATGGAGCTTGAATCTCACAAATCTCACAAAGAGATGGTTGGGGAGAGGTTCTATGGCTTTGGCTCAGCAAAAACAGCAGGGGAAGCACACCAGCAACCCTAGAATCAGCAGCCCCAACAAGTGGAGCTCGTGGGGTACTTATACCCCACACAAGGAAAACTAGCCGTTAGAAAAGCGACTGGGGCGGTTAGACCACCTGGTCAAGGCGGTTAGACCGCCTGCATCCGGCCAGTTTGAAAAACTAGCCGTTGGCTGCCTGGGGCGGTCAGACCGCCCCCCAGAGGCGGTTAGATCGCCTTGGGCAGAGAGAGCCCAAAACCCTTTTTCTGTTCTCCCAAACACTTCAAGACGTGTTGAAGTGACTAAGGTTGGGTTAGAGGTTTGTTAGATCACTCAGGGACTCTCTCAAGGCTATTTCTCACATAGGTCAACTAATGAGCACTTTTGATACTTGTCATAAAGCTAATGTTGCATCCCTCTTGATAGTACAACATTCCTATACTCAAAAACGAAAGTAAATACCTAGTCAATCTCTTGAGTTTGTATATCTTTCATCTTGCCATACTTGAACAACTTGAACTTGAGGGCTTTCAATAATTGTTATCTTCATGAGCACATCCATACTTGAGCTAGCAACTTAAGATCTTTCCATATAGCATAGTAATGCACACTTAGATCCTTAAGTCACTCCATATTGCCAAACATAACATGTAGATGAGTTGCATTGCTTCCCTCGGTTAAGGCTTGGATATGATACTTGGAGACCTCACGGATACTAGAACTTCACCTTAGCAAAACACAAAATGGCGGCCTAGTTAGGACCCCAAAGATTGCTTAGTCCCTCACCCTAGTCATCTCGGTTGATCTCTTCATCACTTACCCAAACCACATTGAGTTCAACTTTGCTTCATCCATTTTTGATCTTCATTTGAAATACCGCTTCAAATGCTTGTTCTTGATTGACAATGAATATGCAAGCTTCCAATTTAGGATCATCAAACATACACTCATCCTTGTATCCTTTCTCAATCACCACATGAAGCCTTGCATTTATTATTTAGTAGAGAACACCATTTCTCTTCTTATGACCCATTGATTTTTAATCAAGCTACTACAATCATTAGAGACTCGGAATTGGTCTCTGTAAAATATCCCTAATATTTATCTTCATTTGATCGCTTGACATTTATCATTTCTTATCAAGGGACCACACACTTGCTTGTCTTCATCATGTGAGCCATACAATATTCATCCTCAAATATATAGTAATATTAACTCATGAATAATTAAGTAAAAACCTGCTCACATTCTTAAACAAATAAGTTAGTTCTTTAATCGCTTTGTCATTCAATTTACCAAAATCCATTTAGGGGCCTAGATGCACTTTCCGTTTGCAATTTGGTGGAGGCTCAACAAGTTCCCAGACTTGGTTTCTCTCAAAGTTTTCAAACTCCTCATGCATAGCATTGACCTAATTAGAATCAAAAAGTGTGTGTCCAATATCCTTGGGCTTGAAAGACGCAACAAATGCAGAATGAGTGAAATGAGAGACCTTTTGAGACCTGGACCATGTAGTGTGTTAATTGATGTTGCCAATGATCCTTGAGGGAGGGTGCTCAGCCTGAACTCGTCGAGGTGCCTTGCGCCTGGAAACAACCTTCCCCTCAGCAGCATTCCACTCGCTCTTGATTGGTCGTCGTAGGAGTAGGGGATGGACCATCACCAACTGTAGTCGTCGTAGTGGAAGTAGAAGGTACTCGATCAGCTGTCGATATACCACCGTCATCATCATCCTCTCCTTCTTGTTCTTCCTCCTCCTAAAAGATCGTCCTGCCAATTACATCATCACCTGCACACTCAAAAACAACCGAGCTATGTGGCTGTGCCTCGTCGAATGTCACTTCGCAAGTCTCCACGATTTGGTTAGTTTCAAGATTGAGCACGCGATATGCTCGAGAATGAATACCATAACCAAGAAACACACCATCTACTGGCCGATCCTCAAACTTATCAAGCTTCTTCCCTTTCTTGAGAATGAAGCACTTGCAACCAAAGACTCGAAAGTGACTCACCTTGGGAGCTCAGCCATGCATGAGCTCGTAGCAGGTTTTCTTCTTAAAAGCTCAAAGGAAGATCCGGTTTGCCACCTAGCATGCGTTATTCACCGCCTCGGCCCAATACTTCCTTTGAGTCATGTGCTCATCGAGCTTCGTCCTGGCCATCTCACAAAGGGTCCGATTCTTTCTTTCCACAACACCGTTCTCAGGAGGAACATACGGTGAAGAGAACTGGTGTTCAAGTCAAGATCACGACAGAAAGTCTCAAAATGAGAGTTATTGAATTCCGAGCCATTGTCACTGGGTATAGCTCTAATGGTATCATCACGTCTCTCATTTTTCAACCTCAAGATCAGATCTCGAACAAAACCAAAAGACTCACTATTATCAGCCAAGAAAAGCACCCATGCATAGTGAGAGTAGTCGTCCACCACAACTAGGACAAACCACTTCCCACCCACCAAGAAAACACGAGCTGGACCAACCAAGTCCATATGATGCAGCTCTCATGGATGCTCAGTCATGACAGAGGTCAAGGGTGGAGGAGTGGCTAGCATTTTGCCATGCCCACATGGAGCACAAACCAAATCCTTCTCAAGACGCAACATGGCAATCCTCGGACAAGATCAAGATCACTCAAGCGAGAAAGCAAATCAAAGCTCAAGAGTCCCAACCGCCCATGCCACCTCCACGACTCACTAGAAAGATCAGCTACCAAACACCTAGGGGGACCAAAGGACTGAGAAAAATCCGCACGAAAGATCTGACCCTCAGGAATGATCGTACAAACAAGATCACCTCGAGAATCAAGAATCCGAGAAGCACCCAACTTAAACTGAATCTCAGACCCATCGTCAACCAGCTGAGAAACCAAAAGTGAATTAAAGCCAAGCGACTTGATGAGAGCAACACGCTTCAAGGTCACCTTCTCACTTACCTGAACCACACCTTCTGAAAGCACCCATCCTCGTCCATTATCCCCAAAAGTGATGTACACCTTTGACACCACTGGGGTGAGGCTGGAGAACCACCCTTGATCTCCGATCATGTGTCGCGAACAACCGGAATCGATCAACCAAATGTTCTCCATGCCTTCCGCTTGCAAATCAAAACCGAGAACGAGAATGAGCAAACGACTCAACACTGGAGTTAGCACAAAAAGAGTTAAACTAGTGTCGATCCATCTACTCAAAAGTGGGGTTAGCAACATCCGTCCTATCACATCTCCCAAAGCTGTGACCACCACGAGGAATCCTCTCACGTCTCTCTAGAGGAGTATGATCACCACGAAAGGGAAAGCGTGGTCCGTAGCCCCTCTGAGACTCAAAGTTGCGACCGTCTCTCCCAAACTCATATCGACCACGAGGTGGAGAACGTCCAACAAACACACCATGACCAAACTCAACATGCCTACCACCTGTACCACGACCATGAACACCAAAACGTCCAGCACCCTGCTGGAACCCGGTCTGACCACCCCCTCCTAACCAACTCTGTGAGGAGCACCACCTCGAGTATGAAAACCTCTATGACCCCAAGTTGGAGTTGTATGCACAACAACCTCACACCTAGGTAGTGGCATACGAGGCTCACGCACACCATGAGATGGGTGGTACTTGTCCTTGTTCACCTACTCCTTAGCCATCCTCTCATCCCTTTTTCTCTTATGGCAAAACTCCTCCTTATGACCATCCCTCCCACAATACTCACAATAGAAGCGGACTGGTTTTGACTTAGGTTTTGGCTACGGCTTCTCACATGGCTTCTCACTCGGTTTCTCTCCGTCTTCCCACAAAACACATTTCCCAAATCGCTCACAAAGCACACGGGTTTCTGGAAATTGTTTGTCTTGGGAGGAAATACTAGTGGATCTGAGACTGTGTCAAGTTTGTTTAGTAGCTGATTTGGCATAGGTGCAAACTAGTTCTTGGTGTAGTTGTGGCGGAACTGGAATATCCCCAATTTTCTCTCCTCTCTCACCACTGCTCTCACCAACCTTCTCAAAACCCAAAGCATGACCATCAAAGTGCTTATACGTTGCCATCATCATTCCCAACTGTGGTTCATGACCGGACAACCAACCCATCATCTTATGCAACTCATCATTCTCATCCTACAACTGATCAATATCTAGATTTTTCACAGCATGAACTTCACAAGTAGAACAGACAGTAGCAATAGGAGATTTCAAAGCAGCCTCAAGAGAAACAGTACGAGTAGGAGAATCATCTAGTTTACCATGCAACACAGGACAAGAAGTGCAAGCCCCTAACAAAGCAGGTCTAGACTTCAACTCATCAAGCTCAGCCCTAAGCACATCTAGTTCCTCAAGCTTTGAGACATGCTTCTCCTGAAGCATAGTCAAATTAGCCTAGAAAACAGTGCAATCACCACAATCAAGTTCATCAATCACAACAGGAGCAGTCTTAAGCGAGTCAATCTCTAGCTTAGCATCAAGGTTCTTAGACTCTAGATCAGCTACCTTTTCCCTAGCATCCTCTAGCATAGCCCTAAGCTATTTCCTAAGCTTCTTAGGCTCTCTGAGCATGTTATCACGGTTATCAAGCAAGGCAACCAATTCCTCATTCTCCTTATGCAAAGAAGCGAGCTCGTCAATTACCCCATCTTCAGAATCTGAGTCCGAGTCGTCCTTCGCGCTCCTCTTGTTGCCGAAGTTGTGAGCCATGCCGCATAAGCCGTCCTCTTGTGTGAAGCAGCTCAGGCCGTTGGAGTTCTTGGACACGTGCTTCTTGCTCTTGGGCCTGTCGCAGTCGTCGTCCTCGCTGCTTGAGCTTGATGAAGAGTAGCTGGAGCTGGAGTAGAAGTCACTCGCTCCAACCATCGCTCGAGCCTTCTTCTTGTTGTAGCTGCCACTCTTCCTCGATCTCCGCTCATCCTTGTTCTTGTGCTTGTACTCGTTCCTTGAGCGGTGCCTGTTCTCGATCTTCAAGCGGTGCTTGTAGTTGTTCTTGAGCTCGATCTCCTCCGGACACTCGGCGATGAAGTGTCCTTACTTCCCACACATGAAGCACATCCTTGAGCTCCTTCTTGAGCTCATGAGGTTCTCGTGCAGCCTCAAGAACTTTCTCGCCAGCAGTGCGGGATCATCCTCGCTCAGCACCTCAAACTCTTCATCTAGCATCAAAACAAGACAAGATAAGGAAAACTCTCTGGGAGAGCCATTAGCATTAGTACTTGAACCTGAGCTAGTGACTAGAGCCAGACTATGTGAATCAGTCGGGTTCTCAGTCTTCGCTCTCAAGCCACGGTCGACCTCGGAAGACTTGAGCTTAGAGAACAACTCATCGACAATCAAATTATCATAGGAACCATACTCCAAGATTACCTCGACCTTAGCGCTCCAAACCATACGATCAAGTGAGTGTAAGAGCTTGAGCGCTCTATGGTGATCGTTGTATGGTAGTGCGGTCACATTGGCCCTCATGTTGTTCACAATGCAAGTGAATCGCTGAAACATAGCATCGATTGACTTACCAGGGAGATGAAGTTGTGAACAAATGAGCCCTCACTTGGCTATTCTGAGCATGAGCAACTTTTAGCTTATCTCAAATCTTGCATGCGAGTTCCTCTCTGAACACCTGATCGAATTTGGATGCACAAAGAGCTCGATACAAGTAGTCAACCGCTCTATTGTTGGCATCAAACATGTTCCTAGAACCTCGCAAAAGGAAGTTTGTAGGACGAACATAGGTGACATCTTCTGTCACGTCCCAAAGCATTTATCCTTTTCCATGAAGAAACATAGCCATCTGGGTTTGCCACATCTGGTAATTCTTTCCGTCGAAATGTGGAGGACCGGAACCTCTCTTCTGGTATGCCATCTTTGGATCTTAGACTGGTTAGAGTCACGAAGACCCAAACTAGCTCTGATACCACTTGAAGGATCGGATTGGCGACCAGAGGGGGGGAGTGAATGAGAGCCTATAAAAATTCTTCTCACACAGAGCAAGAACTCGACCTATGACCCCAAACCAACTCCAAAGCCTCAAGCACCTTGCTTGCCAAATCCACGTAGTCACTGGAGTACTACTAGACCTAGGAATAAGCCACCCAACCAATCGATCACACACGGAAAACACATTGGAAGAAAAGTTCGAAACCAACCTGACCACCAGGGGTGGTTAGACCGGGGTTTCAGGGCGATCTGACCACCTCAGCCCGCCTGAACCAAAATCCACGGGAAATGATGCAAACAACTCCAAATCAACCCAAGATTTCACCTGGAGAATCCTCTGATCGAGGACAACATTCTCATAGAAGAACTCCTCGAAAAACCAAACTTTTTCTGGTGAAAACTCCAGGGCGGTTAGACTGCCCTCCCCACGTGGTTAGACTGTCCCCTACAGAAACAAGAACCGCGAGTCAACCCTCAACTTCCTATCGATCGATCTCCCGATTCACCCAACGGATTGCAGTGAAACTTTGGGGATAGATGTGTTACCTCATGGACAACCTCTCCCTTAAAGGATATCCACGAAAACACTCAATCATGGGGAATCGCAAATCTCGTGCCTCAACCTCAAGAACTCGGGCAACTTCAAAAACCACCAAAATTGAAGGGCTTTCCACGGGTTTGGAGGGGCAAGATCACCAAGAAAAGAGGCACAATGTCCTAATGTGTTATTCTCACTACAAATACCGCAAAGAAACACCTCCAACACTTCCCTACAAAATCCCAAGAAAAGGCTTTGAAAATCCACCAAAAAGAAAAGCTATGAGATTCACAAGCAAATCAACAAGGGACACAAGGATGAGCTCCAAATCTTCCATACATGACGATGAATGATTCTTTACAAAGAGGCTAGCAACCTCCCAACATCCTTCCCTCTCCGGATTTGCAATCAAGCACTAGCTAGCCTATAGAAAACAAAACGAAGGGGAAAAACAAAGGCCAAGTGCAAAGAGTCCCCGGAGTTGGCTGCCATCCACCCTTTGCTAGGCTTATATAGGTGGAGACCAAATGACTAAACTACCCCTAGTACATGAAAGTAAGATACACTCCCGTCAAGGGCATTTTGGGTAACCTGATCGAATCTCCATCAAACGGATGTGCATCGACCGCAAGCTTGCTTAGCCTCCACACAAGCCTTGCGATCATGTCGCGTGTCCTCCGCTTTTGAAATTTCTCGACCGCTGCGACCCAGGCGGTCAAACCGCCCACACAGGGCGGTCAGACCGGCCATGGTGGCCGACCTCGCCACGCGGAGTCTCCGGGCTCGGTTTTGAGGCCCAAACCAAGAAACCCTCCTCCTGATGGTTTTGTGGCCAAACCACCAAACCCCGCGTGCAGACTTCAGTCATTTGCCACTACCCTGCACCGACTCGGTGTTGATTTTGTGGCCAAACCAACAAACCCCACGTGCATACTTCAGTTGTCAGTCACCACTCTTGGTCAGCTCCTTGTTCACGAGTTTGTCTTGCTCTTTTTGCCACCATGCGGCCCGCACTTGATCCTGTCGGCCACTAGGTCCCTCGAACCAAGCCTACTTATCTCTCCACTCCTCAGAGGCCACACAGGCATAGACCTTTCGCGCTTGTTCTTCACCTACACCAACGCAAATCAAGTCGCAACCTACACCTGCAATACTAGGCCAAGAGTCAGTCCACACCATGTTGTCAATCACTCATCACTAAGGAGCGACCATCCACCGGTCCTCGGACACACACAGGTCCTCAAAATGTTAGTAGATAGGTTTTTTAATTACGCTTGCATTGCCTTCAAATTATCAAGCCTTTGGATAGTTATAGGAAATTTATTTTGAGTTTTTCTTGATTTTGTTTTTGTGACTTGAAGATGTAGGACTAATGAATGCATATGCCTCTACATCCGAATTTAAACCCAAATTGTGTGAAGATATATTCTTCTTATACATTTTACTTTTTAATCTTATTCTTCTTATATATATTTGAGTATTTGACTTGTTAATCTTATTATGTGTCTAATGCTGTAGATACCTAAAGGAGGTGAAGATACATGAGTGAGAGAATTGCCCAAAATCTGAATTTAAACCCAAATTGAGGCAGGCTGAGGTTAGTTTCACATTTTTGAACATTTATATTGTCTGAAACTCTGAATGAGCTATATTCAGACAACAAGTGATTAGAAAATAAAATAAAATAAAAGAGTTGCATTGTTCATTGTCACATTGATGGTGCTGACTCAAGTGTCTTTTCATTTTTCTAATCTGTTGATGACATTGAATATAAACCATGGTTCTGATAAATCATCTGTTGTTCTGCAGTTCCTCCTGCTTCAGTGTTCTTTGCACATCAGATCATCAATGAGGTTTCTCCGCTGCATTCTTGTCCATTATTGCTAACATCCTTTTAGTTAATTCTGCAATTGGTTTTAATGCTTCTGTTTCTTGAGGAACTTCCTGAAAAAGTACCATGGGATTGGCCCTCAAGCTTATTCATCCACAATGATTGTTATAAAAAAATTTTAGTCATCCTTTTCATTTTTTATACATTTTCTCTTTGTGAGATCTGATCAGTCCATCTCATGGCAGCTTTGTTTTGCAGATTTTCTATCCAGATCAAACAAGATTGTCTTGAACTTCACCATAGCCTTGTAGTCTCAAGGAGCCATCTGCAAGGTTTGTGCCACCTGAGTCATCTGCAAGATTTTGTGGTGATAGTAGCAACAAAAACTTGTAAAATAAAGTTTATACCCATACAGACTGGTGGTGGTAGAAACAAAACTCCTGCTGTACCGGATGGAAGCATAAAATTGTTCTATGCCCATACAGGCTGCTTCTTTATTCTATTGTTGTTGCCTTTGCTTTCAGGTTTGATAGGGATAGGTTCATATCTATGTTATGTGCTGGTCTCACTACTTACCAATTACAATTTGTGCAAGCAGAGGAAAAAAAGAGACCACCGAAGAGAGATAGCATAGGTGGGCCATGGATGAGGATGATGGAAAGGAGAACTGCACAACACAAGTTTGGATGAGGATGATGGAAAGGGACATTCTGATTTCTGCATCAAGGAGTTTTGATCGTCTGCTACTTCCTATGAACTAGACCTGTAATAGAATGGCTAAAGAGAGAAATATTCAGCAGCTAGGACATGTTCATTTAAGAACATATATCCTGTCCACTCTATCATTTCTGTAAACACGATGTGAGGATGTTTTTTGTTGAAGTAATTGTATTTTTTTCACAACATTGTGCATCATGCCTGAACATAAGCTTGAGTTATGATTGGTATAAAGATGCGACAATAGTTTCTCTTTTATTGAGAAAGTTTGCATAATTGCATTTATAGGACGATTTGGTTTTGGAAATTATACACATTGTTTTGCAGCTCGTTTGATTGGCTCGTTAATATGTGGGTACACAAGAAAAAATATTATGATTTTAGGTATAATTATTTTTTGGCTGTAGCAACGCACGGGTATGATTCTAGTATTCCACAAATTGTGCAATTATATGTGCCCATGTGCGATGAGGGGATTTGAACTCAGGACCTCTAGTCTCACGCATACCTTTCTTACCATCTCATCATATGTGATTGAGTTGAGAATGAAATCCTTCTTACCATCTCATCATATGTGATTGAGTTGAGAATGAAATCCTTTTATAGTAACTCGTGGGAGACTATTTAGTCTCAGTTGGTGTTACCGGCTAAAGGTCCCCCTTCGGTCCCGATTGGTATTACCAACTGAGACTAAAGCTACTATCATTCATGACGTTTTGTGATTGTTGTTATCAGTCGAGACTAAAGAGCTTTAGTGCCCTTTAGTCTCGGATCCAAAATGAATAAAGATTGAAAGAGTTGGATCAAAAGTTCTCTGCTAGTGGGGGCTATTCTTGGAGAAGATAAAGCAGAAGGGAAGCATCGCCTTTCCCCCAACAAATTCATTGTGATGACTTTGGGAGCGACAAGCAGTATCAAATAGAGACGGGATGCGTGAAGATTGAAGGGCAAGTTAGACAACATCATTGAGGTCCGAGGACCACCGTTGATATATGGGTTTAGCCCGTAGCAACGAATGAACATTGTTTCTAGTAAATAAAGAATGTAATATTACAGATAGTAACATCTATCTACGCGGGTGGCAATTTTTCCTCTTAAAGTTAAGATTTTTCTTTGATTCCTTCAAAGAGGTGTCATTTTAACTAATAAAGATAACCTCGTAAGGAAGAATTGGAAAGGAAATAAGAAGTGTTGTGGTTGTAATTTAGATGAAACCATAAAACATCTTTTCCTAGATTGCCACTATGCTAGAATGGTATGGAGGATAACCAGTATTGCTATCGGTCTAACTCCACCTAGATCCATAAGTCATACGTTCGGGAATTGACTTGCTAATCAATCTAAAAATATTAGACAGTTGATTTGGGTTGGAGTAGCTGCTCTTTGCTGGGCCATTTGAAGGTGTTGTAATGATATCGTTTTTGACAAAATCAAGATTAATTCGATTTTGCAGGTTATCTTTAGGGGGGCGTACTGGTTACACTTCTGGACGAAGCTATAGTGTAACAACCAAGCAAAAGACTTATTCTCCATGATGAGCAAAAAGTTAGAGTTAGTAGCTTTAGAGCAAGTTAATCGAGTGTGGAAGCATAATCTTTATTTGCTTTAGTGCTTGTTCATTTTGAACCTTGATTGTTTCCCTTAATTTTTGTTAAACTATGTGATATAAACAGACTGTGTACATCGACGTACGACCTTCATCCTTTATCTAAAAATCTACACGTGCGTGACAGATAGCTTTCCCTTTTTTATTTCATATATGCCTCTAGAATGTCTAAAGGTCATCTGTGACTTTTATATTTGACAATGACTGTATTGTAAATCACCAAGGTCCAAAATGTAAAAATAGCAAATATCTGATCCCTTCTCATCCGAGTCGTCTCTCTCGCGTAATCTCTCTCTCGTCTCATCTTGCTCTCTCCCGTGCTGACGTATACATGATGGATCGGAAACCAGCAGCAGGGAGGGGCGGGGCTGCGTGACTCGGTGGCCGGTGCGATGAGGTGGCAGGGGCGGGGCGGTGCGACGCTGCGGCAGTCGGCGGGGCGGAGCTGCACGATTCGGCAGTCGGCGGCGAGCAGCGGAGGCAAGTACCCTGTTTGTCCGATTTTTGCCGCTATCTCCGATTCCTACGGCCAAAAACCAATTTGGGTCGCACGGGATCCTTGGAAGCCGATGGTGACTCTCAAGTCGCGACGATGCGTGCAGCGGGCAACCTGCCGGCGATGTGGCCTGGGAGCACAAGCTCCTGCTCCTGCCGTTGTCTCATGTCTGGCGAGACGACGGCAACTCCCTCTTTCTTCAATTAATCATGCTAATTTGCATCGATTTCCATCATATGGACAGCACGTAGTTAGGCGAGCCTACACGCAAGGAGGGGATTGTCGTCGAGATAGAGAGACAGAGTGTGTGTGCGTGCGCCGAGGAAATGAGTAGCAGCGCGGCGGAGGAGCGGCGGCGGACGCTGGTGCTGGTGACGGTGGTGATTCTGCTGGAGCGCGCGGATGAGGTGCTGCTGCCGGCGGTGTACAGGGAGGTGGGCGTGGCGCTGGGGGCGTCGCCCACCGCGCTGGGCTCCCTCACGCTGTGCCGCGCGCTCGTGCAGGCCCTGTGCTACCCGCTCGCGACGTGCGCCGCCGCGCGCTACGACCGCGCGCGGGTCGTCGCCGCGGGGGCCTTCCTCTGGGCCGTGGCCACCCTGCTCGTCGGCTCTTCCGGCACCTTCCTCCAGGTCAGCCACCGCCACGTGTCCACTGTGACAAGTGGGCCTCGGGCCTCCGCAGTACCGATACTGAAGAACTGTGCTGCAGATGGCCATGGCGAGGGGCTTCAACGGCGTCGGGCTGGCGCTCGTGGTGCCGGCGATCTACTCCCTGGTGGCGGACTACAGCGACGACTACACGCGCGGGTCGGCGTTCGGGTGGGTGCAGATGGCGCAGAGCATGGGCACTATCACGGGGAACTCCCTCGGCGTGCTGCTCGCGCCCACGAGCTTCCTCGGCGTCCCGGGCTGGCGGCTGGCGTTCCACGCCCTCGCGCTCGTCAGCGCCTCTCTCGCCGCCCTGACGTGGCGCCTCGGTGACGACCCCCGCCCCGGCGGCACCAAGGCCACGGCCGCGGCCACCCTGGCCGGGCTTCTCCGCGAGGCCAAGGACGTGGTGAAGGTGCCCACGTTCCAGATCATCGTGGCGCTGGGCGTGCCCGGGTCGGTGCTGTGGTCGGCGCTCGGGTTCGCCGCCATGTGGCTGGAGCTCGTCGGGTTCACGCACTGGCAGACCACACTGATCACCAACCTCAACAGCCTCGCCAACGCGCTCGGCGCGCTGTTGGCGGGGCAGGTTGGGGACCCGCTGGCGCGGCGGTTCCCCGACACGGGCAGGATCGCGCTGGCGCAGGTATGCACCATGTCCACCGTCCCTCTCGCCGCCGTCCTGCTGCTCGCACTCCCCAACGACCCCTCGGCGTGGGCCGCCTACGCTGCCGCCTTCGTCGTCTTGGGCTTCAGCACGCCGTGGTGCCCCGTCTCCACCAACAAGTAAGACGGCTGCAGCATGCCAAAACGATTCTTCTGCTTGCTCACTTGCTCCCGGCCCGCTGTTTTCTGCAGTCCTATCTTGGCCGAGATCGTGCCGGAGAAGGCGAGGACGACGGTGTACGCCCTGGACTGGTGCCTCGAGTCGGTGTTCGCCTCGTTCGGATCGCCCGTCGTGGGCATCCTGGCGGAGCACGTCTTCGGGTACCAGCCGGTCACACCCGGCACGAGCGTGGTCGCCGATCGCAACAACGCCGCGGCGCTAGGCAAGGCCATCTTCGCGGAGATCGCCGTGCCGATGACCGTGTGCTGCCTCACGTACTCCGCGCTGTACTGGACCTACCCCGTGGACCGGCAGATGGCCGCTCTGCAGGCGGCGGCGTCGGGGGATCAGGACTGCGACTGTGAAGAAGCAAGTGGAGCTGCCCATGCTGCTGAAGCGGACGGGTTGAATCAGGCGCTACTGATAACCGGGAACAGACTAGCAAGGTCTGGAGCTTGAAGTTTCTTACTCCAGGCGCTACTAAAATCACTTCAGGGAGTAGGGAACATCTTTCTGGACATATAGGTTTCAAATTATCTTGGGCGCTTGTAAACAGTGACGAAGCTAGGAAAAATTTTAGGGGGGGGGGGGGAGGGGGGGGGGGGCTGAACAGAAGTCTACGACGATTCAACTTTACTTTGACCCCACACAAGAAACAAATATATAATAGTTTGAAGTAATCTTATATTGAAAACATCGATGAACAATGAAATTCACAAAATACATCATGAAAAAAAGAATGTAGTTCATTCATACCGAAGCTTAGCGTTGCCACATATTATTCCTCCAAAGTAGTAACCTACACAAATAGACATAATTGATTAGTCAAACATATATAGACCTCCCAATTATGAATTAAGAGTTGAATAGAGCGTACCACTATTTTTTAGGCAATAGCATACGACGCTCTTTCATCCCTTCAAACCGTTTTTTGATCTTCTCATTATCAATCTTCCTAAATATCTCCTTCTCATTATAGCATATCATCAAGTCATTGAGCCATTCTTCACCCATTTTATTACGCAAGTCTGTCTTTATAATGTTCAAGGCTGAAAATATCCTCTCAACTGAAGCCGTTGCCACCGGTAGTATCAAGATTAGCTCAATGAGACGATAAACCAATTTATACGATGTGTGCATATTAGTCTTCACCATAATTTCAGCAACTTTTCCATCCAAGAAATTATGGAGTTCTTCTCGCACGGTTAACAAACTGTCTAAGGTGAGCTGGCAAAACAGCTAGCTCACTAATATCAAAATCCTCAGCATACATTTCAGCAAGCTTCACAAGTTTGTCCACATCAAAATTAGAGAAGGAGTTTCTTGGATTAAAAGCAGCCATACATACTAATAACTCTGAACTAATTTCACTAAACCGATGATTCAACTCAGTCAAGATAGCATCAATGGCAACAAGAAAGATCTCAACATGATAGTAATGCATGGCTGTTACCTTTTGCTTTCTTCGTCTAGATGTCCCTCTAACATTCATTTCCTTATCCATATCTGGAACTTCAATCTCATTCTTCTCACAGAATGTTTTAACTCTTTTGAGTAATGGTTCCCATCCATTTTCCCTCATATCCTGCAAACTATCTTTCACATCCGTGATCAAATGCATCGCTTCTACTATGTCTTGATCCTTCTTTTGCAAAGCACGTGAACAAATATCTGTCATACTCAACAATTCTATCATCAAATGCAGAATGAACACAAAATCAAAGTTCTCCATTTTTCTAATTAAACCTAGAGCTCCACCATTACATGAAGGCTTAATAGAATCTTTCTTCACTATCTCAAGGACATCTATGATAGCCTCCCACATCACCAAAATGCGAAGCAAAGTTTTAAGATGTGAACCCCATCTAGTATCTTCTGGTCTGGCTAGGCTAGTTTCTTGATTTAAACCCCTTCCAGTCAAAATCTCACCATTCTCAATCTTTTCTAGCAACACATCACGATGCTTTGCAAGCAAGATATCTTTTCTCATACAAGATGCACCCACATTGTTGACTATTAAAGGAACATAGTTAAAGAAATCTGCAATGTCTGCACTAGAAGTCGAAACAGCAACAACCACTAGCTGCAACTGATGGGCAAAACAATGCACATAGAAAGCATAAGGATTTTCATCACGAATCAATTTCTGCACCATATTAAATTCTCCTCTCATATTAGAAGCTCCATCATACCCTTGCCCACGAAGCATAGAGATAGACAAATTATGACTTGAAAGCATACTGACCAAAGCTTCTTTTAATGCAATAGCTGTACAACTTTGAACATGATGAAGTCCAAGAAATCTCTCTACCACTTTCCCTTCATCATTCACAAACCTGCACACACATTTGTTTATATGTTAATTTAACTATAGAAATCATTGTAAAAAAAATATGCCCAAAACTACAGTTGTGGAGTTCTAACCTTAGAATCACTGCCATTTGCTCTTTTATTGATACATCTCGAGACTCATCAATAAGCACCGAGAACTTTCTACCTCGAATCTCATCCATAATGACAGTTGTGACTTCCTGTGCACAAGCTTTTGCAAGATCCTTCTGTATATCAGGAGATATCATCTGACAATTTTTAGCACCTTTGTCATATGCTTCCTTCACTATATCTACCTTATCTTTATACCAATCAACCATCTCTCTGAATGTTCCCTTGTTGAGGGAAGTAGAACTCTCATCATTCCCACGAAAAGGTTCCCCTTGGTATATGAGAAACCTTGCAACATCTAAAGAAGATGTCAAACGAATCTCATACCATTTCTCTTCCTCTTTGCTTATCTCAACTAATTTCTGACCCACACTTGTCCTTTGGTTCATAAAGTCATCACACCTTAGTCTATTATCAGTATGAGTCTTGCAATCATTGTGCTTACGAAAAGTTTCCTTAGCATTCTTCCAATTCACATAACCATCATGTGCAAAGACAGCATTCCCAAATTTTTCAGGCTTTCCCGAATTAAAGAAAAGATAGCAATACAAGCAATAAGTAGCATCCTTGGACTCACTATACTCTAGCCAATCATATTCCTCCAACCAAGCCTTCTGAAATGATCTCCATTCACTACCCACATATTTACGAGGAAATGAAAATTCAAGGGGTTTTGTTGGACCACTCAAAGCATATGCTCTCCTTACTTGGTCTCTAATTTCATGTTCATAAGAATCGATTGGAGGCCGATTTCCAGGGTCAGCAATTAAATTCGACTCACTGAACTCTACCCTTGGTTTCTTTGGTTGAGTAGTGCTCTCATTAGTATGTGGAGTCGAAACTGAGCCACTTGATGTTCCAAAATAATTATGCAAGGTTCTTTTCGACATGCTGGAAATTGAAACCATAAAATCAAACTATCAAACATTTAATTCATCCATCATAGCCAGCGGTACTGTTTAGTAGGTTTCAGTTACAGAAATATTACCTGCTCCTCGGCTAGTGCCGCCCTCTTGCCACAGCGCCGCGGCCTCCTCTTGCCGTCCTGCCGCAGGCCTGCAGCGGCACGCCCTCCCGCGCAGTCCTGCTCTCGCGTCAAGTTCTCTTCGCGGCCGGCGGCCTCCCTCCCCAAGTGGATCGGCGCGGCCTGCTGCAGCCTGCAGGAGACCGGAGATGGGGTTAGGTTGGGGAAGAATCGGAAGATGTTGCGGCTGGCTGCGGGAGATGGGGAACGGACGCGGCCACGCGGGAACCGAGCGCAGCGCAGGCGAGTTGCGGCGGACCGGCGGCGGCGCTGTGCGGAGGGACACGGGATTGAGGATGGCGACGCGAAAGAACGCGTGCGCACCAGAGATACCGCGCCGGCGGCCAGATAGGGTTTCTATCTTCATGGGCTGTACAATTGTTGGGCCGGCTGTGCAAATTGTTGGTCCAAGTAGACAGGCTACATCATATTTTCTTCTCTAAAAAAGATTGAGCCCTTCCATTTACACGTAATCTCTAACAAAATCGCAGGACGGGCTAGGGGGGGCTCTATGCGCCGCGGCACCGTAGGTCGTGCTCGAGCCCCCCCCCCCCCCCCCCCCCGCCCGGGCGGTGGCTTCGTCCCTGGGGCAAGATGTTGCTGGATGGATGGGAGAACTTGTTGCGTGGGAGGACAAGGACGCGCGGGACAAGAGGATAGCGAGCAGAGGCGCTAGCAAAAAAAATGACGAGCGGAGGGGGTCGAATACCGAGCTAGATAGGATGGGATTTAGAGAGACTGTTGGATCTAATTTTACTCCAATTTTATTACTCCCTCCATATCAATATATTTGACATTTAAGACATGTTAAAAAAAATTAAAGATGCTATGAATTGAGGCTTCTACCCTCCATATTTCTCCTTCCTGCTGCTGTGCATGTGCTACTGGTGGCGTGTCGATCTATCCCGCTGCTGCATGATGTGTGCCTGTCTCAATCGCTGCTTGCACAGTGGCTGCGGTGTGGCTGAGATTGACCATGTACATTGAGAGTGACATGATCATCATGCTGAAAAGCTGATGTGACCGACTTGGTAAGTGTGCCCATGACACTACCACTGAGACTAACCTTAGAGCCTCAATATGCTCAGCTGCACCAACATAGTAGTAAATTATGACACATGATTATGCTTAATTAAGGTGCTAGAAGTCATTGGCTTGCCGTGATTTTTTTTTACCACTTAATATTCTCCCCCGTTGCCAATTAACCTTCAAAGTGACCTTTGGTTTTCTGCTAGTGTTTTTTTTCCCTCTCGAACGTGTCTTTGTATTACAGGAAATCAATAGAAATGCCAAAATTCGTTTCAAAAAATAGAAATGCAATCAAATCCCATTTCAATGCACAAGAATGGTCCAACTCCAAAGCTTTAATAGGGTTTTCACTAGTTTAGCCATTTAGAAATTTGAAGTCACTAGAAATTGAGCAGCAGATATATAGTGACCGATGCGCCTCAGGTGGTCACATGAAAAAAATAAAGAGACCAAGATGCCTGTACAGAAACTTAATTTTATCAGTGGACTCATGCACTTTGTATCAAGGGACAATCTGTACATGTACTAGGTGGATCCGATGGCGATATGCTAATTATATTGCACAGGCAGTCACAGGCAGTCAATAGTATAGTGTCCTCTTCTGGCCTTAGGCATGTTCTTTTCTTTCAAAAGGAATAGTGAATAGTACTATTTATCTATCACATTTATCACATCTTCTCTCACAAAAATACTATTCCAGCACTATTTATTTCTAACTTCACTATTTTTTTTCACCGAACAGAACATGCCCATAGGCGTTAAGAAGGGAACGAGAGAGATAGCTGCAAGTTGTGCAAGTTTGATGGTTGGATTGGTTGAATACTGTATTTACTTGCTCGGTGCAAAAAATCTTATGGCCCTGCAATGGCTGCACAACGGCAGTTCAATGGAAAAGGAGACTAGAGAAAGGTTATTTTAGCCAGTCATGAAGAATCGGAACTACGGAATAGTAGAGTTTCAATTAATTATCAAGTCATGCATGATAAATTGATACCCAGAGCTCAAGTACATCCATGACTTGGGAGGCATCTGGAATTCAGGGACAACTTCTTGCAGAAGGAGCAGGCTAGCAACCATGACCAATAGTCATCGACTGGTCGAGCTATACTTGGTATGCTCTGGCGGGACTATCGTCCTTCTCGCTTCTGAAGTCTGGTGTGTTGCGCGAAATGCAGTACTCTCTCCATCCTTAATATATAACTGTTTAGGACAAACTATTTATTTCAAAAATTAACTAAATAGTTTGTTCTATCATATATTTAGGGACGGAGGTAGTATACGTTTGCAGTTTGCTATTGTAATTAGGCAGGAGAAAGAGATTGCATAGATAGGATCCGATTGTACATATTAAGCACCGCCAAATTTGCTCGAGCATCTTATCTAGAAAAAAGTTTCTATCAAATCCAATTTACGTGACTTTTTTTTAGACCAAAACAAAATTCTATTTGTCGAGAAACAAATAGCTTGTGCCAAATTGATTTCTAGCAATTATGTCTAGGGAAAAGGTTCTTCGAAACTTGTTTCTAGCATCTTGTCTAGAAAATAGTTCTTGTCAAATCCAATTTGGGCAACTTTTTAAAATTGTCCAGGAAGTAGCTTGTGTACAAATTGATTTCTACAAATTTTGTCTAAGAAATTGGTTCTTTTAGATTTGCTATCATTTTGTCTAGGAAATAGTTTTACCTTTCCCTCGATCCAGCCAAAACTCCTTATCTACATTCAAATATCCAATCCAAATGCACATATGCATCAACAGAACTAGGTGATTCCCCGCGCGTTGCTGCGTGATTTAATAGTGATTTTCGGTAGACTTTTTGTTTAACTTCTTGCTACTTAGAAAGGCAACATAATATGATAATATGTGGTATTCAACATATTCAAAAGACAATAGAAGCAATCAAGAAGCATTTTGTTGCCGCTCGGTAAGTTGGTGTCTTACGGAACAAAATCACAACTAAATCACCAGCAACAAATCAATGGTTTAGAAAATGCTATCAGGATCTTTTTTATATAATGAACTTTTAATCTTTTATTGAAAATCAAGAGCAAAGTACATGAGTGAGGTCCAACAGACCCCATCTACATTGTGTACAGCTGGTAACACAGCACAGGCATCACTGTGATGAAGTGCAGAAGCACAAGAGAGTGTACATGAACCTTGAGTGGCTCCGGTTCTAGCTGTAACAGCCAAATTATGAGCTGCTCCATTTTGGCACCTAGGGATCTTAATCGGAGAAATGAAAAGCTACTCCTGATTCACGAGCTCTCCGCGTTTCACGGCCTACATGTCGACCAGTCGCGCGTTTGATCGTTTTGTGAAAAACCCCTCCGGCTTCTGCAAATCTCAAAGTAGTCCACCGAGTCCGGAGTACACAGTGAACGTGTTGGTTTATTTTGCACAGATGCCCTCAATCTAAATTTTATTTCTACGCACAAAAGAGATGGTGTCGTTTTTCCAAACACCCTCGAGTCACTTTTACGAACACCCCCTCCCACCACCCTACCCCCACCTAATACCCTCACCCCCGCTCGCCCCTGAACCCTAACCTCAATTCCCTCCCCCGCCGCCCCCTCTCGCCCCCTGTTCTTCTCCTCCCCGGCGTCCCCGCCGCCGCCTCTCCCCACGCGCCGTTGCTCAGGCCACACTCCCTGCTCGCCTCCATCGCAACACGGAAGAGGATCTGCCCTCCCCGCGTTGCGCCGTGTCCGGCTGGGACGCGCAGCCTGCGGCGACCCCTGCGCGACCCGTGGAGGAGCTCTTGCCCGACGCGCCCCCTCCCGCCCTCCTCGTGGCGGGCGGAGTTCCCCGCCGCGCAGCGGGCCTCGACTCGGCGGCGGCGAGGATGAAGCCTAGCCGGGCCCTCCCTCCCGCCGTCCCGCGGCGGCCGGCCCTCTTCCTCCGGCAGTCCCCATCCTCCTCTTCTCTCCCTCTCCACCGGCGGAGATCTCGGAGCTCCCGCGGCGGCGACTGCTTTCCTCCCCTGCTTCTCCCCAGACGGTTGCAGGCGACGCGTCCTCGACGACGAGGGAAGGCAAGGTGGCGGCAGGTTGCCCCCCTCCTAGATCTGCCATGAGGTAATGTCAGCTTCCCACCGATGCGCACTGCCGCTGGGGTTGGACCTCTCTCTCTCGGATTCGATCTCGTCTTGCTCTTGAACGTAGATTGGGGCGGATTTTGCTGGCCTCCGCGGAGGAGCGCCAGCTCCGTGGTGCTCTCATTTGTTTATCGAATTGATGTTCGTACTGTAATGTAGATTTTAGTCAATTGCCATTCTTTGTTCGTTCGTTTTCTTGCGACTACTAAAGTTTGGTTCCTTGCACTATTTTCTTAAGGTACTACACAAGGCTAATAATTCATGTTTTACTATTAGGGTGTTGTGTCAATTTCGAAGCTTTTCTCATGGATTCAGCAGCGCAAGACTTTCAATCGAGGACATTCTCCATCAAACTGTGGCCACCATAATTATCAATATATAGAAGGCGTCATTTACTAATGAAGTAATATTTTCATGATGGAAAGCATGTAGATCGTTCTATACAATCAAATGTCATTTGTTGAATGGAGTGAGCTTTATCATGACACACAGGTCACTATTTATATATAACCTGCAGGTCAGTATTTGAGTTTATTTGTGTACTGGTGGTACATATAATTGCACATTAGTATGTTTACTGAAAGAGGTGATGATGTTTCAGGCTCGCAGGAATCCTGAAATGAGTGAAATTTGAAGTGCACCTGGGCTGTTCTTGCACTGAAAGACGCCTGAACAGGTAAATATATTACTGCCGATGACCATGTATATGTTACTGGCAAGATTCAATATGATGATTTTTTTTGAGCAATCAGTTTAGTGCTAATAGGATAATATGTTTTGGTCAATTTCAGAGTTTACAGATAAGTGCATATTTCAGTTTTGGGATTCAGTCTAATGCTTGTAGGATTGGAGGATATGCATGAGAGTATGGGACATAACTTCATATAACTATATACGTCATTTTATGGGCAATTAGTTTAATGCTTGTAGGAGCATATGCTTGGGGCATAATTATTTCAGATAGCTACCAAAATAATCCATATTGCAGTTTTTCAATTGAGTCACGATTGTCCTATCCTTTATGTATTTAGGTGTCCCTTAGCTTTTGTTTTCATGAATTCTATTTCAGGCTGGCATTAAACAGAGCTCCCCCATTTATCCCAACTTGGGTGCTTGCCTAAAATAGGAATCAATGAGTTATCTCTTCTGCTGCTACTAAAAAATGTTTCACAATGACCTGCTTCACAAGTGCACAATTACTTAAAACAAAACTTTTTTTTGTGTGTGAAATTGATGGATTCATGAACCTTAGTTATCCAGTGCCGAGAGTGTTGAAGTGACATTCCTCTGTAATATTCTGAAAACGAACAATTGGAAGGATAAAATAGTTTAATTTTTCACTTTTTATAAATTTGTAAATTGCTCTTTTTTCCAGATGCTTATCTAATTCTTTGCTTTGTAAAGAAATCATTGACAGTTTCTCAAATTGAGGAGCTTTGCTTAAATCATGCCGCAGTCTGTGTTGAGTGAATTCAGGAGAGTGTTGTGTTTCTTATCTAAACTGAAAGCCTCTCAAAGCATTGAGTAATTATTAAATGCCAAAGAGAGACCACTGTGTGTGCCTTCTTTAACCAGTGATTGTGGTGTTTGTTTTAGTTTTTTTACCATTCCTGTAGGTTGATCATCCAGGGAGAGCATGAAGGGCTGATGGAACAACTCAGGTTGATCATCCATCAGAGCAATTTTGTAACATTTGAACTGGAGATATTCAGTCGTTTAAATTCCAGTTGAGAACTTTGTACAGAAACTAAGAGCAAAGACATTATGTATCTTTGGTAACCTGTAAAACTTGCATATGATATTATCCTTTGTCAATCAACCAGCAGGCTAATTACCAAGTATGTTTCAGATGTAGTATGCTTCTGTTTAGAGATTCCTTTGCGAAAGAATAGCCAATTTCAATTTAAAGTTTCTTGGAAGTGCTCAAAAGATTCCTTCGCCTTTCATTTGAACCTTGCTACTACTGCTCCTACCATTTGTTTCAGAGCGTTCGGCTTCAGGCATGGTGCATTGGTTCTGAACTGACCTGAACTCTCATCCAGAATGGAAGACAACAGCACAAGCTGTGAAATTGGTTCAAATTGTATGACGTGCGGTTGAAATTGTATGGTGGGCTATTAATCCGTCATGTCTAATGAAATTGGTTGAATGAAATTGGTTGAGATAACTGGTGTGTTATGTTGGTGTTTTTATACTTCTATTGGTGACTTTTGATAGGGCGCGCATCGTGCGCGGATTGTTCTAGTCACCTGAAAAGCAAGTGACAATTGAAGAGCCTAGAACTCTAAAATGTATGGCCTTGGTCGCCGAGGTCTTTTTCGGTACACAATACCACCCTGTACCACTACTTTAAATGGACTCGTATGTAATAGGAAATGATCTATTTGTAAGGATCGGACGGTTGAGATTAGTTTTGTACCACCGGTTTTTTTTGTGTGGTACGGGTGGTATTCATAGGTGGTATTGGTAGCATATGGGTATTATTGGAAATGGAAAATATTTTTGTTGTAATATATGAAATTGGATATATGAAATGATTTAGGTATTGTATGCGGTCGGCGGTATGTTTTTTCCAAATAATATTCATTCATCAAATTACCATTTTACCCACAGCAAAAAACCGACAACACCACCGTACTACCAAAGAGTGGTATTGTGTACCGAAAAAGACCTCTAGTCGCCAAGGAGCCATGCTAACATCCTTCTGTAGATGTTGAACCACCAGAAGACAATCAGAGGCCAACTGAATGGAGGGGACCTGCAAAACAAAACCAATTTTTGTCACCAACAGAAAGCTGCCAATTCTGCCATAGTGATAGAACTCACTTGCAAATAGCAAGAATGTGATGTCGATTTGAGATCCAAAATCACCCTAAACCTGCAATTCGAGAAGCATTACCTTGCCCATCTGGCGAGAGTGCTGCATCTGTGTAAGCAACAACATGAGGCTGCCCATTCCAATGTTCCTGCATGTCCTGCACCATAGCTAAAGGATAGACAGTAGGGGGGATACTTTGATTAGCATTTGTGATCAAATTAGCATGATGTGATGAAATGTTCCTGTTAGTAGAAAAATGGAAGGCATATAAAGTAGCAGTGGATATGTCAGCTTGCACTTGATGCTTTATCCTGTTCACCGACTACCTTTTGTTATTGAATCTGAAATCATTTCTAGTTTTCCAAAGGTACCATGGCATAGTAAAAACTTTCTGTAACAAATCATCAGTGTAATTATTTGAGAGAATAGAAGCCAAAGTATGTAGCAGGCCATCAAGTTCAGGTGGTAATTGATCAGTTCTTAAGGGAGGGTCTGCAGAAAACCACACAACTGTAGCAAAATGCCAAAATCACATTCAAAGAACAGGTGGAAATCAGTTTCATCATTGCCACAAGGTTTGCAAGTATGATCAATTTTTGAACTAAAAGTAGCAGCTCTGTGACAGTAGCTAGAGAATGTCTAATTAACCTCCAAGAAAAGGCTTTGATTCTAGGTGGGAGAGCTTTGTGCTTCCAGATCCTAGACGAAATGGAAAGATCATCAGAGAAAATATGTCTAGGGCCTTGATTTGGGAGGGAATGTGAGTTTTCAGTTGAAAGATATTTGTAAGCTTTTTTGGAGGAACAGGTACCATGGACTGAAGGCTTCCAGCACAATTTATCAGAATAGTGGGAGGAAACTTACCTGTAAAATGGATTGAGCAGCATGATAATGAAAGGTAGAGTTGATCAGATTAAAGTTCCAAACAGAATGCTGCTGATTCCAAAGGTCCGAGACAAAAGTTTGGAAGTGGACAATGAGCATGAGGGAACTTTAATTGGCTGTAAATATTCTCCCAACTACTCAGTCCAAATGTTGGTGTTACCTTTATGGATCTGCACAACACATTGCAAATCTCCCAAGATGAATACCGTGGCAAATTAGCAACACATGTCCACAATGTTTGACAGCAAGGCCGATCCAGACATATGTAAAAAACAAACAGATCATAGACGGGTAGAAACAGAGAGCGTTTGGTCAGACCCGGGATCCATGTTGATGATGTCGCAAAGCTTGATGTTGACGGCCCAGTTCGGGCCGATCACCATGTCGTTTGTTGCCCTCTCCGCGCACGCCACAGCCGCCGACATCTCTCCCAGCGGCACAAACCCACTACCACCTAAATCCTGCAGTAAGAAACCTTCCAATCAGCCTCCAAGATCCCACCTTTCTACTATCTCGCGACGGAATCCAACCATAGAACCCATCTCTGACCTCGCCAAAAACCAGAATCCTTACCAAATCTGAGCGAATCGCCGCAAGATTCGCCTGCCAGAGCCAACAAAGGGGCGTCCTTGGCCTTGGAGTCCGCCGTGGTTGGAAGATGGAGGTCATGTGCCGCCGCCGGGGAGAGAGAGGGGTAGTTGGGTGCGCAAGAGGAGCGCAGGGAGGAGGAACACATCCGGCTCGAGGGGATGCGGAGTACGGGTGCCGCCGGCAGCTTGAGGCGGGTAGCCATGCGTGGAGGGGAGGGACGGGTCGGGTGCAATTTTATGGAGATAGGAGGAGGCGGCGGCGAGGACGCGAGGTGGGGGTAGGTGGGGAGGCGAGACAGCGGGGAGGGGAGAGGGCGGCGGTGGGAATCGAGGTGGTGGGGAGGTGAGGGGGTGACGGCGCGACGGCAGGCTGCGAGGCGCGAGCGCGATAGTGGAGGGGAGGGGGTGATGTCAGCAGATGACGTGGATGGCTGTGGTTTGAGAGAATGGTACCGATTATATAGTTTTGTATGATTGCCCGTGATTACAGGAAAGCAAAAGCCAGCACTTAACCCACCAACAAATACATCCGGCTTAGTAGAATGTTTTCCATGCCAAACCAAATTACGTCGATACTATTCTTAGAAACAATCTGCCACCTGCGTTAAGCCGATTATTTATAGTTGAAACGAAAGTTTTAAGGAGGGCGTGAAAAGTTACCAAAGCAATCATTCTTCCATTAGTTATTAGCAACTTGGCATGATAAGGAGATACTGAAATCGAAGCTCAGTTAGATCCCTTCTGAAGTTCTGTTCTGTCAAACTTCTATTCTAACATCCTCCAAGAACTTCACAGTAGAGATGGCAACAGGTAGTATCCGCACAGACACTTCCAACAAAAATCTGCGCCCGCATGCTAGAACCCGCACCCGCGCCCGCTATCCGCAACGGGCACATAGCCATGCCCGCGCCCGCAATCCGCGGATAGCGGATACCCGCGGGCATGCCCGTGTGCCCGCAAAATCAAAATTTGCAGACAAATTCAGCAAGAGTTCAACACACATTTCAACACAAAATAATTGAGAGATAACAAGTGTCAAGTATGCAAATGTAACAAATTACATACCAAAGTTATTGTGCTAATAAAGTCTTACAGAACACATGTAGATAGAAGCTGACCATAGTCATAGTCATCACAAATTAAAAGTTACAGTACCACATAAATAAGTTTCATGCATACAGACACATTGCACCAACAGTTCAACCAAGCAAATCACCAAAGTTTCATGCATACATCTCTAGACACAATGCACCAAAGGTTCAACCAAGCAAATCACCAAACTCGTCCATCAGTCAGAATCTTCAGCTGTTGTGATGCAAGATTCTTCCTTCATATCTTCTTGAATGTCTTCAAGGCATGACTAGAAGCTATTTTCCCTATCACCATCATCTACAATACAATTTCACATATATTAGTAGCTGCAGCAATTAAGTCCAACATGAAAAAAATACATTGCAAATGCACATACAGTAATACCTTTGAGAGTGTGGCGAAGCCAACTTTGGCTACACATCAAAGCTTTCAACATTTTAGGAGTAAGACGGCTGCGATGCTCACTTAAAATTCTACCACTAGTACTAAAAGCTGATTCAGAAGCTACTGTTGTGATTGGAATAGCCAATATATCACGAGCAATTTGTCTCAAAGTTGGATAACGAGTCCCCTCCAACTTCCACCAACCAAGGACATCAAAATAGTCATTCTCATCATGAGGAAGAGTGTCTTCATCCAAATAGTGATCTAGCTCATTTTTACTTTTAACAAAGGTAGTAGTCTTCTTGTTTGCGGAAAGGCTCTTAAAAAGACAACACAGCCGCTGCACCAACAGAAGAACTAGCACCACTAGATGATGTACCCACAAAATCATTCTCTTTGACATGGTAGTGTTTCATCAAATCAGTTAGCAATTGATGGTCCTCTGCCACACTTTGTCCAACATGTTCTTCACCAAAAAGGGCAATGTAGCAAGCATGTAACATTGTCATCTTAAGGCGTGGATCAAGAATGACAGCAACAACCATAAGACCATGTATATCAGACCAATACTTGTCCTACTTTTCTATCATGGCAGCAGACATATCTCTAAAGATTTGATGTTCATCATTCTCCCAAGATTTGATTTTAAGTTTAATCTCACATACTTTAGGGAAGAAAAGGTTGGCTGTCACATATTTGGTCCCAGAAAACACCTCAGTGAGCTGATAGAACAATTCTAATTTTGTCGGGGACGGTCATTAGGGGTCACCTAACTAAGAGGATAATCACCCTCGTTAAACGCAAACTGCCCGAGGACTATTCCCCGAACCCCGGTCACGGGACATCATGGACCCACGGCCTGCTACGGCCCAGCAGCAACCTACACCGAGAATGCCCGCTTGACCGCCTCGCTCGAGGGTTCCGGCCCCTCGAGCAGATTTCCGTCTCGCTCGAGGACTCCGACCCCTCGAGCAGATTTCCGTCTCGCTCGAGAGCTCCGGTCCCTCGAGCGGATCTCCGCCTCACTCGGGGGCTCCGGCCCCTCGAGCAGATTTCCGCCTCGCTCGAGGGGTTCGGCCCCCCTCGAGCGGGCAACCGTCTCCACTCCGCCCGACAGCGGCATTTAATGCCCGGCCCCACGGCGGGACACCAAATTCAAGGGTGAATCTTCCCCCACGGCGCGCGTCTGACGCGGTCAGGGCACCTGACACCGCCACAGTGCGGCCTAACCCGCCACTATGCAGCCATCTCTGGCACTGTGCGGGTGCCGCGCGGCCCTGTGCAGACAAGCAGGCGTCATTCCGTGACACTGTGCCATCTGCCCCCGTCCTCCCCCTGCGGCGAGACCCTCGAACGGGCATGTGGGCACCCTCGAAGGGTGTACGGGCGGTGAGTGGGCGTGCGCTTCGACTGACGCCGCCGTACGAGCGGCGTGCGCCACGTCCCCTCCGCCAACTCCGGCGCCGCACGGCCATCCCGGGCGCTGTGCGGCCATCCTCGGCACTGTACCGCCACTCCTGCCACTGTGCGACAGGTCGTGCAGCACTGTGCGGACATGCCGGTGATGCGCCGCGGCCCCGCACCACCAACTCCGGTCCTTCCCCCGGCGGCTAGGCCCTCGATTCAGCAGGGGCAGCCCCTCGAAGTCAAAGCATGATAGGTCACAGTGACCACCACGCCGCCCGCGGAAGCCGGAGGGCGCTACCAACTCGCGCCAGGAACCATGACGTGCGGGGACAAGACCTCCGGCGCCATACCTGTTAGTACACAACCACTGTGCTGGCTGCTGAGCAGCATCACTGTAACTGCCCTCCCTTGGCCTATAAAAGAGAGAGGCAGAGGCCCTTGCAGGAGGAGGACGCTCATTCCCCCGCATACAGCACAACGCCCCGTTCTAGATATTGACACTTGCCTCAATCATCCTAGTAGGGACTTGGGGGAATTTCCTCCTCTCCCACCTTGCTTGTAGCCCCCCTCTACAGGCACCACCGGTGCAAGTTAATACAGTGTGCAAGCACACCCTGCTGGACGTACGGCCGCCCGGCCGGAACCAGGATAAACCCCGTGTCCCATTAGCTTAGCGCCGACCATCGAGGAGCAGATCTCAGCGCAAATCACTAGTTGGTGCCGGTGCTAATCCGGACACCGACAAATTTCTCACAAACTTTACTAGCAAATATCCAATCATCAGGTGGTGGACAGGTAAATTTCCTATCAAGGTCACCCAAACGCTCAAAAACCTTCCTATAAGGTATAGCAATAGCAAGCATAATATAGGTAGAGTTCCATCTACTTTTGCAATCTAGTTGTAACTTTTTACCTAATTCAACATTTTCATCTAGAGTTGTTTTCTCAAACTTTTCATACCTCTTTGGTGTAGCAACACTTTCTCTGATGCCTGAGACCGCAGTTCCAATTATGTCCAAACCATCTTTGACAATAAGGTTGAGAATGTGTGCGCAGCACCGCATATGCAGCCACTTTCCTTTCAATAGCATATTTGTTGCACCAAGCATTGTCTTCATTAAGCCAACCATGCTATCATTTGTGCTGCAATTGTCAAGGGTCACAGTTTATACCCTCCGATCAATATCTCAGCTTTGGAGGCACTTATGCAATGCATCACAAATGACTTCAGCAGTATGGGGGCATGGCACATACATAAACCTACACACAAATAATACAATAAATTAGCTGCACAGTTCATAATTTCAAAAAAAAATCCGATCTGAATAGGAAGCAACAATTAAAGGAAAATTAGATAATCACCTCAGAATGCAGCTTTTAAGCGTCGACGAGTCATCAATAAAATGTCCAGTGACTGACATATATCCTCTTTTTTGATTATCAGCTGTCCAAAGGTCAGTTGTGACAGCAACCCGGCAACTAGTCCTTTGCAAATATATTCTAGCTTTCCTTTTCTCACCCTCAAAGAAGTGCATAATATCCCGCCTAATAGTATTTCTAGTTCCCATCTTAAACATTGGCTGGAGTGAACTAACAAACTTCCGAAAGCCATGGTGATCAACAATGGACAGCGGGTACTCATGCAGTATGATCATTGAATAAAGAGCTTTTCTAGCTACTTCTTGGTCAAATACATAGTTCTCTACAGCTACTTCTATTCTAGCATCCTCCAAGAACTTCACATTCACAGGAACCGGTTCCCCCCTAGACACCAGCACTACTCGTGCAGCAGGTGACCATCTACTTTGTCGCGTGGCTTGCTTCTATGCTGGTGAATTCCATGTTACAGATGTCTCCCGTGTCTAATGGAGTAGTATCTTCCAAACTGTATGAACTCGTGTTGCACAAACTGCAGTCTCCCACGTATAACTTCCTATAAACTCGTGCAGCTCGGAGCCGTCTACCATGCTCTGCCTTTGTAACCTCGAACTCGAAGGCGAAATTTGTTCAAGACAAAGTATAAGTTCCCGCCTTTTTATATCACCTGATGCATACGGCCCACACCTAGAAGTCGAATAGCATTCATGTGAATCATGTGCTGCTATAATTTGACTGCAGTAATTCAATCATTCCACCATCTCGATCGTCTAGTTCGCACATGGTGTGCAGAAGTAGTCTTTTTTATACCACTGCACTTGTTGTTATAACCTATTGCTCATGCAAAGTACATTTTTCATTAAGAGAAGATAATGAGTTACAACAAGACAACTTTAGGAGGAACCTAAAGCGTAACAACAATAGGGTACAAGGAACCGAAACCACACAAAGAAGAAGAGAGCACTCTCACAAACCACCACCAAACAAAGCAAGAAGTAAAGGACTAGAGGAGGGTCGCCTGCCGAACAAAGGAGCGCCACGAACACACACCCCATCACCGGGAGCCTAAAACCTAGAACCCCGAGAAGCCCGAGCGAGAATGCCATGTAGGACGATGCCACCAAGGAGGGAACGACAAGAGCGCCACCATCGTCCGTCTTCCACAAAGGAGCAGACTGGGTTTTCACCTTGCAGGCCAAATGGACTTGAAACCAGAACAACAACACTTCCAGCGAGGAAGACTACGTTAACGAACGCAGCTATTGTTGACACCGACAGAGGTCGGGCAAGGCTTTCGCCAGGCTTCAAATCCAACTCCAAGCAGCAGACATCGAGGCTTAGATCGTAGGTGCGCCCCGGTGGAATGAAACGGAGTGTCATCCAAGGCGCGAGAACAACGACGAACAGCAGCAGGTCATTAACCGGACGACGACCCAAATCAGCTAGCAGTAGCAAAGACCGACGACGAGCAGGGGAGAGGAGCAGGGGCTTCATCCGCAGCGGCACCAGCAGGAGAGGGACCGTCAGGATCCGCAGACCCACCCCCTCTCCCCTCCCCGCAGCAGGAGGCTTCATCCGCAGCGCGAGGTCAGGACTCTGCTGGCAGGGAGGAGGAGGCCAGGAGCCCGCGGACGCCGTCGGGGAGGGTCGAGGCTGCCGACGGGAGGGCGGGAGCCGCGACCGCCGGCGAGGAGGGAGCCGAGGTCCACTCACCAGTCCCCACGGTGGGGAGTGCCGGGACCAGCACACGCGAGTCGTGCCACCAGCCGTTGAGGAGGGGGAGGGGATGGGGCGGAGCGGCGCGAAGCCGTAGTGGAAGATCCGAACCCTGACAGCCCAGCCCGCCAGCACCCAGCAACAGCCTGCCGTCGCGTTGGGAAAGGGAGCGGCAATGACGACGGCGGCGCGGGACGAAGGCGCAGAAGGGGAGAGCCGGGCGAAGCTCCACGTCGTCTCTGAGGTGGAGCTCCGGGAGGCAGCGGGCACCGTCTGCGGGGCGGAGGAGGAGGCCGCGGGCACCACTGGCAAGGTGGAGCCCCGGGCAAGCCGACACAGTAGGCAGAGGCGGCGCTGGAGGAGGTGGCATCAGACGCGTGGGAGGGCCGCAGCAGCGACGCGCACAGGGGAGCACCAACCGGCAAGGGAAGGAGGGGCCGGCCCCGCCCACCTCCAGAAATGTCACCGCCCGCGCCAGCCCAGGAAGAGGGGCCGGAGCTGCGCCGAGGGAGACGCACTGTCGCCGCCGGGGAAGAGGTCCCCGTCGCGGCAGAGCAGAGCCGAAACCGTGCCGGGAGAGACGGAACCACCACCTAGGAGGGCGACCACCAGGCGGAGCGAGAGTGACCCCACCGGCCGGAGGAGAGCCCCCGTCGCCGAGCCCGCACGGGCGAACCAGCCGCCACACCCCGGGTCAGATTCGTAGCCGCACGCGCCAGATCCGTGTGGGGGATGGCCGGATCCGCGCCGGGAGAGGCCCCTGCCGGCCGACGCCGGCCGAAGACGACCGCCGCTGTCGAGTCAATGCGGGCCCGCCGTCCCGCCCAACGTCGGATCCGCTGTCGCGCGCGCCGGATCTGCGTGGGGGACGGTCGGATCCGCACCGGGGAGAGGAGGATCCACGCCGGGGAGGCCCACCGCCGGAAGCTTGCGTCGTCAACAAGGGTAGGAGAGGGAGGAAGGGGAGGCAGGAAGGGAGGGAAGGAAGAGCGGAAGAGGAGGGCGGGCCCACCGCCGCCGCAAGTGCCCTCGGGAGAACGCGCAGGACGACGCCGGCGACCAAGGGAGGGCCCACCTCGTGATGGTGGTGTGGAGAAGGGTAGGGAGAAGGAGAAGAGAAAGACACGGGGATGCCGGTTGTGCGGCGCCACCGCTGACTGCCGCCGCCGGCGGTGGAGATGACGGCGGCAGCCGACGGGATCTGGGGCTGGGGGACCTGGCAGCGCGTGGTGCAGGGCCCCTCGAGTCGCCTCTAGGGGAGACGACGCGAGGGTCGGATGGTCGATGGTAACTTCTCCGACGTTATAACCCACTGCTGTTCGGAACATGAATAGTTGTTCCAGATGCACTAATTTAAATGTCTTTTGTTTCTGGTCTTGTGGGATTTTCCATGTAAACTCACCGAATCCTAAATCCTGGCCGTTGGAATCTCAGAAATCCCCTGTTGCTGCTATTTGGTTTTTCCAGCCTCACTGAAACGGTGAGACCTGAATTTGATTAAATGGTAATGCAGCAAAAGGGGAGTTCTGTCAGTTCAGAAAATGGTAATCTCAAAACTCACTGTTGTCCTAAATCCACTTCTTGTAAAATACTATGTAGCCACAAAGCTGTTTGGTTACGGCTGCTGGCTTGGTCATGGAATGCAGGGCAGCCCAGTAGGGTGTGTGCTTGGCGAACTCTTGCAAACATCCAAGACTAAGCTTAGTAAAATTTGGTTGAGCTAAAACTAGTTGTAGCTTCCAAAAAAAGTCAGCAAATTGCAGACCAACCAAAAAGGTACTTTCATCCTCTAGCTTTTGAAGAAAACAACTTTTCCTCTGTGCAAATCTCACAGCCACTTCAGACCTGCTTTTTTCAGCTGTGAGGGGCAAAATTTCAACAAAATTACCCACCATGCCATCGACCCCTCGCTCTCCCTCCGCCCTCATTTTCCCTGTTGCGGGCGGCGGTATGCTCCCCTCAATCTGCACCAGCATAGTAGTAAAGAATGTAGAGTTGTAAATTATGACCTATGATTATGCTTGATTAAGGTGCTACAAGTCATTGACTTCCTCCTTGTCTTTTGTGGCAAAATCAGCCACCTAACTTTCTGTTAGCAACTCTTCAAATATGATTGTAATTTGGTTGTTTAATGAATGAAAGCTATGTTCCAAAAAAAAAGTCATTGACTTCCCGTGATTTTTTTTACCACTTAGTGTCCTCCCACATTCCCAATCTTCACAGTGAGCTTTGGTGTTCTGCTAGTGTTTTTTTCCCCCTTGAACACTCATTGTTTTACAGAAATCAATAGAAATGTCAATCCGTTTCAATTGCGAGCAAAGAAAGAAGAAAGAGAGGAGAAACAAAAATATTCTCCTTCCAATGCACTCCTAAGCTTCAATTGGGTTTTCGCTAGTTTAGCCATTTAAAAGTTTGAAGTCACTAGAAATTGAGCAGCAGATATGTTGTGACCGATGCGCCTCAGGTGGTCACATGGAAAAAAAAAGAACAAAATGCCTGTATAGAAACTTAATTTTATCAGTGGACTCACGCACTTCCTGAGCAGAGGTATCAAGACACAATCTATACGACATGTACTAGCCTACTAGGTGGATCCGACGGCCATATGCTTGCATTATTGCACAGGCAGTCAATAGCGTAGTGTCCTCTCTTCTGGCCTTAAGAAGGCAACAAGAGAGATAGGTGCAAGTTGTGCAAGTTTGATGGTTGGATTGGTTGAATACTGCATTTACTTGCTTGGTGCAAAAAATCTCATGGCCTTATATAAGGCGCGCGGCATTGCAGATGGCTGCACAATGGCAGTTCAATGGAAAAGATGGAGACTAGAGAAGGGTTATTTTAGCCAGCCATGAAGAATCAGAACTACGGAATAGTAGAGTTTCAATTATCCGAAGTCATGCAAGATAAACTGATACCCAGAGTTTCAATTATCTGAAGTGATGCATGATGGAGACTTGGTGTTGGTTACATAAGCTTGGGAGGCATCTGGAATTCAACGACAACTTTTCTTGAATGGTATGGAAGGAGCGGACTAGCAACCATGACCAATAAATAGTCGTCGACTGGTCGATCTATTTGTACTTGGTGTTTGCCTGAGAAATTTGGCTACCCTCTCCCTGGCATTGCCGAGGTTTTAGCATTGGTATAGACAGCCGAATGCAAATTGTGGCAGTTGAAATGTAGTACTAGCTCCCTCCATCCTTGACCATATGATCATTTAGGACAAACTATTAGTTCAAAAGTGACCTAAGCAGCTTGTCCTTAACGCTATATACTTAGGGACGGAGATAGTATATGTTTGAAGTTTGCTACTGCAATTAGGCAGGAGATAGAGATTGCATAGATAGGATCACATTGTACATATTATAATCTGCCTGCTTTTGAAAATGACAAATGGCACGAACAGAGGGGTTATTAAGCACTACCAAAATTTGCTCGAGCATCTTATCGAGAAAATAGTTTCTATGAAATCCCATTTACGCTGCTTTTTTCTAGACCAAGCCAAAATTCCATTTGTCGAGAAATAAATTGCTTGTCCAAATTGATTTCTAGCAATTTTGTCTAGGAAACAGGTTCTTCCAAACTGGTTTCTAGCATCTTGTCTAGAAAATAGTTCTATGTCAAATCCAATTTACACAACTTTTTTTCTTGTTCGAGCTAAAATTTCTTGTATCCAGAAAGTAGCGTGTACAAATTGATTTCTACAAATTTTGTCTAAGAAATGAGATTTTTGCTATCATTTTGTCTAGGAAATAGTTTTACCTTTCCTTACACCCATCCAAAATTCCTTATCTGCATCCAATCCAATGCACATATGCATCAACAGAAGTGCCCGTGATTACAGGAAAGCAAAAGCCAGCACCTAACCCACCAACAAATACATTTGGCATAGTAGAAGTTTTTCACCCTAAACCAAACTACATTGATACTGATTAGAATTAATCTGCCATCTGCGTTAGCTCATTATTTACAGTTGAAACGAAACCGAGGGTGCACATGAACAGTTAGCAATTTGGCATGAAAAGGAGATACTGAAATCGAAGCTCAGTCAGATCACTTCTGAAGTTCTGTTCTGTCAAACTTCTATTCTAGCATCCTCCAATGCAAGAACTTAAGAACCGACTAGTCACGCGCACGACTGGTGCAGCAGGTGGTATTCCACTTTTTCGCGTGGGTTGCTTCTATGTTGGTGAATTCCATGTTCCAGACGTCTCCCGTGTCTAATAAAGTAGTATCTTCCAAACTATTGGCATGCATGATATGACAAAGTAGTATGAGTCTTCCTAACTATATGAACTCGTGTTGTGCACAAGCACAAACTGCAGTCTCCCGTGCAACTTCATATAAACTCGTGCAGCTCGGAGCCGTCTAGGCGTCGTCTACCATACTCTGCTAACCTCGAACTCGAGAAGGCGAAATTTGTTCGAGACAAAGGATGAGTCCCGGCCTTTTTATATCACCCGATGCATACGGCCACACCTAGAGGTCGAATAGCATTCATGTGCTGTTATAAATTGTTGTGCTCTTCTTTGCCTGGGATCGTATTGCTCTCTCCTCTCCAGGTTTACCCTCGATTGGATTGCAGCCATGTAGAGGCATCGGGCGAAAGTCAGTCCCGGGCAGGGTTTTAAATCCCGGGAGAGAAAAAAATTCAGACCCTAACGGTAAACACGGAATTCCGGGAATTCCGGATTTTTAAATATTTTTTATTTTTATAATTTTTAAATTTATTTTTATTGGAAAATATTAAAAAATCAATTTCGCTCGGGAAATATTTTTCGGACCCTGCGAGAAAAAAAAATTTCCCTGGTCCCGGGAAGCCGGTGTTGACAATGACGGCGCAACGTAGCATCGTTTGCGGGACTTCCTGGTGAAAAGCCAATTCCGATCATGTCGGTGGGGTGGTGGCGGCGTCTTTGACGTCATTTCCTCCTTGGGCCTGGGGGCACCACCTAAGAGGTCTTTTTCGTATTGGCATCGCCATCCTTGTCTGTGTTGCTAGGCATATTGTGGGTGGCGCTGCTTTTTTCAGCGGGACTACGGAGAGGTCACATGTGGTTGTGGTGGAGATTCAATTCAGCATCAAGTTTCTAAGCAGACGAAAGATGTGAATGAGTTGGCGATGTATAAAACAACACAAGGTAGAAGCATGGACGAAGAACAATGAAGCTTAGTCTTCTTAGTTTTTTCTTAGTCTTAAGAGTTTTCTTTCTTTTGTATTTGAGCTCCTTTGTGGAGGATTAGAGTCTAAAAACTTTTTGTAACCTTTAGCTATATATCTCCACCATGTGGATATAGAGGTTGGATTTTATTCTTCATCTAAAAGATAAATTGACACTGCAGTCATTCAATCATCCCACCATCTCGTTCCAGTTCGCACATGGTTTGCAGAAGTAATCTTTTTTTTTAAAATACCACTGCACTTTTTATAACCCACTGCAATTCAGGAGTAATTCCTTTAAAACAAAGGATACGAGATAAAATAAGAGTAGAAAATACTGCAAGGCAAAAAATTGTCATGTCCTTTCAATTTATCCGAGCCTAGAGAATAATCAATTGTCTCTTTCGGTTAATATTTGGATTCCCCACCTTTTATACTACTTTTCTATGATCGTCATGTTCATCTAGCTTATCAGCCACCAGCTAGCATTACTTTTCTCTCAAAACAAATCAGTACAAATCACCAACCACCAGCCAACCAGTAGTATTTTTCTCTCAGAACAAATCAGCACTAACCTAGCGAACAGGCTGATTGTCAAGGCTCTCATATGCTATGTATCTATACTATAAAGAATGAGTTTTTTTAAAAACTTTTCTCACTTGAATTGGGCCCGACTTACTCCTCACGCTGAACCTACCGGTCAGGTAATTGGAGGACCGAAAAGGTGGAAGACTCATAAAAATGCAATTTAGAGTGTTTCTGTCAAAAAAACTAATTCTTTTCTCACCTAAGATCCTCCTTACCCACATTTGTACCTGCATCCTACCGAATCCGCCGCTACCGAACCGGACGGTCCCGTTTGGCTTCGGCCAGCGGCAGACGTGGCACGGGGCCCGCGCGGCCGTCCCGTCTGCAAGAGAGAGAGGCCGGCAGAGGAGGCTGGCAAGGCCGTCGATAGAGGATGGCTGTGGACGGCGGTGGAGGGAGAGGAGAAGGAGGCACCAGTGCGTGGGGCCTAGCAAGCGCAAGAGAAGGAGGTCGGCCTTGCCTGGCCGTGAGGGTGCCATCGTTGCTGCCCCACTCGACGGCGAAGATGAAGCAGGGGAGAGGGAGGGCCGAGCTGGCAGCGCGTCGGGGAGGGAGGTGCCCGCAGCAACGCGGGGAAGAGGGGCAGGTGAGAGAGTCCCCCAGTCACGGCTCGGGACGAAGCATGTCAACGAGGGCGCGCCACGGCCGAAATCGAGCGTGCGTCTGCCGCCATCGCGCCCGTCCACCGCCGCCGGAATCGAGATTGCGTCCGCCAGAGCTCGAGCTGCTGCTCCTCGATGGCACCACCACCACCAGCTGGTCCGCCCCTCCTCGGCCTCCCCTTCTCGACGCGTTGGAGCTCCGCCGCTCAAGTGCTTGCTGCGCACACGAAGTTTTCATTGTGCCGCTGTGGTCGAGCTTCAAGGCTGGCTCCAGCCTCACCGCCATTGGTCGCGCTCGATTTGGAGGGTGGGGTCAGCAGCCAGACGGAAGCAGAGGGGAGAGAGGAGCGGGCTCCGACCATGACGACGATTCAGCACCACCACATCAAGGTTTCGACCACTCCGCTCTGCTCCTTCACCGTCGGAAGTTGGAGATCGCCACGACGCGAGACGAAGGCGCAGCGGCCCTGCTCCGCCGCCGGGCCGCGGCCGCTGCGCTAGGAGAGTGAGGAGAGGCCCGCCGTCGGGGCTAGCCCCTGCTTCGGCCTTGGAGTGGGAGGGAGAGGCCGCCGGCTGCCCCTGGCTTGTTTGCACCGGCTGTGGAGAGGGAGAGGTAAAGGCCGCCGGCTGCTTGACGCCGCACCGCGCCGCACCGGCCTCTGGTGGCTCCCCACGCCGGAAAGGGGAGGCCTGAGAGAGAAGGGAGGGGAGAGGATGTAGTTCTCGTCAACCAATATAGAATGGGTGGGAAGTTAAATTTGAGTAGAAAATTTTGATGACTAGGATATTGTCGGTGTCCGGAATAGCACCGGCACCAACTAGTAATTTGCGCTGGGATCTGCTTTCTCGATGGGCGGTGCTAAGCTAAGGAGACGCGGGGTTTATCCTGGTTCCGGCCACGCGGCCGTACGTCCAGCAGGATGTGCTTGCGCACTGTATTAGCTTGCACCGGTGGTACCTGTAGAGGGGGGCTACAAGCAAGGCGGGAGAGGAGGAAATTCCCCCAAGTCCCTACTGAGATGATTGAGGCAAGTGCCAATATCTGAAACGTGGTGGTGCGCTGGTGCAAGAGTGAGAGTCCTCGTCGCGCAGGGGGCTCTGCCTCTCCCTTTTATAGGCCAAGGAAGGGCAGTTACAATGATGCAGCTCGGCAGCCGGCATAGTGGCTGTGTACTAACAGGTATGGCGTCGGCGGTCTTGTCTCCGCACGTCATGGTTCCTGGCGCGAGTTGGTAGCGCCCTCCGGCTTCCGCGGGCGGCGTGGTGGTCACTGTGGCCTGTCCTGCCTTGACTTCGAGGGCCTGCCCTAGCTGAATCGAGGGCCTAACCACCGGGGGAAGGACCAGAGTCGGTGGTGCGGGACCGCGACGCGTCACCGGCCTGTCCGCACAGTGCTGCACGACCGGTCGCACAGTGGCAGGAGTGGCGGCACAGTGCCGGGGATGGCCGCACAGCGTCCGGGATGGCCGCACGGCGCCGGAGTTGGCGGAGAAGACGCGGTGCACGCCGCTCGTACGGCGGTGTCAGCCGAAGCGCACGCCCGCTTACCGCCCGTACACAATTCGAGGGTGTCCCCATGCCCATTCGAGGGTCTCGCCGTGTGGGGAGGACGGGAGCAGGCGGCAAAGTGTCGTGGAATGACACCTGCATGTCCGCATAGGGTCTCGGTCTCGTCCGCCTGGGACCCTTCGAGGTCCGAGGTCTCGAGTTCCCCGTTCGAGGGGTCCTCGTCCATGGGCTCGACGCCCGTGGCCTTCGAGGGGCCGGCCCCCGAGGCCTTTCCGGAAGCTTCAGCGGGTTTGTCGAGGTTGACAAAGGGCTTGGTGAGGTCGCGGGCAAAAACGTTCGGGGGAACAGTGATCCGCCCCGACACAATCTTGGCCAGCTTGTCCGCCTCCTCGTTGTACTTGCGCGCGATGTGGTTGAGCTCGAAGCCAAAGAACTTGTCCTCGAGTTTGCGCACCGTTGCGCAGTACGCCTCCATCTTCTCGTTGTGGCAGCTCGCGTTCTTCATCACCTGGTCGATGACCAGCTGAGAATCTCCCCGGATGTTAAGGCACTTGATGCCGAACTCGATGCGATGCGCAGGCCGCTGAGGAGGGCCTCGTACTCCGCCATGTTGTTCGACGTGGGGAAGTGCAAGCGCACCAGGTACGCATGTGCTCTCCAAGGGGCGAAACAAAGAGCAGGCCCGCGCCTGCGCCCGTTTTCATTACCGAACCATCAAAGTACACGGTCCAGCACTCAGCTTGGATCTGAGGGGTGGGTAGCTGAATGTCGGTCCATTCAGCCACGAAATCCGCCAAGATCTGCGACTTTATCGCTTTTCGCGGTGCGTAGGTAGTGCTTCACCCATGAGCTCCACGGACCACTTAGCTATTCTGCCCGAGACATCTTGGTTGTGGACAATCTCCCCCAGAGGGAAAGAAGATACCACGGTAACGGGATGGGCCTCGAAGTAGTGCCGCAGCTTGCGCCGCGCGAGCACCACCGCGTAGAGCAGCTTCTGGATCTGAGGGTAACGCGTCTTGGTTTCTGACAACACTTCGCTGATGTAGTAGACCGGCCTCTGGACAGGCAGGGAGTGGCCCTCCTCTGTTCTCTCTACTACGATGACTGCGCTGACCACCTGGCTCGTCGCGGCGACGTAGAGATAGAGGGGTTCGCCTTCCTGAGGCGGCATCAGTATCGGAGCGTGGCCGAGCGTTGCCTTTAGCTTGTCGAGTGCCTCCTGGGCCTCGGTGGTCCAAGAGAAGCGCTCGCTCTTTCGCAGAAGTCTGTACAGGGGTAAATCCTTCTCACCGAGACGTGAGATGAAGTGACTCAGAGCTGCGAGGCAGCCCAGGACCCTTTGTACTCCCTTCAGATCGTGTATCGGCCCCATCCGCTCAAGGGCCGACACCTTCTCCGGGTTGGGTTCTATGCCTCGCTGGGAGACAATATAACCCAAGAGCATGCCACGCGGCACCCCGAAGACACATTTTTCAGGGTTCAGCTTAACCCCGTTTGCCCGTAGGCAATCGAACGCAATGCACAAATCATTCACCAAGTTGTCCGCCTTCCTGGATTTTACTACGATGTCGTCGACGTATGCCTCAACGGTCCACCCGATGTGATCCCCGAAGACATGGAGCATACATCGCTGGTACGTCGCTCCGGCGTTTCGGAGACCGAATGGCATCATCACATAGCAAAACATACCAAACAGCGTGATAAAGGAGGTCGCGAGCTGGTCGGACTCCTTCATCTTGATTTGGTGGTAACCGGAATACGCATCAAGGAAGCATAACAACTCACACCCCGCGGTGGAATCAACTATTTGATCAATCTGTGGTAAAGGAAAAGGAACCTTGGGACATGCTTTATTTAAGCCGGTGTAATCTATGCACATCCGCCACTTTCCATTCTTCTTCTTAACTAGTACAGGATTAGCTAGCCACACTGGATGGAATACCTCCTTGATGAATCCGACCTCCAAGAGCTTGCGCAGCTCCTCTTCGATCGCCCGGCGTTTCTCTTCGTCAAATCGTCGCAGACGCTGAGCTACCGGCTTGGAGTTGGGCAGGATATCAAGTGAGTGCTCGGCGACCTCCCTCGGAATGCCCGGCATGTCCGCGGGGCTCCACGCAAAGATGTCAGTGTTGGAGCAGAGAAAGTCGACGAGCACCACTTCCTATATTCGGGTCGAGGGTGGAGCTGACCCTCAGCACCTTGCCCTCGGGGGCACTAGGGTCGAGGGGTACAGCCTTGGTGTGCTCCGCGACCTCGAAGCTGCCAGCGTGCTTGTTGGTGGAGTCGAGGGCCTCGTTGGCCAGCTTCTCCAGATCCGCCACGAGGGCCTCGTCATGCGCAAGCGCCTCGGCGCGCTCGACGCACTCGACGTCACACTCGAACACGTGCTCGAACAACGGGCCCACCGTGATGACACCTTTGGGCCCCTGCATCTTGAGCTTCAGGTAAGTGTAGTTCGGGACCTCCATGAACTTGGCGTAGCAGGGCCAGCCAAGGATGCCGTGGTACGCTCCCCGAAACCCCACCACCTCGAAGGTGAGGACCTCCTTGCGGAAGTTGCTCAGTGTGCCGAAGCAGACAGGCAGGTCGATCTGCCCGAGAGGATGAACTCGCTTGCCCGGCGCAATGTCGTGGAACGGCGACTTGCTGGGCCGCAGCTTGTCCAACCCAATCCCCATGAGCTCCAAGGTGGAGGAGTAAATGATGTTGAGGCTGCTGCCTCCATCCATCAACACCTTGGAGAACCGTGTGTTGCCGATGATGGGGTCGACAACAAGCGGGTACTGTCCCAGATTGGGGATGTGATCCGGGTGGTCTTCACGGCCAAAGGAGATCGTCTCCTCCGACCAGTCGAGGTACGATGGCACGGCCGGGTGAACGGAGTAGACCTCTCGACGTTCACGCCTGCACTGCCGCGACGTCATATCGACGGTGGGCCCCCTGAAGATGAAGAACACGTTCTCCACCTTCGAGAAGCCATCCTTGTCCCCGTCGCCCGTGTCCTCCTGGCGTTGTCCTCCTTCGCGGCGACGCGGCTGTAGTACTTCTTGAGCATGTCGCACTGCTCGAGGGTGTGAGTGACAGGGGTCTTGTGGTACGGGCAGGGCTTCTACAGCATGTCGTCGAACACTCCGCCTCGAGAGGGGCCTCGAGCCCCCTTGTTGGCAGCATCGACCGCATTGACCTCTTCGGGGCGCTCGTCTTGTTCCATGGGCTTCTTGCCCTGGTTCTTCTTGCCCTTCTTGCCCTGCTTCTGCTTCTTCGAGGGCTCCTTGGGCTTGCTGCCCTCCGCGGGCGCATCCTCGGCCCGCTTGCCCTTCTTGCCGTCAAAGATCGCCCCCACTGCCTCCTCCCCGGAAGCGTAGCTGGTGGCGATGTCGAACAGCTCGTTGATACTGGTGGGAGGGTTCCGCCCCAACTCGCGCACGAGGTCCCGGCAAGTCGTGCCCTCCAAGAAGGCGTGCACGACCTCGGACTCACCGACGCTCGGAAGCTCGGTGCAGCGCTTGGAGAAGCGGCGGATGAAATCCCTCAAGGACTCACCAGCCTTCTGGGAGCAGCCTCGGAGGTCCCAGGAATTCCCAGGGTGCACGTACGTGCCCTGGAAGTTGCCCACGAACGTCCTGATCAGGTCGTCCCAGTCGTGGATCTGGCTCGCGGGCAAGTGCTCGAGCCACGTCCGCGCAGAGTCTGCCAGGTGCAGCGGCAAGTTGCGAATGATCATGGCATCGTCTGTGGTGCCGCCCAGCTGGCACGCCAGGCGGTAGTCGTTGAGCCACACCCGAGGGTCTGTCTCCCCCGAGTACTTGTTCACGGTGGTTGGCTGGCGGAAGCGCGGGGGAATCGAGGCCGTGCGGATCGCTCGGCCGAACACACGCGTGCCTGGCGGCTCCGGCGACGGGCTCTTGTCCTCCCGGCTGTCGTATCGTCCCCCACATCGGGGGTTGTAGCCGTGCGACGGAGTGGCATCCTGCTTCTTCTTGTTCAGGATGTTGCGAGCGTCGCCGTCGTTGGCCGCGCCGCGCGTATCCCGAATCCGTTACTTGGCAGGGGTCCTCTGGTTGCCTTCGTGGACGGTAGGTGCTCGGTGCGGAGTGTGGACCGATGCCTCCTGGTCCCTGCCGCCCCCACCAGCCTTTGTGACAGACTGATGACGCATGCGGGACGTGGAGCTTTCAGCTTGTTGCACCGCAGCCTGCTCGATGAGGGCCTGCGCCTCGCGGCGCAGGTTACGTCTCTCGGGTGTCGATGGCTCGGGCATGGCCCGAATCAAAGTCGCCGCAGCCACGAGCTTCTGGCTGGCCCTTGCCAGGTTTGGCATCTCGTCTACGGCAGCGTCGGCGTTGATGCGCTCGCGGGCCACGCGTCCCGCAGCGCGCGCCCCCGGTGTCGAGGGGCCGGCCCTGTCTCTTTCGAGCGTGGCCTTCAGCTGCCGCAGCTGCTCGCGCTCTGCGTTCAGCTTTGCTTCCAGCTCACGAAGCTGGGCCATCTGCGCGGCACGAGCCGCGTCAGGTGGCGGTGATGTCGCCCCCACCGGTAGGGTTACTACCACGTTGTTGCGGACCGCTGCATCGCCCACTCCGCCTCCCTCGTCTTCGCCTTCGCCGCCGACGACGACGAAGCATTCGCGAGTGGGATCATAATCCCCCTCGCTGGAGTCATCGGAGCAGGTGAGGCAGTAGTCTGCCGCGGCCTAGAACCGCCTGAAAGCGTCGGGGTCCCGTAGTCCGGAGTAGTCCCACTCTGGCACCCCACGCCCGTATCCGTACTCCTCGCCGTCGGTGTCGCGGTAGGATTCATCGGGCGAGGTGGCGATGAGGTTCCGGATGGACATGAAGTGGTGGTCCGGAAGGTCCTCGTACGCAGCCAGGTTGGTGTCGGCCGACGAAGAATACGCCATGGCGGTGCTGCACATTCCGTGGGGGAATCGTGGCTGCGCAGCCGCGACCCCCTCCGCGGGGTGCGCCATGGAGTTCGCCAGTGGAGGTGCGTCGCCTTGCTCTGCTCCGACAGGTGGGAGCTCGCCGGCTTCAACCCCCTGGGGGGAGCCAGCGCCCGCCGCTTGGCGCCGTGCCGTGCGCGCTCGCCGTGAGCGCTTCCCCGAACGCTTGCAGCATCGGGTGGTGGTGGAAACACTGCTGGCATTGGGGCAGCCGCCGTTCCGGGCAGCGCCGCCTTGAGCGCGTCCCTGTTGAGGATGCGCATGTGGTAGCCGTTACCAGTCGCCTGGTAGTGGATGCTCCCAAACCAGATCTCGAATCGGGCCGGGAACGAGTCGGATTGCCCCCAGGCGGGCCTCTCCGATGTGTGCTCGGTGACAGTCACCATCGAGAAAGCAGGTGGATGATCACAGCGCTTCCCCTACCTGGCGCGCCAACTGTCGGTGTCCGGATTAGCACCGGCACCAACTAGTAATTTGCGCTGGGATCTGCTTCTCGATGGGCGGTGCTAAGCTAAGGAGACGCAGGGTTTATCCTGCTTCCGGCCACGCGGCCGTACGTCCAGCAGAATGTGCTTGCGCACTGTATTAGCTTGCACCGGTGGTGTTTGTTGAGGGGGGCTACAAGCAAGGCGGGAGAGGAGCAAATTCCCCCAAGTCCCTACTGAGATGATTGAGGCAAGTGCCAATATCTGGAACGTGGTGGTGCGCTGGTGCGAGAGTGAGAGTCGTCGTCGCGCAGGGGGCTCTGCCTCTCCCTTTTATAGGCCAAGGAAGGGCGGTTACAATGATGCTGCTCGGCAGCCGGCATAGTGGCTGTGTACTAACAGGTATGGCACCGGCAGTCTTGTCCCCGCACGTCATGGTTCCTGGCGCGAGTTGGTAGCGCCCTCCGGCTCCCGCGGGCGGTGTGGTGGTCACTGCGGCCTGTCCTGTCTTGACTTCGAGGGCCTGCCCTGGCTGAATCGAGGGCCTAACCGCCGGGGGAAGGACCGGAGTCGGTGGTGCGGGACCGCGGTGCGTCACCGGCCTGTCCGCACAGTGCTGCACGACCTGTCGCACAGTGGCAGGAGTGGCGGCACAGTGCCGGGGATGGCCGCACAGCGTCCGGGATGGCCGCGTGGCGCCGGAGTTGGCGGAGAAGACGCGGTGCACACCGCTCGTACGGCGGTGTCAGCCGAAGCGCACGCCCGCTTACCGCCCGTACACATTTTGAGGGTGTCCCCATGCCCATTCGAGGGTCTCGCCGTGTGGGGAGGACGGGAGCAGGCGGCACAGTGTCGTGGAATGACACCTGCATGTCCGCATAGGGCCGCGCTGCGCCTGCACAGGGCCAGGGATGGCTGCACAGTGGCGGGTTAGGCCGCACTGTGGCAGTGTCAGGCGCTCTGACTGTGTCAGTCGCGCGGCGTGGGGGGAGATTCACCCTTGACTTTGGCGTCCCGCCGTGGGACCGGGCATTAAATGCCGCTGTCGGGTGGAGCGGAGACGGCTGCCCGCTCGAGGGGGGCCGAACCCCTCGAGCGAGGCGGAAACCCGCTCGAGGGGCCGGAGCCCCCGAGCGAGGCGGAAATCCGCTCGAGGGGCCGGAGCCCTCGAGCGAGGCGGTCAAGCGGGCCTTCTTGGTGTAGGCCGCCGCTGGGCCGTAGCAGACCGTGGGCCCGCGATGTCCCGTGACCGGGGTCTGGGGAATAGCCCTTGAGCAGTTTGCGTTTAACGAGGGTGATCATCCCCTTAGTTAGGGGGACCCCTAATGACCGTCCCCAACAGATATATAGTAGTATGTGATATAAACGCCGGGTGCGGAACAAATGCATATAAAGAAAAGAACTTCGGTAATCAAGACGAAATATTTTGTTTAAAGGAACAAAATATAGTACGACGAGTGCGAACAGTCTCGGGATCCTACTAGCTCCTGTCCAAATTATGCTTTCTTTAGTTAGTGCACATCTACGAATAATTGCACTAATTGATTATGTAGTTTTTATGTGAGAAAAAAATGGTTGGTGGGTGGGTTTTCATGTGTTGAGAGTGGTTTTAATTCAAACTTCGGAATGCATTTTTTTAAAAGTAAACAAATTGGAAAACAACAAAAGAAAGAGCTGTCACCTCTAACAAGTTCATGTTTGTCTGATAATGTAATTTACCTTGTCCAAACATATTTGTTGTTGCTCAATCACTTCAATATTAGCCTCCAAATCTGATTGGAACATGAACAGACACAGTTGTCGGGGACAGCCGTAGGGATCCCCTAAAAAACCGGGGGAAACCCATTCACTTTCGCAAAAACTAAAACACAAACGAATTCACAAACCTAAAACACGCTCAAGATAGTCACGGCTCAGCGGCCGGGCCCACAGCCCTGGTGGCCCCAGCGGCCCACCAGAGCAGTCGGCCCAGCCACCCCCGGGCGAAACTCCGCTTCGCTCGAGGGGCGCAGCGCCACGCTAACGAGACCCCGCCTCGCTCGAGGGTCGGTCGCCCCACCCCTCGGGTGAGACTCCGCCTCGCTCGAGGGTCGGTCGCCCCCTCGAAGGGGATTCCGCCTCGCTCGAGGCCCTCACGGGCTCGCCGCCCCCGCACCTGCTCCCCCGACAGGGGCGTTCAGTGTTCTAACACTTGCAGGCGCCCGGGTCAAAGACGAATCCGCGCCATGCCGTCCCTCTGACACGCCCGGGAATCATATCCCGGCGCTGTTCTGCCAACTCTCCCGATGAGGCCATCCCCACCACTGTGCGGCAAGGCCAGTGTCAGCTCCGCGACACTGCGCCACCCACTCTCGTACGGCCAACGCGCCGCACCCTCGAAAGAGGACGGCAGAACCCTCGAAACGGGGACGGACGCCTGCTCCGCGCCACACCATGACGCCGGACCAGTGAGGCGCGTCACCTCCGTCACCGTCGGTCCTGCGCGGCCATCCCCGCCATCACGACGCCATCCCGGGCACTGCTGCGCCATCCCTGACGCTGTGGGAATGCGGGGCGACAAGACACCACCACGACCGCGGCTGTGCCCCTTGCGACCTCCCGTCAGCCGCACCCTCGAGTCAGCGTACGGACGACGACCACACGGAAAGTTCCTACGCCGCCACCCTCGAAGCCGCTCCTGGACGGATACAGGGCACGCCACGACGCTCCGCCAGAAGCAAGATTCGCCAGGACGGCCGTCCACTCCGTTGCACTGTCCGCCATGCCATCACACGTAGCTAGAACAGTGCGGCACGCCTGTAAACTGCCTCCTCCTTGGCCTATAAAAGGAGGGGCAGTCCCCTGGCCGCAGGGGGACGCGAGAAAAACGAAAAAGAGCACTGACTTACACGCCTTCCGCCTTCACCACGATATTGGCACTCGCCTCAATCATAACCTCAGGGACCCGGAGGCCCGGCCTCCTCTCCCGCCCCGCTTGTAGCTCCCCTCTGCGAGCACCACGGTGCAACGCAATATAGTGCCTCGAGCACACCACTGCTGGACGTACGGCCCCGGCCGGAACCAGGATAAACTTGTGTCCCCTGTGTTGTCGTTGGCACCGACCATCGAGAAGCTGATCACAGCGTAATTTACTAGTTAGTGTCGGGACTACTTTCCGCACCGACAACAGTAACTTCTCAATTTGTGCTTTCAAAAAACTTCTGGATTTTAGATTGTTAAAAACTTGTTGATTTTAAAATTTTGAGTACTCAAGACCTCTCCCTTCATGGGATTGAGTGTTGACTCAGAGCTCGGATAGAGCCAGTCGTTTAGGTCGTCTTGGATATGAGTAGTTCTTGTTGGAGTTTTTAGTTCGGGTTGTGATTAGCTGGTGTGCCAGTTCGTGTTCATTTGGTGTCTGTTCCATTTGGATTGTAACCGAAATTGTATCAAATTCCTGTCTATCTTAATATAATGGTACATTGCACACGTATTCGAGAAAAAAATTGAGTACTGAAATATTTGATAGATACGTGAGTGTCGCACGTGCATCATTACTAGTATAAAAGACGATTCAATGTTTAGTTTATTTTTCTATATCTATATTACTTCTCCCTGCTGTTCGCAGCCGTTCTAGTCCACAAAACTTTTGATCATGTTTGGCCATTAATACGATCATCTCAAACTACAACTACTCAAATACGCTGATCGACAACATATTGACTTCACTGTGAGGATCCTGTTGGTGCTGGACAATGGAAAAGTTATTGAGCAGTAGCTAGGTAGTATTTCTTGACTTTAAAAGGCCAGAAGCCACAATGCTGACTACTCCCATACTACTTGTCATTCTGACTTTTTTAAATATATCACTTTTATTATGTATCTAGACATAATATATATCTAGATGCATAACAAAAGAAATATATTTAGAAAAGCTGTCAGAATGACAAGTAATATAAAACAGAGGGAGTACATGGGAACACAATGAGAAGCTGGGGCTATATATATCTCACCGTCACCATTATATATTCACAGGCTAAGGCAGCTTGTGCCTTCTCAAACTGTAGTCCATTGCTGCTGCTGCTCCTCCTAGCGATGGGAGGTGTTGGGAACTGAAACAATTATCCCAGATGAGATAGCGGTATGTCGTGTTACATTTACATCGGTCAACAGGGTATCTCGTGTGATCGCTAAGCTTCAGCAGAGGTCGAGATGCATTGGTCGGGCTTTCAGAATGGATGGACCCCCGTGGCAGATGTCAGGGGCTGATTGAGCCTTACTGCTCTGTTGATGGCCACAAAAATAGGCATAGGGATTAGGGAAATCAGCTGTGTTTTAAATTTGAGATTTGTTTCGATATCGATTGGTACCTTGTATTAAGATTTTTTTCACCAGCTGGAAAAGAATTACATGCTGTGTTGTGCTGGTAGAAGATTCCAGCGCAAGAAGAAGGCTGTTGTGTCCACAACTAATTAGTTTGAGGATAGATAACATTTGCTTCAGTTTGTTAGGGTCGTCTGAGAGTTAGAGAGTTAGTTGTGCTTGTGGGTCTTTATAGATTGTAAAGAGGCTGCGCCTCACGTTTTTAGGCAGAAAGATAATCTCCTCTAGTGCTCAGAGCCTCCTAGTGAGGGCGAGCAGGGTTGGTTATCAATCTGCTATCCCTATTAGTGAGATTCAATCTAATAAGTCATATCATCTTGGTATCAGTCTAGGGTTCTTCCTTGGCAGTTCGGCACGTTGCTGCAGAGCAACCCGCTGGGCGAACTCACCCGCCTACACCACACCGCCACCATCGAGGAGTAAGCGCTTCCTCATCTTCCTGGCGCGCTGCGACGACGTCTCCGAATCGCAGCAGATCGCGATTTTCACGACGGGCTTGCAGGAACCGGTTCGCACCGATGTCGAGTTGCAGAAACCTGGCTCCTTGGACGACGTGATGGCCCTCGCGCGGGCGAGCGCCGCCAGGCAGCACCTCCAACATCCGCCGCCAGTGCCTCACAGTGCACAATGCCTCCGCCCGTGAAGGCTCCGTCCGTCGCCGGTGCCCCGAGAGCTATTCCAACAACTCTCGGCGTACCGGTGAAGCCGCCGCACTCGGACGGGCGTTTCAAGTGTCTGTCCCCTGAGGAGATGGCACAGAGGCGCGTCAACGGCATGTGTTTCAATTATCTTGAGAAATTCTCACGAGAACATGCCAAGCAGTGCACTAGTAGAGGCATCTTCTACCTGGCACTGGATAACACCGAGTCAGAGGACGAATTGAAGATTTCCACGGCGGCCATCACCAGTATACAGACGAGCTCCACTCTTCAACTAGCCGCCACCGCCCACGACACTGCTGTTGTCGCCCTGATCGACTCAGGTTCGATACACTCGGTCATCGACGAAGCCTGGGCCTCTCACCAAAGCCCCGCCTGGCCTTACCATCGGCGTGGTCAATGGCGACCGCATCGCATCTGCTCATCGGCCAGGAAGAGTTCCGGGTCGACCTCTTCGTCATCAAGCTGGGTGTCTTCGACATCGTCCTGGGGTGCGACTGGCTTCGCGCCCTCGTCCCGATTCTCTGGGACTTCAACTCCCTCACCATGACGTTCTGGCAGCGGGATCACCTCGTTCGGTGGTGCGGGATACAATCCAAGCCCATTCCACATCTCGCTGCAGCCGTCGTGCACGACCTCCTCGCCACCCTTCTGGAGCAGTTCGCGGATTTGTTTGCCGATCCACAGGGCCTTCCTTCGGCACAGACCTCCAACCATCGCATTCACCTGCTGCCAAAAACACCGTCGGTGGTCGTGAGACCGTACCGCTACACCCATCTGTTGAAGGATGAAATTAAAGCTCAGTGACAAGCAATGCTGGCGCAAGAGATCATCCACCCCAGCACGTCGGCTTTCTCTTCCTCGGTGCTCTTGGTATGCAAATGTGACGCTCGTGGTGCTTCTGTGTGGATTATCGTGCACTGAACAGTAAAACGGTGCACGACAAGTTCCCCATCCCTATTGTCGAGGAATTATTGGATGAGCTCAAGGGTGCGGTGTTCTTAACCAAGCTGGACTTGTGGAGTGGCTATCATCAAGTCCGGATGCACCCCGACGACATCGTGAAGACGACGTTTCGAATGCACCACAGGCACGTTGAGTTTCTAGTGATGGTGTTTGGCCTCACCAATGCTCCGTCCACCATCCATGCCTTAATGAACACGGTGCTGCAGCCATTTCTTCGTTGGTGCGTCCTTGTTTTCTTTGATGATATACTAATTTTCAGCAAAACTTGGGCGGAGCACCTCCAACACGTCTGCAGTGTCTTCTTAGCACTCTGACAGCACAGGCTCATTATGAAGCGGTCCAAGTGCTCCTTTTGGGGAGCAATGCATCCACTACCTCGGGCATGTCATCTCCGAGGGCGTCGTGGCCATGCATACAGAGAAGATCAGCACAGTGGTAGTGTGTCCCCTGCCCCACTCTATCAAGGTGCTCTGTGGTTTCCTTGCTCACCGGGTACTATCACTGGTTCATCCACAACTATGGCGTCATCGCAGCGCCACTAACAACCATCCTCAAGCGGGAGGCCTTCCGGTTAACCGACGAGGCGACCGTGGCATTCGAAACCCTCAAGGGGCCCCTCACGTCATCACCGGTCCTCCAACTGCCAGACTTCGACAAGCTATTCATCGTCGACTGCAACGCCTCCAGCAATGGTTTCGGCGCAGTGCTCCACCAGGGTGCGCGACTGATTGCATTGTTCAATCGCTCGATCACCCCGCAGCATGCCAAGCTCGTCGTGTATGAGCATTAGTTGATTGGCCTTGTTCAATCTGTACGGCACTAGCGACCGTACCTCTGAACATAGGAATTCATCATCTGTACTGACCATTGTAGCCTCAAACACCTACTTGATCAACGCCTCTCCACCATACCACAGCACACTTGGGTCAGCAAGCTGTTCGGCTACAGTTTTCAAGTGGAGTACAAGCCAGGCAAGATGAATCTGGCAACGGATGCTCTGTCCAGGCGTGATGAGCACGAGCTGAGCACTTTGGTTCATGCAATTTCAAGGCCAGAATTTGCGCTATTCGAGGAGTTCAAGCAGGAGTCCCTGTCCCTCCTAGAGGTACTGACCAAGAAGCAGGAAATTATAGCAGGCACTTGAGAACCTGTGTGGTCCGAGGACCGGTGGATGGTCGCTCCTTAGTGATGAGTGATTGACAACGTGGTGTGGACTGATTCTTGGCATAGTATTGCAGATGCAGGTTGCAGCTTGATTCGTGTGGTGCAGGTGAAGAGCAAGCGCGAAAGGTCTATGTTTGTGTGACCTCCGAGGTGTGGAGAGACAAGTAGGCTTCGTTCGAGGGACCCGGTGGCCGACGGGATCAAGTGCGGGCCACATGCTGGCAAGAAGAGCAAGATGAGGTCGGGAACATCCGGTGCAAGGTAGCAGCTAACAACTAATGCTTGCATGCGGGGTTTGTTGGTTTGGACACAAAACCAACACCGAGACGGGACGACCGTGGCGACCAAGTCATGAGTGGGATTAGCGTGGAGGCTACACCAAGTCTACGGGGTTTGTAGTGGTTTGACCACAAAACCACTAGGTTACTTGGCTGAGCCACAAAGCCAAGGCCGAAGACACAACAGGACTTGACGGCCAGCCCAGGTCGGTCTGACCGACTGGCCATGGCGGTCTGACGGGGGGCGGTTTGACCGCCCAGGAGGGGCGATCTGACCGCAGTGGCCGTGGTTCGTCAGGAAGTTTCGAAGTAGAGGACACGCGGCGTGATCGCAAGGCTTGCGTGGAGTTGAAGCGGGCTTGCGGTCGACGAGCATCCGTCCGATGGAGATCCGATCAAATTACCAAATTTGCCCTCCGGGGGCGTGTATCTTACTATTAAGTAGTAGGGGTAGTTTGGTCATTCGGCGCCCTCCATATATACTCACTCGAGTGGGAGATGGCAACCAACTCTTGGAATCCTAGTTCATTTGCTCTTTGGTTTTTTCTCTTAGTTTTCCCATAGGCTAGCATGAGAGCGTCATGGTTCATCTAGAGAGAGGGAAAGATGTTCGGACGGCTTGCTAGACCTTGTATGAACCCTTCATGGCATGTATAGAAGATTCGGTGTGGTTCATCTTGTGTTCCTTTGTCTCCTGGTGTTTTTCTTTTTGGTGAAATTTGTGGTGAGTTGTTGGAGGTGTTTCTTGGTGGGTTTCTTCTTGGGTATCACACATGAGGATCTTATGCCTCTTTTCTTAGTGATTTTGCCCCAGCAAACCCTTGGGAAAGCCTTCGATTTTGGTGGTTTTCGTGGTTCTTCGAGTTCATGACATAGAGTCCTTTGATTTGCGATTCCCTTTGATTGAGAGCATTTTAGTGGATATCCTTTGGCAGGGAGGTCGTCCAGGAGGTGACCCAGCTATCTCTGGAGTTTCGCTGCAATCCGTAGGGTGAATCGGGAGATCGGTTGATGGGAAGTTGAGGGTTGACCCGCGGCCAGGTCTCTGGAGGTAGGCGGTCTAACCGTGTGGGGAGGGCAGTCTGACCGTCTTGGGGTTTCGCCAAGGGAAGTTTTGATTTTCTGGGGTTTTCTTCTGAGAGCTTGTTCGCCTTGATCAGAGGATTCTCCAGGTGAAGTCTTGGGTCGTTTTGGGGTCGTGAGCTTCGTTTGGTGGTCGCGGAGATCTCCCAGACAGAGGCGGTCTAACCGCCCCCTCTATGCGGTCTGACCGCCCCAGCCGGGCAGATCTGCCTTGTGTTGTTTCCGTTGTGGTTTGTGCGTAGTAGCTTTGGTTGGAAGTGTGGTTTGTTCCTAAGATCAGTAGCACTCCAGTAGCTACATGGTCTTGGCAAACTTGAGGATTTTGTGGAGGAAGTGATTTGGGGATTTCGGTCGTGTTCATCTCGCTAGAGGAAGTCATCTCTTTCGAGAAGAATTTTTATTGGCTCCCATTCACTCTCCCCCTCTCTGGTCGCCCAATCCGGTCCTTCAGCACTGCAGGCGAGGGGTGGACAGATGTAGATGGTTTCGTCCTCAGGGCAAGATTTTTGTTCCAAACTCTTCCGTTCTCTGGTCGTCGCTGCTGGAACATGCTCATGGCACAGGCCATGAAGGAGTGCAGAAAAATCTCGCCTGACTTCGTGCTGCGTTCTACAACCCAAGGGCTACCAAGCATGTCCGCGAACACATCAAAGGCTGTCTTGTTTGCCAGCGGAACAAGACTGAACACTTGCACCAAGGGGTCTGCTTCAGCCACTCGACGTTCCATCAATGGTGTGGAGTGATATTTCCATGGATTTTGTTGAGGATTTTCCACATGTTGGTGGCAAGTCTGTGGTGATGACGGTCGTCGATCATTTCTCCAAGATGGCTCACTTTGTGCCATTGGGCCACTCCTACACAGCACTTACAGTGTGCATTTCGGCCTCATACTGATGGACAGTCCGAGGTGGCGAACAAGGTTCTTGGGGTGTATCTGCGCCGCTTGGCTGGTGACCGTCCTCGTAGCTGGCTGCGCTGGTTGCCATGGGCGGAATTCTGTTTCAACACCTCCTTCCTGTCAGCTCTGCGGGCCATGCCCTTCTAGGTGGTTTATGGATGGGAACCACCAACTTTGGCAACATATCAGCCAGGCTTGGCCTGTGTCGTGGCAGTGGATAAGCATCTGCAACACCGCGACACATTTCTGTCAGAAATCCGGGAGCGGTTATTGCAAGCACAAGATTATATGAAGAACGTCCATGACAAGTAGCATCGTGAGGTTCAGTTTCAGGTGGATGACTAGGTGTGGCTTCGTCTCCATCAGCGATCTGCAGCTGGAATAACTGATGGGTCCAAGGGCAAACTTGCACCTCACTTCTACATGCCATTCCAGGTGGTTGAACGGATTGGGTTTGTTGCTTATCTCCTTCGTCTTCCACCAAAGGCTCGTATTCATGATGTGTTCCACGTCGTATTTTTGAAGAAGCGCCATGGAGACCCTCCTTCGTCTGTGACAACTCTGCCTTCAATTGTTCATGGCAGAGCACTACCTGTCTCGACCAAGGTTCTGCAGGCAAAGCCGAATCGGGATTCATGGGATATTCTGGTGCAGTGGGATGGTCGGGATGCTGCTGAAGCCACTTGGGAAATCTTGCAGGATTTCAAGGAGAAATACCCAGAATTTAAGCTAGAGGATGAGCTTTTTGGCCAGGAGGGGGGAAGTGTTGTGGACACATTCTTTGGTGGAAGATTCCAGCGGAAGAAGAAGGTTGTTGTGTCCACAAATGATTAGTTTCAGGATAGATAAGATTTGCTTCAGTTGGTTAGGGTCGGCTGAGAGTTAGGGAGTTAGTTGTGCTTGTGGGTCTTTATAAATTGTAAAGAGGTTGTGCCTCAGGTCTTTAGGCAGAAAGATAATCCCCTCTAGTGCTCAGAGCCTCCTAGGAAGGAAGGGCAGGGTTGGTTATCAATATCCCTGTTAGTGAGATTCAATCTAATAAGCCATATCATATTGACATATTGTAGACAATATTCGGGTGATACACTTTCTCATAATCAATAAAGAAAGTATTTTCCAGTAGCAGATACCTTAGACCAGTCTCAATGGGTTTCATGAGAATTTTATGGACATTAACTTCGGTGCTACATCATCAAATTTGATGATTTAGCAGGATAATTATGATAAGAGAGGAAGAGATAGTTTCATCGGATGAGATAGAATTTCGTTCCTATTACACCCATCAGGTTCAGCTACCAAATTCCAGTCTTAATAATTGTGTAATGGAACCGTGACTGAGGTTGGCCTCAATCTGCACTAACATAGTAATAAAGAATGTAGGATTCTAAAGTATGACTTATGATGGCACTTCCAATCCAGACTTTACTCATAGAGTCTATACGTGAAAGACTCTAACACAAGAAACTATGGTCTCCAATACAGATTTTTATCATAGAGTCTATCTAATATTCATCTCGGATCTTCTGCTCCCGTTTTATTAAATAAGCGGACATGTCGAGCATGCGGGCAGCCACACGAGATCCGCACAGATTTCGTTTTGCGCGTAGACTTGGTGTCTAACTTAGACTTGGTTTCTTAGTTTTCACCTCTCTCATCATTAAATTACTTACCACATCAACAAATTGCCTATGTGACAGTGTGATTATGCTTAATTAAAGTGCTACACGTCATTGACTTTCCCTGATTTTTTTGGTCCTCCCACATTCCCAATCTTCGAAGTGAGTGTTGATTTTTTGCTAGTGTTTTTTTTTTCTTGAACACTCATTGTGTTACAGAAATCAATAGAAATGCCAATCCATTTAATGTCGCGAGCAAATAAAGAAGATAGAGAGGAAATTAAAAAAAATCCCCTTCCAATGCCCTCCTAAGCTTCAATTGAGTTTTCACTAATTTAGCCATTTTGGAAGTTTAAAGTCACTAGAAATCAAGCAGCAGATATACTGTGTGACCAATGCACCTCAGGTGGTCACATAAAAAAGAACAAGATGCCTGCACAGAAACTTAATTTTATCAGTGGACACTTATGCACTTTCTGAGCAGGGGTATCAAGAGACAATCTATACGACATGTACTAGGCGGTTGAATTATATTGCGCAGGCAGTCAATAACATAGTGTCCTCTTCTGGCCTTAGGCGTTAAGAAGGCAACAAGAGAGATCGCTGCAAGTTGTGCAAGTTTGATTGTTGGATTGGTTGAATACTGTATTACTTGCTCGGCGCAAATTAAAAATCTCATGGCCTTATAAAAGGCGTGCGGCACTGCAGATGGCCGCACAATGGTAATTCAATGGAAACGATGGAGACTAGAGAAAGGTTAATTTAGCCAGCCATGAAGAATCGGAACTACGGAATAGTAGAGTTTCAATTATCAAGTCACGCATGATAAATTGATACCCAGAGCTCAAGTATATCCATGATTTGGTGATGGTTACATAAGCTTGGGAGGCATCTGGAATTCCGAAACAACTTTTCTTGAATACCAAAGAAGGAGCAGGCTAGCAAGCATGACCAATAGCCCTCCAGCGGTCGAGCTACTTGGTATGCTATGGCGAGGCTGTCGTCCTCATCGCTTCTGAAGTCTATGGCGAGACTGTGCACTAATTCAATCATTCCACCATCTTCTTTTATACCACTGCACCTTTGACAACTCACTACCGTTCGGAACATGAATTGTTACAGATACACTAATTTGAATGCCTTTTGTTCATCGTCTTTGTGGGGGTGTTTCCCATGTAAACTCGCTGAGGCATAAATCCTAGCCATTGGAATCTCAGAACTCCCCCCTTTTGCTGCTGTTTGGTTTCACGCATCAATCAACATGACGAGTTCAGAATTCAAAATGAGTATACTAGGGATTAGGGAACATCAAGCATTGAAGCTCGAGTTGGAGTGCAAGCTGCCATCTATTAACAGCGTAAACATACACCCGAACAAACTAGTATATGATCACGATTCACCCTAACGATTATGCTTTGAATAATCAAGGCAAACCAATTACTTCTAGCTTCTATGCAGAGAGCATTATTATCATATAATCATATTCAGTTCTCACCATTTCAGGGAGGCTGGAAACTCCGAGACCGATTCCACTTGTAAAATCTGCAGCTTCTCTGGTTGCTTCAACACATTTGCAGAGCAGATTCAAAGATGCCATTTAACCGTTACTTATTACCCTTCGCTAGTGCTAACAAGCATACTCCTTTTAATAAACACATCATCACAAATAGAGCAAAGGAAGAGCGCAGGGGCTCAGGTAACAAAAATGTAGTAAGGAACCAAACATACCATCCATCTGCAAAAAATGTTGGATTTATCATCATAAACTTTCTCAGACAAACAATGTTAGACCAAGGCTTCTGTCAGTTGAGAAAATGAGGGATTTTTATTGAAAATGTTCTCATGTACAAGAAGGTTGCAAATTGCAACTTATTGGAACCGAGGGCCTCTCAAAGTTGTATCCACAAAGTTTCTATTTATTACTGAAACCACTCGGGCTTCATGCTTGATATCGGAAACTAGGGAAGAACCCTCTTCAATTCAAACAAAGCACAACTATGTGCTTTTACTTGATACGAGGAAAATCCCGGCACTTGGTGTACTTTAGGATTAGACTCGCTTGAAAAGAAACTGGGAAATGCAAGGGATGTATCAACCAAGCGCAGCCACAAGGATCCTTCTGCAAGAGCTGGTAAAGTAGCACTCACTGATTCCTCATTTGCATTGAAACAGATATATAAATCACCTCTGACTGAATCTAGTGTATCTTCATCTAGCTCTGGACTTATGTGCAAGCAAAGAAAGCTGCTAGTAGGATCCTCCCACTGTGGCTCAGATAGGTTGCTCCCATACCAATGTATATTTTCAAGTTTTAGAAATTCTCTTCTCTGAAAAATGTCTGCTCGCCGAGTCCTCAGTGCAGATAGAAATGAAATAAACCCAGTAACTTCCTTAACAAAAAGGGTCTTCAAGGCTTTCCAGTTCAGAGGCCCTCTATCCTTGTATGATGTTGAACCAGCAGCAGAGTGCCCGCATTCATCGCCCATGTTCAGAACAGGAATACCAAGCGAAACAAATAGAATGAACAAGAAGTTGCGTATCTGCCTTAGCCTCGTTTGGAGGACTGCATCGTTCTCTGATGGTCCTTCTTCACCACAATTCCAGCTGAACTCAGAACCATGCTCATCACTGCTGAAGCTCACAAGATCAACAAGAGTAAGTCCAGAATTCCTTGATACGTAATTAAACGAAAATGCTGGGCCCCTTGAGGAAAATAGATCCCCGCTGCCACACAAGCGTGTAGCAAGATCACTAATAAGTGCTTCTCCCTTAAGAAACTTGCGCACATCCATAGAGAATGTTGTGTTCATCTCAGCCCATCTTTTCCAATGAGGGAATGGAAATTGCACATTAGATATGTCAAGTGGAGACCAAGGATCCGCGATGATCTTAGTCTTTGAAAGAACAGGGTCAAATGCTATGGCTTCAAGAAGTGGAGGCCGCGACAGGCCCTCACCACCTGGACCTCTGACAAGCAAAGGGGCATTGATGAAGCAAAAACCATCAACATGGAAATCAAGCACCCAATGGCGAAGGCTGTCCAAAATCAACCTCTGAGTCACTGGATGATTACAATTCAATACGCTTGCCTTGCATCCAACAATCCCATCAGCAATGTAGTATGATGAACCATCAATGCCACGGATTGATATCATCTGACACTCTGCTCCTCCTTCAGCAGTATGCGTGAAAACCGCCTCCAAGAGGACCTCTATTCCATGTCTGTGCATTGTCTTGACCATATCCTTCATAGACTTGATAGCCGAGACACTAGAACGTTCACTTCTATACAAGTTCATCGGTGAAAAGAAGTGGTACGGGAAGTATGGTCCCTTCACCTGGTGGAACGGGAACACTGGCTCCAGCAAAATCGCATTGACGCCAAGACCCTTGAAGTGTTCTACCTTTGCAGCCAACCCAGAGAAAGTGCCGGCGACATTGTCTGGCAACCCGCTCGACTTGTCCTTGGTGAACAAAGCCACATTTGCCCGGTACACCACCAGCTTCTCCAACGGCAAGGATGGGTGCTTGTCCCTGCCCCAATTGTAGCTGGGTGCATTCGCCAAGGACGCAAGGCACCTTACGGATGGCACAGCGAGCCCCTCGTCATTAACAGTGCCGTCAGGGACGAAGTCCCCGATTACCTTTGCGTAAGGGTCGAGCAGCGGGCGGTCAATGCCGAACGAGGCGAACAGCCCGGTGCGGAAGCCGTAGCTGGCGTATCCCTCCACGCTCTCCAGCGAGACGTGTCAGACGTCGCCCGTCCGGTGCACGTACGGGTCGAGCTCGATCTCCAGCGCAGGCTCGTCACCGCCACCGGCGGCGCCCCGGCCGGCGAAGAGGCAGAGCACCACGCCCTTGGCGCTCTTGCTGTACACGGCGAAGTTGGCGGCCCCGTCGTCGGAGAGGGACAGACCGAGCGGCGCCGGGCGTCCCCGCCCGACGCCGACGGGCACGCGGAAGCTCGTCCCGCGGTGCGTCCGTATCTCCGCCCCCGCCGCGTCGGCCAGCAGGAACGAGACGTGGAACGGCGCGCGCGCCCCGCCGTAGGACAGCTCGGCCGCGAGCGCGGCTCCCCCCGACGCGGGCGCCGGCGCCAGCGGGACGGCCTCGTCGGAGCCCTCGGCGCGGAGCACGAGGCCGCCCTCCCGCCCGCGGGCCGGGACCTCGACGGAGACCGCGTACCCCGCGCCGCCGCCATCCTCCCCGGCGACGGCGACGGCCACGTCCACCACGCCGTCGTCGTCGGTCCGGAACCGGTAGAGGCAGGAGCGCGCCGCCGCCGCGCGGGCGGGGAGGTGCACGCAGCGGGCCGGCGGGCGGCGGGGCGGGAGGAGGCCGCGCCAGGAGGCGGGGCGCGGGGCCGGCGGCGCGGGGAGGGAGGAGGCCATGGGTTGGGACTTGGGAGTGAGCGCGGCGGGATCAGCGGGTGGGGAATTGCGCCGAGCAGTCAGCGGGCATCGCGCGCTGTGTGCGAGGGGGGAGTGGGGGCACGAGCACGAGGCTGGCTACTCGTGGACTCGTGGTCGTGGAGCGGTCGGCGGTGAGTGTGGTGGCCGGAGTGGAGGTGGAGGTAGAGGGGGAGGGGGAGGAGCCGAGGCGTGGCGCACACGTGGTGGAACTGGAAAAGCGGGAGCGGGGGAGGAGGATGATGCGAGGAGATCCGGGTTGCACGACGCCCGCGGGCCATGGGATCAGGCAGGCGATGCGCGGACGGCTCACATCAGTGACAGCCGGTGTCACCGTCCTCTTTCTACCCTTTTCCCCCTGACCGGTGACGTAGCTTTTGGCTCGTCGCCTGCCGGGTCCGCGGAGAAGCAGATCCTCTGCCGTTCACTCTGCCCCCTGTCAGGCTTCGTTTGGCAGCCAAGGTGCAGAATACAGGTGGGACATATCCCACGCGTGGGTTGGGTCAAACCTTGCCTATCACCCAATCCCCCCTCCATTATTATCGTTTGGGTTAGCCTCCCCTTTTGCTAACTTACGTCATTTGGATAGTAGAGTATTACAGTTTTGGTCGGTAAAAGAAAAGACATGTACTGGCAGCGCCATCTAGTTTATTACTCTCTTTGAGGACAGCAAAGCACATGATGCATACCTCGAGTACAGTACTAATGCTTTGTCTCATTTGGAAATACAGCACTTGCCTCTCAGTACATAACTTTTATTTTTCAACCAAAAGTTCATTTCCAACAGTAAGTTCATTTCCAACAGTCCCAACAGCGGTATCATTTGAAAAATATAATACTAAGATATGTCCAAACCAGAAGTTATACATATCTTCAAAAGTGCAAATATAAATAATTAAATATAACAAAATGTGAAACCAGATCATTGCCTCTCAGTGAGCAATACACCACCTGTTAATCACCATTTCCTAAAACTTCTCCAGTTGGGTAAGATCCATCTCTATGAGCTACAATTGCATTGAGACCAGATAAAAATGTCAAACAACTCGACTGGTTGTCTTCCTCTGCAAAGTCCAAATAACAAGTGATTAAGAAAAATGCAATCCAGCATTATATTTATCATTCATAACTGAGACACTCCCACGGTAAGGTTCTTTGAACAGAACATTGAATTTTTTTTTCCAGAATCATTTGGAAGTTATGCAAAATTTGTGTGTTTCAATATTCAAACAAGCATTAGGTGATTGTTGTTGCTGTGGTTGGGCTACCTACACACTACTCCAGTAATTTTACTGAATTTTGTGAATATGATATTTCTCAGTATAATAAAAGATAATGAAAAGGCTCACTTTTAGGTTATCAAAACTTCCATTCCACCCACTTTTAGCCAAAAAGTGCATTGTTTCGATAATTTCTAGCCAAAGCGTTACAATGTGTAATCTAACTTCAGATTGGACTAAGATGATAAAAAAACAAAGAGGTGTCAATATGTCTGAAGCTCAAAGATGGTATTGCTCATGCAAGGATCTGCACATGTGAGGAAGGTGCATTAGTTATCAGTAATTAGACATCTACCATTTTCTTCAGAGTGCGGTTGTGCAGTTTTCTTATAACAGACACGCACATGTGGAACTAGTAATGCTGCTGCAAGGTTAATGAAGAAATTCATTCTGATGTATCTGCGTGCAATCCTTTTAGGATCGGTGACATGCTATATGCAGTGCAAAATCTTGTGGCGATACGGAATGCAAAGAACATGTCGATAAGAGTCCACCCGACCCCACCCAAAAGAAGTAGCTACTCCCAGACTACTACTGTGCGTATGTATTTGTGCACTCTTAGCTCACATTTGCATCCGAAGCGGTTAACTTTTTCTCGACAAATCAAATTGGTTAACTTTTAAGACTGAAAACATGCAGGCAAAAAACTGCAGGACCACAAGCTGACTTTTCAAGATGCACACAAACTATTTCTGGACAGAACTTATTAGCATTGAATAAACTATATCTGGTCAAATATTAACAAAGGTAATTGCACAAAACAAGTGATTTCACTAAGTATAACAGGAAATTGGATGAAAAAAATAAAAGCAGTGAATGCAACATTATGATGTAAGTTAAGTTGCTTTGTACAGAGTATCAACAATCCAGTTTGGTGAGAGCAAACCAGACCTATACGCTATGTGGTACTGTCATAATGTAGCAGGGTAAACCAGGATTATCCTACATACGGTTCTCTAGTGTGGAACATTTTACTTTGAACACAAAGAGAAGAAATTATTCCAACCGTAAAACTAATACACAATGTATCTTCTCCAAAGCATTTCACAGCAGTTTGATATTAAATAAAATAAGCATTTGGTGGTTTGTGAAAAATAGAAAGCCATCAACATCAAATGCATAAGTAGTGGTGGTGATTGTTCCTGAAAGCCTAAAGAACTATGACGGTTCCTGAAATCATACAGTATTGAAACTACAGAAATCCATTTGAAAGAATTGAGAGAACTAATATAAAATTTGAGTCTCCAGTGTTATTATATAATTTAGAGTTAACATCCCCCCTTTAGTAGCAAAACAATCCCATACCATAGGAATAAAAATGCCACCAGGAATAGCAGTCAATCATATAAACTAGCTGTAGCTACCTGTTCCTGTTGGCTGAGTCAAGACCACTTTAAATAAACCAAGTAATGAGCTTGTTCAAAGTTTATAATTACTAGGCATAGTACACTCAAGTAATCACTAATTTACTTAAGTAATGGACAGGGCACCGCAGCATGCATGTAAGCTTTGCAGGGGGCACCAGTCCGCTGGATCCGACGCTGCCACACACTGCTTTCTACTTGTCCAGTCACATACAGAACTACAGCAGCACCATCCATCCAATGTTCCAAACAAACTGAGCATGTTCGAGAGTTTAGGGTTTAATTACTAGCGATGTTTGTTGCCAAGGTACTATAAAAGTACTCAAACAAACTGTGAATTTTTCATGCTGACTCTTGATGCACAACTAACAGCGAAGCACCTGTTGACTCTGGATTCACCAGTAGCAGCTAGTTGGAATAATTTGTGATTAACCAATGCAAAAAATCCACAGCCAGTGTGCCTACGCGTGTGCGAATGAGCATACCAAGAAGCCGCTCCTGGTGGATCTAGGATAGCATATGAGCATGTGTTTAACCCTACCAAGAAGGGGAGCAGAAGGAGAAGAGAGTGGACGGGACGAGGAGGATATGCACCTAGAGGAGTTGAATCTGAGGTGGAGTGGGAGCAGCAATCGTCGTCGTCGCTGTCGCCGCCGCCGCCGCCGCCGAACCCTAGCAAAAAAACAGAGACGACGGGGAGGATGAGTTGGGGGAGGGCATGGAGGAAGAGTAGGAGGAGGAGGCGGAGGCACAACTGCCTGCTGTCGTCAACTCACCGGCGGCGCCGCGAGGAAGCGCGAGGGAGAGGGGCGCGAGGGAATCGGAAGAAAGACGGAGGAGACGCGAGCGTAGCGTTTTTCTTTCCCGGCGTGCGATGGAGTCGCTGGAAACACGCGTGGGTCGGCAGGTAATGGGCTGGTTTCAATCCCATCCCTGTTTTGCCAAATGCACATTTGGGCCAAGCAGGGGAGGTCACCCCGTCGTGGGCTCGTTTCCCCCCGACGCGGGGTTTGGGCCGCAATACCGGTTGATACCTGCATTGCCAAACGAGGCCTCACGGGGATCCGGTCCCACACAGCAGCCTCTCAACACCAGAGGTCCAACGGCAAACCTCGTCGCCATGGGGAACACGATCCTCTATAGTACACGTCCATGCTGATGAGTCACTGCCATGTGAACCCTATAGCAACAGAACCCACACGATAGTGACTCATTTGCAGAGGCTGAACGGTAGAGGAACATCTTCCCCGTAGGTGTTTCACTGTGCGGTCTTGTTGAGTTCGCGGATGGTGTCACGGTGGCGTCAGCTTCGACATTCAGTGAACGTGGGAGCATGACATGCCAAAGATCGTTAGCTTTGGAGGGGTTGAGACAATTTTTTGTTTGATTTCTCGTTGGAGAGGTTTAGTCGGAGTTTGAACATTTACAAAATAAAAAAAAGTTACTTTAAATGAAAAATCATGAGATTCTTCACCCACATAATCTTGTTTTTTTATGAGAGCATGACACTCGATTCCTTGCGCGACAGTTGACGCATGGAGGTGCGCCGATGGTATCAATTTTGGATCAAACCGTTTGTTGGTGTTCATTGTTGTTTCTTATAGTCATATAAATACTTTACACTTTAGAAAGAATTGATCCTTTTCTTAAAACTTGATCTTGTTCATAATATTACTCCCTTCGTCCCTATTTAAACAGTCGTTGAAGTTACTATGTTCTCTAATAATTGACGTTCTCTAGCAGTTCCGTAGGCCCACTAATGCACCATGCGGCTGCCTCACGGCCTCCCCCTCACACCACCACACACGGTTCAAAAATAGATTATTAATGGAGTAGGAGTGTCATTTGCCACTTTGCCATTTTGTTATTTCTTTGCCGACTGTTAATTAGGGACGAAAGGAGTCAAATGCTAGTTATTTAGAGCAAGGCAATTCATGGTTATCTAGATGTCCAAACCACTCATGCTCTCATCTTCCATTTGTGTGCCTGTTCTGTTGATATGGCTAGATTGGTCATGAACTCTTTCTCGTCGGTTGCAGTTGAGGGAAACGGTAGGAAATAAATCTACTTCCATTCTATTTGCACGCAAATGTTTTATGCGAAATTATTGAAATAATATACACCTACACGGAAGATGTGCCCCCAACATGCAAATGGAGACATGCTCTTTCAGTTGCAAGATGCAACTAACAGGTTTTGCTATTAGAGATTTGTTTACTTTTAAAAACAGCCAAAGCTTTTATGACAAAAGGAAGCAAATTGTTTTCGAACAATAGTGTTTGGTAGGACTTCATACAAGTTAAGTTATAGTTGCAACATATGCATTTTTCTCGCGCAAGTTACAACATACTACGCATTGTCGGCCTAATTACTTGTTGGGCTCCCAAAGTTTTTTTTTTGAGATTGGGCTCCAAAAGTTTAATTCAGCCCAAAACCTCACTCGAGCTGAGTGAGTCACGGTCTCGATCTATTTCCGACGTGCCGGCCACGCGCAAAATGGAGGCACGACGCCTCCTCCACTTGGAACTTTGGAAGTTGGAACACGCGAAAATCTCGAGAGCGCGCACGCATTTGGAAAGCGCCCGGGGCGCCGGCAGTCGGGAACTGGGAGCCCCCCAGGGCCCCCGCATCGTTAGGCCAGTATCAGTGGAAGGGATTATGGGAGAGTTTTCAATAAAGATGGGCGTGGTTGCTCCAAGAAGCGAACCGCAATCGACCTATTGACCCAATTAAGTAAAAATGGAGCACCGATCTATCCATTTTATTCCTAAGCTACCCACTGGTGCTCCAATGGTTCGCGTGGTTCGGAACTAGAGTAGTAGACTAGTAGTACAGCGTTGTTGCAACAGCTGCTATGTCCGCCTAGCTCGCCGCGACCTGACGACTGAGCCCTGCAATTAAGAAGTGCTTGCCACCGTGATGTGCCGGCCGAGGTGCTTGCCGCCGACGGAGAGAGGCTTCAGTGCATGAGGTCGGCCTGCGCCACGAGGAGCTTCCTGGCGTACACACACGACGAGGCCACCACGCCCAGCGCCGCCGTGCAGCCATTGCTGCCGCAGACGTCGTCGGACTCGGACCTGAGCATGAGGTAGTTGGTCGGCGTGTGGCCGCTGCCGAGAACCCCCGAGCTCAGCCTGCCATGCATGCCGTGACAGTGGCCAACCACTTTTGCGGCGCCGAGGCCATGGAGCCGTCGAAGCTCGGGGTCTTAGCTTCCTTCCTCACGGCGGCGCACCCCAACAATCTCGGCCGGCGCTCCGCTGCCTTGACCAGCTGATGGAGATGCTACCGGAGGACGATGCCGCTGCTGCCGTCGGCAGCGACGACGATGGCGGCGGATTCGGGAGGTTGGACAAGAGACGCGAGGCTCTTATCGCAGCAAACAGCGCGGCGGCGGCACGGCGATGAAGAAATCCTGAATGGATCGAACCTCTCGACCCAAAGGTTTCAGCGGTGCTGATCCTCTGATCCTAATCTGTTTGATGGAATAAATAAGGGGCCCATTAGGGGCGTTTTAATGGGCCGGGTCGACGAACCGACGGGTCGACCCGCTCCATGCCCATCTTTAGTTTTCAAGAATGACACATCATCTTTACTGTATTAATTTGCGGGATGACCTACTCTCTCTCAATGCACAGGGTCATAGCACAATTTCATAGGTTCCTGTAGATATTTAATTGCTTCATATTGGTTGGTCAATTGTGCTTAAAAATTGTGTCAACTTGTCTCAGTAGGAGGGTCATGGGGGTGTCATTCTTAGGACTCCGCGCCAACCCAGGGTCATGAGGATGACCCTAGTTTCCTCTCTCTCCTATTAAATATCATACCATGTCATCTTGTTTGCATATGTAGCATCCTATTTAATGCCTATGACCGCCTATGACCCTCCATTGAGACTGGACTTATTTCCGTTGTGGCCTTGCGCCGTTGCGCGCGCACCCGCCCTCGCGCTCGCGCCGCGCACCAACAAACAATTGGCGGAGCCAGCGGAGCCCCCGAAGGGAAAGAACACGTCGTGCCGGCGCCTCCCTCCTGCTGTCCCCATCGGCAACGCCAACGGCGCCGCGAGCATTTCCCCCACGGATCCATTGGATTATTCGACCACCACCCCGTCGTCCGCCTCCTCCCTTCCCCCGATCGCGGTAGCCGATCCCCCTCCCGCGCGCCTGGGTCCCGTCGTCGGCTTCCTGCCGGAAAAGCGCAGGGCGCAACAAGGCGGGCGATCGGAGCCCGTTCCCGGCCCTGGGGTCGTGCGCCCAGGGTCGAGGTGACGCGTTCTCCCCGCCCGACTCGGTCCTGCCGCCGCCTCCAGGTAACGCGCGTCTCCTCCTCGCGTCGATCGGAATTTCCTCTGCCGGCTTGCTCGCTCGTGCGTACGTCCGGCGGGCATTTTTCATGATGTGATTTTGCGCACGTAGTGGATTTATGGGATGTCTGTCCTCTTCCTTTTGTGTTCAGTACGGCATTGTTGTTTTTGGCCGAATTAACACCTCGATCGGAGAATAGTTCCTCTGTTATCACTGGAACCATATGATATCACGTTGCCTTATCACCTCGGTTATATTTGCATGGGAATGCACATATACATGTTTCAATAACTAGTTGAACTCCTACGAAACTAAGTTCTCCGAAATAACATATTAGTTTTGTTTTACAAAGGAACGATCCTAGTGTGCATATGACTAGTAGCTTCATAAAGAGTAACAGCTGTGACTACGTTCTGAGATATATGTAGGAGTATGTGTATGTGAACCTGAATTGCGTTTGCCCAAACGTTTCAGAGTTTAAAGACTTCGGGTTTGTGGAGCTAATTTCATACGACTTGACAAACAAGTGGCCATGTTTATTATTGTTAATTCCAATCAACAACAACTGCTCTTGACCAATCAATTGTTTATATGCAGATTTTTGCTCCCTCATCTGTCTACTACTGTATCTGTAGATGGTTGCTCTCGAGTGAATATAGTTAGAGCAATATGGGTTCCCTCACTGACATTGCTGTTTCTGCGGGCATAAACATACTGTCTGCATTGGGGTTCCTTCTTGCCTTTGCGGTTCTGAGGATACAGCCTATTAACGATCGAGTCTACTTTCCAAAATGGTACCTCAAAGGGACAAGAAGCAGCCCAAGGAACTTGGGAACTGTTTTCTCAAAGTTTGTCAATGCAGATATGTCAACATATATTCGGTTTCTGAACTGGATGCCCGCAGCACTGAAAATGCCAGAACCTGAACTGATTGAGCATGCGGGACTAGACTCTGCGGTATATGTGCGCATCTATCTTCTTGGGTGAGCATGATATTCATCTTTGCACTACCATTGCTTTTAGTTTCATGTCTTCAGAGTTCAAAAATAATTAACTGCACTGCAAGTTTGATATTACAACATGACCATTTGACTCGTTTTAACATATGCACTGGTAAACCAATATATTCACAGCATAAGTACATCATGTTTCCTGATGATTGTGCATCATATGCTTCATTTGCAGTTTGAAGATATTTGTGCCAATTGCACTGCTAGCATTTGCTGTTCTAGTTCCCGTCAATTGGACTAGCAGAACATTGGAAACTGAAAAGGGACTAAATTATGACCAAATTGACAAGTTTTCGATATCGAATCTTGGAAAAGGTTCCAAAAGGTATAACTAATTCTACTTCTGTTTGCTCAAGCTATATGTTGCATAGTGCATTTTGCAGCACCAGAATGGACAGTGCCCCTTGCATATTTGGATAGTTATGTGTTGCAGTTTTACTTAATAGTTAATACAGGACATTCCAGTGATGCTAGCCCTAACTTCCATTTCAGTTATCCGATATCCATTTTCAATTATTGTTTAGATTAGCTTAGAATCCTAATTAGAAGCTCTGGAAGACTCATACTGTCAGTCATATAATTAGAATTTTCCTAACATGGTTATTCTCATTTACTCCAGTATTGGTTGTTAATTGGCCTGTTTGAGGGTGAAAGAACAATATGGATGCACACTTTTGATACATGAAAGAAATTGATCGTGGAAATATTTATGCAACAATGACTTATACCCAACTAAAAACTCCTGCAAATTAAGACCGGTGCATGATCTTTATCAAATATTTATGATAATGGAACAATTTCCATATAGTTCTTTTTAAGACTGGCACAAGATCTTGATGCACATAGAAGAATCCAAATGTATTACAAGAAAATGATCCCTTAAATTGTTTTTTGGTGACCTTGTCCCTACTTTGAAGTGCATTTGTGTTTTTACCCTCATTTTTCTAACTTTGTGATCGCCCTCAACTATTTACAAATCATTGTGATTTTACCGTTGGTCTTTGTGTATTTGCCCCTGTTTTGACCACTGACAAGGGGCAAAATCACATTGACTTTTGAATCGTCAAGAGAAAAATCACAAAGTTGAAAAAATTAGGGTAAAATCGCAATTACACGTCAAAACTGGGGCAAGAACACAAATGTCCCTTATTTGTCACAGTCACTCCTGTGGTTATCTCTGAGTAAATCTCCAAGAAGCCAACTGGGTAATGACAAGTTACAAGTAATTACTTTTCTAATCAACAAAAATGACTAGAGATAGAGTTTCTCAAGTTTGCAGTAATGAGATTTTTTTGAGAATTCAATGCCTTACAAGCACCTGCCCTTTTTTTTGTGGCCGGCATCTTCTCTAGTTTGTATTCTTCTATTTTCTTTTACTTCACATCTGCTGATAAATTATCTACTTGAGGGACGTGATATATCTACTAAGTTATTGAATTTTTGTGTAGGTTTTGGGCACACATAGCAATGTGCTATGTGTTTACATTTTGGACGTTCTTTGTGTTGTTTCATGAATATAAGGTTGTCACAACTATGAGATTGCGCTTTCTTGCTAACCAAAATCGTCGACCGGATCAATACACGGTAAATGTTCTATCCATACAATCTCAGTAAATTGGCTAATGTTTTTTATTAGACTCATTGATTTCACATCTTATTCAAAGGAAATATATTTCAGGATACTTATTTAAGCGTAAAAATGTCCTGTTACCTAACTCTTTTTCTACCTTTATTTAGGTCCTTGTGCGAAATATACCTCCAGACCCTGATGAATCTGTCAGTGAGCATGTTGAGCACTTCTTTGCTGTGAATCACCGTGATAATTACCTCAGTCACCAGGTTCTAAATTTTCTTAGCTTCTGTCCACTATATCGCATTGTGAATAACCTATGTGACTGGAATCAAGAAAATTTAAACAAGAAACAGATCTTTATATTTCATTGCGTTCTTTATTCTTTGACTGCACTTATCCTTTACTGAAGCAGTAAGAGTTGATTTTCCCCCTATCGCTGTTTTGAAAGAGGATAACATATCTATAACAACACTGAAAGAACATCCGAATTCAGTTTTAGCTTCTCACATGGAGTAAATTCATACATTTGATCAACAGATTGTATACAATGCAAACCATCTTTCTGGTTTGGTTGAGAAGAAGAAGGGCTTGCAAAACTGGTTAATCTACTATGAAAACAAGCATGCTAAAAACCCTGCAAAAAGGCCAACTGTGAAGGTACAGCTTCTCCATTGCAAACATATCCTCGTGCACTAAAAAACTTTTACCATCCATAGTTCTATTTCGATGGATTTGTAAAAGATTGCAAGTGGTATGACTCCAATACATTTCTTATAGACAGGACTATGGGGTCTTTGGGGGCTAAGTGTGGATGCTATAGATTACTACAAAAATGAAATTGAGGAGTTATGTAAACAGGTATACTTTCATTTGAAGGAACAGCCACCTTTTAATCAGACTGTCAAGAACCCTTCTTGATTTGATTCTACATGAATTTACCTGATAATATTAATTATACTGAACAGTGTTTTCACATGCACGCAGGAAGATGAGGAGAGACAAAAGGTGATCACTGATCCAAATTCTATTATGCCGGCGGCATTTGTGTCTTTCAAAACACGGTGGGGGGCTGCAGTTTGTGCTCAAACACAGCAAACAAGTAATCCAACAGTGTGGTTAACTGAATGGGCTCCAGAACCACGTGATGTTTTCTGGGCTAATCTTGCAATCCCTTATGTTGAACTCTCAGTTAGAAGGCTTATTATAGCTGTTTCCTTCTTCTTTCTGACCTTTTTCTTCATGGTACCAATCGCAATTGTCCAATCCCTGGCCAACCTAGATGATATCGAGAAGGTGCTTCCTTTCTTAAAACCTATAATAGAAAGGTGAGTGTCCCTATTTGTTAGTTTACAGTTAAATTTCATGAAAAAGCATCCATGACATGCTATTTTACTAACAGTGTCACACTTCTGCCATCTTGCAACTCGAAAAATTTTCATACTGAGTTCCAGTGACTCATTATCACTTACCAGTACAGTGTCGAAGACTCAAAAGTGAATTTGTGTCCGCACAATTGTGTGTACATTTTACAATAAAACGGTCAACATTTGAAATTCATTAGTAGGCATCATTTTTGCAGAGCTTTAGTGGAGCCTATATCCTGCTTTTCTCTAACAAATAGAAATAGTAACATCTTCTAGTTATTTAGTGGCTTTTGCTTGTATCAAAAATGTATAAAAAAAACTGGTTGGTGTTTACTATTTTATCTGCATAGGGAAGGTGAACCTGTGCTAGTATAATAACTTAAGATTGGTTGAACATGTTGCAGCATGAATAATCACATTCTTCCTTTAGTTGCAAATAGGGTCTCTGGAATTGTTGAACATTACCATCATGTTCTTGTGTAACTGTACTGATTACAAAAGGCCTTTTTTCATCTTCATAAAGAACTAGCAAGCTGTGTCACTAAATGAATGACAATTGTGATGCAGTGCAAAAAAAACATTGCTTCTCAATTTATAGAAATGTGTTACTGATTGTATGCTTCAGATACCAGGATTTTATATTATGTATTGTTTGAAATATGATTGTTTTCCTTAGGGTCTAAACTCTATCGTACTTGTGCAATGTCATGCAGAAACTCCCTTAGACCGGTCATTCAAGGTTTCTTGCCAGGAATTGTATTGAAAATTTTCCTTATACTTCTCCCAACAATTTTAATGGCCATGAGCAAGATTGAAGGCCACACATCACTCTCTGGATTGGACAGGAAAACGGCAATGAAATACTACATATTCCTTTTCGTGAATGTGTTCTTGGGGAGTGTAATAACCGGAACAGCATTCCAACAGCTCGAAGAGTTTATCCATCAGTCCGCTAACAAGTATGCTGAATCTAGAAGTCACTACTTGTGCATTATGATATTTGGTCATAACAGTTTATTTGCTACCTAAAAATGCTATTATTTTATACTGTCATTTTTCGTTTCTGTTGACTCAAGAATCCCAGAGGTTATTGGAGAGTCCATTCCCATGAAGGCAACATTTTTCATGACATACATAATGGTTGATGGCTGGGCTGGTATAGCTGCTGAAGTTCTTCGGTTAAAGCCATTAGTCATGTTCCATATAAAGAATGCTTTCTTGGTCAGAACTGAGCACGACCGCGAACAGGCCATGGATCCTGGAAGCCTGGATTTTTACAACTCCGAACCACGATTACAGTTGTACTTTCTGCTTGGGCTTGTATATGCAGTTGTCACGCCAATGCTTCTTCCCTTCATCATAGTATTCTTCACCCTCGCGTATGTTGTATTCAGACATCAGGTAATCTTCGAGTTTAAATCAGAGTATGTGTTTGTTTGCACCGTTTTCAGTTTTTCACATTGGCACAAAAACATTAACTTCTGCCAGCAACTATTCTTTAACAACACTTCATTTGGTACTTTAAATATCATGCACTGCTTCTTCTCTTACCTGGGCCCCTAATATTTTTTTTCCTTTCTCACAAGATAATTAACGTATATAATCAGCAATATGAAAGCGGCGCACAATTCTGGCCAGATGTGCACATGCGGCTAATCATAGCATCGATGGTATCACAAATCCTCCTACTGGGATTGCTGAGCACGCAGGAAGCAGAGAAGTCCACTTTTGCTCTTCTCCCACTTCCTGTCCTCTCCATATGGTTCCACTATGTTTGCAAGGGCCGGTTTGAATCAGCATTTGTGAAGTTCCCCTTGCAGGTAAGACTGAAAATATTTTCACAAATATGATCGTGTAGTGCAATGACAAGTCAATTCAATGCCAAAGCATAGTACGGAAAACATAGAAGAATGGGACCTATTGTAACATAAAATGGCATCTATACTTTGTGTTTTGCAGGATGCCATGGTAAAGGACACATTGGAACGGGCGAATGACCCAACTTTAAATTTGAGAGACTACCTGAAGGGTGCTTATGTGCACCCGGTATTCCAAAATAATGACATATACAAGCTTGTCGCCATCGATGAGGAAGAGAAGAACCCCCTCGTTGTGACAAAGCGGCAGTCTCGCATGACCACACCAGGAGGAAGCAAATTCAATTCAAGTTCTGGTACTAATGAAGGGGAGTTCAGTCGAATACCTCCTCCCTAAAGCCAGATTCTTTCACGAGCAAATGTAATTTTTTTCTGAGTTTGGTAATCTTGTAAATGTTTGGCCAGAAGGAAATGCAAGAGGAAGTAGGATATTGAAACAGACTGTATTATAATATACATGAATACATGATCAGCAATTGCATTAGTACGCGGATTTGAGCAATCAAGAACTTTTTGCCAAATCAACCAAAGCTAATCTTTCCCCAGAGTTTGGTTAATTCTGATACTGGAATAATTCTGACAATATCGAATATTCAGACAAATTGAATTTGAGCTCATTTTACAGGACCCCTAAATTTGTGCAAAATCCAAATGAATTAGCAAACATACGCAAAGGTACATTTTGATTTTATTTTGCTTTGTGAATAAATTACATTCCTCAAACAGAAGATGAAAAAAAAAACAGAAGCAGAAGCTAAGGATAGGATTAGTAAATAAGTAAGCAATTGCATTAGTACACAGATTTGAGTCATCAAGAACTTTTTGCCAAATCAACCAAAACTAATCTTTCCCCGGAGTTTGGTTAATTCTGATACTGGAATAATTCTGACAATATCAAATATTCAGACAACCTGAATTTGAGCTCATTTTACAGGACCCCTGAATTTGTGCAAAATCCAAATGAATTAGCAAACATATGCAAAGGTACAATTTGATTTTATTTTGCTTTGTGAATAAATTACATTCCTCAAACAGAAGATGGACAAAAAAAAAACAGAAACAGAAGCTAAGGATAGGATTAGTAAATAAGTAAAAGACTATCCTACAGGTATTGTGCAAAGGACAAGAGCTTCAGAAGTGAAACTTTATTTCATGTTAATTTTTTGACAAAAGTTTCATGTCAGTCTCAGCATTCTTTCCAATGTGTGACTCACTTTGTACATCTCAGTACCTCGACAGTATCCTTTCTTACAAAAAGCAATTATTATTTCCTGGTACATATATACATCTAATATGAAACCTTGTCCAAGAATCCATCCGATTAGCTTATGCAATTCATTAAGCTTACCACCAGCAATGAGACCTCGAACAATACTAGATACTGCAGATCTAGAAAGACCGTCTTCTAGTGATCGGTTTAAATAACAAAGTGCAACCAAGAACTCCCCCTCTCTACAGAGACAATCAATCAAAAGGCTGCTAGTGATGTCATTTGGAGTAATGCCTTTCTCAATCATCTCATGAAGCAAAAGGTAGGCCTCATAAGCTTTCCCCAAGAAACTGAGATGGCGGATCAAAGTATTGTATGTCACAACATCAGCGACAAAATCCTCACTTCCAAGCAAACAAAACGCTTCACGAAGCCTCCCAAGTTTACACAGACTGTGCACCACAATGTTGAAAGTCCAGGTATTGGGAGCCATGCCTTTTTTGACCATGTCGACGAAAAGCTTGATAACAGCCAACCATCTCCTCTCATCACAAAGCCTCCTCATGACAGTGTTATAGTTAACAACATTGACATGCCATCCAATTTCTGCACTGCACTCCAAGAGGCACTTTGCAGACCAAGCAGTCGACCAGCGGCAAACCCCATCAAGGAGGATATTCAGAGTAATCTCGTTAGGACGCAACCCCTCTGATAGCATCTTATCCACCAACGCAAAGCTCTTATCTACTCTGCCGGCTTTGCATAGCCCATCCATGTAGGTACTGTATGTGATTGTATCTGGTGTCCACCCTTTCACACTGCTCTCCTCAAGAAGCCCATCAACTTCCTTGAAAGCGCCAGCCTTGCATAGAGCTTCAACCAAGACATTGTAAGTGGCTGTGCTTGGAACAAATCCAGCTGCAACCATCGTTTCCAAGAGCTCCTTGGCCTCATGTATCATTCCACACACACAGTAGGCGTGCATGATGGGAGTGTACGTGTGAGCATTTGGTTGGCAACCTTCCTCCAGCATCAAGTCAAGCACGCCCAGCGCCTCAGCCACCCGGCCAGCACTGCACAGCCCAGAGATCAACGTGGAGTAGGTGACCACGTCGGGGGCCACGCCGTTCGCTGCCATCCACCGCAAGACTTCGTAGGCTGCGTCGAACAACCGGAGGCGGCAGGCGTAGACCCCGACAAGCACCGTGCACGCGGCAGCGTCGGGTGCAACGCCATCCGCGGCCATAGCGTTGAGTACGGCGAGCGCGGCGCCAGGTTGGGACGCCGAGGAGAGCGCCGCGGCGGCCGTAGTGAAGCAGGCGGTGTCGGGGCGGCGCCCCAGGAGGCTCCGCATTTCGTCGAGCAGGTGGAGGGCGTGCTCAGCGCCTGCGCCAGGGCCGTCTCTGTCGCCGGCAGCGGCGTGCGCGGACATGAGGCGGTTGTATTCGTACGGGTGTGGCGACCGCGGCCGTGATGGAAGAGGCGGGGGCGGGGGATGCTCGGAGAGCTCCTTCGCGAGGGCGGCGAAGCGGAGGAGAAGGAGATCTCGGGGGGAGATTGACAGACGGCGTAGGTGGAGGAGGCGGGCAATGGGACGAGAGAGGAAGGGCATAAGGGTGTGGGGGTGACTGCGGCGGCGACATCTGAGAGCGGCAGTGATGGCGGCGGCGGACTCGTTTGCTCTGCCCGGAGCGCAGGGCGCAACGTTCCACCAAAACGGGCGTCGGCGCTCGGCGGGGGTGGTGGTGGTGGTGTGATGGGGCCTGGCCGCCTGTGGGGCGGACGGGTTCCGGCGGAGGCGAGATATGGGCCGCAAGCCCAGGTGGTTTCAACGTGGTTCCGGATCTTGCCACGCAGTCGTCAACTATTGCATTTAGACTTTAATTATAGGGGCTTTTATAAGGGGGTGTTTGGATCCAAGGAACTAAATTTAGTCTGACTAAAATTAGTCTATTTGAGGGGCTAAAGTTCCAAGCACTCATGACTAAAGAGAGACTAAAACTAGTCTTGAGACTAAAATGTTTTAGTAAGAGGAACCCCTACTAAACTTTGTTTTAGCTCTCTCTCCATTTAACCTCATAGAAATTTGTAACATGCCCTATCTATTGGTGGGAGAGGGAGAAAAGGGAGAGAGATAATTAATGCTCATTTACTACATTTTAGTCTCTTTAGGATTTGGATCCAAGCATAGGTGAGACTAGCAACTTTTAACTTGACTAGCTTTAGTCATGAGACTAAAAGGTATCAAGCACCCTCTAAGCTTCCTAGTATCTCCAACAGTTTTAAATCGCGAATGGTCTTGTAGTCCAATGGTAGGACGGTCCAGTGGGACGCTACCCACCAGGGTTCAAATTCTGATGCTCGCACCTTTTTCTGGATTTATTCCGGGATTTTCCGGCGTTATGCATTAAGTGGTAAGCGACGTTCCCGTCGACGACGAGGCGCCAGTGGTAACTTCGAGAATCTCCATATCTGCTGATGCTCAGTCCTTCGGAGGTGCTCATAAGGGTAGGGTTTGCGTACGTGTATTCATAGGGGTGAGTAACTTCGAGAATCTCCATATCTGCTGATGCTCAGTCCTTCGGAGGTGCTCATAAGGGTAGGGTTTGCGTACGTGTATTCATAAGGGTGAGTGTGCGTGCGTGTTGTGAGCGTCTGTGTTGTACTGTGTAATTAAAAAACAGTTTCAACCCGGGTTGACATCTTTGATTCTTGACAAAAAAAATGTTGTTTAACAAAGGACTTAGTAATTTTTGGTAACTTGTAAAAAATCTACCTCCAACGTGCAAAGAAAAGTGTGCATACTCGGCTTGGCATCGTCGTTTCTCGCGCGCAAAGCCAGGTGGAGAGAGTTGAAAAGGAAATAAAAAATAAAGAAGAGTTCCTGATATAAAGGTATAAGACAGAGAAAATATCTTGCAAGTTAAAAAATAACAACTCTTAAAGATGTATTTTTTTAACTTAGACAAATCTTTTAGAAGTTGGTAAAACATAAGATTTGTCAAGTTAAACATAGCAAACTCTGAGGAGCATTCTTAAGAGTTTGCTATTTTTAACTTAGCAAATCATGTGATTTGTCAACTCCTAAAATATTTGTCAAGCTAAAAAAGATGCATCTCCAAGAATTTGCTATTTTTATCTTGCCAAATTATTCTTTCTCTCCGAGAGTCTGTCAAATTTTACTTCGCAAATCTTGTGTTTTGCCAACTTAAAAAGATATGTCAAGTTGAAAGGATCTTGATGTCGCATAGAGGGGGGTGAATAGGCGCAACCTGAAAAATCACAACTTAAAACAACTTTGTCAGCAAAGTCCGGATACTCCGGAGAAATGTCCGGAGTTTCTGGAAAGTCCGGAGATTCTGGAGAAATCTCCGGATACTCTGGACCAGCGCCTGTGCAGCGAAAAATGCGCACTGCCCAAACCCGGTGCCACCGGGTTTGCAAACCTGGAGCCACCGGGTTTGCCTGGCAGTGTTTCCCCTCTTTCCTGCTTCTTGTTTTCTTGCTTGAAATCAACTCAAACTATGTGAGTAGCACAGAGTGAAGTTCTTGAAACAATATTCAATGCCTGCACTTCACAAACACTAACACCCGAGTAGATCCACAAATACTAAGAGCAAGCAAGCTAGGAAGGTAAATGCAAGGTAACCAACAAGAGACTCAGAGATTTGTTTTACCGAAGTTCGGATTCACCACCGTGTGAATCCTAGTCTCCGTTGGGTGCTTCTCCTACCGAAGCCGGGTTGCACTCAACCCTTTTCCCGATCCACTAGATAGCTTCTTCCCTTTCGGAGGCGAAGCACAACCTTCACAAACTGTCCCGCAGCTCACCACACCTTGGTAGCTCACGGGCGACGCCTAGCCGTCTAGGAGGCAACCCTCCAAGAGTAACAAATGCTTCACACAAGCTTGACGACGTCCAACAGTGCTCAAGGGATTCAAGTGCTCTTGAATAGCTCACAAAGGCTTCTCTCTACCACCCAACTCACTAGATCTATCAAAGATCAAACAACCTCACCAAGAGGGGTTGGGGAGAGCTAGAATGGCTTTGGCTTAGCAAAGAATAGCAAGGAAGCACACCAGCAACCTCAGAAACAGCAGCATGCAACAGTTGGGACCGTGGGGTATAAATACCCAACTCCCCCAAAACTAGCCGTTACAAACTAAAAGAAACCCAGTGCCACCGAGTTCCCAAACTCGGTGCCACCGAGATTTCAAACAACTAGCCGTTGGGCCGGCTGACACAAAACCTGGTGCCACCGGGTTTGACTCAGAGTCAAACCCGAAACCGTGTACGTGTGGTCTTTTGTGTATCTCTCAACTCACATGGGTTACTTGAGCACTAAGACATTTTCAAGACTCCTTGTGATGCATCCCTCTTGATAGTACGGCACACCTATACTCAAGATCAAATATAAATGCAATATTAAAACTCTTGAGCTTCATCTTCATGAATAGCCATACTTGATCAATATATCAACTTGAGAGATCCATCCATCAATGTCTCATTGATTTGAGCACTTCTACCTTGAGCTAGTGACTTTGATCTTCATTTAAGAGTGAAACCCATTTCTTGATCAAGTCACCCTTTACATGACTCAAAGATCACATAATGCTTCTTCATTGCTTCACTCGGTTAGTCTCGATTTGATACCTCGAAATTCTCCAAGCTATAGCTACTTCACTCTAGCCAAGCACATGGTCCAAGTCACTAGTTGGCCAACCTTAGCTTAGTACCTCGTTGCTAATCCCTTGCTTGATTTCTTCATCCATTCGTTGCCATCTTGAGTTAAGCTTTGATTTAACATTGATAATGAAATCCACTTGAGATCATGCCTTCTTTGATTCTATAGTCCCATTTGAACAAAACAAACCTTCCAATATATTTAGAGACCATCCAATATTCTAAAATCACTATGTCTCTTTCTTCACCTTCATTGGCTTGTTTATATATCAAGTATACTCTATGGGATCACTTATAACACAAATCGTGACATTCAATCTTGTATAAAGCCATTTAATAATATGAGGCAATAACCCATTCCTCAATTTATCTTGTACAACAATGGCTTGTCTTCATATATAGATGTTCAATGTCATACATCATGCTTTGTTAATTATATGTAACAACCTGCTCACATGCTTAACAAAGCCATTAGATCTTTAATCTAGTTGTCAATCAATACACCAAAACCCACTTAGGGCCTAGATGTCTTTCAATCTCCCCCTTTTTGGTGATTGATGACAACCTCGATTAAAGCTTACAAAGGATATATCAATAAAGCTTAAAAACACAGATTTAGGTTGAGCTCCCCCTTAATATGTGCTATGAGTGAAATTCATAAAAATTGGCCTTAAATACCATTTTGCACATTTTCAAGAAACCATGGAGCTCCCCCTAAATCTTAGCAATAGTGTGGTGCAAAACAAATGTGTGAATATATAATATGTGATGCATGCACTAGATAAGCACTTCAACAAATAAAGAGCAGAAAATTTCAGTGCTGCCCAGCCAAACTCGGTGCCACCGGGTTGCCAAACCTGGTGCCACCGGGTTTGCCTAGACAGCAAAGGCAAGAGTACCACATCACCCATAAAATTCACACTAGCAAGCACATGAGTCTTAATAAGCTTAAACATGTTCAACACAAATTTAAAGCACACATTCAAAGGTTCTCAAGTCCAACTGAAGCTAAGAAGATTTTATTACATGGGCCTGTTGCATCCAATAGCCGAACCTGGTGCCACCAGGTTTGGAAACTCGGAGCCACCGAGTTTGCCAGGCAGAACAGATGCCGAGACGCCAATGTTGAATCCGGTGCCACCAACTTCTGAAATCCGGTCCCACCGGTTTGAGCAGACAGACAGATGCAGAAACAAACAACTAAGCTTGAATCGACCAAATCTCTCCCCCTTTGTCATCCATCACCAAAAACTGATCCTGGGGAGTCTTCTACAGCCGCTCAATGATCTTCTTCATCATCATCTTGAGGTGGAGGCATAGTTGGAGGTGGCTGAAATGGAGGTACTGGAAACTGATATGGGAGTGGACACATTCCAGCATAGGGATAGATTGGGCCAAAGAATCCACCATAAGGATAGTATCCACCAGCGGTAGAGCTTGAGCTTCCAGGAGCATTTGGATCTGCACTTGGCATACTAGAGGAGGTGCTTTGACCTTGAGTTCCCAAGATTGGAGTCTTCGAATAAGATGTTCTAGCACTCTGAGTACCATAGGTGGGGTTGTAGTAAGAGTTCCCCATGGTATTATCCCAATGATCTTTGTGAGTGACTGGATCTCTTTGTTGGGACCTTTGCCATAGGCTATTGAGGCTCTCTGGTTCACTTTCCTCTTCATCAGATGGTACAACAGGAATTTCAAGCCTATTGTCGGGACTTTCATACAAGTATCTGATCCTCATCGAATCCCTTTTCTTTCTCTGCCTATCCTTGTGAGCAATATCACTAGCTTTCATACAAGAGCCACACCAAAAGTTGAAAATTTTTCTAAGTAAGGAGGGTGGCTTGTGTACATCTTGTTGCCCATGTCCACGGCCTCTACCAAATGTCCTTGCTGTCCCAGATGGTGCAGCAGCTGGTGCAGGCTCTCCAGGGGCTTCTTGGCCCTCAACATTTGCTTGTTGCCTTGCCAAATCAGCTAGGGAAGGACCCTTAATGTCATTCTTCAAATGGAAAGGTTTGTGCTCATGATCATACTCAAATTTGTAGTTGGTGATGAACTCAATAACATGCATGAGGTAAGGTGCATATCCACAACTCTTTTGTGGAGAACAAGAATTGGTCCTTATTTCCTCCCAAATGTAGTCCACCACACAAAATTTTGGCTCACTAGGATTCATGTATTTGAGTAAATCTTTCCCATAGTTAGATATGTTTGATTGATCCCCTTCCCTTGGAGCAATTGTTTTTCTAAACATGCGGTGAAGATAAGCATAGAAGGCTAGCATGCCATTGACTCGGCCATAGTTCCACTCTTGTCCCGGAGTGTACATGAATTTCATGTCTTTCTTATCCATGCTAGTTGCATCATGAATTTTTATCTTCTTTTTGTCTTCATCATTGAATCCAAGTACAGAGGCAAATTGAGTGTAGGTGATACCAAACCAAATTCCTTCGGTCATCCAATGCATAATCTTCTCATCATTTCTAGTTGTAAAGTAGCACGTAGCATAAAATTGAGCAATCACCTCATTGTTCCACGGCTTAGTAAAACCCATGATTTTGTAGATATTCTTTCTCTTGCACTCACGAATGATCTCATTGATTCTTTGGTCTTGAAGATCTGTCAAGAATCCACAATCCACGTACTCAGAGTGAGCTATGGGAAGTCCTTTTTGATGATGGCACTAGCATAGTAGTCTTGATGAAATTTGGTGCCAAATCTGTAGTCCAAATCTCTTCCTCCAATTTCTTTAGGATTCTTAGCCCTTTCTATTCTTGCCTTTTCTGTCATGCCCCGAGCTTTGTAGTTGATGACTCGGCAGTTCTCCGGATCAGTGGGAGGTCTTATTCTGACATCAAAGTGAGTGTCATCTCCATCTAGCACTGGCTGTGGTCCAAGCACTGAAATGAACACTCTACCATCATCATTGTCCTCATTTTCTTCTTCCTCATCAGACCCTGTGCCCTGACTATGCTCATGACTGGTTGTTCTGACATCTTTGCCTTTTCTTTTGCGTTGAGGTGCTGTTGTAGGAGAGTCTGGAGGAGTGGGTTCCTTCCTATATGGGCTCTCCTCATCATCATCACTAGATGTAGACTCAGGCTCAGAATCTCCTATTCTCATTTCTCCCCTAGGAAGATGAACTCTCCCTGCTGCCCTTTTTGACCTTCTAGGCTGTACTGGCACTTCTTCCTCAATTTCAACACCACTGCTAGTTCCCTCTCTTCTCTTGAACACAAACTCATAGCTGGCATTCTTTGAACGATGTGATCTCCTACCATAAACAATATCATCCATTCGATCTGTGACATATACAAATGAAAAATACATCTTAGAAACACATCCCTGTCACAAATGTATTGATTTCCAATTTCTTGAACTGATTTTGCAAACTGAACGGATCATCTGTGCTGAAACCGGTGCCACCAGGATGGGAAACCTGGTGCCACCGGGTTCAGTATGAACCCTAACCCTAGGTCTGTCCCCATTAACAATGCAGCCATGGAATCTTTAAATCAATGATTGAAAGTTGTTCTAAGACCAAATATATGCCATCTTACAAGAGGAATCCGAGAGATAGGTCCTAGAGAGGTAGATCGGGCAAAACCATTGCTAGGGTTACCTCCTGACATGGCTGAGACGTTGCTGCAGTGCTAGAACTGAGGAGAATCCGGTCCCTCCAAGTTGGAGAACCGAATCCTTGCACAAAACCTTGAATCCCACGGTCCAATCCTCAAATCGTCATGAAATCGCCCCTTGGACCCTCTCCTTTACTGTTCTGAGTCGTGGGGGTGAAAGGGGATGAAAGGTAACTGTATAGGTGGGGGTCACGAGTATATTCCTTTTACTGCTGACAAATCCAGTGCCACCGGGTTCTGAAACCCGGAGCCACCGGGTTTTACTTAACCCGTGAACCTTTGTCCATAAATGCACTTTTGACTCTCCATTTCTTTTCTCCTTTTATTTCCTACCCTTAATATTCACATGTGTATTGTTCATTGGCTCAGATATGGATTTTGGAGATTTTGATGATATTTGAGAAATCCAAAGTGTGCAAACCCTTGAGATAAGATGGAATAGCTTCTTATGGACTTGAGATTGTCTTGCCATTTATGGTTAGCCAACAGAAAAACAAGAGTAACAATAACCATAGATGACATGACACAATCTAAAAAGATCAAGACTCAAATATTTTGCAAAAAAAAAACACACCACCTACACATACTAGTGAATTCTGAAAATCTATCCTATGTCACAAAAGAGTATGCAAAGTTTCTAGCCAAGATGAGTCTTAGTATATTTAGCTCATTCCTCTTCTCAAATTTCAGCCACGGTTGGAGAACAATTTCCAACAACAAATTTGTGAGGCATCAACTAAATATCCAAAACTCATCACCATCACCATGAAACAAATTCTAGATGACACTAGACATCTTTGCACACCAAAACTCACACTAGCAAGAATAAGGCCTAGATGCATAAATTAATTGCTTGAATTTAGAATTGCATACCTTGGCCTCTATAATTGATTTCTCACATAGAGGTGCTTACACATGAGTTTGTACCTTTTTAGTCTTTCAATATTTTCATCATGTCACTCTTGATATGATATGACCATAGATACTTCTTAACATGTGGTTTTCTCATAACCAACACACTTGCCTTCGAAATTAGTTCAAGTAGATTATATAGATATATGATTAATGCATCTCTCACTTGAACTACATACATGAAGCCTTGCAAGTGGTGTTAGAACCGAGAGACACAAAATATGAAGTGAGCTCCCCCTAAATAGGTGCATCAAGTATTTGAATCTTGAGAAATGCACTTTTGGCTCAATTAAAGCACTAGGGTAGCAAGCTTCACATTTTGGTCAAATTATATGAGCAAATAAGAATTGATGAAGTGTGATCAAGAAAGGCTCACAAATATTCGTTGCTTGGGCTGCTTTGAGTTAGAATCATTAATAGTGCTTCTTGAAATATTTGTATTATTTTCCTCTCAGTCCTTGCTGATCCTGGGAAACTTGGTGCCACCGAGTTCATCAACTTGGTGCCACCAGATTCTCCCAGAGCCCTTTGCTTTTCATTTTCTCAAAAAAAAGTAATCCTTTTCTTGATTCTTTATTTTACTTTTGCTCATATATATGCCCCTGCAAACAACAACCACTCAAAGCTTCTAGATGAAGCGGTTAATAGCATCGAATGGTATTTGACATAATTTTGCTAGAGAGAGCATAGGTAGCTTGCCCAACTCATATGTTTAATTTGCACAAGAGCATGATTCACATATGAGAATGAACAGCTACAGACGAAGGTACTTATCATGAGAGTAGCATTGGATGAATATTCTTCTATTTATTTCACTTGGCTCTTTTCTAAAGATGAGTCATAAACTTCTCTTGAGATATAGATGAATGGAGATAAATATCTTCTCAAGTGAACCAAGCTTCCAATGCTCTCCAAGTACCTGTAAAGTCCTTTTAGACATGTTTTGGTACCCAACGTGCATTGGGTCCTAAGAGGTTAGTGATCATGGACCTTGGTACCCAAATGGCCTTTGTACCTTTTCTTTGTGATACAACCACTCTAGGGGCACAAGAGTCATTTGAGTTCTTCCCAAGCATATTATTTTGATAATGAACATGATTAGGCTTAGGAATCTCACTCATAGGACAATCTTTACCAAGATGCCCTTTTTGACGACAAGTGTAGCAAATTTTGTGCTTGATGTTGTTTCTTTTCTTCACACTTGTCATGGATCCATTCTTCTCTTTGAAGGTAGCTTGAGCCTTCAGAAATCTCTTGTTGAGCTTCACTTGAGGTTTCTCAGTGGAACCTGGTGCCACCGGTTTTTCAAACCTAGAGCCACCGGGTTTCCCTGAGGGAACCTTCGACCGGTTGATACAAACTTCAATCTTGTGCCCTTTTTTATGACATCCAAAGCATCTTCTCTGAGCAAGACTTCTTTGTCTCTTTGATTGATTTGGATTGTCTTCTTCCTTGAATGAGCACATGGATGCATAATGTCCTATGTGTGAGCACTTGTAGCACTTCATGTGATCTACCTTCTCTTTGTTGCTAATCTTGTGATCATTAATCTTGTGGCTTTGTTGAGACATTGATCTAGTGACGATTATCCTCTTCTCAAGCTTCTTCACCATGGGCTCACAGTTATCTTGAGAAGGTTGCACTTTTTCTTTTCCCTTCAACTTAGCCACCTCTTTCTTGAGTCTTTCGACCTCATGCATAAGATCATCATTTTCTTGAGCAATGGAGTCATCACAAGATTCTACAACCACACAATCATACCAAGAGGATTTGCCTTTTGGGCCACATAGGTTAGCACAAGATCTATCATTTTCAATTTGAGTGCATGTGCTAGTTGTGCAATGAGGTGTATAAGATTTAACTGAGTTTACCAAAACCTCATTTGTCACTTCTAGCAAAGAGTGTGATTCTACAAGCTTCTCATGAGAATATTCAAGTTCTACGTGAGTGCCTTGTAGTTTCACAAACTTGCAAATGATTTCTTCAAGTTGATCCTTGAGAGCTTGATTCTCCTTTTCTAGGGATGCTGCACAAGATAGAGAGTTAGTAGCACAAGCATATGCCTTAGTGATATCCTTCTTGCACTTACTAGATAAGATATCATTTGACTCCTTAAGCTTCTTCAATTCTTCTTCAAAGGAGTCTCGATAAGCTTGTTGTCTTGTGAGCTCATCTTCTTGCCTTCTTACTCTTTTGATGAGCTCCAACACATTCTTTCTATCTTTCTTGATCATCTTCTCAAGCTCAAAATCAAATTGCTCAACTTCGCTTCCTTTCTTCTTTTTACCTTTAGTCACATGAGACTTGGCATTGTTAGTACATAGAAAGGAAGTACTAGGAGTTGTATATACCTCATTAGGTTGATGAGGTGTTGCATTGATGCTCGATGAAGTGCTGCAGCTCTGCTCACTACCCAACCCGGTGCCACCGGTTTCCAAACCTGGTGCCACCGAGTTTGGTTGGTCAGTGACAGTGGCATTGATGTTGTTGCTCTTTTGTTGCACGGTTGAAGTCACTGGAGGAGGAATGCAAGATGTTGATGTTGAGCACTCCTCTAGTGACTCCTCCTCTTCTTCTTTGTCATCTTCATCATTGGCACTTGTATACATTTCTTTGAGTGCCACCCAAATAAGATGTGCATCATCACAAATGTCCTCGTGGTTGAAGATGAATTCTTGAATTACCTTGCTCACATTATTGTACATGAGGTTAGTAATAGAGGAGTTGCGTAGCACGCAATCCTTTTCCTCTTTTGATAGATTGGACGAGTCCTCACTATCAAAGTCCTCGGGAAGGATGCTAGCCACCACAACTCGCTCAAATGACGGACCCCAAGTATGTAATACATGAAGAACATGAGCAGACCAAGAATCGTAGTTTGAGCCATCAAACCGAAGAGGCTCAAACGATACCTCACAAGAAGTCGACATCTTTAAACTCCAAGCGGTTAAGCTCGAATCGGAGCACTTAGCTCTGATACCAATTGAAAGGATCTTGATGTCGCCTAGAGGGGGGTGAATAGGCGCAACCTGAAAAATCACAACTTAAAACAACTTTGTCAGCAAAGTGCGGATACTCCGGAGAAATGTCCGGAGTTTCTAGAAAGTCCGAAGATTCTGGAGAAATCTCCGAATACTCTGGACCAGCACCTGTGCAGCGGAAAATGCGCACTGGCCAAACCCGGTGCCACCGGGTTTGCAAACCTGGAGCCACCGGGTTTGCCTGGCAGTGTTTCCCCTCTTTCCTGCTTCTTGTTTTCTTGCTTGAAATCAACTCAAACTATGTGAGTAGCACAGAGTGAAGTTCTTGAAACAATATTCAATGCCTGCACTTCACAAACACTAACACCCGAGTAGATCCACAAATACTAAGAGCAAGCAAGCTAGGAAGGTAAATGCAAGGTAACCAACAAGAGACTCAGAGATTTGTTTTACCGAAGTTTAGATTCACCACTGTGTGAATCCTAGTCTCCGTTGGGTGCTTCTCCTACCGAAGTCGGGTTGCACTCAACTCTTTTCCCGATCCACTAGATAGCTTCTTCCCTTTCGGAGGTGAAGTACAACCTTCACAAACTGTCCCGCAGCTCACCACACCTTGGTAGCTCACGGGCGACGCCTAGCCGTCTAGGAGGCAACCCTCCAAGAGTAACAAATGCTTCACACAAGCTTGACGACGTCCAACAGTGCTCAAGGGATTCAAGTGCTCTTGAATAGCTCACAAATGCTTCTCTCTACCACCCAACTCACTAGATCTATAAAAAAAACTCGATCGGGAGGGTTTGACGGCCCCACCGTATTTCATTAAGAGGAAGCGACCCACGGCTTACCCCGACCAAGAAACCCCCCGAACCCTGGCCCACCAGCGAGGGGGATTTTTTACCCCACGGCATCGGAAATTCGCGCCCCCCAGGACTCGAACCCGCGCCGCGAGGGTGCTACTGAGAGCACCTAGCCAACTCGGTTAGGCCTCCATTCGCTCACTAGATCTATCAAAGATCAAACAACCTCACCAAGAGGGGTTGGGGAGAGCTAGAATGGCTTTGGCTCAGTAAGGAATAGCAAGGAAGCACACCAGCAACCTCAGAAACAACAGCATGCAACGATTGGGACCGTGGGGTATAAATACCCAACTCCCCCAAAACTAGCCGTTACAAACTAAGAGAAACCCAGTGCCACCGAGTTCCCAAACTCGGTGCCACCGAGATTTCAAACAACTAGCCGTTGGGCCGGCTGACACAAAACCTGGTGCCACCGGGTTTGACTCAGAGTCAAACCCGAAACCGTGTACATGTGGTCTTTTGTGTATCTCTCAACTCACATGGGTTACTTGAGCACTGAGACATTTTCAAGACTCCTTGTGATGCATCCCTCTTGATAGTACGGCACACCTATACTCAAGATCAAATATAAATGCAATATTAAAACTCTTGAGCTTCATCTTCATGAATAGCCATACTTGATCAATATATCAACTTGAGAGATCCTTCCATCAATGTCTCATTGATTTGAGCACTTCTACCTTGAGCTAGTGACTTTGATCTTCATTTAAGAGTGAAACCCATTTCTTGATCAAGTCACCCTTCACATGACTCAAAGATCACATAATGCTTCTTCATTGCTTCACTCGGTTAGGCTCGACTTGATACCTCGAAATTCTCCAAGCTATAGCTACTTCACTCTAGCCAAGCACATGGTCCAAGTCACTACTTGGCCAACCTTAGCGTAGTACCTCGTTGCTAATCCCTTGCTTGATTTCTTCATCCATTCGTTACCATCTTGAGTTAAGCTTTGATTTAACATTGATAATGAAATCCACTTGAGATCATGCCTTCTTTGGTTCTATAGTCCCATTTGAAAAAAACAAACATTCCAATATATTTAGAGACCATCAAATATTCCAAAATCACTATGTCTCTTTCTTCACCTTCATTGGCTTGTTTATATATCAAGTATACTCTATGGGATCACTTATAACACAAATCGTGACATTCAATCTTGTATAAAGCCATTTAATAATATGAGGCAATAACTCATTCCTCAATCTATCTTGTACAACAATGGCTTGTCTTCATATATAGATGTTCAATGTCATACATCATGCTTTGTTATTTATATGTAACAACCTGCTCACATGCTTAACAAAGCCATTAGATCTTTAATCTAGTTGTCAATCAATACACCAAAACCCACTTAGGGTCTAGATGTCTTTCACAAGTAAAAAAAGAACTCATCTCCATCAGTTTGGCATAATTCACTTGCCAAATCTAGATCTAATTTACGTCATGAACTTGAGAGAGAAACACAATTATGTTTATGCCCTTCCACCTCTTGAAAACTTGCATCAGGGACCTTTCTCTATTATTTATTTATGTTTTCACTCTCCCACTTGGCTTGGCGCGTGGGAGAAACACCGATGCCAACCCAGATCGGCGTGCGTTTATTTACGTGCGGGAAGGTGAGTTTTACTAAGTTTTTATTTTTGCCAAGTTGGTTTGCCAAATTGTTGGAGACCAATTTTTCTTGTTTTGCCAAAATTAGATGGATGCCAAGTTTAGTTTGCCAAACTGCTGGAGATGCTACATTTGCATCAGGAACCTTCTCTATCCTTTATTTCTTTTTCACCCTCCCACATGTCTCCACGCACGGGAGAAACGCCGATGTCAAGTCGAGTACGCGTGCATATCTTTACACGTCGGAGGCTAGTTTTTCTCAAGTTGCCAAAAATATCAAGTTCTTGCCAAACTGTTGGAGGAGTGTTTTCAGTGTTTTTTTAAAAAAAATCAAAGATTGTTGGAGACGCTCTTATATAAGCTTTTATGGGTGTTTGGTTGCATGACCTTATGATAAAAGCTTCCCCTCATTAATATGCTTTTTCCTCTTCCTCTCATCCCTTCTCCATGAAATAGGCAATGGGATTCACAAATATTGTGGGTTTGTACCCTTGTAAGCACCATTCCAGCAGCTTATGAACTTATGGGCTTATGACCCTAATAAACTCCTTATGTTTGGTAAAAGAAGCTCATAAGCTCTAATGCTTATTAATAAACACTAGGTAACGAAACATGCTTTACTACTGATTTTTGGGGGAAAAAAGTCATTTGTTCATCCTCAACTAGTCTGGATGTATGATGCAAAATCTTAAGTCACTTCCTTAAAGATTGGATGTACTCATGATGATAGCAATATTGAGAACCTCAAGTTGACAAAGATCAAAGTACGACATGAAGGAAGACTTTCAAGCTCAAGATGAAAATATTGTGCTTATATTTATCTTAGTATATGTATGTTGTAATATCAAGAGAGATGAAACATTAACTTATTAACAATATAAAATATTTTTAGTTGACCTACGTAAGAATTAGCCTTGGATGAACTCTTGAACGTGCTAACTATCCCAAATCAACTAACAAAGATCATTTCACCCTATTGGTGGAATGTGGGAGTATCTATGAGAGTTTTGAGACTAACTTAACCTGACCGGTCTGACCGGTTTGAGCTAACAACTAGTTTTCAAATCAGACTAGCCTGGCAAAACAATTCGATTTGATCGACACTTAGTTTATGGTGTGTGGGGGTATGTATACCTCTTAGCTCTGTTCTTGGTGGGTTGCTGGTTCCACACATTTGAACTTAATCTCTCTTTGTGAGACTTGAGTTATTTTGAAAAAAAAATCTTTGAATTAGGGTTAAAGAGTGATCTTGTGTGAGCATCAATCTCTAAAGATAGATCGATATGAAAATAGATAGAAATGTAGAAGGTGAGTGACATGGCAGAACACAAAGGGAAACCACTTTTGCAAGAGTTCATCTACGTTGGTGCTCTAATTTACTAGTAAACTACCTTAAACCAAGCTTATCAACGTAAACAAAGGGATCAAAAGAGTTGAGTGTAGGAGTTAAGTTGACTCGTAAAGTCGAAATATTTAAGACTAATTCGTCTAAAGTGACGTCTAAAGTAGTAAGATGTGACAGATGAATAGTGACAAGTTGGTTTGAGCCTTGAGGTGTTATTCGTAAAGTGGGTGATGATAGAACAGTGTGATACCCAGTACATTTGCGAATCTAAACATAAGGTGTGTTTAGATGCCAAAGTTTTGCACCAATTTTGCAAAATTGGTGCAAAATTGGTACAAAATACCCTGTAGCGTCAGATGAATAGTGAGAGGTGATGTGATGGGATGTGATAGATGGTGGTATGTTTTTGGTCAAAATTTTGGTTTCTAAACACACCCATAGGGTGTTTAGAAGCCCAACTTCTCCCAAAATTCACTATGCAAAAAGAAGATTCCCATCACATCAAACATCACATCAAAAATGCTGACACATGCATAGAATACTAAATGTAGATGAAATCAAAAATTAATTACACAGTTTGGATGTACTTCGCGAGACGAATCTTTTGAGCCTAGTTAGGCTATGGTAGGACAATATTTACCACAAACAAACGAAAAGTACTACAGTGCTTTTCAGTTCAGAACAGTACTTTTCAGACTAAAATCCGTGCAAAATTCAGAATTATGCATCCCAATTCAGAAAACTAAACACACCCATACCTAAAAATCGAAGTAAAGTATGACAAACTTGGCTGCTTTCCACTCGACACCTGGTGGCCGATGTCTCCCATCGGGCATCGGCTGACGCCTGCCGCCGCGTCGCGCCATCTACTCCGGCGAGCCGCTGTGGGTTGTTGGGCGGACGGGCGGAGGCGGACCTCCCGCTCGGCTCCGCGCCGGTCTTTTCAAAACCACGCAACTAATCGCCGCGAAGACGAAGCACGTTTACCGCGGAGGCGGACGTGTGGGTCAAAAGAAACAAACCACCGCGGCTGTCACGTGGCCCCAGTCACCTTCGTACGCACACGACGCGATTGAAAAAAATGCGGAAAAGGCAAAGCGCACGGCACGGAGAGAGAGAGAGGCAGAGAGCCCCCGAGGCCACGCCCACCCCGCCGCCGCCACTGACATGCGGGCGTGGCCCCGGGCCCCGAGCGGAAAGCAGAGACGCAGGAGCGGCGTGTGAAAAAGGCCCTCGGAAATCCCAGTATTTACCGCCTATGGCCAGGCACAGGCAGCGGCGGCACACTCCCAGAGCGAAGAGGACGGACGGAGACAAACACCCCAGCTCAGGCGCGGCACGCGCGGGTGCACTGCCCCACCACTGACCACGGTCCTCCACGCCCATCCGCGCCGCGTGACGCCACCCGCCGCGGTCCCCGACGCGCCGGGCCCGCAGCAGGTCAGGGCCGCGTGTCAGTGAGTTGGGGGAGGAGGAGCCGGGGGTCCAGGCGGGCGGGACCCTGCCGTGCCCCTCGCCACGCCCACGCCGGCCGAGCGCTCGCTGCCACCACCGCCTCGGGGCGCGCACCAGCAGCCGCAGCAGGGCAACGGGCCAGGGGCAGGGGGGCAGCAGCGCGCAACAACTCTCTATCGTTAGATCCACCCGACACCGGCCGCTCGCCCACTCCGCCTGCCTCGCTCTGCTTTGCTTCGCCCCGCTCTGCTCGCGCTCGGGCTGGACTTTGTGGGGGTTTGTGGGGCGCAATGCGGTGAGGCAGAGGTGGGGGAGGGAGAGGGAAGAGGCGAGGTTCGGGAGAGGACGACGGAGAGAGGGCGAGATGGGGTGCGCGCAGTCGCGGATCGAGAACGAGGAGGCGGTGGCGCGCTGCAAGGAGCGGCGGCAGCTGATGAAGGCGGCCGTCGCGGCGCGGAACGCCTTCGCGGCCGCGCACTCCGCCTACGCCTACTCGCTCAGGGACACGGGCGCCGCGCTCTCCGAGTTCGCGCACGGGGAAGGCGTGCCCCCGCCGCCGCCGCCGCCGCCGGGGGAGGCGGACGAGGCGGCGGCGTCCGGCGCCGGTCACGGCGGGATCGGCGCGGTCGCGGCGGGAGTGGCGGGCCCCTCCGGAGCGTCGGGGCCCGACGGGATAATGCCGCCCCCGCCGCCGCTCGACTCGCTGCCACCGCCGCCGCCGCCGCTGCCGGATTTCTCGCCGTCGCCGGCGAAGATCCACCGCTCCATCAGCATGCCCCTGCCGCCTTCTGCCGGCGACAAGAATCCCGCCATGCTCCATGTCGACTCCATTAGGGAGGAGGACGAGGAGGCGGCGGAGAGGGAGGAGGAAGAGGAGGACGACGACCACCTCGATGACCGCCGGCAGCGTTTGCGTCACCGCCCGCCGATGCCGCCGCCCGTGTCGCCGCCGCCGCCGGAGACGCCGGTGACTCCTCAGCCTCCGCCGCCTCCTCCCCCGTCCTCGGCGGAGCTCAAGTCCGGAGTTGACACCTGGGATTATTTCTTCTCCATGGACGAGGGGATGGCCTCCATCGCCCCCGATGACGACGAGATAATGGTTGAGCCGGGAGAGGAGAAGTATGTCCCGGCATCGCCACCGCGCCCGCCTCCCTCTCCTCCTCCGCCAGCGGCGGTACCACTGTCGGAGGAGTTTGAGGAGGAGCCGCGGACGCCGGAGATGGCCGCGCCGCCTCCATCGCTGCCCCCGAAGCCCCCGAAGAATTCGTCCAAGAAGAAGAAGGGGAAGCTTAAGGCGGCACACCACCAGCACACAGAGTCGGCGCCGCCGGTCACGCTGCTTGGCAGTGGTAAGTCAGGGAAGGTAGTTCCGGAAATGCCGCGTGTGGATCTCCTTCGGGTGCTCGCGGCAATCGACGAGAGGTTCTTGAAGGCATCGGAGAGCGCCGGTGAGGTATCCAAGGTGTTGGAGGCCAACAGGATGCATTACCACTCCAATTTCGTCGACAACCGAGGTCAGTGACTTGATTGTGCCCTGATACGTGTAATTTTGGACGTTTTAGGTTCCCATGTGGTGGGCTATTGTGTTTTTTGGTGTGGATTTGTAGCAAAAAAAATGATCTTTTTTGCTGAGCGTGATGGTGATGTGATGGATTCTTTTGGTTGATAGAGGGTGTGTTTAGAAGCCAAAATTGAGATGCAAAATTGGGAGATTTTGCACGGATTTTGGGCTGAAAAGCACTGTTCCGGGCTGAAAAGCACTGCAGTACTTTTCGTTTGTTTGTGGTAAATATTGTCTTACCATGGCCTAACTAGGCTCAAAAGATTCGTCTCGCAAAGTACATCCAAACTGTGTAATTAGTTTTTGATTTCATCTACATTTAGTACTCCATGCATGTACCGACATTTTTGATGTGATGTTTGATGTGATGGGGAATCTTCTTTTTGCATAGTGTATTTTGGGAGAAGTTGGGCTCCTAAACAGAGCCAGAGGTCAAGAACTAGTGTCTCAGACTGACTCCAGCAGCTTCTGCAAACGCCGGCAAATCTGCAAAACGGGGAGGGAATAGGCACTATACCCACTCCAGCAGTCACCGCAACGGGTGCTGCAAAATGCAGCGACCCCCCGGGCACGCGCATCCTCGGGGGATTCGGCCTCCTTTTCCGCATCGCCTCATCCCAACTGTCTCCGCCGGTCCCACCCCGCCGCCCCTCTCCCTCTCGACTCGCTCCCCTCCGCCTCGTCTTCCCTCTACCTCTCCGGTTCCTCCGCCTCGAGCAAGAGCATGCGCGGCGCAGGAGGCGAGGTGGCGCAGCCTGCGGGGAGCCGCGGTGCAGATCCGGACGCTGGGAGCCGCGGCGCAGATCCGGACACCAGGGAGCCACAGTGCAGAGCAGGGGCCGGCCGGCGAGCAGATGGGAGCGGAGGATCCGGAGCAGGGCCTTCTTCCCCGGCGAGGCGCGGCGGAGAATCCGGGGCCTTCTTCCCCAGCGAGGCGCGGCGGAGCGGAGATGCGCCCGCGGCGGAGGATCCGGAGCCGCGGGCCTTCTTCCCCGACGAGACGTGCGGCGGAGCGGATGTGCGCGCGACGGAGCGGATGTGCCCGCGGCGGGTCGCCTGGCGTCGAGCTCGTTGGCGCCCGCGCTCCCCCTCCTCCTCGGCCGACGAGCTCGCTAGCTGGCGCCCGCGCTCCCCCTCCTCGGCCGACGAGCTCGCTGGTGTCGCGCTCCCCCTCTTCCTCTTCTCTGCTTTCCCTCTCCTCTCTGCCTCCGAGCTCGATCTGTGTGGGCGCCGTGGCCCGCCGGCAAAGGAGCGAGGAGCAGGGGCGGCGACGGCGCACGCCCGCGGCCCTCTCCCTCCTGGCGGGAGCCAACGACCGCTGCGGTATGCGCAAGGGGACGGGCGTGTCTGCTGGAAGCGCACCTCGCCCATCTTCTCTCTCTTTTCCTCAAGGAGGCCTATATGCAGATGCGGATCGGCACAACTGCTGGAGACAGTCTCAGAGGTTGTTGTTGGTGGTGGGGTTGCTACAAAAGTCAAGTGAGCTCCCACACTCCACTATCCCAATTTCCCCAACAGGCAACATGCGGGTTTACTAGAGGTTTTTGTAGCTACTAGGCAACTTCTGGTTGAAGTGGACATTTGTTGCAATCATTGGCGTTGGTACGCTATTGTGTTATTATTGTTCTGTATTACAAGTGTTAGTGTGGATCTTGATCAATTATGATTATGTGATTGCAAGGAACCAATTTGATGGTATCGTAACTGTGAACAGGACTTGGAATGCAAGTTCCATTGTGATGTATAGCCTGTTCAATGCCAATTTCTTTTGTGCTTTTTTCCTGTGTGTATGATTCAGTCTTGTCTTTGTTTGAATTTTTTTTATGATATGGCAAAGGGGGCACGTAATGGCAATACCAGATTGCATCAATTGTGAAGTAAGGGGCTACTAAAATTGACAACAAAGAGGATGAAGCATAAGATATCTTCTTATGAATATATCAAATTCTTAAACAAACACTTAATTATAGCTGAAAGTATTGTGTTGATAAGAACGAAGTGTATATTTTTAAATTTTAATAGCTGATAAAAATTGCCAAAGCTTTAAAGTTTATAGAATCGTTGACAGGAATCATAGTAGTGGGTAGTAATTGTGTTACCTGTTTGGTTTACATTTAGTATGTGAAATATTAATTGTGACTTAGGACAGAAAACTGTTGTGCATTCCATTTTGGCACAGGGAAGATTTAATAACTTTTGTCTAAACTTGGCATTCAAATTATGTCTCTTAATCATGTAAGCATGTGGTGCTTCCTTAATTATCTGCATAGTGTGAGATCACATCATTATGAGGTTCTTGTGTGCAAAGGACACTTTTTTTTTTGTCTCGAGTCGGGTTACATGCTGGACAGATGGAAATTCTTCATTTTATTGGTGTGGCATTTTTTGTCTTCTGTTTCGTTTTGGTTTAACATCAGGTCACCTGCCTATGCTTTGTACACAAAATCCGGGCACTGTTGTTGCAATGCTTCTTCAATTGCATTGTCATCACGTGGTAGTCGATGCCGTCTCGACCACCTGTGTGCACTTTCTTTGTTTCAACTGTTTAAAAATCGACTGCCTAGGCACCAGGTTGGGTCTCAAAGCATGGGTGAAGGCCTGAACCACAGGGGTGGCACCCCCATGTATGAGGTGGCCCAGCTTTCATGACCTTTCTCGGCTGGCTCCGGTTGAGCTCTCCTTAGTGAAATACTATGGGTGCGGTCTTTCCACCACCGTCAGAGATTTTTTTTACAGAATTAAAAGGGAGACAAATTTAGCTGATTCTTTAAAAGAACAAAACTCTAGTTTCATAGCTGAGGAAAGCTTTATTTTGTTATTATGTATTCTGATATGTTGATCCAATGTACTAAAATATGTTACCCCTGCCAGTAAATATGATATAGCTTTTGATTAATTTGCATCCAAATGCAATTCATAAGAGTAGTTAACCTCTTCTGCTAATTATCTGTAAAAAGACTTTGCCAGCTGATTATAGTTACGCTTTATGCTTTAAAGTTACTTAGGCACCATTCAAATTATAAAAATACTTTCTTCAATGTCTCATTTGCACTTACATATAAATACAAGTGCAATATAGCTGTGTACTTACTTTCCCTCTTTTAATCATGTTCACAATGATTTTTCCAGGGCATATTGATCATTCTGCGAGAGTCATGAAAATAATTACATGGAATAGATCTTTCAAAGGCATGCAGAATGGTGATGAAGGGAAGGATGAATTTGAAAATGATGAATGGGAGACCTTGGCAACTGTGGTAGATAAAATCTTAGCGTGGGAGAAAAAGCTCTATGATGAAGTGAAGGTGCATCTTATTCCTTAGTTTTTTATAGCTAGCAATATGAACTTTTATGTGCTGGGCCAGTAATATGAAGTTTTATAATGATTCCATCAAAATTTTAATTGTACAACTTTGGAGATTGTGCTTTATTGCTTTAGCAACTTATTTGAAAGGGAATAGAAGAACATGCAGGGTTTCGTCTGGTACACCTGCAACTTTTTCCCATTTTCTGCTGCCAGTATGTACTGGCTTTTAACTGTTTGCCCTTCTTGGTGCCTTACCAAGTCTTTCATGTCGAATTATGGAGTACAAACATATATGTACAGGGTAAGGACTATGTAGTAGTGCACTTCTTTTAGTATCTCAATATATGAATGTAGCTTATGGTCAGTCAAGTGCATAGGTTTGCTGTCTAATTCAGATCTTAAAATTTGAAGTTTGTGAGTACTTTTCAATATGGTTGCTTTAATATGGTTATTTTACATTTCTCCTAATATCTGAAATAACATGGTAGTACCAATTCACGTAAGTTTTCCAAAGCATTTATGCAGGGATCATGCAACTCTGATATAGTCATAGCTTTTACATTTCTCCTAATATTGTGAGTTTGTGTTTCTTGATAATTAGTAAAATAAATATTAGGCTAATAGAATTATGCATGATCATAGCTTTTACTGAATCATCGAAACTCTGTGGATTCCACTTGTCTGTTGCTAAAAGTTGACCCCATTTGTACAGGCTGGTGAGATTATGAAGCTTGAGTATCAGCGGAAGGTTGCTTTGTTAAATAGACAAAAGAAACACAATGCTGCCATTGAGGTTCTGGAGAAAACGAAAGCTGCTGTAACCCACTTGCATACAAGATACATAGTTGATATGCAATCAATGGATTCAACTGTGTCAGAAATTCAGCATCTCCGTGACAACCAACTTTACCCAAGATTATTGGACCTTGCTGACAGGTAATTTATCTGCGTTATGTTTTCCTATCATGCATCAGATTGCTAGTTATTGTGGCAAATGGATTTCCAGATGTGTTCTTACTTTTTATAACACCAATAGATTACTTCTTTCCCAGGGGCGGAGCCACAGGGGCCCGTAACACCACAGAGAACCCCCTATTTATTTTACTAATTATCCTGATTAGCTTAGAAGGACTCACAAACTCACAATAGGCCAACATTAGCCTATCAGCACTGATTGTTCCAATCAACGCTGCGCATGCGCGTGACATTTCATTGATTCGCTTCTGTCTCCGCGGCTCCACCCTGTGTGCTAGACTGCTAGTGCCATTCAGCCAAGCCAGTCTGCTGCTGCTGCTGCAAGTCTGATCTCGTGAGGAATACTACGACAGTAGGGCTTAACTAAAATTGACAATTGTTTGAGATATATATCTAATTTTTTTGCTAAGATGAAGAGGATAACAACCCTTAGTAGGTAGTGTATAGTATAAGTCAGCTGAAAGTCTTATGTCAGTCAGTTTTGAAACGTAAGCTCCAGAATAGAACAAACTACATCTGCACCATCACAAACCGAGCAAGCTAGAATTACTAAAATAATTCTATTTTTTCACTTGGCGTTGCATACTGTTGCTGGCTTTGTTTGATTTATTACTTGTTAAAATGATCTTACATTGCACCAGTTTTAATAATCTTTGTTTTCTGGCTTTTATTATTTCAGGATGGCAAAAATGTGGGAGGACATGCACATGCATCACGCTAACCAGCTGAAAACTGTGCTAAAGCTGAAGTCAGTTGACATCTCTGATGCCAATATTGAAACAAGTGATTATCACCACAGCCACACACGCCAGCTGCGTGATATTGTAGATAAGTGGATCACAAACTTTACTGACCTCATGAGTTATCAAAAGGAATACATCAATGCTCTCTATGGCTGGTTGAAGCTGAACCTGATACCCATTGAGAGCAGCTTGAAGGAGAAAGTAGCATCACCACCCAGGGTGCAGCAACCTCCTATCAAAGCCTTTCTTCAGGCCTGGAATGAGCACCTAACCAAGCTGCCTGATGATCTAGCCAAGACAGCCATTGTCAGTTTTCGAGCAGTCTTGGAGACTATATTAGGCGTTCAAGACGAGGAGTTGAAACAGAAGGAGATCTGCGAGCAGACTCGCAGGGAATATGCGCGGAAGGCCCGGGCTTTTGAGGACTGGTACCACAAGCACTCACAGCGCAGAGCATTTGACGTTGATCCAGAGACCGGCGAGGGAACAGGCCACAAGGATGCAGTCACAGAGAAGAAATTCGCGGTGGAGAGCTTGAAGAGCAAGCTTGATGACGAGATTGAATCTCACAATAAGCTATCGAAGCAAGTCAGGGAGAAGTCCCTGTCAATCTTGAAGGCGCACCTGCCAGAGCTGTTCCGTGCCCTGGCTGACTTCTCCAATGCCTCTTTTGATATGTACTCGAAGCTGAGGCTTATGTCCTTGATGCAGGATCAGGCCAACAATTAGCTGAAGGATATGTACAGGAGTTAGGATTGCTAGTAATATCCCTCCCCCCCTCCGAATGTTGTACTGCTTGTGTTGTTCACCTACCCCTTTTTGCGGTACATGTAGCTCTTTAGACGAGGACAGTAGGGATGGTGGCTGTTCGTTTTTATTATTTAATTTATTGAAATTCTGCAGGTCTTTAGCATGAGCTTCCTTCGCAATTCGGATGGATTTGCTGAGTATAGCCTGTGGTGATGGCTGATGAAAGCCTGTCCATGGCATATGTTCTGTTGCGATATCCTCTGGCCTGCAGTTTCTTCATTCGTCTATGCTTGTGAAGCATAGACGATAAGAACTGAGTCTACACGGGTACTATGCTCTTGTTAAATACAACATTTTCTTCTGGATATCTAAATTGTCCAACACATGGCAGTTGCTCCTGTTAGTGTCTGACATTTAAATTTTTTATTTATCCTACACAACCAGCCATTAAACATGATCAAATTGAAGCAAACTCAACAATTCTCTAGATGAACTTAGCAAACAATCAAAAAACAAACGTTGCATGATCTCGCTACGTGAGCAAAAAGAGAATATGTTTCTATCCATGTCTTGCGAGCTAAATTATCCTTGGTTAAGACTTTCCCCATTTTCATGTGGTCATCGACAGCCAGCAGATTCGGAGTGGAGGCGCCGTATCTCGTCGAGGCAGCTGGATTTTTTTTTCTTTTAACCATGAGCTAGGCTGCTGAAATTTGGATAATTTCCGTCGACCAGTTTTTGCTACTGGCTACTCTATGTGCATCCAACTCCAAACGAAGAGAGTCATGTTTTTTGAGATGGAATAGCTCTAGCATATTACCAATTACATCCCACTATCAAAAAAATTGTAGTAACTTTTTGGCGACCTCATTCAGTAAATTCGTCCAATTACATCCCCTCCACTAATATTCATCGATATTTTTTATGAGGAAAAAGTATTTTATTCACCTATCAAATATTACAAAAATGTGACATTCATACCTCATGTTTCATTTGGTGTAAATCAATCACTTATTAACTAAATCGGTGCATTTATCATCCTCTTTTTCTTGAAAAGCTGTGTGCACCTAGCTGTGCAGAAGTCGGGACAATCTCAAGATTTTTGTATCACCAATCTTGATTTAATAAAACTTTTCTTATAAAAAAATAGTATGATCTTGTGCAAAGTCTGAACTACGGTTAGATCACCATAGGTGTGCAGTTAGATGTTGCTCAAGCGAGGAAAATGTCAGAAATGGGTGAACGAGCAACAACTCGGGTGGCTAGCGCAGCATATGAGCACGCAGCCGGCTAGCATTCGAATCCTCCTCACCTCAACGCTAGTTTCTCACTGGGGTTATCTAAAAAAATCTCCTCGACGGTGAAATCGGGATTCAGAGGTTTTCTAAGTCGGAAGGAGACTTTCTTCTCTTAATGAAAACCGTGAGAGCGGTCTTACCCCCACCGGTTTAGTTTTTTTAATGTCAAAAATGCGAAGCCATAGTAGGAGAAGAGAGTGAGTTGGGGCATTAATCTAGAGGATTATATACTTTTTGTGGGCCTAACTACTTGAGACTGAGAATTCCCGGGCTGGGGCCCTCGCACGAAAGAAAATGCGACCCATTGAACAAACATCGATGGCCCAAACCCTCTTATATGATGTGTAACTGAGCCTAAACATCAATTTTTCCATGAACGGAATTAATGTGCTCGGAGCAGCAATGTCATCTATTGTCCCACAAACGCGAATGGGCTTGTAGTCCAATAGTATGACGGTCTAGTGTGACGCTACTCACCAGGATTCAAATCCTGATACTCGCACATTTTTCTGAATTTATTTCGGGATTTTCCGACGTTATGCATTAAGTGGCAAGTGACGTTCCCGTCGACGACGAGGCGCCAGTGGTGACTTCGGGAATCTCCAGATCTGTCGGTGCTCAATCCTTCGGAAGTGCTCATAGGGGTAGGGTTTGCGTACGTGTATTCATAGGGGTGAGTGTGCGTGCGTGTTGTGAGCGTCTGCGTTGAACTGTGTAATTCTAAAAAAAATTTATTGTCCCATGTTGATGCTCACTGACTCTTATTTTTATGCATCAACAAAACATGAAAAAGGACCAAAAAGATGATTCAACAGTAGTATAGGGCTTTGGACTAATCAATTCCACAAGTTTTGGTGAATTGTATAATTTCAGGGACTATTCAGAAAAATACGAAAGGAATCAAGTCTAGAAGGCTCCGGAAGACTCCCGAACTTAACCAACGTGATCTACAAGAAAAGAAGTATCTAGAAGGAACGAGAAGACACCACGCGAAGGCGGGGCCCACATGGGGCCCACCATCGACGCCACGTCAGCCCTGCTTCTGGAATGTTCCTCCACCGCCTATGAGGATCAATCTAAACCACATGTTTAGGTCGGTTTGATCCTACGGTGACGGATTACCTCCTTCGGACTATATAAGCAGCCCCAGACCCCCTGGTAAAGAGAATCATAATTAAGGAGATCATTATCATCATCATCAGATCAAGACGTCAAGACAGGAGAAGAAGAGGAGACGCAAGAGATAGTATAGCTACTTCATAGTTCTAGATCTAGTTCTTAGATCTAGAACCTAGTTCTAGACAGAAAGTCAGATTCGAGTAGAGTTGAGTTTTGCTCCAGTTCCAGATCTGTAAGTCATCAAGATCCAGTTCTTATATTGTTTCTCAATGACTGTGTGTTATTTCAATATTATGTGTGCAATTGCTAAGTTCTTACTTTGTTCTAGTAGTATATTTGATATAGTCATGATTAATGATAAATTCACGCACTTATTCGTAGAGCTCCTAGTATATTACGCGCGTATGCTAGGTAGTAGAAAGTATGTAAGCATGGTGCTTATATATGATTAGACCTGAGCATTTCACGGGCCGGGCCGGGTTCGGGCCGGGCCGGAAAAAAATTCGGTTTTTTCGGGCCGAGAAAATCCTGCCCATGACCGTCCCATGGGACGTGTCGGGCCTCAGTTTTCGGGCCGGGCTCGGGCCGGGCCCGGGCTTGGGCGGGCCGCCCGCGTATTTTACACTGTAAAATAGCTAAAAATAGCATGTCGGGCCGGGCTCGGGCCAAGATTTTTTTTCGCGGGCTTCAAGATCTCTGCCCACGGCCGTCCAGTAAGGTCCGTGGGCGGGCTTGGCGCGGGCCGGGCCCGGGCCGGGCCGGGCCGGGCCAAAAATGCTCAGGTATAGATATGATTTACTTTCGGATTCACCTTATGCTCCGGGTCGTGTGGTAGATCGTAGGTGTGACAGGCCTATTGAGTCCTTTGCAATCCATTCCCTGAGTGTAAGCCTAGTCGATAATGGTTCTTGGGAGGATCATGTTTCGTTCTTGATCTTCTTGGGTAATCTTCGTGGTGCACACATTTATCCATGACTATGCTATATGTGATGATATGCTACAATAGAATAGATGAATAACTAAGTTTTTGTATGCTACATAGAATTTGTGCCTCTTAAGTAAATCCAATTCTAATCTAACTAGGAAGTAGTATGTTCTATGCTCCACGTGTGCCTCTACCTGTCTAAATTATCATTATATTATCATTTGGCTTATCCCTGTTAAAGTATGTGTCATACCATCAAAGTCTCATAAAGTAGTCTATTGCCATCTCTAGTCAACCGATACATCCATCCTATCTTCCTTGTGGATACGATATTTTTAAAACCCATCTCCCCGGGTGAAGTGCTCACCGGTATCCATACGCTTACGGATCATTAATTTTCTCTGTAGGCTTAGCAAATACCAACATCCCACAAACGAAATTGATTTGTTTTGTGTATACAGAGATGTTGACGAGGAATGGAGAGCAGCTGCAATTGGAAACGAGAGGAAAGAAGAGAGTTCAAATCTGAGTGGGAAGTTTAGCCGGTTCTTAACTTCTAGGAATTAGCTTGACTTTGACATGTGCAACACGGAATAATTCATGAATGAATTTCTCTAGACAATTCTGAAGTACCGACGGTGTACGCCATTGAAGATCCACCCAGTTTACTTCACCAAAATTTCACCAACTACCCGTCACATCAAACTTCGGACACTAATTCGTAGTATTAAATGTGAATTAATGACAAAACTCATTTCACAACCCCTACCTTAATTTTCGAGACGAATCTAACGAGTCTAATTATGTCATGATTAGACAATGTCATGCTATAGTAACCAATTTCTAATGATGGATTAATTAGACTTAATGGTTTCGTCTTGGAATTTTTCGTCCATTCATGTAATTAGTTTTATAATTTGTCTATGTTTACTACCTCTAATAGACCTTGAAAACCTTGAAAACGACTCCTAAAATTTTGGTCTCAAAATTTTGGTGAAAACACACCCCTCAATGCTCCAAGACATGGACACTACTATTTTATCTCCGTGAAGGATATGCAAGGGATCGGGGGATCGTTTCAAGCTAGGGCTGAAGCGCTTGGACGGTCCCGAGGAGCTTTGGCAAATTGGTTCCAGTGGAAACTCCAGTGAACCCGTGCAAAGTTGCAGGCGTGAGGAGATGAGCAACAGTTCCTTCTCGTTGTAAGATACTACCTCCGTTCTACAATAGATGACATTTCAAACAACTCAATTAGCTTGCTTCTAGTTCAAAAATCTAGTTGGAAACGTCATGTATTAATGACCAGAGGGAGTAACTAAGATGGGAGATCCTTGCTCCTCGATCCTAGCAATCCTCGCGTGGGTCGTCACCGATGTCTTGCCAGAGTGATTTAAACAGAATATGGAATTGTCTTCGTCATGTGTGATTGCACACGGCCTCAGACTGACCCCAATAGAAGAGGCATTCCTTTTTACATCTCGAGTTGGCACTGTGTATAGCGAAATCGTTCTCCAACAGAAGAGGCAAACACCCGATGCATTTTGCCTCCGAGGAGAGAGGAGATGTAAAAATACATCCCCTCTCTCCTCATGCATTCGGCGAGCGGCGTGGAGGGCGCGCGGGGACAACGACGCGGAGAAGGAACACCGGTGGGACGCGAGCGCGGCGGAGGAGCGCCCATCGTCGACCTTCTTCCCCAGGCGGCAAGGCGCGACCACCTTCCGCCGGCGAGCGCGGCCTCCCTCACTCCTCTTCCGTCCTCACCTACCCTCTGCGGCCTCCCTCACCTCCGCATCGAGCGACGAGGACGGAAGACCAGCTCCGGCCTTCGGTGGGAGATCCGGCCTCCGGTGTGGTCCGGGGCCAACGGTGGGGGCAGAAGAGGAGGGGAGGAGGTAGCGCTGACGAGAGATGGTGGGAAGGGCACGGCTCAGCCCGGAGATGCAGGCCAGCGCCGGCGGGAGACAAAGAGGACGGGCCAGCGTCAGCAGGAGACGGAAGGGAGGGAGCGACCGGAGCGTCAACGGCGGCAAAGTGAGGGACGACATTTTTTTTTGCATGCGACTGTTGAAGGGAGCAGATTTTTGGCACCGCGATGCAACTCTGTGCGCCAGGCAAATGCACGAATGCCTCTCCTATTTTGCGCTGGCTTCTTGGAGTCAGTCTCGGCGAAGTGGATGCAGTTGCAATGCATGGCATGGAATGCCGAGAGCTCGATCGATCGTGTGAAACGTGTCCTACCTACACGGATTCCCAAAGGACGTCGGCTCCCCCAATCCGGTGGTGCGTGCGTGTCCAATTGTCCATCGCGGGCTAGTTGCCTTTGTCCATGCGCGTGTGGTCCTCCGCTTCCTCCGTTCGCGCCTGATCTCATCGAGCCCTTCAATTTGGCTGTGTGTCTGTGTCGTTCGTTTATGAGCAGCCGCAGCCGTTGTTGCCGTCGTCCACAGTGCACTTCCGATCCGCTGCCGATCCCCAGCTGGTTTCGGTTTCGCTGCCATCAGCGTCAGTGCATCGTTGCATCGAAGCTCTCGCGAAAGGTCTCGCGTGTAGTAGGCTCTCTGTAGTATCATCCCCAACTTCTCCTCGTCTTCCTCTTCTCGAATCCCATCCAGATCTCACCGCTGCCGCTGCCGATTCACATCTCCGTCGGCCCCTTCCCTCCTTGCTCCGGCGCTCGCGCCGCAGCGGGAAGGGAAAGAGGCCCCTTCTCCTGGCTGTACAGTACCTTCTAGGAGTCCCATGAAGGGAGCTCCCCTGGTTGGCTTCTTCGCCGCCGCCGCTGTCGCCGTCGCTGCCGCGGCTGCTCCGGTCGCCGTCGACGCTGAAGCGAATCAGGTATGCCTAAATAAGTTATCCCCGCTCCTCCGCCTCGCGGATCTCGCCCCCTTTCCACCTGCGCCGCCTCCCCTCCACCGCCTCCGAGATCTGCTCCTCACTGATCCGTCTCCACCGCCGATCCCCTCCGCCCCGCCTACCACCAAGCAGCCTCTGCCGTTACAGATCCAAGCTCCTCAGATCAAGCGCTTCGTCAACCGACGCGACATCGACGTCTCCGCCATCATCAGGGACTTGACTTCGAGCAGCATCTACTACCTCCGGCGACGGCGATCTACTAATCCTTCGGTCGTCCGGAATGAGCTTCTCCACCGGCTCTGTCGTCCCATCTTCAACCGTCGCTGTGCGCGGTCCCTCCACCTGGGTGCAAGCGCCACCGGCGCCCTTGCAGCCCCTCGCCAGCGTGATCGTCTTCGTCAAAGTCGCTGTTACAGCTTATCCGGTCTTTGGACCTTGTTGTAATATCGTCCTCTTTTGAGGGACTTTCTGTAATTTGGCTGCTTAATATATAAAATTTGAAGTTGTCAAAAAAAAAGCATCAGTGCATCACCATTCCATTCCAATCATTATCTGAAACAGCTGGGAGAGAATGACGACAAGATGCACGTACTGCTCCGATGCACGTCAGCACGTGTGGGTCCACGTTCACGTGACGCACCTCACGTTGTCACGTGCGCCTGTCCTTCACCAAACTGTAACGTGACAAGGAAACAGAGAGATGCACATGATGCACTAGCCAGAAGTATATGTCTGCATGTGTATGGTTTTCGGACCTGCTAGCACGCATTATATCCTCCTCCTGCCTACGACATTGACGTTAGATGCACGTAATTAAACTTCCATTCTCTAACACTGCTAACTAAGGTTACGTTCAACAGATTTGTTGTGAGAGACAAACACTGCATGCAGATTTTTATGATAGATTTGGTATGAGAGCTAAGGAAAATACTGTAAAAGAAACCGAATAATAAAAGAAGAAAGAGGCCTAACTTAGGACTTTTTGTCAAGGCTCCAGCTAGCTGGAGTTATACTAAATAGTTTTTGTTAAAAATAATTTCACGCTTGGAGCTGCAAAGGAGCTAGAGCCATTTTATATGGTGAGGTTGGGAAAAAAAATTGGCTCGTCTAGCTCCTCCCCGTTTTAATTAGGAAGAGTCAAAGCCTTGCCAAAAATACCCTAATATAAAGATGTCATGTTACCAATATTTGAACTTCATAAATTTGAAGAGAGGGAAACGACACATCCCACAACAGACAAACGTTTCTACCTTCAGATCGATTTGCTTGTGGTTCCACCCAATTAACATGATTGCAGCTTTTCTTTTTTTTTTCAGGATTATGATTGGTTTGTTGACAAGTAGTAAAGCGCTTACAGTGAAGTTCTTTTGTCAGGTTGCTACAGACTATGATAATGACTATTATCAGTTTCCCAGTCTCTTTCATTTAACCGCTTCCTAATTCTTTGTAGAATAGTCTCTGTTCTCGATCTCTCTGTCTTTTTATTCGCTTGCTGCTGATTTGTGCTGCAACCAAGGGGACACAGTGGACGGTGGTCAGCCTGTTAGCCATGCCATATGCTGTAAATTGGTGTGCTTAGAAACAGGGTGGTCCGTGGTCGATGCTGTTATTATCTGTAACTTTATCGGGATCAGTCAAACACTTTCGGTCTTTCTCTTCATATAACATGTATGAGCTGGGGTGAATCTAGCGGTGGGTCGGGGGGGGGGGTCTGGAGCCCCCCTACCGCCGGCGCCACCATGAGAGCCCCACCGAAGCCCCTCCTAAAAATTTGAGAAGGAAGAAGATGAAAGAGGAGCTAGAGGTGGAAGAAGAGGAAGCAGCCCCCTTGCCGTCCATTCCTAGCTTCGCCATTGTGTATGAGTAGTGTTTTTTGCTAAACGGTGTGATGCAAAGAGAAAGAACTTAATGTGTGTTTTCTCGCACAAGAAAGTAAGACAAGCTTAACTCGTTAGGGTGGGAAATGTGGTTGTTGTACACCTGACCACCCACGTTAGAGTCCCCTCTAGCTTGAATTTGGGTGCTTATCTTTTCCTCTTAATGAAAAAAAACCGTCTAGTTTCTCCTAGGTTGGTTCTAATTTTTTACATAGGTTGTGGGTGTGTGTCTGTGGGGAATCATCTCTTCGTGTACGTGTTGATCAAGTGGCCGAGTTTTATTATGAAACAGTTCTATTTTTTTGGTACTGAACTGTTTCTATAAGTATGATTATTATATTTGGGTTCCAAATTGAGATTCACCTATAACATTCAAATTGAGATGACATACCACACATTCTAAGGCACAAGCATCATGCATAGATGCATCAGCATGTTTGTTTGGGTGTCTTCTGGCTTCCATTTAGTTCCATAATGCCATTGCCATGGGGTGGAAACCCGTTTCACAAGATCTCTGTTAGTTTGGAAATGTTCTGACTTTTAAAAAAGAACTGGTCCATGCCAGTACAATCATGAACCTTGTCAAGAAATAACGAGTATCGGCGAAATATCAGCATCCATAAATTTGTGACACTAACTAGAAATTATTTATACAACTATACATACAATATTCTATTTGATCTTTGTTTCGGTACTTAGATAGTATCAAGAGCTTTGTTCCGGTACTTGGGTAGTACCGGGTAGTACCAGGTACTAATATATTTTTCACCAGCTAATTTAATTAGGTAGTACCAGATAGTACCTAGTACTGGGTCTACCAAAATGGTACTACCGGGTACTACCCTATTGGTACTACCTAGTACTACCTGGTCGTTAGATTTCACCGGATGGATGGCTCACATTAATTATAAGCATCCTAAAATTTCCCTAGTATCAAAAGGTACTGGGTAGTACCTTGTATTAATATTTTTTACCAATTAATTCAATAACTAAAATTAGAGTTTTTTTCCGGTACTTGGGTAGTACCGGGTAGTAACAAGTAGTACCTTGTACTAATATTTTTTCACCAGCTAATTTAATTAGGTAGTACCTAGTACGGGGCCACCAAAATGATACTACCGGGTACTACCCTATTGGTACTACCTAGTACTATCTGGTACTACCACCGTTAGATTTCACCGAATGGATGTCTCACATTAACTACAAGCACCCTAAAATTTTCCCTAAAATTATGTTAGACCCACCAAACTGGTACTTCCTAGTACTACCCTATTGGTATTTCCTGATATATACTATATTTTCATAAATTATTTAGTCTGATATTATTCTCCCATTAAATCTAAGGGGGAGCAGGTTTCTACCTTTAATGTTTGTGTTGCCATCGACAAGTGACTGAATTCTTTGTCACCCAAAAATTTGATAACTTCAATATTACAACCACTTGTACTAATCACTAGGATTCAAAATGTCACTTGGCCTTTGCCACAATTTTTATCCAAATCATGTTCAACTCCAATCTTCTATATATTGTCATTTCAGTCAATATTGAAAGATACATCATCGTACATTGTGCTCATGTGGACTCAATATTATATATTCTAAATTTTACAATATCAGTATCTCCACTGGCCTGAATCAATGGATTTAATTTTATGACCAAGTGCTTATTTAGCACCTCAAAATCTTAAGTATCGATAGTGTAGGCCAAAAGAGTGTAAGAACTAACTGAAACCAGTCTGGAGCTATATATCGAAATCATTTCCCAATGCCTTCCATGATCTATTGATTTTTCCCATAAAATATTTGTCCTACCAAGAAAGTTTTTCTATAGATTATAACAATATAATATCCCCCAATTTATAAAATATTCTGTGATCAGGATGAAAGAACACCCACAAAAAACATGCCCATTTAAGATGGTGTACCCTTCTGATGAGCAGCACGTAGCCAGCCACATGCAGATGAAATCCATCACACTGCTGTATATTTATGCTGATTTAATTTGTAGATGTAATAAACGAAGTTCACAAGAAAGAACGAACGGTTGTATGTACTACCTCCGTCTTTAAATATATGACGCTTAGGACAAGAAAATTAGTTCATTTTGAATTAGTTTTATTGTCCTAAGCATCATATATTTAAGAACGGAGGGAGTATATATACTAGGAAGCCTATTCTTGGTAGCGATGACCTGGATATATATATGGATCAACTCCACCTACGGTATGGTACTGATGTATGAGAACAGCTGATCAGATGATATATATAATTAATATAAATTATCCATGAGGATATTTGAAAAAGGTAATCTTTTGCATGAAAGAAATGGAACATTAGTTCTGAAATCACTAGAAGTTTGCCAAGTAAATTTGTGCCATGTGGTGTTTACTGAATGTTACACTCGGCAAAAGCCTTTGCCATACCAGGGGCACTCGGCAAACCTCCAGATTCACGTAGTGAGGTTTTGGCTTTAATTTTGAGCATTATATTTCAGACTTGGACTAGCATGATATAGATGTGTATGATTATTTACACCCATATCGGAAGCATAAATTAACAGGTACTACCACAGGACCAATAACCAATAAATTATGTTGAACTTGTCATAAATTTATAATTTATTCTGGTAACATATGAATACTAACTGTTCGAGGAAGATGTTGGGGATCGGCTTAAAATCGTCTTCCTCGGAATCTTCCAAGATGACACGCGTCGGCAGTTTTAGGAATTCCCCAAAGGTTCTGAAGTTTTTTAAGATCTATGAACGAATCCAAAGACGCCACTTCTTATGATTGAAGAAAGTTTTCAGGAAAATCAAATAGTTGGACGGAATGTTGTTTTATACGACCACGTGATACTGACCCTCGGAATTCCTGAGAAGTCTGGATTCCCTTCTTTTCTATGTGTTTTACGTAAAGTTCAGGAAACTGGAGGTTCCGGGAAAACTTCTTTACTCCGAAGGTTTTATGAAAAGGTATCAAGATGGTGAGGAAGGACAGTCTCTTTGTCCGAGGCAGGCAACTGGAGATTCCTGAAGATCGTGAAGATATTCAGGAAAGCCGAAGTGGACTGAGTCAAAGGCGTACTAGAGAAGGCATGAAGATACGTAAGAAGCTTGGCTACGCAAGAAGAAAGAAGCTAGAACACGTCATGGCAAGTTTGTAATTAAAAAGAGATCTCCGTGATTACCGCAGACACATGTACCCCTAGCATTTTCATGTATATGTAACTTTACAAAGGGTAGTTTCGGAATGTAAAAGTGACCTTCGGGCACTATAAAAGGAGCCCCCATGCCTCCGTGTAAAGGGGTCAACTTTTTCAGAGAGAGAGAACTGAGGCTTTTGTCAGTTTGTTTTCACTTTTTGTCTGGAGATTTCGGAATTTCCAACATTGGCGCCCACCGTGTTCTTAGCCGTTAGAGACCCACGATGGCTCCACCGAAGAAAATCAAGAAATCCACAACACAAGACCCTGAGAGCGAAGACAACCAAGAAAGCACAGAACAAGGCCTCGTTCTCCACCCCAAAACCAACACCACACAAGATCCAGAACAAGTCCAAGACCTGCAAAGCAACAGAAATGAAAAGGGCAAAGAGCCGGAAGAAATCCCAGAAGCCAGCAATGAGCACAATGAATGAGAAGTACCCGATGAAGAGTTACAGGCAGCACTGAAACAAGTCCAAACTCTGAAAAGACAGAAAGACAAGATAACCATGCAACTCAAGGCCAAGAAACAAGCCACAGATAAGCTGCAAAGACTGGAGCAAGCAAAGAGGGAAATAATGCAACTTTAGAAAGAAATCAATGACTTGGCTGAGGCAGAGGACAATTCCTTCAAGCAATTCACACCAGACCCAGAGTCTGCAACTAAGAACCAGCAAATCAAGCAAAACCTCATTCCTCCGGAAAACACAGAGCACATAAACAACAGGATTGCCCAGTTCAATGACCTGAACTCTCCGCTTTCTGTAGGCATCCAAACAGCTCCATGGCCGTCCAAATACAAGCTAGTTTCACTCCCAAAGTTCAATGGCTTCGGCAATTCCAGACAATTCCTGATGAGTTACGAAGCTGCAGTAGCTTCGGCAGGCGGTGATGACGTCGCTTTGGCAAAATCTTTCATCACCGCATGCGAAGGTCCGGTGCTTAATTGGTATTCACTTTTGCCACCGCACTCGGTGTACAGTTGGCTCGATCTGAAAGCCAAATTCCTCTAAGTCTTCCAAGCCTTTCATCACACTACCACAAGAACAACATATTTATATCAGTGCAAGCAAAGAGACAAGGAACCGCTAGCGGAATTCGTAAGAAGATTCATGCAGCTAAAATCTCAAACTCCGGATGCAGATGATAAAGCAACCATCTCAGCTCTCATAAGTGGTTTGACTCCGGGACAAACGGACGATCATTTCAACAGATTGGACCCCAAATCAATGGATGAGCTATTTGAAGAATTGGAAAAATATTGTAAATCCGATGAAGATCACAGAAGAAGAGTGGCAGAAAGGTACCAGCAAAGGCAATCGCAGAGAGGCAACAACTGGAACGGAAGCCAACCCATCATGAACGTGCAAGACAATTCATCAAACAATCTGCCACAAACTCAAGATTACCACAACCAGAACTCTCAGCGAGGCGGCCATTCCTCAAGAGGAAGAGGAAGAGGACGGGGAAGAACACCTTCCAAGCTGCAAAACCATGATAGCAGGGATCCACACTTTCAATGCGTGTACCATGGCAGGGGTCACAGTACAGAGGCATGCCCGGAAACAAAAAAGAATATCCAGAGAATCCAAGATCAGCAGCGTATAGCACAAATAGCAGCCATACAACCCAAGCCAATACAGCATGCTTTTTGGCAAAACCAGCATTTCCCTCAAACTCAGCCTTTCGTGCAACCACAACAAACAACATGGCAACCTTCGTCACAATTCTACCCACAAACACATTTCTCACAGCCACAACCCTCACAACAATTCTTCCATCAACCCCAAATTTCCCAGAGCCAAACTCCACAACAAACTTTCCCACAAACCCAAGCCATACAAGTCATCGAACAAGCTCAACCAATCCAAGCAAAAGAAGCCTTGCCACCACCACCAGCCCAAAATCCAAAAACCGAGCAAAGTAGTTCCCAAAATACCTCAAGAGCCTTACCATCTTTCGGCATGATATTGCCAATAACCGGAGGTTCATCCATGGAGTTTGACACAAAGAAGCAAAGAAACGACTACTACAGGCAAGTCAACGTAATCATCGACGATGGTCCAACAGCAAGACCAGAATGGGCAAAGGTTCCAATAACCTTCACTGAGGAAGATTTCAAGCTAAAGTCAGTTTCCCATAACGATGCCATGGTCGTCGAGGTTAATGTCGCTGGGTGGATTATAGGAAATGTCTTAATAGATAACGGAAGCTCAGCAGACATCATTTTCACCAGTACTTTCCAACGAATGGGCCTCGCTCCTCACATGTTAGCACCGCCAGAGAAGCCACTAGTTGGTTTTGGAGGAAAACCAATAAGATCCATAAGAAAAATCTCCCTACCAGTATCATTTAGAGACTTGGACAATGCAAGAACAGAACACATCATGTTCGATGTTGTCGACATGTATTATCCATACAATGCCATCTTCGGAAGAGGATTCATCAACAGGTTCGACGCGGTGTTCAGGCAACTGTTCCTTTGTATGAAAATCCCAGCTCCTCATGGTGTAATCACAGTTTTCGGAGATCAGAACGAGGCAAGAAGAATCGAACGGGGAAACACACCTGGTCAACAAAATGTCCACCATCTAGCAGATGACCAAGAAAAGCGACAACCATACTCCGAAGCAAAAAGAGACAAAGAGAAAATTGAAATAAGTGCAGATGGAGAAACAAAGAAGATATTCTTAGATGGCATACCAGATAGAGCGGTGACAATCAGAGCAGATTTAAGCCCCCAAGAAGAAGAATAACTCATTTATTTCTTAAACAAGAACAAGGACATCTTCGCCTGGTCAGCGAAGGATCTTCAGGGTGTCGACCGCGACATTATCGAACACAAACTAGACACAGATGATAGAATCCACCCAAAAAAGCAATAACTCAGAAAAATGTCGGTGGAAAAAGCAAAAGCTGTTGAAGCAGAAGTTCAAAGACTACAAGATGCCAAAGTCATTCAAGAAGTAATTTACCCAGTATGGCTGGCCAACACAGTGCCAGTAAAGAAAAAGAATGGAAGGTGGAGAATGTGTGTAGATTTTACAGATCTAAACAAGGCATGCAAGAAAGATGATTATCCACTGGAAAGAGTAAACAGAGTGGTGGACGATGCTGCAAACAGCGAAATGTTATCACTCCTGGATCTGTTTTCGGGATATCACCAAGTCAGGGTGAGAAAAGAGGATGAGGAGAAAACCAGCTTCATAACTCCATTCGGAACATACTGCTTCATGAGAATGCCAGAAGGCCTGAAAAACGCAGGATCAACATTCTCAAGAATGATAGCAATAGTGCTGCACTATCAACTTCGGAGAAATATCTTGGCATACGTTGATGACATCATAGTCAAAAGCATCAAAAGATATGATCACATCAGAGATCTCGCAGAAACCTTCGCAAATTTGAGAGCAGCGAATCTCAAACTCAATTCGGAGAAATGTGTGTTTGGCATTCAGAAAGGAAAAGTTCTGGGATGTCTTGTGTCAACAAAAGGCATCGAAGCTAATCCTGACAAGATAAAAGCAATTGTTGATATGCAAGAGCCAACTTCGGCCAAAGAAATTCAGAAATTGACAGGGAGAGTGGCAGCATTAAACAGATTCATTCCTAGAGCAGCAAAAAGAAGCCTTCCATTCTTCCAACTTCTCCGAAGCTCAAAGAACTTTCAATGGAGCAAAGCTCAAAGTCAGGCATTCGGCGAACTCAAGGAATACTTGACAAATATGACAAAACTCTGCCCACCAGAGCCAAAATCACCTCTTCTTCTATATCTCGCAGCTTCCAACTCAGCCGTGAGTGCTGTACTAGTTCAAGAGAAAGAAGAAGATGGCAAATTAAGGCAAGTACCAGTCTACTATGCCTCCGAAGCTCTCTCAAGATCAAAACTGTTCTATTCAGAATTGGAGAAAATTGCTTATGCAGTTGTCATGGCAGAAAGAAAACTCAGACATTACTTCGAGGGGCATCAGATTCGTGTGATCACAAATCAGCCGCTAAATGACCTTTTCACAAACAAAGATGCAACAGGAAGAATCACGAAATGGGTTGCAGAACTATCTGACTATGTAGTAGATTTTGAGAGAAGAAGTGCAATAAAATCACAAGTCATTGCTGACTTTGTTGTGGACTGGACATCACCAACAGTAAGAAGCAACAACTGCGAAGAGGTACCGTGGGTAATCTATTGCGATGGCGCATGGTGTGGTAAAGGAGTCAGAATTTCAGCAATAGTCACATCACCTTCGGGTATCAAAATAAGATACGCCGCAAGACTAGACTTTCCAGATGAAGCTGTTTCCACCAACAACACCACAAAATACGAAGCCTTGCTGCTGGCACTCAGAAAGATGAAAGCTCTAGGACAGCAGACATTCATCGTCAAATCAGATTCCAAAGTAATTCAGGGGCATGTGGAAAAAGAGAGCGAAGCAAGGAATTTAGAGCTTATTAAGTATTTGAAAAAGGTCAGAGAGATGGAGAAAAATTTCAAGGGATACACTGTGCAACACATCCCAAGGGCAGAAAACAACGAGGCAGATATGTTGGCAAAGGCCGCAGCTCAAAACCAACCCTTACCCCCAGATGTCTTCTTCGAAATCATCACCTCTCCTTCAGTAAAGGAGAAAGAAGAGAAAATGGTAAACATTATAGAGCCATTCGATTGGAGAGCGCAAATCATGGCATATCTAAGAGATCATTACGAACCATCCGACGAAGTTGAACTCAACAGACTCAAGCAGAGGGCAAGGGGGCTACGCCATAGTTGATGGGGAATTATACAAATCAGGGGTCTCGGAACCATGGCTAAGATGCATCACATCTGACAGAGGAAAAGAGCTGCTAGCAGAAATACACAGTGGATTCTGCGGAGCTCACATTGGTACAAGAGCACTTGCGGGAAAAGCAATAAAACAAGAATTCTTTTGGCCATCAATGCTTATAGATGCCAAAAAGACGGTTCAAGAGTGCGAAGCATGCCAGAAAAATGCGAGGCAACAGAAAGCACCTTCATATCCAATTCAGCTAATTTCACTATCATGGCCGCTGCAAAGATGGGGTATGGATTTGGTAGGACCATTACCAACAGCACAGGGCAATTGCAAATTCGCAGCAGTGGCTGTAGATTACTTCAGAAAATGGATTGAGGCAAAGCCCCTTGCAAACATTACAGCAGCGACAGTGCAAAAATTCTTCTGGCAAAACATAATCTGCAGGTTCGGAGTTCCAAGAGAACTGACAGTGGACAATGGAAAACAATTCGATTGTTACAACTTCAAAGAATTTTGCAATTCCATAAGCACACAAGTAAAGTTTCATCAATGTATCGCCCTCAATCAAATGGGGCAGTAGAAAGGGCAAATGGAATCATTTTCACAGGAGTCAAAAAATGCCTGTTTGATCAGAAGAGGGAAAATGGGTGGACGAATTGCCAAGAGTAATCTGGTCTCACAACACAACTACATCAAGGGCTACAGGCTTCTCACCTTTCCGCCTCCTATATGGAACAGAGGCTATGACACCAGAGGAAATAAAAAATGGAAGCCTAAGAGCAACAAAGAAAAGCGAAGATCCTGAAGAGATTGCGAAAGTTGAAGAAGATCTGACCGAGCTTGACATCCTCGAAGCTGCTCAAAACTTGGAGAAATATCAATAGGAGACAAGGAAATGGAAGGACAAAAAGATTGTAAGAAAGGAAATCAAGGTGGGTGACCTAGTCATCAAAAGAAAGAAAGATTGGGAAAACCCGGGAAAATTACAAGAAACTTGGGAAGGTCCATACATAGTGAAAGAAAGCAACAGGCCGGGTTCTTTCCGACTAACTGATGAACTGGGAATGGAGCTACCACATTCATGGAACGAGGAAAGCTTAAAGAGGTATTATCCTTAAAGAAAGTTAGAATTATAAGTTTAGCTAGGTCGCATTTAAATTAAGAAAAATTGTAAAACCTCGGTCTGTGGATCTATAAACAGTACCGAGGGAGAAAAATAGCTTTACTTTTCCTGCATTTTTACTTTACCTAAAGGGACTGTACTCTTTTCCTTACAAGGGGAACTCCATCATGGAGGCAAGGTTTTTAATGAGGCGGGTCTCATGTAAATTTCCTTTCTATCATTAATAAAAGAAGTCTTCCCCTAAACTTTCTGCATTTATGCTTATATTGTTTCTTTATTCTTGCAAAATCCAAACAAACGAAGGCCGAGGGCCATATTCCAAAAAGTGTGATTATCCAAGAAAATCACGAAGGCCGAGGGCCATATTCCAAAAAGTGTGATTATCCAAGAAAATCACGAAGGTCGAGGGCCATATTCCAAAAAGTGTGATTATCTAAGAAAATCACGAAGGTCGAGGGCCATATTCCAAAAAGTGTGATTATCCAAAAAAATCACGAAGGCCGAGGGCTATATTCCAAAAAGTGTGATTATCCAAGAAAATCACAAAGGCCGAGGCAACGGAAAGTTGCGGCTATATTCCAAAAAGAGTGATTATCCAAGAAAATCACTGAGGCCGAGGCAACCGAGGGTTGCGGCCATATTCCAAAAAAATGTGATTCCCCACAAAAATCACAAGGACCAAGGTTGCAGCCAAAGTCCAAAGAGCATAGCTTAGCGTTTATTTAAAGAGGGTATGGATTATATTCCATCGTTCATCAAAAGTATACAAAGGCATGGTGCCAATTAGATAAGATTCACAAAGATTTGTTTCCCTCAGAAACAAAATTCGCAAGGCATGTTGAACACAACCAAGAGTTGTCATATCAACACAGTTTTCCGTTTTAAGTCCATAAAACTGTTTACAAAGTTTTATCGACTTATCCTTAAAAAATTTATTCAAAACTACCGAAGTAAACTTCAAGACTTATCTTCTTCTAAAGAAGATGACACACCCTCGTGATACGAAACGCAAGGTAGGGAGGGTGACGTTTTTTGCAAAAACATTTATCAAATTGCTTCTTCGCATCACAAGGAATAAGCGTGTCATTACAACAAATTCTTATAGTACAAGGATCAAAAAGAACTTTTCACAGAGGAAGCTCCAGTACATGGCCAGGCTTTGAACCTCGCTGTTCGGCAATATCACAAACATATGCAAAATCATCATCCGCGGCTAAGGGGCTCAGGGGCTCCGTCTTCACAGAGCGTGCAGCTCGAGATGTAAAAAACCAGCCCAGAGGAAAGCTATGTATCGAGAAGTATTCACAGCAGAACATCCAAAAATCTCTGAAAGATTTTTCAGGAAAAGCTTCTTTGTACAGACGCCAGGATGCTCCACTGGCCATGACACATTCACGATACATACGAACAGGAATAACGTCCTGCGCAGGCCCCCCTTCAAGGACCTGCGCAAGAATAGTATGTTACAAATCTTTTTACAACCATCTCAAAGTTTTTAAAGTTAGGAACATCCTAAATTCTAAACCTGCTCTGTGTCAGCCGGAGCTGCGTCAGGATCAATAACGTTCACGCCTTTAGCACTCTCCTCGCCAGCTTCTTCAGCAGCACCATCATCAGGATTCATCTCCAACGCCGCTCGAAGCTCTTCTTGCGCCTCATCCTCCAAGATCTGAAAGAGACATACAAAAATACTCATAAGCAAACAATGGCGCAGGCAGATAAAAGCAATCAAGCCACTCACAAGTGTATCAAGAAGAAGAAAGTACCTTGGCAAGCTTCGCACGGGCAATTTCTTTGGCAAATTCTTTACCACCAACCATCCAAAACTTTTTAACAAAGTTCTTCTTGATATTCTTTACATCCTCATTCGCACGAATCATGGATACACTAGATGCCGAAGGAAATTCAAGTCCAGAAGAGCAAAACTTCCCAAGATCTGCACAATCTTTAATCTCTAACAGCTTTAGAAGACTCTCGGAGCAGAACGCAGCAGCGAAATCACTGGCAGAACCAATGAGTTCGGGAAGACTTTCGAATTCTTCAACAAGCCAGTTAATAATTGCTACTGGATCCTCAACATCAGGAAAAGGATTTGGCCTAGCCCCATACTCACCAAGAGCTTCGCTATATTTCTCAAACAAAAATTCAAAGTTGTTTTTAATCTTCCTTTCTCCATCCCTCACAACCTTCAACTGGTCAGCAAGATCTTTTTCTAGAGAAATAATCCTAAGATGTTTCTCGCTATTGGCTTTTGCAAGATCTGCATTCTGCTTCGTTGCTTCAGCATTTTTTACCTTAAGATCCGAAATCTAGTTTGCATCGCGCTCAATTGTTCCACACAATTCTTCAATAATTTTCAAGTCATCGTCATGAGATTTCTGAAGCTTCGCGTGTTCAATTTCTAAACTCTTATAGGCGTCATCAGCATGTTTTCTTCCCTCCTTAGCAAGTTCCACCATCTCCTTCAAAGTCTTATTATGAACTTCGAGTTCTTGAGAAAGCTTCTTGGAAGAAGACAGCTCTTGCTCGAGGTTAAGGATCTTGCCTTGTAGCGAAAGAACACGGTTCTCATCAGCACGAGTCTTCTCAGAAGAGATTTTGCCAGCAATCACAGATTTCAGACCGAGGGTAGTACTGATCATTGATAAATCTCTAGCAGGAAGTTTTCGTAGAGCATCTTCAAAAACTACGCACACCAAAAGGCACAATAAGCAAAACTAAAAAACTAAGTAAAAGAAAAATAAGCACAAGTCAAAACCAACGTACCTGCACGATCAAAGTAGTTTCCAACATCTTCATGCGCGGACTCCACAATCGCATGAGCATCATCTTGAACCGTCTCTATCCGAGATTCCAGAATTTTTTCCAAGTCTTGAATAGAAAAAGAAGGTCTCTTCAACGCTTCACCACCAGATGAGCTCGCGAAGGAGGCAAGCGATCCTGGAGCATTCCATAGCATTTCAAAGCTATAAGGATCATCATCCCTCCCAATCCCAGCACCACCAACAAACATTAACTTACCCTTCAGGTTTGTTCCAAAGGTCTGGTTGTATCCGTAGGTCTCGGCCGAAACTCCCCCACTCTCAGGAACATCTTGCCGACCTTGAATAAGAAGCGGAAAGTGAGAAGGAGAACCTTGCTGCACGGTTTTGTCAAGATCAGCCATGAATTTAAGAGAAGCATTACCGTCGTTTGTCTTATTTTCCAAGAGAACAATCCCCTTCTCCAAGGATGAAGCTTCGGAGATCTTGGACACTTCAAGTTTCTCAACAACTGTAGGTTCCTTATCTAAAAGAGATTCAATGTCAACAAAAGTACTCTCTGAGGAAGGAGAACACACCACACGGCCCAGAACCACCTCACAACACAACAAAGAATCACCTGATTTCTGGTTGTCATCATCATCCTCATCCGACAGAGCAGACGCAACGCGAGCACGAGGCTTGGAGGAAATAACCTTCTTACTTCCTTTCTTTTTCTTCAAATCTGCCAAGGCGGCCGCCGCAGTTTTTTCAGCTTCAGAACTACGAGGAGGCGAGGATGAGCTCCCGGAAGTCAACTTCCTCTTCTTGGACATTTCCAAGGTTTTTGTCTTTCCAGAAGTCTTGCTGGGTGTGGAAGGATTCTCGGAAATCGCCAAAACCTTAGGGCTCTTCCTCTTCCGAGACTTCACAGGAACACCAATAGCAACCGACCCAGTAACGCCAGGCGCCTGCATCAACTTCTTTGGGCCAGGAGGCCTCGGGCGTAAAGCCGGGTCCGCGCCAAGTTCCGCAAAACACGGTTCACTCGGCGCTTGTGTTTCACAATGTTCTTGAAATGTTTATACTCGCTCAAGTAGCACTTTCCAACCATGTCAACCACCAACTCCTCAACAAGGAAGATAAAATCATCTAAACTTTGACCTTCGGAGAGGCGAAGATCAAATCTTGGAAAGGGAACTTTGCACGACGCCCAGTCCACGGAAAGGTACACAATCTTCTTGGGTTGCCACCCGAAAGACAACAGCCATATACTGGCAGCAACATATTCTTCGATCACATCCCAACCACCAAGGATGGTGCAAGCGAAGTAGAACGTATCCTCACCCTTCTTGAAATCCTGGGACTTCCTATTGAAAGAAGCAGTAGACACAGCCGTCATCAGTCCGATGGGTGTAAAGAAAGGATTTAGAGGACCAGCGAGACCCATCTCTTTCGACATATCAACCTTGACATAGAACCAAAATCTCTGCCAGTCATCGGCCCACTTGTCATTACTGCAAGGAGCAAGCTGAATCCTTTCAATCTTCTGACTTGCATTCTTCCGACGAGTGTTAAAAGTACTGCAGCCATAGTGAGCTTCGTACAATTTATCGTCATCAAGTTTGATGATTTTCCACTGAATATGAAGTTCAAAAAGTCGAGCGAAGACATCTGCACTTATATGACCCTCGAAAGTTTTCTGAATCCAGAAAAATTTCGATAGTTCCAGAAAAGAGTTGGGCGTAAGCTGGTGGATCTTCACTTGAAAGCGATCCAAGATCGACGGAAGACGCTCATCGCACGGAAATCTGAGACCAGCAATAAAAAAATCTTTGAAGACAACCACCTCATCAGGTTGAGGCTGAGGAACTTCTTCGCTTGTTGGCGAACGACCACAGCCAGAAGGAAAAAAGTTCGCATCCTCAAAGTCCTTGATCAGATCAGGAGTCACTAATGATTTCCCAAAAACAAAAGTGGGAGGATACGCCACCTTCGGGGGCATTAATTCTTCCATCTCAATTTCAACCTGAGAAATGTCCTCCTCAGTTCCAGAATCTTCGCCCAAGTTCACCTCTCCCCCCTCAAGAGTTGTATCCTCAGGGCCCGGGACCAAAAGGGCGGCGCTGGAGGAAGGTGCTTCAGAAGATTCCGGAATTCCGGAACCTGAGGCGGCGGCAGCCTGAGCAATTTCTTCTTCCGTCATCAGCTTGGCAGTATGTCTCACTCGAGCCACCTAAAAACAAAAAAAACCAGGAAAATGCCAAATCAAAAACTAATCTTCTACACCAAGAAACAGAACTAAGAAACAAGGAATTCAAAAATTACCTTCGGAGAAGAAGAAGAGCAAAGCTTAGGAAGCAGGACGCCAAATAGTCTTCGAAGAATTCGAGAAAAATTTCGAGAAGATTCGAAAACAGGCAAACGGTGAAAGCGAAAGCCACCGCAGGCCCCCTATTTATAGGAACAAAGGGATCCATCGATGAGGCACCTCGAAAAACGAACCGCCACCCTATAAAGTGCCGACGCGTGTCTCCTCCGACGCCCGAGGGTGACGTTTTTTGCCAATCCTAAGAAACTCTTTTCGTGGAAACGAGTCGTCGGAGTCAACCCGCTTCCCCGAGGGGCTACTGTTGGGGATCGGCTTAAAATCGTCTTCCTCTGAATCTTCCAAGATGACACGCGTCGGCAGTTTTAGGAATTCCCCGAAGGTTCTGAAGTTTTTTAAGATCTGTGAACGAATCCAAAGACGCCACTTCTTATGATTGAAGAAAGTTTTCAGGAAAATCAAATAGTTGGACGGAATGTTGTTTTATACGACCACGTGATACTGACCCTCGGAATTCCTGAGAAGTCTGGATTCCCTTCTTTTCTATGTGTTTTACGTAAAGTTCAGGAAACTGGAGGTTCTGGGAAAACTTCTTTACTCCGAAGGTTTTATGAAAAGGTATCAAGATGGTGAGGAAGGACAGTCTCTTTGTCCGAGGCAGGCAACTGGAGATTCCTGAAGATCGTGAAGATATTCAGGAAAGCCGAAGTGGACTGGGTCAAAGGCGTACTAGAGAAGGCATGAAGATACGTAAGAAGCTTGGCTACGTAAGAAGAAAGAAGCTAGAACACGTCATGGCAAGTTTGTAATTAAAAAGAGATCTTCGTGATTACCGCGGACACATGTACCCCTAGCATTTTCATGTATATGTAACTTTACAAAGGGTAGTTTCGGAATGTAAAAGTGACCCTCGGGCACTATAAAAGGAGCCCTCATGCCTACGTGTAAAGGGGTCAGCTTTTTCAGAGAGAGAACTGAGGCTTTTGTCAGTTTGTTTTCACTTTTTGTCTGGAGATTTCGGAATTTCCAACAGAAGAATATGAAGAGGATACACATGTATGCATGCTGCACGCATGGTGGTCAATCAAGTACTTTCAATCTCAAATTTCATTGGATAGAAAAGATAACTATGTCAGCAGGTACTTACTTCAGTTGTAGCCCACAAATTTGAGTCAAAAGATGGAGAAAGTACATATTTGATTTGTTCAGAATGAGGAGTTCATACAAACTAGCTAAAAGTAAGCTGTGTAGACATATTATTCAGTACAGTGTTGGATCCATATATAAACACTTGGCATACATTTTATCTATATATGGATTACATCTCATGTAATTGAGCATATAATCGACTCGATCAAGACTAAAATATATGGATCAAGCTTAGATATACACCTGGCTGTGTGTACACAAGATATATGGATCAAGCTTAGATATAGCTTCTTGCTATAATCGACTCGATCAAGACTAAAATAATCCATACAGGTTTAAGGATGAAAGCAGCGCATAGTGCGTACTCAATTTGGGCCTCCGCAGATGAGCATGGTGATGCACAACTTGATGATGTAAAGCTTCCCCTTCTGCTGCTTCACGCAGCTTCGCAGCTTCCCCAGCTTGGAAGTACTCTCCTTCCTCTCAGCCATGTATGCAGGTAGCTGGTATGAGCTTTCTGGCTGAATAGGCTTAGCTTAGGATAGTTGGAAAAATATGATCAGATCTATGTGTGGTGTGCTATGCTTCACAGAGCATGCAACACAAGCAACCGACTAATAATGCGGTAGACTAGTGAGAAGCAAAGATGGGTCTCGTCGTCGATGATGAACTATATATAACACCAGCTGCAGTACCAGTACGTATAGGTTTTGTGGAATAACGACAGGGAAGTAGGGGCTAGTTGCACCTGGGTTTAATTTGTGGTTGTACCTTTATTTCTGATGCGTCAAGTATGGGCTAATTTCTAGACAAGAAAGGACAAATAAATGGCCTAGAAAAGAAGTGTGGGCTTATTGCTTTTGTAATAGTTCTGGCCAAATTTCTGGCTCCCAGCTTCTAGAAGCTACATAAATTACTATTTGTTTTAGTTTTTCTATGTTCAATTATGTATCTGGCTACAATATATATCTACGTCGGTGCACACTAAAAGCTATATGTACCTTGAACAACAAAATAGTAATTTGAGGGCCGAAGAGTACATCACTAGATTTTACCCTCATAAATACACTCACAATATCAAAATGTACTATATATAGCCCCTCCGGTTGTCAAAATACATATTTCATATGTATAGAAAAATTGAGCTATTATTAGTCACATTTCTTGTCTGAAATGTCAACTAAAGTTGACGGGTGGTAGTAATAAATAATGAGCTTTGTATGGTACTTGTAAGTACTATGTGTGGTACTTTTGCAAGTACTACTTTTTTTATCCTTCTTATCAAAAACATTTAATATATTAATATATTTACACATGATTAAAAATGTATTATATATTAATTTCTCATTATTTTTTTACCTTCCTGTAGGTACTTCCTAGTATTTCTTGGAACTTCCACAGTTAGATTTTGTCGGATGGACGACTTTTAAGGAATCTGCTAAGGAAGTGTCAACTTAAATATGACTTAGAAACAAAGTTGAGGTGCCTAGGACTTGGGTGCTCATTACAACTACTTTCTCCGTTCCTAAATATATTGTAGGTTATTTTGATTTTTTAAGAAAACTGAATTTTTTCAGAAAACAAAAAACAATCCCAATCCGTGGTCGGACTACCTACCCACCAGAAGAACACTGACACCCCCCAGCCAACCAATGGCACCCGCGACTCTAAAAAGTAAACACTTATCCCTGAAAGGACGACACATGGTACGAAGAAAAAAGAGAAGAATAAACTATGACCTGCATCGATTAATTAGCATCACACATATAAGCTCACGCAGTACGACTAGTGTTGTGTCCTCTCTTCTCTCCACTGAAAAGGAATCGCATGAACAGGCCGGGTAGCCCGTATCATCGTCATGGCCGGTCTTTCGTTCTGTACCTAACGGACGAGAGCCGGCCCGAGCGTAGTCAGACTCAGACATGCGTCGTACCTCTGCCGATATCGAGCATGTAGCGGGTCGACTTCGTGCCTCCTGCTCCGTTGGCAGCATGCCAGCAGGTATATAGGGGCCACGTCGCCGTCGCGTCACAGTGGCGCTCGATCGCTTTCGGCAAAAGAGGTGCCCCCGCCCCGCCCGGGGTCCGGTTCGGCGACGTTGCTAGCTGCGGCACCACTCGCGGGATCCGTGGTCGTGGGGGGAGATATATGTATATATGGATCGACAGCGCGGGCATGGCGGCACGCGGGATCCACGAGGTTGCCCGACGGCGACGCGCCAGCCAGCCCTTGCTTGCGGGCCAGCGCGCATCCATTGCGTGTGTGTCGCGTAGTACTGCTTTGTCGTTTTTATGTGAAAATACCACTTGTCATCATGTCTAAGGAGTACTCCGGCTCGGACAAGGTGATTGACCGGCCCGTCGTCCATCATGATGAAGGCAAAAGTTTGCTACCGTACGTTTTACAGCTCAAAGCATGCGTTGACACCCAAAATTGGCAGGTCTGGGTGAAACCGGTTAGACCGCCTCACCGACCCGGTTTGACCACCCTGGTCAAAGTACTCAAAAGGCAATTTAGACTCCACCATTGGATAAGTCTCGTCGAGTAGATCAAGATTCATATGTGGAACGTACAATTTGGAGTCCGGATGAGAGAGATATAGCTTCGAGAAGGTCTGCACGTCGGGCACGCGGTCAGACCGCGTCCCCAGGGCGGTTAGACCGTCCTGCCCAGTCAAATCCGAGTTAGTAGTTGTATTTTGACACGGTTTTGTAAGAGTTTCGTCTCCTAATGGGGTAAGACCTCTCCTCCCTATAAATATAAAGAGTCACGGTCGATTGAGGTGATCCAATCGATCAAAAACACTTTTGTTTATCATTTTACCTTTTCTCTTTGCCTTAAATTTTTCCAATCTATTACTTGTTGTTCCTCTTTCGTCTCTACGTCGATCGAGGACGTCCTAGCTGGCCTACCGACCCTAGGACAACCCTACGTGTGCATGCCCCGACAGGATCCTTCCCGGGCGAGCGTTCGAAAGTTTACCGCCGGTTCACCCCAGCTGACCCAGTCTGGCCGCCCTGCTAGGGAGGTCTGACCAGCCTGTGTAGAGGTGCTACAGCGAGCTCCTCTACACACCGTGTGTTGATCCCGAAAAGGTGCCAACAAATTGGCGACTCCGCTGGGAAAAAGGAAGATCAATCGGTTGCCATGGTCGGTAAACTACCTATACCCGCTGAGGTTGATGCTGCAATTAACATTGCAAGACCGAATGTTGAACAAACGTCGGTTGAGGAGCAGAAAGTGCTTACTGAAATCAGAAAGAAGATTCGAGAGCAAAAGGAGCGGGAGATCCAGAAGTTGGAAGAAGAAGCCATGAAGCAATATGTCTCGCACTTCTCCGTGGATCGACAAGGGAACATTAAGAAGGACAAGGATGTCGTCATCGATATTCCTGCGCTCAAGGTACAATCTGATGCTCCTCCTGAAATTAATTCAGATATTGCTAATCTGATTGATGGGGCTGTTAGTGCTAGCTTAAATAACAAATTTGTTGCCATGAGTGAAATTTTGAATCTATGATTAATTCTCGTTTAGATCGTATAAAGGCAAAATTTGGTAAACAAATCTCTGGTGATAATATTAATGCATCTACTTCTAATACTGAAAATCCTAAAGACAACACACTAGATGATTTTTCAAATTTGAATATACCTAAAGTCCCCATTGGTGCACCGCCAATCCTCCACATACATAGCCGGACCACTATTGGTGCTTCGGCTGGTGGAGGGAGTGCAATGGCCGCTACTAATGCTATGATTCTGCATACGGTTGTAAATAGCGAGCCACCTACAAGTGCATATGTTCCTAATAGTTCGTTGCATCATGTTCCTAACACATTGCCGAACCAAGCATCAACATATAGCACACCACAACCTACTGTAACTCGAGCACCACATCCTGGATCAGCTAGACCTAGAACTGCTTTGGAGATGAAGGGATTTAGAGAAGAGATGCTCGAGATATTTAGGCAAACTTTTGGTATAGAGCCTAAAACTAAGAGTCGGTCGTATCAAAGACTGTATCCGGAGAATTACGAGTATATCTCGTACCCACAGGGATTTAAAATACCAGAGTTTACTAAATTTAGTGGGGATGATGGTAGAAGTACATTAGAGCATATAGGCCAATTTACTATACAATGTGGTGCAGCTGCTTCTAATGATATTTGTAAAATAAAATTGTTTCCTTTATATCTATCGGGTGTTTCATTTACTTGGTTTATTTCTTTGCCACCCAACTCAGTTTACACTTTTTCTGATATAGAAAATAAATTTAATGATTATTTCTTTACTGGTGAAACTGAGTTGAAATTGTCACATCTTGTATCGGTTAAGCAAAAATTCAATGAATCTGTTTCTGAATATATTAGAAGATTTAGAGACACTAGAAACCGGTGCTATAGTTTGACAATTTCTGACAGAGATCTAGCTGATCTTGCTTATACTGGTTTGCTTGATATTCATAAAGAGAAGCTAGATGGTCAGGAATTCTTAGATGTGAGTCGGTTATTGCAAAAAGCTCTAGCTAATGAAAACCGACTTAAGGAATCTAAGAGTTTGCAAAAGTCCAATGAGAAGTCTAATCGTCCTATTTATTATGCATCTAATGATTCAGATGATGAGAGTAATGATGTTTACACTGCTGAATTTGCATGGTCTAGCAAAAATAAACCTAGTACTTGTGCTTCTTTAAAACCAGTCCGCAAAAATTGGCAAGAAGAAATTAAGTATACACCCCATCTCCCGCAGCATGCCACCGCCACCTTCCCACCCATTCCGCCACCCCCCCTCCATCTAGCGTGGCCGCGCAGTCCCCTTCCTCTCTTGACTCTCCTCCTCCTCTCTCTTTGTTGCATGGTGGCAGTGGCGCCGTGGTGGTGGTGGAGCTGGTGGCGTGGTGGTGCTGGTAGTGCAGGCGACGGCACGTGGTGGTCGGATCTGGCCGCTCTCTCTCCTGCGACCAGCGCGTAGTGGCCCGATCTGGCCGCTGCCCCTCCCTAGTGGCCAGCGAGTGGTGGTCGCCCCTCCCTGGCGGCTGACGTGTGGTGGCCAAGAGCTCTGGTGGTGCACTCCCTCCTTCTCCGACGACAGTGTGCGGCCTCCCCCTCCTTTTCTCCACAGGTGGTGGTTGCGAGCTGGCACGCCATCCTTCTCCGACAGCAGCGGTCACGACCTATTCTTCCCCGGCAGCAGGCGCAGCCTCTTCGAGCTCCCCGCCCTAGAGTCGTGGTGTGGCGGCGGCTGTGTTGTGGTAGTGGCGGCGACATGCCTGGAGGACGGGCAGCGGCGCGGCAGCGGCAGCCAGGAGCGGTGGCTGGAGGCAGACGATGACCACGACTCGGTGGCAGCACAGGAGTTCCCAAGCGGACGTGGTGGCGGGTGGGGTGCGGCGTAGCGGACACGGCTGTGGGGGACGCGGCGCGCTGCAATTTCTTTTTTCTTCTTATTTTGCTTTTATTTGCTGTGTGTGATGCACGACAATGTTTTCTGTTTTGCCGAGCGCCAACACACGACAACAATCCTCCCACGCCGTCTGCTCCAGCCGTCTCCTCCCTCCTTCTCCGTCGCTCTTTTTTTGCCGTGCGTCGAAAAAATGCACGGCAAAGAGCTTTGCCGTCCGCCCTGATAAATGACACACGACAAAGGTCTAATTGTCGTGCAAATCATTGCCGAGCGACCTTTGCCATCCACCAGGGCAAAAAACGCGTGGCAAAACCATTGCCGTGCATTTTTCGGCCTTTGTTGTGCATCACTGACGCACAGCAAACTCGCTTCCTTCGGTAGTGAGTGAGGTGCCAGTGGTGAATTCATCAGTGTCGAGGATCTGCCGCCTCAGGCTTTTGGAGGTGCTCATAGGAGTAAGGTTGTGTGTGTATGTTCATAGGGGGACACACAATGGGATAACCATTCCTATGTCGAAAACACAAGTTTTATAGTGCAGTATTAGAGAATCCAACTGAAAGGATCAAGACAAGGGGCCTATGGGGGGGGGTTGAATAGGCCTGCAAAACAATTTTAAATTTTTCTTGCCAAAACACTGTCAGACCCCCGAAGCTCCGGGAAATTCCTCAGAACCTTCGAGAAAATACACAGACAATGAATTTTCCTGGAGCTTCCAGGAATTGCACCTGCACAAGATCTGGAGCGGATAACAAAGTAAAGAGTAGATCTAGAGCAAGAGACATATTAGCAAGACTATGAATTGAAGAACTTCACACTAACAACCCTTACAAGCACTTGGAACAAGATAATTAAAGCAAACCCTAATAGATCTAGTGACAAGCAACCAAGAACAAGTGAGCAAGATATATATGAATGTAAAGCACGAGAGACACCAATTTATCCCTTGGTTTAGCTCGCCACAAAGGCTGGCCAATGTCCACGTTATTGAGGTAAGCCACATAGGCTTTGGGATCTCTTTCAGTCCACTCCTCTCTCACACCTATCACCAAAGCAATAATGGAGGGTTCCACTAGCACAAAGAGGGTAATACAAATTTCTTGGGGCTGCCACACGAAGATTGAAAGCTCCTAAGTAACCTCTAGTCATCTAGGATCAAAACTCCAAGAGTAAAAGATCCACCAAGTTAGCTAGGGTTTCACCAAGTGCACAAGAACACAAGAGGGGGAAGTTCTTAGCTCAATCTCACAAGGAATCACCCACACCTTGAATGCAAGGCTTGGATTTGGAATAAAGTGGGTGGGAGTCAATGCTTAGGTGAGAGAAGAGCTAGGAAGGGTGTCTGAACTGTGGGAGAAGAGGAGGATGACCGTTGGGGAGGAGTGGAGAATAAATACCCTCAGATCTAGATCTGTAACGGTCAGATTTGAAATCCCGGAACCTCCAGAAAAATTCCCGAAGCTTTCGCGATCTGGAAGTCACAGCAGGCTGTCAGAGTGGAGCCCAGAACCTCCAGGGAAAAACTTGGAGCCTCCGGGAACTGCAAAAACTTAGAGAAAGACAGTAAGCTGGTAGGACTTTTTGAGGCTGGGTTGAGGTTTGTTTGAGATGTATTTTATGCATTTGGTTTCACCCATACTACCATTAGTATCCCTCTTGATAGTACGGCTTGTTCTAGACTCAATTTCAAAATAGAAAATGAATTAATCTTCGTCTTGAGCCGTAGGAAGCCTTTCCTTTTAAATGAGGGGTCTCCTCTTTCTCTTTTGCACCCATGATGTAATAATCACCTATCACATATTCTTAAAAGCTTATTAGTTCTTTAGTTGTGTAGTCAACATCACCAAATCCCACTTAGGGGCTTGACTGCACTTACACCAACCAGGTTTTATTTTTCCCGAGTTATGGGGTGTGACTCATCAACTTGCCTAGTATATGTACTACAGGAGGGTTGATGGGGAGAGTAGCTTTCCTAGCAGTGGCGAAGCCAGCTTTTGCTGATGACTAGGCCGAAATTCGGCCTTACTATTGCAGCTCTATGCTTTGTCCTTCCAGGGCCCAAATTTTTAGCTTGGGCTGCAGCAACACTTGATCTTTGGGCCAAATATTAAGGGGTGGTTGTGGGATTTGTTGGGCCATGACTAGTACCTTGGCCTGGGTGGCCTGGGTCGTAGCTCCGCCATTGTTTCCTAGGGTAGTTTGGCCTGTGGCATTTCAATAGCAAAAAGAGGACAATTTGTAAGCACACATCCTAAAGAAAATAATTATTCAAACAATGGATACCATATTAAGTTGGCAATATTATTAATGCTCATACTCAATGGGATAAAAATATGCGCTATGAGTTAGGAATTGCCTTCATCCAATATCCTTAGCATTTTCTAGAGCAACTAGGGTCATTGGCTTCTCACCTTCTGGGTCCTAGGCTTCAAGCGGAGCCTAGTCGTCTTTTGGCTAATAAAAGTGTATAAAATAATTTCAATCAACAAACTATACATATATAAAGCAATTCCTAAGGAATGAAAAGAAACGAAAAAAGGATGTGTATTTTTGAGAAATACATGATAATTAAAGGTGAATTCACGAGCAATTTATAAACAATCCATTAATTATTTAGAAGTAGATTTCTAAATAATTAATGGGTTAGATGACAAATTTCTAGTAAGAATTATAGGAAATATTGTTAATTTCCTTGGGATTTATAGGGTTGTCATCGGGCAGCACAACAATTAGGTTTCGATGACAACTGGGTTGGGATGCTAATTTGATATTTGGATGGTCGGAACTTCAGCTAGGTGGGACACAAATGGATGTTTTAGAATGGGCAGCATAACGACTATGTCGGGCTGATATCTAGGCTTTAACTTGGGCAGCACATTGACTGCATGGTAGAAGCCAAAGGCTTGGATAGATCATTAAGGGGTTGGGTTACTAAGAGAGTCGTGAAATGACCATAGAGTACAGGGCTTGAGAGCTTGAGTTTGTCCCTATGCTACTGCTGCTTCAACTTACATGTGGAACCAAGGTTGGTTTATAACGTTTTTGCGGAGCTTATGACGTCACAAAATCAGCATGTAACAGGGAATGCGATGCTAAAGCAGCAACCTTTATGACGTTCATTTTTTTTGTCACTAAATTTGCTCGCAAGTGAAACTTTATGACAATATCAGCCAAAATCATAAATTAATGATGCTAAAATTAGGTTGTGTCACTAGTCAACGTTTTTCTTGTAGTGGCTAGGGGATGGCACACAAGGCGACATATGTAGTCGAGCAAGATCAAGCAAATGCGGGACAACGATGGGTGTTACAAAAGCAGGGTAGCGAAGAACAACACAAGTAATATGACTAGAGGAGATAGCACACTCGACTTTAACCTGATCCGGAGATAGGGCACAATGATAGGTGTAGGCGGTGCAGCATCTTTCCTAAAAGTTCGGCTCTAGAACCTTATACGAGATGAACTATGGGAAACAAAAGCATAAATATGCTTTCCTGATTTTGTAGTATTTTTGGAATTTTTCTTGGAAATCTTGGAGATAAGGAAAAGCTCTAGGAAGAAGTTGGAATGCATGCATTTGGCAGAGTATACATAGCATTTTGTGTAGCTATTGCACATGAAGAGGGTGCATGAAGGGAGGAGGGGACGACATCATTTCCCATGTGTGGGGCCCACCTAGTAGTGTGAGAGAGGTAGGAGGGATAGAGCAGTACCAAGTAACGGCACCTCGGTCTTCCTCCACCTTGCGTCCAAGCTGCCATGGGAGAAAGGGGGAGGCGAAACTAGAGCTCTGCAAGGAGGGACCTCAAGCCTCCCTCGGGAGAGGGAAAGGCATGGGGGCACAAGGGGAGTCGTGCGACTCATTCCAGGGCTTTGAAAGAAGAGCTAGGAGTTGGAGAAGGCTGACCAAGGGAGGAAAGAAAGAGCTCCCTAGTTGAATGGTGTGAGGAGTTGGGGTGGGGTGGAGTGCTTCTTATTGGCTATGGGAGGTTGCGCCAGAGGTAGCCATATTGCTGGGGAGGGATTAGAGTAGCTAGATTTCTTGGCAGCGAAGGAATTAGGGGGGGGGGCTTTTGTCAGGTGGCAGAGATATAAGGGGGAAGGGGGAGGATAAAGGAAAGAGGAGCTTGCTGTTGGGTTTTTTAGCGTCACACGAAATAAATCCGCAAGCGCACGGATACCGGTGTAGCTTTCACCTCAGAGTATTCCAAGGGTATCGAATCCAAGGGAACGTGTGTGTACTAACTCCGTACTAGTCAGTCCAAGGACACACCCAGATAAGAGGCAATGATAGAGAGGATTCCTAAAGATAGCACTATAGATGAGATTAAAGGTCGATCTCCAGATAGAACTTGGCTTAGGGTACCGATAGCCCTGACTTAACATGCGACTCCGACACGCGGATCTATGTGGAACAAAGCTCTGACTATATCCAGCTGCGGAGGATCAACAACTTGACAAAGCTCAATGCAATAACAAGCAGCATATGAGTCTAAGGTTTTCAAGATAACTCATCATATGGCTTTGGTAGGACTTTGGCATATCAAAGAGGAGCTTTGCAAAGGGTTTTTAGTTTTTTTTTCAAATAAAATTCCCAAGCACTCAAACATTCAGAGAGAAGATCATATCATCAAACCATATCACAAATACCAACTACTTAGATGAGCATGAGTTCCCTAATGATATTTGTTCACAAGCATAAAGATGATAAGCATGGAATAAAACATATGCAAGCCAACCACAGGAAACATGTAGAGCAAAACGAGCACGATTTCATGAGTTGATTTAGCAGATAAGAATTGAAACTCATTCAAACTCATGAATCAGGGAGAGTGGGATAAAGGGTGAACATACCATCACTCTTGAAGAATATAAGAAACAAGGAAGACCAGTGGTAGTTCAGCTGACCCATGGGGCAGCCGGATCACTCTAGTTTACCTTGTCTCTTGTCATGAAAGCGCGGTCGATGTTGTGCAATGCCTGTGTGGGAGATCTCAAGTGTGTATGTCGATGATAAGCTTGGGAGATCTCCCCCACACTTGTTCATGTAGCTGGTGCTGTCTTCAAACAAAAAAGGAAAAACAAGAGGGACTCTACTGGTTCAAGAACCAGGGAGTCTTTATTCAAATTCAAATATCTTTTTTTTGTTTTTGTTGTTTTTTAAATTCACCATGAGACCTAGCTCAAACAAGGCTAACATGCCTTGGCTTACCTTCTCATTTGGATCAATCTCGATGACTTACCCCATTTTGATTCGAAAATTCCTGCAAGGGTTAGTCCGCATATACAACCAATATCCATGAAAGCATTAACTAGGTTCATCAATCAAACTCAACACCATGTCTTGTTTGATTGAAGAAGACAGTTTTAACCTAAGCACCATGCTTAATTTAAAACAACCTATGAATGCACGTTAGCTAAACATGCACTCAAACCATAGCATTACAAACATAGATAAAGGAAGCACGAAAGTATGATCAAGCTATTTCCAAAGGGATATAAACATGAGCATAAGATGGTGAACATCGGGCAACCTCTCGGAAGGGCTTTGTTTAAAGTCAAAAGCAGGATGTACCTAACTGGGCAAGATGCAAGAGCTAACATCATCTCCAAACTAGGATAAGATTTGGATGAGAGGGACTTTACTCGGGATGCTCTCATACCTCCCCCACACTTGAAGTTTACATTGCTAGGCAACAAAACTCAAGTGTGTGGAGATCAAGCTTCCTTTTGTAACGTTCCCTCACCAAAAATTTACCAAGGTGTTGAGGTGATGTAGCTCACATGCTCTTAGGTGTCACTTGTCCGTCATTCTTTTCAATCTCCACCTGAAAGGTTAGTGACCAAAAATACCCGAAGGACAACCTTATCCTAAAAACATGCTCTTGCTTTTTATTTGAAATGGGAAATAAAACAAACCTATACTAATCCAGGCTATCTGCTGGTAGTGCTTTGTTTACAGTCATAAGCTCGACCCTGGGAACTTCTTCCTGCAGGTACCATTGGTGATGTCATTCCCATCTCACCACCAATTATTGATGTATCAGTGAAGCTTCAGCTGCAAGGTTAGTGTCACAGTGCATACAAAATCTGCAATGCTTATGGTAAACATATGCATCTACAACCAACCTTCTAAACATTGCACAAAAGAGGACCATAAGGTGGGTGTAGCCCTCGTGCATGTTCCGTGCACTGAGCATAGCCGACTCTGGAGAAGGATGATGCAAGCGTGGTTCTTGAGGTATATCAAGAGTGAAGCTACCATGCTTGTCAATGGAATCCTTTCCTTCAGACCCTAGAGTCGGTGCCTCATAGATTTTCATGGCCCATGAATTCTCCATCTCAAGAGATGCATCGTGGAAGCTCGATGTTGATTCTTGATCAAGGTCAAGAACAACATAATACGGGCCAGTGGGAAGAGGCTCAAACTCGGTCGAGGGTGATGATGCTCGTTTGTCTTCACAAAAGTGAAGAGGGTCTCCCGAGTCATACTCCTGAGGAGTAGACAATTCTACACCCTCAATGAGAATGGGCTCGGACGATGTGAACGGAGATACATGCATCGTCTCCTCAAGCGGGTTTTGCTTGGGAAGAGGCTTAGCCATAGAACTTTCTGAGAACAAGGGAGTGGTGGCAGAAGCGACTTCTCTAAGCTTTTCATCTAGGCTCCCTCGAGATGCATCGAGAAATTTCTCTGCAGGGGAGCCTAGGAGGAGATCAAGATCGAGGACATCAAAGATGTGGAAGTCTAGATTAACCTTGGTCTTGTCTACTAGGAGCGGCACAGCACATGCAACCCCCTGACACTCAAGAATGTGTCCGGAGGGACAACTCTTGAGGAGCTTATCGAATGGTCTTAGCGTAACATTGCCCAACAAAGTATACACTATGTGCCAAGGCATAATATTAACCTCTATAGTGGGGTTAAGATGGCCTTCTACGATAATTCCCCTTATGGAACAAGAAATGATCGTAGAGGGTGAACAAATCCAAAGTGCTTCAGAAAAGTTTTCCACTCCAGTCGACAACTTATTCTCCATGGCCTCCATGATAGATGTTTCGGTTGGAGGATCGGGAGGCAAAGGAGGTACCGTAGGGCTAGGGGAAGGTTCTGTCAAAAGATTTCTAGATTGAAAGATATGGACAGAAAAGACTTCCTCCCCTAATTGGGCATTAGAGAGATTCGAGGTGTTTTTGTGATTTCTAGAAGGGTCATCCTCGAATCGGAATGCGAACTCCGAAGGTTGAATTTCTTCTTCCTCCAGTGTTCTTGGTTCATTAGAGAGCTCAACAGACAAATCTTGGGATGTGGAAATCACTGGTTCTGGTTCGGTTGTTGAGAGACTCTCATAGCTCGACACGAACTCTTTGTGCAGGGGTTCAGACTCAGCTATGAAGGAGGCATTTTCAGAAATTCGCTCTAAGATTTCTATAGCTTCATCTGAAGTCCTTTCAAAAAAGGATCCCCCAACGGTGATGTCGAGATATTGGGTGGAGTCCTGATCGAGACTCGTGTAAAAGTGTTGAAGCAACACAGCATTGGGCATCGATAGGACAGGGCCTAGTTTCACCAAGAGTGAAAATCTATCCCAGGCCGCACCTAAAGATTCCTTCTCATTCTGTTGGAAAGATACAATAGCCCTTCGTAGAGCGTGCATCTGGGTCATGGAGAAGAACTTAAGACAAAATTTGTCTATAAGGTCATCCCAGCTCCCGTTCGTGTACCATTGTTTAGCCCCTTTTACAAGAGAGAAGGGAAACAACTTCCACTTAAGGGTATCGTGTGACATGCCTGCAATGGTGATGCATGAACACGCTTGCTCAAACTCCCGCAGGTGGTGGTATGGGTTATCACTACTTAACCTAGAGAAGGAAAGTTCCTGAACCTTAGGGATATAATCGGAAGGGATTCCATAGCCAGATGTGAGAATCGGGTGCTCAGAAGATGGTGGCTCTAAGAATTTCCCTTTCAGAGTGGAGAAGCTTAAAATGGTGGGCTGCTCCATGATAACGGGGGTGAAGGTAGAAATAAAGAAAGATAAAATGATACGAGGACCACTGGGTACGAAGATAGATACAGCAACCGTTCCCCGGCAATGGCGCCAGAAAGCTTGTTGGGTATTTTAGCGTCACACGAAATAAATCCGCAAGCGCATGAATACCGTTGTAGCTTTCACCTCAGAGTATTCCAAGGGTATCGAATCCAAGGGAACGTGTGTGTACTAACTCTGTACTAGTCGGTCCAAGGACACACCCAGATAAGAGGCAAGGATAGAGAGGATTTCTAAAGATAGCACTATAGATGAGATTAAAGGTCGATCTCTAGATAGAACTTGGCTTAGGGTACCGATAGCCCTGACTTAACAAACGACTCCGGCATGTGGATCTATGTGGAATGAAGCTCTGACTATATCCAGCTCCGGAGGATCAACAAGGGCTAGATGGGCTGTCACCACCACCTGGATTGCCTCTACCTATCCTTGGGATAAGCCGAACGAATGATAACCGGTAGCGTGACACAACGTCTACGCTGTGGTTACTATCGTAGCCAACGGACTACAGCACTCTGTACTTATAGAACTACGACCACGAAAGAGAACTGATCTCACTCACTATATGTACTACTAACTTATACTCAAGACATACAGGAGAGAACTCGACCCCGTACTATGCTTCCAACGTATACGAACGACTTGCAGCAGACGAACGCATAAACCCAGGATCTACGCACTAGCAGAGGTGAAAGACTACTTATGCAACCAAGCATAAAGCTAGAAGGAAGGAATCACGAATGTCACTTTGGTCTAAATGGAACATGCATGAATATCCACTATATTCTAATAGACGAACACACATACAAACAGATATGAGAACTATGAACTTGTGCCACAAGATCAAAGGGTTGTGTTCGCGAAGAACACAAGCCTCTAAATCAAGAACACACGAAGAACACAAGAACATATCACCTATGCATGAATGCTACTTTAGTCTAAATAGAAAAATACAAGAATACTCACTTTAGTCTAAATGAAGAACAGCAACATCGTAGAGGCACATGCCTCTCTCTCTCTCTCTCTCCCTCTCTACTCTAACACTAGCTAGGAGAGGAGCCTTGGATGGGTGGAGTGTGTCTCATTTCCTACCCCCGTCCCTTCTATTTATAGGCAAAGGGGTGGCTTGCTCGGAGTGCCAAACGACTCCAAAACACCCCGGGATGCCTTGAGGAACCAATGGAGAGCTGCCACGCGTCGGCTGGGGACGAGGGGACCTCCGAAGGGTTCAGCCGAACTGGGGTTCGGCCGACCCCCAGGTGGGTCTGTTTCCACCGCCTTTCATCTGGGTGACTGCCAGGTGGGTCCTCAGGTGTGTATGGGTGTGTATGCGGTGTTTTTAGCTTGTTTCTGTGGGGATGTGGGCCCTTGAATCCGCGTACTGGCTCCTGATTGGTCGAAGGTGTGTTTCCTTGGATTGGTGGTGTGTCATGGACACATGGCATCTAACGTGGCAACACGTCGCCACGTGGTCTGGTGTGGGTCCCACCGGGCCCACATATCAAGATGGTGATCTTGTCTTGTGCATATCTCTTTCATCCGGACTTAGAAGTAGACAAATGATATATCCATTTCCATTGTCTCGACGAGCCTGTCGCAATGGTGTAGTCCAAATTGGCATTTGAGGTTGTTAAGGATGATGTCCTATATACGCCATTGGATCACTTGCTCTCAATTGTATCATTTATCACGTATTCCGGTGCATCCTGCAACAAAAGTTAGAAACACCAACACTTGTGGAACTTGTCAGTATAAAGCCCTATTCTAGTGTTGATGATCACTTTTCATTCATTTTATGCAGGAGTTGACGGCATAAAAGTAGCATTTAATAGCTGTCAACACTTGCTTGGTTGCTAAGACGGGTGAGGTTGTGAATCTACGAGAGGTGGCCTTGCAGCGTAGCGGGGAAATCCCTCCCTATCGGCCGGTGCCATGGCACCGCCCATTGAGCAGGGAATGCCAATCTAGTTGGGCTATGGTGTGGAGTGGCTGATTAGGTAGGCCAACAATGCTAGAGGGCTTAAGAATGGATTCAGATTCGGGTGTCACTATTTACCACATTTTAATTCAAATTCAGATCGAATACGAATCTTATCGGATGTATACGAATACGAATCTTATCGAATATGAATACATAACAGATAGATTTGCTCTATCGATGATTTTATAGTTGGTAAAAAAATATGTTACTAGTAATGAGTAAATTATGAATAAGACGTCTTATTAAAAATAATACATTTATTAATAAAGTTATGTAATTAAATATTTAAAATAAGTATTTTTGATAAATATATATCATTTAAAATTAGAATAAGTACATTAATACATACAAATATAATATAATATATTTAAATTAACATGAATAGCCATATTAAAATCAATTATTATTATATATCACTAGTAATATTAGACTAACATAATTATTCATTAGATATTTTTTTAATAGTTTAGGTCATGTACATCATGTTAGATGACAATATCAAAATTAACATAATTTTTAGTTAGCAATTAGTCATCAAAATAAGTTTTAGATGGTTTCATAAGTACTTTCTTCGGCATGGATACAGGTAGTGTCGGATAGTCCACGTTTTTGTCGAATACGGATATGGAAACAGATAGAGGAAAAAATAGAAATTGAATACGAATACATCCATTTAACATTCACATTGAAAACAAATACGAATACAGATATCCATATTGATGATTTTACCGAATACTAATTCAGATTTCCAGACATCCCAACCCATCATCCATCCCTAGGTGGGCTGAGGAGGCGAGCTAGTCCGGCAAACGAAGTGCACCGGGGTGTTGGGAAGGGACGGATGGGCCCTTGGAAGGAAGGGGGAGGAGAAGATGGGCTAGACTAGCGGAGAGAGAGAGAGAGAGAGGGAGAGAGATAGAGAGAGAGAGAGGGTTGACCCAATGGCTACTAAATTGTTTGCTAATTATCTGAAAGGAGTCTAGTAACCAAATTTGGAATAGGCTTGAAATTCAGAGAAGGTTTAAAATGTAGGTTTGAATAGGAAAATAGAGATAATGATGTTGGGCAAGAGCCTAGTCGTGTGGGTGCTGTAATGAGAGATATTATTGGATAGAAAGTGCTATAAAATCATTGGATTGATACTCAAATGAGATTTTGGATATTACTCCAAATTTGGAAGGGGAATTTCTAAGGGAGCAATCAAATGCATCGGTCGTGAAGGTTTAATGCATAGTTTAATTTGTAATTTGAAATAATTCGAGGAAAGGGATATTATATTTAAATAAGAATGTTAGAATGTACATATTTTTACATGTCCTAGAAACCGGTATGTTACACATGTGCACATGTTTAGCACCACCTTACTAGTTGAGGAAGGGTGGAGCTAACTTACAATTCTTTTACACGAAGCGAGAACTAAAGTGTAAGCAAGGTGCTATGTGTGCGCATCCCTGCCCCTATGTTAGGGAGTTACTATTATTTTATTTTTCTTATTTGTCCTTGCTCCCTAATTTTTTCTTCAAACCTCTAAATATTTCTGATGAAACTAGCAGCTCCATCTTTGATTGTGTAGTCAGCATCATAATGCATGGACCCAAATGCTTGAACAATTTTTGTCCCTAAGCACAATGCGTGGAGAAAATTGATGCTTGTTAAGTTCAAATTGTGTCAAAACATCTATCTTACATCATGTTCGGTATGGAAACTGAAAATAGCCCTAAAATCAAGGTATTTGTTTGGTTGTGTTAAAGGGGGTCATTTTAATAAAAGACAACCTCTTAAAGATGAATTGGAGAGGTGATGAGAAATGTTGTTTATGTTGCGCCCATCATTTAGTTTTGGAAAAAGTCTAGATCACCCCCTCATCTATGGGGAGTGGACTACATAACCCCCAACCTATGAAACGGTCTATGTCACCTCCTGAACTTTTCAAAAACCGGTCAAATTACCCCCTAAAGCGGTTTTGAAAAATCATAGTAAATCACAAAAAATCATAAAATGAAAAATCCAATTGTGTTGGACTCCAAATGAGTAGATCTACACAGTGAACAAATAATATGAAATGATTTAGTACATTTTTTGCTGTAGCTTTTGATTTATGCTTTTCTTCGTGGCTATAAAAAATGTACTAAAGCATAGTATATTATATGTTCATTGAGTAGATATACTCATCTGGAGTAAAACACAATTAGATTTTCCATTTTATGATTTTTCTGTGATTTACTATGATTTTTCAAAATGCTTTAAGGGGTAATTTGATCAGTTTTGAAAAGTTCAGGGGGTGATATAGACCGTTTCATAGGTTGGGGGTTATGTAGTCCAACCCCCATAGATGATGGGGTGATCTAGATTTTTCCTTTATTTTTGGATTGCCATATGTTGCACAATTTGTTTGGAGAGTGGTTCAATTTGCATTTGGTTTACAACCACCAACTAATGAAGCTAATCTTTTCGGGGTTTGGCTCCAACAAATAAACCAAAAAATCAGGATCTTAATTTTTTGATCTATCAAGTTGTGCCACAATGATGTGGTTTTTTATAAGAAAAGTCTATATTTTTATTTGCAGGTTATTTCCAAGGCCACTCATTAGACGCGAATCTGAACCATCCTTCAAAAAGAGAAGGATAGATCGAGTTTGAAACTGGCATGTTGTATGTTGGAGACTGTGGCTATGGTGGTTTGTGACAAGCATGGGTGGTTGTCATCTAAAAGGCTTAGTTTGTAATTGGACTCATCGTTTTGTTTGTTGGCATTGCTTTTTGAAAACTCGTTCTCAAACAGCCAGAGGATGAGACTATAATAATGAATGGATAGGTGCATAAATTATGCAGAGTCCAGAATAAAAAAATCCTTTTATAAAAAAAGCTCGGGGTCAAAACTTTACGCAAACTTACCAGAAGTTTCCTTGATCCTATTAGCTAAATGGTGAGTTGATTACCTTTTATTCCATGTGTTTTAGAGCTCCTCTTTTGCCAATAATCTTTCGGACATCCACAACAGTAACATTACTGGCTAGGAACATCAGTCCGTAGAGACACTCTAAGAAACATTACTGGTTAGGGACATGATCATGGAGGCCAGGATTGTTTTGATATCTAAGAGTGATACCTGATCACATATTACCTGTTTTTAAGCTAGTTCTAAAGTGGTGCTAGTGAAACCAAATTTGAGGCAAGGAGATAAAATGTTTGTATTCTTGTGGAATTTGAATATGTGAATCTAGCATGTAGTAATTTTCAATTAGGAAAAAGTCCAAATTACCCCCTCCCCCCAAGTATGACCAAAGTCTGGATAACCCCTAAAGTAACTCTTGATTCAGTTTACCCCCTAAATCCATACACAAGAGAAGTTTTCAGTTCAAATTTTGCAAGTTTATAGTAGACAACATAGAATCTGTTATAAAAATATTTCATGAATTTTCCATCACTAGTTTAATAGGGTAAGATATTTAATAATAAAACTATTCTTAAGATACAATATTATATAAAAATTAATGATGAAAAATTGTCGAAAATTTGTTTGATATAGATTATGATGTCCCATATCACTATGTAAAGTCTCAAGTTAAAATTCAACTCGTTTATGGAGAAACAAAAATTACAAGATGCACTATGGGGTAAGTTGAACCGAATAGCATAGTTTAGAGGGTAAATTGAACCAAAACATAGTTTAGGGGGTTATATGAACTTCCGCAATACTTGACGGGGAGTAATTTGGACTTTTTCCTTTGAATTATGAAAAGAATAGCTAGTTCCATTAGTATTTATTATTTGATGTTTTACATGTAATTGACTCTTTTTGTATATTTTATTACGCATTTTAGTTATATGAATTGTATTTTACATGGTTTGTTTATTTATTCATTTTGCTTCCAAACTCACATGGAAAACAAAGTATTAATTCTTAATATTTTAATTTCTAAATTTTATTAATCTAAAGCTTGACACAAACTCTTTAATTGAGTATAATCTTTGATATGAAGATCATTTATCACAATCAACGTGATAGATTGTTTTCCTTTTTATTAAAATAAAATGTCTGGTTTCAAAACTTAATCATTTTAGATTTGTTTTGACTCCATTTTTAAATAAATTAAGTGCTTTGAAAATCCACTGCAATAGGGGTTAGGTCAGACCCAATGTCAAGGTGTGCCCCTACGATGTCACAAGGATTTGTCCTTTGAAAATAAAACCTTTTGGTGCAGCACATTGGGGGCAATATGGGGTCCCTATTTAAGCATTATACACTTCTGTAAATCCGGGATAGAAAAGTACATGCACATTATCATGTTCAACATATGTACTCATATAAGATGATAATGTAATATTGTTATTGTTGTACTTTTGTCGAGTTTGCTTTCTCCGCCGGTTTCTTGATTTCCACATATACCTTCCATCATATATAATTCATGGCTGTTTCAAGCTTGAGGCAGTAAGGTTGATCCTTGTGATGGCTAGCTGTTTTGATTTCCTCTTGTCTTCATCTCTGACCTGCACGTATTTTTTTGATAGCATAAAATTGGTATTAGTGTATACCACATAATTCTAAAATGGTCACACACACACACACACACACACACACACACACACACACACACACACACACACACACACACACACACACACACAGTTACACGATGGTGATAGAAAAACATAATTTGCAATTTCAAATTCTCTTTATTTTTCAGTTTGTTGATGATGCTCCTTTGATTTCATCTATTTTCTTTTGTTACCAGATTTGTAACAGTTCTTGTAAGTTTTTACCACTTGCTAGAGGTGTATGTGATTATTACTGGTTCAAGTTCTCCTATCTCTTCCATTTTATTATTTAATCACTCCATCTGTTTTATACGTTTATTCAGTATTGTGGTTTTGTGTTTAAATCAAGGGAACATGGACGGCGGTTTGTTAAACTTCTCGTCACGGATTTCTAACAATGTAAGAGACTCCCCCCACCCACCCAAAGAAATTTAAAGATTTAGAGAGTATATATGTTGGCATATATATCAACAGGATACCTATCTTATGATCTCTACAAAACGGTTTTACAACCTACAAGTCTTGTACTATATATATAACACCTCGAGGCCCAATAGAACATCACCATATTCTTCTTTCATCGTGCATGATATATACTCCCTCGGTTCTGAAAAAACTGACGTTTAGGACAGCGACACGGTCTCCAAAATACAACTTTGACCTCTTGTTATTATAAAAATATTTATCGAATAGTGATGTATGTATAATTTTATGAAAGTATTTTTCAAGACAAATCTATTCATATAGTTTTCACATTTGCAAACTCAACAACTTAAAAGTTATTGATGATTTATATTCCTAATGTTTGACCCAAACCTTGTTCTAAACGTCAGTTTTTTCAGAACGGAGGGAGTACATGGTATAGATTGGTTTCGGTCACAGCCGCAATCACAAGCATCTGTTGCATGGAGGCTGTGAAAAGTTTGAAAACCGGACCTAGGAGGTGGTGTTTCAGTAAGTTTTATCGGCATATTTTTCAGTTTTCTAACATGTGCCCACGTCAACTTCGTACCTTCAGCCTATCTAATCTTTGATCCTCCTCCTTGGCTGTGTGTGGGATGTTAATATATAATAGAATCTCTAGTCAATGGGAGGGCTTATCTAATCCTGTTACTTACCTTATCTCTAGCTCAACCAATAAGTTTCCCTTCTACTCCCTCTAGACCCTTTTTCTAAGATATTATTGGTGGATTTCCATATATGATATACCAAGTCAAGGGGTGAGAGCGTGCACCAGATTGATTGCACACCAAACTAGCAACAGTGATTGGCTGATTTAACTACCCTGCATGCATGATGCATGCATGTAAGGGCAATCTCTCAATGGGGAGTTTCATAAGCAAAATTGCTAACTTGGCAAAGTAACTAATGGAAGAAGTTTCATCAGATGAGAGAGAAGTTTTTCATCCTCATGACAATCATCTGTCACAATTACCTAGTACTCAGTCTAGGTACTGGCCTGTGCAATGAAACTTTGTAATAAGACTGGTTTAAGAGGTGAATATACCAGATCAATTTTTATACTCCCAGAGTCTGTACAGAAAATTGTTATCATATGTGTTGTCATCATTGAGTCCTAATTAACGTATAGTTGTTTGGCCTAATAAGGTTAAAAGCACATAATCTCATGGAAGTGTATATATTACGTTTTCCCCTTTTTGTCAGATAACACACTGTTGTTCATGAAGCACCCCCCTCCTTCCTTTTTATCCCTCTCATGTATGAATTGATGGAAAGAAAGAATGAATTTTTTTTCCTGTAATTGAGTCAAATGATTTTACCACAAGGAATGAAGAAAAAAAAACTGCCATAGATCTCTAAACATTTGTCAATTAAATCAGTTCATTTCAACTTGGAGCAATCCTCAGTAGTAGTAATTTAAGGACCTGTATGTAAGATATAAAATTGCTGAATACTTGTCCCCTGAATTTACAGTGCAGGACAAATTAAACTAGTATCTCTCTATGTTTCTGTTGCAAGATCCTAATTTATCACTTATTCTTCTCTGACATTTATGCCACTATGTGGGTAAGAAAGTGTTTTTATAACATGCATGGCCCTATCCACATTGTGCTTCCACAGAGTTAATATAGTAGCATAATTAATCAAATGGGTGAGGGATACAAAATAATGTAAGCAATGCATGATCCATGATGCATACTGCATACTTTGGACTGCCGCAGATGAGCAAGGCGATGCATTTCCTGATGATGTACAGCTTCCCCTTCTGCTGCTTCACCGCGCTCCTCAGCCTCCCCAGCTTTGAACCCTCTTTCCTCTCCGCCATATATATGCAGCAGCTATGAGCTTGCAGCTGACCGGCTAGTAGATACTTTGCTGCTGCGAGAGAGATCGATCTCTCAATCGGATCAGATAATATGAGCCAGAGTGGTAGAGTGGGATCTATATATGTTTGTGCTACCTTAACAGGGCAGGCAAGTTAACACAGCCACACAAAAGCCCACAGCATGCTGTAGTTAGAGATGCAAAGATATGGGTCTCTAGGTGCATGCTGAACTACACACACACACACACACCTGCAGCTCTTCGGATCTGCTTCCTAGTGAAGATGCTGCCTACCATGTAGTAGACTACACTGTAACTGTAGATAAATAGATTGAGTAACAGGTCGTTTTGTGCTATAGTAACAGCTGTGGTTTGGTGGCTATCTTTTCTGAGATGCACTGTCATCAGGGTGTAGGCCATACAAGTCTTGGTGTTAATAGTAATACTGCTGCTGAGATATTTCCCCCAAACCAGTCTCAACCTGAACATTGTGGTGGTTGTAGTTCTATGTCATAGTCTGATCATGTATCCGGTCTGAGTGGTCATCCAGTTTTTGATTTCATCTACATTTAGTACTCCATGCATGTGTCAGCATTTTTGATGTGATGTTTCATGTGATGGGGAATCTTCTTTTTGCATAGTGAATTTTGGGGGAAGTTTGGCTTCTAAACACACCCGATGTGTCCTCTTTGCTCTCCACTGAAACTAAACAATAGCAGCTCAACAGATCCTAAACCACCTGTGGTACGGTGATTGGACACTGCTGGAGGCCACATATGCATGATCACTTCTATGTACTACATGGCCCTGCAAGTTAAGGGAGGATAGTGGTTAATGTGATACTGAGTACGAGCGTAATTAGTTTTAATGTACTGAGCACGAGCTAAATTACCTTATGTCTGAACCAGGTAATGAAATCGGGATGCATGGGTCCCGCACCCTGGCGAAGAAGAGTTTCCTCCTCGTGGTCAAGAGGTGGCTCCGAATGATGCCAAAATTGCTCAATAAATTCACTGCACCAAATCAAATGAGGTTGGATGCAGATGAGGCTACATACGAGAAAGGAAATGATGAGCTTTATTGACAACTTACTTTATGTATGGTCGTACTTCGTCAAGGTTGCGCAAAACATATATCGTGATAGTACGCCACTCTTCAAGAGATAAGGTCTTGCGCGTCTGAACACTGGCACTTCCGAGTTGTCCTCGGAAAAGGCTGAGGTTCGATTCATTTTCACCAGCATTGTACCGAGGAGGTCGATTATGCACGCTGGGAAGGTGCTCAGCATAGTATTTAGTTGTGAAGTTTGACACCTCCTGCAGAATGTGTGACTCCGCAATGCAAGCTTCAATTTTATTTTTATTTTTACATGAGCTTCGAAGAACCTTGCAAACCCTCTCAATTGGATAGCACCAATGGTTCTGCACGGCCCCCCCAATCGTGCCTCGCGCGGGAGGTGCAAAATCATATGTTCCATCGGGTTGAAGAAACCAGGTGGAAAGATCTTCTCTAGGTTACAGAGCAACACATGTGCACTTTTTTCAAGTTTGTCAATCACAGCACGAGATAACTCCTTAGCGCAAAGCTGACGGAAGAAATAGCTCACCTCTGCCAGCACTTTCCACACATGCTCAGGTACATAGCCTCGAACCATCACCGGAAGAAGTCGCTCGATCCATATGTGGTAGTCATGACTTTTCAACCCCTTTAATCGCAGATGATCTAAATTGACTCCCCTCCTCGAATTGGCAGCATATCCATCAGGGAACATTAAATCTTGGATCCATTGTAGTACTTCCTTCCTTTGTTCCCTTTTAAGGATGAAATCAGCCTTAGGTCTTTTCCATGTCTTACCCGGTACAGGCTTCGGGATGACTTGCTTTGACCTATAGCATAACATTTCTAGATCGACTCTAGCCTTAACATTGTCCTTACTCTTCTCTGGTATGTCCATGATTGTACCCCATAGTGCCTCGGCAACATTCTTTTCTGTGTGCATCACTTCAATGTTATGTGGAAGAAGAAGATCTTTCATGTAGGGTAGCCTCCACAAGCCTGACTTCTAAGTCCAGGCATGTTCCACACCATATCCCTCAAAATGATGTTCTCCTTCTTTGAGCACGAGAGCGTCTATCTGAGTTTGAACCTCGGCACCTGTCATCATGTGCGGGGGTGGATCTTGAACTACGACACCTTTCGTAAAATTCTTTATGTCTCGTCTGAATTGATGGTCAAGAGGGAGGAATTGTCGATGTTTGTCGAAGGAAGAATATTTGCCACCCCTCTTCAACCAAATGAACATCAGAGCTGCCTTACATACTGGACAAGGGAACTTCCCGTGGACACACCAGCCGCAAAATAACCCATAAGCCGGCATGTCATGCAAGGAGTACATGTACCACACGTGCATTCTGAAGTTTGTCTTCGTAGCTCGGTCGTATGTCAACACCCCTTCATTCCAAGCCTTGAGCAAATCATCAATCAGAGGCTCCATGAACACAGTCATATTATCTCCCGGGTATCCAAGAATTATCAACGACACGAATATGTACTGCCGTTGAAAGATGATGCCGGGAGGTAGATTGAGGGGGATAACAAACACGGGCCAACAAGTGTACGGGGCAGCCATCATTCCAAAAGGATTGAACCCATCTATCACCAGCGTGACACGTACATTGCGAGCCTCAGCAGATTTGTCACGATGGATCTCATCAAATTTGGTCCATGCTTCAGCATCTGATGGATGTGTAAGGTTATCATTGTATCAGACACCCGTTTTGTGCCAAGTCATTTGCTTCACAGATTCCTCGGTCATGTAAATCCGTTGGATCCGCTGTATGGGCGGGAGGTACCGCAGGACACTCACTGGGATCGTGAGCTACGTCTTTGGACGACCCTCACCAGAGTCTACCTCTACGTACCGAGACGCTTTACATTTCGGACAGTGTGTTGCTTTCTCATGTTCTTTCCTGAATAAGACGCATCCATTCGGACAGGCATGTATCTGCTCGTATGGCATCTTAAGTGCACGAAGGACTTTTCGTGCTTCATACATGTTCTTCGGCAAAATGTGACCTTTGGGAAGCATGTCGCCAAAAAGGGTCATCAAAGTATCGAAGCAATCTCGACTCAGGTTGTGCTGGGACTTTACGACCATCAGGCGGCCGATCGCATCTAGTTGAGATAGTTCGGTGTGCTTGTGCAGGGGTTTTTGTGCGGCAGCCAACATGTCGTAATATGCCTTCGCACTTGGCTCTGGCTCCTCCTCTCGACGTTCTCCTTGAAAATGTGCTTCATGAAAGTCATCTATCATGTCTGCTACTCCAGCATCACCATCAAGTTCTCCGATCCGTTGTCTCACGGCCTCGGATCGCATACGACAGGTTTCACTATGGAAGGTCCACTTGGAATAGTCTTTCGTAAAACCATTGTTGTGCAGATGAGCTGCCATGTCCTCCTTGTTCCTTTGACGCGAGTTTCCGCACTTGGCGCAGGGACACCAAATGGTTTTACTGTTTTTAGGCCCTTTAACCTTTCTAAATGCTTCATCCATGAAAGTTTGAGTGTTGTCAACCCATTCCTGTGTCACACGACCATTTGGTGCCCATCCTTTGTACATCCACTCACGGTCATCCATTCTCTATCATATCAGCGAGTTATATAAAATAAATTGCATCCTCTACACGATGTCTACACATTCTAATAGGTAAAGATAGGTCCTAATCCCACCCGTGGATGCGTAGATGGGGTCAGTACCTATGGTCTACTCCGATCCGAGACAGAATTTCGACAGCACCTCCCCGCTGTTCTCCAAATACACGTCCCGTTAGGGAGATTGTGTATCCGGAGAACAACGGGGAGGTGCTGCCGAAACTCTGTCTCGGATCGGAGTAGACCATAGAAACTAACCCCATCTACGCATCCACGGGCTGTCGAAAAAACGTGGACAATTCGAAACAGATACAGTCATAAATATGCAGAGTTCTGTATATTTCGAACTGTATCTCTTCCGAACGGGAGACGCCTAACTAGGTTTCGCGATCTACGACATCAAATGAAAACAAGAGCATTTTTTGCGTGCTCACCTAGTACTCCGAGACAGGGGCGGGCGGCACGACCAAGACTCCGAGACACGAGCGGGCGGCACGACCAGGACTCCGAGACAGGGGCAGGCGGCGCGACCTCCTACTCCTTCAGTGGTGGCGGGCGAGGGCGGCTGCAGCTACGGGAACCTGAAATAAATGAACATAATAGTGTCAAATAAAAATTTTGGCAGCACCTCCCCTGTACGGTGAGGTTTCCAAAACCTGCAAAACAAAAGCCACGACACGAAGGCCGGGCTACACACGAGTTTTCTTCCAACAACTCGATGGCCGGACAAATCACATGTCGTGGCCCAAGCCACGAGCCTCACCTAGGAGTTGGCGCGACCTACTCCTCTTCCTCCTCGAAAATTCCCTCCCCGGTGATAAGTGCGGCAGAGGCACCTCTCCCTATAAAATTGTTAGAGACTTATAAGTAAAACGTAATTTCAAATCCATGTAACTCATCCAAACATCCGATCCAAGACATGCATCAAACAGTTTAAACCAAAACATAACTTTTGTTAATTTCCCGCTCCTCCAATCCATATTTTCTCCCTTATTCTAAATATAGTAGGTGAAGTTACAAGTTACTATTTCAAATTGCCTACATTGCTATATCACTACATACATTGCTACCTAAAATTACTAACCAAAATTACTACCTAAAATTCATGCTTACATTGCTATATCACTACATACATTGCTACCTACAATTTCTATCTAACTTGCTACCTAAAATTGCTAACTATAATTGCTAACTAAAATTGCTAACTAAAAATACTAACTAAAATGTCTAATTAAAATTGGGGACAAAAAATTACCGGCGGTGGGGGGTGTGGGGGGCAGGGGCGGCGGCGCGGGGGCTAGCAGGGGCGTGGCGGCGCGGGCGGGGGCGAGCAGGGGCGCGGGCGGGGGCGAGCAGGGGCGCGGGTGCGGCGGGCGCGGCACGGCGGGCGCGGCGGCGGCGACGCGACACGGCGGGCGCGGCGGCGGCGCGGCACAGCGGGCAGCCGGGCACGTCGGGCGGGACGGGCGGGTGTGCGTTGGCGTGTGTGTGTGTGGTACGTGGCAGTGTGTGTTGTGTGTGTGGCCGACAGGTGGGCCCGGCAAAGCTGTGCCAAGAGCACTAGATCTAGGCTTCGGCAAAGCGTGGGGCGGGGGCCCACCTCCAGTCCCAAGCCATTTGACCGAACGTTGGGCAGAGGTGGCCCCACCTCTTTGCCGAGAGCCCTAGATCTTGGCTCTCGACAGAGAGTGGTTTGGGGCCCACCTGCAGGCCCCGGCCGTTTGACCGAAATGCGGGGAATAGGTGGCCCACCTCTTTGCCGAGAGCTTGAGATCTGGCTCTCGGCACAGAAGGGACAGCGGGCCCACCAACAGCACCCTTGCCGTTTGACCAGCAGTGGGCCCGCACGCACGACTTCTTTGCCGAGAGCCAACCTGGCAGCTCTCGGCAGAGGGGACCTCTGTGCCGAGAGCATTACTCTCGGCACAGAATTTCTGAACCAAAATTAATTTTAAAAATACCAAATACATGAGAAAAAATACCAACACTTGACATGGTACCATTTATGTTGCATATTACTTATAAAAAAGTTTTTGTGATCAAACACAAATTTGAATTTGTCTAAGTCTCCAAATCAAGTGACATTAGTTCAAAATCTTTGAAACTTCTCGTGAGATGTTCCGGTTTCTAAACAGCGTATGTGTTAAAGTGTTCAAAACATTCTCAAATTTTTACCACAAACTCAACATACGATATCATGAGTGCTTGACAAAATTTGTGATTTTCAAACTTTATTTGAATTTTATACAATTTTACAACCTTTCTACCTCACGATCTTCATCACGATCAGAGAACGCAATGACGGAAAGTTAGCTTCATTTCATGTACAGAGTGTTAGAGATGTCTCATGAACATGAATATCATTTTTCCAACAACTTTACTCTAACATTTCATGCACTTACAGTTCATATCAGACGTATACGAAAAAATTACGAAGAACGAAGTAAAATGGTTAAATATAGCAAACTCAGTCGAAATGGCGCCAATTTTGAACATGTACTCTGTATTAGTGTATGTTAAGCAAGGAAAAAGTTTGAAGCGGAAAATGTGAAGTTTTCTTCAACGTTTTGCCGTGAGTGGCTAGAAAGCTCTCGGCAAAGGGCTGAGGCTCTAGGCAAAGGTGGGAGGTGCCGTGCGTCACTTCTTTGCCGAGAGCCAGGGGGCCCAGGCTCTCGGCAAAGAGGGCCGGGGCTAACGGCGGGGGGAGGGCCGTGACGGCGTCGCCCGTGCGCCGTCTGCTGCGCCCTTTGCCGAGAGCCTGGGCCCCGTGGCTCTCGGCAAAGGCCCTCTGCGCCGTGGGCTTTTCCGCTGCCGAGAGCTGGCCCCTCTGCTCTCGGCAAAGAGGACCTCTGCCGAGAGCCTGGGCCTTGGCTCTCGGCAAAGCCTGGAGCTCTCGGCAGAGGCTCTGTTTCCGGTAGTGTGTGCCTACATATACAGCGGCGGAGCTAGCAATGGGGCGGGTGGAGCTGAAGCCCCCTACCGCTGGTTGCACGATGAAGCCCCCTCCTTGAGCCCCTCTCCATTTTTTAGGAGAAAAGAGGAGGAAGAAAAATGGGAAGAGGGAGGAAGAAGAAAGAAGAGGAAGGAGAGCCCCTTTCTGCCAAAGACGGCTTCACCACTGTACATATATGATGTGTGTCATCCAGATTCCAGACTATAGTGAAGCGTACGCTGATTGGCCATTCAATTCGCCGGTTGAGCGAAGCCATGGTGTGTAGTTCTTCCACTTCGTGCCGGCTGCACACAGCTGCTTCATGCACCAACCCTAGGGCCAGCGGTGGGTCGGGGGGGCCCCCCACCACCACCCTGGCTCCCATGGTAAATCCTCCAAATTCCATAGAAATTTTGAGGAGGAAGAAGGAAGAAAAGGAAAAAGGAGGAAGGAAGAAGAAGAGGAAGGAGAGCCCCTACCGCCTAATTCTAGATTCGCCACTGCCTAGGGCCTAGCTATAGGGATATATATGCACGTGTATTCACATGAATAACGTAACCATGATTCTACGTTACAACTTTAATCCATATACTAGCATTAATACATGGAATGTAGTCCATTGTTGATTCTAAACGGAGTTTTTGTAAGGATGCACTAAGTTTTCGTCATTTTCATGTTCGCATTTTTTTAATGGTTTGCACCATTTTTAATAAAAGGGGTATTTGTATTCATACCTTTCTTTGAACTGTAATTATGATTTTGCTCTCAACTATTCACAAGTAGTCAATGCAATTTTACCTCTAATCGAAGGTAAAAACAGGAGCAAATACACAAAGATCAAGAGCAAAATCAAATTGACTTGTGAATAGGTGAGGGTAAAATAAAAAAATTCAAAAAATAGGGAAAATGCAATTGCACTACTTGAAAGTTGGGACAAGATAAAAAAAATTAAGAAAGAGAAAATCATAGTGAAAATCCAAGTTCAGATCCTGGTTGGCCACTGACCACGACCAGCCCTGTCCTGCCACTGTCGCTCGCCCGACCACCAGATATGCGCAAGAAAAGATTCTGCCGGGGGACCGGGCAGAAGGGGTCCGTCGAGGTAGGGCACGCGAGCATGGATGCATGCAGTCATGCAGACAGCGATAGCGTGCGGGCCACGACGCGCACGGCTGCCTGCAGGGTTCGGCGACGTCGCCGCCTCCCGCGCCACTGGCCAATCTATGCTGCCAGAGAGGAAGTACTTCTGAGATGACCCATGTTGGCCATGTATATATAAGCTGCACGCAGTAGCCATGGTTCTCTGGTAAAAATTGGAGCAACGTTCAAGGGTCCTCCATCGCTTGCGTCCTGATCAGCCGTCAGTTTCTGATCTTATTAACAAATTTTAATCCTATTGATCTACTGCATACTGGTCACATCAGATCAGGTGGTGATTATTCCACATCGAGTCTAATTAGGTTAGCAATTCGACTCATTCCATTCACTTGTTTTTAACTCATTCGATTCGATGCATATCCAATAAACCTGTATGTGATATTCTGAGCTTTCAGCACTTGGACACACGTCCTTTTTTTACGGTATCTCTACTATATATTTTTTTCCATGTAAGCTTTGTGATGAGCATCACTTGTATCCTTAAAAGATTTCTCTATTCGACGCACATGGTGATATATATAGCAGCCAAACTATAGTAAATGTATGTAGTTTTTAAGATCGCTGGATTTCCATGTGTCCATTTGCTTATATCTCTTTTTGAGCTTTGAGTATGTACTTTTCCTATTGAACAATCGCCTGAAATCTTCAACCTGCTATAAGGTCCCTTGTAATATACAATGCTTTATATGTCATCATCTAACTGTTAAAAGAGTCAAGCTTTCAATGGACTGTGTATCTGTTTCTGTTCAGTGCTACATATCTATTTGCTATACATATATGCTCATTAGTCAAGATCTTCCTCCTGCATGGGCCCGTGACTGTTATTCTGTTGCTTCATGAATCACTGCTGGTCAATCGATCGATCTTTCAAACGATATGACGTTCTTAAAATATCCATGGCGACATGCTGTGCATTTAAGGAAATGGAAACAACATCCAGACCACTGCATCATGTGTATCTGATAAGTAGGAAGCTTAGTCAGATGACAAGTTAAATAAAAAGCTCCATAATGTTTGCTTGTTTAGCAACTCAAGCACCACAGTCACAAGTGATCCTTACAAAGCTTGTATAAAATTTGCATTCAGCGCGCGTTATATTGAACACGAGCTAAGAAAAAGGTGATTTGAAACGCCGCCTTGTCTAAGCCTCTAAAGAATGGAAGCACCAAGTCTGAAGAGGCTTTAAAGAAGAGGAGCGCCAAGTCTGAAGAAATAGGCTCCAAAAAAAGTGGCATAGAGGAATGGTAGATGTATTCCACCTAACCACTGCTGTTCTGTAAAAAAACAGGTGACGGTAACCTAGGAAAGTTTTATTTGGGTAGAAGAGTATTGGAATGGAGTGTGAGGGATTGGAGAGGAAATTAGTTCATTATCAACTCAATCCTTTTCGTTTCACTAGAATAAGTTCTAATATTCCTTTCCTTGGGGAGAAGTCGTATTAGGTACTAAGGGATTGTTCGGAAATATTAGGTACTAAGGGGAAAACACACTTGCCTGACGCAAGGAAAAATTTCATCTTTGAGCACCTTTAACATAAAATGTGGCTTGACCGAATGCTGGAGTCAAAAGACTGAGGAGTTTGGATTAAAAAACATATTTTGTTCAATAAGTTTTAAAAAAATTACGTGCATACCGCACGTACATTTTGCCTCACCTTTCAACATAAAATGTGGCTTGACCGAATGCTGGAGTCAAAAGGCTGAGAAGTTTGGATTAAAATACATATTTTGTTCAATAAATTTAAAAAAATTTACGTGCATGCCGCACGTACATTTTACCTGTCAGTGTTAATCCTTAAGCATCCAGGTTGGTGGCATCGACAGCTCACTCAGATCAGGCGTAGTTGCGTATATTGCATCTTCATCCTCCTGCTGCTGCCTCCTCCCTCGGAGCACATACTTCTCAGTTAAGCTCTTCGTTGTTGTCTAAAGCTGCTGCCTCTTCCCTGGCACCACATACTTCTCCTCACCTAAGCTCTCAGGGAGCACATACTTCTCAGTTAAGCTCTTCGCTGCTGTCTGAAGCTGCTACCTCTTCCCTAGCACCACATACTTCTCCTCACCTAAGCTCTTCGTTGTTGTCTGAAGTTGCCTCCTCTTTGTTGGCACATACTTCTCACTTAAGCTCTTCGCTGCTGTCTGAAGCTGTTGGCTCTTCCCTGGCACCACATACTTCTCCTCACCTAAGCTCTTCGCTGTTGTATGAAGCTACCTCCTCTTTGCTGGCACCACGTACTTCTTCGTTGGGCCGGGACACAAGACACAGCAACCTGGCACCACATACTTCTCCTCACCTAAGCTCTTCACTGTTGTTTGAAGCTGCCTCCTCTTTGCTAGCACCACGTACTTCTTTGTTGGGCCGGGACACATGACACAACAACCTGGCACCACATACTTCTCCTCACCTAAGCTCTTCGCTGCTGTCTGAAGCTGCCTCCTCTTTGCTGGCACCACGTACTTCTTCGTTGGGCCGGGCTCTTCGCTGCTGTCTAAAACTACCTCCTCTTTGCTGCCACCACGTACTTCTTCGTTGGGCCGGGAGGCCATGGGGACCTGCAAGCTCCTCACCTAAGCTCTTCGCTGCTATCTGAAGCTGCCTCCTCTTTGTTGGCACCACGTACTTCTTCGTTGGGTCGGGCTCTTCGCTGCTGTCTGAAGCTACCACCTCTTTGCTGACACCACGTACTTCTTCGTTGGGCCGGGAGGCCGTGGGGACCTGCAAGCACAAGACACAGCAAAGACACGAAACACACACTGTTCTTCGTTGGGCCCGTTGGGCCGGGAGGCCACTGTTGACGGTTCAAAACCGCGTTCAACTTCACCGCAAGTCCACGGAGTGACTTGATGCCTTTTTCACCAAGGGAGAGGACCCCCTAGGTTCTTGTCAATCCACGGAGCAAGGGAATTAGTTGCGTTTAACCTAACACTAACTTAGTTGATTAAAGACTTTATGATGTAAAGATTAATCTATAAAGTAAAGACACACTAACCCTAGATTATGTTAAAGAGAAAGACAAAGCTGTTCACGAGTATGAAAGACGTATGCCCATGGAGTCTAGGTACTTGAGATGCAATCACCCAAAACATGGTAAAACCCCGATCCAATCTATCTAAGGATGTGAACAAAGAGTTAAGCGTTTCCCTTCCCTCGTACATGTCACTACGCGAAGGTAATCGTCTCTAACCCTAATGAACACGGTATGTTGACGTGATCTACGGGAGCAACCCCGATGGCAATGGTAGCGAACCTTAAACATTAAGCATCATCAACATGAAGGTATGATAGATAAAGATCCAAACAAAGAGTGGGTGACTACATGTCAAGATCCATTACAACTCCATGGACAAACGATTACTTTACCCCATCAAGACGCTAGGCATGGCACCGTTGATCATGGTGGATGCCTCCGATGGAGTCCGTCTCTCGGTGTCCTTCAACTCCGGCGGCGCCGTGGCAAGGCCCCGGCGTCCTCCTTCCTCGTGGTGGCCTCCGTTGACCTAGGTGATGATCCTCCTCGATCTTCACCCTCAAGATCAACCCTCTCCTTTGTGTTTGATCTCCCGAGGCTTCTCTGGTCGTTTTTCGTGAATGGCTCCTCTCTCCAAACAATTAGGGTTCCGTGAATATATCACCGAAGAAAGGCGGCGGCGAACCGAGGCAGAGAGGGGGTGGGCCGGCCGGCCTGGGCCGGTCGGCCTGGCCCATCCTCGGCCCAGTTCGGCCCCGTCTTTTGCCACGTGTTGTTTCTTGCACTTTGGGGTTTTCCTCCTTCGGATATGGGCTTTGGACGTCATTATCTCCGCGACCAAGTCAAGGGGTGTTTATGCATGATCTTTCGGTCTTTTCATCTTGGTCCTCGGAGATTCTTCTTCGAAGCTCATTGGTCATTGCCACCTTTGGAGTCAAGTTCACGCACGGGCGGAGCCTCTTGATCATCATGTAAATCGTCCTCCGAACCGAATGTATTTCTCCTCATTTAGTGCATGAATTCCTGCATAAACATTAAACTCCAAAACACACATCCAACGATGAACTTGTTATATCATTAGTATGCCTAGTGGCGGGTTAGTTCCAAAATGAAATCCAAACTATAACATAACAAGTGTTCTTGGTTGACGGAAATCGACCGCCAACATCCCCCCATGCTTAGATCTTGCGCGTCCTCGAGCAACTTGCTCAAAAGTTGATCATCCATGGAGTTTGATAACATGCTTCGTCAAATCCTTCCTTTCAAGTTAGTCAATCATTCATCTTTAATATAAGAGACATGAAACAAAAATCATAATGTAAACATGGGCGTTTAGAAACTACCAATTCAAGACTTACCCCACAACTCTTACCTTTTCACTAGAGAGCTTCAACTTCATTCACACTTGCTTTCTTACTTCCTTTGGAGGGTTTTTGCACTTTTAAAAATAAAATTCCTGCACAAAGTATTAGACAAAGCCCTTCTTCAAGTTCTCACATGTCACTCACTAAGGTGGTTATCCTAGATAATTTTATAAACTCTCACCTCCCACAAGTCTCTCATATGTGATGTAGTGGAGCTATAGGTGTGGCTAGTGAAGTTAGCACAAGTGTTGTCAAGCTAAGAGAATCCTCTAGTGGTTGTTCACCTTCCAAGCCAATGATCATGAGAATTAACCATAATGTAGGGGTGTCAAGGATGAGAAGATTTAGATTGGTGGACATGTGCAAAGGGAAAAAGAATAATGACTTCAAGGCACTAATGATGTCCTCAATGTTGGATTGCACATGGTATGAATAAGATTCGTTCCTAACACCGTGGCATCATTCTTTGCACTTCATTTGATCTTCACTTGACTTGTCATCCCTTACTTCACCTTTCTTGCCTTGCCTTGCATTTCCTTTCTTTTCCTTCTCTTTTTTTTCTTTTTCTCTTCTTCCTTTTTTTTCTTTTTCTCTTGTGTGCGCACTACACACATACACACATTTTTTTTCTTCACCTCTTTACCTTCTTCTCCCATGCTTTTCGCTCAACTTTCAAACATGATCTCAATCTGAATTTTAAATATAAACATACCTAAAGATTGAATGAATCTTTGAATATAGGTTGTGTACAAGGAGTAAGGTGATAAAAAGACGTATATAGGTTTGGGTAAGGAATCCGGTGATGTACGGGGCATTTCAATGTGAAATTCCTGCTACCGAATACACGAAGAGGCTAGCAACAAAAGGTATAAATCAAGGACATGACCATTGCTTGGAATTAGCCCTCCCAAGAGAGTAGAATCCTAACTTAACTCATGATACTAATCAACACTTATGGTGGAGCTTATGTATGAATGTAAAGGCTTTGTATAGGATAGATATCACTCTCAACTTGGAGAAAGAACTTGCTAACCTTCATAGCAAGGTGTTTTTTTTAATTTTTAGAAATAAAATCTCCAAAGTTTAGCAATACTAAGAGCATGGACGAAGCAAAGTCCTAGATTAAATTTTGAGTATGGGTACTTTACAAAGGTCGGTTTTCACTAAGCACCACATAAATAATTAATCAAAAAGCTCATGCTCAAATAAGAAAGATAAATTAAAAGATATACCAAGAAAAGAAACATGAGACTTTGCATAAAACACTTTTTATTTATTTTTTCTTTGACTCAACGCTAATTTAAGACTCTTTCAAGCTAAAAAAAGAAAAAACAAAGACTCTCACACTCTCATACTTGACTCAAAAATTAAAAACTAGACTCTCACACCACTTAAAGCAAAAGTTTTAAAAAGGTAGCTAGCTAGCTCCCCCCACGCTTAGATCTTACGATGTCCTCGTCGTAAATTTACAAAAGGCACAAGGGGAGAGAACTTTCTAACTACGACACCTAGTGGTACTTTCTGCACGAGTTGCACCACTCCTTCTTCTTGAAATTTTTATTCATCCCGAAGAGCTTCCTTATGTTGCAGTTGAGGTACTTGAAGTCATCTTCCGCCATGCGCTCACAATGCTCAATTCGTTGTTGCATGGCGTTGATGGTGTGGAAACACTCATCAAGGGATGAGAAGAGCTCCGCAATGGCGTTGCGGCATGCCGCGCAACACACATTGTGCTCTTCATCCGGATCATCATCTCTATGGTCTCCACCATCCGGATCATTACCGCCGCCTGGGTTGCCGCCTTCGCCTTGCTCTTCCGGATGCTCCTCCGGCTCCTCCTTGGGCACATCCTCCCAAACGTAGAGATCATTGTCGTCTCTACCGCCGGCTGCCCACGAGCTAGGGCTTCGATCATCGGAGTAATCACTATCTCCGTAGAAATCCGCCGGCTCGGGGGTCTTCTCCTTGTAGTCCTTCCTCTTCTTCCCAAGGAGCCTCTCTGAGCGGCGAACGGGAGAAGCGGGCTTCTCCTTCTTCTCCTCAACCCAGGGATTTGGGCTAGCGACGCGCCCTCTTGAGACACGCCCTCCATATTGAATCCTCGCGGTTCTCTTCACTTGCTTCTTGGGTTTTGGCACCTCGCACCGGCGAAGATCCTCCATCGCCGGGGTTGGAGAGGGGAGGTGTACTTCTTCTTCCATGGTCGCCTTCACCTCCTCCTTGTCCTTGGTGCTGCTCGAGGATGCCATGGGTGCTTGGGTGCTTTCGTGGAGGTTGGAGATTGCAATTGAGATGCAAACCTCGAGCTCCCCAGACATCCTTAAATATCCCTGGAAAGATTCGGCCGAAACCCTCCCTTACCTATTTTTGTCGCCCCCAAAAAGGGAAGACAGGAAAAGAAAATGAACTGAACTGTGTCCCAGAGAAAAACGAGCGAAAACGGGCGAAGGGGGGTAGTGGGCCGGTCGGCATGGGCCGGCCAGCCTACCCCCCTATTTTGGGCCCCCGTGGCCCAACTTTCACGACCCTCAGTGTTTCGTGAATACTAGCCTAGGTGGTGGTAGGGTCCAACTAAAAATTATGAAAAGGACTCGAAATAAATATGAAAACTAAAAACAAAAACATATTTACTGAAAACGTACCTCGTTTTACGTCTTAGGCTTGACGCTCGGGCTCGTCCTCCATGTGATATATGTCAATGTAGTCGATGGGCACAATGTATTGTTCAAGAAAAACCTTTAACCGTTGACCATTAACCACATACTGATCTCCTTTCACGTCCATGATTGTGACCGCTCCATTTGGTGAGACCGAGTGAACGATATACGGCCCATCCCATTTACTCTTCAATTTTCCTTTCCCGAATATTTTTGAACCTTGAATTATAGAGGAGAACCTTGTCACCTTCTTTGAATTCCTTTGCTTGAAGCCTTTTATCATACCACCTCTTCATTCTTTCCTTGTATATGGTTGCACTCTCATAAGCTTTGAGCCTCATCTCTTCTAATTCACTTATTTGAATTTTTCGTTTGATTCCCGCGCCATCAAGGTCAAGATTCATCTCTTTGATTGCCCAATATGCTTTATGTTCTAACTCCAAAGGTAAGTGACACGATTTACCATAGACAAATTGATATGGTGTCATACCTATGGGTGTCTTGTATGCCGTTCGATATGCCCACAATGCTCCAACTAATTTATTTGACCAATCTTTACCTCCCTTTTCAACGGTCTTGTTAAGAATGCTCTTGAGCTGCCTATTTGAAGTTTCCACTTGACCATTGGTTTGTGGGTGGTAAGTCGTGGCCACTCTATGCTCAATCCCCAACTTGGACAAGCACTTTCTGAAGTTATTTCCCGTGAAGTGTGTTCCTCCATCACTTATCAATACTCGCGGGACTCCATAGCGTGGGAATATAGTATTTTTGATCATGGATATGGATTCTTCCGTTGAAGCTCTTCGACAAGGGATAGCCTCCACCCATTTGGATACATAATCAACCATAACCAAAATATACTCATATCCATTTGAACTAGTGAAAGGTCCCATGAAGTCAATCCCCCATACGTCGAATAAATCAATTTGCAAGTTGTAATTCAAGGGCATAGCATTTCTTCGATTTATATTCCCCGTTCTTTGACATTCCGGACAAGAAGCAACATACCTTTTCGAATCTTCATGCATCTCCGGCCAATAAAGTACACTAGCCCATACCTTTGCTTGAGTCCTAAAATGTCCATAGTGTCCTCCATATTCGCCTGACTGACACTTCCTCAATATTTCGTCTCTTTCATCTCTTGGTACACACCTTCGTAAGACTCCATCCGCTCCAAGTCTAAAGAGGTAAGGTGCATCCCAATAATATTTTTGGCTCTCGGCGATCACTCTCCTTTGAGCGTTCCTATCCAAATGATCAAGTGGCATTTTTTGGAAATTAAAACTTCTAGGTCACGAGCAATTCCTAGAGGTTTAACAATTCTACGATCTCCCATAATTAATTTAGTAGAGGTTGGAACTAGGTCAATGGTATGGTCATGAATTGCATCAAAAATCTTAGAAGACAAGACACTTACTGTTCGCACCCAAATTTGGCACAAGGCCGATCAGGCTAGCGCCACCGGTCAGACCGGTGTACCCGGACGGTCTGACCGGTCAGGCCCTGTAGCCGATCCGGCAAAGGCCACACTGGTCTGACCGGTGGGGCTGACCGGTCTGACCGGTGGATCCCGAGTCCGAGTAGAATTGAGGAGTTCTGGTTGTTTTCGAGTTGTAAAGGACTTCCTTGCAGGGCAAGACCTCCCCACCCTATAAATATAAAGGGCCACGGCCGATTGAGGGATCATCACCCAATCGATCATATCTTTTTACAACTTTTGTCTCTCAAACCCTAGCTTTTCCAACCCTTTTGCTTTCCTTGTTTGTCTCGACGGTGATCAAGGATGTTCTGAGTGGCCTGCCGATCTCAGAGCAACCCTAGGCGCACCACCTCCGACGGGGTCTATCACACCCGGATTTAAGGGCAAACCCGAATGCATAGAATACATGTGCACCAGGATCAAGTTACACACATGCATCGACTCAGTGAATACCAAATACAGTGTCAAAAGCGTAAAGGAAGTATTATAACTTTATTACATGACCGAATGTCTCATAATCGTAACAAAAGTGAGTACTAGCAGCGGAAAAGGACGTCTCCACAGGCAGCTGACTGGTGGCACGCTCGCCTAGAAACCATCGAACTCTCCAGGAAAGTCTTCAAAGCATCCGTCTGAGCAGCAACCGGGTTGTGTAGATGCAATATAAAATAACAACAAGCATGAGCACATGTCGTACTCAACAAGGGAAAATTCTATAACAACATGCAAAGGCTTTATGGTGGTAGCTTGTGGTTGCATAGCAGGTCAGCATTTTAGTTGGTCAAGTTTTATTAAGCAAGCTGATTTACTAGCAAATGTAAGTTTATACCAACCCAGAGATTAACATCAGCATCATCAACATGAACGAAAGTAAATGCAACAAGTTTAGTCCATCTTCCATAATTTACTCATGTGAGGGTCCAGGCCGCCCGTGACCGTGGGCACGGCTAACTAGTCAGTTTTACACTCTGCAGAGGTTGTACATCTTTCCCACAAGTCGCGTAAAAGTTCTAGGAACTTTAAACCCAACCATGCGATGCCGGCAAAGCATCATACCAAACTACTGAGGTGTGATTGCATAGGGACGCTACGAGGCCTTTACAAAGATTCCCTAGCACGGGCTGCTCGCTAGGTTACCTGATCAGTGCAGCGCATAAAGCTCCCTAGCGGGTACCGTGTCTTAGCAAAGCCCAACTCCCCGCCAGAGCAGGTCTATACACCATCTACCGTCAGCCCCCAACCCCTTTCAGGTAAAGCATACCACAATACTAAAGTTTCTAATTACTTGGCCAAGACAGAGCCATATGTCTTGTGGTAGTACTGTTTTCCTGGGTGGTTCTCCATGTTCCGATTAACACAAGTGATCTTGTTTAATGAAGGTATAACATAAGTAAAGCAAGATTAACATTGTCGTTCATTTAAACCACCATGATCCCAAGTGAGCAACTAAGCAAGTTCTACCCAACATAAATAAAAACCCAGGTTGATCAAGGCACACGGATGAACAAAGCTAGTCAATCCTTAGATAATAGGACCCTTCAATTTTAATGCAAAGCAATAAATAAATACGGTGTAATTAAAATGCATGTTGTAATAGGATAAACGGGAATGCAGCAAGGACTTGCCTTCTACCAACACTTGCTGCTGCTCAAAGTCTTGGAAATCTTCAACTTCAGCGTATTCCACGTACGGATCGTCTTCTACGCACCACATCATTCACATACAAGCATTCAATGGAATAAAATAAGAAACAATCACCAAACAGTACTAACATAACAAAACAGGGGCATAAAACTGTTCTACACTTCGATACGATCACGTGGATATAAAGAACGCTAAAAATGGAGCTAAAACGTGTATTCTACGGCCGAAACAAGGTATAGGGGCTTTTCTGCAGGAAATCTAAACTTCCAGGGGTTAAACTGTAAGAAACTGAGGGCTAGAACGAGATTACTTTAAAAAAACATAGGGGCTGCGGTGCAAAAACATAGAGATGGACCTCAGGCGCTAAAACCAGAGAGCTGAGGGTTTAAACCGAAAAAAAACAGGGCTTATATGTAAGGGTCTTTGCATGCGGGAGGGCATAACTGTGAAACTATAAAACTTAGGGGCTTTACTGCAAAACGCGCAGCACCAAGCTGGGTTGACCGGTATGCGGCACTGTTGACTCAACCCAGAAGCGATCTACACCACAGGATCGAGATCGGGCGGCTGTGGTAACTAGCAGGCGCGCGAGCGGCGGCGACAACGCCGGCGAGTGGCGGCGCACGGCAACTCCGGCGAGCTAGCTCGATCTAGGGCTAGGAGACACGGTTGGCGACGCGGTTTGCTCCAAGGTGACGCGGTTGATGCGAGGGATCGATCTAGGTCACTGGGACGGGCGCACGGGCAACAACGACGACGCGCCGTACGGCGGAGCGGACGTCCGCGGCGGCGCCAGCTCCGGTGAGCGTGCCCGAGCAAAACACCGCACGAGGACGCGCACAAGTGCCATCGGCGGCTTGCTCACCTCCTTGCGATGCTTCCGGGATGCTTCTCGTCGGCGGAGAGGCGGCAACCGAGGGAAACAACGGCGGCGGCGCTAGGGTTCTTGGGAGCTCGGCGGCGGTGTGGGTGGCGGCTAGGGTTAGAGGGAAAGAGCAAGGCGGGGTCGCGACGGGGTATTTATAGGCCGAGGCCGCGCGTGCCTAGGCGTGCGGGCCAAGCCTGGCGCGGGCACAGGGTGCGGCGCGGTGCGAGGTCGGGGTCGAGCTCGAGTGCGACTCGGGCGGGAGCTCGGGGATGACGGCGCGGGGCCCACCTGTCGGTGGCTGAGGGAGAGGGGAGGCGGAGCGGGCCGTTTAGGGCCAAAAGGCCGGCTGGGCTGCGGAGCTGGTGGACGACGAGCAACCTGAGCCGAGGAGTCCAGGGAGCAAGGATAGACTTCCGCAAGATGGACCGGGCTGACGAGCAAGCTGCCGAGCTCAGGGGTGTTTGGCGGCTTGAGCTGTGGAGTCTGAGGGTCTTCGCCAGACTTTGGATATAGGGCCGAAAACAAACACCAAAGGAAAAGGGTTTTGCTTTTTTGTTTTTTATAAAAGGACACAAACAATTGAATTCAAATATCAATTTGAATCCAACCAAACAAGAATAATGTGGCAGCATGTATGCAACAAACATCAAGCCATTTATTTATTTTTGGAAAATGAATAATATTTTTTTCCTGTACTATATTCCCTGTAAAGAATTAAATGTTTGGAAAAATTTAAAAATTATGGGAAAATTGTTATTTAAATTTTCTTCCTATTCACATCCTGAAATTCGGGAATTTCAGGGTGTGACAAATCTACCCCCCTTAAAAGGAATCTCGTCCTCGAGATTCGGAAGAACTAAGAAAGATTTTCGAGAATGATATGATAGAACAGATGTGGGGGCAATGTTGATAGAGAACATACCAAACACGGTCCTTGCATTTACGTGGTTCAATCTACCACGTGCTGAGTTCTGCTGTCCCTTGGAGCTTTGCGGGGTCTTGTTTCCATTCCTCATCTGCTGACTCTGCACTGGAGTATTCTGCACGCTCCTCCGGGGACAATTGTTGGCATAGTGACCAATCTCTCCACACTTAAAGCATGCATTACCAACGGGAGTGCTGGGCGCACTAGGTCTCACTGGGGTTCCCGCTGGGGTGTTCTGACTAGATTGCTAGTCATTGGGACGTGGAGTCTGTGCAGTGGACTGTTGCAACTCTTGAATGGGGTGCTTGAACGGTTGATTGTTACGCTGAAACTGATTCTGCCCAGAGTTACCACCTGGACCTCCAACATGGGGTGTTGTCCTCTACTGTGGAATGAAACGGGGGCGAGTGCTGCTCCCAAACTGCACAAGGGTAGTGGCCTTCCTCTTCAGATCTCCCAACTCTCTGCGCTTTGACTCTAAGCAGATAGCCTTGTCCATCAACTGCTGAAACGACGCAAAAGTGTGAGACATAAGCTAGTACTGAAGTGGTCCAGCTAATCCCTCCATGAATAGCTCCTGTTTCTTCCCATCATCAACAACATCCTCAGGTGCATAGCGAGACAACTCAATGAACTTGTCCCTGAATTCAGCCACTGACATTGCTCCCTACTTGAGAGAAAGGAACTCCTTCTTCTTTAGCTTCATCAAGCCTGCAGGAATGTGATGGCTCCTGAAGCTGGTGGTGAACTCCTGCCAAGTGATAGTGTCTGGTGTAGCATGAGCGGCAACGTAGGCATCCCACCAAGCTCCTGCTGTACCCTGAAGTCGTCCTGCAGCATACAGGACCTTCTCTCTGTCATCACACTGAGCGGTAGTGAGCATCTTGCCTATAGTCTTCAGCCAGTCATCAGCCTCCAATGGATCTGCAGCATGTGTAAACACCGGCGGACGATGGCTCATGAACTCCCTGTGCTTGTCCCTGGGTGCCTGCTGCTGCTAGGGTAGATTATTGACTTGGGCCTGCAGGTTCACCACAGTGTTGGACAGGTTCTGGAGAAGCTGGGTCTGGGTCTCGATGAATTGCTGCATAGCCGGATCCATCTGTCCTTGTTGTTGTGCACTGCCGGGACTACTGGCTCTCCCTAGACGAGTCACTGGGGGCTGATCAACACCTGACCCGGACCTGGTGTTCACCATCTGAGTGTTAGGGACTTTACTTTAGATGATTGAGTCAGGAGTGAAACTCAGAAGGTACAATAATGAAGATATTCAACTTTAGACAGATTCTGTTGACTCCAGATATTCAGGTATAACTCTCAACGTGGCTAACCAAAAATTATGAGCTTTTGACCAATAAAAGGTAATGAAATTACAGAACTAGTCCAACTGGAATCACCTCAATCAGAGCTCTATAACTCCAGATATAAAATAAACAAGTCAGGTATATCAGCAGTGCTAACAGATTCAAGTAGCTCCAAAGTTTCGGGCATAACTCTCTGACTATGTAATCAAAATTTCTGAATTTTGGAAAGAAAAACACCCATGAAATTTCTGAACTTCTCCAACTAGATTTGCCTCAAACAGAGGTCTATAGCCCGAGATATAAAACAATGAAGTTAACTATGTCAGCAGAGTTTTACAGACTCTGATAGCTCCAATGTTTCGTGCATAGCTCCCAGGATATTTATTGGATGGGGCTGAATTTTTGACAGAAAATCACTTATGAAATTTGTGAGCTAACCGAACTGGTTTTGCATCAATCGGAGCTCTGTAGCTCAAGATATTATCAAAACTCTACCGCTGTGTTGAAGGATGACGGGAACAGATTTGTAGCAAGATAGATTCCAAGATAGATAAGTAAAGATTTAATAAAGGATTAAGAAGGTGCAAGATAAAAAGGATGATTGAGACAGAGCTTAAACCCAACTAAGCAAACCTATTACTAAACCAATATCATTGTGGTTATCAATCCACAACACATTGCACTCAAACAAAGATCCAAATCAAGCATTAACACAAGATCAAACATTCAAACACACCACCTAACTAAGCACACCTAACGACGATCGTGGCTAACGATTACATAAGGATAAAGCCTAAAGAACCAAGATCCTAAGGAAGATCTTCAGGTTGAACTTGATAAGGTCATAAGATTACTAAGAACAACTCTGAACACGGGTAGGGTAAAGATGGGAAAAGATTACAGAGCATAGAATGAATGCTAAAGATTCCTTAAAGCAAGAACAAGGAAGCATAGAGTGAAAAGGATAGCCAATGTAAGGTAGAGAACAAGTAGAATATCAAGGATGGGGGTAAAAGCAAGGATATGTATATTAAAAATAGAATTAAAACATAGCATGAAGTGAGAGTGGCTTCTAGGATATTATAATCCTTAGATTCGACCATTTTCTAACTAGGCTAACGTCCTACAGTCAACACAGCTCTGGTACCACTCTGTCACACCCAGATTTAAGGGCAAACCCGAATGCATAGAATACATGTGCGCCAGGATCAAGTTACACACATGCATCGACTCAATGAATACCAAATACAGTGTCAAAAGCGTAAAGGAAGTATTATAACTTTATTTCATGACAGAATGTCTCATAATCGTAACAAAAGCGAGTACTAGCAGCGGAAAAGGACGTCTCCACAGGCAGCTAACTGGTGGCACGCTCGCCTAGAAACCATCGAACTCTCCAGGAAAGTCTTCAAAGCGTCCGTCTGAGCAGCAACCGGGTTGTGTAGATGCAATATAAAATAACAACAAGCATGAGCACATGTCGTACTCAACAAGGGAAAATTCTATAACAACATGCAAAGGCTTTATGGTGGTAGCTTGTGGTTGCATAGCAGGTCAGCATTTTAGTTGGTCAAGTTTTATTAAGCAAGCTGATTTACTAGCAAATGTAAGTTTATACCAACCCAGAGATTAACATCAGCATCATCAACATGAACGAAAGTAAATGCAACAAGTTTAGTCCATCTTCCATAATTTACTCATGTGAGGGTCCAGGCCGCCCGTGACCGTGGGCACGGCTAACTAGTCAGTTTTACACTCTGCAGAGGTTGTACATCTTTCCCACAAGTCGCGTAAAAGTTCTAGGAACTTTAAACCCAACCATGCGATGCTGGCCAAGCATCATACCACACTACCGAGGTGTGATTGCATAGGGACGCTACGAGGCCTTTACAAAGATTCCCTAGCACGGGCTGCTCGCTAGGTTACCTGATCAGTGCAGCGCATAAAGCTCCCTAGCGGGTACCGTGTCTTAGCAAAGCCCAACTCCCCGCTAGAGCAGGTCTATACACCATCTACCGTCAGCCCCCAACCCCTTTCAAGTAAAGCATACCACAATACTAAAGTTTCTAATTACTTGGCCAAGACAGAGCCATATGTCTTGTGGTAGTACTGTTTTCCTGGGTGGTTCTCCATGTTCCGATTAACACAAGTGATCTTGTTTAATGAAGGTATAACATAAGTAAAGCAAGATTAACATTGTCGTTCATTTAAACCACCATGATCCCAAGTGAGCAACTAAGCAAGTTCTACCCAATATAAATAAAAACCCAGGTTGATCAAGGCACACAGATGAACAAAGCTAGTCAATCCTTAGATAATAGGACCCTTCAATTTTAATGCAAAGCAATAAATAAATATGGTGTAATTAAAATGCATGTTGTAATAGGATAAACGGGAATGCAGCAAGGACTTGCCTTCTACCAACACTTGCTGCTGCTCAAAGTCTTGGAAATCTTCAACTTCAGCGTATTCCACGTACGGATCGTCTTCTACGCACCACATCATTTACATACAATCATTCAATGGAATAAAATAAGAAACAATCACCAAACAGTACTAACATAACAAAATAGGGGCATAAAACTGTTCTACACTTTGATATGATCACGTGGATATAAAGAACGCTAAAAACGGAGCTAAAACGTGTATTCTACGGCCGAAACAAGGTATAGGGGCTTTTCTGCAGGAAATCTAAACTTCCAGGGGTTAAACTGTAAGAAACTGAGGGCTAGAACGGGATTACTTTAAAAAAACATAGGGGCTGCGGTGCAAAAACATAGAGATGGACCTCAGGCGCTAAAACCAGAGAGCTGAGGGTTTAAACCGAAAAAAATAGGGCTTATATGTAAGGGTCTTTGCATGCGGGAGGGCATAACTGTGAAACTATAAAACTTAGGGGCTTTACTGCAAAACGCGCAGCACCAAGCTGGGTTGACCGGTATGCAGCGCTGTTGACTCAACCCAGAAGCGATCTACACCACAGGATCGAGATCGGGCGGCTGTGGTAACTAGCAGGCGCGCGAGCGGCGGCGACAACGCCGGCGAGCGGCGGCGCACGGCAACTCCGGCGAGCTAGCTCGATCTAGGGCTAGGAGACACGGTTGGCGACGCGGTTTGCTCCAAGGTGACGCGGTCGATGCGAGGGATCGATCTAGGTCACTGGGACGGGCGCACGGGCAACAACGACGACGCGCCGTACGGCGGGGCGGACGTCCGCGGCGGTGCCAGCTCCGGTGAGCGCGCCCGAGCAAAACACCGCACGAGGACGCGCACAAGTGCCATCGGCGGCTTGCTCACCTCCTTGCGAAGCTTCCGGGATACTTCTCGTCGGCGGAGAGGCGGCAACCGAGGGAAACAACGGCGGCGGCGCTAGGGTTCTTGGGAGCTCGGCGGCGGTGTGGGTGGCGGCTTGGGTTAGAGGGAAAGAGCAAGGCGGGGTCGCGGCGGGGTATTTATAGGCCGAGGCCGCGCGTGCCTAGGCGTGCGGGCCAAGCCTGGCGCGGGCACAGGGTGCGGCGCAGTGCGAGGTCGGGGTCTAGCTCGAGTGCGACTCGGGCGGGAGCTTGGGGATGACGGCGCGGGGCCCACCTGTCGGTGGCTGAGGGAGAGGGGAGGCGGAGCGGGCCGTTTTGGGCCAAAAGGCCGTTTGGGCTGCGGAGCTGGTGGACGACGAGCAACCTGATCCGAGGAGTCCAGGGAGCAAGGATAGACTTCCGCAAGATGGACCGGGCTGACGAGCAAGCTGCCGAGCTCAGCGGTGTTTGGCGGCTTGAGCTGTGGAGTCTGAGGGTCTTCGCCAGACTTTGGATATAGAGCCGAAAACAAACACCAAAGGAAAAGGGTTTTGCTTTTTTTTATAAAAGGACACAAACAATTGAATTCAAATATCAATTTGAATCCAACCAAACAAGAATAATGCGGCAGCATGTATGCAACAAACATCAAGCCATTTATTTATTTTTGGAAAATGAATAATATTTTTTTCCTGTACTATATTCCCTGTAAAGAATTAAATGTTTGGAAAAATTTAAAAATTATGGGAAAATTGTTGTTTAAATTTTCTTCCTATTCACATCCTGAAATTCGGGAATTTCAGGGTGTGACAGGGTCCCTCCCGAGGCGGTGCTCGTAGGCATTCACCGGCGCCCCGACGCCCACCGGTCAGACCGGTGGACTTGACCGGTCGGATCGGTCAAGACTGGAACTCCGGCAAGTTCAGTTCCTGTTGCAGCGCGATCTAACACTCCCGTGTTGTTGACCAGAAAAGCGTCAACAAATTGGCGACTCCGCTGGGGAAGAAAGATCAGGTTTCGAAGACCGTTCAATCTAACCTAGCTCAGATGGGTTCTCGTTGCGACCTCGACATGAACAACATCATTACGGCTTCAATGGAGGATCTCTCTTCGGAGGAGCAACAGAAGTTCAAGGCATTGCAAGAGTACCTTCAAGTCCAATTCCTCGCAGGCATCAAGAAGGATCGTCATGGCAAGGTAGCAAGATTGAAAGAATTCGAGCTGCCGCCGATCAAGCTAAACGACAATATGGTTGAGGTAATAACCAATGTAAGCAAACCACCCCCTACTTCATCTCCTCAGAAATCTACTACTGATAATGATGGTTTGGTTGCATCTTATATTGCTCGTTTAGAATGCTTAGAGGATCTTGAAAAAGAAAGGAGCATTGTTGGCTTTAATAATAATGAAACTAATAGTAGTGGTCCTAAGTTTAATACTAATAAAGGGATTCATCCTAGCTTAGCACCTTTGCCTGTTACTAATAACATGAATTATCAGTATGGCATGCCTCATGATCCCATTGGTCAATCTCTGCCATTTCAACCGTTCAGGCCAAATATGGCCGCACGGTCGAACCGGTGCAGAGTACCGGTCAGACCGGTCAGACCAGTGCTTTGGATCTTGTGTATGGACAGCCTGAGCCGATTTTTGTCGTGCCAAATTTTAATAATACTTTTAATCCTGGACCATATTATAGCACGACTGTTAATTCAATGGCTCAAAAGAACATAATTCCTGATGATGTTTTTGAGAGTTATAGGCTTGCTCATGCTAAGATGTCTCCCTATTTGAATAAAATGAACATGGTGAATCCAGCTCCACAACAGCCAAATAATCCTAATTGGGTGGAATTTAGCAAATTTAAGGAAGATTTGGCTAATGTGGTAAAAACTAAACTTGGTGTTGATATTGGTAATACTAATTTGTACCAAAAACCATATGATCCCGAGTTTGATAATTTTCCTCTCCCACGTGGTTGGCGTATGCCTGACTTAATTAAATTTAGTGGTGATGATGATCGAACCATGTGGGAACACATTAGTCTGTATACAGCTCAGCTAGGCGAAGCAGGTGCTTTTAATGCTTTGAAAGTACGTTTATTTTCTTTATCTTTGACTGGCACTGCTTTTGCTTGGTTTTCATCACTTGCTCCTGGTTCTATTATATCTTGGGATATGTTAGAGCATAAGTTTCATGATCACTTCTATAGTGGGAGCATGCAATTGAAATTGATAGATTTAACATCGGTTAGACAAGGAAGGGATGAAAACGTCTCTTCTTACATTAAAAGGTTTAAAGAAACTAAAAACCGATGCTTTAATTTATCAATTACTGATATGGATCTTGCTGATATTTGCTTAAAAGGTTTAAGATCTGCTATTAGAGATAAAATAGAGGGTTCAGACTTTCTTTCGGTTGCACAAGTTCAAGTAAGAGCTTTAATTGTTGAAAACCGATTTAATAAAGAAAAAGATAATTTTAAATCACGTCGTTCTAATGTGCATCACATTGACTATGATTCTGATAGTTCGAGCGATGGGGATAAAGAAATTTATGCTGCTGAATTTGTATGGCCTTCTAAAGAAAAATCCTATTCTTGCTCATCTCTTAAGCCGGCTAGTAAGGGTCGACAAGAAGAAGTTAAATTTACTTTTGATGTTTCTAAATGTGATCGTATATTTGATGAATTACATAAGTCTGGAAACATTAAATTGACTCATACTTTGCCTCCACTTGATGAATTAAAAAGGTGTGCATATTGCAAGTTTCATAATTCTTATTCTCATGCTACTAATGATTGCAATGTGTTCCGTCGACAGGTTCAATCGGCCATAAATGAAGGTCGTTTGACGTTTCATGAGATGCAAGTGGATAAGGCTCCTTTTCCTATCAACACTCTGGAATTACAGCAGCCTAAGGTATTGGTTCGACCGAGTCAAGCTGAAGCAACTAAAGGCAAAAACGTGGTGATCGGGGAAGCTAAGCCCGATTTGAGAGGAAAGGAGCTAGTTCGAGAAGTTGCTTATGAAAAGACTCCTGATGGCAAGGAAACTTTCAAGGTTACTGTTAGAGCCTTTGGACATGGGGAGCAAGGGTCATCCATACCTACCGAGCAATGACTGTCTGAGCCTGATCAGGCCAGACCGGTCAGACTGGTGGTGCTGACCGGTCAGACCGGTGCGCCCCAGAGCCGTCCGAGGATGATCAAACCAAGCCGTCTGGAGATTGGTAATTGGAAGCTTAATATAGCAAAGAATCAGGGAAGTGGTCCTAAGCCAAAGGTCACCTTCGACATGCTATTTGACAAGTATTCCAAACAAAAGGCCGTTACAAGTGATCGGCCATTAAAAAAAGGATGAGGTCACCTACATATCAAGAGGGGTCGTCTTCGCCCCCAAGGGCTGTTATAAGATACAAGGGTGAATCATCTCAGTCAAGGCAACACTTTGCTCCATCTTGGGCGCCATCAAGTTCACATCCGCCATGCCCAATTTATGATGATAATAGAGTCATGTGGGTGCCATATCAACAGGCATTCCATCCTGGATTGGCAGAGCCAAGAAGATCAGCCATGGACAGAATTTCCAGACCGTTCCAGGACCGATTGACACCTCGTTTTTCTGGTCAGGGGTATCAGACCCCACCGGTCAGACCGGTGCAGTCTACCGGTCCGACCGGTGCTCCCAGGAGGATTGTACCATCTCCTATGAAGCAAGTCTACATGCCAAAACAGAAGGAGGAGGTGCAGAAGATGGATATCGACTCAGAGAGGACTACGAGCAGAGACATTATCCAAATTGGGTCGATGGATGTTCCTATTGAAAAAGGTGGCAAAAGACCGATTGTTTCAAACAATAAGGTTGTGACACTGATATTAGGAGCATCTGCTGCTACTAATGACCATGAGGCCAGCGGAAGTGGTTCTAACTCCAAATACTTCTTACCAAGGTGGTGTCCTCCCGGATTGACTCACACACAAAGGAGGAAGCTTCAACGCCTGAGGTTCAGGGAAAATAAGGAGAAAGAGCTAGAAAAACAAAGGGATGAGACATTCAACCAGTACAGGCCCATGGTACCACAAGGCAAAGAGTGGAGGATCAAGATCAGCTCACAGGCAGCACCGGTCAGACCGGTGGAGCTGACGGTCAGACCGGTCACACCGGTCAGACCGGTGGAGGTCGACGGTCAGACCGATGACACAGAGGTGCCGCCCGGTTTTTCTTCCTCGGCTTCTATGGTTTGTGATGACAAGTCTACATCGGTTCCTGCTCCAGAAGACGATGAAGAGCTTGTTGATTACAGTTCGTCTCCTGAGCACATGAATTTGGACATCAATGTGGTACATATGTCAATGGATGGTTATGTGCTTTCAGAGGAGGATGTTGCTCATCTCGATTTCGGGCCAAAGGAAGCTATTTTCCAGAAGCCCAAGACCACTAATAATCATCTTAAAGCTCTCTACATGAAGGGTCACATCAACAGGAAGCCTGTCTCTCGCATACTAGTGGATGGAGGAGCGATCGTCAACTTGATGCCGTATTCTTTGTTCAAGAAGCTGGGAGGTGTGGACGAAGAGTTGATCAATACCAACATGACGATCAGTGGTGTATCGGGAGACAAGCCAATGGGCGCCAAGGGTGTTGTGTCGATGGAGCTCACCGTTGGAAGCAAGACATTGGCTACTGCTTTCTTCGTCGCCGAGACCCAAGGTAATTTTAGTTTGATCCTTGGTCGTGATTGGATTCATGCAAATCAATGTGTGCCTTCTACTTTGCATCAATTTTTAATCCAATGGGTAGGCGACGAGGTAGAGATTGTTCATGGTGATTCGTCGGCTTGTGTTGCAGTGGCTGATAGTACCTCTGTGAATGATCATGAAAATCTTAAATGTTTATCTGGTCTAGATTTATCTGGATTGGAACTTATTGCTTCTACCAAAGATGGTTTTGCTACTGCTGTTATGAAGCCGGTTGAAGATCAGGCTACATCACTTTTTGGGATTTGATGGATGCAAATCTAGAGTGGTTACAGCAGAGGCGTGAACACTATCGGGCGCATAGGAACGATATGTGTGAGGCCAACGAAGATTTTGATGATTTGAGCAAGTTAGGACAAGGGTTTACGTCGGCTGATCCTCTAGAGGAGGTAGACAATGGTGATGGCACTGTACCTAGGCCGACATTTGTAAACAAGAATCTTGATCCTTTGTTTAAATCTGAATTAATAAAGTTATTAAAGGAGTATGTTGATTGCTTTGCATGGAGTTACAATGAAATGCCTGGTTTAAGTAGAGATTTAGTAGAACATTGTTTACCTATTAAACCTGGTTTTAGGCCTTATAAACAACCACGTAGAAACTTTAATCCTGACATTTATGACCGAGTGAAAGAAGAAATCAATCGGTTGTTGGATGCTAAGTTTATTAGGCCTTGTCGTTATGCTGATTGGATCTCTAATATCGTGCCTGTTGAGAAAAAAGGAACAAAAAAGCTTCGTGTTTGCATTGACTTTAGAGATCTTAATAAAGCTACTCCTAAAGATGAATATCCTATGTCTATAGCTGATTTTCTTGTTAATGCTGCATCCGGACATATAATTCTTAGTTTTCTTGATGTTAATGCTGGTTACAATCAAATCTTTATGGCCGAAGAGGATATATCCAAAACGGCTTTCATATGTCCGGGTTTTGTTGGATTATTTGAGTGGGTCGTTATGACCTTTGGATTAAAAAATGCGGGAGCTACTTACCAAAGGGCTATGAATTTGATCTTTCATGATTTACTTGGCATCATAGTAGAAGTTTATATCGATGATATTGTTGTCAAATCGGCTGGAGTAGATTCTCATTTAGCTGATTTAAGACTTGCATTTGAAAGAATGCGTCGATATAAATTGAAGATGAATCCACTCAAATGTGCTTTTGGTGTATCGGCTGGAAAATTCTTGGGTTTCGTTGTGCATAAGAAAGGTATAGAGATAGATCCTAAGAAGATTGAAGCTATTAAAAATGTAAAGGCTCCTGCTTGCAAGAAAGATTTGCAAAAGTTCTTGGGCAAGGTAAATTACTTGAGGAGGTTCATTTGTAACTTGTCTGGGAAAGTGAATGCTTTTACTCCTTTACTTCGGTTAAAAAGTGATGCTGATTTTACTTGGGGGGCAAAACAACAAGAGGCATTTGATGAGATTAAGCATTATTTATCTTCGCCGCCCGTCCTTCAAGCGCCCAGAAGTGGTATTCCTTTTAAATTATATGTGGCGGCTGAGAAAGATGTCATTGGAGGTGTTTTGACTCAAGAGACCAGAGGAAAGGAATATATTGTTTCTTATGAAAGTAGAAGACTATTGGACGCCGAAACAAGGTACACTCCTATTGAAAAGTTGTGTTTATCACTATATCATACTTGTATCAAGTTGAGGCATTATTTGTTACCTAGCACTTGTATAGTATCATGTCAAACCGACATTATTAAATATATGTTGCGTAAACCAATTTTAAGTGGTAGAGTCGGCAAATGGGCTTATGCTTTGGTTGAATATGATTTACATTGTGAGCCATTAAGTTCAATGAAAGGTCAAATTGTTGCCGACTTTATTGTTGGACATAGAGTGGATAAGCAACTTAATTTAAATGTCGGTTATGTTACTCTTACCTCATGGAAATTACATTTTGATGGATCGGTTTGTAAAGATGGTTGTGGTGTTGGAATTATCTTTATTTCACCAAGTAGGGCTGTTTTTGAGGCTCTTAACCGATTGGATCATAAGTGTACTAATAACCAAACCGAATATGAGGCTCTTTTATTTGGATTGGAGATTTTGCATAGCATGGGAGTGAAACATGTGGAAGCTTATGGTGATTCTTTATTAGTGGTACAGCAAGTTTCCAAGATATGTCAATGTTTGAATGGTTTCTTAAATGCATATCTTGATAAATGCTTAGATATCATATCTTGTATGGATGAGTTTGTTATTTATCATGTACCACGAGAAGGGAATCTGAGGGCTAATGCTCTGGCACAGCAAGCATCTGGTTATAATGTTCGGAAAAGAAATTTTCAAGAACACAAACCGATGCTTATGGCCGAGTGTTTTGCTCTGGAGGCACCGGTCCAACCGGTACCTCTGACCGGTCTGACCGGTGACACCGGTCTGACCGATGAGACCGACCGGTCTAACCGGTCCCTTGGTCAGAAATCTTCTTCGGCTATTGTTTATTCTAAAGATAATAAGGACGAAGTGGATGATTGGAGAAGGCCTCTGGTAAATTATTTGCAGGATCCTAACAGTTCAGTTGATCAAAAAGTTCGACGCTGGGCTCTTAAGTTTATTCTTGATGATGGTGAATTGTATCGTCGGACAATGGATGATTTGCTTCTCAAATGCTTGGGTCCTGATCAAGCTAGATTGGCTATGGCAGAGGTTCATGAAGGGATTTGTGGTACTCATCAATCGGCTCCTAAGATGAAGTGGCTTCTTAAGCGAGCATGCTTTTATTGGCCTACTATGATAGCCGATTGTTTTAGATATTACAAGGGATGTGAAGAATGTCAGAAACATGGAGATGTTCAATTGGTACATGCTGCGTTGATGCATCCAATCATTAAGCCTTGGCCTTTTAGAGGATGGGGTTTGGATTTTGTTGGTAAAATTCACCCTCCTTCATCGAAGGGACATTGTTTTGTGATTGTGGTGACTGATTATTTTACCAAGTGGACTGAGGCAATTCCTTTGAAGAATATGACACATAGAGAGGTGATTGAGTTTATTACAGAGCATATCATACATAGATTTGGCATTCCACAAACTTTGACTATAGATCAAGGGACTTCGTTTGTTTCAAAAGAGGTGCGTGAGTTTGTTAATTCTTATGGTATTAAATTGCTCAATTCATCTCCATATTATGCTCAAGAAAATGGTCAAGCCGAGTCTAGCAACAAAATTTTAATTAAGCTCATTAAGAAGAAGATAGAGGACAATCCTAGAAGATGGCATGAGGTATTATCTGAAGCTTTATGGGCTCATCGTATTTCTAGACATGGTGCTACTAAAGTTACTCCTTATGAGCTTGTATATGGTCAAGAGGCCGTTTTGCCCGTTGAGGTGAATCTAGGCGCATATAGACTTGCAAAGCAAAACAATCTTGATGTTAGAACTTATGATGCTTTAACGATGGATAATATTGATGAGGTGAGCGACAAGCGCTTGGAGGCTTTAGAGGAGATTGAAAAGGATAAGAGGCGAGTTGCTAGAGCTTATAACAAAAAGGTAAAGGCCAAATCTTTTCAGGTAGGTGATCTGGTTTGGAAGACAATTTTGCCTATTGGGACTAAGAGCAATAAATTTGGTAAATGGTCTCCAAGTTGGGAAGGTCCGTATAAAATTGTAGAAGTATGTTCTGGAAATTCTTACATGGTGGAGACTTTGTAAGGACAGCCACTTCCGAGGGCCCTCAACGGGAGATACTTCAAGAAGTTTTACCCAAGTGTTTGGCAAGATGCTTGATAGCACTATGGCCGATTTATTCAAAAATCGCCCTTAGGACAAAAAATGGCCGGTGAAATCTGTCACATCGACCTTAGAGATATTTTTTAATACGCAAGCTTTACTAAAAAATAGGGGGGCATACATTCGCACCCAAATTTGGCACAAGGCCAATCAGGCTAGCGCCACCGGTCAGACCGGTGTACCCGGACGGTCTGACCGGTCAGGCCCTGTAGCCGATCCGGCAAAGGCCACACCGGTCTGACCGGTGGGGCTGACCGGTCTGACCGGTGGATCCCGAGTCCGAGTAGAATTGAGGAGTTCTGGTTGTTTTCGAGTTATAAAGGACTTCCTTGCGGGGCAAGACCTCCCCACCCTATAAATATAAAGGGCCACGGCCGGTTGAGGGATCATCACCCAATCGATCATATCTTTTTACAACTTTTGTCTCTCAAACCCTAGCTTTTCCAACCCCTTTGCTTTCCTTGTTTGTCTCGACGGCGATCAAGGACGTTCTGAGTGGCCTGCCGATCTCAGAGCAACCCTAGGCGCACCACCTCCGATGGGGTCCCTCCCGAGGCGGTGCTCGTAGGCATTCACCGGCGCCCCGACGCCCACCGGTCAGACCGGTGGACTTGACCGGTCAGACCGGTCAAGACTGGAGCTCCGGTGAGTTCAGTTCCTGTTGCAGTGCGATCTAGCGCTCCTGTGTTGTTGACCCAAAAAGCGTCAACACTTACTTGTGCTCCAATGTCGCATAACGCCTTGTAATTAATGTTGTTGACCTTGCAATCTATACGCGGCGATGTCTTCTCTTCTTCATCGGATCCTATGGCAAAAATTTCAGCGAGACGGGCAAATGGTGACGCCTCGGGCTTGATTCCCATAATTTTTTTAGCTTCGGCCACATGGTCCGGATCAACTTCTTCTTCGCTAAAGAGTTTTTGAAGGACCTCCCCGGTTGTCTCTATGTTGTATGAATGTTCCACCTGTCTTTCCGGCGGGAAGTCTATCTCCAAAGCTTTTGCCATCCCTTTTTGATTAGGGACGGTCTCCTCTTGTCAAAGATTTCTCCAAAATCAAGTGGGATCCAATCCATTTGCTCGAACTCCCTTAGTGGCTTCGCGCTTGACATAGTTCTTTCATTTTCTTTGCTTGTCTCAGCGTGATCACTCTCCGGGATAGTTCTAGTTTCCTCATGTTTGGCTTCTTCAACCTTTTCAAGGATTGGTTCCTCTTTCTTCTCTTCCGGAGCCGTATTTCTGAAAATTGCAGCAAGGGGTGCCACACTTGTGTCGCATTCCGGCTTTCCCGAAAGTCGTATTTCCCAATCTCTTCGCATGGCTGTCGCTTTACTTATTTTTTGTAGAAGTTTGGCAGCTTCCGTGAGTGTTTTCTCCATGAGATCCCCTGCTGCACACATTCGAACGTATTCCATGCAACTAGGGGTTAGGGAAAAAAAGAATGTATGCAAAAGTACGTTACCCGGGAATCTGAGTCTTGGTCCTTGTTCAACTAGTTCATTGAATCGATTCCATGCTTGATCAATCCCCTCTTCTTCTCCTTGCTTAAAAGTCATCACTTGCATCCTTATATGTTGAATCTTGGTTATAGGGAAGAACTTGGCACAAAATTTCTTTACCAATTGATCCTAATTTCCCTCGGCTTCGAATGACGCAAATGAATACCACTTTGTTGCTTCATCGGCAAGTGAGTAAGGAAAAAGATTCCATTTAAACCAAGTGTCGGGAACTCCCTCTTGTCGCACCGTATTGCACAATGTCGTGAAGCGCTGGATATGTCTATATGGATTGTCCGTCTCTATCCCTCGGAATGGATTAGTTGCTGCCATCTTGATGATTTGAACTCTAATCTCGTACCTTGTCGCTTCGAGAATCGAATCCGACTCTTGTACCTTGATGTCCTCACATCGAGGGCTAGCATAGTCTCTTAGTGATTTTTCCGGTTCCTCCAAATGATTTCCGACGAGCGCCATCTAGACAATCAAAAACAAAAACAAAAGAGTGTGTTTTTCTAGAACACAAAGGTTAGATGTTAGTAATCAACAAAATTAATGAGAGATTAAACGAAGTAAACTGGCTTGCTCCCCGATAACAGCGCTAGAAAAAGGGGTTTGTTGACGGTTCAAAACCGCGTTCAACTTCACCGCAAGTCCACGGAGTGACTTGGTGCCTTTTTCACCAAGGGAGGGGACCCCCTAGGTTCTTGTCAATCCACGGAGCAAGGGAATTACTTGCGTTTAACCTAACACTAACTTAGTTGTTTAAAAACTTTATGATGTAAAGATTAATCTATAAAGTAAAGACACACTAACCCTAGATTATGTTAAAGAGAAAGACAAAGGTGTTCACGAGTATGAAAGACGTATGCCCATGGAATCAAGGTACTTGAGATGCAATCACCCAAAACATGGTAAAACCCCGATCCAATCTATCTAAGGATGTGAACAAAGAGTTAAGTGTTTCCCTTCCCTCGTACATGTCACTACGCGAAGGTAATCGTCTCTAACCCTAATGAACACGGTATGTTGACGTGATCTACGGGAGCAACCCTGATGGCAATGGTAGCGAACCTTAAAAATTAAGCATCATCAACATGAAGGTATGATAGATAAAGATCCAAACAAAGAGTGGGTGACTACATGTCAAGATCCATTACAACTCCATGGACAAACGATTACTTTACCCCATCAAGACGCTAGGCATGGCACCATTGATCATGGTGGATGCCTTCCGATGGAGTCCGTCTCTCGGTGTCCTTCAACTCCGACGGCACCGTGGCAAGGCCCCGGCGTCCTCCTTCCTCGTGGTGGCCTCCGTTGACCTAGGTGACGATCCTCCTCGATCTTCACCCTCAAGATCAACCCTCTCCTTTGTGTTTGATCTCCCAAGGCTTCTCTGGTCGTCTTTCGCGAATGGTTCCTCTCTCCAAACAATTAGGGTTCCGCGAATATATCACCGAAGAAAGGCGGCAGCGAACCAAGGCAGAGAGGGGATGGGCCGGCCGGCCTAGCCCATCCTCGACCCAGTTCGGCCCCGTCTTTTGCCACGTGTTGTTTCTTGCACTTTGGGGTTTTTCCTCCTTCGGATATGGGCTTTGGACGTCATTATCTCCGCAACCAAGTCAAGGGGTGTTTATGCATGATCTTCCGGTCTTTTCATCTTGGTCCTCGGAGATTCTTCTTCGAAGCTCATTGGTCCTTGCCACCTTTGGAGTCAAGTTCACGCACGGTTGGAGCCTCTTGATCATCATGTAAATCGTCGTCCGAACCGAATGTATTTCTCCTCATTTAGTGCATGAACTCCTGCGTAAACATTAAACTCCAAAACACACATCCAACGATAAACTTGTTATATCATTAGTATGCCTAATGGCGGGTTAGTTCCAAAATGAAATCTAAACTGTAATATAACAAGTGTTCTTGGTTGACAGAAATCGACCGCCAACAGCCACGAGGACCTGCAAGCACAAAGACACAAAACACACAATGATTGTTCTTCGTCAACGCCATGGGGACCTGCAAGCACAAGACACAGCAAAGACACGAAACACACAATGAACTCACCCGTCACCAGCAGTGTGACCCAGTCGGCTGGAGCAGCACTCGTGAGGGCTCGTCGAAACCTGCAGAATCAAAGGCTGGAAGCAAAGCGTGCAGCGGCGGTTAGTAATATCCTAGGTGGAAACTGATGGGCTAATCCCGCCCTTTAAGCGGCTTTATCCGGCCTAAACATCCCGAGGTGGGATTATTGGGGTCTTCCTAAATTAAAACATCAGGACCCATGCGGTCGGTGGTGAGAGAAAGGGCCCAGAAAAGGGTGGCGGCCCAACAAACCCTGTCGTTTCTTGCGCGAGCGGCCCACTTGAGTCAGACTCGGTCAATGCTGGCCGGTCATCTCCGTTGCCTCCCCCGCGCCGCTGCCTTTTCTGAAGGCTCGCCCGCGTGCTTGGCCCACCACCGCGGCCTAGAGATCTGCGTGCTCGCGGGGACGAGCGCCATCGCCGACATGACGGTGCGTCACCCGTCAACGTCACGGTTCCGCGGCCGGTACGAGATCGTCTCCATCTCGGCCAAGTTCCTGGCCCTATTCCGCGGTGATGCCCCCGTACGGCCAGATCGCCGTGGCGGACGACGCGTCGGCGTCCGTCTCCGGCAGCGCTGAAGCTGACGAGCATCATGGGCACCAGCTGCTGGAACCGCAGGACGCTGCACAGCATGGCTCCAGGGACTCAGCCAGTACCCTTAAACGCTCGCCATAACGATTGCTTTTCTTGTCCATGGCGCTCGCCGCCTCCTCCGCCCTCCGCCGAGTCGATCAAGCAGCTGCTGCATTCGGAGGAGGGCATCAAGGCACCGTAAGATTAGGGTCACAGAACCGTGGCATCTCAGCCGTGCAGCCGCTCTGTGAAACCTTCGCGTTTGCACTTGCCCGTGAATCGTGATGCAACGATTGACGCGGGATCGACGACGAGAACGAGGACGAAACCTGCATACATATAGCCTGCCCCGGTTACAAGCAAGCTAACTGTCGTAATTGTAATCTAAATAGACTCCTCAATCCTAACAAATTGGGACTGGATGGCGACTATATCTTCTCACGCGCCATCGTGTATGACTCGGACTCTGAATATCCAGAACTAACTTTTTTGGAAGAAACGCTCTCCAAATTGCATTTTTATGGGTCTTCCACCTTATCCACTCCCCAAATATATGACGGGTGGGTCCAGTGTGAGGGGTAAGGCGGACCCTAATTAGGTGAGAAAAGTTTTCAAAAAACTCGTTCTTTATAGTATAGATTTCACTCAAATACTCTTCTACCCAACCAAGTACGAAAGCAGGTCAAGCACTGCTAGTGCTATTTCATTCTCCTTATCTCATAGACAAAAACCCTACAGCTTTCTGGTTATTATCTCCATCCCTTCTTTTTCCTAATTACCACCACCAATTTATCATCAAATCCTATATCATGATCCTGACACGCTTTCCCTGTGGCTGACTCCCAATATGTCAACACCACAACGTATGTGTAGTTGATTAATTAGTCTGGTATGGCCCCAACCTTCTTTTTCTCAGGATTTAACAGTATTGTGTTTTCAGTGGTAGGCGACGTCCCTGTCGACAGCGAGGTGCTTGTGGTGATGACTTCGTCAATTTTGAGGATGTGCCGGCTCAGAATTCGAAGATGCTCTTAGGGGTAGGGTTTGTGTGCGTGCATTCATAGGAGTGAGTACGTTGTGGGTGTCTCCGTTGCACTGTGTAATTCGAAAAAAAAACCTTAATATTCCTTCACCTGTTTTCTCGACTCCTCGGTCCGACAGTTCCGTATCCCCGCTCGGCAGCCGCCCTACCACTAGTCGCTGCCTCACCGGTCCTCTCTCCCCTTTAATTTCCTCCTTTATTTCTCCTCTTCCGCTCACCCCATAACCTTATTAGGACCCGAGCTCCGCCACCCCTCCCGGCCGGCTCTGGCAGTGGAGACACCACCAAAACCCTGAACCGTGACCCACAACCCACTGTCATTGCTAACCATGCCTGCCTTGACGCCCCCACCGCCAACCCTCCCAACCGGCCTTCTCTACCACCACCCCGGCATGTGGCGCCGCCGCCGACCACCGTTCCACCCACAAGCCGCCAACCCTCCCAACAATCGGCCTCCTCTACCACCCCGACACGTGGTGCCGCAGCCGACCGCCATTCCTTTAGGTCCGATGGGCATAGAGTTCCTTCTCAACCCAAAACCTCCAAAGCCCAAACCCTAACCAAGACAAAGCTCATCGGAAGAGGTAGGGTCGCATGGAGAAGATTCTATTTGTTACTTCTCTTCTTTCCTTTTCTTTTTTGTCTTCCTATTTTTCATTGTATACTATGTGAATCGGGAGGGCTCTCGGAGTCTAAATCGAGAGCCCTCGCGAAGTCACGATTTAGCTTTTGCGTTTTGAAAAACATCATTTATAGCTTCTTGGTTGCAAGAACACCACTCATTCCTTTCACTGTCTTGACATTGTAAAATAGTCCAGTCATAAAGAAAACAAAAATTGATTCAAATCTACTATATGCTAACTTCTTTTATGTTTCTATGTTTTGTGCTTTCTATTTCACATTTTCTTCGAAGATAAATTGATAATGGCATGCTTTGCTACCTCTAGGTTTCTAATTTTTTTTCAAAAAACATTCAGTGGGTGAATACTAATAAGTATGGTTTATATATGTAGGTATCAACATGATAACTATTATACTATATAGTCATCCGTATCCGACCCATTTCTACACAATTAACTCACTTGCATCTAGATACAATCTAACATCCTCTTGCATCTTAGCCCCATGTTCAAATCCTGGCTACCCCCTGACCACAATGTATAGTTGCCCTGATTCACGTTGGCACCTCATACGGGGGCATATGCGCAGAATCATCCCTACGTGACATTGATATGAACGCACCACTGTGTACAGTCCAGAACGTTTTACATGTGCAAGCATTTCCGGCCGTTCCCTTGGCTCATTGTGTCCACTACTGTCCACTGTCCCGCACAGCTTACTGCTGACAATGCGATGAAACCGGCTCTATGTATTGCTGCTCTTGCCCTGTTTGTTGACTTTATTCCCTGCAATAATCATCCAAGATTTGATTTTGTAAAGTATAGTACATGAGATGATAGAATAAAATATGCCTAGCTAATCAGGAAAAAAAATCTAGCATCGTTCATCAGTTGAAAAGCACGTTAACTTTGGAATTTTTTATTTTTTTCGTTGATTTCCGAAAAATAAATAACGAAAACAAAAAATACGAGAAATATACATCTGCCGCCGTACCACACGGCGGCAGGGACTCCTACCGCCGTGTGGCATGGCGGCGGGGGTGCCGCCAACGGTCGGGGGGACTGGCTTGTGGGGCCAGGTTCCTACCGCCGTGCCACACGGACGTGCCGCCGTGTGGTACAACGGCGGAGGTATATTTCTGCTAATTTTGGTTCGCGTCATTTATTTTTCGGAAATCAACAAAATATATATATAAAAAAATTCTTAACTTTGTATAATAACGTCATGAAGAAATCCTGATTATTGGTAGGGTTGCGCCACCGGCCCACATGTGGAACAGAAGTTTGGGCTCAATCTCGGCTTGCTTGCAGTGGTTTGTTGTGCAGCCCATGCAAGGCACACACCACAATTCATTCAGATCATTCATCGTGTGGGTTGGTCCCGAAGCCCAGGAGGCCCCGACGAGGCGGGGAGGGCAAACCACACTAGGAACTGGGAGAGTGGAGACGGAAGGGCAGGTTCATCTTCTCTCCGCCATGATTTTTTATACCAACCGAAACCGCAATTTAAATCGCGGTTACCGTTCTAACCGCTGCGGAACGGTTTCGGTTCGGTGCGATTTGAAATCGTTAGAGTTTCAAATTTTGAAATTTAAATTTTAAAAATAAAAAATTCCAAAAAAAATCATAAAAATACTTCAAGTTGCGTAGATTCTAATGGTGTTAAAATTATTAAAAATTCGTTGATTTAGCATATTTTACGAGTATTAGAAGATAAATCAAAAAAGAAAAAAGAAAAAACCAGCCAAACTTGTGTGATCGGGAGAAGAAGCCAAACTTGTGTGAGATTGTATACCAATTCTAGATGTGCAAAAATGAGATGGAGTCTTTCTTTGGAAGAAATGTGTCGACATGGATAGAATGAGTATAAATCCAAACCGGAGCGGTATAAATCCAAACCGTTGCGGTAAACCGGTCAAACCGTCCGGTAAACCGATCCAATTTTCAGTCACCGGTTTAAATTCAAACCGGAGAGGTATAAATCCAAACCGTTGCGGTAAACCGTTCAAACCGCCCGGCAACCCACCACGAACCGTTTGTATAGTCCATTTTGGTTTGAAATTTGAATTTGAGCGGTTTTTAGCGGTTACCGTTTATACTGTTGCGGTAAGCCGCTACCGCCGGCCGGCGGTTTTACGGTCGGTATAAAAAACACTGCTCTCCGGCCGCGTCGGTTTATATTACCACCACACATTCCTGTGCCGGCCGGCATCTCACTGTGGCGCCGGGTTATGTAGCTTCCTGCTACTCCATCCGTTTCATAATACTTATCATTTTGACTTTTTTTAGACACATTCATTTTGCCACACATCTAGACATAAATATATATCTAGATGCATAGAAAAAGAATGTATCTTCTAGAAAAATCAAAACGACACGTATTACGAAACAGAGAGTACATAGTATTGGAACTCGCCTAATCCCGCCGCCCTCTAACAATTAGTACTCCTACTAATTAACAAGTTCCCCCGGAGAGTACATAGTTGACACAGTTTTGTATCCTGCATTATTCTTAATTTTCTTGTACATTATGGCTCGTGAAGCTAGTAGCGTGGTCTGCATATGCACGGCGAGAGTACAGAAAGCCCAGCAATTAAACTGTGGAGACCCGGTCGAACACATAATTGATGCAGCTGCTCGATCATTCATATATGCATCATCTATACGTACGTAAGCATAAGCATGCACATTGCGCGTCCATGGAAGGGCCGGGGGCAAAAACAGAGTAAAATAAAATGCAGCATATATACCGGCACAAGAGATATACACGTACGCTTCGTGCGGCGGCTGCTGCTGCTGCAGCCGCAGACGAGCAGCGCGAGGCAGGCGGCGATGATGTAGAGCTTGCCCACCTGCTGCCGCGCGGCGCCCCGCACCTTCTCCACCACCTGCTGCTGCTGCTGCTTCCTCTTCCTCTGCTTCTGCTTGTTCCCCTTCCCCGATCCCATTCCCATGACGACGGGCTTAGCTAATTCTGGTCACACAGTTCGAGGTTGCAGCTCCCGAAACTTTTTATACCCTCGGATCGTGGAAAGGGGACACGATTGGGAACTGTTCGCGCGCGCGGTGATGTGTGGCCAATCCGTCTCCAACCCGATCGATCGATCCACGAGGCCCACCGAGAGCGACTAACGGGGCGATGACAGTCTCTCGCAGCGAATGCGTGTCGTGCTAGGAGCTTTCGGCACACAGCACCGCGGCAGTGGACGGCACAGTAGTAGGGCGATCTCGATCCCTTTTCCCTGATTGAGGATCTCCTTCAAAATCTCTCTCGAGACTCGCAGGTTTATCATTAGGAGATGATCGATCGGAGTTCATGCATCCTTGGCAACGTGGTGTGTCAGTGACCACTATAAGAAGCGCAACTAGGAGTCTAGGACACATCATGGTGTTACTGGAAAGTGACAGGTTGAAGCCAGCCAGCCACGAGCATATGCATGTTGCAAAACAGAGTAGCTTAGCCGCCAGAAATCCTGTTATGCATATGCACTTGATTGAACTGCTGGTGATGCAATTCATCAGGGTACAGTCCATTAGCATTCTTTTGCTGCATACGTACCGAGAGTGTACATAGCCTCAATGTCAATGGCGAGCATCTGGTAATTTGTAGTCTGAACTTCAGTATCAGACTCTGAAGGAGGTGATGGTGTAAACGAACAAACAAAGAGTGTAATTATTCATTCCATTGTTGAAAGCATCACAACTCCATTCCACTTGCATTTACGTTACCGTTCTATGAACCAAACACAAGTAAAAACAAAAGTTGGGCAGTTTTACTTTGTGACATGCTTAAATGCTATAGTTCTTCTGTCTGTGTGCTCCCGAATGCTAACAGTACACCTCTCAAGTACACAGATGGATGTAAATTGTTCTTAGTTCTATGCTGACTGCCATGTGAGACCCTGAACAAAAACAAACGGATCCGCAACCATCTCACATCTAAAACTCTTGAATATTTGACCATACCACAGTTTGCTTGCTTTGCCTGGGACAAACTGCCGCCAGGTGCTTAAATTTGGACCAAAATTTCTCCCCGCCCGTCCATCCAATTCCAAACAAGCCGTATGTCAGTGAACACAAACTCAAGAAACAGAACCGAGATGGGGTGCAAAAGAAAAAAGAGATGCACCTGGAGCTGAAGGGACAAGTGACAAGAAACTTGACAGCTCCCTCCGATCCCGATCCCGTGTGTTACGCTGAGGCGTCTGCTTCAGTTCAGGCAATCTAGCGTCTGAGTAGATGGGGGCATATGTAGCGGCCTGGCGGCCGACGATTGGAGCTTCTCGCCGGTCACCACTCACCAGCCGCGCCCACGCGACGGCGCTCTGCCCCACGCGGTGGCTGATATATGCGCCCCCGGAGGATGGAGGCCAGTCACTTATCCGACGACGTCGCACGCCTGGCCACCAGACATATCATATGCCTTCCCCTTTACGAACCGAGAGGGGTACGAGCCGAGATGGCGTGTTTGTGGCTGGCGCCGCTCGGCGCTCGCGCTCTGTGCCGTTGCCGACCTCGCGGCCGTCATGCATGGTTGACGCGTGGTACTCCCTCCGTTCTTCTATATTTGACATTAAGACACTTTTTTTAGTTCATTTTCGAACTAATCTTGCTGTCCTGATGTCAACTATACGAGAACAGAGATAGTACCTACGAGTAGACTATAAGGGTGTTTAACTTTCTCCATCCAGCCTCCGCTTGTCTCCTTAAGCACTGCGCCTCAGCTCTACCACGGAGCTTAGGGTGTGTTTGGTTGGGCTGTGGCTTTTGAAAAAGCTGCTGTGAGCTGTGGCCTGTGGAAAAGCAGCTGTGAGAAAGCAGCTGTTGCAAAAGCAAAAGCTCGTTTGGTTAGAGGTGCTGTCAAACTGCAGACTGTATGAGAAATACCTGTAATACCCCTAAATGTCTGGGACATGTTTATATGCAAATTACTCCTAAAAATCTAATATATTCTATATTTTGTATTGAAATGACTAATTTGGAAAGGAAAAAATTATAAGTGGTCCACAATAATAAAATAAAAACATAAATAGTTCATACAATAATGTCATCTCTCAACATAACTATCCTTCTCTTGCACTAACTAACCAAAGCATCAGCTATCCTAGTACGAATGATATCCATTGTGTCATCATTCTCCACATCTTCACTCTCATTTTGTGTCATGTCAATTCTTGATAATAAGTAGTCTTCATCATCATCACATCTCTCAAACTCCTTATCACGTAATTTGCTATCACGGATGAAGTTATGCAAAGCAAGACAAGCCATGATGATATGCTTTTGAGTAGTAGGTGGGAAACTTGGAATGCCCTTCAAAATACGCCATTTTTGCTTCAACACTCCAAAAGACCTTTCAATAACATTCCGAAGAGATGAATGCAAGAAATTGAACATTTCATACTTTCCTTGAGGAGGCCCTGAACGATGTCGAAATTCCGGTATATGGTATGTGGTTCCTTTGTAAGGTGCAAGATACCCTATTCGATTTGAATATCCCGAGTCGACGAGATAATATTTTCCTATAAAGCAAAGTTAGTAATGCAAAAAATAATAAGAGTGCAGAAATAATGAAATTAATGAAGGAACCATTATACCTTTAGGAGGCACAGGAAATGAAGGAAAATTTGCCAATGCATGGGTGAGGATACGTGAGTCATGTGCAGAACCTGGCCAACCAGGAACCGCAAAGATAAACCGCATGTCAAAGTCACAAATAGCCAGCAAATTCTGAGATGTGTATCCATGACGACATGTGTGGGGAACTATTTCGTCCCCTGGCACTACCACTGCAATATGTGAACCATCTATTGCTCCAATCACATCTTTGAAGTGTGGCCAAAATCAAGCCTAATGGCAATCACTGTCGCTTCGTCATCTCCTTTTCATGCTCCCTCTCAATCAAATCAAGCATTCCTTCATTTGTTTCTAGAGAGGTAAAGACCTCCCTAAATTCAGGCTTCATAATAAAAAATGTCGCTGTATGCATTAGAGCAGTTCCTTTTTGTACCCCACAATCTTTCACCATCTTCATAACATCTTTAATGGTAGGGACTGCATTGCATGGAGAAGTAGCTGATGCTTCGACACTTGTAGAAATCTTCTCAGCTGTTGCTTCTATCTTCTGACAAGTGCTCTGGTACATACGAGTGAATGGGCTCTTCTCATCCTTGTTGGACAGTCCCTTGCGTTTATTTTTCCTGGGGTTCACTATCTTCTCCGGCTTCTCAATGGGTTTTGGTACCTCAGCCACATCCTTATCACCTTCCTCATCGGAGGATACATCTCCAGGACATGATGCTGAAGCCCCACTAACATGTGACTGGCCAAAAATGAAATGCATATCTTCTAGGAATTTTGGTCCCTGTCTTCGAAATTTCACATGATTGCATTTGATTCCTTTCTCTACATTGTTGCATCTCTGAAATTAAATAAATAAAGTTAGCAAGGCACACTTCAACAAAGAACAAAAAAAAGTGTTTACAGTGAAAGAATAGTTCTTACAGCAAGGTGTTCATCCCACCATTCTTGTGAGCACACAACAGTTCGTTTTGTCTCATCCCATCCAAGACCAGTGGCACAATTCTTGAACTCCATAAATGATGTATATTCTTTTTTGAACACATCTAACTTGTTCTTCAATTGTTTTTTTGTTCGATTGTCACCAGATTTTTGTGCAAACTTGGAAATAAGGTTCTTCCACCCAGTAGTAGTGAAATTTCCATTTGGCCTATTCCCAGCTTGTATTTCTTCTTTGTAGGCATCAAACAAATGCCTCACAAAACCATCACTCCAATCTGCTTTGTCACCCATTCTTGAACCAAACAAATTTTTTTAATCAAATTGCGGGGAACACAACAACTTTACCATACATCACACAAGCACTACGAATCATACATCAATTTTGAACATTACTGATGCATCTATCACATACCAACGAGGACAGAGGGAACACACAACACACTGAATTGAAATAACATGCATCGAACAATTAATCGGAGATTGAAGTACCTACGTTGTAGATCCGGTCACTGGAGTTGTAGATCGATGAAGCTGAGGTTGGGGCGACGCCACAGCAGAGAGGAAGGACAGGGCGGGGGCGGCGGCTCCGGGGCCCGCGAGGAAGACCTTGGGTAGGGACGGCGCGAACCAGAGATGCCGGCGTGGGGGCGGAGGTGCAGGTGACTGGGACGACGTCGGAGAGGAACAGGGCACGACCGTCGAGGTGCGTCGCGGTCAAATCCGAGCTCCGCCGGAGCGTCTCCCCTGCGAACGGATTGGGAGATGGAGAGGAATGGGGCACGGCCGGCGAGGTGGGAGCGGAGGCAGAGGGGACCGGGGCGGCGCCGGAGAGGACCGGAGCACGGCCGGCGAGGTGCGCCGCCGGCAACCCTAGCTCCGCCTGGGCGTCGCCATGCGGAGGACGGGGCGACGGGGTCGCGAGTCGTGCGGAGGACGGGGTGACGGGAGGAAAAAAACGAACCGTTTTCTTGTAATGGCATTTGCGGGTAATTTTTCATCTCCAAAGCCGCTGAAAGCAGGGTCCGTCGGGCTTTTGGAATTGCACTACGGAAAGCAGCCCAAAGCCGCTGGCTTTTCCCACAGCCCGCGGCCTTTGGTTGGGCTTCCTGCTTTTGGCCGAAGCCGAAGCCGCGAAAAGCCTAACCAAACGCAGCCTTAGATAGCTCCAAAGCTCTATTTGCTAAGATCCCAAAGCTTAAAGAAGCAAACAACATCAAGCAATATAGGCCTATTAGTTTACTAAATATGGACTACAAATGGTTTACAAAAGTGTTAACTATGAGACTCACACCATATGTGCGTAAGAATTAATAAGTAACACTCAGATTGCCTTTATTCCTGGGAGATATATTCTTGAGAGGCTTGTAATCCTGTATGAGATTCGACATGACCTCAGAGTGAAGAAACTTATACTGAAGCTAGATTTTGAGAAGGCCTATAATAAAGTTCATTAGGGATTCATGATGGAGGTGCTTAGGAAGAAAAACTTTCCAAATAAATGGTTTGAGTGGATGAAACAAATAATAGAGGGTGGCAGAGTTGGTACTAATATAAATGGGACCCTTGGAAATTTCTTTAACACACACAAGGGTCTAAGACAAAGAGATCTGCTTTCACCACTTCTTTTCAACTTAGCGAGTGATGCGGTGGCAACAATGCTAGACAATGCGAAAATGGTTGGAGAAATGAGAGGTTTGGTAACACAATTGATAGAGGGTGACATAACTCATCTCCAATATGCGGATGACATGATAATATTTCTAAACATAGATGACCAGACTATTCTAAATACGAAGTTTCTGAAAATCAATTATCAAAAGAGTGAGATCTTTGTTTTAGGGAGTACCGAAGAGGAGTATGCAAGACTTGTTGAAATGTGTAATTGCAATATTGGTCAGTTACCTATGAAATATCTAGGTGTCATGGTGAATAACAAGCATATGATAGTTTCTGATTTAAGTTATGTATCCTAGAAAGTGGAAAAGAGGGTACCAACTTGGCAGAGTGTGGGTTTATCCTCTGGGGGGAAATGACTCTCCTAGAATCTTGTCTCAATTCAGTTCCTAACTACACAATGGGGGCTTATCTTCTGCAAGAAGAAATCCATAATAAAATGGATACAGCTAGAGCCAATTTTTTCTGGTATGGAGCTCATATGAAGAGAAAATATCACATGGCTAAGTGGGAGGTTATGGCTACTCCAAAGAAAGCTGGAGGGGTTGGTTGCAATCTTTGTAGTTGACGAAGTGGTAGTAAGTTGTTGCACTTGGGCATATCCCTAAATACTATTGTCACAAAACAAATGAGATAACAAGTAATTCCCATTAGCCAGGATGGAAAGCCAACACTATTGTAACCTTCTCTGTCAAACTTGTTTAAACTTCTTGGTGGCACTAGCTCTTCCAGCACTTCCACGCAGTGGCGTAGCTAGGATTTTGGCATAGAGGGGGCCATGTAAAAATAAGAGTGGCTTACTTCAATTTAAAATTTAAATCATGTGTATAGAATGACTAATACCAGTTTCACAAGTCACAAATAGATTAATAACCAATAATCATTCAATTAATCACTAGCTTATGTGATTTATGAAAGTGCATCTAGGACCCCTATTTATTTTGGTGATAAATGACAATCACAATTTGGAGGATTTAATTGTTTAATTGAGATGTGTGCAGGTTGAAATATGAAAGAACACAATTTGGATGAGAAGGAGACCCCCCAATTCAAGTTATGAGGTGTTAGCCGCTCAAAGGAGGTTTAAAATTTGTTTTCCAATTTTGAATTTGAGTATAGGAAACACTGTACTATAAAGGGGGATGCGTATGGTCGAATTGAAGTTTTGCCACATGTGTTTTGCTTGAGATACTAACATTCACTCGAGAGACAAAATTCACTCACGTACACAGTTTGGAAAAAGTTCCAGAATTCTCGGATGATCCGGCACCTTGCCGGGTGATCCGGCGGGCGGGTGACCCGACCGCTGGTCCCGAAAAATTCTCTGGGAGTGTCCCGGATGAACCCGGGTGATCCGGCATGATGCCAGGTCATCCGGTGAGTCGTCCAGCTGCACAGTAACGACTAGTTTTTGGGGGTTGGGTATTTATACCCCCTCACCCCCTCCTTTTGTTGCTGACCTAACCCGGGACAAACACCTCCACAAGCATTTACTCCTCTCTCCCAAATCCTCCTAGAGCTAATCCACTCCAAGAATTCATCTAGGGTGTGGGATTGAGAGTTGACTAGGTGTGAGGTTGAGCCCCTTGAGTGAGTTCATCACTTGTTCATCTCAAGAAGCACTTGTGGTGGCTTTGGTTCTTCGATTCGCGTTTGTTACTCTTGAAGCTTGCTTCTAGACGGTTAGGCGTCGCCCGTTGAGTGCCCTCTCCGTGTGAAGCACCTAGGATCATTTGTATTACCCCTCCTTAGTGGAGAATTCTTAGTGAGTACCAATCTTCCTTTGTGGGGATTGGGTGAGGCAAGAGGCTCTTGGTGATAGCCCTCCCTTTGTGGGATCCTCAACGGAGACGTAGCTTCCTTTGTGGGAGTGAACTTCGGATTAAACCTCTTGTCAATTACTTGTTTGAGTTCTTCCCCTTTCTCTAACCCTAGAAGTGTGTTTTGGCCCGATCTACATATTTGTTGTGTTACAACTCGAATCTTTGGTTGCAGGAGGTTCTTAGCATCTAAACTAAACTTTTGATTCATATAGAATTGCTAGGAGTTCATCTTTATTTCTTGATTTTGTAATCCTCTCTGGTTGCCGGGTCATCCGTCACAATACCGGAAGATCCGCCCGTCGGATCATCCGGCATTGTACCGGATAACCCGGTAAGTATTTAATTTCCGCTGTCAGTTTTTCAAGAATTTCGAAGTGAGCCTATTCACCCCCCCTCTAGGCATCACAAGGTCCTTTCAATTGGTATCAGAGCCTAATCCCTTGATTTAGGCTTAACCGCTAAGGGATCAAGATGTCGGGGAGTGGTGGAGACCTCTCCGCTCAAGAACTCGCCGCCAAGGAAGCTCAAGGCCGCTCAAGATCAAGCTAAAGCTCTAGAGCTAATGGGGAAGGCCCCAAGCCATACACCATCCAACGTCACAAGCTCCGACGATTCCGACTCCGACTCGGACTCCGATTCAAGTGATGAAGATGTCAAGGGTGGTGACGATGATGTAAAGAAAGTGGCGAAGAAAAGAAGAAAAGCCAAGAAGAAGAAGGCAGCAAAGAAAATGGCCAAGAAGCTCCTCAAGAAGATGATCAAGAAGGAGCAAGCAAAGCATTCCCACTCTGGCTACTATGAAGTGTCATTCCACTACGGATAACTTACGGGCAACAATCCTAACGAGAAATTCTATTCCATACATTTGGGAAAGCCTCCCCACTTCGATGGGAAAGACTATCCCAAATGGGCTTATGATATGCAAATGCACCTTTACGGGCATCACCCTTCTCTTTGGAAGATTGTGTGTGTAGGTGTGACAAGACCCGCCGAAGGTGAAGCCATGACGATCGAGCATGAACAAGACCTCCACCGCAATGTTCAAGCAACAAGAGTCATCACATCATCCTTGTGTGTTCAAGAGTTCAACAAAGTCCGGAACATCCAAATTGCCAAGGTGATTTGGGATACACTCAAGGAGGCACATGAGGGTACCGATCATGTGAGAAGAGGCAAGATTGATTTGATTCATGGAGAGCTTGAGCTTTTCGTCATGAAGGATGGAGAGACCGTGAGGGAAATGTATGATAGGCTAATCCTCCTTGTCTCGGACATCAAAGCACTAGGAAGCAATGATTGGGATGATGAGAAGGTCACAAAGAAGTTGCTAAGAGCATTCACACCGAAGAACTCAAACCTAGCAACTACGATAAGAAGAGACCAAAACTATCACAACATGACTCCCAATCAACTTCTTGGTGAGATCTTGCATCAAGAGCTAGTTGATCAAGACGTGGAGAAGTCACTTACCTTGAAGGTGAACAAGAGTCTAGCCCTCAATGCTAGCTCTAGTGAAGTGGTGGAAGCAAAGCCCAAGACTTCCAAGACTAAGAATGAAGATTCAAGTGAAGAAGGAAGCACGGATGAAGAAACCACCTTTGCCATAAGGAAGGACAAGAATGAGGAAGAGAAGAAGTACAAGGAGAAGAGCAAAGAGTACAAGAACAAGTACCAAGAGCGTGCTCACGTGGGTAAACCCAATGTGGTTGCGGATGCTCTTAGCCGCAAAGTTCACTGCAATCACGTAGAGGTGGAACCGTATAGTGACGCTTTATGTGAAGACATGAGGAAGCTTCAATTGGAAGTCGTGGAACAAGGGCATCTCTACGCTATAGTGGCAGAGTCTAATCTTTATGATCGGATTGTCACTGCTCAACGCGATGATGAGGGAGTGCAGCAGATAAAGCAGAAGTTAGCAGAAGGAGATTCCAAGTACACTTGTTTCCAGAAGGATGCACAAGATGTGGTATGGTTCAGGAAGCATCTTGTGATTCCTACCGACCCGGATCTTAAGAAGGAAATCTTCGATGAAGCTCATCTTTCCAAATTCTCTATTCACCCCAGAAGTACCAAAATGTGTCAAGATTTGAAGGAGAATTTCTGGTGGTCCAATATGAAAGTCGACATAGCAAAGTATGTGTCAGAATGTGATACTTGCCATAGAATGAAAGCAAGTCATTTGAAATCGGCAGGTGTACTCCAACCCTTGTCGATACCTATGTGGAAATGGGATGACATAAGTATGGATTTTATTGTGGGTTTACCCCTGACTGCTAGAAAGAAAGACTCTATCTGGGTTATCGTGGACAGACTCACCAAAACTGCTCACTTCATTGCAGTTCACACCACTTACTCAGTGCAAAACTATGCAGAGATTTATATGGACCAAATAGTCCGCTTGCATGGAATTCCGAAGACCATAATTTCTGATCGAGGAACTCAGTTTGTAGCTCGTTTCTGGGAGCAATTGCATGAATGTTTAGGAACCAAATTGATCCGTAGTTCCAGCTATCATCCGCAGACCGATGGTCAGACGGAAAGGGTCAATCAAATTGTAGAAGACATGCTCCGGGCAAGCATTTTGCATTTTGATAAGAGTTGGGACAAGTGTCTGTCCTTGGCAGAGTTCTCGTACAACAACAGTTATCAGGCTAGTTTGAAGATGGCACCGTTTGACGCTCTGTATGGGCGGAGATGTCGTACTTCTTTGAATTGGTCAGAGGTCGGAGAGAGAACACTCTTTGGTCCCGACTTGGTCAAAGACGCTGAGGCAAAGGTGCAAGTGATCAGGGAGAATTTAAAGTTAGCTCAAATGAGGCAAAAGAGCTATCACGATAGAGGAACGGCACCCCGCCAGTATGAAGTTGGTGATTATGTTTATCTAAAGGTATCACCAACCAAAGGTGTGCAACGGTTCGGTGTTAAAGGAAAATTAGCTCCACGCTATATCGGACCTTATGAAGTCATTGAAGTATGTGGGCCCGTGGCGTATCGCATCCGACTCCCGGAGCGGTTCTCCGCAGTCCACAATGTGTTTCAGGTAACCCAATTAAAGAAAGGCGTGCCTGTGCCTGAAACCGAAGTGATCACAGAAGCAAATGCTTGGATTGAGCCGGATTTCTCGCTCATCGAGCATCCTATGAGGGGTTAGACCGAAAGGAGAGAAAGACCCGAAGGCACACCGTGAAGATGTACAAGATCCAATGGAGTCATCATACGGAAGAAGAAGCCACTTGGGAGACTGAGGAATATCTCAACACCAAGTACCCGGGTTTTCTGCAATCTCGAAACTGTAAGTTCTTCTACCTACCTTGTTTTTCTTGAATCAAATCTCGGGATGAGATTCCGTTTAAGGGGGGTAGGCTGTGACGTCCCAGGTTTTTAATTAACCTTAAGTGCTGGTCAACACAGTTGACTGTGGTCAAATCATGGTCAACCTGGGCCATCACTTTGAAAACCTCCCTAGCACACCCCCTTGAGCACCTTAGACAAGCCAACGTAAGTTCCATAGGTCAAAACCCTAGCTAAGGGGGGACAAACCCCTGGATGTCAACATGTCATTCGGGAACTTTGTCCACGTTCTCCAAGTTTTGTCTAAACACTCAAAATTCTACCAATATGAAAGTTGTGTAGAATTGGGAGGGACACATTTCATCTTCAGGTTGGCATTTGAAATTCGGAGGAAAAATAGCTCAAAAACTCAAGTCAACCCTGTAGGCTACTGTTCACCAGGGCCAAGATTTTCTTCGGATTGGCATCGGATTTTCTCCATCAATTCGAGATCAATTGGAGCTCGGTTAGGGCCTGTTGTGTAGAGCTTTGAACCATCTACAGAAGTCCTACCTATAGGTTCTTGAGTTTGTGTTTGAAATTTAAAGTTTGGAGCAGCCAAACAGGGGCAAGTCATTGAACCGGCGCCCTGGACCGCGCTCCCGCGCCGAGCGCGTCGTGCCCGCGCCGCCACGCGGCAGCCGACGCGTCACCGCCGAGCCTCGACGGTCGGGTCCCCACCGGTCACAGTCCGGCGAGGACGGGGACATCATCATCACGCGCCCCCGCCCCCGACCGTCTCGCACGCGGAGGACATGCCCAACACGTCGCCGCTGAGCCCCGCCGCGCCTCGGTCGGCCGGCCGGCAGCCAACACGGCTCCGCCGTCCCCGGGTCCTTCCTCCCGCACGCGCGGATTCAAGACCGAGTCCAGCGCCCCACGGCCTCACTCGCCCGCCTATAAAAGCAAACCCCCGACCGCCTCACGCACACGCACGTCCGCCGACCCGCCATTGCCGCCGCCCCGGTGAGCACCCCTCTCCGCCGACTCCCGCCGCCAGCCAACACCTCGAGCCGCTCCCTTAGGTGCCAGTAGAGCTTCCACGGCCATTTGTTCTCGTGCATTCCTCCTCCTCTCGCCGGAATCCGAGCCGAGGCGGAAGCGCCGCCGCGGTCTCGCCACCGCCGCTCGCCGGAGCCGTCTCAAGCCGAGCCACCACCGCCAATCACTCTCTGGTAAGCTCAATCGAGCACCCGTGCCACATGTTGCCCTCCTCCGGCCGCCGTTCGCCGCCGGCGAGCTCCCCTCCGCCGGCAAGGGCACGGATGTAATTCGTGAGGGCATAGTTGTGAACCCAGGGACTTAGTTGCAAGGATTAGAATCTTAGTTTTCTAGCAGATTAGTCCAGTGACTTAGGAAAATCCTAGAAAATAGTAGAAAAATCAGACAAATGCAAAACTAATTTTTTTGGTTTCAGTGAGTCTAGACCTACAACTTTTGCAAAGCATGACCATAGTTTTGACTTAAGTATTTTGAATTAAAATTCAAATTCAGTTTGACCTCATTTTGTTGTATTTCAAAATCTAGAAGAGCTATGGAGCTGAACTTTGTATATGTTGCTAGTTATATCATTTGTAGGGTCTGGGCAAAAGTTTGCACAAATTTACTATGTAGATCTTTTTACATGAATTACTTTGTATTTATGCCATTTCTGTCTTATTAATTTTTGTGGCAAAATGTAAAATGATGTTTGTGCCGAACTTGTGGCTATGTTCATGTTATACCTAGATGCAACTTTTCGGAATTTACCATGAATTTATCTCTGTTAGAAATATGTGATCTTGATTTATGCTTAGATTTACATTTAAATGCATAGTTCAAGTTTCAAATGTGTTGGTGGTGAACATGCTGGTTTCCTAGACTTGTTTTAGGCCAGAGCAGTTGTAGGAAAGAGTTAGGGTGCAGGAGATCTTTATTTATTTAATTATGCTTTTCTCATAATATTTATAACTAGGAAATGCTATTGTTAGGTATATTTAAATTGTAGCTCTTTTAAACTTGAAGTTGGCTCAGTGGCATGTTTATAATCTTTAGGGCCAGCTAGAACCTTTGTCCTTGTTTTTATGATTGATTTGTGCAATTAAAAGTTAGGGTGCATATGAGCTCCTTATTAGAATTTAATTAGGAAAAAATAATCTTTGAAATCTTGTAATTCCAGTAATTGGCTGCCTAGCTTAATTAGGGTTTATGGTTTCACCCTTGCTGTTTTGTGAATTTGAATGAAATTAATTGCATAGATGTGCACACAATCACTATTAAAGAGATTAAAAGAATAATAAGCTTTCATATATATATATATATATAATAACCTTAATGAAAAAGAATTAGTAATTAAATGTTTATCTAGGTGAATATGGCCAACAAGAGTTGGATAAAATGATTCCTCACTCCACCTGAACCCTGCATTGCATTTCGTGTAGAACTCCCTGACGGTAACTACGCTCTCGTGCCGGAAGCCGAGGAAGGAGGAGCTGACGCGGAGCTGCAGTGCGTGGAAGTGAGCGAGGACACCGAGGACCCTCAGGCTAACTTTGCTGACGAAGGCAAGCCCCGGTGCATTAACCTAAGTATTTTGGAAATTTATGCAACTATCTATGGATGTTTGTGCATTTATGTTTAGGAGTTGGAATGAAACCCTAGATGCATGATCCCTAGGTACCTATGTCCTTTACTAGTATGATAGGTCGATAGCTGCTATGCTATAGGACCGTTCCAAGTCGAGTGATACTTGTCACTCGCGAGAATAGGTTCTTATGTTGGAATCATAAGATCTTTATAAATGGATTGCTCATGTGGTAAGAGCATGGGATGTGGGCTCCGGTCCAATGGCTTTCGTGGGTTAAGTGTTTGAACGTACTAAACACTTGTCGGAAATGGGTACGGTAAGCCTAGTACCTTAATGAGGCGGTAAGGGATTTTACCGTTACTAATCTTGGGATGCGTCTCCCGGCTAGCTACCGGTGGTGCTCGTGTGATTCTGGGTGCCTCGCGGGGTATGCTAGATAGCCGGTACCAAAGACTGTTGCCTTTTATCCCGAACCGAGGATTTTTGGGAACCGCCTGGTGGTTGTCCTCTCGGGGGCATCCTACCGTGTGTTTAGGTCTACCTTGCAAGGTTTAAATCAATCGATTGTCGGCCTCTCACCGTTATCTGAGACTACTTATCCTGCTGGCCATGAGATCCCTAATGATAGAAGTTGATGAATATGTATGCTTGATTAATTGTTTGCACAACTTATGCTTGCAATAGCTTGCTAATTTAGAAAGGAATAATCAACTAGAACTTGGCTAAAATCTTGAAAGTAAGGACATACTCTTTGTTGCTTTTCAGCAAAAGAAACCCCAGGGGCCAAAAAGCCTTTCATGTCTAGAGTTGGTGGTGTAGTTGTCACCGACGGGTAAGTCTTGCTGAGTATTAGTATACTCAGCCTTGCTATAATCTGTTGCTCCAGGTAATGCCTTCGCTGATGTGTGGCCTGGAGAGATCCCGCCTGGCTGGGAGCTGGAGTGGGTGGAAGACGATGAATGAAGGCATCATGGCAGGCCTCCTGTGATGTTCCTCGTGCCGTTTAGTTTAATTCCGCTGTTTTCAAAACTCTGAACTTCGTTATCATGTCAAAAACTCCGGTTTGTAATAATTAAACCATTCGGGGTAGTTTCGGATGTTAATTATGTGTGGTTCTCTGGACTCGCCTTCGCGTGAGTTTTAATGCATATATGTCGATCCTTGTTGCTATATAAAGTGATTTCACCGAGCGTTAACCCGGCAACTAACGACAGGATGATACTTTATTATTGCTTAATGACCAAAGTGGATTGGTTTAGGCGATAGTACGGTATTTTCCTGGGCGGGTTGTCACAGCTGGCATCAGAGCAATTATATGCACTAGAGATTAATTAACAACTTTAATCACTAGTTTTTGAATAAAATTTGCCATGATTGTTTGGATTTGCAAAATACGTTGGTCCGTTAAGGATAAATTAGACCGAGAGGCCCTAGAGGGAATTTTTGGGTTCTTTCAGGTGGCTTATTAATCTATGGTTTATTTTGCTAACTTCCAGCACATTTTATTCCTGTCAGAACTTACTTTCTGTACAACCATACTAGTTCATCACGTTTTGCCATACGTGGTGGTACCACAGGGAAGTCCTGTGAGGGATGGATGGGACCTATTCTAATGGGAACCCACGTCGCGTCTGTGTCTCATCACGTTTTGCTATACATGGTGGTACCGCATGGAAGTCATGTGAGGGATGGATGGGACCTAATCCAAAGGGAACCCACCGTCGCGTCTGTGTCTCGCCACGTTTTGCCATACGTGGACGTTCCGCATTGTGAATATGCGAGGCAAGGATCCGCTTCATTCCAAAAGGAGCGTATCTGAGGTTGGACGCTGTCCATGCAGCGGCTTGACGCATGGATACCGTTTCTATAAGTGAACGGTACTGTATGTGGACGCTTCCGTGACGTGCTGGCACGGAAGGTTCTTTTCTGCAGGTACATAACAACGCTTCGTTAGTCGCTAAGTGAGTACCGAATAGTTCTCGACTAGTTATTATAGGGAGAGACGATTAAAAGTCTTGCCACCGGCACTGACTTCGATTTTTGGCTTAACTGCCATGTGAGGACGATTAGGACGTCTTGCATCATGTTAAAAATCGAAACAACTTAAAAATGGACCCAAAACACAATTTGTATGCTCTCTAAGGGAATATCTTGCTAGTGTGTGGTTTTTGTGTTCTAGTTTTACCTCTCATGTGTAGGCGTTATGCTGTCCAATTTTGTTGTGGGGCTGTTAGGTAAATTTTTGCACCATGTTCTAGGAGTAATTAGACTAGTTGATCTTTACCAAAGTAGCTCCATATCTAATCTAGTTTTTGCTCGCAAAATTTCATGGTCATCGCGGTTGTAAATCTGGAGTTGTACCCGTTTTAGCGAACTAAGGTCCTGCTGTTTTTCAGGGAACAGAGCCTTGAACTTTGCATCTTTCGACCTTGTTCCTAAATGATCTAGCTCAACCTTTGAATACCAAAATTGTGCATAAAAACCTTACGGAATAGCTGGTAAAATTTGAGAATTTTTGGGGTTCTGGTTTTTGAGTTATGAATTTTATTCACAGCTGCCAGATTTTGCACAATTTGACATGTTGCTCTCTTTTGAGTCCTGACATGCGTTACATCTTTTGTACAGATGGCTGCCCCCGTGTTTCTCGAGTACGACGCTGACGGTACGATCCGTACCAACGGGTTGCACTGGGAGGGTTTTCCACGCCTTGCATGGGAAGCACTCAGCGCTGCTGGCTACACCGTTCCACCGGTCTACGAGGTGACCGAGTTCGAGCACCTTGGCGTTCCCCGTTGCAGGGTGACCGTCATCGTGCCGCTGCACCCGGTCCACCCCGAGTGGTTCAACTTGAGCTTTGTGTACTGGGGTTTTCGTGGGCACGAGTCCGTTGAGTCAGCCGCCCTCCGGGAGTTGACGGACTTTTGCGACCACAACCCGACAGTGGTAGCCCTCTCACCGTTTGGGCTGTTTCCAGCAGTGAGCCCGCACGACCCATTGTGGCTGGACTGTGTGGACCACCTTCAGGAGCTGTTGTTGCTAGCGGAGCCGCTGGACATCACGAGTACGCTGACTCATTGCCTCGACGTCTTGTTCACACTTCAGGGGCTGCGCTACACCACCGCGACAGTGATCAGCCAGCGCTTGGAGTCTGCTCGGCTGGCCTGGCACAGTCTTTCCGCAGCTTACCAGCAGCAGAGTTTCACGCTCTTCCAGACCCAGCAGGAGAACGACTGGCTTCGTACCAGGTGGTTCCAGTTGGAGCTGGAGCGAGGAGACCACCTGCAGAGGATCCTCGACCTGGAGGCGCAGACCACTACCCTCGGACATGGACGTTAGGGACATCGAGAGGTTGACGCTGTTGCAGAACATCGCCGAGATGCAGCAGCAGGTTGAGGAGGCCGAGGTACAGGTGGCAGCTCTGCAGGCCATCATGGCTCTGCAGCCACCACCCCCAGTGGAGGCACCACCAGAGGAGCAGCAGGGTCAGTCTGGGCTCGACCAGGAGAGTCAGGCCGGACCACCGTCACCGACCCTACCTGCTTCACCTGCCGCTAGTGACGCTTCAGTCGGCAACTAGCTTGCCGTAGTGTTGTAGTAGGGTTTCCATACTCCTGTGTGTAGCCGTTGGTTGGTTTTTGTGGTAGGCTAGCGTAGGAGTATTCTTTTGTGCAGCTCGACTGCATTGTAACCCTTGGTGTATGTGGTGATTCCAAGACTTGGCATCCGTGTAATGCTGGGCGAACACCATTCCTATAGTGTCTGTTGTAAAGAAAGTATTTAAGCCGTTTGTGGTCAGATTCAAGTCCTGTGTTGAATACCAAACTTGCTCGGAATTTTATGACGATCACGCTCGCAAAAATTCAGCACCTGTGCATTTTTCTGCTAAGAGTTATGCAATTTTTACTGCAGTTCTGTCTGCTGTCCAAACAGCCAGGCCGAACCGGTGAAATGCAATTTTTCGAGCCGTCGAACGTCGGAATCTTTCCATGTGCTGAATACCAAAGTTGGGCGGAATATTGTGATGACCGCACTCACCAAATTTCAGCATTTTTGCATGAGAGTACTGAGAGTTACGAGGATTTCGGTAAATGACAGCCTGCTGCCAGGACAGCTAGGCAATTCTTCGCAATTCGAGTCTTCGGGCGTACGGACTTGGAAGTTCGCGGCGGAATTGAATACCAACCTTGAAAGGCATGGAATCCTCCACCTATCGACCAGAAATGAGTGAAGTTTCGGTGACTGAGCTGTTGGATACGAAATGTTTAATATGACGTGTGGCTGCAATTTTGAAAACTTTGCACGAATGAGCCTTGTCATGCATATTTTACATTTGCCATTTCTTCCTAAGCAAGATTACGACTATGTGTCTAATGAGGGCTCGCATTTTCAGATGGTGGGACCGACGCGCAGCTCTCCCAATGGCTTTGGAGCATCGGGCAGTGGTGAACTACCACCACCACCACCCATGATGCCGTCGGAAGCATTCATGGCCACCCAAACCGAGGTGCTGCGCCAGATCCTGCAGACGCAGCAGCAGATAGCCCAGCAGCTGAATCAGAGGCCACCCCATGGAGCGAATAATGAGGGGCCAAATTATGTCACCACCTACCCTCAGTTCATTGGGATGAAGCCCCCGACCTTCACTAAGGCGGAAGACCCCCTTGAAGCTGAGGCGTGGATCAAGGCCATTGAGGCCAAGTTCTCTGCTTTTGTGCTGCCATGCTCAGAGGAAAGCAAGGCCAACTTCGCAGCTCTGCAACTGCGGGGTGAAGCCTTAATGTGGTGGGATCATTTCAAGACCATGCAGCAGGGGCATGCGGTCACTTGGAATGAGTTCAAGCAAGCTTTCAGAAACCATCACATTCCTAAGGGACTAATGGATCGGAAGATGAGGGAACTGTTGGCTCTCAGGCAGGGCAGTGACACTGTGTATCACTATGCACAGAAGTTCAATAGCCTTTGCCAGTATGGTGGGCATCATGTGGATACCGATGCAAAGAAGATGGAGAGGTTCCGTGATGGCCTGGATGGTGAGTTGTACGAACGGCTGAACTTGATTGAGCCCAACAACTTCCACGAGCTGGTGAACAAGGCTATATCCCAAGAGGATGCTATGAAAAAGGCCTAGAGAGACAAAAAGAGGCAGGCTGGTTTTGCTTGGAGCAGCGGGACTAACAAAAGTTTCGCTTTGTGAAGAAGAATGATCCTCACTCGTCCCAGCAATCTTCAACTGGACGCTGGACGATGAAGCCTTCACAGAGCAAGCCTTCAGGGAACTTTCAGTTCCGCAACACTCAGCAGCAAGCTCCCAAGCCTAATGCACCTCCACGTAACACCGGTGAACGCCGTTGTTACAATTGTGGACAGCCCGGGCATTATATAAGTGAATGCCCAAAGCCGAGGCAGAGTTAGCCTAATCAGCAGAATCAAGGTTCAGGGACCAAGCCGGTCAACCCAGCTAAGAAGCCGATGGTGCAAGTCCGCCAAGGCAAGCTGAACTTCACCACCATGAGTGATATTCCAGAAGGAGCCTCAGTGCTTACGGGTACATTCTCTATCAATGACACCCCCGTTAAGATATTGTTCGATTCTGGAGCTACCCACAGTTTCATAAGTGAAAAGCTAGTAGGCAAATTGAGTTTGACGGGTTCTCACACCAATTCGTCTTACAAAATTGTCACTCCGGGTGGGAAAATCTCTTCTAATACCTTGATCCGGGGAGTACTTTTGGGATTGGGTAGTAAAACCTTTCCGACACACCTTATAGCCATAAGTTTAGAGGGTATGGATGTTATCTTGGGTATGGACTGGATGACCCGACATAAGGTGGTTCTAGATATCTCGGGTAGAGTTGTAGCAATCAATTCACCTACCATCGGGCACACTACCTTGTACCTACCTTTCAAGGACAGTGCAGACCCTTGCGCCTGTGTGACCATTACTTCTCACCTTGATGAAATTCCAGTAGTTTGTGAGTATCCCGATGTCTTTCCCGATGAGTTGCCTGGCATGCCACCAGACCGGGATGTTGAGTTTGTAATTGAACTTCAACCGGGCACTGCGCCCATTTCCAAACGACCCTATCGTATGCCTCCCAAAGAGCTAGCTGAACTGAAAAATCAACTCCAGGAATTGTTAGACAAGGGCTACATCCGCCCAAGTTCTTCTCCTTGGGGTTGCCCCGCACTCTTTGTCAAGAAGAAAGATGGTAGCTTGAGGTTATGTGTTGACTACAGACCTCTCAATGCGGTAACCATCAAGAACAAATATCCTCTTCCCCGAATCGATGTTCTTTTTGATCAGTTGGCTGGAGCCAAAGTTTTCTCCAAGATCGATCTTCGTTCTGGTTACCATCAAATCAAAATTCGACCATGTGACATTCCCAAAACTGCCTTCTCCACTCGTTATGGTCTCTACGAGTTCTTGGTCATGTCCTTCGGTCTCACAAATGCCCCAGCCTACTTCATGTATCTCATGAACTCCGTATTCATGATGAAGCTCGACAAATTCGTAGTGGTCTTTATCGATGACATTCTGATCTATTCCAAAAACGAAAAAGAACATGCCGAGCACCTTCGAATTGTTCTGTAGCGCTTGCGAGATCACAAGCTTTATGCTAAGTTCTCCAAATGCGAATTCTGGCTGGATAGTGTGAAGTTCTTAGGTCACACTATTTCCAAAGAGGGAATATCCGTAGATCCCAGCAAGGTGCAGGAGGTGATGGACTGGAAACCACCCAAGTCCGTACACCAAATTCGCAGTTTTCTAGGTCTGGCGGGTTATTATCACCGATTCATTCTGGACTTCTCCAGGATTGCCAGACCTATGACCGAACTGCTCAAGAAAGGGGTAAAGTTTGTGTGGAGTGAAGCCTGTGAGAAAGCCTTTCACACGTTAAGACAACACTTAACTTCCGCCCCAATGCTAGTACAACCGGATAATTCCAAACCTTTTGAAGTTTTCTATGATGCGTCAGGCACTGGCCTCGGCTGCGTGCTTATGCAAGAAGGCCGAGTCATTGCCTATACCTCACGTGCACTTCGACCCCATGAGATCAATTATCCCACCCATGATCTAGAGTTAGCAGCGGTTGTTCACGCCCTCAAGATTTGGAGACACTATCTGATGGGTAATCGTTGCAACATCTTCACCGATCACAAAAGCCTCAAATATATCTTCACCCAATCGGACCTGAATATGAGACAAAGAAGATGGCTCGAGTTGATTAAAGATTATGATCTAGAAGTGTACTATCACCCCGGTAAAGCCAATGTGGTTGCGGATGCTCTTAGCCGCAAAGTTCACTGCAATCACGTAGAGGTGGAACCGTATAGTGACGCTTTATGTGAAGACATGAGGAAGCTTCAATTGGAAGTCGTGGAACAAGGGCATCTCTATGCTATAGTGGCAGAGTCTAATCTTTATGATAGGATTGTCACTGCTCAACGCGATGATGAGGGAGTGCAGCAGATAAAGCAGAAGTTAGCAGAAGGAGATTCCAAGTACACTTGTTTCCAGAAGGATGCACAAGATGTGGTATGGTTCGGGAAGCGTCTTGTGATTCCTGCCGACCCGGATCTTAAGAAGGAAATCTTCGATGAAGCTCATCTTTCCAAATTCTCTATTCACCCCGGAAGTACCAAAATGTGTCAAGATTTGAAGGAGAATTTCTGGTGGTCCAATATGAAAGTCGACATAGCAAAGTATGTGTCAGAATGTGATACTTGCCATAGAATGAAAGCAAGTCATTTGAAATCGGCAAGTGTACTCCAACCCTTGTCGATACCTATGTGGAAATAGGATGACATAAGTATGGATTTTATTGTGGGTTTACCCCTGACTGCTAGAAAGAAAGACTCTATCTGGGTTATCATGGAAAGACTCACCAAAACTGCTCACTTCATTGCAGTTCACACCACTTACTCAGTGCAAAACTATGCAGAGATTTATATGGACCAAATAGTCCGCTTGCATGGAATTCTGAAGACCATAATTTCTGATCGAGGAACTCAGTTTGTAGCTCATTTCTGGGAGCAATTGCATGAATGTTTAGGAACCAAATTGATCTGTAGTTCCAGCTATCGTCCGCAGACCGATGGTCAGACGAAAAGGGTCAATCAAATTGTAGAAGACATGCTCCGGGCAAGCATTTTGCATTTTGATAAGAGTTGGGACAAGTGTCTGTCCTTGGCAGAGTTCTCGTACAACAACAGTTATCAGGCTAGTTTGAAGATGGCACCGTTTGACGCTCTGTATGGGCGGAGATGTCGTACTCCTTTGAATTGGTCAGAGGCCGGAGAGAGAACACTCTTTGGTCCCGACTTGGTCAAAGACGCTGAGGCAAAGGTGCAAGTGATCAGGGAGAATTTAAAGTTAGCTCAAATGAGGCAAAAGAGCTATCACGATAGAGGAACGGCACCCCACCAGTATGAAGTTGGTGATTATGTTTATCTAAAGGTATCACCAACCAAAGGTGTGCAACGATTCGGTGTTAAAGGAAAATTAGCTCCACGCTATATCGGACCTTATGAAGTCATTGAAGTATGTGGGCCCGTGGCGTATCGCATCCGACTCCCGGAGCGGTTCTCCGCAGTCCACAATGTGTTTCATGTAACCCAATTAAAGAAAGGCGTGCATGTGCCTGAAACCGAAGTGATCACAGAAGCAAATGCTTGGATTGAGTCGGATTTCTCGCTCATCGAGCATCCTATGAGGGGTTAGACCGAAAGGAGAGAAAGACCTGAAGGCACACCGTGAAGATGTACAAGATCCAATGGAGTCATCATACGGAAGAAGAAGCCACTTGGGAGACTGAGGAATATCTCAACACCAAGTACCCGGGTTTTCTGCAATCTCGAAACCGTAAGTTCTTCTACCTACCTTGTTTTTCTTGAATCGAATCTCGGGACGAGATTCCGTTTAAGGGGGGTAGGCTGTGACGTCCCAGGTTTTTAATTAACCTTAAGTGCTGGTCAACACAGTTGATTGTGGTCAAATCATGGTCAACCTGGGCCATCACTTTGAAAACCTCCCTAGCACACCCCCTTGAGCACCTTAGACAAGCCAACGTAAGTTCCATAGGTCAAAACCCTAGCTAAGGGGGGACAAACCCCTGGATGTCAACATGTCATTCGGGAACTTTGTCCACGTTCTCCAAGTTTTGTCTAAACACTCAAAATTCTACCAATATGAAAGTTGTGTAGAATTGGGAGGGACACATTTCATCTTCAGGTTGGCATTTGAAATTCGGAGGAAAAATAGCTCAAAAACTCAAGTCAACCCTGTAGGCTACTGTTCACCAGGGCCGAGATTTTCTTCGGATTGGCATCGGATTTTCTCCATCAATTCGAGATCAATTGGAGCTCGGTTAGGGCCTGTTGTGTAGAACTTTGAACCATCTACAGAAGTCCTACCTATTGGTTCTTGAGTTTGTGTTTGAAATTTAAAGTTTGGAGCAGCCAAACAGGGGCAAGTCATTGAACCGGCGCCCTGGACCGCGCTCCCGCGCCGAGCGCGTCGTGCCCGCGCCGCCACGCGGCAGCCGACGCGTCGCCGCCGAGCCTCGACGGCCGGGTCCCCACCGGTCACAGTCCGGCGAGGACGGGGACATCATCATCACGCGCCCCCGCCCCTGACCGTCTCGCACGCGGAGGACATGCCCAACACGTCGCCGCTGAGCCCCGCCGTGCCTCGGTCGGCCGGCCCGCAGCCAACACGGCTCCGCCGTCCCCGGGTCCTTCCTCCCGCACGCGCAGATTCAAGACCGAGTCCAGCGCCCCACGGCCTCACTCACCCGCCTATAAAAGCAAACCCCCGACCGCCTCGCGCACACGCACGTCCGCCGACCCGCCATTACCGCTGCCCCGGTGAGCACCCCTCTCCGCCGACTCCCGCCGCCAGCCAACACCTCGAGCCACTCCCTTAGGTGCCAGTAGAGCTTCCACGGCCATTTGTTCTCATGCATTCCTCCTCCTCTCGCCGGAATCCGAGCCGAGGTGGAAGCGTCGCCGCGGTCTCGCCGCCGCCGCTCGCCGGAGCCGTCTCAAGCCGAGCCACCACCGCCAATCACTCTCTGGTAAGCTCAATCGAGCACCCGTGCCACATGTTGCCCTCCTCCGGCCACCGTTCACCGCCGGCGAGCTCCCCTCCGCCGGCAAGGGCACGGATGTAATTCGCGAGGGCATAGTTGTGAACCCAGGGACTTAGTTGCAAGGATTAGAATCTTAGTTTTTTAGCAGATTAGTCCAGTGACTTAGGAAAATCTTAGAAAATCGAAGAAAAATCAGAAAAATACAAAACCAATTTTTTTGGTTTCAGTGAGTCTAGACCTACAACTTTTGCAAAGCATGACCATAATTTTGACTTAAGGATTTTGAATTAAAATTCAAATTCAGTTTGACCTCATTTTGTTGTAGTTCAAAATCTCGAAGAGTTATGGAGCTGAACTTTGTATATGTTGCTAGTTATATCATTTGTAGGGTCTGGGCAAAAGTTTGCACAAATTTACTATGTAGATCTTTTTACATGAATTACTTTGTATTTATGCCATTTCTGTCTTATTAATTTTTGTGGCAAAATGTAAAATGATGTTTGTGCCGAACTTGTGGCTATGTTCATGTTATACCTAGATGCAACTTTTCGGAATTTACCATGAATTTATCTCTGTTAGAAATATGTGATCTTGATTTATGCTTAGATTTACATTTAAATGCATAGTTCAAGTTTCAAATGTGTTGGTGGTGAACATGCTGGTTTCCTAGACTTGTTTTAGGCCAGAGCAGTTGTAGGAAAGAGTTAGGGTGCAGGAGATCTTTATTTATTTAATTATGCTTTTCTCATAATATTTATAACTAGGAAATGCTATTGTTAGGTATATTTAAATTGTAGCTCTTTTAAACTTGAAGTTGGCTCAGTGGCATGTTTATAATCTTTAGGGCCAGCTAGAACCTTTGTCCTTGTTTTTATGATTGATTTGTGCAATTAAAAGTTAGGGTGCATATGAGCTCCTTATTAGAATTTAATTAGGAAAAATTAATCTTTGAAATCTTGTAATTCCAGTAATTGGTTGCCTAGCTTAATTAGGGTTTATGGTTTCACCCTTGCTGTTTTGTGAATTTGAATGAAATTAATTGCATAGATGTGCACACAATCACTATTAAAGAGATTAAAAGAATAATAAGCTTTCATATATATATATAATAACCTTAATGAAAAAGAATTAGTAATTAAATGTTTATCTAGGTGAATATGGCCAACAAGAGTTGGATAAAATGATTCCTCACTCCACCTGAACCCTGCATTGCATTTCGTGTAGAACTCCCTGATGGTAACTACGCTCTCGTGCCGGAAGCCGAGGAAGGAGGAGCTGACGCGGAGCTGCAGTGCGTGGAAGTGAGCGAGGACACCGAGGACCCTCAGGCTAACTTTGCTGACGAAGGCAAGCCCCGGTGCATTAACCTAAGTATTTTGGAAATTTATGCAACTATCTATGGATATTTGTGCATTTACGTTTAGGAGTTGGAATGAAACCCTAGATGCATGATCCCTAGGTACCTATGTCCTTTACTAGTATGATAGGTCGATAGCTGCTATGCTGTAGGACCGTTCCAAGTCGAGTGATACTTGTCACTCGCGAGAATAGGTTCTTATGTTGGAATCATAAGATCTTTATAAATGGATTGCTCATGTGGTAAGAGCATGGGATGTGGGCTCCGGTCCAATGGCTTTCGTGGGTTAAGTGTTTGAACGTACTAAACACTTGTCGGAAATGGGTACGGTAAGCCTAGTACCTTAATGAGGCGGTAAGGGATTTTACCGTTACTAATCTTGGGATGCGTCTCCCGACTAGCTACCGGTGGTGCTCGTGTAATTCTGGGTGCCTCACGGGGTATGCCAGATAGCCGGTACCAAAGACTGTTGCCTTTTATCCCGAACCGAGGATTTTTGGGAACCGCCTGGTGGTTGTCCTCTCGGGGGCATCCTACCGTGTGTTTAGGTCTACCTTGCAAGGTTTAAATCAATCGATTGTCGGCCTCTCACCGTTATCTGAGACTACTTATCCTGCTGGCCATGAGATCCCTAATGATGGAAGTTGATGAATATGTATGCTTGATTAATTGTTTGCACAACTTATGCTTGCAATAGCTTGCTAATTTAGAAAGGAATAATCAACTAGAACTTGGCTAAAATCTTGAAAGTAAGGACATACTCTTTGTTACTTTTCAGCAAAAGAAACCCCAGGGGCCAAAAAGCCTTTCATGTCTAGAGTTGGTGGTGTAGTTGTCACCGACGGGTAAGTCTTGCTGAGTATTAGTATACTCAGCCTTGCTATAATCTGTTGCTCCAGGTAATGCCTTCGCTGATGTGTGGCCTGGAGAGATCCCGCCTGGCTGGGAGCTGGAGTGGGTGGAAAACGATGAATGAAGGCATCATGGCAGGCCTCCTGTGATGTTCCTCGCGCCGTTTAGTTTAATTCCGCTGTTTTCAAAACTCTGAACTTCGTTATCATGTCAAAAACTTCGGTTTGTAATAATTAAACCCTTCGGGGTAGTTTCGGATGTTAATTATGTGTGGTTCTCTGGACTCGCCTTCGCGTGAGTTTTAATGCATATATGTCGATCCTTGTTGCTATATAAAGTGATTTCACCGGGCGTTAACCCGGCAACTAACGACAGGATGATACTTTATTATTGCTTAATGACCAAAGTTGATTGGTTTAGGCGATAGTACGGTATTTTCCTGGGCGGGTTGTCACAATGCCTCCACTAGCAAAGGTTGCTCCATATGTTCTAATGTTGATATAAATGCTCTAAAGACTAACCTTGCAAGGGTAGAGGAAACAATTAAGAGCAAAGATAAGGAGATTGCCCGGTTGAACATGTTGATCAACCAAGGTAAGTTGGGTGCCAAGTCCATTCCCAAGGCTATTGACACAAGAGGACTTGGGCACTACAAAGACAACAAGGTCAATGGTAGAAGGGTGGTGAAAGGGCATGAGATCCCCTTGTGGAACAAGGGTGGCTACCTCAACACTATTATGGATATTGCCCATGAAGTGACCACCTCTACCACAACACAAGAGAAGCCAAAGGTTGTGAACATCACAAAAGGAAATGGTGGGGTTAAGTCTCCACCAAAGACATCGAAGAATGTGGTGGAACACAAACCCTCTCCCAACTACACGTGTGACTATGTTGTGACCTTGGACCACAATGGTAAAATGGTGGTCAAGTATGTTGGAGCCTATGCCAAGAAGGCTATGAGGAAGAGTGTATGGGTTCCAAAAGTTTATGCATCTAACCTCCAAGGACCCAAATCATTTTGGGTACCTAAACCAAAAGCTTAAACTTGTTTTGTAAGCCTACTCCTCCGGTGGAACCGCATGGCTAATTGATAGTGGTGCCACTAATCATATAACCGGAGATGAAGGCTTATTTGCATCCCTTGAGCATTATGACACCCCTACGGAAACTATCATATATGGAGATAATGGTCAAGGAGATGTGGTTGGTTTAGGTAAAATTGCTATCTCAACAACAAATTCAATTGAAGATGTTTTTCATGTGCAAGGTTTGGGGTACAACCTGTTGTCGGTTTCACAACTTTGTGAGAAAGGCTACAATTGTCTCTTTACCAAAGAGGGTGTGACCGTCTCTAGAAGTGAGGATTCCTCTATTATCTTTGCGGGTCACCTAAGGGGAAAGCTTTACTATGTGGATTTCACACAAGCAAAGGTGGACCCTAAGGCTTGCTTAGTGGCAAAATCCGACATGGGTTGGCTATGGCATCGCCGACTAGCCCATGTTAGCATGAGGAACTTGGCCAAACTTCAAAAGGACGAGCACATCCTAGGACTAACAAATGTTGTTTTTGAGAAAGATAGGTTATGTAGTACTTGTCAAGCGGGAAAGCAAGTTGGAGCGCATCATCCCGCCAAGAACATCCTTTCAACATCAAGACCGTTGAAGCTTCTACACATGGACTTGTTTGGACCAATTGCCTACATAAGCATCGGTGGTAACAAATATGGTTTAGTAATTGTTGATGACTTTTCCCGTTTCACTTGGGTATTCTTTTTGCAAGATAAAAGTGAAGCGAAGGGAGTGGTCAAGAAGTTCATAAGAAGAGTTCAAAATGAGTTCGAGCTTAAGGTCAAGAACATAAGAAGTGACAATGGCTCGTAGTTTAGGAACACTCAAGTTGAAGAATTCCTTGATGAAGAAGGCATCAAGCATGAACTTTCCACTCCATACACTCCTCGACAAAATGGCGTTGTTCAGAGGAAGAACCGTACATTGATTGAAGCGGCAAGAATAATGCTTGATGAGTACAAGACTCTTGACTCATTTTGGGCGGATGCCATCAACACCGCGTGCCATGCCGCCAACCGCCTCTACCTCTACAAGTACTTGAACAAGACTCCCTACGAGATCATCACCGGTAAGAAACCTAGTGTGCACTACTTTAGGGTTTTTGGGTGTAAGTGTTTCATACTTAACAAGAAACCCAAAGCCTCAAAGTTTGCATCCAAGGTTGATGAAGGTTTTCTCATTAGTTATGGAACTAACGAACATGCCTATCGTGTTTTCAACAAAATCACCGGTTGTGTTGAGACCACGGTAGACGTGAAATTTAATGAATCCAACAGCTCTCAAGGAGATCAAGTTAGTGAAAACCTTGTAGATGATGAAGAACCTCCAAGTATCTCCATCTTTAGAATGGGCACCGGTGAAGTAATACCTAGGGAAGTTCAAGTTCAAGCTCTAGTTGACACAAGCAATCAAGATCCACCATCATCAACAAGAGTTGAACCACCTAGATCTCAAGTTCATCAAGATGAAGGTCAAGCTCATGGTGACGATCATGGGAGTGGCTTTGATCAAAGGGAAGAACAAGGCGGTGAAGCTCATGAACAAGCACCTCAAGTTGAAGATGATGATGATGGACCCATTCAACGTCAATCTCAAGCACCACATCCAAGAGTTCATCAAATGATTCAATGGGATCACCTCGTTGACAACATCCTTGGGAGCATCCAAAGAGGGGTAACAACTCGCTCAAGATTGTCAAACTTTTGTGCGTTTTACTTGTTTGTCTCTTTTTTGGAACCTCTTAGTGTGGAACAAGCTCTTGAGGACCCAGATTGGATTATTCCTATGGAGGAAGAGTTGAACAACTTCAAGAGGAATGAAGTTTGGGAGTTGGTGCCAAGACCCAAGCAAAATGTGATCGGCACCAAATGGGTTTTTAGGAACAAGCAAGATGAATTTGGTGTCATCACAAAGAACAAGGCAAGGCTCGTGGGCAAAGGCTATACTCAAGTTGAAGGCTTGGACTTTGGAGAGACTTATGCTCCGGTAGCAAGGCTTGAGTCAATACGTATACTCTTGGCCTATGCTACTCATCATGACTTCAAGCTTCATCAAATGGATGTGAAGAGCGCATTCTTGAATGGACCTCTCCAAGAAGAAGTCTATGTTGAACAACCACCGGGGTTTGAAGATCCAAACTTCCCCAACCATGTGTACAAGCTCCATAAGGCGCTCTATGGGCTCAAGCAAGATCCTAGAGCATGGTATGAATGCCTTAAGGATTTTCTTCTCAAGAACAGCTTTGAGATAGGTAAAGCCGATTCTACTCTCTTCATTCAAAGAATGAGAAAAGATATCTTTGTATGCCAAATTTATGTTGATGACATTATCTTTGGGTCTACTAATGATAAATTTTGTGAAGAGTTTAGTAGGATTATGACCAAGAGATTCGAGATGTCTATGATGGGTGAATTGAAGTTCTTCCTTGGATTTCAAATCAAGCAATTGAAGGAAGGAACTTTCTTATGTCAAACCAAGTATGTGAAGGATATGCTCAAGAGGTTTGACATGGCCGATTCTAAGCCCATCAAGACCCCTATGGCATTAAATGGACATCTTGATCTCAATGAAGAAGGGAAGTCGGTCGACCAAAAGGTATTTCGCTCTATGATTGGCTCCCTCCTTTACCTTTGTGCATCTAGGCCCGATATAATGCTTAGTGTGTGCATGTGTGCAAGATTTCAAGATAGTCCTAAGGAGTGTCATCTAACGGCTGTTAAGAGAATCTTTAGATATTTGGTTCACACTCCTAACCTAGGCTTATGGTATCCCAAGGGCTCTACTTTTGATTTACTTGGCTATTCCGATTCGGACTATGCCGGTTGCAAGGTAGATCGAAAGAGTACAACGGGGACTTGCCAATTCCTTGGTAGGTCTCTGGTGTCATGGAGTTCTAAGAAACAAAATTTGGTTGTTTTATCCACGGCCGAAGCCGAGTATGTTGCGGCCGGTGCTTGTTGTGCACAACTTTTGTGGATGAAGCAAATGTTGAGTGATTACGGTTGTATGTTTAGTAAGATTCCACTCTTGTGTGACAATGAGAGTGCCATCAAGCTAGCAAACAATCCGGTTCAACACTCTAGAACAAAGCACACATAGATATTCGACATCATTTCTTAAGGGATCATGAGGCTAAGGGAGATATTGCTCTACGTCATGTAAGCACAGAGAGGCAACTTGCCGATATCTTCACTAAGCCTCTAGATGAGCAAAGGTTTTGTGCTTTGAGGAGTGAGCTAAATATCTTGGATTCTCGTAACTTGGCTTGACTTATTGCACATACTTGATTGTTTGCCTAGATAGGATGAAAACTCTTCTTTTATGGTTATTTTGTGTGAGTTTTTCAAAAGATTTGGATTTTGAGATCCTTGGATCTTTGCTTGAGTAAAGGTGACTATGGTTATGCTTGTTGAATGTGGCTAGTCACTTTTAGTCAAGTGTCATTATATGTCCATTGACTAGAACTATCTCAATCTATCTCCAAATCTCAAGGAAAAAATTTCCAAGACAGTTGCTGGAAAATTCATTGACACCGGGTCATCCGGCTATGTCGGGTCATCCGGTCCTCGGATCTCCCGATCACAAGTCCCGAAATTCACTGTCTATCTCCCGAAGGAACCCGGGTCATCCGGTGTAGTGCCGGGTCACCCGGCGGCTGTCCAGAAATATATAAAGCCGTGGCCGGTGCCCTCAACCCTAACCCTCTCTTTCTTCTTCTTCTCAACCGGCCACCTCCCTCACTTCGCCCCCCATGGCGATTTGAAGTTTCCCCCATCGAATCAAGGCACTCTAGGGCTTCAAGGACTCATCTAAGGCCCTAGAACAACTTCATCCATCGGGTTACCCGGCGTTTGCGCGGGAAATCGAAGAAGGTAAAGATTCAAATTCATTCAAAATCCTTTTTCCCGATCTCTCAATGCTGGTTGTTCTAGATGATTTCCTTGGGTAGGATGCTTCATACTAGTGCCTAGAACATCTCTAGATGATCTCATGAAGTTTCGTTGGTGGAATCCCGAGATCCATGGACTTCATGTCCCGGTCTCGACCCTGCCGGGTCATCCGGCATCATGCCGGGTCATCCGGTAGGGGCTGGATTTTTCCGATGCTTTATCTTTCAAGCATCCCTTCTAATCCATCAATCATATCTCTTGTCCAGATGCCACGACAGAAGACCATGGCTCACAGGAACCTTGGGGGAGGCTCTCAAGGTGGGGATTCTCACTCCGACGATGAAGGGCAAGCGGACCGTGGTAGAAGGACTCAACCACAAGCCGTTCCAGAACGTGCTCATGGCCGTGGACGTATCCATCAGCAGTACTCACATGCTCCCGGTACTCGTGGCCCTAGGAGAGGTGCTCTTGGTGATGTTGAGGGAATTGAAGCAAAAGACAACATTGATCTCACCCCACTCTCCTATGTGGTACTCTCTTTGACTCGTCCCGTTCGCTCTCCTCATGATCCTCCCATGGTTAATTACATGAAGAAGGGCACATCTGTCAGTGAACTTAGATTTGAGGATCACTTTAACAAACCTAGAGCATTCTTTGGAGATCCTAGGTTTTGGTCACCTCATCATGCGGATTGGTATGAGTCGACTATTTTCAACAAAAAGAAACCTTCCACTCCCATGAAATGGATTGATTGGACTTATTTGAAGAATCGTGCTCCTTTACTTGAGGTGATTGATCCGGTTATCACTAGATGTGAGGAGATGGGCTTGACAAAGATTATGGCCTTTCAGTGTGATTGGAATGAAGAGGTGGTAGCTCAGTTTTATGCTACTCTGTCAGTTGACGACACCACCTCCACTTTTACTTGGTCCCTCCAGGGCAAGAGATTATCTATTCGCTTGGATGCATTTGCTGAGATATTTGGTCTTCGCCATGAGCTGAGAGAGAGGGGTACTACTTTTGTGGTAAATGAGGGTTATGCTGATCTACATGTTGGAGATGAGCTCTCAGATCACAGACTAGCTTTCATGTATGATAGAGCCTATGGGGAAATGTAGATTGGGAAGATTTCCAGACTCTCACCTTACTATAAGCTGTTTCGTCACCTCTTCAGACAGACTCTTACTCCTAGAGGTGGAGACTCAGACAATATCTCCCACAGGGCAAAGAACTTGCTATATCAGATGGTGCCAGGGTTGCCCAAGTTTTCAGTGGCTATGTTCATTTGGGATGAGATTACTTTGGTTTCTCAGGAGGCTATCAGTGGTTATCACTATGCACCGTATATCTTTCACATGATCAAGCAAGTGACCGGCGTCAACATCAGGCCCGACAAGATTCATGATCCATTTCACACCTCTACGGGCAAGTTGGAGCAGCTCTTGAAGATCCGTAGCCACCGCACCCCTCATGAGCCTAAGGGACCACTTCCAGGCATTTATCTTCCTAGGAGCATGGGTGGTGGAAGCTTTCAGGGTTCTCAAGGTCAATCGTCTTCACAGGCACCTCCTCCACCTATGGGTCCTTCATCCTCTCATGGTCCTTCCTCCTCTCATGGACCATCTTCCTCTCAAGGCCCTATCCACATTGAGCGTCGTAGCAAGAAGAGCAAGCTTGAGCTCATGGCACAAGGACTATTTGCTTGCTTCAAGTCTTGCAAGCGCAATGAAGAGGAAACTCAAGCTACTAGAAGGTGGATGGCCGAGGAAGCTCATAGGAGTGAGACAAGGGAGAAGCAAATGATGGCACATATGCACCTACCTCACTCACCCGTTCGTCCCGCTAGGGAGTGGCCCGACTTTGCACCTATTGAAAATCTGTGGGATCATCAAGGCACTTGGCAAATGGGTGGAGATGATGATGAAGATGATGAAGAAGAGGACCTTCATGGCCAAGAGCAAGGTGAAGAACAAGGAGAAGATGATGATGGTGACGATGGTGATGATGGTGAGGACGAGGACGCTGACAACGACGATGATGATGCTTAGCTCTCCTTTTTGGGGCTTGTTGCCAAAGGGGGAGTGAATTTGGTCGTTTGGTGCTTTGGAGACCCCTTATCTATCTTTTATCCTATGTATCTTTGCTAGTTAATGGACATGTAATGAACTATGTGTGATAGTGTGAACTATGTGATGGTGTGCCAAGTGAGAACTTTTATTTGTGTAAGACCTATTTGTGCTACTCTATTATGCTAGTGTGATATAATGAACCTTAATTATCGTGTGATGCATGTGTTAGTTGATGAATTATTATTTCTCACTTTATTGTTGTGATATATCTTGTCATATGCATCACGGATTATTTTGTATCACACTTATGCACCATGTTGTTGTATGCAAAGATTTAGGGGGAGTTCTTGCTAAATGTGGCATGGGCATATGAGGCCTCTCTTATTGATAAATGCTCACATTTAGGGGGAGATTCTCACTATTTAGTTGGATACACTCATCTCTTTTATTAAACCAAATTGTGTTGTCATCAATCACCAAAAAGGGGGAGATTGAAAGTGCATCTAGGACCCCTATTTATTTTGGTGATAAATGACAATCACAATTTGGAGGATTTAATTGTTTAATTGAGATGTGTGCAGGTTGAAATATGAAAGAACACAATTTGGATGAAAAGGAGACCCCCCCCCCAATTCAAGTTATGAGGTGTTAGCCGCTCAATGGAGGTTTAAAATTCATTTTCCAATTTTGAATTTGAGTATAGGAAACACCGTACTATAAAGGGGGGTGCGTATGGTCGAATTAAAGTTTTGCCACATGTGTTTTGCTTGAGATACTAACATTCACTCGAGAGACAAAATTCACTCACGAACACAGTTTGGAAAAAGTTCCAGAATTCTCGGATGATCCGACACCTTGCCGGGTGATCCGGCGGGCGGGTGACCCGACCGCTGGTCCCGAAAAATTCTCTGGGAGTGTCCCGGATGAACCCGGGTGATCCGGCATGATGCCGGGTCATCCGGTGAGTCGTCCAGCTGCACAGTAACGGCTAGTTTTTGGGGGTTGGGTATTTATACCCCCTCACCCCCTCCTTCTTTTGTTGCTGACCTAACCCGGGACAAACACCTCCACAAGCATTTACTCCTCTCTCCCAAATCCTCTTAGAGCTAATCCACTCCAAGAATTCATCTAGGGTGTGGGATTGAGAGTTGACTAGGTGTGAGGTTGAGCCCCTTGAGTGAGTTCATCACTTGTTCATCTCAAGAAGCACTTGTGGTGGCTTTGGTTCTTCGATTCGCGTTTGTTACTCTTGAAGCTTACTTCTAGACGGTTAGGCGTCGCCCGTTGAGTGCCCTCTCCGTGTGGAGCACCCGGGATCGTTTGTATTACCCCTCCTTGGTGGAGAATTCTTAGTGAGCACCAATCTTCCTTTGTGGGGATTGGGTGAGGCAAGAGGCTCTTGGTGATAGCCCTCCCTTTGTGGGATCCTCAACGGAGACGTAGCTTCCTTTGTGGGAGTGAACTTCGGATTAAACCTCTTGTCAATTGCTTGTTTGAGTTCTTCCCCTTTCTCTAACCCTAGAAGTGTGTTTTGGCCCGATCTACATATTTGTTGTGTTACAACTCGAATCTTTGGTTGCAGGAGGTTCTTAGCATCTAAACTAAACTTTTGATTCATATAGAATTGCTAGGAGTTCATCTTTATTTCTTGATTTCGTAATCCTCTCTGGTTGCCGGGTCATCCGTCACATTACCGGAAGATCCGCCCGTCGGATCATCCGGCATTGTACCGGATAACCCGGTAAGTATTTAATTTCCGCTGTCAGTTTTTTAGGAATTTCGAAGTGAGCCTATTCAACCCCCCTCTAAGCATCACAAGGTCCTTTCAATTTAACCTATCAAAATTCATTAACACTAAGTATATGCTTAGTGTTTGATCAAACATTAGGGGGGGCATGGCCCCTGCCAGCCCCCTGGCTACGCCACTGCTTACACGTCATCAACGAATTTGTTGACATCTTCGGTCCATTCAAATTTCCGCTTTTCTATCCATATTTTCTCCACCATTTTTTATTGCATGTGTCTCTTTAGCAAATTTCACATTTCCAAGCCTACTTATCACTAACTCAACAGGATTTGCATCTTGAAGCAGAAGAAGGGTGTTGCTTGATTCATCATCGCCACTTTGGACCTCAAAGTATGGCAACAAGGCTGCATTGTGGTGAAATTGACGTAGAAGGGGAATGATGCAAACTATAATTCTTCACAGTTAGAATCCTCAAGTTGTCAAATTTTCACCAATAATGTCTAGAAGTCTATGCAGTAATGTGCAGTGTGTCAAATCCAGAGTATGCAACTTTTTGGGGCAACCAATACTTTCGCGTAGACCAAACAAACTGGAATTCTCAGACAAGTCCAGCCAGGGGGGAGGGGAGGGGGGCTCGAGCCCCCCTACCACTCCGTCTCCCATGACCCCCCCCCCAACAAAAGTAGAGGGGGAAGGAGGAAGAAGGAGAGCCCCCTGATTAACCTCCAATCCTAGCTTCGTCATGGAGTCCAGATCTGATTTTCACTTGGACCTTGAAGAAAGTTTGATAAATATAAATACCTTAGTTCTATGAGATTGCCCATGAACACTATTGTTCTGCCAAGATGTAGCTCGGCATCATTGATGAAGCAAGAATGTTCAGAAATTGGAGTTTTTAGAGGCAACCCAGCACTTTAGATATACCTTGAACATGCCAGCAGTAAGATAAATCCAAATGCACCAAATTTTTCAGTATCTGAAATGGCCTTGGCAATTCTTTTATCCAACAAAAAGAGGATAAATTCAAATATTTTAGTCTATTGAAACTACCTAATGCTTCAGGTAGATTTTTTAGACCAGCGGATCTTGAAGATAGGTTTAGAGAGGCTGGTTGACAGCTGTTAAGTGCCAAATATAGCCATTACTATACTCATAAATAAAGGAGAAATGACATTTCTTAGGTCAGTCTCAGTGGTAGTTTCACACGCATGATTACCAAGTCTGCCATGTTAGCTTTTCAACATGATGAAATCATCTCAATGCACAATTTCATGGACATAGTTTCATAGACAGAATGCAGTATTTAGATCTTACATGTGTTGTGATCAAATATGACATGAGAAATATGTAGGCTTTTGTAAATAAAATATGGCATAAGAACTATGTAGCTTTTCTGAATAATCATCCACTAAACGTGAATTATAGTTCTCGCATGGTCTTTTTATATAGTTCTTGGACAAAACTAAGGTCTGACGTGAATGGCATGGAACAGGACTGTGGACCTTCAGCTTGACATTGTCTCAAACATCTTGCAGGCGATGCAGACATGGTTGTTCCCTGGATTGTTGAACTTCGATTGCTTGCAAGCCTCTCGTTCAAGCATTGCATCATCCTGCTGCAAGCTGCAGCACACAAAAGACAAACCAAACTTTCGAATCATGAGTTTAACAACACACCATGTGACACTGGCAGAACTAGGGGGCCAGTAGGGGCCACGCCCCCCCCCCCCCCCCCCATCATGGTAAAAGTTTCCGAACTCGAGTACATGCTCGAGCGTCAGCAGTTCAACAATGTCTGTCACTGCCGCATGTAGCATCCAAAGCCCAACAAACTCCACACGTACACATGTATTGATGTACTCCAATAGTTAACTTTATTTTACCAGGGGAGTATGTGATGTTTTAACCAACAGGCATACTACTCAAGTATTAACCAACAATTAACAGTCAACTTTATTTTACACATATAGTAAATCCATTCTACTCCCGGGTGTAGTTACTCCTATATTTGTATCTCACAAATTGGAAGGTATCTTTGCATACTTGAGGTTTCTAAAAAAAGTATGTACACATACTTGATTTTTAAAAGTGGTATGTGGACATACTATTTTTTATGTGTAAGGAAACATAAAATTAGTGAACATACTCATGTTTCAATATAGGAAATAACATACATCACAAGGTGCAAAAATTATGAGTTCCACTGAATTTTTTTCATAGTTATCACTTTGATAAATCTTATTTTAGATATGTGAACATACTCCCAGTGATAAATGGGTATGTACACATACTCAAGGTGATTTTTGAAATGTGAGAGTAACTACACCTGGGAGTATATATATATATATATATGGGAGTGGATTTGCTATCACGGAGGGTACCTACCTCCCCCAGGTGGTAGCTGCCCGGACGCTATGATGTCGCCACGTGGGTGTACTTCAGGTACCTGCCGTCTCTTACTGACGGACGACATCAAGCGGCGTTGGAAGTTCATCTTCACGCAATCACGCCGGTACGCGGCATCCCCTGCGTCACTATCGTTTTCTGAGGGGATGGAGCATGTGGGCCGGTGGACCAGGGCAGCAGGTCGCTCGAACAGCAGGAAGGCAGCGGTGATTTCCCCTGCGGCCACGCTTTTTTCCTGGTCCTCTTTTTTGTCGCAGCAGCTTGCGCACCCTGCACCACCCTGTTATCCCCGATCCCATTTCTTACCGACAGACTAATTCATATGCCAACTAAGTAGAAAGATAAAAAATAGCTTTGGGCACAAACTAATCAGTACACATGGGAATGAATATGATGTAGTCTTTTTATTTTATGGAAATCTATGATGTTTTTTCTACTTAGTTGGCATGAGTAAATAAAAAACATTCTATAAAGCTGGAGTGTTCCAATGGTCCACTCACGCAGCTGAAGGAGAAATATATTTTTTTTTCTTAGAGCGAAGTAACAAAACTACTCCTCCCTGCAACAGACTGACAGAGCGAAGTAACAAAACTACGAAGAACAGGACCATGATCCTCTACTCCTTCCTGCAACAGACTGACAGAGCTACTCCTCAACAGATTTTTGCCCCTGCGGAAGGACTGCCGGTAGCGGGTGACTGACGCCGTCGCGTGATCCATCCGATTCCCATGCATGGTGATCGGACGGTCCCATGTACATAGGGTAGCAGTCACCCAGGGGTGGTTAGCTATCACCGTAGGTAGGAGGTTATTTTCGATATATATATATATATATATAAACATACTACTAGTTGCCTATTTTGGCTTTGCGTTGCCACTTACCACCGCTGCACTAGGGTTTGACAACAACTTCAATTCGCAATAAGTTAGTCGTTTAGTTCTTCCGATTTGGACTCCAATTCACTCACCTATCACATCTCCGTCACATTAAGACACATCTTCTCTCACAACATACGCCTTAATGCGTACTTTTTTCACATTTTCCACCCCTATGCACTATTTCAGCATTATTCATTCACACAAATTTGACGAACTAAACACCATCTTAGCTGCTTCCTATGTGTTCTTTGCCGTATGTTTCCTATGTGTTCTTCGGTCCCCCCCCCTCAATATTTTTGGTTCCGCCACTACATGTAGAGCCATGAACCAAGAAAAGCGAGCTCTTCTGGTCTCCTCAGCATCGTCGCGTCCACCGACACAAGGAGCTCCATGAATCCCTGCACTGGAGACTCGAGTCCAGCCATGTTGGGTGCGTCCATGGAGGCGTAGCAGCTTGCGGTGGCCCTGTATGGGGCGCACTAACTTGCGGTGGGCGATTTGGTGGTGCAGTAGAGATAGCGGTGGCAGAGGGGATTCCAGGTTAGCCGCTGGGTTAGATTTCTTTGGTGTATGTTGACGTTTTTCCGAAGCCAACGAGCACGCGGAGGAGCTCCTTAACGCACCTCTGCGTAGGGCGGTCAGACCGCGTTGGAGGGACGGTCATACCGGGATCGCCGGGTTCACCAGCGAGAAACCAACGAACACTCGCCCGGGAAGGACCCCATCGGGGCAGGCGCACCTTGGGTTGTACTAGGCTCGGCAGGCCAGCTAGGACGTCCTCTCATCCCGCGGAGGTAGTAGAGGAACGGAACATGGGGTTGGAAAAGTAGGGAAAAGAGAAACGAAAAGGTAAATATGATAAAAGATAAGTTTGATAGATTCGATTGAGATCCTTTCAATCGGTCATGGCCTTTTATTATTTATAGGGAGGGGAGGTCTTGCCCTGCTGGAGTGAAAGACCCAACAAATCTCATGCTAAAATACAACTTCAACTCGGTTTACACAACCCAAACTCGGTCTAACCACCTGGACCCCGTGGTCTAATCGCCTATGTGACGTGCAGATCTTCCAGAAGTCATATCTCTCTCATCCGGACTCCGAATTGGACGTTCTATATATGAATCTTGATCTACTCGACGAGAAATATCCAATTGGGAAGTACAAATTGTCTTTTGAGTACTTTGACTAGGGTAGTCTAATCATGTTGGTGGAACGGTCTGACTAGTTTCGTCCAGACCTGCCAATTTTAGGAGTCAATAGTGTAGAACCGGATCTCTTCGTTGCATTACCCTTCTTGTCTCTACTCACTATTATCGGAGCCCAACGCGGCACAGGAGAGGCGCCGATGGCCGATGCCACACCTTGGAGATTGGAAGGGGGAGGAAGGTGAGATCGGAAGGAGAAAGAGGCAAAATCGGATTCTCATACGACTTGGAAGAAAAATGGTGGCGAAGAGCAGCGCAGGAGGAGGGTGCGGCACGATAGGCAGCGATGCACGAGATCTGCCACCGCCGCGTGATGAAACGATGACCCTCCCAGTGGGGTGTCGACGTGTCGTCCGCATTGGTAACCGGAGCCGCGGCGCGTCGTCACGATGAAACGAGCTGTACATGCCATTAGACGTAGAGAAGAAGGGCGATGCCCTCTGCAAGATTATGGTAAATAATCTCGTACATGGATCGTCAGTTTTCTGCTCCTCGGAACCTCTGCTGAGCTGACGCAAGTTTACGTCGCGCCTTCCTCAGCTACGTCAGCCAGTTCCAGAATGGACAACGATTGGAAGCAACGTGTAAACAGCATCAAGATGTCAAGCGCGTGTGGATAATGAATGACGTGGTGGGCAGCCCAAGTGCAACCTAAGTGAAGTGAGATGGGCCCAATTAGATGATGTGGCCGGTTTTAAAATTTTTGGGAACTATAGTTATTAGCGAATTGCTGTATGGTATTGTGATTTTGGGAGAAATAAATTTTAGGAGATTCCCAATACATAGTTTTTAGGAAGATTTTTTTTAACAATCTCACAATGATACAGGGCAGCAGCAGTATATTAGTCTCTAAATTCTCCACCAATTAGTTATCCGGATAGATATAGAACACTGCAAATTACGACTTCATAGAAGAATGTGTACAACCAACACAAAGGTATGGTTCGCACAACTGCAAATAAATTGTTCTTGAAGAGAGAAAATACTGGTTAGTAAACCTCTAGAGCAGCATAGGTGTACTCTTGACTCTAATTGGAGCCTCGATGGTCTCTTCATCGTCCACAACATCCCAGCTGTCGTCCAACGCAAATTCACCAACAGGAACAGCAGCAGTCATGTCATCATCCATCAAACTTACATTCGATTCAGCAGCAGAAGACCAGCTGCTCTTGGATGATAATGATTCGACCAAACTTCCCTCTGATCTGGCTGATTTCACTGAACTTGACAATCTTGATGAAAATAGTTGTAGTGGCTTGTCAAACACCGAGCTAGACAAGATTGATGAAGCTTGATGCAGTTGTTCATCAAAAGCCAAGATCGGTGAAACTTGTTGCGGTGGTTCATCCATAGCCAAGCTAGACAAAATCGATGGAGGTTGTTGTAGTGGTTTATCAACAGCCGAGCTAGACAAGGCCATTGGAACTTGTTGTGCTGTTTCAACAACAGCAGTGCTAGACAAGCTTGACGAAACATGTTGCCATTGTTCATCAACAGGAAGCTGCATATCCACTCTTAGCTTAAGTTGTGTTATGCTCTCAAAGATTCCAAGCATTTCCCCACTAGATTAAAGAAAAAGGTATATCAGTTTTTTAAAATAAATAATAGCGCTGAACATTCCAATATCTAGAACCATATCAAACTTTTTAGAAAAACTTACTGCAATGCATCCACAACATGGCCTTTGTCTGTCAGCAACTCTCTCAGCTGTATCAAATCAAATTTATGCAAATTAGCCATTGGTTACTAAAGCATGAATCAAACTATACTATGATTATGATGAAAATTCAGTGATGTTACCTTTGCATTCTCCTGTGCTTGTTGTTCCAGCCTTTTAGAGTGTTCTTGTGCAGCTTCAAGTGACAGTTCCTGTTCTTTTAGACTTTTCTGAGCTAATGCTTCTCTTTCAAGTTTTGCCTTCTCAGCAGCCACTCTTTCTACTTCCGCGGCAGCAAGCCTTCTTTGAAGAGTGTTGTGCATCTTCACAATGAGGATTTTAAGAACGTATGAACCAGAAGAATCTAAGTTATATTATGATATCGAGAACTTAGACAGAGATTTCTAACGTGAATAAACTCATCTTAGTAGCAGAAAAAACATTTCCATTCACAAATTTTCTTGGATTAAAAGTAGTCCAGAAAAATGGCAGTCGCAACAAGGAAAACAAAAAAGCAAAACAATTTCCAAATGTGCAATGAGCCTCCAATTGAAATTGGAGTGCATACATGATTTGAACGCATTACCAGTATAGGCAAGCACAGATAACACATAAGTTGGAGAACTATTGACAGTGCACCAGAAAGGAAGGTCCAAATGAAACATTACTTAATTTGGAAGTTTAAACTGCCCTTTGTTTTAGCGAACCCTATACTGACTTAGAAATTGTTTATTTTCTATGTTTACATTTTTAAAATAAAAACACATGAATAACACAGTGCAATTCCAATTTACCTCATCGATAGTCAACATGAAGCTTTTTGTTTCTTCAGAAATGTTGAACAACCGAGTTTGAAGCTCCTGTGCTTCTGTTGCAAGAATAGATTTTTCAGCAAAAATCTCCCCTGCCACCTGCATGCGAAAAAACATTTAATTTTTCGGACAACCAACAAAATTATATTTATTATTAGTACCACAAAAATGTTAACAGTACTCATAAAAAAATATCGAATGTACGACCTTGTTGTTATTTTCTACTGCAAGAGTTGTCATCTCTTTTAGCTCCTCCGCCTTCACAAGGATATCATTGCCAGCTTGGCTAGCTTCTGAAATAGCATGTTTTGTGTTTTTTTCATTTAGCTCCACCTCCTGCAGCATTTCACTTATTGCAGCAACATTTGACATCAAAGCATTCTGTGCCATACAGAGAAATACCAGTCAGCTCACAAAGAACCACATAATAAATGTATGCCTGCACAGTCAACTGCACGAAGATTCTAGTGCTCTCAGATCATTGTTACATACTTCCTCAAAAAAAAATGATCATTGTTACATACTTCCTCAAAAAAAATGATCATTGTTACATACAAAGCATACTGCATGAAATTAGCATTAATTCCACAATTCTTATCATTTGTGAAAGATTGTTTTCACTTGATACAACTCTACACGTTATTATGTTGTCTTACTTAAAATAAAATGTAATTGTTACCTTTTTGTAATGTTCATCAGCAATAACATTATCAAGGGCCTCAAGGTTAACAGAATAGCTTGATCTTAGGGCCACATGAGGTGAACCATCATCATGCAGCGACATACCACCTTCAGAAGCAGAATTTTCTGAGTACCTCTCAGAAGAGGCATGCAGGTGGGAATCAGCTAGCAGGCAGTCAGAACTGAATTCTTCAGATATGCAATTTTGACCAGATGTTGATGGAACATCAAAAACTTCAGGGCATAAACCAGTCAGTGATGGCTTGCATTGTTTTTCCACGAGGGTATCTTCCCTTTCAACTATGGTTTTGTTGGTCTGGTGTACCAAACTTGAAGCTGTACTGTCTGGATCGAGCCCTAACTGAGTGTTTGTGTCATAAAATGCCTGCTGATGTCCTGAGACAGAATTTTGTCAACACCAAAGAGTAAAATGCAAATAAAAATGAAGCAATTCCATTTATATATTTTACTTTTTCATTGAGCAACACATTTTATAAAGGATTACAATTCGAAGGATATGTGGCAGAACTAGCAGTAAAGCTAGCATTCCATAATAGAAGCACACAGGAAAAGGTTTGCTGGAGATCAATGTCACAGGGAAAAAGCACTGTGTTTTATCAGGTAAATGGAACTGTCCAGCAAACCATGATCCAACTTATCAACAGAAAGATAAATATGCATCAAGAAGGTATGTTTTGGCATGTTTTAGTCAAACAAAAGTAACATGCAGCATAAAAAGATATAAATGATATAAGCTGAATGCTGTTTTGTAATATTCTTTACAGTAAGCAACACGTACGTAAAGAATAGGATCAAACTTTACCATGAATATCTTCATTTGTGTTTGGATGAATGAGGTCTGGAACAACATTTGGGAGGACATTCTGGATGACATAATCTGCAGCCGAATCAATGTCATCCCTAAATTGTATGGAAACTTCTACCAGGGTTGAAAAGTCAACCTGCATATGTATCAAATTAGGATTCGAGAAACAGGAAATTTCTAAGAGTACTGACAACTAATAAAGTGAAATAACGGTGTCTCCTAATATAAAATCTAGAGACTGTCCTAAGTATTACAAAATTTCAGTGTGAAACATATAAGATTCAAGAAAACAAAGGTTGCCTAATTTTTTTACTTTCAGAAAAGCAGACAACTAGGTCAATGGATACTTTAAATAGGCTGAGAGATCTTTAATTGTCCAATGTATGAGCAAATAGTAACCCAAAACGTTCCAGTTTCCTGATATAATATATTCAGGAGCAGTATGAAAGATTACATAGTATATTATAACAACGAGCTCAATCAAAAATAATGGATCATGCAATTCTCTCTACATCAGTTTGATAAATAAACAACTATGGAAATTTCTTCTTCGAATTAAAAAAAAGGTCAGTATAACCTTCTTCGCTAAGTAATGCTGAATAGTTGGTTTGGACTTTGTCAACGACAATGACACACAATCAGCAGCGTTACTACCCCAATAGCTGATCGATATCGCACATTCGCACCACAACTGACAAAACTGCAACTGTCCAAGACAAAACACGGCGCGCTACTCTATGTAGCAAATCAGTGTTATTTATTTATTTATTTATTATACTCATCTAAAAGTTCAGCAGCACACGGAATCGATTGATCAAGAGGAACCGAGGAGGTGACTACTAGATGGGCCGAATTAGTCGGCAGGAACTCACATGCGGGAACACCTCCAGGAGTCCGTCGAGGACTAAGTTCTCCGCCATCGTTCCCCCACCCTGCAAACAGCACACGAAATCGCAGGCGATGGAGCATTAGAGATAGCTGGCACCAAGGAGTAGCGAATCGGGCAGCAGGGAATCGGCGCAGGCCTAACCTCGGAGGAAGAAGAAGACGCGCCCGTCGTGCGCGCACTCGTCTTGATCGGGCGCGGCCGCCGGGAAGCAGAGGATTTCGACGTACGGGGAATTCGTTGAGGAGTCCGGAAAGGTGGAGAGGGTTTTTGATTGGGCGGCGGAGCAGAGGGACCTGTTGCTGTTGCTACTTATTGAAGGGCCAGGGTGGTCACCGCAACGCGGGGCGTAGGAAACCGGGAAAGCGTTGCGCGATCGGTCCCGAGGTGGGGGGGACGGGAGGGGCGCGAGCGCGGCCTATTGGTTGGTGCGTGGGCCGGGAGACGAGGCGCGCGCAGCGACTATTGGTGCTCTGCTGCCGCCTCCTGCTGAGCTGGCACCTGGCAGCTGACCGTACGGTGTCCGCATAATTATTGTTCTCCCTCCATCCCAAAATAAATAACTTTTGACTAAAAATTATACACACATGTACTACTATATTTTTTAGAATTGTACTACTATTATTATGATATACAACTATACAAGAACTGCTCCCTCCGTCCTGATTATCTGCGTATAACAAAATAAAAGATGTTCATGAATATCAAATAAAAGATTGAGTATACTTTCATAATAAATTTATTTAGGGGTTAGGGCACTTCCAAGTTTCAACCTAGACTCTATCCATAGAATTGTAGTATATCTCAAAGACTCTATCACAAAAAATTATAGTCTTCAATGCAGCTTTGTAATAGTAGTTTCTATAGATAAAAATATTTATTAGTAAACACAAAATAATTTGATCAGATGTGGCATAGGACCATGTAATCCACCCTACACCTCAAAAATATCACCAGAACCATGCGGCACATCCTCAAAAATGTAATCCAACCATCCTCGCCATCCTCCCGTTGCTCATCCTGCTCAGCTCGCAAGCGCGCATGGTCGGCGGCGCAGCAGGCCGCCGCCACGCTGCACAAGCGCGACGCGGTGGCGCTCTGGGACGTCCGCGCGGCGCTGACTCTCCCGACCTAGCGGGCTCCAGCTAGGCGCGGGGGAGCAGGAGCTCCAGACCGGGGCGCCGCGCGGGCGAGCGCCAACTCCGTCCAGTCAGGCGCGCCGCACAGGGGAGCTCCAGGAGGCGGCGCCCATGGCTGTCGAGCGCAGACGCGACGGCGCGGGGGAGCATGAGCTTCGTCCGGGGCTCGATTTGTCCACGGAGGAGCTCGATTTGTCCACGGCGGAGCGCGCGGCACCGCGACGACGACGGCGAGAGAAGGCGCGTGTGAAGGGAAAGGAGGGAAAGGCGAGCGCGCGCAGGGTAGGAAGCAGCGGCGGGCGGGAAGAGCAGTGGATCCATGGAAACGATGATGCCCCTCCCCAACATGAGTCTGTGTGGAGTCTACAACCTCGATGCTCGCAAAGACTCGACGTCCAGATTAGAAACGAAGTCTTAGTTTTCTCCTCTCTTTCTTCAATAAATGGTGTGCCACATCAGCAATTTGACTATTTTCTTAGTCAAATCTAAATATGTTTGACTCCTTGAAAACCGAGATGTACACTTATTTTGGGACGGAAGAAGTATGTACCAGAAGGGTCTTTTGTGAAGGAGACTGTGCTTGGCCTCCTTCACCCACGACACACCACTCCTTTCCTTTTGGTCAGCGACGGAGGTAACCAATGGGGCGGAGGGGGCTCCAGCGCCCCCCTACCGGTCGCCGGCACATGGAGCCCCACTGAAGCCCCTCTTACAAAATTCTACTAAATTTGTGAAGAGCTTCTTGTGTTATGTCCATATATGCATATAACTCTTTAGCTCAGCCCCTTCTAATTTTTTTTCTTCCTCCGTCCCTGCTTTTGGTTAATTAGATCATACTAGAGAATTGGCTTGTAGTCCAATAGTAGACGGTCCAGTGGGACGCTACCCATCAGGGTTCAATGATGATGAAGCGTCAATAGTGACTTTGGGAATCTCCAGATTTGTTGGGTGCTTAGTCCTTCGGAGATGCTCATAGGAGTAGAGTTTGCGTACGTGTGTTCATAGAGGTGTGTGTGTGCGTGTGTTCATAGAGGTGTGTGTTGTGAGCGTATGCGTTGTACTGTGTAATTTTTAAAAAATAGATCCATACCATCACAATTCTCGCAGTTTGGAGATATATGTCATTACTATTTGTCTTTTCGTAATTATAATTTACTTTTTATCTGAGACTTATTTCTTCAATATATTTCTCAAACTATTTAGATCAAATTGCCTCATCTTCTTTCTCACCCCCTCTCATTCATCTCTCTCGTCGGTCGGAGTAGGAGCTCACACTAGAGAAGCTCGTCGTCAAGAGATATATATATCATTACTATTTATCTTTTCGTAATTATAATTTACTTTTTATCTGAGATATGTCATTAGTTATTTCTTCAATATATTTCTCAAACTATTTACATTAAATTGCCTCATATTCTTTCTCACCCCCTCTCATTCATCTCTCCCGTCGGTTGGAGTAGGAGGTTACGAGCTCACACTAGAGAAGCTCGTCGTTGAGATGCTATTGTCCAAATTGTCCAATGTTCCGTCCTGATTTGCCAGCATGACTGCCCCCCCCCCCCAATGATGGCTTCCGGGGTGTTGCTCGACTCAATCGCACGGTGCGGCTGGGCTGGGGGTGAAGTCATGGGTGATCGAAACACGAGGAGCGTTTTGGGTGTGTGTGGGGTGGGGTGGGGGGAATGGGCGAATGGTCAGGGACGGAGCTAGAATCCGGCATCAGGAGGAGCTGGCTCATCTTTTTTCTTCTCTAGTCTTTTCTTTCCTTCCTCCTCCACCTCAAATTTCTAGGAGGGCTTACTGGAGCGCACGACGGTAAGGGAGTTGGAGCCCCTTCCGCCCCACTGGCTGCCTCCGTCTCTGGTCATGGCGGTGAGGTCGGGAACGTGTTGGTGGCGGTGGCGTTGAGAAGGACGAAAGTAGGAACTCGATGTTGAGGGGAGCTCGGGGGCGGATGGTGGTGCGCGGTTGGTCAGAAATCTTTGGAATCCCAATGGAGCAGTGCATGGAGATCAAAGTGAAGGGGTCTCGGGTGGAGCCAAAAGGTGAGTGAGCTATTGGTCGGAGCGATTGGATTTGGCACAGTGTGACTTGAGGATTTGGCCAACAAAGAGCTGTTTAGTTCCTAAAATTTCACCAACTACTCGTGTAGATTAATGATAAAATTCATTTCACAACCCCTACCTTAATTTTTGAAACGAATATAACAAGCCTAATTATGTTATGATTAGACAACACCGTGCTACAGTACCAATCTCTAATGATAGATTAATTAGACTTAATAGATTCATCTCGTAATTTCTGGTCAATTCATGTAATTATTTATGTAACTAGTCTACGTTCAACTTCTAATAAACCTTGAAAGAGGATCCAAAAGTTTCACCTCACGAACTAAATGGGGCGTGCGGGTGGCCGTGGCAGGTCGGAAAACTTCAATTCCCGATGTGAAAGGGTAAATGACACGAGTAGGTTGCGGAGGGGTCTGGAGAGGTGAAGACTGAGGCGCGGACTATTGGATTATGGTGACACGCTACCATAGTTCTTGGCTATTGCTCGAGGGAGTTCTTGGGCGCCGACCATGAGAGAGGAGAGGGGAAGAGGAGGAAGATGGAAGCAATTTGGTCCAAACATTTTTAAGAAAAATCGAAGGATTAAGTAATGGTATATCTCAAACAAAAACTGAATTATGATGACGCAGTTACGAATAACAACAATATATCTCTGAATCGTGAGAATTGTAAGGTATGAATCCAATCAAAAGCGGACCCCAAGGCCCCGCGACCCTGGGCACCTGCTCGGGCTCAAGGTGTCGCTGCTGCAAAGAGTCGCTTGTTGTCATCGGCGGTTGCAACTCTCTTCTATTCCTCTCTACGACACGGAAAAGACCTCGCACAGGCTCCATCTTGGCCGTGTTTAAATGTTTTTCGAAAAATTTTCAGAAAAGGGAATCTCGCATGCATGGAGTACTAAATGAAGTCTATTTGCAAAACCTTTTCACACATAGGTGTAACTTTACGTGATGAATCTAATGAGCATAATTAATTTAATAATTTGCTACAGTAATGCTACAGTAACTATCTTCTAATCATGTGGTCAAAGCCCTCATTAGACTCCTCTCGGAAATTTACCTAGGGGTGCGAAGGTAGTTTTGTAAACTGCATTTATTTAACACCCTTAATTATTGGTCAAAGTTGCATTTAATACTCAAAATTTTTTACGTAAACACGGCCCTTGCAACCGGGTCTGTCACCGGATCCAATGAACAATTAAAAGTATCTCCAACAGGCTTTCCATTTTCTATGTTTTATTTAACTATTTATTTGCTTTATTTATTTCACTCCATGTTAGAGCATCTCCAACAAAGTCTTCATTTTAGACTCTCTATTTTACTCTGTATTTGCTTCTTCATAAAAATTTTACTCCATATTGAGCAGCTCACTCCAACAAACTCTCATTTACCACTCTCCTCCACACACTGACGCATAAGTCCCACATTACTAGCGAGGGACAATTTGGAGAGCCAAATGGCTTGGCGAATTGGATGACTACTTTGTTGGAGAATTAATTAGTGTTTAGTAACCAAAATTTGACTTGGCAGGCCATTTGGTTAGTCTCTTGGAGATGCTCTTAAGCATATACTCCAACATACTCTCCATTATCACTCTCAAACTCTCTCCCTCCACACACAATGATGCATGAGCCACATACATTGTCTCACACTTGCAAGTCGGTTTGGCTAGCGAGAGGGTTTTTATAGGCCGGATGATTTGATGAGTTGTATGGCTAATCTGTTGGAGTTTTGGAGAGCTATTTTAGTGTTGAGTAGCTAAAATTTGACTTTGACAAATCTTTTTGCTAGTCTGTTTGAGATGCTCTGATCCTTTCTTTTCCCATTTGCCCATTTGAGATGCTCTGATCCTCATTTTCCCATTTGCTCTGCAAAAGGGCGAACGGTTTGGCTATGGCTGGTTTTTTTTTCCGGCTCCTCGCTGTCGTTGTGGCGTTGTGTTTGGTTTGGCTGGATCGATCAGTTACCTGATCACAAAGGTAATCAAAACCAAATAGTATGATTAGGAAACCACCTGATGGGATCAATCAGGATTTTGTAACATTTGCTTGTCGAGATTCGAGAACATAGATAAACAATTGGAAATCAGTCTGACCAGTTCGCCTAAAAGATTAGCAACAACAAGTGAACCCCCATTTTATTAACTTATTCGGAAACATCTTGTTTTATCCGGGACATACAGAACTGCTGACAATTTCCTCCTGAGTCCTGTCCCCCACGTGTGCACTTCATAATACATACAGCAAGCACCCAAACAGCTCAAGGGCACCGGTAGCAAAGCAAGAAGAACGACTCACTCTGATGTCTGAAGAACTCATTCCCATGCCATAGAATCGTAGATTGCTTCTCACATCGCAGCAATGTCCGAGCACTTGTCCGCCACGATGCCATGGCACCTCCTCCCGCGGCAGCAAGCGTTCGAGGCAGCGACATCCAGGTCGCGGGAGCTCTCTGTCACGTTGTCGCTCAGCACGGCGCCGTTCAGCGTGTTGATGGCCCGCTCGTACCGCCCGGCGTCGTCGCTGTACCGGTAAGCCTGCGTCGTCGCCGCGGACCCGTTGAGCACGCTGTGATCCCTCACGAGCATCCACCCCACGGCGGCCTGCTCGTCGACCAGCTTCGTCTCGCGCTCGAACAGCTCACGTGCCTCCACCTCCTTCTCGACGCTCAGGGAGTGCGTCAGGTTCGCCCTCATCACGTACGTGCCGTTCTCGCCGTCCTCGGTCACCATCTCCAGCCACAGCGGGAACTTGGCCTCCGTCTCCACCTTGCCCACCTTCCTCCGCGTCTCGGACGACCGGACGGTGACCTCCGTGTCCTGCTCCGCCCGCAGCCGGACGGTCTTGTTCCGGCCCTGGTCGCTGAACTCCACCAGGCTCGTCGCCTTCAGCTCCGCCTCCACCTCCGTCGTGAAGTTGCCGAACGACGACTTCACCCACCCGCTGAGGCGGGACTTCCTCTTGGCCCGGATCTCGTAGCTCCCGTCCAGGAACCGCGTGTTGTAGCGGCGGGTGATGGACAGCCGCGGCGTCCTGTGCTGGCCGAGGGCAGCCGACACGCTCGACGAGGCCGGGTCCAGCCACAGGTGCAGGTTGGCGTCGACGAGCCACTCGGCGATGCCGTCCACCACGCTGAGGGCGATCTCGTGGGGCTTGCCGTCGATCAGGAGGCCCAGGAACGGGGTCAGCTCGACGTCGTAGGTCGGGATGTCGAACGCGCCCAGCGCCGTCACGGGCTGCCAGAACAGCGGGTTGATGCCGCCCGTGTAGATGACCGGGAACGGCACGAACGAGCCGGCGAAGTGGCGGTCCACGTTCACGATGACCTCGCGGTACGCGGCGTTGCCCCGCCCGGTGGTGAGGTTGTTCTTTCGGATGTAGACGTCCGGCGGGTTGGAGTACCAGAACTCGTCGTTGGAGTGCGGAGACACGAAGACTTCCAGGACCGCGCGGTAGGTGTTCGACGGAATGGTCACGAGCTTGGAGCGCGAGTCCGACGAGTTCTGGATGCGGAACCAGAAGCCGCTGCTGTTGCCCGTGGCCTCCGATACCGGCAGGATCAGATCCGCCGGCTGGAAGTACGACTCCGGCAGCGTCGGTGTCGCCGGCTTGCGATCGACGGTGCTGGCGGCGGAGTCGGCGAGGTAATACGGAGCGCCGTGGAACTCGAAGGAGACGCTGACGTTGTACACGCCGGTGTACTGGTCGTTGACGAGGTTCTCGAGCATGACAGAGAGCACGCCGCTGGTTGGGGAACGCAGGAGCGCGGAGTGGCGGGTCACGTCCTTGCGGACAGTCCAGCGGACGCCGTCGGGGGTGGGCTCGGCGGTGGTGGTGCGAAGGAGCTCGGCGCCGTCGAGCCAGACGGCCGCGACGCGGTCGTACTGGTCCCCGGCGATGGCAACGGAGAAGGAGAGCACGACGAGGGACCAGGGCGCGGGGCACCCCGCGGGCGGCGCGTACGCGGCCGTGGCGGGGGGCGCGCCGTAGGTGTTGGCGAAGGAGTAGGAGAGCACCGGCACGACGCAGGACGGCGCCAACGGCGGCGGCCGCGGGGCCGGGTAAGTGGGGTCGAGGTACTCCCGCGCGGGCAAATTACCGAGCCCGCCGCCGTCGCCGACGCTCGCGCTCGTGCGCGGAGACGAGTAGCGGTCGGGGACGTCGGCGAGGGCGGGAACGAGAAGGAGGAGCAGAAGGTGGAGGAGGAGAGGCAGCGCGCGTAGCGGCATCTTGCGCGGCGAGGCGCGGCGGTGAGGCGACAATCCGAGATGCGTGTGAAGTGTGAACTTGTCTGCCTGGCCCTGTACCGAAGGTGGGGAGGAACTGACGACGAGGGATCAGGGATTTCTATCAGTCACAGGTGTGATCACTGCTTGGTGGATCAGAATTAAAATTGAAGGAGGCCACAATAATCCTTTTGAATGATTACAACCCACAATAATTGGTGAGAAGTTTTGTGGCCAAAAAAACAGAATGGGGCCGAGCAATGTGGAGGTGTCATATGTACGGAGTATGTCATAAACATATGCCCAACTCCCACTATTCACCAGCTCTTTTAGGTTCTGTTTGATTCTCATAAGTATGGTAACTTAAAGTGTAAAAATATAAAATAAGTCACTAGTAAAACCAAATAGACCTGTGCTTACTTATAAGTTGTATAAGTAGTTCCACTCCTACTTAAAGTGACTTATTTCTACTTATTTTCTCTCCCACCCTGTGTGGAGCTCACTGACTTATAAGTCACTGCAACCAAACAGGACTGATTTAAATCCAACTAATTTATAAGTCGGGTGACTTATAAGTCAGGTGTCTTATAAAAACCAAACAGGACCTTAAAAACGTATCACATATGTTCAGCCTTCCTAATATTAGGTTGAATCAAAGATGATGGCAGCATGGACACGAAGTCAATCACCAAACATGTGAGGCAGAGAGTAGTTGATCAATCAATTTCATTCCTAAATAAAAAAAATTGAGAATGAGTATTTTAGTTCGGCAATTTGCTTTTGATGTCACGAGTGAATATTAGTATTTTGTTGGCAAATTGTCGCATTAAGCCTCGTGCATAGAGAGAACAATACGCTTCGATGTGATAGGTGAATAGTGATAATTTGCCGAACTAGACAGGGCCTAAGCGTGTGTTTAGATCCAGATGAATTAGCTGAATTGGAGAAGAATTGGTGTAAATGCAGATGAATAGTGAGAGGTGATGTGAGGTGATATGATAGATGATGGGATGTTTTTTGCAAACTTTTTGGGATCTAAACACACCCTAAGAAGATAATGCATTTGGATACAGGTCCAACTAGGTTGGGATTGGATAGGGTTCCACTAGGTTGGAACGAGTTTGTCGAAGTCTTATATCGGTCAACATCCTGGAGGGGTACCCGTCTGACGAGGTCATGGACCAGGGCCCACCAGGACCTTAAAAAACGCGGTACGGTCCCACGTACGGCATACTTTGGCGACTAATACAATGAGTATTAGTCCCCCCGAGTACTTGAGGGTCCGTACGACCTGTTTGCGTCATGGACCGGGAGGCAGGCGGCCCACGGCCACCCGCACCCTCTCCTCCGAGTACTTGGCGGCCTATACGACAAGTCTTCATCTCCGCCTCTGACTACTTACTCGCACGAGTAGTCTCCGCCTCCCGTCTACGACTACTCGTTCGCACGAGTAGTTTCCGTCGTCGACCCGCGCAGGCTTCGCAAGGAAGGCGAGGGGCGCGTGGGCCCCTCCAGATCGAGATCCCGGGATCTCCGCGCACACCTCCCCGTGCGCCGCCACGTGTCTACACCACCGCAGCAGTCCGCCCGGGCCCTGCTGATTCGATGTCAGGGGATGGGTTTGTCAAACCCTGCCACGAACAGCACAGTGGCCGTCGTACTGCTAACGGCGTAAGGAACGCTAGGAAATGCACGGTGTAGTACACGCTACACCCTAAGCATCGGAAGACGCGGCATAGATTACCTACTCGCACGAGTAGTTTTCCGCCTCCGACCAGTGCAAGACTTGGCCGTCAAGGTCGCAGGTACACGGGCCCCATTGATATCCTGTGATACCCAGGCGCGCGACTCGCCACGTGCTGGCCCCTTCACGCCGGTCCGCCCTGACCAGGTCGATCTTGTGTCGGAGGGCGGATCCTCCTGCCGCTCCTCAGCAGGGGCAGTACGTATCGTACTACGGACGGCACGAGAAATGCTGTGCCACGAACAGCATAGTATAATCCATCACCTATCCCTCGATCGTTGTGGAACAGACCACTCCATTTCCACAGTACCCGGAAAAGACAAGCCTCTGATCCACTGACAAGGTCAGGATACGAATCCTACTTCCTGCACCCGACTAACTACTCGGAGAAGAGTGCGGAGGGCCCCGGGACGGCTACTTGGGACGCACGACTCAGGAGAGATCTGCACCGTCACCTGGAGCACCGTAACAGTTCTTCGCTGCTGCTAGCCCGACGCAGAAGGAGGACACCCTAGACTGTAGACCAGCTTACACTTTCGATGTAACCCCCCTGAGCCTCTCCCTTGTGACTATAAAAGGGAAGGGCTGGACACTTGCAAGACACGTTCGTTTCCACCCCCACATGCACTTAGTATCGATATTTCATCTCATACAACCCCACAAACGCTCACACACTCACGTACGCAGACTCCTGCTACAAGAACCACTTGCACACCAGGGACTTGGGCTCGAAACCCTCTCCCGCCTTGTTTGTACCCCCTACTACAAACTCCTAAGCATAAAAAACACCCCCTCTCTGACTGGACGTAGGGCATTACTCTCCGGAGGCCTGAACCAGTATAATCCCGAGTGTCTCTTGTGCTACCATGCGGATCAGTACACGCGTTCTTATAAATTTACTTGCCGGCGGTAACAAACCCCGACACCGTCGTAGTAGAAGTGGGGATCATCAGATCTGGAACTCAAAGGTAAAAGCGAGGAAACAAGACACAAATTTATATAAGCCCGAGCCGTCAAAGTAGTGTAATACTCTGTGTCCTGTTTCAGGTGCTATATATTGTGTCCTGCCATCCTGCGCTTGAGTATTAAGGTATGAGAGCCAATGAGGTCCCATGTTGTGCCGCAGGAGAGGTCTTGGTCTGCCAATCTAGGTACTTGGGCCTTCTTTATATACTCTAGAGAGCGGGTTACTAGTCGGCTACAAGGTAAGAGTCTTAATAAGATTACATGGTATGATCCCTAGCAGGAATACAATAGAATTCTAGTAGGAGTCCACCTTCTCGCTTCCTTATAGGTATTCGGGATGTATCCTCGACAAACCCCTTGAGCATTTTGCAGTTGAGAGCAGCCATCCTCAAATACTTTTTAGATCCTCGCCGATTAGTTTTAGTGCTCTTCGAGTACTTTGTTTGGCTTAATCTTCAAAGTGCTTCAAGGATGTAACGAGACTGTGATCCTCTTGCTCCAAGCTCTTTTTCGTTTTAGAATCAGAAAACTTCTCCTCAAGCCTTTGATCATCTTGATATATGGAGGGCGGCGGAAATCACACTCCATATGAAGTAGCCTCCGAATCTTAGGTTCAATCATAGACTCATGTTGAGGGTAAATCTCGCTTGAGCCTTAAAATGATTAGATAATCAATCTAAGGGTCTTCAGTGTTCACGGAAATTATCTTTCGAGTACTCAGCGTTCAACCTCCGAGCTTATGCGTAAGGTGAGCCATATGAGCCCCAAGGTTGAGAGCTAGCGAAACTACTGGAAGTATTTTGAGTAGTATTTGGCGCTTAGCCTCCAAGTTTGGGAACTAACTGTGTCGTTGGATGTACGGTGAGTGTTCTGGTGCGTCGTCGTCGGAGCTTAACCTGAAAGAAAAGGATGGCATATTTGTAGATTTTGAATCTACTTGTAACAAATACAAATGTGAATGTAAATGTAAGTATCATGTATTATGCTCTTGTCGGTCATATGTCGCTGAATAGTTTGCTTGTTACGCTTAGACTCATAGTCTTTGTCTAGCTTTGTTGATGTGTGCAAGAGCATTGTCTTGTGTATGTGTATGGACACTATCGGTTGCACATCCAGCTAAGAGTGTGGTCTCGTGTGTGTGTGTGTGTGTGTGGGCGCGCTACCATTAGGCATGATAGAAGATTCAGCTTTTCGCGGAGTAAGGTGGTGCTACTCGAGTTAGACCATTAAGAGGTAAACAGTAATCAGCATGGTGACAAGAGAGAGCACGATTGCTCGTAAAGTAGTCGTTGAGACTGTTCTGCTTGTTGGCGAGAAGAGCGCGTGTTGTGTGCAATGCTTCCTTAGAGTGTAGCCGATGTGCGCCTCCAATACTCAGTACACAAAACGTCATGGCAGAAGACAATTTGGTGTATCAAGCATGTGGTAGTTGGTCAACATGTCACATGATAGTTAGCAAACTGTAGCTCTAAGGGCTAGCCGTTGAGAGGCGTACATGAATAAATAGTTGGTGTGTTGCCTTGCATGCTGAAAACAAGCCAAAGAAAAATAATTATTTGAAAAAGAGACTGAGCTTGATTCATGGATCGTTGTCGACGAAACCGTGGTGGTCAGCGATGGAGCTGCGACGGTTGTTGCTGAAGTCGACTAGTTGGAGTTGATTTCGACTAGTTGTTGACGTCGCATGACCCGCGATCGACTAATTTTCTAGTTGAGACGAGTAGATGAAGTAGTCGTACGTTGGTGTAGTCGTAATCGTGTACATCTTCAGTGTATGTCAAGCAATGACTTGGCACCTTCTCGCATGTAGTTGGAGTTTGATGTTTGCCTCTATGTGTGTGTAACAGGATTGCCATTGAGGACCAGGTGTGTCCGAGGACCAGTGGAGGGTCGCTCCTTAGTGATGAGTGATTGACAACGTTGTGTGGACTGATGCTTGGCTAAGTGTGCAGGTACAGGTTGCGGCTTGACTCGTGTCGGTGCAGGTGAAGAACAAGCGTGAAAGGCCTGAGCCGTGGCGGCCTCCGGGTGATGGAGTGGCAAGTAGGCTTGGTTCGATGGACCCGGTGGCCGATGGGGTCAAGTGCGAGCCGTGCGGTGCAGGACTGGCGGGCTGAAGTCGAGAACATGGGCCGGTGCAAGGCAGCAGTTGAAGCCCGAAGCTTGCACACGGGGTTTGGTGGTTTGCCCACAAAACCATCAGGTGGACGGTTTCTTGGTTTGGGCCTCAAAACCAAGCCCGGAGGCCCGAGGCGACGGAGACGGTGATCCGGGAGCTTCGGGAAGCTTCGAGGCGGGGGGCACGTGGCGTGATCGCGGGGCTTGCGTCGATACTAAGCAAGGCTGCGGTGGAAGCGTGTCCGCTCGATGAAGACTTGACCAAAATGCCCCTGAGGGGTTGTATCTTCATTTATGCAGTAGGGGTAGCGTGGTCATTTACCTCCCTCCGATAGACTTCGAATAAATAGCGGAAAGGTGGATGGCATCTCCCTCTCTTGGTTCCTAGGACTTTCTCCCCCGGTAGATTTTTCTAGACTGCTTCATTTTCCTCTGGATTCGTTAGGCTAGACTCTTGTACAGACTTTGACCTCTAGATGTATGGAAGCATTCTGCGTCCCGGTGATCTCCTGGTCCTCTGTGATTTTCGTGTCATTTTTTGGACTATTTTTGGGAGCTTTCGTTCTTCGCTCGATTTGTGATTTTGGGGGCGTTTTCCGTCGGATTTCTTTGAGGGGATCATGGGTGGATGCCTTGCGCATCTTTGTGTGTGATCTTGACCCCTCAAACGCCGTGGAGAACCTTCGATTTGTGTATTTTTGGTTGGAGCCCGAGTTTATGGTGGTTGCTTGTGTGATCCGCGATTCCTGGTGATTTAGGGAGTTAGGAGTCAAGATTTTTGGGGCATAGCATCCTTGTGTGACGCATATCATCTCCCCAAAATCTTGTCTCAAGAGCTTCTACCGTTTGGGAGATCCGGTGATGAGTTCTTGGAGTTGACTTTCGGGGTCGGGCGTTTTTCTGCTCTGTCCGCACCTGGCGGACGGTCTGCGAGGTCCACGCGGACGGTCCGCAAGGCCCTGACAGCTCGGCTGCTCTTCGTGTTCTTCGCGTGTTCTTGAGCGTGTTTCGTTCGATCCGTTGAGTTGCTTTGGTTCGGTGACGACTTGTTTGGCGGACAGTCCGCTTGGTTGTCACGGACGGTCCGTGTTGGTCGGACGGTCCGCAGTGAACCGCCGAACAGTCCGAATTTAGGGGGTGCGTCTCTGGTGGTTCGATGTGCTTTTTCGGACAGTCCGCTGAGCCTGTCCGGACGGTCCGCGCCCTCTTCACGGACAGTCCGCCAGGTCTCCACGGACGGTCCGCCTGGGACTTCGCAGCAGTGGCTAAGTCCTTTTGTTCTTACTTTGGTGCTTCCGCTCTTTGCTCCTAGGCTTCTTGGTTGATCTTCTTGGCTTGTGTGTACCTTGTTTGGAGCTTTGCTTGGGTGCACAGATTCGTGGAGTGGCAATCAGGGTATAGGCTGAATTCGACCAAAGGGAAGAATTTTTATCGGCTCCCATTCACTCCCCCCCTCTCTGGTCGCCCGTTTCGGTCCTTCAATTGGTATTAGAGCCGGTTACGGATCTTTTTGATTCTAACCGGTCTAAGATCCAAAGATGGGCGATTACGGTAAGAGGTCGGGTCCTCCGCACTTTGATGGCAAGAATTACCCGATATGGGAGAGGCACGTTTTTGCGAGGGAAGGGAACTCTTATCTGGGAGGTCACTCAGAATGAACATTATGTCATCCCAGATAGTTTTCTACTTCCAGGATCGCGGGACATGTTTGAGGCCAACAGCAAGGCCGTTGATTACTTGTTCCGTGCTCTCTGTGCCTCGGAGTTCGAGCGAGTGTACGGACAGAATGTGGCCGGAAAGATATGGCACAAGTTGAGAAATGCTCATGTTGGCAATGCCCAAGTGCAAGCCCGTTTGTTTTCCACTTACCGGAGAGAGTACGAGAACTTCACTCATCTCCCCGGCGAGTCGATCGATGCGATGTTCCAGCATTTCACTAGCATTGTCAACAACATGAGGGCCAATGTGACAGTGCTCCCATACACGGACCATGATCAAGCTATCAAGCTTTTGCATGCCCTGGATAGGTCCGTGTGGAGTGCCAAGGTCGAGGCTATTGAGGAGTCGAGCGTGTATGATACGCTGACGTTGGATGAGCTGTTTTCCAAGCTCAGGTCTTCTGAGGTTGATCGTGGCTTGAGAGCCGAGAGCGAGAGCCCCACTGATCCTCATAGTTTGGCTCTTGTCTCGAGATCACGGTCTAACACTAACCTTGGTGGTTTCTCTTTGTCTTGTCTTGTGTCCTTGCCAGATGAGGACTTTGATGTGCTGAGCGAGGACGATCTCGCCTTGTTGAGCAAGAGGTTTGGGCGGATGTACGAGAACCGCAAGAATGCAAGGCAGAGCTCAGGGATGTGCTATCGGTGCGGGAAGCACGGACACTTCATCGCCGAATGCCCTGAAGCTATGGAGATCAAGAATGACTACAAGGGCAAGTCCAAGCACGACTACAACAAGCACCGGTCCCGGAACGACTACAAGGACAAGCACAAGGACAAGAGCGAGAGAAGGCACAAGAAGGGTGGCGGCCACAAGAAGAAGACCTCTCGAGCAATGGTGGCCGGAGCGAGCGACATCGACTCGACATCAAGCGATGCTTCTTCCGGTTCGAGCAGCGAGGAAGAGCAAGAGAAGCGCAAGGACAAGCGGCACACGGGTAAGAACATCACCGGCCTGAGCTTCGTCGCACAAGGCTTCTGCGGCATGGCGCATTCCAAGAAGGGTGGGAGGCACAGCTCGGACTCAAACTCCGACTCCGAGGAAGAGGTACGACAAGATCCCAACTTCTTGCTAGAGGAGAATGCTAGGCTCAATGAGTTGCTTGATAACCGTGATGATGTGCTTAGAAAGACCAACAAGGAGAAGAGGGAATTTAGGTCTTTGTTGGGTGATGCTAAGGACAAGGTAGCTGAACTTGAATCCTTGCTTGTGGATGCTCGTAATGAGATAACTGCTTTGAAGTCTGCTCCTGTGGTGTCGGATGAAATTGATTGTGGTGATTGCTCAGTTTTTCTTGCTGATTTGACTGCCCTCAAGGAGAAACATGCCTCTGTCCTTGAGGAACTAGATGTGGTTAGGGTGGAGTGTGATGAATTGAAGTCTAGGCCAGCTTTACTAGGTGCTTGTACCTCATGTCCTGTCTTGCATGCTAGGCTAGATGAATCTCACACTAAGATTGTTTCTCTTGAGGCGGCATTGAAAGCTCCTCTTCCTACATCATGTTCAACTTGTGAGATGCATGCTTTGAAAAATATGGAACTTGCACACTATGTTGACCGTCTGCAGGATGAAAATGATGAACTTAAGAAGTTGATGAGTTGGTTGTCTGGGCATGAGCCACAATTGAGTTTGATGTTGGCTCAGTTCAAGAGGTTTGATGGTCAGGCATTGGGGGTTGACAAGTGTGGTGACAAGAGTGGTGAGGGAGAAGAGAAAGCTGGAGAGACACCCACACCATCCCACACCATACCCATGAACAAATATGCACCCAAGCCGAACCACTTGAGAAACAAGCTTGATACCACTCCAGACCCACCAGTGTTCCCCCAGAAAACAGAGAATTACCAGAAACCCATCAAGTTTGTGAGCAACCTGGGTAATGTCTTTGAGGGGAAGTCAGGAGAGAAAAGTGTTGAGAAGCCCACAGAGAAGCCACCGCCTAAGCCAGTGCCAATTCGCTTCCATTGCGAGTATTGTGGGAGGATGGGCACAAGGATGAGTTCTGTTTCCGAAGAAAGAGGGATGAGAGGTTTGCTAGGGAGATGGAAAACAAGGACAGGTACCACCTTGCTCGTGGTGTGCCTGAGCCTCGTAGAGGGCCTCTACCTAGGGGTGATGTGTTTGTGAGGACAGTTCCCACTCGTGGAGGTGGAGGTGTGTTTCCTCAGAGAGACAGGCGTGTTGGGTTTGGGCGTGGTGAGTTGGCTCGACATGCTCCTTCTCGTGACCGTTACGAGTTTGGGAGGTACGATTAGAGCTTTGAGTCTCAGATGGACTACGGGCCACGTTTTCCTCCTCGTGGTGCGCGTACTCCTCTAGTGAGACGTGACAGGTCCTTTGGTGGTGGGCGTGAGAGGACTCCGCCTAGGGGTGTTGGTAGGATGGACTTTGCTAGCCCTTCTTTTGAGCAAATGGCTCAGCACTGGTTTGACTCTTTTGGAACTAACCCCAGTGTTGAGTCGCTTGCTCATTCTCGTTCTCGTTTTTTATTTCAGGCGGGAGGCTCGGAGAACTTTTGGTTGATCGACTCCGGTTGCTCAAGACACATGACCGGAGATCGTGGGTGGTTCTCCAGCCTCACCCCGGTGAGTACGAGGGAGTACATCACTTTCGGGGACAATGGGTGAGGACGAGTGCTTGCGGAAGGTATGGTGAAGGTGAGTAGCAAGGTGACCTTAAGAACAGTGGCTCTGGTCAAGTCACTTGGTTTTAACCTGTTGTCGGTATCTCAATTACTCGACGAAGGTTTTGAGGTTCGTTTTAAGGCTGGTGCTTCTCGTGTGCTTGATTCTCGAGGCGATCTTGTCTGTACGATCGTCCCCGAGGGTCAAATCTTTCGTGCCGATTTTTCCCAGTCTGTTGGTCCTCCTCGATGCTTTGTTGCTGGCGTCTCGGCCGAGCTTTGGAAATGGCATAGGAGGTTGGGACACTTGAGCTTTGAGTTGCTTTCCCGCTTAGTGGTCTTGATCTTGTCCAAGGATTGCCTAAGTTCAAATTCGAGAAGGATTTGGTTTGTGCTTCTTGTCGGCATGGAAAGATGGTTGCCGCTTCTCACGTCCCTCTGACTTCTGTCATGACTGAGCGACCTTGTGAGGTGTTGCACATGGATTTGGTTGGGCCAGCTCATGTTCGCTCTGCTAGTGGGAAGTGGTATGTTATTGTGGTTGTTGATGATTTTTCGAGGTACTCTTGGGTTTTCTTTTTGGAGGATAAGAGTGAGACATTTAGCTTTGTTCGAGACTTGATCTTGAGGTTGAAGAATGAGAGACATGGGGATGCCATTCGAGCTATACACAGTGACAATGGCACGGAATTCAAGAACTCTCATTTTGATGCCTTTTGCAGTGATCTTGGTCTTGATCATCAGTACTCTTCTCCATACGTCGCTTGTCAAAATGGCGTTGTGGAGAGGAAGAACCGGACCCTTTGTGAGATGGCCAGGATGATGCTCGATGAGCATAGGACTTCTAGGCGTTTCTGGGCCGAGGCGGTCAATACCGCTTGCCATGTCTCAAATCGCATCTTCCTTCGTGCTTTTATGAAGAAGACCTCTTATGAGATGATGCATGGCCGACAACCCAAGGTGAGTCATTTTAGAGCTTTTGGCTGCAAGTGTTTTATTCTGAAGAAGGGCAAGCTAGATAAGTTTGAGTCTCGATGTTCGGATGGGATTTTCCTTGGTTATGCGATTCACTCTAGAGCATATCGTGTGCTCAACCTTGACACTAACCGAATCATGGAGACTTGCGAGGTTACCTTCGACGAGACACAGCCATGTAGCTCTTCTGCTTTTGAGTGTGCAGGTGACGAGGAAATTGGTGCCAGGATCTTTGAGGATGAGAAGGATGGAGATGGAGACGAGGATGATGATGATGGTGGTGATCCCGCGACTGATCGTGTACATTCTACTTCCACTACTACGATGACGATCGAGGACGGACCATCCCCTACACCCACTACGACTGAGGCTGTTCGAGTGGAGGCTGCTGCTGAGGGGGAGGTGGTGTCCAGGCGTGAGGCTCCCCGGAGAGTACAAGTTGATCACCCGCCGACGAGCATCATTGGTGACCTTCATGAACGCACTACACGGTCGAGGTCAAGGAATACTTCTCATTTCGCTCATTCTGCTTTTGTCGCGTCGTTTGAGCCCAAAGATATTCGACACGCTTTGTCTGACGAGAATTGGTTGAATTCCATGCATGAGGAGTTAGAAAACTTTGAGAGAAACCAAGTCTGGGTGTTAGTCGATCCACCGCCAAATTGTCGTCCCATAGGAACCAAGTGGGTGTGGAAGAACAAGGAGGGTGAAAATGGGATGGTTGTGAGAAACAAGTCGAGGTTGGTGGCACAAGGGTTCAACCAGAAGGAGGGGATAGACTATGAGGAGACATTTGCTCCTGTGGCCCGTTTGGAGGCAATTAGGATCCTTCTAGCGTTTGCCGTGGCTAAAGGGTTCAAGTTGTACCAAATGGATGTCAAGAGTGCTTTCTTGAATGGGGTGATTGAGGAAGAAGTGTATGTGAGGCAACCCCCGGGGTTTGAGAGTAAAAAATACCCACACCGTGTATACAAACTCCAGAGAGCGCTCTATGGGTTGAAACAGGCACCTAGAGCTTGGTATGGCAGGTTGAGAGGGTTTTTGCTGAGTAAGGGGTTTGTGATAGGCACAGTTGATAAGACCATTTTCCTCCTTAAGCATGGAAATGACCTTTTGATTGTTCAGATATACGTGGATGACATAATCTTTGGTGGCTCTTCTCATGATCTTGTTGCCAAGTTTGCAGATGATATGAGCAGGGAATTTGAGATGTCCATGATGGGCGAGCTGCAGTTTTTCTTGGGCCTCCAGATCAAGAAGTGCAAGGACGGGACGTTTGTACATCAGGCGAAGTACACCAAGGACATGGTGAAGAAGTTTGGCATGAACGACTCCAAGTCGCTGACCACACCGATGAGTACGACTACGGCTTTGGACGCGGACGAGGACGGCGAACCCGTGGACCAGAAGGAGTACCGGAGCATGATCGGCTCCCTCCTCTACTTGACGGCGACGAGGCCGGACATACAGTTCAGCGTGTGTCTGTGCGCTTGTTTTCAGGCTTCACCAAGGACTTCACATCGGCAGGCCGTCAAGCGGATTTTCAGGTACTTGAACTACACTCCTGAGTTTGGTCTGTGGTACTCTACCTCCTCGACACTCAGACTTCATGGCTTTTCTGATACGGATTTCACTGGGTGTCGTTTGGATCGCAAGTCCACTTCTGGGTGTTGTCAGTTCCTTGGTTCTTCTTTGGTCTCTTGGTCATCTCGCAAGCAATCGAGTGTAGCCCAGTCCACCACCGAGGCTGAGTATGTAGCTGCTGCTAGTTGTTGTTCCCATCTGCTTTGGATGACCTACACCATGAGTGACTTTGGTGAGGAGTGCTCCCAGGTTCCACTTTTCTGTGACAGCACCAGTGCCATAAGCGTAGCCAAAAATCCTGTCCTCCACTCCAAAACGAAACACATAGAAGTGAGGTACCACTTCCTGAGGGACAATGTTGAGAAGGGAAACATATCTTTGTCCTATGTCCCTACCCAAGACCAACTGGCTGACATTTTCACCAAACCGCTCGATCAAGTCACTTTCACTCGCTTGCGGGGTGAGCTTGGGGTTTGCTTTCCTTTTTAGCTGCGTCTTGGAGCTTCTCATGTATATATGTGTCATATGTTCATTTTGTTGCATTTACTTCATGCATTTTAATTTCTGTACAAAACCTGGTAGGATAGCCATCTTTGGATCACATGAGCTAGGATTGAGCTTCTCTTATATACATTGATCACTGATGTGCTATGGATGAGATATGTGCATGTCTGGTAATTTGTGGATGTAAATGCTATGCTCTTGATGGTTTTGCTATATATGTATGATGAGATAGCATTTTGATTGTGAAAATGATAAAACTGCCTCTCTCATGAGTAGATACTTGTCTATGTTCAAATTGTGCTTAAACGCTTATATCATGCTCAGTTTGTGCTTGAGGATCATATTCTCTTTGCTTGGGGTCAAAGACCCTTTGTCATTGTAAATGTTTAGCCCTTTTTGCTTGCTTGGGGAGGAGCATAAGCTTCTTTTTGCCGCAAAGGCACTTCATGTACCATGTTTAAACTTGAAAATGAAATTGGTGTATGAATTGCCTTATGCTTGAAAAATGAGCTCCTAATCATGTTTTTATGTTTTGATATTCATATCTTGGGTGCTAAACTGTAGCATGCTTGTCTACCATGAGAAGTCTCATTTTAAGAAGTAGACACATGACTCGGTGGCTTTAACATGACTTGAGTAGCTTGTGGGCGTTTATAATGATCTTGTGATGAGAATTTGTGATCTTGCATAAACTTTGAATGATCTAGTGCCCTTATGTTCAAATTGGTATGGATAGGATCTTGCTCATGAGATGACTATTTCTTTGTGAAAATTGCTTAAATTTGCTTTTGACCATGTCACATGCTTATATGTCTCTACCTTCTTGATGGCAATGTGCTTATTACACCATATCTACTTTACTTGTTCTATGTCTCATTTGTAGCATTTTGTTGTGCTCTTTGTATATTTGAGAAGCTTGGTGGGTTGTATATGTGCTTTGACATGCATTTTTCATGAAAACAAGGGGAAGAGCATCATATACCTTGATTCATGCATTGTCAACAAGGGGGAGAGTTTTGTATGATATGGGGAGAGTTTTGTATGATATGGGAAGAATTTTCATGCAATTTGGAGATTTTGTGAAAAATTGGTATGCATTTGCGCATGTGAGGAGAAAAATTGAGAAGGAGATGCTGCATTTACTCAGGGGGAGTTTGCATGTGTGCAGGGGGAGCTCCTTTGATTTTCTTGAGTTTTTATGCTTTGTGATGTGCTCCTTGAGAGTTTTGTTTTGTCTCGGCTGTGTCGAGCCATTGCCCTTGTCTAAGGGGGCCGAGACTTGGATTGGCGAGTGATCGAGTTTTCGCTTGTTCTTTGGCTTTGGATCACTTGCTTAGGAGGTTTGTGTTCGTGGTTGTTTTCTTTTCTTTTTCTCTATCATGGTTACTATGGGTGTTGTCAATGCACTCATCAAGGGGGAGATTGAGGACCAGGTGTGTCCGAGGACCAGTGGAGGGTCGCTCCTTAGTGATGAGTGATTGACAACGTTGTGTGGACTGATGCTTGTCTAAGTGTGCAGGTACATGTTGCGGCTTGACTCGTGTCAGTGCAGGTGAAGAACAAGCGCGAAAGGCCTGAGCCGTGGCGGCCTCCGGGTGATGGAGTGGCAAGTAGGCTTGGTTCGATGGACCCGATGGCCGATGGGGTCTGTGGTGCAGGACTGGCGGGCTGAAGTCGAGAACATGGGCCAGTGCAAGGCAGCGGTTGAAGCCCGAAGCTTGCACGCGGGGTTTGTTGGTTTGCCCACAAAACCATTAGGTGGACGGTTTCTTGGTTTGGGCCTCAAAACCAAGCCCGGAGGCCCGAGGCGACGGAGACGGTGATCCGAGAGCTTCGGGAAGCTTCGAGGCGGGGGGCACGTGGCGTGATCGCGGGGCTTGCGTCGATACTAAGCAAGGCCGCGGTGGAAGCGTGTCCGCTCGATGAAGACTTGACCAAAATGCCCCTGAGGGGTTGTATCTTCATTTATGCAGTAGGGGTAGTGTGCTCATTTACCTCCCTTCGATACACTTCGTATAAATAGCAGAGAGGTGGATGACATCTCCTCTCTTGCTTCCTAGGGCTTTCTCCCCCGGTAGATTTTTCTGGACTGCTTCGTTTTCCTCTGGATTCCTTAGGCTAGACTCTTGTACAGACTCTGACCTCTAGATGTATGGAAGCATCCTGCGTCCCGGTGATCTCCTAGTCCTCTGTGATTTTCGTGTCATTTTTTGGACTATTTTTGGGAGCTTTCGTTCTTCGCTCGATTCGTGATTTTGGGGGCGTTTTCCGTCGGATTTCTTTGAGGGGATCATGGGTGGATGCCTTGCGCATCTTTTTGTGTGATCTTGACCCCTCAAACGCCGTGGAGACCCTTCGATTCGTGCGTTTTTTGTTGGAGCCCGAGTTCATGGTGGTTGCTTGTGTGATCCACGATTCCCGGTGATTTAGGGAGTTAGGAGTCAAGATTTTTGGGGCATAGCATCCTTGTGTGACACATATCATCTCCCCAAAATCTTGTCTCAAGAGCTTCTACCGTTTGGGAGATCCGGTGATGAGTTCTTGGAGTTGACTTTCGGGGTCGGGCGTTTTTCTGCATTGTCCGAAGCTGGCGGACGGTCCGCGAGGTCCACGCGGACGGTCCGCGAGGCCCTGACAGCTCGGCTGCTCTTCGTGTTCTTCGCGTGTTCTTGAGCGTGTTTCGTTCGATCCGTTGAGTTGCTTTGCTTCGGTGGCGACTTGTTTGGCGGACAGTCCGCTTGGTTGTCACGGACGGTTCGTGCTGGCCGGACGGTCCGCAGTGAACCGCCGGACAGTCCGAATTTAGGGGGTGCGTCTCTGGTGGTTCGAGGTGCTTTTTCAGACAGTCCGCTGAGCCTGTCCGGACGGTCCGCGCCCTCCTCGCGGACAGTCCGCCTGGTCTCCACGGACGGTCCGCCTGGGACTTCGCAGTAGTGGCTAAGTCCTTTTGTTCTTGCTTTGGTGCTTCCGCTCTTTGCTCCTAGGCTTCTTGGTTGATCTTCTTGGCTTGTGTGTGTCTTGTTTGGAGCTTTGCTTGTGCGCACGGATTCGTGCAGTGGCAATCAGGGTATAGGCCGAATTCGACCAAAGGGAAGAATTTTTATCGGCTCTCATTCACTCCCTCCCCTCTCTGGTCGCCCGTTTCGGTCCTTCAGCCATCCAATTTGCTTTGCGTGTGGAACTCCTGGTACTCAATGCACTATCTCTAAGTGAGGAGTTCATTAAGGTTCCTGGCCCTTCTACACAACCACATGATAATTACAAGTGGAAGTGATTAAGCAATGCACTTGGAGCATTTGATGGGTGTCATGTTGATGTGTCTATAAGCTTGGTTGACCAAGGAAGGTATAAAAACAAAAAGAAACAAATCACAACTAACTCAAGAGTAGGTATTAGCTTGTTTTTAGGTTTGGTTGATTGGAATATGAAATTTTTGTATGTATAACTGAAACGAACCGGATTTCCAAGAAAGGAAATCCGATCCTTGCACCTCAGTGATAGTCCCAGGAGGCTATCACGTGCAAATCTCTGTCTCAGATAGTAATCAAATCCATACAACACAAGAGTAATATATGAAGGTCCACATAATAATATTATAATAATTAATCATCTGAGTACAGCATTACGGCACATGTCAGGTACAAGTCCAACAGGACTGAATCAAACAGAGTAAATATCTACGCAGCGGCTCTCATGTAGCGAAGTAGACTCCATCCCCATAGGCAGCTCGAGTATAGAACGGCCTCAGTCATCCCATCCATCGTGCCCAAAGTCGTAGTCCGGCTCCTGGTCTGAAAACCCGTCATCTAGCAGAAGAATACTAGCTAGAGAAAGCAGCACAGAAGAATACTAGCCAGAGTAACAGATCCAAGGGTTGTCCATACCAGTAGACACATACTATAGCTATAGGTTTAACACTCTGCAGAGGTTGTACAACTAGACCCGCCGAGTAGGGCAGAATTGGATACCTCCGATCCACATCCTTACCTAACGGCCGGAGACCTACCAGTGGGTGGCACTCTCCTGCCTCTCCGAACCTGACTCGTCCTGAACTGGGGCGCGAAACTTGCCAGCAGGGCTCGAAGCTGTGAGACCATCCCCGGAGGAGCCGGTGTGACGTCTACTCAGGGGGGTATAAGCCGTCCCCCTCACACGATCACACCGATCCGCCTACAGGCTGGATGCCATCCACATACTAGTTCTCGGACCGAACCCCGCCCATAACAAGGCGAACGGTTTGCACGAAAATAGCCCAAAGATACACGGTTAAACTGTCGATCGGTCCTTAATTGCAAGAGCGAGCACTCGCCAACTCCATCCGAACGACACGCCGCTAGGGCGAGAGGCCAGGTCGCATCTCCTCTAGACAGGCGTTCATAAGTAACCAAAGCGGCTCGCTCCCTCGGTAACACGTCAAGGATACACACTCACCCAAAACACACGCTAGAATACCGAGATATCCCAATCCCAGTCCAAACCAGAGATCCATCCATAACTAAGGGTAAAATATATAGATAGATATAGCCGGGAACTAGCTAGGGGTCTGTAGCTAGTTCCAAAAGTAGGTAGTTCAAGGTACAGGATAAGCAAACCAAGGTACGGCCAAAAAAATTGTCTATGCAATTCAAAGGTATTCATAAATAGTAATTAAGCAATAGCAACTAAAAGCATGCATGGGTTCTATATGATTGGGAGTGACATGACACCTGGCTGACGTCCGTAGTCCTGGTCTGGGTTGAAGTCGGGGTCGAACTCCTCTGGCTCGTAGCTCGGGTCTGCTCAGCACGAGATACGAGATACTAAATTACCGGCAAACAACTAAGCATAAATCCAAAGGAACCCAATTTTAAGAGATCCAAAAAGATCCAAACTATCTACAAACAGCATCGTCTCATTTTTAGAAAAATAATGAAACTGGTTTCATATTTTTCGGAGTTATAAATAATTAGTTATGAATTTTCAAAGGTTAAAGGATTTATAAATTAGTTTTCAAATTCATTTATAAACCAGAAAAGGATTTTAATTTTGAAAATAGGTGATGACGTCAGCATGACATCATTATGACGTCAGCGCACCAGTTAGTGGGCTTTTATTGGTCCGAAACAGTTATTGGGCCGAAATCGGCCCAGTGGACCCAACCCATTAGGCCAAATGAGCTAAGTCCATTCCTCACCCCTGAACTTAAATCAGAGAGCGAAAAGGTAAAAGAAAAAGGCTGGGACGTGGGCCTTAATGGGCTAAGGCCCATGTGACAGCCTGCCGAACATTCAGAGATGCCAAGGTCTGTTCCAGGCCCTTAGACTTAACAGGGGTTGCGCCAACACTCCCAGAACTCGGCTGGGGTTCGTTGGTGCTCCCTAGCGTGTTCGGCCATCTCGGCGTGCGCCGGCGCAGAGCGCCGCGGCGACGGCAGATGACGCACGGCGGCGTAGGTGGCTCCGGTAGGCAAGCAAGTGCAGCGCGACGACCACTAGGATTAGGTGGTTGGGTTAGCACGGCCACGGCCCTGGGGTAGGGCATGTGCGGCCGGTGAGCGGTGCGACACGGAGGTTAGCTCGGTGTGGTACGGCGTGCGGCGACGACAGCGCGGCGCAGCGGGCGATGCATACGCGCTTAGCAGAAACACGTAGTGCAGCAACCAACCACCTGGGCGTGCTCGACATGTGCGCGTGCGCGCGCGCGCAGGCCTAGCGTGGATGCGACATGACTGACCGGCGCGCGAGAGCCTGGAGATCCAGGGCCGCGGCGTGGCGCAGCGGCGACAGTGACACAAGCGTTGGCGCACGGCTCGAAGGTCGGTTCACAGGCAGGGATACATGCGGCGGCGAGCAACCAGAGACGGTGAGACACGGCACAAACTAGGTGACGAGGACCGGCGCGGCGCTGGGGTGCGCCACGGCGGCGAACGTGCGGACAGAGCACAGCTCAACGGCCGACGAGGTGTAACACCCTAAAATTTCATCACTAAAATTTCCTTAAGCAACATAGTGTTTTACATTTAGACTTAAGGATTTAATTAAATTTGCTAATTAATTTGAGCTCTAAGGTATTTAAATATAATTCAAATAATTTAGAGTCAACAAGTGCATGTGCATCATCTTTTGGCCTTGCATGGTGTTTTTGTGTGATGGTGTGAAGTTTTAAAAGTTTTTAATATAATTTGAGAACTTGAAAAAGTTTGAAAGGTGTTTAAGTTTGAAAAGATTTGAAATAAAAGGAGTTGAAAAAGAAAAAAACCTAAACCCTTCCCCCTCTCCCTTTCGGCCCACCCCGTCGGCCCTCTCTCCCTTCCGGCCCAGCGCCACAGCCCGCGGCCCGCTTCTCCCTTCTCCCCTCATTCTCTCACCGCCACGCCAGGCCCGCGTGTTAGCATCATCTTCTCCCCCCGTTCCCCTCCTCTGTTTCGCCCCGCCGCAGATGCCGCCGGCCGTTACCGGCATCCTCCCCGCTCCCCCTCCTCTTCAAGGTCGTCAATCAATGTGGTGGTGCGCCGGGAGCATTTCCCCTCCATCATCTCCTTCAATTTCCCCTAATCAAGTCGCCGGCCCCTTGATTGCCATGAAGCCGCCACCATGGCCATTAACGGCCATTGCTCTTCACGCCGGCCGTCGCACCCGCTCCTCCCTTGGCCCTATTTAGGCCGCTGCTGGAGCCCGTGCGCCACCCCCTTCGCACTCATTCAAGCTCCCGCACCCTCCTCGCTCCCACACGCGCCGCCGCCGAAGCTTCCTCTACCCGCCGTGCCATTGCCGCCGCTGGAACAGCACACCGATGGTGGAGAGCCTCTGCCCCCCTTCTCTCTTTTCCTTCGCTTGCATAGCTCACAAAGCTCTCTCTCTCTGTCCAGGATCCCGCTGTCGACGCCGGACCGAGCCGCGCCCCCTGCTTTCGTCGGAGCGCCGCCCGAGCTCATCGCCGTCGACCAACTTCCTCACTGTCGTCCCTCGCTCTTCATCATCTTCACCCGTAGCTTCGCACCGAGGTGAGGAAGGCCCTCCCCTCTTTAAACCGTGCATCCGTGCTTCTTGCCGCCGCTCCGTGCTCGCTGGAGAGGCCGCGCCGCCCCCTTCCGGTGCCGGCCGCCGTGGCCGCCCGAGCCCCCCTCCAGATGCTTTGGCCGGGAGCGCGAGCTCCCCAGCTTCGCGTTGCACCCGCCCGTGCTCGAAATGGTGGCCGGGAACCTCCTCTCGAGCCTACGCCGGCGACCTCTCCGCCATGCGCCGCCGGTCTCCGCCGCCCAGTCGCTTGCGGGCCACCTCAGCCGTCCGCCTGAAGATCTGCGGCGCAGATCGCGTCCCCACCCTGGTCAAACCATCCGCGTAACGGTCAACCCCGGCCGGCCGCTGTTGTTTTGCGAAAAAGCCCCTGGACTCTTTAATATCACAAATATACCCATCCACCATCAAAGATCCTTACATCCAGGTCCTAGTTTTCTCAGTTTAGCCCCTGGCTTCTTAGGTTTTTATGTCCCGCGGTCCACCCTTCAACTTTTTCATGTTAGCCCTTCTATTTTTATACATAATTATGTTTTGGGTCCCTGGTTTCTTTCAAATAAGCCCCTGCATCTTATTTTAATCATATCTTTCACGTTTTAACTCCGTTTTTCGCGTATAATATATCAAAATGATCGTATCAGTGCGTAGAAACTTTTTATCAGTGTGTTACTAGCATATAGCAATATTAGGTGTACTGTTTTATTTATTTATTGTATGCTTATGTTTATGCGTAGATCTCGTGTCTGTTTCAACTGAGCAACCTCTTGGAGAAGATCAAGAAGAACCTTTCTTTGAAGAAGATTCCCAGTTTGTAGAGGAAGGCATGTGGACTTCCCCCTCTGTATTTTCCTCTTTGTCCTAAATAACTACATATTAAATAATATTTACTTTTATTTGTTGGAAAATCACCTTTTTAAGGACATGACTAGAATTTTACCCCTACCACCTTGAACAACCCTTTTAATAAATGTTTTGGGTAGGAATGCTTAGTTGCCTAACTTGGGATGGTTGAAATAAGTTTTTTTTAAAATTTTGATCATGGTAACTTTGGTATATATGATGAACTTTGGTAAATTTACAAGATCATATAAATTAATTGGAACATGGAGAACCACCTAAGAAAACAGTGCAACCACAGTGGCATATGGCTCTGCCCTTAGCCAATTAATTAGACATGTGAATTATCTGACAACCTTTCCCGAAAGGGGCACAGGGGGCCGGAGTTGAAGGGGTATAGCCCGGTTCTTTTGGGGTAGCAGCCTTTGCTAAGGTGCTGACCACTAGGGAGGGTTATGGTCCGCTCCGCTGCTGTAACTGTCGTAGGTTGTTGGTCTTTTACATTGCCTTTGTAAAGGCTTCGTAGTGGACCCCTAGCCACTCACCTCGGAAGTGTTTAAGGGTCTAGCTAACCCGGGCAACATGGGGAACATGAGCTGTGGGTAAAGTGTACGACCTCTGTAGAGTCAAAACAGATCGATCAGCCGTGCTCACTGTTAAGAGCAGCTTGGACCCTCACATGATAATTAAACATGAAGATGGAATTAAATCGTGGTTTCATATGGTTTTGGGATAATGTTTCAAATGCTTAATTTTGGGTTGGTATAAACTTACACTTAGTAAATACACTTGCTAATAAAACTTGACCAACATTAAAATGCTAACCGTTGTAACCCTTAGCCTATCCTTGACCAATGTTGCCCTAAACGGTAAACGGTAATCGTTCGTTCGACCCTCGTTTAGTGTGTAGACCATGTAAACCTTGTGTACACGTCGTGTACACGGGTTACACAGTTTTGTATGGATGAAGGGAAAATGACATTCTACAACCTATAGTTGATAGTTCCCCATTCTCAAATAGCCTCAACACATCACTGGATATTGAATTCATGAGTTCAGACCACTCACTAATTCACTAGTATCTAGTGCTCTACTGACTACAAGTCGCATAGACACAAAATACATGAGCAATCAGTGAAATACAATAAATAGACATAGTTCACAAGTCACATGACAAAAGCAAATAGTGAAAAGTTCATAAGATAGATAAAAGCATTGATATGCAACCAGCAGCCAACCAATAGTCACTAATCATCCTTTCACCCATCACCAAAACGGCTCATTACACGACCTACACGCCGAGTAAAACTGTGTTTTCCCGTTTTTTGTAAGACGTTTAAGCTGTGTTTGACCGAGTTTGACCGTGTACACGGGCTAACCGTGTAATGAACCGTTTAGACCCTAAACTGCACGGTAGTTTACCAAGTAGCGTTTACACGGTGTGTACACAGGCTACACGGCCGTTTGCTGAGCTCCAACCATAGGTGTGCTCACCCTTGCTTACCGCTGTTCAGAGGAGAATAATGGTGAAGAGTATTTCAACGACTTCGAGGAGCTTTGAGGCATGCGATCCCCCAGTCATGTGCCTGTGGAAGCTGAAGACGAAGTTGTTCGTCTAGTTATCGTTTATTCGTTCTATTGGACCTTCGAGTCCATCGTCTGAGTGTAATAAAGAGATAATGTAATGGTTTAACTCTTGAACGTTTTGATTTCTGTTTATGATATTACACTCTTTTGTCTACCATATGTGTGTAACTTGATCCTGGCGCACATATGAGATGCATTTGGTTTCTCTTCGGAAATCAGGTGTGACACGAGGCATCACAGGAAGATCAAGGCAGAGGAAAGGAGCAAGGCCGGCGATTGGCTCACATTGGGGCGTAGGTGTAGTCGTTGCAGTGACGACGAGCGTTGGGGAAGCGGCGGTGTGGTTCACGACGGTGCGGCTTCGTCTCTGCTCCAGCAGCGGCTCGACGCGGACGGCCTCCTTCTTCCCACGGTCGGCGCCGGTCTTCGATGGCTTCGGCTCTGGTGAGGTGGCGCGGCGGCGAGGCACGCTTCTTCTTCCTTTCTCCCCCTTCTCCTCCTCTTCTCCCTTCTCTCCTTGCACGGCGGCGGAACAGGGGAATGGGGAAAAGATCCCCAACTAGCGATGGAGCCAATTGGGACTTGGCTGTGGGGGCTTTAGGTACGCGGGGGGTCAAGGGGACCAGGGAGCAGCGTGGGGCATAGCTGTTCCCCCTTGCCTTGGCGGCAAAGGTGCAGCGCAGCACGACTCTGGCTTGGCTTGGCGCGGGGGTAAGAGCGGTGGCAAAGAAGTGGATAGGAGGGGCGAAAAGTGTGGGCCCGCCTAGGCGTGCGTGCCAGCTTCTCGGCGTGCGCGCCAGCTTGGCGGGGCTACGCGGCCTGACGTGTGTGCGCGCGGAGTGGCGCAGCACAGCGGTGCGGCGGAACCCGGTCAAAGTAGGGTGAGGGAGGAAGATGACCAAGAACCCGGGTCCACGTGTCATAGACTGAAGGAAAGGGGTGCCGCGGGGTGAGATGCTGGGCTGTGCTCGTGGGCCGGCCTGCTGGGCTCGCTAGCTGGCGGAGCGAAGGTGGAGGTGCTTATGTGAGTGTGGGCTGTGAGTTAGAGGGGGAAAGATGAACTTCGCAGAAGGTTAGCTGGCCCAAGCTATCTAAAGGGTTTTGGAAAATAGTTTGAATTTAGGTTTAAACTTTATATTTGAATTTAAATTTATTCAAATTCAAAACACACTCAAATAAAACCAAATAAAATCCAAATCACTTATTTATACCATAATTTGAATCTGTATTTTTATATTTAGGGTTTATTTATAAAGAATTTAGGTGAGAGGCTCGCACATGGTTTAAATATGGTGTTACACATCCAACAAATAAAAAGTTTTAAATTTTTCAGAATATCATACTTTCAAATTTACAGGATGTTACATTCTCCCACACCACCGGGAATCTCGTCCTCGAGATTTATGCTCCATCCTCTCCCTCGAACAAGTGCGGGAACTCTCTCCTGAGGCCGGCTTCCTTCTCCCAGGTTGCTTCTCTCTCTGTATGGTGGCTCCATAGCACTTTGCGGTAAGGGATGGTGGTCCTCCTGGTTTCTTTTGTTGCCCTGTCCAAAATCTTCTCCGGGTACTCTGTATACTCCAAGGTGTTCTGCAGGTCAAGTATCTCAACCGGGACTTGCTTTGCTTCCACTTCCTTTTCACTTTTCTTGAACTGTGACACTTGGAGCACAGGGTGTACAACTGACATCTCCTCTGGTAGTGCTAGTCTGTAAGCGAGCTTCCCAACTCTCTGAGTGGTCTTGTAAGGTCCCACATACCTCGGGGCAATCTTCCCTTTCACTGCAAACCTCTTGGTTCCTCTCAAGGGTGACACTTTCAGGTAGACGAAGTCTCCTCTGTTGAACGGCAAGTCTCTTCGGTGACGATCTGCGTAGCTTTTCTGCCAGCTCTGGGCAATCTTTAAGTTCTCCCGGACTTTCTCCACTTTCTCCTCAGCCTCCTTGATAATATTCGGTCCAAAGATCATCCTCTCTCCAACCTCTGACCACATCAGGGGTGTCCTACACTTCCTCCCGTAAAGGGCCTCAAAAGGTGACATTTGGAGACTTGCTTGGTAGTTGTTGTTGTACGAGAACTCTGCGTAGGAAAAACTGCTTTCCCAGTCAGTGCCGTAGGTGAGGACACAAGCTCTGAGCATATCCTCCAAGGTCTGGTTGACTCTCTCGGTCTGTCCATCGGTCTGAGGGTGGTACGCTGTGCTGTAGCTGAGTGTGGTTCCCATCCTTGCGTGAAAGCTCTTCCAGAACCTGGCCACGAACTGGGGCCCTCTGTCTGACACTATGCTCCTCGGGGCTCCATGTAGTCTGAGCATGTGATCCACGTACAAGTTTACCAACTGATTTGTTGCGTCTGTAGCTTTAACTAGCACAAAGTGTGACACCTTGGTCAAGTGGTCCACTATGACCCACACCGAGTCGTGTCCTTTAGGTGAACGGGGCAATCCCACTATAAAGTCCATGGAGATATCATCCCACTTCCACTGAGGAATGTCAAATGGCTTCAACAACCCTGCAGGCTTCTGGTGCTCAATCTTCACTCTGCTGCACATGTCACAACAAGCCACATGGTAAGCTATGTCCTTCTTCATATCCTTCCACCAGAATCTCTGCCTCAAATCTCGGTACATCTTTGCGCTTCCTGGGTGAATAGAGTACCTTGAATCATGGGCTTCCTTCAGAATTTGCTCTCGAAGTTCCTTGTCCTGTGGGACACAGATCCTGTCCTTCAACCACACTGTTCCTTGTTCATCTATTCGGTAACCCTCTGCTTTTCCTTCCAACATTTGCTCTCGTATAGCTCCAACCTCCTTGCAAGCTTTCTGAGCCTCCCGAATCCTCTCCTCTAGGTCGTAGGTCACTTGCAGTTCATTGAGTTGTCCCTGCTCCACAATCTCAAGCTGAAACTGCTCTAGCTCTTCGTGAAGTGCTGGCTGCTCCTGCCTCACCATCAAGTTATTGTAATAGGACTTTCTGCTCAGTGCATCTGCCACAACATTCGCTTTGCCTGGGTGGTAGTGAATCTCCAGCTCGTAATCCTTGATCAGCTCTAACCATCTCCTCTGCCTCATGTTTAGCTCTGGCTGGGTGAAGAAGTACTTCAGGCTCTTGGGATCAGTATACAGTTCACACTTGTTGCTGATCAAGTAGTGCCTCCAAATCTTGAGTGCGTGAACAACTGTCGCTAGTTCTAAGTCGTGAGTAGGGTAGTTCTCTTCGTGCTTCTTGAGCTGCCTCGACGCATACACGACAACTTTTCCCTCTTGCATCAACACACATCCCAATCCTTGCTTCGAGGCGTCACAGCACACCATGAAATCCTTCTTGATATCTAGCAGGGTAAGAATCAGAGCTGTCGTGAGTCTCTTCTTCAGTTCCTGGAAACTCTTCTCACAAGCCTCTGACCACTCAAACTTCTTGTCGTTCTTCAACAGCTCTGTCATTGGCTTCGCTATCTTGGAGAAGTTTTCTATGAACCTCCTGTAGTAACCTGCCAACCCGAGAAAGCTCCTGATATATGTCACTGTGAGTGGCTGCTCCCACTTGGTAAACTTTCGAAGGGTCGACTGCAACTCCCTCAGCTGACAACACGTGACCCAAAAAAGCAACTTCCTCCATCCAGAACTCACACTTACTGAACTTAGCGTACAACTTCTGCTGTCTCAGCCTCTCCATCACAATCCGAAAGTGCTCTTCATGTTCTTCCGCTGTCTCGGAGAAAATCAGTATGTCATCGATGAACACAACCACGAACTTGTCTAGCTCTTCTATGAAGACCTTGTTCATCATATTCATGAAGTAGGCCGGGGCGTTGGTTAGCCCAAAAGAAACCACTACGAACTCGTACAGGCCGTACCGAGTTGTGAAAGCTGTTTTCGGAACATCCTGTTCTCGAATCTTCATCTGGTAGTACCCTGACCTCAAGTCAATCTTCAAAAAGAACTTGGCCTTCCGCAGCCTGTCTAGCAAGTCGTCAATCCTGGGCAAAGGGTACCGGTTCTTGATCGTCATCGAGTTGAGAGTCCGGTAGTCCACACACATTCTCTTGGTGCCATCCTTCTTATCCACAAACAGAACTGGTGAACCCCAAGGTGAGGCACTCGGCCTTACGAGTCCTTGCTCTAGTAACTTCTTGAGTTGCTTCTTCAGTTCATCGAGTTCATCCGTGGACATCCTGTACGGGCTCTTGGCCACTGGTCTGGCTCCTAGCATCAGCTCGATCACAAACTCAATGTCCCGATCTGGCGGTAGCTCGGTCAACTCCTCTGGGAACACATCGGGGTACTCCCTCACCACCGGAATTTCCTCCATACTCATTCCTTTCATATTGCACAACATCGGCGTCGACCTCTGGCTCTGCGGCTTGATCAACACTCTAGCTCCACGGGGGTGCTCCAACTGTACGTACACTGGGTTGTAGTTCACCAACCCTTTGTGTTGTGCTAGCCAGTCCATCCCAAGTATCACGTCAGTTCCGGTCGACTCCAAGACTGTCAGGTCTGCCAGAAACATCTTCTTCTCGAACACCATGTTCACTCCTCTACACTCCAGCGTACTCCTCTTCTCTCCTAGCGGGGAACTAGTCACTATAGGTCGTGGTCTGGGCTTAGTTGGTAATGACCTTTCCTTTACAAACTTGGTAGAAATGTACGAAAACTGAGCTTGGGTGTCAAACAGAACAGTAGCCATAACTGAATCAACTAAAAACTCACCGAGAGCCACGTCTGGTGCTGCAGCTGCCTCCTCTGCTGTCAGGTGGTTCAGTCTGCCTCGAGTGGGTGGTGGTGCACTCTTCTGCTGGTTCTGCGTGGGCTGTCCCCTGGAGCTGGTCCCTTCGCTGGTGTCTGGTACTGAGTGTTGCTGTTCTGACCTCCCTGCTGAAGCTTCCGGGGGTACACGTTGGACTTGTGGCTTAGCCGACGGTAGTGGTAGCAAGTGATCTGTGAGCTGTACAAGGCCGACGGCTGCTGCGGCCTGCACTTCCACTGTCCTGAACCCCCACTACCTCCGGCATGACCTCTGCCCTGCTGAGAGTACTAAGTCTGCTGCTACTGTGAGTAAGGGCGCTGCCTTTGTGGTGGGTACTGCGGTGGAGCTGACCTCTATCTCTGGTGTGAACCCGGGTTCCCTGCACGGTCTGCACGCTGTCTCTTCTCACCTCGAACCTCCACGTAGTCCAGTCTCGACTTCTCTACAACCAAAGCCTTGCCCACCAGGGCGTGAAGGGTAGCACAGTCGTGAGGAGCTAGGTGGTGCGCCATCCCCCTGTAAAGTCCCTTCTGGTACCAGTACATCTTCTTCTTCTGTGTTGGAGTCATCTGGTGCGTACCGCATCAGCTCCTGAAAGCGGTTGGTGTACTACTGCATTGACATCTGGCCCATCTTTAGGCTCCTGAACTCGCCTGCCTTCCTATCCATCACTGACTCTGGGATGTGGTACTCCCTGAAAGCCTCCACAAACTCCGCCCACCTGATGTGGGTCGGGTCCTCGTGCGAGTCACAGTAGCTGTCCCACCAAGCTCCTGCAGTACCGATCAGCTGGTGCGCTGCCACTGACACACACTCCTCAGAAAGGTCTATGAGCTCCAGCTTCTTCTCAATCTCCCTCAACTAGTTGTCTGCCACAAGCGGGTCTGCTGAGTTGTCGAAAGTCGGTGGGCGCATCTTGGAGAAACCCTCCACTCTCTTCTGCAAGCTCTCTGGCTGGTCCCTGAAGTTCCTCCTGTTGTTGTTGTTCTGAGCCACTGCGTTGGCGATCATCTGCATCAACTGGGTCTGAAGTGCCATCACAGCTGCTAGGTTGGGCGGTGGGGCCGGCTGCTCCTGTTCCTGCTCTGGCTCAGGCTCAGCCTCCTCCTCGGGCTCCTCCTCCTCTGGGGCCTCTGGGTCAGGGTTCACTGGCACTCGGCCTCCTCAGCCTCCTCGACCTCCTCGCCCGCCGCGGTGTCCACCACGACGTCCGCCATGTGGGGCACAGCCTCCACGGCGGCCACGACCTCGTCCTCCTGCGGGGAGAGGGACGTCCTCCTGCTCGGCGTCCTCCCGGGCTACCTCCTCAAAATGGTGTAGGAGCTGTCCTGACCGCCTCACCCCTGACATCTGTTCCAAGAATTGAGATCGTGAGAAACGAGTTGTCAGAATTTAACTTTAAGGTACTTAATCATATAAGGAGTATCTAGCTAACAACAAACAATTTCACATAAGCATATAAGAAGCATGAACACCGGCAAAAGATCGATAACTCCAATCACTCATGCAAGATCACCATACAAAAGGTGTGTATCTCAAGGCCTACTCTACAACCTTCGAGATTACACAGAAGCATGAGAACTACTACGCGATACATATAGGGTGGTCATCTAAACATGATCAACATGAAGAACTCTACTGTAGCTGATTACAGGATCATCCCCTCAAGGTGCCTTCCTTTGAACGGTAGCTGGTGAGTACGGTGGTGACACTGTCTTCGAACTGGGTGGAACTGAGTAGAACGGGGGGGTCGTTCACTCCTGGGTAGTCCGGGATCTCAATCTCTGGTAAGTTGAAGTAGTTTGCCAAGCTTCCCATGGCTCTGTTCATCTCTGGCGTGTCGGTACTGCCTCTCGGGTACGGTGGCTGTACTGGTAGCTGGGTCGGTGGTAGCTCAAACGTCTCAGTCTACAGCTTCGGCCTCTTCTGCGGTGGTACTAGCTCTGCAACCTTCCTGAACTATGTCACCCGTCTCTGGTCCGAGTCTCTCCACGCGGAGCTGGTCTTGCTAGCTGTGTCCTGTGCCTCGTACAATCTGCCTCCCAAGTGCCACAAGTGGTTGTAGTTCTGAGTCAGCCTCTCCTCGAGTCCCCACAACCTCGTCTGGTAGTCTGTGCAAGCGGCTCCTAGTGACTCAACCAAGTACTCCTTTTCCCGAAGCTTCAACCTGTCCTCTCTGGCTGCTGCTGCTGACTCTCTCAGTGTAGCCTGTGTAGCTTCCAGTCTTGCTTTCAAGGTGGCGATCTCAATGGCATCCCTTTCAGTACTTGCTCTGGCAGCTGCGAGTCCCCACTCGGTGATCACACTGTTCCTTCTGTGAGCTTCGTTGAGAAAGAAATCCAGGTGACTGTTCTCTAACTCCAACTGCGCGTTCCGTCCCAAGGTGTCATCCCACTTACGCCTCAGAAACACTATCTCTGAATCAACCCAGTAGAGTGCCTGGTATTGAGCTTGAATGAACCTGCTGGCCATCTACTCCTTCTCATCCTTGCTCTTTGTGTTCTCCTCGGTGTACTCTGTCTGGTCCTTGGTCCACCTACTGGGGTCGTAGACCGCGGTAGGTAGGACTCTGAAAGGTGTATCCTTCAGTCTCTGCTCCAGCTGCTGGCATACCTTCTTCAGTGCGAGTCTGGCACAACACTGGTGAGCTTCCAAGGTTGAGTTGTCGAAACACGAGACCTTGACCTCCTCGAACTCTGGTACATGTGGGTCCACTGGTATCTTCAAGGTCAGTTCTTTTGGTGCTTGATCAAAAGCTGCGGTAGTGCGTCCCTTGTAGAACACCCCACGGGTCTCCACTCCAGCTGTCTCCAAACACTCCTTGAGGATCTTGCAGAACCATCCGGCCCACTGGCCGTCGGTCTTGAGGGGGATCCACGTCAGCTCGTCCATTTGCACGTTGTTAAGGAAGTTAGTAAGAGTTAGTAAAGTTAATCAAGGTATTTATAATAAAGATCAAGGTGTTTATATAAAATTTCACGGATTGTATATAAAGCACAAGGAGTTAGGCTTTCTTATACTATCGTCTGTTCCTAGGCTCGTCCTACGGTCAAGCATGGCTCTGATACCAACTGAAACGAACCGGATTTCCAAGAAAGGAAATCCGATCCCTACACCTTAGTGATATTCCTAGGAGGCTATCACGTGCAAATCCCTGTCTCAGATAGTAATCAAATCCATACAACACAAGAGTAATATATGAAGGTCCACATAATAATATTATAATAATTAATCATCTGAGTACAGCATTACGACACATGCCGGGTACAAGTCCAACAGGACTGAATCAAACAGAGTAAACATCTACGCAGCGGCTCTCATGTAGCGAAGTAGACTCCATCCCCATAGGCAGCTCAAGTGTAGAACGGCCTCAGTCATCCCATCCATCGTGCTCAAAGTCGTAGTCCGGCTCCTGATCTGAAAACCTGTCATCTACTCGATAAGTGAGTAGGTCATGTCAGCTTCCCAACAAAGAGCATAAGCAAAAGAGAATAATTCTAGTATGCATGGATATTCCTATATATGGCTGTAGAAGGTTATGCAAGCAGCGGTAGCAACATCAAGGAATGCAGAAATGTCGTGAGGTCACCATCTCCGAAGAGATCCACACCTCCGAGGACAACGCCTCCGGGGTCAACACCCCAACCAAGGTAAGAACACCAAACACTGGATCTCAACCAAGTCACAGTATCCCACTCTCATCTGTGATGTGGGGTCACCAACTCCTACCCCCACATCTCAACGGCACGAAGCCGGGCTCACACACACGGGGGAGAGGAAGCAGCACAGAAGAATACTAGCCAGAGTAACAGATCCAAGGGTTGTCCATACCAGTTGACACAGACTATAGCTATAGGTTTAACACTCTGCAGAGGTTATACAACTGAACCCGCCGAGTAGGGCAGAATCAGATGCCTCCGATCCACATCCCTACCTAACGACTGGAGACCTAGCAGTGGGTGGCACTCTCCTGCCTCTCCGAGCCTGACTCGTCCTGAACTGGGGCGCGAAACTTACCAGCAAGGCCTCGAAGCTGTGAGACCATCCCCGGAGGAGCCGGAGCGACGTCTACTAGGGGGTATAACCCGTCCCCCTCACACGATCACACCGATCCACCTACAGGCTGGATGCCATCCACATACTAGTTCTCGGACCGAACCCCGCCCATAACAAGGCGAACGGTTTGCACGAAAATAGCCCAAAGATTCACAGTTAAACTGCCGATCGGTCCTTAATTGCAAGAGTGAGCACTCACCAACTCCATCCAAACGACACGCCGCTAGGGCGGGAGGCCAGGTCGCATCTCCCCTAGACAGGCGTTCACAAGTAACCAAAGCGGCTCGCTCCCGCGGTAACACGTCAAGGATACACACTCACCCAAAACACATGCTAGAATACCGAGATATCCCAATCCCAGTCCAAACTAGAGATCCATCCATAACTAAGGGTAAAATATATGGATAGATATAGCCGGGAACTACCTAGGGGTCTGTAGCTAGTTCCAAAAGTAGGTAGTTCAAGGTACAGGATAAACAAACCAAGGTATGACCAAAAAAATTGTCTATGCAATTCAAAGGCATTCATAAATAGTAATTAAGCACTAGCAACTAAAAGCATGCATGGGTTCTATATGATTGAGAGTGACATGACACCTGGCTGGCGTCCGTAGTCCTGGTCTGGGTTGAAGTCGGGGTCGAACTCCTCCTCTGGCTCGTAGCTCGGGTCTGCTCAGCATGAGATACGAGATACTAAATTACCGGCAAACAACTAAGCATAAATATAAAGGAACCCAATTTTAAAAGATCCAAAAAGATCCAAACTATCTACAAACAGCACCGTCTCATTTTTAGAAAAATAATGAAACAGGTTTCATATTTTTCAGAGTTATAAATAATTAGTTATGAATTTTCAAAGGTTAAAGGATTTATAAATTAATTTTCAAATTCATTTATAAATCATAAAAGGATTTTAATTTTGAAAATAGGTGATGATGTCAGAATGACATCATTATGACGTCGGCACACCAGTTAGTGGGCCTTTATTGAGCCGAAATAGTTATTGGGCTGAAATTGGCCCAGTGGACCCAGCCCATTGGGCCAAATGAGCTAAGTCCATTCCTCACCCCTGAACTTAAATCAGAGAGCGAAAAGGTAAAATAAAAAGGCCGGGACGTGGGCCTTAATGGGCTAAGGCCCATGCGACGGCCTGCCGAACGTTCAGAGATGCCAAGGTCTGTGCCAGGCCCTTGGACTTAACAGGGGTTGCGCCAACACTCCCAGAACTCGGCTGGGGTTCGTTGGTGCTCCCTGGCGTGTTCGCCCATCTCGGCGTGCGCCGGCGCAGAGCGCGGCGGCGACAGCGACGGCGGATGGCGCACGACGGCGCTGGTGGCTCCGGTAGGCAAGCAAGTGTAGCGCGACGACCACTAGGATTAGGTGGTTCGGTTAGTGCGGCCACGACCCTGGGGTAGGGCATGTGCGGCCGGTGAGCGGTGCGACACGGAGGTTAGCTCGGTGCGGTACGGCGTGCGGCGACGACATTGCGACGCAGCGAGCGATGCATACGTGCTTAGCAGAAACACACAGCGCAGCAGCCAAGCACCTGGGCGTGCTCGACATGTGCGCGTGCGCGCGCACAGGATGCGACATGACTGACCGGTGCGCGAGAGCCTGGAGATCCAGGACCGCGACGCGGCGCAGCAGCGACAGCGACGCAAGCGTTAGCGCACGGCTCGAAGGCCGGTTCACAGGCAGGGATACATGCGGCGGCAAGCAACCAGAGACGGTGAGACACGGCGCAAACAAGGCGACGAGGACCGGCGCGGCGCTGGGGTGCGCCACGGCGGCAAACGTGCGGACAGAGCACAGCTCGACGGCCGGCGAGGCATCACAGGCATATCAAGGCAGAGGAAAGGAGCAAGGTCGGCGGTTGGCTCACATTGGGGCGTAGGTGTAGTCGTTGCAGTGACGACGAGCGTTGGGGAAGCGGCGGCGTGGTTCACGGCGGCACGGCTTCGTCCTCTGCTCCGGCAGCAGCTCGACGCGGACGGCCTCCTTCTTCCCACGGTCGGTGCCGGTCTTCGATGGCTTCGGCTCCGGCAAGGTGGCGCGGCTGCGAGGCGCGCTCCTCCTTCCTTTCTCCCCCCTTCTCCTCCTCTTCTACCTTCTCTCCTTGCACGGCGGCAGAACAGGGGAATGGGGAAAAGATCCCCAACTGGCGATGGAGCCAATTGGGACTTGGCTGTGGGGGCTTTAGGTACGCGCGGGGTCAAGGGGACCAGGGAGCAGTGTGGGGCATGGCTGTTCCCCCTTGCCCTGGCGGCAAAGGTGCAGCACGGCACGGCTCTGGCTTGGCTTGGCGCGGGGGTAAGAGCGGTGGCAAAGAAGTGAATAGGAGGGGCGAAAAGCATGGGCCCGCCTAGGTGTGCGTGCCAGCTTCTCGGCGTGCACGCTAGCTTGGCGGGGCAGCGCGGCCTGGCGTGTGTGTGCGCGGAGCGGCGCGGCACAACGATGCGGCGGAGCCTGGTCAAAGCAGGGCGAGGGAGGAAGATGACTAGGAACCCGGGTCCACGCGTCATAGAATGAAGGAAAGGGGTGCCGCGGGGTGAGATGCTGGGCTGTGCTCGTGGGCTGGCCTGCTGGGCTCGCTAGCTGGCGGAGCGAAGGTGGAGGTGCTTCTGTGAGTGTGGGCCGTGAGTTAGAGGGGGAAAGATGAACTTCGCAGAAGGTTAGCTGGCCCAAGCTATCTAAAGGGTTTTGGAAAATAGTTTGAATTTAGGTTTAAACTTTATATTTGAATTTGAATTTATTCAAATTCAAAACACACTCAAATAAAATCAAATAAAATCCATAAAATCCAAATCACTTATTTATACCATAATTTGAATCTATATTTTTTATATTTAGGGTTTATTTATAAAGAATTTTAGGTGAGAAGCTAGCACATGGTTTAAATATGGTGTCACACATCCAACAAATAAAAAGTTTTAAATTTTTTAGAATATCATACTTTCAAATTTACGGGATGTTACAATAACATGGCCGGGAGAGTTCATCCTCTAACTCATGAGTTCTTTGTGATGCGATGAGTCGCTAAGATGGTTTTGTTGTACCTAAGGGTACGACTCTTTGTCTTGACAATTTATTTCTTATATTAGTTTGGTACCTAACTCAGTTGCTTCACAATAAGACAGGTGCTGGAAGTGCTCAAGATCTACATGAAAAAGCTAATGGTGCATCCCCAGAGTTGCCCCCCAAAGAGGCAGTGAACTTGTGATGCAATTCTTTGCATGCTTGGAGATATGAAGACCTCATTCAAAGATGTTTTGAAGTCAACTGAGCCATTACCGCTGCTCCATGTCACCCCTTCTCTAAAATCCTTGATGCACTTCAAATGATACTGCAATTTGCTAATTCTGACATGCTGGAATCTTATGGAAAGCTAATCCTTAATGAGCGCTTATTCCAAGTGTTTATGGAGCTCCCCATGGCCATGAGGAAGGAATAGCTCTTGATGTTGAACAAGAAGGATGGCAATAGAGGGACTTGTCAGCTTGCTGTCATGTAATGCTTAAGAACATGCTATCCTAATTAGGAGTTTCTGTCATGGTAGACGAAAACATGCCTTGTGTGATTCAACCTTCTTATGTTGTAATCTTCTATATGGGTACTTGGAAGCTAATGGTCTCGTGTTATTAGCTAAGTATATAACGGCTGCTATGTTCATGTGGTTTCAATAAATTGTCACTTTTCATACCTCTCTAGCTATTTTGACTATTTTTAGAGTTTATCTATTTTATATGTGAAAAGTGATATATAATAATTCCAATATATCCACAATTTATGAAGACTACATTCTCGTACATGTAAAATGTTGTATTGTCCAAACTTTTCAACAGTTTGTACATCCAAACGAGAATTAGAATTGGCTGCTATACACTTTGTCTCAAACTACCAATTACATACACATCCAAATAACCAGCGGCGGATCTACCACCGGGGCGGACGTGGCTCCAACCCCACCTACCGGCTGAATTCACGTGAAGCCCCCCTGCAATTTTTTGGAGGAAGAAGGAAGAAAAGGGGAGCAAGAAGTGGAAGAAGAACAGGAGAGCCCCCCTAGGGCTCGATCCTAGCTTCGCCACTGCAAATAACAACATTGGCATTGCAGACCATTTTCATTTCCACTCAGATTTGATATTCCTTCCCTAATGCAATTCCTTCACCTCAATATCAACATCCAAATAAAGCCTAGTAATATTCTCTCAAATAAAATCCTCCTTCCACACTCCATCATCAGAGATAAGTTCTGAAACTCTTGTAAATGTCTGAACTTCTCTTGTGTCATCGGCCTTCCACCGAAATGTTGTGGAATCTCCGGTTATTCCATATATGAGTTGTAGGTAGGGATGGTAGTTTAGCTTAAAATTATACTATAGTATTATGGTTCGGCACTTACAGAATCCGATCTTTAAATTTGCTAAACTAAGGCTTCATCTGCATCAAAGGAACAAGAAAACGGAGGAAAGGGTAGCAAGGTGAGCGTTTGGAACGAAGGAAGTATCTGTTCCTTTCCTGCGGAATGTTGTAGCTTGATGCCGAGATTTCGCGTGAAGCAAAAACTCCACTCCAATCTCTTGTTATTTCTTCCTTCGCGTGATTCTGAGGTAGTGCGTTCACCAAAGAAAGAAAATGACAGACGACATGCCGCACGAAGAACCTGGTTCGTCACCTACTCGCTTCTGTTCGTCGCTCCATGCATGTTTTCTTTTCTTGTTGTGGGACCCACAAGTTAATAGTTTCTCATGATTTTAATCTCTTCTTCCAAACACTCCGTTTGTGATTTTTTGTGTTTTTACATTCCTAAATGTTTTGCCACTCCACTCCAATTCTATTCTTGCGTTTTTACATTCCTATGTGTTTGCCACTCCACTCCAATCTATTCTTGTGTTTTTTCCTATTCATCTTTTTTGCAATCCTTATTCCAATCAGATTCTAAGTTAGAGGACCCTTTTATACTCTCTCTAGTTAGGCCATCACCAATCTGCCTGATCAAACCCCGCAGAAGTGCATCCTCATCGTGGCAGGATCACCCTCCAAGTAAGGCCCTGTTGGCTAAAAGTTTTGGCAAAAAAGATGAAAATTTTGCATTGGGTCGCGTGCGTAGAGAGAAGAAATGAACTGATACGGTTCTTTAGGTGAAAAATTTTGGTGAAATTTTTGCATTGGGAATCGTGTTCTGTGAGAGGTGGCACGCTCTGCGATGCGAAAATTTTGGGAACTACATTGAAATTTTGGAGAAGAAATGAACTAAGGGCTCGTTTAGTTGGTGAAATTTTTAGTGAAAATGATGAAATTTTTACATTGGGAAACGTGTTTTGTGAGATGTGGCATAGTCTGCAATGCGAAAATTTCGGGAACTTTTGGGGAACTAAAGCTCGATCTTCTTTTCCTATTGCATTGCATGGATTCTGTTCGGTAGATCTTGTGCTGATTTGTTTTGAAAGAAAAAATATTGTTGAGTGGTTTGTACGGCAGATTTATTCTGAGAGAAAAATATTCCATCTGTCTTATAAAAAGTGCAATCCTAACTTTTGAAAAAAAATCTCACAAAGAGTGCAATCCTAGAAAACATATCTAATTTCCTTCATAATTAAATACTCAGATCTGATTTGCACGTGAAAACTTACTACATGTGGCCAACAAATAAGAGTATTAAATTTTTTTACCACCATTAATTTGTTCTGAAAAAATTAGAATTACATTCTTTATAAGACGGAAAGTGTACAGTATAATTACGTCCTGACATCGTGTCTGCATTCACGCTATGGAGAAGCGTCTTGGGCACGTGAAAACTGCCATGGACCTTTCCTATTGTAAAGTACCTTTCCGATTCTTATGACTTGGCCAGATATGAGTTTTTCTTCTTGTTTTTTTTTCCGAAACGAAAAGAAACAATACACAATATCCGTTTAGGAATCCGTCATTGCCAGCACAGATATGATGAAGGTTTATCAGCTCCCCTTTTATGATATATTTGTTTGACTCAAGCCACGTCATATAGATGTGTGACTTGTCTGAAAGCTAAAAGTTGATGTGAATTAATTCCAAAACTGCTTCTAGATGTGCCCTACGATTACAAAATCCGCATTGGCACATTGATCATTGATGCAGTAGGCACCGCTTCCACATCACCAAGAGCGTAAATGCAACAAAATAAAAAAGTTGTTGAAGAGCACCAATTTTTGCGTAAATCATTTCTTCTTCTTCCGTATAAGTTTGGAAAATGTGGTCCAACTGGTGGCTGCATCATACTGTAGCTTTTTACAAATATAGACATTTTCATGTCGACATTTTCCATTACGGAGACAGCTAACTGAATTAGCAAGGCGGTGTCGCAATCACGTCATCATTACCAATCTAAGCCATCATAAAGCTTTCTTTTCCATATGCCTCCTTTCGCGAACCCGAGCGCAGCCGTGCAATGCAAGTGCGAGCACGGCGCAGTGACACCCCCCGACTGCGGCCTCCAAACTCTCTCTGAACGCTAACGACGTGCGTGTCGCGCCGTGTGCACAGAGAGAGGGAGCGAGCAGCCGTGGAGCGGGGCCCCGCTGTCCACCGTTGCGCCCGCGTGGCCGTCCGATCGACCGCCAGGCAAAAAGTCTGGTCGCTGCCGCATCCCACGGCCTCCACGCCGCGCCATCTTGTCCTCTTCCTCGCCAGCATCCCCCGCGTCCGCCCCTGTTCCTGGACCTGGACCCTGCTTTATACGGTGCCCACGCATCCGGCCGTGGGTGGGGGAGCGGGTCCTCGGTTCTGATTCCGACTCTTCTGACTCATCGTCGCGGGCGCGGGAGGGGGCGATGGCGGCGGCGGCGGGGAGGGCGCGGGCGGTGAGCCTGGCCGCGGCGGTGCGGGTGGTGGCGGCGACGGCGCGGCCTGCGACGAGCGCGGCCGCCGCGGCGGGTGTGGGCGCGATGTCGCTGATCGTGCAGGGGGAGGACACGGCCTTCGGGTCGCTCGAGTGGTGGGCGTACGCGGGCACCTCCGCCTTCCTCGTGCTCTTCGCCGGGATCATGTCCGGGCTCACCCTGGGGCTCATGTCGCTCGGCCTCGTCGAGCTCGAGATCCTCCAGCGCAGCGGCACGGACGCCGAGAAGGCGCAGGCTGGTCCGATCCGAAACCCTACCCATTTCCCCTCGTTCTGCTCGATCTGATTGCTGTTTTTTTACGAGCGGGTTTTGTGATCTTTGGTAGTCTAGTGTTGTGGCAGGTTATATTCGGGAATGGGGGATGAGAGCATCGTACCGAATTGTCATGGTTCTCTGCGAATTTCAATATTAGAATTTCCTTTTGTCTTGTGATGAATTTTTCTGGCCCCTTATAGGGCTGCTAGGTTGTGAATGTAGGGTTAATGGCAGTGAGGATAAGATGGGATGCTATTGCTGACATATTAAGTATAAAAGTGTTTGGTAAGGCACCGTTTAGTTCGGTGAAATTTTGGAAAAAGTGGTCAAAATTTTGCATTGGGAAGCATATTCTGTGAGAGGTAGCACGGTCTGCGATGCGAAAATTTTTGGGACTTTTGAGAAACTAAACTGTGCCTAAGTAAAGTAGAACAAACAAAAAAGTTAGTAAGGAAATCAGGGAATAAGTAAAGGCAGTGTGGATCGGATTTGTCCTTATCGATTCACCTGTTTCTGGTGAGATATTAAATGATACATCAGGCAGCTGGGGGTTGGAAGTAGTAGTATGCAAGTAGCAACCTGTTTGTTTACCAAGGGTAGCGTGCTGTCATAGCTTTTCAGAATCTATTCTGCAATTTTTTTAATCATTTTTTTTTTGCCTTGCTGATCTCCTTGGGTTGTCATATCTACGCATCTCTTCTTCATCATGCATCTGTGGGTGATTCTCAGTTTGAATGTGGCAATAATGCTGCTTAGTCACTTTGGCCGGCTACACATTGCCTCTTTTAGCATGTCATTCTAGTCCTTCTAACCTACGTTGCACCGATACGGATACGTGTATCGGTATCCGATACGTGATACGCCAATTTCCAAAAAAACCCGATACGCGGATACGTTTAATATTTAAAAAAATAAAAAAAATAATGCATGTCTCAAACAACAGGTCTCAAACATAGTAGTCGCAGTAGTCTCAAATTTAGGAAAGTGGAAACTAATAGAGTAATAGAAGGCATTCAGGCTTGCAATTCATGCAGCAACAAGTTCCTATTCCTCCTCATTGGTCAAGTTCCTATGCTAGCACTTGCACTAGCACCGCTCAAATTGGGAGACGCCATGTACTGCATATACAAGCAATCAAGCAAAAAGAACTCACTAACTCCACTGCTGACACAGACTAGATCGAGATTGGGGAGAGGAAGAAGAGGAGATTGAGAATGGGGACCGGGAAGGGGATAACTCACTGGATCCACGTCGCAGGGACAGGTGCAGGGTGCTCGTTGCCGGCGGGCAGGGATGGGGAGGCCGGCGGGCAGGGACGGGTGCTCGTCGCCAGCGAGCAGGGACGGGTGCAGGGTGCTCGTCGCCGGCGGGCAGGGACGGGGCGGCCGGCGGGGAGGGTCGGGTGCTCGTCGCCGGCAGCCGGCGGGCAGCGAGCTGAGGTTGCGGGCTCGCGGTGAAATCCCGCGGGGATGCGGAAACTCCACTGGCGACTTGGCGAGCAGGGGCGCGGAAACTCCACTGGCGAGCAGGGCTGTGCTCGTCGCCGGCGAGCAGGGACGGGTGTTCGTCGCCGGCGAGTGAAGGCTCGTCGCCGGTGGCCGGCGGGCGGAAGTCGCGGCGGGCGCGTCCGCGCGTGCGTGTTGCGGCGCGATGCGGGTGTCCGGGGGAAGCCGAGACGGGGGTGACGGGGGTCGGGGGATATGCGACTTCTTGTTGGGCTGGGCCGTATCCACAAACCCTGATACGCCGTGTCCACCAATTGGATACGTATCAGCCCACGTATCCGAATTTCGCAAAAATAATAAAAATCGGATACTCCTCGGATACGTATCCATCGCGTATCCGTATCCGATACGTATCCAATACGCGATACGCGCCTTCCCTGAAGTATCCGTGCAACGTAGCTTCTAACGGTCTTGTCCATTGATATCCAGCGCTGTTATTTTCCCTTTGATTGATGGTTAAGCTGTTCGCATTTGTTGTTTACTTATCTTCTTGCTACAGCTGCCATCCTTCCAGTTGTTCAAAAGCAGCACCAGCTTCTTGTCACCCTGCTGTTGTGTAACGCTGCTGCCATGGAGGTAGAGTATCTGGATTTTATCAACTGTTACACCATTTTGCACTCATAATTGTACGCTTTGCCAAAAGAATGTACGGTAATATCATAACTTTCTGCTTGAAGCTTATAATGAATTACCCAGGCATCAACACTGTGACTTTTTAACTCACTATTGAGATAGACATGGTGTTCTGAAGTTTCTTCTGTCTGTTCAACTACTATTTTTTCATGATATAGCACAAATTTCCATGATCCATTTTATGGTTATCTTACATTTTATCGTTATTGTTTGTTCTAAATATACTATCGCACTTCTCATAGAAGAGTTCTCTTTCACTTTGTTGATGCTTAATTGCTTATGTACCCTTTATTCCTTTCTGTCATCATCCACCTTATTGTAAAGCATTTGATAGGTAGGGCATATGTTACGTATTATTTTCTGTAATATCAACCGTTGACTCTTCCTTTTATGTCATTGTGACCATTGCAGGCACTTCCTATATTTCTTGATAGGATTTTTCATCCTGTTGTTGCTGTAATATTGTCAGTGACGTTTGTTCTTGCCTTTGGAGAGGTATTCATCTGATGTCCAAAATTCTCTATTTGCTCATTGGATAGTCTGATTGATCGTGTAGTGTTGTTACACCAGGTTATACCACAAGCAATCTGTACCAGATATGGTCTAGAAGTGGGTGCTAACTTTGTATGGCTTGTACGCATCCTCATGGTCCTGTGCTATCCAATTGCTTACCCCATTGGAAAGGTAAATCAGCAAAATCACATGATTAAATTCTGTGTTCCTACTTCCTACTGTACTGCAGTTCTATGAGCTCATGTCATGGAATATATTTTGAATCCCATGAATTACATTATGATAAAGCTTTTACTTCAGAGCATCTTTTCATTCAGTTTTATAGAATAGCTGATGAACTTCGTTACAGAGCGATAATTTGATTTCCACTGTCCTTCAAAACCCCAGCAGCTTACACACGAGTTATTTGACAACCTATTAGGCCTCATAGCTTATGCTAGTTTTAATATTTGTTATTTCACTTATATGTCAGGAAAATTTCATCCTTGTCACTTGTTAGTTTATATATTGCCTACCAAATATTTTTATTATTCTGAGGAAAATGAAATTTAATTTGATTAGTAGTTGCTACACAAGAAGCCGTGTTGTTATGCTTCCAAGGTAAAAAGAGATACTACGAACTTCGAAAATATGAAAGATGCTAATTAGTTATATTTATATACACACTCTTAGTGGTAGATTTAGTGAATATTTGCAAATTACGTGCATTTGTCTCCTGCAAAAAAGTAGCTTCTCCTTATGTCCATATGTATGCTTGATTTCTTGTCTGTTTCTGTTGGTAAGTAGCTAAGTATTGACATATTGATTTTGTTTCCTGAAAAGGAACATAGGAGCAGTTTAAAATATGATATTTTTTGTAGAACAGCGAGCGGCTCTACAAGCTGTTTCATATTTGCAGATTTAATGCTAAAATGATCAGTAAAACCTTTCTTTTGACTTGCCTTTCCGTTCCGTTCTTTTAGTCCAAAACTAGCGTTTTTTTTGCCACAGATAAAGAATTCGATGCCCCTGGATTTACGGATGGACCTAATTACCATTCCAAGTAAGGGGGAAGCAATAGTTCAGAGATGGGATGCTGAACCTGCATCATTCCACTTCTATTGCTTCCTCATAGGGCTGGGTTGTGGGATGAGTATGACTAATCAGATATTTGTATCCCCCTGAGGTTTCCAAGCTCTTTAACAGAGCTGTACAAAGGAAGTCTGCACGGTCCCACTTATCGTTTGCTTACCAATGTCATCAAAGTCCTCAAAAAGTGCACCCTAGTCCTCACTTCTCACCTTTTCTTTTTGCCATAGCGGTCAGTTGCATGTGAATTGCTTTTAGCTACCATGTGCCGAGCTTATTAGCCTTTCTTTTCAAATGCCATTTATGAAGATTGTAGCAGGTGATATTATCCTACCTACTTTTTTTTGTTGAACACGCTGGAGAGCTGCGTATGTGTATATTATAGGGAGATACAGAAGGTTGCAAACTAACACATCACGTTTTGTGTAAATATAAAATGACCTGACCTTACTACTACAATATACCCTCTCCACAACCGGAGAATAACTCCTGGAGTTTATGAGCACCAGCGAAACATTAGAGCCTCAACTCCTCTTTGAAGAAGTGCTGTGCAGTCGGCAGAGAGGGTTGCGATCCTGACAAGGGAGGTCCATCTAAAAAACTTTTTATTATCTTAGAGTTGACCAATATAGAAGCCTGATATCTCCTTCCGTGTAGCAGACACCAAGCTTCTTTTACTAAAGCATCTTGTGATAAGTTGTCCTTCTACGTATAAAAATGTGAACATGCGTAGTTCCTGTCATGGGAAATCTGCATTTAGTTTCTTATACAATTCAACACAGGCAATTCAGTGCAGATTTTGACATGATGCAGGACCTCATGGGAGATCGAATATCGAAGTGAACAAATCGGATTGGCTGTACTCTGATTTATTGTAGACTTCAATACATTATGTTCGTAGAATCGTAGTGTTTAGTAAAAGATGATCTGATTGCATATTTTATAACAGTATGCATCTTTGGATGCTCTTTTGTTTATGTTTTTTTTTAAAAAAAATTGCTTGATTTGTGGTCTATTGCCTGGTTACTGAAGTGATTAAAATATGCTTTTCCCCCTCAGCTCTTGGACTGTGCACTTGGGCACAATGAGTCTGCACTTTTTAGGCGAGCTCAGTTGAAAGCTTTAGTTTCAATCCATAGCAAAGAGGTAATGCTATCATGTCACTCTGCTTCTTGTGAAGTTTCCATGCTCAACCAGGGTTATATCACAGTTACGGCTTTTACCATGACAGGCTGGCAAGGGTGGAGAACTTACTCATGATGAGACTACAATCATAAGTGGAGCCTTGGATCTGACTGAAAAGGTGTATACCATATTCATACTTTGAGACCTACTTTTTCACAATATAAGTAATCCTTACATCTGAAGGCCTGAATGTACTTGGTATAAAGCCAAATGTTGCTACACTTGCTATTATGTAAAATGATTACTTGGTTTATTTGGTGCCATTAGATCAAATGAGCTATAATTCCTTGTCTTCTATCTCTTAACTTTCAACAATAACGTAGAATACCCAGTAATATCCTTTATTAGACTTTTATTTTGTTTCATTCTTTATATCTCTCTCTTTTTTTTTGTTTATAAGCATAGGGGTTTCCAGTTGCATGTTATTGGTGCTCAATTGGAAATAGTTTGACCTATGTTGCAATTCTTGTGCAACTAATAATAACATGCAAGTTCTCCTGTGTTGAGTTTGGAACTAGGTTCCTCGGTTCATGTGTGCTGACTGCTTAGAAAGCAAAGTGCCATGTTGACTCAGGTTTTGTAGCATCACATGCTGAGGAACAGTTCGCTTAATTGGCTGGCAACTATAGAATGCTTCTAGTTGAATTTGACAGAAACTTCTTTGTGTGTGCAGACTGCTGCAGAAGCTATGACACCTATTGAATCAACTTTCTCGCTAGATGTGGATTCCAAGCTGGATTGGTAAATACCACAGCGCCGCATATTGCACAACTCATGCTCATATTCCTTATTATTGATCTTAATTCATTTTCTGCAGGATATGCTATGTTTTCTTTTGTTATTCATTTCCATTTCCCTGCATAGCTAATTATGGCGCTGTAGTGATGATTTTGGGGGGAGGGGGTATTATATTATCCTACATTTCCCCTTTGGAGACAGTCAGACACAGATAGTGTCGGATTTTGGGAGCATAACATTTGGACGTCTAGCCAGTTCTTCATTCTGCCCGTGGCGTCTGTAGCATACTAGCCTTGGTGGGTGGGTGACCGTTCTGTACAGGTTGGGTCTGTCCTGGACTCCTGTACTTCTTTGGACCTTAAATGAAATGACATGTACCTCATGCGTAGTTCGAAAAGAATAAAGGACACACTTGTTCCTGCCAGTCTGGTCATGTTACCTTTCATTATAATGCGAGTTTATGATTAAGTGAATCACAATAGTTCGTGCATCCCATATTTGCTGTGTGACTGTGTACCTCGGTCAGGTGGCAGAAATCATTTGCTTAAGTTGGCTGTAAGATTGCTACGAGCACTTGATATTACTAGCACTTTTCTGATTGTGCTATCTTGTACTTCCGCCGTTCCAAATTGTAGGTTGTTTTGGCATTTCAAGGTTCACATCTTTTGTTATGAATCTAGGTTTGCCAAAACAACCTACAATTTGGAACGGATGGAGTACTTTCTGACCTATAGTAGCAACTTGCAAGCCCATTATGTTTTTATGAGGATGCACGGGGCCAAACATCAAGAGAATGAGAGGGAATATGCTTGGTTTTGACTTTGGCCAACATAATAGACATTTCTGCATATGTATCCAGACACTATTATTTGTATTTTGTCAACAGAAACTTTTGTAAACTATAGCAGTCTATTGACCTTTGTGTTCACAGGGAAGCAATTGGAAAAATTCTTGCTCGGGGTCACAGCCGTGTTCCTGTGTACTCAGGGACTCCTAAAAATATCATTGGTCTCCTGTTGGTATGTTTCAATGTTTCATTGATGCCGTTGATTATTATACAGTGATTTTGTATCTCTAACTAATTTATAAACATTTTGAACTTAATTAGGTGAAAAGTCTTCTAACTGTTCGTGCTGAAACAGAGACACCAGTTAGTGCTGTTTCAATTAGAAGGATTCCAAGGTATGACCATCTGGATTCTTGCTCTAGAATCTTTATATATTTTGAAGTATTTTGTTTGCTGTATCATGCCAGCGAACTAACATGCTTTCTCTGTGACTTCTATTTGGTCACTCAATACTAACTTTTCCAGGGTTCCATCAGACATGCCTTTGTATGATATACTCAATGAGTTTCAGAAAGGAAGTAGTCATATGGCTGCTGTTGTGAAGGCTAAACCTAAATCTGAACCACTCGCTGACAAAACCGAACCAAACAGGGAAGCAGTTGGGCCAGCACAGTTGACTGCTCCCTTGTTATCTAGTGCTGAAGAAAGGGCAGACAATGTGGTTGTTGATATTGAAAGACCGCGTAACAGGCAGGTTAATGGAAACCCAGCATCAAACGCAGTGACTAGGTCATCAGAGGATATTGAGGATGGTGAGGTTGTTGGTATCATCACACTTGAAGATGTATTTGAAGAACTCCTGCAGGTGAGGTTTAAAAATGTATTTATTCCTCTGGTAGCTTGTCCTAAACGTCATATATGTATATTATCAGAGAGTACCATTTTGTATAACACGTCTTAGTTCAAATTCTTTAATTCGTAATTCTTTAATTTTGCAGGAGGAGATAGTGGATGAGACTGATGAATATGTTGATGTTCACAAAAGGTGTGCCTCAACTGCACCGTTACTATTTTTTTGAGCCATTTTTCAACTTATGCTAACTGCTAAGTAGAAGACAACTGATTCTCATTCCCATGCAGGATCCGAGTGGCTGCTGCTGCTGCTGCATCATCTGTTGCAAGGGCTCCATCTGTTAGGAGATTAACAGGTCAAAAGGCTGCTGTAAGTGCCACTTTTCTGCTCTGGTTATGTAAAATACAACCCGTTCAGGCTGTAGAAAGTTTGGTTTCTGGCATTCATAGTATTAGGCTATTAGCACAAGTTTGCCATCATGCTATTGAGATATTTGCAGCATGCATGTCCTTTCCCTAACTTATTTATATGTGATATTTAAGAATGATAATGTAATTTTTCTGGAGAGTAGATTAAAGTATTTATATGATGTCTTGATTAAGCTGAAAGTCCTTGGGCTGGATACCACCAGGCACAGCCACCTCAGCCATATATTGCAGTTAGGGGTGCTCATTCAGTCATTGTTCATGTCCAAACATTTATACTATACACATTGGTTCGACCTATTAAATATTCACCCACTTGAAAATTAAGAAAAATTTTCGATGGCTTATATGCTGTGTGGGTGTTCAAAAAATGCTCATTTGTTTGTTGATGGTTTTGCTGTTTATTAGTCTCTTCCACATGTTTTTACACACTATTTTATTAGATACAGTCATTTCTAATGTTTTGGTAATACTATATTTTTATAATAATACAATATATTCTCGGTTAGTTAAGAAATCACCTGTTAAATGGATTTGTCAATAATAGTCTCTTGGCTCAAACTTGTAGACTAGAAGATTATTCACTAGAGATACTTGCCATTTTTGTGTAGATGGGGGTTTTTTTTAGTTATTGGTGTCATTTCGTGGTGTACGTATTGTACAATTGTACTAGTGTGAACTTTTCATCAGTACTCCAGAATTACCATATAAATTTATAACTTATATTGAGTTACATAGTAACCCTATTGATTCTGCTGTCCCACCAGGGAGCGCAGAATCGCCAAGGACAGCAGCAGCCTGCTGGAATTCTGAAGAAGCCTTCTGAAGGTGAATCGAACACATCAAAACAAGTGAACCTTGTGGAGCCTCTTCTGGAAAACAAGAGGTAACTCTGAAATGCATCGTTTAATATAGGAGATAAATGCACGGAACCATGCCAGCAGAGCCTACGGTTCTTGCTATGTTCAGCGAGAGGTAAATACGGGCGTACTCAATTGTTGTAAATTTCGACTGGAGCGATGTGCTTCCGCTGTCATGAACCTTAGTGTGGAGTTCCTCCCCTTTTTGGTTATTATTATGGACGTCGAAAGTAGATAGCCACTTTTGAATCTATTTATTATTTATATTTACTGGCAGTATGCTTCAGCTTCGTACACTCCTATACTTCATATTGAGTTGGCCGGTTTGGATAGTGTGGCCTGCACATAACGCCTCGTAGTCGTCAGATCACTTTGGTTATCTTTGCTTGCTTTATGAATCAACGTGAATCTTCGATTGAGTTGTATACTCCGTGTTCGCGTCAAGAGACACAGCAACCTTGGCAGTCAAGAAACCTGCAACCGAGACCGTCAAGTTTCCTAGCTTGACTCGGTTCCGAACCGCCTCGATGCCGACTCGCCCACGTACCATATATACAAGGCACACGGAATTGGGGAGGCGCATTCCACATTGCTCGTCCACCAGAAAAACAAAGGCAACACGATGCAGTAGCGAAGCTAAGGCCATCTGATCCCGAGGCGAACGCCCGGAAACCTTCCCAAAAAATGTAGCGACCCGGCGGATAAATCCTCCCTGCGAGCAGAGAAGTTCTCCCCGGCCGGCGGTCGTTGGTAGGTTCCTCCGGCGTCCTGGCGATGGCACCCTCCTCGGCGATGTGCTGCTGGTGCGCTCACTGCGGCGCGGTCCGCCGCCTCCGGGCGGAGGGCGACTTCGCTTCCTGCGCGTCGTGCGGCAGGGTCCTCCTGGAGCTGAAGGGGGACGCCACGTCGGCTTCGACGGCGGCTCCACGGTCACTGCGGCAACGGCGGTGCCGGATGAAGAAGAGGAGGAGAGGAGCTTGCACGGTGGGGCGTGGTCGCACGGGTCCGGAAGTCGGCGCCAGAACCGGACGCGGAGAAATATCAGAAATATCGGATGCGGAGTCCACCGTCCTCACCGCATGAAGGAGAAGGATGGATCGAGAAGAGAAGCAGAAGCAGCTGCAGACTGTGTTTTGACCAATCAATCGATGATTTAGTACATGTTAGTACCCCATTATTAAAATAGTAATAAAGATAGCAGAGTACTACTCTTTTGTACTTTTTTTAATGCCAGCCTGCGTGCAAAGAAAGCAGAAGCTCTAGCACGGTGCACGGCGTACTTTTTATACCCCTTTTGTTTAACTCAAGTTCGATTCCTCAAACGCATGAAAAACACAGTTCTCTTCCTTGTCAAACCATCTGGGTAATTGTGGCTTCGATTGTTCTTTTAGTTTCGGCTCCTATCCTCTGCGGGGGTAGGCTTTGCCGGAAGGCGGTGGGGCAGGAGACGGCGAAGAGGTGTGGCGGGGGATCATCACGGTTTGGGATGGACTTGAGTGGACACAGACAAGTAGACGGCGGGGAAGAGCACCATGCAACAGTGCAGGGAAAATCAACAGCGTTCCACTGGCCAAAGCAAGAAGAATAATAAATTCGTTGACTGAAACTGCAAGGTGAATTCATTGGCCAAAGCAGCATTATTTTCACGCTATTCCAAATTACTAGTTGTTTTGACTTTTCTAGATGTATACTCCCTCCGGTTCCATATTAGAAGTCGTTTAGGACAGCGACACGGTCACCAAAGCACAACTTTGACTTCTCTTTCCTATAAAAATCTTTATTAGAAAGTTATATATGTATATTCTTATGAAAGTAATTTTCAAGACAAATCTATTTATATGATTTTCATATTTTCAAACTTAACGACTTAAAAGTTATTCATGATTTATATTACTAATGTTTGACTCAAATCTTGTCCAAAACGACTTCTAATAGGGAACCGGAGGGAGTAGATACTATTATACATCTAGACATAAGATATATCTAAACGGATAATGAAATCTATGCATCTAATAAAACTAAAACGAATATAGAATGGAGGAAGTATTAGCCTACATGCTCTACGCTCTACACACTGTTATCAAGATTGCCACGCCATCTCTTTCAATATGATGAAACGATCACTCTCAATGCACAATTTCACGAGGATAATTTCATAGACATGATGTAACATTTGAGTTGCATGTGCTGTGATCAAATGTGACATGAGAATTATGTAATTAATTCATTCGCATTTGCCTTTCATAGTGCTGCCGATCTGCATCTATTTTGGTTAGCACAACATGGTCAACCGGAGGGTTCTTGTAGCGGTGGAAACGAAGGATGCGTCGTGAGTACTGGAGTTGGCCGATGCGTTTGGGAGGCAGCGTACTCGGCTGATTCGCCTAGCAGTAAGTCCTCCTCTGCGGCCTCCACTTTGTGGAGTTTGGCTCTGGTGCCCGGCGACGATTGGGAAGTGGTTTCGACGGCGGAGACGAACGGGTCGCTGAAGGCTTCGAGGAAGATGAACAAGAGTTTTGAACTTCTTTGTAATTTTCCTTTTCTTTCGGATTCTGTTTGTAAACAGACCGGTGTAATATGCTAAGATCAATACATGTTCCTTCTCAAAAAAAACATGGTCAACCGGAACCCAGATACTAAAATTTACTCATGGTACCTTGGTGCTACCATAAATGTATCACTTTTGAAACTTGAGTGTGATGCATAGTAGTGTGTAGCTAGATTTTCTTTGTTTTTTTTAAAAAAAATATGCAATGTTCGTTTTGTGTAAGGGAGGACTCGCTCTTGAAAATTGAATGAGTGGAACGTAGCCATTTATAACTTATTATAATTTATAATTTAACTGTGACAAGCATTTAAAATTCAAGGGAAAGCATGTGACAAATCACTACAAGAAATCATTTATTCCGTGACGCTATCATTTTGTCGCGGATTAAATAAAATTTGTCGCAAATCAGCATCCGCGACGATTTAAGTTTTCGTGGTGGAATGAGCGTCATTGATTAAATCTGCCGACGTTCCTTACTAAACGTCGCAGTTCGTGACGTATCTGGATCGTCACGGAGTAGCCCGAAGCCCATGCAGTCCAACCCATAGCCCACTATCCGTGACAAAATAAATCATCGCGGATTGCTACAGACATGGCAGCTGTGGCATCCTACGTGGATGATGACGTGGCAACCTACGTGGACGATGACGTGGCATCCTACGTGGACGATGACGTGGCACCCTACGTGGACGATGCCGTGGCACCCTGCGTGGATGATGACGTGGCACCCTACGTGGATGATGACGTGGCAAAAAATTTAAGCCCAGCAGATACAAATTCTGGCCCACCACAGCCCATTTCAGAATTATATTCCAGCATAAAATTAGCAAAATTAGCCCATCTTCAGCCCATTTATCAGAGGGTACATTTTTAACTTACATCATCAAATCAGATACAATCTTTGGGCAAAAAAAAACCCAGCAAACACAATCAGATATTGAAGCAGATAACACATGCTTTCAGATGTCTACCATTCCTAAAACACTACACCTTCCTCTTTGTTATTCTGCTACTCTTTTCTCTGATTCCTTGCGAGTTCGTATAAATCCTGAAATAAAAAAAGAACATGTCATGCTTGAACTGTAATTACATTTTAACAAAAATAATAAAAGTTAACTAAACAATATGTTCTAACATATAGGCCTAGCCTAGCATCTAACATTGGGTGGATCACAAATTCACATTTGTACATTTGTTAAATTCAAATTAGTAGAGACTTTGCACTAGAGGGAACAATCACAAGAAAATAAGCAGCAAACAGATCCAAGAGTGACAGATTTCCACAAAGGGCCAAACCAGAATCCAATTAGAAAAGACAATCAAATACAAGATAACTCAACTTTGAATTTTCTGGCAAGGTATATATAAAGGGAAACCAAACTAAAACTGGAGTTCTAGATAAAGTGTGCATTGTACAATGAAAGTATCACTATAAGCATACAATTGGCACTGTTGTTTGCATAAATCAGCAGAATAGGAATGACGCAAAAAGAAGCTTGTTGTGCTAATTTAGCCTATAGTAGAGCATATGAGAGCAAAATCTGAGACAACACATGAAATCTGCACTTGGAAACATGCTCTACCGACAAACCACATCCATTGATCAATGATCATATGCATGAGCATCAGAAGTTCAGAACAACATAACTTTGTTGACTGCGTACTCGAGCTGCTGCTCGAGGTCGTGGATCTCGTCGAGGGTGAGGGAGGAGAGGTCATCACCGTTGTACCTCCTGATGCCCGTCTCCAGCTTGTCCATCTCGTTCTTTATCTGCGTCATCTCCACAAATATTTGCTGCACAAACTCACAGATTGGTCATACAACGTGTATATATAATTCATCAGTTAAATTACTAGAGTAGTACTCAATTTGTTTGGTTAATTTAACTGCTAGCATCAAGATGGATCTGGAATATCAGAGTTTGCACAGATTATGAAAGATCTTGAATTCATATATAGGCAACTTAAAAGACAAGCTAAACCAGGAAATTAGAGTAAACATTCTAGTCTGATGTGTCAGTGCTTATATGATTCACAGGGTAATATATATATTCTCATTACATTCACAGTAACAAGCGACAAAGATTGACCACACATAGACAATATCAAATAACAGGAAATGAAATGGAATGGAATACACAAGACAAACTTCAGTAGAGAAGAAATGAAATGGAATACACAAGACAAACTTCAATAGCTATACTTCAGTCTACAGGTCCAATTTTATTTTCAGCCTTTCAGAGCATAAGAGAATTACAGGTTTATATGTGCATTTTCTACAGTACTTACAATGCATGACAATTCCGTACAGAACCAATTCCACAGGCTTATATGCGCATTTACACATTTATAAGAGAATTACAGGTTCAAGAGAGAATTACATAAATGCATGACCATTCCACATGCAAGCAGCAGCTGTAAGGATGCATGGCCATTTGTTTAAGGAAACAGCTACTGTAAGGATGCTTTAGTTTCATATTATTATATGGCCTATGCAGTAATTAACTTAAGAGGAAGATCTAAACTTCCTACCAACACCACTGAGATCAAAACATCGGTGACTCAAAACACTCGACTTAGAAGTCTAGCAATCTTCATCATCTAACTCTAAAGCAGCTGAATATTCTATATGCAGAGCAACACTGGAGTACATACACTCTGTCTCTGCACACACAACTGAAAGTGCTAATGGACAAACAAAATCCGAAATAAGCACTTCCTTTTCACATACGTGACAGCAAGCAGCATGTCGACAAATGGCAAACGCGCATACTAGTGCTTGAGGAATACGTACTAGGCAATAATAATCCCTAAAAGGCGAAATCTAGACCCTGGAAACATTCTAGTAACCACCTTTGACCGACCTATATAGCTCGCCTACACAACAGATCCGCAGATCCTGGTTCAAATCCTCCGGTGGCAGACGGAAAGCAACCCCTACCCGCCTGCCCCGATCCGAGTATCCAACCAACCGAGTGAAGCAGCAGCGTAGTACTACTACTCAAGAGGCATGGGTTGACGGACGGACCTTGGTGTCGAGCATGGTGGCGCACAGGATGCCGGTGTTGTGCATGGCCTGTCGGAGGTTGTCGAGCGTCTCCTGGTGGTACTCGTGGGTGCCTCAGACGGGGCTCCGTACCACTGTAGTGCCTCCTGGGCGGGGAAGGAGAGGATGAGGACGGGGTGGCAAGGAGCGGTGCAAAAGGTAGAGAGGGGATGGCAGCCATTGCGAATGAAAGGAGGCTAAGGGATGGGGAACGAAAGCAGAGAGGGAGGGATGGTAGCAACCGTACCTAGCGGCGTGTTAACGGAGGAGGCCAGCACCAGCTGCGGCCGGGGAACGCGGTGCGGGCGCGAGCGGAGAATGCGAGGCAAGCGGCGGGGTAGCTGCGAGGAAGACGGCGTGTTGACGGAGGGAAGGCTTGCAGCCGCCGCAGATTTGGACCTGCAGCTACAGCCATGGCCTGCCGCTCCTTGCGAGCGTGCTGCCTCCCGTCCTACGTAGTCAAGGCCGGTCTCTCGACCGGCCGGTGGAGCTCGCCCTGCAGATCTGAGAGGGGAGGCAAGGAGAAGGGGGTGGCCGAGACCCTCCCGTGCAGATCTGCTGCGCGCGAAGGGATTGGGGGCGAGGATGAGTGGTAGGGAGGGCCAGAGCTCGGACTCGAGACTGGGACGGAGGAGAGGGAGAAGGTGGCGCAGGCGCGGCCAGATGTGGGGAGGGCGGCTGAGAGTTGGGCGGGAGCAGCAGGAGGAGGCTAGGCGCAGGCCGAGAAGGATGCGGCGGAGGAAGAGAGAGAGGGGCTGCGGGGGCGCGGGGCGTGGCGGAGTGGTGCTAGGGTTCGGGATGGATGGGACGGTGCGCATTATATACGATGGGAATGCGATCAGAGCCATCCAACCCACGATGAACGGTCCGAAATGACTGGACCATTTGGGCCGAAATGGGCCAATTTCATTTCTTCACATTTATTTTTTTTCTTTTTCCTTTTCATTTTACTGCACAATTGTGAAGTAACACATAAAAATAATTATGTTATAGTCACAAAATTATTTTTCACATGTAAAATAAAACGTATATGTTGTCACCAAGGAGTTTCAAGAATTTTTGGAATATATTTGCTATTTTCTATCATTTATATGAATTTCTGAGTAATTTTCAAAAGTATTTCCAAGTTGACCTATGTGTACCTCCAATAAGACTGGAAAAAATTCACAAAAATCATATTGAAACTTCTATGTTCCATTCTATACCATGTTTTGGAGATTGATGAGAAATTCAATATGAGTTATGAGGAACATTCAAACTTTTATCTTGAAAGTACAACATAATAAATACAATAATATCTAAATTAGGTCAGAAAATTCTACAAATTGTCATAACAGCATGTTTTTGGTCCACAATCTTTCCATAAAAAATTTAAGTGGTTTAAAGAAAGTAGGACCGTACATTGTTCGCAAAAGGAGACATCCCTCTTATAGTTTCCTAAAACTCAAAGTCAAACTTTGAGATTTGAATACCTCATAATATTTTTGGACTCGTATGCATCTAAATTTTGGACACAACCTTATGTTGACCATAACATTAGCAAATACGAAGTTACATTACCATTTTTTTCTTTCAAAAGTTGTTTTTCTATTTTTAAATACCTAATTAAGACGTCTTTATGAAGTAACTTCAAAAATTATTTACCTTATATACCCCCAACACAGTTTTCACATGTAATAGACAACATTTAAGTTGCAATATAGGAGTTTCAAGATTTTTCGAATACATTTGCTATTTTCTATCATTTAATTGAATTTCTACATGCTTACCAAAAGTAATTCCAAGTTGACCTATGTGTACCTCCAATAAAACTGAAAAAATTTCACAAAAATCATATTTAGGCTTCCATGTTCCGTTTTAGGTCATGTTTTGGAGATTGATGACAAATTCAATTTGAGTTCTAAGGAACATTCAAACTTTTATCTCAAAAGTACAACATAATAATTATAATAATATCTAAATTTGGTCAGAAAATTCTACAAATTGGCATAACAGCATGTTTTTGGTCCACAATATTGCCATAAAAAAATTAAGTGGTTTCAACAAAGTGAGACTATAGTTGTTCATAAATGGGTACATCTCTCACATAATTTCTTACAACTATAGTCAAACCTTCAAAGTTTGTACACCTTATAATATTGTTGAACTCGCATGCAGCTAAATTTTGGACACAACCTTGTTTTGGTCTTAATATGAGAAAATATAAAGTTACATTTGCAAATTTATTCAAAAATATGTTATTTTTATTTGATACTTACGTGGAAGAAAAGAAGCTATATAAAAAGATAAATGAAATAGCAATTAATATGCAAACCAATGATATTACATGAAAGATCATGATTTTACAAAAAATCAGAAAAAAATCAATGAATTTGGAGTTACTATGACTGAGAAACACCAGTTTCAAATTTTAATTGTAGATTTAAAAGAAAAACGATGGGGAAAACAAGCTCAGCGTGCGCCACGTGGTCCCGACGAAGCAACTCGACCATCCCTGTGCTGCCACGTAGCCCCGAAGCTCAGTCGCTAGTATATGTAACAAACTATCATCAAATTAAACCAAAACGTCGAAGTGGTGGAGTGGTAGTTGTTGCACCTCTTGAGGCCGGTGGTCTTGGGTTCGAACCACCCTCCCCCTGGTTTGCTTGGTTTGTTTTTTAATTTTTTATTAATTGATGACATGGCCGGGTGAGGTGGCGCGGCTCGCGCGTGGCAATGACGTGTGGCGCCTGGCTGAGGTGGCGCTCGTGTGGCAAACAACAGTGTCGACAGGAGTGATTCAAATAAAATAAATACTACAAATTGAACATCAATGGTTACGTAGCATGGTGGTAACTTCTCTATCTCCTCAACGGTTGGTCTCAGGTTCGATTCCTGATGCCTCCATGTTTTTTCTTTTCTTTTCTGCGACCGGGGGCCCTAGCTGTGGCCGTGCTCGGGCGTGGCCGCGGCTGGGTCACGACCGGCCGTGGCCAGGGGCCGGCTGGGGCGCGGCCGACCGTGGCCAGGGGCCGGCTGGGTGTGGCCATGGCCGGCTGCGGCCACGTGGCATTGGCCGGGGGCGGCTGGCTGTGGCCGTGGCCGGCTGGCCATGGCCAGGGCGTGGCCAGGGTGCTCAAACGTCGTAGACAAATTTTATATGTTGATCGTGACGAATCTGCTCAAATTTCGCAGTGTTGTGGGCCGGATCGCGATGAATTTAACAAATCGTCGCAGTTTGTTGGGCTTCAATATCCATCAGTGCACATCCGTGACGAAAAACAGGAATACGTCGCAGTATTCTGGGCTTGAATATCCATCAGTGCACATCCGTGACGAAAAACAGGAATACGTCGCAGTATTCTGGGCTTGAATATCCATCAGTGCACATCCGTGACGAAAAACAGGAATACGTTGCAGACGCAATGCTCTTCGTGATGTTCTCTGAGAACGTCGCGAAATTTTCGTCACGGAATAAATAGTTGCTTGTAGTGAATGCAGGCACATCACAAATGAAATAATACTAGGTGATACCCCACGCGTTGCTGCGGGAATTTTTACAAAATTTGAAGGTGTAATTTGAAAGTAGAAACACTAAAATGATTGCATCACAATATTTTTTGCAAATAACAATCTAGATGAAAACACATTCATTTTAACTACTTAGAAATTTGTAGCATAGTACTCGCAAATACTAACACAATGCATAGCCGCAGAAAATCGGTAGAAGACATAAATTCATGATTCTAGTGGATGTTGATGTGGACAACTTGCATGTTGAAAGAAGATCTAGTGGATGGTGACGTGGACATCTTGCATGTTGAGAGAAGTTTATCCATGATGTGTAGTGGGTATCACCTATATAGTTGTTATATATTTTTTTGCAAACAACAATCTAGATGAAAACACATTCATTTTAACTACTTAGAAATTTGTAGCATAGTACTCGCAAATACTAACACAATGCATAGCCGCAGAAAATCGGTAGAAGACATAACTTCATGATTCTAGTAGATGTTGATGTGGACAACTTGCATGTTGAAAGAAGATCTAATGGATGGTGACGTGGACATCTTGCATGTTGAGAGAAGTCTATCCATGATATGTAGTGGGTATCACCTATATAGTTGTTATAGATAGATAGATAGATAAGAGACAACACAGTTTGTGGAATAACATCAACACAAAGAGTCTCTGAACTGCAAAGTTACAAGAAACAACACCAACTAAAAACCTACACAACAAAATATAAAATGATCAAAACATCTGAAAGAATCCACATCACCACCATCACCACTCTAAACATGGCTAGAAAAAACGATAGGAACATGTAGGAAATAAGAGCACCAAGGACATACGTACATCACCGATCGCCTAACAACCGAGCACCAAGGCCGTCTTTAGGTGGCTTTGGTAGTCTTGGGTGTTCCATATGATTTGCAGTGCCTGCAGATGTTCCTCATCGTTGTCATCGTGGATTACGCTACCTTTTCATCGTTTTACCTCTCTTTCAAGTCGCGGTATCTATGTTGAGTGTCGATTTGTCAGGTGAAGATTTGGACTCCTCTTTGGACAGTTGGGCAATGACGGCTTTAGTGTCATTTTGTTTGTGGATGTATTGTCTTGCATGATCCTTCCCGTCTACCTCCACACAGCTCCACTCCACTTCCATACAAAGCTGTTAGGGACTCTTGGTTATATAGTTATACACAACCTTATGTGCCAATTTTAATCCTTTTCAAAAGGACAATATATCTTGTACCGCGTATACCTGTTCTGGTACGCGCACAACCGAATGGCACAGATCCCATTCAGTAACCAACGAGCAGGATCCGCGAGGATCGCCGGGTGTGTGCCATCGATTGGAAATGCACTCAGTATATTCCTTGAAGATGTGGAAATGCACTCAGTAACAGCAAGTTGACAACATGTGGGTAATGCACCAGTGAAGTTGCAGGACGCCTCAGGCCTCAGGCTTCCTTCGATTGGGTAGGATGCAAGGAAACAAGGGGAGCTTGGTAGCCAAGAAACCTGCTGCCTCGGTTCGAACCGTGGCTATATATGTAAAGAAACACGACGTCGAGGCGACACATTCCATTGATCGGCCGCCGAAATCCAAGCACGCAATGACCTAGCGTCCCGATCCCGAGCCGCAAACGCCCGGAACGCTTTCCAAAAATGTAGCACCCCACGTCGCATAAATCTCTACTGCCCCGTGAGGCCGTGAGCAGTCGACCTAGGCAGCAGGACGCTAGCTGGACACGTACTACGTCCGGCGTCGCGGCGGCGGGTCGATGGCACTCTCGGAGCTGTGCTGGTGCGGCCACTGCGGCGCCGTCCGCCGCCTCCGCGCGGAGGGCGAGTTCGCGTCTTGCAGCTCGTGCGGCAAGGTCCTCCTCGAGCTGCGGCGCGGCGATGGCGCGGCGGCGGCTGCTCCTCGACGGCTGGCCGAAGACGACGGCGCGGCGCGGCGTGGCAGCGCCGGCGTCGGCGTCGGCGCGGGACCCGGACGCGGGGAAGCGTCGTCGGACGCCGAGTCAAGCGCCAGCTAGTGGTGCCTGACGACGATCGGTAGATCCGGAAGTAGCGGCAGAGCGGAATCGACGTGATCTATCGATTAAGCGATACATGGATTCGTTGGTTCTTGTACGTTGTACCACAAATTTTCATGAGACATGCGCGTGCAATGCAATGAAGCCAAACTCTGTTTTCCCCTCGACGCGCCGGTTGTTGTGTTGGCATTTCGCTGAATAATCTTATACAGTATAGTCGCTTGGCCCGTGGAATATATTGTACGCCGAGATGCAGATTCGAGATGGCCCAGTTGGATGCAGCTATATGTTAACTTGGGCCGGATTTTTTTTTTGAAAAAGTCCTTTCGCCGTCCCTCAACTATCACCGATGTTTGGTTTTAGTCCACCGTCCGGAAAACTGGGTATCCTATGTCTCTGAACTATCTAAACCATCTATTTTTGTCCCTCGTTGCCTTGTTGGTTTAAATTGTGGTTTTGGATGACATGGCAGTGGGCCTTGCATGCTAAGGGTGGGCCCCTCCCCTTTCCCTGTGGGCGACGCCGGTGGCCATCTAGCCGCAGACTCCGCCTCCTCCGCACACCGACGACGAGATGTACAGGCGCCCTTGCCACGACCCCTACCTCCTCGTGCCGCACCACCCCGCTCCTCGACGAAAGAGCTTTCGTCGCTGCTCACCGACGTCGACGTCGTGACCTTCTCCTCCAAGGATGGCGTGCCTTGGCCAGGTCATCGGAGGTGAGGCAGGGGTGCACCGTCAGAGAGGGGCCGACCGCTGCGCCAATGCCCGTCTGGAGGAGCTGGAGCTCCAAGGCCGGCCACCGTGACAGGGATCGACACCTCAGGAGCGCCGCTGGAGGCCGGGGTCCGGGCCGTCCCCTCCACCTGCTCCGACCCGTGCCTGGCTTCGGTGGCGGCTCCAACTGCAAATCCACGTTTTGGCACAGGAGACCGCAGGCCGGAGGCTGCCCCCGCCTCCTGTTGGGCGCCGGCACCCGAGCTCAGGGATGGCGCCGCACAGAGGCAAGGCCACGACCGACGACCTGCTCGATCCGTGGAAAGCAGGGGTGGCGCGGGGAGGCGGAGCTCGGGGATGAGGCGACGACGTGGTGGAGGAGGAGGAGAGGAGACCAGCGGCGACGGAGGAGAGGAGCCAACAAAGTAGTTGTTGACCGGATAGGACGGGGGAAAGGGAAGAGGAGGGGAGAAGAAAGATTGTGGAGCCCACTGCTACATCATCGTCAAAACAACCAGCAAGGGACAAAAACAACGGTTTAGATAGTTCAGGGACTTAGGATACCCAGTTTTCTAAATGAGGGACTAAAACCAAATTTCGGTAATAGTTGAGGGACGGTGAAAGGACTTTTTCCTTATTTTTTTTGAGGGCAGCTTGAGCCGGATTATTAGAACTGAGCCTACTTGCGCTGCTGATGGGCTTCCGACGAACTCAAGTGGATGATTTGGTTCATGCATGATGCAAGTAAGCAAGTGTATTGATTGTGGAGGGAAGGAAAGCTTTTTATAGGAATGACAAGGTTTGTTTCTTTGATCAAAACTTCACGGGACCTAAGCAAAAGAGCACTTTAAACTTATACGAATATGTCACTTAGATCCATATACTCTAAAAATGCATATTGAGTTTACTACCTAAACTTGAGCTAAGTGTCATTTAACTTCCTATACTCTCGAAATGCAGATATAGACCACTAAACTTGACTTTGCGCGTCATCCAGATTCATGAACTCTCTAAAATTATTGCCATATTAATTAAATTGATAGAAACTTAAGTTTACATAGATAATTTAATTATAGTAAAATAAAGTGAATTCATCTCAACATGTGTGGAGAGTATTGATGTGCTGAATGCATAAAGATTGATGAACTTTTACTTTTTGCAGGCTATATTTTAACCTGCTAGGTACGCATGACCCACAGGTTCTATTATTCTTAAGATTGCTTAAAATTAAATAACTTGCACTTAGGGTTTATAAGATAAATAACAGGACGAATATTGGGAGAAGCTGAAGGGGCAATATATAGAACAAGTCAGGAAACATGCCAATGAAAATAGTGGCTTGATTGAAAGCATGAAATTCGATCTTATAGTGTTCGATTTGCTAGTGGGATGGTATTGATGACAATGCATTTCAAGATATAAGACGGCACCAACTTACTTGAATTTCACACACAATTACCATATAGGGGTAAAAACTATGTGATAGCGATCTACTCTCTCCATCCCAAATTACTTGTGTTTTGACTTTTTAAGAAAAATATTTTTCTTTTGTTATGCACCTAGCTATATATTTATGTTTATGAACGAACATTATATATTTATGTTTAGATACATAACAAAAGGAATGTATCTGAAAAAAATCCAAAATGACGAGTAATTTAAACTAAGCCGGTGGGGGTAAGACCGCCCCCACAGTTTTTATTAAGAGAAGAAAACCTCCTCCCGGCTTAGAAAACTCCCGAACCTCAGCTTCACCGGCGAGGGGATTTTTTTCAGGGAATAAATTCCCGCTGAGATAAACCTGCAGTCGATAGGATTCGAACCCAGACCGGCGGCGTGCCCATCTGCAACGCTTACCAACCGAGCTACAGCTCGTTCTCAAATGAAAGTAATTTGAAACGGAAGAGTAAAAAATGAGCGACACCGACATCATAAGAAAGGTTCTCGTTCCTTTTCCAATGTACACTCTGCCGACACTGCTTTGTGCATAGGTTCCAATAGAGTACAAACTGGTTAATAAGATCAGCCACACTGATTTCCGATCAAGACACAAGTGATGGAGCACCACACTGTCTGTCGTTGCTTCAGTTTTCACCAGAGGGCACAGCCAGCTGTTTGCGCGGCCCCATACAACACATCATCGCCGGCGTGTCGATCGCCTCCAGGTATCCTCCCGCGTACGCGCGCGCGCGCGCTCCGCTCCACCGGATCTCCGGAAGCGACCACGCCCTCTCACGTCGACCACCCACCACGCTAGTGGCGCGGGGGCGAGCGAGTCCCCGATCGAACTGGCTGGGACTGGGAGGATATCCTTTGCGTAGAAGAGAAGCTAGTCACAGATCCAAAGTGACAGGGTGATCAATCCTACTGTACTTGCAGATATAGATGTACAACGGGCCGGCCCGGTGCCGCCCGTGGCCCGCTCGGGCCGCGTCGGGCCACGGGCCGCACCGGACCGTGCCTCCCCCGTGCCAGGGCCGCGTCCTCGGCCCATGGCACGGTCCGTGGGTCATTTTGCCGGGTCACGGGCCACTCGGGCCACATTTCATCGGGCCACGGGCCAGCCCGGTACTAATATTTTCTCAGATTTTGACAAGTATTTTTCCCAAAATGTAACAAGTAACATGATAAAAAAATCCCAGATTTTCACAAGTATCAACAGATTCAACACAAATATGACAACTTGACAAGTAGGTTATCAAAATGAGCTGGTAGTGCAAGGCTGCCTCATTAAAAACCTTTCCAGGTAAACCCACCCTTGTGGGAGAAACCCTAGAAAGGAAAAGAGTACAGCCACCAGCTCAAAAATATATTCAAGTATCAAGTTTCATGTTTCAAACAGCTAGACCTATTACATTAGCCAGCTAAGTGGCAACCAACAGCCAACATACAAGTCACAGAGCAAAAGCAAAGTTCCAAAATCACAAAGTCCAGCAGTATCAGTCTATTGCTCTTAGACTTGCAACCAAAAGTCCATCACTGCATCTGCATAGGTCATAACAAAACAAATTTGTTAGTTCAAATTGAAGTTCAAATTGTTAGTTCAAATTCTCAACTTGAACTTACCTTCACAGTGCTCTTCTTCTAGCCACCTCTTCCTCTGCTGCTGCCGATGCACCGAGGAAGGAGGAGAAGAAAGAAAGAGAGAGGGAGCCAGGGAGGAGCTTACCTACGGCGGAGCCCGGTGCCGGATTTGCAGAGGTGGCCGGAGCCGGGAGGAGACAGACAACGGTGAGATTCAACGGGGAGGGGGTCAAGGAAAGGGATGGAGCTTCGAGCATGCACTCACATGGCGACGGAGAGAACAGGGGAGAGGAGAAACGAGAAAGGGTAGAGGAATAAGGAGTAAAAGGAAAAAGGTCACCGGATCGCCGGCGAGGAAGATCCGACGGAGGCACCAAGGACCGGGCACAGGTGACCAGATCCGCCGGCGAGTGAGGACACAAGTCACCAGAACAGCAGATCCGCCGGCGAGGACGGAGGAATCGACGGCCGGAGGCACCGAGCGGCGGCGGCGGAGCGAGGCAAGGCAGGGGATTAGGGTTGGCACCAGGGCGGCGGCGGGGGAGAGCGAGAGGCCGAGGATGGGGAGATTAGGGTTGGCCGGCCGCGGCCGCTATATATAGGGCCGTTGGCAGGCCGGGCCGCCACCGGGCTGTCCCCTTCCATGGGCCGGACTGGCACCGTGCCACGGGCCGCGTCCTCGGCCCATGGTCCGGTCCGGTAGCCGGGCCGTGCCGCCCGTGGCCCGTTAATGCCGGACCGGGCCGTGCCAGGCACTGGGCCGTTTTGCCGGGCCGCGGACCGGGTCGCCGTGCCACGGGCTGTTTGTACATCTATACTTGCAGATATATTATGCACGGGTGCCCTGATGACACCTGTGGTGGAAAGATTCCAGATTTCGAGTTGTGGACTCCAGTCACCGCAGGTAGTTTAGGAATTGTTGGGTTGACACTGCACCCGCTCTAGGAAGTGACATTACCGTGGGGTTTAGGAAGTGACCGCACTGCACTTGTTCATGCACCATGCACAGTTTCTTCAGAGCCGCCACCCAAACTTTGGTAATGATCCGTCAAGGAAATACTTTAGTATGAATATCTCTTTACAACTTCTAAAAAAATATCAGAAGAAATAAAGAAGATCATCTTCAAGAGTTTCTAAAAATCCACTTCTAAAATATATATTAAACAATTTTACATCAAGAATTCTACTCTCCCCGTTTCAGAATATAGCTGTCTTTAGCTTTTTCAGACAGATTAAAAAGAGAGTTCAAATGTCTAATTTACCCTCACTTAATCAAGTGTCGCTGCAGGGCAATCCGGTTCCCTGCTGTTTTTTATTTTCATCCAGCGTGAATAGTGCCTCCCTGCCATTCTGTTTGCATGCATGGCAAGCCGGTGCTGTGCGGAAGGGAAGGAAAGACGCTGATTTTTTTTAATCTGATATGAATATAACGATTCATTCAGGCTGGTGGGGACCGGGGAGGTATGCAACGGGAGGGTATTTTGGTCTGTTTGTATGCAAAAGATGGGTTGACAACTCTAAAAGTAGTTATATTTGGTACAAATTTTGAACTTTTAAAGTAGTTATATTCTGAAATGGAGGAAGTATATTATTTTAACCAATTTTGTATATTTATTATCTCTTATACATTTGCATCAAGAACTCTTTTTTACTTTTTATTCTCTTCACACCCTTTCACTGAAAATTAAGAGAAGATACGTGCGACTCAGATTCGTGTAACTTTACTCAGAACAGGACGACTTTTCCTAATTTCTAAAAGATCAGGAGGATTAGTTAGAAGTTGTTGGAGAAAGTTTGTTCACATATTGTTTAAAAGTGAGGATTATAAAAGAATTTAGACAACTTTTGAAAATGCTCATCATTGCCGGATAAGATCAGAAAACTCGATTGGCAGGCCTGTCGGGGGGCGTCGGCATGTGCTGCACTAAAGCCAAGGAACTTGTACAGTACCAAGTGAGCTAGCACTCGTAGCTTGGTGCTTGGATCACTTCCGATGTTATGGTACGGTACTCCTTGACTCCTTGTGGAACAAATAAACAAGATCTGTCAAAAACGTGAGTTAGTACAGGGCTCGAATCCGGATCGAAACATATATTATTTCAGCCGATCAAAACAATGCTCTAAGTTACTATATATGCTTAGTGCATCGTCTTCCCTATGGACGTACAACTCTCTCTTTATATATATATACTCTCGAACTACAGTTAATATTTATTTAATAAGAGACAGTATAGTTTCTTATCTAGCCTAAATAATGTTTAGACCATAAAATTTTTAATATATAGAATGATATACCTACGCTCCAATAATATCCTTAATGAACATACGTGTGCGTGCGTGTGCATGCGTGTGTGTGATAAGGCCAGTCTCAATGGTGGTTTCATCAGCAATTAATTAGAGGTCACATAGGCATATTTGCTGACATGGTAGTGAATTAATGAAGAGGGAGAAAAAGCTGGTGTCGTGGTGATGAAACGCGCTGGCTACGGTTATCGAGACGCACGACACCGCATTGAGGGGGTTCCGTCCTGTTCGGCTGGCTGGTGGCTGATGGCTGACGCTGATTTGTTCTGAGAGAAAAGTACCGCTGGCTGGTAACTGGTGGCTGATTTATTTGAGAGAATAGTACTGCAGGCTGGTGGCTGACAAGCCAAGCGAACAGGGTGTTCGTCTCCTCCGGCTTCCGCGTCGGAGATCCGGTGCGGCACCCTGCTACCCCCGCGCGTGGCCCTGCTTTCCGGCGCCGCCTCCCTCCCACACGCGGTGCATGCCTCTTTCCTGCGTGCTGCCCCTCCCTCCGGCCAATATTCTGCCACCTTCTCTCGTGCAGCTGCCGTCACCGGTCGATTCCACCGCCGTGGGTGAGTCCCGGGTCAATTCGTCACGCCCAGAGCTTTTCCTCTCCACCCCGCATCCGTTTTGCCCCTTGGCTCACCCTCTCCCGCACCGTGCACTGTGAGGGCAGGTCGGCGAGCTTTCTCCACCCCTCGCTGTTGTTCCTCCACCATTGTTGCGGTCCCTTTGCTTCCTGCTGACCGTGGGGTGGACTGAAGTTGACGTTGCTCCCTTGTCCCTTGTGTGTGCTTGTGGTTCTGATATTTCTCTCTCCAAGTTCTGCAGCACGGCTGCCTGTACCTGGACCGGACTTTGTTTCTCTCTGAATGAACCGAAGAAGATGAACAGTAGAAGCTCGTAGGAGTTACATACTTCTATGTTTGTTGTTGTGTGTGTGTATGAGTTTGCAAAAATCCTAGTAAAACATATACATATCCAAAAATTATGATTCTTGTCTTAATAGGTCTACAATTTCATATATATATAATATATGTAATCATTTTTATATATGTGAATATTTAATATTGTACGAATATTGAAAATGCAATCTTGTTTTATTTACAAAAGTCTACATACTTCTCATGCCACATTTGATCACACCACGTAGAAGACTTAAATGTTACAGGCTGTCTATGAAACTGTGCCGTGAAACTGTCCATTGAGAGTAACAGTTTCATCATGTTAAAAAACTGACATGGCAGCTTTGGTAACAACGCTCGTGAAATTGCCACTAAGACTGGCCTAAGTGCCCAAGACGTGTGGTTTATTACATGGTAGCGGTCCATCTTCTCTCTAATACTTTTATTTCATTTATAGCTCCTATATCTTCCAAGTTTTTTGCCCCAACGATAGATGTCCCATACATCCAGATGTAGTTGCAATAGGAAGCACCTTTGTGGCTTCAAAAGACCATCTCATATGCTACAAAAAAAATGAATTCACACCTAGCGGCCCCATTAGACATTTGTCGAACAACTAAAGCTAGCCATGGAAGACCCCACCTTAACTCTTGAGCTGCCCCTCGCCATAACGCTAGCTAATGATAGACCCGGCACTTCTAAGGCACTCCTAATGAAGTATTAATGATAGTTTCTATCTCTATGAAATAGTTTACCAATTAAGCAAAATGATGATGTGATAGCTTAATTAATGAGGAAAGAGAGCATAAATCATAGAAATGGTTTCCTCATAGAGAAATCATGTCTACTATTGACCCAATGCATAAGAAACCATTAATTTGCTATTGGGAAGAAACCACTAGTTTTTATGAAGTTAATGCAACGCTCCCCATTAGTGAAATTAGGAGAGAGAAAAAAGACAATTATTACTTAAAGCCACTACCACTGTGAAGAATAGTTTCTATAGATAATTTCTTGTGCTATGAAAATTGTGTTAGTTTTCTCTATTAGGACTGTCGAAACACAACAATCACAATAATGATGTTGTGCTTATTCTTTTGCTAAGTTGACGCACGCAGCAGCTGGCATAGGAGATGATCTAGTATTGATGGCAACGACCTAGATCCGAGGAAGGAGGGACGGAAAGGATGGTTGGCTTGATATTTGCCGAGGTCGTTAGAGGGAGGCCTTCCGTCCCATATAAGAGAGTGCAATTTTAATTTTTTTAGAATAGATTAGTGGAGAGATAAAAAAGATTTTAATACCCTCATTTGTTTGCCAAATGCAGTAAGTTTTGTCATGCAAATCAGATCTGACCACTTAATTAAGAAGATAATTAGATCTATTTTATAAGATTGCATTCTTTGTGGGATTTTTTTTCAAAAGCTAGGATTGCACTTTTTATGAGACGGAGGGAGCAAGTATCTATGAGTGTAAAAGTGGAGATATATGCTTTGATTAGGAACATACCTCCTCCGTCCCGCAAAAAGTGTCGCATAAGTTTGTCCTAAGTCAAACCATTTTATGTTTGACCAAATTTATATAAAAATATATTAATATTTTTGATGTGTAACAAATTTCATTAGATTCATTATGAAATATATTTTAATAACATACCAATTTAGTGTTATAAATATTGATATTCTTCGTTATAAACTTGGTCAAACTTCAAATAGTTTCATTAGGCAGAAACCAAAGTAACACTCTTTGCGGGACGGACGGAGTATGCATTTTGGGTGGCATACAAGCAAAGTTTATGATTTAAAATGTGTCATGAGAGTTTAAAAAGGTCGATGACATTATGCAAAATATTAATAACTAGCACTCTATTTATGCTTTCTGATGATACAAGCATGCATCCAGCCCTTTTCATAGGAACTAAGATATCTTTTTGGTGCTAATAGGAGCTGATATTATTAAGGGTCTGTTCGAATTACAGGTGGTAAATTTTAGCACTAGCACTTATCACATCGGATATCTGACACTAATTAAGAGTATTAAACATAGACTAATGATAAAATCCATTCCATAACCATATTTAAATTGCCTCAAAATATAAATTTTTGATCAGGCTAAAATATTTAAATTATTAGTGCATATAATATATTTTGTGTATCTTTTCTTACATAAGATTATAAGAATAAAGATGAGTGCCTGCATGTAATATCTCATCACGCGGCCTTCATTTGTATAAACGCCATTGGGTCACAGGCGTTTAATGACAAAAGTTAGAAACTTTTCATGACAGAAAACATAGATGTATTAATTTATGTTCATTATTATTATACATGAAAATAAATAATCCGGTATTTTTCAGTTTCACATATGCATGTCCGTCTCTTATTCAGGAACGCTCGAACTAGAAAACTGAACGGATGAACTAGTTGACAAACTGCAATTTGTACAGGAAAACTTATTTAATTTTAAAGCAAACAAAAGCTAATAATTTGGATAATTTTCTAAAACACCTCCTAATCCATAAATCAATTTTGTTTTCTCGAAATTAATAAATTAATCAAATTTCTCATAAGCAAAACACCGCCATGTCAACCATGGCGTGATCAGTGGTCCGTTCTGCATGCACCACTATCACTGTAATCTCATCAAAATTCTCACCTAAAGGACTATGTCAGTTCATTTTTTCTCTCTATGTACGCAACTCAATAAAAAAATTTCATTTATTTCACTAAAATTTCGGTCAGCTAAACAGGGTCTAAGTGTAGTGCCGGTGCCGCCCCACCCCATGTGCCTGTCGCCGTGACAGGCGGCTCGGCTCGGTTGGCTGGAAGGAGGGGTGTCCCGAAGGAAGGACGGCAACGGAGGATTTTTTTAATTTTAATCTTTTTTAATAAAATTTTTTGTAATAAAAACCTGTTGCAAACATTTTTTTTGCGCTGAGTGACCCTTTTGGCCGTGCCTAGAAACGTGGCGTGGCAGGTAGCCTTTGCCGCGCCACATGCGGTGGCACGGCAGAGGTGCCACGCTGGCGCGGCAGGGCCGGTTGGTCAACCACGCGTTGACGTGGGGTGAGGCGCTGCCGCGCCACGCTGCCTGGCGCGGCAGCGCTGAGTCAACAGCCGCGGCGCGGCTTCCTTCCTTCCTCCTCAGCCCGAGGTCGAGCGCCAGCACTCTGCCGCCGCCGCCCCCAAATCCGTTGATTTGGGGTGGGAAAAGTGGGGGAAATCGACCCCCGCGCCTTTGGGAAGGTATTGCCCCACTTTTCTCCCTCTTTTACCGTTTGATTTTGGAGATCGGAGTTGATTTAGGTGACCTAGGGTTAGCTCTAGATTATTCAAATTTAGACCCATTGCAATTTAGTTTAGTGTAAATGATGATTAGTTCATACACAGTAGTATCTCTGCCCGTGTTATTGATGTGTAGAACATGTTGCATGATTCGATTTAGTGTTGTTTGTGGTGGAAATATATAGTGTACATGATAATAGGTGAAGGATACATGGTTGCATGTTTATTAGTGGGAAAACCCAATAATTTTGACAAATAATATAGTATGTTTGGAGTGTTTGTTAATCACACTCACATTTAGGACTTTTTGTTATGTATTTGTACTTCAAAATTCTACTTTAATTATATTTAGTTATGAGAAGTGTTTGTTATTCACACTCACATTTAGGAGTTTTTGTTATTGACACTCACATTTAGGAGTGTTTGTTAGGCATTTGTATTTACAAAATGTGTAGTTGAATTATATGTAGTTATGAGACATCGGGTTCATGAAGTTGTTTAAATTTTGTAGATGGATTGTTTAGTTCGCATGTTTCATGGGGGCATAGTTAAAGAAAATTGAGAGTTTGAGAATATGACAGAGGTAGTGGAAACATTTGATTGTCCGCCAACCTTTAAGGATGTAGTTGATTGTGCAATAGTGAAGTATGGAGTTGGATTGCATGAGGTGACATTTAGAGGTCGTTTTGATTGTGGGAAGGCTAGAGCTCATTATGTTTTCATGAGCTTGTCTAGCGAAGAAGATTGGAATCGGTATAAAAAGGTAGTTGACCAAGCTAATGTGTCATGTCTGGAGGTTGTGTTACATATTACTCGTGGACCTAGTGGTAATGTTAACATGAATGAGGAAGTCCCGTTGGAGGTTCATAATGGCACACAAGAGTCTACAATTGTAGAGGACGACTTTGATTCGGGGGAACCTCGTCAGGAGCTTGGGATGTTGAATGATGATTTTCCGAACGATTGTTTTGAGCGAGAAGAAGAAACCATGGACGAGGATGATTTATCTGACAGCTCTGAAGAAGGTGAGTCTGAAGATGAGTCTGATGAGGAGGATGTGGAAGTGCAAATAGATGCCAATGCAGAAGCGGCTGAAGCACTCCTTGGTTTGCGTGTCGTTGACGTGGATAGTGTTAAAACATGATGATGTTGGAGGGCCACATACAACCGTGCTAAGAGAAGTGCACATAAGTAGGCTGCCGGTTCACACAAGAATCGGTGAAAGTGGACAAGAAGTACCTAGGCCGCCCTTGAACACTAGAATGGGTGAGAGTGATCAACACAACCTAGCTCAATATGATGTTGTGATCCCTTCTGTTCACAATGATAAAGACTTAAGCAGAATTGATAGAGCCATTTGTGATTCTACTATGTTGTTCACAGAAGGATTACCGTTTAGTATGCAGCCTGTGATACGTAAGGGAATGATGTTTGACTCACTTGAGGAGCTGAAGTTTTTCTTAGCTGACTACGCAGTGAAGCATTATAGGCCTTTCACTGTTGTTCATTCGGACATGAATCTTAGGTATGAAGTCATGTGCAAGCAAGGGTGCATGTGGCGTGTATGGTCACGCCTACAAAGAGGGACAGGAAAATGGAAGATTACATCTGTTTGGGAACCTCACACATGTCGTTCGAGTCAGGTGAAGGGTGTTCACGCACAACTGACAGCTACATACATTGGAAGGCGTATCTTAGGCCTTGTTCATGCTGACAGAGATGTGACTACCACTAGTCTGATCGAAACCATATTGCTTTTCTCAGGATGTCATGTTAAGTATTCTAAGGCATGGCGGGCTAAGCAACATGCTATTGCTCTGCTTTGGGGTGACTGGAAAGAGTCGTATGCACAAATTCCTAGGGTCTTGAGGGCCATGAGCCACTACAATCCAGGGGTGAAATGGTTCTCTTACATGACCGGGTTGCGTGTTCGTGACGGTTTTGTTTTCAAACCCATCCTACTACGGGTTTTTTGGTGCTTTCCACAATGTGAAGTGGCTTTCCAACACTGTCGTCCGGTTATACTTGTAGACGGAACCTTCTTGACCGACAAGTACAGAGGTACACTCATGATGGCAGTTGCTGTAGATCCTGAACAACAGCTTGTGCCTTTAGCTTTTGCCTTGGCCGAGAGTGAGAACGACGACCGTTGGTCATGGTTCATGAGGCTCGTTCGCATTAACATACTTGGTCGAACACGACAAGTATGTATGATCTCAGATCGGCACCATGGCCTCATAAAATGTGCGAGCGAGCACATGGATGGGTATCCACCACTTGTTCATAGGTGGTTCATGAGGCACTTTGCCGCCAACATGTGGCGTCGGCAAAGGAACAAGGAGGTAATAGGAAAGTTGAAGTTACTATGCTCAGTACATACTGAGGACAAATTTGAGGAAGTATACAAAGACTTAGAGAAGGACTTAAATGAGGCTGCTAAAGACTGGTTGGAGTTTGAAATGCAGGATAAGGACAAATGGGCCCAAGCGTATGATGAGGGAGGTATGCGTTGGGGTATCATGACAACAAACTATGCTGAAAGTGTGAACAACGTATTTAAGGGGATCCGAAGTAGACCCGTATCGGGCATTATTGAATACTCTTTTGAAAAATGCAATGCATATTTTGTGGAAAGATGGTGGAAGGCACGTGATCAGTTGGATAACGGGTTTTAAATAGGATCCTTTGCAGATGACAAGTTGTATGATGCTGGTTTAAGATCCGTGAACCAAGAAGCTGAAGCATATGGGCCAGATAGAATGATTTATTCTATTAGAGGTTCCACAACTACTAATGTCGGAGGGGAGAGTCATGGGGGTCGACACTATAGAGTGGACCTTTGGTACTGTGCTTGCAGCTGTAACGGTCCTCAATTGTTGCATCTTCCTTGTTCGCACTTGATGACAGCATGCACGGCTAGAGGTCTAGACTATCAAATCCCATGTTCTTGTCTCCTTTGTTCTCTAGAGAACACACTATTAAGATTTGGGAATCGAGCTTTGAGCCCTACCTTGATCCGTCTCAATGGCCCGAATATGATGGCCCTGAGTACGTGCCACTGCCATCTTTTAAGAAAAAGAAAAAAGGTAGGAGGCAAAAGAAGCGTTTGAAAGGGGACATGGACGAGTGTCAAGGAAGGCTTGCTGCTGATTATGACTTCAGCGATTTTGAAGTTGATGGGGACAAGACAACCTATCTTTGCTCAAAATGTCACAAGTCAGTTAAACAGTGTAAGTGCCGGAAAAAAATCAAAGGGGAAGAAATCAATAGGGACAAATAGAAGCAAGGGTGCTTCGAACTCGAGGGTAGCTGTCGAGGTAGTATGTTTGTAGCAAATAAATTATAAAATTATGCATGTTATATTCTTAGACACTGTCCTCTGCTGATATTGCTTTTTTACTTAACTTCATATTTTAGAACATTGTTACTAACTACATTTGAATTCTTTTTTCAGGATGGCGCACCCAGTGTACCCGCTCCTTGAGGCTGCCTATGATAGCAGCCATCGTGGACACCTTATTGCCGACCTCCACGAGGTATTTACAAAATTTTGGTCAATTCCTTGCATTGGTCATCTTTTTTCATTACACAATGTTGATGTTGGTAATTTTATTTTTTTTCAGGACTTGAAGCCGTTGAGGGTGCGAGAGCATTGTCCACTTCCTTGGGATGAGTGATACGCCCCGTACTTGGCTAGAGCAGGCTTCTTGGACATTGCTCTTGTGGTGGTTCGTGGGCTTCCTATGATGGACGGGCCACTGTTGTCGGCCTTGGTGGATCGATGGCGTCCAGAGACTCACTCTTTCCACCTACCTAGCAGGAAGATGACGGTCACCATGCAGGATTCGGCCATGATCCTTGGTCTTCCACTTGAGGGGCTGCCAGTGAGTGGGATAATTCAGAGTGTTGGTTGGCGTGACATGGTGGAGTTACACATTGGGGTGAGGCCACCAGATGCTGATGAGGGGGATGCGTCGAAGAAGACCTCCGGTGTCAACACAGTGTGGTTGAGGGACCACTTCACCGTATGCCCCCTGGAGCTGCACCTGCTGTTGTGGAGAGGCACGCTCGTGTTTGGCTGTGGCACTTTTTGGCCATGTTCTTGCTACCTGATGCAGCCGGAAACACGGTGTCTTGGATGGTTCTGCCACTTTTGGGTCAGGAGTGGGAGAATATCCGTTGCTACAGTTGGGGTTTAGCGGTTCTGGCATGGCTGTATAGACAGATATGTGATGCCTGTAGGCGCAGTGGACAGGACACGAACCTTGGTAGATGCGCTTATTTGCTGCAGATTTGGATTTGGGAGCGTATTCCAGTAGGTCGACCACACCGTGGACCTGTCGAGGTATGTAGAAACCTCTTTTTCTTTCTTCGTACTTCAATTACATGATATTGAGTTCTGACTTGTGCATTTTTGTGGTTTTGGTTGCAGCCATGGAATCAACAGGATTCTCGACCCACATTTGGATATGTGTGGAAGACGGCTACAGCGGTACGTGGTCCTCCAGCTAGGAGATACAAGTTCTACACAAACGAGTTGGATTGTCTTACCCAGACACAGGTAAAAAATCATACCCGACGGTCTTTGTTCATTTTTAAAATTTATATTCCTGAAATATTCTCTAAGTATCCTCTCTTTGTGTAGGTGGAGTGGCTACCGTACAACCAGGACTTTCCTGAGCACGTCCAGTTTTCAGACATGTGCTACAGAGATAGACTTTTGTGGAGGTCCACAGTGCCACTCATCATATACTATGTTGTTGAGTGGCATTTGCCTAACAGGGTGCTACGTCAGTTCGGGAGGGTCCAACCGTCGCCTCCTGACTTTGTATCAACTGTTCCAACGTTGGACAAGTAAAAATTCTACTCTTCATATGGAACTTTCATTATTCTCAGTTGGCATATGTTTGGTTGTAAATAATGTGACAATCAACACGGTATTTCAGGGTCAACAGGCAAAAAAGGTACAAGGAGAATGATTGGAGGGTGAAGCATGCACGGTACTTGGACCTTTGGAATAATCGGCAGAGGATGGATCCTCAAGACGGTCCTGCTTGGCGTGCTGGAGCACATAGGGAGTACCTTCGGTGGTACCACACCTCTACAAGATGCCCCCTCCGACTCAGACGATGACATAGCGGATGAGTACGACACCCTGACACGTGTGGGGACACAGCCTGAGCGAGCACCTCTACACGACTACTTGGTAATTTTATTCCCTCTAAGTTTTGTTTCTTCAATTCATTTTCTCAAAATCTATAGCTTAACATGTATTTTTAGGGACAACAACTTGCAAGGCTTGCGAACGAGGTAGGAGTGGCCATGGAACATGCAAGTGCATCCGAAGGTGGAGCCCTTCAACACTTTGCTGAGGTACCATTACTTTCCACATATTTTCTGTTTTGCCATTGAGTATTGAGTATGTACTGAATTTATACCAAATGCATGATGCAGAGGGTCCGAAGAAGTTGCAGACGTATGGCAATGAAGTTGAACTGCATGTCGGCCCCAGATGTTGCCCACGACGGCAATGGCCAGGGCACTTCTTCTGGATCACGTCGTACTTGTTGACGGTGGAAATTTACCATTTCCAACCCTCAATATTCTCACATAAATGGAGGCATATGCATTATTTACTAGCATTTTGGTTTGAATAATGTAGTTCCACTTGTCCTTGGAGATTATTTGTATGTAGGTGATTTACCCCTTAAAAGAGATGGAAACCCACCTTCTATGAAGAAACCATGCTAACTCAGCTGAGGAGGTGGCTGCCACCAAGAGAAACATGGCATTCCACGTCATCGATCCAGGGGAGGCACTCACCGACGAATCAGAGGACACCACATGGACTTCACATTGATCAAAGGGCCAACCTCGGATACCAAATCAAGCCATGCACCGGGGATGGATCAGAGGACCCACAGGGTAGCCACCCAGTGGAAAACCACCAGGTGGGGCCACCCTAGAGGGCCGGCCGATCCTAGGATCGACCGAACCGACCTAGGGGGCTCCATCCTGGCCCTCCATGTGGCAGCTCCCTATTGGTCCATTGCCTCACTCCCGGGTGTTTAGGGGCACTTTGAGCCTCCGAGCAAGCCTGACCGTTGCCTATAAATAGAAGGGGAGGGGCTCCCATTTCTCACACACCACTCTCTCATTCTCCTCTTACTTTTAGTTTCTAAGGCTAGGGGGTAGGCTAGAGTAGCTCTTATTCAGGTTCTAAGTCCTCTTGGAAGTCTAGGTATGAGTTCTCTTTTATCTTTATTTCTTTGTATGACTTTGATCTACTTCAGTTATTCAGCTATTTCATATAAAGTCATGGTAGATCATATGCTTGATATGTTCTTGAGTTCATCCTCTGTTCATCATTTAGAGGCTTGTGTTCTTCGTGAACACTACCTTTTGATCCACTTGAAGGGTGATAAACTCCTTCCTTATGTGTTTGTTCATAAGTTAGAGGCTCGTGTTCTTCACGAACACGACCCTTTGATCTTATTGATTAGACATAAGAGAGTTCATATCTGTTTGTATGTCTAGCCTTAGTTGATCTTGTTATATGGCATGAGAGTGTTGCATGAGGTCTGTGTTCAAGCTACGGTACTCAGTCTAGTTGACCAGTCTTCTGGTGGCTCTCACCCTGGGTCACAATAGCCCGGGCCGGGTGGAGTCTAGCAGCAATGTAGGCATGGTGCCTGGGTTGTTTGGCTACGATAGTTATGAGCATACCCCCCGTAACGATAGAGGTCAGTCCTCAGGTGGTGACAACCCTGTTGGATCCTTGGGAAACCTCCGCGCTGGGGTACCTGCTGTAGGAGTCTAAAGTCTAGTTTCGCAGAGTGCTGGTCGTCGCGGGCTAGCTCCCCATTTGTACCTGGGTGCTGAACCTTATCTCTCTCATGCAATACTCATGCTCATCTCTTGTATCTTCTAGCTTTGTATGGTTAGTACATTAGAACCTAGAGCTAACTCGTATGTTCCCCCTAAGCCGTAGTGTGCTAGAGTAGAGGTAGATTTGAGTGTGTGTGTCACACTACCCTTATATCTTTTATCTTACCCCTGTCTTTGAGTGTGTTGTTTCCTATATCTATCTCTTGGTTTACATTCAGAGCAAAAGCATAAGTCTAAGATATCCGCCATTGCCTTCCACGGATTCGATACCCTTGGAATACTCTCCTTCCTTGGTGAAATGCTACAATGGTTTATCTGTGCGCTTGCGGTTTCGTTCATGATCGTTTAGATTAACCTATGGCAAGTCTCGATATTCACGCTAACCCACGCTATTAGTTGGGACATTGAGAGGTGCCTAAAAGGCGGTTTCTGGTGTTGTCACTAAGGACGGGTCCCAGATCTGTTCTTAAGATGACGGCGCTACGAAACGCCAACAAGCATTTCTGGCGCCGTTGCCGGGGAAGGCACAGGATTATCATGACTATACTTTGCATCTGTTTATAAACTCTGGGTAGGTTAGGACACCTCTCAATGCTGGATAACCTTGATTATCTTCTTTTATCTCTGGATGATGAAGACAGGTAGTGTATGACTGGTTTCGACCTACCGGGGAATTTTATTGAAGATCCCGAGTCACTTGTGAGGAAAGCTCGAATTCATTTCGGCTCACCTCGTCGTACTCGTCCGGAAGGTGATCTAGCTTCCTTTGTACCATCCACGTCCAACGCTATGGCCTAGAAGACACTTCGTGAGTACTCAGCTCCTTCCGCTGACCAGGTGCTGCAAGGCCCTGAGGTGGCAAAGGGGACTGAAAATTTTGAGATCAAGACGGGTCTAATCACGATGGTACAGGCTAGCCCATTCTGTGGTAAGCCAAATGAGGATGCCAATGCTCATCTGCAGCAATTCCTAGAGATATGCAGCACTTTCATCATCAGGGGTGCAAATATGGATGTTGTTCGTCTACGGCTGTTTCCATTCTCCCTCCTGGGGAAAGCTAAGCAATGGTTCTACGCGAATTGTGAAGCTATTAACACTTGGAGTAAGTGTTCAGAGGCATTTCTCAAGAAGTTCTTCCCATTGGGTAAAACCAATGCTCTTCGTGGAAGAATTTCTGGTTTTCAGCAAGCAGCAAGTGAATCTATTCCAGAGGCTTGGGAAAGGGTTCAGGAGTACGTCCTGGCCTGTCCTCACCATGGGATGGAGGATTGGCTCATTCTTCAAAGCTTCTATAATGGGTTGACTCCGACAACCCGAGGCCATATTGATGCTGCTGCTCAAGGAGCATTCTTCTCACTCACTGTTGATGATGCTAAATTACTTATTTAGAAGATGGTCTCCAACCAAGGGTGGAGTGATGAAAGACTCCAACCACGACCGAGGGGTACTCATACTGTCAAGGAAGCAGACATGATTACTGCCAAGATGGATCTTCTTATGAAGAGATTGGATGACTATACCAGCGAGAAGGCTGCCATGGCCACCACTACTCTGCCTATGGACTCTCACATGACTTGTGAAGTCTGTGGCAACACTGGGCACTCAGGCAACTACTGTCCGGAGACTCAGGAGGAAGTGATGTACATGAATGGTAACAACAACGGTTATCGTCCACCTCAACAAGGAGGTCAATCGTGGAATCAACAACGCCCTTATTATCAAGGAGGTAACCAAGGTAATTCGTACAATCCTAACCAACCTTCCTTGAGAGATCTCATTTTTGGGCAAGCTAAGATTAATGAAGGTATTAACAAGAAGTTAGCTACCCTTGATAAAACTGTGGAAAGCCCCAACGTTAAGCTTGATAGTTTTTCTTCTGCTCAGAAGAGTCAGCTGAGTTTCAACAAAATGTTAGAAACCCAGTTGGCCCAGCTGGCTGCTTTGGTTCCCTCTCCTGACAACAGGAGGATCCCGGGGCAACCCGTATCCTCTTGTGAGAATGTTTGTGTAGTGTCAACTCGGTGGGGTAAGCCACCTAGGAAGACACATGCCCCTAACTATGCAGGAAAGCCCATACAACAAATTTTTGATCCATGGGAGGAATCAGCAGTGGTGCACAAGAAAGATCCAGGCTACCCGACTATTACTTGCATAATCTATTATAAGAAAATCAGGCATGCACTTTGTGACCTTGGTGCAAGTGTTAATCTCATGTCCAAGGTCATATTTGAGCAACTGGGATATCCAGCTCTCTCTCCTACAGCACGGACTATCCAACTCGTCGATTCAACGATGCGATATCCAGAAGGAATTATTGAGAGCATATTGGTTAAGGTCAAGAGTTCTTATGTCTTCGCGGATTTCGTGGTCCTTGATATGGATGACGAGGGAGGAATGCCGCTCATTCTTGGGCGACCATTTCTCAGTGATGTCCGAGCTAGGATCAATGTGGGGTCCGGAATCATTCATTTCCGCATTGGGAAGAGGAACTTGAAGTTCAAGTTTCAGGACAAAGAAGAGCAATGCTATTTGGTGCAAGATAATGTTGAGCAGCTTGGGGGGAAGGACGGAGCCTTTACCCCCGAGGAAGGAATCTCCGTCAAAGAGGTTAAAGAAAATTCGGAAAGAATGGCGGAAGATTGAGATGGCACCACCCTCTACTTCTCAGGAGGTGCTGAATGGAATTGATCACTGAGAAGAGTCCAACTCGTCGGACTAAAAATGATGGGTCCTTTCTACCAAAAAGGTTAAAACTGGTACTTATCTCATATTTCCCTTTCCAAAATTTTATTTCCAAAATTGCATATTTGATTTTCCAAAACTCTGCATCTGCATGCTAGATTCATCTAGCCCTTTTCCAAATAAAATTTCTGAAAATCAGATCTGAGTTTGAAAATTCAAGAAAAAAATCATTTGAAAAATATTTTGAGGGAATTTGGGCCGAGGCACTCAGGTAGGCCCCCACTAGCCGTTGGGGAGCCACTGGCCAGGGCAGAGGGCAGGTGGGCCCGGCCTGGGGTCGGCCGACCCCAGGCTCGGCCGAAGCAGCCCTACGACTGCTGGGCCCCACCTTGCTCCAACGGCTCTTAGCCGTTGCCCAACGGCTATGTCTGGATACCCGGCGCATTTGCCTATAAATAGCAGGGGGAGAGGGGTGTTCTTCACCCATTCAACATTCTTCACTCACACTCCCCTCTCTACTCCTTGCTCTCTTGGTTTTCTTGGATTTCTTGCTCGAGATTGGATCATCAAGTGTTCCCTCGATTGTGTTGCTGAAAGTATTGTTATTGGTTGAGCAAGCTCGGTAAGAACTTCATTCGATTTCACTAACCCATCACCGAGTTGCTCTTGTTGTCCCTTGTTGTTGTGCTAGCATGAATTGGGTGGTGAACACTCTCCAGAGGGTGACACGCTCACGCTCCCGTTCGCGGGCAAGCACGAGTGCATCCACCCCCGACGAGCCAACGTCGAGCCCATCGATGATGGATTATGAAGAAGAGCAAGAAGAGCAAGCCGAGCCACAAGCCATGGAGGAGGTCGTCGACGACACCCCCTACCTCAACTTGCGGGGCGCTCGAGAGGAGCAAGCCTATGCTCTCTTGAAGGACCGAGTCTTCGCCCACACCCGGGACATCGACCCGGCCCTCATGGAGAAAACAGGTATGAATCTCGAGTTCGCTTCCATTTGGAATGCTCTTGGTTGGGAGGAGTTTGCGCCGGTCACAGAGCTTGGCTCTCGGCCCCTCACCATCCAGTTTCTTTGCTCTCTTACCGAGATTCTGGATGGCATTGAGTTTCGTCTTTTTGGGACCGATTATTGTGTTTCTTGGAAGGAACTTAGTCGTCTTCTTGGTTTTAGTCCTCGTTGTGTTGTTTCTCTGAAGAAAGCTTGTGAGGGTTTTGTTCGAGACTCTTTCTGGTCAGATATCTCTGGTCTTGTTTATAGTGGCAAGTTTGTACCTCGGTGCAACGATATTGTGCATCTCACTCTCCGTTTGTGGCACAAGTGGCTCGCCATTACTCTCTTTCCACGAGAGGATGTTCAGCCCGTGCGCAGCGATGAGATGATGCTATTATATGCCGCTGTTAACCGGATCAAGGTCTCTCCCGTTAAAGCTATGATTCGGCAATGGTTGATGAATTTCAAGATGATAGGTCCTATCGAGTGTACGTCTTTGGTGACTCGTATCGCTCTCAGAGTCAGGGTTCTTAGCGGGAATTCCGTACCCTTCATCGGGACGCCCCGAGTTCTCATTGATGAGGCATACTTAATCCAAGGGCATATACTGAAGAGGGGCCCAAATGATTCCTTGACTTTCTTCTTCCCGGGCTATGCAAATCAAATCCCGTTATCTAACCCGGGGTTTGGATTGTATAACTCAGAGTCACTAACCATTCCCCTTGTTACACAAGAGGAAAGCCGTCGTGCTAGTGTTTCAGGCAGGTCCACCAGAAGCGCGGCAAAGAGAGCACACATGCTGCAGCAGCAGCAGTCACAGCCGACACCACCACCACAGCCTCAGCCTCAGCCACAGCCTGCTACGCCACCGGTGGCAGGAGGGGCCCCTGCGGGGTATATGTTCGGGGTTACCCCTGGATATACACCTGGCTGGGATCAGCCCACCTACCAGCCGAGTGCGAGTGGCACGGCTTGGGCGGGCGCGAGCAGGGCTCAGTGGGCCACACCCGCTAGTTCCAGCTCCGGTGGTCCACCTCCATCTTCGTCCTTCCGGAGGCACTCCTCAGCCTCTGCACGTGACGCTCAGCTCGCGTAGCAGATGGGAGGGCTCACCGTCCAGGTCATGGGATTGGAGGAGACGCTGAACACCCACGTCGAGTCTACCTCAGCGTGGCAGCGTCAGGCTGGTGAGAGGATAGCAGCCATGCAGCAAGATCAGCGGCAATACATGGAGGCGCAGAGGGCTTACTACGCGAGTCAGGGTTTCTTCTTCCCTCCTCCGCAGTGAGCCTTAAGCTAGCTTGGGGGAGGACCCCCATTCTGAGGTAACTTGTATCTTCTTTTGTTTTCAGAATATCTTATAAATGAATATCCAAAAAAATCTGCAAAATAAAAAGACCAAAAATATTCATTTGCTTTCATCATCATCGTTTGCTTAGTTTGCTTTGATATGCTTAGTATGAATGCTTTGCCTCTATGGTTGAAATGATGAATAGTTGCTCTGTTTATTCTCCTCGTATGTCTTGCTTACAACTTTGTATCCTACCTAAGTTTTGAGTTTGTTGGCTTGTATGTTCAAACCTTAACTTGAAAACTGTGGGTAGCAAAAAGCATGATCCTTGCCTAAGTTGTTGTGAGACATGATATGGTAGAATAGAGTGCTATGATCTTGTGCTTAGTGATGCTTGACATCCGGAGTTTCCCTTTTTGAAAAATCAAAACATGATGAGTTGCTTAATGATGAGAATTTCCCATCCAAGGCCATATGTAGATTCTAGTTCTTAACCTCCACATATGCAGCTTGTTCTCTCATTGAGCTTTGTCAAATTGTTGTGACCCTTGTTAGAACTCATACTCTCCTGATCAAGATCACGTACACGTCCATGCTAAACTTCTACACTGGAAGTTAGCATTCATCATTTGCTCCATACTGCCTATGCATTCTTCCACAAATAAAACTCTGTGTATCTTTGTATCATTCATCCCTCTCCAAATATCTCCAATAGAGACAAAGGGCTAGCTATAAAAAAAAGCATGCTCAAAAGCATGGCAAAAATAAATAAAGAGAGCTAGCCCAAGTCTTGAAAATTTCAAAGGGAGAAAAGGGATTGATATGTGCAAGAGAAAGAGTTCCACCATGTAGATGGTAATAACTAGTACCTACTCCAGGGCTAGTGTACACCTTACCATCAATCCCTTATTCCCTCATATAAAGCATGACAATATCTAGCACCCATTTCCGGGCCTAGTATCCACCTTGCCATGCTCATTTCCATCACACATATATGCACATCTTGATCAGGATGTATGTTTCTTTCTTCCAAGGATCCGGTCTTTGACTTAGCAATATATGAGAGACAAATATGCCACATTTCTTCCCTACCTACAGCTCCACATACAGCCTATTAGGAGTAGGATGTGAAGAAAGGCAACTTTGATGCCTTGGTGAGGAACCAGACACTTTTGAGCGATCCGAGAGTATCATTTGAGGAACTCTGATTTTCTTTTGAAAAATTTGCAAAACCTCCGGATTGATAAGCTGATCAAGGTATGAGTGATTATGCACATGCTATATAACCATTCTGTCTCTCAACCGCCCAAGGCAGGTGAAGCTATATGCCCCACGTTATCAGGAGAAAGGTAAGAATATTGCCAACTTGTTCAACTCTTGGTAGAGTACTTTGTTGTATGTTCACCATAAGTTGAGAATACAACATTGTAGCAACTCCTGATCAACCAACCTAAGTCTCTAATGTCTTGCTTCGAGATGAGCAAGAGGTTAGCTTGGGGGAGTTTGTTGACGGTGGAAATTCACCATTTCCAACTCTCAATATTCTCACATAAATGGAGGCATATGCATTATTTACTAGCATTTTGATTTGAATAATGTAGTTCCACTTGTCCTTGGAGATTATTTGTATGTAGGTGATTTACCCCTTAAAAGAGATGGAAACCCACCTTCTACGAAGAAACCATGCCAACTCAGCTGAGGAGGTGGCTGCAACCAAGGGAAACATGGCATTCCACGTGATCGATCCAAGGGAGGCACTCACCGACGAATCAGAGGACGCCACATGGACTTCACATGGATCAAAGGACCCACCTCGGATACCAAATCAAGCCATGCACCGGGGATGGATTAGAGGGCCCACAGGGCAGCCACCCAGTGGAAAACCACCAGGTGGGGCCACCCTAGAGGGCCGGCCGATCCTAGGATCGGCTGAACCGACCTAGGGGGCTCCATCTTGGTCCTCCACGTGGCAGCTCCCTACTGGTCCATTGCCTCACTCCCGGGTGTTTAGGGGTACTTTGAGCCTCCAAGCAAGTCTGGCCCTTGCCTATAAATAGAAGGGGAGGGGCTCCCATTTCTCACACGCCACTCTCTCATTCTCCTCTCACTTTTAGTTTCCAAGGCTAGGGGGTAGGCTAGAGTAGCTCTTATTCAGGTTCTAAGTCCTCTTGGAAGTCTAGGTATGAGTTCTCTTTTATCTTTATTTCTTTGTATGACTTTGATCTACTTCAGTTATTCAGCTATTTCATATAAAGTCATGGTAGATCATATGCTTGATATGTTCTTGAGTTCATCCTCTGTTCATCATTTAGAGGCTTGTGTTCTTCGTGAACACTACCTTTTGATCCACTTGAAGGGTGATAAACTCCTTCCTTATGTGTTTGTTCATAAGTTAGAGGCTTGTGTTCTTCACGAACACGACCCTTTGATCTTATTAATTAGACATAAGAGAGTTCATATCTGTTTGTATGTCTAGCCTTAGTTGATCTTGTTATATGGCATGAGAGTGTTGCATGAGGTCTGTGTTCAAGCTACGGTACTCGGTCTAGTTGACCAGTCTTCTGGTGGCTCTCGCCCTGGGTCACAATAGCCTGGGTCGGGTGGAGTCTAGCAGCAATGTAGGCATGGTGCCTGGGTTGTTTGGCTACGATAGTTATGAGCATACCCCCCGTAACGATAGAGGTCGGTCCTCAGGAGGTGACAGCCCTGTTGGATCCTTGGGCAACCTCCACGCTGGGGTACCTGCTGTAGGAGTCTAAAGTCTAGTTTCGCAGAGTGCTGGTCGTCGCGGGCTAGCTCCCCGTTTGTACCTGGGTGCTGAACCTTATCTCTCTCATGCAATACTCATGCCCATCTCTTGTATCTTCTAGCTTTGTATGTTTAGTACATTAGAACCTAGAGCTAACTCGTATGTTCCCCCTAAGCCGTAGTGTGCTAGAGTAGAGGTAGATTTGAGTGTGTGTGTCACACTACCCTTATATCTTTTATCTTACCCCTGTCTTTGAGTGTGTTGTTTCCTATATCTATCTCTTGGTTTACATTCAAAGCAAAAGCATAAGTCTAAGATATCCGTCATTGCCTTCCACGGATTCGATACCCTTGGAATACTCTCCTTCCTTGGGGAAATGCTACAATAGTTTATCAGTGTGCTTGCGGATTCGTTCATGATCGTTTAGATTAATCTATGGCAAGTCTCGATGTTCACGCTAACCCGCGCCATTAGTTGTGACATTGAGAGGTGCCTAAAAGGCGGTTTCTGGTGTTGTCACTAAGGACGGGTCCCAGATCTGTTCTTAAGATGACGGCGCTACGAAACGCCAACAGTACTCCGGTCCACCACGGGGCAAGAAGCATGTCACGGACCCCATCTCGTACCAGCGCTCGCACACCGTCGGCATCTGCAGGTCAAGTTGGTGCTAGTGCCAGCCGTGCTCGTGGCAAGGAAATCGCCACCCCGAGCCAAGTGATGAGGAGCATCGAGACGACTCCAGTGAGGATGCAGACCCCACGTACCAGTCAGAGATTCCGATGGACGAGCTCTTTGATGCCCCACATGCTACTCAGACACAAGGACAGTCGAGTCAGGTAATGAATCTAATCACATTTACGTATAGGTCGTTCATTCTTACTACAATCATGTTGCTTCCTATAACATTTGAGATTGTCATGTTGCAGGCCCGTGCACCTCCTGCCAAGAAAGCCCGCCGCCGTCGTGCTCGTGACCAAACTGACATTGGCAGTGCCAATGTGTTGGACACAGATCCGGGAAGGGAGCGTCGTGCACCACAAATCTTCAGCCTTGAGGACCAAATCCACCACCGTCGTTGACGTTATGGCCTGTGTATGAAGTTTGTGTATGTTCGACTGTGTTAGAATTGCTTGTGATGTTGAACTATGTGTGAAGGAGTCGAAACATATGTTGAACTATGTGTGATGGATGTTGCTTGTGGTGTTCGATGGCTTCTATGTTAGAATGTGATGTTGAATGGTTGTTGTGGAATTTGTGATGGTCAATGGCTGTTTAGGATTGAAAATGAAGGTTGTCGATGGTGTTTGTGGCTGTTTCTTGCAGGTTTGTCGGGAAGAAGAAAGGGGCAACAGAAACCTCAAAAAACACAAGTTCGAGTTCACTGCCCAGCTTTGTCGTGCCGTGCCGCCTGGTGCGGCAACGTTAATACCCCGCGCCAAGGGTGGTGGTGCGGCAAACCTGGGAACCTAGGAACTTCGCGAAAACAAGTGTTCCAGGCTTGCTGCGCCATGCAGCCCGGCGCGGCAGCCCTGGCACGTCAACTAAGATTCCAGTCTTGTCGCGCCACCATGGATGGTGCGGGAGACACGAGTAGCCACACCGGGTACTTGGAGTTCAATTTTTGCCGTGGTTTTGTACTGGTGGCACCAAGAAATAAGCGCGACAGCTTGTTCCTGCCGCGCCACGCGGGAAGGCGCGGCAAGCACAGCCCCACACTCCGCCGCGTCGCCTGGCCCACGATGATGTATGGATGACGTATGCATGCCAACCTTTGCCGCGCCAGTGGTTGTGGCGCGGCAGGTGCGAGCCGCCGCGCCGGCCATTAGAATTTATTGTTTTGCCGTGGAGACATACTGCTGGCGCCACGAAATAAGCGCGGCAGCACATTGTTGCCGCGCCATTCACGTTGGCGTGGCAACATAGTTTTCCCGCGCCAAGGGTGATGGCGCGGCAGGAGCAGAGTTCCTATATATAGGTGTTGCTCACCTCAACTCACTCCACTCGTGCCTCACTTCCAATCCTCACTTCCTCACCTCCAATCCTGTAAGTGTTTTTGCCACCAACTACAAAATCGAAGATGGCGGCCAGATACAGAGGATTCATGAACTTGAGGAGGGAGATGGAAGCAATGAATGGGGCATACCCTAATGATCCCAACAGATCCATTCTGAATTTCAACTACCGTCCTAAGGATGATATCCCCCGTGAGTGTCACTGTGGCCTAAATGCGGGATGTAAGGTCTCCTTTGAAGATGAAACATATGGTAGGCGTTACTGGTATTGTCAAAACATTGATGAAGCAAAAAAGGAGCTGGCGGCATCGGTGGTAAGTGATATCACTCTTTCCACATTCGAATGACTTGGTGATGTTGAGTTCTCATTTTTAATTTTTGTGGCTTATACTGTAGGGAAGCAGTAGGTCTGTTGCTCCAAAGGTCAGGAAGACGTGCAACTTTGAGCAGTGGATCGATGACTTCATCAGTGGTCCGGATGCCGCGCATTTGGCAAAGAGGAACGAGATGGAAGATGACTCGAGCATAGAAGCATGTTTGAAGAAGGAATTAGATGCCATGAAAAACAGACGTGGCGAATGATTGATGTTATGTATCGCAGGTGCCATTGCTAGTTTATTTATTCAACAAGGCATGTTAGGATTAGTATTGGCACATGTGTCGTACATGCCACTGCAAACTTGTGTGATTTAAATTCCCTAAGACGTGCTAGGATTAGTATTGGCAGATGTGCCATGCATGCCACTGCAAACTTGTGTGATTTTAATTCCCTAAGGCATGCTAGGATTAGTTTTGGCACATGTGCCATGCATGCCACTGCAAACTTGTTATGTGAAGGCACTGTGAAATGAAGTAGCAATGGCGAGGGTGTTGTCAAAAGAATTGTCGTGGCAGATGTTGACGATATGATGGCTCACTGAAAAGCCTAGAGATTCGTACTCCCATAGACTTTTCAGTAATGCCAGTTGAAACGATGGTTCATTGGTGCCTGCATAAGCTTTTTTCAGGGTGTTGTCAAATCAAAACGGGTACATGACACGATGCATCACTGAAAAGGCTATGGATTCCAAGCAGGCTAGGGTTTGACTAGGGTGACACGGTTACAAAAGAAACACAAAGTTGAAAATGGCACATTACAGCAAAGCTAATAATCTTCCTAAACATGCGTCATTTGCCAGTAAAAACATGCCTTAGGAAAATTAAGAAAACGATTGAAACACTCATAATCTACTGGGATGAGAAATGTCCGCACATCATAGAGCCTCTCGAATGCTGGGACGACATGTAGTAGTACCCAAATGGGGGTGGAGGTGGGGGTGAAGATGGTGCGAATGGAGTTGACGGTGGAGTCTTCTTCTTGTGGCATGTGCAGCTGCATAGCGTGTCGTCGCTAGATGGTGGATCGGGGTGACTTAGTGCCTCAGCGAGCCCATGCTTCAGCTTCTCGATGCGTCCTTCTAAGTACGTGATGTACGCTTCATATGGATAAATAGCTGGCAGATTGACCCATGTCGTGAAACCGTAGTTATTAGGGTCATTCGAGTACTGCAAATACCAATACTATGTAACGTATCAAAAAAATTTGATCGAAAAACTCGTGTGCCAGTCTTGCTTACCCACGCACGTGGACAGTGCCAAAAGCGACGACCGGAGTAGTAAAGCCCAACTCCCTCGTAAACTTGCATTACGCACAACTCATTATGCATGCATCTGGGCCACTTCACTGGTTTGTTGGAATCATACGGCCTAACATCACGCAAGGATCGGAAAGAACTCTTCTCTCTTGGTGGGAAGTACTCCTTACACTCTAGGTCCTGTTCGGTCCACAAGTCTGGACCAAGAGAAGTATCCATTGCTGCTTGTTGTGAGCAACAATGCTGGAAGTGAAAGGTGACATATATAGGAAAAGAGAAGAGGTGATGGGCCATTCGATCCATGGGGGGACATATCTGAAGAAACACACCCTACCCTAGGATATCCCCTACCCTACTATATGGGTTGTGAGTTCGAGAAAACACAACCTACCCTACTACATGGCCTGACAGGTTTCTCATCATGCAATTGATTTCATAGGACTCCAGTCTAAAGTGGCAAAAATAATTTCTTACAGATTGGCATCAACATTACCACCAACATGGATCACAGATAAAACGTCCATTCATACAACATAGGCCAATACAAATTGTCACAACTACATCACACATAACAAAGTGTTCAATTAATACAACACAATGAAACACAAATGTTCATTGACAAATAGTCCACTACAACACATGCAATTACCACTTGAGGTCTATTCCTCATCCTCCCACAATCCTCTTACCCTTTCTGTCTACCTGTGCCTGTCTTCCCGCTTCATCCCTTCCCTCTCCAATGCCCGCATTGGCCACACCCCCGGGCGCATTCTCCCTCTGCCTCGACCTCTCAGTCGATGCCTTCCACTGCTCTTCCTTTTTCCTCCTCTTCTCACTCTTCTCCTCAGCAGTCAGCGGACGTATCCCCCGTTCCAAGAACTTCTGCCTGTTACGACGCCAATATGCCACAACCTTCTCGTAGTTGTAGTAACCAACTACAAATTCCAGTTGCACTCCTGTTTCACGAACCATTTCATCACAAATTGGACCACTAAGATCCTCAGCTTCCGGTAAGGGGACACCGTGTTTTGCTCTTATCTTGTTTCTAATATTTTAAGTATCTAACCGCCTACAATGTTCAGAAGTGCGGCCCAACTGTAACATTAACTCATGTCGACCACGAAAATGCTCCCAGTCACAAGTCCTTCCCTCCTGAACAAACGAATGCCATATGAAATATAATGAAATCATAATGTAGACAAACACAATTGTGGTAACAAAATGAAATAATGAGGCCACAACATGCTCACCCAATAGTCTCCATAAGCGTTGCCACAAAACATTCCAAAACCAAGCTCGGATGGCACAACACCTTCTGTGGCTAGTATCCCGCACTTGCACCGTGAAGGTGGATAGCTCAAGCATGGCCACGGCTCCGTCCCGGACTCAAAGTCTGTCACTTGAGCTTCGGTTGGCCACTCAGATCTTCGTCCATGTATGTACTCATTGAAGTCACAACTAGGCCACCCACTATAAATTCCAATGATAAGAACTAAAATTAGCAATGCACAGCTATACAACTCAAATGATAAGAACTCAAATTAGCCATGCACCGATATAGAACTCAAATGATAAGAACAATATGAAATTTACTTACAAGAGTCTTTAGCGAGCAACGAAAGAATGGTGTAAACTTTCTCAGGGCTTCAATGTTTGGTCGTTGAAGATAGGCACGCCAATGGAGGGTTCTTAACCCGTTCGATGGCAGCCAACTTCTTCTCCTCATAGGTCATCGGTGGAGGATTAGGTGGAGGGGGAACCCATCATTGAAACTGATCATATGGCTTCAACACATGTATGGCATATGGGAACAAACGTATTCTAGGATCAAACTTGTCAGGCCCATCTATCCACTGCAAGAAACTACAAGGAGCTGTCGGGGGTGGTTCTTCCTTAATCCAACAACAGTAGAAGGCTCTACCAGCAGTTGTAGCACACCTAGACTATTTCACATAAGCTGGCACACCACATAAACAATTGAGCACAGGGAGAGCTCGAGGCACAGGAGGGTCTTCATCCCACTCTTCGGGAAACCTTCCTTTACCCTTTTTAATGGCATAATAACGTGGGTTGTGGTGGCTCATGGCTACTTATCCCGCAACAAATAAACTTGAAATGAACATCAAACAGTTTTATTTCACACTCAACAAAATTAAAAGGGTTACCTACACTAAACAATCCACACAAATATAAGAAAATCTAGTAATACAACTAATTCTACACGTAACAATATACGGTAGAACAAGTACAGCGACTAACTAAAGCATCAGTTTCAACTCATCGAACATCTACCACATCAAATTTTCTAATTATTAGCAAACCCTAGCTCACCTATATATGCACAAACCTAACAAATCAAGCGGTAAAACAGAGATTATATAGGGGGGAATATCTTCCAAAGGATGTGGGGATCGATTTCCCACACTTTTCCCACCCCAAATCGACGCGATTGGAGGTGCGGCGGCCGGCGGCGGCGGGTTGCCCGGCACAGGAGCTCGGGCTCGGCCTGAGGAGAAAGAAAGGGAGGAGGAAGAAGAAAGGGAAGTCGGGGCGCGCCTAAACCCTAAGCCCTGCCGCGCCGCTGCATGTGGCGCGGTAGCGCCAAGCCCATGTCACCGCCGGTTTGACCCGCCGGCCAGCGTGGCACCTCTGCCGCACCAGTTAGGGTTGAAAACGGACGGTTTCTATCCCGTTCCGTTCCGATCGTTTTTCTACATTATGATTTTGATCCCGTTTTTACCGAATTATGAAAAGTTGTCAGATTCAATTAATTTTAATGTCATTCTTCATTATTTTGTAGTAGTTTACTTTCATAAATGTAGAAAAATCTCGTTCCGTTCCGACCGTTTTTCTACATTTATGATTTCGTGTTCGACCTTTTTCGACCGTTTTCATCCCTACGCACCACTGCATGTGCGCGCGACAGAGTCTTGCTGCCACGCCACGTGGCTAGGCACAGCCAAAAGGGTCACCGGGTGCAAAAAAAATTTTGCGACGGGTTTTTAATATAAAATTTGTTTAAAAAAGGTTAAAATTAAAAAAAATCCGCAACGGAGGGAGGAGCGCTATGGTCCACTGTACGGAGAAGCAAATGATGGCTGTCGTGAGTCGTCCGCCTGTTCGGTCCCTGGTCCTGCACCTACTCCTGCTCTGCTCCTCGTGTTCTTCAGGCTTCTCTCTCACGCTTGGTAGCGTTTTGTAACAAGATTTTCCCCGAAAGTCTTTTATGTACTCCCTTTGTTCCTTTATATAAGCATTTCTAGGGTTCAGATTTTGTGTCAAAATATAACCATTTCTAGGGATAAGACAAAATTAAATAGGGTTGGTGGGTGGGTGAAGAGTTGGTAGGTAGTGTAAAATGAGGGGTATAGATGTCATTTCCTTCCACGATTGCTTATTGAGTTTGAACCCTTAGAATGCTTATATAAAGGAACGGAGGGAGTACATATCATTACGAAAGTTGCTGGCTACGCACATGTCACAAAAAATTTCCGGATATCTATGTGCAATGACCTCAACTTTCGTTTACCCATGTGCCATTCCGCCCATATTCTGAGCTAACGATGTCAAACCGACAGATGAAATGATCATTTTACCCCCGGTGGGCCCCACAAATCTTCTTCTTCTTCCTCCTCCCCTTCTCTTTCTTTCTCCTGCTGCCTGACTCTGTTCTTCTCCTTTGCGTCATCCACTCTCCCTTCCTCTGCCATGTTGTGCGGTGCTCCTCCTGGGCGTCGAGCACGAAGGAACTTGGAGGGAGCAGCCGCCGTACCCCATGCCTATGGGCCAACTGAGGGTAGCGCCAGCGGGAGCAAGCACGAGCGGCTCTAGGAGCAGGGGCGGGCGCCGTCGGGGGCCGCGCCACCAGCCGGAGATAGCAACGGCGGGGGCACGGGCAGGTGCCGCCGTGGGCAGGGCCCGCTCCCGACGTTGGAGGTCGATATAGGGGCAGCATGTGCCAGTCCCGGCGGGGGTGCTCGCCGCTGGAGCTCTCGTGCCGCCGGCCCGGACGCAGAGCTCCCGCGCCGCCGCGCTGCCGGCCGGCCGCGGAGCTCTGCAGGGTTTGATTTGGGGACGGAGGAGAGAGTAGGCGGTGCAGGCCCCTAGCGGCGCGAGGGAAAAAGGTAGGAGACGGCGCAAGAGAAAGCAGACGCGACTGCCTGTGCTGCTGCTAGCCTCTCGCACGGGTGAGAAAGGAGAGATCGAGAAGAGGCGATACTGACGGCATGCTCCATGCGCGAGCAGCAGAAGGGGATTAGTGCTGCTTGCGGTTGATCTTGCGCTGGGGAAAAGGAGAGCAAGGCTGCTGCTTGCTGATTGCTACGATGGGGAAGGAAAAGAGCAAGAGGAGGAGGCGCTGGTGCTCTGGTTGCTTTGGTGGACAGAGATCAGGGAGAAGGCGATGGATTGCTAGCGTGCTTGCCTCTCGGGTGGAGGATAAAGAGCAGAGGGAGAGAGGATTGGAGGCGGCGGCTGCTGATCGGTAGAGCACAAGGAAGAGAGGAGTTCCTCTGGTTGTTTCGATGGAGAAGAACGGATGAAGGAAGGGAGACCGCCGCGCGTCGCCGGCCCGGACGCGGAGCAGGCCCGGCCGGCTGCACCCACCTCTGGTTCCTCGACCGCTGAGACAGGGAGTGCGCACGGGATAGCCATGTAAATAGTCAAGGGCAAAATAGTTATTTCCATGCGTGGTCCCACATGTCTGGTCGGTAGAACTGTTAATTTCTAAAACATGAGTGGTGGTATTAAGATTTCTTGAAATTTTGTAGACATTGTAGCTCTTTCCGAGACCTGTATTGCAGATAGTCTGAGGGCAGCCCCAATGGTGCATTTAAAGAGGTTTCTATGTGTATTAATTAAGTTATGTCATAAATATTTTGCTGAGGTGGCAAAGCAGTTAAAGAAGAAAGAGAGGAGAAAACATGGAAACAATTTCTTTGGGAGGGAACCGCGTGTACCCTCGCACCGAGACGCATGGAAAGCCCAGGAAACCCGTTGGGGAGACTCCACCGGCGTCTCCCCGGATTCACTGTTCCGCCTCCTCCTCCGATGCCTCCCGCGCCCACGCCCGTCTCCTCCCCCGCGCCCAGCGCCGAGCTTTCCCGCGCCTGTAGTTTCGCGCGCTTGTCCTCTCTCTCGTGCTTACCTCCCTCGCGCGCGACCTCACCCCGCACCCCCGCCCCCAAATTTCCAGTGCTGCGCCGCCGCCGCCGATGGAGTATGCTCGTCTCCTCTCCCGCACCCTGGACCTCGCATTTGTGCGCGCGCCCTCAATTTACCGCACCATCCCTCGCTCTCCCGCGTGCGCGCGCTAGGCCGTAGGTGCCGAGCCCAAATAGCCGGAGCTCCCTGGCCCCAATTCCAAACCCTAGCATCCTTCTTCCCCCTTTCCAAATCTTGTGGCCATGAATCCACTTCGTCCGCCTACCTCAAGCTCCAAGCAACACAGGACAAGGCAAATCAGGGGTGCTCCAGCCGCCCTTGCTGGCCGGTCTCCTACGGTCGACGGAGCTCCCGCTGCCCCTGGTGATGGATCCAGTTCGGCCGCCAGTATTCCTATCGCCGCGGCTGCAGCAGCATCTCCAACACTTCCAAGTCTTCAAGCTACTGGTTTTCCTCAATGGTGGAATAGTTCCTCTCCAATGGGCTCCAGTGAAGGGTATGTGATTCATCCACAGTGTGCAATTTACAATTGTTATTTCAGTTGTGCTCATATGATGTGAAAATGTTGGGGTGCAGTAACTGAGTTTTCTTGCTACTGAAAATGCAATTGCTGATGATAAGATCAGTGGAGGGTAGGTACTAATACTTGCTTGTTTGCAGAACTGAACCTTGTTGACATCACATAATTTTAGTCACAATTAAGGTACTCGGATTGTGCATCAATATAACATGGCATATGCAGTCAGAAGAGAATCTGAGTGGATGAATCCTTGGCAATATTGCAATGCAACCTAATTTAACCTTAGGGGGTCCAGCTAGTTTAGGACTAGTATGAAGTGACACATGTGCCACCTACTTTAACCAATGAAGAAGCTAAGTTGCTCTCTCTGCATCTCAAAATAAAAGATGCAATTTGACTGGGCATTGTATTTCTAATTAGTTAAACTATATATTTCTTACATATATAGTTCATGATTATAAGATTAATATATAGTTCATTGTATTCTTCTTATTTTTTCGGCAGTCTGGTTAGGAGTCTCGAGAGCAATTCTTAGCCTAAATTTAAATGTTTCTCACCCGTCGCAGCGACGAAGAAATTGAATGGAATGTAAGCAAAAAAGTAGCTACCATTCTGATAAAGCAAGCCGATGACCAAATAAACTGTGGCAGAGAACCAGTGTTAATTTTTCCTCACATGAAAGCATATCAAACCGCTGACAGAAATTGTAAAAGGACAATTGCAATATTTGACTGCGTGCATGTGCTGTGCAGCAAAGACAGAGAAGTACAGTAAAGCCAGGCTACCTCTGTTTCCACAGCCAAGGTAGCAAAGCAAAATCTCTGCACCCTTTTGCCCCCACTTGATCTTGATCACGCAAAAAAGATAGTTTATTCAGCAAATCATTTAGTGAGATCTCAACGAAGATTTTGGACAGCAGTCTCAATCCAAGATTTTGGAGTGCAGTCCCAATCCAAGATGTTTACTCATAAATTTTCTGCAACTATGTTCTGTAATTTATTGTCTAGGTACAAAAAGATGTTCTGTAATTCACATGGATTATTTCTTTAATTGATACCAGTACATCAATGCTTGCTTTTTTTCAGGGTGTATCCACCTGGTGGGTTTACCAATTTTCTCCAATCAAAGAGTGCTCCTAAAAATTCTCATCTAGTTGGCAATACAACCAGCAAACCTCCAATTTCGCCAAGTATTCCAAGTGTTTTAGGATCATTGCCAGGTGAAAACAATACAAGAGGGAAAGAATCAATCAATGTTGACGATGATGAGACCGTTGAAAATGAAAGGACTGAGAAGCGATTGAACTGGACGAAAGAGGAAGATATTAGATTGGTAAGCAACCTATGCTGAAAAGATTTTGCATTGTGGCTTTGACCTATTGTGTTATATATGCATTGTTCTAAACTGAGATGGTTGTCTTCTAAATGTAGGCTTCTGCGTGGCTGCGTAACTCAAAGGACCTGGTGGATGGGACTGATAGAAGGTCAGATCAATTTTGGACTGATGTTACTAAAGAATACAACGAAAGTACAGAGCAGTGCCGCAAGAGAAACCGGAACCAGCTGAAAATCTGTTGGGATCGTGTTAAAAAACCAGTGAGTGAGTTCCATGGTTGCTGGGTGAAAACCACTTGTGTATACAGAAGTGGTTATAGTGATGACCAATTGATGGACATTGCAGACAAGATGTATGCTTCTGAACATAATGATAAAGATTTCATGCTCAAGCATATATGGAAGGTTGTGCGAAATGAAAGGAAGTGGTCTGCTTATGTCAAAAAATTATTGGAACCGGAAAAACAGACCAACAATGGTGGAACTACTAAGAGGGTAGAAGTGATAAATTTGGAAGATAATCCTAACACTCGTCCTATAGGGCATAAGAAGGCTAAGGATGAGCGCTATGGGAACAAGAAGACTCCTGCAGCTTTATCGGCTGTTAGTGAGAAGTTAGACAAATTCATTGAAGTAACCACAATGGCTATAGGAAGGACCGTGACAAGACGGTGGAGAAGCAGCAGAATTTGGCAAATAGTAAGGTTGAAGCTGCTAGGTTGAAGGAATCCGCAGAAGACAAGCAACTTAAGTGTAAAATGCTGGAGACTTATAGAGAGTTGCTGGTTGCACCTACAACTAATCTAAATGCTAATGCTTTGGCTGAGAGGGATAAAGCACTGGAGTGTATGAGGACGGCCTTATTTTCTACAGATAACTAAGGTATTTGTTTTTCCTCTCCATACTTCTATAAATTGAATTACCAATCTGTTCAATTTAATATGGTACACTCTATATGGTACAATCTGTTCAATTTAATATGGTATTCACCTAACTTACATTGGTACACTCTATATTGGAGATGTTGAATATGTAAAGGTTCAGTGCTTGCTGGTATCAGTGAGTGGCTAACTTCTATAAAATTGAGCTAGACAGAAATAAGAAAAACCTAAGCAGACATGTGTATTTACATTTTTTAGGAAAACATCCTTTTGTACTTATAAATGCTTTTTGTGACTTTGGCCGATCATCCCTTTGTATGGCATTTCTAGCCAGAGATAGAGTTTACTGTAGATGCAAAAGGAAATACCTCAGCAGATATATCTGCTATCTGCCTGTCCCCTTTAAAATAACACATAAGGGCTCAACGGGATCTAAGCATCAATGTTTCCATCCCTTGCTATTACCTATCATCAGAACTTCAGTTCCACAGTCCAAAACAGAGCGACGTACAGCCCTTCAGACTTTGGACTTATCTGTTACCTTCACGGTTATGGTTTAATTTGATAAATTGTACGTTTTGCGATTTTAAGTTGTAGACTGCTATTCTTTTAAGGATATTATCATGTTTTAAGTGTTAACTTTTGCTTTATTCTTTCATGCAGCACCTTGTTTTGGCTGATAAGTTTGATAGTCCTCTCGGGAATATGGCGGGGATTTCTTCCTATATAATCAGGAACTTGGTGGGCATATGCAATTCTGCACCAAATTTTGTTAAAATCCTATAGAGCTAGCTGCAAGTAGCCTGGTATCTTCTCACCGTAAAAGGTGACCTTCCTTTCAGATCTATCTTCTTTTATATGAAATGTGCAATCTGCTTGTCGATTCTGTCTAATAGTCTGTTTGCCCAGTAGTGTGAATTAATTATGTGAAACTGAAAATGAACAACCACTAGTGTGATTTAATTATGTGAAACTGAAAATGAACAGCCACTAGTGTGCATTAATTCTGTGAAACTGAAAATGAACAGCCACTAGTGTGAAACTGAAACACTAGTTTGAAATTGAAACACTTATGTGAAACTGAAACTGCAATGTGAACAGCCACATCCCTATCTCTGGTGTGCTATATATATATATGCACGACCAGTACTGCTGCCCTGCACGTTCTGTAGTTCTCCTCTATTCCTATTCCAAATGTCTCAACAGCCACCAAGTGACGCTGAATCTCATGATGACGATGACAGCATAGATCCAGAAGATTTGTATACATTTGATGAAATCCTAGCCGAGGAAGAAGTATTAGAAGAGCTGGAAGATGCAATGATTGCAGAATTGAGGGATGACATAGGAGCACTTGAAGAAGAGAAGAGACGTAATAGTGGTTCAAGGAGATATTTGTCAAGGCCTCGTGAAGAAGCCAATCAGCAGCTTATGGATGATTACTTCGCAGAAAATCCAATCTATAATTCTACAATCTTTCGTAGAAGGTTTAGGATGAAGAGACCCATGTTTTTGCGCATTGTTGACGCCCTCGGTGAGTGGTCCCCATTTTTTACCTTAAGATTAGATGTTGCTAATCGCCCTGGGCTATCACCAATCCAAAAGTGCACTGCTGCTATAGGGCGGTTAGCAACTGGGAGCCCCGCAGACCAGTTTGATGAGTATATTAAGATTGGTGAAAGTACTGCAGTAGAGTGTTTGAAGTTATTTGTCAAGGGAGTGAATGAAAAATTTGGGGCTGAGTATTTGAGGCGACCTACAGTACAAGATTTTGAGCGTTTACCGGAGAAAAGTGAGCGTGATGGGTTTCCCGGCAAGGTAGGGAGTGTTGATTGTATGCATTGGCGCTGGGAAAAATGTCCGTATGGATGGAAGGGACAGTATACCCGTGGTGATCATGGTGTGCCTACTATCATTCTAGAGGCAGTTGCTTCGCACGACCGTTGGATATGGCATGCCTTTTTTGGTGTTCCCGGATCCAACAATGACATCAATGTGCTTGACCAATCACATTTGTTTACCGAACAGCTGAGAGGAGAATCCCCTAAGGTTGAGTATTCTATCAATGGAAGACAATATAATCTTCCTTATTACCTTGCTGATGGCATATATCCGTCGTGTCCCGTTTTCGTGAAGTCTATACGTGAACCACAATCTGATAAGCATAAACTTTTTGCACAAAAGCAAGAAGAGGCAAGAAAGGAAGTTGAATGTGCCTTTGGCATTTTGCAGTCTCGCTTTGGTATTTTGCGACGACCAGCACGTCTCTACGAGCAAGGGGATCTTAACGACATCATGCTTGCTTGTATAATCCTCCACAACATGGTAATTGAAGATGAGAAGGATATAGAGCAGGTTCCATTTGATTTGAATGAGGAAGCCAACACCTTTAGTGTGCAGGGAGCTACTATTATATCTGAGGTAGAAAACCCAGAGGTGGAAGAAGTAATTAACAGAAATATCGCCTTACATGATCGCCAAGTACATAAACAACTCCAAGATGATTTGATTGATCATATTTGGCAAAAGTTTGGTCATACATATAGCCAACATAATTAGGTACATATCTTTGTGTGCAAATATTTTAAGTCATTCTAGTACCTCATGCTAGTGCATCTTTGTGTGGAAATATTACTGAATAATGTTTTTTAATATTCATTTGTTTACTGTATAGTATCTCAACCTATTTTGTCCTTGCAGATGTTGGTCTCTGGAGTCCTGTGTGACCTGAGGGAGTTCAAGTGCTGTGTGCATCCAACATGATGGCTGAAAGATGGATGCTGCATCTAATTATTTTACTATGCTGCCATTTTAGTTCTTTTGTTGTCAACTATGTGTGCTACCTATTATATTATTTCCTGTATGAGACTATGTATCCTGGAAGTTATTTTGTTGCCACCTGATGATGCAACCTCATGAACTTTGCTTATTTTGTTGGAACCTGATGATGCAACCTCATGAGCTTTAGTTAATTTGTTGCCACCTGTTGATGCAACCTCATGAATTTTGGTTATGATGAGAATTGTGGCTGCATCCAGTTTGGAATTCTATGAGTGTGGAAGTGTATTTTGGTTATTACTATGAGTGTGGTCTCATGAACTTTGGTTATTACTATGAGTGTGGAATTGTGGTCTGCATCCAGTTTGGAACTTTGGTTATTTTGTAAAATTGTGGTCTCATGAACTTTGGTTATTACCATGAGTGTGAGAGTGTATTTTGTTTCTGGAGTATATGTATATTACTGTGATTTGTACCTGTTGGAAGGTTTCTATTATTACTGTGATGGTTCTGCATTTGTATTTGTTGCTGTATGGCAGCGTGTGCTTTTTTGCTTTGGAATGTGGTAGCATGTGCTGTACAAATAGTTGCCACAATTGATCAAGCTTTTTTTTGTTTGCATTAAATTCAATCTTGGTATACAAACCTTATGTAGAAACTGGGAGTTGGGATGAGTAGTTTCTAGTAGCATTAATTACTTGCCTCCTCTCTTGGAAACCACTCCTAGAAATAAATCATTGGGACTGCCGTGAGTATAGACTTCTTTTCGTGAAAGAGGTCGCTTTCCACATTAATAGGTCGCCACCATGGTATGCGTTAGGTCTTCCCTAAAATTTCACTACCTACCCGTCACATCAAACTTCGGACGCTAATTAGGAGTATTAAATGTAGATTAACGACAAAACCTATTTCACAACCCCTACCTTTAATTTTCGAGACGAATGTAATGAGTCTAATTATGTCATGATTAGACAATGTCGTGCTACAGTAAACAATCTCTAATAATGGATTAATTAGACTTAATAGATTCGTCTCGGAATTTCCCGTCCATTCATATAATTAGTAGTCGATGTTTACTGCCTCTAATAGAGTTAAAAAGACACTCCTAAAATTTTGACCCCAAAATTTTAGGCAACTAAACACACCTTAAGAACTTTACGACCGCATTTCTGATCGCAACTCATAGCACTCAAAACCGCCTGTCCTTTTCTGCTCATTAGTTTATCAATCATACAAGTGGCACCCGCCGGAGCACGATTCGGAATTTCGGAATTTCGAATTCTTCAGAGTCTGTTCAGCTGATCTGTTGAATAGTGCTCGGCTGGCAGATTGAATAGTGTTGGGTGAGAGGAAATAAGCCGAAATAAGCCGAGATAAGCCGAGCCGAAGTAAGCCGAACAGACTCTATAAACTCGTGATGTACGCGCGATGGCTCTCATCGGCACAAGTCGTGCTTTTCGGATGGTACGAGCCGGCCCTGATGTCTGAACTGCACACAGCAACTAACAGCATAACATCCGGTTCATTTGGTTCTTCTCCTATCGCCAATCGTCGCTGTTGCTTGACTCGAGAAGCACGAAATTAAAATGGGGGGCCAAGTGTTGTAGAAACACCTGAAGGCACTCCACACCACCCATGTGGTGTTTCTATATACTTGCTGTTGCTTGACTCGAGAAGCACGAAGAACGGAACGAACTGAACGTTTGTGCAGGATATTACCTATCTAACTAGCCGAAATTTGCAATCTGACCTGCTGAGTTTGTGCAGGATATTACCTATCTAACTAGCCGAAATTTGCGTACGCGTCGAGCCTCTTAATTCCTGAACCTTGTCTGAGCTCAAGATTCCTCAGCCTGTCTTGCTATATTGTAATTGCCAATTACCTGATGCTAGTACTAGCATGTTGCTAGGAGCATCCAACATTTGCTAATAGAAGGCCACTTTGATTTTTTTATTTTAACCTTTTTTAATCTAAAATTTTAAAAATAACTCTTCACAAACTAAAATTCCAAGAAGTAGTCTTTTGGTCGCGCCAAGCTCCGTGACGCGACTAATACTTGAGTCACGCCACATGCTGTGGCGCGACTAATGTACACGGTGGCATTGAGAAAAATCGCAGCTTACGTGGCAGGCTCAAGAAAAATCGCCACTTTTCCTAATGCCACCGTGTACATTAGTCGCGCCACAGCATGTGGCGTGACTCAAGTATTAGTCGCGTCACGGAAATTGGCGCGACCAAAAGGGCTACTTCTTGGAATTTTAGTTTGTGAAGAGTTATTTTTAAAATTTTAATTTAAAAAGGGTTCAAATAAAAAAAAATCGGCCACTTTCCACTTCCAGGTTAATAAACTGCAGTCTGCAGCTACAGAGCAATACTCTTTGCACTCAAAGGGTGTGTTTAGATCCCAAAATTGGGATGCAAAATTCTGAGATTTTACACGGATTTTGAGCTGAAAAGCACTGTTCCGAACTGAAAAGCACTGTAGCACTTTTCGTTTGTTTGTGGTAAATATTATCCTACCATGACCTAACTAGGCTCAAAAGATTCGTCTCGCAAAGTACATCCAAACTGTGTAATTAGTTTTTGATTTCATCTACATTTAATACTCCATGCATGTACCGACATTTTTGATGTGATGTTTGATGTGATGGGAAATCTTCTTTTTGCATAGTGTAATTTGGGGGAAGTTGGGCTCCTAAACAGGACCAAAGAAGCATAGCTCTACAATCACATTTCTGGCCACCTCTCTTTGCACTCAAAGAAGCTAACTGTCTGCCCTTTTTCTGCTTGCTACTTTACCTAAAACACATCAAATTGGAGCATGCATAGAAACATCTGTAAAGCACTCCAACAGGCTAGCATTTCCAACAGGCTGGAAGTTTGACCATATAATTGCTTCAGCTAACCTTCGCCCCCTCGCTCTCCCTTCCCCATCAGAATTAACTACGAATGAGAGGGATGTCTCACCTGTTACCTCCGCAGATTATGGCCAATAAAAGAATCAGGCTTTGGGGGGTCGCTGTCAGTGTAACCAACCTTATGTTGCCTTTCATGGCTAATGGCTTTAGTAAGCTGGGTGTATTAGGTTCTCGGCACCACTAGATTCTCTCACAGATCGTGCTCATTATTTTTTCGCGACCGTGCCTTAACACATTTTTCATTTTTCATCAGGAGGAAGAAGATCGTGCTCATTAATCATTAGTAGTATATGATTAGATTACTAGTGACACAAAGCTCCGTAAAGATTTGGGAAACGAACAAAGCATATAAAAATTCACGGGCACAATGCCTGTGTCTGGCGGTCTGCTTCTCATATTCAGGCTCACGCCTGACGCCTACAAAAATGGAGCCGCGCTGCTGCTTGACAACTGCTGAAGCTGAACTGCACACAAAGAAGAAAAAAAGCTGCTCGGTTTCGTTTTATTTCTAGAGATCCTCACTTTATCAGTTCTAGATATTGAAAATTCATTAGTTTTTGTATTTGGAACTTCTGTGTACTGAGCGTTCTTTGCTCAACCGTTGCTTCATTCAAGGGAAGTGAAAAGGGGAAAGGGAACAAAATGGAGGAGTTTAGGAACACCCGAAGTTGAAGCCACTCCACCGCGCAGCATCTCTTGCTTTTGTTTGGGTCTTGCACGTCACACAAGGAACAATGAAACAAGGGGAGTGAATGTTACACTTCACTTAAAGAATAAGACAATGTGAACATCTGTAGGGCACGATGCTTTACCTACTGAGGTGCCCAACATATGTACACACTGAGCTGCACACAAGAACGAAACTCCAGTTCATATGCCCCTTCTCTACCACAGTTGCTTCACTCAAGAAACACCAAATGGAGAAAATATACAAACACCTGGAGGCAATCCACCACCATACCAAATTTTTACCAGACATTCTTGTTTGCAGCTGAAGTCGGACAAAGAGCAATGAAACAAGATGTAACATTACACTTACACGTTCATATGACCTGTAGTATACAATCTAATCAACTGAATTTACATATGCATTGAGCCGCCCTCCTTATGAACCTGTCTTTGGTTGTCAATAATATGACGCTATTAGCATTTTGCTAAGAGCTTCCAACTTTACATCAGAAAAGGTTACTTTCCACAATATGGGACTGCAACGGCATCACAAAATCTGGAGCAACACATGAGCTTTATGGAATTACTATCGTACTGTATTTCTGATCACCACTCTATGCACTCAAAAGTAATTCCATTGTCTGTACCTTTCTGCTTATCAAATGTTACTTTACCTAAAACACATCAAAATGGAGCACACAGGGGAACATCTGCAACTCACTCCAGCCAGTTTGCATTTCTGTACTTGCATACCTGATGAGTAGCTAACCACACAATCACAGAGAAGAGAGAACAATTAACAGAACTGAACATTGCTAAGAAAGTAAAGTAGCACTGAACAATGTCATTTGACCTACTGCATTTGTACAGCATTAAGCCTCTTCAAATAGTCGTGGTATATATTTACATGTACCAGATATTTCCTCTTAGGTAGCTCCAATCGAATCCTCGATCTTCCTCCCTTACTAGAGTAAAATCAGGCCAGTAACACAGCTCAAAGATCAGATGTCTAACCATACAAATTGCTTCAGCTAAACTCCAGGTCACATCTCTCTCCCCGCATCAGTTGTACACTTGTACACATGAACTGCGCTTCCGCGTGTCGATCTCATCTTGGCAAATTCAGCTCCCTAACCAGCCTAACTATAGTTTACACAATTGAGCACCAGGAACTTACAGAGCATGGAACCAGCAATTCTCATCCATTGCAGATGGCATTGAGGAGCACATGCCCCAGCATCAGGTCCACGAAGTACTGGTGCCCAATCTTGCCATCCCGCCACACCAGCCTCGCCGGTGCACGCCCGTAGTGCACCCCGTCATTGCAACGGTTGTCGTAGTGCCATGGGAATGTCATGTCGAAATTGTCGATCACCCCACCACTGAGCACCCCATGCCGCCTCATCTTCTCAACGAGCACGCCATTGAACACCTCCATCTTGCTCGGATTGAATGCCAGGTCCCTAGCATAACCCCCAGTAGCGATCGTAGTACGGTAGAACACCCTCGGCGATGCGTGGCCACGAGCACGCACTTTGGCCATGATTCCTGACCAGAACTGTGCTGCAAACTCAGCACCCTGGGCATAGGCGCGGATGCTGGTCCAGTAGCACCCATCGTGCAGGCCGGAGTTCAGGATCACAACATCCGGGACGCGGTCACCGGACATGAAGTAGGACCGGATTAGCTTCCGGAACTCCCAATTCCGGAGGGAATGCAAGCCGAGGTAGTTCATGCTCATGTTCCAGTGGCCGTTGAAGATGCTCGTGATCCTCAGAGTCCCCGGCCCGCCGCTGGGGTTCGTGAACACGGCGTCGAACCGGCGCGTCACGGCAGATGTGTCCGTGACCCCGAGGACGAAGGTGAGGAGGTTGCGGATGGTGTCGACGTGGTTGGAGTCGCCCCAGAAGAAGAGCCACTTGCCGTCCAGGCACCGCCACGCCTCGTCGGCGGCGAAGAGCCTGAAGGAGCAGTGCGCCGAGTACACCCACCCGTTGCTCTCCAGCGCGCCGAGCGGCCCGTCGCACCACGGCGCCTCGCAGGGGTGGTCCGGCTCCAGGCACCGGTACCGGCCGGCGGCGTCGATCTCGCAGTCGTCGTTCTTGGCGAGGCGCGTCCAACGGCCGGACCAGGCGTCGCGCGCGAAGTCCGCCGAGCGGCACGTCTCCAGCGCCGGGAGCGACACGTTGGTGTCCGGCCGGAACAGGAGGGGGATGCGGCGCAGCTCGGCGCGGTACTTGAACCTCGCGGAGGAGAACTTGAGCCCCTCCCAGCTGCGGAAGAGGAGGACGACGGTGAGGCGGAACTCCCCCGCGGCGAAGCGGGGCGCGACCTGGAGGCGGAAGGAGTAGGAGCCGTCGCCGCGGTCCACGACGGGTGGGCGCGACTTCCACGCGTCCCCGGAGAGGTCGACCTCGAAGTAGTCCCCGCCGAGGCAGCGGCGCTTCCCCGCGTCGTCCAGGGCCCAGAACGTGAACTCGTGGATCTCGCCCGCGCGGAGCTCGGTGGCGTTCCCCCTCGCCGCGGCGCCGTCGAGGACCGGGGCGGAGATGTTGGCCGTGCGCGCGTCTCGGCACGGGGTGCCCCCCGGCGCGAGCCAGCGCGCGAGGAAGTCGTCGGTGAAGTTGGGGCGGTCCGGCACGGAGAGCCACGAGGGCGGGTGCCCGTGCCCCTCCCTTCCCCCGATGCCGACGTAATGCAGGTACTGGCGCCGCAGCCGCCGGTGCGCGCCGGCGCCGGCGAGGGAGGCGTCGGCGGCGAGGAGGAGGATGACGCCGAGGAAGGACGCGAGCGCGAGCTTGGCAGCGGAGGGGGCGGGCTTCTTGGTGTGGTGGTGGTGGTGGTCGCCGCCGGCCCCGGCGCCGAGGAGGCCGAAGCAGGAGGTACGCTTGCTGGGGTCGGCCCCGAGGTGCGGCTGCTTCTTGGCGTCCCCGGCGGCGAGGGATGGGTGGTGGGGCGGCGAGAGGTGCCCCGACATTGCCGGGCGGGGGGTGCTACTTGGGGCCGGGTGCGGTGTGGGCGTGTGGCCTCGCACGCGCCCACCGGGCGCGAGGGCGGGCGAGCTGGTCGCGCGCGGGGAGGAGCAAGGGGGTCGCGTTGGTTGGGATTGGCGGCGAGGCGAGCGCGAGCGGCGGAGGATTTCGCTGGGTTTTTTTTGAAAGAGAGTAGACGACCGTCGACACGGGTCAGAGCGGACGTGGTGATAAAAGCAACGTCTGAAATGGCAGCCGTCTGATTAACATTGATTGCTGGGCGGACGATTACAGTTGCGCCATAAATTCAGTGATTGCCTACCATGTGTAGAGCCTCTCTGTCCTGAAAACAGGCGTGATGGCAATGGCAAGTACGAACAGTAGGATGGGTGGTACTCCCTCCGTTCCAAAAATATAAACATTTATCGATTATCGCGATACACGTTTGACCATTCGTTTTATTAAAAAATTTGTGAAAAAATTATTTATTTTGTTATGATATGTTTTATCATCGTATATATTTTAAATATATCAAAATTATTTTTATATTTTTATAAATTTTTTGAATAAGACGAGTGGTCAAACGTGATCAGCAAAAGTCAACAAATGCTTATATTGTGGAACAGAGGGAGTACCACGATTGGGTGATGCACATTAATCTCCGAGTACTATTTTCCTACAAGTTAGGATTTTTTTCTTTTTTGAGAGGAGTTGGGAATTTGTATTCGTTCGAAATTTGAAGAAATACTAGTATAAATTCAGGATGGATCTCAGCGGTGGTGGAGGCACCACGAGAACACTAGAAAAAAATGCGGAATTTTTCCTGATTTGCATTAAGGTTTTGTTCTTTTGATCACAAAGGAAAAATGAAAACATTATTTACTTATCACATTCATCACATCTTTTTAAAAAAACACTGTTCCAGTACTATTTATGTACAACTTCACTACTCTTTTTCACAAAAAGAACGAGCCTTAGGTTCCACGTTGGCAGGATCCGGCTGCACATAGTAGGAATTTCGGGTCTTGTTTAGTTGGTTGAAATATTTGCAAATTTAACTGCTGGAACTCCTGTAGCACACTGTAGCACGTTTCGTTTGTTTGTGGTAAACATTATCCTATCATGGTCTAACTAGGCTCAAAAAATTCGTGTCGCAAAGGACATCCAAACTGTGTAATTAGTTATTTTTTTACTTATATTTAATACTCCGAACATATGTCTTTTGACGTATTTAATGTGATGTGATGGAGAGAGTGAAAAAAAAGTTAGAAACTTTAGCCATCTAAACCAGACGTCGGATGTGAACTCTGTGATGCATTGGTTGAATCGCGTCCGGCGAGGCGGCAGCTCACCTCTCTCCTCTCCCCTTGCACCGGCAATGATCCAGGCAAATCAACCTGCCGCCGGGTACTGACGAGGGAATGAGTCGCTGGCTGGCTTGCTGCGGCGGGGACGCAGAGGATCCTATGCCATCACGTGGCGGGGCCCTTTCAGCATTTCGAGCAGGTGGTGTTGGGCTGTCTGTCCAGTCAGCCACCCGTTCATCCCCCCAGACCCAAACCGGTGGCGGCGTGGCGCCATGCCATGCCCTGCATGCGCCCGTGGAGAACCGCGCCGGGGCCCGAGCCCGACCCACCGAACCAACGGAATCCCAGAGCGGTGCGTGTGCGCCACCGCCACTGTGCCAGTGCGTCTCATCTCTCTCGGCGCGCGGGCAGGTGTCGAGTTGAGCGGCCACTGCCAGAAAACGCGGCCCGGCCTGTTTAGACTAACTCCAGCAAGAATATGTATCTGCATCTTCAAATCTCCTCTTTGCAGCACGGTAAGAGATGAAAATAGTGCTGCAAAAGGCAGAGCACTCCAGCAGCATGCAGCATCCCCTCGCGCATCCTGCCCGGCAGTTGACTCCCGTGCGCGAGGGGAGCCACCGCCGTCGCGGCGAGGAGCTGCTGTCGCGTCGCGCCGTGCCGCACCGCTGCCGAGAAGCCAGAGAGGGCCGCCGTCGCGCCGAAGAGCCGCAGTCGCGCCGAGGAACCGCCGCCGCCGTCGCGCCGAAAAGTCACTGCCGCGCCGAGGAACCGCCGCCGCGCCGCGCTGAGGAACCGCCGTCGGGCCGTGGAGCCGCCGCCGCGGGCCCTCCCTCTCGCTCCCTCCGCGCCCGAGAGGAGCACCACGGTGCCCGGATCTGGCCGCCGCCGCCCGAGCTGAGGATGGCCGCCGCAGGATCCGCCCACGAGGCCGCTCGAGCAGCTCGCGGGGGCCGTGGAGCTCCTCCGCCTCTGCTTCCTCCATATCGAGGTCGTCCCCCTGCTCGCGGCGGAGGAGCGGGAAAGGGAGGGCGGAAGCCCTGCTCGAGGCGGAGGAGAGCGAGGTCGACGGCCGCCGGTGGGTCGGAGAGCTTGGGAGCCAACCACGGCGCCCTTCCTCGTCGCCGTCGTTTGGTCCCCAAGGGTGGCCGCGTCGGAGCCGTGCGGGGTCGGAGGCGGTTGGGGAAGGAGAAGGAGGCGACGGGGTTGTGGAGGACCGCGGGGTGGAGCCGTGAAGGGAGGAGGCGGGGCCCGCGGGGGCAGTTGAGATGAGCGAAAGAGAGAGGACCCCGAGACTGCGCGATGGGAGGAGGAGAACTGCAAAATGCAGAACCAGATGGAGCATCTGCTGGAGCTGCTACAGGACGGTTTTCCCCCTCATTTTGCAGATGCAGCACCTGATGGGGCATCTGCTGTGGACAGTCTTAGTTTCAAAAATTTTCCCAACTACCCGTCACATCAATCTTCCGACACTGATTAGGAGTATTAAATGTGAATTAATGACAAAACTCATTCTATGACCCCTACCTAATTTTTCGATACGAATCTAACAAGCCTAATTATGTCATGATTAGACAACGTCGTGCTACAGTAAACAATCTCTAATGATGAATTAATTAGGCTTAATGGATTCGTCTCGCGATTTCCCGTCCGTTCGTGTAATTAGTTTTGTAATTAGTCTACATTTTTTACCTCTAATAGATATTCGAAGGGGCTGCTAAAATTTTTTTGGCAACTAAACAGGCTCGCGCCGGAAGTGGGGGCGCGGGTACGTTTGGCGTAGCTGGACGCTGGAAAGAGAGGTTGGTTGTTCATTGAGGACTTCCTTCCGAGTTCTACGAATTCATGAGATTTCCATGGATGATTGGTCCTCTCGCATTCATGAAGGTGAATGCGGTAGCTTTGGGGTTGGTTTGGGCAAGTTTCGAGTGGTAGTACTACGGTGACAGCCTAACATGCCGGTTTGGTGAGCGCTTCTTGCATGCAGTCATGCAGAAAAGAATGGAAGAGAATGTTCTTGAGATCACGCTGATATTAGGCTTTGTTTCAAAAGTCAGATACTTCTATAATCTATAATTCATAATACATAATTCATCTGGATTATGAATTATAGGAGTCATTTGATTTTTCAATCTCTCATAATCGGATCTTCAAAATCGGCTATAATCTGAAACAAACAGGACTTTGTCTTCTCGACTATCCCTGTTGTTATTGTTGATTTATCGTTAGTGTTTGGCTCCTAACTATCGACTCAATGAACGGGAAATATGAATTCAAGTTTTTTTTATAGGGATCAAAATCTGAATGTGCCTGCTTCATACTAAGCAAAACTAGCAACGTGATTTGGCCTTGTATTTCACATGTAATTTGGGTAATTTGCATGTGACATTTTGTTAGCTTTTTTAAAAAAAACTAATATATTTGCCTTCTTTTAACTACAACTATTCTCAATCTCCCTCCATCCCTTTGTCCTTCACCTTTATTTTCGAGCTGTTAATATGATAAAAGTGGTAAAGAAGTTGTCTATTAACGAAGGATGTACTCTGTCCTCCTCTGTGCAACCGCATCAGCACATCTTCATCACCTTCTACGCATGAGGCCATGCACACGCTTGTAATAGGGTAGCTCTGTATATAGCAGCAACTTAGGGGGCTCAAGCCCCCCTCCCATAATTCGAGAGGAACATTTCATCATGTTTTCGGATTGAAAAAGTTTGATGATATTTTCAAAGTTCATCCCTCCTTATAATTTTGGTCCTGCCTACCATCACGCAGGATATTTTTATTTAAATAAATATGCTACTGTAAACGCGTCTCTTGTTGGAGCTTAGCTCAAGAGCTATGTTGTTACTTCGTGAGCACCAGGGAGGAAGTAACTCTTCTTCAAATCAAGAAGGAAGAAGGCAACAAAATCTCATGACGACCAGCAGGCGGAGATGCGCGGGAAGGCTGCTGGCTACGAGTGGCAGAGGAGGGCGGTGAGGTTATGGTTTCTAGGTTAGTATAAACTGAAGCATATGACTAACTCCACTTAGATATAAATTTAATTAACAAGAATCACTAGTCTAGAATAGATCACACCTAGTATCTTAACTAATGCGGAATATGAATTAAATGGGTCTTGTACCGGCAGTGGTAGTGTCCATCTCGCGCGGTCTGACTTGATGCAGAGGCGATGAAGTAGATGCCGAGGACGGTGTTGGGTTGGTGTAGTGCAGATGTTCCTAGAACACCTTCTCGATGTAGTACCGCCCTTCAGGACTCTAGCAACGCCGACCTTGGGGACGAACTCGTGCTTCCAGGCCTTCCAACGCCCTCAGTGATGGGTGTATAGGGTTTCGGTGTGAAACCTCAGAGTAGATTGCCTGGGGCTATCCTCTGCCTTATATAGTGGCGCTGTAGGCCCGGGGCCGAGCCCGTAGGCTTAGGATTTGCCTTTCGATCACGGCAAAACGGACTTCAATCTGTTGGGACGAGACGCAGAGGATGAGGCGTGAGACGCCCCCTTTTCTCTCGTGTTAGTTGGTGACCAAGGTCAACCAAATATATCCAACAGGTAGTTCTTTGTACGAGCGTGTTGAGTATACATGGTAGCAAATGCTAAAGTTTAACATCATAAAATTAAACATACTCTTAGATGAAGACGGTGATAAACTTCTATGCAACCCCACACTTTTGTAGCTGGCCACTATAGAAAAGGGAGCTCACGTTTTCGTGTTGTCAAACAAAAGGATGGCATCGAGTGCCTCATCCAGTCATCTTGGGGAAAAAAAAAGAAGAGAGCACCGAATGGGGGTGCCCACGCTCTCTGTCAGGTGTCACCCGAGGGTCGAGGGAATGGCATCAGCTCCCGATGCCCCCTCTAGTCGCGTGATCACGCCATTTTACGCGGGGATCATGGAACACAACTTTATGCGCGACAGCAAAAAGATGGCTTCCTACTCCGCGAAACGAAAAAATTGAAAGGTGGAGGAGATGTGAATACGGTGGACAATTGACAACCGGTTACCTGTTCCGAAATCGGCGCGATGTGGGACCACCGCCCCGGGTTATTGTACCGTACGGGAGTTGCCTGTGCCTCTGTCCATCTCGCATGATTCCTGTTCATTGGTACGGCGCGAGTGGTTGATCCGCTGCTACGGCCGATAAATAATGTCATGTCAGTCCACGTTCTCTTTCTCCCCCATAACTGTGTAGTAGGCCCACACAGTGCAGCTGTTTATGATTTTGGTCTCTTTTGTCTCAAACCTCAACGGAATTCCCTTTTGAAAAAAATATGTCCGGCTCGCTTCTCAATTTGTTTCGACTTATTTTCTCTCACAACACTATTCAATCTATAGCCGAACAAGACCAAACTCTCAGCGGAGAACGGATTCAACGACGCAAGCGTACCCGCGCGTAGATGTTGGCCGGATACCAGATGTATGTTTGAGTAGGGATAAAAGTATGAATGAGAAAATACGTCCCGACCGACATCGCATCCCGTGTAAACCGATCGTACATTGTTTTAGCAGAAAAAACAGGAAAAACAACCGAGAAAATCCGACGGTTACGGAAGCAAGAGCAGTTGAGGTCATTTTCGGACCGTATTCGCTAAGTCCCGTTTTACTTGAACACAGTCCTCATATTCAGTCCGGTTTCAATGTATATGACCATAGTGGCCGCTTCGTGCTCGATCCAGATCAAGGTGTGATTCGTGTTGGTGAGCAGCAATGCTGCTTCATTACATGGTGCAAAGAATATTTGATTTTATTACCTGGGTCTAATACAGCACAACGAAGGAACCAACTATAAACCCCAGTTCAGGTACATCACTCTGCTAGCTGACCATGTCAATACACAGCAAAACAAATAGCATCACCATCTCAGCAGATCGCAACAATTAATCATCTACTGCAGGGTCAAACGAACATTAATTATCTGGTAATAGTATGCTTGATCTTATGCCAACACAGCCCACAAAGCTAGGAACAAGCTCATCAATCCTGGGAGACCGACTGACAGAGTGCGATGACCGGAGTTCTTGCCACCACCTGATGGAGAACCTGCAAAAACAAAGAGTTTATGAGATCGAAAGCTCATTGGCTCGTAAGCTCGTTGCGGTTTTGAAACATTGAGGTTTGGTCAGTCTCTTCGTGTTTGAAATCAAGTTGCAGTTGACCATATGATGTGATTTAATTCAGATAAAGAAGCTTATTTAATATAGTAAGGAAGCTCCATTTATAAACATTGAAACGAACTGACACAACGAAAAAATACTGGGTGCAGACCAGAATTTCTTTTGGAGGGGGGGGGGGGGGGTAAGAGGGGGAACAGATACTGACAAGATCACAAGACTTACTGCAAGGATTCAGCTAGATACTTCATAGAAAATTGGCAAGTAGGGCCACTAGCATATAAAGCAACATCACTGAAAATACTATAAGCGTCACTCCCCTAGCCAGGTCCAACAGATTGTTAGCAGAGTCACATTTTAGCACAACTGTTCATGTGAAGCATTGCCGGGCCACCATCAATTATGATAAAACAATACGACTGGCGTAGTTGTTTGGTAGCAATGCATTTATTATCTGTTTCGTAAGCAAGTGGATCCCTGTGAGGTTGTGACATGCCCAACCAAACACATACAACATTAATCTGCAAATGAATGCACTACGATTGTTGCCAATAATAATCCTTGGGAATAATTTTAAGCATGCTGTTGTGTTTTCGCTTGGTTAGGGATCGAGTAATCTCCGAAAAACTTTCTAACTCAAACTCAATCTGGGTGGATTCAATTATAAATGGGTACCTTTTGTTTCTACATATATGACTTGAATCTTTTTTTGCCCTGAAGTCCCACTTGAAATTTCATAGCACATCAAGAAGCTCTTATTTGGTAACTAACGACGAAGTTTCAGTTAGCTATATTCATACAAGTATTGCAACTAAGCAAGAAAGGCGATTAGCATTATAGTTTACCTGGAGGAGACTGTGTAGGAGAAGAGGTTTTTTTACGGTGCACAATACACCCTGTACGACCGGTTGAAAAAGGACTCGTATGTAATAGAAATGACATATATGTAAGGATCCGACGGTTGAGGTTAATTCTATACGACTGGTTTTTTTAGCTGTCGTACGGTAGTATTCAAAGGTCGTATGGGTAGTATAAGATTATTGTCGAAAATATAAAATGGTATTGTTGTAATATAGGAAATGAAATATATGAAATGTTTTAGATAGTATAAGGGGCAGCGGGGAATTTTTTCCAAATAATATATATCTATCAAATTATCATTTTACCCATAGGGAAACAACCGAAGAAACTGATAATACGACCGTTGGGTCGTATTGTGTACCGTAAAAGACCTCCTAGGAGAAAGGCCTGTAAAATTGAAATTTTAAGACGTTTATTAGAAAAGTACCAACAGATATATATTCAAATTATCCGAAAATAGAGTAGCTAGTTGAAGTAGAATAGCAATCATGGAACCCTATAAAGTTACACATACAGCATGAAAGTTCTGAACAAAACACAAGTCTATTTCATTAGGCCAAAATAGATTAAATATTATCCTAGATATATATGGTCACGTTGTATTGTACATTCTTGCTTAAATAAAAAAGTAATAATGAGTATTTGAGTAGAAGGAAAAGAAAAAAATAATATTGTTTTTCTAGCAAATGTATGTTCCATATATATCTAATATTAAAGTGAAATTGTTTCTTCCAACCGTCATTGTTGTTTCGCAAAAAACAATTCTTCACCTTTTTTATAATCAACATGCATGGTATTGACAGTGTGGTCCATAAGCAACATTGTAGTGTGCACGACGATGAGGTCGGGGAGGTGGGGATGACGACACAATCGGGGTGGATGATGTCAAGATAGATTAGGCACGGACGATAGCGGGCAAGATCGATCAGGGTGGCATGTGCACAATGTGAATGACGGTACGGTCAGGGAAGTGATGTCGAATAGATGACGACGAAGTCGTGGCAGACGGCAATGCAGTTCGAGAGGCGCGGAAGACGGTGGACAAGGTTATAGCGTGTGGGCGCGACGGGGACAATGTCGAGTTTGGGGAGTTGCGGGGTGATGGCACGGTCCATGCAAATGATTGCGAGACGAGTAATGTTTTCTCCCGTTGCAACGCACGGGCATAATTGACAGTAAACATTAGACATCCACATGAGATTATAAAAAATATATATCTGTACTTGTGCAAGACATACCTGTGGGATGATATTTTTCTCCATGGCGTCTCGGAAAAGAGGTGGATGTGGTAGGTCAAGGCCGAGCATCAAGAATGGGACCTTAGATGTTTCGGTGACAATACCATCTGTTCCAACCACTGAACACTTGTCTACTATCTTGTTTTCCAGGGATTTTATTGATCAAATTACTGCTATTATTCGTAGATTTTGGTGGGCAGGTGTCCAGGAAGAGCATCAAACTAATGTTATTGCTTTTCGTTCTTGGGATGACATTTGCAAACCCACTGATAAAGGGGGTCTAGGCATTAGGGAACATCTTATAAATAAAAGCTTGGTTATCACCTCTGCTTGGAATGTTGCAGCACGGAAGGATCCTCTTTTAACTGCCACCCTCAAAGCTAAATACTACCCACATCACTCCTTTTGGACAGTGTTGACGGTTGTTAAGTACCACTTTTACACTGTCAATACCTGCATAAAATAAACGTAAAAGGATCTCAACACTAGAATAGGGCTTGATACTAATGATTTCCACAAGTGTTGGTGTTTCTAGCTTTTGTTGCAGGATGCACCGAAATACGTGCCAAATGGTACAGTTGAGAGCAAGTAGTCCAATGGCTATTAAAGGACATCATCATAAACAACCTCAAATGCCAATTTGGACTGCACCATTGCGACGGGCTCGTCAAGACGATCGAAAAGGATATATCATTTGTCTACTTCGGAGTCCGGATGAAAAAGATATGCTCAAGACAAGATCACCCTCTTGATATCATGTGGGCCCGGTGGGACCCACACCAGGCGACGTGTGCCACATTAGATGCCATGTGTCCATGACACCTCATCAATCCATGTGAAGCAACTCCCGACGAATCAGACACCGTCACGTGTGCAGCACAAGGATCCAAGGGCCCACCGGGGACCCAAACCGCCTCAAAACTCCGCATGCACCTGGGAAAGATCGTGGGACCCACATACTAGTCTCTCAGAGAAAGCACACGACGAAGCGTGCCAAAGAAGGTTCGGCCGAACCCTGGTTCGGCCGCTCCCTTTTTGTCGGCGTTCATCCCCTGCTTCCAGGTGGTCATCCCCCATTGGTCCTAAGGCGCAACCCGGAGTGTTTTGGTGATGAATGAGCCTCCGAGCAAGCCACCCCCTCCTCTATAAATAGGAGGGGAGGGGCCTCATTCTTGAACACACACTTCTCCTCCTCCTCTTCATTTTGGCCTTGAAGCCTCTCTCTTTAGGAGAGGAGAGCTCTTTGTATAGGATTAGTGCTAGAAGTGAGGTGGGAGGCTTGGGATCATGTCATGTTCATGACATCTTCCTCAAGAATGATCCTCAGCGGTGCCTTTGTTCTTCATTTAGACTAAAGTGAGTATTCTGACATTTTCTATTTAGACTAAAGTCTTATGCATGCTTAGGTGTATTGTTCTTGTGTTCTTTGTTTGTTCTTGATTTAGAGGTTTGTGTTCTTCGAACACAACCCTTTCGATCTAGCAGAGCTGGATCATAAGTTTGCATCTTGTTTGTGTGCTAGCTTGTCTATTAGTGTAAAGTTGATGCTCCTGCATTTATCTAATTAGATCAAGTGCATTCGTGATCTTGCATAAGTGATAGAGCATACCTTGAGCTAGTGCCACTATCTCCCTCACGGATTCGTAGTTCCGTATTTATACGGAGTGCTATAGTCAGGCTATCGGGACGTCAGACAGTGTCCGGCTATAGTAGTAGTCAGTGGTGTAGACGTGGTGTCTGGACCATAGGTTATCCTTCGAATACCAAGTACACTCGCGTAACGATAGTCGATAGAGGTAGGCCGCCGTGGTGACAGCCTGTTGGACCCTTTGGAACCCTCCGCGCCTGTGTACCGAGTAGGGCCCCGTTGCCAGAACATATTCCTAGCCTTAAACAGCTAGGGTGGGTTGGCGCCCAAGGCAAGTGTTATACCTGAGAGACCGTGCTAGACTCTGCGCTCGGTCAGGCAGATCCTTTCTACCTATCCTATCAATCAGTGTTGTATCCTTAGACCACCAGTTAGGTTCAATCCAGAGCTCCTCTGTCCTAGGAGCGAAACCCAACGGGAATACTCATTCTCCTAGGGAGAAGTGCTACAACGGTGTATCCGTGCGCTTGCGGATTCGCTCGCACTCGTCAGTGTACCCGGGAGTTTTTTACACGATCACGCTAGTACGCCAGTGGTGGTGACGTTAAGAAATGCCAACAGACAGCCCCTTCTATAGGTACAAGGTCTGTGTTTTGGTCATCTGTTTTGCAGGTTAAATATCACCTTCACTCAAATGCCACCTTACAAATTCAAAATGGAGCTTCCTCCATTTGGTCCACCCCTTGGACTACTAATTGGGAACACATTCATGATCATCTCATCATCCCAATTATTAATTCCCCTTTACCAGCAACTATTGCAGATCTTTGGATGCAGGGAACCTCTACATGGAACAACCAACTGCTGTCAACCACCTTTGAACCACAACAAATACAAGTTATCACCTCAACTCCGGTCTTCCATTCCCAACAACCAGATATTCTTAGGTGGACTCCGGCGTCAAATGGCAAGTGCACTTCAAGAATGCCTACTCCTACCTGGCTAATCTTCATACACATACCCTACCGCAACAAGGTACCAGAAGCATTACTCCTCAGGTTGATTCTCTTTTACGAAAGGTATGGAAAACCAAAACTATCCCTCCTTTTCTTAAACTTTTTTCTTGGCGTCTCATTCGACGGGCTCTTGCTTCTGCTGACCGTGCTAGTCGCTATTCAGTTCATATAGATAAACATTGCATTCAATGTGGGACTGTTGAAACTGATGTCCATCTTTTCTTTCTCTGTCATCTTCCTTCTCAAATTTGGACTTCAAATTATTTTCCCATTCCAATTCATTCTGTTAATCCTTTAGAAGATGGGGTTCAACATGCTCTGTCTTTACTTCTTCCTGCCACCTTTACTGGAGCTTACATTTCTAAGTTCCTTTTTACAATGTGGTATATCTGGAGATCTAGAAACGACGCTCGATGCAATGCAAAAAATTGGACTCCTTTTCAGGTTCAGCGACAGGCCTCGGCTCATCACCAACAACACATTGCAGTTGTTCATGATGATCTTCAAAATCAAACTAATATTCCTCCTACTATGCAATCTAATCTGCTTTGCAGGGACAGTCAACACTCACACCTTTTCAATTCAGCACCCACCACTAATATTCTTTGCTATGTTGATGCTTCAACTCTCCCTGATAATGGTCATTCTTTACCCAGATCTGTTGGCTTGAGTATACACATTATTAACACAAATGTCCAGCCTGTTAATTGCATATATATCAGAGCTTCATTGCAGGAAACCCATTCGGTCATTGCTGGTGAAGCTGCAGCCTTAGCCTTGGCGGCTATTGTTCTTCACAACATGGATTTCTGCCAAGTTTCATTTTTTCAGATTGTCCACTGTTGGTGGCTACTTTCAACAATGATGATTTCTCCAATCTTCCTGATTGGAGAATGCTTCCTCTCCTGCAGCTATTCAAAGACTACACCAGAGACAGGAGTCCTCAACTTCACCACACTGATAGAACTTGTAATCACACATCAGATACTTTGGCTAGATTAGCTTTTTCTTCTCCTGCTATTCAGTTTCAGGATTATGTTCCTACTTGCTCTTATGAGCATCTTCACTCTCAGTGTCCTCTTCTAGTTGCACTGAATTTTGTACCTCTTATTCATACAAAGATCCTAGCAGCTTCTTGCTGCTAATTTAATGAAATGTTTGTTGTAAAAAAATCACTGAACACTTGCATCACCATTCAACTCATCGCCTTCCCTCCGTTTTTTCCATTATATGCTTCCTGCGACTGTGAACCTCCTTAACAACTTCAAGTTCTCCCTGCAACAACAGTCATTTCAATATGACCATGATAAGTTGCTGAATTGATATCAATTACGCGGTTGATATCCAGAAAAGCTAACCTGAAAGCAATCATGTATTATGCTTCTGTTTCTCTTGTTTGAGCTATTTAGTTTCGCATGCAGAGTATTCAAAAATCAAAAGCCATGACATAAATTCCACAGGATCTGACTGTACAGCGATCTTAAAGCGCTTGTTACTCACTTTCATAACTGCTTGCAGAAACTCGTGAGGGCTAACCTGAATAGAAAACAAGATGTCATGTTATTTCTTCAGAGATATGTGTTACCGTAAAGCGATGGAGCTGGGATAGCAAGATTAGGTGGCCTAACAAAATTATTTGATGGACTAAATACTAAAACATGCAGTAGAGTTCTTCTAATTTCAAAGGTTTAGTAGAGAAAACAGGATCATGAGAGAGGGGGCCATGGCCCCTGCAGCACCCCTATTGGCTCCGTCACTGATGTAAAGGGATAGCACAAAACATGCTGCAAACTGATTTAACAAACTAACCTGACCCTTGAAGTTCCTAGCATGCCAAATCTTGCGTGTCAATTCCCCAAAACGATGCACCAATGGTGATTTTCTATGCTGATAATTTTCAGGTATTAGAAAGAAATTTCTCAGAGGAGTAACTCTCATTAACGACTGTATTGTCACATTCACAAAATCAGTCTCCTTGATGTTGTTAAGACCAACCTGCAGAGCAGTACTTATTTAGATAAGATAAAAAGCATCAATAACTGAAGTCCTAGTTTACCAACTGCCTACAAATTTCCATGTGGCATAAAAGCATATTCTTGAGATACTTCATAGTGGCATTCATATAACAGAATAATACAATCAGACAAATCATCTAAACAAAAAAGGTTCCGTGATCAATCAGGTGTCCAGTTGTGTGTATGCAAGTCCACAACATATTTACGCTTCAGTTAGTGACTTAGTAATGCAATGAATCATTAAAAGTGCATTTGCTTCCTACTTCAGGTTACACAAACAAATAACTTTTTCCAGCACTTCAAAAATGATAAGAATTGGTAAAGGAATGGTGCATAAAAAAGATCCCACTGCATAGCAAACAAAAGAACAGCAGGTAAAACCATCCCACAGGGAGGTCATCTAAGGGTTCTTAAGACAAAAATTAGGGTGCATACCATTCCAGGCAGATAATTGGAGCCATCAAGTGCTCTAGACCACTGCTTGTTCTTGTCAAGATTTACAACCTGCTCTCTCGTAAACCTATCACACAACTAGGGAAAGTCTCATTTGTACCGGTCTATAACCCCCCTTTAGTACCGGTTTCCAAACCGGTATTGTTCGATCGGTACTAATGTGAAGTCACATTAGTACCGGCTGGTATTGTGAGCCGGTACTAATGTGCCCGCCCCCGGCGACGTGGCACGGTAGACATTAGTACCGGTTCTTGATGCCAACCGATACTAAATTTTTTTGTTTTTTCTTTTTCTTTATTGTTTTCTGGTTTATTAATTCTATCGTATTTACGTATACTAATCCTAATGCCTGATACGCTATAATATATACTCGTGTGCCATATAAAATATTTGAGATAATACTATACATGCATACGTATATATGTATTAGTATAATATCTAATATTATACTAGTACATATATTCGTATGCATGTATTATCTCAAATCCGGTAGTTGATCCAATGCAAGAACATATATAATATTGTGCATACAGAAATACAAAAAATATATATTAGTGTATATAATACATAGCATCAAAGGTCAGCAGGGTTTAATATTAGTTTTTTTTTGCTCCCTAACGATTGGTCCTTTGCAGAGCTTTTTCCTCTCTTGCTCCCCTGCTTAGTCGACTCTGCTTGTTCCGTCGACTTCCTAGTTGCTTTTGTCGTGGACTTCCCCGATGTATCTTCCGTGGACTTCCCCGTTACAATAACAGATGATAAGCCTGAATAGAATTCTCCACCTGGCGTAATCACCTCATCTAGAAGAAATCCGCATAGTTGTTCTTGAATTAACCGGATTCTTTCCGACACGAGGAGCCCCTCCTTGATGTCATCAATCTACAAAAGTATATGAACAAAGAATAAGAACTAGTACAAAAAAGAACATGGACAAATAAGAACTACATGCATGTGCCGTTTAGTTTAGTGGACGCACCCTGTCTTCAAGGTTGGTACCTCTTGCGATGCTTGAAAAGGTATGCATGAACTCGCATACATAGTATCCGCACATATTGGTACCTGAAAGTTGTGTCAAGCACTACACATGTGCGAAAACAAGGTTATGAAATATGTTTAATTATATTGGAAGACATGAGATATGCGGACTAGCAGAATACACATACAGGGAAATCATAGTGGAAATAAAGGTTCTCTTTGTATTTTCCCGGGTGCTCTACACAGAGGCGAGTCCATGCAAGTTTGATCATCTCTACGACATCTTGGTATGCGCTTTTGTCTGTACTTGCCCTCAAAGAGTCGAAGATGAAGACCTTGCTTAGAGACAGACAGAATGCAAAAAGAATCCAGTGGAAACTGTGCATACGTGTAGAAGTATTAGTTTCTTAAAATATATATGCAATGTCATTTGAAAAAGATAAAATAGATGAGATACACGTTGCTCACCCGAAGTTGTATGGCAGAAGTATGATACCCTTCTCATGGTGTTTTTCTAGATACAAATATATATAGTCCAATGTGGCCAGCTCCCATTTTCTGACACAAGTTTGATTTATCATTAGTGGATCCATGAAGTCGACGTCCATTATTCCTCTCCTCCTGCACCGCTGCATCTCAAAGCTGCATGATTGAAATTAAATTCAAATTAAACACAAGTTAAGATAAGGTAGAATGGCTAGATCATTGTTTTCGAGACTTACAGAGTCCAGCAAGCGATGAGTCCTGAGTCAATTGCATCTTGATTGAATAAGTACCAAAATTGGTCAAATTCGACACTAAAAGTTTCTCGGCCACAGAAATAATGTCGATCTCCTATGGTAATTTCCACATAGGTTACACCACTGGCTGACGCAGCCATGTACCAATCGTGCAGTTCATGCATTCTCGTTAGAAGAAACGGCACCAACTGCATCCACACAAGAGGTTTACCTCACTCATACTTCGGTCTATTTGCCCCTTTATGCTTTGGGATTGGTTCGTCCCCTCGGATTTGATCAGGAGTCAGACCTGAATCCTTATTGAATACGAGCATATGCTGCTCAAGCGTAGAAAGCACCTTGATGGGGGGAGACAGATTGCTTTGACTGGGTGCCTAGTTGTGGAATTGTAGATTTAGCTCTATTCGCCAGCTTCTTCTGTTTGTCCATCTTGAGTGCCTGTCGGTCATAGTCACTCAAAGGAGGTGCCTGGGCATTTATTCGTTTCTCCTCCTCCATTTTTTTCATGAAGCGATGAAATTTGACCCGGTCAATTGATTTCTCAACAGGTGGCTTCTTCGCTTTGAATATTTATCTATCAAGCTCAGCCTACACTGAAGCATCTAGCTCCTCCTGAGTCTTCTCGTAAGATAATTTCGGTTGAGGCTTCTTCGGCCTGGGCTTCGTCTACTTCTTTGGAGGAGGGGGCGGAGGATGATGCGTAGCTCGTCGTTTGGTACCCTTGCCCTTAACAGACTCATCATGCCGGCACAATTCCACGTGCCATTATCTCTTGCTCCATCCTGTCCCATTTGGGCAGGGCCATCGCGTAACCTCCAGGGCCAAGATGATGGAATTCTTTCTTTTTATGTGCATTGGCTGTGTTGGTTGCAATCAACCTGGCGGCATCTTCCGATTGCTTGCCCTGCACAAATGCATCCCAGTGATCTCTTAACTTGGCATATCCCGGCTTCTTGAAATCAGGTGTAAGCCCCTGCTTGATGAACTCCTTGGTCAGCCGCTTCTTGTACGTCTGAAAGGCAAATTGCACCCTTCTGCAGGGCCCAAGTGCGCACATCTTTCAAATCTGTGTCTTCGGGAAATGCGAAGTGTGCTTTCACCTCGGCCCAAATCATGTTCTTCTCTGTGACCGGGACAACATCTGGCCGAACCGGTACCGGGGGTTCATTCTCTTCATGTTGCTCTTCGTCCTGATCTTAATCTTCGTGCTCAGCTTCTGCTTGATCACCTTCTTCGGGTAGCAAGTCAGGTGCGTCAGCCGCTTTCCAAAACCGAAAGCTTATTGGGATGTTGTCCCGAACAAGAGCCCCAATGTGATTTATCAACTTGATAACATTTTCATGTGGAGCTAACGGTCTCCCTTCGGGAGATACTTCCGTGATGATGAAACGCCCCTCTAGCTTCTTCTTTGGGCCGCGTTTCCCACCCGGCTTCTTCTAGCTGCTCGATGCAGGCTCCTGGAAATTTAAGAACTATTAACTCATTTTCTATAATTAGTAGGTTCCTGAAAAATCATGACGAGGTACTGGTTTTTATTAATTATACCTCGGATGGTTCTCCATCATTGCTTCCTTGAGCAATTGGTTGCTCCCTCTCGTTGCCATCAGCAAACATGTTTAGGTATCTGTCTGCCTCTCTGTGATCCTGTTCTTGTTCATTCGGTGCATCATTCATAGTATTGCGAGCAATTAAATTCATGATCATTTGCTCTGCTTCTCGGTCCTCTTCGGTTCGCACCATTGTAACTAAAATAATGTAACAAAAAATAATATGATGACAAACTATCCCAATGATGAGACTATTAATATGAGGACAAAAAATAATAATGTGGCGGGGGGTCGGGAGCGTAGCGGGGGGTCGGGAGCGTGGCGGGGGGTCGGGAGTGTGGCGGGGGAATCCTGAGCGTGGCGGGGGAGTCGGGAGCGTGGCGGGGGGTCGGGAGCGTGGCGGGAGCGAGCGATTCGAGCAACTGAAATTTAAATAGCATTTACATCCACATTTAATTAGCATTTACATCCAAATTTAAATAGCATGTACATCCAAATTGAATTCTAAATCAAATTCTAAATCAAGTTTTAAATCAAATTCTAAATCACATTTACACAAAAATTCTAAATTCTAAATTCTAAATTCTAAATTCTAAATCTAAAACTATATTTGTAATTCTAAATCTAAGTTTCTAAATCTAAATCTTTATTTCTAAACAATATAAATTCTAAAACAATATTTAAATCTATATAAATTCTTAAAAAAAGAGGGGCTGACGTCAGCCTACAAATTGCGCCGGCGGGCGCGGCCCGGCCGGGCGCGGTGCGCGCGAGGCGCGGCCGTGGACCGCGCGCGTACCGAGCGAGACGCGAGGCGCGGCGACGGCGGACGGCGCGGCGGCCGGCGACGGCGGACGGGGCGGCCGGGCGACGGCGGAAGGCGGGGCGGCGGGCGCGGCGGGGGCGCGCGGTGACGGCGGATGGCGAGGGGCGGCCGGGCGACGGCGGACGGGGACGACGACACGCCCGCGGGGACCGACGACGACGGCCGGCGGGGACGGTGCGGGCCGGCCGGGAGACGGCGCGGCGCGGGAAAGACTGCGCGGCGCGGAGGACGGCGGACGACGAGGACGTCGGGACGCGGCGACGGCGGACGGCGGGGCAGAGACGAGGGGCAGCGGGGCGCCGGCGACGGAGACGAGAGGGGCGACGGGGCACCGACGCGCGGAGGAGAAGACGAGGAGGAGCAGGGGATCGGAGGCTAAGTGTTGGGGAAGAAAGGATGTGTCGCCTTATACCTGCCCACATTAGTACCAGGGCTAAACTAGCACCGGTACTAATGTGTGGACATTAGTACCGGTGCTAGTTTAGGCCTGGTACTAATGTCCACATTAGTACCAGTGCTAGAGCACCGGTACTAATGTGACTTTTCATTTCGCGCCAAATGGAGATGCACATTAGTACCGGTGCTAGTTTAGCACCGGTACTAATGTGCTTCATTTTGTTGCCTCCTGTTTCCTTTTTATTTTTCGTTTTTATTTTCTATATTGTAGTTTATTTATGGAAAATAATATACAACGCATAAAATGGTGAAACAAGTTTAGTTAATTTTCTTTGCATAGATACTATGATATTCTAAATTTAACAATCAAAATTAAAATTTTCTTATCAATAACCTACTAATATCTTCTAAATTGTATTTTTTTTTCTTGACTTTAACAAACGGAAATAAATTTATTTTTTTAATGCAAAATCTTTCTTAAATAGTACATCCAGTGTAATTAATATAAAAATCATGATTTAGTCTTGCTCATGTATGTTTTTACGTAAATTTATTATTTAATATCCGGTAATGCTAAAGAAAGTGAAATAATGAAAGTTTTGTTAATAAAGTAGCAAAATAATAGTTCATTAAAGTATTACAATACTTTGGTACATGATCACAAATTAATATAACATATTATACATCATCATCTAATGCAACATTAACAATATTCCTCTTCACGAATGTCCCTTGGTTGTGATCACGACGTAGGTATGGAGTGTCCTCTTCGGCTAACAGGATGCTTGGGTAAATCTTTACTGAAAATGGAGGAAGACCATCGAATTGATCATAATCTTCTGAAATGTCACTCTTGTCCTCAACTCCGACAATTTTTCTTTTTCCCGGTAGAACTAAGTGATGCTTTGGCTCATTATTAACAACACCCTTATCATCACACTTCTTTATTATTGGTGGTTTGCTCGACATGTCTTTCACATAGAAAACTTGAGTCACATCATTCGCTAGGATGAACGGTTCATCTTTGTATCCAATCTTGTTGAGATCCACTATTGTCATCCCAAATTTGTCTGCCGTTATACTGTAAGTGCAATCAAGCCCTATGAGGGTTTTGGTGATGTTGACCACACAATTAAAGAGCTAATGAGCCTTTGAGTTTATTGTGCAGTACAAGAATGTTTTACAGGTGCAAAAGAAAGAAAGGAGACCCCTCAATTACATGAAGAAGGATACCTATGCTCTTTGGAGAAGTTTATTTATTTTATCTTTTGAATTTGAGTATAGGACAATCCGTACTATCAAGAGGGATACTAATGGTGAGTTAGGATGGATTCAAGTGCTCATAGAATACCTACCTTAAATCCTAACCCATGCCTTAAGGAGAAAGACCTGCTGCTGTTTGCCCCTGTTGTTTCCCAGTTCGGAGGTTCCGAGTTTATTCTCGGAGGTTCCGACCGTGCCGGCTTCAGACTGCAGAGGTTTCAGAGTTCGGAAGTTCTGAGGTTTTTCTCGGAGGTTCCGGACTTTGAAATTTTGACCGTTACAGTTCTGGATCTGGGGGTATTTATACCCCTTGGTCCCCCAACGGTCATCTGCCCTTTTCTCCCCGAACAGTGACGCATTCAAGCTCCATTCCCTCACCTTGCATTGACTCCAAATCTACTCTCTTCCAAATCCTTGCCTAGCATTGATTGAGAGTGGAAATTTGAAGTGAGATTGTGAGCAAAACCTTCCATTCCTTGTTCTTGAGCACTTGGAGAAGTCCTAGCAAGCTTGGTGGATCTATTACTCTTGGAGCCTTGCTCCTAGACGGATAGAGGTTCTTGGAAGCTCTCCAACCCGATTTGTGGAAGCTCCAAGGTGTTTGTATTACCCTTTGTGAATCTAGTGGAAAGTCTCCACATATTACCCAAAGTGATAGGTGTGAGAGAGGAGTTGACCTTTGTGGTCCTTAGCCTTTGTGGCTTCCTCAACAACGTGGACGTAGGCAAGCCTTTGTGGCGAGCTGAACCACGGGATAAATCCTTGTCTCGTGCATGCTGTGATTTATATTCTTGCTTGTCCATGTTCATGCTTGTTCTTGACTAGATCTATTAGGGTTCGTCTCCGATCTACTTTGTGGTAGCTTCCTAGCTTGTTCTTTGCTAAGAAATCTTCTTGCTAGGTCCTAAGTACCTCCTAGAATTTGGTAGATCTGTTTTTCTTCAAGTAATCCGCAGCTTGTTTCATATTAGCTCTGTTCTGACAGTTCTCGGAAGTTCTGAGTTTATTCTCGGAGGCTGCCTCGTTCGGAGGTTCCAAGAATAATCTCGGAAGTTCCGGACCCTGACAGTTTTTCTGCAGGAAAAGTTTAAATTTGTGTGCAGGCCTATTCACCCCCCCTCTAGGCCATATTGCCTTGATCCTTTCATATACCTCCTGTAGGGTTTTTAACCCACTGACACTTAAAAAGCGGGATTTTTAAAGGTTCGTAGTCCAATTCCCATATCTCTTCAATGACACCATAGTATGTTTGTACATTTCCTTCGTTGTCTATTGCATCTATACGGACATCGTTGTTTTGGTTTGTGCTCTTTTGGTCTTGGGCTCTCGTGTAGAATGTATATCCGTTTATCTTTTATCCTTGGAATGTAAGTACTGAGATAGATCGACTTCTAGCCAACTATTGCAGTTGCTCTCCAATAGTGTTATCACCCATAAGTTTTCTCCGCAACCATGATGCAAAATTATCATTGTGATGATGTGTAATCCAGGCCTCTGACTTCCCTTTGTTTGAGGCCCGTACAATGGATTTGTGCTCCTCCCTGTATGGAGCCAGTAGGGATGATTGTTGCGGGACAAAGGAATGTGCTGTACGAAATAACGTTTCATTCATATCCATCTGAGTTTTCTTCCCTAGTGTGCCCTTTCCCCTGAGTCTCCCCTCATGGCGTGATACAGGGAGTCCAATCGGAGCAAGCTCATCAATAAAATTGACACAAAACTCAATCACCTCCTCTGTAGCATATCCCTTTGCGATGCTTCCTTCGGGACGAGCACGATTACGGACATACTTCTTGTAACTAGACATCAACCGCTCAAAAGGGAACATATTGTGTAAATACACAGGCCCGAGGATAAAAATCTCTTCAACTAGGTGTACTAGAAGGTGGGTCATGATAGTAAAGAAAGAGGGTGGAAAGATCATCTCAAAGCTGATGAGGCATTGTACGACATCTTTCTGCAACTGCACTAGATTCTTTGGATGGATTGCCTTCTGAGAGATCTGGTTGAGGAATGAACAAATCTTGACGACTACCAATCTCACATTTTATGGTAGAATACCCCTTAGTGCAACAGGCAGCAATTGTGTCATCAACACGTGGCAGTCATGAGCCTTCAGATTTATGAATTTTTTCTCTTTGTAATTTATTATTCGTTGTATATTTGAGGAGTAGCCTGTCGGGACCTTGATACTGTTCAAACAATCAAACATCATCTTCTTCTCTTCCTTGCTGAGGGTGTAATGCTCGTAGATTGAAGGTCTCCTATTTGTCCTCATCCCACACAGGTACACCTTCTTTCTTCGATAACGTTTTAAGATCCTCAACCAGCGGTCTCAGATAAACATCGATGTCATTGCCTGGCTGCTTTGGGCCTTGGATGATTATTGGCATTATGATGAACTTTTTTTTCATGCACAGCCATGGCGGAAGGTTGAATATGCATAAGGTCACAGACCAAGTGCTATGACCGCTACTGAACTCACCGAATGGATTGAATCCATCCGTACTTCAACCAAACCGAATGTTCCTTGCGTATTTTGCAAATTCAGGGAATTCTCTATCAATTAGTCTCCACTGCGACCCATCAGCGGGATGTCTAATCTTGTCATCTGCTTTACGATCTTCTTTGTGCCAACACATCAACTTTGCATTAGCCTTGCACCTGAATAAACGCTTCAGTCGTGGTATCACTGGAAAGTACCACATTACCTTAGCAGGAATTTTCTTCTTCTTATTCTGCTTCTCCCCCTCAACATCGTAAGGGTCATCTCGTGGGATCTTATAACGCTGCGCTCCGCACACAGGACAAGCCTCCAATTTCTCATATTATTTTCCTCGGTAAAGGATACAGTCATTAGGGCACGCATGTATCTTTTGAACCTCCAAACCCAGAGGACAAACGACCTTTTTAGCTTCGTACGTTGACTCCGGCAATTCGTTCTCCTCTGGAAGCATGTCCTTTACGATCATCATTAACTCATCGAAGCCCTTGTCAGAAACTCCATGTTTAGCCTTCCATTGCAGCATTTCCAATGTGCTACCCAACTTCTTGTGCCCCTCTTTGCAATTTGGGTACAATGGTTTCTTATGATTTTCTAACATACGGTCAAACTTCTTTGCCTCCTTCACCTTTTCGCAATCTTCCTTATGCTCTCGCAACACCTGACCTAGATCATCAAACGGCTCATCTTCTCCTTGTTCAGGCTCTCTCTCAATTATTGCAACATCATCCTCACCCATTGGATCATCTCCCATTGCAAAGGCACCTTCTTGAGTCCAATCAGGAATATTGTCGTCTTCTTCGTCATCTTCCATTATAACCCCTCTCTCCCCATGCTTTGTCCAAACAAAATAGTTTGGCATGAATCCCCATTTGTATAGGTGATCGTGAAGAGTCTTTGTCGTTGAGAAATCCTTCAAATTCCTGCACTTTCGGCATGGACAAATAATGAAACCGGACGGGGGCTTATTCGATTCTGCTACTTCTAGAAATCCATGAAGCCCATTAAAGAATTCATTGGATATTCTCTTGTCAGTGTACATCCATTGCCGGTCCATCTACACATAAAGAATATATAACCGAACAAAATATATTATTATCATGTTAAAAGTTCAAGATTATATGTGTTACACTAATTCATAGTGTTCAAATCCATATTCTACATGAAATATAAACAAGATTATAGTGAGGTGACTCTTTTTCTAACTAAGAAAGTATTATTGTAATGAGGAAACTATTTTTCTAATGAGTACGTACTAGTGTTTAAATGAAGGCAAGTGATTATCTTACATAAATCCAATCTGTTCAAATCCATATTCCACATGAAATATAAACTTTTTACTAATTTTCTAATGAGCAAACAATTTTTCTAATGAAGAAAATTATTTTTCTATTGAAGAAACTATTTTTCTAACTAAGAAATAACTATTGTAATGAGAAAACTATTTTTAACTCGGTATTAGTGTTTAAATAATAAATGGAAGATTATGTTACACAAATTCAAACTACTTAAACCTATATTCTAATGAGAAAACATTTTTTATAATGAGAAAACTATATTTCAATTTAAATTATTATTATTATAAGCAAACTATTTTTTGACTAATAAATTATTTCTCTAATTCTAATATTAATATTCTAGTTGTTTCTGTTAGTAAGTACATCTAAATCATTTAATATATTTATTTCTATAAAAAATAATGCAAAAAAAATTAATTTGTATCATCATATAGAACACCTCATCCATCTAACACGGCACATCCATTTCAATCAATTGTATTAGAACATAGACAAAATAAAATAAATAGAAAAAAATCCTATTCTTAGTTCATTTTAAAGTGCTAAAATACTCCTATTTCAGCCAATGAAACTCAACAAAATAAGCATGAATCAAGGAAGGATGAAGTAACTAACCTCTAGACCACTTCAACGAGTGAAATCGTCGAGAAATGGTCGCAAATCCGGCAAAAGCTCCTCTAGGGCGCCATGGAGATGAAGGAGTTCGAAGTGGAGAAAGAAGAGGGGCTCGGGATGGAGGAGGAGGAAGCTGAGATATAGCCGTTAGACATTAGTACCGGGCCGTATTAAGAGTCGGTACTAATGTAGCCACATTAGTACCAGCTCTTAATACGGGCCGGTACTAATGTTCCGCGCCCACATTAGTACCGGCCCGTATTAAAAGCTAGTACCCACATCAGTACCGGTGCTCAATACGAGCCGGTACTAATGTTTGCCACGGGATGGCTCCGCCCGCCTCCTTTTTGGCACGGGATATTAGTACCGGTTCTGGTTGCCATTAGTACCGGTGGGCAAAATAACCGGTACTAATGTTATTTTTGCTCTGGGACGAAAGCCTCTTTCCCTAGTAGTGTCAGAACAGTATCAATTGGCAACCTGAAACTGGCTACCAAGCAAAGTGCTGTTAGAATGTTAGAATCAACGGAGGAATGCAATGTTAGAAGCAATGGAGAAGCACCTTGGGTTGAGAACATGCCGAATATCTTCTAAGATTAATGAACACATGATGGTCTGGTTCAAGAGTGAGTATATGCATGAGATTTCAAGCCCCTTCCTTGGAGATACTTTCCACAAACCAAGCACGGGTACACATTCAGATTCGACAGGGAGATTGGACAGAACTTCTCAAAATCAAAATCAAGGACCTGCAAAGCAGCACAAGATGTGCTCAGCCGTAAAATACCATGAGAAGTAACTGAAAAATGTTACACAGACTAGGTCATATCGTGCCACGAAGTTTAACAAGATGAACATACATTGGGCAGAGCTAAATATCAGGAGCCATTATGATGTCGATCATAGTATTGACATTCACTGTGAAGATATCGATGAAACTACATTGCAGGTTAAACCATTAGGACTGTACAGTACATTTTAATCAGCTATGTTTCAGATCAAAACGGGTTATATACATTTAGACACAATATCAGCAAGTGGTAATTCAACAGCTACGACTATGAACCAGTACTTCGTATATCTCAGGTAACTTTTGAGCTGTGAACAAAAGGAATAATATGAACAAAACTAATTCGCATCAAGGCACACCAAATTGACTTCTGAAATGCAAGTGTACCTGCCTCTTCACCGTGTCGAGGTAAGGGCAGTCACGGCGCAGCTCCACCTGCATAGCCCTCCTCGCATCGCCCTCATTGTCATCGTCCTCGCCCTCCTCCTCCCACTCCCCCTCCACGCCACGACCATTTGCCTGGCCCCTGGCCGCTCATCACGCACACGGCGGCCTGGCTGATCGCCTCCGCCGTATCACCGGCCGGGTTCGGGACACGCATCGACCCGCTCCATCTCCATGGCTGCGGCCGGGCGTCCCTTTCCTTGTCCCGGGCCTGTACACCCTCGATCTCCGGCGGCAACGGACGAAGCAGAAGACAAACATTCTTTACAGAGCAGCAAGGCGACACGGCTGAAAGCAACCGACAGCAACTGGTTGTTACTGACGGTGTAAAAAAAGAACAGTGAAGCACGGCGAGGCTTTTATTAGACGGAGGTACAGACAGAACAGAGATTTCAGCAGACAACCAAACACCTTCCCAAACTTTCAGGAATAGCATTAGCGAAAGCAACGGTTTCGTGGCAGAGTACACTGTACACGTACATGCACGACAACATCATCAGTGACCGAAACGCAACCAACCGCGATGATCACTTCAAATGACAATAGGGCGTAGAGCAAACTAGCTAGCCCGGCAAATCTGCCGGCGAAATTACATGTCCTGGCGATGATGACTCGCGCTCGGTCCTACCCGCCGCCGTTCCGAGAGCTCCAATCTATGGAAAAGCAAGCTGAAACTGCCTCTCCTCTCTTTGGAAGTGGCAATTTGCCACCACACGCTCCCCTACCTCGCTAAGCTATCGCTGCTTGTCATGTCCGTTAGTATGGTCAGCCTCCGAGCGGTTTTCGTGAACTCACTGCAAATTATTCAGAAAAAGAGAGAAATATTTGAGCTCGCTAGTATACTCTGTGCGAACAATGTGGGAGTTCAAAAAAAAAAAACTAAAAATTGCAGAAGATGAGACTTGATAATGATAGTTCATCCATCAGGGTGCCTGCAATGCAATATTGCTTCCAAGGAATGAACAACTAGAGTTTGGTACTGCAGGATAAATGTTCTAGATATACTACTCATTGCTAAATTCTATAAAAAAAAGTTGTAGTACCATTCGAGAAGTCTAGCACGGTCATGGACACAAGGACACTAGTAATGCAGCTATTCCCATGTTCTTCATGTATGTGCTCATCAAATACATATCGCTACGTAAATAGTAGCTAGGAATGTATTGTGTTACAGTGATACAGTCTAGTTGTTTTATTTGTGAATACAAAATATGGCACATCTAATTTGATTCAGAAAAAAAAATCTAATGTTGAACTGAAACAAACATTTTAATCCAGAATCATACGGACTTGAAATGCTTATCTCAGTGCCCCAGATGTGGTTACACGGGGCCGAATCATTTTGTGGGCTGCTTATGTTGGTCTTCTGTTTGAGCCGACCGACCGACCGACGAATGTCGTCGTTAGAGAGAGAGAGAGAGAGGTGGAGGGGTGTGTGGACCAACTTGTTGGGCCCTATTATGAGTTTTGGATGGGCTTGTTTGGTTTATACGGGCTAGCGGCTCCTTCGGGCTTTATCACTTTTTCGGCCCAACACGTAGTATTCGTTCATCATCATCGGCCTCAACACCAAGTGGGCCAGAAAGGAGGAGAATAAAAAAGGTACGGGCCGGGTTGGTGGTGGCTGGAAGAATACGAAAAATTCACAACATCACATGGCCTCTGGTACGGCCGGCACCGACCGACCCAATCACACATCAACACATGCGCCGAGCGGCGGACGGAGGAGGAGGTCGTGCAAAGGTAGAGAAAGGGCCACGTACTCCGGTATACTCTCACATGGCGGCAAAGTGCAGGTGCATTTTGCTGCAAAAAAAAAAAACATTCCCCAGCTTTCTTTGGTCGTGTCGCAAATGATGGCTGCTGCTCATCTCGCTTACGTTTCCCTTTTTCTATTTGGGCCCATTCTCTACATATTATTCCATGTCATAGGAGCGAGGGGTGCAGTGGACGCCTTCAATTCTCTCTTGTCATCAGTGGTAATCCTTACGATAATGACCTGCGTGTGCTAGCAGCCACGCCGATCCGATCTCCTATTGATTCCGGCCGCGACAGCACACTCCCATCCATCCAGTTGCTGCTATGCATCGTCACGCATGCATGCCACTCCAACGAGGGCCAAGGGAAGCCTTCTTCGTGCCGTCCATGCATCATCCACCGCGAAGAAAATATCAACCGGCCGGCTGGCCGCCTCGAGTCCAAGCGCTCCCTCCTTCACCCACGTACCAATCAGGCGCCCGACACCTGTTGACCTCGCTCGGATCCCCGAGGTCAGGTCCCCCCGCCGGGATCCTACACCGCACCGGCACCGACCACGACCCACCCGCAGCGCAGATCTATCGCATCGCCGTTTCCACCCAGCCTAGGCTACACCCTGTGCGGCGCTGGAGCCTGGGTAGCCGCCGGCCGACAGGCCGCACGCGAGCCGAGACGCCCAGGGGCCTGGGACAGCAGCAGGCGACGACGTCACCAAACCAACCGCCGCCGCACTGACTCCCATGCATGTCGCAGGGGGGCGGCACGGCACGGCACCACCAGCACAGCACTCGCGATTCCAGATCTGGATGCGTACAAGTCCCAAGAATCCACGCACGCACGACCTGCCGTGCCGGCGCGATCCCATTCCTTCCCCCCGTCCCGTCCGGTAGAAACAAAAGAAAGATGAGAAAGAAACCAAAGGGGGGATCAGCACGCAGCGCGAGGCATCAAGTAGCACCAATCATTTGCACATTATTGACAATCCCATTTCTCTTCACTAGTACTCCTAGCAGCAGTACACCAATCGAATTCATTCATTCCTTCATCATCTTACAAAAATGGGCGGAAGAAAGAAATAAAAAAGAATAATTAATAAATCGACTGACCCAAGAGGAGAGAGAAAAAAGCTACGGCGCCACCAGCCACTCACTATACACACAGATTATTTTGTGCGGTGGCGACGCCCCCAACCCACAGTTCCCTCCCCCCTGCCTAGGGCTCACATTATACATTTCGGACCCGGCAGGGGGAGTAGAACCACGGCTTATTATTTACCATAATACATATAAGAATAGCGGCAGTAAATAGTAAATACCTTTAATTAATTAATTAAGCAGAGATTAAACTAATCCGGCTGATCCCGCTGGGCAACTTGGTTTAATTTGCTGTCGTACGTCGTCGTCGCACTGCACTGCATCTGGAGTTAGTTGTGCTTCAATTTTTTTTTTCCTTTTTGATTCTTGATGAGAGGTTCAGATCAGGCGCGTTTCCTGGCGGGCGCGCCGGCGGCGAGGGCGTTGGCCGCCGCGCCGGCCGCCCGCGCGGCCTTGCTGCCCCTGTTCTTGCCCTTCTTCTTGGGGTGCGCGGCCCCAGGCGTGGACCGCGGGATGAACACGCCGGTGCCCTTGCTGCCGCACTGCTGCTGCCACGCCGCCGCCACCGCCCTTGCGGCGGCGGCGCTGTCCCCGCCGTAGCAGCTGGCGCCGTGGTGGTGGTACAACGTGTAGGGCGGTGGCGCCAGCAGCGACGACGGCGCCGCGCCTCCCCCTTGCTGCTGCTGCTGCTGCAGCAGCACATGGCCGCGCGACGCGAACCCCTGCACGTAGAGCTAGCCCAATCAGTCTCCAAATTGTTAGCTGGATGTTCGGTGTCGGGGCTGGAGGTGGTGGTGTTCGCACATGACGCGATGCGATCACGCCGAGCCTTTCATTATTTTATAAATTTTTTTCAAAGAAAACAATGGGAATCGGTGGCCGATAGCAAGCTGTGTAGGATCGAGCAACTAGGTAGGCAGGCAGGAACATCAGAACATGACTCATGGGCTCGTGGCCCACTTGCGTGCATGCAAAGATTTCGGCACCGGATCTTGCCACAGATGATGGACAGCGGCCGGCCCGGCCGGGGAGGATTAACAAGATTTAAACAGCAGGTCAACAACACAGCATCATCAGGCCGTGATAAAACACTGCTGCCAGCAACAGTGACGGCCGGCACGGGTCGCATGCACGGCATGATGTGATGACGAGGTGTTGTGTGCAAGCAATAATAATAAACAGTCGTTGATGATCCAAGGCTCCAAGCAACAATCGATGGATCACTACATATACTCGATCGATTGGGGGCAGAATGCTACACTACTCGTCATCATCATTCTTTTTTTATAAGAAAGAAAACGAAACAAAAAGGTGATTATTCTTTGTCAATCATGCATGGCGGAAGGGTTACGTGATGGCGACCGATAATATAATTAGCTTCACTACTAATGGTGTGCGCTTTTGTGTCGGGCCCATGCTAATTACAACAACTAAAGCTCCGTGCCGGTTACGTGAGGATATGATTAGCATAATTAAGCAGGGTGATTAACAAACTGGATGTTTGAGCAGCAGCAAGGGGCACATGTGCGGATGGACGAGGGATATAGCCTGCCTGCAGCGCGACGCGGGCGGCGGACAGCCCCATGCGTCGCGGTGGTGGTGGTGCCGTGGTGGGAAGGCGTACCTTGCAAGTTTCTAATTCAGGATCGGCTAAGGAAAGTGACACCGGCCGGCTGCTGGCAGCGACTCCTGTGCACGTCACGGGGTGCTCAGTGCTGGGGTGTTGTGTTGCTGGGACTGGGACTGGGACCCCCACGGCCTGGCTATGGCCAGCAGCTCATGCCTTGGAGATGATTAGCTGTGCCATTACAGCTGCTAGCTGCGTGCTAGTGCCATTTGACTCGTTGCGATCAATCAGCGTAGTGTATAGCGAAACAGACTGTATGCAGCTGCTGCTACTGTGTACTGTGCTCCGAGAGAATTCCTGTGCTGCTACCCAGGAATGAATACGGCCGACGACTCAAAACATTTCCTTTTCAGCACATGTGTACGTATGGCCGGCCGACGCTGAAATTTCACTTGAAACGGAGAGGATCCCCTCGAGATTCAGATGGAATTCGCGCAAATTTTGCTCAAAAAGAGCTTGGCACTTGGCAGCTTGCACAATTCAAAGAGGCTTGTGCTTGTCCACCAGTAGAGTTCACTATTGCAACTACTGACTACTGCCGGTGGTGGTGACGAGGCTGGCGGCGGCCCAGCTGACAGCTGAGGAGTACCTCCAACCGGTCAATTTTCACTGAAAAGGCGTTTTGTTTTGTCCCGCTAATTCGTACCACCACCCACTGACGTAGTACTGTACCATTACACGGAAATAAAGATGGATATACACCCCGCACTTATTGCGACTAGCTCTATAGCAGCTCCCGCGTGAATGCTTATCCTCTGAAAAATTCTGCGCGTACGCGTACGCATGCGCAAGTGTTTGTGCTCCCCCCTAGCTAGCTAGATACTCTCGAGGTACTGTATAATATACGCCGTTGTGGTGTTCGGATGCTAATTAACCTGAGGGCCCGCTGGAACCACAAGTTCTACGGCCATGATCCAGATGCTGCCGGCCCTCTTCTTCTTCGTCCTCATCCTGCTCTGCTTCGGAGTGGGTGGAAGAAACGAGCGGCCATGGCGTTTGGTTTGGTTTGGTGAGGTGATGAGGTGCGCGTGCACTAGTGCCAGCCGTGTGTTGCGGGGTGGTGGTGTGTGTTTGTGGTCTGCAACAACCAACCAACTACCGAAGAGAGAAGCAGAAGCTCCAGGAACGCAACAGAAGCAAGCTGGCCGGCCTGGGCCTGATGAGCCAGCACACGTGCACGCACATGCCAGGTGATGGCCTGATGGGGAAGAGATGGGGGAGGTAAAGGAGGAGGAGCAGGGAGCGGGAGGCTCACCGGGAGGGGCGCGGCGGCGGGGATGAACTGCGCGGCGGCGGCGCCGTCGTCGTCGTCGGTGATGAGCAGCGATATCCGCTTGCTGAGCTCGGCGAAGAACACGTCGTCCTCCAGCATCGCCTCCACCTCCATCTTCTTCTTCTCTTTCCTGTTGATGCTCTCAGCTTCTGCGCCGTGCTACGCCGTCGAGGAGGTCGCGAGAGCAGCGGCGGCGATGGAGGAGGAAGAGGAGGAGAGGTCAGGTGAACTGGTGATTGGTGAAGGAGCAGAGCAGAGAAGAGGCTTTTGCTGCGGGCGGCTTGTGTTGCGTCTCGCGGCGGCCTCTCTCTGTGCGCTCGGCCGGAGAGGGGGGCGCTTTAATAGCGGCCGCCCTTTTTTTCTGGTGTCAGCTTGGAGGCGTGGGCCCGGATGAGCAGCTGGCCAATCCCCGCCCGGAAAGGTCGTGGGCCCCCACGAATGTGGGGGCGCACATGCTCGCAATCCGCTCCGCTCTCCCCGCGCGGTCCAGCCGGAGGCGGTGCCTCATCCCCCCGCCACACCACTGGCCGGGACGAGACCGCGGGACCCCACCCGTCAGAAAACTATTCCTTCTCCTTCCTATGCTAATCTTTTTTTCTCCAAGAGAAATGAGAAGGATAAGGAGCCTGGGACCTATCGCAACTTTCTGACTTGCCTATAAGCGGTTGCTGATAGGCCGGTTTGCCTCGCCCGGGATCAAGAGATCGACGGGTTTGAACCGCAACCGCTCGTCGCCGTTGTGCGTGTGATCGGCCGGATCGCACGATGGCCTGCCGCTGCCGGACCCGTCTTTCTCCGGCAACCTTCGCCGGGAAGTAAAAACCGTACGCGTAGGACGACGGGCTACGAGTGCGTGGCGTTAACCACTCGAGAGGGGATGATGTCCGGCGGAAAGGGATGGGCGCCTCCTGCCTGCCGGCGCCATTATCCCCTCGCGATCGCGAGTGAAAAGGAAAGGCGGAGGAGGATGAGGCTGCTCCGGCGCGGAGTCGGCCACCGAAGCCGTCGCCGACTCGACTCGACTCGTACGTCGTCGTGGAACCCGCCGCGATCGGGGGCCCGGGATCTCCGCTGCCCACATGGGTGGCCCGGCGCCCGGCCGGCCGCCAGGGTGGCCGCACGGAGGCAGTCAGGCAGAGCGGCACGGCAGAGGCCGAGGCCGAGGCCGGGCGGTGTCAGCGGCATGTTCGTGTAGGCCACGCCGCGCTGACACCATCGGCTGCTGCGAAGGCGCAAAAGGGCGCCCGTGTCACGTCCAGCCGTGCCACCGTCAGCAAAGCAGCAGCAGCAGGTGGTGGCGGTGGTGGCAGCAGCAACTAGCAAGTACACCTCGCCAGGAAATCGCATGTCGTCGATGCGTCACGCGTGTCGTGCCTGTCCGCGCGCGCGATGTGGGCTGCGGCATCGCTGATTGGTCGCCGAGGTGGTGCTAATTATTGGTGGTGGGAAGTGGGATGGCCGGAGAGAGCACCCGAGGGAGGGACGGGCATGTGCTGCGACGGTGAATCTTTGGCTAGAATCACCGGGAATCTGGGATTAACCAACCGGTGGTTGCCATTGCCCCATTGCCACCACGGGCTGGGCCTAGTCACTAGCTTGAAGAGTTGAGGCGACGGGCTCTCTCTCTCTGCCGCCGGCCGGTTGGTTGGTTCCTATCCGGAACGGAATCCGGCAGTGGATTGGGCGATGGCCGATGTGTTTGTTCGGATCGGTGGATTAGTAAACGCTAAACGGTGGTGGTGCAGAGCAGGCAGAGGCCGCGCGCACTCCACGTCGACGACCTGCTCCTCCCTGCGGCGGAGGTCAGCGTCAGGGTGGAGCCGGAGGGGGCGCAGGCCACCCGCTGCACCCAGCCTCCCACAGTGAGGTGACCCACTTCGGCTCGGCGCGCGCGCAAGCGTGAGCGGCGGCGGCGGCTGTGTGCGTGTGTGTGTGGCTGCCGTGCGCCCGTGCGCGGTCGGGCGAGCTGGGTTGGGTTGGGTGGTGGACACCGGACAGCCGACGCGCCGGAGGCCGCTTGTTCCATACGGATACGGCGGCGGCGGCGGGCCGGGCCGGCCGGGTGCCGACGAGGGACAAGTAGCGGGGCAGCGGGATAGGCTGCGCGCGGCTCGGGCAGTCGGGCGCCGCTCCTACTGGTGTGACTGTGATCGGCGACGGGTGGACACCGTCAGTTCAGTTCTGAGCCGCTCCGCGTACGGAGCACCACTGGTGTCGACGTGTCGTCAGACAGGAAAGAGCTGTGAGTGACGAGGTGACAGACAGGTGCGGTGCGGCCGACGGGGGGTGTGCTGAGCGACCCGCGCACGTCCGTGGACCGTGCACACCCTGTGTCCATCCGCTGGTGCTCCAGCTATCCGCTGCAGTTGGTGCCCTGGTGGTGTTGGGCGGCGTTTCGTCGGCAGCTGCCCGGCACATCGGAGCCGGCGGTCGGCAGCACAGACACTACTAGAAAGCTCAAGTTTCCCTACAGTTTCAAATCCTAGGGAAAAGTTGAATAATCGTAGTCCCTAGGAATTTTTGTAGGGAAAGACTTGTAGGGAGGAATTCGACGGGGAAGCAAGCGTGCCCTACAAATTTTGATGGAAACCGTAGGGAAACAAACTTTCCCTAGAAACCATGAGTAGTAGGGAAATCTGTTCACATGGGAAGGGTTGTCCTACGTGGAAAATTTCTTTCCCTAGGATTAGAACTATATTAGGGAAATAATATTTCAGATTTTTATTTGCATTATGCTGATATGAGGTATTTTATTAGTTATGTAACATTATTATTTCTCTTATATTCATCCATTGCAATTCATATTGGAAAAAAGGAATATTAAACAAGAACAAATATCCATTCATTAGACATCAGTTCATCACATACATTTTCTTGTCTTTGTTTACACGGGTAGCACAGGAATAAATAAGATTACATAGTTAAACCTACACCATATTTACATCCAAATTTCTTTCAAAGAAATATTTACATCCAAAAGAGCTCTACATCATGAATTAGCTAGCAATCTTCCATCGCTGTGCTAGAATGCTCAACCGTCAGTGGTGCCTCACAGGCAAAGCTAACCAGCCTGCAAGAGCGTCTGCCAGAAAAAAAAAAGAAGGCACAGCCAAATCACATTGATTCCAAGAAAAATAACGAATCACAGTTCTTACAATTTGCAAACATCCATCAACAGAAGTCGTAGCCACAACTGCAACCTGGAGCACTGGAGACGGAGACATGGCGTTAGGATATGTCCAACAAAACGCCATCAAAACAAGAATTAGAGTATGTTGCTGCGGTGCTGCCAAATGAAAAAAACATCTTTAAACATGCATAAAGGAGATGGAGGACTTCACTTGCTCGGGTCCTGCAGCCACAGTTGACCACGATGGGCGGCCGCTTTCCACAGGTGAGCGCTCCGTAGGCTGGGGCACCACCACGCCTGCTCGCCGGCGGCAGCTCTGCTCCGCCATTTGTTGCCGGCCAGAAGGTGGATCTAAGGAAGGAGAAGAGATAGTGAGAGAACAGAGAAGAAAAAGGAGAAGAGATAGTGAGAGAACAGAGAAGAAAATGAGAGGTCTGTGGATGAGGAAAGGAGGAAGCCGAACTGATAAGGTTGGGGAAAACGAGAGTGCGCGCTCACATTTTCAATTTTTTTTATCCCGCGCGCCAGGCACAACATTTGTATCCCTACGGTGAGTTTTCGTAGGGAATTTGCTGCCGCCTACATGGCACCCGAGAGACACAGGCTTATCAATTTCTACCGAGAAAAGCAACTAGAGTTCCTAGGGAAAGATTGCTTTCCCTACAGTTATCCAATACCACTCTAGGGAAAGAAACTTTCCTTAGGATGCTGTTAATTTTCCTAGGGAAAGAGAAAAACGGTAGGGAAACTAGCGAATTCCAGTAGTGAGAATTTCGTCAGAAATGTAGCCTTCTGCCGTGGAATGTGTTTCTTTTTTGCGTGCCGACGGAGAATTTCGCGAAGTTGACTACTAGGACTTGCTGTGTGGACGTGTGTTTTCAGCACACCATTTGCAGCTAGCACCTCTTTTCTAATATACAACTCCCAGCCAACCTTTTTGGGGCGCTTAATGTGCCCAAATGGCGCTCTTAAAACCAAAGTACGAGGAATTTGCCGACAGACTTAGCAATTCTTTATTTTTCGAAGACACGGGCGGATACGGCAATGGAGTACGTCTGAATGAAGAAGCCTCCCACACACACCATCTCAGCCCATTATTCAAACATCAACGTGTCTGGCAACTGGAAAAATAAGAAACAAAGGACAACTACGAATAAAATGTTGGGACGATTCAAACTCAGTTTCTGTTCATCACCAGGCACTTTTGGTTTTTACATGTAGGCATATTATATCCAGCAAAAACACACTAATTATGCTAATACTTTGGTGGTACTGCACTAATCATATCTGCCAGTTATATGTGTTGGTGGAGATCTATTCCGTTGTACTTTACAAATCACAAAGAGGAAGATAAAACTTCATGGCAGACAGGCAGAGCAATATAATCCAGGGTAGATATGTATGGCACATCAATGAAAACTTGAGTGGTTTAGATCTTTAATGTTGTTTTTTCATAGCTTAAACCCACATGTTGACCAATGGAGCAGTCCACCAATTTCATTCACATTTTTATAATACTGTGCAAGCGGCCTATGAAAGTGGGTGCTATTTACATGGTACACAGCAACGCGAATTTTATAGCAATTCCTTATTTTTCGAAGACAGCCGATACGGCGATACGTCTGAATGAAGAAGCCTCCCACACACCATCTCAGCTCATTATTCAAACATCAACATGTCCGGCAACTGGGAAAAAAAAAGAAACAAAAGGCAAATACGAATAAAATGTTGGGAGGATTCAAACTCAATTTCTGTTCATGTGAGTTATCACCAGGCACTTCTGGTTTTTACACGTAGGCATATGATATGCAGCCAAAAAAACCAAATTATGCCAAAACTTTGGTGGTACTGCACTAATAATACCTGCTAGTTATATGTGTTGGTGGAGATTTATTCCATTGTACTTCACAAATCACAAAGAGGAAGATATCATGGCAGAGCAATATAATCCTGGATAAATATGTATGGCACGTCAAACGACAACTTTGAGTGGTTCAGATCTTTAATGTTGTTTCTTCATAGCTTAAAACCAGCATGTTGACCAATAGAGCAGTCCACCAATTTCGTTCACATTTTTATAACACATACTAACTCTATGCCACAGCCACAATCAAGGGTTTGGTGGGGCTACTTACTGCACACAAAGTACACTTAATCTAAGTGTCTAGATGGCACATAGCTTTTCAAGTTCATTGCAAAATATGTGCATGGATGCAACAGGTCAAAAAAAATTAAGGACCTTAGCATATTTAAGCTAGGTTCAGGAGCACTAGCGAACTAAACTCATATTTTCACTCAATCTCAGCACAGCAGGGGGGCCCACGCAGAATAGCAATACTTTTGTTCAAATAAGACACCACTTTTCACTGGAACATAAGACACATAGTACACTGCACACCACTTGTAACTCCCATTCAATATCGATGGTCTACTATGTCAGTACCTGGGTTGATATCATGTATCATGTAACTTATAAGCAGTGCACAAAAGGTTACAGTACGTAAAAATGCCTTGTCATGCACACAGAACCATCATGCAACTATTAGGATTTGCCACCACATAGAATGGACAGAAACATCACCAATGCTTTGCCAAAAGGAAAGACAAGGATGGGCATGGAATATGGAAAGCCATGCAAAGTCTGTGCAAGCCAAGTATAAAGATGACACTCAACATAACAGGGAAAAGCGTGTCAAAACAGCTTTGTCAAGGTACAAAACTATGACAAGGTTTGGTTTCAGATGCCATGTTCTAGATATAGTATGACAAACAGGGCAAAAAAAAAAGAGAGCAAGTGCCAAGTGGCGATCTTCACAATTTATTACTAGACCACATCATCACAAGTTCACAACCATCAACAGAACTGTACACTTGAAGACCCATGTTGTTTACAGGATTATGGACAATATTAGATAATATAATGCAGCAGCAGCAGCCATACCAGCAAAGTCTCCTTTATGGTTCAGGACCTCTAACTCTGATCTCCATTAGTTTTTCGACAGGCTGTCGGCATATGGGGCATTTATTTGACTGAAAACGTAGAGTTTTTGCACATTCACTGCACAAACACTGAAAAGAAAGGACCAATCAGATAAAAAGTTTTAAGGTAATGAAAGCCAGATCTACCAGAGAAAAAGTGTGATACAGCAAATCATGTACTCACCAAATGTCTACAAGGTATAACAGCAGTGTCCCTTGGCTCTGTCAAGCAGATAACACATTCCTTTCCCGTGTCATCAGCATCAGCATCGGCAACATCTGTTTCTGTAGAGTTGACAAGACCGAAAATTTCCTGTAGCTCGTACCTCACTCCATCAATCCACAAGATTTGCTTGACAACTTTGACTCGAAGATCATCGTTATGCTTCTCCAAAACAGCAAGAGTAATCTGTGCACGAGTGGAGTTTACTGATGTCCCACCTTCCTCTGGAGATGGATATGCTTCTGCATAAACTACCAGAGGGAATACTTCCCCTGATGAATTTGAAAGTTCATCAAGAGAAAAGAATCCCAAGTCAACACCAGATCCAGAGGGCTGAATGAACCTTTGGGCCAAGCCTTTCTGGAAGGGTATTTTTGTTGGCGTCTGTAATTCTGGGTATACTGAAGAGAAACTACACTCTTTTCCTTCCTTGGCAAAGTAATATATGGTCACACTGCAAAAGATAGGATAAGTTCAACCATGGCCCCTGATCTATGGTGTTAGATGTTAATTAAACACTCATATTAACAATGTTGATCCCTTGAACTTTCCTAGCATAATGCCCTTTCTTCTAACAATTGAAAAAATGTTCCACCCATGCTGCATAACTTTGAGAGGGAATGAGGCAATTTTGGTATGGTTGCAAAAAAATAAAAATAAAAAATCATTAGTGTCCTTAATCATGGCTGGGAGGTGGTTACTGACCAGTTACATGCCCTCCTGATTCCATTTTTCTATCAAAAATTCAACAATCTAACTGCCAACATGATCTAGCAGCAACAATATTCTTTTAAAAAAAATCATCAACATGACATACTTGTAGTTTCCTGAACCCATTGAAACCTCCAATTCCTAGCAGTGAACAATGGTTGCCATAATAAAAACAAAAACAAAATGTTGTAGTTACTGGCCCAAACATGAAACGGTGTGATCTGTAGTACTAGATTGCAACTGCTCCACATTTATACATAATATTTGGTAGATCTTTTAAACTCTTGCTAAACCTTTAAGCTACAAATAATACCTCCCATCATCAGAATATAATTCACGTTTAAGCAAATGATAAACCCGAAGATGTTTTTCTCATTTAACATTATTATAGGCAAGTCATTAAACTTCTGGGAGTAGTACACTTTAGTCACGCTTAACTATTAGTCTTCTTCTTTTTCTCCCAGTGTTTTATTATGAAAGTGGAAAATAAGTTACTGATATATGAGATTGACAGCATATACCAAAAATTGTAATGTCCTAAGTCTCCAATTGTAATGAACCACCTATACTACTTCTATAAATGTAAACAGATCCATCTCCACATAGCTCCAGTTTTGATGTTCTCTCTCTAATCTGCTGGATCCCTACTGTACTATTCTATTATGGGCTTTCCACAAAAGCTAGGCGATGAGTCTTGTCTAAAGAAAGTAAGCAGACCATACATTTTTAGCCCCCACAACCAAAGGAACCTACTCTGCTAAAAAAAAAAACAAACCAACAGAACCCTACATTTCAGCTTGCAGAAGGAATTCTGGTCAACTTACAGCAGGAACCAAACACTCCCACTAGAGTGTTTGAGACACAACAGAGCAACAGCAGCGAGAACCGAAACTCACCTGCCGTCGGTTACGGCGTCGAAGGTGAAGGAGACGAGGCGGCGGTCGGGGTCGGCTTCGTCGGGCTCGAGCCTGATGGTGTCCTTGTGCAGGTTGACGTAGTTCTTCACCTTCTGCGCCTGCTGGTGCTCCACGTACTCGGGCGGGGGCCCCGTCAGCGCGGGCGGCTGCGGCGGCGGCGCGGGGGCCGGGTGCCACGGGCCGTGGTACGCGTGCGGGGGCGGCGGGTGCGGGTGGTAGTAGTACGAGGAGGAGGAGGGCGGCGGCGGAGGAGGAGGGGCAGCCCGGTGGTGCGGCGGAGGCGGCGGCGGCGGGTGGTGGTGGTGGTGGTGCGGCGGCGGCGGCGGGGGAGGGTAGGAGGAGTAGTGGTGCGGCGGTGGGGGCGGGGGCGGCGGGTAGTAGTCGTCCCGGCGGCGGCGGCGGCTCGATGAGGCGCCCATGGCGCGGCGCGGCGGAGGCGAGCGAGGCGCGCGGGCGGGCGGGGAGCAGCCGGGTAGGGGAGGAGGCGTAACCACGCGTCCGGGGAAGGGAGGAGGGGGAGGTTACCTTAGGCGCGTCGAGGGGGCAGGCGGAGCTCGTCGTCGTCGGGGGGGGCGGGCGTGCGGGCGGTGGAGTCGTCTGACGCGAGCGCGATGGGGGAGCGGAAGGAGAAGGTAGGAAGGAGGAGGAGGACGGGCAGGACTAGGATTGACTTTTCACGCCCACTTCCGTCACTGCGCGTGGGCTAAGGCACCTGTGGGGTTCACGTGTCGGTGACGAGTTCACGCCCGAAACGACTGCAGAGGATCTCATTCGCACTGGGGAGGGGTTGGTGTTTCCGGGTGCGTTTTCCCCGAGGTTGCGCGTCGCAAGCTGCCCCCCTGACGGTGCCCGCGGAGGTGACCCGTGGCGTGGCCGCGGATCGTGAACCACCAGGATGCTCGGCGCACGGCAACGGCGACCTGTGACTGTGAGTAGCAGTAACATGTCGTCGCGGTTGCTGTTGGGGTGCTGTCTGTTGGTGCGCGTCGCCGATGGCGACGAGGAGGCGCGCGCGCGGGGCCGCGGGCAGGAGGGTGCTTGGAACTGCAAGACGGGTGCTGTCCACACACACGTACGGAGGTGTAAAACGACGCAGCTGACACTGTGACACAACGCCGTAGTCCATGGCTTGAAAATTAGTTCGTTCGGCACCGGTTTGTTTCCCTGCAACTGCAATGCACCGGCCATCCAAGTATTTTTCACGGGTGTGCCGCGCGTTCCAGTCCAGCACTCCAGCGAACCTATTTTTCGCAGGCTCGTTCTGACTCAGCGGAGATGCACAGGGCAGATTTGCATCGTATACAAGTACTATTAAACGAAGACGACAGCCCCGTAACAAGATCGGTATAAGCTTAATGTGTTAGGACGCATACCATTGACTAACCGTTAGCACAAAATGTATAGCAATCCACATCCAAACTACAGTTACAGCACTTATACAAGCTATTTCCACCATGGAGAAATTGTGAATCCAAGCCTCCAGAATGCAATCCCCCAGAAATTTATACAACATGGTGAACCGGTCTCACTTGCAGCAAAGACTACTGACAGTGAACAAATGCACGAGAGCAGTTATCTCACCACTCCATATTTCCTACAGTTGAAACAACAGCTGGACGTCCTTGTTGCTTCTTCAGTTCATTCACTTTGTCAATGAAGCCCCGGTGTAAAACCATGACACTTCCGTTCCGATCCAATCAACGAAATCTAGCAGAAGCTGTGTAAACTTCTCATCGTAGTGCGCTACTGCAAAGTGTTCGCATTGGCACCAGTTGAGGTTGCAACACCAGGAGCTGTAACCCCAGGAGATTTGCCAATTCATGCTCTTCTTTCTAAGAGACCAAGAGCAGATACTATAGTTGTTACCTTCAATTATTAAACAAACCTTGGCAGCCAGAGTAAAAGAAGTACCTATTGGTCTAGTGGATGGAGCCATCATCGCCAACATATGTGCTTACATATGCTTAAGCACCATATCTCCTCAAAACTTTGCTTAGTGCTGGCATCACATTGTATGCTTGATACGACCTTCTCAGCTCAATAATTGAGCCCACCTGAAATCACCATTTTCATATAATTTCATTATCCTAAGTGCATGGCAATCATATTAATAATTACCAAATCCAAACTTATCCTTAATGGCTCAGTGGATCTGTTCCAGTTTGTAGAGCTAATGCTACAATTGCTAGTAATGATCCCCCAAATCTCCCTGTTGCGCTTCCATAGTCTGGTAGTTGGCCTTCAATAAAAAGTTGTGTTCCTTGTTTTCAAGAAAAGGAATTTGCCCCCCCCCCCCCCCAAAAAAAAGAAAAGAAAAGAAAAGGGGGAACGCTAAACGCTGAGTGTGGCACATTTTGTATGTTTCTAAGATGTTAACCTACATATTTTGAAAGCATGGATCTCAAATTCTCATGTAAAGACATGCGGAGTAATTAGAGTTGAAGTGATGCGATCATATTTTCAAGGTGTTGGATTACTCAGAATTTTAGAGTCAGTTGCCAAGATCTGGTCCAGGGCCGTGGCATCTAATGATCTAAAAGGTCAACATTAGACAAAATGGCTGATGAAGACAGAATAAAAGCTGCAGTACAACAACTAACTTTCATGCTAACAAGTTACATGAAGAGTGTGCTTGAGATGTACTCACAATAATCAATACTGATGTGAATCCTATAGAAAACCCCTCATTTATTTGTCTGAGATATCGATCAAGCAATAAAGAGGAAGTTGCCAGCAGGCTCAGTAGTAGGCCTCCTGCAATATAAGAGATGATTTCCCCCCTTATTGAAAAGACGTAAAGGTGCAGGACAGATCATGAGAAAGTTTGACAATGATGAGCTTTCTTACCCCAGAATCGCGTTGATGTTTGTATCCTTGTAAGATAATCTACTGTTGCTCTACCAGGCTTTATCCTTGGTACCCTTGCACTCATCTTATTCAGGTAGTCAGATATCTCTTTGGGTAAGTTGGCCTGCAACAAATATTTGCAGATGATACATGTGTAAGTAACCATGCCTCCCGATAGAAAAATGGCTTAGTTCCTGAAAATAGAACATGAGTTCAACTATGACATTATTGGCTACAATCATTATAAGTTAGGGCCTACAAGTAACTTATATTTGCATTGTCATGCAGCGTTTCACGAAGTGTTGTACTTCATTGTGCAATTGCACGAGTAATATAGATAACAAGCACCCATAAATGGTAAGCCACATCATCACAGGATAATACAAGATACATTCTGTTTATCTGATAAAGAAAATGTCAGAGCATTAAATACGCAAGTTTAATCTATGCAAACAGATGGCATTTCCTTAAGCATGTTGATATGGTTTATGGAAAACTATAGATATCTGGAGGTATAGACATTAGATACATAACAGAACGTACGGCAACAATGGCACTAAGAAATGTTTAAAATTTAAATTCCTAGCGACAATATGAGAAATGTTCATAAGAGTAAGATTTGCTGCCTGATGCTATTGAAATATGAGATCATAAAAAACAGGTAGATAAATAAGACGTAAAGCTTATAAACCATGAGTGAAGTAGAGGAGATTTAGAAGTGAGTGGTAGTTTTCTAAATAGTTTTTAAAAGTATGCACATTCAATAGATCCTGTACAAGGAACACACTTATCCCTATTGGCTAAAACACAGTTATTAAGATGAGACATAGACTTACAATGTCAAAGATGTTGAAGACGAAAACAAGAAAAGCATATGTCAAATAATAGACCCAGGGACTACCACCACCTGAAGTCCTTGGATTCAAAATTTCCTTCAAGTTTTCCCAAAACGGTGAGCCAAAAATGCTGCAGTTCCATATTAGAATGTTAGGTGAAATGAAAAGACAAGAAAAGAAATAGATAATGGTTTACCTGGCCATGATGCTTGGAAAAGCTAGTAGGTATGAGGTTGTAAGCAAGGGCTGCATTCCAGTCGGATTGATGTTGAAGGGAATATATGGCTCAACCTCTGTAACTGGAGTGCTCTCTTTCCTACAAAATAAGGGTGAATTGGGCAGGTCAAACATTTAATTTTATCTGAACAAAAAGACAGTACAAAGCATAAGAAATAGCTTAATCCTAAATTATTTACAATTTATGTAGAAATAGGAATGATGTTCCACTATTTACCTGATATTATTTTGCAATTTCATGCATGTAACAACATATAGAAATAAATCACAAAAGAAAAAAGAATGCAGAACTCATATTTTTTCCATTACCCTGCACCAGAAGCCAATTTGAATCCATAGTACTGAAGCTTTATCTTCCTGCATCCTTCAGTCACCAGCACAGCCCCCATGGTGAGCATCATAAAAATTCCAGCTACTCCCAGGATGTAAGGCCAACACTTGGAAAAATTTCCTATTTCAAACGACAAGCTGGATTAAAAGAAAATATCACAAACTTAAGCTCTCAGTGTGAAGATAAAGAATCTAAAGTTAAAAGCTTAGTTTATGACAATGTGGTTTCATTTTTTAAACATAAAGATGCAATTGATGAGTTCTTGGTTGACAAGCTCAAGGTTAAAGAAGATAACCTGAAAACTGAGTTATCATCTTGTGTAGTGTCTCTGTGTAACCAGTCAAAATTCCCACACAGATAATCAAAGATGAGCCATGTCCTGGACATAAAAATATAAAAGAAACAATAGACATGATAGTGCTAACCAAGTAGAAGAAAATAGAAACAGTAACAATAAAAAAATACGTAAATGAATCATGACGTGCACATTTGTCACTTTGAATAGTTGGGACTACAACTCATCAATCAAGCCAATGAAAGCTCCAAACATTTAAAAAAAAATCTTAAAACTAAGAGCCCCAGTACAGCATAAACAGTAGTTGGAATGCAAAGACCAGTTAGAAAAAGGAATAGAGTTAGAGTGTTTGTTTATTTATTTCAGCCTTTCAGGAATAAGGAACTCTCTTGCAATCAACAGTATAAATCCTTGATGAGCCCTTCCACAATATAAATTGCAAACCACATTTCTTTTCCCCTACAAAATATATTGCTTACACGAATGAACTTTAATCAGCTAATGCGGACCAACTCTTGCGAACAAATTTCAGTTTATATTTTATAATGAATGAATGACCAAGACAAATGATTCAAATAAAAAAACTAATCAAACAAACAGACTAATGAGCCCACCAGAATGCTGATATTGGATTGGGTTAAGTATTCAAACCTATAATACTTTTCATTATCTTTCTAGTTCCTATCTATCAATGTCTTTCTGTTGAGGTCCCACTATCGTAAAGTCTTTCCTTCTTTTTATTGTTTTCAATATAATACCACAGTAGGGACTTCACTAAAAAAGACAAACACAGTATATAGGCATATTTTGGTCAGTTACTACTTACTAGAGAAATAGGATATTCAAAACAAGGTTCTTCAGAACAATTAATTAAGCACAAAGCATCTACATATGACAGAATATGAGTCAAAGTTCATACTAAACACAAAACACAAAGACTTCAGAGCATGCGAGTGATAATAAATTACGAATAAGCATGAGGTAAAGTATTACCAAATCCAGATTCTGATATGGTGTCACAAATCCATGTCATTGACATTGCGCCAAGAACAAGCAAAAGACTTGTTATAACTATATGCTTAACCCTGTAACAAATGAAATAAAAATAATTAGAGCTGTCACAAATACTAAATGAGCATTCTTTCCAGTCAAACAAACTGGGATAAAAGGAACAACTTGATCCCTAAATTTTTTATCTCCCTTCCCACAAGATGGCTCAATTAGTGCCCCCCCCCCTGCTGCTAAAAGCAGGTAATCACTCGGATAAAATCAAAATCGCAGAGGACCATTAAACTCCAATCACAGCATACACTTGCACTGAGTCTAATCTGAAGCATCCCGCCCATTTATCAGCTGATAAGGCATTGGAGTGAAAAACAAAAGGAATAGGTATGGTGTGCCACAATGTTCACGGGGCAAGAGTATCTAGAAGAATAGAAAGCTAGTAATAGCAGATAGTTTACCTGTAACTTGCAGCATATACTGAATACTGTAGGGAATAGCATGACACAGTAAAAGCCGCCACAATTGCAAAACCCAAAGATAGCCACCATCTAAACACAAATAAAGGCATTCAAACTAGATGAAATGATATGTCAAAAGCCAATTACTTCCAGGAAAACAAAATCGGTCTCACTGTTCAAGATAGACAACTAGACACACATATAGCCTTTTAGCTTCTCATGCCCGTCTAATCCTTCCTTTCGGAGCTTTTCAAGTGATGGAAGAACATGACAGAGAACCTAAAACAGATACCTTTGTTATGTGTTGTTCAATAAAAGCAGATCAATTTATATTGCAGAAAGGGATAAAAAATAACAAGTTACACTATTTTAATGAAGACCAAGTGCCAAAAGAAAGATGCTTAGAATTGTGGTGTTCCAATTAGGTCTATGAAAGTGAACATGTTGGTGTAAATTTACAAGTAGATCCAGTTTAATGTATTGTTAAACTTACACTTAATAGGACAATCAAGTGTGAAACATGTAGTAAACTCAGGGGCCTAATGTTTCTCAATACTTATGGATGATGGATCTAAATAGATAAACAAAAGAATGATTTATGGTGCAATTTTCTCAAGGATTTACATGTGAGCAATTTTACAAGCTTGAAACAGCGATTTCCCAAGTCTCAATGCTGCGACAAACAAACTTTGCTCCCAAAGCTCCAGCTTATGCTAAAAATAAAATGTGCAGCCTGGCCATAAATGATAATTTACTCATAGTAGAGCCAACACATAGGATGGAAATGAGGCTATGAAAGTGGAGAAATTTAAAAGAATAGAACAATTAATTAAAAAACACGCAATTGTTGCCATTGGGAAACAAATAAATTGTTGACCAAAGGATAAGAGTTACTGAACCTGCATGACAATAGATGCTGAAATTTGATGACTGATCCCGAGCTGGAAAAATGACAGTTTCAGTTCGGAGGAGAAATCGACAAGGTCATCTGCACGAAGGAATGTGGCATTACAAATAAAAACCAGTACATTCCCGAAACAGCACTCCACGCACAACTCGTCAACGAGTACGACGACAGGGACCTGCAGGGAGTGGGGCGAAGCTGAGGTAGGAGTCGGGGATGAGGCGGCGGTCGAACCCGGGGAGCGGGATGAAGTATCCCACGCGGCTGAGCACGATGAGCGCGGCGGTGATGGCCAGCCGCCGCCGGATCTCGCTGCGGAAGAAGGCCTCCGCCGCGCCTTCCGCCACCGCCCCCAGCCGCGCCAGGTCCAGGAAACGGTTCCGGTACCCCGCACCCTTCCGCCCCGCCGCCGGGACGCCGCCTCCATCTCCAGGCGCCGGTTCCGCGGCGGACGCCGAAGTCCTAGCGGCGAATGCTAAGCAGCGAGGCGTGAGGAGCGGCCGCCGGGGCGTGCACGCGAGAAGGCGGCAGTGGGCGCGGAGGGATGAGCTGTTGGGGGCGAGACAGCGGGGAGGTGGGGCGAAGAGCGCACGGCGAGGAGGGAGAAGGAGTGAGGAGTGCGCCAGCGCGAGAGAGGGGGACATGGCGGCGGCTGCCGCCGTCACGGGCGGCGGGGATAGGTGGGCTGCCGGCCTGAGGATTGGAATTTTGGGTGGAATCCTTCCTCCGGGCTCCGGCGGCAACGTCGGGACTCGGGAACGCTCTCGCGGGTGACGTGCTCGATCAGGAGCGTCAGTTTCGTTGGGCCCGTCGATCCCACCGTTGGCGATCATAACCGTCTGTGGCGTTCGTTTTTATTATTATTTTAATTACCGTGGCGTTCGTTTGTGAAACCCCAGATTCAAAACGAATAATTAAAAAAAAATCAAAACGAATGTCTAAACTTGAATGTGAAAATCATGATTCAACGCAAGCACTCCTATTTTGAACCGAAGGATCTACCAATTAACTTCCCTCTCGATTCAACGCAACCACTCCTATTATGGCTCTGTTTAATTCCTCAAAGTTTCACATGTGTCGTTCATTTCTTCTCTAAGCACGTGGTCCAATTCAAAAAATTTCACTCACTTTTTACCAACTAAACGCGGTCTACGAACCAAAAGGTCTACCAACTACCTTCCCTCTTGTCCAATCGTTTTGATTTCTCAATGTTTCTATGCATCTAAAGCTAAAAACACATGTATGCACTTAGGATATGGTTATAGTGTATGTATAGATGTATACAAATATCTATGTATATAAAAAACGATCTATATTTGAAACCGGAGGGAGTATTATTTAGCTTAGATATACTTTGTAGTACTGATAAAATATGTCTAAACTCTCACATATGCTATTAAATTACTATCAAAGACTCAATGAGAATATCTCCAACATTAGCATATACACGATATATAACTGAGAAAATCAGGATGTTATATTACTTTTTTCTGCATAAGATGCAATATAACACGCGCATTATTTATTTATTTTTGGCTAGCCTCCACCTATCTATGGAGGCGTCCTCACTATCTATATTTTAATCATCTCCAGCGTAATAAATCATGTTTCTCATCTTTTTTTCATCCATGGCTTGTGTCATTAACTCCTTTTTATGCTTGAGCGTTGGCATGGCTCCAATAGTCCAACATGCATGAGCTGCCGCTCGAATTGCCATGCATCACCGGAATGACGCGGATGCAGTTGAGTTCTTTGAATTACTCCTGTTTCAAATGACCTACAATTTGATATGAAAGAGTAGCAAATCGGTACAAATTTTGGATTAGCGCCATCATCTAAATGGGCGAATTCAGCCTTTAGAGTGGTAATGGACAGAATGAGTTCTTTAAACTAGCAATTTGATAAAAAAAAAGTTATATTGGATTAACACCATCGTTTAAACAACCGTTATATTCCTTTTGTCAAGTGCAACATAGAAAGTGTGTAACAAAAATACAGTTTTTTAATTCATTTAAATGTACAAATATGCTGCAATCTGATAAAGTGGTGAACGTCTCACACAAGCTTTGGTCTCGCCGCGGCGACGCAGCCACGCACACGCAGCAGGCTGCAGGCCACAGAGAACACAGCCACGCAAGCCGCGAAGCTGCGGGGAGCCTCAGAACGATGCAATGATGTCCGCCGCCGCATCGTCCTTGCCGTCGCGCGGCCGCGCGGCCCCGTTCGGCTCGAGGGCACTTCCGCCGCCGTCTCCGCGGCGCGGAGCGGCCCTCCGCCGGCAGCGCGTCCTGGCGCTCGGTGGTGACGGCGAGGGAGAAGCGGGGAGGATACTGGACCCGCGCGCCACGCCCTTGCAGATCCTCGGCCTCGACGCTACCGCCCGCTACTCCGCCGCCCAGCTTAAGGCCGCCTTTCGCGCCCGGGTACTGTGTCTCTTCCGCTTCCTCCGTCGCTGACGCTCACGGCTCACTGCCAAACGCTCACTTACCTCATGGGGACACTCGCTGCTCCACGACTTTAGCTCTTGAGCCTTGAGGCATCCTAGAAATTACAGAATAATCTATTGTTAGTGCATCCAAATAACTCGACAGTACGTCAATAATTAGTTTTTATCTTTAACCGTGGGGTGTGCAAGGAGGCGCGTTTGCTAAGCCAAAGCTTTGTAGTACTATTTTCTGGTCTAAGCACCCTGCCACGAGATGACATTGGGACTTTGAGACCTCTGTTACAGGTAAAGGAATTCCATCCTGATGTTTGCAAGGACCCAGAAAATGCAGATTTAATAATCAGAAGAGTGATAGAGGCCTATCAGGTAATTCTGTGATTTCGTGTACTATGCCTGTGTTTTGTACAGGTGCTTATGGATGCTATCATAATAACTACAATCAAATATCATCAAACAATTACAATTCACTGTTCAAGTGTGGCCTCAAGGGTTTCAGAGTTCTGAAGGAGCTTTTGAGATGCTCAATCTAAAGTTCAATAAAAATATCTATAGCTAAAGGTTTAGAAATTAGCCTTGATGTAACCCCAAAAGGCTGTTTAGTTATACTGGAGGAGTATTTCTATTTTTTTCACCTTATGACTACATATCACTGTTAATTACACTGTTTTGTTTCACACACAGATGTTATCTGGCAACCAAGAAATGATGGTTGAAAGGTAGAGAATACATCCATCAGCTTCTATTCTGGGCATATATCATGCGAATAATAGCTGGCCTCCTCTCCTTTCATTTGAGTTTTCAGTGTAGATGATAGAATAGGTTGTAACAGCCATTCATCATGGCAATCCTGAATATGTTTTGATCGTAGTGAATTAAAGGCCTGTGATAATTCCTAGTGAACTTTATAATTACTACCAATACAGTGAAACTCTAAGACGTGTGTGTGACTCAAAACATAGTTGGTCAAAGATTAGGGTAATTCTGCACTAGCAATGGGGTTTCATGAGGATAATTTATGAGAAAAAGAATAAGAACCAGTTGACTTACTGGTTGTGCCGATGGTACATAGTGAAAGGTTGATCACATAGTAATTATTTGGATTAGATGAGTTGCCATTGATATTTCTTTTACAAGAAGAAGGTAAGAAAACCTAGCATGCATTATGTTAAGTATCCTTTTGTTGCTTGTGCTGATTTTTTTTTAGTTCGACCCACTCAACACTCAAAAATCTGGCAATTATCTTTTAAGGGAAAATCTGGTAATTAATGATCAGGCTTAGTTATCAACTCATCTTTCAATCCATATTCAAAAATTGAAACCCTCTGAGGATTTATATTCTTTATCCGCTTTTCAATTTCTTATGACACTGTAATTTCTGCATTTATGAATGCTTTATTGTGAGATCTGATAGGTGCATCTAGAAAATACATAGAGCTCGGTAGTCTCAAGAAAATCCAACTCATGTGCTTATGTTACAATATTGTGCAGGAACAATGTTGACCCATTTGATGAACCTGAGTGTGAAGCCCGCGACATATTTGTCAATGAACTTCTATGCATCGGCGCTGGTACTTTTTGCACTTGTATGCTTCAGTGGTTAAGGACGGTTTTGGGGGCCAGTATTTATGTCAACAATAGTATTGTTAAGAATGAGGTTTGCTGACAAACTTCAATTTGATATTAGTGTTAGAATTGGCATCAGAAGGCTTAGTCTCCAAAATTTCTTTTTTCTGATATCCCTAACATCTGAGACTGATCATCATGTTGCGCTATTTAATTGTTGGCACCAGGTATCAATTTTATTTGAACAATGATGTAGTCCTTATTTTAGAATCAGAACAGATTATGCATAGGATTCTGTTCTGTCGATGAAACCGAACTCCTTCACTTTCCTAGTTTTTACAGAGTTATAGCATATACATAAGGAATGTAGGTCTTTCATGTATTTGTTCAATATCAATCATGTGGGCATGTTTTGTCAACTTTATCTGACAAATTACAATTCTTGATGTCTACTGCAGGATGCCCATATTCTTGTGTTAAAAGGGCACCTCATGTATTTTCATTTTCAGATGATATTGGTACAGCCCGTGCAATATCTCAAGGTAGGTCCATGGCAGCCACTTGGCTTGATTGTATAGGAACCCACAGAGTAGTTCTATTAAGCAGTATATGAGTATGTCCACACCTTTACCTTTTTAAGAAAAGTTCAGTACTTGTTAGTGACAAATGTGGTTTCTTTGAAATCAATGCGACCTTAATTTTGCAGGTAATGGTGAAGATGACCTTGTTCAGCTTGCTGTTGGGCAGTGTCCAAGAAAGTGCATATACTATGTTACGCCTTGCCAACACACTATTTTGGAGGATGTTCTTGCCAGGTACATCTCCATTGTCAAAACTACTCTTTTTGTTAGTTAGCCTGAGGGTAAAGAGCTGAGTTAGCAGATCTTACAATTCATGTGGTACTAAATTGAGACCAGTGAAAGAGAGATCACATTCAAATTGTCACACTTTTAAATCTTTCGTGGGAAGATAAAATAATTTTGTCCAGTAGGAAGTTGTTGAACCCAACTCGGTTGATGAGTAGAGAGGATTTTAAATCAAACCGAGGTTGAGGGAGTTCATCTTAATTGTGCACAACCAATACTAAAAACGTTGGCTATACATCCATACAAGATACAGCTATGGCAGTAGCAAGTAATTTTCTTACCATTAAAAATTAGACTGCATTAGCCTTCTGATTTAGCATTGGCTATCCTGATCTTTTATTTCTCTATATCCCTTACCCATGTGGATAATATGCCCGCAGTGTGCTGATGGCACCTTACGATCTCGCTGAAGCAGCAGTTCTGGATTCCCTCCTTACGAAAGCAAAGTTTGAGAATAACAGATACACGAAGCCCAAAAGAGGAGCAAAATCATCATCTGATTATGTTGATTGGATATGATCTGATGATCCTGAAGCACCTAGGGGCTAGGGATGCCAGTCTCAGCCAGGTAGTTCAGTATATTTCTGCTAGTTTTCTGTGTGGACTGGGGTCCTTCGGAGACCTGACCCACTCGACAGTGGAGTAGCAATGCACAGATGTATTGTAGACTTGTAGTGTACACAGTAACATGCATACTCCTGCATCGTGTAGGCCATATTCCGTGTGGCTCCGACTATTAGATACTACTGTACCTGGATGTGTAGGTGTACAAAGGTTCAAAACACATTTGTCTACAGCACTGCATGAGCTCCTGATTTCATATTTCTTTCGGAGAAGCCAAGCCCAGGCAAACACAGTATCCGAATCTGGTTGTTATGTAATCTTAGTTTCTGGATCTACATTCCAATATACATAAATCTCCTTTTTTTGTGAGAATTTTACTCCATCTTTTGTAGATAACTCCGGATGCCTAATATCTTGGCCAGTTTTGGAAAAGGAAATACTCCATCCGTTCTTTTTTATATGGTGTTTGTTAGTTCATTGTTTAGCTAACCAACGTCATATATTAAAGGATGAAGGGAACATATAGTAACTCATATATTTGAATTTAATATATCTGGATTAAATACAATAGAAATTTTAAAATATTTGAAATTAATGAGAACCGTTTATCTGATGAGATCTGAAGTTGGAAGTACCTAAAGAAAAGTACTAGGAAGTAAAAAACAATACTATAATACTATTTTAGTTATGTGTAATTCTATTATTTTTCCCTAAGAAAATAAGTTTTACAAGTTAAACCTCTTCCTAAATGCAAACGTCCCCCCGTTCGCTTCACACCGTAACACCAACACACTGCAACGGTAAAACGGAACTCAAATCCAGGCCACCCATCGCAGAATCCACGGCTGCCCCCCGCAACACGGCCATCCACCCCGCAGACGAACGCAAAAATAAATCGGCGCGGCCGCTCCAACGGTCCTCTCTCTCCACAGCCAAATCCCCTCCAGGCCTCCCCACGGATCCATCCAATTCAAAAATCGAATCCTCCCCGTAGCCCCGCTTCTGCCCCCATTCCCAAATCGCCGGCTCGTCTCCTCCTCGCGACCCCCCGATCTCCTCCAACCCGACGAGACCCGGCGAGCGGATCCCCTCCTCCCTGACACCCCATGGAGCCGGATCCTGTCGCCGTGGGGGCACCCTCGTCGCCGCCGGCCGCGTCCCCACCGCCGCAGCTGCAACCGCGAGGTACGGTTTCTTAGTTCCCAGGCGAGGGGTAGGGTTTCTCGTGGGTGGATGATGGTGTGTGTTGGCGTGGTGTGCGTGCTCGTCTCACGCGGGCCCCCGGTGTTTGCTTGCCAGATGACGAGGAGCGCGGCGCGTTGGAGTGCGCGGATCCGGCGAGCCCAGATCGATGCGCGGATGGAGGGGATTCGACGAACGCCGTGCCGCCGCCATCGCCCGTGTCGGCCGCGCCGCATCCGTCGCCTCAGCAGCCCACAGGTTCGGTCTATCGGTCTAGTGGCGAGTGGCAGGCTGGGCAGTAGGGTTTTGTCGTCGTCCGTCTCACGGTGGGGAAATTGTTCGTCAGCAGGCGAGGACGCGGCGGTGAGCTGCGAGGTGGAGAAGGAGCAGGAGGAGGAAGCAGCGGCGGCGGTCCCGGGAGTAGGGGAGGCCCTACGCACCTTCATGGAGGTGAGGATCTTTGGGTGCCAATCCGTTGTGACTTGGAATTCTGTAGATTTCTGCTCGTGCCTATCCTGAAGGAAAATTTTGACAACTCGGAAAATCGAATTTAGAAAACCAGCACACGAAAGGGAGTGGCAATGCCAACTATGGTTGAATTTTGTTCTCTTCTGATTATGTGTCTCTTCTTTAGGAGTTTGGAGATCAAGGAGAGAACTCGCTTGTCCTATCTCCGCGGCTGAAGGAGATTGCCACTCCTGACCGCCCTGCTGCCCTCCGCTTCCTCGGTACACAAATAATCATACACATGCCTTGCTTAAGCATTTGAAGCATTTGTCTCGTATAATTAATGGTGTTTGATCTTTGTTTGTTTATAGGGGAAAAGTATAACAGCCTCATGGAGAGGTACAAACAGCAGGTGGCAAAATGTGCGGATGAGTGTGCGCCTAGATGTGAATTTGACGGCCTGAAGAAGAAGTACACAGATGAGTGTGCAGAGAGGAAGCGTCTATACAACGAGATCATTGAGCTGAGGGGGAATATTAGGGTGTTCTGCAGGTGCAGGCCTCTCAGCTCTGATGAAGTCACTCGTGGGTGCTCATCTGTGATCGAGATTGACCCATCACAGGAGACCGAGCTGCAGTTCATCCCCTCTGAAAAAGAAAGAAAGGCCTTCAAATTTGATCACGTGTTCGGACCAGAGGATGATCAAGGTATATTTGTGAATAGTTACATAAAGTGTACCTAGCTGCCAGTACTATGCAAGTAATATTCCAGTAGCTAGTAGTATGCTACCAATACACATTTTGAGGATGATGAACTTAATCGGTTGTGTTCCAAATTCTTTTTTCAGAGGCTGTATTTGCAGAGACTGTTCCTGTTGTTAGGTCAGTGATGGATGGCTTCAACGTATGTATATTCGCTTATGGACAAACAGGAACTGGGAAAACTTTCACAATGGAAGGGGTTCCAGAAAATAGGGGTGTAAATTATAGAGCTTTGGAAGAGTTATTCAGAATGTCAGATAAGAGAAGCACGTCCGTCGCCTACACATTTTCAGTAAGCATATTGGAAGTCTACAATGAAAAAATCCGAGACCTGCTTGATGAGAGCAACGATCAATCAAAAAGGTATGTTTCCTTTCTTGATCCTTTGGTTAAGGATGCAATTTGTTGCTGACGTATGGTATCTTGTTGCATTTCAAGGCTGGACATTAAACAAAGTGCTGATGGAATGCAAGAGGTTCCTGGCTTAGTCGAGGCTCCAATCTGTAGTATAGATGGGGTGTGGGAGAAACTGAAGTTCGGCGCGAGAAATAGATCTGTTGGAACTACGAATGCAAATGAATTCAGCAGCCGCTCACACAGGTGACAGCTGTGGTGCTGGTTTACCTATTGCTTATTCATCCAAATTAATTGACATCATAATCTAGATCATGCTTCCATTTTTTCAAGATTGCTTACTACCAATTAGATTCAGTTTGTCAACTTGGCATAAGCCTGTTATTCCTATGGCACTGAGATATGTACCCAAATTTGTGTGCTATTTGCAGTTTGGTAAGGGTTACTGTTGTGAGCGAACATTTGGTGACGGGGCAGAGGAACAGAAGCCACATGTGGCTGGTTGACCTTGCAGGAAGTGAAAGAGTTGCTAAAACTGGAGTGCAGGGAGAAAGGCTGAAGGAATCACAGTTCATCAACAAATCACTCGCTGCCTTGGGTGATGTTATATCTGCTCTTGCCTCAAAAAACTCCCATATCCCATACAGGTTAGTCCTATTCACACAATCTTGCTTACCTGCTTAAATTATTTTGGTCTCACCATTTCCTTTTTGCTGTCAAATAGGAACTCCAAGTTGACTCACTTGCTGCAAAGCTCGTTAGGTAATTTTTCTCATATTAGTGGCAATTACACTGGTTTTGAGCAAAATGATGGAGTTTCATGTTTCATTTCCTTCTAAATGGTGGAGTTTCATTTCCTTCTACTGATTTGTCCAAACAAAGATACAACCTTGTCCATTCAGCTTTTACAGAGAGAACTTTTTCTCATATTAGTGGCAATTACACTGGTTTTGAGCAAAATGATGGAGTTTCATGTTTCATTTCCTTCTAAATGGTGGAGTTTCATTTTCTTCTACTGATTTGTCCAAACAAAAAACAAACAAAGATACAACCTTGTCCATTCAGCTTTTAGAGAGAGAACCTTATTGCGATGGTTTTTAGCTAAATGATAGAGTTTTGTTTGTACTGACTTTCATTCATCCAAACCCCTCAAAAATAGTGAGACAGCCTTATTCGTTCAACTTTTACAGGTGGAGATTGCAAGACTCTAATGTTCGTGCAGATAAGTCCAAACTCCACGGATTCAGGAGAAACCCTCTGTTCCCTCAATTTTGCTAGTAGAGTCCGGGCAGTAGAACATGGCCCAGCTCGAAAGCAAGCAGATCCAGCAGAAAGTTTGAAGTTCAAACAGATGGTATTTTGATTCTTCCACCACACTGAAAAGTTATGACACAGTATAAACTGTTATATTAACTATAAAGTCCATTCCAGTCTGAGAAACTTCGGCACGAGGAAAAGGAAAATGCACAGCTGAATCAAAGCTTGCAGTTGATGCAGCTCAAGTATACGTCTCGTGAGAATGTATTCAGGACACTAAATGAAAAGGTTTCACCTCGAATCTCATTGTGTTGTTTTTTATCATATTTAGCTACCTACTGTCATGGAATTAAATGTTGATGCAAGATAATGTTTTGCAACAGGTGAAGGATGCTGAGCAAGCCTGCAGAAATTACCAACAGCGGGTAAGTAGGAGAGTCTGTCCTTTCTAATCCCAAAAGGACAGTCTTCCATGTATTCTAACATGTGCTCATGAATATACCTTTTTTCTTTGTACAGATTAGAGAGCTGGAAAATGAATTAGGTAATGAGAGGAAGGCTGCTAGGGACTCTGCTAGATCTTCAAGGCCACCACTTGTTCCTATGAGGCAGAGGCAACCTCAGGGAAGGAATAACAACTATCCGCCACCTTCAGGCCCTTCTAGGTCGAGGTTCAGTAAAGCACCAGTTCAAAACAAGGAGAACATTCCTGTGATGACAAACAAAGCACATCTTGGGGCTGATAATAAGGCTGTCGGCAAAGCAAGGCGTGTATCTCTCACTCCGGTGATCCGACAGATCCCCATCCAGCCCAAGAGGCGATCCTCAATGGCTATCCTACCATCTCTGAGTGAGCAGCTGTCTGTTCTCAATGAAAAGAGAGCAGCACCTCGACTGTCTCATGCTCATGTACCGAGAAGATCAATAGCAGCATTTGGATCAATCCCATCAACACCCCTGGCAGGATATGGGGCAGTTGATGCAACCCCAGATGGAGCTAAGTTAAGGAGAATCGATTTCGGCAGCAGCAGCAAGTTCACAAGCCCTCCTCCAATGTTTGGCATGTTGAACAAATTGGTGACACCTCAGCAGAAGCAGGCAATGGCACCAGCAGCAGGAGGTCCTGGGAACACAAGCAGGCTGTGTTTCAGCATCCAGAAACGAGTTGCGATTTCATCCCCTAATCGGGCCAAACCCAGTGTGCCCTCTGGTACGGGCATCTCCAACCCAGTGTTGCGTGAGCAGAAGGTGGTGGGGAGAACAGGAAATGCACTGAGGGTGCTCAACAAGAGAAGACAATCTGTCATCTAACTCTTGTGTTCTGGAAGCAAAAGATACAGCTCATGTTTGGACGTTCAAACGAGAGCTGTGCGGAACTGGAATGCTGATGACAATAATGCTCCTGCCCTCGGAAGTGAGCGTGTTGATAAGGAAACTGTGTTAGGAGTTACGACTCAAAGATGTTGCTCTTTTCATCATTATTACTATATGCATTGTACTTAGTTATGCCCTGGGAAGGATACCATGTTAGCATTGTTCATGGAAGTTGTTCACTGTATTCATTTGTTACTAAGAATCGCTTGCTTGAATTTCAATTCTTGTTTGTTTGTTTCATGGCATATCTTGATTTTACTGCCGACTGAATATTTGTTGTTCAGTCTGGACCTGTCAGGCTCAAAGTCAATATAGAGATTTTCAGAAGCTACTGCTTGCAGTTGGAGAAGTAGTATAGCTCATACCCTGGGAGTAGTGAGCTTGCTAGTAAAGAAACCGTGCTGGGGTGAGGAATGCCGCAGGTTTGAGCAACCAGCATCCACCCCTGACGATTTTTTAAAACTAAACAGCAAGGCTGGATGGCATCACTGAACTGAACGTGCCCAGACCATCCGAAGATCATGTTCATAGAATGTCGTTTCCAGCATGGCACACAAGAACTACAGTGCTGTAGAAAAGTAACGGAAAAAACCCAACTACACTAACTAATTGCAGAACAATATTAAGTTGTTGGGACGCACAATGTCAAATAAAAGAATTATCAGTACTCAGACCCACCACAGCTTGTCTGCCCTAAATCCAATTTACCAGCTACATCCTTGGAGAGCCTGGCTGCTGTACCTTTCACGCGCGAGCTCATGCTTGCAAGTCTCGTCAACGCTCCCGTTACAAATCAAGGGTTTGGTCCCGTTTGTGGTGTGGACCTTGATCGGCCTCTCTAGAACAAGAGTTAGTGCTTCGTTCTCCAACTGCAAGCAGTAGCTTCCGAAAGTCTCTAAATTGACTTTGAGCCTGAAGTCCAGGCTGAACAACAAGTCCAGTTCAAGCCTATTCATCTCTCTCGTGCTAATTCCTCCAACTCTTCCGTAGTATGCATTGTTGAAAAACCTGCAAAAAAAAGATATTGCAAAAATTAATCTGATGCACATTGTGCCTCTTGCACCTTTATCTTCCCCTATCCTCACCCCATTATTACTACCCTTGAATTCCTTTTACTGGGACAAAAACATGAAATCCCTTTGAAATACAAATGAGCAGGTAATTAGGGGGAAAAAGTTTAGAATTCAGATATAAAGATGCTTCTTATATATGATATAAAGAAGGCAAAATTGCCTCCATACCATTATGATACGAAGAAGTTAGACCACAGACCAACATAAAGTTATTCCCCACATGTAAAAGGTCATATTTGGACGTTTTCTAGTTATGCTAGTTTTCTTGAGTTAGCTAAACTTGAGGTTGCATCTCTGGTCAGTACATCCAAGACCTACTTTGAAGTGTAATTCTGATTTTTTTCCCTTCATTTTTTTAACTTTGTGGATTTTTCCCTTCATGATTCACGAGTCAACACAATTTTGCCCCTAGTCAAATGATCAAAACAGGGGCAAATGTGCATAGACCAAGGGTAAAATCGCGTAGACTTGTGAACATTAAAGGGCAAAATCACAAAGTTAAAAGAATGAACACAGAACCGCAATTGCACTTCAAAATTGGGGCAGCAAGTACACCAAAAAACCAATATGAATCAGTATGGCAACAGTAGGCAAGACCATACTTTCACACAAAGTAGATATGAGGAAAATGCAACTGAAAAGCTGGTATAGTGGGTACTTACGAATCATCTATGAATTTGGCAGCAGCAACAACACTTGTAATCAGCAAGCGATGAACACTAAATGACGTCATGTAAATGTTTGGTTGCTGTAGATATCTCTCCATGTAGATAAGCGCCAACACAAAGCAAGATGGGCTGCACTGTGCGTACTTGAAAATGCGTTCTGCATAGAGCTTTATACTGAGTTCTGGCACCCTCTGACCATGAAAGATAGTGGTTGACTCCTTTACTTTGCTGGAATCCAGTAACTCTTCATTCTGCTGGACTGTCTTATCAAGATATGTCGACAGAAGCAGCAGAACCTTTGGAAATTCAGCATTACCTTTCTGTGAGTGTGGTACTGTCAAACCCAAGGACAAGTAACTCTCCAGTTCATCACCATCATCAGTTGTAGGTGGCGCCATTGCCATAGGCAGACATTAGTGCTGTAAAGACAAAGCAATTTTTATTCAACAAATGTTCTGTTGAAGGAAGGGGCAACGCAATACTGATGCATAAATCACAAGTACTAAATTTGGATAAAAGGCTCCAACATCCATGGAGAAGCTAGTCTTTCTGTTTGCATAGAATTTTTAATATGTTCATTACTTCACATGAAATGAACACTAATCAGAAAGCAAGAACATTGTTTCCAAATGTTGCTTTGAGCTGTAACATGATCTGCTGCAAGTTTGTTCTCTTTATATTTGATAAACTTGTGGTGCCATTCTGAAGTCTAGGTGTTCTGTATGAATCCATATGTGAGCACCACACCGACGGATAACAACGTGAGGTTGCTGCACACTGAAACAGCACTGTCAAGTAGGGAAGTACCAAACATTGCGGGCCAAAGGGAAATATCATGTAGCACAGTTTCAGCATAGCACGCATATGGTTCGGTACCGTTTAGGGAGCCGGACAGCGGTTTCCATTCCCTTGTTAGAAACAAGAAACAGAAAAGGCAAAAGGTTCCAAAAATACAGAAACCATATACTCCTGTTTTGGCATATTCTACCTTCCTCAACTGGTAAATCTCCCATGAAAGAACAAACACAAGCTGAAAAGGAACAAGAAAATGCGGTTGAGCTGCGCAAATCTACACCATTTCCCCCCAGGACCTCGCGGCGCACGAGCCTCAAATCTAGAGTACAAGTAAATCTCGCCCCTTCTTCTTTTTTTGCGCACCTACTAAATTTGGTCGAGATCGACAGCGACTGCGCCAAGCTTGCTCGAAACTTGGTTGGTGCCTGAACGGCATCTTAACCCCAGATACCGCACGAATCGAGCAAGTAGCCAGAAGCGCGTTCTGCAACCAGAGATCTAACAAAGAGAAGGAGAAAGAGAGAGAGAGGGAGGGAGAGGTTCTCTTACATCTTGCTCTAGCTCTAGCTCGGAAGGAGGAGGCAGCATCCGGGCTTGAGGTCCACCTCCTCGCCGCCGTCGCCGGTGTCCCTGATGACCCCTCGGAGGAGCAGGCCGCAGGCGAGTCGAGGAGCAGCCGCTCCGCCTCCGCAGATGCTGCTGCTGCTGAAGCAAAGCACAGATGCACAAGCACACCACCAACAGACAGACCCCAGAGAGAGAGAGAGACGGTTAAGAGAGAAAGGGGGCGCTCTACTGTTCACTCAGAGAGTGGATATGATACGAGACAAGTCATTATCATATGACAAGGCGCACACGATAATGCTCAACTTCTCCCAAAATATACTATGCAAAAAGAAGATATCCCATCACATCAAACATCACATAAAAATGTCAGTACATGCATGGAGTACTAAATGTAGATGAAATCAAAAACTAATTACACAGTTTGGATGTACTTTGCGAGACGAATCTTTTGAGCCTAGTTAGGCAATGGTAGGACAATATTTACCACAAACAAACGAAAAGTGTTACAGTGCTTTTCAGTTCGGAACCGTGCTTTTCAACCCAAAATCCGTGCAAAATCTCTCAATTTTGCATCTCAATTTTAACTTCTAAACACACCCAATGTGGCTTTAGTAGCTTGTCTCTTAAGACTAACAAAAGCCATCTCAATTAGAACTGGAAGCAGCGATCAAGTGGCAATCCAATCCATGTCACAGCTCACCGTGTATGATGGATGCTTTCAGCGTCGGCGCGGCCGCTCTCTCGCTCTCTCTCTCGTTAATTGGTTTCCCTCGGTTCTTCCTTATCCGCGGCCGCCGTCGGTGCGGCGGATCGGGACATGCGAGAGAGACAAAAGGCAAATGCATACCAGGCGGATCGGAGACGACCACCACCACCACCAGAAGCTGAAACGGAATCGGATGGACTCATGATAGTTGCCCAGAGACTGGCAGCAGGGGCCCACCCACCCTCAGCTTCTCGAGCGGTCGAGCCACAAGTCCACGGACACGCTGGAGTAAGGAGTACGCAAGGAGCTGGCGTGAGTTGCGGCCTGGCGGATATTTGTGTTCATTTTTAACGACTACTCTCTCGTCTGACAAAGACTGTTCGTTTAAAAAATTTAAGACATGCTAGTAGTTGTGAGAAATGACCTTGTTATCCCTAATTAATTATGCATTGGAATTTGAAAAAAGGCATCAAATAAGCATTTTATTCGCTCTATGTGTTTCTCAATGCAATATTTCCTTAGTACTTGGTGTTAATTTAATAAGAAGATCATTTAATACGAGCTAAAAGAACACTCTTTGTGGGACAAATTTTGAAAGTAATATGAACAGTCTTTGCGGGACGGAGAGAGTAACGAGTACGGTTTTTTCTACCGACCGTAGGGTTCACACTACCGTTGGTAACCGGCCGGTATACCGCGGTAACCAGTCATACCGGTCCGGACCGGTAGCGGTACCGGCCGGTTACCAACCGGTGAGATTCAAATTTTTTGAATTTGAATTCAAAAAATTGAAAAATGAAAGGAAAATCCTAAAAGTACTTTATGGTGTATAGAATCTAATAGTGTCAATTTTTTCAAATATTAGTTCATTTAGTATTTTTTGCAGGCATTATAAGTTCAACCAAAAAAGAAAAAAAATTCAGCTGGTTGAACTTCTAATACCCGCAAAAAATACTAAATGCACTAATATTTGAAAAACTTGACATCATTAGATTCTACGCACCTTGAAATATTTTTAAGAATTTTTCTTTTATTTTTCAATTTTTTAATTCAAATTTGAAAAAAAATGCCAGATTCTTCATTGATTCGGTAATTTGTGTTTACCAACCGGTAACCGTCGTAACCGGACCAGTGTACCGGTATTACCGAGCGGTATACCGCTCACTACCGAATGAATAGCGTGGTTTGTTTGAGAATTTGAATTTGAGCGGTAATTAGCGGTTACCGCGGTATACCGAACGGTATATTGTTACCGTTCCGCGACAGTAGCACTGGACCGGTCGGTAATTAAAACCCAGGCCCGACCGGTGGGCTCTTACCGCCGCCCACCGATAACGGTAAACCGGACCGGTTGCACTGGTTACCAGTAAAAATCGGTTGAATTCAAATTTTCAATTCAAACCGGTAGTGCAAACGGTAGCGACCAGTCAACCGGTCGGTCAGACCGGGTAGCCGGCCCGTTGCGAATCATTAAGAATTTGGTACGTTTTCAAATTTGAATTAAAAAATAAAAACAATTCTAAAAATAGTTCAAGGTGCGTAGAATCTAATAGTGTCAAAATTTTGCAAATATTAGTGCATTTAGTTTTTTTTGCGGGGCATTAGAAGTTCAACCGGCCCGCTTTTTGTTCTTTTTCTTTTTTTAGTTGAACTTCTAACTGCCGCAAAAAATACTACATGAACTAATATTTGAAAAATTTTGACATCAATAGATTCTACACACCTTAAAGTATTTTTATAAATTTTCTTTTAATTTTTTGAATTCAAATTTAACATTTTTGAATTGGACCGGTTGGGAACCGACCGGTACTGGTACCGGTCCGGACCGGTTCCCACCAGTAAGGTGAAACCTGCTAACGAGCATACATACATACTGTGTAGCTGGTGAATTAATAGGCTCGGATGGGGGTACAACGGCCGAATCTGCACGTTGAGAAATTCCTTTTAATGACAGTCGTGTCGAGTAGCTTTGCATTTAACGAACTTTTTAAAAAAAATTGAACGAACACTTTGCATTTAACAATTCGAACGACTTTGCAGTAGATTTTGTAAAATTAAATAACACCAGTTGCCGCAGGCCGCTGCCCATGGTCAATTCATCCAAAGCTGTGACTGATCCGAGGACCATTCAGAGAGTAGAGAAGGCTTTTGCCTACCCAGCCCAATGTTTCCATCATGCCAGCCCGTAGCGCAAAGGTGGCAGCTCACCACACACCATCCAACTTGACTACGACATCAGAGGCACATCTCTTTTCTATCAGCATCATTGTCCTTAACAGTGCCAGAAAGCAATAAACAGGAAGTATGCAAAAAAATAAAAACTGAGGGGCAAATATTTAACACAGCAGATAACACCACAGCCCACTATTACATCTCTGCTCAAGCTCATACATCTGACAGACACGCAATACACTGAGCTGGAAACTGGAAACGACACTAGACTCGGAAACTGTAACCAAATGACTGACAAAGTTCGGCCAGGACCGACCAACTAACCCCTATTCCAGCATAAGCTGGTTAACACACGACATGACTAGATCTTTTAGCCACACCCCCTCTGTTAAATGAACAGGAGTTTGTTACATTATCGATGTTAATTTAGCAACCCGGCCACCGCGTACCCAGAATAGATACCAATCGAACGCTCTGCGCCAGAAATTTTAGCTGTACAGGATCTCCAGCTGCATTGGTCAGATGACGGTACCGATGTCAATGAATGTGAACGAACTGAATCATGTCTGCATGTTCTTGTCGCTTGGACTCGAACTCAGCGCCTTGGTAAGGAAATTGCGGAGCTCCGGGATAACACGCTGGATCAGCAGAGCCGAACTGAATGGCAAGATTTCATGTTCAGAATTTGGGATACTTGAAGTGCATTAAGTAGGAGAATGTACTGGTCAAAGATTCGTAGCGAGAGAAAGTACCCAGTTCTGGTGCAGATCTTGTTAAAATGCTCCAGAATGTACAGGATGCATGTATGTCTCAGTGACACCGCATGGAAGGCTTCGGACAAGTCATACATGTCAGAGACGTTATCTAGATTCACATCCTGTAAGATAGCAAGAATTATATAGTTCTGTTGTATCTAATAAGTGGTTTAAACACAAAACTAGAGGGTGGATTTCCTAAATCACCTTTGCAATCGTATATTCACATAGGCGTTTGAGGCCTTCTAAGAGATACTGATCAGCGGCTCTAAGAACATCCTGAGCAATTTCACTGGTAACCTGCACTGACCCTGTATAGATAAACCTGCACAAAATAGGATGATTTCAAGCATTAACCAAAGAAGACAGACCCATATGACAACAAAAACAAAAGGTTGCAGATTCAACAGAAAAACAAACTGTGGCTAAGTAAGAAGGGAGGCAAATGATTTTCTAACCTCATCATGAGTTCAAAAACATCCCATCTGATGTTGGGAATTTCAATATCTCTTGCGTCCTTTTCCTGGTTAAGAAAACAGCCTTTTATTAGATATGTATGAGGTTTAAGGTTTATTCAAAACCAATGTACTATTCACAGCAGCAGCAAGTGATGTTACCCTAAACACTAACGCCAAGCAGTCACCTACCGTTTAGCTCTCTATTCGGACTAGAAGGTCAATCAAACGGGTTAAACAGCAATTAAACGGACTAAATGGGTGATTAAACGGTGTGTAAACAGGCTAAACGGTCGAGTATGCGAACACTTAGGAAAAGAGATCCACAGATTCAACCAGCAAAAAGAACGTTATGGTGTGCGAAGCTCAAAACTCACCCTGTACCCGCCATCAAACATTGCACGAAATGCATCTGAAGAAGCAAGTAAAGCAATTCTGTGTGCATAAAAACGCTTCCCTGTAAAAGAAAGGGTTAATATTGTTAGGGACCCAATAAAAAGGCATATTTAAAGTAACTACTGATAACATCAGTCCTAAAATAGTACCAACCTTCCACCAAGAAATTAACATCCGAAAGTGTTGAACTATTCACATATTGCTCCCCGAGATAAACCTGTAATGATATATATATTCAGTAACAATGGCCAGTGCCACAGCCGTTACCAGAGTTATGGACAGAACAATCCCTCAACGTCATGATTGCATTCTATCCAAGATTGCAAAAAGGCAAGAATTATTTGCAAACCTTGCTACAGAAAAAAGGAAGGACTACTAAATTGTGGCCACAACTGCGAACAGACTGCCAAGAAATTAAAATAATCAACATAGTATCTGCCTCCAGCATGTGTTACAAGCTATCCTGGTAATCTGTGTTCACAACCATGTTGGACTACAAGAGAAACTTGTTTGGGCCCACCTTGTTTAACCAACATCGCTTTCCCGCAATGGTTTTATCAAACTAAATTCATGTGCATCCAAGAAAATCGACACTGAAAACCATGCCATTGTGATACTAGTTTTAATCATTACATTCAGCTCTAGTCACTGCTATCAACTTGTGCATATAATGCAAGGTAAGGTTGAACTAAAATTCCTTCAACTACCTGTGGTGTTGGAGATGGAGGGGCAGCATCCATGGGAGAAAGTGCTGCAGCTTTGTTGGCCAATTTGTACAGTGCTGCTGAACCATCTTGTTGATGTTTCGAGCTCATGGAAGTCAGAAGATCAAGAAGCAAGTCGAGACCTGGATTAAACAAAAACTTAATCCATGCAGATCATCAAAACATAGAATGAAAATGAAAAGGTACCATTTTCACTGGATGCTAAATTGTTCATACCATTATTATCAATGAAAATTGCGCTTTGGTCTTCAGGGGCACAAAGGTGTGCCAGAGCCAGAGCAACACGTCTCTGCACAGATTTCTCTCCTACTCGCATCATATAAAGCAAGTGTTTCAGCACCTGTAAACCATCACATGGGATCCAGCGGTATAAATACTCTAGCACACTGCAAACAAAAAAAATATATAAACCTTGTGACCAAGCTTACTCGCCCATTTATCTTCTCCTCTAACCTCTTCAATGTTTTTGCCACACAGTCCTTTGTTGCCTGAAAGTAAACACAACTTAATAAAAAACAATCACAACAAAGCGAACAATTTATGTTAGTATTAATCTCAGACTTGTTATATCCACTTGTGCTGATTGTGTGAAGAAAATAAGGGTGCAAACATTTAAGAGTGAGTTTGAGGCTCTAATGGTGAAGGAAACAGTCTGTTGATGAGTTTGCTGGGAAGATTGGGGTGTGTTCGGCTCCTGGGTTAGATTGCCTCACCTCACCTAATCAGGCTAGGCAAGCAGAGGCGAGCCAAAAACACTCCTGCAAAAGCCAGGCAAGAGCGCTCACCTAGGCCCTAGCAACTGAATGCGACCGTAGTACCCTGGCAAGCAAATTTGAAGCTCCAGGGGCTGGCTTGGAGTCAGTGAATGTGTGACCGACTAAAAGCATATGAAGAGAGCATACAGCTGAGGCAAAGGTGCGGATATCAGCTCCTTCTCACTCATGCAGAGTGTCAGGTATGTATGGAGTCCAACTCATTGTCTAGCAGCAGCCACAAGAAATATAGCGACAGCTGGGGTGGGAGGAAGCTATGTTGCACGGATACGGATACGTGTATCGGTATCGGAAGGATACGGATACGCGGATACGGCAATTTTCAAAAGAACCCGATACGCGGATACGTTTACTATTTAAAAAATAAAATAAAAATAGTAATAATGTAGTCGTTTTAATTTAGTATTTTTACATATATACATATATATTATCTTCAATTACCTTAAGTAAAAGAAAAAATAGGAGACTTGTGGACCTATAGTTGGAGAAAAGCCCATAAAAAAGGCCCAGCCCACCTTATCCTTTGTCTCCCACCCAGGCACGCACACCTTATCCCCTTCGCCTCCCACCCAGGCACCCAGCGGCACACAATGCTTGGCCGCATCTCTTGTGCGCGGCGGAGCCGGCGCGCGTGCGGCGGCGCAGCGGAGCAGGCGCGCGGGCGGCTCGGCGGATCCAAGGCTCCCTCCCCTTTCATCTGGCTCGCAAGCAGCAGCGACGGCGGCGGCGGATTCGCGTGGACCAGCAACAGCGGCGGCGGCGGCTTCGCGCGGTAGATCCCGGCGTCGAAGGCCCTGCAGCGGGTTCCCAGAGGTGGATCCACCCTCCCTCTTCCTCTCCCGCAAGCAGCAGCAGTAGCAGGGGATCTTGCCTGGCGCGTGGCCGACGAGGCGACGAGCAGCTACTCAGTGCGTGTGGGATAGACCGTATCGCCGGAGCCTAAACGGCTTGGATACGTATCAGTCCACGTATCCGAATTTGTTTTATTTATTTTTTTTCCGATACTCCATGGATACGTATCCATCGCGTATCTGATGTGTATCCGTATCGGATACGTATCCGATACGTGATACGCCCCCTCCTTGGCGTATCGGGGTAACGTAGGAAGTCCCAGAGCTATGGACATGAATGTGGAAAGGGTACTCATGTGCTCACGTGAAGAGAGGAACCAGCCTTGACATTGATTATGGCTGTTCCATATGAGGGAAAAGAAACAGAGCTCTTGCTCAACGAGAAAGGTATGAAGCCTGATCCTTGTGGAGATGCAGAGCTGTATACTGTATTACTGATGTGTCATACCTTGACAATGCTGCTAGCAAATACATGACGAGTTTGCTAAGTGCTCTCAAAAACAAAAGGTTTTAGCACTACCCTCATGTGAAGCAAAATTTTATGTCAGTAACAGTTGCTGCTTGTCAAGCATTGCTGATGAGGAGTTTGCTAAGTGCAGTGACCGGTTCTGAGACCAAACCAGTTGAGTTGTTTGTAGATAACAAGGCTGCCATAGCATCGATGAAGAATCTCGTGTTTCATGGCCGCAACCAAGCATATTATCACTCCCTATCATTTCGCTTGTGTTATTGTTGAAAAGATGGCAGATTAAGGTTGATTATGTCTGCACTGGTAAGCAGGCGCAGACATTCTTACGAGGTTTCTTGCAAATATCGAGACTGCTGAGATGCAGCATTTACTTTATACACAAGCTAAGTCTAGATTAGAAGGAAGAATGTTACTACTACCTTAAACGTACCTGAACAATAAATTCCCCATCTTGCAACTTTTGGACACCTCCTACTTTAATGAAATCGGAGACATAGTCCTACAGTGAAGTAAAATGAGAAATACAAGACAAACATGTTTCTGTACCCTCTATCTCACACAGGCGTGCGCAAAAAAGGAATTGTTTGAAATGATTAAACAAAAAGTGGGAAAATAAGCTCTTCAGAAATATGGGCATTACCACATTATCTGCAACTCCGTAGAGGGCAAATGCAGCATTGTGTTGCAGAGATCCATTTTTTGAATCAAGAAGTTTTAACAAAGGCAACAAACCACCATTATATGCAATACCTGCTTGGTTATGTGTGTCCTGGAAAAAAAATCTTTAGATCAGATTACAAGTAACAACAATGCTAAAAAACTAACAACTCCAATAACCCATAAGAAAGGTGTATCTGGATGTCTATTTATATTATATTAAATTAGTCAAACGATCTCGCAAGGAAGTTATGTGCTGAGGTTTGCTATGAGTCTATGATAAATATTATCTACCACTGACAAATTGGGTCTTCCACAGTGCTCCACTTGGCGCACAGTAGACCAGTTCCTAGCACCTAATCAGCGATTACGCAAGCAGGCAGATGTCGATGAGTACACTGATCTTCCCCTTCAAACCACATTTAGCCCTTACACAGGTTCAAAAGTTCTGCTAAGATAGGTAGGGTTAGTTGTCAGAGCATATGGTGAAGCGAAGAACAAAAGTTCTTGAAGCTCTCCAAGGTGCCCTACAGCTAACCAGCAGATAAACTCAGATTGATTCTTTCAAGAATGAACACACTGGCTACAATTTTTGGCCTGACTATATCATTATATTTGCATCCCCACAAGTAGTTTCCATCAATACGAAAGAGCGAGAGAACGAATTTGAAAAGGTTGTGGTTTTTATGAGAGCAACAAAAAATATCTGTGTTGTTTTACTTTCACTGCTACACTGATTCTCCGGAACAGATACTGGAAAAGTAACTGACAAACATTAAAAAAAGCATGCTAAATAATAATGAAAATTAAACCTGGGCAAGTCTCCCAAGTGCAAAAGCAGACATCTCTCGCAGTTGGACATCAGCTGACTGTAGCATTTCAATTAGCGGTCGGACTGCACCCCTTTGCACAATATGGACCTGTAAACAAATCTATGAAGTTAAGAAAAGAACAACTAACACCCATCCTAATTCTGTTAAAGCCTTCCCATTCCTTAAGATATATTTACTCCAGATTTCCTTGTACTTATATACTATAAAAGATTCAATTGGTTAGTTCATTCTTTTATCTTTCCATCACTCGAAGATATTGATCACAGTCTGCAGTTAATTAAAATTTTTGTTTCTATCACAATCTGTAATTCACATAAATTGAAAGCTACATATGCAACTACCAGTGGTTTTCCACTTTAAAATTTTATCTCCACCACAGTTTGCCGTTCACACCTCATAAAGATGCAGTCGCCAACAGTGTTGACTAACAACCAGTAGATTTGTAAATAATGAGTGAAGCATTTGTCAAGCACCTTGCAATCAGAGTCGGCAGAAGCAAATTGCCCTAGCAATAAAGCAGCCTCTCGTTGGCTTTCTGTACAAGAAGAACTGAAAAACGAAGTGTTTCATACATCAACCAGATATTCTTGAGATGAGTTGGACCAGCATAGATTCCAAACTAGAGCAAATCATAGTAATACCCTTCGAAAATTTAAGCAACAATGAAGGAAACCTTCTCAGATAGTTAAGATGTTCTAGACTACGAAAGTTAAGGATATGGAACAAGAGAAGACTAAGGATGTCCAATCTTACAATTGAAGGTTAGAAATAATAATAAATAATAATTAACATTTTTTAGTTGCTTAAATAAGCAAAGTTTATGCATTCAGAAAAAAAAAACATGTACACTGGTGTCCTCACAATACTTGACAATTAGTAAGGTATATTCAACAGAGCAATTAGTCTATACTATAATAATTCAAAAGTTCCATGCGCAACTAAAAAATCAATAATTTTAGCAGAAACCAACCAATATTGTAAAATGTTCCGTTGTGTGCGATGAAGATGCACCTTCGTATCATGACCATACCTTAATAATCCAATCACTGGTTGCAGTGCCCCGGCATTAAGAACCTCCTTCTTGATGTTAGGTGACGAATGAACTAAATTTCCAATAACACCAACCTAATGTGTCGAGCAGAGAGTATTTATTAGAGTACATTGCAACAAACATTAAAGAGGTCATGAAGATAATAGTTCCAAGACTATGGTCATATTCCACGTAAGATTGTCAAACAGTCTCTTTTTTTTATTGTTAAAAGGTTGATATCTAGAAAGGCAGTCTTGCACTGTGTAGAAGTAAAAATGAGCATATAAGTGAACTTATGGGTTAAGGAGCATAGAACATCATGTTTGAAATATAAGCATATAACTCAGACAAATTCCATGAAACTTATTGTTTTGCACAAGCAAAGAGGTGCTGATTGATACTTCCAAACATGATCCAAGTAGCTGGTGCCGAATGGTTTTTGCAATATTCCATGAAACAGGTAAATAGCTTCACCCTCAAGTGTAATATGTAACACCCCACACCCCACCAAATTAGTAGTCTATTATCAGTGGTATTGTTGGCCTATTTGGTCCTGTTGTGTGGATGTGGTAGCTTACTACTATCTTGGGAGTGGGCAAATTTATACTTGTTTTTGCGGGCCAAAGCTTTATAAGCCTTGATGCTCCCAAACTAGCACATCTTGATTAACCCTTTTATACAACGCAAGGATGAAAGTGTAAGAGGTGCTATACGGATGCATGAGCCCACCCCACAAGGGGGAAGCAAATTTTGGACATAGCACAGCTCGCCAAGAATCAAATGCTCTCAAAAAATTAATTAATTTTCCAAGTAATCCATGTATGTGCACCATGACAAAGACTAGCCTGCCACCAGAGCCCAAAGGTCCCAAAATTATTTAGTTGTGTTGCCAAAGCTCCTACTCTTCAATTTTTGCATCAGATGTCCCTGAAGTAGCTTAATTCAGCCACAAAAGTGACATGGCAACCATAGAAGTGACATGGCAACCATAGAAGGGACCTCAAAGGCGCTTACCTTTGTGGCTCTGTCAGCCCAATAAGCCCTACTAGTTTGGCTAAAGTCAGTTCTATGTTAAATATCCATATCAGTGCACGAACCAAATTAATGTAATGTCATGGATGGTGATCACAAAATACTAATCAAATGGCACCTTATACATGACAAGAAACACTTAAGAAACTATGCAACGCCCCTGGTGAAAATGTGTTGTTTATCGACATACAATCTGGAAGTAACTGCAGCCAATTTCATTCATACTTTGGAAATACACCTAAAACTTTTCCATGCAACCCAGGATGGAATCCAGTATGATTTTTTTCTAACTAAATGCACAATGCTATGGTCCAGCATTAAGCTTTCAGTATGGAGCATTCAAAAATTGCATTCCACACAGACTTAAAACAAATGTTGATTAAGGATTGTACAAAAATGGAGAAAAACAGCACCAGGCAGAAGCATCTGACCATTTCTCTATAACAAACTAACTCTAACAGATGGATAACATGGTGCAAAAAAACACTCTGTTAGAGAAGTAGAGTACACAAAAAAGCAGGGTATTCAGTCTTACTGCTTCATAGTGAATTGCAGCATCCTCTGACCGCAGCATTAAGATCAAAGTTGGCAAAGCATTGCATTGAACAATCTGCATAACAGGGAAATTTACCATGTTGTATAGGCATAAAATCGTATGCAGGTTCAGATGTCAAAATCTAAAATAAATATTGGCTTCATTTATTTGATGTCTCACCAGGGCTTTGTTCTCATCATTTTTGAAAGCTAGAGTACGCAAGGCCCCTGCAGCTGCTCTCTGCACCTTAAGATCCTGCGATTCCAGCAATTCAACAAGGGGTGGTATTCCACCTTCCATTCTACAGTGAAACAAAACCCTCAGAAACAAGTGAAAACTTCCCAAGGAACATCGAAAAATCAAAGAGGCATAAGAACAAAAACCTGACGCTAGTTTTGATGTTGCTATTTTCATGAGCGAGATTGGTAATTGCATCAGCTGCTCTCTTGATGACACTGTTAACTACCCTCGAGTTTGTAGTATTTTTCTGCCTTTTCAAGAGATTCACAAGTGGAGGTAGGGCACCAGCATCGACGATAAGTTGTTGATGTTCAGGCTGTTGCAGCAAGACACCGAGTAAATGACTAAATTGCTCAAAGCAGTGAAGCACAATTATAACTTGATGACAACTGTAACAGTGAAGCATACACACTCAAAGCACATTATTCAACGATTCCTACAGGGTATTCAGTACTAAATTTCTATGTAAACAGTACTAGCGAGACACCAAATAAGGATTACTTTGGTAGGTTGGATGTTAGTACAGTTTTACAATAACTGCAGACGTGTTAGGGTGCGGGCTAGGAGGTTCAGGATTACTGTGTATGGGGAAGTTTGAAGTCCCTAACTATGTCACAGGAAACTCTAACTTAAATTCACAGCCCTATGTAGAGCACAAATTTGACAGTGATACAAGCAATTGCAGTAGAAGGGAAGCAAAATTTAGAGTAGAATTCAATTAGGAAATCAGAAGGAACCTTTACAGCTAGGAGACCCAGAGCGAAGGCAGCGCCCTTCTCAACCTCATGCTCGAACGGCCGCAGCTGTTGATCCTCCTGTGCCGCCGTCGCCGCCGCAGGCTCCTCCAGATGGCCCACCAAGGCCGGCACGGCGCCGCCCTCTACGATCACGTTGACAACCTCCTCTGCGCGATTGACAACCACCAGATCCGCCTCAGTAAGGGTGCGGGCGCACGGATCGGAGCGACCGGCGTGCGGTTGGGCGAAGGGAGGTTACCGTTTTTGGCAAGCTCGGCGAGGACGTGGGTGGCGCGCTTGGCGGCGACGCGGTCGGCGTGGCGCCATGAGGAGGCACAGCGGAGGAGGACGTCGACCTGCGTGCGGACCTCGCGGGCAATCGCTGCTTGGGAGGAGTGTCGGCAGCAGATCTCTGAGGCCGCCGCCGAGCCATCCTCCTCCTCCTCCTCGTTGTCGTCGTCGGCACCCGCGCTGCCGAGCGAAGACGCCGCGGCCGCTGCCGCCGCAGCGATGGCGGCGGCGGCCGCCTCGTCCTCCAACTTCCGCTTCTGCCCCTTGCGGCGTGGGCGCTGGGGCTGCTGCTTCTGCTGCTCCGCCTCCATTCGAGAGGTCGACGGCGGCGGGGAGAGCGTGTCGGAGGTTGAGGAGGAGGAAAAGGCGGAAGGAAGGAGTATGCGCCCAGCGCCGATAGGGTATATTTCGAGTTCGGTGAAAAACTAGAAAATGGGCGTTTGCTGTAAAATCGGTTCAGTTTTTCTCACACTTTGTGTTTTACTTCGATCAGATATGAAAATTTGATTTAAAAAGCAGCTAGTATGCGAAGATTTCATTTAGGTGCTGTTTATATTTTTGGAATTGAATTTTATTATAATAATTATGATTTAGACACAAATTATTAGTAGATGGAATGGACAAAGTGACAATTTTAAACGACTTCATTGAAGAAGCTTAAAAAAACTTACACTAAAGAGGAGAAGCTAAAAAAAGCTTCTCTGACTTCTTCTCCCCCTCCAAATATTAATTGATCATAAATTATTCATATTGCCATTGGAAAACAGCCCAAGTCGTCCACCTGAACAGTCACAAACACAACCCTGCTAAAGGGGTCCTTAGGGCATGTTTTTTTGAGTGAAAATGAATAGTGAAGTTACAAATGAATATATTGGAATAGTATTTTATTTTAGAGAAGATGTGATCGATGTGATGACAATAGTGCTTTTTCACTATTCCTTTTGAACCAAAAGAACAGACTATTAGAAACATAGCGTGAGGATCTATATGATCAATTTCTATCTCTCACTTCTATGAAAGATAGACTTGCTTTGGAAAATTGTTATTTTAAGGTGAAGAGATTTAGAGGGAGCCTTAGTGTACTTTAGTGTATGAGAAGTTTTATTTAAATTATTTTTTTATTCTCAGTCAGATCTATATGTGGCTTGTTAATCTAGTATATAGATCATTCAGACCCAAATTAACCACACTAGAGCCTGGGGTGTGCCTCCAGCGCACCTCTCTTTGGGCCCATTTGTGTAGCAGCAAAAACACGACATAAGGAAATTATTGTGCTTATTCTAAAACTAAATCAAGTATACTCCAATAATTTGGAAAGCTTATCGCCCATCTGCCAATTTTCCTTACAACAAGGATTAGTAATAAATTAAGTCACAAAAACACCACATTGCATACTCCGGGTATCAACAAATTCAAATTATGCCATTCCTTCAATAGCAGGACATGATATGGTGTACATAACCCCTACAAGGGCGGCACATTCGTAGACTATTGTTATCCTCCACCTGATCCCTGGATTCCTGCTCGCTGCGATAACTGACAAAATGTGAGTAACAAATACACATACCACTGTATCAAATGCACAGAGCAGATACTATTCTCACCTAACGTCAGCAAGCAACAAAAAGGTCCAATCTTACACTTGAACAAGGAACCCCATAGGTCATCCACACTTTCTGAACGTACTGCTGCAGGAGAAAGCACCGAGATAAACTTGTGGTATCAAGCAAGCTAATATATTTGACCAATCCAATTGATTTAAGCCCTTTAATCAGGCCAAGAAAACAAGGCAAGAGTTGTAGCAACTTTAGCAAAGATGATGTCATTCCAAGGTAAATTCGGGAAGTCAACTCAAACGCTTCTTTGATCCATGCATCCACAATAGACATTATAATTCTCAAAGGACCACAAGTCTTTATTTCTCAATTACTACTTTTTTTCTAAGCTATATAAGCAGCCTAGGTAGTATACTGCAAAGGAATGTATGGACAGCAGTAAGCAAGGAAAGGATATGTTTTTGTAATCATGTGAAAAAGGCTAGTACATATGTAGTTGCTTGTAAAAGGGCTCCTTGCCTCCTTGGTTCTCATAAGAAAATGCATAGTTAGAACCAAAGACGGCCAATAAATTCCACCTGAATAACTTGTACAGGAAAATATGAAAGATCAGCAAACAGTGCCACTGTCCTTGAACAAGATCCGGAATGTCAGTTATGTGATTACCATTAAACAAAGTACAAGAAAGCTATGCAATCAGACGAGATTCAAACACACGTAATTGGAGCATAATTCTCCTAAAGAATCCCAGCTAGTCTTCTCTAACTTAAAGTAAATAGTATTTAAACGCATTGATGAAAAATTATCATATTAAAAAAATGTTTACAGTGCCCTAGGACCTGCATAAAGAAATTAAAATACGGACGTAGTAACTGAAATAAGCACGTAACACAGTAAGTAGAGTTGCACCCTAAGGAACTTAATTCACTCATGCCTTTTACAGGAATCTGAACAGAAAAACGACGTAGTAACTGAAATAAGCACGTAACACAATAAGTAGAGTTGCACCCTAAGGAACTTAATTCACTCATGCCTTTTACAGGAATCTGAACAGAAAAACAGTAAGTAGAGTCGATTGATTTACTTGTCTCTCGATCAGAAGTCACAGCAGTAGTCAAACCAACACCAGATGACCCCCTTCCAGTTATTGGGATTTCCAAGGGGGCAATGTTCATGACAGCCCTTGAAGCTGGGATTTGGCTACCGAAGGATCTCCCACCATCATCATGTTCATATCTCTGCGTGCCAAAGAAATATAGAAGAGTCTTTGTTGCCAGGCTGCTATACCAGAAACTTGATAGCCAATAAGAAGTTATGTTTCACAATCAGACAAAAAGATTAAATAATAGCAATATCACTATTAAGTTTAAAACTATATGTGAGCATTTTAATAGTTATTCTCAAAATCTGTGCGCAAGGGAACTTAAAATGAAAAATCAAGGGACTAACAAGAGTACATGTTTTCTATCAGTAGCCCTAAAAAACCTGAACTTCAATTGAGACCTAGAAGTGGTTGCAGGCTTGCAACAATGCCAATTCTAATGGGATTCCAGTGCCAATTCATGCAAATAAACAGCTTGGGCTTAAAGTGCATCAGAGCTGGAATAAAACATAGTAAGAAACACATGTGTAACTATATTTATGGGAGCAAGATTTTTAACATAAAAAGGCACATTCCTGTAAATTAGAAAAAATCACGAAACCAGAAAAACAATACATCATTTTATACAGAAGGGTCATTTCCATGCAAATCAGTTCATAAAAGTGAGAGCAGGTATATGAATAGGGTTTCTATGCGCATCATGGTGGAGCAGGAAGCACAGGTGGAGGACTGCTACCTGCGGAAACTGTATGTCTCTGTGCCGAGTTAACTTATCTGGGCTACAAAGGCATCAGCAAAAAAAATATTTGGAAGCAGGTTAAATGTGCTCAACTGTGTAGGCATGCCTCATGAAACCGGGAAAGCATCCAATTGCACGCAAAAAGAAAAGAACATGTACAAAAGTTAAATCTGAAAGCTCGTAGCATACCGAAAATAGATGAGCTCAAGGATCTGTACTTTGTGTCACCAAAACAATTAGCGTGAAATGGTAAATTCTTTAAGCTGAAGTGAGTAAAGTTGATAGCAATAATGATTAAGCCACAATGTTACCTGCAGATGTAAAATCGAATTTGCATCACCAATTCCTCTGGGAAACTCCCTGGAAAGAAAACACACAACATCAGTTTTAAAGGAAACACCATTTTCAAGGAATAATCTCATTCAAAAGCTAAATATAACAAGACTGCCTCCCATGTCAAATTTGATAAAATTCATAGTAAAAAAAACAGATTATATGGATCTGCACCTCTCAAAAGAAAAAAGATTGGGGACTTTTCAACCTTACAATTAAGTGAAAATTAACTATTATGCACCTGATGCAGGTAGAAGTGCCAAATGAGCCAAGCAATTATATTCTGAACACATTTATCAAGAGTTGTTGGATTAAACAAATGATATTGTTTCATTTGTGTGCTTCATCATAACAATTTTGAATGTCAAAACAGGAGCAGAGGTCCAAGAACGGCCGTGCAATATGCCCATAATCCCCCTTTTCCTCCATATGCATAATTTTGCCCCCTAAGCAAAATTGCAAAACCATGACACTCTGGTAGCTGACCTGTTCTAGGTGAGAAACAATAACTAAAACTAAAAAGGAACTCGTTGACGTGGAAGTTAGAAAAACAAAGGGATATTTAATAGCTCCAAACTGTAGCAATACATTGGATACCTGCGAAAGGATAATCTGAATGTTGGCAGCGATGTAATCTGCCACCTGCATCGCCTCATACGCCGCCGTGGAAGCCATGAACGCCCGCACCGGGACCCCCAGAGGCCCTGCGCGTGCCTAATCCTCTGCCTCTCCACGTTACCCCCATGGCTAGGGTTAGGTTTGCGTTGAAGAAGGACACGAGACTGAGGAGGAGATGGAAGAGGGAAGAGGGAAGTATGCACCTGGAGGAGGCGCCATCTGAATCGAGGCTGGCGTGGGAGCACCAGTTGCCCCGTCTCGCCGAGAACCCTAGTGATGAAAAAAAAGGCGACGAGGAGAATATGTGGACTAAGAAGGGGATGAGGCGGAGGAGAAGAACGTCGGCGCGGCGGCGATGCATGGCCGCGGCGGGGAGGAGGAAGAGGATGGGCGGCGACGAGAGGGGGAGGAAGGATAAGAACGGTAGGGGGCGGCGGGGCGGCGGAGGGTTTTTTTTGAAAATGTCCAGGCGGGCGGTTTTCTGCAAAAACGCTACGAAATCAGAATTTCTTCTTCTTGGTAGAGGAATATTTTGGAACTTGAGGGGTTCTCTGCAAACAAAATGAACCTATTCACTGTAGCGAAGGGACCTTGCTAGGACGGAAACGGATTACAGGGAAAATGAAGGACTTTGCTGCAAAAAGACACGCACCGTTGGCACAATAAGGACCGCCGGATCCGCACGATCGGAGGGCCGCAAAAACGGGGCGACGTAGACACGCTAGGAGGCCGCGAAATCCGGACGGAATGATGGGTTGGATAGATCAAACACGACATGTTCATTTCTAATTTGTTGGATTCTGCTGCTGCTAAGTTGGTGATTAAATATGTTCAAAAGTTGACGTGAACTCCTACTCCAATAAACTTCTATTTTCTCCTTATATCCTTCATCCTTTCTTTTTGCTCTTTTGCAAACAACGCACCTCGACTCTCCCTTTAAACCCTACTGCCCTCAACAAAAAAATTCCATCAGTATCATGTCATGTATCACTCCTCCAATGGTAGTCTATGGGCATCCTTCTACACAATATGCCTTAAGATTTAAATTTTGTCCCACAAAAAATGCAATTTTGGCTAATCAACTACAAAAGACAAAAGGCTTTAGAATCTTCACACACAAAAGACAAGCTAATGTTTAGATCTTTCTCATAAAAAATAAAGGGTATTTTTATCATTTTACATCTCACCTTGGTTTGCGTACTTGGTCCTAGAATTTGTATTTATTTGGGACGGAGGAAGTATATTCCTAACACTACATTCAACTACTCCCTCTGTCCCAGAATATAGCTTCGTTTAGATTTTTTCAAAGTCAAACTTTTTCAACTTTAACCATAAATAACGAAATAATCATAAATGTTAATAACATAAAAATGATATTGGTAGATTAACTATGAAACCAACTATCAAAATAAGTAATCTTCTCTATTTAAAATAAATTATTTTACGAGTTATTGTTGGTCAAAGTTGAAAAAATTGACTTCAAAAAACTCTAAACGAAGCTATATTTTGGGACGGAGGGAGTATTACTTTCCTCGAGACCTTGTTTCAAATGTTTGCCCACCATGAATGTAGAATTTTCCGAGTCCCTCTTACATAAAACATCTAAACCACTTACTACTTAATCCTTCCTCGTCTGAATTAGAAGTTGCAATAATTGCTTACATGTAAAAAGTTTCATCTCTATTGTCAACCTTTTGTAACCCGCAACATATTGTTTAAGTTTGCTACCAAATGACATTTTACAGTTGCTAATTTTTGTGCCTTTGGTAGCATCCTCATCAATCAAACATCCATCCATATTTCTCCACAAACAGGTGATCGTCTCCATCTTAATGTCTACAAAGTCCAATCATCAACATTTCCATTTGTAGGTTCAAATTCTACTACACGTCACCCATCATTAAGCTCGCGCGTTAGTAGTCTGGGTAAAGTGTATCTATGGTCTTTAAACTTGTTTGGTACATCACGTGAATTTCTTATATCACTAGAGCTCAAATATCAACAACTAACATATCCCACTGACGAGGGTCTAGACCAGGGCCCACCACGATCATCGTAAGGGGAAGTATGGGCTACACTCCGAGTACTTGGCGGTCTGTGCAACGAGTACCCCGTCTCCGGGCACTTGGCAACCCGTACGACCAGTTCCTGTCAAGTCAGAGTACTTGGCGACCCGTACGAACGGGCACCACCCGCCTCCGAGTACTTGGCGGTTCGTCCGACAAGTTTCCAAGTACTTGGAGGCCCGTCCGACAAGTTTCCGTCTACTTGGCGGCTCGAACGACAAATTTCCGTCTCGGCCACAGCTACTCGATTCGCACGAGTAGTTTCCACCTCGCCTCCGACTACTCGTTCGCATGAGTAATTTCCGCCCCCGGCCGGGCCAGTCTTCGCGGCGAAGCAAACCACAGGCAGGCCCCACTCCTGATGTGACGGGCCTCCGCACACACCCGCTCCCGCGGCGCCGCGTGCAACCCTCTCCATACCGAGCCGTACTGACAAGTGGTGTCAGGTTTCAGGAGGTATGGACGCCCATTGCGCCACGAACGGCACAGTGTGGGCCGTCCCGTCCACACAGGAGCCTCACAGTGTCCCGGAAAGACACATACCAACTACGCTGACGTAAGCATGGTACGAAGCTGACAATCCACGACGCCCGACTACTCGGAGACATGCTCGAGAAGTCCGCGGCGCCAACTACTCGGAACCCGCAATTCCGGGAAGCTCATGCGGTCAACAACCACTCCGCTACAGTCCCTAGCTGACTCACCACGTCCGGACGGCCGCCCGACGTGGAGAAGGACACCCTACACTGTAATCTAATTTTCATTCCCGTTTTACCCCCTGCCCTCTCTCTTGTGACTATAAAAAGGGGAGGAAGGGGTCACATTCACATATACGCTCATACGCTTTTCACCCACACGTACGCTCTCAGGCTACAAGAACCACTTTGCACTCACGCCAGGGACTTGGGCACCAAGACCCTCTCCCGACCAGTTTGTAACCCTTAATACGAACTTGGGCATAAAGAACACTTCCTTCAGACTGGACGTAGGGTATTACTCTCCGGAGACCCGAACCAGTATAAATCCTAGTGTCTCTTGTGCCACCGTGCGGATCCCGATACGCGATCGTATAAATTTACTTGCCGACAGTGACAAACCCCGACACCCACCTATGTGTTATGCCAATATTACCATCTCTTACTCCAACGACTGCTTGGGGCTCTCTTCTCACCACTAACAAATAAAACGAGAAAAAAGTTAGCGAATGGCATACTTGTCATGATGTATTTTTTTCATTTATTATTATTTGGAATCAACAACAGTGTATACTAAAATTTCAAAGAATATTGTGGATTCACATAGAGGCCTAATATTAGCGTGGAATACATACCTTAGGCCTTGAGTAGACCACTTAGTAAGTTTAGGGATCTAAAATTGTCTGCACTCGTCAACAGGCAAGTGTCAATACATACATCCAGACCCAGCGTGTCTCACCGAGGCAACAGGCAAGAAACCAAATGAGTGTCTCACCGAGGCGACAGGCGAGAAACCAAATGAGTAGCGTCCTTATACAAAAATGGATAGGCTAATACAAGTTGATTAGAACAAGCATAGAGTGTGAAATAAACAATAGTACAGGGTACGTACTTATACGTACTAGTACTACTAGTAAACCGATACACAGACGTAGGGTGCTGTAGCATAGGAGTATGTCCGGCACTATACACTACAGGCCTGCTTGGTTGGCAGTCACAACAGGCCGCCTCGCCACGCGCGCCCTCGCCACGGAACAGTGTTGTGGTGAGTAGTGGCCGGGAACCAAGCAGGCCTTACAATTTTCAGCATCTGAGAGGCTGGGACAGTGCGAGATTTTTGGAGGTTGGCGCGTGTAATAATGTGTGTGCGTACTTGCCTGAAGGTACTACTGCGAAACACCATTTATTTCTTTGTTACCCTTCCACGCAGATCTATCAAACACGATAACCAAACGAGCAGAGCTCTAAAGCGTTCGCTTGCACGAAATACGCCTTTTTACTTGCGAAACATTTCCCGTACGACGCTCGTACGTACTCGGACGGCCACTGCGTTACACCCACCAAAAGATGTGTCCTTCCAACCACGTCGCCCGGCTACGATTCGGGCCTTTAGTCCTTTACTATGCTTGCATCGCATTGATCTGGTGCAAAATTGGCTCAAATTCCGAGAAACAGCCTGCCTCCAGTTTCGCACCGATGGAACTAACAGGACTGGTGGCTAGTGCTGATTTGTTCTGAGAGAAAAATACTGCTAGTTGGTAGTTAGTACCGCTGACTGATGGCTAATAAACTAGACGATCAGGGTGTGCAGAGTTCTGGTACCCCGGCCCCGTGCGCTAGCTGCGCCGCTGCGTACTCGCCACGAACCTGTACAAATAAATTCCCAGCTGGCTGGGAATGCTACCAGGAGTGCAAGTCCGCAAGGCCGCCACAGCGCGCGCCCGCGGTCGAGCGCATGTAGACGAAGCCCACGAAGTCACGAGACGGAGACGGAGACGGTGACGGCCGCATGTGATCTCGGCCGTTTTGGCGCCTTGCCTTGCCCCCGCCCGGATTTCAGATTTTCCCACACCCCGGTTGACTTGTCCCGCGGTAGCTCGCCGTGTGTCGCGGAGGCTGCCTGCCTTGCATTGTAAAAAGACACATCACGATCACGTACGCGCCGTAACATGGTCGCATCTACTGTCAGAGGGACTGATGAACTCGATCCCCCCAGCTAGTTTTACCCCTGCGAGTTTCGGCATCGGGCGTCGTCATCAGCTCTGCTCGTCTGTGTCTTCATCTTGCTGCGTGGTCCATTTCTTCATTCCATGACAACGGAAGAAGCCGTCCGGGAGCGCGATCGTTGCCATCAGACAGCGTATGTAGCCACGGCGTCAAATCGAACAGAAACTTCTACCGACCTGAGAACTTCGACGGCGCGGTGACGCTGGTGAATGCCGAGCCCCGACCGGTGCCAGTGCTCTGCGGCCCCAGTTCGTTGGAAACACCCGGGTACAAGTAGCAACAGCTGATGCTCTGTTCCATTAGTACATTCCTCTGCGCACACTGCAGTCTGCAGGGTCTGCAGCCGCAGGGAGCGCCTGCAGAACCGATCGAACAGCAGCTACTGCTACTGTCAGTAGATTCGGGGAGTTTCTACTCTACGCCAATGGCTACTTCTCCTGTCACGGCAACCACCCCCCTTGTAGCTACCGCCTAGCGAGAGTATATCTGTACGCTCCTTGCCTTTCCTTATCTCCCCTCCCCTGTGCACGCGCGCTGTCTCCACGCACGACCCCGTCCCGCCGGCAACGTACGTACCCGGCCGGCCGGCCGCCGGGACATGATGATGGCGGACGACGCGTCCTCCTCCCCGCCTTCTCCACCGCCGGCGTCATCGCCGTCGCCTCTCGCCGCGGAGGACCTCGCGGACGCGCACCTCGCGCCGTGGCCGCCCTCCTCCCCGTGGCCGGCGCCCAGCCGGGACGACGACAGCGGCGGGCGGGTGAACCCCCTGTTCACCATACTGCCGGTCTCGGCCCTGGCGATAGGCCTCGTGCTGCTCGTCGCCGTGGCCGTCATCCTGGTGGTGACCCGGCGCGGGAGGCCGCGGAAGGCGGCGGTGGACGGCGGCGGCGGCGGCGGAGGCAGCAGCAGCTGCAACGGCGACGGCAAGCCGGGCGCGCCGACGACGACGTCCAGCTGCGGCAGCCGTAGCGACGCCAGCAGGTGCGGCTACGCCGGCGCCGGTAAGTACCACGTAGCTGATCGAAAACCCCCGACGGCCGACGCGGTCGGCCGAGCGAGCTCGTCGCGCTCGTGCGTGCGTGGAATCGATCATGTCCATCATCCCTTGCATAACATATCTTCGGTTCTGAATTCTGACGGCTCGTGTTTCTCGTTTGCGGCGGCGGCGGTGTCGCGTCGCGCAGGCGTCGGGTGCATATACGCCGGGCGGCTGGTGGGCTTCTCGTCGGCGCCGCCGCGGAGCCGGCGTGGCGCGCAGGTGTTCACGTACCGGGAGCTGGAGCGCGCGACGGACGGATTCAGCGACGCCAACGTGGTGGGGCGGGGCGCCTACGGCGAGGTGTTCCGCGGCCGGCTCGACGACGGCACCACCGCCGCCATCAAGCGCCTCCGGCTCGACCACCGCCGCCAGGGCGAGCGCGAGTTCCGCATCGAGGTAACCTACTGAACACCCGAGCAAAGCAACCCCACCCCCCCAGCCGCACGCACGGCACGGCGCGCACTGCGCACACGTCGCCGTCAGCTCACGCCACCGTCCATGTGCACGTCCACCTACATCGCCCTCCCTCCTCGGCGCACCGCACCAACCTTATTACCCGCTGCCGCCGCGAGCAGAGCAGAGCAGCTGGTACGGGTGGTTCGAGCCCCAGCGGTTGGTGCCTGCCGTGCCGTCCGTGCGGCGGCCTGAGGGGGATCGGGCGGGCGGTGCGGCGTGGCGTGGCGTGGCGCCGGGACGTAACCTGGAAGCGAACGAGGAAGGCAATTAACTTTAACTGAGCCCGCCCGCCTGCCTGCTCGCTCGCTTCGGGGGCCTTCGGTGACAGACTGTTCCATCTCGTCTGTAGCCGGGCGCCCGAGGCGATGCAGATCGGGCTCCTCGTCCGTTGCGCTTTGCACCTTTGGTGGACGGACGCGCGACCGACTTGCCGAGAGGCACACGGGAAGAAGCTTGCTGCTCTCGCTTCCGAGCTATGAGAGCTTGCGTCTCGCGGTGGGTGGAGGCTCGTGAGCCACGCCGAGACGGCCGATCCCGATCCTATCGTGTACGGTGCCGCTGCTTGCCTGCCTGCACCAGCACGCCGTTTCCGGCACCGGCAGCGTGGTCTTCTACTGGTTGGTCGCGTCACGCGCGGCGTGTGTCCTAGTAGTAATGAATGGTGCTCGTTGCGTCGGCCATTAGCTAGGCTTTCACGTCTGCGTGGGCACGGGACCAATGTCACGAGCGTAATCTAGCCGTCTTGTTAGGATCTTGGAAGCTCACGCTGGGCAATCATTGGGTGCCATGGGCCAAGCTTTTCTTTGGCCCTGCTGCATTTCAGCTTCCAAACGCTATCGCATTCACTGTTTAACTGTTAAGGTCATGCACAAGGAGCCGGGGATGGCATCCTGGTTTACTGTGTTGTTGTTTGCTTGCGATTCCGATGGCGTAAAAGCTCCAGGACTTTTCGAGCAGACTCTTCCAGAGAAGCAAAGCCAATTGTGTGTGTGGCTGTGTGCTAATGCATGCCATGGAAGCACAGTGTGGGTTCATCCAGCCCTTATTAAGGAAATCAGCAGGTACCGTACCAGTTACCAGTTGACACCGGCACGGCCGCACGGATCACCTGGCTGCTTTGAGAGCTGAGATGAGTGATCGAGTTGGATCGTGGGATGAAAATTAACCCCGTGCATGTGCTCTGTGGCCTGTGGGTCTGTGGACGCCATGCTGGCATGCTGCATTGCTTTTGCTTAGCTTTCACATCTCCCACAAGGCCGGATCGAACCCAGATGGGTCGCGCCGTCGCGGTACAGTACTTGCGTACCCTGCAAACCGGACTTGGCTTGGCGATCTCGTCGTTAATGGCTGCAACTGCAATGCAGTAATAACAATAACTGAAAATAAAGAAGAAACTAACTGCAAATCAATAAAAATGCGGTGCTGCAGGTGGACCTGCTGAGCCGGATGGACTCGCCGTACCTGGTGGGTCTGCTGGGCTACTGCGCCGACCAGAGCCACCGGCTGCTGGTGTTCGAGTTCATGCCCAACGGCAGCCTCCGGAGCCACCTCCACCCGCCGCCGCTCCCGCTCCCGCCGCGGCCGCCGCTGGACTGGCACACGCGGCTGGGCATCGCGCTGGACTGCGCCCGCGCGCTCGAGTTCCTGCACGAGCACACCACCCCCGCCGTGATCCACCGCGACTTCAACTGCAGCAACGTCCTCCTCGACCACAACTTGCGCGCCCGCGTCTCCGACTTCGGCATGGCCAAGGTCGGCTCCAACAAGGCCGACGGCCAGGTCGTCACCCGCGTCCTCGGCACCACCGGCTACCTCGCCCCGGAGTACTCTCTTCTGCTGCTCTGCGCGCTCACTAGTTTTATCGTCGATTGTTGGTTGGTTGATTTGATCGCTTTATTTGCAGGTACGCGTCGACGGGGAAGCTGACGACCAAGTCGGACGTGTACAGCTACGGGGTGGTGCTCCTGGAGCTGCTCACCGGCCGGGTGCCCGTCGACACGCAGCGCCCGCCCGGACAGCACGTCCTCGTCTCATGGGTCAGTGCATGCTACTGTTGTGGCCGTTCTTCGTTTCAGCAATCACATGAGCGAAATGATGATTTAGAAGGACGCTCCGAATCAATATAACAACCTACCACTGTACTGTACTGCACGTATGTGCACTAGGCTGTGCTCGATCTCAAGTAGTACGTGTTGACTGACCAGGCGTTTTGCTCTTCTTTTTCTTTGTCTCGACACAACAGGCCCTTCCGCAGCTCACCAGTCGGCAGAAGCTCGTGCAGATGGTGGACCCTGCCCTGAAAGGCCAGTTTGCCCTCAAGGATCTCATCCAGGTCTGTCGTCTCTGCTCTCTGCTTATAGCCTGATACTGCTACTCTCCCATATCTGTATCGTTTCACTGATAATACAAAAAGGATCTGATGATGCAGGTGGCCGCCATCGCCGCGATGTGCGTCCAGACGAAGGCGGAGTACCGGCCGCTGATGACGGACGTGGTGCAGTCGCTGATCCCCATCGCCAAGCCCATGTCGTGCTCCTCCACGCCGCTCAGACCGGTGCTGGAGCACGTCATCTTCATGACCTCCGCTCAGCAGTGCGGCAGCAAGGCCTCCTCCTAGTCAGCCGCTGGCTGGTAGTATAGCACGGTAAGAATCCAAGACCGGCGGGGTCGGCGGCCATCGACAAGTCAAGCGCGTTACATGCATACGGCTCTCCCCCTCTTTGACCTTGATGTACATGTACAGAGCTCCCCCCGTCTTCTCCGGGGCCTGCAAAGGCATGATCGCAGCAGTACATCGTGATTAATATTGGCGAAAGCGTATGGTGTGCTCTACCATTTTTTTGGGGGGTATGAACTACTTTAAAGATAAGATGAGAAATAGAAATAATCTCTTTTTCTTCTTCTCGTGACCTCTTTGGGCTGCTCAACATTTGTCTCTGGAGGATGCAACAAGAGATGGGATAGCGTAGCTCCTTTGTGGCAGAACTTGGTGCTCCTATTTTTTTAAATGTATTAAAAAATTAACCGGCACTGAGCTTCCAGTGACAGGCGGCATATCTGTCGATATTGATGCACCAATGATGACGTCATCAATCTAAAAAAATTATTAGCTTAGTCTTTCAGAAGTGTTCATAGACATAAGATTGTGCGCGTATGTTGGTAGGGGGTGGGTGCCCGAAGAGTCCACGGGAAAGGCCATAGTGCACATATATGTTTATCAATCTTTGTTTCGTCGCCAAACCAACACTACCGAGAAAAAAAAAACAGTGGCAACGGGCCTCTAGCGAAAAGGAGGATTGGGCCGCGGTGCAAATGAGGAGGAGGAGGGCGGCGGGCCGAAGGTGCGGAGACATTCGTTCCCTTCCTATTTGAGCCCAACAAACATCAGTTTTTTAAATAGAATCATAAAGAAAAAGGAAAATTACATAAAAGTTTAAAACTTATGTTCTTTCTCGAAGTTTTCGGAGATATGTTCGTCAGGCATCACAGACAATCTCCACTAGGTGTAGGCCGCAAAGGAGAGCTTACCGCTAGGCGAATAAGCTGAGTACACCGCCTCCCAAACACATCGGCCAACTCCGGTACTCACGACGCATCCGTCGTTTCCACCACCAGCAACCCGAGCAAAACTCAGATTTCCACAAAGGATCATCTTCTTTAAGATTAACAGGGTCAAAAACATCATCACCTGAAGAAGACGACGATACGTCGATCCTCGACTCCTGGGCAGGTCTCCAGTCTCTCCGTTGACGTCAGAGTAGATCGTAATCGGAAAACAGAAGAAACCAGAAGAAATTATTCCTCTGCAATGCCGCCACTTGCGCAAATCAACCGGGGTTGGATCAGCAGTGATGTCACCTTACTCACCGTGCTGTTGGCCTGCTGCCCCACTCCATCGGCGCAGGACCCGGCCACGTCCTCCCGTAGACCCCTGACCTCGGGTACGACAGGCCATTAGCCAACTGGACCCTTCCGCCGTGACCGGAATTAAACCCCCCGGGCCCCAGCAGTCTCGAACCTTCTCCTCTCCCGGCCGGCCGGCCGGCCGTCCGGACTCCGTCCCCCTCCGCTCGTTCCCCCACCCCACGCACTCGCAGTTTCGAATCTCGAATCCGCCGCTCGCTGCTATTCTTTCCCTAGAAAAACCCAGCGATCACGGCACTCTCTCTGCGAGTCCCCCATTTATACCACCACCCCCGTCCGTTTGCCGTTGCTCGCCCATCTTTGCCTCAGCCCACCACCATAAATCCGACAGAGAGGAGAGGACGACAGGGAGAGGAATAATGGCGAGCCCTCAGTGCTGCGAGAACCCGCCGGCGCCGGACCCGGCCGCCGGGGCGGGGAAGGTCGTGGACAGCTTCGGCGGGCTCAAGGCCTACGTCGCCGGCGCCGAGGACTCCAAGGCCGCCGTCGTCCTCATCGCCGATGTCTACGGTACTCTCTCCCTTTCGAATCTGGCTCGCTCCCCATATCTTTCGCTTGGGATTGTGACGAGTGACACTAAGTGTTGTTGGTCCTTCTCCTCTTGCAGGGTTCGAAGCGCCGAATCTGAGGTACTACGAATCATTGTGACAAGCAGTGAGATGGAGTGCGCATATTATTTTCTTCTGCGCTCATTATTTTCTTCTTCTTGTTTTTTCTTTTTGGCAAAACTCCGTGCATCGATAGTTCCGTAGAATCGCTAGGATAGGCGGAGATGGACCGGGGTTTAGTTTTGGGGTATATGTGTGATATCAAGATGGGTAATTATGTGCTGGAGTGACAGTAGAGTGCCAGTAAATCGTGATGGCGAGTTAGCGATGCTTGTGTCCTCTTGCTTAGTTTTTTCGATGCGGTCAAGTTGGCGTTATTTATTTAGGACTCAGGTTTATGCCAGTGGGTCCTCAAGTTACAATCTCCTGCTGATCGGGTGCGGAAATTCGTTGCCACAAGATGGAGAAATCATTTCCAAAGAAAACAACCTTTTTAGAAAAAAAAAAGAGACGGAGAAAGCCAGAAAGGTCTTGTAAATCATAGAAACTGTACTTATTCCTGGTTCTCTACTACTCCCCGTTCCAAATTATAGGTCGTTTTGGCTTTTAATACATAGCAATTAGCAGCTGGAAAAGCCAAAACGACCGTTTTGAAACGGAGGGAGTAGAACAGCTTGCTTATATAAGCCTACTAGTGAACTACCTCGGTTATCCTTATATGATGCTTTGGACCGCAAAACACAGAAATGCAAGAAAGCTAAATCCTTTTTGAAAATACCATTTAAAGTTGACTGGAGGTTGTGTTATATATGTGCATTTTCCTGTGAATTGTGGTAAATGGATCATTGGAATGTGATTCACAAACTTTGGGACTGGACGACCATGCGTGCTGTTACTGTGTTGGGTTTTTAAAGTTGTTTCCAAATGCCCTATACTAAAGTTCAATGGTGGCCTCTCTTAAATTAGTTAAATAGTACCAAAGTTTGATTTATCATTCAGCATCACTTATACACAAATGTCTGATAATAATGTTTATCTTATCTCATGAAGGAAGATAGCCGACAAGGTTGCTTTGTCAGGTTACTTTGTTGTGGTCCCAGATTTCTTTCATGGGGATCCTTACATACCTGATAGTGAGAAGCCCATACATGAGTGGCTGAAGTTGCATGCTCCGGTTTGTTGTCCCCAGCCCCTTTTCTGAACTATTTCTGCAAATATTTGGTGTACGGTGTACTCTGTGTTCCATTTATGCTGATTCAATGAGAAATCAAATTAATATGATAATGAAGAAAGTAATAGGTAATTAAAGAATGTTTCTAACCCGTAAGAGTAAATATCTTTATGTCACGATATATAAGATGACTTTCTAATGACAGTGATTCTCTCTCCAACTTTTTATGAGTGAAGCTCCCTTGGAACCTTGAAATTGATGTTTGCTTACCAATAGAGTGCCGAGGATGCCTCTTTTCATATAAATGGTGACTAAAACTAAGATTGCCAACCTGCTTAGTAACTTTTCAATGACAAATTGACAATATATTCTTTCTGGTGCGCTGAGATTTTCATCTCTGGTAATCTGGTTCAAAATCTGTAGGTTGACTTTCCTGCTCTGGAATTTTTCTGTAAGTATGTTTATATGATGATAGGAGTATTACAGAAGTTGTATTACACTAGTTAAGAAGGCTATGTCAGTATGTCTAATCAGCTCTGTACTGCGTCCCCTTATTTTCTCTTACCCTATTTCTTGCAAAAGCATGGATCGGATTGGAACTTTTACAGACTGGTTTCTTTCCTTTCTTTTGTTGCACAAATTTCATCAACAAAGAAGATATTTCTTTAATAGGAAAAAGGGTTTGAAGATGCAAAACCAGTTATTGCTGCTCTAAAGGAGAAGGGAGTGTCTGCTATCGGAGCTGCAGGTTATTGCTGGGGTGGTAAGTAGCATTTTTCAATGCTCCTGTGGTTCTGTAATAGTCATATTGATATCTGAAGGTTTGGCCTGCTGAGCCTTTTCTTTCTTCCCTCACATTCAGCTAAGGTTGTTGTGGAGTTGGCAAAAGCTCAGGAGATCCAGGCTGCTGTACTGTTGCACCCTTCGTTTGTTAGCGTTGAAGATATCAAAGGTCAAGATTCTTTCCATAAACATTGTTCTATTGCAAATGGTTCATTTGTTAACTCTGTGATACTTTCATCAGAGGTCAAGTGCCCTATTGCTATACTGGGAGCTGAGGTTGACAAAATGTCCCCACCAGAATTAGTGAAGCAATTCGAGCAGGTTCTTTCTGCAAATTCAGGGGTAAGTTCTCATTTTCAGCAACTCAACCCCAAGCTAAATTACAATTATTTTAGTGCCAAAGTGTGTCATTTGACTGAGTTACAGAATCAGTCGAATTAGAATTATTCTTTATTTCTAGTGCTAAACTGTGTCATTTGTGCAAATTCGCTACCACCTTCACAGATGCCATCCAAATCATGCTGGACATGTCTTCATCAATTTTCCCATTGAATAAGGGCATATCCAATTGATTTTCCTCTAGATGCCGATTGTCGACATGATTATATTTCTATGGAGCTTTCCAAGTTTGAAATGTTTTTCACCTTCTGGTCTACAGGTTGGCCACTTTGTCAAGATCTTTTCTGGTGTGTCTCATGGATGGAGCGTGAGGTACAGCCACGATGACGCAGCTGCCGTGAAAAGTGCCGAGGAAGCCCTGGCGGACATGATCGATTGGTTTAACAAGAACCTGAAATGAACTCTGCAGTTGCATCCTGCCTTGTAATAAAGCACATCCCCGGTGCGCCGCTCATCGTTCGAGTGTTGTGGGTTTATCTGTTGTTTTAGGGCTTGCATCGTCAGATAATTGGAGTTCTCGCGGGCTTATGCCTGTACACATTTTCTGTAGACTGGTTGTGCTGAATCCGTAATAAAACGAGTTGAATCCGTAATAAAACGAGTTGAATCAGTAAATCACGATGGCGATATGTGTCCGTAACACTGTTTTTTTTTCTGAATTTTGTTCAAAATATATTTCACGCGCGAGATCGTACGTCAGCTGTTACGTACTCGCGCGAAAGGAGTAACAGACCAACCAGTCAATCATGTCGTTGTCTGGCTCTGGCTGCCTCCATTTCACTGGCTTCCGCTACGGCCGTCCTGTCATCTTGTCGCTTCCATTCCACGCACGCCGCCGCCAGCCACCTCTCAGCATCATGGCAAGTTCGCAGTGCTGCGACAACCCTCCGGCGCTGAACCCCACCGGCGGGGAGGGCAAGGTCGTCGACAGCTTCGGCGGGCTCAAGGCCTACGTCGCCGGCTCCGACGAGTCCAAGAAAGCCGTCATCCTCATCTCCGATGTCTTCGGTAACTACTCCTCTGTGTGTTTTGAGATGCTGGGCAACTGCTCCTCTCTGATCCCCCGCTTCAGAATCAATCAATCTCCCGCTCTATGCCTCTTTGGCCTCCGATTCTTTTGGCCGGGATAGGTTCGAGTTGCAAATGACAGCGCTTCTCCTTTTGCAGGGTTCGAATCGCCGAATCTGAGGTGTGAATTTCGGTGCCAACCGGCGGTTGACCAATTGACCTTTTGTTTTTATGTTCGTTATTATCTGTGGTTTCCAATGACCTTTTGTTTTTATGTTCGTTATTATCTGTGGTTTTTTTTGCAAAGGTCGGTGCCTCTGGAGATCGGTAAAACTGCTAGGATAGATGGGATAATTTCACTCTGATTTTCTATATGTGTCTGTGGGTGGTCAGTCACCGTGTTCTACTACTTGTCTGTGGAAAATCACCATAAGTTGCAAGTGAACCAACCATTATCCCGTGTTCTACTCCTCATTCTCTACTTTGTGAACCGACCGTTTTTACAATACAAGATATCGATTGTGCCCGTGCACTTTGGATAAATGATTTTTATCTGAATGTTCTCACAGACTGGGGACTGGATGCCACGCAGTTTGTTAATGTGCTAGTAGAATTGAACCTGGTTCTTAAATCTGGCCACTTTTTTTGCGAAAGCTTAAATCTGGCCACTGAAGTTTCTTAATATCTTATGGCCTCTTTAAAGTGTAGTTCTAAAGTCTGCCAGTACTTCCAAGTTTTTTCTATGCACTAATAAGGACTCTGATAGTAACCTAATTGCTTATCTCATGAGTAATCGTGTCACTTATCTCAGGAAGATAGCCGACAAGGTTGCTTTGTCTGGTTACTTTGTTGTGGTACCAGATTTCCTTCACGGAGATCCTTACACACCCGAGAACGCTGAGAAGCCTCTACCGGTGTGGATAAAGTCACATTCTACGGTTGGTTTTCCCCTTGCCATTTTGTGAACCTGTAAATATCAGAAGACACCTTTTTCATTTTCCCCCCTAGCACAAATATTTGGTTTCTATGTAAGTGAGAAAAGTTGAGATAAATATTAAGAAAAAAAGAGTGAAAAGGTACCAAAGAATGATTTACCACAGGGCACATGTAGGTACTGCAGTCACAATAATCTGTTTAGGATGCTCTTATTGACTAAAGTTTTCTTAATTCCATGCCCTAAATGTTAAGTGAGAAATATAAAACTTTCCTAAAGTTCAAAATCAAATGGGTACTAAAGTTCACTGATTCTAATTTCTAGCATGCTTTGGAATTTTTAAGATTTAAGTAGGCTTATATAGGAATCTTGCACGGATATATCTACACATCTCTTACACTGGTGTCCTTGTATCATCTGAATCTTCTTCACGCACAATATGAACTGGGTACGAATTATTGTGCAGTGGTTTTTTCGCATCTATATATTTTTAAAAAAATTATTTCTGGAACAAAGTCATGAAGAAAATATGTATCTTTTGCTAGAAAAAAGGGTTTGAAGAGGCAAAACCTGTTATTGCTGCTCTCAGGGAGAAGGGAGTGTCTTCTGTTGGGGCTACAGGCTACTGCTGGGGTGGTAAATACCATCTTTTGTTTCTACCGTGCTTATTTAGTTGTGAACTTAGAATTTTAAAATTTTTGCCTGCTGAGCATTGTGCTCTCTCTCACATTCAGGAATGGTTGTTGTGGAGTTGGCAAAAGCTCATGAAATCCAGGCTGCTGTAGTATTGCACCCTGGGCCTATTACCGTTGATGATATGAAAGGTCAATCTTCTCTTTATTTAATTTTGGTGATACTCTTTACACTTCTCTATAATTCTATTGCATATGACTCAAGAACTAACTATATTACTTGCTATTAACCTCAGAGGTGAAGTGCCCTATTTCGATACTTGGAGCCGAGATTGACCATACTGCTCCACCAGAATTAGTCAAGCAATTCGAGCAGGTCCTTTTAGGAAACTCACGAGTAAGCACTCACCTTCAGCAGCTCAATTGACTAGCTAGACCATTTGCTAGAGTTACAAAATTCAAATTATTCTAGTGCTAAACCATGCCACTTGTGTATATGCTTTTTCTAGCGTCCTGGGCTCCTTCCAAAGCATAGCAGCCATGCATTTGATTCTTTTTTAGCTGGTGTTATTACTTCTGTGGAGCTTTTGATCTTAATTGCTTTCCCTCTTTTGGTCAACAGGTTCCTCACTTTGTGAAGATATTCCCTGGTGTGGCGCATGGGTGGAGCGTGAGATACAACCAAGATGATCCAGCTGCAGTGAAGAGTGCTGAGGAAGCGCTGGAGGACACAATCGACTGGTTTGACAAGAACCTGAAATGAACTCTGAAGTCAGAGTTTTAAATTCTACAAGGCCTTGCTACTCTACTCACGGTTGCAAGTATTCTTGGTTATCTGCAGTTCAGGTTCTGCATCTTCAGTTATTTGGTGACTCATGATGATATGTATACACAGCAGCAGACTGGTTGTGAACGCAATAGAACTAGCAAGTTATTACAATATCTGTAACAAATGAGCTCTATATTTCTCAGTGTATACTTGCTTCCATTGATGTGAAGTAAAATATATTGAACTTATGGTAAAAATTTGGCTGGGAGTTTCAAAAGGAAAATTAAATCTGGGGTGTGGCTGAGTTGAGGATTCAATGCTGAACTGTGTAGATAACTGTAAAGCTACTGGAGTTGCTGTCACTGTCAGAGATGGACTTGCAGAACTGAAGATAAGTGCTACTCCATGGCACAGAGCAAAGCACAATGCATGGAAACCAGGATCCACCTGATTCCCATTTCTATCGCTCTAGAGCTTTGATTTGAGGTAGCTTTGAGTCCTTTGGCCTTATGGTCTACTGCTCGATCACTTTGTAAAGATTTTCCCTGGTGCAGCAAACGACTGTGAACTGTGAAGAGTGCTGAGGAGAACCTGGAATGCATTCTGAAGTTGCAGCATTCCATCTAACAAAGCACACACTACGTTTCTGGGATTTCTGCTTAAGGTCGACACTATCAGTTGATTCGAAGTCTCACTTTGTCTTTCACATGCTCTGAAACAACAAGAAGACACCTGATTCGAAGTCTCGCGACGATGGTAAATCGATGCTATTACGTGCTTTGAAATTATCCTCACCCGCACCGGATTTGGCAATTTGCCATGGCACGATGGTAGCCTCTGTTTTTGTGTCTATGTTTGCTTGCCACTTATCATTGTTCAGCTCCAGCTCGTGCTCCAGCTTCAGAATGGTGCTTGTGGCAGGATGTGGCCTCAGGCCTCTTATCATTGCTCTCTTCAGGCACCTGATGCAACTGCCTGAAATTCTTCTCAGGGTCCCTGCACTTGCAAAGACTCTGTTTTCCTCTTTTGACCATTATGAATCATTAATTACTCCTTTGTTCCCCGTCGCAACGAATCTGTACAAGCTTGCAAGTCGGACATCGATTCGGATTCGAAGTCTTCGGCAACCTGATCGGAAACGAAGCCTGAAGCCACGTCCTGCCTGGCCGCTGCCAGCTCAGAGTCGAAAGCAAGTCGGAGTCGGAGCCACCATCTCTTACATAAATACCTTCCTCATCTTCCAAAGTCACCGATCCATCCAATTTCCAATCCGTTCCTAGTTCTCTCCCTCCTCCCTCCTCCCCTCCGCCGATCGACCATGTGTAGCCTCGCTCGCCCCTCCGCTCTCGGCTTCGATGCCACCGCGTTCCTCGACCGGCGGCGGGGCGTCGCCGCAGCCGCGCCCGTGGCTTGCTCCGAGATGGCAAGGGAGCCGGCCCGCCGCGCCGGCGCCGAGGCGTTCTCATCAGCGGCGCGCACCCAGCTGAAGCGCGCCTGCGAAAGATTGGACGACGGGAAGGTCGCGGCCAGGAAGAGCACCGCCGGCGAGGTGGTGCGGGTCGTCCCTGCGCACGGGTCTAACCAAAGCAGACAAAACAAAGCAAGAAAACTAGAATTGGAGACGCCTCAACGCATTCCAACCCGCCTTGCTGCCCAGTTCCAAGCTGGTGATCTTCAAACTTTTGCATCCTTCCTTTAGAATGCATCTCTCCTCTTCTTTAGACAGAAGAGACCAAGTCCTTATCCAGTATGTTGCCCTGAAAATGATCTGCAAGCAAGAGATAAGCTTTGATCTATTAAAGACCACATCATTTCTACACAGTCACAATGCCCAACACAAAGCGGCAGCACCGATCAGCACAAGGTTGCTCATCTTGGAAGGGAAGGAATTAATCCAAGATCCAAAAAGATGAGCAACGCTCGAAGGTGGACAAAAACCAAAAGTAATACCAGCAAGTCTCCACACCATCCTTGCCAAATGGCACTCAAAAAACAAGTGCTGGATGGCCTTATTCACATCACAAAAACTGCACTTACTGCAGCCCTTCCAATTTCTTTTAGCAAGGTTGTCCTTAGTGAGGACCACACCTTGCTTTAAATACCACAAAATTTTTTTTACTTTTAATGGTATCTTAATTCTCCACGACCTGCACTTCGAAGGTATTTCCATCCCCCTCATTAGACTATTATACATTGACTTGACTGAAAAAGTTTTGCCCGCCGTCCACACAAAGTTATCTCGGCCATCTCCCAAAACTACATGTAGCACCCCAGAAACAAGTTCCCGCCACTTCAACAAATTTTCACCCACCAGAGCGCGTCTGAAAGAAACTTTTAGAGGGGTCGCGCTGAACACTTCCGCAACTGTCGCCCCCCTTTTCCTAACTATATTATAGAGTGACGGGAATTTATACATCAATTTTTGGTTACCAATCCACAAATCCTCCCAAAACCTAGTTTGAGAGCCATCGTGGACAACCAGTCTCCCTCTGGCCAAGAACTGTTCCTTCACATCCATCAATCCCCGCCCAAAACTGTGAGTCCCCACTTTTCTTCTGTACTTGCGACAAAGTTTGGTTCTTTAAATATTTCTTCCTTAGGATATCCTGCCACAAACCATCCTCATTGAACAATTTGAACAGCCACTTGCTTAGCAAGCACTTATTCTGTTCATCTAGATCCATAATTCCTAAACCACCCACACACTTGGGTTTGCAGACAATACACCACTTAGCGAGTCTATATTTCTTTTTGTGGTCATCACACTGCCAAAAGAAACGGGACCTAAAATAATCCAATTTCTTACGCACTTCCTTAGGGATCCTAAAGAAAGATAACATGTACATGGGAAGGCTCGACAACACCGAATTAATAAGCACTAGCCGACCCCCGGCCGGCAGGACCTTTCCCTTCCAGCTAGAAAGTTTCTTTTGGAACCTTTCTTCGATCACCCTCCAATCACTGTTAGCAATCTTACGAGGGGCCATCGGGATGCCTAGATATTTAAAAGGCATAACTCCCTCCTGACAGCCAAACAAGGCTACATATTCACTTTCCTTCTGTTTAGCCTCCCCAAAAAGGAACAACTCGCTCTTATGGAAATTGATTTTAAGCCCAGACAATTTTTCAAAGGCACAAAGAACTGACTTCAGAGTCTTGGCTTGCTCCATGTCATCCTCCACAAAGAGAATTGTGTCATCAGCATACTGGAGGATTGACAATCCTCCATCCACCAAGTGAGGCACTACTCCTCTGAAATGATCGTGACTAACTGATCGTCCAATCAAGACAGCCAACATGTCAACCGCGATGTTAAAAAGCAAAGGGGACAGAGGATCCCCCTGCCTCAGGCCCTTCTTAGTCTGAAAAAAGTGCCCCAAGTTGTCATTAATTTTAACACTAACACTTCCTCCAGACACAATCTGATCGATCCAATTACACCATTTTCCCGAAAACCCTTTCATTCTAAGTACTTGATGGATAAAAGGCCACTTGACCTTATCGTAGGCTTTCTCGAAGTCTAGCTTGAGCATAAGCCCACTTTGCTTCTTTCTGTGCAACTCGTGAATCGTCTCGTGCAAGATGACCACACCCTCAAGGATGTACCTCCCCGGAACAAAAGCCGTTTGAGACGGTCCAATCAATTTGCTAGCCACCCTTGATAGTCTATTAGCCATAACTTTCGTGAAAATCTTAAAGCTGACATTCAGCATGCAAATAGGATGATATTGTTGAATTTTCTTAGCCTCTTGCTGTTTCGGGATTAGTGAAATTATCCCGAAATTCAGGCTGAACAACGGGAGTTCACCTTTGTGGAATTCATCAAACATGGCCATTAAGTCATCCTTGATGAGACTCCAAAAGACCTGGTAAAACTCGGCTGGGAACCCATCCGGACCAGGCGCCTTATTGTGTTTCATTTGAAAGACCGCCTCCCTCACCTCTTTTTCCAGAAAAGGAGAAGAGAGGGCCTCGTTCTCCTCCTCAGTAACCTGAGGAATGTCCTCCCTCATGGACTCCACCAGAGAGAAGTTATTTCTTTCTGGGTGCCCAAACAGACCTTTATAATAATTTGTGATGTACTTTTTCAGATTTTCATCCCCCTCTATTATGCCCTCCTCTTGCTCTAGCCGGAAAATCCTTGTTTTACGTCTTTTACCATTTGCAACTAGTTGGAAGTATTTTGTGTTGTTGTCTCCCTGCAAGAGATCCTTCGTTTTGGCTCTTTGGAACCACTTTACTTCTTCCTCCCTCAAGAGCTGAGTTAATCTTTCCTTGACACATTGTTTAAGGTCGACTTCCTGCTGACTTAGCAGCATAGTTTCCGCCTTTTTGTCAAGTTCCTCAGCCGTCCTTAACAATTCTTGTTTTTCCTTTCTGTATGCACCTGCCATGTTCTTTGCCCATCCTCTCAAAAATTGCCTAAGTCTCCTAATCTTGTTTTGCCATTTTTGAATAGGCGTAGCCCCTCCTTTCTCTTTGCGCCATACCTCAGCGACAATATCAAAGAAGTCATCACGAAGCAGCCAAGCTAACTCAAATTTAAATTGTGGCTGGTTTTTAACATTAGTTAATTGACCACAATCCAGAAGCAAAGGAGTATGATCTGATATCTCCCTACTCAAAGCATCTACAGTTGCCAAAGGGAACTTTTGTTCCCATTCAACACTCACAAGAACCCTATCTAGCTTCTCATAAGTAGGAACCTGTAAAGCATTGGCCCACGTAAATTTCCTTCCTGACATTTCAATTTCCCTTAAATCCAATCCATCTATAATAGCGTTAAACAAAAAAGGCCACCTTCCCTCGAACCTATCATTGTTCTTTTCAGCCGCGTTTCGAAAAATGTTGAAATCTCCCCCTACACATAGAGGAAGATTCTCCTTGCTGCAAGCCTGAACCAGCTCGGCCAAAAAAGCCTCCTTAAACTCCGGCTGCGCAGCCCCGTACACAGCTACTAGGACCCATTTGAAACCGTCAACTTTATCTCTTAAACGGAACTTGACAAAAAAATCCCCTTCCTCTATACTTCCGATGTCAAAACAATCAAGGTTAACTCCCACAAGAATTCCCCCCGATCTGCCATGCGGTTCAGTCCAATGCCACAGAAAATTTCTCCCACCACTAAAATTATCTAGTGTTCTTTGGGAGAAATCCTTTTTACCTGTTTCCAAAAGAGCAATAAAATCTAAGCGTTGCTCAATTGACGTGTCAGCGAGAAATTTTGTTTTAGCCAAGTCACTAAGACCTCTGCTATTCCAAAAAATCCCCTTCATTTTGACTTGATTTTGTTTCTGTTAATTTTGACCCTACGGGTCTTTTTCAGGCATGACTTAGCATGTGATTTGTGTTTTCGGGCTGAACCATCAATCTCACAACTTAAAGGAAAATCATCCTCATCAAAAATTTCCTCCATTAGTTCCCCACATAAACTAATGGAGGAGATGAAGGTGCAGGCCACGGCGACGGCCATAACGGCCCAGGCGCGGTCGACGCCGTCGGCGTCGTCGGTGACCTTGACCCGGAAGACCACCGCGAAGGCCGCCTGCGATAGGAACATGTACACACCACCCTCCAGGAGCAACTTCCGCCGCCCCGCGCGGTCCACCGCGTACACGGACACCAGCGTCGACAGCACGTTCACCGCCCCGATGATCACCGTCGAGTAGAGCGCCGCGTCGGTCTTGAACCCCAGCGTCTTGAACAGCAACGGCGCGTAGAACATGATCGCGCTGATCCCCGAGAGCTGCTGGAACATCTGCATTGCATATTCACTTCTCAAACCGTGGCATGTACATCTCACAATTAGTCCATGCCATCCGCCATTCGTAGGTTAATCAATGCATATGGGTACCTGCAATAGGACGGCGACGGCGAGCTGGGGCCGGTTGTGGCGGCGGAGGAGGTTGCGGAAGGGGTGCTTTACCTCGTGGGCGATGTGGCTGGCCTCCACGATCGCGTTGAACTCGGGCTCCACGTTGTCGGTGCCGCGGATCCTCTTGAGCGCGGCCTTGCCCTCCTCGAGGTGGCCGCGCTCGATGAGGCTGTTGGGCGTGTCCACCACGAGGAGCGCACCAAGGGTGAGCAGCGCGCCTGGGATGCCGGCGAGGGACAGTGAAAGCCTCCATCCCCACGGTTTGATCCTGCTATATATGGCACGCACGGCAAGGCTTCATAAACATCACCATGTTTTATCGATGGGATCACCAAGGTTTTGGATTTGGGAATGCAAAAAAATTCGGAGGTCACCGAATTGGGCGAAATTCAGTTTTTTTAAAAAAATTCGGACTGGTTCCCGGTTGAGTTGACCAGTCAAACCATTTGAATTTTACTGAATTTCGGTCGAATTTGAACAAGTTTGACCAAAATTGAAAAAAATCACAGAACATAATAACCAAATAATTCCTGAGTTGGTCACATGCTTTTATACTAGGGGATGGATAGATGGACGATGGAGCTTTAGCTGGGCTGAAAATTTCAATTGGGCCGAAATTATTTGGCCGGTTTAACTTTGATTCGGGCCCTACCGAAATGGACGCGTTTCGGCCCAATTCGGCCAGTTCGGGCCGAATCCCAAATTCTATTGATCGCACATCGATAAAAACAGAAATATCGAACTGAACACTGACAGATCAAGAAGCGAAGCATACGGGTGGGAGTTGGACGTGCCTATCGGTACCCAAGTTGATAAGGTTGGCGAAAATGATGCCGATGGTGATGTTGAGCTGGAACAGGATGTTGAGCCCGCCGCGGATCCTCGTCGGCGCGATCTCCGACAGGCCTGCGAAGATCCAACACAGTGATCTCTGCCATCTTCCAGAAATGAAAAGCAAAAACTTCTTGTCATATTCTCTGAATATAGTTATTACCTGATTGGCGAAGCCGACGCCACAGCCGAGCAAGATCCTGCCGACAATGAGCATGGCGAGGTCCTGCGCGGCGCCGTTGAAGATGACGCCGATAATGAAGAATGCGGCCGCCATGAGCATGGTCAGGCGGCGTCCTAGGCGGCGGGTAGTATACGAAGCGAACAAGGTGGCCGTGAGACCGGCGAGGTAGAGAGACGACGTGAAGAGCTGCAGGCCCTGGTTGTCATACTTGCAGTAGTTGCTCTGCTTGCTGCCATCGTGCTTCACCACCGACGGGAAGAACTCGTGTAGGAAGGCATCCATCGTCGTCACCCCACCTACGCAATCGGTCATTATTTTTGAGTGAAATACGCTATCAGTCCATGAACTATTATGTACCAGTATGGGTTCATGAACTTTTGTTTTGCTCATCTGGGTCCATGAATTTCTCCTCACAGCTCATCTAGGTCCAAAACCGTTCAAACTACCCTCCAGGCGGTTTTGAACAGCGGGTTTGATACAGTAATCACGTTTGCCACAGTAGTACCAGCTTTGTCTTTTTTCTTTTTATTTATTTCCGCTGAATTTTTAAAAAATCATAGGAAATCACAGAAAAATCATAAAATAGAAAATCAAATTTTGTTAGACTCCACATGAGTAGATCTACACAGTGAACATACTATATTAGATCCACTGAACATTCCAAAACCGTCCAAAAACATTGTACTAAAGCATACTATATATATTATATGTTCACTGTGTAGTTTGAACAGTTTTGGACCTAGATGAGCGGTGGGGAAAAGTTCATAGACCCAGATGAGCAAAACAATAGTTCATGAACCTAGATGAGTGGTGGACAATAGTTGATGGACCCATGACGCATTTCACTCTTATTTTTTGCACCGATTACATTTCAAGTACAGCTTGGGGCGTACACCGGTAGAGGTTCAAGGGTCACAGACTCACCGCCACAGGAGGGTTTGGGAGACGGCCGGTCAGTACTCAGTAGTAGACAGTGAAGAAGCGGCAGGGCGAGCCACGGAGCCGGCGAGGGCGCGAGGCAGCGGTGGCACCCGGGCAACGGGATAGGCAGATATTGCTTGCAGTGAGGGGAGCAAAGGGAGCGTGTTCTAATTACAATATATGTGCTTTTAGTGGAATGGGTTTTGTGATTTACAGATTTACAGAGCACTAATAGGAGTATAACACACTGACCGCGTTTCAGATCATGCCATTCTGGTCTCTGGAAGAGCGATTTCAGGTAATTTTTTGAAACTAACAGACGATTTTAATCAAACATGCATGCTGATTAATGAAACTGCGAGGATCAGAGAGCATGCTGCCCCAGTGGACGCAAACTATGGCTAAACCGCTAAACTGGAGAATCTGGACGCTTGCCATACCTGAGATGCCGATGTCGTAGCCGAACATGAGCCCGCCGGTGGCCGCCATGACGGATGACATGACCACGGTCGTCGTGATCTTCGCCTCAAACTCCACGCCCGGCGGCGGTGGCGGCGCCGCCGGCGATACCGAGTACCCTCCCGCCGGCATCTCAATCCGTGGACCGGCGTAAGAGCGCAGAAACGGGCCGGTGGTCTGTGGTCTCGTCGCAAGGCAAACCACCAGTGGAACATGTGGGAATTGTCCTAGCCTCACGAAGTAGAGAGGAGACACTGTTAGCTGTTACTGTCCATCCACAGTCCGCGCAGAGAAATTTCGAACGCACCCGGCCGAGCGAACGGGACCGTCCACAGGGCCCACGGCGCAGAGTCACGGGTGGGCTGTATTCCTAGCTCCTAGTCAACAAACGGGTACTACTACACTCAGGGTCAAGTTGCATTTGATAAATGTGGAGGACAGCATATCATTATCTGGAGGCAGGGCCGGTCCTGAGTTTTCGGGCCTAGGGCGAATTGGGGGCTTGCTGAATTATTTGCAAAGATGATTTTAGAGAGTATATGAAAGAATAAGCAATATTACAAAATTGTTTGGGATTTCATGTATACCCAAAAGAAGTGAAGTACTTAAACAAAAATAACATATGGCCTTATTAAAAGCTATTAGCTGGGGGGTTCATCCTTCCTAGCTTCGTCCTTCTCCAATCTCCACGTCAATGTGTTTGTTGTTTGACGTTAGCACTTGCCTGATGAACTTCATGTGTAGCATATTATATACCAGTGAATACATGGGTGGGGGCCCTTGCAATTTGGGGGCCCTGGGCGGCTGCCCCGGATGCTAATACTACAGGGCCGGACCTGTCTGGAGACAGAATTACTCTTCATATCTGTCATATTTTAAAAGTGAGAACAAATAATTAAACTAGTACTTACTCATACTACTCTATTAATACTTCATATAGTATTATCACCGTAAGATTTCATCATACGGATGTCTCATGTTAATGACAAGTACTCTAAAATTTTTTGTGTATTAATTTCAAAAAGAAATCATGTAATAATGACTAAATCAGCAAGAAAGTACAGAACAAATATTCTTAAAAAAGCTAATCATTTTTTAAAAAAATACTGAAACAAAGGAAATACATCGGACATCGCTAGTAACGAGTTCAATTGAATCACACGGCTGTCCCTAAGTGTTGAAAATAGTATACGACATCACACGGCCCTTGTAAAAATGAAGTCAGCTTAACAGGACATGATAGAGCCACGAGGGCATCAAATCATTAAGGTAAGTCTTTCTTTTAATGAAAAATGTGCAAGATTTCTCGGGGTCACCACTATTGTACTAAACTATACTTCCATACTAACGGAAGCCAAGCGCCCCTGAGTTCGGCGGCAAAATCCGACTCCGGTCGTACTTAAAATCCGACTCTGATCGCACTTATCCCCGAGTTCGGCGGCAAAAGCCGACTCCGGTCATACTTAAAATCCGACTCCGATCGTATTTAAGATCGCTCCGGCGGCAAAAAGTCGAGGACGGTCGCACCTAAGTTCGGTACAACGACAAAAGCTGACTCTGATCGCACCTAAGCCCGCTTCTGCAGCAAAAACCGACTTCGGTCACACCTAAGTCCGCTCCAGTGGCAAAAGCTGACTTCGGTGCACCTAAAATATGACTCCGGTCGCACTTAAGCCCGCTTCGACGGTAAAAGCCGAGTCCGGTCGAACCTAAGTCTGCTCCAGTGGCAAAAGCCGAGTCCGGTCGAACCTAAGCCTGCTCCAGCGGCAAAAGCTGATTCCGGTCGCACTTAAGTCTGCTCCAGTGGCAAAAGCCAACTCTGGTCGCACTTAAGCACGCTCCAACGGCAAAATTCGACTCTGGTCGCACCTAAATCCGCTCCAGCAGCAGAAGCTGACTACGGTCGCACTTAAGCCTATTCCGGTGGCAAAAGCTGACTCCGATCGGACCTAAGCCCGCTCTAGCGGAAAAAATCGATGCCGGTCGCACCTAAGTCCGCTCAAGCGGCAAAAGTCGACTCCGGTCGCACTTAAGCCCGCTTCGACAGCAAAAGCTGACTCCGGTCGCACGTAAGCCCGCTCCGACGGCAAAAGCCGACTCCGATCACAGCTAAGTCTGCTCCAGTGGCAAAAGATGACTCTGGTCGCACTTAAGCCTGCTTCAATGGTCAAGCTTCGGCTACGGCCCTTCAGGACGCTCCACGTACCTCCAAACGACACAACTAGTTCCCAAACTCGGGGGGCTTAGCGCTAATTACTACTTGATGACGACTCGAGTAGTCTCCACTATATCTTAAGCTCGACAGCTCAACACCAAATTACTACTCGAAGACAACTCCAGTAGGTTATGTTAGCTCTCCAGCTCGGGGGCTAAACTCCAATCACTAATCGGCGTGACTCATAAGGCTCACTTGGCACATAATCTCAGGGGCTGGATGTAACATCCCAAAATTTCAAATCCTTAAAAATCACCCCTAATTAAAACTTTTTAAAGAATTTAAACCCTACTTAAAACTTTTAAAGAAATTAAATCCTAAACCCCCTCCCTAATAAAAATTTTGTTTAATTTTATGTCCATGCATCATATGTTTGTGCATTTGAGTGCTTTAGAATCTAGGAAAAGTCCAAAGCTCAAAATCTTATTCAAATTTGAATTCAAATTCATCTCAAAATCCATTCAAACATTTATCAAACAATCCTATGCACTACTGGGCCGCCAACTCCCTTTCTAGCCCAGCAGTCGAAGCGGCCCAACCCTTCTTCCCGTTCCCTTTCTCTTTTTCCGCCCACGAGGCCGAAGCAAGCCAACAGCCCAGCCGGCCCAGCTAACCCACAACGACATTGTCGTCTTCCTCCGTCATCCCCACCCCCTCGCCAGCGTCACCTGGTCGCGCCCATGCCGCGCCGCCGCAGTCCGCCCTCTCTGCGGCTTCTTTTGACTCGTACGTGCGCGCACGGAAAAGGTGGAAACTTTTCCACCCATTCCCCAATCGGCGCACATCCTCCACCCCTCTCGGCCACGCTGCACACATGCCACACATGCACAGCCCGGAGCTTCGCTGTACACCCCTCCTCGCTCGATCTCCTTCTCCCAGCTGCCATCCCTGCCACGGACATGCGCACCGCAAAGGCGCGAGGCCAAGCTGACCACCTCCTCTCCTTTTCCCCCATGGACGGAAAAGTTGTTCGCTTTTCCCACGTCGCAACTCGCACTCCCGCCATGCCCCGGCGTGCCGCTGTTGGTATTTGTTAAGCCCATAGAAATATTATGATGAATAATCCGCAAGCGCACGGATACCGGTGAGCACTTCACCCGGGAAGAGGGTTTTAAAAATCGTATCCACAGGGAGAAGAATGAGAGAGTATGCTAAGGTGTATAGCTGATCCAACTGAGTGAGTATCTAAGGACTTAAGAAGATAAGAGGTAAGGGAGGTGCTACGGCTGCTCTAGTTCTTACTCTTGTAAACTATGTTCGTACTACCTTAAGGGGACATTGACAAGAAGAAACACTTCGAAGAGGGAATCTCCCGGCAACAGGGGTAATCCTACAAAGGCCTACAGACGGGATGTGGATTGCAAAGGACTCAATGGTGCTGTCACCACCACGATTTACCACAGGCTATCCGGAATGTAGGGAGCATCCACAAGTAACCCAGATCTAAGCACCATGCTTACACCCAAAATACTCCTCTACTCTATAGATTCATATAAAGTAAAGTACTCAAAATAGAGTTGCAGACAATAAGAATAATAAGAACAATGTGCTTACTCAAATAAGAAGTTGATCATGCCGTAGAATCTCAGAAGCAAGCCCCCGAAGGAACTTGATCCCGCAGGTACAAGCCGAAGAGGAGACACCGACAGGTCCGGCGCTTCCTCCAACTCTTCCCCATCACCGCGCTCCAATCTCTCGAACAAGACTAGCTAGATCTCTAGGATCGTGGATCTAATCTCTCAACTTGATGCTCTGCTCTCAACTCTAATCTAGGGCTTCTAGTTCTACATCTTGTCTAATTCTAATTCTGGTTCTGGAACTAGAGAGGAGGCCTGTCGATGAGTTGATCTGATTGATAATGATCTCCTTAATGATGATCCTCTTTACCAGGGGGTCTGGGGCTGCTTATATAGTCCGAAGGAGGTAATCCGTCACCGTAGGATCAAACCGACCTAAACTTGTGGTTTAGATTGATCCTCATAGGCGGTGGAGGAACATTCCAGAAGCAGGGCTGACGTGGCGTCGGTGATGGGCCGGTCGGCCTGTGGTGGGCCCCATGTGGGCCCTGCCTTCGCGTGGTGTCTTCTCGTTCCTTCTAGATGCTTCTTTTCTTGTAGATCATGTTGGTTAAGTTCGGGAGTCTTCCGGAGCCTTCTAGACTTGATTCCTTTCGTGTTTTCCTGTTTAGTCCCTGCAAATCATAACTTCACCAAAACTCATGGAAATCTTATCAGATAAACCCCTAGGTCTATGTTTATATTTATTTTATGCTCTTTTCCATGTTTAGTTGACAAGTAAAAGTATACGTTAATACGTGTCAACAGCCACCATTGGCATTCATCCTCGGAACCCTCACTCCACCTGTCCTCTCACCTCACCGGAGCGAGCGCCGCAACCACTTGCACCTCCTCCATACCGCACGCCCGCTTGAACTCATTCCTCGGATCTCACAGCCACACAGCGCCCACGCCACGCGTGCGAGACCAGAGCTCCGCCGTACGCGCGCGTCGATGTAATCTCTTCTCCCGGCCGCTCTTTCTCCACACCAAAGCGTGCGCCGTACTCACCTCGACTCGCTGCACACCTCCATACCCCCCGAGAGAGCCTTGGCAGACTTTTCCCCGCCACACTCCCATGCCCGGCCGCGTACGGATCCCCACCGGCCATTATTGGCCCGGCGAGCTTATCCACCCGCCCGAGCTGATCCAGAGCTCGAGCAAGCCGCACTGAAGCCACCCGGAGCTATAAATAGCACTCCGGGGCACGACCACACCCCACACCCCTCACCGCCCTCCATCATCGGCCGAAGCACCGCCGCCCCTACTCCTCCGCTTAGTTATGCTCTTCCTGCTCACCGGAGCTGCGCTAGGAGTAGTCGTAGTGCTCGCAGACCCACCCCTCACCCCACTCTCATCGTAGCGCTGCCTTACCAGCCGCCTGGTGCAAGCCCCTCTCCGTCACCGCCCCTTGCTACGCCGCCGCCACTGTGGTGCTCCAGCCGTCGTGCTGTCCGCCTGGATATCTTCCAGGTACCACCATTATGATGCTCGTCTTCCTTCTCGAGCCGTCGTCGCCTCTCCGGCCATCCACACCTTGCACCCCGAGCGTCGCCGGGCTCCGGCGACTCACTGCCGCCGCTCCGACATCTCCCTGCCCGCCCGAGCACGCACACATGCTTAGCACGTCCACACGAACCCTCTCGTGCACTTGCTTTGGTCCCAAACCCCCTTTAGGCGTTTCCCCCTTTTCAGCTGTTCCGCCGCCGCAACTCAGGCGAGGAACCCCGACCACCGTGGAGCCTCCCTCTCCCCCACATCTAGCCCATGTGCTCCGCCGTAACCCGTAGGGCCCCTAGGTACCCTTGTCGCCGCCTCGGTTGCCTCTTAACCGCCGACGGCGAGCACACCGGCGAGCTTTCCCTGTTTCGCCGCCGCACGCCAACCTATCTTGGGCGGTGCTGTGACGTGGCGCACACGTGTCTGCCACGCTAGCGCCGGCCCCACGCGTCAGCCGCACCCCTGCCGCGCCAGCTGCCGCGTCATCTCCTCTTCTCTCCGTGCGCCCGATCCACTGAACCATAGACTCAGCTCAGCCCCGGTCCACGAGTCCACAGCTCCGGTCCATAGCACAGTAACCCCGCCCCACGCGTGCCTGCGTCAGCCCCCTCCTTTTTGCTAAAGCCACCCGATTAGTGTACACACAAGTCTAGTTAGACCACTTAGAGTTTTCCAAAAATTCCAAAAAATTCTCAAAAATACTAGATGGTCTCACAAACCTCTAGGTGCACTCCAAATCTTTTTATCATATCATTAGAGCCCTTAATTATTTTGGGTTAGTTTAACCCTATGGAAAGACCCATGAAATGTACCCCCAAAATGTGCATTTCTTTATCTAGAGCTCCATAAATTCCCAAAAAAATTATAAAAATATTGGGATATATTCTAAGGATATTCATAGGCTCACATCTCCATCCACACACTTAAAACCTCTAGATTTAGTTATCACCCCCTTTATACCCGATAGACGATCGTATAGCTACATAAAATAACAAACCCCTAGTGTTGATCTCGAGCCTTCGATCCATGATCAACCTCTTCTTATCCTTAAGGACACTCTAGAAATCTTCATATCCAAGAGCCATGGACTAATTGCTTGATGATTATTGAATTGCTAATTTATTATTTGTGTTTAGTCTCTCATCTAACCCGGTGATTGCACTCTCTTCAACCTTGATACACATTATAGGGACTCAACTCTTCGCTCAACAAGTGAGGCAAGTATCTCAACAAAACCCCCTTGGTCATGCCTATTCTATGTTTTAATGTTAAAATTTACCAAGTTAATAATATTGTACTGCATATATGTCACATGCGATAACTTGGGTTTTAGGCATTCACCCTGGAGAAATCCTCTTCTCCACCCCCTATAAAACCCTAGGGCAAGCCTTATACCCAAGGCTTGCAACTCTATAAACTTGTTTATCTTATGTATATCACCTTAGAATGGATAGGTTGGTGTGAGTGAGAATTATAAAACTTGCCTTAGAAACATGCTAGAGAGGATGTAAGGAAAGTTGGGTATCCTTGGGAGAGGCTCTACCCAGCGTTGCCTTAGTCCGTATAAGGACCGATTCAAGGAGAAAGTCTTTCCAGTGCTTTCAGTACGACCATGAGTAGCCGAAAAGGTACAGCCTGTCGGGAGTACCTACTTATGTAAGGCCTTGGACCAAACCCCACTACTGAACCTAGTAAACCATCCCAAGGGGCCATGGTGGGCAACAGATGCGCTGGAGCAGGACCTTCACAGAGTCCTAGGTCTGGTACGGGTCATCGGGTTTGTTATGGCACCCAGAATGGTGCGGTGGTATTGTATACCACATTTTATGCATATGCTTTATCCCGGGATGTGGACCCGCGAGGCAGGTGGTGGTGGAATGACCCCTACTTAGGCCCCAGCGTGAACGTGGATGGAGCTAGAGAATGTTGTCTAGGAGTGGATGATAATGTAATCCACAAATAGACGTCGGTGGGTATGGTTGTCGCGGCCAGTACCGCCTATACGTAGGGTATCGGCTGGTCGGACGTATGGATACAGTGTAGACATCTGCGCAGAGTATGATTTATCCGGATAGCTGTGGTTCCTGGTTAAGAACCCCCTTTGTTAAAGCTCTCTTTGACCAGTCTCACCACTAGAGATAGGTTGGTTAAAATTGTGGGCGGAAGCCCAAAGAGTTGATATAATGGGTTAAGGGTTAAACATGATCCTGATGATCGCTGCATTAAAATTGGGAACTGGCAGGAGAGGCTTCGTGTTCCTCCTCCAGGGCCACCACTTCTTATCGTACATAAGTTAGAAATCCGATAGTTGTTACACTGTGTTTACACCTTGCATAGTTTGTTTTACTACATTGATGCTAGCCCCACTATAATCTTTACCTTCATGTCATTAGTTTCTTATACGTTGGGGTACTTGCTGAGTACTTCTGGCAAAAGTACTCAAACTTGCTTGTTTGCCCAGGTTAAGGCCTTTCCACGTCTACCGCTGCATAATGATTGTTGTGTGCTCCTACGGTAAAGGTGACTATATACTCACCGGAGTAATCTTCTCCTTAACATCTATCTCTTTTCAATCTGATTATCAAACCTGTACAGGCTGGTGCCATTTACCCGGTCCAGGGCGTGGCACTGCATTGCTTAAGTGGGGCCATCCGGAGGGTGGTCCCCACACTAGACATTGCAAGAGTACTCGGATGATGACTTTCGCAAACACTGAAGACCCTTGGATTGATTATATAATCATTTCAAGGCTCGAGGGCTGCTATGCTACACCCATCAATCGATTTTTTTTTCAAAACAGAAGATGCAGAATCAAGATTGACCCTCAGCTAGAGTCCACAGCTCAACCTAAAGCTCGTGGGCTACTCCATATGGAGTATGATTTTGCAAACACACTTCCATATAATCCTCAACGAAGAGGATCTCGACTTCAAGACAGATGAGTTGGAGCACATTCCAGCCTCATAGCAGTTTGAGTACTATTGAAAACTTCTGTCAGCCAGCAATACTTGAGATGATCAAGAACTACTCAGAGAAGTTTCAAGACTACTCAAACTTGCTACTCTCGACTACAAAGTACTCAGGGGCTTGTCGGGCATACAACCCGGGTGCCTACAAGGAAGGAAGAAGGTAGACTCATACTAGAATTCCTTGTATTTCTAGTAGTACTCATATGTAATCCTACTAGTACTCCTACCTTGTAACCGACTAGAGACCCACCCACTGAACTATAAAATAGGACTGTGGCACCTAGATCGGCATGCCAACACCTCAACATCCAAGCGCAGGGCACAATATACGATACTCCAAACATAACGTAGGGTATTACTCTCCGTAGGCTCGAACATGTATAAATATATGTCTCTTGTCCTTATTTTAACCTTCGAGTTCCAGGTCTCACGATCCCCCACCACACAAATCACTACCTCATGCACCCCCTTGTTGGCTATTGAACATAAAAAGGCGACAACTCGGCTCACGTGGCGCGCCAGATAAAAAGCTCGGCTCACGTGGCGTGCCAGATAAAAAGCCCACCGCACAAATGCCTTTAGCAGTTCTTGTCAACCTGTGTCTACTACTTCCACTAACTATTACTGTAGTAGTTGGATTTCGTGGTCATCTAGATTTTGCTATGGGAGTGTCTATTCCTCACACGTGTGAAATATGACCTCTTCTCACAGACACACAAATTTTCGAACCATTGGGTTGAAATTGGATGGCTTAAATCCTTCCTCATATTCCCTTTCTCTTTCCACCTTATCTTTTTCCTCCACCCGCGCCCCACCTCCCACTCGTGCGTGCGCGTCTTCAACCTCCCGCCGCCCCATCCCTCCCCACCCCACTGGACCCTAGCTCGCTCGCGCCGGCCAGCCACCAACACCTCTCGCCGCTACCGCTGTCATCTCCAACCCAGGCCATAGTGGCCGTCTACACCCCCGCCTAGGCGTCATCCCCACCACCGGCCTCCACCCCCCTCTCGCACCGCCCGCCTCCTACGCCGTGCCGGCCTGCCACCGCCGGCCCTCCCTCCACGGCCGACGCTCGACAGTGAGCAACAGTCCCCCAACAACCCAAAACCTCTAAGCCTGGAACCCTAACCTCGCCAGAGTTGGAGAAGATGGTGAGGATGAAGAAGAAAAAAATTGTGTGAAGAGAGCCTCCAAATCACATGGGTGAGTTATAACTTTCCTTTTTGCTATTTATTTATCCATTCTAGATACTAGTCCATCAACTCGTACATCTGCATGAGCTATTAGTACTTTTAGATGACATATAATAAATATTATAACTTATTATTTAGATTAGCGAGAATAATCAAAAAATAGTTTTATTTAAATAGTGTATAATATATTAATGAGCATCAACTAATGATCCTATAACGATACATTCTTTTTATGGTTTAAATATTGAAAAGAGATTAAGGATAAGAGATTAGTTGCGCCACACATGATTGATAGGGCATGATAGTTAGATGATTTTTTTATTTTATTTGAAGAAAAGTTATTTATTATGTATGATGTGACCGATGAATCATTTAGATTTAATATATTTATAGAGGCATATGTTGGTAATTTAGACATAAATATAGGGGTTGTTTGACTTCTTCTTAATGATAGGTGGGTAATTTTGATTTTTTTATAGAATTTCTAGGATTTCTCTTCTTTTAGAGTGTCCATCTAGGATATCTATGTGGCTTCATGCGGATCTTTTCATGAGTTTCTCTCTTTTTCGAGCGTTCACCTAGGATTCTTAAGTGGCTTCATGTGAAAACTTTAAAAGGAGTTGTAGAACATGGCCTCATATGCTATTTGTTCAAGTTTGATTTTGGTGATTAATGACAATATGATCAATGAGACTAACTATATTGTTAAGCATGTCTTTGTAGACATTTCTAGGTCCCAAGTATGCAAAAATACCACATGCCAAAATGAGAAGATAGTATATATTTTGAGGGTCTAAACCGTGGAAGAAGAAGAAAAGAAATGACACCGTCGGATGAACGGACGGTACCTTGGAAGTAAGCGTCGGTGTAATGGCCGAATGAATTGGTACACTGCGCTAAAGTGGTGCGGTTCAATAGGCACCGTCGGATGAACTGACGGGCCAACTTTTAGTTGCACCGGACGAATTACTGAAGACACTGAAGCGAAGACACAGGCGCCGGATGAACCGACGGTCCATTGGTGGGCACCGTCGGTCTATCCGATGCATCAAGGAATCAAGACAGAGAGGTTTTGCACAGAGGGTTTAAGCACCGGATGAACCGACGGAGGAAGCAACGGTTCATCCGATGGCTTCGAAGATACTAACAGAAAGGTTTTGGCGTGAAACCATTCAGCACCGGATGAACCGACGGTCAGCAGAGGAGCATCGGTCGAAGCGTCGGATGAATTATGTCAGCAGGATGCAATGGCTATGATGACGTGGAGGGGCACCGAATGAACCGCTGCCTTGGAAAAGTACAGTGTCGGTTCATCTGATGATGTGTTTTCTGCTAGCCGTTGAGCAACGGCTAGTTGGACACCATGGGTTATTTATACCCCCTCCACTCGCCCATTTGAGGATGTTGGATGCTGAGGAAGACCAGAGGAGTGTGAGACACAGAAGATCATATCCAAGCCATCCAAGTGCTAAATTGCTCATCCATAGACTTGCACATGCTTTGTGTGTCTTTAGTGCTAGGCTTAGCTTAGAGCTGAGTGAGTGCAAGGTGTGCCTACCTTGTGAGGTGATTTTTGAGTAGATCAAGCTGTACAAGGTGCGCCAGAAGCCTTGGAGCCTAAGTGGTTCTCCGGTAATCGTCTTCGACCCTCCGGCTTGGTGTGGAGCAGCGAGGACACTTTGTGCGGGGGACATGGAGACCCCCTTCCTTGGTGGAGACGACATCAAGGTGACCAAGAGAGCTTGGCGAGTGCCTTTATGGCCGAGCCCAAGTGGCAAGTCAAGTGGTGCTCTTGGGAGAGACTTGGTGACCGGGAAGTAATACTCTTGTGTGGAGTGCTTCAACGACGTGGACTAGGAGTGGCCTAGTGCCTACCGATACCACGGGATAAATCACGTGTCAAGAGTTTGTTTCCTCTCATCCCCTTTACATTTCCGCATTACTTTCTTACAATCCTTGCTTGCCTTAATTTTCCTAGAGTAGTATCTTGCTAGGATTAACTATAGGTTGCAAAATTTGTTTTGGGACGAGAGTTTCACACTAGAACAACCGTAGTTGCACAATATGTTCTAGTTTATGTTTTATGCAAAGTAGTGGAAGCTATAGGTTAATGTTTTAAGTTGTCTAATTCACATCCTCTCCTCTTAAGCTACGAGCATCCGATTTCTTACATGAGTCTCCAATTAGTCGAGGTTTGCATCTCCCAATTCAAAGGTGTCATTGCACCAACATAAATTGACATTCGATGCGATCAGCTAGATGCCTTAATAACGCCATTGGTGGCAAACCCACACAAAGATCACTTGGCGAATGCTGATTATGTTGGCAGACGTTAGAAACAACGCCATTAGTTATTTGCAGTGCTGTTCAGGTTGGCAGCGAGGTGTCTGCCACTCTGCCGTCGTCGTTCATGAAGCGCTTCCAGAACCAGTGCTTCCTCCACACCCTCTCGGCCATCTCCTCGATAGGCACGTTCTTGGTCTCCGGGAGGAAGAAGAGCACGAAGAGCGACATGACCACGATCCAGACCGCGAAGAATGTGAAGAAGGAGTGCTTGAGGCAGCAGAGCATGCTGAGGAATGTCTGCGCCGTGACGAATGTGAAGAGCAGGTTGGCGCAGACAGCGACGCTCTGCCCCGCGGCGCGCGCCTCGAGCGGGAACGTCTCGCTGGGTATGAGCCAGCAGAGCGGGCCCCAGGACCAGGCGAAGGAGGAGACGTAGGTGCCGACCATGGCGACGACCATGACGGCCCAGGCGCGGTCGATGCCGTCGGTGTCGTCGGTGACCTTGATCCGGAAGACCACCGCGAATGCCGCCTGCGACAGGAACATGTACACGCCGGCCTCCAGGAGCAGCACCCGCCGCCCTGCCCGGTCGACCGCGCAAACGGACACCAGCGTCGACAGCACGTGCACCGCCCCGATGATCACCGACGAGTAGAGCGCCGCGTCGGTCTCGAAGCCCAGCGTCTGGAACAGCAACGGCGCGTAGAACATGATCACGTTGATCCCCGAGAGCTGTTGGAACATCTGCATTGCGTACACATGTCAAAATCGTGGCATATTTACACATGTCATAATTCATTCACGCCATTCAAGGTTAATCTCGATGGGTACTACCTGCAAGAGGATGGCGACGACGAGCTGGGGGCGGTTGCGGCGGCGGAAGAGGTTGCGGAAGGGGCGCTTGACCTCGTGGGCGATGCGGCTAGCCTCCACGATCGTGTTGAACTCGGGCTCCACGTTGTTGGTGCCGCGGATCTTCTTGAGCGCGGCAGTGCCCTCCTCGAGGCGGCCGCGCTCGATGAGGCTGTTGGGCGTGTCCACCACGACGAGCGTGGCGAGGGTGAGCAGCGAGCCCGGGATGCCGGCAAGGGACAGCGAAATCCTCCATCCCCACGGCGACCTGATCCTGCAATGGCACGAAACGGGAAGGCGTGTTGCGCGCGTGCATGGGTGTGATGGAGACAGACCAAGAAGAGAAGCATACGGGTGGGAGATTGGCATGCCTGTGCGTGCCAGAGTTGACGAGGTTGGCGAGGAGGATGCCGATGCTGATGTTGAGCTGGAACAGGACGTTGAGCCCGCCGCGGATCCTCGTCGGCGCGATCTCCGACAGGAACAGAGGAACGGCCTGCACGGAGCCAATACAGTGATCTCTGCATCTTTCTAGGAATGAAAATTAAGCAAAAACGTCTGATCTGCATGTATTTGCTAGAATATAGGTTCCGGCGATAGTAATCACATGATTGGCGAAGCCGACGCCACAGCCGAGGAAGATCCTGCCGACGATGAGCATGGAAAGGTTCTGCGCGGCGCCGTTGAAGATGACGCCGATGATGAAGAAGGTGCTCGCCATAAGCATGGTCAGGCGGCGTCCCAGGCGGCGGGTGGTATACGAGGCGAACAAGGTGGCCATGAGGCCAGCAAGGTAGAGAGACGACGTGAAGAGCTGCAGGCCCTGGTTGTCATACTTGCAGTAGTTGCTCTGCTTTCTGCTATGGTACATCACCGACGGGAAGAACTCGTGTAGGAAGGCATCCATGGACGTCACTCCACCTACAGAATCGGTCATTAGTTTTTGGAACCACCGTACCTACGTTAAAGTCCATGAAGATATCCGATAATTTCGGCCGAACATCGACGACCCTGTCAGCTGTCACTCTGGCAGCGTTAGCGGTTCGGCTTGAGCTTTGTCATTTGTCATGTTCTCTATTAATCTTTAGTGTTACAAGAGGACTTGAGATCAGAGTTTGGAATTTCGGCCGAAATTCGCTGATTTCTAGCGATTTCTTGTCCTGTCAGTGGTCGGTGTTGACCAGTAATACCGGTTATATTTCCTGCCGACAGCTTGAATACTGCTTGGACGACGGTCGATCGGTAGTGGGCAGTGAAGTGGTATGGTAAGTAGGGATGGTAAATCCGTAAATGGACTATTAAATAATAATAATTTAGGCAAACAATTTTAGATCAATTAATAAGAGCCGGCTAAAATACTACTACCTCCGTCTTTAAATATATGACGTTTATGACAAGAAAAATTAGTTCATTTTGAACTAGTTTTCTTGTCATAAACGTCATATATTTAAGAACGGAGGAAATATTTATTTTTGAACTAATATTATTTAGACTTGTGTTGGATCATGAAAAAGGCATAAGGGTCATGATCCATTACTATCCCTAGCTGTGAGAAAGGCATAAAGGGGGAGATTGGAGTAGAGGTTTCGATAGTTAGAAGCTAGATTATTTTGGAAATGACACCACAAAAACATACTGAATTGGCACGAAACTCACTATCATAATCTTTAACCTTTTAGAGCCGGTGCATTTCCGGCGCGCAGGATGTGCCACGTCAAATTATCGGCCGTTGGATCTCGATCGGACGGCTCGGGCCACTCCTCACGTCCCTTTCGCAGGTACTGTTCAAACACTGTTCACGAACTGTTCAAAATGAAACAGCTAAACGCACACGATGAACGTACTCCTGCAAATCCTCGACCATTCGATCTCGATCGAACGGCTCAAGCCACTCCTCATGTCGCTGTCTTGATACTGATTACGCACTGTACATTAAAAAAATTACTACACAAACACAACAAACATAAAAAAATAAATACGCTCTTTTCCTATCTATAAAATTTCCATAAAACCTAAAATCACTCTAAAATCTATCCAAATTATAATTAAATTCTCACCTATCAACAAATTAAAAATAAGGATTCCTTCTACAATTGATTTATCCACGCTACAAGAATTCAAAAGGCTAGCAAAACTCTTACAAAACCATCACTATCTCTTTTGCTCTCTACGTATACAACATAAATTCCATTTACAAAATTCGCAAACCTACAAGTAAGACCTCGACAGCTCCATCGACAGTTTCTTATCTACTTAATTTCCATCTTAACGTTTGTCAAATCAACCAGGAGCCCACCGAGGAGGCTATGAAATGCATCGGTCCGGTAATTTTGTAAAAAAAACCCCGATGATTTATCAAATGAACCAGAAGCCCACCGAGGAGGCTACAAAATTTTTTAAAAAAATCTCGAGATTTGTTGAAATACAACGGCCGATCCGACAGGTCAGATTGAGAACCTCGATAATTTGTTGAATTAACCTACAGTCTGTCGAGATAGCCCAAGAGGCTCGGTAATTTTGTAAAAAAAAAACCCAAGAGGCTCGGTAATTTTGTAAAAAGAAACCTCGAGGATTTGAAAAATCAACTAGAGGTCCACCAACAAGGCTACACAGTTTTGCCAAAAAAACTCTCGAGATTTACTGAAATCAAACGGCCTAGGTTGTTCCAAAGCACCCGTTATTCTGCGGAAAAACCCACGAGAGTTCCTGAAATCAACACTTAGTCCAACAAAACGAATAGAAAGTTTCGTGAAAAGAGATATCTAAATACTTCTATTACCACCACTATTAAGAAAAGGCGCTGTAAATTGGCAACTAGAACGTGTATTACTAAAATGTTTACAGACTCGAAAATATGTTACTTTAGCCCATCCACAGTTAATCTTACATCAGTACCTCAACAAATTCATTATTTTAGGTAGTGGACAAATCAAACCTAAGAAAAACATCTTCACACTCACCAGAGAGCTGCAATATGCTAACAAATAATGTCTCCCAAATGTAATGCTATTTATACATAATCAACGGGCCCTAATGGCACGCCAAAGGCGTGCCCTATTTCTAGTTAATAGTTAATTCTCAATAGGACAATACAGTTCTTGCATCCTTATTTTGTACTCCCTCTATTTTTAAATATATGACGTTTATGACAAGCAAACTAATTCATTTTTGAACTAACTAATTTGTCTTAAACGTCGTATATTTAAGGACGAAAGTAGTATCATCATAGCACTTATATGAGCTAACCAGGCTGTCCGTTTGTTGGTCATCTATTCTTTATATCTAATCCCACGGTTTGATTTTTTAAAAAAAAGAAAAACTCACGATGTGATTATTACATCATTTTTAAAACAAAAGATGTAACAAGTATTGAAAAAGGCAACAAGAAAAGATAATTTTCCTTTGAAAATTTGAGAACTACACTTCAATGGTCCAAAACTACGTAAAACAAAAGTATTTTAGACTTATTTTTGCCAAACTACACATTTTTTCTCAATTAATGCAACGCTATGAATTTGCGCTAATATGTTTTTTTTATCAAAAAAGACAGTAGACGCATGCATAATGATATGGAGTAAAACAAGCTAATTTGGATTAAAAAATGTCATATTTCAGTGATGGGAGGTAAATAGTTTGGACTTATTTGGACGTGAACTTACGTCCTGTACCCCACGCAACACGATTATTCACGTCCGGCTAAATGAATAATCGTGTATTCATTATGCTAGACCACATTTGCTTCCTACAGGGAAAAATATAAGTAGTCTCATCGAATACTAGAAGACTAATCAGAAGCATTAAATGTAGATCAACGACAAAACAAATTTCATAATCTTAAGATTTTTTGCGAGACAAATCTGTTAAATCTAATTAGATCATGATTAACCAATGTGATGCTACAGTAACTATGTGTGGTAATCGGGATTAATTAAGTTCATTAGATTCGTCTCGCGAAAAAATAGTACTTATACAATTAGTCTTATAATTAACTTATATTTAGTTCTTCTAAACAGTTTCATTCCATTTGACGGAACTTACTATAAATTTCTCGAAAGCAAACATCCACTAAACTGGTCGAGTCGCTTGGAGAATACCTGTGACGCCGATGTCGTAGCCGAACATGAGCCCGCCGGTGGCCGCCATGACGGATGACATGATCACGGTCGTCGTGATCTTCGCCTCATACTCCACGTCGGGCGGCGGCGTTGGGAATACCGAAAACCCTCCCGCCGGCATCTCAGCCCGTGGACCAGGTTGTTAGCCGTCGGCGGAGCGCGGGAAATGGTCTCGTCACAAGGCACCAGTGAAACACTGTCGGAGCATGTGAAGAAGTAGAAGCAGAGGGGATGCCCTGTCTCTGCCAACACTCCACAGTCCACACAGAGAAATTTCAAACGCACCCAGCCAAGCGAGCGGGACCGTCCACAACGACGGGTACTACATCATTTTCATTGTATTTAACAGCAGCAGGCTTGGTGATGAATGGGCGGCGGTCAAGTCTACGAGGAATGTGATGGCAAGTTCGAGTAGGTCCTATTTGTGCTCCCATCCACTTTCACATAAACATGCAACACAGTGTGTTTGTAATAAATAAATGTAGCAAAACACAAATTTCACTCGGCGGCAAACACCAACACCGTTTAGCACCAAAACAAATTTTGTGCTCCATTTTTACACACAAACAACAAACTGAAATTTCAAACCATTGTCCTCAGCGCCATTTCTCATCTATGGGAACAAAGCCTGGTAACCCTTCGTTGCCTTTTCATTTCAGCCATTCACCTCTCATCCATCTTCCTTGGAAATAGACTTAAACACACAACTAGAGGAGGAAGGTGATGAGGTGCCCGATCTCAACAATAATCCTGCTGAACATGAAGAGGATCACGATCAAGATGTAGTTGCTGTAGTTGAAGTTGGGGGAGTTCATCACTTTGGTCTCCATCCTGTTCAGAATGGTGAACAAGAAGAAATTCATCAAGGTAAACACTTTGGAATATCTCTCCCTATGTTTCCCTCTCCCTTCCTCCCTCTCTTAAGATTAGAATGCTACTTTATTTGACCCTCCTAAAATCACAACCAAACATCTGGGGATTTAGTTACTGCTATTGTTTTGTCAACTAAAACTGCTATTACTGCAGTTGAAGTTCGGGGAGCTCATCACTTTGGTCTCCATCCTGTTCAGAATGGTGAACAAGAAGAAATTCATCAAGGTAAACATTTTGGTCTCTCTCCTCCTCTATGTTCCCCTCTCTAGTAAAATGACTAGCAACCTCTCTGGTGTAAAATGAGTATCAACTGGTTCTCTCATAAAATCTCAAGCAACATTAGTTATTTTTTTTTGTGTAAGTGTAGTAAGAGGGAGAATAACTCACATGTGTCAGTACAACGCGTTCTCATAATCATCAACTTGCTTCTATACCAGTTGACAACGCTAGCCATCCATTTGATTTAAATGATCCACATGAAGAAAACCAAGAAAATCTGCATGTAGGTGATTATTTTCATCATGTGCAAGTAAAGTTTACAGTAATAATACTCATGTGAAAAGGTTTTGTAATCAATTTACTGACAATCAGCACACCATCTATAGGAGATGACAACAGTAACTTACATGGAGAACAAGATACCTTGGATGATGTCATACATGACTTTGGAGTGTACACAGATGCTGTCGACATCATATTTGATGAAGAGGATTTATCCGACACAGATGATGAAGATGATCAGCAAACCCTACAAGAAGAAGCATCAAATATGCTGAAGAATTTGATACGAAGACAAATGCAAGACACATATGAAAGTTTGCTTCGAATAAGCACTAATGGCACATTACAAAGCATGTACAAAGTGCAGGAGCAAGCAAGTACAGGATTGGACTGCAATAGGTTGGAGCGGACGCCGTGCTTGGATCCTTCTCCGTCCGATGGGTCTAGGTGTCGCATGGAGGGGCTGCGCTCCCGTGGCCCGGCACAGGATGGTCGGCCTAGCTGGTGGAGGTGGACGCCATGCTCCCGTGCAGTGCCGGCCCTGACCATAGGCCACCATGCGCGACGGCCGAGGGCCTAAGCCAAGTGGAGGCCCAAAGTCAGTTAGGTATAGAGTACATATACATGTATTTGTATAGGCAAAAGGTAGGATAGTATTTGTATCAGGCAAAAGGTAGGGGAGACGGTCCAAACAACGTGAAGTCTCAAACCTTGTTTTTTCTACCCACGCGCACTCGAGCAGCCAGCAGCGGAAAGGTCGCGGTTCGCGACTCACGACGTGAAGTGGCAGGCGACGACGGCTATTCCGATCGCGCCAGCGGCGAGCCAGCGACCACGTTGAGGCTTCCAGCAGTTCTGCTCCATCAATCAGGCATTCATGCATCCTGCGTTCAACGTCCAGCAAGTCAATATATTTGTTTTTACTTTGCAAGAAAAAATAGTGTATGTATATTATAAGATTTTATACAAGGTCTAAGCTTTAAAGAGGTTGTCATGAATAGTTCGCCAGAGGGCCCTTGAAATCATAGGGCCGGCACTGCTCCCGTGGCCCCGCGTAGGCCTCGTCGGAGGATGCGTATGTCGTGTGCTGGTGGCGGCGCACGGAGTAGGAGCGAGGAGCCTGCGCTCCCGGCTCCCGTAGCCCGCGCACGAGGATCTGGGCGGAGGATGGGTGGACGACGGCAGGAGGCGAGGATCTGGGTGGAGGACGGGCGGGCGACGGCAGGAGGCGAGGATCTGGGCGGAGGACGCAGGAGGATCTTGGTGGAGAGGAGTCAATGGAGGGATGAGGTTGTTTTTTTTCTCGCAAAAAATTGGATGCGTGTGGTGGTGGGATGAGGACAGGTACGGGATAAGCCAGGGCAGGCACATGCGTGCAGCTAGAGGCCTAGTAGCCGTAGGGAACGACACTTATTTGTGGACACGATACTGTAGCTTCCGCGACAATTTCAAAGGGACGAAGGGAGACGACTCTACCGGTTCTGCTGCACGGTGGCACTTGACAGATGAAGAGGAAACCTCTGATTCAGATGCAGGGAGGTCAATCTAGTGGGGAAATTTCTTTTTTTAAGTAAAAGTGGGTAATTTCAATTCGACTGCTTTTGAGCTCGATTCGTCAGGCTCATCAAGCAATGGGAAGGTTGCTCAGCTGGAGCTGGAGTGGACAGCTGGGGACCGGCGGCCCGCTACTCCCTCGCCTTCGGCGCGGAGTCCCTGCCCCGCCTACTCCTCTGCTGTGGCCAGACGGCCGCGTCAAGTCGCGACATCGCCCTTCGCCTGGACGCGGCACTCCGCCGGAGCCCACTCTACGCCCGAGCTCGTCATCTCGGTAGTCGGTACGGACGCGCTCCTCCTCGGCTGTCAATTCGCCCCGCGCGCAAGCTGCTCAACCAGCACGAGCAGGTCCGCAGCGGGTCGGTGGCCTTCCCTCACTCCACCCGCGTAGCGCGTGCCCAAGCGCAAGCAAGAAGGTGTGGAGGTGACGAGGCATGACGAGAAGGAGAGGGGGAGGGCGTGGGGGAGATTGCGAGCGGAGGCCATTAGCTATCTTTCACGAGCGGGGTGATGGATATGACGAGCCGGATTGCGAGTAAGGCGAGATACCGAGTCTGTTGGATCACATTTTTGGAGATTTTTTTTAATTTTTAGCTAGCCAGATGAATTTAAAGGACTTGTTGGATTTGCTCTTAGAATTTATTGTGACTTCATGTTCTAGTGTACTAATTACTTTATATATAATTTCAAAACTGCCTGAAACACGGTGCTAGGCGTGACGATGGTGAATCGATGCTATTACGTTAACAGATCATTTTTGACGGAGCTTGCGTGGCCGCCGACAGGCACAGGAAAGGGCCGTTGGGAAGATTTGGGGAGGGGGCGCCGGGTTGTGGGGTCCTTGCCAGTCGATCTCGTGTGCGCAGCGGCGGTGGAGGAGCTCGCGCTGCCGCTGACAGGCACGGGGAGGGGCCATCAGGAAGCTGTAGGGAGGGGGCGCTAGGGAGCAACCCCCACGGAGGCTGCCTCTGCGGCGGAGGAGCTCGCACTGCCGCCGGGAGAGCAGGCGCGAGGAGGGGCGCCTGGGAGCCATGGCTAAGGCCGCCGGGAGCTGCGTTGGTGGAGCCCGCCCCGCAACGGAGGAGGTTGTCCGCGGGGAGCTTGCACAGCCAGAGGAGCATGCATGGGGAGGAACCGCTAGGGAGCCTGGTAGTTTTCGGGGAGTTGCAGATAGGAGCGCCGGGAAGCCACAGATTGGCACCGCGAGGAGCACCGTTGGTCGCTGTCAGACTGACTCCAACAAGAACTTGCATTTTGGAGAGGTAAGGGCGTGTTTGGTACCCTTCTCAGACCAGCCAGGCCAGCTCGAGGCAGCCAGGTTGCATTTGCCCAGGCCAGATGCATGCAGGAGGGGTTGTTTGTTTGCCTGCATCTGTGGAACCTGTCTGGACTAAGATAGTGTTTAGTTGCATGCATGTGTTTCCAGGTTCAAAAACTAGATGCAGGAATGAGTGTTTGGTTGCTCGCATGCACCAAGTTCTAGTTACCTCTTGAATGTAGTGGTAAGAATACCACCACCTAATCCAGCACAAGGTCACATGTTCATACTAGTGAAACCAATTATTACAACAACTTACAAACTAAAACAACAATGATTAAGAACTGAATTATAATTATGACACGATGAACATGACACCAACAATGCCTATTAACATCTATTGCAACAAGTTGAGGTGGAATTGGCTTCACTTCATTGTAATGTCGACAATAGAAAGCTTCAAAAGCGTCTTCCCTTGTCTTGAATTTTTTGTGGCAGCAACCCTTGTACCCATTGACTTGAGCATGGGCATCATCCCAGTTGGAGTAAACTCCAGGCCATCGGCCAACATAAACCACATACCAGGCCATAGGTAGCTAGAAACAACATGAGAATGGACAAATCAAATAAAAAATGGTGACCTAGGGTTTCGAAATCACAGAGAGAAGGGAGATAAAATTAGGGGAAATCGGTGTTCACCTTGGGGAGGAGTTAGATCTGTGGCACCTAAAACAAATCAAGAGAGAGGATGCATTAGGAGGTCACGAATCCATCAAAAACTTCAGCGAAATCGAGGAAGAGGAGAAGGAGCACCTACTGACGGAGCAGACAAGAAGCGACGAGAAGTGAGGGAGGAGGCGGGAGAGGAGATTGAAAGTGCATCTGGGCCCCTAATTATTTTGGTGATAATGACAATTATGATTTGAGTATTTGATGGTTTATCTAAGATATGTGCAGGAATAAAGGAGATAAAATTTCATATGAGAAAGGAAGGACCTCAATTTCTTATATATGTGTTGAAGCTCAAATGGTGATTTATTTTAATTTATCTTTTGAATTTGAGTATAGGAAACACCGTACTATAAAGAGGGATGTGATTGATAGGTCAAAGTTAGTTACAAGTGCTTAAATTGAGATCTAACATCCTTTGAGAGACACTATGCACTCACGGGCACATTTTGCACCTTTTCTGTGCAGGGCGGGTGACCCGCCCCCTAGGGGCGGGTGACCCGTTTTGCCTCTGGTGAGAGGCGGGTGACCCGCCCCCTATGAGTGGGTGACCCGGGGTTGGTAGGCGGGTGACCCGCCCTATGGGGCCGGGTGACCCGGCCTGGGCGCAGTTGGCCCTTAAAGGCTAGTTCAGGAGTGAGGGGTATTTATACCCCTTCTCCCTCCTTTCTAGGGTTCCGCCTCCTCCACCATTGAAACACCTCCTAAGCTTGCTTCCCTCTCTCCCAACTCCCTTCCAAGCACTCCTAGCAAGGATTCAACCTAGGGTTTGGGTGTGAGAGACATTTGAGGTGTGAGATTAAGCCCCTTTGTGAGAGCTCTTCGTGTGTTCATCTCAAGAAGCACTTGTGGCGGTTTTGGTTCATCGATTCGCGTTTATTACTCTTGAAGATTGCTTCTAGACGGTTATGTGTCGCCCTTTGTGGAGATTTCTTAGTGAGCTCCAATCTTCCTTTGTGGGGATTGGGTGAGGCAAGTGGCTCTTCGTGATAGCCCTCCCTTTGTGGGAACCTCAACGGAGACGTAGCTTCCTTGGTGGAAGTGAACTTCAGATTAAATCTTTGTCTCTTGCTCGTTCGTGTTCATCTCCTCCTCTCTAACCCTAGAAGCTTCTTTTGCCCCGATCTACTTTTGTGTGTTGTTGCTTGGCATATCATCTTGTGTAGGTTGTCTACAACATCCTTGAAGAACTTTTGATTCAAAGGGTTTCAGTAAAATCACTTCTTTCTCAATTAATTAATTTTCGATTTCCTGTCGCAGGGTGACCTGCCCCCCCGCGGGTGACCCAGCCATTGGGTGCGGGTGACCCGACATTTGATCCGCTGCTCAGTTTTTCAGGAAAATTTGAAGTGATCCTATTCACCCTCCCTCTAGGCATCACAAGGTCCTTTCAATTGGTATCAGAGCCTAATCCCTTGATTTCGGCTTAACCGCTAAGGGATCAAGATGTCGGGAAGTGGTGGTGAGGACCAGGTGTGTTCGAGGACCAGTGGAGGGTCGCTCCTTAGTGATGAGTGATTGACAACGTTGTGTGGACTGATGCTTGGCTAAGTGTGTAGGTACAGGTTGCAGCTTGACTCGTGTCGGTGCAGGTGAAGAACAAGCACGAAAGGCCTGAGCCGTGGCGGCCTCCGGGTGATGGAGTGGCAAGTAGGCTTGGTTCGATGGACCCGGTGGCCGATGGGGTCAAGTGCGAGCCGTGCAGTGCAAGACTGGCGGGCTGAAGTCGTGCACATGGGTCGGTGCAAGGCAGCGGTTGAAGCCCGAAGCTTGCACGCGGGGTTTGGTGGTTTGCCCACAAAACCATCAGGTGGACGGTTTCTTGGTTTGGGCCGCAAAACCAAGCCCGGAGGCCCGAGGTGACGGAGACGGTGATCCGGGAGCTTCGGGAAGCTTCGAGGCGGGGGGCATGTGGCGTGATCGCGGGGCTTGCGTCGAAGCTAAGCAAGGCCGCGGTGGAAGCGTGTCCGCTCGATGAAGACTTGACCAAAATGCCCCTGAGGGGTTGTATCTTCATTTATGCAGTAGGGGTAGCGTGGTCATTTACCTCTCTCCGATGAACTTCATATAAATAGCGGAGAGGTGGATGGCATCTCTTTTTCTTGCTTCCTAGGGCTTTCTCCCCCGGTAGATTTTCTCTGAACTGCTTCTTTTCCCTCTGGATTCCTTAGGATAGACTCTTGTACATAATCTGACCTCTGGATGTATGGAAGCATTCGGCGTCCCGGTGATCTCCTAGTCCTCGGTGATTTTCGTGTCATTTTTGGGACTATTTTTGGGAGTTTTCGTTCTTGGCTCGATTCGTGATTTTGGAGGCGTTTCTTGATGGATTTCTTTGAGGGGATCATGGGTGGATGCCTTGCGCATCTTTGTGAGTGATCTTGAGTCCTCAAACGCCATGGAGAGCCTTCGATTCGTGCGTTTTTGGTTGGTGCCCGAGTTCATGGTGGTGGTTCGGTTGATCCGCGATTCCCGGTGATTTAGTGGCTTAGGAGTCAAGATTTTTGGGGCATAGCATCCTTGTGTGACGCTTTACATCTCCCCAAAATCTTGTCTCAAGAGCTTCAACCATTTGGGAGATCTGGTGATGGAAAAGTTGGGTTGACTCCCGAGCTCGAGCTTTTTCTGTTCTGTTCGTGCTAGGCGGACGGTCCGTGGGTCCCTGGCGGACGGTCCGCGCGGCTAGGGTTCGTCCCGTGTTCTTCGTTTTCATCACGTGTTCTTGAGCGCTTTCGTTTCGATTCGTTTTGGCCCTAGATTTTGGTTGCGAGTGGTTTTGCGGACAGTCCGCTAGTGCCTCACGGACGGTCCGCGTGACCAAGTTTTCATCTGGGGTTGGGGTTATTTTGTCTGGGGTTTCCAGCGAGCTGGACGGACAGTCCGCGCTACCCCCACGGACGGTCCGCGACACTGGCGGACAGTCCGCGAGGCATAGACAGACGGTCCGAATTTCGGGGTGTGCCACAGGTGGTTCGGTTGGTTGTTTCGGACAGTCCGCCCTGGGCTTGCGGACAGTCCGCCTGAGTCCCACGGACAGTCCGCCTGGTGCTTGCGGACGGTCTGTCCTGGACTTCGCAGACTTGGCTAAGTCTTTCGGTTCTTGCTTTGGTGCTTCCGCTCTTTGCTCCTAGGCTTCTTGGTTGATCTTCTAGGCTTGTGTGTGCCTTGTTTGGAGCTTCCTTTGTGTGCACGGATTCGTGGAGTGGCAATCGGGGTATAGACCGAGTTCGACCTTAGGGAAGAATTTTTATCGGCTCCCATTCACTCCCCCGCTCTCTGGTCGCCCAAATCGGTCCTTCAATTGGTATCAGAGCCGGTTACGGATCTTTGTGATTCTAACCAGTCTAAGATCCAAAGATGGGCGATTACGGCAAGGGGTCGGGTCCTCCGCACTTCGATGGCAAGAACTACCCGATGTGGGAGAGGCGCATGGGCGCGTTTTTGCGAGGGAAGGGAACTCTTATCTGGGAGGTCACGCAGAATCCTCACTATGTCATCCCAGATAGTTTTCTTCTTCCAGGATCGCGGGATATGTTTGAGGCCAACAGCAAGGCCGTTGATTACTTGTTCCATGCTCTCTGTGCCTCGGAGTTCGATCGAGTGTACGGAGAGGATGTGGCCGGAAAGATTTGGCTCAAGTTGAAGAATGCTCATGTTGGCAATGCCCAAGTGCAAGCCCGTATGTTCACCACTTACCGGAGAGAGTACGAGAACTTCACTCATCTCCCCGGTGAGTTGGCCGATGCTATGTTTCAGCGCTTCACTTGCATCGTCAACAACATGAGGGCCAATGTGACAGTGCTCCCATACACGGATCATGATCAAGCTATCAAGCTTTTGCATGCCCTGGATAGGTCCGTATGGGAAGCCAAGATCGAGGCCATTGAGGAGTCGAGCGCATATGATACGCTTTCGCTTGATGAGCTGTTCTCCAAGCTCAGGTCTTCAGAGGTCGATCGTGGCTTGAGAGCCAAGAGCGAGAGCCCCACTGATCCTCATAGTTTGGCTCTCGTCTCAGGATCGAGGACTAACGCTAACTCTGGTAGTTTCTCTTTGTCTTGTCTTGTGTCCTTGCCAGATGAGGACTTTGATGTGCTGAGCGAGGATGGTCTCGCCTTGTTGAGCAAGAGGTTTGGGCGGATGTACGAGAACCGCAAGAATGCAAGGCGGAGCTCGGGGATGTGCTATCGGTGCGGGAAGCACGGACACTTCATCGCCGAATGCCCTGAAGCCATGGAGATCAAGAACGACTACAAGGGCAAGCCCAAGCACGACTACAACAAGCACCGCTCCCAGAACGACTGCAAGGACAAGCACAAGGACAAGAGCGAGAGAAGGCATAAGAAGAGTGGCGGCCACAAGAGGAAGACCACTCGAGCGATGGTGGCCGGAGCGAGCGACATCGACTCAACATCAAGTGATGCTTCCTCCGACTCGAGCAGCGAGGAAGAGCAAGAGAAGCGCAAGGACAAGCGGCACACGGGCAAGAACATCACCGGCCTGAGCTTCGTCGCGCAAGGAGGCTTTTGCGGCATGGCGCACTCCAAGAAGGGTGGGAAGCACAGCTCGGATTCGAACTCCGACTCTGATGAAGAGGTACGACAAGATCCCAACTTCTTGCTAGAGGAGAATGCTAGGCTGAATGAGTTGCTTGACAACCGTGATGATGTGCTTAGAAAGACCAACAAGGAAAAGAGGGAATTCAGGTCTTTGTTGGGTGATGCTAAGGACAAAGTAGCTGAACTTGAATCCTTGCTTGTGGATGCTAGAAATGAGATAGCTGCTTTGAAGTCTGCTCCTGTTGTGTCGAATGAAATTGATTGTGGTGATTGTTCAGTTTTTCTTGCTGACTTGACTGCTCTCAAGGAGAAGCATGCCTCTACTTTGGAGGAACTAGATGTTGTTAGGATTGAGTGTGATGAATTGAAGTCTAGGCCAGCTTTGTTAGGAGCTTGTACATCATGTCCTATTTTGCATGCTAGGCTGGACGAATCTCACACTATGATTATTTCTCTTGAGGCGGCATTGAAAGCTCCTCTTCCTACATCATGTTCAACCTGTGAAATGCATGCTTTGAAAAACATGAAAGTTGCAAACTATGTTGCTCGTCTGCAGGATGAAAATGATGAATTGAGAAAAATGATGAGGTGGTTGTCTGGGCATGAGCCACAATTGAGTATGATGTTGGCTCAGTTCAAGAGGTTTGATGGTCAGGCGTTGGGAGCTGACAAGTGTGGTGAGAAGAGTGGTGAGGGAGAAGAGAAAGCCGGAGAGATCCCCATTCCACCACATACCACACCAATGAACAAATTTGCACCCAAGCCAAACCATCTCAGAAACAAGCTAGACACAACCCCAGATCCTCCAGTGTTCCCCCACAAAGCTGAAAACTACCAAAAACCCATCAAGTTTGTGAGCACCCAGGGGAGTGTCTTTGATGGGAAGACAGGAGAGAAAGCTAGAGAGAAGCTTGTAGAGAAGCCACAGCCTAAGCCAGTGCCAATCCGCTTCCATTGTGAGTATTGTGGGAGGGATGGGCACAAGGATGAGTTCTGTTTCCGGAGGAAGAGGGATGAGCGGTTTGCTAGGGAGATTGCAAACAAGGACATGTACCACCTTGCTCGTGGTGTGCCTGAGCCTCGTAGAGGGCCTCTACCTAGGGGTGATGTGTTTGTGAGGATAGTTCCCACTCGTGGAGGTAGAGGTGGAGGTGTGTTCCCTCAAAGAGACAGGTGTGTTGGGTTTGGGCGTGGTGAGTTGGCTCGACGTGCTCCTTCTCGTGACCGTTACGAGTTTGGGAGGCACGATCGGAGCTTTGGGTCTCAGATGGACTACGTGCCATGTTTTCCCCCTCGTGGTGCGCGTACTCCTCCAGTGAGACGTGACAGGTCCTTTGGTGGTAGGCGTGAGAGGGCTCCGCCTAGAGGTTTTGGGAGGATGGATTTTGCTAACCCTTCTTTTGAGCAAATGGCTCAGCACTGGTTTGGATCTTTTGGTACTAACCCCAGTGTTGAGTCGCTTGCTCATTCTCGTCCTCGTTTTTGATTGCAGGTGGGAGGCTTGGAGAACTTTTGGTTGATCGACTCTGGTTGCTCAAGACACATGACTGGAGATCGTGGGTGGTTCTCCAGCCTCACCCCGGTGAGTACGAGGGAGTACATCACTTTCGGGGACAATGGGAGAGGGCGAGTGCTTGCTGAAGGTATGGTGAAGGTGACCTTAAGAAGTGTGGCCCTGGTCAAGTCACTTGGTTTCAACCTGTTGTCAGTATCTCAATTACTTGACGAAGGTTTTGAGGTTCGTTTCAAGTCGGGTGTTTCTCGTGTGCTTGATTCTCGAGGCGATCTTGTCTGTACGATCGTCCCCGAGGGTCAAATCTTTCGTGCCGACTTTTCCCAGTCTGTTGGTCCTCCTTGATGCTTTGTTGCTGGCGTTTCAACTGAGCTTTGGAAATGGCATAGGAGATTGGGACACTTGAGCTTTGAGTTGCTTTCCCGCTTGAGTGGTCTTGATCTTGTCCAAGGATTGCCTAAGTTGAAATTCGAGAAGGATTTGGTTTGTGCTTCTTGTCAGCATGGAAAGATGGTTGCTGCTTCTCACGCCCCTCCGACTTCTGTCATGACCGAGCGACCTTGTGAGCTGTTGCACATGGATTTGGTTGGGCCAGCTCGTGTTCGCTCTGCTGGTGGGAAGTGGTATGTTCTTGTGGTTGTTGATGATTTTTGAAGGTACTCTTGGGTTTTCTTTTTGGAGGATAAGAGTGAGACATTTGGCTTTGTTCGAGACTTGATCTTGAGGTTGAAGAATGAGAGACATGGTGATGCCATTCGAGCTATACGCAGTGACAATGGCACAGAGTTTAAGAACTCTCATTTTGATGCCTTTTGCAGTGATCTTGGTCTTGATCATCAGTACTCTTCTCCATACGTTGCTTGCCAGAATGGCATAGTGGAGAGGAAGAACCAGACCTTTTGTGAGATGGCTAGGACGATGCTCGATGAGCATAGGACTCCTAGGCGTTTCTGGGCCGAGGCGGTCAATACCGCTTGCTATGTCTCAAATCGCATTTTCCTTCGTGCCTTTAAGAAGACCTCTTATGAGCTGATGCATGGCCGACAACCCAAGGTGAGTCACTTTAGAGCTTTTGGCTGCAAGTGTTTCATTCTGAAGAAGGGCAAGTTGGATAAGTTTGAGTCTCGATGTTCGGATGAGATTTTCCTTGATTATGCGATTCATTCTAGAGCATATCGTGTGCTCAACCTTGACACTAACCGAACCATGGAGACTTGCAAGGTTACCTTCGACGAGACACAGCCATGTAGCTCTTCTGCTTTTGAGTGTGCAGGTGAGAGGAGATTGGAGCGAGGATCTTTGAGGATGAGAAGGACGGAGATGGAGACGACGACGATGATGGTGGTGATGCTCCAGCAGCTGATCGTGTACGTACTACTTCCACTACTACGACGACGATCGAGGACGGACCATCCCCTACACCCACTACGACTGAGGCTGTTCGAGTGGAGGCTGCTGCTGAGGGGGAGATTGTGTCCAGGCGAGAGGCTCCCCGGCGAGTACAAGTGGATCACCCACCGACGACCATCATTGGTGACCTTCATGAACGTACTACACGGTCAAGGTCAAGGAACACTTCTCATTTCGCTCATTCTGCCTTTGTTGCGTCGTTTGAGCCCAAAGATATTCGACACGCTTTGTCTGATGAGAATTGGGTGAATTCCATGCATGAGGAGTTGGAAAACTTTGAGAGAAACCAAGTCTGGGTGTTAGTCGATCCACCGCCAAATTGCCGTCCCATAGGAACCAAGTGGGTGTGGAAGAACAAAGAGGGTGAGAATGGGATGGTTGTGAGAAACAAGTCGAGGTTGGTGGTGCAGGGTTACAACCAGAAGGAGGGGATAGACTATGAGGAGACATTTGCTCTTGTGGCCCGTTTGGAGGCAATTAGGATCCTTCTAGCCTTTGCCGTGGCTAAAGGGTTCAAGTTGTACCAAATGGATGTCAAGAGTGCTTTCTTGAATGGGGTGACAGAGGAAGAAGTGTATGTGAGGCAACCCCGGGGGTTTGAGAGTGAAAAATACCCACACCGTGTATACAAACTCCAGAGAGCGCTCTATGGGTTGAAACAGGCACCTAGAGCTTGGTATGGCAGGTTGAGAGGCTTTTTGCTGAGTAAGGGGTTTGTGATGGGCACAGTTGATAAGACCCTTTTCCTCCTTAAGTATGGGAATGACCTTTTGATTGTTCAGATATACGTGGATGACATAATCTCTGGTGGCTCTTCTCATGATGTTGTTGCCAGATTTGCAGATGACATGAGCAGGGAATTTGAGATGTCCATGATGGGCGAGCTGCAGTTTTTCTTGGGTCTCCAGATTAAGCAGTGCAAGGATGGGACCTTCGTACATCAGACGAAGTACACCAGGGACGTGGTGAAGAAGTTTGGCATGAACGACTCCAAGCTACTGACTACACCGATGAGTACGACTACGGCTTTGGATGCGGACGAGGATGGTGAACCCGTGGACCAGAAGGAGTACCGGAGCATGATCGGCTCCCTCCTCTACTTGACGGCGACGAGGCCAGATATACAGTTCAGTGTGTGTCTGTGCGCTCGTTTTCAGGCTTCACCAAGGACTTCACATCGGCAGGCCATCAAGTGGATCTTCAGGTACTTGAACTACACTCCTGAGTTTGGTGTTTGGTACTCTGCCTCCTCGACACTCAGGCTTCATGGCTTTTCTGATGTGGATTTTGCTGGGTGTCGGTTGGATCGCAAGTCCACTTCTAGGTGTTGTCAGTTCCTGGGTTCTTCTTTGGTCTCTTGGTCATCTCGCAAGCAATCGAGTGTAGCCCAGTCCACCACCGAGGCTGAGTATGTAGCTGCTGCTAGTTGTTGTTCCCAGCTGCTTTGGATGACCTACACCATGAGTGACTTTGGTGAGGAGTGCTCCCAAGTTCCACTTTTCTGTGACAGCACCAGTGCCATAATCGTAGCCAAAAATCCTGTCCTCCACTCCAAAACGAAACACATAGAAGTGAGGTACCACTTCCTGAGGGACAATGTTGAGAAGGGAAACATATCTTTGTCCTATGTCCCTACCCAAGACCAGCTAGCTGACATTTTCACCAAACCACTTGACCAAGCTACTTTCACTCGCTTGCGGGGTGAGCTTGGGGTGTGTTTTCCTTTCTAGCTTGGGTCTTGGAGCTTCTCATGTATATATGTGCCATATATTTATTTTGTTGCATTTCCTTCATGCATTTTACTTTCTGTACAAAACCTGGTAGGATAGCCATCTTTGGATCACTTGAGCTAGGAATGAGCTTCTCTTATATACATTGATCACTGATGTGCTATGGATGAGATATGTGCATGATTGGTAGCTTGTGGATGTAAATGCTATGCTCTTGTTGGTTTTGCCATATATGTATGATGAGATAGCATTTTGGTTGTGAAAATGATAAAACTGCCTCTCTCATGAGTAGATGCTTGTCTATGCTCAATTTGTGCTTAAATGCTTATATTGTGCTCAGTTTGTGCTTGAGGATCATATTCTCTTTGCTTGGGGTCAAAGACCCTTTGTCATTGTAAATGTTTAGCCCTTTTGCTTGCTTAGGGAGGAGCATAAGCTTCTTTTTGCCGCAAAGGCACTTCATGTACCATGTTTAATCTTGAAAATGAAATTGGTGTATGAATTGCCTTATGCTTGAAAAATGAGCTCCTAATCATGTTTTTATGTTTTGATATTCATATCTTGGGTGCTAAACCGTAGCATGCTTGTCTACCATGAGAAGTCTCTTTTTAAGAAGTAGACACATAGCTCGGTGGCTTTAACATGACTTGAGTAGCTTGTGGGCGTTTATAATGATCTTGTGATTAGAATTTGTGATCTTGCATAAACTTTGAATGATCTAGTGCCCTTTTGTTCAAATTGGTATGGATAGGATCTTGCTCATGAGATGCATGTTTCTTTGTGAAAATTACTTGAAATTGCTTTTAGCCATGTCACATGCTTATATGTCTCTACCTTCTTGATGGCAATGTGCTAGATACACCATGTCTACTTTGCTTGCTCTTTGTCTCGTTTGTAGCATTTTCTTGTGCTCTTTGTATATTTGAGAAGCTTGGTAGACTGTCTATATGCTTTGACATGCATTTTTCATGAAAACAAGGGGAAGAGTTTCATATACCTTGATTCATGCATTGTCAACAAGGGGGGAGGTTTGTATGATAAGGGGAGAACCTTCATGCATTGGGAGTTTTTATGCAAATTTGGTATGCATTTGTGAAATGTGGCATGCGAGGAGAAAATTTTGAGAAGAAGAGGTTGCATTCGCTCAGGGGGAGTTTGCATGTGTGCAGGGGGAGCTCCTTTGATTTTCCTGAGTTTTGTGCTTTGTGGTGTGCTCCTTGTGAGCTTTGTTTTGTCTCGGCTGTGTCGAGCCGTTGCCCTTGTCTTAGGGGGCCGAGACTTGGATTGGCGAGTGATCATGTTTTCACTTGTTCTTTGGCTTTGGATCACTTGCTTGGGGTTTGTTGTTTTCTTTTCTTTTTCTCTCTGATGGTTACTATGGGTGTTGTCAATGCACTCATCAAGGGGGAGATTGAGGACCAGGTGTGTCCGAGGACCAGTGGAGGGTCGCTCCTTAGTGATGAGTGATTGACAATGTTGTGTGGACTGATGCTTGGCTAAGTGTGCAGGTACAGGTTGCGGCTTGACTCGTGTCGGTGCAGGTGAAGAACAAGCGCGAAAGGCCTGAGCCGTGACGGCCTCCGGGTGATGGAGTGGCAAGTAGGCTTGGTTCGATGGACCCGGTGGCTGATGGGGTCAAGTGCGAGCCGTGCGGTGCAAGACTGGCGGGCTGAAGTCGTGAACATGGGTCGGTGCAAGGCAGCGGTTGAAGCCCGAAGCTTGCACGCGGGGTTTGGTGGTTTGCCCACAAAACCATCAGGTGGACGGTTTCTTGGTTTGGGCCGCAAAACCAAGCCCGGAGGCCCGAGGCGACGGAGACGGTGATCCGGGAGCTTTGGGAAGCTTCGAGGCGAGGGGCACGTGGCGTGATCGCGGGGCTTGCGTCGAAGCTAAGCAAGGCCGCGGTGGAAGCGTGTCCGCTCGATGAAGACTTGACCAAAATGCCCCTGAGGGGTTGTATCTTCATTTATGCAGTAGGGGTAGCGTGGTAATTTACCTCTCTCTGATGAACTTCATATAAATAGCGGAGAGGTGGATGGCATCTCTTTTTCTTGCTTCCTAGGGCTTTCTCCCCCGGTAGATTTTCTCTGAACTGCTTCTTTTCCCTCTGGATTCCTTAGGCTAAACTCTTGTACAGAATCTGACCTCTGGATGTATGGAAGCATTCGGCGTCCCGGTGATTTCCTAGTCCTCGGTGATTTTCATGTCATTTTTGGGACTATTTTTGGGAGTTTTCGTTCTTGGCTCGATTCGTGATTTTGGAGGCGTTTCTTGACGGATTTCTTTGAGGGGGTCATGGGTGGATGCCTTGCGCATCTTTGTGAGTGATCTTGACTCCTCAAACGCCGTGGAGAGCCTTCGATTCGTGCGTTTTTGGTTGGTGCCCGAGTTCATGGTGGTTGTTTGGTTGATCCGCGATTCCCGGTGATTTAGTGGCTTAGGAGTCGAGATTTTTGGGGCATAGCATCCTTGTGTGACGCTTTACATCTCCCCAAAATCTTGTCTCAAGACCTTCAACCGTTTGGGAGATCCGGTGATGGAAAAGTTGGGTTGACTCCCGAGCTCGAGCTTTTTCTGTTCTGTTCGTGCTTGGCGGATGGTCCGCGGGTCCCTGGCAGACGATCCGCGCGGCTAGGGTTCGTCCCGTGTTCTTCGTGTTCATCGTGTGTTCTTGAGTGCTTTCGTTTCGATTCGTTTTGGCCCTAGATTTTGGTTGCTAGTGGTTTTGCGGACAGTCCACGAGTGCCTCACGGACGGTCCGCGTGACCAAGTTTTCGTCTGGAGTTTGGGTTGTTTTGTCTGGGGTTTCCAGCGAGCTGGACGGACAGTCCGCGCTACCCCCACGGACGGTCCGCGACACTGGCGGACTGTCCGCGAGGCATAAACGGACGGTCTGAATTTCGGGGTGTGCCACTGGTGGTTCGGTTGGTTGTTTTGGATAGTCCGCCCTGGGCTTGCGGACAGTCCGCCTGAGTCCTGCGGACAGTCCGCCTAGTGCTTGCGGACGGTCCGTCCTGGACTTCGCAGACTTGGCTAAGTCTTTCGGTTCTTGCTTTGGTGCTTCCGCTCTTTGCTCCTAGGCTTCTTGGTTAATCTTCTAGGCTTGTGTGTGCCTTGTTTGGAGCTTCCTTTGTGTGCACGGATTCGTGGAGTGGCAATCGGGGTATAGGCCGAGTTCGACCTTAGGGAAGAATTTTTATCGGCTCCCATTCACTCCCCCCCTCTCTGGTCGCTCGAATCTGTCCTTCAGGTGGAAACCTCTCCACTCAAGAACTCGCCGCCAAGGAAGCTCAAGAGAGAGAGCTCAAGGCCGCTCAAGACCAAGCTGCAGCTCTAGAGCTAATGGGGAAGGTCCCAAGCCGTAAACCATCCAACATTGAAAGCTCCGATGATTCCGACTCCGACTCGGACTCGGACTCAAGTGATGAAGATGTCAAGGATGGTGACGATAATGCAAAGAAAGTGGCGAAGAAAAGAAGAAAAGCCAAGAAGAAGAAGAAGGCTAAGAAGATGGTCAAGAAGCTCCTCAAGAAGATGATCAAGAAGGAGCAAGCAAAGTACTTCCACTCCGGCTACTATGAAGTGCCATTCCACTACGGACAACTTACGGGCAACAATCCTAACGAAAAATTCTATTCCGTACATTTGGGAAAGCCTCCCCACTTCGATGGGAAAGACTATCCCAAATGGGCTTATGATATGCATTTGCACCTTTACGGGCTTCACCCTTCTCTTTGGAAGATTGTGTGTGTAGGTGTGACAATTCCCGCCGAAGGTGAAGCCATGACAATCGAGCATGAACAAGACCTCCACCGCATGTACAAGCAACAAGGGTCATCACGGGATCCTTGTGTGCTCAAGAGTTCAACAAAGTCCGGAACATCTAAATTGCTAAGGTGATTTGGGACACACTCAAGGAAGCACATGAAGGTACCGATCATGTGAGAAGAGGAAAGATTGACTTGATTCACGGAGAGCTTGAGCTATTCATCATGAAGGATGGAGAAACCGTGAGGCAAATGTATGATCGACTAATACTCCTTGTATCGGACATCAAAGCACTAGGAAGCAATGATTGGGACGATGAGAAGGTCACAAAGAAGTTGCTAAGAGCTTTCACACCGAAGAACCCAAACCTAGCAACCATTATAAGAAGAGACCCAAACTACCACAAGATGACTCCCAATCAACTTCTTGGTGAGATCTTGCATCAAGAGCTAGATGGTCAAAATGTGGAGAAGTCACTTAGCTTGAAGGTGAACAAGAGTCTAGCCCTCAATGCTAGCTCTAGTGAAGTTGTAGAAGCAAAGCCCAAGACTTCCAAGACTAAGAACAATGATTCAAGTGAAGAAGGAAGCACCGATGAAGAAATCGCTTTTGCCATAAGGAAGTACAAGAAGTTCTTGAAGTTCAAGGCATCAAGCAAAGGTGGTGATAATAGAAAGAAGAAGTCACAAAGAAAGTGCTATGAGTGTGGAGAGTATGGACATTTCATTGCCGAGTGTCCCAAGAACAAGAACAAGGACAAGAACAAGGAAGAGAAGAAATACAAGGAGAAGAGCATAGAGTACAAGAACAAGTACCAAGGGCGTGCTCACGTGGGTCAACAATGGGACTCAAGTGATGAGGATGAAGCACCAAAGAAGAAAGGCATGGCAACACTTGCCATGGCACAAGGAGCATCTTCACCACGCCTCTTCAACAACTTCTCCGATGATGAGGACAACTCTCACTTTTGCCTCATGGCAAGAGGGAGCAAGGTACAAGAGTCAACCTCCTCATCCTCTCTCACCTAATCATCATCCACACCTAGTAATGACATAGACAACCTAGATGAGGAAAAAGAAATGGAGGCAAACATGATAAAGCAATTTGGTAAAAATGGCTATAAAGAAATTAAAAAGCTTTTGGACAAATTAGAGGAAAAGAAGGAGATTCTCCATGAGCAAGAAGACTTGCTTATCCGTGAAAAGGAAAGAAACCTTGCTCTAGAGAAAACCCTTGCCGAGGAAAAAGCTAAGGTAGAGAAGTTGACCGTAGGCTTGTCCTTGGCCAATGACTCTAACAAGAGGATGCTAAAGGAATACTCTTTGGCAAATGAATCTTTAGCTTCCCTAAAGGCTACTCATAGTGAGCTTCAATCAAGCTTCTCATGCTTGACAGATAAATACAAAAATCTTGAAGCAAACTATAGTGCTCTTTGGGAAAGCACCAAGGCCGACCCTAATGCAAACTTTGACTCTAATGCCTCCACTAGCAAAAGTTGCTCCATATGTTCTAATGTTGATATAAATGCTCTTAAGACTAACCTTGCATGGGTAGAGGAAACAATTAAGAGCAAAGATAAGGAGATTGTCCGGTTGAACATGTTGATCAACCAAGGTAAGTTGGGTGCCAAGTCCATTCCCAAGGCAATTGACACAAGAGGACTTGGGCACTACAAGGACAACAAGGTCAATGGTAGAAGGGTGGTGAAAGGGCATGAGATCCCCTTGTGGAACAAGGGTGGCTACCTCAACACTATTATGGATATTGCCCATGGAGTAACTACCTCTACCACAACAAAAGAGAAACAAAGGTTGTGAACATCACAAAAGGAAGTGGTGGGGTTAAGTCTCCACCAAAGGCATCGAAGAATGTAGTGGAACACAAGCCTTCTCCCAACTACACTTGTGACTATATTGTGACCTTAGACCACAATGGTAAAATGGTGGTCAAGTATGTTGGAGCCTATGCCAAGAAGGCTATGAGGAAGAGTGTGTGGGTACCAAAAGTTTATGCTTCTAACCTCCAAGGACCCAAATCTTTTTGGGTACCTAAACCAAAAGCTTAAACTTGTTTTGTTGGCCTACTCCTCCGGTGGAACCGCATGGTTAATTGATAGTGGTGCCACTAATCATATGACTGGAGATGAAAGCTTGTTTGCATCTCTTGAGCATTATGACACCCCTACGAAAACTATCATATATGGAGATAATGGTCAAGGAGATGTAATTGGTCTAGGTAAAATTGCTATCTCAACAACAAATTCAATTGAAGATGTTTTCCATGTTCAAGGTTTGGGGTACAACTTGTTGTCGGTTTCACAACTTTGTGAGAAAGGCTACAATTGTCTCTTTACCAAAGAGGGTGTGACCGTCTCTAGAAGTGAGAATTCCTCTATTGTCTTTACGGGTCACCTAAGGGGAAAGCTTTACTATGTGAACTTCACAAAAGTAAAGGTGGACCCTAAGGCTTGCTTAGTGGCAAAATCCGACATGGGTTGGTTATGGCATCGCTGACTAGCTCATGTTGGCATGAGGAACTTGGCCAAACTTCAAAAGGACGAGCACATCCTAGGACTAACAAATATTGTTTTTGAGAAAGATAGGTTATGTAGTGCATGTCAAGCGGGAAAACAAGTTGGAGCGCATCATCCCGCCAAGAACATCCTTTCAACATCAAGACCGTTGAAGCTTCTACACATGGACTTGGTTGGACCAATTGCCTACATAAGCATCGGTGGTAACAAATATGGTTTGGTAATTGTTGATGACTTTTCCCGTTTCACTTGGGTATTCTTTTTGCAAGATAAAAGTGAAGCAAAGGGAGTGGTCAAGAAGTGCATATGAAGGGTTCAAAATGAGTTCGAGCTAAAGGTCAAGAACATAAGAAGTGACAATGGCTCGGAGTTTAGGAACACTCAAGTTGAAGAATTCCTTGATGAAGAAGGCATCAAGCATGAACTCTCCGCTCCATACACTCCTCAACAAAATGGCGTTGTTGAGAGGAAGAACCGTACATTGATTGAAGCGGTAAGAACAATGCTTGATGAGTACAAGACTCCAGACTCATTTTGGGTGGATGCCATCAACACCGCATGCCATGCCGCCAACCGCCTCTACCTCCACAAGTACTTGAACAAGACTCCCTACGAGATCATCACTGGTAAGAAACCTAGTGTGCATTACTTTAGGGTCTTTGGGTGTAAGTGTTTCATACTTAACAAGAAACCCAAAGCCTCAAAGTTTGCATCCAAGGTTGATGAAGGTTTTATCATTGGTTATGGAACTAACGAACATGCCTATCGTGTTTTCAACAGAACCACCAGTTGTGTTGAGACCACAGTAGATGTGAAATTTGATGAATCCAACTGCTCTCAAGGAGAGCAAGTTAGTGAAAACCTTGTAGATAATGAAGAACCTCCAAGTATATCCATCTTTTGAATGGGCACCGGTGAAGTGATGCCAAGGGAAGTTCAAGTTCAAGCTCCGGTTGACACAAGCAATCAAGATCCACCATCATTAACAAGAGTTGAACCACCTAGTTCTCAAGTTCTTCAAGATGAAAGTCAAGCTCATGGTGACGATCATGGGAGTGGCTTAGATCAAAGGGAAGAATAAGGTGGTGAAGCTCATGAACAAACACCTCAAGTTCAAGATGATGATGATGGACCTATTCAACGCCAATCTCAAGCACCACATCCAAGAGTTCATCAAATGGTTCAACGGGATCACCCCATTGACAATATCCTTGGGAGCATCCAAAGAGGGGTAACAACTCGCTCAAGATTGTCAAACTTTTGTGCATTTTACTCGTTTGTTTCCTCCTTGGAACCTCTTAGTGTGGATCAAGCTCTTGAGGACCCGGATTGGATTATTGCTATGGAGGAAGAGTTGAACAACTTCAAGAGGAATGAAGTTTGGGAGTTGGTGCCAAGACCCAAGCAAAATGTGATCGGCACCAAATGGGTTTTTAGGAACAAGCAAGATGAATTTGGTGTCGTCACAAAGAACAAGGCAAGGCTCGTGGGCAAAGGCTAAACTCAAGTTGAAGGCTTGGACTTTGGAGAGACTTATGCTCCGGTGGCTAGGCTTGAGTCAATTCATATACTCTTGACCTATGCTACTCATCATAACTTCAAGTGAAACGAACCGGGTTTCCAAAGAAGGAAACCCGATCCCTGCACCTCTGTGATAGTCCCAGGAGGCTATCACGTGCGAATCCCTGTCTCAGAAAGTAAAGAAAAACCATACAGCAAAAGGAAATACATGAAGGTCCACATAATAATATAATAATTAAGTATCTGAGTACATCTTTTCGGCACATACCGGGTACAAGTCCAACGGGACTGAATCAAACAGAGTAAACATCTACGCAACGGCTCTCATGTAGCGAAGTAGACTCCATATCTGCAGGCATCTCGAGTGTAGAGCGAGCCTCAATCTTCCCATCCATCGTGCTCAAAGTCGTAGTCCGGCTCCTGGTCTAAAAACTCGTCATCTACTCGATAAGCGAGTAGGTCATGTCAGCTTCCCAACAAAGAGCATAAGCAAAAGAGAATAATTCTAATATGCATGAGTAATCCTACTTATGGCTGTAGAAGGTTATGCAAGCAGCGGTAGCAACGTCAAGGTAAGCAGAATATCCGGGAGGTCTCCATCTCCAAGGAGATCCACACCTCCGAGGACAACGCCTCCGGGGTCAACACCCCAAACAAGGAAAGAACACCAAGCACTAGATCTCAACCAAGATACAGCATCCCACTCTCATCTACGACGTGGGGTCACCAACTCCTATCCCCACGTCTCAACGGCATGAAGCCGGGCTCACACACACACAGGGAAGAGAAAGCAACACAAGAAGAGACTAGCCAGAGTAATAGACCCGTGGGCTGTCCATACCAGTGGACACGGACTATAGCTATAGGTTTAACACTCTGCAGAGGTTGTACAACTGGACCCGCCGAGTAGAGCAGAATCGGGTGCCCCCAATCCACCTCTCTACCTAACGGCTGGAGACCTAGCAGTGGACGGCACTCTCCTGCCTCTCCGAGCCTGACTCGTCCTGACTGGGGCGGGAAACTTGCCAGCAGGGCCTCGAAGCTGTGAAACCATCCCCGGAGGAGCCGAGGCGACGTCTACTCGGGGGGTAATACCCGTCCCCCTCACACGACCACACCGGTCAGCCTACAGGCTGGATGCCATCCACATACTAGTTCTCGGACCGAACCCCGCCCGTAATAAGGCGAACGGTTTGCACGTAAATAGCCCAAAGATCATGGTTAAACTGTCGATCGGTCCTTAATTGCAAGAGCGAGCACTCACCAACTCCCACCGTCTGACACACCGCTAGGGCGAGAGGCCAGGTCGCATCTCCCCTAGACAGGCGTTCACAAGTAACCAAAGTGGCTCGCTCCTGCGGTAACACGTCAAGGATACACACTCACCCAAAACACACGCAAGAATTCTAAGGTATCCCAACCTCGGTCCAAACCTGAGATCCATCCATAACTAAGGGTAAAATATATGGATGAATAAAGCCGGGGAACTAGCTAGGGGTCTGTAGCTAGTTCCAAAAGTAGGTATTCCAAGGACAGGATAAACAATCACAAGGCATGGCTAATCAACTGTCTATGCAATTTAAAAACATGCATCAAAAATAATTAAGCACTAGCAACTAAAGCATGCATAGGATCTAAATGGTTGGGAGTGACATGACACCTGGTTGGTGTCCGTAGTCCTGGTGTGGGTTGAAGTCAGGGTCGTAGGCCTCCTCCTGGTCGTAGCTCGGGTCTGTGAAGCACAAGATACGAGACACTAAATTACCGGCAAACATCTAAGCATAAATCCAAAGAAACCCAATTTTAAAAGATCCAAACAGAACTAAACTACCTACAAACAGCACCGTCTCATTTTTTAGAAAAATATAGAAACTGGTTTCATATTTTTCGGAGTTATAAATAATTAGTTATGAATTTTCAAAAGTTAAAGGATTTATAAATTAATTTCCAAAAATCATTTATAAAATGGAAAAGGATTTTAATTTTGAAAATACGTGATGACGCCAGCATGTCGTCACGGTGACGTCAGCATGACGTCAGCCACAAGGTTAGTGGGCCGTTATTGGGCCGAATGGGTTATTGGGCTGGATATGGCCCAATGGACTCGGCCCATAGAGCCCAATAGGCTTAGTCCACTGGACCTCCCTGGATTAATTTCAGAGCTCACAGAAATAAAAGGATGGGGGCCACGGTAGGCTTCAGTGGGCTGGTTGGCCCATCACCTCTGAGAGTATGCACCGGAAAAGTCTGGTAGAGGCCCTCGAGGTTTTCTGCGGAGTAGGGCATCCCCTCGCCTTTCCCTGTGTTGCCCGGCGCGCACCGGCGCGAGTCCGGCGGCGATGGCGATCCGCGTTTGACGGCGACGGTGGCTCAAACGTCCAAGCAAGCACACAAGGGAAAACACTAGGGTCTCGTGACGGGCTTGACGTGGCCACGACCCTGGGGTTGGGCCTGTGCGGGCGGCACGCAGCGCGACACGGAGGAGTACTCGGCTTGGCGCGGTGCGCGGCGGTGACGACGCGGCGCGCAGCGAGCAGCGGCGATTGTGCCGTGGGTTTTCAAACAAACAAGCTAAGAGTAGCGGCGTGGTCATAACGGCTTCACAGCGCGGCCGGGTGTCCGGTGGTGACCCCTAGGGCTGGCTCAGCTTGCGGCGGGGGTGGCGCGGCGAGACGCAACGCGGCGCGCAGCACGGCGGCGGAACAAAACGACGCGACGGGGTTAAGCAAAAGAGTGAGCGCGTGCGACTACTGTGGCTTAACACGTGGGCGCGCTTGGCCTGGCGAGCTCGTGTGCACGCAGGGCTATTCCCTGGCGTGGCACGCCCGGTCGGCGTGCGGGTATCCGGTGTCCCGGAGCCGCGACGTTCGACGTGGTGCAGCAGCGCAGCGGTGATGTACCTGCAAGGAGTTCCACAGCTCGAAGGCCGGATCACAGGCATGAACTGAACAACGACGCGGTGATGGCATAGCAGGACGAGATGGTGAGAACCGGCGCGTCGCTAGGGTGCGTCGCGGTGGCGTCTCGCGGAAAGCGCACGGTGCGAAGGCCGGCGTGGCGTGGCGCAGGAGCACGCTCCCAACTCAGGGTGCGGGGAGAAGCGAAGGGGCGGAACGCTGGCTCACCGCGAGGCGAAGGTGTAGACGAAGCAGTGGAGTCCGCAGTGGTGAAGAGGCGGCGGCGTTCTCGGTGGCACGGCGTAAATTCTACTTCGGTACGTGCTCCTGTGCGGACAACCTTCCCTTCTCCTCTTCCGGCCCTGGCTCCGCTTGCTCTGGCTTCGGCGTGACGGCGCGGTGGTGATGCGCCTCCAACTTCTCCTCTTCCCCTCTTCTCTTCCTCCTTCCCCTCCTCTCCTCTCACGGCGGCAGAACAGAGGAAAGGGGGCGATCCCCAAATGCGAGTTGCCTTGCTCCAGGGGCCTCACCCGGGGGTTTAGCGGGTCGAGCACGCCAGGGTGAGGGCAAAAGGGTCACGGCAAGGGCTCCTAGTGGCTGGTGGAGGCGTGTGGGTGATGTGGCAGCGCGGCAATGGCTGGCGCGCGTAGGGGGCCGTCATGGCGCAGGGGTAGAAAGGGGAATAGCCCGGGTGGCGCGTGAGCGCGGTTGCCTGGCTTGGCGTTCGTGCCACGGGCGCGGTCGAGGGCTTGTCCCCTGGCCGGGGGTGCACGCACGCGCGCATGGGCACGGCGGTAGTGCGAGATGGTGTGTGGCGCGGCCTTGACTGGGTGAGGACGAAGAACAGGGTGCGGCTGCGGACCCCACATGTCAGCGAGACTTGTGCGGGGAAAGAGAAGATGGGCCGAGCTGGGCCGGTTTCGGTTGAGAAGGAAAGAGGCCGGGTGTTGGTTGATCACGGGCTAGAAGTTAGAGGTGCACAAGCAGACTTCAGAGAAGGTTAGCTGGCCCAAGTTAGATAGAAGGGCTTTGAATATAGTTTTGAATTTGGTTTAAACTTTAGATTTGAATTTGAATTATTCAAATTCAAAACACACTCAATTAAATCCAAATAAAATTCATAAAAACCAAATCACATACTTTACCCTAATTTGAATTTATATTTTTATACTTTTGGTTTTATTTAAATAGGTTTAAGGGAAGAGGCTAGAAAGGGTTTAAATTAAGGTGACACATCATCAATAAATAAAAAGATCAAATTTCCTCACATTTTCATAATTTAAATTTCAGGGATGTTACATCAAGCTTCATCAAATGGATATGAAGAGCGCATTCTTGAATGGACCTCTCCAAGAAGAAGTTTGTGTTGAACAACCACCGGGCTTTGAAGATACAAACTTCCCCAACCATGTGTACATGCTCCATAAGGCACTCTATGGGCTCAAGCAAGCTCCTAGAGCATGGTATGAATGCCTTAAGGATTTTCTTCTCAAGAACGGTTTTGAGATAGGCAAAGCCGATTCTACTCTCTTCATTCAAAGAAGTGGAAAAGATATCTTTGTTTGCCAAATTTATGTTGATGACATTATCTTTGGGTCTACTAATGACAAATTTTGTGAAGAGTTTAGTAGGATCATGACCAAGAGATTCGAGATGTCTATGATGGGTGAGTTGAAGTTCTTTCTTGGGTTTCAAATCAAGCAAATGAAGGAAGAGACTTTCTTATGTCAAACCAAGTATGTGAAGGATATGCTCAAGAGGTTTGACATGGCCGATTCTAAGCCCATCAAAACTCCTATGGCATTAAATGGACATCTTGATCTCAATGAGGAAGGGAAGTCGGTCGACCAAAAGGTATATCACTCCATGATTGGCTCCCTCCTTTACCTTTGTGCATCTAGGCCCGATGTTATGCTTAGTGTGTGCAAGATTTCAAGCTAATCCTAAGGAGTGTCATCTTATGGCCGTTAAGAGAATCTTTAGATATTTGGTACACACTCCTAACCTTGGCTTATGGTATCCCAAGGGCTCCACTTTTGATTTACTTGGCTATTCCGATTCGGACTATGCCGGTTGCAAAGTAGATCGAAAGAGCACAACGGGGACTTGCCAATTTCTTGGTAGGTCTTTGGTGTCATGGAGTTCTAAGAAACAAAATTCGGTTGCTTTATCCACGGCCGAAGCCAAGTATGTTGCAGCCGGTGGTTGTTGTGCACAACTTATGTGGATGAAGCAAACGTTGAGTGATTACGGTTGTGTGTTTGGTAAGATTCCACTCTTGTGTGACAATGAGAGTGCCATCAAGCTAGCAAACAATCCGGTGTAACACTCTAGAACAAAGCACATAGATATTCGACATCATTTCTTAAGGGGTTATGAGGCTAAGGGAGATATTGCTCTACGTCATGTAAGCACAGAGAGGTAGCTTGCCGATATCTTCACTAAGCCTCTAGATGAGCAAAGGTTTTGTGCTTTGAGGAGTGAACTAAATATCTTGGATTCTTGTAACTTGGCTTGACATGTTGCACATACTTGATTGTTGCCTAGATAGGTTGAAAACTTTTTATTTTCTCTCTTTGTGTGAGTTTTTCAAAAGGTTGGATTTTTGAGATCTTTTAGATCAAATCTTGATTCAAGTGGCTCCGGGTCACCCATTTTGGCTCTGTGTGCCGCCGGGTCACCCGGCCTGTATAGGCGGGTCACCCGGCCCTGCGGCCAGGGGTATAAATGGCCCGCGACCGGCGCCCTCTCTCCAGTTCTTCTTTCTTCCTTCTCCCCAAACCGCCGCTGCCCCCAAGGAGCTCCCAAGGCAATTTTTGCGCCCCTCCGTCCGTTGCTCAAGTTTTTGGGTGCATTGGATCGAGCTCCTCTTCAAGATCAACATCTCCCTCGATCCCTCCGCAAATCTCGCGGGAAAGCAACGGTAAACTTTTTCAAAAATCCCCTTTTCCCGATCTCTCAATGTGGTTCATTCTAGGTGATTTCCTCCAGTCAAAAGCTTTATCTAGTACCCTAGAACTCATGCCTAAAATCTTGTTTTGTTTCATGAACTCCTTCACCCGCAACAAGTGATTAGGGTTCATCCCGCCTGGGGCGGGTGACCCGCCCCCTCGGGGCGGGTGACCCGGCCTCCCGCGGGATGCCCCTTTCACTTGTTTCTCCAACCCAATCTCACTCTTTCATTGCATATCTTGTTCAGATGGGTCGAGACAAAGTTCAAGGCAAGGGGAAGGAGATTCAAAGTGACGAAGACGCTTCAAGTGAAGATCATGACCGTGCCTCCGATGATGATTACTCTCAACCCGCTCGCACAAAGAGGTCCATGCCCCAAGATCCTCCGGCTCGTGCTCATGGTTGTGGTCGCGGAGATAGTGGCAACCCCATGCTAAGGAAGAAGGTGTTGACTAGTGGCCTTAAGGGTAGTCGTGCTCGAATGAAGAACGCAAGCACCGGCGATGAAGGGGGAAGATATGATGATGATCTTGACATATCTATCTACACAAGGATGGTTGTCCCCATTCATCCACCGGAACGGACACGCAAAGACCCCAAGTTGGTTGATTATTCCAAGCATGCCAATGACATCTCACCTCTCTGGTTCCAAGATCCATGGAAGCTTCCACAGAATTTCTTTTGTGATGATCGTTTTTGGCGTGCCCATCAAGCCGATTGGTATGAATCCGTCATCATCACTAAGAAGACCATTACCACGGATATGAAATGGATTGATTGGCAACACTTACATGATCTCACTCCTCCCCTTGGAGAAATTGCTCACGCCGTCTACCTTCGTTGCCATGCGCAAGGTATATCTCATCTTATGATGCTCTCTTGCAATTGGTGTGATGAGGTCGTAGCTCAGTTCTATGCCACACTTTATGTTGATGATGATGAGAATGTCATGCACTTTTCACTTGGAGGCAAGAGACTTAAGATCACTTTATTCGAGTTTGCTTCACTCTTTAAGCTTCGTGGTGCCAAAGACAACAACACTTTCAACAATCTTGTTTGCTTGCACGATAGTGATGAACTTGATGTGAGCAAGATGGAGTTTATGTATGACAAGGCTTATGGAGATATTCATTATGGACATCCTAGTGGTCTCACCCCTTACTACAAGTTGATGAATCTTCTTTTCCGTAACACTTTGTGTCCTAGGGGTGGTAACTCCGACAAAATCTCCAAGTATGCAAGGAACCTTTTGTTTCAAATGGCTCCTAACCAACCTCAATTCAATGCTTGTCATTTTCTTTGGAGTGAAATAATTGCATGCTCTCATCAAGGCTCCGTGTGTCACTATGCTCCTTATGTCTTTGCAATGGTCAAGCACGCATCCAAGCTTAATCTTCAATGGGACATTGAGCACAAGAGGTATAACACTCCCAAAGGGAAACTCGAGGAGTCTTTTCATCTTGGCAAGCATTGCACTTGGATTGATGCTAAAGGTCCCCTTCCGGGTGCCTATCCCTTGGAAGGCCTAGATGCTCCCGGTGCGTCATCTTCAAAAGCTCCACCTCCAAGTCAATCCTATGGACAATTACCCAAAGAAGGTCCTTCTCATTTTCATGGTGCTCCTAAGCAAAAGAAGGGTAAATTGGATTTTCTTGCCAAAGGTCTATTTGCTTGCTTCAACATGGGCCGTCAAAATGCACGTGAGCGTGAAAATGATAGAAAGTGGCACGCCGAGGAGTATCATAAGGCTGAAACGGAAAGGAAGGCCATCATGGCAAAATTGGATATGCCACACTCTCCCGTTCGTGAGCCAAGGACGTTTGATCCCCCATCTCCGGTTGCAAATCCTTGGGAAGATCTTGCTTCTTGGGTTGAAGAAGAAGATGATGAGGCCACCGAAGACGAAGGGTGACTCCCTTTTTGGTGTTTGTTGGCAAAGGGGGAGTGAATTTGTTGATGATTGATGGATGGAAGCCCCCCTTATCCTTTTATCTATCTTTATCTATCTTTGGACTTGTTATTTATGTAATGGCTTATGAACTTGTAATGAACTATGTGTGGTGTGATGCATGGTGTGCCAAGTGAGAACTCTTATTTGTGTAAGACTTATTTGTGGTACTCTATTATGCTAGTGTGATGTAATGAACCTTATTTATCGTGTGTGATGCATGTGTTGGTTGATGATATGTTGTTTCTCACTTTATTGTTGTGATATGTTGGTTGATGATATGTTGTCACGGAAAGCTTTGGGGGAGTCCGTGACACAGGCAGAAGCGCTCCAGGCGGCCTACACCTCATCCCAGTAGGAGTTCGAGACTCTGGAGCAGGCGGCCCTCGAAGCGTGCCGGGACATCGAGGAGGGTGTCGGCTCGTCGGGGAGCTCACTAGCGAGCCGCCTTCGGGCTCTGAGCGGCCGCGTCATCGAGCGCGTGAAGGGCGCTCTCCGTCTTGGCGTTCGGAAGACCCTTGGAATGGTATCGATGCACTACATAGTTGATCAAGCGGCGCTGGCCACAGGGTATGTCATCGCGGACGGCCTCGACGATGATGGAGCGCAGGACGCCATGGACCAAGCCGATGCTGCCGCTGCCGACGCTTCCACCGATCTCGCTGATATGTTCGAGGAAGACCTCTTCCTGAACGCTGCCCCCGCTGGCCCCCTTGAGTCCTGAAAGTAGCCAGGCACGGAAGCCCTTAGGTTGCGGCTGGAATTTGAGCCAGGTGGCTTTTGTAAATGAACAATTCGCTTGTTAAGTTTGTAAACTCGTGTGCGACTTATTTTTATGGGTGCCATCGCGCCTTCCTCGTATCTTAGGCAAACTTCAGCCGGGATCGATCGCTCTCACGAGTATCCTGAGGGTAGAGTGGTGAGAGAGAGAGGCCGTGTCCTGCTGGAGGCGTAGGCGGTCCCGGACTCATCCATCTTTATTCTTTTGGTTACTCGCGCCCTGCTTCTGTTTTGCTTAAGCATTTGAGACGTGATATGCTTAGCACTTTCGAATGAAGGTTTTTTGCGAAAAAATGGGACCGTTCAGGGGGGGTGCCCCCCATAGTAGCCCCCGAGGGGGACTTGGTTTTCAGAAGAAAGCCAAGTCTCCCTTATCTTTGTTCGCAACCTTAATATATATACAACTGGCTTGGGCGCCAGATATGTGCGAAGTGACTTGGAATCTTAAGGGTAAAAGCGACGTAGCTGTTGGATGTTCCAAGCGTTGGAGAAGATTTCGCCCTTCTCATTCGCGAGCTTGTATGTGTCGGGCTTGAGAACCTCGGTGATGATGTACGGCCCTTCCCATGGTGGCGTGAGCTTGTGGCGGCCCTCGTTCTTTTGTCGAAGTCGGAGTACCAAGTCTCCCTTGTTGAGGTCTCGAGGCCGGACCTTGTGCGCTTAGTAACGCCGTAAGGATTGCTGGTACTTCTCGGAGTGTAGGACCGCCGCATCGCGGGCCTCGTCAATGCAGTCCAGCGCATCTTCGCGATCTTGCTGGTTCTGCCCTTCCTGGTAGGCGTTGACCCTTAGGGACCCGTAGTCCATGTCCGTGGGGAGGACGACCTCTGCGCCGTAAACCAGGAAGAGCGGGGTGAGGCCCGTGGCTCTGCTCGGGGTGTTCCTGAGGCTCCAAACGACCGACGGCAGTTCTTGTATCCACTTCTGGCCAAACTGGTTGAGCTTGTTGAAGATCCTTGGTTTCAGGCCTTGCAAAATCATACCGTTGGCACGCTCTACTTGGCTGTTAGTCTGTGGGTGTGCCATGACCGACCAATCCACGTAGATGTGGTAGCTGTCGCAGAATTCTAGGAACTTCCTGCCGGTGAATTGAGTGCCGTTGTCCGTTATGATGGAGTTGGGTATGCCAAAGTGGTGCACGATGTCCTTGAAGAACAGCACAGCCTGCTCGGACCTGAGGCTGCTGATGGGGCGGACCTCGATCCACTTCAAGAACTTGTCGATGGCCACCAGTATGTGGGTGAAGCCCCCGGGCGCCTTTCGCAAGGGCCCGACCATGTCCAGTCCCCATACGGCGAAAGGCCATCTGATGGGGATGGTTTGCAGTGCATGAGCCAGGAGATGGGTCTTGCACGCGTAGTATTGGCACCCTTCGCAGGTGCGTACGACCTCATTGGCGTTGACGACCGCCGTCGGCCAGTAGAAGCGCTGGCGGAACGCGTTGCCCACGAGGGTGCGCGGAGCGGCGTGGTGGCCGCACTCGCCCGCGTGGACGTCTTGAATCAATTCCCGGCCCTCAGGGATGGAAATGCACTACTGCATGATCCCCGAGGCGCTGCGCTTGTACAGCTCGCCGCCAATGATGACGAAAGACTTGGCCTTCCTGGAGATTTGTCTCGTCTCGGTTCGATTAGGGGGCAGCTCTCCCCGATCTAACCAGGCGAGATACTCGTCGCGCTAGTCCCGTGGAGGGGGCGGGAGTCCGTCGATCTCCATCGCCTTGACCTCGTCTGCCTGGGACCCTTTGAGGTCCGAGGCCTCAAGTTCCCCGTTCGAGGGGTCCTCGTCCATGGGCTCGGTGCCCGCGGCCCTCGAGGGGCCAGCCCCCGAGGCCTTGCCAGAGACTCCGGCAGGTTTGTCAAGGTCGACAGAGGGCTTGGTGAGGGCACGGGTGAAAATGTTCGGGGGAACGGTGATCCGCCCTGAAGTGATTTTGGCCAACTCGTCTGCTTCCTTGTTGTGCTTGCGCGTGATGTGATTGAGCTCAAAGCCAAAGAACTTATCCTCGAGTTTACGCACCGCGGCGCAGTATGCCTCCATCTTCTCGTCGTGGCAGCTCGCATCCTTCATCACCAGGTCAATGACCAGCTGAGAGTCTCCCCGTATGTCAAGACGCTTGATGCCGAGCTCGATGGCGATGCGTAGGCCACTGAGGAGGGCCTCGTACTCCGCCATGTTGTTCAATGTGGGGAAGTGCAAACGTACCAGGTACCGCATGTGCTCTCCAAGGGGCGAAATGAAGAGCAGGCTCGCGCCTGCGCCCATTTTCATCACTGAACCATCGAAGTACATGGTCCACCACTCAGCTTGGATCTGAGGGGTGGGTAGCTGAATGTCGGTCCACTCAGCTACGAAATCCGTGAAGATCTGCGATTTTATTGCCTTTCGCGGCGCGTAGGTGAGGGCTTCACCCATGAGCTCCACAGACCACTTAGCTATCCTACCCGAGACATCCTGATTGTGGACAATCTCTCCCAAAGGGAAAGGAGATACCTAGGTGACAGGATGGGCCTCGAAGTAGTGCCGCAGCTTATGCCGCGCGAGCACTACCGCATAGAGTAGCTTCTGGATCTGGGGGTATCGCATCTTGGTTTCCGACAACACTTCGCTATGTAATAGATAGACCCCTGGACCGGTAGGGCGTGACCCTCCTCCATTCTCTCCACAACGATGACCGCGCTGACCACTTGGGTCATCGCGGTGATGTAGAGATAAAGGGGTTCGCCTTCCCGGGGCGGCGTCAATATCGGAGCGTGGGCGAGTGTTGCCTTTAGCTTGTCGAGGGCCTCCTGGGCCTCGGCGGTCCAGGAGAAGCGCTCGCTCTTCCGCAAAAGTCGGTACAGGGGTAAGACCTTCTCACCGAGATGTGAGATGAAGCGGCTCAGAGCTGCGAGGCAGCCCAGGACCCTCTGTACACCCTTCAGATCGCGTATCGGCCCCATCCGCTCGAGGGCCGACACCTTCTCCGGGTTGGGCTCTATGCCTCGCTGGGAGACAATGTAACCCAAGAGCATGCCACGCGGCACCCTGAAGATGCATTTTTCAGGGTTTAATTTAACCTCGTTTGCTCGGAGGCAATCGAACGCAATGCGTAAATCATTCACCAGGTCGTCCGCCTTCCTGGATTTCACTACAATATCGTCGAAGTATGCCTCAACGGTCCGCCCGATGTGATCCCCGAAGACGTGGAGCATACATCACTGGTATGTCGCCCTGGCGTTTCGGAGACCAAATGGCATCATCACGTAGCAAAACATACCAAATGGCGTGATAAATGAGGTCGCGAGCTGGTCGGACTCCTTCATCTTGATTTGGAGCTAACCGGAATACGCAGCAAGGAAGCATAGCAACTCACACCCTGCGGTGGAATCAACTATTTGATCAATCCGTGGGAAAGGAAAAGGAACTTTGGGACATGCTTTATTTAAGCCGGTGTAATCTATGCACATCTGCCACTTCCCATTCTTTTTCTTAACTAGTACAGGATTAGCTAGCCACACTGGATGAAATACCTCCTTGATAAATCCGGCCTCCAAGAGCTTGCGCAGCTCCTCTCCAATCGCCCGGCGTTTCTCTTCATCAAATCGTCGTAGAAGCTGAGATGCCAGCTTGGAGTTGGGCAGGATATCAAGTGAGTGCTCGGCGACCTCCCTCAGAATGCCCGGCATGTCCGCGGGACTCCACGCAAAAATGTCAGTGTTGGCGCGGAGAAAGTCGACGAGCACCACTTCCTATTTCGGGTCGAGGGTGGAGATAACCCTCAGCACCTTGCCCTCAGGGGCACTGGGGTCGAGGGGTATAGCCTTGGTGTGCTCCGCGGCCTCGAAGTTGCCGGCGTGCTTGATGGTGGAGTCGAGGGCCTCGTTGGACAGCTTCTCCAGGTCCGCCACGAGGGCCTCATCATGCGTAAGCGCCTCGGCACGCTCAACGCACTCGACGTCGCACTCGAACGCTTGCTCGAACGACGAGCCCGCCGTGAGGAAACCTTTGGGCCCCGACATCTTGAGCTTCAGGTAAGTGTAGTTCGGGACCGCCATGAACTTGACGTAGCAGGGCCAGCCAAGGATGGCGTGGTACGCTCCCCGAAACCCCACCACTTCGAAGGTGAGGACCTCCTTACGGAAGTTGCTCGGTGTGCCGAAGCAGACAAGCAGGTCGATCTGCCTGATAGGCTGGACGCGCTTGCCCGGCGCAACGCCATGGAACGGTGACTTGCTGGGCCGCAGCTTGTCTAGACCAATCCCCATGAGCTCCAAGGTGGAGGAGTACATGATGTTGAGGCTGCTGCCTCCGTCCATTAGTACCTTGGAGAATCACGTGTTGCCGATGATGGGATCGACAACAAGCGGATACTGCCCTGGATTGGGGATGTGATCCGGGTGGTCTTCTCGGCCAAAGGAGATCGTCTCCTTCGACCAGTCGAGGTACGACGGCACAGCCGGGTGAACGAAGTAGACCTCTCGACATTCACACCTGCGTTGTCGCGACGTCATATCGACGGTGGGCCCACCGAAGATGAAGAACACATTCTCCACCTCCGGGAAGCTATCCTTGCCCCTATCGCCCGCATCCTTCTTGGTGTTGTCCTCCTTCACGGCGACCCAGTTGTAGTACTTCCAGAGCATGTCGCACTGCTCGAGGGTGTGAGCGACGGGGGTCTTGTGGTACGGGCTGGGCTTCTTCAGCATGACGTCGAACACTCTGCCTCAAGGGGGGCCTCGAGCCCCCTTTTGGCGGCATCGACCGCATTGACTTCCTCGGAGTCCTCACCCTGCTCCATGGGCTTCTTGCCTTGGTTTTTCTTGCTCTTCTAGCCCTGCTTCTGCTTCTTCGAGGGCTCCTTGGGCTTGCTGCCCTCCGCGGGCGCATCCTCCGCTCGCTTGCCCTTCTTGCCGTCGAAGATCGCCCCCACTGCCTCCTCTCCAGAAGCGTAGCTGGTGGCGATGTTGAACAGCTCGTTGACATTGGTGGGAGGGTTCTGCCCCAACTCGCGCACGAGGTCCCGGCAAGTCGTGCCCTCCAGGAAGGCGTGCACGACCTCGGACTCACCGACGCTCGGAAGCTCGGTGCAGCGCTTGGAGAAGCAGCGGATGAAATCCCTCTAGGACTCACCAGCCTTCTAGGAGCAGCGTCGGAGGTCCCACGGCGCACGTACGTGCCCTGGAAGTTACCCACGAACGTCCTGACTAGGTCGTCCCAGTCGTCGATCTAGTTCGCGGGCAAGTGCTCGAGCCACGTCCGCCCAGAGTCTGCCAGGTGCAGCGGCAGGTTGTAGATGATCATGGTGTCATCGGTGGTGCCGCCCAGCTGGCACGCTTGGCGGTAGTCGTTGGGCCACACCCGGGGGTCCGTCTCCCCCGAGTACTGGTTCACGGTGGTCAGTTGGCGGAAGCGCGGGGGGATCGATGCTGTGCGGATCGCTCGGCCGAACACACGCGTACCCGGTGGCTCCGGCGATGGGCTCTTGTCCTCCTGGCTGTCGTATCGTCCCCCACACTGGGGGTTGTAGCCGTGCGACGGAGTGGCATCCTACTTCTTCTTGTTTAGGATGTTGCGGGCATCGCCGTCGTTGGCCGCGCCGCAAGTATCCCGAATCCGGTCCTTGGCAGGAGTCCTCTGGTTGCCTTCGTGGACGGTAGGTGCTCGGTGCGGAGTGTGGACCGATGCCTCCTGGTCTCTACCGCCCCCACCAGCCTTCGCACTAGACTGATGACGCATGCGAGACGTAGAGCTTTCGGCTTGCTGCACCGCAGCCTGCTCGATGTGGGCCTGCGCCTCGCGGTGCAGGTTACGTCCCTCGGGCGTCGATGGCTCGGGCATGGCCCGAATCAAAGTCGCCGCAGCTACGAGCTTCTGGATGGCCCTTGCCAGGTTTGGCACCTCGTCCACGTCGGCGTCGGTGTTGATGCGCTCGAGGGCCACGCGTCCTGCGGCGCGCGCCCCCAGTGTCGAGGGGCCGGCCCTATCTCTCTCGAGCGTGACCTTTAGCTGCTGCAGCTGCTCGCGTTCTGTGTTCAGCTTCGCCTCCAGCTTGCGGAGCTGGGCCATCTGCGCGGCACGCACCACGTCAGGTGGTGGTGGTGGTGTCCCTACCGGTGGGGTCACTGTCATGGTGTTGCGGACCGCTGCATCGCCCGCTCCGCCACCCGCGTCTTCACCCTCGCCAAGGACGACGACGAAGCACTCGCGGGTGGGGTCATAATCCCCCTCGCTGGAATCGTCGGAGCAGGTGAGGCAGTAGTCTGCCGCGGCCTGAAACCGCCTGAAAGCGTTAGGGTCCCGTAGTCCGGAGTAGTCCCACTCCGGCTCCCCGCGCCCGTACCGGCGCTCCTCGCCGTCGGTGTCGCGGTAGGATTCGTCGGGCGAGGTGGCGATTGTTGACGGTGGAAATTCACCATTTCCAACCCTGAATATTCTCACATAAATGGAGGCATATGCATTATTTACTAGCATTTAGGTTTGAATAATGTAGTTCCACTAGTCCTTGGAGATTATTTGTATGTAGGTGATTTACCCCTTAAAAGAGATGGAAACTCCACTCCTATGAAGAAACCATGCCAACTCAGCTGAGGAGGTGGCTGCCACCAAGGGAAACATGGCAATCCACGTCATTGATCCAGGGGAGGCACTCACCGATGAATCAAAGGACGCCACATGGACTTCACATGGATCAAAGGGCCTACCTCGGATACCAAATCAAGCCATGCACCAGGGATGGATCGGAGGGCCCACAGGGCAGCCACTCAGAGGAAGCATAGGCCAGGGGGCCACCCTAGGGGTCCGGCCGATCCTAGGATCGGCCGAACCACCTTAGGGCCCCCTGATCCTGGCCCTCCACGTGTTGGCTCCTCATTGGTCACTTACCTCACTCCCGAGTGTTTAGGGGCCATTTGGGCGTCCGAGCAAGCCTTATCCTCCTCTATAAATAGGAGGGGAGGGGCTCCTATTTCTCACACACCACTCTCTCATTCTCCTCTCACTTTTAGTTTTCAAGGCTAGGGGGTAGGCTAGAGTAGCTCTTCTTCAGGTTCCAAGTCCTCTTGGAAGTTTAGGTATGAATTCTCTTTTATCTTTATTTCTTTGTATGACTTTGATCTACTTCAGTTATTTAGCTATTTCATATAAAGTCATGGTAGATCATATTCTTGATATGTTCTTGAGTTCATCCTCTGTTCATCATTTAGAGGCTTGTGTTCTTCGTGAACACTACCTTTTGATCCACTTGAAGGATGATAAACTCCTTCCTTATGTGTTCATAAGTTAGAGGCTCGTGTTCTTCACAAACACGACCCTTTGATCTTGTTGATTAGACATAAGAGAGTTCATATCTGTTCGTATGTCTAGCCTTAGTTGATCTTGTTAGATAGCATGAGAGTGTTGCATGGGGTCTATGTTCAAGCTACGGTACTCGGTCTAGTTGACTAGTCTTCTGGTGTCTCTCACCCTGGGTCACAATAGCCCGGGCCAGGTGAAGTCTAGCAGCAACGTAGGCATGGTGCCTGGGTTGTCTTGCTACGATAGTTATGAGCATACCCCCCGTAACGGGAGGTCGGTCCTCAGGTGGTGACAACCCTGTTGGATCCTAGGGCAACCTCCGCGTTGGGGTACCTGCTGTAGGAGTCTAAAGTCTAGTTTCGCAGAGTGCTGGTTATCGCGGGCTAGCTCCGCGTTTGTAGCTGGGTGCTGAACCATGTTTCACTCATGCAATACTCATGCTTATCTCTTGTATCTTCTAGCTTTGTATGTTTAGTACATTAGAACCTAGAGCTAACTCGTATGTTCCCCCTAAGCCGTAGTGTGCTAGAGTAGAGGTAGATTTGAGGTGTGTGTGTCACACTACCCCTATTATCTTTTATCTTACCCCTACCTTTGAGTGTGTTGTTTCCCTATATCTATCTCTTGGTTTACATTCAGAGCAAAAGCATAAGTCTAAGATATCCGCCATTACCTTCCTTGGATTCGATACCCTTGGAATACTCTCCTTCCTTGGGGAAATGCTACAATGGTTTATCTGTGCGCTTGCGAATTCGTTCATGATCGTTTAGATTAACCTATGGTAAGTCTCAATGTTCACGCTAACTGCGCCATTAGTTGTGACATTGGGAAATGCCAGCAAGTATTTCTAGCGCTGATGCTAAGGATGGATTTCCAATCTGTTCTTAAGTGATCGACGTTTAGAAATGTCAACAAGCATTTCTGGCGCCGTTGCCGGGGAAGGCACAAGATTATCATGACTATGCTTTGCATCTGTTTATAAACTCTGAGTAGGTTAGGACAACCCTCAATGCAGGCTAACCTTGATTGTCTTCTTTTATCTTTGGATAATGAAGACATGTAGTGTATGACTGGTTTCGACCTACCAGGGAATTTTACTGAAGATCCCGAGTCACTTGTGAGGAAAGCTCGAATTCATTTCGGCTCACCTCGTCGTACTCGTCCGGAGGGCGAACCAGCTTCCTTTGTACCATCCACGTCCAACGCTATGGCCCAGAAGACACTTCGTGAATACTCAGCTCCTTCTGCTGACCAGGTGCTGCAAGGCCCTGAGGTGGCAATGGGGACTGAAAATTTCGAGATCAAGACGAGTTTAATCACGATGGTGCAGGCTAGCCCATTCTGTGGCAAACCAAATGAGGATGCCAATGCTCATCTGCAGCAATTCCTAGAGTTGTGCAGCAATTTCGTCATCAGGGGTGCAAATATGGATGCTGTTCGTTTACGGTTATTTCCATTCTCCCTCTTAGGAAAGGCTAAGCAATGGTTCTACGCGAACCGGGAATCTATTGACACTTGGAGCAAGTGTTCACAGGCATTTCTCAAGAAGTTCTTCCCATTGGGTAAAACCAATGCTCTTCGTGGAAGGATTTCTGGTTTTCAGCAAGTAGCAAGTGAATCTATTCCAGAGGCTTGGGAGAGGCTTCAGGAGTATGTCCTGGCCCGTCCTCATCATGGGATGGAAGATCGGCTCATTCTTCAAAGTTTCTATAATGGGTTGACTCCGACAGCCCGAGGCCATGTTGATGCTGCTACTCAAGGAGCATTCTTCTCACTCACTGTTGATAATACTAAATTACTCATGGAGAAGATGGTCTCCAACCAAGGGTGGAGTGATGATAGACTCCAACCACGACCGAGGGGTACTCATACTGTCAAGGAAGCAGACATGATTGCTGCCAAGATGGATCTTCTTATGAAGAGATTGGATGACTACACCGGCGAGAAGACTGCCATGACCACTACTTCTTTGCCTATGGACTCTCACCTGACTTGTGAAGTCTGTGGCAGCACTGGGCACTCAGGCAATTATTGTCCGGAGACTCAGGAGGAAGTGATGTACATGAATGGCAATAACAATGGTTATCGTCCACCTCAACAAGGAGGCCAATCGTGGAATCAACAACACCCTTACTATCAAGGAGGTAACCAAGGTAATTCTTACAATCCTAACCAACCTTCCTTGAGAGATCTTGTTTTTGGGCAAGCTAAGATTAATGAAGGTATTAACAAGAAGCTAGTTGCCCTTGATAAAACTGTGGAAAGCCTCAACGTTAAGCTTGATAGTTTTTCTTCTGCCCAAAAGAGTCAGCTGAGTTTCAACAAGATGTTAGAAACCCAGTTGGCTCAGCTGGCTGCTTTGGTTCCATCTCCTGATAACGGGAGGATCCCGGGGCAACCCGTATCGTCTTGTGAAAATGTTAGTGTAGTGTCAGCCAGGTGGGGTAAGCCACCTAGGAGGACACATGCCTCTGACTATGCAGGAAAGCCCATTCAACAAATTCTTGATCCATGGGAGGAATCAGCAGTGGTGCACAAGAAAGATCTAGGCTACCCAACTATCACATGCACAATCTATTACAAGAAGATCAGGCATGCTCTTTGTGACCTTGGTGCGAGTGTTAATCTCATGTCCAAGGCCATGTTCGAGCAACTAGGATATCCAACTCTCTCTCCAACAGCACGGACTATCCAACTCGCTGATTCAACGATCCGATATCCAGAAGGAATTGCTGAGAGTTTATTGGTTAAGGTCAAGAGCTCTTATGTCTTCGCGGATTTCGTGGTCCTTGACATGGATGACGAGGGAGGAATGCCGCGCATCCTTGGGCGACCATTTCTCAGTGATGTCCAAGCTAGAATCAATGTGGGTTCCGGTATCATCCGTTTCCGCATTGGGGAGAGGAACTTGAAGTTCAAGTTTCAAGACAAGGAAGAGCAATGCTATTTGGTGCAAGATAGTGTTGAGCAGCTTGGGGGAAGGACGGAGCCTTCGCCCCCAAGGAAGAAATCTCCGTCAAAAAGGTTAAAGAAAATTCAGAAAGAATGGCGGAAGATTGAGATGGCACCAACCTCTACTTCTCAGGAGTAGGGTGCTGAATGGAACTGATCACTGAGAAGAGTCCAACTCGTCGGACTAAAAATGATGGGTCCTTTCTACCAAAAAGGTTAAAGCTGGTACTTATCTCATATTTCCCTTTCCAAAATTTTATTTCCAAAATTGCATATTTGATTTTCCCAAAACTCTGCATTTGCATGCTAGATTTATTTAGCCCTTTTCCCTTTTCCAAATAAAATTTCTGAAAATAATTTCTGAGTTTGAAAACCATATAAAATTCATTTGGGCAATTTCTGGAGTAAACTTTGGCCGGTGCACCTTGGCATATCTTCATATAGCCATTGGTGGCACACCTGCCAAAGGGGGCCAGCACCGGGCCCACCACTGGGCCGGCCGAACCAGGGTTCGGCCGAACCCTGGTAACGGTCATGTGGGCCCAGCTTTGGCCAACGGCTCCTAGCCGTTGCCCAACGGCTATCCCGCGGTGTGCTGCCCCTTTGCTCTATAAATTGGACCCGAGAGGGGGTGTTCTTCACCCATGCAACTCATTTCATTCACACCCCCCTCTCTACTCCTTGCTCTGTTGGTTTTCTTGGATTTCTTGCTCAAGATTGGATCATCAAGTGGTCTCTCTAGTGTGTTGCTGAAAATATTGCTATTGGTGGAGCAAACTCGGTAAGAACTTCATTCGATTTCACTAACCCATCACCGAGTTGCTCTTGTTGTCCCTTGTTGTTGTGCTAGCATGAATTGGCCGGCAAACACTCTCTGGAGGGTGACACGCTCACGCTCCCGTTCGCGGGCAAGCACGAGTGCATCCACCCCCACCGAGCCGACGCCGAGCCCATCAACGATGGATTATGAAGAAGAGCAAGAGGAGCAAGCCGAGCCACAAGCCGCGGAGGAGGTCGTCGACGACACCCCCTACCTCAGCTTGCGGGGCGATCAAGAGCAGCAAGCCTATGCTCTCCTGAAGGACCGAGTCTTCGCCCACACCAGGGACTTCGACCCGACTCTCATGGAGAAAACAGGTATGAATCTCGAGTTCGTTTCTAGTTGGAATGCTCTTGGTTGGGAGGAGTTTGCGCCAGTCACAGAGCTTGGCTCTCAGCCCCTAACCATCCAGTTTCTTTGCTCTCTTGCCAAGACCCCGGATGGTGTTGAGTTTCGTCTTTTCGGGATCGATTATCGTCTTTCTTGGAAGGATCTTAGTCGTCTTCTTGGTTTTAGTCCTCGTTGTGCTGTCTCTTTGAAGCGAGCTTGTGAGGGTTATGTTCGGGAATCTTTCTGGGCAGATATCTCTGGTCTTGTTTACATTCGCAAGTTTGTACCTCGGTGCAACGATATTGTGCATCCCACTCTCCGTCTGTGGCACAAGTGGCTCGCCATCACTCTCTTTCCACGAGAAGATGTTCGGCCTGTGCGCAGCGATGAGATGATACTATTATATGCCGCTGTCAACCAGATCAAGGTCGCTCCCGTTAAAGCAATGATTCGGCAGTGGATGACGAATTTCAAGATGATAGGTCCTATTGAGTGTACGGCTTTGGTGACTCGTATTGCTCTCAGACTCGGGGTTCTTAGCGGGAATCCCGTACCCTTCATCGGGACACCCTGAGTTCTCATTGATGAGGCATACTTGATCCAGGGGCATATACTCAAGAGAGGTCCAAATGATTCTTTGACTTTCTTCTTTCTGGGCTATGCAAATCAAATCCCGTTACCTAACCCGTGGTTTGGATTGTATAACTCGGAGTCACTCACCATTCCCCTTGTTACACAAGAGGAAAGTCGTCGTGCTAGTGTTTCAGGCAGGTCCACCAGGAGCGCGGCGAAGAGAGCACACATGCAGCAGCAGTAGCAGCCACAGCCGACACCACTACCACAGCCTCAGCCACAGCCTGCTACACCACCGATGGCAGGAGGGGCCCCTGCGGGGTACATGTCCGGGGTTACCCCTGGGTATGCATCTGGTTGGGACCAGCCCACCTACCAGCCGAGTGCGAGTGGCACGGCTTGGGCGAGCGCGAGCAGAGCTCAGTGGGCCACACCCGCTAGTTCCTGCTCCAGTGGTCCACCTCCGTCTTCGTCCTTCCGGCGACACTCTTCAGCCTCTGCACGCGATGCTCAGCTCACACAGTAGTTGGGAGAGCTCACTGTTCAGGTCACAGGATTGGAGGAGACGCTGAACACCCACGTCGAGTCTACCTCTGCGTGGCAGCGTCAGGCTGGTGAGAGGATAGCAGCCATGCAGCAAGATCAGCGGCAGTACATGGATGCGCAGAGGGCTTACTACGCGAGTCAGGGTTTCTTCTACCCTCCTCCGCAGTGAGCCTGAAGCTAGCTTGGGGGAGGACCCCCATTCTGAGGTAACTTGTATCTTCCTTCATTTTCAGAATATCTTAAAATGAAAATCCAAAAAAAATCCACAAAATAAAAAGACCAAAAATATTTGCCTCTATGGTTGAAATGATGAATAGTTGCTCTATTTATTCTCCTCGTATGTCTTGCTTACAACTTGGTATCCTACCTAAGTTTTGAGTTTGTTGGCTTGTATGTTCAAACCTTAGCTTGAAAACTGTGGGTAGCAAAAAGCATGATCCTTGCCTAAGTTGTTGTGAGACATGATATGGTAGAATAGAGTGCTATGATCTTGTGCTTAGTGATGCTTGACATCCGGAGTTTTCCTTTTTGAAAAAAATCAAAACATGATGAGTTCCTCAATGATGAGAATTTCCCATCCAAGGCCATATGTAGATTCTAGTTCTTAGCCTCCACATATGTAGCTTGTTCTCTCATTGAGCTTTGTCAAATTATTGTGACCCTTGTTAGAACTCATACTCCCCTGGTCAAGATCACGTACACGTTCATGCTAAACTTCTACACTGGAAGTTAAGCATTCATCATTTACTCCATACTGCTTATGTATTCTTCCATAAATAAAACTCTATGTATCTTTGCATCATTCATCCCTCTCCAAATATCTCCAATAGAGACAAAGGGCTAGCTAAAAAAAAGCATGCTCAAAAGCATGGCAAAAAAATAAATAAAGAGAGCTAGCCCAAGTCTCGAAAAATTTCAAAAGGAGAAAAAGGGATTGATATGTGCAAGAGAAAGAGTTCCACCATATAGATGGTAATAACTAGTACCTACTCCAGGGCTAGTGTCCACCTTACCATCAATCCCTAATTTCCTCGTATAAAACATGGCAATATCTAGCACCCATTTCCGGGCCTAGTATCTACCTTGCCATGTTCATATCCATCACACACATATGCACATCTTGATCAGGATGTATGTTTGTTTCTTCCAAGGATCCGGTTTTTGACTTAGCAATATATGAGAGACAAGTATGCCGCATCTTCCCTACCAACAGCTCCACATAAAGCCTATTAGGAGTAGGATGTGAAGAAAGGCAGTATTGATGCCTTGGTGAGGAAACATACACCTTTGAGCGATCCGAGAGTATCATTTGAGGAACTCTGATTTTCTTTTGAAAAATTTGCAAAACCTCCGGATTGCTAAGCTGATCAAGGTATGAGTGATTAAGCATTCTCTATATAACCATTCTGTCTCTCAACCGCCCAAGGCAGGTGAAGCTATATGCCTCACATATCAGGTGAAAGGTAAGAACATTGCTAACTTGTTCAAACTCTTGGAAGAGTACTTTGCTGTATGTTTGCCATAAGTTGAGAATACAACATTGTAGCAACTCCTGATCAACCCACCTAAGTCTCTAATGTCTTGCTTCGAGACGAGCAAGAGGTTAGCCTGGGGGAGTTTGTTGACAGTGGAAATTTACCATTTTCAACCCTCAATATTCTCACACAAATGGAGGCATATGCATTATTTACTAGCATTTAGGTTTGCATAATGTAGTTCCACTTGTCCTTGGAGATTATTTGTATGTAGGTGATTTACCTCTTAAAAGAGAAGGAAATTCCACTTCTATGAAGAAACCACACCAACTCAGCTGAGGAGGTGGCTGCCACCAAGGGAGACATGACAAGACACGTCATCGATCCAGGGGAGGCACTCACCAACGAATCAGAGGACGCCACATGGACTTCACATGGATCAAAGGGCCCACCTCGGATACCAAATCAAGCCATGCACCGGGGATGGATCAGAGGGCCCACAAGGCAGTCTACCAGAGGAAGCACACTAGGTGGGGTCGCCCTAGGGGGTCGACTGATCCTAGGATCGGCCGAACCGCCTTAGTGGCATCCCATCCTGGCCTTCCACGTGGTTGCTCCTCATTGGTCACTTGCTGCAGTCCCGGGTGTTTAGGGGCCATTTGGGCGTCCGAGCAAGCCTTGTCCTCCTCTATAAATAGGAGGGGAGGGGCTCCCATTTCACACACACCACTCTCTCATTCTCCTCTTACTTTTAGTTTCCAAGGCTAGGGGGTAGGCTAGAGTAGCTCTTCTTCAGGTTCCAAGTCCTCTTGGAAGTTTAGGTATGAGTTCTCTTTTATCTTTATTTCTTTGTATGACTTTGATCTACTTCAGTTATTCAGCTATTTCATATAAAGTCATAGTAGATCATATTCTTGATATGTTCTTGAGTTCATCCTCTGTTCATTATTTAGAGGCTCGTGTTCTTCGTGAACACTACCTTTTGATCCACTTGAAGGGTGATAAACTCCTTCCTTATGTGTTTGTTCATAAGTTAGAGACTCGTGTTCTTCACGAACACGACCCTTTGATCTTGTTGATTAGACATAAGAGAGTTCATATCTGTTCGTATGTCTAGCCTTAGTTGATCTTTTTAGATAGCATGAGAGTGTTGCATGGGGTTTGTGTTCAAGCTACGGTACTCGGTCTAGTTGACCAGTCTTCTGGTGGCTCTCACCCTGGGTCACAATAGCCCGGGCCGGGTGAAGTCTAGCAGCAACGTAGGCATGGTGCCTGGGTTGTCTGGCTACGATAGTTATGAGCATACCCCCCGTAACGAGAGGTCGGTCCTCAGGTGGTGACAGCCCTATTGGATCCTAGGGCAACCTCCGCGTTGGGGTACCTGCTGTTGGATTCTAAAGTCTAGTTTCGCAGAGTGTTGGTCGTCGCGGGCTAGCTCCCCATTTGTACCTGGGTGCTGAACCATGTTTCCCTCATGCAATACTCATGCCTATCTCTTGTATCTTCTAGCTTTGTATGATTAGTACATTAGAACCTAGAGCTAACTCGTATGTTCCCCCTAAGCCGTAGTGTGCTAGAGGAGAGGTAGATTTGAGGTGTGTGTGTCACACTACCCCTTTATATCATTTATCTTACCCCTACATTTGAGTGTGTTGTTTTCCCTATATCTATCTCTTGGTTTACATTCAGAGCAAAAGCATAAGTCTAAGATATCCGCCATTACCTTCCTTGGATTCGATACCCTTGGAATACTCTCCTTCCTTGGGGAAATGCTACAATGGTTTATCTGTGCGCTTGCGGATTCGTTCATGATCATTTAGATAAAACCTATGGCAACTCTCAATGTTCACGCTAACCTGCGCCAATTAGTTGTGACATTGGGAAGTGCCAACAGACACTTCTAGCGCTGACGCTAAGGACGGATTCCTAATCTGTTCTTAAGTGATCGACGTTCAGAAGTGTCAACATCAACCAACCTAAGTCTCTAATGTCTTGCTTCGAGATGAGCAAGAGGTTAGCTTGGGGGAATTTGTTGACGGTGGAAATTCACCATTTCCAACCCTCAATATTCTCACATAAATGGAGGCATATGCATTATTTACTAGCATTTAGGTTTGAATAATGTAGTTCCACTTGTCCTTGGAGATTATTTGTATGTAGGTGATTTACCCCTTAAAAGAGATGGAAACTCCACTCCTATGAAGAAATCATGCCAACTCAGCTGAGGAGGTGGCTGCCACCAAGGGAAACATGGCAATCCACGTCATCGATCCAGGGGAGGCACTCACCAACGAATCAGAGGACGCCACATGGACTTCACATGGATCAATGTAACACTCTGAAATTTCTTGATTTCAGGATGTTATTAGGAAGAATAATTAAATAATAATTTTCTCATAATTTTAAAATTTTGCCAACATTTATTTTCTTTACAGGAAATTTAGTGTAGGAAAATAATTGATTGTCTTTCGGAAATTAAATAAAATGATTGTTTGAGTGTTGCATTCATTTCGATTGCATTTGTTTTGTTTGAGACAGTGTTTTCAAAAATCATAAAAAGGTCAAATCGAAATCTATTTCTCTCTTTATTCCTCTATCTTTTATGGTACATCCAACTCATTCTTTCTCTGTGTATGTTTCCAACCCATCCAGCTATCTTCCTTTTCTCGGCTCAAACCTTTGCTCGGCCCAGGAGCAATCACAAGCTGTCGGCCCGTTATCCATCGGCTGGCCCAGCTGCAGCCTGTCATCCCTCTCCTCCCGCATCCGACCCGAGCCGGCCGGACTCGCTCCCGTGCGCGCCTCCTACCACGTCGCTCGACCTTCCCGACATTGCGCCCGCGCGCCCATAGCCCATCCGTGATCCTGCTTGTACCGGCGTCGCACCCTTGCGTGCCTGTGCAGCGCGCCGCCCGCCCCCGCCCGGCCATGGTCCTTGGCCTCTACGCATCGCACCTCTCGCATGCACGTCGCGTCCTCTCCGCTTTCTCTCCCCAAAACTGCTGCCCTCTTTACTCCTTTCCAGTCGTAACATCCACCACCTTAATCACCATCAATGGTCTTCAACTCTCCAATGGCCGGCCGCTGGCCATCATAGCTGCCGTTACCGTTTCTTTCTTTTTTTTTCACCAGCGCCGCCCGCTGTTTCTTTTTCTCTCTCACCAGTAACGTCTCCACCTTCCCCGTTTTCAATCCGCCCATGCATCAGTGACCGCAGCAGCAGCTGGCCTTTACTCTTCCTTGACGTGAATGCACCGCAAACTAGCGTGCCCTGCTCATGCCTATAAAGGGCAAGCGCCCGACGCCTCGCGTGCCCCTGCTGCTCCGCCTCCAATCGCCTCGCCGCCAGCCGCTCGCGACTCCTTGCTGCTCTATTCCTCCAGCGCCTCGCCACGCCTCGCCAAGTTTCCTCGCACAGTGCCGCCGTGTTCCGTGCAGAGACGAAGCCGGCGCCACCACAGGCACCACGACATCGTTTGTCGCTCTTGCCGTTTCCGGCCACCCCGTCGTCCGTCGCCACCGGACCAAGACGCCGCCGCCGCAAGCATCATCGAGCCGAGCTGCATCTGTTTCGTCTGTTCTCGTCGTCATGTCTTCTGTCGCCTGCAAGTTTTCCCACCGCTGGTTAGCATCCTCGTACAAACCTTTGAGATCTGTCTCTGTTCATCTCGCTCTCCAGTAAATGATTCACTATCTTCTTCGTTTCCTTGTGAGCAGACTCGCTGCTGCTGCTGCTCCGGCAAAGATCGTCTCTGAAACTTCTGTTACTGTTGTTGTTCGCCGGAAGCCGATGACATGGTTGGAGTCGTTTCTGTACCAAGCTAGTGCCTCATCATCAGCTCCACGTCCGTTCACCATCAGTCACAGTCACAGCATCAGAGGTGAGAAGCTAGCCTCATGCTGATCTTGTTCTGTGTTTTGCATTCAAGTGCCCTCACTAGCATGTTATCTCAGTTTCTCGCTGGCCACCACATGCACTACATGCATGCAAATCTCAATAGTTAATTTAGTTCTTGATCGACCTGAATAATGCTTATAGTTTTCCATCCTTTGCCATATGCACTCGTGATCGCTAACTAAAGCTGCCAATATTCTTTGATTTGTTGTCCATCATCACTCTACTGTCAACCATGCATCACGCAAGGCAGCACAGTATTCTACACATGCTAGCACCCTGTTAAATCCATGCTTGCATGCACGTGTTTGCCATAGCCAAGTACACACGCCTAGAAAGCAAGTAATCAGTACACATACAACTTCATGATGTAAGCATTACATAATGCTTATGTCATATATATTTGTTATTCCTTCAAAATACAATTCCAGTAATTTCAGCATGCATGTGTATTTCAGCAATATATATAGCCTATATCTTTTCTTTTATCTTGATCTATCTATTATCTCTCGTGTCCCGTGAATCTTCTTTGATAGCCCTTCCGATCCGCAGTTAATCATGATTAGATCCCTAATCCTTGTTTAATCCATAGATCCCACGTTTTAGCCCGTGTAAGCTCGTTTGTTGTGTTAGTTCCGTCTCACCATAACTTATACGCTAGATATGAAGTTTACCATAAAATGTGTTTTACAAATTTATTTTAGATTAATTTGATTAATATCTTCTAAACTTGTTTTCTAAATAAAATGTAACTAGAGCTACGCTTCGCTTTTCATATATAAATGTTAAATTGATTAATCTATATTCAATCTGCTTTCCAAATAAAAGAAACATAGGCTATCTCGAGTTTTCTTAATTACATGTTAATTTGACTAATATGAATATGAATGTGTTTTTGAATTATAATTTGCCTAGTTGAACTCGAAATATAAAGTTATACGCTTAGATGCTTTTACATGCTTCTTTTAGAATTAAATGTTTAATTTGCATAAATAATACTTGAATATTTATAAATAAAATTTGACTAAGTTCTACACCGTTCTTTTATATATAATTATAACTTACTTAATTATTAAATAGGGTATTTCTCTGAAATAACCTATATGAACATGATTTTATTTAATTAAAATATATCAAGCTCATACTCTTTGTGTGATATAATCCACATATCTCGATAGTTCCGCTCTCAGCATTTCTTACGTTCGCGATCCTAGAACCAAACCCTGCTCTCTTTTAAAGCCTCTCTTGATTGGTGTACTGCTCTTAGTCGTTCTTGTTTGTCTGCTTTGCATGTTTGTGCCCGATGTTTGCTTCGAGTAGAAGATCGAGCTGTTGTTCAAAAGTCATGAAGATCAAGAGAAGTTGTTTGAGAAAGAGGAAGTTCAGTTTTTAAGCAAGGAAGGCAAGTGGTTTTCCTCCCCCTGCATATTCTACTTTGTCCTATTCATGAGCATAACAATTAAGTTTACTTTATGTTGTATTGCATAATTTGATGGGAATACCTTTGTAAGGACTTACCTAGTCTTTTTATCCCCATCACCTTGAACACCCTGGTTTAAAATAAATGTTTTGGGTAGATTATGCTTAGTTGCTTAACTTGGGATGGTTGAAATGGATCTTTATAAAAAAGTTGATCATGGTAACTTTGGTGACATATGTGGTTAATAACAAGATCATATGAATTAATCGGAGCATGGAGAACCACCCAGGAAAACAGTGCAACCACAGTCCATATGGCTCTGGCTTAGCCAATTAATTAGGTGTGTGGAATTTTCTGATAGCCTTATCCGAAAGGAGCAGAGGGGGTCAGAGTTTAAGGGGTATAGCCCGGTCCTCTTGGCCGCAGCCTTTGCTAAGGTGCTGTCCACTAGGGAGGGTTATGGTCCGCTCTGCTACTGTAACTATGCGGGCTGTTGGTCTTCTGCATACCTTTGTAAAGGCTTCGTAGCGTCCCTATGCAATCACACCTTGGAAGTGTGGTATGATGCTTGGCCAGCATCGCATGGTTGGGTTCAAAGTTCTTCGGAACTTTTACGCGGACTGTGGGTAAAGTGTACAACCTCTGCAGAGTGAAAACTGATTGATCAGCCGTGCTCATGGTCAAGAGCGGCCTGGACCCTCACATGATAATCAAACATAAAGATGGAATTAAATCGTGGTTTTCATATGGTTTTGAGATGAGATGCTTTCCTAAATGCTTAAGTGGGTTGGTATGAACTTACATCTAGTAAATAGGTGCTTGCTAATAAAATTTGACCAACATTAAAAATGCTAACCGCTGCAAAACCTTAACCTATCCTTGATAGCTTTGCATCTTCCCCCACTTGCTGAGCTCCAACCATAAGTGTGGTCACCCTTGCTAAACCGCTGTTCAGAGAAGAAGAAGAAGGTGTATGATGTCCAGAAGATGGTGCTAGGCGTACGCAACCCCCAGTCGATTGCCTGTGAAGTTGGAGCCTTTGCTTCCCAAGATTCCGCTGTAAATCTCTGATAATCTCTCTTTCTTTACGTGATATTGTTTCTGTTATTCACTATGATGTCACTATATGTATGAAACTAGATCCTGGCATACATATAGCTATCACTTGGTTTTCTTCGGAAAATCGGGTGTGACAATCAAAGGGCCCACCTCGGATACCAAATCAAGCCATGCACCGGGGATGGATCAGAGGGCCCACAGGGCAGCCACTCAGAGGAAGCACAGGCCAGGGGGCCACCCTAGGGGGCCGGCCGATCCTAGGATCGGCCGAATCGCCTTAGGGCCCCCTGATCCTGGCCCTCCACGTGTTGGCTCCTCAATGGTCACTTACCTCACTCCCGGGTGTTTAGGGGCCATTTGGGCGTCCGAGCAAGCCTTGTCCTCCTCTATAAATAGGAGGGGAGGGGCTCCCATTTCTCACACACCACTCTCTCATTCTCCTCTCACTTTTAGTTTCCAAGGCTAGGGGGTAGGCTAGAGTAGCTCTTCTTCAGGTTCCAAGTCCTCTTGGAAGTTTAGGTATGAGTTCTCTTTTATCTTTATTTCTTTGTATGACTTTGATCTACTTCAGTTATTCAGCTATTTCATATAAAGTCATGGTAGATCATATTCTTGATATGTTCTTGAGTTCATCCTCTGTTCATCATTTAGAGGCTTGTGTTCTTCATGAACACTACCTTTTGATCCACTTGAAGGATGATAAACTCCTTCCTTATGTGTTTGTTCATAAGTTAGAGGCTCGTGTTCTTCACGAACACGACCCTTTGATCTTGTTGATTAGAATAAGATAGTTCATATCTGTTCGTATGTCTAGCCTTAGTTGATCTTGTTCGATAGCATGAGAGTGTTGCATGGGGTCTGTGTTCAAGCTACAGTACTCGGTCTAGTTGACCAGTCTTCTAGTGGCTCTCACCCTGGGTCACAATAGCCCGGGTCGGGTGAAGTCTAGCAGCAACGTAGGCATGGTGCCTGGGTTGTCTTGCTACGATAGTTTTGAGCATACCCCCCATAACGAGAGGTCGGTCCTTAGGTGGTGACAGCCCTGTTGGATCCTAGGGCAACCTCTGCGTTGGGGTACCTGCTGTAGGAGTCTAAAGTCTAGTTTCGCAGAGTGCTGGTCGTCGCGGGCTAGCTCCCCGTTTGTACCTGGGTGCTGAACCATGTTTCCCTCATGCAATACTCATGCCTATATCTTGTATCTTCTAGCTTTGTATGTTTAGTACATTAGAACCTAAAGCTAACTCGTATGTTCCCCTAAGCCGTAGTGTGCGAGAGTAGAGGTAGATTTGAGGTGTGGGTGTCACACTACCCCAATTATCTTTTATCTTAACCCTGCCTTTGAGTGTGTTGTTTCCCTATATCTATCTCTTGGTTTACATTCAGAGCAAAAGCATAAGTCTAAGATATCCGCCATTGCCTTCCTTGGATTCGATACCCTTGGAATACTCTCCTTCCTTGGGGAAATGCTACAATGGTTTATCTGTGCGCTTGCGGATTCGTTCATGATCGTTTAGATTAACCTATGGCAAGTCTCAATATTCACGCTAACTGCGCCATTAGTTGTGACATTGGGAAATGCCAGCAAGCATTTCTAGCGCTGACGCTAAGGATGGATTTCCAATCTGTTCTTAAGTGATCGACGTTTAGAAATGTCTACAGCGATGAGGTTCTGGATGGACATGAAGTGGTGGTCCGGAAGGTCCTCGTACGTACCCAAGTTGGTGCCGGCCGACGAAGAATACGCCAAGGTGGCGCCGCTCATCCCGTGGGGGAATCGCGGCTGCGCAGCCGCGACCCCTCCGCTGGGTGCGTCGTGGAGTTTGCCGGTGGACGTGCGTGGCCTTGCTCTGCTCCGACAGGTGGGTGCTCGCCGGCTTCAACCCCCTGGGGGGAGCCAGCGCCTGCCGCTTGGCGTCACGCCGTGCGCGCTCACCGTGAGTGCTTCCCTGAATGCTTGCGGCACCGCGGTGGTGGTGGAAACACTGCTGGCATTGGGGCAGCCGCCGTTCCGGGCGGCGCCGCCTTGAGTGCATCCCGGTTGAGGATGCGCATGTGGTAGCCATTGCCAGTCGCCTGGTAGTGGATGCTCCTGAACCAGATCTCGAATCTGGCCGGGAACGAGTCGGATTCGCCCCAGGCGGGCCTCTCCGACGTGTGCTCAGTGACGATCACCATCGAGAAGACAAATGGACGATCTCAGCACTCCCCTACCTGGCGCGCCAACTGTCGGTGTCCGGATTAGCACCGGCACCAACTAGTGATTTGCACTGGGATCTGCTTCTCGATGGGCGGTGCTAGGCTAAGTAAACACGGGATTTATCCTGGTTCCGGCCACGCGACCGTACGTCCAGCAGGGTGTGCTTGCGCACCGTATTAGCTTGCACCAGTGGTGCCTGTAGAGGGGGGCTACAAGCAAGGCGGGAGAGGAGGAAATCCCCCCAAGTCCCTACTGAGATGATTGAGGCAAATGCCAATATCTAGAATGGGGTGGTGTGCTGTGTGCTAGTGAATGAGTGTCGTCCCCCTTGCGGGGTGTCTGCATCTCCCTTTTATAGGCCAAGGGAGAGCAGTTACAGGAATGCTGCACAGCAGCTGGCACAGTGGTCGTGTACTAACAGGTGTGGCGCCGGTTGTCTTGTCCCCACACGTCGTGGTTCCTGGCGCAAGTCGGTAGCGCCCTCCGGCTTCTGCGGGCGGCGTGGTGGTCACTGTGACTCGTCCTGCTTTGACTTCGAGGGGCTGCCCCTGCTGAATCGTGGGCCTGACCGCCGGGGGGAAGGACCAGAGTTGGTGGTGCAGGGCTGCGGCGCGTCGTCGTCCTGTCCATATAGTATCGTGTGGCTTGTCGCACAGTGGCGGGAGTGGCGGCACAGTGCCGGAGTTGGCCGCATAGCGTCCGACATGGCCGCACAGCGCCAGGGATGGTCGTGCGGCGTCGGAGTTAGCGGAGGGGATGTGGCACACACCGTCCGTACGGCGGCGCCGGTTGGGGCGTATGCCGGCTTATCACCCGTACACCTTTCGAGGGTGCCCCCATACCCGTTCGAGGGTCTTGGCATAGGGGGAGGACGGGAGCAGGTGGCACGGTGCCGCGGAATGACACCAGCCTGTCCGCACAGGGCTGCGCAGCACTCACACAGGGCCAGGGATGGCTGCACAGTGACGGTGTCAGTCGCATCTGACCGTGTCAGATGCACAGCGTGGGGGGAGATCCACCCTTGACTTTGGTGTCCTGCCGCGGGGCCAGGCATTAAATGCCACTGTCGGGCGGAGTGGAGACGGTCGCTTGCTCGAGAGGGGGCGAACCCCTCGAGCGAGGCGGAAGCTCGCTCGAGGGACTGGACCCCTCGAGCGAGGTGCAAACTCGCTCGAGGGACCGGAGCCCTCGAGCGAGGCGGAAATCTGCTCGAGGGACCGGGGCCCTCGAGCGAGGCAGTCAAGCGGGCCTTCTCGGGGAAGGCCGCCGTTGGGCCGTAGCAGGTCGCGGGCCCGTGGTGTCCCGTGACCGGGGTTTGGGGACTAGTCCACGAGTAGTTTTCGTTTAACGAGGGTAATTATCCCCTTAGTTAGGGGACCCCTAATGACCGTCCTCGACACAGGGTGACCCGCCCCTCCCCTCCTCCCCCCCGTGGGTGACCCGGCCATAGGGTGCGGGTGACCCGGCATTTGATCCGCTGCTCAGTTTTTCAGGAAAATTTGAAGTGATCCTATTCAACCCACCTCTAGGCATCACAAGGTCCTTTCAGAGATATATAAAGGGAGGAGGCGATGGTGAGTGGCGGGAACCGAAGAGGTAACCCTAGGAGTTTCGCGCCATCTCCCCACGGCCAAAACCTGCGCGCGCTCACGCGAGCTCGGAGCGAACCAGGCTGAAGAAAAACAGAGGAATCCACCGTTTCTCTGGAGCCAGGCCAGAGGCGGCCTTTTGCATCTCGCGAGCCAGGCAGAGGAGGGAGGTCAGGCTACCAAACTGGTGAGGGTTGCATCCCATGGGCCTGGTCGGGTGGGATGCAGGACACCAAACAGGCCCTAAAACGCATTTTGCCTTGTGTATACAGTGTATGTCACAGATGGCAAAAGTTGCCTACTCCAACAGGTTGTGCATTTTGGAGAGGCAAACACGCCGGCCGCCCGCATTGCCCGACCCGGAGAAGCAGACCGGCCGCCAAGCTCCCTGGCCGCCGCCTAGCCACCACTACCACTGTTGACGGCTATTAAGTGCCTACTTTAGCCGTCAATATACTCATGAATAAAGGAGCATAAGGCATTTCTTACACGTATTTAGTTAAGAATAATGTAGTTCCACTTGTCCTTGGAGATTATTTGATTGCAGGAAAATAAGCAAGAAAAGAGTGCCAAACTCACCTTCTAGGGTCCATGCCACATCACCTCATCCTAGGTGGGCTGCCAACAAGGATGCCATGCATGCAAACCTGCCAACTAGGGAGCCATGCATGCATGTCATGCAAGCAATCCAAGTGAAGCAACCCCCGACGAATCAGAGTGTGACACGTGGGCTTCACATGGATCCATGGGCCCACAAAGGCAAGCAAACCGCGCCAAAACGGGGTGGACACCGGGAACCGACCTAAGGACCCACAGGGCAGCCACCAGGAGAAAGCACGAGCCAGGGGGGCCCACCAGGGAGTCGGCCGACCCCACAGGTCGGTCGAACCGACCTTGGCTCGGCCTCTCCTGTGCTTCCACGTGGTGGCTCTCCATTGGTCCTAGGTGCCATCCCCAGGGTGTTTGCCTCCGTTCCTCGCTGGTGCACGGGCCTATAAATAGAAGGAAAGGGGGCTCACTTATGAGACATCCACACTTGCAACACCTCTCTCACTTTTAGTCTCAAGGCTAGGAGGTAGGCTAGAGTAGTTCTAATTCAGGTTCCAAGTCTACATTGGGATCTAGGTATGAGTTGTCTTGTATCTTATATCATTTGTATGACTTTGATCTACTTCAGTTATTTATTTATTTCATATAAAGTTGTGTTAGTATACATGAGTGATTTGTTCATGTGTTCTTCACCTGTTCATCATTTAGAGGCTCCTGTTCTTGATGAACAAGGCCTTTCGATCCACTTGACGGGTGTCTTTTACATGTTTCTGGTGTTTGTTCATAAGTTAGAGGCTCGTGTTCTTCGTGAACACGACCCTTTGATCCAGTTGAACAGACATAGGAAAGCATGAATCCGTTTGTGTACTTAACCTGGTTTGATCTAATTAGATGACATGATTGCGTTGTATGAAGTCTGTGCTTGAGCTACGGTACTCGGTATAATTGGCTGGTTTATCTGGTGGCTTGACCTGTGTCACAATAGCCCGGACCGGTCAAGTCCGGCTAACAACGTAAGCATGGTGCTTGGGTTGTGTAGCTACCTTACTTATGAGTTTATCCCACAGTTTGTCTTGGGGTAGGCCGCGGTAGTGACAGCCGTTGGTCCTCTGAAATCCCCCACGTTCGGATAAGCTGTAGGAGTCTAAAATATAACAACTGGAGTTGTGCAGAAGCAACGCGGGAGGTTATCTCCCCGTGGTACCTAGGTGCTCAAGTCAATGTTCTTCAACGCTAGTGTATCTAACTCGTTCCTTCCAGCTTTATGTGTATAGTACATTAGAACCTAGAACTAACTCGTGTGTCGCCTCCTATGCCTAGGACCCTTTAGAGAGAGAGTGAGTGTGTGTGTGATCACACTACCTTCATTATCATATCTTTACCCCTGCACTTGAGTGTCTGGTTTGTTTCCATTTATGATCTATACCCATTGCAATATAGTTGATCTTGTCATTCCGCTAATGCCTTCCTTGGATTCGATACCCTTTGGAATACTCCTTTGGGGAAATGCTACAATGGTACTTCTGTGCGCTTGTGGATCTCTGTAAATGTTAAGATTTACCAACCAGCATTTCTGGCGCTATTACCAGGATGGGTTCCAAATCTGTTCTTAGGTGATTGCGTTAAGAAATGTCAACAAGCATTTCTGGCGCCGTTGCCGGGGAAGGCTTAAGGATGACATATCAACACTTTGCATATGTTTATAATCATGACAGGAATAAAACAGTTCTCAATGCAGGCTAACTTGGATTGTCTTCTTTGTCTATTGATGATGAAGACAGGTAGTGCATGACTGGTTTCGACTTGCCATCGAATTTTACTGAAGATCCTGAGTCACTCGTAAGGAAGGCACAAAATCATTTCGACTCTCCTTCTCGTGAACATTCGGAAGTCGATTCAGCTTCCTTTGTGCCATCCGCATCAACTTCCATGGCCAACCCTATCGAGAAGACTCTTCGTGAGTATTCCGCTCCCTCTGCTGACCAGGTGCCGACAGGCCCCGTGATCAACACTGGGAATGGAAACTTCGAGATCAAGACTGGCTTAATTATGATGGTACAGGCTAGCCCATTCTATGGCAAGCCTAATGAAGACGCGAGCGCCCACCTGCAACCGTTCCTGGAACTATGCAGCACCTTCACTATACGAGGAGTGGAGGAAGATGCTATTCGTCTGCGACTGTTTCCCTTCTCCCTCTTGGGAAAGGCAAAGCAGTGGTTTTATGCTAATCGTGCAGAGATTAACACTTGGGCAAAGTGCTCCGCAGCATTCCTCGCGAAATTCTTTTCGTTGGGCAAAACCAATATCCTTCGGGGGCGAATTTCAAGTTTCCAGCAGACAGCAAATGAGACTATCCCCGAAGCTTGGGAGAGACTCTAGGAGTACATCCTGGCTTGTCCTCATCATGGGATGGACAACTGGCTTATTCTTTAGAGTTTCTATAATGGGCTGACTCCGACAGCCCGAGGCCATATTGATGTTGCAGCTGGAGGGGCTTTCTTCTCTCTTACTATCACTGAAGCTACTACACTGATAGAGAAGATGGTTACCAATCAAGGGTGGAGTGATGATCGACTCCAGCCACGTCAAAGGGGTGCACATACCGTCAAGGAAGCGGATATGTTGCACGCCAAGATAGACCTAATGATGAAGAGAATGGATGATCTAGCCAATGAGAAGGCTGCCATGGCCACCACTACTCAAGCTATGGATGCTCGCATGACTTGCGAAGTCTGTGGTAATACTGGGCATTCAGGGAATTACTGCCCTACTACTCAGGAGGATGTGATGTACATGAACGGCAATAACAATGGTTATCGTCCACAAGGAGGTCAAATGTGGAATCAATCACGCCCTTACTATCAAGGGGGTAATCAAGGTAATTCTTTCAACACAAATCAAACTTCCTTGAAAGATCTAGTCTTTGGGCAAGCTAAGATTAATGAAGTCTTTAATAAGAAAACAACTGCCTATGATAAGGCCTTTGAGAGCCTTAATGTTAAAATTGATAGCCTTTCGTCTGCTCTTAAGAACCAGTTGAGCTTTAATAAGATGATAGAAACCCAGTTGGCTCAGTTAGCTGCCTTGGTTCCCTCTGCTGAAGACGGGAAGATTCCGGGGCAACCCGTGTCCTCCTGTGAAAATGTTTGTGTAGTGTCCACCAGATGGGGTAAGCATTCTGGGCGGACACAAGCCACTGACTATGCAAGGAAGCCTATACAGCAAATACTTGACCCATGAGAATCTTCAACAATTACACACAAGAAAGATCCTGGTTATCCGGCTATCACCTGCAAGATATACTACCAGAAGATTAAGCATGCTCTTTGTGACCTTGGTGCAAGTGTTAACCTTATGTCCAAGGCCATGTTTGAACAATTGGGGTATCCAGCTCTAACTCCAACTGCGACAGCCGTCCAACTTGCTGATGCATCGATCCGATATCCAGAGGGGATCGTAGAGAATTTATTGGTATTCGTCCAAGGTTCATGCATCTTTGCATATTTCGTGGTCCTTGATATGCAAGATGATGAGGGAATGCCTCTCATTCTTGGGAGACCGTTCCTGAGTGACACCAACGCAAGGATCAATGTGGGGCCGGAACGATCCGATTCCGCATTGGGAAGAGGAACTTGATGTTCCGATTTCAAACACCAAAAGAGAAATGCTATACACTGCAGGGCCAAAATGAGCAATCAGGGGCATGGACGGAGCTACAGCCCCCGCGACTTCCCACCACTCCAACAAAGCCTAAGAAAACAAGAAGGGTGTGGCGGGAAATACAGAAGTCATCTCCATCAATTTCTCAGGAATGGGGTGACGAGTGGAATTAATCGCCGAGAAAAGTCTAGCACTCAGACTTAAAAAGATGAGTCCTTTTTGCCAAAAGGTAAAATTTGTATTTATCTCATATTTCCCTTCCAAAGTTTTATTTGATTTTTCCAAATGCATATTTGATTTTTCGACCTTGCATCTGCATGCTAGATTTTTCTAGCCAATTTCCCTTTACAAATAAATTTCTAAAAATAACTTCTTGAGTGGAAAATCAAAGAATAATTTATTCGAGCAACATTCTGGGCGAGTTTGGACCTAGACATCTGGGCAGGACATCAGGTGGCCGTTAGAGAGCCGTTGCAAAAAGCTGGAAGCAGGCGGGCCCGGCAGGGGGTCGACCGACCCCAGGGGTCGGCCGACCCTGGCCAACAGTCAAGTGGGCCCCGCCTCTTCCAATGGCTCCTAGCCGTTTCCCTTGTCCTCTACCCCGGTGCCTGGCTCGGTTGCCTATAAATAGAAGGGGGTTTGAGGGGTTTCTTCACCCATTCACTCATTTCCATTACCCTCTCTTCCTCTTTTCTCTTGCTCTTTGGTTTTCTTGGATTTCTTACTCAAGGTGGAAGTGTCAGGCACTCTCTCCAATTTGTCACTGAATATTGAATATTGGTGGAGCAAGCTCGGTAAGGATTTCATTTCGATTTCACTAACCCATCACCGAGTTGCTCGTGTTGTCCCATTGTTGTGCAAGATGAGTTGGATTGCCGGTGCGTACCGGAAGGTGACCCGCTCACGCCGTTCTAGAGACGGAGAGGGCTCGTCTCACCACTCCGAAGCTACACCAAGTCCAATGTCAACCGACCGTGAAGAAGAGGAAGAGGAGGAGCTACCCACGCCACGAGCCGAAGGGGTGATCAACACTGATGCCGCCTTCATCGACTTAAGGGACGACCGGGAGAGACAGGCCTATGCTCTCATCAAGAATCGAGTCTTCGCCAACACCAAGGAGTTCGACTCGGCCCTTCTCGAGAAAATAGGTATGGACTCCGAGTTCGATTCCATTTGGCATGCTCTTGGTTGGGAGAACTTTGTTCCGGTGTGGGAGATCGGTTCTAGGCCTCTCACCATCCAGTTCCTTTGTACTCTTCGGGAGGATGAGATCGGTATTACATTTCGTTTCCATGGAACGTCATATCGAGTCTCATGGCATGATCTTAGTCGTGCTCACGGTTTTCATCGTCGTTGTGCTATTTCTCTCGATCAAGCTTGCAGCGATTTTATTCGAGATAGTTTTTGGGAAGAGATTTCTGGTCGGCCTGTCCGTGGCAAGTTAGCACCTCGGTGCAACGATATCACGCATCCTACTCTCCGACTGTGGCACAAGTGGCTCGCCATTACTCTCTTTCCGAGGGATGATGTTCGAACCGTGCACACAGACGAGATGAGGATATTATATGCCGCGGTCAGACGAATCAGAATCGCCCCAGTGCAAGCTATGATTCGGCAGTGGTTGACAAATTTTAGGATGACGGGTTCTATTGAGTGTACGTCCCTGATCACACGTATCATTTCGAGTCTTGAGATTTCAATAGGGGCTAACGTTCCCTACATTGATTCTCCCCGGGCCATGATAGATGAGGCGTATCTGATTCAAGGACATACTCTTAAAAAGGGCCCGGATGATTCCTTGGTTTTCTTTTACCCTGGCCACGCAAACCAGATTCGGTTACCTAACCCGGATTTCCGTTTGTACGGCCAAGGGCCACTGACCGTTCCTCTTGAGGAACCTCGTCGTTCTAGTGTTTCTGGAGACAGGGTCACTAGTAGTGCAGCGAGGAGGGTAGCGACAGCACAGCAACCGCCACAACATCCGCTGCCACAACTGTCACCTCAGCCACAGCCTCAGCCTACACCACCGCTGTCTGGCGCATGGGCCTCAGCCGGGTACATGTCTGGAGTTACACCCGGATATGCCCCCGGTTGGGACCAACCCATGAGTCAGCCAGGTGCGAGTAGCTCGACCTGGGCTAGTGCAGGGAGTGGCGAGTGGGTTCAGCCCGCCGGTGCTACCTACGGAGACTCGTCCTCATCGTCCGGGTTGTGCTCGTCATCTCGTGGGGCCACCCTCACTCAGCAGATGAGCGAGCTCAACATCCGTGTCGGTACCATGGAGGAGACGATGCACCAGCAGGCTGAGAACACTCGGGACTGGCAGCGTATGACGGGCGAGAGGATTCACACCATGGAGCAGAGACAGCTGCAACAGCTGGAGGAGCAGAGGGCTTACTACGCGTGGTTGGGATACCACCCTCCGCAGCAGTGAGCCTGAAGCTAGCTTGGGGGAGGACCCTCTTTCTGAGGTAACTTGTATCTTTTATTGTTTTCAGAACCCCATATGCTAAAAACACATAAAAATCTAAAAAAAAGTTAAAAAGACCAAAAATATTTATTTGCTTTCTTAAAATTAGTTTGTTTTCGTATGCGCGGTAAGAATTTTCTTATTCTCCATGGTTGAAATGATGAATAGTTGCTCTGTTTATTCCTCTTATATGCTTTGTTTACAACTTAGCATCCTATCCAAGTTTTGAGTTTGTTGGTGTAACACCCGGTTTTAAAGGACAAACCGAATGCACCCTTTATGCATGCCCAGGATCAAATTCATGCATAAAGTGACATCATCAGTGTAATATCACAACATATATCAATACAACGTTTAATAATTACAAAATGACCAGAGGGTCTAAAGAGAAAATTACACATGTTATTCTATCGCAGCGGAGTAGGCACCATCTTCCACAGGAAAGTCGACTGGGGGCACGCCAACCTAGAACTCCAGGTCTTCACGTTGGTCTTCACAATGTAACTCCTTCTAGCTTCTGTTTATCTGAGCAGCAGTGGGGAGAGAACAGCAGGGGTTGAAAGGGAAAATAGTGAGTACACCTGGAGGCGTGTACTCCGCAAGTGGGGGGAAAGGTATGCATAACATGCTGGCTTAAAGCAAGGAAAGGCTTTATTTGGTGGACAGCAAAGCTCAAGTTTTAGTCGGTCAAGTTTTAATTAAGCACCTAGAATTTATTGTGTATAAGGCTTCCCATCCCCTTCGAGGCACAGGCACCAACCTGTCCTGATCCTAAGGTTAAAACATCATAGAACCAAAACCAGCTCCCAAACCACAGTTACCACCACTGTGATCCACCCAAACCACCAACTAACCATGTGAGGGTCCAGGCCGCTCTTGACCATGAGCACGGCTGTTATAACAGTTTTTAACACTCTGCAGATGTTGTACATCTTTACCCACGAGTCGCGTAAACGTTCAAAGAACGTTAAACCCAACCATGTTGTGCGGATCAGGCACTTTCACACTTCCTTAGGTGTGATAGCATAGGGAACGAGGCCTTTACATAGGTTCACCAGCGCGCATTAACCGGGTTACGGAGTGTCAGTGACACCCGAGGTTCCTTGCCGGACTCTTGGGAACTACGCCCTCATCCAGCCCAGACAGCTTAACACAGACCTCTGGTTTACCCTACTTAATTGGCCAAGACCATAGCCCATTAGTTCTCGTGGTTGTACTGTATGTCCCGGGTGGTCACTCCACAGACCGGTCCTTATAAAGTTGACTCAGGCAAGGCCAACATCAAGCAATCACAAACCACCATTCAAACCACTTGCCTGAGTCACCTAGGGTGTTCATGTTGCTAACCATAACCCACATTAACATGTTGCATAGTCATTAATCAAGTTTAAGATTAAACCCAACCCATGTTGAGCAAGCTAAGCATATTCTACCCATATAGGTAACCTCTAAGGGTAAGCAAGGAATGATCATGAAAATCTAGTAAACAGTCCTTAATAGGATTCCCATCAGATTAGACATCTAATGCAAGAAAACATAAATAAAGCAGTGATTATGGTGAATAAAACATAAAGGTATAAAATAGCAAGATGTCAAGGACACTTGCCCATGTCCCGATGCTCCACTGCTCAGAAGTGTTCCTTCACGCGCAACAATCAACTGAAACAACACAAAGCTACACTAAGAACAAAGTACCAGACAATAAAAATATTTTAGAAAAGTGTACAACTAGCTAACGTGTGCTAGCTACGAACTTTAGAGCGCAAGGAACGACTAAACGAGGCTACAGTTGGAAAGGTAGAACTATCGAAGGGTTTACATTGTCAAAGGAAACAAAAGGGTTAGGGGCTGCATGGATTAGGGAAAGAAAGGTCATAGCTAGCTTTTATGCAGGGGATTACTCTCTAGATGGAAATCATGATAAGGCAAGAATGCTTTAGGTGATGAGAACTGCTACAACAACATGGTGAGGGCATACATATCGGCTAAACAAGGAGGGTAGAGGTCTGAACATAATTCTCAAGTGTTGGTTGTTCCTTCTTAGGTATGTAGGATTATTGTGGAAGGATTTCAGATGGCAAAAGGGAGCACGCTACGACTGATCGGTGCTCTAGTTTGATCACTAAAGCCAGTAGAGGTCGCACATACGGTTTTGGGCATATGCACAGACAAAAGTGGACAATAGAGTGATGAGTAGAGATGTCATGGAAAGGTGGGGTTGCTTACATTATATGGGCAAGATCCTTAGTGCTATAAGGGAGACTCGCTGACCAAAGGGCATGTCATATTGAGCTTTGGTTTGCTAGGAAACACAAAAGCAAGACAGGTTTGCATGGCTGTGCAAGCAGCAGAGACATCAAGGATAACATGATGAATATCTCAGAAATTGTGATAGATATGGTCTACTCATCTTGCTGGGTCGTGTGCAGGTGTAAGGTGCTCACTACGGTCAAAAGGTTTGGTGTTTAGATAACCGGAGCAGCGAAAAACACTAGAATTGTATATGATTATGTGGCTGTGTACAGAACAGGCAGTGAGCTTGGAGAGATTTATACCTCAAGAATTATGGATCATGTGGTTAAGCTACCTAGCAAGATCATGTGTACGTATAAGGGTCACATGATGATAAAATGGCATGATGATCAAACGAAAGGTTTAGCAAGGAATGCCAATACCATCAGGGTGGCGCTGCTGGCTTGACAGCAGGAACTTGAAGCATAACGAAATTAATATGCCAAGAACCATGGTAGATATGGCTGAGCTGATTTGCTGGGTTATGTGCAGGTACAAGAGTCACACTTTGGTTGAAGGGCTTGATCATCCAAGACCAGGATCAGCGGGGAACATGTTAGAAAGACAGGATGGCATGGCTGTGTGGACAGTGCGGGCACTGACCATGGCGAGATTGATTTCTCTTCTTCTCCTAGTGCTTTTGCTCCACAAATTTGCAGAGACATGTGCAGGTATAGAATACATATTATGGTAAAAGTATTTGATCATCGGAGCACTAGATCGGCGGGGAACGCAATGCCAACCGGGGCCTGGATGGCTGGCCGCGAGGACAGCGACATGACTCAAGGAGAAACAACACTGGAGTTTGATAGGGTTCGATCTAAGGGCTACGGATTTCTGAAAAGAAAGACTTAACAAAGATTTAAAGTGCTAGGAGTCTCACTTTGGGTGATTTTGTGGTCGATCGAGGTTGACACCATGGTGATAGGCGACGATGAGATAAGGCGGCGAGACAGTCGACGACGACGGCGAGGTGAGGCGGCCTGTCCAGCGTGCAGCAGGGGCATAACTTCGGCTTGGAGTTGTAGATGTTCATGAGGGCGTCCATGGGCCTGCATTCAAGGGCTTATAGATGGTGACCATGATACAACAAAGATTGGAGGGAGGGGCGGCACATCACCAGGGCGAAGACAACATCCTCGTGCTTCTATACAGGGAATAGATGACCATCATCTTCACGAAACCATTGCTCGTGTGCGAGAAGGGGCAGTAGCAAAATCAAACCATGGTGAAGAGGGAACTCCGTTTTGAGGGGTTCGGGCGAGGGAGGAAGGGTGGATGTGGAGGGGGCGGCCATGGATCAGGAGGAGGGAAGGAGGCCGGCCATGGGGGCTTCTGTTTTCCTCGTGATGGGATCTAAGAGAGACGAGAGGAGGTGGGACGGGAGGAGGGCGTGAGGAGGGGAGGGAATTCCTTCTTACCATCTTTGCCAATGTCCAGGTTCATCCAAGGTGAGGAGGGGGTGACGACACAGGGTGGGGCGGCCTGGTTCTGCCGTGGGAGGAGGGGGATGGCGTGAGGGGGGGGGAGGTCGGCCAGGGAGGGGGTGACGTGGGGAAAGGGGGAGGAGAGAGGGGAGAGGTCAGTTTGGGCCTTGGCCCATGTCGAAATTGATTTGTATCAAAGGAGAGATGGGTACTAAATTCAGAAATTTAAGATGGATTCAACCAGCGGGAAAATGAGATGGGGAAAGTTCAATACATGAGTTCAGAGCGAGATTAAGTTTGTGTAGATAGAGAAGGAAAAGGATAGTGAGTTGATTGAAGAGAGAGGGATTAGATGGCCACCATTCAAGATTGGCACAAGAGAAGATTAGTCTGTATGCGCATGCCCTTGCTTGAGAGGAAACATAGTCGGAAAGGGAACGAAGGGTTAGATAGGTTTTGGTTGGCGAAGATTTGATTTAAAAAAGTTTGAGAATTGGATTTGGATTGGGAAGGTTGATATTGGATGAAAACCTAGGCGTGTTTGAAAAACACTTTAAATCATTTTGACACACAAAACACAATGCAAGCGGCATGAATGCAACAAACAAATTTATAACCTATGGTTGTTTAATTTATGTATAGAAACTAATTTGTTTTCAAAAGGTTGCACACACACACTTTCTAACTTAATTCTAACAAGTTTTATTAAAAAGTTTCAAAATCCTAGCAAAATTCGAACTAGGGTGTTACAGTTGGCTAGTATGATCGAACGTGAGCTTGAAATTTGTGGGTAGCAAAAAGCATGATCTTTGCCTAAGTTGTTGCGAGGTATGATATTGTATTAGAGTTGCTATGAGCTAGTACTAAGTGATGTTTGATATCCGGAGTTTTCTTTTGAAAAAATGTTAAAATGATAAGCTCCTCAATTATAAGAAATTCCTATCCAAGGCCATATGTAGATCTTAGCTTCTGTTAAACCTCCACATATGCTACCTGATTTCTTTATTGAGTTTTGTCGAATTGTTGTGACCCTCGGCGAGTAACTTGTCATACTCCTATGATCAAGATCACGTACACACCACCATATGCGAAACTTCTACACTGGAAGTTAGCAATCATCATTTCATCCATTTCCCATCCATTCCACAAAATAAAGCTCCGCGCATGTTCCATGATTACTCTCCCTCCAAAAATTTTTAGCAAGGGCTATGGGCTATGTTAAAAAAATGCTCAAGGGCATGCATAAAAAAAAGAAAGAATAAAGAGACATAGCCCAAGTCTCAAAAATTTCAAAAAGGAGGAGAGTAAAATCATGTAAATAGGAGTTCATTATCCATCCACCATACACACACTTTTGCACATCTTGATCAGGGTGTATGACTTGTTCTCCCAAGGATCCGGTTTTCGACTCGACAATACATGAGAAACAGATATGCCACATGTTTTCCCTACCTACAGCTCCACATATCAGCTTATTAGGAGTAGGTAGTAAAAGAAGGCAAACCAAAACCTTGGTGAGGAATCATACACACAGAGCGATCCGAGAGTATCATTTGAGGAACTTTGATTTCTTTTGAAAAACCTGCAAAACCTCCGGATTGATAACTGATCAAGGTACATGTGATTAGTAATCTTTATACAACCATTCTATCTTTCAACCACCCAAGGCAGGTCAAGCTACATGCCCCATATCAATCAAGTGAAAGGTAAGATCAATGCCAACTTCTTCAACTCTTGATAGAGTACCTAGTTGTATCTTGTCATACATTAGGAATACAACATCGTAGCAACTCCTGATCAACCAACCTAAGTTCTTGATCTCTTGCTCGGGACGAGCAAGAGGCTAGCTTGGGGGAGTTGTTGACGGCTGTTAAGTGCCTACTTTAGTCGTTAATATACTCATGAATAAAGGAGCATAAGGCATTTCTTACACGTATTTAGTTAAGAATGATGTAGTTCCACTTGTCCTTGGAGATTATTTGATTGCAGGAAAATAAGCAAGAAAAGAGTGTCAAACTCACCTTCTAGGGTCCATGCCACATCACCTCATCCTAGGTGGGCTGCCAACAAGGATGTCATGCATGCAAACCTGCCAACTAGGGAGCCATGCATGCATGCCATGCAAGCAATCCAAGTGAAGCAACCCCCGACGAATCAGAGTGTGACACGTGGACTTCACATGGATCCATAGGCCCACAAAGGCAAGCAAACCGCGCCAAAACAGGGTGGACACCGGGAACCGACCTAAGGACCCACAGGGCAGCCACCAGGAGAAAGCACGAGCCAGGGAGGCCCACCAGGGGGTCGGCCGACCCCACAGGTCGGCCGAACCGACCTTGGCTCGGCCTCTCCTGTGCTTCCACGTGGTGGCTCTCCATTGGTCCTAGGCACCATCCCCGGGGTGTTTGCCTCTGTTCCTCGCCGGTGCACGAGCCTATAAATAGAAGGAGAGGGGGCTCACTTATGAGACATCCACACTTGCAACACCTCTCTCACTTTTAGTCTCAAGGCTAGGAGGTAGGCTACAGTAGTTCTAATTCAGGTTCCAAGTCTACTTTGGGATCTAGGTATGAGTTGTCTTGTATCTTATTTCATTTGTATGACTTTGATCTACTTCAGTTATTTATCTATTTCATATAAAGTTGTGTTAGTATACATGAGTGATTTGTTCATGTGTTCTTCACCTGTTCATCATTTAGAGGCTTCTGTTCTTGATGAACAAGGCCTTTCGATCCACTTGACGCGTGACTTTTACATGTTTCTGGTGTTTGTTCATAAGTTAGAGGCTCGTGTTCTTCGTGAACACGACCCTTTGATCCAGTTGAACAGACATAGGAAAGCACGAATCCGTTTGTGTACTTAACCTGGTTTGATCTAATTAGATGACATGATTGCGTTGTATGAAGTCTGTGCTTGAGCTACGGTACTCGGTGTAATTGGCTGGTTTATCTGGTGGCTTGACCTGGGTCACAATAACCCAGGCCGGTCAAGTCCGGCTAACAACGTAAGCATGGTGCTTGGGTTGCGTAGCTACCTTACTTATGAGTTTATCCCACGGTTTGTCTTGGGGTAGGCCGCGGTAGTGATAGCCGTTGGTCCTCTGAAATCCCCCACGTTCGGATAAGCTGTAGGAGTCTAAAATATAACAACCGGAGTTGTGCAGAAGCAACGCGGGAGGTTATCTCCCCGTGGTACCTGGGTGCTCAAGTCAATGTTCTTCAACGCTAGTGTATCTAACTCGTTCCTTCCAACTTTATGTGTATAGTACATTAGAACCTAGAACTAACTCGTGTGTCGCCTCCTATGCCTAGGACCCTTTAGAGAGAGAGTGAGTGTGTGTGTGATCACACTACCTTCATTATCATATCTTTACCCCTGCACTTGAGTGTCTGGTTTGTTTCCATCTATGATCTATACTCATTTTAATAGAGTTGATCTTGTCATTCCGCCAATGCCTTCCTTGGATTCGATACCCTTTAGAATACTCCTTTGGGGAAATGCTACAATGGTACTTCCGTGCGCTTACGGATCTCTGTAAACGTTAAGATTTGCCAACCAACATTTCTGACGCTATTACCAGGATGGGTTCCAAACCTGTTCTTAGGTGATTGCGTTAAGAAATGTCAACAACCACCACCAGGCCACCATCGCCGCCACACCACCACGTACCTCCTCTAGCTGCCGCCACCATGCACGCCGCCATCTCGAGGAGGGAGGGAGGGACGGGAAGCCGAAATCTCGCGTGGCCGCCGCGTGGAGGAGCCAGCTGCCGTCACGCGGAGGGAGGAGCAGTGCAGCGGACACCGGATCTCGCTCGGCCGCCAGCGTGGAGGAGCCAGCCGCTGTCGCGTGGAGGAAGAAGCAAGCCACGGGCCTCCGAATCTCGTGCTGTCGGCGGCATGCAGGAACTGACCGCCGTCGCGCGGAGGGAGGAGTGCGACGGGCGCCGGATCTCGCGCGGTCGCTGACGTGGAGGAGCCGTCCGCCGTCGCACGGCCGGGTCCAGCCCCCCTCCCCTCCCTGCTCCGGCTGCGACAGGGGCCAGCTGCCGCCGCCGCCTTCACCAAGCTCGACGGCGGAGGTGCAGCCGCCGGTGCACATTGACTCCCTGATGCGGATCCTCCCATAAAATTGAATCCTCCTCATCTGGTGGCGGCCATGGCAGTGGCGGGCAGGACAGCGGCGCGTCCATGGCCAGGCGGGGCCGCCTGCGCTCGTCGAATGCATTCGAGGATAGAGGAGATGCATTTTTACATCTCCTCTCTCCTCAGAAGCAAAATGCATCCCGCGTTTCCCTCTTCTGTTGGAGAGCTATTTCGCTATGCACAATGCCAACTGGTGTTGCAAAAATGGAAATGCATCTTCTGTTAGACTCAGTCTCACACGGGAAAAAGGTCACGGATGGGAGAGGGTTGGTCAGTAACAGCAGCTAACGCCGTTTATGCTTACACGAATCACATCGCACGCTTGGGGGTGCTGATAGCTGTGACGCTCATCCATATGGGCGCCGAATTATTTTCGTGAAATTATTTCCACCCGCACCGGATTTGGCGATTTGCCATGGCACAGGGCTCTCTGTTCTGCTCTGCTAGGCTCAAGATCTAGGGTCACGAAATCGACCCCCACACCGATGAACCTGAGGGCCTAAGGCATATGGTCATTCAGTTTCGTAAGTGAAACTGAAAAATAACACAACCTTCCAACTTTGAACCCCCCAAATAAACCATTACCATCTTTGTCTTGATCGTTGATCAACCCAAAATATTCTCAGAATATCCAAGTCCATTTGCAGCCCCTGCATTATCCAAGTTCCTATATAATTTTATTCTAGAATCAAGCTCAAAGTGGAGCTCCCAACACGATTCTGGATAGGTTTCAAACTTCTTTTTGTTTGTGAGTCAATTCCGAAAATAGTTCAATTTACAATATTTGAGCCCGAATTTAAATAGGAAAATCTTCCTTTCTTTGCTCAAAAGCCACTATGATTGGTTGACAATAACTTGCAGATCCCATGTTGCACAATCTTGTCCAAGGTTCTTAAGAGAAAATCTTCAGAAAGGAATTTCGAAAATGTGTATCTCCTTGCATGGACATTAGCACCATTTCTCCAGGCCAATGCAACAAACATTAAATGTGAAACTAAGGCACTGATAGATAAGTAATCAAACATTTGCATCCAAGTATGTAATGTATGTAAAAGCAAACAAGCCTTCACTAAAATCATACATATTTTACAAAGGTCACAGGTTCATAGATACATACATAATTCATGGCTTAAACTGTAGAAATAATGTTATATTCTTGTGAACAACGAGGCTACTAGTCAATAGCAATTTTATTTCGATTCAGCATACATAGAAAACACATAGCATTGGCACCGTAACAATATAAGCCAAGCCCCTAAAAGAAGGTCTTCATCTGATCCTTGAAGTCCATGAGATGTTTCTCCTCCACACATTGTGTCATAATTCGAGTTCCCTTCTTGGGCGAAGGTGGGGCTCCAAGAACTGCCACTGCCATGTAGTCAGCATAAGTGAATGGTATGATATGGTTTGGTGCACCCCACCCATAGTCAACCTCAAAGAACCCAAGCCTCGTCCAGTCAGACACAAACAACACATTGTGCTCGAATGTCAGTTGGTATGGATCTACCTTCACATCCCCTGCTGCCCACTTGGAAAAATCTAAAGGAAGCCTAGCCTTGCCATCTCGTATCATCCTAATCACATCGATCAATCCTGCAGTGATAACATCCTTAACAATTGCTGTCACAGTCACCGGATAGAAGCAGTTGCCATAAAAGCCCCCATCCTTGGGTAGCACCTTGGTGAGGAGGTGTCGGGTGTTGGCGAAGAAGCAAACATGAACCTCAGATTCCAAATTGTACTTGATTGCCTTAGTTCGTGCTTGCCAAACTTTGGCCACGATGACATCAAAGGTCGAACAATACTGGCCTGTGGCTTGGAAGTACTCAGCTTTGATATGGACAATGAGTTCAGAGGCCACATCTGTAGTGAAGTGTTGGAACCCAAAGGACTGGAAGGATGGTGGTGGACCAGGAGGAAGTTTAGGTGGGTTTGGTATTAAGGCCCGATCCCATACAGGTGCTATTGTGGGTTTTTCCATTCCACGGGCAAACTCAGAAATTGTGTTGATGAATTGAGCTGCACCAAGGCCATCAGCAAGGGTGTGGACTGCGACCAACCCGACCACAAATCCTCCACATGCAAATTCTGTTACCTACATAGTTAAGATTTCCATTATTAATTCCAATAGTATGAGTGTTTCAACCATACAGTAACAGAAACATATGAACCCATCCTTAGATTATAATAAGGGACTTTTTACGGTGGACCATACCACCTCATACTACTATTAGAAAAGGACCAGTATGAAAAGATCTGACGGTTGAGATTAATTGTATACTACCACAGCTAGCACTAGTGGTATGGTGTGGTATACATAGGTGGTATGGGGGTATTATTGGTAGTTTTTTCTCGGTAGCATAAAAGAAATATATGATTTTTTCATTTTCCTCTCGTGGTATGGCCAATTTTTTTTCAAAATTCAAACAAAAATTTTCATTTCAATTTTCAAAAATGATTTTTTTCAAATTTTTCAAAAACGAAAATTTCATTTCAAGTTTCAAAAATGATTTTTTGAAATTTCATTTCAAATAGTTTTCAAATTTCAAAAATAAAAATTTTCATTTTAAATTTCAAAAATGATTTTTTTTCAAAATATTTCATTTCACTCAGGTTGTATGGCCAAATGTTTTTCAAATTTCAAAAACAAAAATTTTGATTTCAAAATTCAAAAAACAAAAATGATTTTTTTTCAAAAAATTTTATTTCAAATTTTTCTTGGTGGCATAAACGAAATTTGTTTCTTAGCCTGATGTTGCAAAAATTACCTATTTACCCTTACCAAAAATTGTCATATAATGCATACCACCGCCTGGTGGTATGGTAAAAGAGCCCAATAATCCTGCTTAAATTAATGGTGCATTTAGTTGGAATTATGAAAGGCTAATGACTCATGAACGGAAAAGTTGGGAAAATGCTGCATACCACTTTGACGTGGCTGAGATATGGATACGGCAATTCATCATTTTTTGGATGTAGTGCCCTACCTAAAGCAATGACTTGACATTTTTAGTGTTCAGTTGGTTGAAATATGGAGTACTTTCCAGCTACCACTATCAGGCAAGCGCAGTTTTCTAACCTCAGGAATTGTCTCGTACTTCCTGTGCGTTTAGGCTACAAGTTAGCTAGCTGTGAGAAGTTTGGGATATTTGATTTAGGTCTTAGTGTACTGGTTCTATTATAACTAGAATAAACAACTAAAGTTTTGCAAGCTAAAAATTGACTATATACCTAATCTTGTCCAACCACTTCAATCTGTTTTAGGTCAATTGCGTCTACCTTGTCAACGTTTGATGTATAAAGAATGTGAGTTCAGTGCCAAATCACCAGCAGTCGGATAAAAAAAAATCTCATATGGATTTATGATGGTTTTTACAGCTATAAATATGGTTTCGCACTGGCTGATATGGCATCCTCGATGGTAAAGTTTGACAAAGGGTGGACTAAAACTAGATATATGTAACGTTGTAATAATGGTTGCCTTATATGGAGGCAGAAATAGGTTACACAATTCTTATAACTTTTCTTGGAAAACAATAGGTGCGCTGCTTCTAGTCCACCACTGATCAATTTTTCTCTTGCACGCAAACAGAATGTCAAGAAAGACTGAAAAGCCACTACTGCAAGTGCATCACGCTCACTAACAGTTTTAGGATAAGGCCATGATAATGACCAATATGCCTTCGATCTTAATGCCTGAAATGATTATTTCCAGTTCCTTTCGATGTATAAGTATGTACCACTACCGCACAAGTAGTCACTAAACCGCCAAGGTCTTCTCGATGGCCATAACATTCCAAGAAGACTTTGAAAATTATTAAAGGTCTGCACATAATTTTCATAGAAATTCCACACACCATGCTTTCTCGCACATAAATCGGACGTCTGTGGGCGCTTTCTCGGGATTTCTAATAGTTTTTTGGCGCATGACTCTTTATTTGTAGGGGATGTCTTTAGTCCCTGGTGAAATAACCAGAGACTAAAGGCTGAGACCATCAGTCCCAATTTGGTTGTATGGGTTGGGTAAACCAGGATCTTTGAGGTTCTGAACCGGGACAAAATCCATATTTTCAAGTAGTGGCACCACCGATAATGTTGAGATGACACTTTTGCTGAAAACTTCTGAAAGTTTAACAAGTGCCAATCGGCCAACAGCCGACACCGACGCTGTCGATTCTTGGTTCATGGCTCTAAAGTGTGGCAATAACTTTGACTTCATTCATCCTGAAGGATTATTTGTGGTTAACTAGTGTGAGCAGATGTCATGTCCCTCATTTCTATTACTTGGCTTCTACATTGCTCACTAGTAATTAGAAAAATATTCCCTTCGTTTCAAATTACTATTCATTTATGTTTTTTTTAAATGCACCTAGATATATACTACGTTTAAATACATAGCAAAAGTTATGTATATAGAAAAGTCTAAATGAATAGTAATTTGGGACGTATGGATTGTAATGATATCTAAGATAGCCAACCCAATCAAAATTGTCTGAAGGAAGCTTGTTCCATTATATAATAGTAATGCTCCAGCTTCTCAAACTTATTTGTTGTCTTATTTTGCAAGTAAAAAGAACTTTATCGATCAACTCGAGACACTGTTATGTTCTTGCACGATCAACTACTCCACAAACGGACGGAGAACCTTCTTATGCCAGACCACTTACTACCCTAGCTCATTATATTCTATTCGTTTGCCTCCTGAAATACCATACTTGAAAGATGGATGATGGGAATGATGTCTAAAACTTATTCGAAACATGATAAGAAAGAACTCTTCCCCGAAGATGCAGACCTCTCTTCTCAATTCGTTAACGTTGCTAACAAGGGATGGAGGGAGCAGGACAATATAGAGAGTATATTAGGCGAGAGTAGAATTCTTGAACTTTATCGAACTAGTCATAGAAGGTTTGTGAAAAATAAAGATGAAACACAATGAAGGGTTTAATTACATGCAAAGGCTACCAATTCCGATCCATCCAATAAGAGGTAATAACTATATATATGTTCAAAATCAATTCTGTAAAATTTCCTGAAAGATATTCCACGTTATTTTGAGGTCGATTATTAGTTTGCTGTGTGAACTCTACAAGATATCTCATGTGATATACATTATCACTAGTATATAGCCATTTAACCGATTAAAAAATAAAACACGGTTGGTCAATTAGTTCTCAGGAAATGCATGCAAAGATTCAGAATACTCACCTGCATCATGATCGGAATACTTGCATGGTCAATGCCTTCCTCTGGAGCGGGCAGCAGCTCTTCCTCTGAGACAATGAGCGGGTAGTCGAGGCCGTTAACGTCCTCGAGGCTGCAGTCCGCGACGGCCTCCACGAACCAGGCGCCGTCGTCAGTGCACTCGACGCAGGCCTCACCGGCCACCACCGAGCCGACGAAGCGGCCGGCGAACGCGCGGTAATCCACCAGCGCGCGGGACAAGGCCGCGCGGATCACCTCCGCCGGCCTGGCGGCAGCAGCATCGTGGCGGCGGGTGGTGGAGTCCCTGCTGTTTCGGAACACGTGGAGAGACCGCACCGTGTGGCGAAGGCCGGGGACGCGGTCGATGGCTGACAGCTCGAGCGTCTCGGCCGCCGACACCGGCGGCTCTGACGGCACGACGAAGGACTGGGATTTCCTTGTCACGGTGATGTTCACCATGGTCGCTACGTACAGGGCGCAGCTTTGCTAAGTGCCGTACGTGCCCCCCTCTTCCAGAGCTCACTATCTGCGTTGCTCGTGTGTGCTATGGAGGTGGTGCGGCATTGAGGCTCTACAAGATGAGTATTTATAGACGGGAAGACGGTAGAAATACTTTTCTGTGACGTTTTTTTTTCTCTGGACTTGTCTACTAGTAAAAGAGATGATTGCAAAGTGGTTGTTTGCGGCTAGGGATGTGTAACTATGGGAGCCTGCTAGTGTTACTTATTACTCTCTCCATCCATAAATACACATTAGTAGAGAAATAACCTTCCATCCAACTGCTTTAGTCGGAAACAACGACCACCAAGAGCCATCGTCCACCAACAGTGGGAGCTTTAGTCTGAATTAGTGTTACCAATCGGTACTAAGGGTACAGGAGAGTACTCCACAGTGCAAATTTCAAAGGGCTGAGAGTTTCTATTCTGGTCATATGGTATTTAAACTCATCTTTGGCTCCTTGCCACAAGAACTGGACTCTCCTGAGTCCATTTCTGCATAGATCCCAAATGTAATTTTAAGTAGAGGTGGAGTAACTTATGGAATTAATAAGTCAGGAGGATTTAAATCAAAGCTATTTGGCTCTTACACATGACTAATTTGCACTTTAAATCATATAACTTATGAGAACCAAACAGGACAAAAAGCATTTTGTGCACATTTAAACATGTACACCTGCATTTAGTAATGGTTTTCTATTACCACTTCAGCAATACTAAATGCAAAAGGTCCAATTAGTACTGATCCGTGCTACCGATCAGTATAAATATGGTTTTCTGAAAAAAAAACGCCAACTGTTACTAAATGGTTTAATTTTGTACGTGCCCAAAAAATAAAGAAACATTTTTATGCGTGCCTAAAAAATAAAAAAACTTTTACACAAGCAACGTCACAAGTCATGTGTTTTTTCCACAGGTAAATGCACGTATTCGGTGGGATTCAAAAGCAAAATTTACTTACCATTTCACCTACATAGCACGTACAAATTAGTCGGAGATACTACTTTTTCCTTTAATACGAGTTAGTACTGAGCGATAATGCAATCATGTACTAAATAGTGAGCATCAGTAATGAGTCTAGTGACACCGTGTTTTGACAGGTGTCTGGCCAATACCACATTGGAGCAAAGAGACGATGAAAGGGAAGACAATAGACACCCGATGAGACATCGCAACCGATGGAGCAGGATTTGGAAGCTGTCGACACGTTGGCCTGGGAGTTTACAGAGTCCGACTATTGTTTAGAGTCATGTTTATTTTAACATGAAATTAAGAAAGAGCCCGCACGCAGGCTTCTGTTTTCTTTGAAGTTAAAACACAACATGTCGTGATTGACATGAAGTTTGGAATCTAGAGTATAAATACTAGCCCCGCGGGCTTGTAAGGGTTACGAATGTAGTGGTTTGCATGGATTATGACTAGAGGCCAACAGGAGAGACACAGCAGTGCCCTACCTAAAGCTGGCAACGCCGACTTTACATTTTTATTAGTGATTCAGTTGGTTGAAACATGGAGTCTAATTTCCAGCTACCAGTAGAGACGTGCGCAGTTTTCTAACCTCAGGAATTGTCTCGTACTTCCTGTGCGTTTAGGCTACTAGTTAGCTAGCTGTGAGAAGTTTGGGTATCTGATTTAGGTGTACTAGCCATATATAGAATAAACAACAACTAAACCTTATCTTGTTCAACCACTTCAATCTGTTTTAGGTCAATTGAGTCTACCATGTTTTTTTTAGAACGTATACGTTGCCCACAATGATTGATGTATAAAGAATGTGAGTTCAGTGCCAAATCACCAGTAGTTGAATCTTTTCTCCTCAACTTTTTCCTCAAAATGATAAAGAATCTGAAAAAAATCTCATCATCGTCCCCGTACAAGATCAGTTCATCGAACGCTCACAGTTCATCAGTTCATAAAGAATGCCAAAAAGTGCTCAAAATGTCTGGATTTTCACAGTTCGATGAACGCTCACTTTTTCCTCAAAATGATAAATGATAAAGAATGCTATCATCAGTTCATCGAACGCTCAAAAAGTGCTCAAAATGTCTCGATTTTCAGAATCTTGTGGAAAATTTTATAAGCTTTCCAACAAGTACAAGATCACCAAACAACTTCGGAGTAAAAAGTTGTGACCAAAATATGAAGAGCAGCAATGTGGTGAGGCAGGAACCACCGACATACCGTTGGTGTATTAGCATTCATACGACGCTCAAAAATTGATTGAATGGTCAGGATTTTTATAGAATTCTATGTAGAATTTCATAAGCTTTTCAACAAGTACAAGATCATCGAAAATGGAGTTCGGAGTAAAGAGTTACAGGCAAAATATGGAATACGACAGCTCCAGACGAACCGACACTACTAAAAATGGCACCATCGGTTGATCCGACGGCTATATGGATATTTTGGGCTATTTATACCCCTTCCACCCGCCCATTTGAGTGTGCAGGAGTCCATTGGAGTTCAAGACACATTGAGATCTGAAAGGACCTTGTGATGCCTAGAGGGGGGGTGAATTGGATCACTTTAAATTTCTGAAACAAAATGCAGCGGTTAAATAGAGGTCGAAACTTCTGGCGCTGTGTCGGAACTTCTGAGGGGTCGGAACTTCTGGCACAAGGGCGGAACTTCCGACCTGACAGAGAGAACTACAACGAAATTTGAAACTTAAAGCGAAACTACCAATTCTATATGAATCAAAAGTTGAGTTTAGAGGCTAAGAACCACATGCAACCAAAGATATATATAGGAACGAAGCAAATAAGTAGCTCGAGACAAATCAAGCTTCTAGGGTTAGTGAAAATGGAGAAACACAACAAGCACAAGAGACAACTGATTTGTTTCCCAAAGTTCACCTCCACTAAGGAAGGCTACATCTCTGTTGAGGTTCCCACAAAGGGAGGACTATCACAAAGAGCCACTTGCCTCACCCAATTCACCACAAAGACAAATTTGTGCTCACTAAGAATCTCCACCAAGGAGAGAGTAGTACAAACGTTATCGGGTGCTCCACACGAAGTGGGCACTCGACGGGTGATGTCTAACCATCTAGAAGCAAGCTTCAAGAGTAACAAACGCGAATCAATGCTCCGGAGATGCTTTAAGTGCTCTTGAGATGAAGATGAAGAACAAGTCACTCAAAGCTTCTCAATCTCACACCACAAATCTTCTCTCACCCAAGCCCTAGCTCAAATCACTCAAGAATTAACTCTTGGAGGGAGTGGGAAGGAGGAATGAATGCTCAAGGGTGTGTTTGTCTCGTGGTAGGTCAGCAGCAAATGAAGGGAGAGGAGCTGGGGTATAAATACCCAAGCTCCAAAACTAGCCATTACTGTGCTGGTTATGTGTTTATTAGAATTTCCATCGTGATGCTGGAACTTCCGATGGCAGGGTTAAGTCGAGACATAGATGCCTTTATCGGAACTTCCAACCTAGGGCCGGAACTTCCGACGTAGGGCCGGAACTTCTGATGACCGGCGAAAAAGAGACAGAGAACCCTCTGTCGGAACTTCCGACCCGAGGGCAGAACTTTTGACAGCGACTGTGTTTTTTCCCAAAAACACAGACCGTGTACGTGCAGTGGTTTGTGTCTCTCTTAGACTTTGTTAGCATCTCAAGTGAAGCACTTTGACATCTCTAGAACTTCAATTCGCATCCCCCTTTATAGTACAGTGTTTCCTATACTCAATTTCGAAATAGAAATGAAATTAAGTCCTCAAAGAGCTTCAACACCAATAACGCGAGTTGGAGGCCTTCTTTTGATCAAAGTAAACTTTCTTTTATTTTTGACATATACACATCTCATTTGAACGTTTAAATACACCAAGTTGTGTTTGTCATTATCACCAAAATCATTAGAGTCTAGATGCACTTTCAAGATCATATCCAAACCACCAAAGTGCAAAAGTGATAGATCAAAAGGCTTAGCACAAGATTAGAAGTGTGTTAGTGCTAGCTTAGGCCTAGAGAAAGGTTGAGAGTAAGGTGTGCCAACCTTGTGAGTAGGTTCTTGGGTGAATCAAGTGTACAAGAGGTGCGCCGGAGCCTTGGGGCCTTCTTGTCCTTCCGGCAAGTCTTCGACCCTCCGGTTTGGTGTGGAGCGGTGTTGACGCTTATGTGCGGGGGACGTGGAGACCCCCTCCCTTGGCGAAGAAGCTCATTAGTGGAAGCAGCATCAAGGTGACCAAGGATCTTGGTGAGTGCCTTTGTGGTCGAGCCTAAGTGGCAAGTCAAGTTGCGCATTGGGAGAGACTTGGTGACCGGAAAGCAATACTCTTGTGTGGAGTGCTTCAACAACGTGGACTAGAGGTGGCTTTGTGCCTACCAATACCACGGGATAAATCATGTATCAAGAGTTTGCTTTCCTCTCATCCCTCTTTACGTTTCTTCATTTCACACTTGCAACCTTTGCTTGTGTTTACTTTCATAGAGTAGTATCTTGGTAGGATTGGCTATAGGTTGCAAAACTCTTTGAGATGAGGGTTTCATACTTGAACAAGTCCTAGTTGCACATATAGATAGCATGTTCTAGTTTCGAGCAAATAGTGGATGCCATAGGAGTTTAGGTTTTTAAGTTTGCCTAATTCACCTCCTTCCCTTCTTAGGCTACGAGCACTAATTCCTTACACCGGTGCATCCTCATCTCCCTCCTCTGCAACCCGAATCTACAGCAATAACACATCAGCTGCCCCCTCTACAATCTGTATCCACTAGGGCACCTCCACCTACTTGGATTTGTGAGTTCTCCCCTTTCCTTGGATTGCCTAGAGTTTGTGTTGCTCGTGTTCATCCTTGGATTTGTAGTTAGCATGTCAATATTAGTTTGCAAGAATGGAAGCTCATTATGTTTTAGATCTTGTGTCTTGAATTGCTTCAAGCTTCAACACAACTACTCCTTGTTGTGAGCTTTTGTCTTTGTTATGTTCCTGTTGTTCCACAACATCAGGGTTGACTGATTCATGGCCTTGTTCTCTTCAATCTGTGACTTCATTTCAGAAATTGCAATTTTTTGAGCAAACACACCATAGCAATTAACAACCCTCTCTGAATTATTTTAAGCACTACATGCTCTGGCATGCTTCATGTAATTCATGCTCTGTGTAATCAAGTATTTCTTATAATTCATGCTATGTTCCTAGTACTACTTGGTAGCAGTATGTAGCTTTCGCAGTTCGCATCCCATGAAATGTTATTGTCACGCTATAGAACACATAATGTCATTGTCTTTGTTTACTCTTTCAGGTTAGTTTGGTTGGAAAGATAAAAATGCATCCCATCATCACCCGCGACGCCCCTCACCCCCCGCCCATCTTCACTCCGGCAAGCGCTCGCCCCCGCCCGACAATGTTGGTGGCCTTCGCCGACCCCCGACGCCAACTCATGGCGGTGACCTCGAGGCGGGGGCCACGAGAAGCACTACAAGTTCCGGATGACCGAGGCCGTCGGCTTCGGGGGCGCTAGCAGGGGCGACATCATTGGCGACGTCCCGCTCAACACCATGGGGGTAATGCACTTCATTCATACTACTGGTGCGTAGGAGTTTGGTTGCTATTGTTAGTGATTTCAAGTTACCAGTTGTTTTAAATAGAGATTGATCATTTGTGTTGTCCTTCTGCTTGATACAGCTGGAGTGGAAATGGAGGAGAAGAACTGTTCGCCATTCTTTTCGCTCATCCACCATGACCAGGGGGCAGAGTTTGGATTTAAGTATAGGGGGGCAATGAACAAAATAACTTGCTATTTTCAATTTCTTCTCTAATTGATTTCTGCACTTTTTTTAGCATATATGCTTAGAATTTCCTTTTTGGACATCAAGTGAAGTGTATTTTCTATTTTTGGGAGCATTTTCTAGCACAACCATATTAACCTTGTTATACAATGCCAAAAGCTTGAGCATTTCAAGAAAATTACCCCTATTTTAAGGAACTTGGAGATTCATCATGGCCTCTAAAAAAGCATCCTTGAAATGTTAACCACCTAAGCATAAAGCATAGAAACAAAACAAGTTAAAATTAAATACTCCAGCACAGCTAATGATATACTTGGGCTAAATTACGAGGGGTATCAGAGACTTTAGTAGAGTATTGGGGGTGCCAGCCTCCCCCCACCCCCACCCACAGTCCTCCTCCCTCCGCACCTGACCATGACATTGTCAATGAGATACCAGCCAATGTGCAGAGGTTGCAATATCTTGCATTCATGAGCTAGGTTGGTATGTTCGCAAGGAACATTTTGTTGCATTAGTGATTTAATAGTAGTGATTTGATAGTAGTAAATTATGTCGTGTTACAAAGACTCCAGCATTGGTTGCTCATGGTAGCATTTGTTTTGGATTAATGTAAATTGCAATAATTGTGCTTTACCTCTTCTGGAATTTCATTGTTGTCATATTCTGCTGGAAAATCATAATAAGATGTGCAGTTCATTTGCAACTGAACTGTTTTGTGTGAGCCTTTTAGTTCCAATTAGGTTATATACTAATATGGATGTGATCCTTTCCTCAATAGTAGGCTAGAAGTTGATGGAATCAACTGTCAACTGTTAACCAATCAATGAATGTACAGTTTAGATGGACTGTTAATTGGAGCCAATGTCAGCATGCTTAAGTTCCCTGAATGTTTTAACACATCTAGGCATGTCTGTTGATGCTATAGCCACAGACCTAAAAGCATGGCACAAACGATCATTTCACTTGAAGAAATAGCATAGGCACCTGCTAGACTGCAACATGATAAGAAACTAAAGATTTTTATATGTCTGTTTTTTCTCAACAACACTAGATTCTTTTCTTGGATGATGATGTTGTGGTACAAAGCGATCTTATAGGACTGTGGAAGGATTGACATGGATGAGAAAGTGAACGGAGTAGTGGAAACTTGCTTTGGATATTTTCATTGGTATTGAGTTATGTTGATGGTTGATAGTCGTATCAAAGTTCGTTTGGACTTGCAAGCGGACAAATCCCCCGTCGTAGTCAAGGGACCCTTCTTCCCTTGAGTGGTGAACCCAAGGTATCGAATCCGTGGAACAATGTGTAATGCAAGATCTAATCTAATAAGCGGAAAACACTTTGATCTTGACAAGGGTTTTTGCATCTAATCTATGGAAGAACCATGAAAACACATCTAATCTACTTAACACCGGAGGTAGCAAGAGAAAGAGAGGGGAGGTAAAACCAATCTAGAGATTGGATCGGGTCTTTTGTTGAAGTTCCAAAACCAAGAAGAATAAAGCAAATGAATCTCATTAAAAGCCTCTTTAAATCATGGCTTCCGTTCCAACCCTCGAAGGCACCTACCGTACACGTGATCAACATCCTGTCACGATGTCCCGCTTATTGTGTAGGTGAACCTAAGAGCACGTTCACGAGGAACGTATTGAAAACGCTCGGTAGGTCAGGTATGCACCTCTAGCCACCATGGCTACAAGAACATCCTATGCAATCTATCCGCGGAATAGATTGGAGAATAAGAAAACCCAAGTGAAGACAAAATCGTACTGAAAGCACTTGATTGCTAGAAATTGGATTCAATCTTGCAAATTCAACATGAAGTATAATACATGGACAAGATCACCACCGGGATCCTACCTTGATCTTGATCCTAGCTTCTAGAACTCCGACGTGGTCTTCCATGCAAGGTTCCCACGTTGGCTAGGGAAACCCTAGTCAACCATCTCGACCCTCTCCTCTCCGGAAGGGTGTCCCTCTTTTCTCTGCTCCTCGACGGCAAATGACGAATGGCTTGGTCGTTGGAACTTCGCACGGGGACTATAAATAGCACGAGGATCATCTAGGTCAAAGGGGGCGGCGAACTGACATGAAAACGGGCCAGGCCGGCCGGCCTGGGCCGACCGGCCTAGGGTGTTTTCGGCTCGGTTCGGCCCCAGTTTTCTTCCCGAAGCTTCTCGCAACTTCCTGAGTTTTTGCTGAGTTGCATGTAGGTCCTTGACGTCATTTTCCTCGCGGTTTAGATAAGGGTGTGTTAGGAGGTGAGACCTGGACAGATCCGCTAGGGGGTTACCCTAGAGGTTTGCAGGTTAATGGAGGACCAGGACCTAAGAGCGTAGGTGGTAGTCCACGTGGTGAACTCGGAACTAGGCGAGTATGGCGGTGAAAACAAGGAGACAAAGGGGGTTTAGACTGGTTCAGGCCTCCGGAGAGTAAAACCCTACATCCAGTTGTGGTGGATTATGCGGGAGGTTGAAGATGAGTTGTGTTCCCTTGAATGGAGCCCTAGGCCGCCTTATATGGGGAGGACGGGCTAGGGTTTCCATTCAAGGTCGGTTGACCCGTGTCGGGGTCGGTTACAACTGCGGGAAGCTTATCTCACAGATTACAAGGAGTATCCCGTGATACTTGGAGCTACAGGCGGCGGCGCGCTACGTCCTGGTGCCTTGGCTTGCACGCCAAGTTCAGCGGGTCTTCCGGGATCTTGATCAGGTCGCCCAGGGTCGTCAGCGTTGTGGATAAGGTCGTCGAGCTCACTCGGCAGGTCGGCGGGTCTTCTGGAAGGTCGGGTCCACTTGTCAGGGGCCTCTGGGACCCTGGCCGGTGGGGACCCATGGGTACCCATGTCTCTCAAGCCCCTGATCGACGTGTAGGCGTAGCGGCTGGGGTGAGGTTGTGTCGAAGAGTGACGAAGGCGCGGCACCGTCGAGGTCGTGAAGGGTGCACGGGGATCCAAAATAGAAAAACCCCTCTGATGCGCGCACGAAGTTGAACGTCGGGCTTCTGGGTCGAAGGACCATAAGGTCGAAGTGAAGACGAGGCGTAGATCTTGAAGAACCGCCGACCTGACCTGGATCAGGTGTGATGAAGTAACTTCCGCGACCTTCGGAAAGGTTACCATGCCTACCGAGGGTAGGTCGAGCGGAGATGTGATGGAAGCAGGCTTCCATTAGGTCGAGGCGACCTGAGGAAAATAGGGCGTCGCAAGACGCACTAGTGTAGTAGCCCCCGAGCAGTGAAGCAACCAGAATGGCCGGTTTGATGCTCCATTCAAAAAGAAGAAAGAAATAGCTGAACCTATGACCTTCTGCTAAGGAAACAGATGCTCTTGTATTATCAATCCAGTAGGACAAAAGCTCCAGAATCTTGCAGAAGTCATCAAGCGCCAGGGCTGACACAGCCTGAATCACGGGGTAACTGTACGGTCATGGGCCGGCTTCCAAGCGAAGCACAAGTCGCTATCACCCGCAAAAGACAAAGATGCCTAGTAAGTCGTCAGGTAGGGGACAGGCACGCCGATGCCTCCCATGGGCGAACAGTGACCTCGTGCTGCATGAGGGTACAGTGATCTTGAGGATGAAGACGCCACGCAAGCTGGCTTGCGGATAAGACCAAATGGCAGGTACTGGGAGTATAAACAGGCACCCATACCTTGAAGCAAACCATCCAATCTTCAAAGGTGAACCATGGTGAATCCATGTAGTAATATTTCCATGCTAGGGACTTTTGTCCGCCCACCAGAGCATAGAGTTGGTGTAGTTCACGCTTGAAGCTAGAAGAATGCTTGCGAAGCTCGAAGAATTCTATCGGCCTCTTCTCCCGGTCCCGCTGAGGAACCCAGGCGGAGTATGAAGCAGCAGATGCATCGTCGGCCCTGACACTCTCAGGCCGGATGTGATGCTGGTGAATACAACGCTCCACCCAGCGAGGCTGGTGTTGAAGCTCGTCCCACTTGGAATCTTGTGGTTAAGCTCAGACTTAATGCTGGGTACCACAGGAAACCTGCTGGAGCTCGAGTAGAGGTGGTTGTGTGGCAGCTGCCTTGAGAGTGGCTGTAGAGGTCTTCAAGTAGGTCCTGAAGCTAGGAGAAAGCTTGCGACGCGCCTTATTAGTGTAGATTGTGTCGTAAGCACCTTGGAAGGTAATTCAGGACCTTTAATATCTTTGTATCTTGTAATTGGCCAAGGGCCAAACTCCCTAGAGCTTATGAAGCTGTAAATATGCATTTACTTGATAAATGTCATTTTGCAAATAGTTGGAGGGGCGCCTGGACAACAATGGTATGGCTACCAAGGTCTCAGCGGGGCTGTGATAGCACGCCGACCTTCGGGAGGCCTTTAGTAGAGACGGGGGGCCCGACACTGCCGTTGTGCAATGACACAACGCAGGTAGTCATCCTGAAAAATCTAGGTCCGGACGACCTAGAAGGCAGCATGGCCTTAGCGACCTCAGGGAGGTGCTACTTGACCAGGAGGTCGCCAACGAGCAGTGGAGCCATAAAGTACGGGGCCGTTGGTATAAACCAGCCATAAAGGCTAAGGCAGTCCAGTAGGTAGCAGGACCTAGGAGCCGGGGTGTGAACCCACTTTTGAAACCTGATGCGACCTACCAAGCGGTAGTGCTCTGTCGACCTTTGTGAAGGTGAAGTCATGGACCCGGAGGTCGTCGGAGGTCAAGAGACCTTGAAGAAAATGCTGATATGGGGGCTTGAAGTAGGGCATAACGAGTCCATGAACGCCAAGCCGCTAAGGAGATAGCCAACGCGCATGGATTCCCGCACGAGATGAGCCGTTACTGCCTGTGACCATTAGGCCGAAAAGAGCCATTGGGTGATGTACCCATTGGGTTGCTAGGAATGTCGTCGGATCCGAAGAGACATTTGGGGCGCCGAGGCCCACCGCACTGATGCGGCCCGGTTATAAAAGGCCGAGTGAGGGGTCGGGGACCCCACTCGCTTCCATTTCCCCGCAATCCTTGGGGTTTCCAAGCTGCCGCCAAGAGCTTTCCGCACAGATTTGCCGGCGCCGGCGTGCTTGGGTTCACCACACCACGCACTGCCATATGCGCAAGAAGTCCTTGGTAGTTTTTAGAACTAGATCCACCGGTTTCGACGAAGAAGAGATGGCCCCAGAGATTGCGCCTATCCCGGAGAGCATGTGGGAGCCCTCGACGGTGATGGAGGCGCAGCTTCAAGGTCTGGTGGAGCGCGGGCTGCTGAAGCCCAAGCAGCAGGTGGGCTGGAGGCCCGCCGCCGGTGAAGCCTTTCCCTCCTCTCCGGTCCCCTTCGTCACGCACGTGGAGCGCGGGTTCGGAGTTCCGGCGGGCGACTTCTTCCGTGGGCTGCTCCACTTCTATAGGATCGACCTGGTACATCTCATCCCCAACGCCATCACGACGATCTCCTCCTTCATCCACCTGTGCGAGGCGTACTTCGGCATACCGCCAAACTTCAACCTGTGGCGGTACTTCTTTGAGTTGAAGAAGACGGGAAAGAAGGGCGTCGTTGGGTCCGTAGGCTTCATGCTGCGTCGCCACATGAAGACGGTGTACATCGACATGGAGCTGCCGGACAATACCTAGGGCTGGAGGCGAGGGTGGTTCTACATCGATAACCCGAAGCCAGCACTGGTGACTAGGTCGGGGCTCGCACCAATCCCGGTGCCGGAGTGGAGCAACCAGCTGACGTCGCGGGAGACGGACGCCATCCAGCCACTGCTAGAGGACCTCGCAATGCTAAAAGCGGGAGGGTTGACGGGCGGCGCGGTGGCCATCAGCTTCAGCCGGAGGCTTCTGCAACCGATCCAAGATCAGGTGCATCCGGCCTATGAGTACTGGGGCCAGGCCAACCCAACCCGTGTGGCGCGTCGCAAGGTCTCCAAGCAGGAGATGGTGGCACGGGTGAGGGAGCTCTTCAGCGGGGTGATCCGGAACTGGACATGCCCCAAGGCGTTTTCCCTCAAGCGACCCACCGAAGCGGTAAGTCGCCTGATCGACCTTGTTTCCTTTGCTTGAGTTGCTTTTCCCTGACTTAAGACGAAGGTCGCCTGATGCAGGGTCAGGAGGGTGTGTTCTGGTGCCCGGTTCCCCTCTCAGACAAGGGTGAGCGGAGCTTCAAGGTCCGGGCGGCGGAGGATATCTGGGCTCCGCCGCAAGAGTACGTCGACAACTACCTCTCTGACTCGTCGGTGGGAGGTAGTGATGATGAAGACCCTACCGTGGCAAGTTCCGCATCGGTCACCCGTGGCTCGCGGCAGGTCACTGGGAAGATGCCAGCGCAGAAGGCCACCAAGATCATCTCCGCCACCATCGAGGCAGAGAAGAAGAAAAAGAGGAAGAGAAGGGACACCACTGCATCGTCGGAGACGGCGACAATGAGCGTTGAGGACGTCGGCGAGGACGATGACGCGGAGTCGCGTGACGTCAGCGCAGGGTCGGGCGATGCTGCGGTCGCGGGAGGAGACAGCACCCCGCTCGGGGTTATAGACGAGCAGGACCCGAAGCCAAGTGTTGAGGGTGTGAGCGACCAAGGGTCGCAGAAGAAGCCGAGGCGGGTGCCACCCAAGCCGCTGAAGCTTCGGTTGAAATCTGGCAGTGGGTACGTCATTGGACTTGTTGTTGTGCTTGCTTGACTTTCGCTTATTTTTAAGTACGTCGTGATGACAAACTCTGTTCCTTGGAAAGGGGGGCTCCTGCTGCATCGGGCGGCAACAAGAACGCTTCAGGCCAAGAGGCCTTTGGGTGGAAGCTCAGGAGGGCACCGGTTGGCCAATCACCGGCGACCTCAGGCGGAGATGTCACCAGCCAGGTCCATGAGACCGTGGGGCGGCATTATCGGCAGTGACCAAGGTCGCTGCTGATGACGCTCAACAAGGGAAGGGCCTTCGACAGGAGGACCGACCCGAATCGGGGCTACTGCAGTCGCAGGAGGCGGCGGCCGAAGGAAGGGAGAAGCTCGACGACCTGAACTAGTGCCTCTACTCTGGCACCTTGCAGGAAGAGGATATCCTTGCTGATGGCCGGGACCTTGAAGACTTCAAGGCGGCACAGACAACGATCAAGGCAGCGGCGCAGACGATCGGGAGGACACACATGGTGAGTCCCTGTTGCTTTTAAGGCTAGGTCTCCCATGCGCTTGGATGACTTGATTTGATGACCTTTTGCGGTGTATTGATGCAGTCTCTCGCCGAGCGGGCGCAAAGCAGGGCAGACCTGCTGAAGGAGGGAGCCAAGCTTCACGCGGAGCTGTCGACGACCCGGGAGGCCGTGCTGCAGGCCAGGATTGAGGCCGCAGGAGAAATAAAGTGCCTCAAGGACGAGGCGGTCTTGAAGGACATGGCGATGGCAGCCTTGAAGCAGGAGCTCGAATCCGCCAAGCTGAAGGCGAAGGAAGCAGTGGACGAGTTGAAGGTCGCCACGGCAGGTACGTCTGAGAATGCCCTTATGCCTTGTGCTTGAAGTTACGTCGGGATGAACCAATCCTGACCTTGCTGATTGCAGAGGCAAAGAAGAGGGAGTCCGCCTTGAGGAAAGACCTCAAGGAGTCGAAGGACCAGGTGAAGATCCTCAAGGAGAAGCACAAGGAGGTCATCGCCAGTGAGTATTACTATACCCAGAAGGCTGCATATGAATTTGGTGTTCACAGGGATCTGGAGATCGACCTGGGCCGGGCAATGCAAACCCTTATTGATCATCAAGAGATGACTACAGATCTTTAGAAGGAGCTGGACGACCTCAAGGAGGCCGCCGAGTACCTTGTGGACGTGTACGTCCCCAAGGTCGAAGGCGGGCCACAGGAGCTTGTCGCGCGGCTGGAGGAAGCGGAAGGTCGCATGAAGACCCTGCTGATAGACAGCGGCAAGCTCGCTGCTGCTACCGCGCTGGCCACAGTGAGGCACCATGTGCCAACATTTGACCTTGAAAAGGTCAGGGAAGAGCTCGACCTGGGCCCACTGGTGGGTCTTGAATATATCCAGGCCGCCGCGGAGGAGATTTTAAAGAAAATAGACCTGTAAAGTGTAACTTAGGACGTAGCAAACTGTTAGCGCCAATGGGTCGTGGACTCTTTTGATGTAAGATAAACCTTGCATGAATGAAAAAGGCATATTTAACTAAGTGATGTGATCCCTTATTTGACTTATATACCCTTTGTAAGAACGCAAAAGTAATGGAGCTGCACGAACCCTTTTCCCCCCGCTAACCCAACTCAGTGGAGGAATGACTTACCAACTACACGGCTCAACGTGGAGGCTTATGTGCAGCCGGCGCGCGGAGGGGGGTTCTGGACCCAAGGTCAAACAGCCGCACGACCTAGGAATACTTATAAAGTGCACAAGAAGTTGTGGGAAGGGAACACTGGTAAAAAGAAAGGTAGAAACCCCTAGGTCGAACGACCCTTAGGTTGGCAAAGCCAAGCCCTCGAGCGTGAAGGGCCGGGCTTAACACCAAGCCCCCGAGCGTGAAGGGTCGGGCTTAAACCAAGCCCCCGAGCTTGTCGAGGGGGAGGGGTGAACAGAAATGAAAGAGAGACCCATAAAAGTAGGTCGAAAGGAAATCTTTATTTATATTGAATTACAAAGGATAGAGTACATAGCTTTTATTGCGATACAAGGCTCCTAAGGATAGAAGCGACGTAAGTGCTCGATGTTCCAGGGGTTCGGGACGCCCTGGCCATCGGCCCATTGGAGGCGATAGGTCACCAGTCCAATGACCTCCTTAACTATGAAGGGGCCTTCCCAAGGTGCAGAGAGCTTATGCATGTACTTGGTGCTCTGGATCCGCCACAGAACTAGGTCGCCAACATTAAAAGAACATTCCCGCATGTTGCGGTCGTGGTAGCGACGTAGCTGCTGCTCGTGGCGAGTGTGGTGCATGAGCACGGCCACACGATGTTCCTCGACGCTGTCAAGGTCGAGCCTGTGGGTTTGCTCCACTTCTCCTTCATTGAAGTTCTGGATGCGGGGAGCCCCGAAGGCAACGTCGGTGGGGAGGACGGCCTCTGACCCGTAGACCAAGAAGAAGGGTGAGTACCCTGTAGCTGAGCTGACCTGGGTTGCGTAGGGTGATGACCCGTCGAAGATGCGGTCCTTGATGGCCTGTAGGACCATGCCGTTAGCCGCTCGACCTGGCCGTTGCACCGTGGGTGCACCACCGAGGAGTAGTATACGTCGATTAGGTTGTCTTGGCAGAAGTCCCAGAAGTCGGCTCCTGTGAAGGCCTTGCCAAGGTCGATGACGATCCTATTGGGCACCCCAAAACGATGGGTGATCTCCTCGATGAACTTGGCCGCCTCTTTCGAGGTGACACTGGATACGGGACGAATCCGATCCACTTGGTGAACTTGTCCACCGCCACGATGATGTGCTTGTAACCGCCAGGGGCGGTCTTGAAAGGTCCCACAGAGTCGAGGCCCCATACTGCGAAGGGCCAGGATGGAGGGATGGTCCGTAGGGCCTAAGCCGGGATGTGCTGCTGCTTGGCGAAGAATTGGCACCCCTTACAGCGACGTACAAGTTCTTGGGCATCGGCTATGGCCGTAGGCCAATAGAAGCCGGACCTGAAGACCTTGCCCACAAGGTTGGTAGAGGCGGCGTGATTGCCACACTCACCCCCGTGGATCTCATCCAAGAGCCTGAGGCCCTCAGATCGTAGAATGCACTTCATCAAAACCCCTGTGGAGGCGGACCTCCGGTAAAGTTCGTTGCCGACGACGACGTAGTTGGCGCTGCACCTCGTGATCTTTTCGCACTCCGTCTTGTCCTCAGGTACTCGATGCTCGAGGAGGAAGACGATGAAGTCAAGGCACCAATCATCTTCTGCCTCGGTCATGAGGACTTCGCGACCTCCCGGCGAGGTCACTTCATCATCAGGCGACTCTAGGTCGGTGATAAGCTTGATGGATGGCTTGCGTAGGTCCTGGACGAACACACCGGCCGGAACTAGTGCGCGCTTGGAGCCGAGCTTGGAGAGGACATCAGCTGCGACGTTGTTGTTGCGGCAGACGTGGTGGAACTCGAGCCCTTTGAAGTGACACTCGAGCTTGCGCACCTCAACACAGTAAGCATCCATTGTGTCCTTCCTGGCTTCAGAGTCCTTACTGACTTGGTCGATCACGACCTTGGAATTGCCGTAGGCTATGAGGCGCTTGATCCCCAGGGAAACAGCAATGCGTAGCCCATGGATAAGGGCCTCGTACTCAACGCCATTGTTGGATGCCTTGTAGTGGATTTGCAGAACGTACTTGAGGTAGTCGCCCTGAGGGGAGATAAACAGGACGCCCGCGCCGGCTCCTTCGAGGTTCAGGGAACCATCGAAGTACATTTTCTAGTGCTTAGGTCGCTCCGATGCCGGAGGCTACTGGATCTCGATCCACTCTGAGACGAAGTCTGCGATGACCTGGGACTTGATGGCCTGCCTGGGGCAGAACTCTAGGTCAAACTCTCCTAGCTCGATGGACCACTTGACGATGCGTCCAGTGGTGTCGCGGCTCCGCAGGATTTTGCCAAGGGGGAAGGCCGAGATGACCTTGATCTTGTGCGACTGGAAGTCATGCCGGAGCTTGCGAGAGGTGACGAGCAGCGCGTAGAGCATCTTCTGGGGCTGGCTGTACCTAGTCTTGCTGTCAGACAGGACCTCGCTGACGTAGTAGATAGGTCGCTGGACAGGGTAAGGTCGGCCCTCTTCAGGTCGCTCAGCTACCAGAACCGAACTGACCACCAGGGTGGTCGCCGAGATGTAGAGCAGTAACGCCTCCTCAGGCGCCGAGGGCACCATCACCGGGGGTGATGTGAGGAAGGTCTTGAGTTGCTTCAGAGCTTGGTCTGCCTCTTCGGTCTAGACGAACTTGTCCGCCTTTTTTAGCAACTTGAAGAAGGGCAGACCTTTCTCTCCAAGTTTGCTAATGAATCGACCTAGGGCTGCCATCATGCCGGTGAGCTTCATGATGTCCTTCTTCCCTGTAGGTTGCTTCATCCTGAGGATGGCATCCACCTTGGTGGGATTGGCCTCGATGCCCCGGTTGCTGACCATGAAGCCCAGGAGCTTGCCAGACGGGACACCGAAGACGCACTTCTCTGGATTAAGTTTCCAGCGATAGACGCGGAGGTTGGCGAAGGTCTCCGCGAGGTCAGCTATGAGCTTATCCTCATGGGTGGTCTTGACGACCACGTCGTCGATGTAGGCTTCTACGTTCTGGCCGATCTGGCTCGCGAGGCACTTCTAAATGGCCTTCTGGTAGGTCACGCCGGCATTCTTGAGACCAAAGGTCATGGCCGTGTAGCAGTAGATGCCGTGGGGCATCATGAACGCCGTCTTGTCTTGGTCAGAGACCTTCAGGGCTATATGATGATACCCTGAGTAGCAGTCGAGCAAGCATAGGAGGACGCTTCCGGCTGTAGAGTCCACGACCTGGTCGATGCGCGGAAGAGGGAAGGGGTCTTTAGGGCAGTGTCTATTGAGGTCGGTGTAGTCGATACACATTCTCCATTGATCTGTTTTCTTGGGTACAAGGACCGGGTTGGTGAGCCAAACCGGGTTTTTACACTCACGGATGAATCCGGCAGCTAGGAGCTTTATTAATTCTACCCTAATGACGTCCTTGCGATCTTTTGCAAAGCGGCGAAGCTTCTGCTTGATAGGCGTGGCCGTCTTGCTTACATCCAAGGAGTGCTCAGCCAGCTCCCTGGGGACACCCGGCATATCCAATGGACTTCATGCGAATATGTCCGCGTTATCCTGGAGGAAACTGGTGAGCGCGAGTTCCTATTTGGGGTCAAGCCCGTCGCCGATCACCACCATCTTCTCTGCATCGGCAAGGCCGAGGCAGACCTTCTTCGTGGAGGGGACTGCGTCCAGGGCGGTGTCAGTGCGCTTCTATTCCGGGATAGGTAGGTCGACCGGGTCGACCTGTTTGGCCTCAGCGACCAGGACCGTGGAGGCGTCGACGACGGCGGAGGTCGCGGCGAGGTCGAGGGCCTCCGCGTTGCATCTGAAGGAGATAATGAGGTCCCCCTTAACGGAGAGGACCCCATTAGGAGCCAGCATCTTCAACACCAAGTAGGTGTAGTGCGGGATGGCCATGAATCTGGCCAGCATCGGGCGACCTAGGATCGCATGGTAGGAGGACTTGAAGTTGGCGACCTCGAAGCTGAGGTACTCCGTGCGGAAGTTCGCCTCCGTACCGAAGGTGACGGGAAGGGATACCCGACCCAGGGGGTAGGCCGTCTTACCAGGGACGATGCCGTAGAAAGGTTCGTCGCACTCCGTGAGCTTGTCGAAGTCAAAGCCCATCTTCTTGAGAGTCTCAACAAAGATGATGTTGAGCCCGCTTCCCCCATCGATCAGAGTTTGGGAGAGCAAGGCCCCGTCCACCGTGAGCTCGACGACGAGCAGGTAGGACCAGGATCTAGGATGTGCACCCAGTGATCAGCTCTGGAGAACGTGATCGCCTGCTCAGACCAACGCACAGGCGCAGTTGGCTGAGTGTGGACGAGGTGGACGTCACGCTTGTCCTTCTTATAGCGCCTCTTGCTGGTGCTGGACTTGATGCCACCAACGATCATGTTGATCGCGCGGCTTGCGGCCTGGAAAGGCCCGTTGGGATTACCTGTTGGTGGTGGAGGCAGGTTGGTCTCGTCACGGGGAGGTGCCGGAGGCGGGTCGTTGCGAGGTGGGTCGCTGCGAGGGGGCTCGCGGCGATCGTCATATCGCTCCTCGCGCCGGTCATCGCGTCGATCTCGCCGGTCGTCGCGGCAGTAGTTGTTGTTGTAGGGGCGGTTGTTGCGGCGCCCGTCGTCGTTCCTGGGTCGCTTGGGGTCCGCGAGGGCGCTGAAAGCCCTCTTGAACTGAGAGCACTCGCGAAGAGTGCGGGTAGCCCCCTCGTGGAACCCGCAAATGCTGTCAAGCGCCAGGTTGAACTCCTCCTGGTTGAAGGTCGAACCTCAGCGCCCTTCGACCGCTAGGACCTCGGAAGGTCGTTTGCGGAGCTTGTCAGCTGCGGTGCCGGATGTGCCAGGGGCATCAGCGTCGAACTGGTTTTTGAGCGCCTCTTCTGTGTCCATCAGCTTGTTGACGACGTGCATGAGCTCCTTGACATTGGTGGCGCCAGACTCATGGATCTTCTCAAAGACCTTGCGGTCCTTGGTGCCCTTCTTGTAGCTGTCGACAATCTGATCGTCCCTGACGCTGATGCACTCGTTCCGGTTCTTGAAGAACCGGTGGTTGTAGTCTCGGAGTTGCTCTTTGGGCTTCTGCACGACCCGCCCAAGGTTAAAGGTATTTCCTGGGCGATTGTAGGTCACCTGGAAGTTGGAGGTGAAGGCCTGGGACAGGTCAGCCCAGGTTTTGATGCTGCTAGGCTCGAGGTTGTTGAGCCATAGCGAGGGAGCTTTGCCCATGACCAGCGGGAAGTAAGCCGCCATGTGGTCGAAGTTGCCACCGGCCGCCTTGATGGCGACGTAGTAGGTCGACAGCCAGATGTTGGGGTCCGAGCGCCCATCATACGGCTTGATGTTGGGCTTGAAGTTGTTGGGGTACTCCACCGTACTGAAATGGGAAGCCAACGCTGGGAAGGCGGTGACGGCAAGGTCGTCGCTGGTGCCTCTGGCCGGAGCGACCGCTCTAGGAGCGGAGTGGACGCTGCGCTCGAGGACGACGACCTGAGAGCGCAGCTGCCGATCCCGGTTGCCCTGGAGGATGCCTGGGTCACCATGCTCAGTGTCGTAGAGGGTGCGCCGATTGTTCTCGATGTCGTGGCGGTCCCGTAGCTCACGCTCCATGATGCGATGGACGGTGCCAGGGGCGCCGTACTCGCGATCGTACTCCAAGCGATGTCGGAGTCCGCGCTCCTCGCGCTCCCGATGGTGCTGGTCGACGTAGTCGCGCATGTCGTGGGTGCGCCTGTTGGCGTCGAGGTTGACGCGAAGGTCGCCGGCGACAGCAGGCTGCCAAGCGGGTTGCTCAGGGTTGTGCTGAGCGACCTCCTCCCGGATGGGGGAGAGATGGCTGCGCGGAGGTTGATGAGATCGACTGCGCGAGTGGCGGGTCGATGAAGATGCGACAGACTTAGAGGCCGCGCTCTTCTCCTCCACCAAGGCGTTGGCGACCCGGAGGTACGCGAGGGCCTGCTCGGCTTCAGGCGTGAGTGGAGCCTGCTGGAGCCGGGTGATGGCCGCGCCCAGGTTGGCCTGGGGGCTATTGAAGGTCGGGATCCCGACTTCCTCGAACTCCAGGCGCAGGTCCCGAGCGCATGGCAGGACCGCGTGCTGCTGCTCTTCTGCGTGTCGCTGAGCGCGCCGGGCGTTGGCTTGAGTGCGGGCCGCTTCCTCAGAGTTGGTCGCACCCACACGGGGTGACTCGTTCTCAGAAACCACGAGCACTTGGCGGAAGACGATGTCCGAGTCATTGGGGGAGACTCGGACACGGACCTTCTGGAACTCCCCGCAGTCCGAGGACTAGGTAGGTCGTTTAGCTCGGCGAGGGAGCTCTTGGTCGATCTTCTTCCGCAGGCGGCACCCACGGAGGGTGTGCTTCGCACCCTTGTGATAGGTGCAGGGCACGTCGAGAGGGTCGCGCCGAGCGCGAGGTGCCGGCCTCGGGTCGCCGAAAGGTCGCCGCCCAGATTGAATCTGGGGAGGCGCAAGCAGCTGGCTAAGACGAAGGCCAGGTCCAGACTTTAGGCCGAAGGGGAACGTGTCGTGGCGTAGCACTGTCTGCGCCGAGCGCTGAGCTCGTTCGCAGATCTCCAGGGTGTCCCTCATCGTGTCGATGACGTTCTCCATCCCCTGGACAAGGTCGCAGGGTTTGGGTGGGTGGGTCTCCGATACTAGATCGGGAACGGGGACGGTGACGGGCGTCGCGACGAGCTACTCCGGGGTCGCTGGAGGAGTTGCGGCTGCCGGAGCAGGAGAGGTCGACGTGAAAGATCCAAAACAGATCTCCACGGGGTTGGAGAGGAAGTCCACCATGCTCGCCGGGAAGACGACGCCAGATTGGGCCACCATGCTGCACAGCGAGTTTCCGATCTCCCCTACTGTTAGGGGGTGAGACCTGGACAGATCCGCTAGGGGGTTACCCTAGAGGTTTGCAGGTTAATGGAGGACCGGGACCTAAGAGCGTAGGTGGTAGTCCACATGGTGAACTCGGAACTAGGCGAGTATGGCGGTGAAAACAAGGAGACAAAGGGGGTTTAGACTGGTTCAGGCGTCCGGAGAGTAAAACCCTACGTCCAGTTGTGGTGGATTATGCGGGAGGTTGAAGATGAGTTGTGTTCCCTTGAATGGAGCCCTAGGCCGCCTTATATGGGGAGGACAGGCTAGGGTTTCCATTCAAGGTCAGTTGACCCGTGTCGGGGTCGGTTACAACTGCGGGAAGCTTATCTCCCGGATTACAAGGAGTATCCCGTGATACTCAGAGCTACAGGCGGCGGCGCGCTACGTCCTGGTGCCTTGGCTTGCACGCCAAGTTCAGCGGGTCTTCCGGGATCTTGATCAGGTCGCCCAGGGTTGTCAGCGTTGTGGATAAGGTCGTCGGGCCCACTCGGTAGGTCGGCGGGTCTTCTGGAAGGTCGGGTCCACTTGTCAGGGGCCTCTGGGACCCTGGCCGGTGAGGACCCATGGGTACCCATGTCTCTCAGGGTGCTTTGCGTATGAACTCCCGCATCTTCCGTCTAGGTCCTCGATACTTCTCGGCTTCACACTTTAGTCCTTGGTTCATTTGGAGTCATGTTCATCTTGTATCTTGACTTATCCCGGGGTCCATGATCCTCGTAAAACCCTTGATGAACCTTACCCGGAAGTCCTCATTTAGGCTCTTAATTCCTGTGTAAACAATAAACTCCAAAAACCATGCGCGAGTGCGAACTTAACATATAATGAAGGTTAGGATCGTTAGTGTGAATATCAAATTAATACCAACATAGAAGGTAAACATGTGGCTAGGTTGACGGAAATCGACCGCCAACAAGTTATTGACAGTAGATGAACTTCTCACATCTCATTATCAAAGCAAAGTTTAGTCCTAATTTTGTGGATCTTCTTTGATCTTGATTCTTGAAGGAGGGAGAAGTGTACCGAACAGTACCATTACTGGCAGAATAAGGTAACCATTTAGATATAGATTCTCTTGTTTAAAATTTAATGTTATTAGTTGTTAAAAGACCAAGCTGTGTGATGAGGCAACATGTGTATCTCTGCTACGCCATACAGGAGTAACTTGTTAATGCTAGATGACAACAGCTAAATTATTAGGTGTAGAAAATGATTAATTTAAACATTGTCAATTTTTTAGTCAATCTTATTTTAGCATGGATTGTCAAAGAGTGAATGTTGTATAGCTTAACATTGCTTTTACTACAGAAACAACTTACTATATAATGTATTTTCTTAAGGTGCCATCAACATTAGTAATGGAGGGGACTCGGGCATCCATTCTGCAACCAATACACACATATCCCAAAGAATGCAAGAGGCAACACACTAGGAATAGTCAAGGGGCTCACACTAGCTGGGGGGCTCCCATCCAAAGTTCAAATTCTGAGTGCGACACCATTTCTTTGAAATTTGCACTGTGGGGTACTTCTCTATAGTTTCTTTTAAAAACACACTAGGGATATGCACATGAATAAATAGTGAGGTTTCAGATTTTTCAGGTGTGTATGAGGGGTGGTGCAAATATTTGTTCATGATTTATTTTCCAAATAGTCTTAATTCAATTTCATGATTCAGAGATTCATTTTTCTGCTATTATTGGATTCAGTTACTTTAATTTGTGTAGATTTGTGTAGTAGTGCGTAGTATGCCTTCGGTATTTCAAAAGAACAGTGTATGCCTGTTTTGTGGTGAGATGAGAACTTTATATGCCTCATATTAGTATATTACTCTAAAAATGATTTGGGGCTTTTAGAATTGCAGGTGGCAAGCAGACTCTCTTGGAGCACGCATCTGTACACAAATGAGGCTTTACCTGATACATACCTGAACTTTAGTGTTCATATCCATGTGGAAGTTCACAGTGACAGGGATCTGCACTTTATTGCTCATGCCCTGATTCATGTCTGTGGATAGTTTTTGGAATGCCAATCTTCAAAGTGATTTGATCTTTTCTTGTATAATATAAGTTCTGCCAATTGATTATACCATTTCTTGATCATCTATTTTGATCATTATCTTATTGGTCAGACTAAACCATATATGAATTTATTTTTCTAATGACAAATAGAATATATTTTTGAGTTCTTCCATAGTAGAGAAAATGGCAATGTCAAACATCCAATTTTGCATTCTACATCCATGACTATCATTCATCTGTATACTTCTCGCAATGCTTCTATAATTTGTATACTAATCACTGAACAGACATATGTTTGATAGGTCTTGATGAGGTGGCCACGATAATTGTCGGCACCCATTATAAAGCACCATCACATAAACATGAGTTAGTCTATTACCTCTATGGTGATCAAGCACATGCTGCGACGAGCCATCAGATCGACCTAAGTAGGCCTATTATCTACGTGGTGGTCAACTATAGAGAATGGTTGATAGGACGTCTTTGTGGCGTTTTTTCTATTCTTTGTTACATGAATAGCACTGTCATTCTTGTACTGAGTGTTCATTTGAAAACCCCGTTGGTATTGGATTATTGGAGTGCTTTGCTTATGTCTACTCAAATTTCACACTTGTGAATTACTGACAGTATTACAGTCATGTTTTCTTTTAAAACTGCACATTATTCATGTAAAAAACTACACATTATTGTGAATCAATGGAAGTTTCATGCTTCTTTAAAAGAGAATATATCAACTGATTAAGAAAAGGATGCAGCTTTACTAGAAAAAGAAAAGAAAAGGATGTAGCATGAACCGCCACAAAGTAGCAACCTCCTTCACGAAATGAACCTAGAAAGGACAGGTGGATAGATCAGTTGCATACGTGTTGCCAACTTGGCACGGAGGATTGATAAACTAGACTTGCTGGAAAGTAACTGATAAATGGAAACAAATGAGTGGGAAGTTGCCTCACTTCAGTGAGCCTTTATATTCCATTACTGGGACATTAAATTGATTAACAAGCACGATATTAGTTGTGTTCATCCATTTTGATGCTTCTCTTCCGCTGCTCCTATGTAATTATCTCAACAACAACTGATTTATTTTCCTTGACTACTATTTCACATAACAAAAAGGCACACAAACCTCTTGAAAATTAATGCACGTGGAACTAGCTAATTAATACTATTGCTCTTTATTTTGCCCAAAACATAATGACGTGCAAAAAAAATTGTCCTAAACACCAACAAATTTTATTGTAATTGACCACAACTTTTAAATTAAAATTAGTTGCACCCATTAGTGTGCCGGAGGTGCAGCCTCTAGTAATTGGAAAGGATGCTAATTAGAGCAAGCCTAGCAACTGTTGTTGACGCCCGACACCTCAGCTAGAGAGATGACATGGAGGAGAAAAATAAGGAGAGAAAGCAGCGCTTGGTCACGGCTTCCAACACAAAACAACATGTTGTGCTACTGTTTTGTGAGCCAGTTCACAAGAAATGTGAGGATTGTAGAGCCGGTAGGTTAATATTAAACTGATATGTAGACAAGTAAAATTATATTGTTGTATGACTTAGCTATTATGCTTTGTCTTAAAGCTAAGTGTTTGTCTCAACTATTGGGCTTGCTGTTAGGCCTCCTCCAATGGCTTAGCTTTGAGCTAGCATAAATACTCATTTATACCATCAACGGTGAAAAAAACCCCCACACTAGCTCTGGTTGAAGAGATGTCTCACTCAATTCTTGATGTTGTTTTCTCTCACAACCTATTCATTGAAGCTCATTTACATCCTATCTCTCATGCTAGCTTAGAGCTACTACCAGCTCTAACCATTAAAGAAGACCTTATGGGGGGCTCTCCACCTAACACTAAAAGGAGAGGGCTCTCCATTAATATAATATGTGCTTAAGTATTAAAAAATCACGCATTCCCTCTCCCCTTCCTTCTTTATCGCGACTGTGTCCCCAACCTAGAGTGCCATCCACCTAAAGCACCACGTCGAGCACCGCCGCAACACTGTTGCTTGCTCATCCTCCAGTTCTGTCCGCGAGTTCTACCGCAAGAGGCACGCCTCCTCCGCCTCCTTCTCTCCTGTTGGCGGCGGCCGGCGGCCCAAGACCTCCACCAGGTACTCATCACCTCGCCCATCTCTTTTTCCGCATCCCATGTTGCCAACCCTGATCCGCTGTGTCAGTCGCTTACGTCCTCACTGTCAATCCCCATTCGTTGTTGTTTGTTGCCCATCCTTGTCGTCAAGGCCAACATCCAGTGAGTGGGTTAGGGCAAGACCGGGGCTTTCTGAAATAAACCTTGGATTGGTCTCTAAAAAAATATTGGAGTACATATCTTTTAGATGTCTTGTTGAGAAGTCAACAAAAAACAAACAGCTATGCTTCTTTCTGTTTGTGCAAGAGCAATGTGGACTCTGGTCTCTGGAAGACGTGGAATGACATTGTGTTCAACATGAAGCTGTTGGGCACACAAATGTTGAAATTCCTTAATTGTTGGAAGCCATTACAAAAGGTGGAGCCGTCACAGGTGGTGGAGTTGTTGAGCAGGATTGTTGCAGGGGTTGGCGTTCTGGGATGTACTATTTTCACTATCTCATTCTTTTTCTTCAATTTTTCACTATTCAGTTGGGAGGTGGAGATGTGAAGTTGTTGGGTTTATGGTTGTATTCTCTATAGGTAAGTGTGAAGTTGGGTTATAATTCTTTTGTCAAGAGTTCATCTGGTGTCAATAATTGTATGCCTTGTCATGTGAATTGGTAACAAGAGCATCATTTGCCACTTGTAATCACTTTACGATGCTTTCTAATAAAGTTTAAGTAATTGCGTTTGGTTGAAAGAAAGACTATCCACTCTAGAAAAATATAAGTTGTTTCATGTAAAGAACTAAATGTAGGTAAAATTTGGTACCTATTAGGTTGCGAGTGAGGGTAGAATCCAAAGTTCAATGTAAAGTTCATTTGTATTTCTTTGACGAAGTCAACACTTGCATACAGTTTAATTATGACAAAATTGGATCCATAGCATCCAAGGATCCGACTTATAGAAATATACCATCAAAAGAGTCAAGTATAGATATCCATCATGGAAACAGAAAAATAGCATCCAGGTGCCTCCCACAGCTCGCACCCTACCTCTCCTCCCCCCGCTCGCGCCCCCACTGTCACTCCTCCCCTCTGCTCAGCCACGGGTGGAGGCCAGGTGGTTGACCATTGGAGCAACAGGAGGTGGTAGACTGTCGGAGGTTTAGATCCGCACAGTCCACAGGGGGATCAACCCCCGGTGGTTTAGATTCGGATGGGGGGATCGGTGTTGGCGTTTCTTAACGTCACCACTAGTTGTACACCTAGAGGGAGCGTATAAGAACAACCGGGTATACCGCAAGCGCACAGAAATACCGTTGTAGCACTTCCCCGAGGAAGGAGAGTATTCCAAGGGTATCGAATCCAAGGAACGGCGTGTACTATCTCCTACTCTAGTATAGATGATCCAAGGACACAACACTGATTGATAGAATAGGTAGAAAGGATCTGCCTCGACCGAGCGCAGAGTCTAGTTACGGTCTCTCAGGTATAGCACTCACTTCGGGCACCAAGCACAAGGCCAATGTGCTGGCGACGAGCCCAACTCGGTACGCGACGTAAAGGGTTGACAAAGGGTCCAACAGGCTTTCACCACTGCGGCCTACCTCTACGCTACGATCGTACGTGGTCTTCGAAGGATAGCTTATGGTCCAGACACCACGTCTACACCACTTACTATTACTATGAATCCGCGAGGGAGATACTGGCACTAGCTCAAGGTATGCTCTATCACTCATGCAAGATCACGAATGCACTTTGATCTAACTAGAAACATGCAGGAGCTTCACTTTACTCTAATAGACAAGCTGACAAACTAGATGCAAACTTATGATCTAAGTCTACTGGATTGAAAGGGTTGTGTTCGAAGAATACAAGCCTCTAAACCAAGAACAAACGAAGAACACAAGAACAAAGCAACTAAGCATGCATACAACTTTAGTCCAAATAGGAAATGTCGAAATACTCACTTTAGTCTAGTTGAAGAACAAAGGCACCGCTGAGGATCATTCTTGAGGAAGATGTCATGAAGAACATGACATGTCCTCAAGCCTCCCACCTCACTTCCTAGCACTAATCCTATACAAAGAGCTCTCCTCTCCTAAAGAGAGAGGCTCCAAGCCAAAATGAAGAGGAGGAGGAGAAGTGTGTGTTCCAAATGAGAGCCCCTCCCCTCCTATTTATAGAGGAGGGAGTGGCTTGCTCGGAGGCTCAAAGAGCCCTAAAACGCCCGGGATCGCAGCAAGTGACCAATCAGGAAGCAGCACGTGGAAGGTGGGGATCAACCGACCCTAGGTCGGTTCGGCCGATCCTAGGGTCGGCCGAACCCCCCGGGAGGCCTTCTGCGTTGTGCTTTCTCAAGGTGGCTGCCATGTGGGCCCTGATGCTTGTCCTCCGTGCATGCCAAGTTTCCCGACGGTTTTGGAGGATAAGTGGGCCCTTGAATTCATGTGATGTCCACGTGGCGATACGTGATTCGTTGGGCTTGCCTCTCTTGTATTGATGACGTCAGTGATCCAGGGGAATCCTAGCTGGCATCCCCTCATTAGCTGAGCTTGAAGTACTTTGATCAAAGACTTATGCTTTTACTCCTCTTTCTAGTGCTAATCACCTGTATTTGCATAATGACCAACACTTGTGGAAATGATTAGTTTAAGCCCTATTCTAGTGTTGATGATCATTTTATCATTATATTATGCAGGTATTGACGGTGTAAAAGCAGCACTTTTCAACCGTCGACAACACCCCCACACTTGACCTTTGCTCGTCCCGAGTAAAGGGAGTCAGGTCAAGGTGAGACATGATATCCAATGGTATGAAACGAGCATAAGAGATATTCCAAACCATACCTTGTATTTGTGAACTTTGAAGTTTCTATCATGCTATCTTGGGTAGTTGAAGAATGGAACGGTCATGAATCAAGTCACTCCTGCTCATCATGTCAAGTAACTTGAGGTTTTACAATAAATTTTCAAAACAAACCTTGCTTAGCTCCTCATTTGATTCTCTCAGATCGCTCAATATGTATATGTCCTTACCAAGGCATTAGATTGCCTTTCTTCACCCTACTTCTAATGATGGCTATATGTGGAGCTCAGGGTAGGATAAAGGATAAGGCATACTTGCATCACATATATTGCAAAGTCAAAGACTGGATCCACAGAGAAAATCAAATCATACAATCAGATCAAGATGTGCACGTGTATGGATATGGTGAGTATGGTAAGGTGGATACTAGGCCCGGAATGGGTGCTAGATATTACCATACATATATGACAAAAGCTGAGGTTGATGGTAAGGTGGACACTAGCCCCGGAATGGACACTAGTTATTACCATCAAAATTATGGAACTCCATTTTGCATGATCTCATCTCTCCCCTATTTCTCCTTTATTTTGGACATGGGCTATTCTTTCTTTTTCTTCTCACTTTTTTTCATCATGCTTTGAGCATGTGTCTCTTCTCTTTTTTTTCATAGCCCATATCTCTTTTTGAAGGATACTTTTGGAGAGAGATGTCACACCACATATGGAGCTTTATTTTTATGAAATGGATGAATGATACAATGTTGTCTTCCAGTGTAGAAGCATAGCAAGGGGGAAGAGTGGGTGTGCACATGAATCTTGATCATGAAAGTAATGAAAAGAATTCTCACAAGGGTCACAGAATTTGACAAAGCTCAATGCAATAACAAGCAGCATATGAGTAGAAGGTTTTCAACTATGAATATCATATGGCTCTAGTAGGATGGTGGCATATCAAAGAGGAGATTTGCAAAGGGTTTTCATGATTTTCAAATAAAAATTCCCAAGCACTCAAACATAAAGAGCGAAGATCATATCATCAAACCATATCGCAAACGCCAACTACTTAGATAAGCATGAGTTCCCTAATGATATTTGTTCACAAGCATCAAGATGATAAGTAAGGAATAAAACATATGCAGGCCAACCACAGGAACCATGTAGAGCAAGCATAGCACCAATTGCTGAGTTTGATGTAAAGGATATGAATTGAAATTCAATCAAACTCATGGATAGGATAAAGTGAGATAGAGGGTGCACATACCATCGCTTCTGAAGGATAAGAGATCAAGGAAGACCAGTGGTGATTTTGCTGACCAGAGGGCAGCTGGGTCACTCTAGTTTACCTTGCTCTTGTTATGAAGGCGTAGTCGATGTTGTGCAGTGCCTGTGTGGGAGTTCTCAAGTGGATATGATGATGAGCTTGAGATAACTCCCCCACACTGGTGGTTGATCCTGGTGCTGTTCTTCAAACAAAAAGTGGAAACAAAAGAGGGACTCTACCGGTTCAAGAACCATAGAGCCTTTATTCAAATGCAAATATTTTTGTTTTTTTTATTGTCACCATGTCATTTACTCAAGAAGGGTTAGATCAAGATTACACATTATACACAAAGGAAAATATACTTACCTTGGGCCTTTGAGAGGTCATATGTACCACCTTTGCATGATGTGCAACATGAATCTGACACCTCATCTTACCTTCCCATTTGAATTTAGCTCAACGACTTACCCATTCAAATTTGACAATCTTCTGCAGGGGTTAGTCAGCATATATGCAACCAAGATCTATGAGAATATAACTCTAAGGTTCATCAATTAAAACATGACACCATGTCTTGTTTTGACTGAAGAAGACAGTTTTAACCTAAGCACCATGCTTAATTTAAAACAACCTATGAATGTATGTTCAAACAAACATTCAAACCAGAGCATATGAACACAGATGAAGGAAGCATGAAAACATGATCAAGCTATCATCAACAAGGGACATAAGCATGAGCATAAGACGGTGAACCTCGGGAACCTCCCGGAAGGGCTTTGTTTAATGTCAAAAGCTGGACTTACCTAGCTAGTGGGCAAGATGCAAGAGCTGACATCATCTCCACACCAGGATAAGATTTGGTAGAGGAGGAACTTTACTCAGGATGCTCACATATCTCCCCCACACTTGAAGTTTGCATTGCTAGGCAACAAAACTCAAGTGTGTGGTGATCAAGCTTCCTTTTGTAAACGTTCCCTCACCAAAGGATATCTAGGTGTTGCAAATGATGTGGCTCACATGTTCGTAGGCATCACCTGTCCATCTTTCTTCTCAATCTCCACCTGAAAGGTTAGTGACCAAAAATACCCGAAGGACAACTTATCCTAAAAACATGTTCTTGCTTTTATTCGAAAAAGGGAAATAAAACCTAACCTAATCCAGGCTATCTCCTGGTAGTGCTTTGTTTATTTAAAGTCATAAGCTCGACCATGGAAACTTCATCTTGCAGCTATCGTTGGTGGTGTCGTTCCCGTCTCACCACCAATCCTTGATGTATCAGTGAAGCTTTAGCTGCAAGGTTAGTGCCACAGTGCACACACGAAATCTGATATGCTTATGATAGACATATACATCTACAACCAACCTTCTGAACTTTCTACAAAAGAGGACCATAAGGTGATTGCAGCCTCATGCGTGCTCAGTGCACTAAGCATGTCTGACTCTGGAGGGACATGATGCGAGCATGCTCTGTATGGTGAATCAAGAATGAAGTCACCATGCTCGTGTGTGGAACCCTTTCCTCCGAACTCCAGAGTCAGTGCCTCAAAAGGTTCCATGGCCCATGAATTCTCTATCTCAAGAGAGTCATCATGGAAGCTCAATGTTGACTCTCGATCATGATCGAAAGCAACATGATGCGGGCCAGCGGTAAAGAGGCTGAAACTCGGTTGAGAGTGGTGACGATCGTTCACCTTCACAAAGGTGAAGAGAGTCTTCCGAGTCGTACTCATGAGGAGTAGAAGATTCTACAACCTTAATGAGAACGGGCTCGGATGATGCGAACGGAGATGTATGTGTCATCTTCTCGAGCGGGTTTTGCTGGGGAAGAGGCTTCGCCATAGGATGTCCCGGGCAAAGGGTGGCAGTGGCAGAAGCGACTCCCCTGAGCTTATCATCTAGGCTCCCTAAAGATGTATCGAAGAGCTGCTCTAAAGGGGAGCCTAGGAGGAGATCGAGATCAAGGACATCGAAGATGTGAAAGTCTAAGCTAGCCTTGATCCCATCTATGATAAGCGGCACGACACTTGCAATCCCCCGACATTCAAGAACGTGTCCAAAGGGACAAGTCTTGAGGAGCATGTCGGATGGTGCTGGCGGGACTCTGCCCAAAAGAGTTTCCGCTAAGTGCCATGGCAAAATGTTAACCTCCATGATGGGGTTACAATGGGCCTCTATGACAGTGCCTCTAATGGAGCAAGGGACAACCAGAGAAGGTGAGCTATTCCAAGTTGCCTCAGAAAATCGTGTCACTCCCTCTGACCATTCCTCCCTCATGGCCTCCTCAGGATATGCTTCGTCAGGAGGATCAGGAGGTAGAGGAGGCACCACAGGCCTAAGGGAAGGTTCTGTCGAAAGATTTCTAGATGGGTCATCCTCGAATTTGCAAGTGAGCATCGAAGGTTGAATTTCTTCTTCCTTTGGTGCTCGGGGTTCAGGAGAGGGCTCAACAGACAAATCTTGGGATTCGGAAGATGAAGGCTCGGACTAGGATGTTGAGGGACTCTCATGGCTCACTCGGATTCTTGGTTGGGTTCGTTGTGATCAATAGGGACAGAAGAGTTTTCTAAGAGGGAATCTAGGATCTCTCTTCCTTCCATTGGAGTTTTTTCCACAAACAAACCTCCAGCAACAACGTCTAGATCGAGGGCAGAATCCATGTCTAGACCCACACAAAAGATGTATAATGACACATCGATGGGTAAAGACGGACCAGGTGTCGACACCAAAAGGTGTAGGAACCTAGCCCATGCCACTCCTAGGGACTCCTCATCTAATTTCTCGAAATCGAGGATACTTATTGGAAGAGAAGCTACACGAGTGTACCATTGCTCCGTCCTTTCCATGAGAGAGAACGAGTGGCAAAAGTTATCTCGGAGTTCTCCCCAATCACCGTTCACACTTTCTATAGTGCGGGCGTACCATTGTTCCGCCTCTCCTATGAGGGAGAAAGGAAACAACTTCCACCTCACGATGTTCTGTGTCATACTTGGCATAGCCAGACTAGAACACAGTTCCGCAAATTCCTCCAAATGGAGGTAGGGGTCTTCATTGATTGCTCCAAAGAATGGTCGATCTTGAACCATGGCTAAAAAGCCATGGGGGAGTTCATAGCTAGATGACGAAGATGATGATGGCTCTTCGAACTCACCCCTTGAGGTAGAGAAGCTTTGAAAGGAAGGCATCTCAAAGGGTAACGGGGGTAAAGGTAGAACAAAAGAAACAAAAAGGATATCTCAATGGGTAACGGGGGTGAAGGTAGAAGAAAACGAAAAAAGATAAATACGAGGACCACTAGGTTCGAAGATAGATACAGCAACCGTTCCCCGGCAACAGCGCCAGAAATGTTTGTTGGCGTTTCTTAACGTCACCACTAGTTGTACACCTAGAGGGAGCGTATAAGAACAACCGGGTATACCGCAAGCGCACGGAAATACCGCTGTAGCACTTCCCCAAGGAAGGAGAGTATTCCAAGGGTATCGAATCCAAGGAACGGCGTGTACTATCTCCTACTCTAGTATAGATGATCCAAGGACACAACACTGATTGATAGGATAGGTAGAAAGGATCTGCCTCGACTGAGTGCAGAGTCTAGTTACGATCTCTCAGGTATAGCACTCACTTCGGGCACCAAGCACAAGGCCAATGTGCTGGCGACGAGCCCAACTCGGTACGCGACATAGAGGGTTGACAAAGGGTCCAACAAGCTATCACCACTGCGGCCTACCTCTACGCTACAATCGTACGTGGTCTTCGAATGATAGCTTATGGTCCAGACACCACGTCTACACCACTTACTATTACTACGAATCCGTGAGGGAGATACTGGCACTAGCTCAAGGTATGCTCTATCACTCATGCAAGATCACGAATGCACTTTGATCTAACTAGAAACATGCAGGAGCTTCACTTTACTCTAATAGACAAGCTAGCAAACTAGATGCAAACTTATGATCTAAGTCTACTGGATCGAAAGGGTTGTGTTCGAAGAATACAAGCCTCTAAACCAAGAACAAACGAAGAACACAAGAACAAAGCAACTAAGCATGCATACGACTTTAGTCCAAATAGGAAATGTCGAAATACTAACTTTAGTCTAGTTGAAGAACAAAGGCACCGCTGAGGATCGTTCTTGAGGAAGATGTCATGAAGAACATGACATGTCCTCAAGCCTCCCACCTCACTTCCTAGCACTAATCCTATACAAAGAGCTCTCCTCTCCTAAAGAGAGAGGCTCCAAGCCAAAATGAAGAGGAGGAGGAGAAGTGTGTGTTCCAAATGAGAGCCCCTCCCCTCCTATTTATAGAGGAGGGAGTGGCTTGCTCGGAGGCTCAAAGTGCCCCAAAATGCCCGGGATCGCAGCAAGTGACCAATCAGGCAGCAGCACGTGGAAGGTGGGGATCAACCGATCCTAGGTCGGTTCGGCCGATCCTAGGGTCGGCCGAACCCCCCGGGAGGCCTTCTGCATTGTGATTTCTTAGGGTGGCTGCCATGTGGACCCTGATGCTTGTCCTCCGTGCATGCCAAGTTTCCCGACGGTTTTGGGGGATAAGTGGGCCCTTGAATCCATATGATGTCCACGTGGTGATACATGATTCGTCGGGCTTGCCTCTCTTGGATTGATGACGTCAGTGATCCAGGGGAATCCTAGGTGGCATCCCCTCATTGGCTGAGCTTGAAGTACTTGGATCAAAGACTTGTGCTTTTACTCCTCTTTCTAGTGCTAATCACCTGTATTTGCATAATGACCAACACTTGTGGAAATGATTAGTTTAAGCCCTATTCTAGTGTTGATGATCATTTTACCATTATATTATGCAGGTATTGACGGTGTAAAAGCAGCACTTTTCAACCGTCAACAATCGGGAACTAAGAACACGATGGTTATGCTAACGTAGCACACGAAACACGACGAGACACGAGAGACACGGCGATGAAAACTGGTTCAGGCCTCCGAAGAGTAAAACCCTACGTCCAGTTGTTTGTGTAGTATTGCTCAAAGATTGTCCCGCTTGGTCCTCGGAAGGACGCCCTTGGCCGCCTTATATTGGCCGACGGACAAGGTCAATGGACCGGAGTCCAAGTCGGTTACAACAAGGAAACCTATCTCTAGTTAGTTACAACATGGAAGGCTTATCTGAGTTGTGACTGCCTTGGCTTGCACGCTAAGCTGTCTTCTCGTCTTCGGTCCCACATGTCAGGTCGGGCAGGCCTACTGACAGGTCGGCAGGTCTTCTAGTGGGCCGGACCCACTTGTCGGGGACGGCCGTGAAACTGGTCGGTGGGGACCCAGAGGTACCCATGTCCCACAAGCCCCCGAGCGATGTGTAGGCGCGTCGAACTTTCGAAGGGGTCATGACGAAGTCGTGGAGCCATCGACAGATCGATAAGCGTGCATGTCGGTCCAATAAGAACAAGTCTTAGTAGCCGACCAGTTTGTAGAATCCCGAGAGTAAGTGCCGACCTAAAGGAAGTAGACTTCCAATAGGTTGAAGTGACGATAAAAAAACAAAGGGCGTTTGAAAAACGCTCTCGTAGAGTAGTCCCTGAGCATTGAAGCAGGCAGCATGACTGCTTTGATGGTCCAAAAAAGAAGAAGAAACGATTTTCGTTGTGGCCGTGGAGAGTCAGTTGTAGAGACACCCAGATATCTTGCATATCTGCAAAGAGTCTGGCAGAGCCACTTGAGGCATGCCGGGAGGTCTAAGACGACGGCGACGACGGAGCCATAGGGAGCTGTAGCGACCAGACGAAGGCAACAACGGAGTTGCAGGGAGGTCTAGCGACCTGATGAAGTCAACGGCAAAGCTATAGGGAGGTCTAGCGACCTGACGAAGACGATGACGGAGCCGCAGAGAGGTCTAACGACCTGATGATGGCGACACCGGAGCTGCAGAGAGGTCTGGCAACCTGATGACGGCGACACCAGAGCTGCAGGGAGGTCTAACGACCTGATGAAGTCGACGGCGAAGCCGTAGGAAGGTCTAGTGACCTAACGAAGACGACGACGGGGCCGCAGAGAGGTCTAATGACCTGATGACGGCGACACCGGAGCTGCAGAGAGGTCTGGCGACCTAATGACAGCGACACCGGAGCTGCAGGGAGGTCTAACTGCCTGATGACGGCGACACCAGAGCTGCAGAGAGGTCTATCGACCTGATGAAGATGACGACGGTGGCGTCGAGGAGGTCTAGCGACCTGACGAAGACGACACCAGCGGTGCCGGGAGGTCTAGCGACCTGAAGAAGGCGACGACAGAATCACCGGGAGGTCTAGCGACCTCCCGCCGTGAACCAAAACAGTCTGTTGAGAGACATGCCATATTGTCGTCGAGTTGGGCCTGTAAAATAAAATAAACACCAGGTCGGTGTATCAATCCGTCGAATGTAAATATATGATGAAGACCTAGCCTGAGCTAAGATATGTCCATGCTGATGTGTAATGCTAGCCGGAGCTAAACATTCTTGTGCTATGTTTCGTTTGAAAAAGCATTCCTCTTTATCGTGCCAGGCACACATTATGCGGACTCAATAGCTCTGAAACTGCAAAGTGTTTCACCTCGCTAACCACTACTCACGGAGAGGACGGCTTACCGACTACACTGCTCAGCAGGGAGACTTAGATGCAGCCGGCGCGCGGGGGGAGTCTGGGACTCAGGTTTTGCAACCACACAACATCGAATGCTCATAACGAGAGTCAAGCAGTTAAAGGAAGAACACACAGACGAGGGGCAGGACCCCTCAAGTCTAGCGACCCTTAGATTGGCAAGGCCAAGCCCCCAAGCATGTCGAGGGGGAGGGGAAAACATAACACAAGATAAAAAATTTGAACCCTCAGGTCTAACGACCTACGTGTTGGCAAGGCCAAACCCTCGAGCATGTCGAGAGGGAGGGGTCGGAAAAGCAGACAAAAAGCATGTAGAGCAGGTCTACAAAAGAAATTAAAACCGTAAAATATTTAATTAAAAATAACACTTAGCTTGTGTGTGGAGCCGAGGTCGGAACATTGTCGTCAGCGCGAATTGGAGCCGTGCCGAGCTGTCGACAAGCCAAACAGGTCGGCGACGCAGCAGGTCGGACTGATGCTGTTGATCTGTCTCGTCGAGGCTACCGGCTATGCGACCTAAAGTTATAACGACCCTGACAGGTTTCTGCCACAGGCGTGTGAGCTGTGAGCTCTGGTCCAGCAGCCACGAGAACTCCATGTTGCACGTCGCTCGTCACACCGTAGTCATGCATGCACCACCGTTATGGAAATAATAGATTAGAATAAATCGTGTCGGCTGAATCAAGAAGTCCAATACTGTAAAGAAGGAAAAGTAGAATAAGTAAAATATTCCTTGTTTACGTGGCTCCCTGTACATCGATTTTGCTTGGCTGCATATTGATGTGTTGGACTGGGAGTCCACCGGTCGTACACTTCCATCGGGTGCGAAATTGAATCGAACACAGCCGGCAGCAGTCGTGTTTCTCTGTGGGAGTAGGCGAGCAGCGCGTGACGGCGCATGACGCCAGACTTGATGACATGAGGACTCGTCGGAAGCCCATGAGGTCGACGAAGACAAATTGACATACGTGGAAAATAAATCTGTGAGTAGAAAATCTAGTAGATCCAAAACAATGATAAGAACGACTCACGCAATTAATGTGGTTGGCGTCGAGATCGTCGGGTGGGTGGGTCGCGTGCCGGAAATCCATCGTGTCGTCGTGGAAGAGATCGCCGGAGCGAGCTGCCATCACGCTACACGAAGAGCTCTCAACCACCCTTACCTGGCGCGCCAACTGTCGGAGGTTAGATCCGCACAATCCACAGGGGGGTCAACCCCGGTGGTTTAGATTCGGATGGGGGGATCGGGAACTAAGAACACGATGGTTATGCTAACGTAGCACATGGAACATGACGAGACACGAGAGACACGGCGATTTATACTGGTTCATGCCTCTAGAGAGTAAAACCCTACGTCCAGTTGTTGGTGTAGTATTGCTCAAAGATTGTACGCCCCTCGGAGGGATGCCCTTGGCCGCCTTATATTGACTGACGGACAAGGTCGGTGGACTGGAATCCAAGTCGGTTACAATATGAAAACCTATCTCTAGTTAGTTACAACATGGAAGGCTTATCCAAGCTACCTTAATCCGTCTGGACTGTCTTGGCTTGCACGCCAAGCTGTCTTCTCGTCTTCGGGCCCACATGTCAGGTCGGGCAGGCCTACTGACAGGTCGGCGGGTCTTCTGGTGGGCCGGGCCCACTTGTCAGGGACGACCGTGAGACTGGTCGGTGGGGACCCAGGGGTACCCATATCTCACAAGCCCTCAAGTGGTTCACGTGTTTTTTACGTGAATAACTTTGATTAATAAGTTGTCAATTTCCTTATTATTTCTTCAAGGAGTGGATCACAATGTTCGGTCACAATTTGTATTAACTAATTAAAATGAAACATGTTCTTATTCATTCGATAAAAATCATTCTGTGTGAAAACGTAAAGTGCGACATGCCTTGTTTACGATTTTTCTCGTTTACACAACTCACCTTAATTACGGGTGGAAGAGAGACGAAAATCGATACAGAAATCCAAATTTTCCATCACCCCCTCAAATCCTCCAGCACCATCAAAACATATCGGTGGTGTGGTAGTTTTCTCTTCTTTTCTCATGTTTTTAGTATGTTCTCGGCACTTTGGGATGTCTTCTAAAGTTGTGTCGTTGTAATTCTTCTTTTCTTAATGAAAAATGTGTTATGCACATCTTAAAAAAGTATGTAATCTTTCCAAAAAAATAGAGTAGTGGTTCAAATGATTTTGAATCTGCGGAGGGAAAGACCATCCCTATTATGAATTGCATAACACAAAAATTGGTGGTGGCGGACCCTGCATCAGCAGATGAGGACCTAAGAGATCTTCTTAACTCTAGTGCGGAATCCAAATCGGCACATGTGGTGATTGCGCGGGCGTGCCAGTCAGCTTGACCTTTTAGCTGATGAGGTGTGCGACGAAGTCGTATCGGCTAGTTGATAGCGCCATGTCAATGAGCCGATAGGAGGCTTAGATGAATATAACATGTATTGATTTGTCGTCTATTTGATGAACTTGGAGTACATAGAGCCGACAGATGGTGGCCGATGCTAGGATTAAACATGTACAACTAATAGATAATAGTAATACCAAGAATAAGAAACTACCAGCTATTAAAGCATACTTTGTTCAATCTTTTATAATATAACAATTAAGGTAATGTAATAGATGCAAAGGATAAACTAGCTGATAGTCTTAATCAAGGTGAGTTAATTGTGATTCTACCTTATCTAGCAAGCGATCATAAGATGCAGCCTTACAAGATGAGATAGAGTCGATAACTGGTGAATACCGTAGATCGAGACAAAAGTGATGCGTCGTAAGTCGAAGATCCATAGTACTCGATAAGCCGGCAAAACTTTGGACTTACCCCTTGGCCGGAGATCAAGGTGATGCAGCCCGACATCAGATGCCAAGTTTCATCGGTGATTAAAGTAAAAACATAACAGAAAGGTAAATTGAAAGGTAAAAGGTAGCGATGCGTCGAGTTTTATTGATCGAGAGATAACATGTTACAATGACCAGAAGCACATATTAATTAATACCCCGAACTAATGACTCTTAACTAGTTAGGGCTATGACTCGCACAAAACTTTTCTAATACAAAATATCTAAATAAAAGAAAATACTAAAATATATTTTCTTATGTAGAATTCTTAATAATAAAGCTTTCTTTAAATTTATTCCTGAAGAGATCAATCTAAATGTCTAGACCATTTTCCTTATGACGTTGACCAACAATTATATCACATTTTTCTCTTTCCTTAATCTCTTCTAACTATATGTGTTGGCCTTTCCTTATCAATTAAACAATTCGGTCACTTTTAATCATCTTGCGTCACTTTTCTATGTACCCACATATGCAAATAATCATCATGACGTAATGTTGTCGCCATCTTCATGCATATCTTTGAGTCTGTAATCCATGTCGATCGCTCTTATAGATTGCTCTGCTTTGCCATTATCATTTACATGCAGTGGTGGAGCTGCGGCCCAGGCCACCCAGTCCGGGGCTGTAAGGAATCGGATGCTCGTAGTCTAAGAGGGGAAGGGGGTGAATTAGGCAACTTAAAAACTTAACCTATGACTTCCACTACTTTGCATAAAGCATAAACTATAATATGCTATCTAGATGTGCAACTATGGTTGTTCTAGTGTGAAACTCCCATCCCAAAATAAGTTTTGCAACCTATAGCCAATCCTAGCAAGATAGTACTCTAGGAAAGTAAAGGCAAGCAAGGATTGCAAGAGAGTAATGCGGAAACGTAAAGAGAATGAGAGGAAGCAAACTCTTGACACGTGATTTATCCTGTGGTATCGGTAGGCACTAAGCCACCCCTAGTCCACGTTGTTGAAGCACTCCACACAAGAGTATTGCTTCCCGGTCACCAAGTCTCTCCCAAGAGCACCACTTGACTAGCCACAAAGGCTCGCCACAAAGGCACTCGCCAAGCTCCCTTGTTCACCTTGATGCCGCCTCCACTAAGGAGCTTCTCCACCAAGGGAAGGGGGTCTCCACGTCCCCCGCACAAAGTGTCCTCGCCGCTCCACATCAAGCCGGAGGGTCGAAGACGTTTGCCGGAGAGCCACCTAGGCTCCAAGGCTTCCGGCGCACCTCGTACAGCTTGATCCACTCGAGAATCACCTCACAAGGTAGGCACACACCTTGCACTCACTCAGCTCTAAGCTAAGCCTAACACTAAGCACACACACAAGGCATGTGCAAGTCTATGGATGAGCAATTTAGCACTTGGATGGCTTGGATATGATCTTCTATGTGTCTTGGACTCCTCTGCACTTCCACACACTCCAGCAAGCTCCAATAGGTGAGTGGAGGGGGTATAAATAGCCCAAGGCATCTAAAGAGTCGTTGGCTAACGGCCACTGAAAAATATAGTGTCGGATGAACCGATGCTAGTATTACAGGGTCATCGGTTCATCCGGTGCCCCATCCACGTCACTTAGCCGTTGCAATCCACTGACACAGTTATTCCGACGCATAAACCGACAGGTTCCTCTCTTAACCGTCGGTTCATCCGGTGCTGAAGGATTTCTTACCAAAACCTTACTGTTAGCTTCTTTGGTGCCGTCGGATGAACCGTTGCTTATATCCTCGTGACCATCGATTCATCCGGTGCTTAAGAGTTTTACGCCAAAACCTCTCTGTTAGCAAACACACGACCGCCGGATGAACCGCTGCTACACCGTCGGTTCATCCGGTGCTACTAATCCAGCTGCTTCTTCACTGGCAATCATCCAGTGCAACTAGAATATCCACCGTCTGTTCATCCGGTGGTCATCATATTGACTCGAGTCTTCACGCAGTGTACTACTTCATCCGGCCATTGCACTGATGCTTCTTTCTACGGTACCGTCGGTTGATCCGACGGTGTCTTTTCCCTTTTCTTTCTTCTTGTTGGTTTTGCCTCAAAATATATGCTATCTTCTCATTTTGGCATATAGTATTTTTGCATCCATAAGACCTAGAAATGTCTACAAAGACATGCTCAACAATATGGTTAGTCCCATTGATCATGTTGTCATTAATCACCAAAATCAAACTTGAATAAATGACATATGAGGTCATGTTCGCTACAGGGCCCTAGTCGCCGGTCCATTTTTTTGCACACTGCAGCACACTGTAGGAGGCAATGTAGCTAAGAATTCGGCTTATTTTCTACTATATAGCTAATGTAGGCCTTAGTCATTGGCCCAGCCCAAGTCCACTTCTGTCTACATGCATGCTAGCTGGTGTATACCAATTCTTTTACATTCTGAATCGAGTAAATGGTAATATTAAATCTTAATTTATCATAACTCAACTAGGTGCATGCCTGTGCGTTGCTACGGGCACATAAGTTTTCAATAGAAAAATATTATTTCAAAAACATAATAAGAAAAATAGTTAAATTATTTAAGTCATAAACTTTAGTAGCAAATTGCATGTCAATGATGATAGAAAGAAAATCCAATGTGCTAATACAATTTTTTTTACAATCATCAAGACCTAGAATGCTATAACAACTCATGCTTTTCACCAGCAATTTCGTAAATTATCTGTATAGGTTCGTACCCGTGCGTTGCTATGGGCAATAAAAAAGTTTATTTATACTAAAAGACATCGGATTTAATGTGACAAATATAATAATATAGGAAAGTGCCCGTGCGTTGCTACGGGCAAAATAATTTTTTTACAACATACATGAAGCATGGAAAAACATGATGTTATTTTGAACTTGCACGAACAGAGAATAGGAAAACAAAATTTTAGACATTAATGATATCCAAGTTCACTGTTAAATGTAAAGAGCCCAACGTACTAATGACAATTTTCACATCACATACATGTACGTATTTCAAGACCAATGTTTGGAGCACTCATTTGTATGCATGTACATCAAAATTCAATGATAAGTGCCTGATAGAAACTCAATCCTCCCATACAACTTCGAGAAGGTTGCAGCACCACGGTTTCGCATCCATACCAACTGAGCTTTCTGCTAGAGGCCAAGTTCAAAAAAGGAAATGTAAGCAACTGAAACTTGCAAGACAAGAAAAAAGGAGAGCTTAACTTTCTGAAAATGAGGGATGGGACAAATTTTTAACAGATCTCATAGATTGATCCGTAGCTTTACTATTCCAAGTTAACTCTGCTGCCATTATTTTATTCCAAACCAATCAAGAAGCTCAATTGATTGCCAAATAAACTAAAGAAACTTCAATTGAGTGCCAAGACCATCGGTTCAGGTTGAAGTTTCCAACACATGCATGCACCACCTAGTTCCTGATGAGCTAGAGATTACTAAATTAAACTCAAAGCACCAAGACCTTTCAAGCAAGTTGGACACATATGATGGTGCCTGAAATGACAAGTACAAACAGAAAGCATGCAAATCCAGAGGAAGTATTAACAAACAATTTCTTCTTTCTAGCTCTCAACCAACCCTGACCAACCTTGAGTTGCATTCATCAAGTAAAAATTGAACAGGTAAAAGCATCGTGCCAATTCGACAATTAGCATAAAAGTTTATAGACTGTTCTCACATTTTGTCAGAAATGTTGTCAGAGATGCCTACAGCCCAAGCCACGGCATTTCACACCATTTAGAGAATAAGGATACACGTTCAAGAGCAAAATGCATGCAACTCAACAGGATACCATTTCCTGTTGTGGAGTATGCAGAAGTCCATTAATTTTCTAGGAGGGAAATGAATTCGAAAGAGATTAATGCTTTGGGGATTTAAAAATCATCCTACTGAAGTACTAATAGGAAGGCTCTCTATTGATATTTGACAAACATTTAACACAACAGGAGTCATTTGCTGCAGAAATGCTCCCAGATGACCAGGCATTACCAAGCTCGTCCTTGGCTTCAACATCACAGGACACGACCAGTTACGCACATACCAAAACAAAATTGACCACGAGTGCAAAATTATATTCCAAATCAAGATAGCTATTAGGAGGATGGATACCTCGAGGATTTCTTGTTGAAGCAATTGTAGCAGACTCTGACGTTGGTGTATATCCCATACTGTGGAAGAGCCTGAAACAAATTGAAGCTTCGGGTCAAATAGGCATTACCAATATGCTGGAGCAAGAAAACATTTGTACTGAAATAAAAGAAGTATTGAACAAGAAAATAATAATGTGAAAATAAGCAAAAACATTTGAAAATTCCTGTGAAAATAAGCATAATAAATATTAAAAAAATACTAAAACTTAGTTACTAAATAGAATTGTGCCTATAAATTTCTATGTCCCTTCTTTAAGCATCAAATCTCCAACATATAAAGTAAATCTGGTGTCTATATATTGTAAACAAATCATAATCAATAAGATATCAATTCAAGCAAATCATAATCTTTAAATTGGTCATGACATTCAAGCACATAAATTGATCCAATCTTCAAGGGAACCACCTCTAAGGAAAGTTGACAAAATCATATCACGATGCATCACTGCCAATGGCCGACAGCGTGATGTTTTCCACAAAGGGCTATGCCCGAATTTCATTACCATAGTAACTACATACAATCAATGTTGCCGCTGGGAGAAGAAGATGGTGGCGTGGTCTTGTGCAAATCCCGGCGGGTGCGGGTTGAGCATTGGAGACAACTCCGACGCTGGGGTGTGCCCTGCAGTCAATGGGTCCTAAATGCAGAAAATTCAGAGTATTAAGAACTGTCAGAAATTCGTCGACGAATAAAATATTTATATGCTTGATATGTATAGAATAATACCAAGAGATCATGTAGTATCGTGGATTCGTCGATACCTTGTAGGTGCTCCACTAAATACTTTTTGCAAAGGGTCTATCAGGGACCATCATGTAATATCCTAGAATTTTGAATGTTTTGCCATGTGTGAATTTTTGCTAAAATTTAAAACTTTTTGTTTGAACTTGTGTGCTACCAAATTTGATCCCAATTTGCTAGCCTCTCATCTCAAACTCTCTATAAAATAAAATTATATAAAAATTATTTTCAAATTATGGTTTAGATGTGAGTTGGATTTTTAAAATGGTTCTTATTTGGATCTTGAAGTTGTGTGGAGTTTGAATTTGAACTATATCCAAATTCAAACTAAATATAAAATTATTTTATTTGAAAGGTAAACCTTGTTTGACTAACTCTAACTTTGCACCCGAGCTAACACTAGCCAATTAGCTCGGCTTGATCTGCTAACATCTTCCTCATCTCGATCTGCTAATCTCTAAGCCCACAACCTTTTCTGATTCTTCCCAAGTGCTCTGGGAATTCTTAAAGAATTATAGAATTATTTTCCGACTCTTCGGATTAATCCTTTGCAATTAATTCGATTTCGGAGAATAGACGGTAATTCATGTGGGGTTAATTCCCTAGAGTTCTTTTGAATTGTGACAAGGTTTTCCGGCTTCTCGAATTAATAGTTCGCTGCTTAATTCGTTTCCGGAAAAATTAGTCTAAATTCATTTGTTCTAAGTCTACAATGTCTGACCCAAATATCCAAACCCATCTAAACCCATCTATCTAACCCTAACTTCTTTCTCTTAAATACCTCACCCCTCTCCTCTCCACTCCTCTCTCCCTTCCTTGCGGCTGCCGCCTGCTACTTCTCCCTTTTCTTTCTTCCACTCGAAGCAAGCCACCATCTCATTATTTTTCCCCTGCTCTTTCTCCAAATTAGCAACCACGAGTTCCCAGTTTGCATGCCGATGCTTGCAAATCCTTTCCTTCTCCACCGAGCAGCACCACCTCTCCTCTCTTCGCCAATCCAGGAAGCAAAGCTGCAGCTTCTTTTCCCCAATTCGAAAGCCATGGCCACCTCTCTCTTTCTTCCTTGCTGCCACCACTCGATCTCCCTCTGCTCTTTTCCCCTGTCGCAAGTAGCTAGGCAGCAGCAATTTCGTTGCTCTCTGCTCCCAATCGATCTACAGCAAAGCAGCAACAATCTCTTTTACCCCTTCCCGGCTACTTCAATTCCTTGTAGCTGCAAGCCGTTGCCCTTTTCCTTTTGTCTGCAAACCGAGCGAGCCATCACCAGGAGCAAAATCCAAGCAGCAAGCAGTAGCTAGCAGCTACACGGCCACCTCCCCTGACTTCCTCCATCGACCTAGCAACAACCGGCCATGTACTCAGCGCTCGCCGCGCCACCGAGCCAGGAAGCCGCCGTACAGGACGAGCTCGAGCATCGCGAAGTCGGACACCTGCACCGCGCCGGGAACGCCTTCGTCACGTCGTCGCTGCCGTTGAAGCACCGCCGGGCGCTACGCGTCCTCGCTGCCTGGACGCTCTGCAACGTCGCCGCTGCATCCTCAACCCTGGGAACGACGACGCCGCCGCAAGCCGAACCACGACCACCGGCCTGCCTGCACCGCGCCAAGCCGCCACGGCCTCGACCTCTTCCTGCCTCGTCTTGCCTTCAGTCAAGCCCGCCGGTGAGCAACACGTCCCCTCGCCATCTCTATCTGCCCCTGGTTTGCCTGCCTGTGACGCCGGCCTTCGCGCCGCGCCGCCCTGTTCTGCGCCGCCTTACCATGCCGTCGAGCCTCGCCGCGCCGCACCTTCACCGCTGCCTAGATGCACGCACTGCACGGCCGCGTCGCAGCCTCGCGCCGCTCTGCTTCGCACCGCCGTTCTCGCCGCGCCGCGCTGCTCCACGAAGTTCCGCCGCGTCGCGTCTCTTGCCGCATCGCCGCCGCGCCACACCGCTTCTCGCCGCAAATCCGCGCAGGTACTGCGCCGCCGCGCTCTGCTGACCCGACGTGCGCCGCTCCGCTTCTCGTTGCGCCGCGTTGCTTCTCGCTGATCCGCCACGCGCACCCCGGCACGGCATCACACCCCTTGTCGCGTCGCAGCCGCGCTGCTCCGCCGCGTTGCCTTGCATCGCCCTGCCTCGCCACGCACCGCACCGCACCGCTCTGCCTGCGAACGCCGACGCCGAACCCGTGGCCGCTGGCATCAAACTCGCGCGTGTCGTTCTTCTGTGGACAGGCCTTTGTGCCGTAGGGTTTCTCTGCAGGTGAAACTCGCCGCGGTAGCCAAATCCCGTCACCGGCCAATCCTTGCCGCGCCGCCACTCCTTTCAGGCATTCTGCCGAGCACCTGGGGCGCAACTCGTTTCCTAGCACTTTGATTGGTGCCACACGCTGGCCACGTGCACGCCTGGGCACACACGGCGTAGAAGATCCCACAGCCGCCTACTCGGACGGACCCCAGGGGAGTTCAGGGTGTGAAACCGGACTTCCCCGCATGAACTCTGGATGGGCCTCAGCCCACGAAGCCAGCTGGGCCCAGGTGTTGATCGGGCCAGTCAGAATAAAAGTTGAGGGTGCAACTCTAGACTTCCTCTTGTGAACTCCGGTTGGACCTTGGCCCACGCAGCCTGCTGGGCCTGAGGTTTAACCAGACCGACCCAATCTAGTTGAAGGTGGTTTTCTAGACTTTATCAATATTGGGCCACTCTGGGCCGGCCCATTGGGCCACCAACACTTTGGGCCCAACTTCGACCCACTAATCCTGCTGACCGCTAACGTCATGCTGACGTCAGCAATATTTTAATAAAATTATTTTCTGATTTATAAAAGATTTTAATAAATACTTTATAAATCCCTTTTCTTTCAGAAATTCTTAACTAATTATCCGGAGCTCCGAAAATTATGAAACCACTTGCGTTGGATTCATAATTCCGAGACGCTCGCGGCTACCCTATCCTTATCCTCTCTTACCCATGAACCAAACCCCGTTTTGCCTCGCGTACTTGGAGTAGGATTCGTGGCCGCTACCGCCACTGCGCTATTGTGGGTCTGGGACGCCGGAGCCCCGCAACTAGCCACTGGCCTGCCGCAGACAGGAATAACTTCTCCAAGTCGTGTTCACACCGCTTACCTTGCTTGCATCCCTTCCACCACTTTGTGCCGCAACCCGCATACCCGCTCTCGCTCTGCTTTGCTTCGAGCCGTGTAGCACGCGGCGTACCCAGCGTTAGTAACCCGGAAGGCCGCGCGTGATGGACGACCGTGCCATGAGCAGTGGCCACTGCTACAAGCACGGCAACCCCGCGTTGCAACCTGGCTACTACACCAGGGTTATCGTCGCATCGCTAACGCTTGTTCCATCGTGCTCTCGAGCACGCCTTACCGTATCATCACCCTTTTGGCCGACCGTAACTCGATTCTTTTCCTTCTCTCGGTGCTGCCACCGCACACCTTGTTCTGATAATGCCTTACCTAACTCGTTCCGCCTTACTCCTCTCTCTTCATCCTCTGAGCTTCCACTCTGTTGCACCTATCTGTTGCGCTAATACCTTGCAGGCACAATCACCAAGGCCCTTAGCCTTTGATCGACAACCCAACCTTGAACTAACCCTTCTCTCTAACTTGTCTTCTAGTATATAAAGCTAGTAGCTTAAAACTATTTTATTATCAAACTAATTACTTTGATTTCCTTAAATTAAACTAGTGCTGCCTGTAGCTAGAATTGGATTTATTTAGTTCTTATAAATTGATGTTATTTGGAGTTATTACCTAGATGATTGTCGTTATTTATTTCCGCGTCGCATCTCGTGTAGGCTTGTGATCATGTTTGAAGACCCGAGCTGCGACGACGACCCGAGCTGTGACGTTTGGAAAGACCTTTGACCCGAAGGAAGGGCCCAACCTCTACTACTCTACGACGACTACCGCGCAGGTGTCATGTCACTCCCAACCATGTAGATCCCATGCATGCTATTAGTTGCTAGTGCTTTATTTATTATACTTTGGATGATTGAAATGCATAGACAATCTTTTAGCCATACCTTGGATTTGATATACCCTGTTTCTTGAACTTCCTACCTTTGGGACTAGCTACAGACCCCTAGCTAGTCCCCGATATTTGCTACCCATACTTTTTACCTGTTTCGTGATATGGATGGATCTCTGGTTTGGACTGAGATTGGGATATCTCGGTGTTCTAGCGTGTGTTTTGGGTGAGTGTGTATCCTTGACGTGTTACCGCGGGAGCGAGCCGCTTTGGTTACTTGTGAACGCCTGTCTAGGGGAGATGCGACCTGGCCTCCCGCCCTAACGGCGTGTCGGACGGGTGGAGTTGGTGGAGTGCTCGCTCCTTGCAATTAAGGACCGATCGACTGTGTGACCTTGATCTTTGGGCTATTTTCGTACAAACCGTTCGCCTTGTTATGGGCGGGGTTCGGTCCGAGAACTAGTAGGTGGATAGCATCCAGCCTGTAGGCAGACCGGTGTGGTCGTGTGAGGGGGACGGGTTATACCCCCGAGTAGACGTCGCGCCGGCTCCTCCGGGGATGGTTTCACAGCTCCGAGGCCCTGCTGGCAAGTTTCGCGCCCCAGTTCAGGACGAGTCTGGCTCGGAGAGGTAGGAGAGTGCTATCCACTGCTAGGTCTCCGGCCGTTAGGTAGGGATGTGGAACGGCTGATCCCCGTTTCTGCCCTATCCGGCGGGTCCAGTTGTACAACCTCTGCAGAGTGTTAAACCTATAGCTATAGTCCGTGTCCACTGGTATGGACAGCCCTTGCGATCTCTCACCTGGCTAGTATTTTCTTGTGCTGCTTCTCTCCCCCGAGTGTGTGAGCCCGGCTTCGTGCCGTTGAGATGTGGGGATAGGAGTTGGTGACCCCACATCGCAGATGAGAGTGGGATGCTGTGACTCGGTTGAGGTCCAGTGTTTTGGTGTACTTTCCTTGGTTGGGGTGTTGACCCCGGAGGCGTTAGCCTCGGAGGTGTGGATCTCCTCGGAGATGGTGACCTCTCTGCAATACCGCTTACCTTGATGTTGCTACCGTTGCTTGTATAAACTTACTACAGCCAGATATAGGTTTATCCATGCATATTAGAATTCATCCACCGCTTTTGCTCTTTGTTGGGAAGCTGACATGACCTACCCGCTTATCGGGTAGATGGTAATGCTTTCAGACTTGGTGATCGACTACGACAACGACGAGGAAGGATGGGAAGACTAGAGCTGGTCCTACACTCAAGTTTGCCTGTGGAGCTGGAGACGCTTCGCTTCGATAGATCCGCTGCGTAGATGTTTTACCTTTCTTGTTTAGTCCAGTTGGACTTGTACCCGGCTTATGCCGAAATGTTGTACTCTGATGTATTAATAAAATTATGAAATTTTCCCTTTTTCCTGTGTTGTATGGATTTGTACCACTTGAGACAGGGTTTGCACGTGATAGCCACTTCCTGGGACTATCACAGAGGTGCAGAGGATCGGGTTTCCAGTTTTGGAAATCTGGTTCGTTTCACATCATGTCCATCAACTGAAATAGGATGGACAAGTCTATAATTTTGTAAAGGATTAATGAAACGTTATCACCAATTTCAAGAATGATCCAGAGCATTTGATTAAATTTGAACCTACTATACAATGCTAATAACGCACAAAAGGAAAGGAATTCCTTGCTTGATCAACCTCATGTATTTTATTCTAATCCAGTTTGCTCCAGGCTAATTCAAATGCTCTCATGAAACAGTAAAAACACAAACAATGCAAGAGTTATCCCCATATATTCTCATATTAGGAGCCATCCCAAAGTAAGTTCTATCCCTAAATCTTGATCCCCTCCAGTAGTTAGAAAAATGAACAATAAGAAAAAAATAGACCGATGCTTATCATTAAAGCTAACCTAGTTTCAGGTAAACAAAAGTTTAGGTAATACAAGATAAGAAAACAAACTGTGATTAATCTGTCACATGGAAGCAAACGGTGCCTTGTTCAACTGAACACCAAGTCCAAATACTACTTGTAAAGATTACAACTAATTTGTTTTCAGGAAAGTGTAATTAGATGACCCATGGATGCACACATCCAATGAAGCACAAGGCTGGAAGAGTATTTACAGAATCTCATTCAGATCGATTTGTATTAGTTCTGATTATTTGTTTATGCACCGCAAAAGTTAGATATGCTAAATCGGTTGACAGTTTCAACATGTGCACAAGATCAACACCTAATCAAGAACCACATAGGCACAGACAAACAAGCACCTGAACTTCAGGCATTTAATATGTACCAATTAAAAATATAGATGTCCATCTGGGCCGCCCGGCCCGGCCCTGGCCCGAGCCCGACGTGGCCCGGTGAACTTCGTGCCGGGCCAGGCCCAGCACTACTCTCCGTCGTGTCGTGTCGTGCCAGCCCACGGGCTGCACCAATAGCCCAAGCCCGAGCCCGCGGGCCGGTTTCGTGCCGGGCCAGCACGAAATAGCCCAGCCCAACACAAAGCAACGGGTGGCCCGAAGCCCGTACCTGTTGCAGGCCGCAACAGCCCTAACCCTAACCTCGAGCGCCGCCGCTGGCGCTGGGCAGGGCAGCGCCTGCGCACCGGCCTCCGCCGCTGAGCAGGGCAGCGCCCGCGCCCAGCCTCCGGCGTTGGGCAGGGGCGGCGCCCGCGCCCGGCCTCCGCCGCTGGGTAGTGGATGGATGCGGCCATGCGGCGGAGTAGGGGAGCGGCGCACCGGCGGTGGAGAAGAGTCGTGCATGCGGCGGACCGGAGGAGATCAGGAGAAGAGGAGCGGCACGCCGACGGTGGAGAAGGAATCGTGCAGGCGGCGGAGTTGAGGTTTGGAGAAGAGGGGGAGCGTCACCGGTGGCGGTGAGCGATGGCCGGTGGGGATGAGCTCCGAGCGGCCGAGCCTCTGACTAGAGCGGAGACGACGTGCGGTCGCGGCTGGGGATCGAGATCGACCGGCTCGCGGTGGGCAGCGGCTCCGTGGGGAACGGGAACGAGGATGGAGGATTCGTGATCGAGGAATTGGGAGTGGCGGCGGGCTGGACCGGGAGTCTGGTTGAGAATGGAGAGGGGTGAGGCCATGAGGGACTTTAGGGTTGGCATTATGCGGGCCTTAAGCAGGCCCGTTGCTATTTTCGTGCTGGGCCGAGCGGCCTGCCGTGCTGAGGCAGTGGCCCACACTCGGCCTGTAGCACCGGGCCGGGCTCGTGCTCGTGTTGGGTCAAAAAAAAGTGCTTCGTGACGGGCTGTCGGGCCTCGTGCTTTTTGGACATCTATAATTAAAAAGCAGAGTATCAGTATCAACAATATTGGACAAAGTACACAAAAGAAGTCAGCCTTTTAAGCTATAAAGATTAGAAACCAGACTATTTGTTCAAGAATATTGCACAGGTTCAGCACTTTAGCCATTTAAGTTGTACAGATTAAAAAGGTAGGGTTACGGTCTCACTCCCTTTAACCCCTCTGAAAATGATTAAAAAACCATTTTGTCCAATAGAGATGCAATCGAATATGACACAGTTTGCTTTTGATTCTCACATACCTAGGATTTAAGAAGGGACATAAGAACATAATAATAATTTATGAGTGTAGTAGATGTGGAAATTAATCATAGAACTTAAAACTGTTGAATGTACAGGGCTCAACTTACCAAAAAAGAATTCATTCAGCTACTCAAGTGAATCTGAACCACCAAATTGCATACACAGGGAAGAAAAATGAACTCTAAATTACAATACTACTCTAAATCAAAGAGAACAATTTACTGAATAGGAAATTCATCGAACACCTATGATGCAAGTGGAAGGGGCGATATGAAAGACAACATAAAGTCATGGACATATCACATACCTTTTCTAATCAACGGTCCATCTAAGAAACAGAGGAGATGTGCAGAGGGCAGGGGCAGAATCACGAACAGGGGAGATGCACAGAATCGCCAAGGAACAACAATTCCAGATTCCGGGAGGTGCAGGTCGTCATAGCCTCGGCCTGGCAGCGCTCGCGCGGCCGAGGTCACCGGCTGCCGCCGCGGTCGAGGAGGGCGGTGAGGCCACCGGCGGTGGCGCGTCCGAGGAGGGCGGCGAGGCCACCTGCAGTGGCTGCGTCCGAGGGCGTGGGGAAGAACGTGAAGCGTCCGCCGGCCGCGTCGGCCGCGTCCATGGGCTGTTGGACTCGCTGCCGGTCTTCACGTTCGCCGTCGTCGCCGTGTATCGTGACTCTAAACGTCGCCGCCGCGGCGCTGCCATCTCCACGCGTGCGGGACCGACGACGCGGAGCGCGGCGAGGCGACCGGTGGCGGCCGTGCCCGAGGAGCGCGGCGAGGACCCCTGCGGCGGCGACCGACAGTCCCCACCGCCGGAATCTGTGCACACCCATCTCTACCGTATGCCGCATGCGCCGACCATCCTGGCCACCCGCGCCCGCTGGATCTGAAAGAGAAAGAGGCGAGGAAAACAGAGGCGAGGAAGACGAGCGAGCAGAGGCGGCGGTGTATCCGGCGGTATTCGATAGGGCGGCAGCGGATCCGGGGGTGGTCCTAGCGATGTGGAGGTAGAGGTGGCGGCGGTTTTGATGGTAGTGGTGTGGAGGTGAGGTCTGAGTTAGGGTTTGGGTGAAGGAGAGGGCGGCAGGAGCGGGGAAGGAGGGGCAGAGGGGTGGTCGGGCGCTCGGTGGGGTCTTGCGGGGGCGAGGGTGCGGGAAAAAAATCGCGGGCATGGCGCGGGTGCCGAGCGGAGGCGCGAGGCGCGGAGTGTCAGGACGCGGAGCGATGTTTTGTGGATGTTCCCTCCTTTTTAGTAGTAGAGATTCGTGTGAAAACATAAAATTCATGCGTTGCTTCTTTACGCTTTCCTCGCTTACACCTTCGTCCGATCTCAGAACCTTCGTCAAGAACGAAACAGAGAGAAAACGGAAAGTAGAAATCCAAATACATCCATCCCCTGATCCCCACTCCCCTGGTTCCATCGGCCCCTAAATCCGTTGCCCAGCCGCTTGCTTCGCAGCAGGATCGAGCGGGAGGCGGAGCAGCCAGGCGGCAGGCCAAAGGGGTGAGGGCGCGGGCGGCAGAGCGGCGAGTTGGCGTCGAGAGGAAACCCTAACTCTTGAGTCGGGGCCTGCCAGCGGCGGCTGAGCCACTCCCGAGTCGATTCGCCTCCATGCCTTCCAATCCCCCACCTCCGCCGCCTCCTGGGTCGTCGGCTCCGGCTCCGGCAGGCGCCAGTTACTTCCCGCTCCCTTTCCACCTGCAGCAGCACCAGCCGCAGCCGCAGATGCCGCCGCCGCCGCCGATACCGGCGAATAGCTACCAGCAGTACCAGCAGCAGCTGCACCAGGCGCACCAGCTCTTCCAGCGGGACGCGCAGACCATCACCCCCGAGGCGCTGCAGAGCGTCAAGGCCGCCCTCGCCACCAGCGACGTCCTCGACCCCGCCGCCGCCGCCAGCGCCAGGCCCTCCGACCCCTCCACCAGCAAGAAGCCCATCCCCCGCCGCGCCGCCGGACAGTCCTGGGAGGACCCCACCCTCACCGACTGGCCCGAAAGTACCCACCATGACTTCTCTTCGCTCAGTTCCCTTTGTTTGATGCCCTCATCCTTCTCTTGTTTAATTGGGTTTTAACTTTCAACAATTTGCAGATGACTATCGGCTCTTTTGTGGAGATCTAGGCAACGAAGTTAATGATGATGTTCTCTCCAAAGCATTCTCACGGTTCCCCTCCTTCAACATGGCAAGGGTAACTATTCTGCTCCCCTCTGTCCAAAAAACTTATGTGTGGTGAAACTTGTTCTCTTCAAAATGTGATGTGCTGTACATTGTCATTTCTTTCTAGTGTTTTTATACGGAAGTCAAAGTAAAAAAAAAACTCAGGCTTTTAGTTGTGGCGCAAAGTGGTGAGATTCAAAGCCATTTATCAACCTGATCAACATGTATATTGTGTTCAATGTAATTCTGCCTAATGACTAATGTAGGTAGATAACTTTTACAAACTGCATGAGGCATTTAAAAGGCTGATTGGGATGTTTATTGCCAAATTCATGGCTTAGGGTTAGATTCTATGGGAATTTTATCTAGGTAGATCTAGTATCAAGCATGAGCTCCAACATAATATAGGAACTAACATTCGACCATGAATTATGATTTACACACCATAATATTTAAATAGGCAGTTACTAGTTGTTAACGGAACCATACTCTGCAACATACTCCCTCTGTTTTTTTTTTGGTATATTCGTCAGCTTTGTGTAATTGGCTGTTTAGATCCTTTACTATCATTTTTTTCTCTAGATATTTAGTTCAGGATGTGTAGCTATGTCTGAAAGAATACTTTAAGAATGTAATACTTTAGCTGAGTTTACTTTACATAAATACAATTTACAATAGAAAACAGTGTCAACCAAAGTCCAAAATGTCCTTTACTATGACTTAGGGGAGCAAATTCATGAGTGGTTTAGTATGTAAATGATGGCACGAAAAAGGATTCGGATTATGGATTACATATATCTCTAAGTCATTCATATCAAGAAATCCCTTAATAGTTAATAGTCAGGTGTAATAAAGCATGAGAAGCAAGAAGAATTGGCAGTGTCAAACATGGAAACAAATTTCCATGTTTTATGTTGATCCCTCTATTATCGACTGTTGCCAAGGGACTACCAAAACAAATTTGAAATCTAACATGATCAGAATGACACTGATTTCTGCAGACATTAGCATTTAAAAAACATCAATGGCAATACACGTACTGATGTTGCTCTCTATTCTTTACTAGTGGACACAATAACTATGTGTTATAAATTTTGCATGCATGGGAGAAAACCAGCAGTTTGAAGATATTGCATTCATAGTAATATGCTACCTTTTCATATTAGCTATTTCTGAAAGCAGCATCAGTGTGTAGTATATGACATAGTAGCAGAAGCTAAAAAGAAAAGCAACAGGATTCGAGCAAGCTAGCACACCCCCAAATAAATTTGTAGCTAACAATCAACATTTTACTCTTTGTTGAACTCATTCTCTGCTGCTTCCTTCCATGCTTCAATCCTTTGACCTAAAGAAACCTAGCTCACATAGATTGACCGATATGAGCTAAGAGATTAGTTCGCACAGAAACCCGGATGCTAAGCCAGCTTGTGTTGGACTTGGACTGTTGGTCATTGTATGCAGCATTTGGCATTCATTTCTCGATTCTATATGGCCTTAATTTGCCTTTGTATTATTTATTTCAGGTTGTCAGAGATAAGAGGACTGGCAAAACTAAAGGTTATGGATTTGTTAGCTTTTCAAATCCTACTGATCTGGCTGCAGCAATAAAAGAAATGAATGGTTTGTTAGTTAATACTATGTTCTGCAGATTTTGCTGCTACAACTTGTCTGCATGTTTTCATTTACTGCTCCCTTGTTACTTTTGAACAAACTTCTTTCAGGAAAGTATGTTGGGAACCGCCCTATTAAATTGCGTAAGAGTAACTGGAAGGAGAGGACAGATGTTGATGCTCTGCAAAGGCAAAAGGTACCTGTCTGTTTTCTTCTTGATACGCCTTGCTCTCCGCATGCTCTCTAATTTTGTCCATACTTTCTCCTCTCTCTCTTTTTTAAGTGAACTTTCTCCATGTTTCAGAATCATGTCCAGAGGAAGCCTAAAATGCCCAAGAAGGGTATTCTTCACAAGTGAAGCTATACAAGCCAAACCCATTATGATCCCTGCAGATGGTAAGTCCCTCCTCTGTTTACATGCTATATGAGCTGTAAGAAAACACTGTGACCCTATATTATGGTGCCACTGCATGGTTTTTAATGTTCTTTTTTCCCAATATAATGTTCTATCGTTGGACAAGAAGCAAATATACAATTGCTTGCTTGAGCTTAATACTATTATACGGGAAAGTAAATGATGCTACGTTCATATCATAACCGTTGAGAATGAACTGGGATGTGTCTACATGATTTGAAATTTGAATTTGAATAGAAGCAGTGTTATACATCCTGATATGCCCTCGTAGTATTCTGTTTTCCTTTATTCTCAAATTTTTTTCACCTATCTCTGAATTTCATCGAAGACCCACATTAGCTCATGATTTCTGGACGTGGTTCACACTTCTAAATGACTGTAGACTTGACTCGTGCTTTGTATATGAAGTTTGATGGATGGCTTGGATGTCGTGTCATGCAGCACCAGTCGAGATGAAAGGATGACGCAATTTCAGGAAGCTCCTCTTACTGCACCAGTCGAGATGAAAGGATGTTTACTTGGGTCGAGTGAATGCCTGTGAACTTGGAACGTAGCGTCAACTTCTATTTGATACAAGTTATGCTCCATTTTCTGGTTCTTTTCCTCAACAATTGTACGATTGATGTTGCATTCTGGAAACAATATGATGACTTTGTTACCCTATTGAGACAAATTACAGAATTTGCTAGACAAACTATAGAATGTTAGATAGAATATAAATGGTATTACCACAATTTTTTATAGGAATGCATTACCATTTGGTTACTTACCTTGCCTCAATCCCTGTTTCCCAGCTCTTTTTTAGGGGGGCTGTTTCCCAGCTGGCGCACATTAGCTTATGTTGTAAAATTATTGGAGAAGCCTTGCCGAGTTGCCGTTCTCAAGCCCAGCAGCCCCCTAGGCCCATACTCCTTTTCCCCTTTAAAGCCCATTGCATGGTTCGCTCTATCATTTTCCTCTTTCGGAATTTTTATACTCCTAAGCAACCATTTTTTTGCGCGGCAACTAGCCGCCTCCACCTCCGACGACCTTGAACGTTCACCATCGCGACACAAACCACGGCGGGCCCCCGGGAAGAAGCGCGACGCCGACGGCGCACATGGACGTGTACAAGTCACATTTCCTCAGCTACACCTCGGTTGATTTTGTATTGGAAATATACATTATTAGAGAACCGACCTTTCGTCCGTGACCTCCAAAACAATTACTATCGGTTATTTTGCCACTCAGTATATCGGTTATTTTGCTACTCGGTACTAACAGGAACAATGGTACCAGGTCCAACGGTTAGGATCCTAGGCAGCTTTGTGACACCTCATTAGTACCGGGTGGGAACTCCACCCGGTACCAATTGACAGTGGCGAATCCAGGATTGTGGGGGTAGGGGGGCTCTTCTTCCTTTTTTTCTTCCTTCCTCCTCCTTTTTCCTCTTTATCCTCAAAATTTCCATGAAAATTTGGAGTGATTACCATGGGATCCAGGGTGGTAGGGGGGCTGGAGCCCCCCAGACCCACCGCTGGATCCGCCACTGCCAATTGATGACCTTTAGTATAGGGTTGGAACCTTTCCCGGTACGAAAAGATTAGCACCGTCACATCTCCATCCAACTCGGTCGTCCGCCTGCTTGTCTTTCTTTTTATCAAGTCGTCTGATCTCTTGTTGTCTCTCACTCTCTTCTCTCTTGTTCTTTCATTCCCATCTCACATCGTCTCTCGAGGAGCATGTAGCGGCGGCTGGGCGCGAGGCCAGGGCAGCGCGTGATGCCGCGGCCAGGCGCGGGCACGCACGTGCAGGGCCGCGGCCACTGTCGAGCACGGGGGCGGCGCAGGCAACCTAGATGTGCATCTCCATGTCCAATTTTGGTTCTTTTTGTTGCTTTTTTGTTTCTTTTTTGCATGTAGTGATGGTCTGGAATGTGTGATTTTTGTGAAGTGTATTAAGTGATTCATGTGATTGTAATTTTAAAAGAAAAGCTAAAGGTTGTAATTAATTTTTGAAGAAGTGTTGAAGAAAGGATAAAAAAAACAAGAAAAGGAAGGGGACAGGAGGCAGGACGAACGGAGGAGGACATTAGTACCGGTTATCTCTTACCCGGTCCTAACCACCCCCACCCCTCACAAATCTCGAAGGTTCAGTACCGGTGCTAATGGGAGTTGAGCACAGACACCTAAGCTTGTATCCCTGGTAGTTGATAGTTGATAGTAATAGTGAAATAAAATAGAGATGTTTGTATTTTTGTACATACGAGGACATGCGAACAACAGAGCATATATGCAGTTGGCATGTCACTCACCGAAGCAATTTTAGATCGTTGAACAACTAGCTAAATTCCTTCCGTCCTGTGTGAAGAGAAATGTTTCGAATTCAAATCCAAATCGACTGCCTAAACATTTTTTGTTGAAAAAAGTAGAAACTAGGACAACGATTAATTAGTACGCGAATCCAGTTGCTATCTCCGTTCATAAATATATGACCTTTTGAAAAAAATAATTATATTTAATATCGGATGGAGTACGCAGTAGTGCAGGACCATGCATGCATCTCATCCCTGTCGATCGGTCTGTTCTACACCTAGCAGTAGCAACTACGCCCTTCACCATTGCACGGCGCCGTGGAGGTGGCCGCCGAACCCCCTCTACATACTGCCGCCGCCGTTCTCCTCCTCACCGTCCAACTCCACCACCTTCGACGACCCGTCCCCTCCGCCGTACGTCTTCCCTGCCGCCGCCCGCGCCGACGACCCGACGCTGACCCGATCCGAGCCCGACGTCCGCTGAGCCGCCGCCGGCGTCGTGGCCGTGGCCGCCCGCGCGGTCACCGGCGGCGGCTCAGCGTCTTCCGCGCCGTCGCCGCGCCTCGTGCCGCCGCCGCCAAGCAACGCGGCCTTCTTGCCCTCGGCCTCGCGGTAACGGTTCAGGTAGGAGCGGGCTGACGTAGCAGGCCTCGAACCCGAGCGTGGTCAGGGCCCAGACCAGGTCGTCGCCGTTGATGGTCTTGCGCTTCTCGCGCTGGCACCTGTCGTAGCCTCCGAGGCCTCACCGGTGAGAGCGAGCTCCTACTTGAGTCCCTGCTCAAAAAGTAGGAGTCGAGAGAAAAAAACACACTCCAGCGGAGTCCTAACCCCACCTCCGGCCCCTTCTCCTGCGGGTGGAGAGAGAAGCCCTATTCCTCCGTTGGGGTCGTTTCTTCCCCCGCGCGCGCATGGAAGTCAAAGCAGAGAGGTCGGGAGGAGGGCAGCGGTGCCGCCCATGGCCGAAGCACAGGCCGCCCGTGCTGATCCCGCTCCTCCCCGCACGAATCGGAGCCGCGAGATCCCGCCGCGGGAGAGACGGCCTGCAGAGAGAGATAGGAGGCGCGGCGGCGGTCCCAAGCGAGCATAGTAGGGAGCTCGTTCGACGGCAAATCGATCGCCGCCCGACGGCCATTGGCGAGCTCCGCTGGCGCCGGACCGCCGGCAAATCGACGAGCCTGCGCTGCCTACTGGCCCGGCCGACCGTCAAATCGACGAGCCTGAAGCTCCATTAGTGCCGCTCGTGCTCCTCCACCAGCACCGGTGCTGCTCCTCGTCTGGCTGTCACTCATCGCCTCCGCGCTCGGCCGCATCTCCGCCGGCGCTGCCTTCGCGCTCGGCCCAGGCCGCAGCTCCTCCGAGTCCGGTCGCAGCTCCGCCCAGGCCGGCCGTGCGGGCCGCACCGCCCCTTGCTGCGTCGTCGCGGCGCAGGCCGGCCACCCGGAGTTCCACATGTGCAGATCCACGCCGCCGCCGGAGCCCGGGCTCCGCCACCGCGTGGGAGACAGATGGGCGGAGGGCAGGGAGGCGGCGGACGGGATTGAGGAGGAGGGTGGAGTGGCGTGGACCGTCAGTGGAGGATGAAGTCGGGAAAGAAAAGGGAAAAAATGAAGTGACACTGTCATGTGGGACCTATGTGTAAGAATTAGAGTAGGGACTCAATACTAGGGACTTTGCTGGAGTTGGATGAAAAAAACAAACCTCTAAAAAATAGGAGGAGCCCCTACTCAACAAGTAGGGGCCTTGAAATAAGGACTATTGCTGGAGATGGTCTGACGAAGCTGATGAACTCCGACACGCACTCCTGCACCGTCTCCTTCGCCTCCTTGGAGATCTTGGCGTTCGACGCCTTAACAGATACCACCGGGAGCTGATTCGTTTCCATTACCACTCCCGACGCTGAACCAATCAATGTTAGCATCCCTGATGTTTAGAGACCAGTAATTCAGGATTAAGAAAAGTGATTAACCACTAATTAACAAGATCAACTTCGTTTTTCGATAAAGGAAGCTTTATTAATTTTCAAGGTCATTACATCGAGATGATACAACGTCTTGAAAATACTCCCGACCTATGATGCACACAGCCTATAAAAGAAAATAAGATGAACCAAGCAAACTAATAACCATCAATCCGTAGACTAAACCGACATGATCAACTTCTAAAGGCTTTAAACCTCTTTGATGGCTCAGCTAAAACTCCAAATTTTATATAATAACTTCAAAATATGGCAATGCAAAACTTGTTTTTTATCTCTGGTAACAAATTTCTCTGAATTGGAAGTTTTTGAAATTCGGAGTGGAAGACATTTGAAAATTCGGTCTCTTTTGAACAGTTACACCGAGCCTTGAAAACTGTCAACTTCGACCCTAATTTCAAGACACCATAGCTCTTTTATGTGTCCTCCTTTACAAAAGTTGCAGCATATTGTATCAACTCAAACTTTTATTTTTAGAGATTTTGAACTTTAGTTCAAAATTTCGAAGCTGCAGGTGGTCAAACAGGGCGCTGACCGGAGCTTCGTCCACCCAACGCTCTGGAGCGCGCCGCTCCCGGCCTGCCGGCGAGCGCCACGCGGCGGTGATTTTCTGCCGCCGGCGTCGTATTGGTCCAGCCAGCGTCACCCCGGGCCAGCTGACGTGCGTGGACCGCCGCGTCACACGACCAGGGGATCCTGTCCCGGCTCTCGTCCGCCAAGTGGCCGCGCCGCAAGCGCCGTCCGCCACATCACGCGCCTCGATAGGCGGCTTCGCCGGAGATTGGCGGACGACCGAGTGGCCAGCCAGCTCACCCTCCGTGCGGCTGAAACCACCTCCGCCCACCGTTTTGTCGCGCCTCCTGTCTCCCCTGTCAGTGGCATGCCGCCATGGTTCCCGCGGGAGGCAGCCATGCTGGCAAGCCGCATTCAATGTCGTCGTGCCGTCACGTCGGCCAGCACCGACATCGCCACTGCGATGTCCGCCACATCCCTTCCCTACGCAAGCCACGGCGACAAGCTGGCCAGCTGGCTAGCTGAGGCTGAGCCTTAGTGGCGAAGGCTCACCACTCCGCCCTTGCCCAGGCCGCCGCCTATAAAAAGGACCCCGATAGCTCTCGCGCATGTGGAGCGCCGCCGTGGAGCTACACCCTCAGCTCGACGCAGCTGCCCACGGAGCACACCAGAGCAATCCCACGACACACCTATTGCCTCCCGAGCCCCACATTGCCGAACTCCCTGTGCCTCGCCGCCGACCATCACCGGAGCTCCCTCCGACCCGTCCAACCCCACAAATGGTGCCACGGTGAGCCCCTAGTCACCCCCTAGGTAGGCCTCCGGCCAATTCCGGCGGCGAGCTCGCCGGAATCGAGCCGCCCTGCGCCGCCAGGGGCATGGTTGTGAAAGGGGGAAGTTATTTAAGGACCTTTATGTAAAGAACTGAGGACTTGTTTGTAAACCTAAAACTCAACTCGAGGGTCTGATTGAAAAGAGATTCTTCAGATCTAGATTCAAAATGCTAAAACTTGTAAGATCCATTAAAATCACAAAACAATAAGAAAATTGCAAATTAAATTGTTCTGGAATCCTTGTGACTAGTTTTACCTTTTCTAGAAAACATGTATACCCTTTTCGTGCCTAGTTTTTTATTCAAATTCAAATTTCAGTTTGAGATGTTTTTGTCATAATTCAAATTCTAGACTGATATGTATTTGATTTTTTGATATGTTGTTTCTACGACCACATGTAGATCTGTGTAGAAAAATGGCACTATGAGTCACACTCTAGCTTCTGTTATGATTTACTTTATGAATTTGTCAATGTTGTACTGTTAAAATTATATAGATTATTTCGTTAAGTGAATCATGCTAAACTTTGCGAAGTAGCTCACACATGATTAGTTGCACCTCTGATAGATAGTTGGATAACTTTTGACATGTTTATCTTGCCCAAATGGATTGATGTTGTTAAAAGTAGTAATTGTCCAGCAACCTCCACTGTGTTTTCTAAGTTGAATTTTGGTTAATAGCTTTGTTTTAACATGATGCTCATGTCTGTAATGTTTCACCTTCATAATGTTTATACATCTGCTAGAATAAATTTGCAAAGTAATACAAGGCAAAAGGGAAATAAAAGAAAAAAGTGAAGATCATCCTTTGAACAAACTTGAATTGAACATATGCTTAAGCTTCACTGAAAACTAACAAAAAACAGAACCATACTCTAAGAGAAGGTTTAATGGGTTAAATCTTAGACGTGTCCACAATCACCATCAAATAAACATGAATGAACACATATCTTTCACCTTTGCTTTTGTGAAGAAAAGAATGTTACAATCTTGTCAAGGTGAATGTGGTCACTCATCCACTCCATGTTTAACAGTAAATTTTTTCAGAAATGTAAATCTTGCTTAAATTTGAGTAAGTAAAGTTTATGCATGTACATCCTGTGCAGAACTTGCTAACAACAACTACAAGCTCATTCTAGAACAAGACGAAGGATAGTTGGAGGGAGAAGTGAACGTCGTTGAAGTACACCAAGACCCGAACCAAAGTTTGGAAGAGCCCAAGACTAGCTTTGAGCAAGAAGGCAAGCCCCGGAGCATAACCTAATTTTCTAACTTATGCAATTATGATTTGCCTATGTTTGTGCATTTACATTCAGAAGTTGATTTGAAACTATAGATGCATGATCCTAGGTACATATGCTCAAATACTAATATGTTAGATCGATAGTTGCCATGTTCTAAGAACACGGTAAAAGTCGAGTGATATTTTTCACTCGCGAGATATATGCTTCTTATGTTGGAATTATAAGAATTATTAAATTGATATGCCCCGTCTTTGAAGCATGGGATCGGCTTCGGCTGAGTAGTTCTTGTTGGTTAAGCTTTTGAACGTATATCAAGTATGGGACCGGCAAGTCTAGTACCCGATTGATACAACAAGGGAACACACTGCTAATACTCCTGAGGTTTTCCCCTTGCCGGCCGCATGTGGTGCAAGTCTGAGTCTGGTCGGACTATGTGGCCGCAGTTCCAATAAACTTTGCACCAAGGAAAGTAGGCTCTGATCCCGAACCGAGGATTGATAGGAACCGACTGGTTGGTGCATACCACTTCTCCTTTTATTTGCTATTATCGGGGTATGTATTCTTCCGTGTGCTTAGTTTCACCTTGCAAGGTTATAAAATCGATCGAATCGCCTGTTTCTCGCAGCTACATGAGACCGCTTAACCATATCCCACATGCTACCCCACTTAATGATGGAATTGAAAATTAATACTTATGTTTGATTAATTTTATGGATCAACTGCTTGATTAAAATAGGTGCTTATCTAGAATGGATAAACAACTAGAACTTGAGCTAAAATGTTGAAAGTAAGGACTCACCCTTAGTTCCTGTTTGGCAAAACAGACCTACCATCCAAAATCCTTGCATGTCTAAGAGTTGGTGATTTAGTATCACTCGACGGTTAAGTCTTGCTGAGTATTAGTATACTCAGTCTTGCTATAGTTGTTGTTTTCAGGTGAAGTTGATGGGTATGATAATGTTGGTTCGTTTTGGCCTGGTCAGCTTCCACCTAGATGGGTGGTTGAGTGAGAGGATGATAGTGGCATCATGGCTAGCCTCCTATGATGCTACTTAGTCCCTGTTTAGTTCTAAAGATTTCACCAACTACCCGTCACATCAATCTCCCGACACTATTTAGAAGTATTAAATGTGAATTAATGACAAAACTCATTCCACAACTCCTACCTTAATTTTCGAGACGAATCTAATGAGTCTAATTATGACATGATTAGACAACGTTGTGCTACAGTAACCAATCTCTAATGACGGATTAATTAGGCTTAATGGATTCATCTCGCGATTTCTAGTCCATTCGTATAGTTAGTTTTGTAAGTAGTCAACATTTAATACTCTTGATAGACCTTGGAACGGAACCTTAAAAAAAATTCAAAAACTTCCCACGAACTAAATAGGGCCTTATGTCGTTTAGTTGTTTACTTTCCGCTGCTTTCGAACTTTGAACTTTTACTTCATGCACGGACTCATTTTGTAATAAAGTACCTCATGTGGGACCATTTGTAATGAACTGTGGAATATTGTAATCTCTGAACTCGTCTTCGGGTGAGTATTGTTGCATACTTTTCGATCCGAGGTTACTCGTGGTTGGATCGGGCTTGACCCGACAGATCGACAAATTAACTTTCTTTTTATTGTAAGAACCAAATAGATTGTTTATGCAATAAAACAGAATTAAATTGGACGGTTTTCTTGCTTAGCGGCGAAGACAGAATCACAGATGGATGCCAACTGAAGATTACTTTGCGTTCACTTTTTGAATTCATGTAGAAAATATTGAAGACATCTTTACCCTTTTTAGGAGGGATTTGGAAAACATTCTTTTTTACATCATTATAGGGTAATGGACAAGCATTCTACAGCACAGACAACTAAACAAGCATGACAAAACCACGAACAGCGTGCAAGTTTGTTGCTACACCCCAAACAAAACACTAACCAAAAAAGCATTACAAGGTATGGTGGCTACACCATTTCATAATCCATCAACCCCCTCCACGACTTCGACCTCACCATAGCCCGTAGGCGCTGAAGTGCTTCACCCTGAACTTCCACTCTCCCTTGGCCACGTCAAAGGACACGAACTCCGCACCCTGCTCTTCTGCCTTCTTCATCAGCATGTCCCTGTACCTCTCCACCCGCGGACCCTCTCGGCACAGCTCCCCAGTCTTCTTGTTCATGCACTTGATGTTCAGAAGAGTCACCTCCGCAGCCTTGTTCAGACCCTCACCGACTGGGGGCTTCTTGCTGTCGTCCTTGTACACGATCACCTCCCGGTTGTTGAACTCCACAATTGACTCCAGATCCAGGCCCCTCACGTCCGTCTCCCCGAGGAACTTGATGTTTCCATAGCCATGGCGCCCCACAACAAAGTCTTTCACCCGACTACAGTAGCCTGGCTCGACACGCTCTTTGGCAGCAAGCTCCTCCAGACTAGGCTCCGTGAAGTAATCTTCATGTGGGAGCTTAGGCAACATCCTCTCAACTGAAGTACCCTTCCCATTCCCATGATGACTTGGCTCATGCTGCTGGCCATTTTCCACAAGAGGACTGCTGCTTGGTGACTTGACCGTCTTATCACGCCCACTTTCAGTGGATGTATCTGCACAAGTTTAACACATCAGCTGAATATTTGTCTTGAAATTTGCCCTTGCAGGGGGCAAATCCAATACAAGTTTTTTTAAAAAAAAACTAGTACTGTAATGACGAGATTTACCCTCATATTTGTCCAAATCAGTTGAATCCTTTGGAACCGATTGCCTATTAATTGCACTCCGTGAAGGCCACTGCTCAATTGGACGGATTATCAGATTCCTCGGGTTCTCTCTAGGGATGAAAAAAGCATCCGCTTTTGGTGTTGCTGGAGATTCCTCATCGTCAGCAAAGAATGGAACCTACAGGGGTCAAAAAAAGGAAACTCATCACCACACTCAATGTGTTCTTAATAGCATTCACGAACTCCATGAATAAATTGCAAAAGATCGTTACTTTGCCATCTGATACTGGATTATATTTTCTTGGCAGCAATTTTATCCTTCTCTGCGACAAATGCCTGGGAACCACCATGGACAATGTTCTACTCGGAAGAGGCTTCTCAGCAACCTGCAAATCACCAAAATGTTGCAATCATGCAAACTCATAGCACCTTTAGTACCAAACATTCCCAATGCACGACAACCATCTTGCTACTGTAGCTTCCATCCGCTCTACGAAAACAATTAGAAAAGCTGGGGGCGGTGACTGACCGGCAGACTTGATATTCCATATTGAACTGAAGGAGAAGATCCGCCATTCCCAATGGACATCTGAGGCATTGCTGGAAGTGTCCCAAATGGATTTGAAACAGGAGCAGGCTGCATGACCATATTGGACAGGCTAGGAGATCTGTTCAAAATGCAACAGGAACACCGAGTTAAAACAAATGATGTATTACATCAGGAGAAAAACAGTAATGTATGTTGCAGAAACTCATTTGCGAATTCTGAGGGTAATTATGTCCAAGTTAAAACCATGTTCCTAAGATACAGCTAAAATAGCAATATAGCAGTTCCAAGTAATCACATATAAGCTAGTGGTTCAAAGACCATTCAAGAACTTTTCTTGGCCTGCACCATAGATCTCCACATTAGACTGATCACAACATAATTCCTTCCCCTAATTGTATGTAATGAGTGTTTTCAACCATCAAGAAGAAATTATTTAAAAAGGAAAAAGAACATCATGTGCACTGAGAAATAGCAAAAGATCATACTGTTGTCCAATGAGGGCCTGATTAGCAGTGTTGGAAAAACCAGGGAAGCCACCTGTAGAAGCTGTAGTATCCATGAAGGCGTACATTTGTGCAAAATTAAGAAGCCCAGATTAGTTTTTAAAGATATGGATTATAAACAGAAGTGAACATTTTGCATACAAAATACTAACCTGGTTGAGTTGGAGGTTGGAAGGAGAATGCGTTTGAAGTTTGAACAGGGGCAGATGTCTGAAATGTTGGCTTAATAAGAAGCAAAAATGAAACTTGTTAGACATAAAAAAAAGAACTAAGTGCGATAAATAATTATGTAGTGCATAATATGGAAAAGAAAAAAAGATGCTCACTGTTGAAAAAAGTGACGATCCGCTGGCAAACAGATTGCCAGGTTGTGTGCTAAATAGGTTTCCAGATGAGAAAGCTGGTGTACTTGATGGCTGTAGTGTAAATGCTGGGGAAGATTGAAATAGTGGAGCTGATTGAGTGTTTGGCAATGACGAGACAGTGCCGAATGGATTTGGATTATTTGTCGTTGATGTGCTAAATAACGATGATGAAGAAAAAGGAGTGGTAGTTGTAAACAAAGATGGTGTGCTACTTGCTTGAAATGGGGAAACACCTGTCTGTCCGAACATTGTGGTACTAGTGGATGATGTGAATGGGCTCGACGAGTTGAATAATGAAGGACCAGTTGAAACAGGCTTAGGAGCAAATGGATTGCTTGTTGTGTTTGGGGTAGACTGATTAAATAGATTGCTTGTTGGAGCAAAAGCATTCGGTTGTGTACTTAATGATGGAAAGATAGGAGCTGCTGCTGGAGTTCCAGAAGGGTTTGGTCCACCTGCGAGTCCAAATATTAAGAATGTTACACACATTTTACAAGAACAAGTTACATAGAGTCAGGGACCAAACAAATCTAGCAACAATATAAGAAACAATTAATAAATGGAGTACTGAATGGAAGCATGTTTCATTAGTTGATTCTATTCAGGCTTCAAGCTGTAGCATAAGCCAGGGCAAAATGGTTACTGCCTCCATTCATTTTAGTAGGTGTATTAGGATTTTGAAGTCTTTTACATACTTTGGCCATCAAATTATCATTAACAAAATCAATGCCATATTAAAAGATCTTTGAAATTGAAATTTATCTATATAACTTTATGCACTAAGCACGCATATAATTGACTAATAAACTTACGAAGCTTAACTTTTTAAAATCCTAATATGCTTCTTAATTCAAAACAGAGGGAGCATTTGGTTACTACAGTTCATACAAAAACAAGCATCCTAAAAGAATAGATGAAATTAAAGATATGGTTTCTAAGAGGGTTTGCAAATCAAGTAAAATCCATTCTCAAATGATTCCTCACCCTTGTCTCCACGCTGGTAGTCTTCCCACCTCAATTCTTCATGACTCTTGTCTTTGTATTCAGGCATTGCAGATATGGAATCAAGTTTTGCCGTAGGCTGAGTACCACTGGTAGCTCCATCAACATCTGGTGTTTGAGCATAAGGTTTTATTCTGGTTCCTCCAGCTTGATTACCAAATTGTGCTTGCCCAAAAGCTGGTGCTGCTGTCTGTGAGCCTGAAAGTCAAAGTGGACAAACAATTGATAAGGATAGAAGATGACATGGCCAGAGTAAAAACAGTGAAAAAAGAAAGATCTGCAGTCGAATAGGAATGCAGAAGTAAGAAAAAACCAAATGATCAGTAAATACTCAATTGCTACATCATATGGAGTCAAAGAAAACAATTGATTGATCATATATTACAGCCAAGAGATTATCCAATGGGAAAACCTACCAAATGCTGGAGTCTGCGCACCAAAAGGTGATGTTGTTCCAAAGGGAGAATTAGCAGAGGAAACTGCTGTTTGTGCAAAAGATGGTGAAGAACCAAAGCTGAATGCATTGGTTGATGTGCCAAATGAAGGTGTGCTCGAAGATCCAAAACCTGGAGCAGTACTACCCACACCAAATGCTGTGCTCCCTGAAGTTCCAAAACCAGGAGTAGACGAACCAAACAGGGTGCTAGAGGCACCAAATAAAGATGTTGATGTTGAACCAAACGCTGGGGTACTTGTGGTGCCAAAGGCCGATGTACTTGTTCCAAAGGCTGCGGCAGTTGCGCCAAATGCTGGCGTAGTTGTGGTACCGAATGCCGGCGTAGTTGATGCACCAAAAGTGCTGCTGCCAAATGTCGGTTGTGTTTGCTGGAATGTGCTACCAAAAGGACTTGACTGGCTAGGTGATGATCCAAAACCCCCAAAACTTTGCTTCTGTCCGAATAAAGATCCTACAACATGAGCAGAGCCAAGTGTGACATACACATCATATATATATATATATATATATATATATATATATATATATATATATATATATATATATATATGCAATCAGTGTAGATCTAAAGTATGAATTGAGATAATTTAGCTTGACTAGCTATCTACAACAATTGTAGAATGAAGTATCAGAATCAAATAAAAAGAATAAAGAAATCTTGCAAGAGATGGGAAACACTGCAATAATGGAAGGTGATGCCAGGGCTTTAGAATATTGAAAATCTAGGACAATCAACACAGTAACTCTGCTAAAAAAGGAGACAATCAAGCAAATGCCATAGTACATACCAGAGCCAAAGGTAGAGGATGTAGCACCAAAGGCAGGGGTGGGCGATGTACCGAACGCCGGAGTGCTCCCAAACGGAGAAGAGGACGGGGTGCCAAACGTGGGAGTGGATTGCTGCTGACCAAAGGCACCAGTGGATGTAGTGCCAAATGTGGGAGTCGACTGCTGCTGGCCAAAGGCACCAGTGGATGCAGTGCCAAAAGGCGAGCCTCCTGTCTGCGCCCCGAAAGCTGTGGTTGGGCTGCCAAACGGTTTTGGCGCAAAGGGGTTGTTGTTAGCAGCAGGTGTAGCCTGGCCGAATCCCTGCTGGGTTCCGAATGAGTTCTGGCCAAATGGGTTGGTGGATGACTGCCCAAATGCTGCAGTGAAGATAGCACACATGAGAGATGAGAAGATAACCAATCAAGAGATATGACATTGAAAAAAATAATACTCTCCAAGCACATGTAAGGTATTGCATTGTATGAGCAAGCTTTATCATTAATAAAAAAGGACTAGCATTGCGGCAATGGCTTGTTTGCAAGGTTCGTTTGTTTCCTTATATACTGAAAAAAAGACGAAAAAGGAGAGTCGGTGTAGACAAAATCCGGTCCTCCGTATTTAGCACAGTATCAGAAGTAGTAGCGGAAGGATTAGCTTAGGAATTTCCATGGATCGTTGCAAGTACGCACTGCAAACCACCCAAGATCCTACCTGATCGGAATCGGGGCAGCAAGCCAAACCCTAGCGTGGGCAGGCATCCATCAACCCATCAGAGATATGAGTGGAAAGCGCAATATAGCAAGTAATTCGTACATATTCTAGGAGAACGTATAGAGGTTTTAAAAGCGAACGAGCAAAGCAAGCCGACGGAATCCAATCAATGTGATGGAATCGACGAGAATAAGAAGGCGGGGGTGCTTACGGTTGGTGGAGCCGAACATGGCTGCTGCTGAGCTGATGATGTTGATGATGCTTCTTCTCGCCGACCCTCGATCACCGGAGGCGGCGGCGGCGTGCCCTCTTCTCGTTTAGGGCTGGTTTGTCAGCTAGGGGAGAAAAAACCAGCGGTTAATTACAAGAGGAGGGGATTTTGGTGGCAAACCCTAGCGGATGAGCAGGGAGATGAGAGGAGAGGAGGACCAACCTGCGGAGCGCGGAGGTGCCGACGTCGGGCGTGGAAGGAGACAAGGCGACGAGGGCGAAGCGGAGGCGGAGGCGGCTGCGGCGGATGAGATCCGGGGGGCAGTGGCTGGCAGGAACCTGGCGGCGGATACGGGGGCGGGGGCGGAGCGGGTCAGGTCACGGCGGAAGAGAGGAGAGGTTATGGAAACGGGAAGCCTGCCTGTCTCAATGAAAGGTGGGCCCCGGTTGCGTCGCGGATTTATACCGCGACCTGAACCCGCAGTAGCTTGCATCCGACGCTGGTTCTTGCTGCGTCTAGTCAGTCAGGTAGAGGTAGCGACGCTATACCGTAGCGTGCTTTCAACGCAACAGCCAGGAGGCAGGCCAGGCCGGCGGCCCAAAGGCTGAGAAGAGTTGGACCCTTGGCCCAGAAGCTGGCCTAAAAAGGATGCTGCAGGCCCAGGAGCAGGATCGACCACGGGCCCAGTCACCCCGTCTGCCCGGCCAAGCCCTCCTCATAAGCTCATGATGATGGCTGCCAGCAGGCAGGTACCAAGGCCTCTCTGGTCTTTATGGAGCCATTTTTCTTTTGGGCCGGCCCATATGATTCATTGACTTTGAACTTTTGGGCCGGGCCAACTGCCTATTAGGTCGACCCGCCCAGCCAGTGATAACTTCGGGAATCTCCAGATCTGCCGGTGCTTCGAAGGTGTGTGCATGTTGTGAGCATCTGCGTTGTACTGTGTCATTCTAACAAAAAAAATTCCCATCCCTGACGCCACTCCATGAGGCAGCTCCTGCGGGCGGCGGAGAAGCTGCACGCCACGGGATGGTCCATCGCAATGTAAACCCCGACAACATCCTCCTCGGCCTCGGCAGCGCGCTCAAGGTTTGTGGCTTCGGATGCGCGACGCCGGCGAAGCGCGTCAGGATGCTATGCCCCCACCAGGACGTTGCAGTACTGCGCGCCGTAGCAGCTGATAGGCTTCGGGTGCTACGGGCCCAAGGCGGACGTCTGGGCGCTGGGGTGCGTGATGGCCGAGCTGCTCGCCGGCGAACCCCTGTTCACGGCGACCACCGAGGACGACGTGATCGAGCAGATGGAGGACGTGCACGACGAATTTGACAGCATGGGAGTGGAAGAAGCGTTCGAAGACGTGATCTGTCGCTGGCTGGGCGTGAGGTCCTTGCTGGCCTTCGACTCCAACGACAGGCACACCGCAGCGGACGCACTAAAGCACCGGTGGTTCACGGAGGTGGATGTGTCGAGCCTCCTGCCTCCTGCAACCGTGGAGCAAGTGTCGTTGTCCCCTTGTTCTTTGAATCGTAATAACAACATGCGTAGTAGTCCCGGGTCAAATTGCAAGTTCAGAGTGCTCTTTGTGGAGTACTGATTCCTTGATTGATGAATGGAACTGAGGAAGGGAAGGGCGATGTCATCTTATCTAGGGTAGGTTTGTGTCCATCTCACGGCCTTGCCTTGCTCTAAACTTCTCATAATAATCCACAAAGAAATTGAAATTTTCCTGACTTTCGTCAGTACACGGATAATGACAATGAAGAAGAGAGACGGAAATTGCAAGGATAAAACTTGACATCCTTGGCAATGATAATTCATGAAGATTAATAACATGACTACATGAGTAAATTATTGTCATGTTGATGACGTTAGCAGGTTTAATTTTCTTTCTTTTACTGAGTTATTTTTAAAATCTTGGTACACCCCATTTTCAAATCTGCATCTGTAACCCCAAATAATCGAATCAGCCCTATACATCAATGCCAATATGCCATCACACTCACACACTGCTATATGTCGAATGAGCTCACTGCAGAAAGTAGCAACCAGACAAGCATGAACAACCTGCCCCGGCGCTGTCCATATCCAGAATGGACTTGCATCAGCAGTGAGGTCAGAGTGGTATTTTCTACAGAAGAATATTTGCTGAATCTCGTCTGCACGCGCCCGCCCACTAGCTTTATTTTATTTTTCTGGACGAAAGCTCTTCTCAAATAGTAGAGGTCTACATATATCCATCATTTCGAGACAGCATCCGCAGATCAAGAACAGTGGAGGAAACAGTAAAGAAAGAACAGAGAGCATGACGAGCTCCCACTGCTTTGAGAACCCGCCGGCGCTGAACTTGGCCGGCGGACTCGGCGAGGTCGTCGATGACTTCGGCGGGCAGAAGGCCTACGTCGCCTGCTCCGCCGCCGGCTCGAAGGCCGCCGTCGTCCTGATCTCTGACGCCTTCGGTAACCTCCTCGAGTAAAGCTTCTAATAAGATCCAAGTATATCTTGTGCCTTTGCAAACTCTGACATTATCCATCCCCCTTCTTTGCAGGGTTTGAAGCACCAAACCTGAGGTAAGCTCTTTTTACCTTTGCCGCTGCGTTCGATTCTCAATTAACCACTCTGGAACCATTTTTTACTCTGTGTCACCTTCACACCTTTGAAAATGTGTCCTCCCCATCAGCTCCCCTGCCATATCAGATGCTAATTTCTAAGTTTGTAGCTGATTTAGTGCATGTCTGCAACTCTGCATTAAAAATCATGAGATGGCTAAAGGTAGATTTTGAAGGATAAATACTCTACTTCATGCCAATACTAATAATACGATGTGTTGCTTTTGTATCGTTTATCCTAATTTTAGCACCCGTGTACCATCATATTGATCTCGCTCTCACCTTCCAAATCTGAGCTATGGAGGGTTGTTGCAGACCATAGTGCAAACCGCTTATCGCTTTGCTCGGCTTCAGGTTTTAAATTTGTCCAATGTGTTATTTGAACTTTGAATTGCATTAGTTTTCTACAGGTACTAACCTTCAGTTATGTTTTGATACTGATGCTACATGTTTATCTCGTCAAGGAAGATAGCCGACAAAGTCGCTTCCTCTGGTTACTTCGTTGTGGTGCCAGATTTCCTGCATGGGGATCCATATGACCCCAGCAATTCCAACAACCCTGGAATGTGGTTGCAATTGCATAATCCGGTTTGTTTTCCCTTCAAACTTTTCCGGTACATCTTCAGTACAGGATTTGGGACACCTTATTTTTCAATTAATTGTTAGTAAACTCTGTGTGGAAATTTGCAATGTCCATGTCGTCCTTGGTCTAATTAGTACTTGGTCATGGAGTTCAGCCGTTCAGGCAGTGATATTTATTGACCATGTAGAAATCACGGCAAAACTCCCAAGGTCTGAGCCTAATTAATAATACTTCAGTTTGACTGAGCATTTTATCGATAAAATACTGAGTTATAAGTTCTTTTTGGCATTCTGTTTGAAAATTATCCTGACGGAAATTTATTATTTACATAAAAATTGTTATAGTTTCTGTATTTACATATATTGTATTTGGGATGTAATCCTCTTCTAATACTCCCTCCTTCCTTTTATATATGACGTTGGTGAGTTCAATTTTGAGCTAACAAACATCATATATAAAAGGAAGGAGGGAGTATAATTTTAAGAGGAAATGTTTTTTGTTTGTTTGTTTTACTTTGGCTAGCAGCATATACTTTTTTGTTCCAAAGCAGTGTTTATGGCGGTGCTCGCCATGGCTTGAATACCTCTTTGCAGATATGTAGTTGATTTCATAATTTCTATGTGAACACTGATAAATGGTGGAACTTTGTTGAGACTCACTAAATAGCTAGCTCTCACTTTTACATTGCCTTTTTTTTTGCAAAAAGAATGATTTTAGAAATAGGCCAAGATGTGCACTTGTTTTGTTTTGTCTGATTCTAGATATCCTAGATAATTTAACTTAGCCCCGCCCTGTTTTGTCTCTTTTAGCAAAAAGCATTTGAAGAGGCAAAACCAGTAATTGCTGCTATAAAGGAGAAGGGAATGTTATTGTTGGGGTGGTAAGTATGATTCTTCGCAGCATTTTAATTTCGAATGAACCTGAAAATTGCCATGAAGTGCATCAATTTGAGTGTTTTATCTATTCATTCTTAAACAATGTGTAATTAAAATTTTATCTATTTCCAGCAAAGGTGGTTGTGGAGCTGGCGAAAGTTCATGAGATCCAGGCTGCTGTATTGTTACATCCTTCTTTACTAACTGTTGATGACATCAAAGGTCAGTTATTTCGGAGGAGTTTTTCCCTGACACACTGAACTTGTTCTACTGAAAGAGCTTGAAATGCTTACTCATTGAAATGCTATCTAATATTCAGAGGTCAAATGTCCCATTTCTATACTTGGAGCTGAAATCGACAAGTCATCACCGCCTGAATTGTTGAAGGAGTTCGAGGAGGTTCTTTCAGCTAACTCTGGGGTAAGTTCAGTGTGTTTGAAACCTTGATCTTTAAGCTAGAACATTTACTTGCTTTCCCGAGTGTTCAGACTCCAGCTGACCATTCAACACTGGCTTAATTAAAATTGTCATATGCACAACACCATGAATCCCAAATTACTTGGCTTTGATGATATAACTTTATTATTTACTAGCAATAGAGGAGGGATGTGTTTGTATATTGTAAGCATAGGGTTTGGCATGCTTGAATCACCATGTGAGCATTTTAGTTGAGCTGAGCCTTTCACAGCCATCAGTTCTTTGATACTATTTCTTTCTTTGCGCAGCTCGATCACAGTGTCAAGATTTTTCCTGGGGTACAGCATGGATGGGCTGTGAGATACAGCGAAGATGACGCAGCCGCAGTCACGAGTGCTGAGGAAGCTCTGCAAGACATGAGCCACTGGTTTAATAAGTACCTAAACTGAAATCTGAAGTGATCATTAGGACCTGCGTTTTCGGTTAGGTGGCACTGTTTTTATACTTATGCTTCTGCTTGTGTATGCGTGCTAGCCATGTAATTAGCAGTCCACCTGTTTGTCATACATATGCTGGTATTTGTTATTTTTGTTTTGCTACCACTGGATTAAGAACCGCGTCTTCAGTTGAATTTGTGTCCTTGTGTCAGTGCTTTAGGTACGGTTGTGTCTCTTGTGTACGTATGATATGCTGTATATCCCAGTTCACCTGCCTGTGGTAGTACTTCTATTACTTTTGTGCTGGAACCTGTCTGGTCTTCATCCAAATTTTGTATCTCCCAAAAATTGAACTTATGTTTGACAAAACTTCTTCGATCACAAACTATAGGTTTATAAACTGATCAAGGGAGCTTTCAAAAATGATCAGTTAGGTATCTGATTATTTGAATATCACAATTCCAAGGAAAACCATGGCAAAATTAGAACTTGCTGATCATTGTATCATATGCTATACCTGGAAGTCTGGAACAGAGCTATTTGCACTCACCTCAACACTCTGGATGATGGAGGTAACATTTCTTTAATTCTCGTACAAGCTTTGGGGCATAGTACTGCTGAATATTGTGGCATCATCACTACTCCATCAAAATCGTCAAACTGGAAGCTGTTGATTGCATTTTTCAGTGTTCTGGATTCAGTCTTCTTCGTGCCGTGCAAGTACAATCATCGACAACTAATTTACTCATTTCCGGAGATAAAGGTGCATCTGTTCGCATCCTTTGGCATCCAAGGAATAGGTCCAAGGTGTGTCCATCAGCACTGAGGTCACGCACCCACGTCCCCTCCAATCTTTCGACGGAGAAACGTGTCTTCGATCTCGTCAGCTTCACTGGGTATCATTTCTTCTTGGAAATAGAGCTCCCGATCCTAGTATATAAATGTATAGGAAGAGCCGGGAAGGGATTGAAAGTTGAAACTACGAAGAAGTAGCTCGAGTTGAAGCAAAGAAAGATAAAATGGCGAGCTCGCACTGCTTTCAAAACCCGCCGGAGCTGGACCCGGCCTGCGGAGGGGGCAAGGTCGTCGAAGATTTCGGCGGCCAGAAGGCCTACGTCGCCGGCTCCGCCGAGGCCAAGGCCGCCGTCGTTCTCATCTCGGACGCCTTCGGTAACTAACTGATAAAAAAAAACTGATTCTTTTGTGCTTTCCTGCTGAAGACTGTCGATGACCATTTCCCTATTTGCAGGATTTGAGGCGCCAAAACTGAGGTACTTGTACGCTCTTTGAAGTTTGAAGAAAATTATTTGTTCCTACTGCAACCTTCATGTATGAATTGGTACTGAATACTTATCCTAAACATTTGTCTGGTGAAGGGAGATAGCCGATAAAGTTGCTTCGTCCGGTTACTTTGTTGTGGTGCCGGATTTCCTGCATGGGGATCCATACGAACCCAACCATTCCAATCCACTGCAGTGGTTGCAATCACATGATCCGGTTCGTTGTGTCCTCATACCTTTTGATTCGAGGTTTCTACATATCTTGTTTCAACTTTCAGCTCCATTTGACCGTTTCTCAAAAAGAAAAAATATTTTTTTAAAAATATCTAGTGACACCTATATGTCGCCATCATAAGATGACTTTCCAACACTACCGCGACTCCTCAAGTTGGATTGACCTGAGTGTTGAGGAGTAATTTGTGGGTATCTATGAACAGCGATTAATAATGCCGATTAATAATACTTGTTTGTCAACTGTGATCCTGTGTGAGCTAATATTTTAAAAAACTGTTGTATTTGAAAATTATCTAGAAATAAAACTCCTACCTAATAATTAAAATTGTTTACCTACTCTCTTATTGTTTTAATACTTCAACATGATACTAATGAGAAACTTTAGAGTGTTTGTTTTTTAATGAACTGTCCATCTGACGAAATCTAATGGTGAAAGTATGAGAAAGTTCGTTATAGGGAAGTACCATGAAGTACCGAATTGGTGGGACACACAACAAATTTTAATTATTAATATTTTAATTCAGAAAGGGTATATGAGTAATTTTGTATGGTTAATCTGATCGGCTCTTGAACATATTTACTGGGATCGTCGGCGTGCGAGCGTGAGAGACACACGTTGTCAGAAAAGGACAAATAGATTACCATAATACCTTTTTTAATTAGTTTATTTTTTAATTAATCAGGTGGTGGATCAAAACACTTGATACTTCCTAGTACTTCCAACTACTTCACAAGCATCGTAAAAAAGCTCAATACTAATATAGATATGCACTTATTTTTTGTCTGATTTTTAATTAGTGATTATTTTGTATACTTTTTCATCCATATTCTCACTTCTTTCATTTTGTATCGCACCTCCATACATTATGTTTATCATAAAAATTAATATTTTTCATAACTTCCTCACATGTACATGTATAAATGGTCCACATGGTACCTTATATTAACAATGACCTAAATAGGTAACTTAGTTTACTTTTGGTCATTTCTTGGAGAACTAATGTGGAGTGTCCAATGATAAAAATGAGACCACATGGCTACAAAAACATTACATTGAGGTACCTCTCATTTTTTAAATATTCAAACACAAATAAATATATACTTATTATCTTTGTCCAATTGTATTAAAATTTTAGTTGTTAACTACTTTACACTGTTTTCATCCACATTTATAATCTTTAAATTTTCATTTTGCATCGCACGTATGGGCTTGAATGTGTTCAATGGACCCTAAGTTTGAGTTACAATTTGACATAAAAAAATCTATATTCTCACCACTTCCTCTATATGTGTACATTTTTTCTTTATTTTCCCCGTCAGCTTCTGAGCTGATAATGCTATAAAACTGAGCTATATGTGGTAGCACAGGCTGGAAATATTTCATTTTTCTAAAAAAAACTTCCTTTATATTTTTATAAATGGGGACCCACATCATGCATATATAACTTAATTACTATATCATATACCGATAGTGTAAGAAATAAACAATTTAGAATCATATATGGTTGTATAATTTTTTTAATTAATGTGATTTGTCAAATGTAGGATGGCATATGTGGGTAATAAGTGCAAATTTAAGGGAATACTTTAAGTTATTTTTAAGTATTAGTAGTTGGTAATGTAGTTGAAAATTTAGAGGTTATTTTAAACATTCTTTATAATATCATTAGTGGATAATTTTGATGACGATTTTGGAGTTACTTTAGTTTATTTTATATAATGCCAGAGGTGAGTAATTTAAATATAGACGAGGGTTACTTTAATCTATTTCTATAATGGTATAGGTGGGTAATTATTTTAGAAAACATGATAAAACCAATGGTTATAATGATTTGAGTCTATTGATGGACACTTGTGTTGCTTTTTTGTGAGAATATACATGATTTCTCTCTTTTTCTAGAGTGTTCACCTAGAATCCTAGATGGCTTCACCTGGAGGCTTCAGAAAGAGTCTTAAACTAGTAAAAATAAGATTTAAATGAATTTATGTGTTCGTATAAGTGTGACTATAGGAAAGAAACACTTGGTTATTAAATAGCTAAGAATACTAGGTACACACATATATGTATGTACTTTCTTGTGTCCTTTTGTATTCTCTCAAAGCATAAATTCATTCCAAAATTTCTTTAGAAGCATAAATTTTTCAGTACCTTCTTTAAAATATATGTAAACATTAAAAATTTCCTTTTCTAGGAAAAAGCATTTGAGGAGGCAAAACCAGTTATTGCTGCTCTAAAGGAGAAGGGGATGCTTACTATTGGAGCTGCAGGATACTGCTGGGGTAGTGAGTACCATTTGTTCCTTGCACTGAGCTTCTGTAATTGTGACCTCGTATTTCTAGGGGTTTGGCCTGCTGATGAGTGATGAGCATTGTGCGTCTTCCTTCTGTTCAGCGAAGGTTGTCGTCGAGTTGGCTAAAGCTCGTGAGATCCAGGCTGCGGTGATGTCGCACCCCGCGTTAGTTACTGTCGATGATATCAAAGGTTTGGTCTTTTGGACAAGCAATATCATTTTTATATTGTTAATATTGCAAAGGCTCTTGACTGTGTAATATTTGGTACTATCTAATATCAGAAGTCAAATGCCCGATTAGTGTACTTGGAGCTGAGATTGACCAATTCACCCCACAAGAATTAGTCAAGCAGTTCGAGCAGGTCCTTTCTGTAAACTCTGCGGTAAGCGCCACTTTTTTCAGCAACAACTTGATCGTTTCCATGGAGATTTTGATCCAGAAATGCTTTGGCATGCCCTTGCGGTTCACAGGTTGCTCACTTTGTCAAGATCTTTCCTGGCGTCTCGCATGGATGGGCTGTGAGGTACAGCGACGATGATGAAGCCGCTGTCAAGAGTGCCGAGGAAGCTTTTGCGGACATGACTGGCTGGTTTGATAAACACCTGGAGTAAAGGAAAACATGAACTAGTAGCTCTCCAGTAATAGGACTCAGGACTTGCTTATATCTTCGTATTTCAGTTAAACGTCAGTGTAACTGTGTCGGTGGTGGTTGAGCTTGTCTTTTACGGTAGGCTTGTCTACCATTAAGTTGATACATGGTTTTTCAAATAAATCAATTGACGGTTACGCGCTTAGGCCATTCGTTTGTTTTTGTTTTTGTGAAAGGATATAAATCATTCACCTAGAGCGCAGATCTGCAGACTGACGTACTGTAGATTTGAAGTGCAGCATTCTTTACTGAATATTTTCCTGTTCCGTGCTAGTTCAAGCATAGTTGATTTGCTTCTGCAGTAGGTCAGTATCCTTATTCAGCTCTGTAGGACATTTGTTTACTCACTAAAAATAATAAAAGCCACAAGCTGACAAGCATTTGTTTGAATCCTTTAGCAGCCCACGCAGTGTAGTTTTTTCCCCTCTCTCTATAAGAGTTCTTTTTTAGCCGTTCTTATCTCTATTCTCTACACATGGAGTAGGTCCACATGAGTATCTCTACGTACACATCAAGATATTAATCATGGAATCAACGAATGATGAGACTACTACTTGCCTACCTCTGACAGACTGACACATATCCACTGAAGAACGGGAGAGAGCGTCGACAGGAGTTGAATCCTTAGCAGCCCCTTGCAGTGTGGTTTTCTATAAGCGTCGTTTTAGCAGTTCATCGTACTTCAGTTAGACTATCTCCAGCAAGCATCTTCATTTTCCATCTGCAAACAACAGCATACAGAAAAGAGAGAAGGATCCTGCGCTCAAAAACGAAGGCACTCCAGTGGTCTCGTGGATTCCGTCGCGCATCCGTGGTGGCCGTTGGCTCCCGCCTGGAAGAGGAAGCAAAGAGGGGTTCCGGCCGTCAGCGAGCTCGCGCGAGGACCGCAGCGGCCGCTCGTGGAGTTCCTCCACACCGGCAAGCTGCTCTGAGCCGTGAAGCTCCTCCGCGCCGGCAAGCTCCTCCGCGCCTGCTCGCCCTCGAGACCGCCGCCGCCAGGCCAGGAGCCCCTCCCCCGCCGCAACACCCCGAGTGCCGCCGCCAGGAGCACTTCCCTCGCCGGCCTGAGCGCACCGGCTGGGCCTTGCCGGATCCGGGCCTGGAGGGGAGAGGTTGGTCGTCGCCGACCGGATCTGCGTCGTGGGGGAGTGAATCATGTGGTGGAGCTCGAGCAGCTCGTTGTCGCCGCCGAGCCTCCGCTCCTGCTTCGCCTCGCGGCGTGGAGCTCCTCCGCGGCGGCTCCTGCTCCGCCTCGCGGCACCTCCGCGCCGGCCCCTGCTCCGTGGCCGCACGCCGCCCCGCCGGAGGTGCTGATGCGCGGCCGCGCCGGCCTGGAGGAGGTCAACGTGCCACTCTGTCTCCTGCCGCGGCTGAGGGTGGAGGGCGGTAGCTGGGGAAGGAGGCGGCGCGGGTGGTGGAGGCGGTCGGTTGGGGAAGGAGGCGGCGGGGGGTGGTAGAGGCGGGTGGGGAAGGAAGGAGGCCACGGGGTGGTGGAGGAGAACACCGCGGGCGGTTGGGATGCAGAGAGGAGACGAAATCCCGAGAATGCACGACGAGAGACCCTTCACCGCAAAATGCAGAACCAGATCCAACGATTGCTGGAGCTGCTACAGTACGAAAGTGTTCTCCATTTTGAAGATGTGCTCGCGGCTGCAGCATCCGCTGGAGTCGGTCTTAGATGTCAATGTGATTGTGTCGGTGCTTGATCTTGTTTATATATATCTGATGGCTAGTGTAATACTGTGATTTACGTTCGACACTCGATATACTCCCTTCGGCCCAAATTACTTACCGTTTTGGCTTTTTTAGATACATTGCTTTTGTTATGCATCTAGACATAAGTATGTATATATAGAGGGATGCATAAAAAGTAATATATCTAGAAAAAGCAAAACGACCAGTAATTTAGAACGGATGTGTTAAGAATGTACACAGCATACGGTTGTGTGTGTGGCTTGTAGGCTAGGATAGAAGGTTGTTGTTATCTAGTATAGATTGTTATCTTGTGTAGATCTTGTGTAACAAGTTTTTTCCTTCTCAAGTTGTAATCCTAACCAATTGTAAGTGCCACGCCTCGGGCTGTTCCAGGCATATATAACATGCAACCGTGAGAGCCGAGAGGCATCACGTTACACCATTTCCTTCATGGTATCAGAGCTCAGTCTTTCCTTCGTAGATTGATCGATGGCGTCCTCCTCCGCAGCATATCCTGTTCCTGCCTTCGGCTATCTCGTCACCGAGAAGCTGGGGAAGAACAATCACCAGCTGTGGAAGGCTCAGGTGATCTCGGTGCTCAAGGGAGCGCAGGTGGCCCACTACGTCGACTCTAATGCTGCGCCGCCGCCCAAGACCATCGCCAAGCCTGACAAGCCGACGGAGACTGTCGACAACCCGGAGTACGCCGCCTGGGTTTCCAAGGACCAGCAGATACTCAACTATCTGTTGTCCTCCCTCACCCGCGACGTGCTGGCGCAGGTGGCCATACTGCCGACGGCCACCGAAGTGTGGTCGGTGATTGAGGGCATGTATGCCTCCCAGTCGCGCGCGTGCATCATCAACACGCGGATGGCACTCGCCACCGCGCAAAAGGGGAACTCCACTGTGGCGGAGTACTTCACCAAGATGAAAGGCCTGGCGGACGAGATGGGGGCCGCCGGGAAGAAACTCGACGACGAGGAGCTCGCCTCGTACATTCTGTCAGGGTTGGACGTGGAGTTCAATCCCATCGTGTCGGCTGTCGCGGCACGCATCGAGGCGATCTCCCTCGGCGAGCTCTACACCCAGCTCGTCGGCTTCGAGCAACGGATGACTCTTCTCTAGGGTTACGGCTCTGGATCTTCGGCCAACATGGCGTCGCGCGGTGGACGCGGCGGCAACAACCGTGGTCATGGCGGTCGTGGCCATGGAGGCCGCGGCAATGGAGGCCGCGGTTTTCCCGGGCGTGGTTCAGATTCATCTGAACGCCCCGTCTGCCAGCTCTGCGAGAAAGAAGGCCACACCGTGCTGCGCTGCTACAAGAGGTTTGACACCTCGTTCCAGGGCGCCACCGACAACAAGTCTGCGTCTGCTGTGTTCTCCTCCTCGTACGGCGTCGACACGAACTGGTATACCGATACCGGTGCAATAGACCACATCACCGGTGAGCTTGAGAAGCTCACCATGAAGGACAAGTACACCGGAGGAGATCAGATCCACACCGCGTCAGGAGCAGGTATGGAAATTGATCAGATCGGTCATAGCGTTTTTCATACCCCTAGCAAAGATCTCCTTCTGAAAAATATTCTCTATGTTCCAAAAGCAAACAAAAGTTTTGTCGGGGACAGCCATAAGGGTCCCCTAATGACAGGGGAAATAACCCCTTTCCAAAAAATAATGAAAGCGAACAAACAAACCCACCAACCGCAAATCACGCCACGCATGACCGCGGCCCAAGGCAGAGAAAGGCCCACGGCCCAAAAAGCCTCAGCGGCCCATCAAATAGCCGGCCTCGGCACCCCTCGGGCGAACCTCCGTCTCGCTCGAGGGCCAGGCGCCGCACCGCGAAACCTCTGCCTCGCCTGAGGGCTTGACGCCCCCTCGGGCGAGTTTCCGCTTCGCTCGAGGGCTTGACACCCCCTCGGGCGAGTTTCCGCCTCGCTCGAGGCCGTTCTCGACTCGCGGCACCGCACCTGCTCCCCCGACCGGAGCATCAAATGCTCTGACACCTCGCGGGCGCCCGGGTCAAAGGCGAATCCCCACCACGCCGGCCCTCTGACACCGCCTGGGAATCATATCCCGGCGCTGTTCGACCAACCCGCACTGTGCGGCCATCCCCGGCGCTGTGCGGGTGCTGTGCGGGAAGGCCGGTGTCATTCCATGACACTGTGCCGCCCACTCCCGTACCTCCTCCACGTCGCCCCCTCGAAAAGAGGATGGCGGCACCCTCGAAAGGGGTACGGCCACCTAACCCGCACCCGCCTGGGACGACGCCGTGACACAAGGCCGGCGGAGCGCGTCTCCTCCATCACCTCCGGCCCTGTGCGGCCATCCCCGCCGCTGTGCCACCATCCCGGGCACTGCAGAGTCATCCCCCGCACTGTGGGGACCCAGATTGACAGGACATCGCCACGCCCGCCACTATGCGGCCCCCGGTCATCCGTCAGCCAAGCCCTCGAATTGGCGTACGGACGACGATCAAGCGAAGACTCCGCCGCTACCACCCTCGAAGCCGCCCCTGGACGGGCACAGGACCTGCCACGACGCCTGCCAGGGGCAAGATTCGCCAGGACGGCTATCAATTCCTCAACACTGCGCGCCATGCCGCCACACAGCACCTGAAGCCATGCGGTATGACTGTAAACCGCCTCCCCTTGGTCTATAAAAGGAGGAGGCGGTCCCCTGGCCGCAAAAAAAGAAGGGTGATAGCTAGTTCATTCACCTTTCCGCCCTCACCCACGATATTGGCACTTTGCCTCAATCAACCCTCAGAGACCTGGAGGCTCCTCCTCCTCTCCCGCCTCGCTTGTAGCTCCCCTCTACGAGCACCACGGTGCCTAGCAATACAGCGCCACGAGCGCACCTCTGCTGGACGTACGGCCCACGGCCGGAACCAGGATAAACCCCGTGTCCCAGCATTGCTTAGCACCGGCCATCGAGAGATCGATCTTAGCGCTCTTACTAGTTAGTGTCGGGACTACTTTCCGCACCGACAGTTGGCGCGCCAGGTAGGGGAACGCGCTAAGATCAGCTCCCCACCAGCAGTCTCGAAGGTGATTCGCACCGAGTTCAGGTCCCAGAGGTACTCCATGGGCAGCTCGGACCCTTTCCCAGCCGGATTCGAAAACCGGTTTGGGAGCCTGAACTTTCAGGCCACAGGGAACGGCTACCTCATGCGCCTCACCAACCGCGATGAACTCCACCCGTGGCGATCGACTGGGCCGGGCCCAATGCCCGCCACGCCTGCTACTGACACTCCGGCACCCGCCCAGGCGGCTGCTGCGAGCACCTCGACACCTCGGCGCCGTCGGCGCTCAGGCCAGCGCTCGCGCCAGGCACATATGGAGCGGCGCCGGGCCACACGCGCCGCAACACAAGGCGACGCACCCACCAACGGTGTAACGGCGCCCGCGGGGGAGCACACGGATGCGGGGCCGCAGTTCCCCTACGGGACGCGCAACTCTGCAGCGACGTACGCCTCATCCGTCAGCACCGACGTGGCCGCGTACGAGGACCTTCCGGGCCACCACCTGCTGGCAGTCCGGAACCTCATCGCCACCACCAACGACGAGTCGTACCACGGCTCGGCCACCGAGCTGCCGCCCTCAACCTCGCATGGTTACGCGGAGTGGGACTTCTCCGGCGTACCGGACCCCGTGGTGTTCCGGCGGTTCCTTGACGCTGCGGACTACTGGTTCGGTTGCTCCGATGACTCCAGCGAAGGGAGCTACGATCCCTCGCGCGAGTGCTTCGTTGTCGTCATCAACGAGTATGCTGACGGCGCGAATGGAGCAGGCGACGGGGATGCGGCCCAGCATCCAGAGCCAAACCCGCCACCGGCCCCACCAGTGGGCAATGCGGATATTAATGCGCAGCTGGCCCAGGCGCGCGAGCTTGAGGCGAAGCTCACAGAGGAGTACCGGCTGGTGCGGCTCCTGCGTGCTACCATCGCAGGAGAAGCCTCGGCGCGCGGCGAACGCGCCCGAGAAGCCGGGAGGTAGGCTCGCGAGCGCATCAACGTCGACTTCAATGTGGACGACCCACACACGCCGCCTCGGGCCAGCCAAAAACTCATCGCAGCGGCGACACTACTTCGGGCCATGCCCGAGCCATCGACGCCCGAGGCACATAACCTGCGCCGCGAGGCACAGGCTCTCATCGAGCAGGCGGCCGTACAGCAGGCCGAGAGCTCCGCGTCCCGCATACGCAACCAGTCCAGCGCGCGGGGCGACGGCGACGCGCAGGACCAGGAGGCGTCCGTCCACGCGGACGGCGCGGCGGGACAGCCGGCAAACCGGGGCAGGACGCCTGTCAGGGAGCGGATCCTTGACACGCGCGGCCAGGCCCACGATGGCGATGCCCGCAACGTCCTGAACGCCAAAAAGAGGGGCGACGCGGAGGCACGGACGGAGGTGGGCTACCACCCTCGACGAGGTGGTCGCTACGACAGCCGGGAGGACCGCTCGCCAACACCGGAACCCCCGGGAACCCGTGTGTTCAGCCGGGAGATCCGCACGGCGAGTTTCCCTCAGCGTTCCCGACAGCCCACCTCGATCGACAAGTACACGGGGGAGACGGACCCTCGTGTGTGGCTCAACAACTACCGCCTGGCTTACCAGCTGGGCGGCGCCACCACCGATGCGGTGATCATCCGCAATCTGCCGCTGCACCTTGCGGATTCGGCCCAAACATGGCTCGAGCACCTGCCACCCAGCCAGATCCACAGCTGGGATGACTTGGTCCGCACGTTCGTGGGGAACTTCCAGGGTACATACGTGCGCCCTGGGAACTCCTGGGACCTGCGGGCGTGCACCGAGAAGCCCGGCGAGTCGCTCCGGGACTTCATACGGTGCTTTTCAAAGCGCTGTACTGAGCTCCCGAGCGTTGCTCAGTCCGAGATCGTGCACGCCTTCCTCGAGGGCACGACCTGTCGGGACCTCGTGCGTGAGCTCGGGCGGAGCCCGCCGGTCAGCTCCAACGAGCTGTTCGACATCGCCACCAGCTTCGCTTCCGAAGAGGAGGCGGTGGGGGCCATTTTCGACGGCAAGAAAGGCAAGCGCGTGGACGACGCACCCGCGGAGGGCAGCAAGTCCAAGGAGCCCGCGAAGAAGCAAAAGCGGGGCAAGAAGGGCAAGAAGCCCCACCATGACACGTGCGCGCAGGGGCGTGGCGAATACGACGACGAGGCCCTCGCCGTCGACCCTGCCCGTAAGGGTCCTCGAGGGCCCCCTCGAGGCCCCGGCGTGTTTGACGAGATGTTGAAGAAGCCCTGCCCGTACCACAAGACCCCAGTCAACCACACCCTCGAGCAATGCAACATGCTCAAGAAGTACTACAGCCGCGTCGCCGCGAAGGAGGACGAGGCCAAGAAGGATGGGGGTGACGGAGGCGCTGATGGCTTCCCCGCGGTGGAGAACGTTGTCCACCAGCCGGCGCAAGCGAGAGCGGCACGAGGTCCTCGCCGCGCAGAGGGCTCCTCCTTCCTTCCTCGATTGGTCGGAGGACGCCATCACCTTCAGCCGCGAGGATCACCCGAACCGCATCCCCAACCCGGGCCAGTACCCGTTGGTCGTCGATCCCGTCATCGGCAACGCGCGGTTCTCCAAGGTGCTGATGGATGGCAGCAGCAGCCTCAACATCCTCTACGCCCACACCCTACGGCTGATGGGGATCGGGTTGGACCAGCTGCGGCCCAGCACGACGCCGTTCCATGGTGTCGCGCCAGGCAAGCGCGTCCAGCCCCTCGGGCAGATCGACCTGCCGGTCTGGTTCAGCACGCCGGACAACTTCCGCAAGGAGACCCTCACCTTCGAGGTGCTGGGGTTTCGGGGCGCGTACCACGCCATCCTTAGGCGTCCGTGCTACGCCAAGTTCATGGCGGTCACAAACTACACCTACCTCAAGATGAAGATGCCGGGGCCAAAGGGCGTCATCACCGTGGGCTCGTCGATCGAGCACGCATTCGACTGCGATGTCGAGTGCGTCGAGCACGCCGAGGCCCTGGCGCTCGGCGAAGCACTTGTCGCGGACATGGAGAAGCTGGCCAACGAGGGCCCCGACTCCTCCGCCAAGCACGCGGGCAGTTTCGAGGCTGCCGAGCAGACCAAGGAGGTACCCCTCGACCCCGCTGCCCCCGAGGGCAAGGTGTTGAGGGTCAGCTCCACCCTCGACCCGAAATAGGAAGTGGTGCTCGTCGACTTTCTCCGCGCCAACGCCGACATCTTCGCGTGGAGCCCCTCGGACATGCCAGGCATACCGAGGGAGGTCGCCGAGCACTCCCTTGACATCCTACCTCACTCCAGAGCCGTGCAACAGCGGCTGCGGCGCTTCAACGAAGAAAGGCGCCGGGCGATCGGAGTGGAGCTGCGGAAGCTCCTCGAGGCCGGATTCATCAAGGAAGTTTTCCACCCTACGTGGCTAGCCAATCCTGTACTAGTTAAGAAAAAGAATGGGAAGTGGAGGATGTGTGTAGATTACACCGGTTTAAATAAAGCATGTCCCAAAGTTCCTTTTTCTTTGCCACGAATCGATCAAATTGTGGATTCCACTACAGGGTGCGAACTTCTATGTTTCCTTGATGCCTATTCGGGTTACCACCAAATAAAGATGAAGGAGTCCGATCAACTCGCGACCTCTTTCATCACACCATTCGGCATGTTTTGCTACGTAACAATGCCATTTGGTCTCCGAATTGCGGGCGCTACATACCAGCGATGCATGCAGCACGTTTTCGGAGACCACATCGGGCGGACCGTGGAGGCCTACGTAGAAGACCTTGTTGTCAAAACCAGGAAGGCGGACGACCTGGTTAACGATTTGCGCGTCGCGTTCGATTGCCTACGGGCAAACGGGGTGAAACTAAACCCCGAGAAGTGCGTCTTTGGAGTGCCGCGCGGCATGCTACTAGGGTACATCGTATCCCAACGGGGCATCGAGCCCAACCCCGAGAAGGTCTCAGCCCTCGACCGAATGGGTCCGATTCGAGACCTAAAGGGGGTGCAGAAGGTGTTGGGCTGCCTGGCCGCCTTGAGCCGTTTCATCTCACGGCTCGGCGAAAAGGGTCTGCCCCTCTACCGACTCCTGAAGAAGCACGAACGCTTCTCCTGGACCGTCGAGGCCCAGGATGCGCTCGACAAGCTCAAGGCAACGCTCGCGCACGCGCCGATCCTCACGCCGCCTCAAGGCGGCGAGCCTCTGTACCTTTACGTCACGGCAACCACCCAGGTGGTCAGCGCGGTTATCGTGGTAGAATGAGTGGAGGAAGGGCACGCCCTACCAGTCCAAAGGCCGGTATACTACATCAGCGAAGTGCTGTCCGAGACCAAGGCACGGTATCCTCAGATTCAGAAGCTGCTTTACGCGGTGGTGCTCGCACGACGCAAGCTGTGGCACTACTTCGAGGCCCATCCGGTCACAGTAGTCTCCTCATTCCTGCTGGAGGAGATCATCCGCAACCCGGATGCCGCGGGCAAGATCGCGAAGTGGTCCGTGGAGCTCATGGGCGAAACGCTCACCTACGCGCCGCGCAAGGCAATCAAGTCCCAGATCCTCACGGATTTCGTCGCCGAGTGGACGGACACACAGTTGTCCCCGTTGCAGATCCAGGCCGAGTGTTGGACCCTCTACTTTGACGGGTCGGTGATGAAAACCGGGGCAGGCGCGGGCCTGCTCTTCATCTCGCCCCTCGGGGAACACATGAGATACGCCGTGCGTTTGCACTTTCCCGCATCGAACAACATGGTGGAGTACGAGGCCCTCCTCTGCGGCCTCCGAATCGCCATCGAGACCGGCATCAAGCGCCTCGACGTTAGAGGAGACTCGCAGCTCGTGATCGACCAGGTCATGAAGAATGCGAGCTGCCACAATGAGAAGATGGAAGCTTACTGCAACGCCGTGCGCGCCCTCGAGGACAAGTTCTACGGCATCGTGCTCAATCACATTCCCCGCAAGTACAACGAGGAGGCGGACGAGCTCGCGAAGATTGCGTCAGGGCGAATCACCGTTCCCCCGAACGTTTTCGCGTGAGACGTCGCCAAACCGTCCGTCGACCTCACCCCGGTCCCTTCGAGTCGGGAAGTACCCTGGGGGGCTCCCTCGAATCCTGCGGGTGCCAAACCCATGGACGAGGACCCCTCGAACGAGGCGTTCGTGCTCTCCCTACTCGAGGGGTACGGCATGGACGAGGCCGAGGCCATGGTGACCGAGGAGGCCCCCCGCGCGGAGGATTGGCGGACCAAGTACCTTGCCTGGATCGATCGAGGAGAACTCCCCTCGGATCGGACCGAGGCTAGGCACATCGCCAGGAAAGCCAAGTCATTCACCGTGATCGACGACGAGCTGTATAAGCGCGCCGCGTCCGGCGTCTTGCAGCGGTGCATCCCCATTCCCCACGGCCGGGAGCTCACCCGCGACATCCACGCAGGCGTGTGTGGTCATCACGCGGCACTGCGCACCCTCGTGGGCAACGCGTTCCGCCAGGGCTTCTACTGGCCCACAGCGGTCGCCGACGCCAACGAGGTCGTGCGCACCTGCGAGGGGTGCCAGTTCTACGCGCGCAAGACTAACCTCCCAGCTCGCGCCCTACAAACAATACCCATCACATGGTCGTTCGCCGTGTGGGGGTTGGACATCGTCGGGCCCTTACGAAAGGCGCCCGGGGGCTACACCCACCTGCTAGTTGCCGTAGACACGTTCTCCAAATGGATCGAGGCACGCCCAATCACCAACCTCAGATCAGAGCAGGCCGTGTCATTTTTCACTGACATCATCCACAGGTTCGGAGTGCCAAACTCCATCATCACCGACAACGGCTCCCAATTTACCGGCAGGAAGTTCCTGGAGTTTTGCGACGACCACCACATCCGCGTGGACTGGGCGGCCGTCGCACACCCACAGACCAACGGCCAAGTGGAACGTGCCAATGGCATGATACTACAAGGCCTCAAGCCCAGGATCTTCGACAGACTGAACAAGTCTGGCCGGAAATGGCTTCAAGAGCTGCCGGCGGTCATTTGGAGCCTCATGACCACTCCGAGCAGAGCCACGGGATTCACGCCGTTTTTCCTAGTCTATGGTGCGGAGGCCGTTCTCCCCACGGACTTGGAATACGGACCGGCCAAGATCAAGGGCTACGATGAAGGTTCGAGCCAGCGAGCTCACGAAGACTCGCTGGATCAAATAGACGAAGCCCGTGATGTGGCCTTGACGCACTCGACAAGATACCAGCAGGCGCTAAGACGGTACCAAGCTCAGAAAATCCGGCGCCGAGACTTCAACGAGGGCGACCTAGTGCTAAGGCTGCGCCAAGACAGCCGAGGCCGCCACAAGCTGTCACCACCATGGGAAGGGCCCTACGTCGTCGTCGAGGTGCTCAAGCCCGGCACGTACAAGCTGGCGAACGAGCAAGGCGAAGTCCTCACCAACGCTTGGAACATCCAACAGCTACGCTGCTTTTACCCTTAGAAAGGATTTCCAAGTCTTTTTGCACATACCCAATGCCCCAGTCGGCTGTACAGACGTAAAATTTTCTTTTGAATAAAGTCAAGGGCGACTCGGCTTTCTCCTCGAAAACCAAGTCCCCCTCGGGGGCTACTGCGGGGGGTATCCCCCCTAAAACGGTCCCATTTTTTCGCAAAAAAGCTTTACTTCAAAAGCGCCAAGTACGTCTCGACCCGGGAGTTCGGGCGAAATGACGCGGGACGCGAGCGGCCAAAGGGCGAAGACGGGTGAGTCAGGGATAGCCTACGCCTCCGGCAGGATACGGCCCTTCCCCCTCACCACTTTGCTTATAAGCTACTCGCGAAAACGAATGATTCCAGCTAAAAAATTCGCCCAAGCAAAAGGAAGAGACAGAACGGCACAATCACAAAAACGAAATAGCACTTATCTTACAAGTACTTCAAATAAACTGTATTTATTACATGAGCCGCGTTGCCTGAATTCTAACCGTAATCTAAGGGCTTGAGTGCCCAACTACTCTCAGGGCTCGAGGGGACCGGCGGGGGGAGCATCCGGGAAGAGGATCTCCGCGAAGTTGTCGGCGAGGATGTCGGCGGCAGGAGCAGCAAGCGCGTCCAGGCGGTTCGCCTCGGCCTCCGCACCGTCGTCATCAAGATCGTCGGCGACGATGTAGCCCGTAGCCAGCGCCGCGAGGTTAACCCGGTAATGCAACTGCACCACGCCGAGGGTCTTTTGGATCCCCAGGCGGAGCGCACCCCGCATATGCCGGGCTACATGGCCGCCCAAGGCCCGGAGGCGGCTCGCCACGGAGCTCCCGGCTTGCCCGTCGCCCTCGTCGACGCTCTGGCACGCCTCGAAGGCTGCCTCCTGCAGAGCCTCCAGTTCCTGCTGAGAGGAATTGTAGGCCGCCTGGAGCGCCTCCGCCTGCGTCGTCGACGTCCCGAGAGCAGCCCGCAGGCCTGAAAGCAGAAGACGAATAAGTTGAGAGCGGATCTCGACGAACCCAAGAAACAAACGAAGAATCTAAGAGAGGCGACTCACCCTCGACCTGCTTCTTTTCTGTCTCGAGGGCCGCGCGCGTGGTCTCGGCCGCCTGCTGCAGCTCGAGGATAGTGGCGTCCTTCTCCTCGCCAGCATTCCCAGCTCCTCGTACGACACGGCTTCCTGGACCAACTCCCCGGTGAGCCGCGCGATCTCCGAGTCCCGAAGCTGGAGTGTGGCTCGGGCCTCCCCTAGCGCGGTGCGCTCCCACTGCAGCTGGCCTTGCGCCTCCTCCCGAGCCGAGCGCTCGCGCTGGAGTGCGGCCTGAGCCTCCTCGAGGGCGGACCGCTCCTGCTGAAGCTGGCCCTCCGCCTGCTGACGCGCGCTCCGCTCTTGGCGGAGCTCCTCCTCCGCCGCGGTGAGCGACGTGACCTTCTCCTGCAGATCAGCGCTCAGCTTCTCGGCCTCCTGGGCCTTTTGCACAGCCTGAGCCTGCGAGGACCTCGCCCCCTCGAGGGTGGTGCGGTCTTGCTGGAGCTGGGTCTGCGCCGCGACGAGGGCAGTCTCTTTCTGCACCAGTGAGGTCTGCGCCTCGGCCAGGGCAGCGCGCGCCTTCTGCAGCTCCCTGTTCGTTGTCGCCAGCACCTCCTCCTTCTCCAGGAGCACGGCCTTCACTCTATCGACCGCGGTGGTGCCCTCCGCGGTCAGAGTGTGTTGGTCCAGGAGGGCGTCCTGCACGGCCCTTAACCGGTACTCCAGCCAGCCATTATCCGTCCGCAGGGCCTCCACCAGGGCATCCAGGGCCTCGTACTGCCCCCGATACCATCGAGGTCCGAGCTTAGCTGGGAGAGGCGGTTGTACTTCTCGCGTGCCTGGCCCTGCAGCTCCTGCGGGCGGCGACCAAAGGGCAGAAAGAAGAATCAGAACATGAAACACTCGAACGAGAAACAAACGAGAAAATGAACTCCAACCAAGCAAAGACGCTCACCTCGAAGAGCTGGAACGACCGGCCTCCGTGGAGTCGGAGCGCCTCGGCCAGCGCAGCGTTGAGGGAGGCGCCGTGCTCGCGGAACTCCTGCCACATCACCTGCTCGGCCTGGGCCTCGTTGAGCAGGGTACGCGGCACCCCGGGGCGAAGCAGCCCCTGCTCCAACTGCGACGCGGCGGCGTCAGGTGCTGGCGGCGCGGCACGGGACGTCGTCGCCCCGGCGTCGTGTACCGGCCGCTGCGACATCACGCAGCTGTCAGCCCGCACCACCAACACCTCGGGCGTAGGCTCGAGGGCTGGCCCGGATGACCTCCTCGACCGGCCCCTCCTGGGGGCGGAATCACCACCAGTAGGGGCCTCGGCCGTCTCGTGGCCCCTGATGGACTGGCTCTCCGAATGAACCAGCCCACGCCCTGGATGAGGGTCGCGGAGCACCAGCGCCTGCTGCGGCATTGCGGCCGCCACCGCCGCCTCCTGCTGTGACCCCGCGGCCGCGGTCGGGGCGCGTGATGGCTCGCCCACCGCCGCTATGCCCACCGCCGCCCGGTCGTTGAGGACGTCCTTAACTTGAGCGCCTTGGCGGGCGCAAGATCGGGGACGGCCGGTGACGCCCTGACAACGAAATGAAAGGGGGGGATGAGCGGCTGTGTCTCGAAATCGAGGGCGTGCGGGAAAAGATGCTACTTACCTCAAACTGGAGAAGCCCCGCTTCCTCTTCCTCGAGGGCTGGGGGGCACCTCCACTGCGCCCACCGGTGCCTCCGCGGTGCCCGCTGGCACCTCCACCGACGACCCGGTGACGGGCGGCTCCGTGCCCGCCTCGAGGGTCGATTCCGCGGCCGCCCCCTCGACTCGCGGGGACGGGGGCGCCGCGGGTTCCCACCTATCAGAGGTGGTCCGCTCCCCGTCGCTCTCCTCCTCGTCCGAGGATGAGTTCACCAGCACCGGTGGGAGGGAGAGACCTTGCTGCTCGCGCAGCCGGTACTCGTCGTTGTACTGGTCGAGGCGCTCCTGCCTCCTAATCCTCCTCTCATTCGCAAGCGCCGCCCGGTCCCGCTCCCGCCGCTGCGCCGCGCGGCCGGCGGCCTGCGACCGAGGTGTCGGTGGGTCCGATCGGGCAGCATTGACGTTCACCGCCTACAGGCAGCGACTGTCAGGACGAACGAAAAACGCGAGAGGAGAGACACAGGGCAAAGGAAAAGCGGTGCTCACCGGCCCGACGTCGGGGAGCATCACGAACGACCACAGGTCGTCGTCGTTGTGTGGCACCACCTTGAGGTTGACCGCGCGCCTCGCCCGCGTGGCCGTGTACCCCTTGGGGAGCCGCTCCTGCAGCAGCCGTGACCGTGCCAACGACACGGGATTGGCCGCGTCGCTCATCTCGAAGATACGGAGCTCCCTCTCCACGAGGGGGATGATCCGCCGGTGGTGGAAGTTGGCGATGACGGACGTCACCGCCAGCCCGGAGTCCGCCAACTGGCGCAGGGCGTCGGTGAGGGACTCGAGCCTCCTCTTCCTTGAAGGGGGCGACACGCCGTGCACCCAGGTGTCGGGTTTCTCCCTCAGCACCTTCCCGGTGTACGGCGGGAGGCCGGCGCCGTCGTTACGAAGGTAGAACCGCCCCTTCTCCCACTCGGCGTTGTTGGACGTCATGGTGCACGGCAAGTACAGCTCCTTGCGCGTGTCCCGCAATGCAAGCGTGAGGCCGCCGGCGCGAACCGCTCGACACGTCCCCCTCTCGCTCGTGACGAGAGTGTGGAGCTCACCACGGAAGAGGTGGACCCACAGGTCCCAGTTCACCGGGATCCCCAAGAATCCCTCGCAGACAGCAACGAAGGAAGCCGCCTGCGAGATGGCGTTGGGGGAGAAGTTGTGAAGCTCTACCCCGTATTGGTAGCACAACCCCCGCATGAACCTGCTCGCAGGGGCGTTGAATCCGCGCTCGTGCAGGCGGATGAAGCTCACGACGTAGCCCGGCGGGGGGTTGGGCTCCCTGTCCGACGACGGTGGGACCATCCACGCCAGGCGCGGACCGTCGCCGGCCGGCGTCAGCTGCCCGCCGGTCACCAGCTCCTCCAGCGACAGCCGGGTCGCCGTCGACCGGGGCCACGGGAAAGGGTCCAGCACCCGAATCGGAGCCATGGAAGACAAGAGTGGGGAGCAAGGACGGCGGCAGAAGCAAAGAATGCGCGGACGAATCCGAAGCGGCGGGGCGCGCGGCTGGGAAGAAGATGGACTGTGTGTGGGGGACGGATGCGAGCGACAGAGGTAAGGCGCCTCACTCCTACCCCCCCCCCCCCCGTGATTTATAAGATCTGAGGGAGCAACACCCCCGGGAACGCCGCGCGCGGCGGCGATTAATGCGGCCGGCGCCCTGCGTCGCTGACGAACGGGCCCCGCCGTGCCGAAACGGTCACGCGCACGCACGCACGCTATGATTACAGCGTATTGCCCCAAGGGACGCGGTGCCCCGTCCCATCGCCTTCCCACGTCACCCACGACGCCCACGCTACGCCGCCTGAAAAGGCGCGCCCACTCCGCACGACCGCGACCACGAACGCGGCCCGTTAATGGTGGGGTTCCTTCCTGAGTAAGGATGACCCCGTCACGAAACCAGAGCCAAGAGCTCAAGGACCGACCCCTCACGGGTGCGATCGATGCCCCGATCTAAAATGGGCGGAGCCGTGGCTCACTCTACGAACTCAAGGGCCGGACCCCTCGAATGCTGCGTTTACTGATCAGCGGTCTAAAGACCCGTCCATCGAGGACGGGCACCGCAGATGCCCCTCGAATGAGGACTTACTGATCAGCGGTCTAAAGACCCGTCCGTCGAGGATGGGCACCGCAGGTGCCCCTCGAATGAGGACTTACTGATCAGCGGTCTAAAGACCTATCCGTCGAGGACGGGCACCGCAGATGCTCCTCGAATGAGGACTTACTGATCAGCGGTCTTAAGCCCTGCCCGTCGAGGGGAGGCACCGCAGATGCCCTCGTTCCGAGGGATTACTGATCAGTAGCCCTAGGGTTGATTCGACCACAGCCCGGTGGGCTCCACAGATCAAACCAAGACGGGGGCACCTCAGAACCACCCCGCAAAGGCCCTACTAATCAGGGGTTCGAAGCCTGACCCTCGAAGGGTTCGAACAGGCGCCCCAGATTGACAGAGTCAGGGACGACCAGGGCGCGCGTATTCGAGCCTGACCTCGAGCTCACAAGCTCGAGGGCCCCCCATAGTTCGTGTTCAAGGCCAACGAGGGCAGCTAGTCGAGGGGTCCCATCGAGGGAGAGCTTCCGCGCCCTCGGTCCCAATCGAACGGGACCGAGCCCTGCCTAGCACACCCACGTAATGCACGCTTATGGATGTGTCTCCGGACCACGAGCCGACCCTTATCGAACGGGGCACGGGCGTCCACTTGAACCACCCGTTAACAGCTCAATGAGGGATCCATGATTTGCGACCCGCGCGATGGGAGTCATGGACACCTCACCCCTCCACCCTGCGGAAGGGCGGCGAAGGGGCGTACATACAAGACGGAGAGCTCGCCCCGATCGCCTCGAACGGGCCCAGGCTCGGGGGCTCGACGCACGGCTACACCTCCTGGACGTGCCCAAACGCAAGCAAGTGCCGGAACGCGCGCATGGCACCGCCGAGGTCGGCTGAAACAAACACCTCGCACGCCGGCAGCACGCTGCGAAAAGCCTTGCAGGAATGCGCGCACTCCTCCAAGGCTTTGGGGGCTACACCCGCGGGTGCGCTAGCACGCACCCACGGAACGGCACAACGCCCAGGAGGGAAGAAAGTCCCATCAGGAGGCACCAGCCTTTGCAGGTTCCTACGGATACCGCTGCAAAGGCTCGGGGGCTACTGTCGGAGACAGCCATAAGGGTCCCCTAATGACAGGGGAAATAACCTCTTTCCAAAAAATAATGAAAGCAAACAAACAAACCCACCAACCGCAAATCACGCCACGCATGACCGCGGCCCAAGGCAGAGAAAGGCCCACGGCCCAAAAAGCCTCAGCGGCCCATCAAATAGCCGGCCTCGGCACCCCTCGGGCGAACCTCCGTCTCGCTCGAGGGCCAGGCGCCGTACCGCGAAACCTCCGCCTCACCTGAGGGCTTGACGCCCCCTCGGGCGAGTTTCCGCTTCGCTCGAGGGCTTGACACCCCCTCGGGCGAGTTTTCGCCTCGCTCGAGGCCATTCTCGACCCGCGGCACCGCACCTGCCCCCCGACCGGAGCATCAAATGCTCTGACACCTCGCGGGCGCCCAGGTCAAAGGCGAATCCCCGCCACGCCGGCCCTCTGACACCGCCTGGGAATCATATCCCGACGCTGTTCGACCAACCCGCACTGTGCGACCATCCCCGGCGCTGTGCGGGTGCTGTGCGGGAAGGCCGGTGTCATTCCATGACACTGTGCCGCCCAGTCCCGTACCTCCTCCACGTCGCCCCCTCGAAAAGAGGATGGCGGCACCCTTGAAAGGGGTACGGCCATATACCCCGCACCCGCCTGGGACGACGCCGTGACACAAGACCGGCGGAGTGCGTCTCCTCCATCACCTCCGGCCCTGTGCGGCCATCCCCACCGCTGTGCCACCATCCCGGGCACTGCAGAGTCATCCCCCGCACTGTGGGGACCTAGGTTGACAGGACATCGCCACGCCCGCCGCTATGCAGCCCCCGGTCTTCCGTCAGCCAAGCCCTCGAATTGGTGTACGGACGACGATCAAGCGAAGACTCCGCCGCTACCACCCTCGAAGCCGCCCCTGGACGGGCACAGGACCTGCCACGACGCCTGCCAGGGGCAAGATTCGCCAGGACGGCTGTCAATTCCTCGACACTACGCGCCATGCCGCCACACAGTACCTGAAGCCATGCGGTATGACTGTAAACCGCCTCCCCTTGGTCTATAAAAGGAGGAGGCGGTCCCCTGGCCGCAAAAAAGAAGGGGGATAGCTAGTTCATTCACCATTCCGCCCTCACCCACGATATTGGCACTTTGCCTCAATCAACCCTCAGGGACCTGGAGGCTCCTCCTCCTCTCCCGCCTCGCTTGTAGCTCCCCTCTATGAGCACCACGGTGCCTAGCAATACAGCGCCACGAGCGCACCTCTGCTGGACGTACGGCCCACGGCCGGAACCAGGATAAACCCTGTGTCCCAGCATTGCTTAGCACCGGCCATCGAGAGATCGATCTCAGCGCTCTTACTAGTTAGTTTCGGGACTACTTTCCGTACCGACAAGTTTAGTCTCAGTTCATAAATTTACTCAAGATAATCATGCTTTCTTTGAGATTCATCCCAACCATTTTTTGATCAAGGATCAGGGAACGAAGAAAACTCTGCTGAAAGGCAGATGTGAGGGGGGTCTTTATCCTTTGAAGCTAGCAGCGAATAAACAGGCATTTGGTGCTGTCAAGCCATCTACAACTTGGTGGCACAGCCATCTCGGTCATCCATCGCTGCCCATCGTCCAACAAGTCATTAGCGAGCATAGTCTCCCTTTTATTTCCGATTCAAATAAAGACACTATCTGTGATGCATGTCAAAAGGGCAAGAGCCATCAGCTCCCATACCCTATATCCTTTAGTATTTCCAATAATCCTCTAGAACTTGTCTTCTCCGATGTTTGGGGCCCTGCACCAACTTCTGTTGGTAGATACTCTTATTATGTTAGCTTCATCGATGATTATAGCAAGTTCACTTAGATTTATTTCTTGCGTCACAAATCTGAAGTTTTTTAGTGATTTCATGATTTCCAGCAACTTGTTGAACGTCTTTTTGATCGGAAAATAATTGCTATGCAGACGGATTGGGGTGGTGAATACCAAAAACTAAACTCTTTTTTCCAGTGCATTGGGGTCTCCCATCATGTGTCCTGCCCTCATGCGCATCAACAAAATGGTTCAGCTGAACGTAAGCACCGGCATATTGTTGAAGTAGGTCTTACTCTTCTTGCTCATGCATCCATGCCCCTGAAATTTTGGGATGAGGCCTTTAACACCGCCACTTATCTTATCAATCGGCTCCCTAGCAAAGTAATCAATGGCCACACCCCTTTTGATCTTCTGTTCAAACAAAAACCAAACTACACATTCCTTAGATCCTTTGGTTGCGCATGCTGGCCCAACTTACGTCCGTACAATACCCGCAAACTTGCATTTCGTTTTAAGCAATGTGTGTTTCTTGGCTATAGTAATCTTCACAAAGGATACAAATGCCTTGATGTTGCTGAGGGCCGTGTTTACATCTCGCGTGATGTTGTTTTTTATGAAAACGTGTATCCCTTTGCTGCCTTACATCCCAATGCTGGTGCACGTCTTCGTGCCGAAATCCTTCTTCTTCCTGAATCACTTTTGAATCCAACCATGTCTGCTAGTGGGGATGATAATGCTCATGATCGTGATGACAATTCTCCTAATCCTAACCTTGGCAATGAGGCTTTGGATGCAGCTGCAGATGCTACTGAAAATTTGATGCAAAATGATGAAAATCTGAGGTCAAATGGAGGTCATTTGTACACCCTACCGGGCTGGTCTCCTGGCGTGCGACACGAGGCGGATTCCCCTGCAGCATCTGCCTCCGCATCTGCCTCGGATCTGGTGTCCACCTCGTCAGCTGGCGGCGGCACTCAGGATTCGTCTCTGGCCACTCTGAGCGCACCAGCTGGCGCCTCCGGAGCTGCCCCTGCGGCGGACACCGACAGTGCGCCACGTGCAGCACCCACCGCCACACAACCGGCTGCCCCGACAGCGCCGTCCCCGAGCGTCGGGGGGGACAGGATCCTCCTCGGATCCAGCGCCTGTCTCTCCCGCTGTCTTGCCTGCTGCAGCTCCGGGATCTTCTGCGCCGGCTTCTGGATCTTCTGCACCATCTCCACCAGCAAATCGACGTACAACTCGTCTACAACACGGTATCCGTAAACCCAAAACTTATACTGTAACACCCTGAAATTTTCAAATTTCAGGATGTTATTAGGAAAACAATTAACCAACGATTTTCTCATAATTTAAAATTTTACCAACATTTTATTCTCTTTTCAGGAAATTTAGTGTAGGAAAAGACAATTGTTTGTTTTTATAAATTACATAAAATAAATATGTGGAGTTACAAGTGGAGTTAGGTTGAGTATCCCATGAGGTGTGATGTTTATAAAGTGAGTTGTGAAGAATAAGGAATTATGTTTGTGGAGCTTGTGTAAGATGAACTATATGGAAGTGAGTTAATCAGTGTTGGATGCTATCTACCTGAATCTTCGTTTCTTGCTAGCCTTTGCGAATCTCGGGACGAGATTCCTTTTAAGGGGGTAGATTTGTAACACCCTGAAATTTTCAAATTTCAGGATGTTATTAGGAAAACAATTAACCAACGATTTTCTCATAATTTAAAATTTTACCAACATTTTATTCTCTTTTCAGGAAATTTAGTGTAGGAAAAGGCAATTGTTTGTTTTTATAAATTACATAAAATAAATATGTATGTGTGTTGTATTTATTTTGGTTGGATTTGGTTTTTGTTTGTTGTGTGTTGAAAAAGAAAGAAAAAGAAGAAAGAAAAAAAAGAAAAAAACAACAACACCCAACCCTTCCACCCAGAAGAATCCTTTCTTTTAAGTCCTTGCTTTTATGAATAGACCCTTGAGCCTTTACTTTTCTCCGCAGCCGTCCACGCCATGATGAACGGCTCAGATCGAGCCGCAGCCCCGGTCAAACCGTTTTATAACGGTCAACCCGAGCTTTCCACCGCCACTTTGCAAAAAGGTCCCTAATCTTTCTAATATCACAAGTATAACCTTCCACCTTTAAAGATCCTTACACCTGGGTCCTTTTTCTTCCGTTTAAGCCCTTAAGCTTCCTGGTTTTTCCCACCCGCCGTCCTTAGCTGCCTTTTAACACCCAAGGCCCTCAGATCTTTTGTAGTTTTAGGTTTAGGTCCCTGGTTTCTTGCAGTTAAGCCCCTGGAGCCCAAGTTTCTTCGCAGTTTAGCCCCTAGTTTTCACGTTTTAGCTCCGTTTTCACCGTTTCAAGTTGCGTTAGGTTCATAACAACTCAAAGAATGTGTTAGGACCAATGTTGAACATGTTCTTTGTTTTATAATTTATTTAAATATTTAGATGTGATTAAATCCTTACACACATGTTTTTCTAATTAAAATCTAATTAGAGTTCAACACGTGTTTTCATAAGAAAGTTAATATGATTAATACTTATTAAATATTTCTCTCAATTAAAAGTTAATTAGAGTATACCTCGGTTTTTATAATCAAACTTAAATTGATTAATAATTATGCAATTTGCTTTCTAATAAAAGCAACATAGGTTCTATCCCGAGTTTTCTTAATTAAATGTTAATTTGATTAATATGAACATAAATTTGTTTTGAATTATAATTTGCTTAGTACAAATTCGAAATATAAAGATATACGTTTAGATGCTTTACATGCTTCTTTTAAAATAATGTTTAATTTGCATAAATAATACTTGAATATTTATAAATAAAATTGGAATAAGTTATACACCGTTATTTTTATATAAATATAACTTGCTTAATTATAAATAGGGTATTTCTCTGAAATAACCTATGCACATCTTTTTGAATTAAAATTTACCAAGCACATAGCCTTGTGTGATATAATCCAAATCTCCCGATAGTCCCGAGTGTTTTTGCGTTCGCGGTCCTAGAGCCAAGCCTTGTCCTCTTTTAAAGCTTTTCATGCTTGGTGTATTGTTCTTAGTTGTTCTTGTTTGTCTGCTCTGCATGTTGTGCTCGATGTTTGCTTCGAGTAGAAGATCGAGCTGCTGATCAAAAGTCTTGAAGATCAAGAGTACCAAAAGAGCAAGAGCAGAAGAGCAAGAGTAGCTTTTTGTTGAGAAAGGCAAGTGACCCTAACCATCCTTCTACCTATGCTTTAATCAAGAATACTGTGAATTAAGTGGAACATGGAGAACCACCCAGGAAAACAGTACAACAACAGTCCATATGGGTCTGGCTTAGCCAATTAATTAGATGTGTGAACGAACTGACAACCTTATCCGAAAGGAGCAGAGGGGGTCAGAGTTTAAGGGGTATAGCCCGGTCCTCTTGGCCGCAGCCTTTGCTAAGGTGCTGTCCACTAGGGAGGGTTATGGTCCGCTCTGCTACTGTAACTATGCGGGTTGTTGGACCTTTTCACATCTTTGTAAAGGCTTCGTAGCGTCCCTATGCAATCACACCTCGGAAGTGTGGTATTGTGCCTAGCTAGCACAGCATGGTTGGGTTCAAAGTTCCTCGGAACTTTTATGCGAGCTGTGGGTAAAGTGTACAACCTCTGCAGAGTGAAAACTGATCGATCTGTTGTGCTCACGGTTAAGAGTGGCCTGGACCCTCACATGATTAATATACTTAAAGATGGACTTTAATTTGCTTTCTGGTTAACTTTTCGTGGCCTTGCTGAGTACCAACCATAAGTGTACTCACCCTTGCTAACCGCTGCTCAGAAGAAGAAGAAGAAGGTGTATGAAGTCCAGAAGATGGTGCTAGGCCTACGCAACCCCCAGTCGTTTGCCTATGAAGTTGGAGCCTTTGCTTCCCAGGATTTCGCTGTAAATCTCTGATAATCTCTCTTTCTTTACGAGATATTGTTTCTGTTATTCACTATGATGTCACTATATGTATGAAACTAGATCCTGGCATACATATAGGTAGCACTTGGTTTTCTTCAGAAAATCGGGTGTGACATATACCGATGGTACTATTCGTTATCCTAACTTTGCAATAGCTGCTGCTGATGAACCATCTAGTCTTCATGATGCTCTCAGTGATACTAGGTGGAAAAATGCCATGGATGTGGAATTCTCGACACTGTTAAAGAACAAAACTTGGCATTTAGTACCTCCTGTGCAAGGCAAGAACATTATTGATTGTAAGTGGGTTTGGAAGGTTAAAAGAAAAGCTGATGGAAGTATTGACAAGCACAAAGCAAGATTAGTTGCAAAAGGTTATAAGCAATGATATGGGATAGATTATGAGGATACGTTTAGCCCAGTGGTGAAAGCGGCAACAATTAGACTTAATTTGTCACTTGCAGTCTCTAAAGGTTGGAGCTTATGGCAACTGGATGTTCAGAATGCTTTCCTCCACGGAGTCCTTGAGGAGGAAGTTTATATGAGGCAACCGCCCGGTTATGAAGATGACAAACATCCTGGCTACCTTTGCAAGTTGGACAAGGCATTATATGGTCTCAAACAAGCCCCACGTGCATGGTATGCACGGTTGAGTCAGAGATTGGAGCAACTTGGCTTTCGACCATCCAAGGCTGACACGTCCCTCTTCTACTATAATAAAGGGCAGTATGTTATGTTTGTGCTTGTCTATGTTGATGATATCATAGTGGCTAGCTCCTCTTCTGAAGCCACTAATGCATTGTTGAAGGATCTTGAAAAGGAGTTTGCACTAAAGGATTTGGGGAAACTTCATTACTTCCTCGGAATTGAGATGAAGCACTCGAATGGTGAATTGTTGCTGTCACAAGAAAGATATGCAAGGGATGTCATCAAGCGAGTAGGTATGGATTTGTGCAAGCCTGTTGATACACCAATGGCTGCAACCGAAAGGTTATCCATAACTGATGGAGATAGGCTCGGGCCAAGGGACTCTACACAATATCGCAGCATTGTTGGAGCTCTACAATACCTCACCCTCACACGGCCAGACATCTCTTTTGCAGTAAATAAAGTGTGTCAATTCCTTCACTCTCCCACCACGGTGCATTGGGCAACTGTAAAGAGAATACTTCGGTATGTTCATGGAACATTAACTCATGGGTTGAAGATAAGAAAGTCCAGTTCTATGTTGGTGAGTGCTTTTGCAGATGCTGATTGGGCAGGTTGTCCGGATGATAGAACATCGACTGGAGAATTTGCAGTGTTTTTGGGTTCCAATCTAATATCGTGGTGTGCACGGAAGCAAGCGACAGTTTCACGGTCCAGTACAGAAGCAGAGTACAAGGCATTAGCAAATGCATCAGCTGAGGTAATGTGGGTACAAAAATTACTTACAGAATTAAGCATTTCTCATCAAAGAACAACTTGCTTATGGTGTGATAATATTGGAGCTACTTACATGACTGCAAATCCGGTATTCCATGCTAGAACCAAGCATATAGAAATTGATTTTCACTTTGTACGAGAACAAGTCGCCAGAAAACAGCTAGATATTCGATTTATAAGTACAAGAGATCAATTAGCTGATGGGTTTACAAAACCCCTACCAGTTCGGCAGCTTGTTCAGTTCAGAAACAATCTCAACTTGTGTCCACAGTTGTGATTGTCGGAGGGTGTTAAGAATGCACACGGCATACGGTTGTGTGCGTGGCTTGTAGGCTACGATAGAAGGTTGTTGTTATCTAGTATAGATTGTTATCTTGTGTAACAAGTTTCTTCCTTCTCAAGTTGTAATCCTAATCAATTGTAAGTGCCACGTCTCGGGCTGTTCCAGGCATATATAACACGCAACCGTGAGAGCCGAGAGGCATCACGTTACACCATTTCCTTCAGAGTATTTTAGTAGCCTACCTGTGTAGTAATAGTTCCACTGCTTTGATATATGCTTATCTGCCATTTAGTTAATACATGATTTTTTTTTTCAATTGAATCAATTGATGATCCCTCTTAGGCATATTTTTTATTTTATTTTTGTGAAAGGATATAAATAATTCACCTGGAGTGCAGAGTGTAGACTTTTTTGAATGAACAGGCTCGAGATTGTGCATATTTCATTGAAACAGAGTGTAGACTTGTCAGCATTCTTTACCGAATATCTTCATGTTCTGTGCAAGTTCAAGCATTATTCAACAATATCGGGTATTTGTTTACTCACTAAAAATAATAAAGCCACAAGCTGACAATCATCTATTTGAATCCTTAGCAGCCCATGCACTGTAGTTTCCCCCCCTCTCTATAAGAGTTCTTTTTTTAGCCTTTCTTACCATCTCTACACATGGAGTAGGTCCACTTGAGTATATCTGCACATCAAGACGTCGACAGAGGAGTTGAATCCTTAGCAGCCCCTTGCAGTGTGGTTTTTCTACAAGCCCCTTTTAGCAGTTCTTATCTCTACACATGGAGTAGGTCCACATGAGTGCCCATCGCTAATATGTTTATATGTGGTTACATTGAACTAACAGGATATTAGTCAATGGAATCAATGACAATGAATGATGTGACTGCTACTTGCCTAGTACCTCTGAAAGACTGAAATCATTCCACATAAGCGTTGGTGAGAGCCTGGATAGACCATTGCATGAAGCACAAGTTCTTTATTTAAAAACAAAATCCAGTAGAAAACTTTACATGAACATTATTAATTCAAACTGAGGCATCCCGTGTTTTCGCAGATCGGTGCAAAAACACGCCCACACAGCAGATCCTCGATTTTTATTGTGTGATGACACTGACAATCTAGCACGAGTAGCAGTCCCCTCGCCGATCGTGGCACGCAGCAACATGTACTCACTGCGCCGCCTGCAGGCCGGCCGCCACGGCAGCGTTGAAGGGCCTCTGGCCGTCGCAGTCGAGGTTGCTCCCGTAGCCGATGCTGAAGGCGTCGCAGTAGCGCTTGTAGAACCCGATCCGGTCGGCGACGCGGGGGTCCGCGCCGTGCCCGCACTCGAGCCCGCCGTTGATGATGTTGGTGATGACGCCGTAGCCCGGCGCGCCCCGGCCGGCCGCCCTGTCGGCGTCCGTGGGCGTCCACTGCCCCGTGATCACGGCGTGGCACGACGGCTTGTTGTCCCGCGGCGTCATCCAGAACCACAGCGCCGTCTTGAAGGACACCACGGCGTCCGTCGCCACGAGGTCCGGGTTGTTGAGGAGGTCCACGCCGATGGCTCGCCCCGCCGGCCCGTAGTTGTAGTTGCTGAACGGAGAGACGGCGAGAGCTCGTCGTCAGGATTTCAAGCCATCGAGGGAGAAGATAGTGAACGACGCTGCGATGAATGTGACGATCGAGTAAAATGGATGGTTTTGCTTACAAGGAGAGCTGGATGGGGCCGCGGCCGATGTACGTCTTGCCGGGCGCGCAGGGCCACTCCGGCCGGGGGTCGCAGTAGTTGGACGTCGGGTTCCGCTCCTGCTTGAAGCAGTAGCCCCACGAGAAGGGCCCGTCGGGGGCGGTCGGCCACCCGCCGGTGGTCTCGTGGGAGGTCTGGCCCAGGAACGCGGCGACCTCCCGCTTCTTCTGCTCGTCGCCGCCCGTGGTGCCGAAGCCCGGGAAGGCGGCCGCGGCGGCGAGGAACGCGTCGTAGGTGTAGAACCCGCTCGCGGGGCACGCGGCGTCGTTGCGGTGGAGGAGGAGGCGCTCGAAGAGGTCACGCGGCACCACAGACGCCACGTCGGAGCCGCCGGGCGGCCCCGGAGGGGTAACGCAGCCTCTGCACTGGCTCTGGCAGCCGGCGCCGCAGTACGGGTCGGTGTCGCCGCACCAGCCGAATTGGCTGCAGCAGAGGCAGTTGGGGCACAGCGCGCCGCCGGCCTGCGACCCGCACTGCTGGGCGCGCGCGACGGACGACGACGCCGCGGCGGCCAGGACGACGCACAGGACCGCCGTCGCTGTCGCGGCCGGGCTCGGGGCGCCCGATGATGTCGACATGCTTTTGATCTTTGCTGCAGCGGAGAGGCGAACTTGCCGCCCTTTTTATACACACGGGTTATGGGGTCGACGGAGCAAAGTCGTCGCACGCTGGTTCGTGGCACTGCCTGCCCGGACCAAAAGGCTCAGCACGTTCTTGGAACATGGAACATCTGCAGAGGCAAGAGGGTCCTCCCAGGCAAGTTCCATGCCTGTGAGAGTCTGTGACTGAGGGGATGTTTGGTTCCCGGCCTCAGTCAGCCACAGTGTGGTGTCAGTGGCGTCGCCACGGCCCACGGCCGAGGCGGCGAGAAAGCTCGCCACACTCGTCACAACTCCTCACACTCGCCACCAGCTAAAGGACAAGGGAACAGAAGCAAAACGACATGCAAATAAATGTGTGGCAGCCAAAGTTTACTCGACAATCAAACACCAGCCCAACAGGTGTGGCTGGCTCACTTTACTCATGGCGAGTTACGACGGCAACCAAACATCCCTTGAGTATGTGAGGTTTGAAGGGATCATGGATCAATATGAAGGGAACATTTCAGCCCAACAGGTTCGAATTTTTGCCGAGGAGAAAAAAAACGGAGTTGCTAGCGCCCGGACGTCCGTTTCGGACGGGTTCCCGGCCACACGATTCGAATCATAAAACGTATCAGCCGTCGGATTATATTGCGAAGCATATTGATGTTGCGAAGCATGTTGCGAACAATTTTGAAATGTTGCGAATCATATTGCGACCAACATTCAACCTCGGCGCCCCCTCCCTACTATTTGGGCTATCACTATTTGGGCTCCACTGCCCGTTGGCGACCTTCGGGCCAAGTAGCGCCTCCTTGAGGTCGCTAAAGGTCCTGCTACCTGTTACGTTGCCTTCCTGGCTATACCGACGGCCCCGTGCTTAATTGCTCCACTGCCCGTTGCGACCTCTTGGTCAAGTAGCACCTCCCTGAGGTCGCTAAGGCCCTGCTGCCTCCTAGGTCGTTCAGACCTAGGTTTTCCAGGTTGACTACCTGCGTTGTGTCACTGCACAACGGCCGTACCGACCCAGGTCGACACGGGTCCCTTGTCTCTACGGAAGGCCTCCTGAAGGTCGGCGTGTTGTTTCAGCTCCGCTGGGACCTTGGTATCCGTACCATTACAGCCTGGGCGCCCTTACAAACTACCAAAGCCATGACACCGCTCATGCAAAACTATATTTACAAGCTTCATAAGCTATAAGGAGTTTGGCCCTTGGCCAAATTACAAGATACAAAGATCTTAAAGGTCCTGAATTACCTTCCAAAGTGCTTACAACTAAGTCTACACTAATAAGGCTTGTCGCAAGCTTTCTTCTGGCTTCAGGACCTACTCGACGACCTCTACAGCTACTGTGGAGGCAGCTGCCACACAACCACCTCTACTTACGCACCAACCGGTCTCCTGCGGTGTCCAGCATCAAGTCTGAGCTTCGCCGCAAGATTGCAGAAGGTCCGAGCTTTAACACCAACCTCGCCGGGTGGAGCGCGGTGCTCACCAGCATCACATCCAGCCTGAAAGTGTCAGGGCCGATGATGCAACTGCTGCTTCATACTCCTTCCGGGCTCCTCGGTGAGGCTAGGCGAAGAGGCCAGTCGAGTTCTTCGAGCCTCGCAAGCATTCTTCTAGCTCCAAGCATGAACTACATCACCACTACACTCTGGCGGGCGGACACTTGCCCACGGCGTGGCAATATTACTACACTGGGTCATCTCGAATCCCCTCTGAAGATTGGTGCGGTTTGCTTCAAGCCTTGGGCGCCTATTTATACCCACATGCATCTGCATCAAGTCCCACTCGCAAGACCAACTTGCGTGGCGTCCTTAACCTCGACGGCACTGTACCCTCGTGGAGCACGAGGTTACTGTTCGCCTGTGAAAGGCGTCGGCGCGCCTGACCCCTACCTGACTGCACACTAAGGCAGCTTTGTCTTTTGCGGGTGACAGTGACCCGTGCTTCATGAGTATGCTAGCCCGTGACCGTACAGTGCACCTGTGGCTCTGATTGTGACAGACCTGTCGCCTGCTACCCTCTGCAAGATTCTGGAGCTCTTGTCCTCTAGCGTCGACCCTAACAAGAGCATCTGTTTCCTAAGCAGAAGGTCGTAGGTTCGGCTAATTCTTCTGTTTTCTTCTTTAGAGCATCAAACCGGCCATACTGGTCGCTTTACTGCTCGGGGGCTACTACACTAGTGCGTCTTCGACGCACTATTTTCTTCAGGTCGCCTCGACCTATTGGAAGCCTGCTTCCATCACATCTCGGCTCGACCTACCCTTGGTAGGCTTGTTGACCTTTCTTAAGGTCGCGACTGCTACTACAACATGCCTGATTCCGGTCAGGTCGGCGATTCTGCAAAGTCTACGCCTCGTCTTCACTTCGACCTTATGGACCTTCGACTCAGAAGCTCGACGTTCAACTTCATGCGCGCATCAGAGGGATTTCTTTCTTTTTGATCCCTGTGCACCCTTCACGACCTCGATGGTGCCGCGCCCCCGCTCCTCTTCGACACGACCCTGCCTCGGCCGCTACGCCTACACGTCGATCGGGGGCTTGAGAGACATGGGTACCCATGGGTCCCCACCGGCCAGGGTCCTAGAGGCCCCTGTCAAGTGGACCCGACCTTCCAGAAGACTCACCGACCTTACAAGTGGGCCCAGCTGTAAGTGCAATCAAGCCCTATGAGGGTTTTGGTGATGTTGACCACACAATTAAAGAGCTAATGAGCCTTTGAGTTTATTGTGCAGTACAAGAATGTTTTACAGGTGCAAAAGAAAGAAAGGAGACCCCTCAATTACATGAAGAAGGATAGCTATGCTCTTTGGAGAAGTTTATTTATTTTATCTTTTGAATTTGAGTATAGGACAATCCGTACTATCAAGAGGGATACTAATGGTGAGTTAGGGTGGATTCAAGTGCTCATAGAACATCTATCCTAATCCTAACCCATTCCTTGAGGAGAGAGACCTGCTGCTGTTTTGCCCCTGTTGTTTTCTAGTTCGGAGGTTCCGAGTTTATTCTCGGAGGTTCCGACTGTACGGGCTTCAGTCAGCAGAGGTTTCAGGGTTCGGAAGTTCCGAGATTTTTCTTGGAGGTTCCGGACTTTGAAATATGACCGTTACAGTTCTGGATCTGGGGGGTATTTATACCCCTTGGTCCCCCAACGGTCACTCTCTCTTCTCCCCCCGAACAGTGACGCATTCAAGGTCCATTCTCTCACCTTGCATTGACTCCAAATCTACTCTCTTCCAAATCCTTGCCTAGCATTGATTGAGAATGGAAATTGAAGTGAGATTGTGAGCAAAACCTTCCATTCCTTGTTCTTGAGCACTTGGAGAAGTCCTAACAAGCTTGGTGGATCTATTACTCTTGGAGCCTTACTCCTAGACGGATAGAGGTTCTTGGAAGCTCTCCAACCCGATTGTGGAAGCTCCAAGCTGTTTGTATTACCCTTTGTGAATCTAGTGGAAAGTCTCCACCTATTACCCAAAGTGATAGGTGAGAGAGAGGAGTGGATCTTTGTGGTCCTTAGCCTTTGTGGCTTCCTCAACAACGTGGACGTAGGCAAGCCTTTGTGGCAAGCTGAACCACAGGATAAATCCTTGTCTCGTGTGTGCTGTGATTTATATTCTTGCTTGTCCATGTTCATGCTTGTTCTTGACTAGATCTATTAGGGTTTGTCTCCGATCTACTTCGTGGTAGCTTCCTAGCCGGTACTTTGCTTAGAAATCTTCTTGCTAGGTCCTAAGTATCTCCTAGATTTTGGTATATCTGTTGTTCATCCAGTAATCCGCAGCTTATTTCATATTTGCTCTGTTCTAACAGTTCTCGGAAGTTCTGAGATTATTCTCGGAGGCTGCCTCGTTCGGAGGTTCCGGAAATAATCTCAGAAGTTCCGGACCCTGACAGTCTTTCTGCAGAAAAAGTTTAAATTTGTGTGCAGGCCTATTCACCCCCCCTCTAGGCCATATTACCTCGATCCTTTCAATTGGTATCAGAGCGGGTTATCCTTGCAAACACTTAACCGTGTGAGGATATGGCAAGTGAAGATGACAAGCAAGAGGAGGAGGAATTTGAAGATTTGCCAAGTGAAGTTGAAGGTGATGCCTCGGAGGTAGGCAACACCTCAGCCCAAGAGAAGTTTGACAAGCTCAAGAAGGCTGTCAAAGAAAGCTCCAAGAACAATGGCAAGAAAAGCAAGAAAGAGGACAAGAAGAAAGAGAAAGAAGAAGAAAAGAAGAAAGAGGACAGCAAGCAAGAAAAGAAGAAGAAAAGGAAGAAAGAAGAAAAGAAGAGAAGAAAGAGAACACCTTCACCATCTCCATCACCATCTTCATCATCCTCATCATCATCTTCATCTAGTGAGAATGGAGATGGGGATGACGAGTACTACGGCACAAGAATTCCCAAGAGAACACTCAAGCCCAAGCCAAAGCCCAAGGCCAAGTCCAAGGATGATTATAGAAGAGTATCCTTTAACTATGATTCTTTGGAGACTAAATCTAAGGATGATATCATTATACCCGTTGGTAAGTTGCCCTAATTTGATGGGACCAACTTTGCTAAATAGAAGCATATGATGAAAGCTTATCTAACCGGTTTGAGTTTGGAGTTGTGGAATATTGTGTGTGTAGGTTTTGATGATCCCGAAGACTTTGAAAACCTCACACCACGTGATCGTCGCAACATTAGGAGAAATGCTCAAGCTACAAGCATACTCCTTAGTGCCTTGAATGCCCAAGAGTACAATCGTGTTAGTGGACTAGAGATTGCCAAAGAGATTTGGGACATCCTCCACATTGCTCATGAGGGTGTTGACAAGGTCAAGAAATCCAAGATCAACATATTGATGGCCGAACTTAATAGATTCACTATCTTTGATGGAGAAGGGCCACAAGAGATGTTTGATAGGTTAATGGTCATAGTTGGGAAGATAAGAGGCTTAGGTGGTGATGAGTTGGATGACCACTTTGTTGTGAAGGTGATGTTGGAGGCCTTTGCTCCAAGAAATCCTACTCTAGTCACCTTGATTAGAGAGAAGAAGAGATTTGAGGAGTTCTCTCCAAATGATGTTCTTGGGTGAATTCTTACTCATGAGCTTATGGACAAGGAAATCCAACATAGGAAGAAAATTGGTGAGGTAGAAGCCAAGTTGAACAACTTGAAGGTCAAAGAGGTTGCTCTCCATTCTAACAAGTCAAGCAAGCCTACTACCTCATCCAAGCACTCTACTTCATCCAAGCCCTGCAAGTCAAAGTCAAAGAAAGTGGAAGTAGAGAGCTCTACAAGTGACTTAAGTGAAGATGAAGATGAAAGCTCTCATGTTGAGATTGGGGATATGGCTTTGTTCATGAAGACATACAAAAGAGGCTTGAAGAAGCAAGGTTATAAATTTGCTAAGAGAATGTTCCCCAACAAGAAAAAGAGAACTTGCTACAATTGTGGAAGCACCGAGTACTTCATAGCGGATTGCCCAAATGAGAAGGGAGAAAACAAGAATGACAAAGGCAAGGGAAGCTACAAGAAAGATCAAAAACCACATCACAAGAGAAGAAACTATGGTGGAGAAGCTCATATCGGTCATGAATGGAACTCCGGAGATGAGAGCTCTAGTGAAGGAGAAGGAAAAAAGGTTGCAACCGTGGCTATCAAGAAGCTCCCTTCTACCTCAAGGTTGTTCAACAACTTGACCGATGATGAAGAGAGCTCATCCATTCATTGCTTCATGGCCAAGGGTGAGAAGGTAAAAACTAGCTCAAAACCCTCACCTCCACCTAGTGATGAGTCGGAAATGGACTCTAGTGATGAATCTAGTGATGAGGAAGCAAACCAACTTGTTAGTAAGATGGATGAGCAATCTAAAGATTTTATGGCTAGATTGATAGTGGAACTAGAGAAAAACCAAGATATTCTTGCATCCGAAAGAAGTGAGCTTGAGGCTTTGCGTTTGGAAGTAAGCCAAGCGGAGAGCGTCATAGCTACTCTCAAGGAAGACCTTGCTGCCTCTCAAGCTCAATGTAATTCTCTCAAGTCGAGGAATGAAGAGCTTGAGGAGCAATATAGTCTCCTTTGGAGTAGCACCTCACATCCTTCGAAGGTAAAGGGTGACTCTAGTGCTTCTACTAGCAAGGGCTGTGATAAATGCTTCAATGTTGATCTTGAATCCTATGCTACTAATCTTGCTAACATGGAAGCTATGAAAAAGGAAATTGCTAGGTTAAACTCAATCATAGCTAGAGGATGCATGGGTGAAGAGAACAAGAAGGGAAAGTTCTCCAAGAGAAAGATGTTGAAGAAAACTGAGAAACCAGGTTTTGGCTATGTTGAAGGTGGCAAGACCAATGAAAGAAAGATCATCAAGGAAAAAGAGTGCCTAAAATTCAAGAGTACTGGGTTTCTGTTTACCCAGACCCCGGAGGTTCCGAGCTCAAAGCTCGGAGGTTCCGGAGTCTGGAAGCCTCGAGCCACACAGACAGCAGAACTCGGAGGTTCCGAGAAAATTCTCGGAGGTTCCGGAGTCTGCAAAGACAGAACCAAGAAGAAAGGCAAGACTCAACCTCAGCAAGCTTCCAAGGCATCTAACACTCGTTTGCAGGCTCAGAACCATCCAATCATGCCTAGAAGGAACTTGTCCCTCAACAAGAACAAGGCTCATGCATCTAGAGACATACCCCCTAGCTATGTGTTGAGACGCAACAATCTTGGTAAAGTTGTTGCCACGTATGTTGGAAATGAGTCTAACATATATGTGAAAAGATCACTATGGGTTCCTAAAGTTTTGGTTGCTAACGTTGAAGGCCCCAAGTCAAATTGGGGACCTAAAAGAAGGAACTAAATTGTTTTGTAGGCATACTCCTCCGGTGGATCAAGTTGGGTGCTTGATAGCGGATGTACACATCATATGACCGGAGAAAAGAGTATGTTCTCATCCTACCTCCATTTGGAAGGACCAAGAGAAACTATTGCTTATGGAGGGGATACAAAAGGAGAAGTCATCGGTGTAGGTGATATCCCTATCTCTCAAAAATATTCAATTACAAATGTTCTTCATGTTGATCCGTTGGGTTACAATCTATTGTCACTTTTCAGATAAGGGTGTGTCCATCATAAGAAGGGAAGATTCCTCTATTGTCCTTACGGGTCACTTGAGGGGGAGGCTTTACCTAGTTGATCTCAACAAAAGTAAGGTTTCTCCCAAGACTTGTTTAGTGGCAAAATCTAGCATGGGTTGGCTATGGCATCGCCGACTAGCCCATGTTGGCATGAGGAACTTGGCCAAACTTTTGAAAGATGAACACATCCTTGGACTAACAAATATGCATTTTGAGAAAGATAGGATATGTAAAGCATGCCAAGCCGGAAAGCAAGTAGGAGCACCTCACCCACCAAATAGCATTCTCACTACATCAAGCCCATTGGAGCTCATTCACATGGATCTATTTGGACCGGTGGCCTACATAAGTATTGGCGATAACAAATATGGCTTGGTTATTGTTGATGATTATTCTCGCTTCACGTGGGTGTTCTTTTTGTTTGACAAGAGTGAAGTACAAGGGAAGGTGAAGACCTTTATAAGAAGAGCACAAAGGGAGTTCGAGCTACCCATCAAGAAAGTAAGAAGTGATAATGGCTCGGAATTCCGGAACACCAATGTTGAAGAATTTCTTGATGAAGAGGGCATCAAGCATGAATTTTCAGCTCCTTATACCCCTCAACAAAATGGGGTGGTTGAGAGGAAGAACCGGACTCTTATTGAGATGGCAAGAATCATGTTGGACGAGTACAAAACTCAAGACATCTTTTGGGCCGAAGCTATCAACACGGCTTGCCATGCTATCAATCGCCTCTATCTTCACAAGTTTCACAAGAAGACCTCCTATGAGCTCATTACCGGTAAAAAGCCTAAGGTGTCTTACTTTAGAGTGTTTGGGTGCAAATGTTTCATTCTAAACAAGAGGCCCCGAACTTCTAAGTTTGCACCAAAGGTTGACGAAGGATTTCTTCTTGGTTATGGTCCAAATGAGCATGCTTACCGAGTCTTCAATCTAACCACCGGGAGGATTGAAGTCACGGTAGATTTGACTTTTGATGAATCTAATGGCTCTCAAGTGGAGCAAGTTGACTTAAATGTTGTAGGTAATGAGAAGCCATCTTGTGAAGCAATCAAACAATTGGCCATAGGTGATGTTAGACTAGTTGAAGCACAAGAGGAAGATGAGGATCAACTCCAAGCTTCAACACCACTCGAAGGGCCTGAAGTCACTGGTTCAGCAGATGTGCAGACTTCGGAGGTTCCGAGAAAATCTTCGGAGGTTCCGGGAACTGGCACTGGAACTCAACCTCCGGGAAATTCTCTGGAGGTTCCGGGGTCTGGAAACTCAGCACCACAAGACACTGTGAACCAGCAATCTAATCAGCAAGGGGCTGATCAAGCAAGTACATCTGAGCCTCAAGCTGATGAAGATGATGAAGACCAACCTCTACACCAACCTCTTGGACCATCACATCCTCGTGTACATCAAGTTATACAACGGGATCATCCCGTTGACAATATCCTTGGGAGTATAAGGAGAGGGGTAACAACACGATCTCGCCTTAAGAATTTTTGCGCATTTTACTCGTTTGTTTCCTCTCTTGAACCTATCAAGGTAGAGCAAGCTCTTGAGGATCCGGATTGGGTGGTGGCTATGCAAGAGGAGTTGAACAACTTTGAAAGAAATCAAGTGTGGGAGTTGGTGGAAAGACCAAAGACGAACATCATTGGCACCAAATGGGTCTTTAGAAACAAGCAAGATGAGTTTGGCATTGTGATTAGGAACAAAGCAAGATTGGTCGCTCAAGGGTACACTCAAGTTGAAGGACTAGACTTTGGAGAAACATATGCACCGGTGGCAAGACTTGAAGCAATACGGTTTCTACTCGCTTTCGCTGCCCATCATGACTTCAAGCTATATCAAATGGATGTCAAGAGTGCATTCCTCAATGGACCACTCTCCGAAGAAGTCTATGTTGAGCAACCACCGGGTTTTGAAGATCTCAAGCATCCTAATCATGTCTACAAACTCCGTAAGGCGCTCTATGGGCTCAAGCAAGCACCAAGAGCATGGTATGAATGCCTTAAGGATTTCTTGCTCAAGCAAGGCTTTGAGATAGGCAAAGCCGATGCTACTCTCTTTACTAGAAAAGTTGATGGTCATATCTTTGTGTGCCAAATATATGTCGATGACATAATATTTGGTAGTACTAATGAAACCTTTTGTGAAGAGTTTAGTAGGGTGATGACAAAGAGGTTTGAAATGTCCATGATGGGTGAGCTCAAGTTCTTTCTTGGATTTCAAATCAAACAAGCAAAGGAAGGGACGTTCATATGTCAAACCAAGTACACAAGGGACATGCTTAAGAAGTTTGACATGGACAAGGCAAAGCCCATCAAGACCCCAATGCCTACCAATGGACACATGGACCTCAATGAAGAAGGGAAATCCGTGGACCAAAAGGTATATCGCTCCATGATCGGTTCTCTTCTTTACTTATGTGCATCTAGGCCGGATATTATGCTTAGTGTGTGCATGTGTGCTAGATTTCAAGCTAACCCGAAAGAGTGCCATCTCATGGCCGTAAAGAGAATCTTGAGATATCTAGTGCATACCCCTAATCTTGGCTTGTGGTATCCTAAGGGCTCCACTTTCGATCTACTTGGCTATTCGGATTCCGATTATGCCGGTTGCAAGATAGATAGAAAGAGTACATCGGGGACTTGCCAATTTCTTGGTAGGTCTCTAGTGTCTTGGAGTTCTAAAAAGCAAAACTCAGTAGCCCTTTCCACCGCCGAAGCCGAGTATGTTGCAGCCGGCGCGTGTTGTGCTCAACTACTTTGGATGAAGCAAACCTTAAAAGATTACGGATGTCACTTTACCCATATCCCACTTTTGTGTGACAATGAAAGTGCCATAAAGCTTGCAAACAACCCCGTAAGCCATTCTCGCACAAAACATATAGACATCCGTCATCACTTCTTGAGAGACCACGAAGCCAAAGGAGATATCGCTCTAAGTCATGTGAGCACCGACAAACAACTAGCTGATATCTTCACTAAACCTCTCGATGAGTCAAGGTTTTGTAGTTTGAGGAATGAGCTAAATATTCTTGATTCTCGTTGCGTGGCTTGACCTCTAGCATGCCTTGGTTGTTTGCTTCATATTGTTGATAATCTCTGAAAATTTGTTTGAAAAAGCTTTTGTGAAAACTTTGTCTTGAAAAGGACTTCAAAATCTATTTTCATATCCCTAACTTGTCTCAAGTGGCTATAGTTGTGTGTGTGATTGCCTGTTTTCTAGCCACCTGAGTCAAGGATACCATGACCTAAGGATCTCAGTTGATAAAAGGTTCAAAATCTCAAAAGGAGTGAAAGTTGACAGTCTCTGGAATTCAAGTTTCGGAAGGTCCGAGAAAATCTTTGGAGGTTCCGAGCCTCGGAAGCTCTGAGAAATTCTTCGGAACTTCCAATCTTTATCAACTCAGCATTCAGTTCGTCAGAGGAGGCAGTTCAAAGAGAATCTGGCATCTTTCATGGAATATTCTTTTACCCCTAGGTTAACCCACCTTTTCCCTTATCACCGCGCGGTTACTTCCCAGATCCACTTTTCACCGCGCCCGACTCTCGCTCTCTCTCTCTCGACGGCGCCCGCATCTCTCTCACTCCACCGCCGCGCCGCCGCCTCCTTCCTCGCCGCCGGTGACCGTACATTCGCGTGCGTTCCGCTTGTGAGGCCGCGCATCTTCCTTCATCGACGGGCCGCAGAAGCTGAAGATGGAAGGGGAGCCGCTCGAGGTTTCAACCTAAGTTCGCCCTGTTCCAGTGAAGAAGAAGGAGGAGGACGACCTGATCTGCATCAACACCTTCCTTCTTCGCCGACTCTCTTTGTGAAGCAGAGGGGAACGACATTGCACCGCTCGACCTTGTTCCGGCGAGTTGTTCCTCCTCAGCGCCACTAGATCACTCTGTGATCTGGAGGGGACCTCTGGGCTACGTCCCCTGGCGTCAAAAGCTTCACAATCTCGTCGGATTCCATCTCCTTTCCTCTAATCCAAGGTAACCCTAACCCTATCCCTAATATCCAGATCTGTCTGTTACCTTAGGGTTCTAGGTTTTCTTAGTGTAGAAATGCTATCCTGTGCCTTATTCTGTATGATGTGATGCATGTGTAGATTGGATTCAGTTGAAAGTTGAATCGAAGTTCAGAATGCAGTAAGGTTCAAAGAGTCTCGGAGGTTCCGAACTCTGTAACCTATTGTAGGCTGACTTTGATTCAACGTTCCACTGAATTATAAATTCACTTGCAACACCTCATCTTATCTCTGTAGTTCAATTCCCTCAAGTTTGCTTCCATTGGTTAAGTTTCAGTTGAAGGTTGAATCAACAAACTGTCCTCTGTCAGTGCCCAGACCTCGGAGGTTCCGAGAAAATCCTTGGAGGTTCCGAAGTCTGTACTGACGAAAGACAGTCTGTGATTCAAAATTCCACTGAATCTTAATCAATTGAACTTCAATTTCTATCTGTGATCCTCAGTCTTTATCTATCATGATCTATTCCTTATCTGTTGCCTACACCCTTTCTGGCAGATGTCTAGAACCCCTGGTGATAAGACCTATGCCAAGAGGCAGAGGCAGCCATTTGAGACTCCTGCTGGAGAGAGGGCATTCAAGATTGCAGCAAGGGAAACTGCATCTGGCAGTGGCAGCAGAGGAAAAGCAACCCCCAGAAGAGGAAAAGGGGGCAGTCTGTCAGGAGGAAGAGGATCTGGATCTGCAGCTCATGTTGAGGATAATGGGGGGACAGAAGGGAAGACCATCCCCATTGAGCTTGAAGATGGCATGCTGCTTGGAGAGATTGACTCCACTTATTTGAAGTATCACAAGGTGCTGCTCAAGAGACATCCCCCAACCAAGTATGACAACTCTGTGTACATTGAGCACACCAACTACGATGGAGCAGGATACCTTGTCAAGAAGGCAAGAGAAGAGAATCCTTATGTCAACCCGAAGATGGCTGCCATAGACTATAGGTTTTGGTCTGTTTTCCATTTCAAGTTCTATGAGACAGTGTTGAACACCAAGATGAAGCTGATCAAGATGAAGTGGATTGACTTCACCCATTTGGAGGCAGCAGAAGAACCAGTAAAGAGGGATGTGCTTGATTTGGTGGACAAGTACAAGATGAGGGACATTATGAGCTTCAAATATGATTGGAATATTGAAGTTCTAGCACAGTTTCATGCTACTTTCTTCTATGAGGACATCAAGGAGACCATCCACTGGATGACTGAGGGGGTTCACTACAAGGTAGACTTCACCACTTTTGCCAGACTCTTTGGGTTCAGCAAGGATGACAGGGATGCTGAGGTGATTCACTTTGAGCCACACATGAATCACAGCATGATTGCCTCAGCTTATGAATATGATGTGCTTGCAGATGGGTCCACAACTGCTCTGAAGTCTGTGTACTATGTGTTAAACAACATGTTCAGAGAAACCATTTATCCTAAAGGAGGGAGTGACTCAACCAACCTCAGAAGGTTTGCTCCTAATTTGATTGCAAGGCTGCTGCCTGGAGCAAAGCCCTTCTCAGTCAGCAAATTCATCTGGTTCAACCTTGTGGAAGTGATTGAGAGTGGCAAGTGTAATCTGCCTTATGCTCCCTACATCATGTACTTGATTGAGATGGTTTCAGGGATCAGTTTTTAGAAGGATGTGGAGCATGCATCATATCAGGTGAAACAGTGGCAGCATCAGAAGAAGCAGCAGGTGGTTGAGGAGTATATCTTGAAGAAGGTAGGGTCTGAGCAGCAAGAGGGTGAAGAGGGACCCAGCAGGGCACCTATGCCTGCTGGTCTGCACAAGTTGAGAGGCATGGTGAGGGACACCTGGAGGTTTTGCAACTGGACAGCAACTCAGATGCATGAGCTCAGGGAAGACATGAACAGGTTGCTAAAGCATCAGGGGCTGTCCTTCAATGCCATGCTCCCTCCTCCACCTATCTTCCCAGATTTTCCAGAATACACCACTAGTGAAGATGAGGGTGAGAAGGACACTGGCAGTCCACTGGCTGGAAGAGATATGCCTGCTGCCCAATCTGAAGAGGAGGAAGACACTGAGCCACTAAGTGCCAGGATGGCCAGACTGAAGAAAGAAGCTGCTGGGAAGAAAGCCATGGGATCTTCCTCTGCTGGCAGAGCAAGAAGGAAGGCAACTGCTGGAAGACCTGTCAGAAGGCCTGTTGATATCTCTTCTGGTTCTGGCTCTGACTTTGGGTCTGACAGTACTGTTCCTGAAGCTGAGGAGGAAGACTCTGACTTCAGTGATGAGGAGTGATTCCCTGCAAGTCCTACTTTAACTTCCTCTCTTCTTTTCTTCCCTTTTTGTTAACTGTTGACAAAGGGGGAGAAGCATGAAGATTGAGATGATCTGTGGTGGCTGGCTGGCTAACAAATTCTTTTGTTCTTTTGGTGAGATGAGAGTGCTAACTATTCTCTCATGAACTCTTGGTGGTCATTTGTTGTTGAACCTGCTGTAAAACTTTTTTTAAGCTTGCCTCTGTTGGCAAGTTTGGTCTGGTCATGGTTGAACTTTGGGATGTGAAGAAAACTTTAAAACTCTTGAGTGATGTGTGTAATAGGGCTAGATGTGCTAAATGTTTCTATCTTTATCTAGCTGCTATTTCTGGTTATGTTGTTACATTGCTTGTGTATGTTTGAATGTTGGAGTATCTGTTGCAGACCTCGGAGGTTCTGAGAATTTTTCCGGAGGCTCCAACTCCTGGAGGTTCCGAAAACTTTCTCGGAGGTTCCGAACTCTGTTAACAGATAACTCTCTGAGTATATTAACATGCCATATGCATCACGTATTACTTGTTACACTTCTTTTGCACCCCTCGATGATGTGAATACAACATATCCTGTCACTTTACTCACAATGTATGCAATTCAAATGTCATATGAGACATATCACTTTATTCAAAAAGGGACATGCATACATTGAGGGGGAGACTTGTATTCAAATCATCAAAAGCTCAATCTTTTAAATTAAATTGTAAACTTTAATTGGGTTGTCAACATTTACCAAAAAGAGGGAGATTGTAAGTGCAATCAAGCCCTATGAGGGTTTTGGTGATGTTGACCACACAATTAAAGAGCTAATGAGCCTTTGAGTTTATTGTGCAGTACAAGAATGTTTTACAGGTGCAAAAGAAAGAAAGGAGACTCCTCAATTACATGAAGAAGGATAGCTATGCTCTTTGGAGAAGTTTATTTATTTTATCTTTTGAATTTGAGTATAGGACAATCCGTACTATCAAGAGGGATACTAATGGTGAGTTAGGGTGGATTCAAGTGCTCATAGAACATCTATCCTAATCCTAACCCATTCCTTGAGGAGAGAGACCTGCTGCTGTTTTGCCCCTGTTGTTTTCTAGTTCGGAGGTTCCGAGTTTATTCTCGGAGGTTCCGACCGTACGGGCTTCAGTTAGCAGAGGTTTCAGGGTTCGGAAGTTCCGAGATTTTTCTTGGAGGTTCCGGACTTTGAAATATGACCGTTGCAGTTCTGGATCTGGGGGTATTTATACCCCTTGGTCCCCCAACGGTCACTCTCTCTTCTCCCCCCGAACAGTGACGCATTCAAGCTCCATTCTCTCACCTTGCATTGACTCCAAATCTACTCTCTTCCAAATCCTTACCTAGCATTGATTGAGAGTGGAAATTGAAGTGAGATTGTGAGCAAAACCTTCCATTCCTTGTTCTTGAGCACTTGGAGAAGTCCTAACAAGTTTGGTGGATCTATTACTCTTGGAGCCTTGCTCCTAGACGGATAGAGGTTCTTGGAAGCTCTCCAACCCGATTGTGGAAGCTCCAAGCTGTTTGTATTACCCTTTGTGAATCTAGTGGAAAGTCTCCACCTATTACCCAAAGTGATAGGTGAGAGAGAGGAGTGGATCTTTGTGGTCCTTAGCCTTTGTGGCTTCCTCAACAACATGGACGTAGGCAAGCCTTTGTGGCGAGCTGAACCACGGGATAAATCCTTGTCTCGTGTGTGCTGTGATTTATATTCTTGCTTGTCCATGTTCATGCTTGTTCTTGACTAGATCTATTAGGGTTTGTCTCCGATCTACTTCGTGGTAGCTTCCTAGCCGGTACTTTGCTTAGAAATCTTCTTGCTAGGTCCTAAGTATCTCCTAGATTTTGGTATATCTGTTGTTCATCCAGTAATCCGCAGCTTATTTCATATTTGCTCTGTTCTAACAGTTCTCGGAAGTTCTGAGATTATTCTCGGAGGCTGCCTCGTTCGGAGGTTCCGGAAATAATCTCAGAAGTTCCGGACCCTGACAGTCTTTCTGCAGAAAAAGTTTAAATTTGTGTGCAGGCCTATTCACCCCCCCTCTAGGCCATATTACCTCAATCCTTTCACCAGCGACCTAGTCAAGCTCCCGGAAGACCCGCGAAGCCTTGGCGTGCAAGACAAGACACGGTGACCAGGCGCGCCGCCGCCCGTAGACTCCGTGTATCGCGGGATACCCCTTGTAATCCGGGAGATAGACTTCCCATAGTTGTAACCAACCCCGACACGGGTCAACCGACCTGCGCATGCAAACCCTAGCCCGTCCCCCCATATAAGGCGGCCTAGGGCTCCATGCACAGGGACAACTCATCTTCATCCTCGCATAATCCACCACAACTGGACGTAGGGTTTTACTCTCCGGAGGTCTGAACCAGTATAAACCCTTGTCTCCCTATTCTTCGCCGCCATACTCGCCTAGCTCCATGTGCATCACGTGCATAACCACCTACGCTCTTAGGTCCCGATCCTCTATTAACCTGCAAACCTCTAGGGTAACCCCCTAGCGGATGTGTCCAGGTCTCACCCCCTGACATCCCCCGACACAGTGTACATGTTGCGAGCGATGTTACGAGCTTGTGGCAAGCATGTTACGAGCTTATGGCGAGCATGTTGCGACCAACATCCAAACATCAACGTGTTGGAGCCATGTTGCGAGTTATGTTGCTTACAACATCCAACATCCGACACAATACCCCAACGACCCATGTTGCGTGCAACATCCAACATCAGGAACCCTCCTCCCTCCTCTCCTTCTCGACATAACACCCAACATCACATGTCTGCAACATCGAAACTCAACATCCGCAATATTTAAAATTAATATTTGCAACATCCAACATCAGGGGCTCTCTCCCTCCTCCTCCTTCTCGACACAACACCTAACATCACATGTCTGCAACATGGAAACTCAAACATCCGCAACATCGAAAAATAATGTTTACAACATCAAAATATGTTAAAAATATTGATAATCATCCAACGACGTGTTGATTGGAACATTCAAATGTCTTATTAAAAATACAACATTCAAATAAAGCACTTGTAACATGTGCATTAAACATTTGCAACAACCAACATCATTACAAACATCCATACGAAATATTTGCAACATTCACATGAAGCATCCAAAACAATGAAACTTGCAACAAACAACAAACAGATATTACACGAGTGCGCGAGGAGATGCAAAACCACAGGCCCGCCCCCCTCGTGCGCCGTCAGCGACCTCCTTCGCCCGGCCGTGGGGAGCTCCGCCCTGACCGTCGGTGAGCTCCGTGCGGAGACGGCCGCGCGCACGACCGGCCGCGGGAAGCGGCGGTCCGTGCCGCCGGGGAGCTCCCGCTCCCGGCCTCCCGGCCGCAGGGGGCTCCACCCTGGCCGCGCGGAGGTGGAGAGACGGCCGCAGAGGGCTCCGCCCTGACCGCGCGAAGGCGGATAGGCGCCCGCGGGGCGCAGCAGCCCGCGCGCTGGCGAGCTCCACGGAGAGCGACGCGTCCGCGCCCAGGCGAGCTCCGCCGGGCCGTGCCGTCGTCAAGCTCTGCCGCCGGATCCCCGCGCTCGCGATGTTGAGGTCCCCCGCGCGCGCCTGCGGTGGTCGGGGTCGATCTCCGCCGCGCCCGCCCACGACGGCGGCAGGAGCTCCGCCCTGTCCGCTCCGCACGCAGTGCCTGGCGCAGCTCGCTCTGTCCACTCTGCGTGCAACTCCGGTGCTATGGACTCCTCCCTGATGAGATACACGAGGAGCGAGAAGAGAGAGAGGAGTCACGAGAAAATGAGAGAGGAGAGAAAACGAGTGGATGAGAACGGGTGGAACGAGTGGATGAGAAGCTCGTGACAGCGTCCGATATAGTTACTCCCTCCGGACGTTCTAGCTATAGCATTACTGATGCAATATGTCAAGAATACAGATGCAACATGTTCACAATGATTGCAACATAAACGACAATCAATTGCAACATGAAGGCGACCAATTGCAACATGTAGCCGTCAGATCTAAGCACTGTAGCAAAAAAAAAAAAAATCTCGTCGCAACATCAAGTTATGTAGCGTGCAACATGAAGAAAAATTTCGCAACATTGAAAAACAACCCGTCCGACGCATCGGACGTCAGGACCGTAGCATTATCGAAAAAAATTAGTTGAAATGGTGTTATCTTTTATCTACACGGTGATGGTAGCATGATATGAACATAGTATAAAGTTGAACATTTTTAACGATATTGTTAATATAAAATGCGTCTATTAGTCTGTATTAACTTACCTACAGTAACTTGAGTCCCTAATTAAAAAAATATATGTTTTAATTATGATATCCACTTTAATAGAACTATGGGTCCCACCAGCTAAATAAGTGTAGCTTAGTATGTGGGTCCCACCTGAATAGTGTGTAGGTCCCATGTGGGTCTCACCCAAACAATACCTGGGTCTCATATGAATAGTATATGGGTCCTACGTGGGTTCCCACTTGCTCGGTTAGCTTGTGGCTGGTGGCTGGTGCTGATTTGTTCTGAGAGAAAATACCGCTGGCTGGCTGGTGGCTCATGTTGATTGTTCTGAGAGAAAAACACTTTTGATGGCTGATAAGCCAGACAAACACGCCGCGCTAGCAACTTTAATATATAAATAAATATGTATAGATGTACTCTTATCTCAAATGTCCATAAACAACCAAAAGGTTAGTCCGAGAAAAAAAAAGAGTAAACAATAAAAAATGGTCATCATCGTACTACAAGCTCTCCACCGCAAAAACCATGCAGCAAATAGCAAGAGAATAAGGCAAATTACAAGGCTACGAGAGATCTTTTGGTACACGTGAAAACACTTTTTTTAGTTCTTTATGTTTTACTCCCTTTGTACCGACTTAACTGCATTTATAAGATTCAAAATTTGTTTTTAATAGTTACTGACATCCCAACCTCATGAGGTACATGTACACATTAGTCTCATTTGGTTAAAGGAACTAAAGTATATGGGGCCATCTTTCAAAAAAAATATTTCAGCGGCTCAACATCCACCGTCTCAAACATTCTTGCTTATTTTGCAACTCTTTTCTAGCACCTCTTTCTTCTCTGTGGTGTGCTAGTCTAGTGTGATTTATTTCTTCAAAAACATTCTAGAGTGCACATGTGGTGTATTATGATTTGTCATGTTTCTTTAATGTATTTTATTGGCTTTCCAGAGTGGGTGTTATATTATAAATAGGAGTAGTAATGTCATTTCCACCAATACAAATTTGCTGATAAAATCCTGCAAGTGCCCTTATACTAGGACAAAGAGAGTATGGCTGCATGTACACGAAATGTGAGACAAATCACAAGGCCACAAAGAGATCTTTTGGTACACGTGAATAAAATTTTAATTATCTATCTGTTTTATGATTGAATACATAGGGAATGTGCGAACTAGTGTCACAAAGTTCCATGTACAATGGGATCGAGGAAGGGGTTTGTGGAACGTGGATCGACACTTTTTAAATTCCTGGTATGACAGGGGTATACTTCTTCAAGACGATCGGTACGAGACGTGGAACGTGGATCAAATAATTTTGGAACGAGCCGGGCATAAAAATTTAGTTTTTATTTGCATAAATGTTGACTAATATAACGTGTGTAGTTCAAAATGATAATAAAGTGGCGTGTGAGAAGGATAATGGGTCTCAAGTGGAGCCTTTTAGGCCTTGTCACCTGTACTCGCCGGCTTTTCCCTTCAATCCAGGTTGTTGCGCATGTTCATACCACTATTCCATCTTAGTTGTTCTAGTAGCCGTCCCAGGCATCGATGCAAGGAAAGTACCACGTCGAGCGGAACGCCACGCCGTCCTGCATTCCCTACGACAATGGTGCGGACTTGAATTTGTGTATACAATTTAATATAATATTTGTGCAAACTTAAATGATTTAATTTTAAATGGGATTATGCACACATAATGAACATGCAATGGAAGCTAACATATGCATTTAAAAAAATCTGTACTTTACAAAGATGTACTTGAAGGATCCATATGTCATTCATTTCATGTGAATTTATTTGTTCTTATGTTCTTGAAAATATTAGACTTTCATAATGTGTACACCTAGTGAAAAATATTAAAAGTTTTAAATTATATTTTAGTGATGCTTGCAGTGTCTTGGTTCATTAGGATGTTTTCATGGTACAAATAAATTTAAGATGAATATTAATTGAATAAAACATTATCGATTACTCCCTCCGTGCAGCAAAACATGCAATTCTAGCTTTGTGCACGCAGACCAATGTCATGGTGAAAAGACGAAAATGTCTCTCTACAAGAAAACAGAGTAGACGGAATTTGGTCAGATGTGCTGAGCTGTAAGTCTCTCGATGCTTCAGTTTGCGTCCTGAGCTCCCGCCGATGTGCTAGGCACAGATTTTTTTCTGATGGTTTTCCCCCTCAAGTACTCCGTCAGTTCCTTGGTGATTTTTTTCATCAAAGGTTCCTGGGTCCCACACTAGTTGACTATGGCTGACATAAGTTATACTTGCATGTTTTTTGGACAAATTTCAAATCTTAGACTTGCTTTTTTTCATGGACAGAGGGAGTACATGTTTATAAGAGAATTTTATTTTAGAAATTTAATTCTAATTTATCATTTTTGTTTGGTTCCATATATATATATAAGAGAACTTGTGTTAATCAGCAACACATTATAGATATTAAATGATTTTATTGTATTTGTATTTGTATTTCATGTAGATTTGGATCCATATATATATACATGTCCATGAAGTATACATCACTTGTAGATACAATATTTGGATAAATGTTGTCAAGATTTTTAATTTGTCTTCATATGGCTTTTGATCCAATTGAAACATGTATATGGACGTTTACTTATTTAACGAGTTCATATTAAGATCAATTTTGTACACATGCTACTTGAACAATACAATATTAGAGTCGAGTGGTAGTCTTGTACCCCCTCCGTCCTGGAAAGAATGCAACTCTACCATTAAAAATTTGTCGCAAATAGATGCAACTCCAACTAAATATGAGATCCATGGATGGATGGATTTATTTAAAAAAATTCTATAGTAGTGGAGTGCCCATAGCAATTCTAATGTGGTGGCTTGTGGCTCACACGCTCATTCGTGGACCATCGAGATGGTTCCAGAGCTTCCATCACTCGAGAACGTGAAAAAAATCACTTGTGTCTCCTTTTTATGTCACCACATAAGACCAAACGATCACTGAGATAGAGGGTATTGTTATAGGGGTATATTACTTGTTCATTGATCTTTGTGAAGGAAGCTAGACTTGGGGCCTGATTGGTTAAAGGCCAAAGTTGCCAAACCAAAGTTTTGGCCATTTTAAATTTTGACCACCAATTCAAAATCTTGACCAATTTCAACAATCTAAATGAATAGGTGGCTAAAAAGGTTCATCTTGTGCATCTTAATTCATTTGAATTGTCAAAATTGGTCAAGATTTTGAATTGATGGTCAAAATTTAAAATGACCAAAACTTTGATTTGGCAACTTTGGTCTTCAACCAATCAGGCCCTTGCATCCTTTTGGAGACAGAGATAGTATTTATTAAGCTAACAGGGATACAACAAAACTAATCCAAACTCCGTTGAGTAAGAAAAAAAGAGTAGTGATTCATGTCCTTACTAGGTCTAGGTGGGTCCGCCCCTGCTATTGTAGTAATAGTACACAAGCCGGTTAGATAAGAAAAGCCTAAAGAAATAGGCAAACAAATATATTTTGTAAAACATAAGTGATGTGCATGTGTTCCTAACAATATTTGATTGTTTGATTTATCTCCTTTCTTTGTGTTTAATATATTTTGGCTTACAAAAGATGTATTTTATAAAAGCATTCCTAAAAAAAGGTGTGCCAATTTGTGGTAATTATTGTTGAATACAAAGTTATTAATTTATGTGCATCAAACGAATATACTGTGGGAAGGGTGACACACATTTTTTCTATTTGTTTTCTCCTATTTGGGTGCAAAACATTATACAAGTTTGATGTTGAGTTGTATATCATTAATCAGAACTTGTACCTGAATTTGAATGATTAATGTGTGGATATGTACATGTTCAATCTATGAGATGCTCACAAGTTTTTTATGTTTTATTGAAAGTTGATGAAGTTTACTAATTTTTTTAGTTTAATCAAAAAATTAAAAGTTTTCTAAGTCATATTTAATGATTCACTTGTTTATGCTCAATTTGGAGTGTGTATACTCCTTACTCACCCTTGCAAATAAAACTATTAAGAGGTACCTCTGTTCGGCTAGTAGAATGAATAGTACTCGGTTGGGCGCTAGCCGCCGGATGCAACAACAACTGTTGGATCGGAGCACCAGAACCATCAGATCTACGTAGAGGAAAAATTCCGCTGCAACACTGACTCATGTTGCACGCAACATCAACGCTCAGAAAAATCTCACCATAACATCGGTGCATGTTTCATGTAACATTCGTCAGCCAAGATGAAACACTTGAATAAAAATGATGAAACACCAAAATAAAGATGTTGGAACATGGGGAAGTACCAGATGAAACACAAAATAAATAACTGTTGCAACTTGGTGAAATATTGAAAGACAGAAGTTGCAACATGAAAAATTAACAGATGAAACACCAAAACATAACTGTTGCAACATACATATAGTTTTGTAACATCAAAAAAAAATTCTGCTGCAACACTTTGGGGTACCTAATGCAACATGCCCACGTGGAAAAAATGAAGCCAAGTGCGCTGTTGGTCTCGCACACCACCGGTCGCACCCCTTGGCCGTGGAACGGTGGCCGACGCCGGTCGCGGAGGTGCGCCGACTCGACGCCCAGGCGCGTTGAAGGGTAGCGGCATGGCGTGGCACCCGCCCTCCTGCCACGGGGGAATCTCAGTGACCACCGGCTCGACCCCAGGCGCACCAAAGCTCTCACGCGCGGCTGCCGGAGGCTGACGCGGTGGCCGCAGATCGAGCAAGCGGCGCCGGATCCACGCTGTAGTAGGGGGGAGAAGGTCAGGTCGGTTGCCGCCCGCCGGATCTACGCTGAGGAGATTCGGCCCAAGCCCAATGGCGCAGCTCCTCAGGCCGACGCGGGGGAGGGGGTGAGGGAGGCTCGCCGCCAAGCCCAATTGCGCTTGAGCAGCCACCCAGCGGGGCAACTCCTCGCCGACAGTCGCACGACAAGCACGTGCAGGGGGAGCACCTTTCCACCGGTCGTCTGCGGGCGCTGCCGTGCTGAAGATGATGTTGCAGCCCATGTGATGTTGACTTGTTGTGTGGTTGGGAAGGAAAGCTGGTGAAGGGACAAACCTCGGGTGGGACCCACTCACGTGGAGAAGGCGGAAGGCACGTGACACATGATGGCGTCTGATTTTTTACCTTCCGTACGGACATCCGCACAAGAGCATTATCGGAGATAATAAGCCGAAACAAGTCGAAATAAACCAATCTAGATAAGCTGAACAGGCTGCCAAAAAATTCCAAAAATAGATAAAAAAAAGGATGACACTGCTGCCACATTATCAAGTTGCGGGTTCAACAGTGATTTACCCCCTCCATGAACATCGTCGTTTTTTGTGAGATTGGGAGCGCGAAGAGGGTGCAAATTTGGCTACAAATGGAGCTGGACAGCCGGTATTAGGCATGTGGAAGAAATAAAAACCACAACTCTTGGAGCACCTTTTTTCATTTTTATTCAAACATTTCTAATTAGAAGTATTTAGGGCGCGTTTCATGTAGGGCGCAAGGGTGGCTCGGCCGGCTGGTCTGGCTGTGGCCAGCCACGGTTTGGTTTCCCTCGGCAAGGCCTCTTGTTTGATTACTTTGCTTCTAGCCAGCCAGGTTAGGTTAGGATTGTGTTTGATTTGTTGTAGAGATAGATATGATGACCTTGCATCTGCCGTGTGGTGAAGGTACCCTCATGTTTCTCTTTTAGGCATTCTATCGAACACTTGCCGCCGAGCTTGGGGAGAGGGGCCGCTGGCGCAAGGGGAGGGAACGGAGCTCGGGGAGAGGAGGGCTCTTTCTCCCGCGCCGTGCTGGACACCTTACCTTCCTTCGCACCGCCGCATCTGGGCCGACGCGCCCACCGTCGAGAAGGGAGGGAGAAGGGGAGGAGCGGCGAGGAAGCTCTGGGTCCGTCGGAGGTCTGGCCCCCGTACTCCTCCGCCGGAGAAGGCGGACTTGACCGGGTCCCTGCTCCTCTGCCGGCACGTTGAGAGGTAGAGAGCGACGACGACAGCATCGTCGGTGGGGTGCGGCAGCGAGAGGGCAAGATCAAGGAGCCGGCGACCATGCATGCTGCACCTCCGCTGCTCCCTCTGCGGGGGCGCTGGTGCGGAAGGAGGTGAGCCGCGACGATGGCGGGCGAGAGAGATGGTGATATCCTCTCTGTTGGCTCACGCGAGGACGCAACGTGCCTGCCTCCCAAAAAACAAACCTCCGGAGCGTGTTTTAGATGCAGGAGAGAGTGTATTTTGCATCGTGAGAGATGGGCTGACAAATAGTGAAATCGAATCAAACACGATGAGGTGCACCTGGGAGCTCGGGCCACCCAAAACGTCCCGCATCAAACACGTCTTTTTTCTTTCGAGGAGAAGAGAGCTTTTTATTACTCAGAAACAAAGTTACATTCCCGAGCAATGATTTGCTCAACACACACTGGGGTAGCGAAGTGCCAAATAGCTGAGTGGAGATGAAATACGTCTTTATTGAACATACTTGGAGATGAAATAAAATCTGTAAAAAGAAAGACCAAGTGCACGAAATATTGCCAGTAACGATTATGCACGTGTTACGTTTATTCGAAACAACCTACTCCCTCCGTCCCAGAATGACTGTCGTTATTGATTTCCGTACCACAAGTTTGACCGAGTTTGTAGAAAATATGTGCAACAATTAAATTATTAAATTTTTTTGTAAAAAACTAGATTCAAATATGTATCTAATGATATTAATTCTATAATATTAATATTAATATTTTTTATATATATTCAGTTAAAGTTGTTTCTCGAGAAGCGAAAACGACAGTCATTTTGGGACGGAGGGAGTACTCCTTCCATTGTAGGAGTAGGAAGTGCCAAGAGCAAAATTTGTTTTTTTTTCGGTTTGTGCGCGAGGCTTCCTGCGAGAGTCCGGCCGCTTCCAGAACCTTCTTTCCATCTTCGGGATGCCATGCTCCGACCACAGCTTCACGGGCAATCCTGTGGCGTCCACGACTAGAGCAAAAATCCAAGCAGCTCGATCGGCCACAGGCTGGCCCCAGAGTCGACTCGCCGCACGGGAGCTCTATAAAACCCTCCTCCCCTTCCTTATCTCTTCCCCAACCTCTCGCCATTTCTCCCAATCCCACAAAAACCTCCATCGCCCGCACACTCCAATCCTTCCAATCCACCCTCTTCCTTCCTAGGGTTTCTCGAACACTCTTTCGTGAGACATCTCCTCCTGCCTCCTTGCTGTAGCTCTCTTCGCCGCCGTCGACCATGGCGACCACGACCTTCCCCACCTCGACCCCCTTCTTCACGGCCCACCACGGGCCCCGCCGGAGCCGCCCCTCCGTCTCCGCCGCTGTCTACAGCCGGAGCCGCCGGTGGCGCCCGCTGCGGGTGGCGTGCGAGAAGGTGGTGGGCATCGACCTGGGCACCACCAACTCCGCGGTGGCCGCCATGGAGGGCGGCAAGCCCACGATCGTCACCAACGCAGAGGGCGCGCGGACCACGCCCTCCGTCGTGGCGTACACCAAGACCGGCGACCGCCTCGTGGGCCAGATCGCCAAGCGCCAGGCCGTCGTTAACCCGGAGAACACATTCTTCTCCGTCAAGCGATTCATCGGCCGCAAGATGAACGAGGTCGACGAGGAGTCTAAGCAGGTCTCCTACCGCGTCGTGAGGGACGACAATGGCAACGTCAAGCTCGACTGCCCGGCGATTGGCAAGCAATTCGCGGCTGAGGAGATTTCTGCACAGGTATATCACTGATTTCAGATGTTTCTTCAGCACACTTAGTTAATTGCTGTTATGTTTCCTTGTTTCTGAAAGCTTACAGTTATCTCAACAAAGTCTATGCATTCATTGTGTTGTGCTTTTACTAATTAATTATGAATATTTTGTCCTGTAATTTTGCAGGCTGTTGTGAATTGTGATATTAGAATTATATTTTGCAGCATTTACTTGTAAAAAAGATATTGCTTATAGTCCACATGACTAAAATTGTCCTGAAAGTTAATTTGTTACCAATGGATTAGAGTTTTTTTCGTGATGTCTGAAATTGTACATTTCTCAAGGAGTTGGTGCATTCATTGTCTGTTAAATTGTTGTCATGGTTAATTGTTTTCCCCTGAGTTATGAAACTGTACGGTTCACAAGGAAGTTGTTGGTGCATTCATTGTCTCATGCAGTCATGCTGCACATTTGTTAATATATTGATGGATAATTTAACTTAAACTTAACTGGCTTATTGTGGTATTATATATATTTGCAGTAGTTACATATGAAAAATATGCCTGACTACCTGGTAACTAAAGTGACCCTACATTTTCCTTGTTTATGCCTTATATGGGTGATTGCTTATGGGAGCCTGGTAATTTTGCCTTAGCTTTTCTGTATGTATCTTAAATTAGAGCATGTTTGATGATTGTATCACCACATAAGTTGGTTGAATATAATGAAATGTCCACAAGTATTGCACATTGTTGTTTATTTGACATAATATTTATATATCTACTTGTCATCATTCCATATTATCCGAACTGTGAGATATGATTTTGATTGTACATAATGATAATGTTTCTGTTCCTCTTCAGGTGCTGAGAAAGTTGGTGGATGATGCATCAAAGTTTTTGAACGACAAGGTCACAAAGGCAGTGATCACAGTTCCTGCTTACTTCAATGACTCACAAAGGACGGCAACAAAAGATGCTGGCCGGATTGCTGCACTGGAGGTTCTGCGTATTATAAACGAGCCTACAGCAGCATCACTAGCATATGGTTTTGAGAAGAAGAACAATGAAACAATTCTGGTTTTTGACCTTGGAGGTGGCACCTTCGACGTTTCAGGTATCTGACCTGTTTTGCATTTCTGTGGACACCATTCGCATAGAGATTATGTCCAGGATACATATCTGACAATATTTATGGTTTTAAGTAGTTAATAATTAAGTGTGGCACAAATCACTATTGGACTTAGCAGATACTATTCCGTCTATTGAAATTGACTGATTTGGGCTGCTAATTCTGTCTAGATTTTGTTTTGAAATCGTGGTTCAAACAATATCTTGATGTCAAGGCTAAATATTCTGCTTTTGGTTAGTAATGCAAATCTTTGTAGGTCCCAGAAACTGATATTTTAAAACTCCACAGTTATGTAAGAATAAGCAATTTTCTTGTATGCTGTGAAAAGCTAATAAAAAACATATTGTGTGATTGTGGGAAGTTGGGTACTATATTATGTTTATATTTAGCCATGAACCCCATTAAGAAAAAAATGCTGGAATAGGAAAGTGGCGGCACTGTAATGCCGAGTAGTACTACAAAATCCAGTGGACAGAAGAATAGTAATATGTATCACTGAATTGTTTATAGGAAATTACTTAAAAATTTTGAACAGAAAAATTGCTTCAGCAAAGAAAATGGACAGAGTAAATGAATTGAACTTTAACAAGGAAGTGTAAATGAGCTTTGAGATTATTTTGTTTGTCATTATATTGTGAGCATGAAAAACCATCCCATATGATGTGGGAACACTCCCTTTCCTTTATTTTGAATCTCTATGGAGCCAAAATTACAGGGATTGAAATGCTCTAATTCCCTTGAAATTGCTAGTCAAAAGAGGCCCAAATACACAATTTTTTTACTATGGTATCATATCAATCCACATTTTTTATTCTTATGCCTCGAAGTTATTGAATTTGTTAGTTTCCAGTCCCTTTTGATCATATATTCAGCTGATTAAATTTGCGGTGATGATTTCAGTCCTTGAAGTCGGTGATGGTGTTTTTGAGGTGCTTTCAACATCAGGTGACACTCACCTTGGTGGTGATGACTTCGACAAGGTTAGTCATTCGTTATCTTTTGTTGGACTGAAGATGCATTTTTTCTTTTTGCCTGGGACTAAAATAATCTTCTTCATTTTCTTTTCTATTTGGCTTTATTGGAACATAAGTTTTCTACTGCCCTTAATGGTGTTATCTTTTGTGTTCAGTGACATTCCATCCCTAACTGAGTTGCATTTGGGTGTTGCAATGAATTTTAGCTAAAAAATGATTTTATACAATTAATTATAGGATGTTTGTCATGAACCTTATTGAACTTTGATGTTAAATGTTATGCAAATTATGTGGTGTGGACCAGCAGCAAATAATCTCTCTTAGACTAATTGCAAACAATTTCATTTTACATGATGAATACTTCCATCCATACAGTTAGTTTTCAGTTGATTGACGAACTTAGGGGTTGTTTGGCTGCTTACCACGCTATGTACATACCACACTGTGACAAGTTTAGGCAAGGAACTAGAGTTATGATGATGACAGCTGGTGGCAATTACTAAGAAATCGTGGCTTGCCCATTAAGAACACTAGGAAGGAACTGAGCCAATGAACAAATTGCAGACCAAATATATTTGTGTTTCACTTTTCAAACAGGGTCATTTGCACTAGTTATCAGAACTTTAAGGATCCACAAGCTATAGAACATGTTCAATTTGATGGGGGCAAATAGGTAAACTAAGATAGTGAGTTCAAGCCTTAGCTTGTGCAACTGCTCATCGTACCTGATGAGGACATGACACCCATGCATACGGCCACGTGATCAGGCTGATCTTGCGCCAGCAAGGTTGGTAACCATCGGGAGTTGGTTCAGCAATTGCATTGGCGCTTCGAGTCTCGCTCGTTGTAGTCGGATCGTGAGGGTCGCCTCCCACCAGATCGAAGTTATCTCCACTCACCGAAAGATCGGGCACTCCGCCTCTATCACTACCCTGAAGGACTAGCACTTGATTGATACTTGCCTTTCCCATAGCACTATAACTATCAGTGATTGCTGCCTATTCCATAATTCAAAGCTTTTGTGTGTCCTTATAATGCAATTTGCACATACAGAGAATTGTCGACTGGCTGGCTGGAACCTTCAAGAACGATGAGGGTATTGACTTGCTGAAAGATAAGCAAGCTCTGCAGCGACTGACAGAAGCAGCTGAAAAGGCAAAGATGGAGCTGTCATCCCTGACCCAGACAAATATTAGGTCAGTTCCCTCAGCCATCTTCCGACATTGCCCTCTTTCTTTTTAGTAGATTCTAACTTTTTATTTGTGCTTCTTTTAGTTTGCCTTTTATTACAGCTACTGCTGATGGCCCCAAGCATATTGAGACAACTCTTACCAGGGCTAAATTTGAGGAGCTATGCTCAGATCTCCTTGACAGGTATGTAACTGTGGCTCTTGCTATGGCTTGACTTGAATTGAAACTCAGACACCCATAGTTCTACTGTATTTTGTTGGTGTAAAATTAAGCTTGTGCATGCTTCTGGTGCTACTAGTTTGCTAGATATGGCCCTGTTGTGCTGGTGAACAAATTTGTTGCTAACATCTGTTGTCAATTATCTTCCAGGCTGAGGACCCCTGTGGACAATGCACTCCGAGATGCGAAGCTGCAATTCAAAGACATTGATGAGGTAATTCTAGTTGGTGGCTCAACTAGAATTCCAGCTGTTCAGGAGCTTGTCAAGAAAATTACAGGAAAGGACCCCAATGTGACTGTCAACCCAGATGAGGTTGTTGCTCTTGGAGCAGCTGTGCAGGTGAGTGCATGGAGTTTGGTTAACTAAATTAAGATTGTAGTGTGCTTCTATCTCACCATAGAAATGTCAATATGTATATTATCCTTGTTACTTTGTGGCAAATGACTATTGTTTGCAGCTTTTAGAGATAAACAATGTTGTACTGTATGTAGGGAAAATATTAGGTGGAAACCACCATCTCAGTGGAAACGTGAAAACCACCTTAAACTTCATACTTCGAAGTTTTCAAAAAAATTGAAACAATGTACATTAGTTGTGTATCTATAGATTTACTTTGTTGCCAAAGTTGAGATACAAACTCAATGTAGAAAAATTCATATGAAAATGACAAATTTGGAATGCAAGTGCACTACAGGACAAAATTTCTGGGCATGTGTATTCTAATGTATACTCCCTCCGTCCCAAAATATTCGCACCTTTTGACTTCTGCGTTTCACGTTTGACCGCTCGTCTTATTTAAAAAAATTGTGAAAATATTATTTATTTTGCTATGACATGTTTTACCATCATATATATTTTAGTATATCATAATTATTTTTACATTTTCACAAATTTTTTGAATAAGACGAATGGTCAAATGTAATTTGTAGAAGTCCAAAGGTGTAAATATTTTGGGACGGAGGGTGTATGCACATGAATTTTGTCATTTTCATATGATTTTTTATATAACGAGTTTGCATCTCAACTTTTGCAACAAAGTACATATATGGATAAATTATAAATGTGCATCGTTTCAAATTTTTTTAGAGACTTCTAAGTGTGTTGTTTAGAGTGGTTTTCACGTTTTCACCGAGATAGTGGTTTGCACCTAATATTTCCCCTTGTATGTTATATGTTGTACTATAGTGCATGTTGGAACTATTTCTGATTGCAAGTTTTGACTGCAGGCAGGAGTTTTGTCGGGTGATGTCAGCGACATTGTCCTTCTTGATGTCACCCCTCTGTCACTTGGTTTGGAGACATTGGGTGGTGTTATGACGAAGATTATCCCAAGGAACACAACACTGCCTACCTCAAAGTCGGAAGTCTTCTCAACTGCTGCTGATGGGCAGACCAGTGTGGAGATCAATGTTCTCCAAGGAGAAAGAGAGTTTGTCCGGGACAACAAGTCTCTTGGTAGCTTCCGTCTTGATGGGATTCCTCCAGCCCCTCGTGGTGTTCCACAAATCGAAGTCAAGTTTGATATTGATGCCAACGGTATCCTCTCTGTAACTGCGGTGGACAAGGGCACAGGGAAGAAGCAGGACATCACAATCACTGGGGCCAGCACACTGCCAAAGGATGAGGTATGCAAATACTTGTTATGCTATCAATTTCTCAGCAACTACATTTGATGGCCACATTTTCACCTTCAATCAACATTGCTGATTGATTGAACTTTGTATCTTCAGGTGGAGAGGATGGTTGATGAAGCTGAGAAATTCGCAAAGGAAGACAAGGAGAAGAGAGATGCCATTGACACCAAGAACCAAGCTGAATCAGTCATCTACCAGACCGAGAAGCAACTCAAGGAGCTCGGCGACAAGGTCCCAGGCGACGTCAAGGGGAAGGTTGAGTCAAAGCTGCAGGAGCTCAAGGATGCTGTTGCTGGTGGCTCCACCCAGACGATGAAGGATGCTTTGAGCGCACTGAACCAGGAAGTCATGCAGCTTGGGCAGTCGCTCTACAGCCAGCAGGGTGCCCCAGGAGCTGGCCCTACCCCGGGAGCTGATGCCACTGGTTCATCTGAGAAGCCAGGCGGTGAAGGCGATGTCATTGATGCTGATTTTACCGACAGCAAATGAGGGGTGTGTTAGGTTTAGATGGGACCTTGCAGAGGCTTTTGTACGTTGTGGGGTGTAGTATTTTTGGTAGATTGGCAGTTTGGCACCTGTACACGAGGTGAGCTCGGGGAGGTTCAGATTTGACTGTCAAACGAAAGGCTCTTTTCTGCTTTCCTGCTTTCTTTGCTTCGGATAACGGCTAGTGTAAATGGCTATCATTTACTGAACGTGGTGGATGCTGTTTTTTTTTTTTGATACCTCTCGTCTGGGTATAGCTACAGTATCTGTTCGTACAAGAACGCCCACAAACGCACGTCTACACCACACATGCACAAACACACCTACAACTACACACAGATATGATAAACGCATCCCTCTTGAGATCACCGGAATCATCTGATTCCGTAGGCGACGGGAGCGTCGCGGTCCCATTGTGGCTTCATGCGTGAGAGGCATACACTAATCAAACCAAGCGGAGACTAGATGTGCAGACTCACGGACCCTACGCCGGTGTCGGAGCACACAACGGCGAAGGAGAGAGCAGCCCGGAGAACCTTATTCCACGGAAGCGACGTCGTCTCCCTCCACCGAGCGCCGCCGGGAAAGCAAAGCCAAACTCATACCTCTGCCGCCGGGGTCAAGATAGCATCCATAGTTGCTGGACTCACCAGCGCCGCCACAGAACACCATCCACCACCCGGAGCCGAAGCAGAGACACCAAAAGCACCTCACAGCAACCTCACCGACAGCGATGCCAAATCACTTGCCATCACCATCGGAGAAGGACTGGAGGCTTTTTATTCGCCGGAACAGCAGCAGCGCCACCGCCGGAACCCTAAGCATCGCCGCCCGCATGGACGGCACGCAAACCCTAGCCTACTAGAGCTGTACAAACCTAGCAGCTAAAAGCGCCAGCCGTCGATTCGACCCGCCCCACACACACTCCGACGCCGACGAGGCCGCCGGAGGGTGGGAAGCGGGCGAATCGACGCCGGAAACGACGTCGCCCCTGTGTTCGCCTCTCTCGACTCTTGAGTACTGTAGGAGGGGAACGAGAAGGGGAAAGAACTGTGATTGGGGTTTTTGTGGTGGATGCTGTTGAAGTACATAAAGTTGAGAGCCCCTGTGTTTTTGGTTGCTTTTATTCAGAATGGTAGAAACTGTGTATATTCAATTCGGATCGAAGGCTAATATTCCGAATGAAGTACTTGGTTTCAGAGTTTTCAACTGAAACCTTAACATTTTATAAAATTGATTGGAAGGCAACTACTCCATAATCCCTTTCGTCAAGTGGAGTCAGCTTTCCCTTCTAACAATATCATTTATGAAACCTTTTTTAAATTAAATATCTGATACTTTTCTACCAACCTGGTTTCGGCCAAGGAAAGAGTCGGCTGTAGCGCCTGTAGGTGAAACGGGAGCACCGCGGCCTGAGGGCTTCTTATTATTATTTTTTTAAAAAGAGTTTCCTCTGCTTTTATAGAAAGCAAATAAGAGTTTACTGCAAACGCCCGAAGGGCCAGCAACGTCAGAACAACAAGATCACTACAGACAGCAGCCTATTACACCAAACTAAAGAAGTTCAAAGATATCCGACACAACTGTAGTGCTTGGTGTAAACCTGCCTAGAAAGTCTTGAATCTTGTCCAGCACCTTGCTGATAGCTTCTTGATTAGCTTCCTTCAACAGCGGCTTCCATTTATGCGCAAAAACGATGCCAGAACGGATTATCACAAGCGGATGCGAAGGAAATTGTTTTTCTATAACCATTTTGTTCCGGGATCTCCAGAGTGCCCAAGCCAATCTTGCAAAAAGGAATAAACCAAGTTTGTAGGAAGTTTTTAGCTTATGAGATAACCAGCCCCCTGCAGGTCATCCTAGGAGGTAGGGAAGTTACTCCAACCAAAGGAATCTCGGACACAACACCAAATAAATTGGGCAATAGGACAGCGAAAGAAAATATGTTCTACAGTTTCTATCCCCCCGCAAGCACAGCAACGGATGCTACCTTTCCACTCTCTCTTCTTTAGGACAGCCGCCGTTTGCAATTTGTCATTTGAGAGTTGCCACAGGAAGACCTTAAGTTTTAATAGGAGTTTGGTTTTCCAGAAACTTCTAGAGTCAGGCACAATTTAAGGAAATTGGGGAACAAAAGAAAGGAAAAAAAGACTTAATACAACAACTAAACATAATTGATGCCCAGGCTGATGAGAGGGATCTCTCGGCTCAACAATGGAAACATCGATATACCTTAGAAGCTGAACTGGAACAGATATACTAGATGGAAGAGATCTACTGGCAGCAAAGAGGAAATGCCATGTGGATCCTGGAGGGAGATGCAAATACGAGTTTTTTTCCACCAATATGCAAACGGGAGGAGAAGGAAGAGAACCATTATCTCGCTGGAAACAGACCAAGGGGAGGCCAGATCCCAGAAAGAGATAATGGACCATGTCACAACCTTCTACAAGGCTCTTTTTGGGTCCCAACCAAGTTGTGGCTTAAGGCCAAGTGACAATTTCTGGGCTGAACGGCATCAGCTTTCAGCAGAGGAAAAGGATAACTTGATTAAACCTTTTTTCAGAAATTGAGGTCAAGGAGGCCGTTTTTGGTATGCGAACTGACTCAGCGCCAGGTCCTAACGGGTTTGGCATACAGTTCTTCAAAAACTTTTGGCCAATAATTAAGGATGATTATATGGCTTTGATGTGTGACCTACATGAGGAAAAGCTAGATATCAAGAGACTCAACTTCGGAGTGATTACCTTGGTGCCGAAATTGAAAGAGGCAAATAACATCAAACAATACCGACCCATCTGCCTGTTAAATGTAGACTACAAGGGCATCACCAAAGTGTTGACAAACATACTTGCGCCGATAGCCAAGGGGGTTATAGGCAGCAATCAGATGGGGTTCATCAAAGGCAGGAATATTCTAGAAGGGGTCCTTGCCCTCCATGAAGTTATACATGAACTCAAGAGAACTAAAGGGAAAGGCCTAATAATGAAAATAGATTTTGAAAAAGCTTATGATAAAGTGAGGTGGGATTTCCTGGAGACAGTAACGAGGGGAAAAGGCTTCCCCGACAAATGGGTGTCTTGGGTCATGCAGACTGTCCAGGGGGGAAAGTCTGTGTCAATGTTAATGGAGAAAGATGCAACTATTTTAGGACATACTAGGGGTTGAGACAAGGCGATCCTCTCTCTCCCCTGCTCTTCAACCTAGCAGCTGATGTGTTGAGCTGCCTGCTGGACAAGGCAGTCCAAAAGGAGCACATCACCGGGGTGCTCCCCAACTTGATCCCGGGGGGGGGGGGGGATTTCACATATCCAGTATGCGGACGACACCGTCATCATGACAGATGGGTCTGATCGCTCTATTCTAAGCCTCAAACTGATCCTTTATTGCTTTGAGTGGATGTCAGGCCTCAAAATCAATTTCCACAAGAGCGAAGTTTATGTCTTTGGATTTTCCCAACAACAGAAGGAATCCTTGGCCAACATGCTCAACTGTAATCTGGGGGTCTAGCCCATGAAGTATCTAGGTATCCCGATTTCGGAGAATAGGCTGGGGACCATAGCTTTTGCGGGGATTCCGGATAAAATGAGGAAAAGGCTCGACCCGCGGAAGGGTAAACACCTTTCCTCCAGAGGAAAACTGATTCTTACTAACTCTAGTTTGACAAGTCTGCCTATGTATACTATGGGCTTTTACCTCCTCCCAAAAGGGACTCATGATACCATGGACTCCATAAGGGGGAAGTTCTTCTGGCAAGGAGCCAAAGAAGAATTCAAGTATCACATGGCCAAATGGGGGGCAGTCAGTAGACCCAAGGACCAGGGGGTCTAGGGGTTATAAACACAAGAAATATGAATGATTGCTTACTTGTGAAATGGATCTGGAAAATTGCCAAAAGCTCAGAAGACACTTGGTATAAATTACTTTGGGCAAAGTATATGCCTGAAGGAAATTTCTTCAAATCCAAAATACGAGGCACCTCTCAGTTTTGGCAAGGACTCCACAAGGTCAAGCACCTGTTCAAATGGGGGCAATTTATAAAGCAAAAAAAGGGGACAAAATTAGGTTCTGGGAGGATGTGTGGCTGGGCAACACTCCCTTGAAACTTCATTTCCCTACTCTGTATAGCTTCAGTGATGACCCAGAGGCCCTAGCGGAGGACTACTATGAGCCAAATAGCTGGGAAATAAAATTCAGAAGGACTCTCACCGTAGAGGAAGCCGAGCAAAGGTCTGCTCTTCTTCAACAACTGCAGGAAGTTACCTTAGATGAATCTGCCTCTGATGAGGTGAATTGGCCTGAGAGCTTCCAGTTAGCTGCAGCCTGCAGGGATCGTCTAGGCACACGTCTCCAGTTGTATCCGCTGGGCCTGTTTGGCCGCGCTCCTTGTGCACACGGAGCCGGAGTTGGAGCTGGTGAAGCTATGATTTTCAGCTCCTCCGACTCCTTCTATTTGCTTTGAAAAGAGCTCTTCCTTTGACATCCAAGTCAGCAGGAGCAGAACGTGCGTCGAGCTCTTTGGTGCGGCTCCTGCTTCAGCTGCAGGCGGAGCTGCTGTCGGAGCCGCACCAAACAAGGCGTAAGGGCACTCCCACCCAGACTCTATGGTAGAGTCTATAGTCATTAAATACACTACTATGTAGACAATTTGCTGATGTGGCAAGCAATTTAATGAAGAAAGAGAGGTGGAAACATAGAAACCAAGTCTAAGTTAGACTCCAAGTCTACGCACAAAACGAGGCCCGTGCGGATCCCGTGTGGCTGCCCACATGTTCGATGTGTCCACTTATTTAATAAAACGGAAGCAGAAGATCCGAGTGAAATATTATGAAGACTCCATAATACAAAATCTGCATTGTAGACTATATTTTTTTGTGATAGAGTCTTCGACATATAGACTCTATAGGTAGACTCTGGTTGTGAGTGCCCTGACCAGCTCATCCAGCTCCCTAGCGTTAGGCGTTAGGACTTAGGAAGCAACAGCGTCGGCTGATTAGCTTAAGCTAATGAGTGTAGTAGTAGCAGTGCATCAGGCTCTTCATCCTCTGTTGTTCAGCATTTCAGTCGCTAATCTCTTGGAATTATAAATTCTGGCTGCGCAAACTGAGCACTAAAACTGTAATTTAGTACGGAGTATACTACAGATGAAGCAGTTGCGGAAACCATTCACCCGCTCCACCCTCTTGAGCTGCTCCACTAGGTTGCGAAGTTGCGATCCACGCTCCATCGCTGCATCTGCATGGGCATCGCGTCCGCGTCTCTCTGTATAAATTGGCCTTGCGATCCTAAACTTCCATCACCACACAACAACTGATCCAAAGATTCAGAAATCGCCATGGCTTGTGTCTCCGCGAGTGCTGCCAACACGAAGGTCCTGGAGGCCGCCCTGGCGCTGGCCGTTCTGGCCCTCGCCTACGCCGCGGCGCCCGCGCACGCCCAGCGGTGCGGCGCGCAGGCCGGCGGCGCGGTGTGCCCCAACAACCTCTGCTGCAGCAAGTACGGCTACTGCGGCCGCAGCTGCGACCACTGCGGCGCCGGCTGCCAGAGCCAGTGCGCCCACGGCGGCGCCGCGGAGCCACGCCGGTGCGGCGCGCAGGGCGGCGGCGCGGCGTGTCCCAACGGCCTCTGCTGCAGCCGGTACGGCTACTGCGGCCTCGGCGTGGACCACTGCGGCGCCGGTTGCCAGGGCCAGTGCGCCGCCGGCGGCGTGGCGTCCGTGCTGACCCGGGAGCTCTTCGACCGGTTGCTGCCGCACCGCGACGACGCTGCGTGCCCCGCGCGCGGGTTCTACACCTACGACGCCTTCGTCGCCGCGGCCCGCGCGTTCCCGGCCTTCGCCGCCACGGGCAGCGCCGCCGCGCGCAAGCGGGAGGTCGCCGCGTTCCTGGCGCACACCTCCCACGAGACCTCTGGTAACGATCATTTTATACGGTGATATCACTATGCAGCAGGTGAGTAACGTTCTTCTCCGTACCTGCGAGTATTCATGGGGCTACTGCTACAAGGAGGTGAAGGGCGCCACGTCGGAGAACTGCGTGCCGAGCGCGCGGTGGCCTTGCGCGTCGAACAAGACGTACCACGCACGCGGGCCCATACAGATCTGCTAGTAAGAACGTGACCAAAAGATGAGAGAAATTTGGATTTTCGATAACAATTTGCTAATCCTAATAAACTCCGATCTGTTCCAGCAACTACAACTACGGGCCGGCCGGGCTCGCCATCGGCGCCGACCTGCTGAGCAACCCGGACATGGTCACGGCCGACGCCGTCGTCGCGTTCAAGACGGCGCTGTGGCTGTGGATGACCCCGCGCGCGCCGACCGAGCCTTCGTGCCACGCCGTCGCCACGGGGCAGTGGGCACCGACGCCCGCGGACCGCGCGGCCGGACGCAGGCCGGGCTTCGGGCTGACGACGAGCATCCTCACCGGCGGGCTCCAGTGCGCCGCCGGCAGCGGCCGCGTCGCGTTCTACAAGCGCTACTGCGACGTCCTCGGCGTCGGCTACGGGCCCGACCTAGACTGCGCCGGCCAGGCGCCGTTCGACGGCGTCATCAGGTCCTCGGCGCAGTAGGTGTGCCCCGCGCCCCTGGTGCCGCCGCCGGGGCACAGCACCTCCGGCGATCATGTGTTTTTCTGTGCAAAGATCCATGTAATTTCGTATGTTTGCGGGCATCAAGGTCATGCAGACTCTATCGTGCTTTTCCATCTGGTTTGCTCCACCCACGGTTGTTGTTGGGCCATCGGACTTGTTAGCAATACTTGTTCCATTGCTAGAGGCCGCGGCCCTTTTGTAAAAGGTCTTTTTTTTAAAACTTCTGAATGAAAAACGTTCAGCACACACATTGTAACGGCCTCTCACTCAACTTCTTTTTTTCAAGATAATGTAAGGGTTTTAGGGCAACTCCAACCGGCTTCGTAAATTTGAACCCTCATCTACCTATATGGGGATCTCTCATCTACATTTAAGAGTCTAGTTTTTCTTCGATCTCCAACCCAACTCTCAAATACCACCCTACTTCTAACCAACTTATTTTTTTATTTCCTTCTTATATGTGGGACCCGCCTGTCAGCGAGTGTTTCAATCCCCACCCTCCCTCTCCCAATCCCCCAACGGACGCAGCAGCTAGTAAGGAGGCCGCGGGATCCCCACGGGCACGACCGTCGGAGCGGGCGCCGCCGCCTCCCACGAGCACGGTCGCGGCCTCCAGAGCGAGGCGCCGCCGGCTCCCACGAGCGCGGTCGTGTTCGCGGCGGGCTACCGCCGACCGTCATGCACTGCTGCGCACGGACGGAACCGAATCGGCGCCGATCTACAGGTAGGACCCCCTCCCTCTCCATCAAGCCCACAACACATTCCTCCACGTCTACAAAAGATAAAAATTGGTTTTTAAAAAAACAAAAAAGCTCAAAGAAGAAACTTCGGTTGCCGGGACTCGAACCAATCCCACAACACATTCCTCGACGTCCACAAAAGATAAAATTAGAAACAGAAACAAAAAGCCTCCACGTCTACAAAAGATAAAAATTGGTTCTAAAAAAGATAAAATTTACAACAAAAACAAAAAGCTCAAAGAAGAAACTTCCGTTGCCGGGATTCGAACCAAGCCCACGACACATTCCTAGACGTCCGCAAAAGATAAAATTAAAAACAAAAAACTGAAAGAAAAAAATTTCCGTTGCCGGGACTCGAACCCGGGTCTCTCGGGTGAGAGCCGAGTATCCTAACCAGCTAGACTACAACGGATTATACTAGAGGGTAATACTTAACCATTTAATGTCCTAAGTCTTTTCGGCGGATTGGGTTGCGGCCGGCGAATCTGCGTCGCTCCCCTGCAGCGGGTATCCCTTCCTTGCAGTCAGCAAAAGCAACGCGCTCCAGCCTCCAACTCTCCAGTCGGCAGCAAGGAATGGCGCCTGGCTTTCTCGCAAAGCAAAACTCAAGAACACCTCTGATTCTCTGCCTTGCTTTGCCGCCCGATCTTACCTTTCAGCCAAAGAAACGGGCCGAACGCAGAGCATCCTTCTCCATCTCCGGCGCCCATATATACCGGCCGCGCCGACGCCTGCTGCCTGCACGCACCGCAAGCACCCCGGCACAAACAGCGTCGCAGCGACACGCACACGCACGCGCCAATCCGCCAGCGCCGAGCGAGCAGCGCGCAGCTAGCATGGCGTTGAGCGCCCAGCGATCCATGGCGTCCGCCCTCCTGCTCTTCAACCTCATCATGTACGTCGTCGTCGCCGCCATCGCCGGCTGGGCCATCAACTACAGCATCGACGAGAGCATGAACTCACGTACGTAATAATATAAGCCTCTCCTCCAGTTCGATCTCGACGTGTCTTTGATCCAAGAAGAGGATATTGTGCTGTGTGCGTGGCCGCATGTGTGTGTATTGAATCTATCAGTTGTTCGTCCCCTTTGCGTGTTGCAGTGCAGGGCGCGTCGCCGCCGGTGCGCCTGTTCCCGATCTACTTCCCGATCGGCAACCTGGCGACGGGGTTCTTCGTCATCTTCGCGCTCATCACGGGCGTCGTCGGCATCTCCACCTCGCTCACCGGCCTGCACGACGTCGGCCAGGGGTTCCCGGCCAACATGATGTCCGCCGCCGCCGCCTCGCTCGTCACCTGGACCCTCACCCTCCTAGCCATGGGTCTGGCCTGCAAGGAGATCAGCATCAGCTGGAGGCCCGCGAGCCTGGTAATCAACAGAATCCAAGGGACCTTTCGATTCGATCCCCGTGTATTCTCCTCGACTCATCTTTCTGTGCCCCCTGCTCCTCTCTTTGCAGAGAACCTTGGAGGCGTTCACCATCATCGCGTCCGGGACGCAGCTGCTCTGCGCCGTGTCGCTCCACGCCGGCGCGCACGAGGCCATCCTCGCCACCCCCATCGGCGGCAGGGTCTGATGATAGCGGGACGACTGAGGCGGCGACGACCATGTCTCATCTTGGCAGTGACTGGTGGTCTGTGTGAGCTAGTGCGCGCGTGATACGTGTGCCGTCTGTGCTTCTGGGTGCTTTAAATCCGTGTGTTTATTCGTTTGTAAAGTGGTGGTCTCATGGTGGATTCAGCTAAATATCGGCTATTCTTTCTTCCATGGATGTATCCGTGTAAAGTTGCACGGTGGAGAGTATGTATTTACTCATCAGAAATGGATTTCAGGCATGGGGTGACATCCGACGAAATCTTTATACAATCAAGCAACCTACTCCCTCGATCGGTAAAGTGGCGATGGTAATTTTCGCCTCAAATAGAAAGCCAACGAAACAGTTGATAGCGACAAAAATAGCTTTTGCATGGATTCCCTGATTCTTTTACCAATGGCAATGTCGTTCCGAGGTCTGTAGAAACACCGATTGCAAAGGATCTGATTCATTTTCCCCCAATATGTAACAAAGCAACCAACCCATCATTTTCGCCTTTCTTAATTTTGTATAGGATTGCTTAATGAAGTACGGAGTGGACCTTATGTAGTGTTTTTACTGAAACATGGCCAATACTTTGTAGCACGAGTTACAATAATAATTGTAATAATCAACGATGACTCTGGTAACCGAGACACCGAGTGTTTGCACGAATGCACTGCAGGTTAGTTAGATTTTTTCTTGGAGTTTTCCAATTTTTTCAGTGATCGAATCACTGCAGTTAAAAATCCCGAATTTACAACGCCGTCCTTTCCCAATTCCTACCAGCCGGCAGCCTACGAGCAGACAACGGGTGGGCCAAACGCCCAAACGGGCAAATTGCCTCGGGCAGTCGTGCCTCGCTGGCTGGCTATAGATGTCCATTCGGACCGCTCAGCCCGGCCCTGGCCAGGGCTCGGGGTGGCTTGCTGAACTGTGGGTCGGGCCTAGTCCGGCACTAATTCTCATCGTGTTGTGTCGTGTTCGCGCACAGGCTAGGGTGATGGCCCAAGCTCGGACCCGCGGGCCTGTTCTGTGCCGGGCTAGCCCGAGAAAGCACGGCCATATGTGTGCACCTGGGCCGCCTGAAGCCCATCGCTGGGTGTTCTTCCTCTTCCTCTAATCCTCTGCGCCCCCGCCACCACTTCCAGCTCGCCAAACCATCGGTCCTTGCGTGACCCTAGGATCCGCCCATCCACTGCGTGCTCGTCGTCGCATAGGGGGGCCCGACCGCCGGAGGGAGAGACGGGACGGGAGTGGGGCACCGTGGCGGGGAGATCGGGAGACGGAGAGCAGCCGGCTAGCCGGCACAGCGATAGGGGTGGCGGCGTGACGACGCCAGTGGGAGGAGTGGCGAGCAGGCGCTAGAAGGGAGGAGAGGCGAGCAGCAGGTGGCGGAGCCGCGACGCGACGACGGCCACATGCGGCGGTCGCGCGACGCCGGAAGGATGTGTCGATGCGGGGACTCCGCCACCGGCCGCGCGACGCCGGGCGGAGGCGATGCGGGGAGACCGAGAGGCGGGAGAGACGAACGAGAGCGTGAGAGAGGGGCAGAGGGCGGTGAGCAACGGGAGGGGGGGGAGAGGGAGAACGTGAGGGGGTAGCGACGGTGTGGAAGACTGAGAGGGTAGGAGGGAGAGTAGTTAGGGTTTTGAGATGTGGCATTTATATGGAGTGGGGATTTGGCACGCCGGCAGTGGGCCTTCTTAATCCCTGCGTGCTGGGGTGGCGGCCCACACTACGCCTGGCATACAGTGCTGGGCCAGCCCGAGCCCGCAGAATGTCATGCTAGGCCGGGCTCGGACCGGGCTAAAAACACGTGCTTTCGGGCAGGCTATCGGGCTGCAGGGTTTTTGGACATCTATGGTCGTGGCCAGGGTTCACAAAACCGGAACCGATCCGGTTTACCGCGTCCGAAAAACTGGACCGGTTAACCGGTAAAACCGACCAGTTAAATGAGATAGGGATTTTTTTAGGTTCGGTTTGAGGTCGGAAAACCGAGCGGTTTTGCCACCGGACCAGACCGGTAAGACCGGTTATCGCAGAATTCCGGTCCGGTAGCAACAGTAATTAAAACCCTACTCATGGCCGAGGTGGCGAGGTCCAGGCTGCTCGCGCCGCGCACGCCCCCATCTGACGATGGAGGTCGCCGCCACCTCCGCCCTCTCCACTCGCTCGCCCTCCGTCCCCCAGCAGCGAAGGCCGTGCCCAGCTGGCTGCCCCTCCCAGCAAAACCCGGGGTACGGAGGAGGGGCAGCCGCCTCGCCCTGCTCGTCTGCTCCGCGTCGTCCCCAGGGTTTTTTTCCTGACCGATCCGCTCAAACCGCCGGGGCCCGGTTCTGGTTAGCCAGACCGGTTTGACCGATTACCAAAAAAATTGGTCGAATTCAAATTCCAAATAAAAAATGGTAGTGCAAACAGTTTGGAATGGCTTACCGAGCGGTTTGACCGGTAAGGCGGACCGGTTTGAGCGGTAATCAGTTGTTTTTTTAAAAAAACGAATGAGCGAAGCATTTGATGTGTTTTCAAATTTGAATTAAAAAATTGAAAAATAGAAGAAAAATTCCTAAAAATATCTCAAGGTGCGTAGAATCTAATGGTGTCAAAATTTTTCAAATATTAGTGCCTTTAGTATTTTTTTGCGGGCATTAGAGGTTCAACCGGCCAATTTTGTTTTTCTTTTTCTTTTTCAGTTGAACTTCTAATGCCCGCAAAGTATACTAAATGAACAAATATTTGAAAAAATTTGACAAAATAGATTTGTCGCAACTTGAAGTATTTTTGAGAATTTTTTTTGGATTTTTTTATTTTTTGAATTCAAATTTAAATGCTTGAAACCACCGGTTTGGAACCGACCGGTACCGTAACTGGTCCGGACCGGTTACACCAGTAACAGCGGTTTCCGGACCGGTTCTAGTTGGGATTTTTAACCCTGATCGTCCCCCGCGCCTGCGGCTCCCTTGTCCCCGGGCGGGGGCACGCTGCGGTGTTCGCAGCGGCAAAGTGGGCGGAGTAGATCCCCCCGAGCGGCGGTGGGTGTGGGCCCGGAGCTGGTGATCAGGCTCATCTCCGGCGCCGCGGCCACGCTCATTTGCTAGTTCATGGACATACCGTGCAGCTTCCTCCACTCTGTCGACCAGCGTGTTAAGCTGGTACGCTGCGTCCCGGCTCTCCCTCGCCGCACGTTTTGGATAGGTTTGCCGGTAGGGTAAGACTGACCGCAGCTATGTCTCCTAAAAACCACCCTCCAAACGAATTTTAGAGTGCCCCTATGAAGAATTCCAACCTCTAAATAACAATTTGTTGCAGCGGTGTCCTCTATTTCTCCATATGTAAAGGAATATTCCCTTCTTCTCCATCACTCCCGGCCACCCTGCCACTTCCACTCGATCCGTCTCCTCCCCAGCCACCGTGACCGTAGGGGCCCGCCGATGTTCCTCCAGTCCTGCTGCTGGTAGCCGCGCGTCCCCTCCCTCCTCCTCCCTACGCTGCCATGCCTCTGAAAGTGCATCTAGGCTCCTAATTATTTTGGTGATAATGACAATACAATTTGGATGGATTATTGCTTTTCTATGAGATGTGTGCAGGTTTAAAGAGAATAATATTTGTGTTTGATCAAAGGAAGCCCCTCATACATTCTATTTGGTGTTGAAGCTCAAATGACGTTTTAATTGATTTTATCTTTTGAATTTGAGTATAGGAAACACCGTACTATAAAGGGGGATGTGATTGATAGATCAAAGTTAGTTACAAGTGCTTAAATTGAGATCTAACAACCTTTGAGAGACACATTACACTCACGGACACCTTGTTTGTGCCTCTGCAGGGTAGCCCGGGTGACCCGCCCCCTAGGGGCTGGTGACCCGTTTTGCCTCTGCATAGAGGCGGGTGACCCACCCCCTAGTGATGGGAACGGGGGTGCCCGATCTTCCGTCAGGAGAAGGATAACTCGTTTTGGTGGAGTGCGACACACCGATCCGGCTTCAGATCAAAGACCCGAACTCCTGCAACCTTAGCACCACAACTCCTCTAGTTATCAACTGTGTCACGATCCGGTTGACCTCGCCGTGAAGGCTAATCCCTGCCTGCGAAACGAAGAACACAAGCAAGAACTCAAAAGAACGCAACACTCAAGAATTTAGTGACGACTGCAGATGAATGATTAAGCACTCAAAGTTGGGGTTTCACAAACCGAAAACGGCGACTGTTCGACGACAGATAACTCTAAAGCAAAACCCGAGTCTAAACGGCGGCGGCTACTGAGTTTATACCCTAAACGGGGCGAGCTAGGGTTGGGGGCGCGCCGGAGGGGGGGAGCCCACAACTTGGGCTGAAGGCCCGACTCGATACAAGGCCGTGTTGGCCCAAAATAGGTGACGCAACACCTTTTTATGGTCACACAGTATGATCCACGAACGTTCTAGAGCTAGGACCAGAACCAAATTGACGGTGTCGTCGTCCCCTTTCCAACGAGTCCTTATACACCTCGTTCCGACGTCGTATGATGGAGATATCGCCGAAACTGTGCATAGGTGTAGGCTGATTCCGAACCGGACGTGGCAGCTGAGTCGGAGATGAAGTACAACTTGGAGAAGGTCGTGGTGTGTGCGTGTCCAACAGCTTGGCGATGTCCTCATCACCTAGGGTCGGGTGACCCGGGGTGGCAGGTGGGTGACCCGGCCAGGCCGCAGGTTGCCCACAACGGCTAGTTCGGGTGAAGGGGTATAAATACCCCTTCTCCCTCCTTTCTAGGGTTCCGCCTCCTCCACCATTGAAACACCTCCCAAGCTTGCTTCCCTCTCTCCCAACTCTCTTCCAAGCACTCCTAGCAAGGATTCAACCTAGGGTTTGGGTGTGAGAGATATTTGAGGTGTGAGATTAAGCCCCTTTGTGAGAGCTCTTCGCGTCTTCATCTCAAGAAGCACTTGTGGCGGCTTTGGTTTATCGATTCGCGTTTATTACTCTTGAAGCTTGCTTCTAGACAGTTAGGCGTCGCCCGTTGAGTGCCCTCTTTGTGTGGAGCACCTGGGAACATTTGTATTACCCTCTCCTTTGTGAAGATTTCTTAGTGAGCACCAATCTTCCTTTGTGGGGATTGGGTGAGGCAAGAGGCTCTTCGTGATAGCCCTCCCTTTGTGGGAACCTTAATGGAGATGTAGCTTCCTTGGTGGAAGTGAACTACGGATTAAATCTCTTGTCTCTTACTTGTTTGTGTTCATCTCCTCCTCTCTAACCTAGAAGCTCAATTTGTGTCGATCTATATTTGTGTGTTGTTACTTTGTATATCATCTTGTGTAGGTTGTCCACAATCATTGGTGAACTTTTGATTCAAAAGGTTTAGGTAAAATCACTTTACTCTTGAGCAAATTATTTTCGTTTTCCTGACGCAGGGTGACCCGCCCCCCGAGTGACCCAGACATAGGGTGCGGGTGACCCGGTATTTGATCCGCTGCTCAGTTTTTCAGAAAAATTTAAAGTGATCCTATTCACCCCCCTCTAGGCATCACAAGGTCCTTTCAGCCTCGTCGGGCGCCTGCATCGTGTCGGCCACTGGACTCCTGCCGGCTAGGGGCGGGCGAGCTCCGCGGCCGACCCCGCAGCCCGGAGATCCGACAGTGCGGGCACCCGGCGGCCTCACGGAGGTGTGGGGCTGGTGGCCAGTGGTTCCCCTTCCTCTCTCTCATCCTTCTTCCTTTCTTCTTCCTGCGTGGAGATCCCGCCGGCCCTAGAGGTGGCCCGCACCGAGCCTCCTCCTCCTCCTACTGCCCACAGCCTTCTCCTCCACATCAACAGTCGCGCCAGGCCACCCTGTCTCTGTCTCCTTCCTCTCCAAGCTCCGCCGCGCACTCAGGCCGTATTGATGAAGTGCCCCGCCGGAGCTTTGCGCCGCCACGGTTGAGGACCGCTTCGTGTTGCATCGACCTCCGGCGCACGGATTCGGCAGCCACAGCTCCCTCTCCACCGACGAGTTCCGTACCGCTGACCTCGGAGACGCCGAGGCTGGACCCGCACGCACCAGTAGGTGTCAGCAGGGACGGTGCATCGTCGACTATGGCGAAGAAATCGGTGTGGTTGAAGTTGGATCCCCGCGGGCTGTGCTACCGCGATGAGCTCATCGAGTATATCCCCACGCTCGTCAGGTTCGACGACCGCGACATCACTCCCAGAAGCATCGACCACCGCAATGCCGACGAGCGGCGCGCAGTGATGTGTAGGCAGTCGTCCTCCGCCACCTCGGCCTTCGTCTCGACACGGCCGCCCTCCAGTGACACGACGTCTGGGACCACACGCAACAACATGATGGCTGCCGCGGTGTCCGGGAACTGGTCGGTGACGAGCATCCGTGTGGCGCGGAACTCGAAGAGGAAGAGCAGCAGAGTTACCAGTTGCGGCGGGAGGTGGATGCGCGAGAGGGGAGGCGTCGACGGCGAGGGGTGTGCGCCTCGTCGGGAAGGAGCGGACGACGGCCAGGGGCCAGACCGGGAGGGGTGCTGTCAAGATCCCTGCGGGCGGCGGAGAACGGCGAGGAGGATGACGAGCGCCGGGGCGCCGGTCGGCTTCCTCCTCCTCAGGAAAGAATGTCGTCGCGCCGTGGCTGGTCTTGTACCTGCCGACCGCAAAGGCAGGGGAAGGCGTGTGGGGGAGGCACTGGGGTGGGGGCGACGATAAGGACAAGATTTGGCAGAGGAGCGGGCAACCACGAGATTTTTCCAATTTCGCTCAAGGTCCTGGACGATGGAAGTATCTTACCGGGTGCCGCTGCAGCCCGTCCAGGAGGTCAGACCCGCTAAAATTACCAGTCCACGGTTGTATCCAGGGAATCATTGCAGTCAGCCTAAGACCAGAGGTTGCACGTTAGGTGCTTGTGGGAATGCCACTGTGAGTGTGAAACGAGAAATGGAATGGAGTGTGCTCCTCTCTGTCACTTTCGGTCAGTGTAGCATTCTACCGATGATACGGGGACTGAGATGCGATGATGAAAGAGTAAATGAATTGGAGACGGTGGGAGGGTGAACATTCCCTAGTTGCATAGCTCATGTCTCTTTTTTCAAGAATACTTTTGGAGAGAGAGATCAAACCACGTATAGAGCTTTATTATGTGGAATAAATGGATGAATGGTACAATGCTATCTTTCAGTATAGAGGCATAGCAAGGAGGATATAATGATGTGCACATGGATCTTGATCATGAGAGCATAAAAAAATTCTGACAAGGGTCACAACAATTTGACAAAGCTCAATGTAAAGACAAACATCATATGACTATAAGGTTTTTCCAACTAAATTCATCATATGGCTTTGGTAGGACTTTTGACATATCGAAGAGGAGCTTTGCAAAGGGTTTTCAGAAGTTTCAAAATAAATATCCCAAACACTCAAACATTAAGAGTGACGATGATATCATCAAACCATATCACAAACTCCAACTACTTAGATAAGCATGTGTTCCCAAATGATATTTGTTCACAAGCATAAATATGATAAGTAAGGAATAAAATATATGCAAGCCAACCATAGAAAACATGCAGAGCAAGAGGAGCACATTTCGGAGTTTGATTTAGTGGATGAGAATTGAAACTCATTCAAACTCATGAATCAGGGAGAGTGAGATAAATGTTGCAAATACCATCCCTTCTGAAGGATATGAGGATCATGGATGACTAGCGGTGATTTGGCTGACCCATGGGAGCAACCAACCCAGTCTAGTTTACCTTGTCCGTTAGCATGGATGCATAGTCGATGTTGTGCAATGCTTGTGTGGGAGTTGTTGAGTGGATATGTCGATGATGTTCTTGAGAGAACTCGCCGACACTGGTTCTTGAACCTGGTGCTGTTCTTCAAACAAAGGTGGAAACAAATATTTTTTATTTTATTTTATTTTATTGTCACCATGTCATCTGCTCAAACAGAGTTAGATTAAAATTGCATTTCATAAACAAGGAGGGATATACTTACCTTGGACTTTTGAGAGGTCTTATGTACCTCCATTGTATGTTGTGCAACATGAATCTAACATCTTGGCTTACCTTGCCATTTGAATCTAGCTTCACGACTTAACCATTTGGATTTGACAATTTTCCTACAGGGGTTAGTCCACATACATGCAACCAAGATCTATGAAAGTGAAACTCTATGGTTCATCAATCAAAACATGACACCGTGTCTTGCTTTGACCGAAGAAGACAAATTTAATGTAAGCACCATGCTTAATTTAAAAGGTCTATGAATGCATGCCTAGGAACATACATTCAAACCAGAGCATATGAACATAAATGAAAGAAGCATGTAAGCATGATCAAACTATTTTCAAAGGGACAAAAGCATGAGCATAAGACGGTGAATATTGGGCAACCTCCTGGAAGAGCTTTGTTTAAAGTCAAAAGCAGGACATATATACCTAGCTAGCCGGGCACGATGCAAGAGTTAACATCATCTCCGAACCATGATAAGATTTGGTGGCAGAGGAACTTTACTCAGGATGCTCACATACCTCCTTCACACTTAAGTTTGCATTGCTAGACAACAAAACTCAAGTGTGTGGAGATCAAACTTCCTTTTGTAAATGTTCCCTCACCAAAACTTATCAAGGTGTTGTAGGTGATGTAGCTCACATGTTCTTAGGTGTTAGCTGTCCATCATTCTCTTCAATCTCCACCTGAAAGGTTAGCAACAAAAAAATACCCGAAGGACAACTTATCCTAAAAACATATTCTTACTTTTATTCAAAAAGGAAATAAAACCTAAGCTAATCCAGGCTATCTCCTGGTAGTGCTTTGTTTATTATGGTCATAAGCTCGACCATGAGAACTTTATCTTGCATCTATTGTTGGTGGTGCCATTCCCGTCTCACCACCAATCCTTGATGTATCAGTGAAGCTCAGCTGCAAGGTTAGTGCCACGGTGCACACACAAAATCTGATATGCTTATGATAGACATATGCATCTACAACTAACCTTCTAAACTTCTTACAAAAGAGGACCATCAGGTGGTTGCAGCCCTCATGTGTTCTCGGTGCACTCAGCATGGCTGACTCTGAAGAGGGATGATGCGAGCATGGTTTATGTGGTGTATCATGAATGAAGCTACCATGCTCGTCCGTGGAACCCTTTCCTACAGACTCCAGAGTCAGTGCCTCATAAAGTTCCTTAGCCCATGAATTCACCATCTTAAGAGAGTCATTGTGGAAGCTCGGTGTCGACTCTCGGTCATAATCGAAAGCAATATGGTACGGACCAGCAGGAAGAGGCTGAAACTCGGTCGAGAGTGATGATGATCGTTCGCCTTCACAAAGGTGAAGAGGGTCTTCCGAGTCATACGCATGAGAAGTAGAAGATTCTACAACCTTAATGAGAACATGCTCGGATGATGTGAACACAGATATATGTGTCATCTTCTCGAGCGGGTTTGCTAGGGAAGAGACTTTGTCATAGGATGTCCTAGATAAGGGGTAGTGGTGGCAGAAGTGGCTTCCTTAAACTTTTCATCTAGGCTTCCTAAAGGTTTGGCAAGGAGTTTCTCTAATGGGAAGCCTAGGAGAAGATCAAAATCCATGATGTCATAGATGTGGAAATCTAAGCACACCTCGATCTTGTCTATGGTGATTGGCACGTATCTGACAATCCCTCAGCATGAGAAAAAGTAGCCCCACTTGGGATTTCGAAAATGTCTATCAGCCGGGGTCAAAGGCTTGTTACCCACGAGAGTATCCAAAGGTACTCAGGTATGATACAAGCCCTAATAATAGGGTCATGTACATCATTTATGGTGTTTTCTCTCATGGAACAATGGATGATCGTGGAAGTCGAGTTAACCCGAATTGCTTCGGATGTATGCTTTAACCCCTATGGCGACCAATCCACTGTGGTTCCATGATTACAAACTTCATCGAGGACCTTAGAAAGGCACATCGATGCCGCAGGCTTCTCGTGCCTATGGTCATTCGAGGTATTTCTAATGTTTCCAGGAGGATCATCCTTGAATCGAGAAGTGAACTCCGAAGGTTGAATTTCTTCTTCCTTTGGTGTTCGTGTTTAGGAAGAGGGCTCAACAGACAAGTCGAGAGATGTGGAAGATGAAAACTCAGATTGTGCTGTTGAGAGACTCTCGTGGACCGACTCGGACACCTGGTGAGGTTTGTTGTGGTTGGTATGGGATGAAGAGGCTTCTAAGAAGAATCCTAAGAATTCTCTTCTTTCCTCTGGAATTTAGTGCTCAAACAAACCTCCAGTTAAGGTGTCGAGCTCTTGTGCAGACTCCATGTCCAAACTCGAGTAAAAGATGCACAATGATACATCATCGGGTATAGACAAGCCTGAGCTAAATGCCAACAGGTGTGAGAACCTAGCCCAGGATGCATCTATGGACTCACCCTCTAATTGCTCAAAGTCGAGGAAGTCACACTGTAGTAAGTTTGAGCGTTCCAAAGAGGAGAATGAGTAGCAAAAGTCATCTCATAGTTCTTCCCAATTGTCTACACTCTCTGCAGTGTGGGTGTACCACTGCTCCGCTTTATCTACGAGAGAGAAAGGGAATAATTTCCATCTCAAAGTTTCCTGTGTCATGCTTGGGATTACCAAACATGAGCACAAGTCCTCGAACTCTCCTAAATGAACATGAGGATCATCACCGATTGCTACAGAGAAAGAGCGATTCCGAACCATGGATATGAAGCCGGGACGGAGTTCGCAGCTAGACGAAGAAGTTGATGGTTGCTCTAAGATGAACTCACCCCTAGGGGTAGAGAGGCTTTGACAGGAAGGCTTCTCCATGGTTAGCGAGGGTAAAGGTAGAAGTAAAGAAAATGAAAAGGTAGATACGAGGACCACTAGGCTCAGAGATAGAAACATTAACTGTTCCCCGGCAACAGCGCCATATATGTTTGTTGGTATTTCTTAACCTCACCACTAGTTGTACACCTAGCATGAGCGTAAGATCAACCTAGGCATACCGATGGGTACGAATGAATCCGCAAGTGCACAGATATAATGTTATAGCACTTCACCTTATGAGTATTCTAAAGGGTATCGAATCTAATGAATGATGTGTACTATCTTCTAGGTTGAACGGTCCAAGGACACTAGATCTTAGCAAAGGTAGGTGGAGAGAAAGGAGCTCCCTATGGGTATTGATTCTAAAGGAAGGATCAGTCACACGGTAAATGGAACTTGCTTCGGGTACCGACCCCGCCTGGCTCTAACAGTCGGTTCCGGTATTTGGCTCTATGTCGTATCCGAACGCGGAGGAATACAAAGGGTTCAACGGTTGTCACTACCGCGGCCAACCTCTATCTAAACGTGGGATACATGGCAAACGAAGGATAACCAGTAGTCTAGACACCACATCTACACCACTAATTACTACTATAGTAGATTACATATAGATCTCCCGTAGCCCGGCTATAGCACTCCGTATAAATATGGAGCGACGAACCCGCAAGTGTGGACCAGATCTTACTTATGGTCGAATCACATATGCGATAGGAAGAACGGAATACGACTTTAGTCTAATCAGCACATGCATGAATATCCACTTTATTCTAATTGACTAGCCATACAAACAAATATGTGAACTTATGAACCTTATCCACATGATCAAAGGGGTTGTGTTCGAAGAACACAAACCTCTAGATCAAGAACATACGAAAAACATAAGAACATATCACCTATGCATGAATGTCACTTTAGTCTAATTAGAAAATGTGAAAATACTCACTTTACTCTAAATGAAGAACTACCGCATCCGTAGAGGTACAAGATCGATGAACGATGAACATATCATCGCCATCAAGCCTCCATCTCACTCCTTCTGCACCCACTACCTAGACTTAATCTAATCAACTACTCCACACCCACACTCTAGACAAGAGGAGAAGATAGGCCTCTCCTCTCAAGAGATAAAATGAGAGAGGAGGAGGAGAATGGTGTGTTCTACTCCCTCTGTTTCAAAATACTTGTCATTTCAACTTTTCTAGATACATTCTTTTTATTATGTATGTGGACATACTAACTATCTAGGTGCATAACAAATGGAATGTATCTAAAAAAGTTAGAATGACAAGTTGTAAGGAATCGGATGCTCGTAGCCTAAGAGGGGGAGGGGGTGAATTAGGCAACTTAAAATCTTAAGCCTAGGGTTATCACTATTTGCTCAAAACATAAACTAGAACATACTACCTAGATGTGCAACTACGGTTGTTCTAGTGTGAAACTCCCATCCTAAAACAAGTTTTGCAACCTATAGCCAATCCTAGCAAGATACTACTCTATGAAAGTAAAGGCAAACAAGGATTGCAAGAGAGTGATGCGAAAACGTAAGGGGAATAAGAGGAAGCAAACTCTTGACACGCGATTTATCCCATGGTATCGGTAGGCACTAAGCCGCCCCTAGTCCACGTTGTCGAAGCACTCCACACAAGAGTATTGCTTCCCGGTCACCAAGTCTCTCCCAAGAGCACCACTTAGGCTCGGCCACAAAGGCACTCCCCAAGCTCTCTTGGTCACCTTGATGCCGCCTCGACTAAGGAACTTCTCCACCAAGGGAAGGGGGTCTCCATGTCCCCCGCACAAAGTGTCCTCGCCACTCCACACCAAGCCGGAGGGTCGAAGATGATTACCGGAGAGTCACTTAGACTCCAAGGCTTCTGGCACACCTTGTACAGCTTGATCCACTCAAGAATCACCTCACAAGGTAGGCACACCTTGCACTCACTCAGCTCTAAGCAAAGCCTAGCACTAAGCACACACACGAAGCATGTGCAAGTCTATGGATGAGCAATTTAGCACTTGGATGGCTTGGATATGATCTTCTATGTGTCTCACACTCCTCTAGTCTTCCTCAGCACCCAACATCCTCAAATGGGTGAGTAGAGGGGGTATAAATAGCCCAATGCACGAAGCTAGCCGTTGGCTAACGGCTATTGAAAAGTATACCGTCGGATGAACCGACGCTTGCTTTTCAGGGCCATCGGTTCATCCGGTGCCCCCTTCTACGTCACATAGCCGTTGCAGTCCTACTGACGCCATTCATCCGATGCACCGTCGGTTCATCCGGTGCAGAAGACTTGAAAGGACCTTGATGTCGCCTAAAGGAGGGGTGAATAGGCGAGTCGACCAAATAAAACTTTCCCCCTGAAAACTTGAGCTCCCTGGTCCAGGCGGTCAGACCGCCTTCACAGGGCGGTTTGACCACCTTGCTGCTTCCTGCTGGGGGAGGGTGGTTAGACCGCCTCCTAAAGGCGGTTAGACTGCCTCCTCGCAGAAAGCCAGCAAAGAGTGGCTCAAGCTCCTCTTGACTTCTAGCACGAACCATACTTGGTGAGTGGCCTTGGTAGATGGTCACAAGTAGGGTAATGATCCCTACACACAAAAACAAGCACACCCAAGTAGATCGAAGCGGAAGCAAATATAAATATGCTAGAAAACCACAAGTAAAGCAAACCACAATGGAGACACAAGATTTGTTTCCCGAAGTTCACTTCCACCAAGGAAGCTACGTCTCCGTTGAGGAGCTTGTAAGGGATTCGAGTTCTCAACTAACTCTTCCTACAACAAGCCGGGTTTCGTTCAACCACTTTCCTCAATTCCACTAAGGCGATCTTTTCCACGAAGAGGCAAGATCACAGCCCTCACAAACTTGCCGCTGCTCACCACAACTTGGGAGCTAGCCGGCGACGCCTATCCGTCTAGGAGGCAAACCTCCAAGAGTAACAAATGCTTCAAGGCTTGTAGACGTGAATCACAAGTGCTCAAGCTATGGAATGGCTCTTCTCAGCTCACAAAGCTCACACAAACTCACTCTCTCAACCCAACACAAGAATAGAGCTTGAATCTCACAAAGAGAAGGTTGGGGAGAGGTTCTATGGCTTTGGCTTAGCAAGAACAGCAGGGGAAGCACACCAGCAACCCTAAAGTCAGCAGCCCCAACAAGTGGAGCTGGTGGGGTACTTATACCCCACTCAAGAAAAATTAGCCATTAGAAAAGCGACCGGGGCGGTCAGACCGCCTGGTCAGGGCGGTTAGACCGCCCCCCTCCGGCCAGTTTGAAAAACTAGCCGTTGGCTGCCTGGGGACGGTCAGACCGCCCCCCATGGGCGGTTAGACCACCCTGGGCAGAGAGCTCCCAAAACCCTTTTTCTCTTTTCGCAAACACTTCAAGACGTGTTGAAGTGGCTAAGGTTGGGTTAGAGGTTTGTTAGATCACTCAGGGATTCTCTCAAGGCTATTTCTCACATAGGTCCACTAATGAGCACTTTAGATACTTGTCATGAAGCTAATGTTGCATCCCTCTTGATAGTACGACATTCCTATACTCAAGGACGAAAGTAAATACCTAATCAACCACTTGAGCTTGTATACCTTTCATCTTGCCATTCTTGGACGTGTTGAACTTGAGGGCTTCCAACAATTGCTATCTTCATGAGCACATCCATACTTGAGCTAGCAACTTAAGATCTTTCGATATAGCGTAGGTATGCATGCTTAGATCCTTAAGTCACTCCATATTGTCAAACATAACATGTAGATGAGTTGCATTGCTTCACTCGGTTAAGGCTTGGATATGATACTTGGAGACCCCACGGATACTAGAACTTCACCTTAGCAAAACACAAAATGGCGGCTTAGCTAGGGCCCCAAAGATTGCTTAGTCCCTCACCCTAGTCATCTCGGTTGATCTCTTCATCACTTACCCAAACCACATTGAGTTCAACTTTGCTTCATCTAAATTTGATCTTCATTTGAAATACCGCTTCAAATGCTTGTTCTTGATTGACAACGTTTATGCAAGCTTCCAACTTAGGATCATCAAATATACACTCATTCTTGTATCCTTTCACAATCATCACATGAAGTCTTGCATTTATTATATAGTGGAGAACACCATTTCTCTTTTTATGACCCATTGATTTTCAATCAAGGTACCACAATCATTGGAGACTCGGAATTGATCTTTGTAGAATATCCCCAATATTTATCTTCATTTGATCGCTTGACATTTATCATTTCTTATCAACGGACCACACACTTGCTTGTCTTCATAACGTGAGCCAAACAACATTCATCCTCAAATATATAGCAATATTAATTCATGAATAATTAAATAAAAACATGCTCATATTCTTAAACAAACAAGTTAGATCTTTAATCTCTTTGCCATTCAATTCACCAAAATCCACTTAGGCTGTGCTTGGGCTGCAAGAGTCGGTGTCTCATGTCTTTTGGATACTTGGTGCTGGTGACCTTCCTTATGATATACATGATATATGGACTATGTCCGCATAAGCTTTGAGCATTCTCTGAACAATTCTTGATTTCTTGCCAAATGAAATCACCAACACAAAATCTAGCTGCCCCTGGTCTCATAGCAACCATAAGATTCCTCTGAAAAGCGGTGATATGAGAGGAGTTCCCATCTCTAGGGGTGAGGGTTTTCCTAAAAAGCCAATTAAGGACTGCATAGTAGGTATAAAGTGGCTTGACCGTTCCTGCAAAGGCCCTCTTACTCCTGGGGTACATAAACTCCATGTCCCTTGAATTAAGAATCCCTTCATCATGAAGTTTTCTAAGACTAGGATCATTGGGAAGTCTGAATAAAACAAGGAAGTTACTAAATGTGATGTGCCATCTATCTACCTCAGTCATCCAGAACATCGCCCGCTCAGTTCCCATATATCCAAAGTAAGCAGTAGCATAGAACTGAGCTATGATCTCCTTATTCCAATGTTCCAAGAAACCCATGATGTTCTTCAGCCCCTTGAATTCACACTCTCTGATTATTTCATTGAAAATCATGTCATTCTTTCTTGCCATATAATCCCAATCTATGCACTGAGCTTCACTGGTGATTTTAGCATTTCTTTGGTTAAGAATGACAGTAGTGTAGTAGTCCTGCTGAAAAGGGGACCAAAACCGATAATCTGAAGTTGTCCTTTGCTGATCATAAGGATTCTCCCTTCTCTTATTTTTCAGTGTCTCTGCAATGCCTTCACTGTAATAATCCACAGGGCCTCGAACGAGAGGATAAACAGGGACCCTGATCTCTGGCAAGAAGTTGACAACAATGGGAGGAACATTTCCTCCAGCATCGTCATCATCATCAGGAGGCACTCCAGCTGCACCCTCTGGATTATCTTCCTCATCATTACCTGCATCATCATCAACTTCCTCAATCTCTGCATCGGCTCTAACTCCACTGCCTCCAGCACCAAAACCTCTATGACTAGCACCAGCACCTCTACCACGGGCACCAACACCACCGTGTATGGCTCCAACTCTGCCCTGATGATCTGCACATACATAGGTGTCATCCTCTACCTCATCATCATCACTGGACTCATTTCTTTCCTCCATCTCAATATCTTCTCCATAGTCTTGATAAATTGGCCTTTGCAGCCCCCTTGGCCTCAATTTCTCCCTGACATTATAAGGACGAGAGCTCTGTCCGGCCTCAGTGTAAACAATTTCCTCTCTTCCCTTTCTCCTTTTCTCGGCCCCTGAACCTTTAGGCATCTCTGCTGTTCCTGGGTCACAAGAAGTGAAACAAGGAGGTATAAGATACCAGGAACAAGAATAGCTAGATGAAACATGTCGATGCACATCACATGGAGCAATTGACACAAAACTGGGCAGGGCGGTTGGACCACCCTGGGCAGGCGGTTAGACCGCCCTACCAGTTTTGAGCCATTGGCTCTTCAGGCCAGCTACAGAGACATACAGCCGAGATATGGAAGATAAAATTCAGGGAATAATCCTAGATTGAATATTTGTTGAATGCACGGCCAAGAACAAAGGTCTTGGGGCAAAACTGCTCAGGGCGGTCAGACCGCCCTGCCCACGCGGTCAGACCGCCCGGGGCAGTGAACCCTAGAAACTTGTTCCCGATAATGTAGCCAACGAAATTGAATGATACTCTAGGAATGTCTTCTAGGGGTTGCTAATTGATGATATCTCAAAGGAAATCCAAAGCTTTGCATCGAGTAGGGAGATCAGGCAAAAACAAGATTTAGATACCTTTGTAGAGATGAACTTGAAAGGAATCCAAAAACCAAGCTTGGATCTAGCTTCAGCACCCCTAGGAGAGTCCTTTCCACGGAGGGGATTTAGTTTTCCATGGTTGAATCCTCAAACCACCATGGGAGGGGATGAGAGAGCTTGAGAGGAGAGGGAGTCGTTTCTGGAGGTTAGGGACGGTGTCCTGCCCGTGGGGAGAGAGAGGGGTGAATGGATAGGGTCAAAGGTGCTGTAGAATCACGGGGAGGGGTAAAAACAGAAAGTCCGTGATACGCGGTCAGACCGCATGTACCACGCGGTTAGACCGCCCCCCCAGTTTATTTTGGAAAAAGCTGATTCTGAGTAGATTTTGATCCTTTTGCTTTTCCATGCTTGGATACAGAGTTTATGGAAGATAAATATCCATTTTTGCCAATTCTTAGAAGAAGGATTGATTTTCCAAATAATTTCATAATTCTTGATTCTTCCAAGAGTGAGAGAGATAAAGATATGGATATAGAGATATTATGGACTTGAGAAAATCTTCTTAATTATGACTAGCCAACAATCAATCAAGAGGAGCTATAGTCATAATTAAGTTGATTAGGTCACAAAGACCAAGATTCAAATATTTTTTGAAAAATTCACAACTCCTACGCATGCTAGTTTATTTTTCAAAACTTCTATCCTATGTCACAAAGTGCACACATCCACCCCAAGTAAATCACCACTCTAGTATATTTAGCTCATACCCAACACGAGGACACTCACACGACACGAAGTCGAGTTTATGTGTGGGTATCAACCAAGTATCTAGAAGGACACACAAAATTCACTTGAAGCAATTATATGCAAAAAAAGGCATACTAGCATGGTACATATAGGCCTAGATGCATTTCAATATTTAAAAGAGTTCAAGAGAACATACCTCTTCTTTAGGCCACATTTTATTTGTGCAAATATTAATTTTAAGAGTGGCTTGCTCTTAACTTGATTGTTTTGAGATTATTGTGTCAAATCAGAGCTTGCATATGTTGCACAAATGTGTGAGGCTACAAGTTCACTAGAAGAAATTGTTAGTCCCACAAATGACATAAACTTTGAAGTAATCTCCCCTAAGTTAGTGCTTAGAGATTCTTGAATTTCTCGAACTTAGCACATGATTCATTTACGAACAAGGGAGATATCTTCAAAGCTTAGTCATAACATATTAGTGATTTAATTAATTGAAATAAATTAGTTATCTCATCACCTTCGATGCATTTTCACCAAAAAGATGAAAATCTGCTTTTACCCTGGGTCACCCGGTCATAGGGGCCGGGTCACCCGCAAACATCCAGAGCCGAAACGGGTCACCCGCCCACAGAGGCCGGGTCACCCGGAAAAACACTCTTGGAAGGCCAGGCGGTCAGACCGCCTATGGGGGGCGGTTAGACCGCCCTCCCCTCGATTTCCATTTTGGTGATTTTTCTGTTCTTTTCCTTCGATAAGCTTCTAAATCTCCTAAATATATTCCTGCAAAGCTTATCACAACACTTGCTCTACTAGAGAGCCATTAGTAGCATCGAATGGTATGAGGGAATAAATATTATTAAAATGTCAAGGTCACTTCCTCATGCTTCACAATCCTAGGACTAATGCTCCATGAGTGTTCACAAAGAACTGAAAGTGACCAAGACACAACATTAAGCACTTTTTACCGAGATTGCATTGATTGAATGATTTTCAAGCTTTTCTCATGGCAAGACATCGATTATTGAATTCTTTTCCTTTCATCATGACTTCAATGCAACTCGATCAACCTACAAGCTCAGCAATTACTTCTAGGTACCCAACACTTGTTGGGTCCTACTAGGTTAGTCACAAGGTGCTTAGGAACCCAAATGGCCCTAGTGCTTGTTTGAGGTGAACTTATCATCCTCATAGCACAAGTACCATTCTTATCATTCCTAAGCACTGAAATCATAATGGACAAGGTTCGATTTAGGAATGTTACCATTTGGACAGTCCTTGCCCATGTGACCCTTCTTACGACAAGTGTAGCAAATTCGGCTTTTGTCACTTCTAGGCTTGGGAGTCATTTGCTTGTTTTGTCTTGGCTTGCTTGTGGGCTTCTTGCTTGAAGAGTGAGCTTTCTCCTCTTTGCTGCAGTGCGTCTTGGTAGTGGTGGCCAGAAGCGGTCTAACCGCCCTGAGGGAGCGGTCAGACCGCCTCGGGTCAGTACTGTTGACCTGTGGGCAATCTGCGGTAAAGTGACCCTTCTCTTTGCATTGGTAGCAGAATCTCCTTCTGATGGAGCTTCTTTTCTTCCTGGAGATTGAATCTTGAGCCTTGAGCTTGGTAAGGCAATGTGTAGCGAAATGCCCCATCTTTGAGCATTGATTGCACTTGATAAGCTCAAATTTCTTCTTCTCTAGAATCTTAACCTTATTGTCCTTGAGTTGGTGTTGAGGAGCTGAGCTAGTGATGGTTGACCCATTCTCAAGCTTTTTCACAATGTTAGCACGGTTATCTTGAGAAGGTTGCACTTTGCTCTTCCCTTTCAACTCACTTAAGTTTTTCTTAAGCTTTTCAACCTCTTGCTTGAGTTCATCATTTTCTTGAGCAATGTGGTCATCACAAGATTCTACAAATACATGCTCAATGCTTGATTGGCTTGCTTGAGAACAACAAAGTTTAGTACAAGCAAAATCATTTTTGACAAGTGAGCATGTGCATGTGTGTGAGTGAGGTTGCATGTATTTTACTGAAGATAAAACAACCTCATGAGCAATTTCTAGTGAAGCATAAGAATCTACAAGCTTCTCATGAGAGCACTCAAGTTCCTTGTGTTTTGCTTGTAGAGCCATATGCTCCCTAGTGAGCTTCTCTAGTTTAGCTTCTAATATGTCATTAGCTCTAGCATACTCAAGTTGTTTAGCCAATGACTCATACTCACAAACCACGGAGGCACGCTCAGATTGAAGAGTCTCAAGTTGCTTTTCCATCGAGCTTGAGGCTTCATCTCTTTCAATTTTTCCTCCTTTGGTTCTTCTCTTTTTCTTGTTATTCTTCTTCTTGGTCTTTAGGCAAGCACCTTCACCATAATAAGTTTCTGAAGCTTCAAGAACTGGTGAGGATGAGCTTGGGGCTTGAGAGGACTCCTCGACACATGCGGACTCACTTCCTCTGCCAGGGGCGGTTAGACCGCCCTGAGGGGGCGGTTTGACCGCCACCTCCAGAGGAGCTGGGTCTTCTCTTCTTTCGCCCTCTTCCTTCTCGAGAGTGGATGCTTGATGTTCAGTGGTGGTAGTAGAGGTAGTGCAACACTCCTCTATCTCATCTTCGTCTTCGTCATCACTTTCATCTTCATCCAATTTGGAGTCCACAAAGGATTTTAGTAAAATCCAAATACGATGAGCATCTCGACAAATGTTCTTATTCTCTAGCATAAATTCCTGAAAATCTTCACATAGAGAACTACGCAAAAAGTTAACAATAGAGGCATTGAGTTGAGTGTTTTCCAAATCCTCAAGAGAGACATATGTACAATCTTTTGGAAGGATACTCGCAACTACAATGCTCTCCGCAGTGGGACCCATGGCCTTAAGAGAATGTAGAACATTTGCTGACCAAGAAATGTAGTTTGAGCCATCTAGAGCTAGAGGCTCAAACGGTACCTCACATGTAGTTGACATCATCAAACTCCGAGCGGTTAAGCTCGAAACGGAGCACTTAGCTCTGATACCAATTGAAAGGACCTTTGATGTTGCCTAGAGGGGGGGTGAATAGGCGAGTCGACCAAATAAAACTTTCCCCCCGAAAACTTGAGCTCCCTGGTCCAGGCGGTCAGACCGCCTTCACAGGGCGGTTTGACCACCTTGCTGCTTCCTGCTGGGGGAGGGTGGTTAGACCGCCTCCTCGCAGAAAGCCAGCAAAGAGTGGCTCAAGCTCCTCTTGACTTCTAGCATGAACCAGACTTGGTGAGTGGCCTTGGTAGATGGTCACAAGCAGAGTAATGATCCACAATGGAGACACAAGATTTGTTTCCCGAAGTTCACTTCCACCAAGGAAGCTACGTCTCCGTTGAGGAGCTTGTAAGGGATTCGAGTTCTCAACTAACTCTTCCCACAACAAGACGGGTCTCTTTCAACCACTTTCCTCGATTCCACTAAGGCGATCTTTTCCACGAAGAGGCAAGATCACAGCCCTCACAAACTTGCCGCTGCTCACCACAACTTGGGAGCTAGCCGGCGACGCCTATCCGTCTAGGAGGCAAACCTCCAAGAGTAACAAATGCTTCAAGGCTTGTAGACGTGAATCACAAGTGCTCAAGCTATGGAATGGCTCTTCTCAGCTCACAAAGCTCACACAAACTCACTCTCTCAACCCAACACAAGAATAGAGCTTGAATCTCACAAAGAGAAGGTTGGGGAGAGGTTCTATGGCTTCGGCTTAGCAAGAACAGCAGGGGAAGCACACCAGCAATCCTAAAGTCAGCAGCCCCAACAAGTGGAGCTCGTGGGATACTTATACCCCACTCAAGAAAAACTAGCCGTTAGAAAAGCGACCGGGGCGGTCAGACCGCCTGGTCAGGGCGGTTAGACCGCCCCCTCCGGCCAGTTTGAAAAACTAGCCGTTGGCTGCCTGGGGGCGGTCAGACCGCTCCCCATGGGCGGTTAGACCGCCCTGGGCAGAGAGCTCCCAAAACCCTTTTTCTCTTTTCGCAAACACTTCAAGACGTGTTGAAGTGGCTAAGGTTGGGTTAGAGGTTTGTTAGATCACTCAGGGATTCTCTCAAGGCTATTTCTCACATAGGTCCACTAATGAGCACTTTAGATACTTGTCATGAAGCTAATGTTGCATCCCTCTTGATAGTACGGCATTCCTATACTCAAGGACGAAAGTAAATACCTAATCAACCACTTGAGCTTGTATACCTTTCATCTTGCCATACTTGAACATGTTGAACTTGAGGGCTTCCAACAATTGCTATCTTCATGAGCACATCCATACTTGAGCTAGCAACTTAAGATCTTTCCATATAGCGTAGGTATGCACGCTTAGATCCTTAAGTCACTCCATATTGTCAAACATAACATGTAGATGAGTTGCATTGCTTCACTCGGTTAAGGCTTGGATATGATACTTGGAGACCCCACGGATACTAGAACTTCACCTTAGCAAAAACACGAAATGGCGGCTTAGCTAGGGCCCCAAAGATTGCTTAGTCCCTCACCCTAGTCATCTCGGTTGATCTCTTCATCACTTACCCAAACCACATTGAGTTCAACTTTGCTTCATCTAAATTTGATCTTCATTTGAAATACCGCTTCAAATGCTTGTTTTTAATTGACAACGTTTATGCAAGCTTCCAACTTAGGATCATCAAATATACACTCATTCTTGTATCCTTTCACAATCATCACATGAAGTCTTGCATTTATTATATAGTGGAGAACACCATTTCTCTTTTTATGACCCATTGATTTTCAATCAAGCTACCACAATCATTAGAGACTCGGAATTGATCTTTGTAGAATATCCCCAATATTTATCTTCATTTGATCGCTTGACATTTATCATTTCTTATCAACGGACCACACACTTGCTTGTCTTCATAACGTGAGCCAAACAACATTCATCCTCAAATATATAGCAATATTAATAATGAATAATTAAATAAAAACATGCTCACATTCTTAAATAAACAAGTTAGATCTTTAATCGCTTTGCCATTCAATTCACCAAAATCCACTTAGGGGCCTAGATGCACTTTCAAGACTCCGCAGCCAAAACCACTTTGTTAGCTTCTTTGGCATCATCAGATGAACCGCTGCTCAACCCTTGTAACCATTGGTTCATCCGGTGCTGAAGACTTCGTGGCCAAAACCTTACTGTTAGCAAACACATGGCCGTCGGATGATCCGCTGCTACACCATCGGTTCATCCGGTGTGGCTGACCGTGCTGCTTCTCCTCTGAGAATTCATCCGGCGCAACTAGAAAACATACCGTCAGTTCATCCTACGGTCTGTGTAATCTGAGCCTCCTTCACGCAGTGTACCAAGTACTCCGACGCTTGCACCGACGCCTCTTCCTATGTACCGTCGGTTCATCCGACAGTGCTCTTTTCTTCTTTTTCTTTTTGTCGGTAGTATTTTTGGCATGTAGTATTTTTGCGTCCATGGGACCTAGAAATGTCTACAAAGACATGCTCAACAATATGGTTAGTCTTATTGATCATGTAGTCATTAATCACCAAAATCAAACTCAAACAAATGGCATATGAGGCCATGTTCGCTACACAAGTATTTGAAATGGAGGAAGTAAAAGTAAGAAGGTCCCCTTCTATTTATAGGGGGGAAGGGTCACAAGGGATCACCGAATACACCCCGGGAATGCCTCTAGGATCCAATGGAGAGATGACACGTGGAAGCTGGGGGCGAACGGCCTCACACTTGGTTCGATCGAACTGGGGATTTGGCCGAACCCAAGTTGGTTCCTTTTGCACCGCCTTTCGTCTCGGTGACAACAAGGTGGGCCCCAAGGTGTGTATGTATGCGATGTTTCTAGCTCATTTCCGTGAGGATGTGAGCCCTTGGATCCGCGTATTGTCTCCTGATTGGTCGAAGGTGTATTTCCTTGAATGACAATGTGTCATGTACACATGGCAGCCTATGTGGTAATGCATCGCCACGTGTCCTGGTGTGGGTCCCACCAGGCCCACATGATGTTATCTTGTGAGTCGCATATCTCATTCATCCGAGCTCCAAAGTACACAAATAATATATTCGTTTCGATTGTCTCGACGAGCCCGTCGCAACGGTGCAATCCAATTTAGCATTTAAGATTGTTGTTGATGATGCCATATTCATGCTATTGGTTCACTTGCTCTCAACTATACCATTTCATGTGCATTTTGGTGTGTCCTGCAACAAAGTAGAGAAACACCAACACTCGTGGAATTTATCAGTATAAACCCTTATTCTAGTGTTAATGCTCCCTTTTAATATATTTTATGCAGGAGTTAACGGCCTAAAAGAGGTACTAAACAACCGTTAACACCACGCCAAGGGCAGCGCCGGTTCCGGGGGATATTTAACTTTTTACCATCATAACAAGTGGTGCCTCTCCGATTATCATCTTCCCGGTTGCCACAACATCTTTAGCAGTGGAAAGAGAAAAATGCATCATCTTTTACCACTTTTGCTCGCGTGGCACGCCAGCTCGACCGTCCAGCTCGGATCCGACTCTGCACGGGTACGGGAAAAGACCGGGCTGCCCCTGGCCATTCAAGAAGCCCGCCACGGGCTCCCTCTCTCCCTCATCCCCTCTTCCCCCCGTCTTTGCTCATGCTCTCCCCACACCGCCGCCGTCCGCCACCTGCCGCCGTCCGTTCCCGCTTTGCTTCCCTTCCCCTCAAGGATTAAGGTATGTGCTGAACATCATTCTCATTACCCGGGGTTTTGGGGGCTCGTTTCGTTGTGACTGGAGGTTAGGGTTACGAGTTGACACTGATTTGGGATATGTTGCCCTTGTAGTGGATGTTGGCGGTGGTGGTAGGAGCAGAGACAATGGATTCAACTGGTTGCCCATTTTGGTAAGTTAAACTGGAGCTCACCTTCGCATTGCATTTGTGGTGAAGGGTTTGGGGATATGCTGACAGGGTTGGGGTTCTTGTGCATTAGGATTCGTCTAACTGTTTCTGTTCGTTATTATGCTAGGATTGATCCTAGCAACACATTTAGATTAGATGTTAAGGTTTCAAAATATGTTGCTGAAGGGGATTATGGGCTAGCAGAAATGGATGAGCAAGTTCATGAGATATGGCTGGATAGATCTGTTGCGTATAGTACTAAAAAAATTGTTGATGTCATGGTTACGAAGATAATCTGGGGACCTGGACAGACACTAGACATTTGGGTGATTGATGCTGACAGTGAATCAAAGTGGAAAATAAGGAGGGATGAACATTTTGAGCAGCTTTTGGAAGAGAGATGGAATGACAGATTTGCAGTGCTTGCAGTAGATGTTCTGAACAAGGACAATCCAACTGGTTATGGTAGCAGTGGTGTTACTTGTGCATCTGGTGTCACTTCTGCACAAGGCAGTGATTATGGGGCAAATGCAGAAGGCAATGCTGCAAGGGCAAATGCACAAGGCAGTGCTGCAGGTGCTAATGCAGGGAGTGAAGGAATTGGTGACACTTGCAGCTCTCCACCTCCTTTTGTGCCAGTTCAAGCAGCACAGGAAGTTGATTGGGTTGAGTTGACTATCTTAATAGATGCTGATGAGGATGGAGATGCAAGGGCAGCTGTTGATGAGGATATGGTTTATGGGCAATGGGTTTCTTTGCAGCAGATGAGAGAGCTGAGGAAGCAGCTAGAGAATCAGTCCCTATCCCTACCATGACAGCTGAAATGATTGAGGAGATGGCTGATGCAGCAGTTCTAGTTGATGACAATGCAGAAGAGGAGCCATTGTATGATTAGGACAGGGATCATCCAGATCTATCTGTGGGGATTTGTTACCCTTCAATGCATGATTTCAGATTAGCAGTGAGGCAATATGTAGTTCTTCATGAATTTGAGCTTGATACAATACATTCAGATAAATCTAGGTTTCAAGGGAATTGCTCTGCTAATGGTTGTCCATGGATGATTAGAGAAACACAACATGATGGGACTGTCAAGGTATTTTTTTGTATGTAGTTCTGTTTCATGGTTAATGCCTACCTATTATTATGTGGGTGCTTGCTTACTTTTGTCTGTTTTATGCTTTGTGCAGATCCAGATACATAGTGAAACACATAAATGTGCCTCTACATCCAGAGTGATTGGCAGAATGGCATCACAAGCTTGGGTTGCAGAGAGGGCAATTCCACTACTCAAGAGGAAGCCAAACATGGAGCCAAGAGAATTGCAGAAGGAGCTGGAGTACAAATACAATATTGAGATATCATATCAGACTGTAGTGTATGGCAGAAAGAGAGCAGCCAACAAGTTATTCGACAAATGGGATGATTCATTTGACTGGTTGTACAGTTTCAAGGCAGAGGTTGAGATGCGATCACCTGGAAGCATTGTAGAGATTGACACTGAGGATATTGATGGACATATTCATTTCACTAGATTTTTTTGTTGTTTCAAGGCTGCCATAGATGGATTTAGGAATGGTTGTAGGCCATACATTAGTATAGATTCCACTGCACTTAATGGCCAGTGGAATGGCAACATGCCTGCATCCCAAGCCTTAGATGGCCATAACTGGATGTTTCCATTAGCATTTGGTTTATTTCAGTCAGAAACAAAGCCTAACTGGGAGTTGTTTATGGAGCAGCTAAGCAAAGCAATTGGGCCTATGGACAATTTAGCAGTCTGCACTGATGCTTGCAAGGGTTTGGAAGCAGCAGTGGCTAAGGTTTGGCCCCATGCTGAGAAGATAGAGTCACTTGATGGAGAATCTGAAGAAGTATTACACAAAAGAAGTTTATGGTAAGAATATGTGGCCTGCAGCTAGGGCCTATAGTACATACAAATTCAAGTATTTCTTTGACAAGGTTGTGGCAGCTAGCCCTAGCATCCTTGCTTAGCTCAAAAAAGACCATAGCCTACTGTGGGCCAGGAGCAAATTCGGTACAGAAAGCAAATGTGACTACATCTATAACAACTTGGCTGAGAGTTGGAATGCCTGGATCAACGAGATGAATGATCTACCTGTGCATTGCTTGGCTGATGCTATCAGAGAGAAGACAATGGTCATGTTTGCTAAGAGAAGGACTATATCACTAGCATTGAGTCCTGGCATCTTACCAGCTGTCATACACCAATTGAATGCAGCATCCAGAGGTCTAGGACATCTCCAAGTGACCAAGGGTCATCCAGATGAAGCTGAAGTGACAGAAAGATACAAGGGCGAAGAGGTGAGGAGGCATGTTGTGTACCTTTCACAACATATCTGCTAATGCATAGAATGGCAGGTCACAAGAAAGCCATGCCCACATGCATTGGCCGTCATAACCACAAGGAGGCAGCCTAACATGGAGCAACATGTGTCCAACTACTACTCTATTTCCAAGTTACAGGCAACCTACCATGGTATTATCCCCAACATAACTGACAGAGAGCAATGGCCTAAAGTAGATAAGGGCTTCAAGTGCCTACTACCTATGGCAAACAAGGAGAAAGGCCCAGGAAGGCAAAAGAAGAATAGGTTCCTTTCAGCAACAGAGAGAATTGGGAGAAGAACTAGGCAGGTTCAATGTCAAGGATGTAAGGAGTTTGGCCATAGAAGTGGAAGCTGGCGGTGTGCACTGACTGGGACAAAGAAAAGGAAGCGTACAAAGAAAACAACCCCAAAAACTGGAAGAAAGAAGGCCAAGAAGGATAACACCCCACCTGAACAAGGAACTCCAAGAACAAGAGCAGCATTGGCTAGAGAGGCAGCGAGGCAAGCTGAAGCAGCAGCAACAAGGGCAGTAGCTGAAGCTGAAGCAGCAGCAAAGGCACCAGCAACAGCTGAAGGTGAAGCAGCAGCAAAGGCGGCAACAGCAGCTGAACCACTGGAGACAGAACCACCATCAAGCCCAAGAACACCTCCAAGGTACTGTCTTAAAACTTGTGCATTTCTGTCTTCCTCAAAATTTGTTAACACTTAATCATTCCTTTCCTTTGCACATAGGAATAATTGCCTAGAGGTACCTACTCCTACTGCTGCTGCTCCAAAGAAGTGCACACCCATCAGGAAGCAGCTAGCTAGCAAGATAAGGAAGACTCCAACCAAAGCTCCACCCAAAAAGAGTCCAGCTAAGAAAAGGGGAAGAAATGAAGCTTGGGACTACTTGATGTGATGTGAACCTGCTGTTGGTTCAACCTTTTGTGTAATTCTGTGGGATGAAACTTTCTGTGATGGCAAGAATCCTTTTGTGTAATTCTGTGTAGCCAACATGTGTGGCTGTGATGTGATGTGAACCTAATGTAGGTTGAATCTTGAACCTTGAACTATGTGTGGTTGTGCTGTGCAATTTAGTATTTGAACTCCATTATCTGGTTGTGCAAGATATTATTTGTGGTGTGCTAAATATGTGACTGTTCTGCTCAGCATCCATTCATCCATTCAAGACTCATTCATTTATTCATTCAATCCATTCATTCATTTATCCATGCATCCATTCAAGAGTTCATACATCCATTCAACCATTCAAACATCCATAGAGTTGCATTCATCCATTCAACCATTCATTCAGTTTTACTTCTTAAAACAATACATCAGCACACCAAGAGCAACACATAAAACACACACACTAAGCATGTTCATCTTCCACATCAAGATCTCCAACTTCTGCTCCAATTTTTTCATCTTGCTGTCAACATTTGCATAGGCCACACCCCCATAACCTTGTTCTCCTTCTTCTCCCACCAGCAGTTCCCCCATCGGCTGGCAAACCTTGATGATGCCTAGCTCAATCAAATGCAACAAGTACTCCTTTTCAAACCGATAGTAGGCACACACCTTAGGAAACTACAAAACGTTGACAAATTAGAACCCTAACTGTGTAAATTTGGGGATGACAAATTAGAATCCTAACTGTGCAATTAACTCACCTCGTTCCTAGCACACTTGAAGTACAATCGACCGTGGTTCTCACCACCCTTCTTGGTCCGCCCCTCCACCACCCGAGCAACACCACAATCCGGGCAAGGAATCAGTGGGAACCCGCTCAAGTCCCCAACTGGATCCCCATCTACGGACGCAATGGGGCTCCTCCTGCTTCCTTCAAGCCTACTCCTCACCAGTGCACCTCCAGACATGGTCGACATGGAAGCGAAGTAGAGCAGGTGGCGACGGTGGCGGAGGGCGGCGGCGCGGGGAGAGCACGAGCAGAGACGGGGAAAGAGGGGATGAGGGAGAGAGGAAGCCCGCGGTGGGCTTCTTGAACGGCCAGGGGTAGCCCGGTCTTTTCCCGTACCCGTGCTGAGTCGGATCCGAGCTGGACAGTCGAGCTGGCGTGACACGCGAGCAAAAATGGTAAAAGATGATGCATTTTCTCTCTCCGCTGCTAAAGATGTTGTGGCAACCGGGAAGATGATAATCGGAGAGGCGCCACCCATTATGATGGTAAAAAGTTCCGTGTGTTTGGTTGGAGAGCGGCGGGAGCGAAGCGGAGCCAACCCTCGTTTTGGGGACAGCTCCAACCCTTCTCATGTTTGGTTGGAATGTTGGGTTGGAGTGACTCCGACCTTTTTTTAGTTGGAGTAATGAGATATAGAATGGACGAGAGAGGGGAGAGGTGAAACAGGAGCGGAGCGGCTCCATCCCTTGAATTTTGAGGGACGGAGCAGACATACATCTTGCGAGAATATTCTCGCGGGAGCCGCTCCGCTCCCGCCGCTGCCCATCCAAACAACCGCGGAGCCGCTCCCGCCGCTCTCCAACCAAACACACCTTAATATCCTTGTTCCGGGAGCAGGGACGGGCGCCACCAGGGGGCCGCGCCACCGGTCGAGACTGACGGCGGGGACACGGGCAGGCGCCGCCGTGGGCAGGTGAGCTCTCCCCTGGCTAGAGGCTGCCGCTCCCGGCTGGGGTGCCGAGCTGGAGCAGGCGAAGGTCGCCGCGCCGCCGCTCCCGGCCAGCGCCCGGGCGAAGGTGGCCGCACCGTGGAGCGAGGGGCCGCCGCGGCCGCGGCGGAGGGAGGCTGGCAGGGGTGCGCGGCGCAGCGACGCGCCAGGAGGCGGCCACGACAGAGGTAGCTGGCAAGGGGGCGCGTCGTGGCGACGTGCCAGGAGGCAGCCACAGCGAAGGGGGCGGGCAGGAGGCCGCGTCGCGACGACACGCTAGGAGGCAGTTGCGGCAGAGGTGGCTTGCGGCGCATCATGGGGCGGGACGACTCACGAGCAGTGCGTCGGTCTGGGACGGCTCGCGGCAGACCGCGACGGAGGATCGGTCGGTCGCACGTTAGGGGCCGGCCGGCAACCCTTCAGCAACCGGAGGAGGAAGATGAGGGTATTCTGATCTTTTCATTGGGGCTGAGGAGTATAACAGGGAATTGAAGGAATTTATGTCCCCGGTGTCAATTTTTAGAAGACACACGAGTTGGATGTCAAATCGTGTGAAAGTGGTTGTATTTGGTGTAATTTTTTTGAAAATTGTCCACTACAAATCCGTCCGGCGAGCGGCGGCGCTCCCCTATCCTCAGCCCCTCCCGCCGCCGCCCTCCTCTTTTCCCGCCGCCTCCTCCCTCCCCACCGCAACTCCACTTCAGCAAGCGGCGGCAAAGCAAGAGAGACCCACCCATGCGTTCCATAACCATTTGCAGCTACATGGGCCGGCCTTGTCACATGGTTCGAACCGACTTTTTTGTTTTTTAACTTTTTTTGAAAAAGTTTTTCACAAATACGCTTGAGAAAGATTTCGGACAATGAAACCTGCACGTCGTGGCGTAATGACCTTTGGTGCCGAGATAAAAAACCTACGATACTTTCAATTTTAAAGCTCTAATTTAAATATGTAAACTTATTTTTTTCTTAGTCAACAATTGTTGTCAAATGCTAACCAAGGATACATAAAAATTTTCATAAAAGAATTTCAAAGTGAGTTGATTTACACTGTTTGTTTTCAGACTTAGATTTTTCAATCTGCCGATACTTTCAATTTTGGGTTCCAATTTAAATATGTAAAGCCATGTATTCCTTATGAGCAAAATGGAATCTATGAACTTTAGTTAACATTTGACAACAGTTGTGGATCAAGAAAAAATGAGTTTACATATTTAAAACGGGCCTCTAAAATTGAAAGTATTGCTGGTTTTTTACCTCAGCGCTAAAAGTCATGGCGCCGAGGTCAGCGTCCATTTTTTGAAACTTTTCTCCCAAGAGTGTATTTGTAAAAAACTTTTTCAAAAATAAAAGTCCGTGGTTCGAACGATAGTTTGGTTGGATCACTGGTTGGTTGCTATGTTCAGATCCCGGTCAGTGCTGGAGTGCTTCGGATGAGCAGAACACCGGAGGCTTGTCGCTCAGTTTGGCACTCCAGGCTTGTTTACAGGATGAGCATTCAAAAAATAATGATACAATTGGTGCAATTATTTGCTCGGGGAAATCCTTTTAAACTCTCGAACTAGATCTCGGACTCATGACAAGAAAGAAGAAATCTCGGCGACCAGCCGCAGGGAAGCACGGTGGTGGTCATTCCGCTTCTCCGCCATCCTTTCCTCCTCCTCCCCCCACAGAATCTTCGGTCGCTGACATAGGTGAGTCCCCATACTCCTTTGAATGCACCCTCTCCAGAAGAAGGACTTGCATTCCCCACATAGTACAGAGATTCTAAGCGAGTTCGATTATGTGCTTATACGAAACTAAGTTTGGTTCGATTCCACATACCCGAAAATCCCGTTCCCTTCCATTTTCAAGGTTTCGGAAGTAGGTCGGGCTTAAATTCTTGGAGGGTCGGTGACCGGGGCCGCCCCCGACGGGGGCGTCCCCAGAGCTGCCGTTGGTACTGGTAGCATGAGCGACGGGGATGCAGTGGTCAGGCCGGTGCCGCAGTTCTGGCAGGATTGAGGGCATCCAGCCTCTGATCCACGGCTGAATTAAAGCTTTAATTATTCTTGCTTGCCTGATTTCGTATCTCTGTTTCCAGCAAACTGGTTAGGGCATTGTGGATTCATCTTGGTGCTGTTTGAGACACCCTCTGGATTTGCACTGCTGAAATATTATGGCGTCTATCTCTTTCGCAGTGGAGCCTCGGAGGTACTTTGATTTGTTAATTCTTTTAGCAATGCACTTTCTTTGTCTTGTCTGTATCGTTGATCTAGCCTACCCCAACTTGCTTGGGACGACAGGCTATGTTGTTGTTCTTGTTGTCGTTGTATTTATCATTGATCTAATTTTCCTGGTTTTTCTCAAACTTCTGCAGGACATATGGGTACAGTTTAGGACGTCAAGGAGACGCAGAGTCAGTAGCCCTTATGTCCTGCATGTCCTAATTCCTACTCCTTCCGTTTCAAAATACTTGTTATTCTGGGTTTTCTAGATACATTCCCTTTATTATGTATGTGGACATACTAACTATTTAGGTGCATAACAAAGAGAATGTATCTAGAAAATCCATAATGACAAGTATTTTGAAACGGAGGGAGTATTTATGTTATTCTATTCATTGATTGAAGGGAATAATGAAGGAACTTGTTGGTTGTTTACTAATTCAGTTCAAAACATATTCCCCCCATGTTGTTTAGAGCATGTTGTGTGACGCAATCATGCATGCACATTTGGCATGGGGTGTAACCTGTGATGTTATTGGCATGGGGTGTAACCTGTGATGTTATTGCTATGCACCTATTTCTGGCTTGTAGATGCGCTTGGATGATTGGTTCTACCACAGAACACACCATTTTGTTTTCAAAAACTTAAATTGTTTTGAACTGCGCTACAATAATTCGATGTTTGAGGACTTACATGTGATGCTACATCTGCTGAAGTGTCCTTTCCCTCGTATCGTGATTGAAACCTCCCAATTACCATACTCATATTTGCTTGTTTATTTATTTCCTTTATTTATTCATTAGGTTGTCTGCCTGCTAGATTTTCAAATATTTAAGGACAAGTCTGTTGCCATCAACCAAAATACTGGTCTCAGTAAGAAGCTTAAAAAGATGATCATGACACATTATAGCAGTGGGCAGAAACTTGTGGTTGAGAAAAAGGTCTACCAAACAATCATTGAAGACAAATTGGTGAGTATGTGCTTCCTCTGTTTACATTACATCTGTAAGTCTTGTGTCCTCGTCATATTTCCTGTGGATTTTTCAGAAAATACACTGCCTGTTTGATGAAAACGTGATGGAATTGATGTGGGGCCTGGAGCACATAATGAAGAGTTTAGTGCCTGCTGAAACATGCGAGCTGACTATGGAGGACCGCCGCCATATGAGTAAAGGAATGCAATATGTCGTGAAGAAGTATGGCTTCGAGCTGGAGCCAGAGATGGTGAGCTCATTTCTTCTTTTCCCATATTTCAGATCGGTGCTTTCTGTTTTCTTGTATTATTACTTTGAGCCCACTCCATATGTGCAGGTTGATGAAGATCTTATCACTATAGCAACTGCTCTGTACGAGTCTGACTACCGCGTGAATAGCTTTGCTAAGTATTTGCACAGTTATGGTAAATGTCTTAATGAGGTATCTGGTATAGATTGTCAGAACTGGGATCTACAAAAACTTGCTACTGCCCTTAAATTACTATCTTACCCTAATGATGAAATCGAAATTGGAACTTCTGATGAGGTAAATAGTAATGCTATCCTGATGTACAATAAGCTTACGGATGTTCCCTTTACTAAATACTGTCACCGTGTGCAATGTGAGAAACCATTGTTTTGTTTCAGATGTTGTTGGAAGATATGAAAAATACATTGGTGGATCAGGCACACAAGTATGAACGTGAGCTCCATAAGGGGACATGCTTGCATATCTACGAGGAGATCCTGTTTGCCCGTGATGTCAGGAGTGAGGCGCTTGTGTCCTTGAAGGCCAGAGGTGCATGTGCTATCCAGTAACACATTAGCAATGTTTTAATGCAAATATTAAAGCCTAGTAACACTTCCTTTTTTATTTTTTATGATGTTTTTGTGTGATGAAATGTGCTAGTCCATGCAGTAGAATATTTAATAGCTAATAGTCTTGAGTCTGATATGCTTATTGCTCGATTGCAACTGATTTGTACTGTTGCTGCTGCTGCTGCATGTCTGCATTGTTCTGTTGGTCCAGTTTTACTGAAACCTCGGTGGTTTAGTCCTATCCGCCTAATAGTTGGTGAATTTTGAAGTGGAGGTATGGCCAGGTGCTCTCTATGGTTTTCGTGTGCCGGTAGTTTTGTTGTTCCTTAATGTTCCTTCGTGTGCAGCATCAACTTTCCCTTTTCGATCTGTATGTATTATCTGTTTTATTTCACTTTGAAACAGCAACATAAGTCATTCCCTGCCTGATTTATCCCATACTTTGTTTCTTAGTATTGATTTGTTGTATGCTGCAGCCACAGGTAAGAAGAGTCACATCAACATTGTGGTCATTGGCCACATCAACTCTGGCAAGTCGACCACCACCGGCCACCTGATTTACAAGCTTGGAGGCCTTGACAAGTGTGTGATCGCGAGGTACGAGAATGAGGCTGCTGAAATGAACAAGCGGTCCTTCAAGTACGCGTGGGTGCTTGACAAGCTCAAGGCTGAGCGTGAGAGAGGTATCACCATTGATATCGCTCTGTGCAAGTTTGAGACGACCAAGAACTACTGCACTGTCATTGATACCCCTGGACACCGTGACTTCCTCAAGAACATGATCACTGGTACCTCACAGGCTGACTGTGCTGTCCTTATCATTGACTCCACCACTGGTGGTTTCGAGGCTGGTATCTCTAAGGATGGCCAGACCCGTGAGCATGCTCTCCTTGCTTTCACCCTTGGAGTGAAGCAGATGATTTGCTGCTGCAACAAGGTATGCTATCTGGAATTTCTGTTTCACTCTTCAGTAGTTAAAACTCTATTAATGGCCAAGTCAACTAATAGGTTTTGAGTCAATTAATAGTATGTGTGCTGTAGAGTACGATGCTAATATAATAGGTTTTGAGTTATCTAGAATTTGCCAAGTCAATTAATGGCTTGATGATATGGTTTTACTGGTGGGTGGATGGGATAGCACGAAGAACCTATTCGTCGCCCTCCCTCTTGAGGCTCTGACTACTTTTTAGGGTTCTTCTTGCTTGCCTCTAACTGATACATGATAGTCTTTTTTTAGAGACGACTAACTTGACCCTGGAATATCCTAAGCAATATCCTATCCGAATCAATATATCTTATCTCTTTCCTAATAAACCAAATCCATCTAATCAAATCTTAGCGACGATTGACTTTGTATGTTTGTTACATTCATGAATTACGATATGTGGTAATCTACATATTTATGTGTTTGTTGTTAGTAGTTGCTGCAGTGATGTTACTGTAACAAGTTTATTCCCGAAAAAAGAGTGATGTGCCAGTTAATTTTGATTGATATTTTCTCACATGGCTTCATTTTGCTTTACTTTTTATGTTCTCTGTCCTTTTTCTTTGCGGGTATTATTACTATTAAGCTTTATGTTCTAAGCTTAATACAATGCCCTTGCTCTGGAGAATCAAGCTAATGTTAATGATATTTTCTGTTGATGTTGTATTTCTAGATGGATGCGACCACTCCCAAGTACTCGAGGTCCCGTTACGATGAGATTGTTAAGGAAGTCTCATCCTACGTCAAGAAGGTTGGATACAACCCTGACAAGATTGCTTTTGTCCCAATCTCTGGTTTTGAGGGTGACAACATGATTGAGAGGTCCACCAACCTTGACTGGTACAAGGGCCCAACCCTGCTTCAGGCTCTTGACCAGATCACCGAGCGTCCGAGCCCAAGAGGCCTTCGGAGTTCGGACAAGCCTCTGCGTCTGCCCGGTCTTTAATCCCGGGTTCAAAGTTAACCGGAACTAGATTTTTTAAAAAAAATTTAACCTTTTTTTAATTATTTTTAAAAATAACCCCTGGAAATTTTTTTTTGCACTAGGTGACCCCTTTGGCCGCGCCGGCCGGCGTGGCGCGGCAGCTAGCCTTTGCCGCGCCACATGCAGCGGCGCGGCAGCTGTGCCACGCTGGCCCGTAGGGGGGCACCGCAGTGACGTGGGCGCGGGGCTGCCGCGCCACATGCAGCGGTGCGGCAGAGCTGCCGCGCCACCCCGCCTGGCGCGGCAGCGCTGCCACTTCAGCTGCGCCGCAGCCTCCTTTCTTCTCCCTTCTCCCTTTCTTCCTCCTGGCCGAGCCCGAGCTCATCCGCCGGTCTACCCGCCGCCGCCGGCCGCCACACCCCCAAACCCGTGGATTTGGGGTGGGGATAGTGTGGGAAATCGATCCCCGTATCCTTGGGAAGGTATTGCCCTTATTTAATCTCAGTTTTACCGCTTCATTTGGTAGGATTTTGCATGTATAGGTGAGCTAGGGTTTGCCAATAATTTGAAAATGTGCTGTGTTAGATGTTGGATGAGTTTAAAGTGATGCTTTAGGTAGTCGTAGTAGTAATTTTGCTGTCGATTGTTATGATGAAAATACGTTGCATTACTAGATGCTTTAGTGTAGGTTTGATTTTTAATATTGTTTATGTTACATATGTTGTTGTACCATATTTGAAATTCTTCATTTCAATATTATTTGTTAAAGGATTAGTAGACATGAGCCACCAAAACCCACGTTATTGTGCCATTTTTAAGGGTAAAGGAAGGTTTTCCGAAGAGTGGGATGAAGACGCTCCTGTGCCTCGAGCTCTCCCTGTGCCCAATTGTTTATGTGGTGTGCCAGCTTATGTGAAACAGTCTAGGAGTGCTACTACTGCTGGTAGAGCCTTCTACTGTTGTTGGATTAGGGAAGCACCACCCCCGGCAGCTCCTTGTTATTTCTTGCAGTGGATAGACGGACCAGACAAGTTTGATCCTAGGATACGTCTCTTCCCGTATGCGAGTCATGTCTTGAAGCCATATGATGAGTTTCAACGATGGGTTCCTCCTCCACCGAATCCTCCACCGATGACCTATGAGGAGAAGCAGTTAGCCGCCATTGAGCGAGTTAACAACCCTCCATTGTGTGATTGTGGAGTGCGTGCGTATCTTCAACGGCCAAACATTGAGGCCCCGAATAAGTTTACACCATTCTTTCGTTGCTCCCTAAAGACTCTTGTAAGTATATTCCATATCGTTCTTATCATTTGAGTTTTATAAATGTACATGGCTCATTGTTAGTAATGGTTGTTGTGCAATTCAGAGTGGGTGACCTAGGTGTGACTTCAATGAATACATACATGGACCAAGATCCGAGTGGCCAACCGAAGCTGAAGTGAAAGAGTTCGAGTCCGGGACGAAGCCCTGGCCTTGCCTGAGCTATCCACCTTCACGGTGCAAGTGCGGTATAGTAGCCACGAAAGGTGTTGTGCCATCTGAGCTAGGTTTTGGGATGTTTTGTGGCAATGCATATGGAGACTATTGGGTGAGCATGCTATGGCCTCCTTTTTTGCTTTTGTTAGCACGATTGTTGTTGTCTTCATTGTGATTTCATTATGTATGATACGGCCTTCTTTTTTCAGGAGGGAAGGACTTGTGATTGGGAGCAATTTCTTGGTCGTCGTGAGTTAATGTTAGAGTTGGGACACACTTCTGAACCTGGGAGGAGGTTTCAAACTGAAACTATTAGAAACAAGATAAGAGCAAAATATGGTGTGCCCTTACCGGAAGAGGAGGATCTAAGTGGTCCAATTTGTGATGAGATGGTTCGTGAAACTGGAGTGCAGCTGGAATTTGTGGTTGGTTACGCCAACTACGAGAAGGTTGTGGCATATTGGCGTTGTAACAGGGAGAAGTTCTTAGAACGGGGGATACGTCCGTTGACTGCAGACGAGAAGAGTGAGAAGAGGAGGAAAAAGGAAGAGGAGTGGAAGGCATTGACGGAGAGGTCCAGGGATAGGTCGAGGGATGAAGCGGCAAGAAAGGCACAAGCCGACAGAAAAGGTAAGAGGATTGTGGGAGGATGATGAATGGTCCTCAAGTGTCAATTGCATGTGTTGTAGTGGACTATTTTTCAATGAATAAGTGTGTTTGGTTGTGTTGTATTAAGTGAACACTTTGTTATGTGATGTAGTTCTGAATGAGTTTTTATTCACAAAATTGGAGAAGCACAAAAAACTCAATTATAGTAGGAGAGTACAAAGGAGGACGAGTAGGAAATTATAATACAAAGAAATTATAATAATCGAGTAGGAGATTAAAAAATAGGAAATTGAGGAATATTGGTTCCATTATTACAACACAATCACAATAGGATCCAGTTCTTATAGAAAATATTACAGTACCATGATGCAAATGAAATAGTAGTTCAAATATTACAACACCGCATGATCAAAGACTACAACATCATACAAAGTGCCAGTATTTAGCCATCCTTGCGGGACGACAAAGGTTTACCTTTCCTGGTAGCTTTTTTAGTTGGTGGATTAGTAACACACGGGTCTGCCGAAGGACCATAAAGACCACCCGGAGCATAAATACCACCATAAGGAGGTTGCTCTCCTCTTCCAATGGCATCTGCAGTTTTTCGTTGCAAATAATGATGCATGTCTGGTGGAGCATAAAGAGCATTCCAAGGAGGTTCCTCTCCTCTTGCAATGGCATCTGCAGTTTTTCCTTGCATATATCGAAGCATGCCTCTTTCTAACGTGCTCATTTTCTTCGGATCAGGTGTTGTATTTGTGTTTTTCCCCTTCGGATCACCACCACCATTACCATCCTCCCCCCCTCCGGCAGCAGCAGACATCTCTAGTTATTGTTACCAAAAATGAACATGTGAAATAAAAATGATATCATGCATACGTTCTTACACAACATAATGATTCTAAAATAAATAAACTAAGTAAACTCAATTTAAAAAAGTAATTTTGAAATTGAAAATTACTTTCTAAAATCCCAAAGTAATGACACTATTGTAAACTAGTTAAACTAATTACATTAAATTAATAAAGAGAGGAAACTTACCTAAGAGGGAAGATGAGCCCGTGAGGAGAGGGAGGAGGCGGCAGGGTGGGGCGGTACTACGGCCGCCGTCGCCCTTTATATAGGCGCGGCAGGGTGTGCAGGGTGTAGGGTGTGTTTTCTCGGACTCACATCACATGTAGTAGGGTAGGGGGTAGGGTGTGTTTTCTCCCACGGATCGAATGGCCCACCACCTATTCTCTTTCCCTATATATGTCACCTTTCAGTTAACCATTGTTGTTCACAATAACCAGCAATGGATCCCTTGTCAGGTGATGATAGTTCTCTCGGTCCAGACTTGTGGACAGAACAGGACCCCGAGTGTAAGGAGTACTTTCCACCAAGAGAGAAGAGTTATTTCCGATCTTTGCGTGATGTGAGACCGTACGATTCGAAGAAACCAGTGAAGTGGCCAAGATGCATGCACAATGAGTTGTGTGTAATGCAAGTTTATGAGGGAGTTGGACTTTACTACTCCGGTCGTCGCTTTTGGCACTGTCCACGTGCGTGGGTAAGCAACACTACCACGAGTTTTTCCATCAGTTTATTTTGATAAGTAACATACTATTGGTATTTGCAGTACTCGTATGACCCTAACAACTGCGGTTTCGCGGCATGGGTCGATCCGCCAGCTATTCATCCATATGAAGAGTACATCACGTACCTAGAAGGACGCATCGAGAAGCTGAAGCATGAGCTCGCGGAGGCATTGACTCCTCCCGATCCACCATCTAGCGACGACGCGCTATGCACCTGCAGATGTCACAGGAAGAAAACTCCACCGTCAAGTCCATCCCCACCACCTTCACCCCCACCTCCACCCCCATTTGGGAACTACTACATGCCTTCCCAGGAATCCAGTGGTTTTGGCTCTATGTTATCCGGACAGTTCTCGTACCAGTAGATTGTTAGTGTTGTAATTCTTTTGTAAACTTCCCTATGGCATGTTAGTACTCGCAAATGGCACATGTTTACGTAGGTTATAAGCGGCGCCATTTGCAACTTTGTGTTTCTTATGTACCTGTGGTACAACATTTGAATTGACAACCCCCTCGTGAAACCCTAGCCAGCTTGGAATCCCTAACCTATTGAGTGAGAGACACGATATGTCATGTACCCGTGCTTTAACATTTGAATTGACAACACCCTGAAAAAAGCCTATGCAGTCATGAAACAGTAGCCTACTTGGAATCCCTAGCCTTTTCAGTGAGCCAGCATGTCATGTACAGCATTTGATTTGACAACACCCTGAAAAAAGCCTATGCACTCATGAAACCCTAGGTTCCTTGGAATCCCTAACCAATACTAATCCTAGCATGCCTTAGGGAATTAAAATCACACAAGTTTGCAGTGGCATGCATGGCACATGTGCCAATACTAATCCTAGCACGCCTTAGGAAATTTAAATCACACAAGTAATGTCACACACTATACATAACAACAATCATGCACCACTGATGAAGTCATCACTCCACTTCTCGAAGTCGTCAAATTCCTTCTTCAAATGAGCTTCTGTGCTGGGGTCTCCATCGATTTTCTTCCCCCTTGCCAAAAGCGCGGCATCTGGACCACTGATGAAGTCATCGATCCACTGCTCGAAGTGGCACGCCCTCGTCACCTTTGGAGCAACAGATCTACTGCTTCCCTACAATATAGGCCACGTAAATACAAAGTCAGAAGTCAACACCACGAAGTCACTACAATGCTACGTAACGATATCACTTACTGCCAATGCCGCAAGCACCTTTTTAGCTTGATCGATGTTTTGACAGCACCAGAAATGCCTGCCATACGTTTCATCTTCATGGGAGACCTTGCATCCCGCATTCATGCCACAATGGCACTCTAGGGGGATCTCGTCCTTTGGGCGGATATTCAAACTGAGTATGGATCTATTGGGATCATTTGGGTACTGAAAGGACCTTGATGTCGCCTAGAGGGGGGTCAATAGGCTTGACGACCAAATTAAACTCTTCTTCCCCGAACACTTGAGCTGACAGTGTTCCACCGGTCAGACCGGTGGTGATGACCGGTCAGACCGGTCAAGCACTGGACTTCACAGGAGGCACCGGTCAGACCGGTGTGCCTCACCAGTCAGACCGGTGTAGCACAGAGCACCTGCAAAAACAACTTCAAGCACCTCTTGACTACTAGCACGAACCAAACTTGGTGAGTGGCCTTTGTAGATGATCACAAGCAAGGTAATGAGCCCTGCACACACAAGTAGCACACCCAAGTAGATCGAAGCGGAAGCAAAACAAATATGCTAGAAAAACAACTTAGAGAGTCAAACCACACGAAGAAGCAAGGATTTGTTTCCTGAAGTTCACCACCCACTAAGGAATGGCTACGTCTCCGTTGAGGAGCTTGTAAGGGACAATTCCCAAAACAAGCCGGGTCTTTTTCAACCACTTTCCTCCTTTCCACTAAGGGGATCTTTTCCACGAAGAGGCAAGATCGCAGCCCTTACAAACTTCCCGCTGCTCACCACAACGTTGGGAGCTAGCCGGCGACGCCTAGCCGTCTAGGAGGCAAACCTCCAAGAGTAACAAACGCTTCAAAGCTTGTAGATGCGAAACCAAAGTGCTCAAGCTATGGAAATGCACTAGTTAGCTCACAAGGTCGCTCTTGAGCTCACTCTCTCAACCCAACACAAGGTATATGGCTTGAATCCACAAATCTCACAAAGAGAGGGTTGGGGAGAGCCACTAAGGCTTGGAGCTTGTTAGAAATGGCTTGGGACCTCAGCAAAGTCACTAGAAACAGCAACCCTCACTTGAAGAAGGTTTGGGGTATTTATACCCCTCAAAGGAGAAAACTAGCCGTTGGTCCTCGGGCGGCACCGGTCAGACCGGTGCCCCACACCGGTCAGACCGGTGTTTGAAAAACTAGCCGTTGGTCCTCAAGCGGCACCGGTCAGACCGGTGCCCCACACCGGTCAGACCGGTGTTTGAAAAACTAGCCGTTGGGGCTAGCGGCACCGATCAGACCGGTGCCCCTGACCGGTCAGACCGGTCAGGCCCGAGATACCCCAAAAACCCTTTCTATGATTCTAACACTTCACCAAAGAGATGAAGTGACTTAGGTTAGGTTAGGAGGGTTTGTTAGCACACTCTAAGGCTCTCAAGGCTAGATCTCACTTAGGTCAACTAATGAGCACTTTGACTTGGTCAACTCGCTAAGTTGCATCCCTCTTGATAGTACGGCATATCTATACTCAAGAATAAATAAAAACACTTTGTTGACTTCTTGAGCTTGAATGTCTTCAATCTTGCCATACTTGATCAATATCCACTTGAGGGCTTTCAACATAGCCTTTGACTTGAGCACTTTCATACTTGAGCTAGTGACTTAGGATCTTTCCATTTAGCGTAGGAATGCACACTTGGATCCATAAGTCACTCCATATTGCCAACCATAACATGTAGATGAGTTGCATCGCTTCACTCGGTTAAGGCTTGGATATGATACTTGGAGACCCCACGGATGCTAGAACTTCACCTTAGCAAAACACGAAATGGCGGCTTAGCTAGGGCCCCAAAGATTGCTTAGTCCCTCACCCTAGACATCTCGGTTGATCTCTTCATCACTTATCCAATCCACTTTTGAGTTCCACTTTGCTTCATACACAATTAACCTTCATTTGAAAACCCGCTTCAAATGCTTGATCTTGATTGACAACGAATGTGCAAGCTTCCAAATTAGGACCATAATGTGTACACTCATCCTTATGTCCTCTTTCAATAAACACATGAAGCCTTGCTCTTGACTTAGAGAATTACCATCTTCTCTTTTGTGATCCTTATAAATTTAATCAAGCTACGTCTTCATATGGGAGACCATGAATTGACCTTCTCAAATTATCCCAATATTTATCTTCCTTTATTGCTTGATATTTGTAACTTATGCATTAGGATCATCCATATATTTGTCTTTTCCAATGTGAGCCATATAATATTCATCCATAAATAAATACTTCAATAATTGCTCATGAATATATAAATAAAACCTGCTCACAATCTTAGACAAATCCATTAGTCCTTTAATCGCCTTGTCATTCAATTCACCAAAATCCACTTAGGGGCCTGGATGCACTTTCAATCTCCCCCTTTTTGGTGATTGATGACAACTCGATTAAAGCTTACAAATAAAACATTGGAGCGCATTTAGATTCTTAGATATAGCTAGAGCTCCCCCTTAATTTGTGCTTTGTGTTGAATTTCAAAAATTTGGCCTCAAATGCCAATAGCACAAATTTGGGAGAAAGCGCGTGTGAGCTCCCCCTATATCTTAGAATCAGTGGAGTGCAACATGTGTGAGCGATAAAATAAAAACCGTGATGCGTATGACAGGATATGCACAAAGCAAAGAACAAGTGTACTGACTAGGCAGCACCGGTCAGACCGGTGCACCTGACCGGTCAGGTCCAGCCAGCACCCCCAACTGGGCGGCACCGGTCAGACCGACGCCCGTGACCGGTCAGACCGGTCAGGTCCAGCCAGAGCACAAAGCAAAGGGTGTGCGTGCTATTTGGTCCAGAGTGATCAGGCCGGGGTTGCAAGCCGGCTTAGATCACTTTGCACCATTTAGCCAACACAAACAATACGCCAATCAAGACATGCATCACAATTTAGCAATAAAGTCGCTTAATTATTACAATAAAGTTCAAACACACAGTAGCACTCACACAAATGTTCTCAAGTCCACTAAGATAAGGTTCTGAAATTATTACAGACTGCTCTCTTCAGCCAACAGGCACCGGTCAGACCGGTGCAACACAGACAGCAGCACTGATTTGAAGTCTTTAATCCGAATCTTCTCCCCCTTTGTCATCAAGCATCAAAGAAGGTCTGAGAGAAGATGTTGAGTCCCGTCACTGTCCCTGCCACGAGTCCCACGCTGGACCGCCAGGGTGCGAGCTCCCTCCCTGATAAGAAGGTGGATATCCTGACCAACCAAAGATCTCAGTCGAAAAACGTCCTGCCTAGTCTGGAGGTGCTTCTGTCTCCTCTGTAGCATCCGGAGGTGGAGGTGGGGCAACTGGGGCGCCAAAAGGTGGAGGGTACGCTGCTAGTCCCTGTGGCATACCATAGGGCTGAGGGACCTCCTCTGAACCAGGTGGTGGAGGAGGTGCAGCTGAGGAGGAGCTACCCTCGCCGAACTCGAAAAACATGGAGCCATACTCGTTGATCATGTTAGAATTTATCATCGTCCTCATCCCTCTCCTGACCACCTAGGTCCTCCTCTTTATCCTCATCATCCTCATCATCTAAAGCTGGCCCTTTTCCATGATGCTTCACACGATAAACATTAGGGTCAACAAAGGTTTCATCCTCAACATTATCATCACTGCTCGTCCCCGTGTCACCACCCAAATCTACTTCTTGTTCCTCATTTCTTCTCTTTGGTGCATGCTCTCGCAGGTTCATACCACTCGCACTGCCACTGCCGCCTGCCTCACGATCATGCGGGAGCTCTCGAGGTGTCAATCTTGTTTTCTTGCTCCCGGACTGCTTCTCCCTTGGCATAGCGATGGTCCTGAGTCACAAAGGATATAACAGGAATGTATAAGACACAGGAATGAGATTTGAATTGAATTTAAATTGAAATCGACAAGTCGGGACAATTGGGTCGGTTCTGTGCGCCACCGGTCAGACCGGCGAGGGGCACCGGTCAGACCGGTGCCGTCCAGAATCCAGCCAATGGCCTCAACTGTTAATCTCAGCAGCTGGGACGACAAGATATGGATATTGATGATCTAGAAGTATTCCTATACAGATATGTGCCAAAAACATGAAGGAAAACAGGATTAGGGTTTGACAGCCTCCACCGGTCAGACCGGTGGGGTGCACCGGTTAGACCGGTGCAAGCCGTCCGCCCCCAAAATCTTGAGTTCTCACAATGTGTCCAACAAAACTTTATGGATCTATAGGTATGTCTTCTAGGTGATCTCAGAAGATGTTCTACCAAAGGGAATTCAAATCTTTGCACCAAGTAAGGAGATCGGGCAAAACAAAGTTTTGAATACCTTGTGAGAGATGAACTTGAAGGGGAACCGAAGAACTTGAGGGGGAATCAAAGGAGGGTCCTTGGGAGAGTGATTTCCATCCAATCTTGCACCTTCTTCATGGTTGAATCATTGGAAATCCATGGGGGGAAAGAGAGGTGAAAGGAGGGAGGAGAGAGGGTGTTCCACGGTTTGGAGAGGAAGAGAACCTGGGTGAAATGATAGAGGAGAGAGAAGGGAGGGGGGCTAAAGGTAGATTCCATTTACTGTGGCCCCACGGGTTGCTCCCGGGCGACACCGGTCAGACCGATGAGGGGCACCGGTCAGACCGGTGATCCCCAGGGTCCAGCCAGTGAAGCTTTATCGGTAGTACCGACTTGGGATCGGTAAAACCGAGGATTTTGATAATTCCAACAGAGAGACCATATCGGTAGAACCGACCTAGCCTCGGAAGTTCCGATTCTTCTCTTCCATTTTGAGATTTTGCTCCTTAAATCTTCACCAGATATTTTATAAAACAATTTTCTTCCATTTAAACCTCAGAAAAAGGAATTTGTGACTTAGGGTCGCCACCGGTCAGACCGGTGGACCGCACCGGTCAGACCGGTGCGCCCCTGAGACACACCTTGAAAAGATTTTGGCTCCTTTCTCCTTCTCAAAGATTGGATAAAAGATATAGAGGTGAAATTGATCCATACATTGCCAAAGTCTTGAAAGAATGGAGGATAATCCAATTTAATTGATAATTCTTGATTCTTCCAAGAGAGAGAGATAGACAGAGATGGATTTTATGGACTTGAGGAAATCTTCTTAATTGTGACTAGCCATCAATCAAACAAGGGTAACTATAGTCACAACTAAGTTGATTGGGTCACAAAGACCAAGAATCAAATTTTTTTTAAATGAGCACACTTCCTACACATACTAGTTGATTTTTTTTCGAAAAGTCTATCCTATGTCACAAAGTGCATGCATCCACTTCAAATGAATGGCTTTTCAAGAATATTTGACTCATACCTTCAACCTCGAGACACAAAGACGAGGGAAAGCAAAGGTATCAACCAAATATCTAGAGAGGCACACAAAAATTCACTTGAAGCAATTACATGCTAAGGATGGCATACTAGCATGGTATTATGGCCTAGATGCATTACGGTATTCAATGATGTTCATGGAAACATACCTTTGCCTTAAGACCATTTCATTTGTGCATGTATTTGAATTTTGAATGGTGCTAGCTCTTACTTATCTTTAGGGAGTTATACTTATCAAGAGCTTGCTTAGGGATGCACAAAAGAGTAAGACTACAAGATCACTAGAAGAAATTGTTAGTCCCATAAGTGACTCAAGTATTGCAATGAGCTCCCCCTTAAATAGTGCTAGAGATATTTTGAATTTCTCGAACAAAGCACTTTATTCAATTAAGAACTTGGTGAGGCTCATTCCAAACTTGGTCAAGACACATAAATGATTTGTTAATTGAAATGTGTCGAGTCTCTCATAACCTTTGATGCCAAATCACCCTTTTTCTTGAAAGTTGGGTCAATCCCGGGTCACCCGGCCATAGGGGTCGGGTCACCCTGCAGCACACAGAGGCGTACCGGGTCACCCGAGCACAGGTGCCGGGTCACCCGCCCAACAGCCTCACTGGGCCGGCACCGGTCAGACCGGTGCCTGTCACCGGTCAGACCGGTGACCACCAGTGCACGCTTATTTGGTGATTTTGCCCTTCTTGTTCCTTGAATGTTTGAATGAGTTACTAATTCAAGTCCTGCAACATAGACAAGGCAATGCTCTACTAGAGAGCCATTAAACGCATCGAATGGCATGAGAGAGTAAATTTTCATAAAATAGTCAAAGTCACTACCTCATGTTTCACTCATACAAGATAAGCGTTACATGAGTATTCAAGAAGAACTAAGAGTGACTTAGACTCAACCAAGGAGTACTAGTTACTGAGATGTCATTGATTTCAAGATTTATAAGTTTGCCCTTCACATGGCCAATTGATCAATCGTGATTTTCAAGCCTTCTAATCATGTGTTCAATGTATCTCTTCCAACCTGCAAGCTCAGCAAACATTTCTTGGTACCCAACACTTGTTGGGTCCTATTGGGTTAGCCACAAGGTGCTTAGGAACCCAAATGGCTCTCATGCTACATTGAGGTGAACTAATCTCCCTCATAGCACAAGTTCCATTCTTATCATTCCTAAGCTTATGGAAATCATAATGGACTAGATTTGATTTAGGAATGTTACCATTTGGACAATCTTTGCCCATGTGACCCTTTTGACGGCATTCATAGCAAATGCGGATTTTGTTCTTGTTGGTCACATCACTCCTTGTAATTTCTTGTCCATGCTTGCTTCTGAGCCTTGTTCTTGTTGAAGAGGTCTTCTTTGCCTTGTTTGCTTGAGGTGGGGCTACCCTGGCCGGTACCGGTCTGACCGGTGGCATGCACCGGTCTGACCGGTCACGGTCAGTGCCACTGCCCATCTTCACACTTGGGCACGAGTCGGCAAAGTGACCCTTCTCTCTGCACCTGTAGCACACTCTCTATTTGTTTGAGCTTCTAGGCTTCTTGGAGAGTGATTCTTGTGCCTTGTGCTTGGTTGGGCGATATTGGGACTTGACATGCCCAACCTTGCTCTTTTCTTGAATCTTGTTCTTATGGGTCATTATATGTTGTTGAGGGGTTGAGCTAGTGGCGGTTGATCCCTTCTCAAGCTTCTTCACCATGTCTTCACGGTTATCTTGAGAAGGTTGCACTTTGCTCTTCTCCTTCAACACATACAAGTCTTTTTGAAGCTTTTCAACCTCTTGCTTGAGTTCATCATTTTCTTTAGCAATGAGGTCATTACAAGATTCTACAAGTACATGCTCAATGCTAGATTGGCTTGCTTGAGACAAACAATCATTAGCGCAAGATAAATTAATTTGAGCTTGTGAGCATGTGCATGTGTGAGATAGAGGTTGTATAGATTTTACCAATGAAAGCACAACCTCATGGGCTATCTCTAGTGTTGCATAAGAATCGACAAGCTTCTCATAGGAACACTCAAGTCCCTTGTGATCAGCTTGTAGAGCCATATGCTCACTAGTGAGCTTTCCTAGCTTTTCTTCAAGCCTTTCATTTTCTTGATCCACTACAGCTACACACGCAAAGGATTTGATAACCTTATCATATTGTCTAGCGAGTGAATCATACTTACAAACCAAGGAGGCATTCTCGGATTTGAGAGCCTCAAGTTCCTTGGCCAAGGAGCTTGAAGCTTCATTCTTCTCAATCTTTCCTCCCTTGGTCCTTTTCTTCTTTTCCTTCTTGGCCATCAAGCAAATGGTTGTGCCTCTGCCGGCACCGGTCTGACTGGTGGATGCCACCGGTCTGACCGGTCCCTGCAGAGGGACAGGGTCTTCGCTTCTTTGGCCTTCTCCTTGCTTGGGAAGTGACACTTGAGGCTCAGTGATGTTGAATGACGACATAGAGCTCTCCTCAAGTGCCTTCATCATGGTTTGCTCTTGATCAATCCATTTGGGCTTTTCATATTCTTCACAAAGAATCTCCCAAATGGCGTGTGCATCAATCTCAAGTTTCTCATAGATGAAGTCCTGCACATCATCACTCAAAGCACTACAAATATAGTTAAATACTCGAGAGTTGCATTGCCAACATTCTAAGTCCTCTAGGGATGATTTTGACAAGTCAATTTTGGTTTCCCTAAGGTGAGGAGGTAGAATGCTAGCAACAACAATCTTCTCGGCAAGTGGACCCATGGTCCTAATGCAATTGAGCACATGAATTGACCAAGATGCATAATTTGAGCCATCTAGAGCTAGAGGCTCAAACGGTACCTCACGAGTTGTCGACATCGAAGAACTATAAGCGGTTAGGCTCAAATCGGAGCACCAAGCTCTGATACCAATTGAAAGGACCTTGATGTCGCCTAGAGGGAGGGTGAATAGGCTTGACGACCAAATTAAACTCTTCTTCCCCGAACACTTGAGCTGACAGTGTTCCACCGGTCAGACCGGTGGTGATGACCGGTCAGACCGGTCAAGCACTGGACTTCACAGGAGGCACCGGTCAGACCGGTGCACCTCACCGGTCAGACCGGTGTAGCACAGAGCACCTGCAAAAACAACTTCAAGCACCTCTTGACTTCTAGCACGAACCAAACTTGGTGAGTGGCCTTTGTAGATGATCACAAGCAAGGTAATGAGCCCTGCACACACAAGTAGCACACCCAAGTAGATCAAAGCGGAAGCAAAACAAATATGCTAGAAAAACAAGTTAGAGAGTCAAACCACACGAAGAAGCAAGGATTTGTTTCCCGAAGTTCACCACCCACTAAGGAATGGCTACGTCTCCGTTGAGGAGCTTGTAAGGGACAATTCCCAAAACAAGCCGGGTCTCTTTCAACCACTTTCCTCCTTTCCACTAAGGGGATCTTTTCCACGAAGAGGCAAGATCGCAGCCCTTACAAACTTCCCGCTGCTCACCACAACGTTGGGAGCTAGCCGGCGACACCTAGCCGTCTAGGAGGCAAACCTCCAAGAGTAACAAACGCTTCAAAGCTTGTAGACGCGAAACCAAAGTGCTCAAGCTATGGAAATGCTCTTGTTAGCTCACAAGGTCGCTCTTGAGCTCACTCTCTCAACCCAACACAAGGTATATAGCTTGAATCCACAAATCTCACAAAGAGAGGGTTGGGAAGAGCCACTAAGGCTTGGAGCTTGTTAGAAATGGCTTGGGACCTCAGCAAAGTCACTAGAAACAGCAACCCTCACTTGAAGAAGGTTTGGGGTATTTATAACCCTCAAAGGAGAAAACTAGCCGTTGGTCCTCGGGCGGCACCGGTCAGACCGGTGCCCCACACCGGTCAAACCGGTGTTTGAAAAACTAGCCGTTGGTCCTCGGGCGGCACCGGTCAGACCGGTGTTTGAAAAACTAGCCGTTGGGGCTAGCGGCACCGATCAGACCGGTGCCCCTGACCGGTCAGACCGGTCAGGCCCGAGATACCCCAAAAACCCTTTCTATGATTCTAACACTTCCCCAAAGAGATAAAGTGACTTAGGTTAGGAGGGTTTGTTAGCACACTCTAAGGCTCTCAAGGCTAGATCTCACTTAGGTCAACTAATGAGCACTTTGACTTGGTCAACTCGCTAAGTTGCATCCCTCTTGATAGTACGGCATACCTATACTCAAGAATAAATAAAAACACTTTGTTGACTTCTTGAGCTTGAATGTCTTCAATCTTGCCATACTTGATCAATATCCACTTGAGGGCTTTCAACATAGCCTTTGACTTGAGCACTTTCATACTTGAGCTAGTGACTTAGGATCTTTCCATTTAGCGTAGGAATGCACACTTGGATCCATAAGTCACTCCATATTGCCAACCATAACATGTAGATGAGTTGCATCGCTTCACTCGGTTAAGGCTTGGATATGATACTTGGAGACCCCACGGATGCTAGAACTTCACCTTAGCAAAACACGAAATGGCGGCTTAGCTAGGGCCCCAAAGATTGCTTAGTCCCTCACCCTAGACATCTCGGTTGATCTCTTCATCACTTATCCAATCCACTTTTGAGTTCCACTTTGCTTCATACACAATTAACCTTCATTTGAAAACCCGCTTCAAATGCTTGATCTTGATTGACAACGAATGTGCAAGCTTCCAAATTAGGACCATAATGTGTACACTCATCCTTATGTCCTCTTTCAATAAACACATGAAGCCTTGCTCTTGACTTAGAGAATTACCATCTTCTCTTTTGTGATCCTTATAAATTTAATCAAGCTACGTCTTCATATGGGAGACCATGAATTGACCTTCTCAAATTATCCCAATATTTATCTTCCTTTATTGCTTGATATTTGTAACTTATGCATTAGGATCATCCATATATTTGTCTTTTCCAATGTGAGCCATATAATATTCATCCATAAATAAATACTTCAATAATTGCTCATGAATATATAAATAAAACCTGCTCACAATCTTAGACAAATCCATTAGTCCTTTAATCGTCTTGTCATTCAATTCACCAAAATCCACTTAGGGGCCTAGATGCACTTTCAATCTCCCCCTTTTTGGTGATTGATGACAACTCGATTAAAGCTTACAAATAAAACATTGGAGCGCATTTAGATTCTTAGATATAGCTAGAGCTCCCCCTTAATTTGTGCTTTGTGTTGAATTTCAAAAATTTGGCCTCAAATGCCAATAGCACAAATTTGGGAGAAAGCGCGTGTGAGCTCCCCCTATATCTTAGAATCAGTGGAGTGCAACATGTGTGAGCGATAAAATAAAAACCGTGATGCGTATGACAGGATATGCACAAAGCAAAGAACAAGTGTACTGACTGGGCAGCACCGGTAAGACCGGTGCACCTGACCGGTCAGGTCCAGCCAGCACCCCCAACTGGGCGGCACCGGTCAGACCGACGCCCGTGACCGGTCAGACCGGTCAGGTCCAACCAGAGCACAAAGCAAAGGGTGTGCATGCTATTTGGTCCAGAGTGATCAGGCCGGGGTTGCAAGCCGGCTTAGATCACTTTGCACCATTTAGCCAACACAAACAATACGCCAATCAAGACATGCATCACAATTTAGCAATAAAGTCGCTTAATTATTACAATAAAGTTCAAACACACAGTAGCACTCACACAAATGTTCTCAAGTCCACTAAGATAAGGTTCTGAAATTATTACAGACTGCTCTCTTCAGCCAACAGGCACCGGTCAGACCGGTGCAACACAGACAGCAGCACTGATTTGAAGTCTTTAATCCGAATCTTCTCCCCCTTTGTCATCAAGCATCAAAGAAGGTCTGAGAGAAGATGTCGAGTCCCGTCACTGTCCCTGCCATGAGTCCCACGCTGGACCGCCAGGGTGCGAGCTCCCTCCCTGATAAGAAGGTGGATATCCTGACCAACCAAAGATCTCAGTCGAAAAACGTCCCGCCCAGTCTGGAGGTGCTTCTGTCTCCTCTGTAGCATCCGGAGGTGGAGGTGGGGCAACTGGGGCGCCGAAAGGTGGAGGGTACGCTGCTAGTCCCTGTGGCATACCGTAGGGCTGAGGGACCTCCTCTGAACCAGGTGGTGGAGGAGGTGCAGCTGAGGAGGAGCTACCCTCGCCGGACTCGAAAAACATGGAGCCATACTCGTTGATCATGTTAGAATTTATCATCGTCCTCATCCCTCTCCTGACCACCTAGGTCCTCCTCTTTATCCTCATCATCCTCATCATCTAAAGCTGGCCCTTTTCCATGATGCTTCACACGATAAACATTAGGGTCAACAAAGGTTTCATCCTCAACATTATCATCACTGCTCGTCCCCGTGTCACCACCCAAATCTACTTCTTGTTCCTCATTTCTTCTCTTTGGTGCACGCTCTCGCAGGTTCATACCACTCGCACTGCCACTGCCGCCTGCCTCACGATCATGCGGGAGCTCTCGAGGTGTCAATCTTGTTTTCTTGCTCCCGGACTGCTTCTCCCTTGGCATAGCGATGGTCCTGAGTCACAAAGGATATAACAGGAATGTATAAGACACAGGAATGAGATTTGAATTGAATTGAAATTGAAATCGACAAGTCGGGACAATTGGGTCGGTTCTGTGCGCCACCGGTCAGACCGGCGAGGGGCACCGGTCAGACCGGTGCCGTCCAGAATCCAGCCAATGGCCTCAACTGTTAATCTCAGCAGCTGGGACGACAAGATATGGATATTGATGATCTAGAAGTATTCCTATACAGATATGTGCCAAAAACATGAAGGAAAACAGGATTAGGGTTTGACAGCCTCCACCGGTCAGACCGGTGGGGTGCACCGGTTAGACCGGTGCAAGCCGTCCGCCCCCAAAATCTTGAGTTCTCACAATGTGTCCAACAAAACTTTATGGATCTATAGGTATGTCTTCTAGGTGATCTCAGAAGATGTTCTACCAAAGGGAATTCAAATCTTTGCACCAAGTAAGGAGATCGGGCAAAACAAAGTTTTGAATACCTTGTGAGAGATGAACTTGAAGGGGAACCGAAGAACTTGAGGGGGAATCAAAGGAGGGTCCTTGGGAGAGTGATTTCCATCCAATCTTGCACCTTCTTCATGGTTGAATCATTGGAAATCCATGGGGGGAAAGAGAGGTGAAAGGAGGGAGGAGAGAGGGTGTTCCACGGTTTGGAGAGGAAGAGAACCTGGGTGAAATGATAGAGGAGAGAGAAGGGAGGGGGGGGTAAAGGTAGATTCCATTTACTGTGGCCCCACGGGTTGCTCCCGGGCGACACCGGTCAGACCGGTGAGGGGCACCGGTCAGACCGGTGACCCCCAGGGTCCAGCCAGTGAAGCTTTATCGGTAGTACCGACTTGGGATCGGTAAAACCGAGGATTTTGATAATTCCAACAGAGAGACCATATCGGTAGAACCGACCTAGCCTCGGAAGTTCCGATCCTTCTCTTCCATTTTGAGATTTTGCTCCTTAAATCTTCACCAGATATTTTATAAAACAATTTTCTTCCATTTAAACCTCAGAAAAAGGAATTTGTGACTTAGGGTCGCCACCGGTCAGACCGGTGGACCGCACCGGTCAGACCGGTGCGCCCCTGAGACACGCCTTGAAAAGATTTTGGCTCCTTTCTCCTTCTCAAAGATTGGATAAAAGATATAGAGGTGAAATTGATCCATACATTGCCAAAGTCTTGAAAGAATGGTGGATAATCCAATTTAATTGATAATTCTTGATTCTTCCAAGAGAGAGAGATAGACAGAGATGGATTTTATGGACTTGAGGAAATCTTCTTAATTGTGACTAGCCATCAATCAAACAAGGGTAACTATAGTCACAACTAAGTTGATTGGGTCACAAAGACCAAGAATCAAATTTTTTTTAAATGAGCACACTTCCTACACATACTAGTTGATTTTTTTTCGAAAAGTCTATCCTATGTCACAAAGTGCATGCATCCACTTCAAATGAATGGCTTTTCAAGAATATTTGACTCATACCTTCAACCTCGAGACACAAAGACGAGGGAAAGCAAAGGTATCAACCAAATATCTAGAGAGGCACACAAAAATTCACTTGAAGCAATTACATGCTAAGGATGGCACACTAGCATGGTATTATGGCCTAGATGCATTACTGTATTCAATGAGGTTCATGGAAACATACCTTTGCCTTAAGACCATTTCATTTGTGCATGTATTTTAATTTTGAATGGTGCTAGCTCTTACTTATCTTTAGGGAGTTATACTTATCAAGAGCTTGCTTAGGGATGCACAAAAGAGTAAGACTACAAGATCACTAGAAGAAATTGTTAGTCCCATAAGTGACTCAAGTATTGCAATGAGCTCCCCCTTAAATAGTGCTAGAGATATTTTGAATTTCTCGAACAAAGCACTTTATTCAATTAAGAACTTGGTGAGGCTCATTCCAAACTTGGTCAAGACACATAAATGATTTGTTAATTGAAATGTGTCGAGTCTCTCATAACCTTTGATGCCAAATCACCCTTTTTCTTGAAAGTTGGGTCAATCCCGGGTCACCCGGCCATAGGGGTCGGGTCACCCTGCAGCACACAGAGGCGTACCGGGTCACCCGAGCACAGGTGCCGGGTCACCCGCCAAACAGCCTCACTGGGCCGGCACCGGTCAGACCGGTGCCTGTCACCGGTCAGACCGGTGACCACCAGTGCACGCTTATTTGGTGATTTTGCCCTTCTTGTTCCTTGAATGTTTGAATGAGTTACTAATTCAAGTCCTGCAACATAGACAAGGCAATGCTCTACTAGAGAGCCATTAAACGCATCGAATGGCATGAGAGAGTAAATTTTCATAAAATAGTCAAAGTCACTACCTCATGTTTCACTCATACAAGATAAGCGTTACATGAGTATTCAAGAAGAACTAAGAGTGACTTAGACTCAACCAAGGAGTACTAGTTACCGAGATGTCATTGATTTCAAGATTTATAAGTTTGCCCTTCACATGGCCAATTGATCAATCGTGATTTTCAAGCCTTCTAATCATGTGTTCAATGTATCTCTTCCAACCTGCAAGCTCAGCAAACATTTCTTGGTACCCAACACTTGTTGGGTCCTATTGGGTTAGCCACAAGGTGCTTAGGAACCCAAATGGCTCTCATGCTACATTGAGGTGAACTAATCTCCCTCATAGCACAAGTTCCATTCTTATCGTTCCTAAGCTTATGGAAATCATAATGGACAAGATTTGATTTAGGAATGTTACCATTTGGACAATCTTTGCCCATGTGACCCTTTTGATGGCATTCATAGCAAATGCGGATTTTGTTCTTGTTGGTCACATCACTCCTTGTAATTTCTTGTCCATGCTTGCTTCTGAGCCTTGTTCTTGTTGAAGAGGTCTTCTTTGCCTTGTTTGCTTGAGGTGGGGCTACCTTGGCCGGCACCGGTCTGACCGGTGGCATGCACCGGTCTGACCGGTCACGGTCAGTGCCACTGCCCATCTTCACACTTGGGCATGAGTCGGCAAAGTGACCCTTCTCTCTGCACCTGTAGCACACTCTCCATTTGTTTGAGCTTCTAGGCTTCTTGGAGAGTGATTCTTGTGCCTTGTGCTTGGTTGGGCGATATTGGGACTTGACATGCCCAACCTTGCTCTTTTCTTGAATCTTGTTCTTGTGGGTCATTGTATGTTGTTGAGGGGTTGAGCTAGTGGCGGTTGATCCCTTCTCAAGCTTCTTCACCATGTCTTCATGGTTATCTTGAGAAGGTTGCACTTTGCTCTTCTCCTTCAACACATACAAGTCTTTTTGAAGCTTTTCAACCTCTTGCTTGAGTTCATCATTTTCTTTAGCAATGAGGTCATTACAAGATTCTATAAGTACATGCTCAATGCTAGATTGGCTTACTTGAGACAAACAATCATTAGCGCAAGATAAATTAATTTGAGATTGTGAGCATGTGCATGTGTGAGATAGAGGTTGTATAGATTTTACCGATGAAAGCACAACCTCATGGGCTATCTATAGTGTTGCATAAGAATCGACAAGCTTCTCATAGGAACACTCAAGTCCCTTGTGATCGGCTTGTAGAGCCATATGCTCACTAGTGAGCTTTCCTAGCTTTTCTTCAAGCCTTTCATTTTCTTGATCCACTGCAGCTACACACGCAAAGGATTTGATAACCTTATCATATTGTCTAGCGAGTGAATCATACTTACAAACCAAGGAGGCATTCTCGGATTTGAGAGCCTCGAGTTCCTTGGCCAAGGAGCTTGAAGCTTCATTCTTCTCAATCTTTCCTCCCTTGGTCCTTTTCTTCTTTTCCTTCTTGGCCATCAAGCAAATGGTTGTGCCTCTGCCAGCACCGGTCTGACCGGTGGATGCCATAACATGTAGATGAGTTGCATCACTTCACTCGGTTAAGACTTGGATATGATACTTGGAGACCCCACGGATGCTAGAACTTCACCTTAGCAAAACACGAAATGGCGGCTTAGCTAGGGCCCCAAAGATTGCTTAGTCCCTCACCCTAGACATCTCGGTTGATCTCTTCATCACTTATCCAATCCACTTTTGAGTTCCACTTTGCTTCATACACAATTAACCTTCATTTGAAAACCCGCTTCAAATGCTTGATCTTGATTGACAACGAATGTGCAAGCTTCCAAATTAGGACCATAATGTGTACACTCATCCTTATGTCCTCTTTCAATAAACACATGAAGCCTTGCTCTTGACTTAGAGAATTACCATCTTCTCTTTTGTGATCCTTATAAATTTAATCAAGCTACGTCTTCATATGGGAGACCATGAATTGACCTTCTCAAATTATCCCAATATTTATCTTCCTTTATTGCTTGATATTTGTCACTTATGCATTAGGATCATCCATATATTTGTCTTTTCCAATGTGAGCCATATAATATTCATCCATAAATAAATACTTCAATAATTGCTCATGAATATATAAATAAAACATGCTCACAATCTTATACAAATCCATTAGTCTTTTAATCGCCTTGTCATTCAATTCACCAAAATCCACTTAGGGGCCTAGATGCACTTTCAGGTACGCCCCCTCCATTGCTTTCATGGCCCTCCTCACGTGAAACGAACCGGGTTTCCGAAGACGGGAACCCGATCCCTGCACCTCTGTGATAGTCCCAGGAGGCTATCCCGTGCAAATCCCTGTCTCAGAAAGTAAAGCAAAGTACCGTACAACAAGAATAAATACATGGGGGGTCCAAAATATAATGTAATATTTAAGCATCCGAGTACATCATTTCGGCACATGCCGGGTACAAGTCCAACGGGACTGAATCAAGCAGAGTAAACAACTACGCAGCGGCTCTAATGTAGCGAAGTAGACTCCATATCCGCAGGCAACTCGAGTGTAGGGCGAGCTTCAGTCCTCCCAGCCGTCGTCCTCAAAGTCGTAGTCCGGCTCCTGGTCTGAAAGTCCGTCATCTACTCGATAAGCGAGTAGGTCATGTCAGCTTCCCAACAAAGAGCATAAGCAAGAGAGAATAATTCTATTATGCATGAGTAATCCTATTTATGGCTGTAGAAGGTTAAGCAAGCAGCGGTAGCAACATCAAGGTAAGCAGAATAGCCGAGAGGTATCCATCTCCGAAGAGATCCACACCTCCGAGGACAACGCCTCCGGGGTCAACGCCCCAACAAGGAAAGAAGCACCAAACACTGGATCTCAACCAAGATACAGCATCCCACTCTCATCTGCGACGTGGGGTCACCAACTCCTATCCCCACGTCTCAACAGCACGAAGCCGGGCTCACAACACACAGGGGAGAGAAAGCAGCACAAGAAGAGACTAGCCAGGTGAGAGATCGTAAGGGCTGTCCATACCAGTGGACACGGACTATAGCTATAGGTTTAACACTCTGCAGAGGTTGTACAACTGGACCCGCCGGATAGGGCAGAAACGGTGGCCGCCGTTCCACATCCCTACCTAACGGCCGGAGACCTAGCAGTGGGTGGCTCTCTCCTGCCTCTCCGAGCCTGACTCGTCCTGAACTGGGGCGCGAAACTTGCCAGCAGGGCCTCGGAGCTGTGAAACCATCCCCGGAGGAGCCGGGGCGACGTCTACTCGGGGGGTATAACTCGTCCCCCTCACACGACCACACCGGTCCGCCTACAAGCTGAGAGCCAACCACCAACTAGTTCTCGGACCGAACCCCGCCCATACGTGAGCGAACGGTTTGTACGAAAATAGCCCAAAGATCAAGGTCACACAGACGATCGGTCCTTAATTGCAGGAGCAAGCACTCACCAACTCCATCCGTCCGACACGCCGCTAGGGCGGGAGGCCAGGTCGCATCTCCCCTAGACAGGCGTTCACAAGAACCAAAGCGGCTTGCTCCCGCGGTAACACGTCAAGGATACACACTCACCCAAAACACACGCAAGAGTTCCGAGGTATCCCAACCTCGGTCCAAACCTGAGATCCATCCATAACTAAGGGTAAAATATATGGATGGAGAAGTGCCGGGAACTAGCTAGGGGTCTGTAGCTAGCTCCGAAAGTAGGTGTTTCAAGGACAAGGTAAACAATTTCAAGGCACGGCTAATCAATTGTCTATGCAATTTCAAAACATGCATCAAAAGTAATTAAGCACTAGCAACTAAAGCAAGCATGGGATCTATATGGTTGGGAGTGACATGACACCTGGCTGGCGTCCGAAGTCCTGGTCTGGGTAGTAGTCGGGGTCGTAGGCCTCCTCCTGGTCGTTGCTCGGGTCTGTGCAGCACGAGATACGAGACACTAAGATACCGACAAACAACTAGGCAATAAATCCAAAGAAACCCAATTTTAGAAGATTCAAACAGAACCATACTACCTACAAACAGCACCGTCTCATTTTTAGAAAAATATAGAAACTGGTTTCATATTTTTCGGAGTTATAAATAATTAATTATGAATTTTCAAAGATTATAGGATTTATAAAATAATTTCCAAAATTATTTATAAAACAGAAAAGGATTTTTATTTTTGAAAACAGTTGATGACGTCAGCATGACGTCACCGTGACGTCATCGTCACCGGTCAGTGGGCCTTAGTGGGCCGAAAGAGTTAGTGGGCCGAATACGGCCCATTGGACTCAGCCTTTTGGGCCAAAGGGCAAAGTCCGTCGGACCACCCTGAACAAAAATTAGAGTTCGCCGAAAAAGAATAAAGGGCTGCCGCTGGACCGTAATGGGCTACGGCCCAAGCAGCTTTCTTAGAGTTAGAAGTAAGAAAGTCTGGCCTTGCCCCTTGAACAAGTCTGGGGCGCGTGGCGCACCCCTGCCATCCTCGTCCGCTCCGGTGCGCGCCGGCGCAGAGGCGCGGTGGCGACGGCTCGCAGCGTTTGACGACGGCGACGACTTCTGCACCCAAACAAGCGCGCGGGGGTACACACTAGGATCTCGCGACATGCGCGACGCAGCCACGGCCCTGGGATTGGGCTTGTGTGGCCGTCGCACAGCGCGACACGACAGAAGTCCCGGCGCGGTGAGGCGCGCGGCGGCGACACGACGCGCGGCGAGCAGCGCTGCGACGATGAACGGAAACAAAGAGATGTGACGCGATGGTGTTGTGCAAACCTCATGGTTTCACTGCGCGGCCGGGTGCCCGACGGGAACCCCTAGGGCCGGCTCGGCCTGCTGCAACGGCGAAGCGAGACGCGGTGTGGCGAGCAGCGCGGTGGCGAAGTACGACGACGCGGCTCAGCTTATGCGGAAGAGCGAGCGTGAACACGAGAAGATACAGATGCGCTGCACGGCACGGCCAACACGTAGGTGTGCCGGCCCGGGCACGTGCACGCGCGCAGGCAGAACCTGGACGCGGCATGGCCAGCCTGCGAGCGCGCGTCCGCGACATGACAAGATTGCGGCGCGGCGGAGCAGCAACGGCATACACGGCCGACACGCGGAAGCTTACGGCTCGAAGGCCGGTTCTCAGGCAGTACAAACGGTGGTAAGAACGGCGACGACCGGCGCAGCGTTGGGGTACGCCACAGCGGCGAGCGCACGGACATGTGCACGGCTCGAAGGCCGGCGGCGCGGCGCAGGGGCGCGCTCCCAAGGGTGAAGAAGAAGAGAAGGTGCGGCCACTGGCTCACCGGGGGTCGGCGATGTAGACGATGCAGTGAAGGCCGCGGCGGGGAAGATGTCGGCGTCGACGGCGAAGTTCGGCGGCGGCGCGTCGTGCTCCTCTGCTCCGTTCTCCGCCCGCTCGTGGACGGCCTTCCTCACGACCCGTTCGGCTCCGTCTTGGTGTGCTCCGTCTTCGGCAGGTCGGCGCGGTGGTGGTGCGCCCCGTCTCCTTTCCCTTTCCCCTTCTCTTCTTCCTTCCCCCTCTTCTCTCCTCCCGGCGACGAACAGAGGAAAGGGGGTAACAAAGGGGAGAAACCCCAATTGAGCGCTGGCTTGCAAGAGGGGTCTCGCCAGGGGCTTTAGCTGGTCGAACACGCCGGGGTGAAGGGCAAAAGAGTCACGGCTGGGGCTCCTATTGGCTCGTGAGGGCGAGGTGGTGATGTGGCGGTGCGGCAGAGGCTGGCGGGCGCGGGAGCGCGTCGTCGGGCGAGGGTAGAAAGGGAAAAGGCCGGGCGGTGTGTGGGCGCGGCCGCCTGGCTCGGCGTCCGTGCCACAGGCACGGTCGGGGTCCTGTCCCCCGGCCGGGCGTGTGCGCGCGGGCGCGGCGGCGCGGGCCGAGCAAGCGCAGGCGTGCGGTCTTGGCCTGGCCAAGACGAAGAACAGGCGCCCGGCGGTGTCTCCACTTGCCAGCGAGACAGCGCGGGGAAGGAGATGAAGATGGGCCGAGCTGGGCCGCCTTGGCTCGCTGGGCCGAAGGGAAGGGCGACGGAAGAAAACAGGCCGAGACTTGGAGGGGGTTAACTAGACTTCTGAAGAGGTTAGCTGGCCCATTAGTCATCATAAGGTTTTGAAATTAGATTTGAATTAAGTTTAAACTATAGATTTGAATTTGAATAGTTTCAAATTCAAAACACACTCAATAAAATCCAAATAAAATCCATAAACTCCAAATCACATACTTTACCATAATTTGAAAATATATTTTTATATTTTTGGTTTTATTTATTTAGGAATTTAGAAAGAGAGGCTAGAGAGGGTTTAAATATGGTGACACATCATCAACAAATGAAAAGTTCAAATTTTCTCACATTTTAATAACTTAATTTTCTGGGTTGTTACATTCTCCCCCACCACCGAGAATCTCGTCCTCGAGATTTAAGCTCCATCCTTCCCCTCGAACAAGTGAGGGAACTCTCTCCTGAGGTCGGCTTCCTTCTCCCAGGTTGCTTCTCGCTCCGTGTGGTGACTCCACAACACCTTGCAGTAAGGAATTGTGGTCCTCCTGGTTTCCTTTGTTGCTCTGTCCAAGATCCTCTCGGGGTACTCTGCATACTCCAGGGTGTTCTGCAGGTCGAGTATCTCCACCGGGACTTGTTTTGCTTCCACTTCCTTTTCACTCTTCTTCAACTGTGACACGTGGAACACAGGGTGTACAGCGGACATCTCTGCTGGTAGTGCGAGTTTGTAAGCGAGCTTCCCAACTCTCTGAGTGATCCGGTATGGTCCCATGTACCTCGGGGCAAGCTTTCCCTTCACAGCAAACCTCTTGGTTCCTCTCATCGGTGACACTTTTAAGTAGACGAAGTCTCCTACCTCGAACGACAAGTCTCTCCGGCGACGATCGGCGTACCTCTTCTGTCTGCTCTGAGCAATCTTTAGGTTATCCCTGACTTTCTCTACTTTCTCCTCAGCCTCCTCGAGAATGTCCGGACCAAAGATCATCCTCTCTCCTACCTCTGACCACATCAAAGGTGTCCTGCACTTCCTCCCGTAGAGTGCCTCGAAGGGTGCCATCTTGAGACTTGCTTGGAAGCTGTTGTTGTAAGAGAACTCTGCATAGGCCAAGCTGTTCTCCCAATCCGTGCCGTAGGTCAAAGTGCAAGCTCTCAGCATATCCTCCAACACCTGGTTTACTCTCTCAGTCTGCCCGTCCGTCTGAGGGTGAAAAGCTGTGCTGTAGCTGAGTGTAGTTCCCATCCGGGCGTGGAAACTCTGCCAAAACTTTGCTATGAACTGGGACCCTCTGTCAGACACTATGCTCCTCGGGGCTCCGTGTAGCCTGAGTATGTGACACACGTACAAGTCTGCCAACTGGTCTGTCGTGTGTCGGGTCTTCACGGGTACGAAGTGAGCTACTTTTGTCAGCCGATCCACTATGACCCAAACGGAATCGTTGCCTTTCTGTGTCCTGGGTAGCCCCACCACAAAGTCCATGGAAATGTCATCCCACTTCCACTGGGGTATATCCAACGGTTTCAACAGTCCTGCGGGCCTCTGGTGCTCAATCTTCACTCTGCTGCAAGTGTCACAACAAGCCACGTAGTAGGCTATGTCCTTCTTCATATCCTTCCACCAAAACCTCTGTTTCAAATCTTGGTACATCTTTGTACTTCCTGGGTGAATGGAGTACCTTGAATCATGGGCTTCTCTCAGAATCTGCTCTCGAATCTCTTTACTCTTCGGCACACAGATTCGATCTTTCAGCCACACCGTGCCTTGTTCGTCCATACGGTAATCCTCAGCTCTCCCTTTCTCCATCAGCTCCTTGAGCTCCCAAATCTCGGAGCACCCTTTCTGAGCTTCCCGAATTCTGCCTTCCAAGTCGTAGGTCACTTGCAGTGTGTAGAGTTGTCCCTGCTCTACAATCTCAACCTGAAGCTGCTCTAGCTCGTCGTGAAGTGCTGGCTGCTCCTGTCTCACCATCAAGTTGTTGCAATAGGACTTTCTGCTCAGTGCATCTGCCACAACGTTTGCCTTGCCAGGGTGGTAGTGAATCTCCAAGTCGTAGTCCTTGATCAGCTCTAGCCACCTTCTCTGCCTCATGTTCAACTCCGACTGAGTAAAGAAGTACTTCAGACTCTTGTGATCGGTGTACAGCTCACACTTGTTGCTGATCAAGTAGTGCCTCCAAATTTTCAAAGCGTGAACGACTGCTGCTAACTCCAAGTCGTGAGTGGGGTAGTTCTCCTCGTGCTTCTTAAGCTGCCTCGACGCATAAGCAACAACTTTGCCCTCTTGCATCAACACACATCCCAAACCTTGCTTCGAGGCATCACAGTACACCACGAAATCCTTCTTGATGTCTGGCAAGGTAAGAATCGGAGCTGTCGTGAGCCTCTTCTTCAACTCCTAGAAACTCCTCTCACAGGCCTCTGACCACACGAACTTCTTGTCGTTCTTCAACAGCTCTGTCATTGGCTTCGCTATCTTGGAGAAGTTTTCTATGAACCTCCTGTAGTATCCTGCCAACCCGAGGAAGCTCCGAATATCTGTCACTGTGAGTGGCTGCTCCCACTTGGTAACTGCTTCCACTTTTGAAGGATCAACCGCAACTCCCTCTGCTGACAACACGTGTCCCAAGAAAGCAACTTCCTCCATCCAGAACTCACACTTGCTGAACTTTGCGTACAACTTCTGCTGTCTCAGCCTTTCCATCACAATCCGAAGGTGTTCCTCGTGTTCCTCTGCTGTCTCTGAGAAGATCAGAATGTCATCTATGAACACCACTACGAACTTGTCCAGCTCTTCCATGAAGACCTTGTTCATCATGTTCATGAAGTAGGCAGGTGCGTTGGTCAGTCCGAAGGAAACCACTACGAACTCGTACAAGCCGTACCGCGTCGTGAAAGCTGTCTTCGGGATATCCTGGTCCCGAATCTTCATCTGGTAGTAACCTGACCTCAAGTCGATCTTGGAAAAGAACTTTGCCTTCCGCAGCCTGTCTAGCAAATCGTCAATCCTGGGCAAAGGGTACCGGTTCTTGATCGTCATCGAGTTGAGTGTCCGGTAGTCCACACACATCCTCTTGGTGCCATCCTTCTTGTCCACGAACAGAACTGGCGAACCCCAAGGCGAGGCACTCGGTCGAATGAACCCTTGCTCTTGCAGTTTCTTGAGTTGCTTCTTCAGCTCATCTAGTTCATCCGCGGACATCCTGTACGGGCTCTTGGCCACGGGTCCAGCTCCTGGCATCAGTTCAATCACGAACTCAATATCCCTGTCCGGTGGTAACTCGGTCAACTCCTCCGGAAACACGTCGGGATACTCCCTCACCACCGGGATTTCCTCCAAATCCTTTCCTTTCATGTTGCACAGCATCGGCGTCGACCTCTGGCCCTGTGGCTTGATCAACACTCTGACTCCGCTGGGGTGCTCCAACTGCACGTACACTGGGTTGCAGTTCACCAATCCTTTGTGCTGAGCTAACCACTCCATCCCAAGTATCACGTCGATCCCGGTCGACTCCAGAACGGTCAGGTCTGCCTCGAACAACTGCTTCTCGAACACCATGTTCACTCCTCTACACTCCAGCGTACTCCGCTTCTCACCTAGCGGGGAACTGGTAACTATAGGCCGTGGTCTGGGCTTAGTTGGTAATGACCTTTCCTTTACAAACTTAGTAGAGATGTACGAAAACTGAGCACCGGTGTCAAACAGAACGGTAGCCATAACTGAATCGACTAAAAACTCACCGAGAGCCACGTCTGGCGCTGCAGCTGCCTCCTCTGCGGTCAGGTGGTTCAGTCTGCCTCGAGTCGGTGGGGGTGCGCTCTTCTGCTGGTTCTGTTGAGGCTGTCCTCCTGGAACTGGTGCCTTCGCCGGTGTCTGGTACTGGGTGTTCCTGCTCTGACCTCCCTGTTGGAACTTCTGCGGACACACGTTGGACTTGTGGCCTAGCTGACGGCAGTGGTAGCAAGTGACCTGTGAGCTGTCGTACGCTGGCGGCTGCTGCGGCCTGGGCTTCCACTGGCTCGAACCTCCACTACCTCCAGGGTGTCCTCTGCTCTGCTGAGTGAACTGAGTCTGCGGCTGCTGAGGGTAAGGACGCTGTCTCTGCTGTGAGTACTGTGGCGGAGCGGGCCTCTGTCGCTGGTGTGACCCTGGGTACCCTGCACGTTCTGCACGCTGTCTCTTCTCTCCGCGGACCTCCACGTAGTCCAGTCTTGACTTCTCCACAACCAAAGCCTTGCCCACCAGGGCGTGAAGAGTGTCACAGTCGTGAGCTGCCAAGTGGTGCGCCATCCCTCTGTGGAGTCCCTTGCGGTACCAGTACATCTTCTTTTTCTCGGTGTTGGAGTCGTCTGGGGCGTACCGCATCAGCTCCTGGAACCGGTTCGTGTACTCCTGCACTGTCATCGATCCCATCTTCAAGTGCCTGAACTCGTCTGCCTTCCTGTCCATCACAGCCTCTGGGATGTGGAACGCTCTGAAGGCCTCCACAAACTCCTCCCACGTGATGCGGGTAGGGTCCGCGTGTGAGTCACAGTAACTGTCGCACCAAGCCCCTGCCGTGCCGACCAGCTGGTGCGCGGCGACGTACACGCACTCCTCCTCCGAAAGGTCGGTGAGCTCCAACTTCTTCTCAATCTCCCTCAACCAGTTGTCTGCCACGAGTGGGTCTGGAGAGTTGTCAAAGGTAGGTGGACGCAGCTTGGTGAAACCCTCCACTCTCTTCTGCAAGCTCTCCGGCTGGTTCCTGACGTTTCTCCGGTTGTTGTTGTTCTGGACCACAGCATCGGCGATCGTCTGCATCAGCTGAGTCTGAAGCGCCATCACGGCTGCTAGGTTGGGCGGTGGTGCCGGCTGCTCGGGCTCCTGCTCTGGCTCAGGCTCTGCCTCCCCCTCGAGCTCCTCCTCGGGGTCAGCTGGTGCTCGGCCTCCTCCTTGGTCTCCTCGACCTCCTCGCCCGCCGCGGCGTCCACCACGGTGTCCGCCACGTGGTGCACGGCCTCCACGGCGGCCACGACCTCGACCTCCTGCGGGGAGAGGGACGTCCTCCTGCTCGGCGTCCTCCCTGGCTGCCTCCTCGAAACGGCGTAGGAGCCGTCCCGACCTCCTTGCCACCGACATCTGTTTTAAGAGTTCGAGATCGTGAGAAACGAGTTGTCGGAAATTAACTTTAAGGAACTTAAGCATATAAGGAGTATCTAGCTAACAACAAACAATTTCACACAAACATATAAGAAGCATAAAAACCAGCAAAAGATCGATAACTCCAATCACTCATGCAAGATCACCATACAAAAGGTGTGTATCTCGAGGCCTACTCCACAACCTTCGAGATTACACAGCAGCATGTGAACTACATCGCGATCCATAAGAGGCGGTCAACTAAACATGAACAGCATGAAGAACTCTATCCTAGCTGACTACAGGATCATCCCCTCAAGGTGCCCGCTCCTTAACAGTAGCTGGAGAGTACGGTGGTGACACGGTCTTCGGACTGGGCGGAACCGAGTAGAACGGTGGGTCGTTCACTCCTGGGTAATCTGGTATCTCAATCTCTGGTAGGTTGAAGTAGCCTGCCAAGCTCCTCAAAGCTCTGCTCATCTCTGGGGTGTCTGAGCTGCCTCGTGGGTAAGGTCGCTGTGACGGAAGTAGAGTAGGGGGTAGCTCAAACGTCTCTGTCCTCAACCTAGGCCTCTTCTGCGGTGGTAGCATCTCTGCCAACTCCCTGTACTCTGCCACTCGTCGTAGGTCGGAGTCCCTCCAAGCTGAGCTGGTCCTGCTGGCTGTGTCCTGGGCCTCGTACACTCTGCCTCCCAAGTACCAGAGGTGGTCGTAGTTCTGAGTCAACCTCTCCTCGTGTTCCCACAACCGCAGCTGGTAGTCGGTGCAAGCTGCTCCAAGAGACTCTACCAAGTACTCCTTCTCACGCAACTTCAACCGCTCCTCTCTGGTCGCTACCTCTGACTCTCGCAAGGCGGTCTGTGTCTCCTCTAATCTGGCTCTCAGCGTGGCAATCTCAAGTGCATCTCTCTCTGTGCTGGCTCTGGCGGCCGCGAGTCCCCACTCTGTGATCTGGATGTTCCTCCTGTGTGCTTCGTTGAGAAGGTACACCAACTGGCTGTTCTCTCTCTCCAGCTGGGCGTTCCGCCCCAAGGTGTCGTCCCACTTCTGTCGCAGAAACATGATCTCTGAATCTGCCCAGTAGAGTGCCTGGTCCTGAGCTTGAATGAACTTGCTGGCCAACTGGTTCTTCTCATCCTTGCCCTTTGTGTTCTCCTCAGTGTAGGCTGCCTCGTCTGTGTGCCACCTGCTGTGGTCGTACAGTGCTGTCGGAAGAACCTCGAAGGGTGTATCCTTCAATCTCTGTCCCAACTGTCGACACACTTTCTTCAGCGCGAGTCTGGCACAACACTGGTGAGCCTCCAGGGTAGAGTTGTCGAAGCACGTGACTCTGACCTCCTCGAACTCTGGCACGCGTGGGTCAGCCGGTATCTTCAAGGTCAGCTCCGTCGGCGACTGGTCCACGACGGCCGTGGTGCGTCCCTCGTAGAACACCTCACTTGTCTCCACTCCTGCGGTCTCCAAACAGTTTTTAAGGATCTTGCAGAACCCTCTGGCCCACTGGCCGTCGGTCTTGAGGGGGATCCACGTCAGCTGGTCCATCTGCACGTTGTTAGGGGTGTTAGTAAGAGTTAGTATTGTTAATCAAGGTAGTATATAGTATATTGCAAGGTATTTATATAAAGTTTCATGGTTTGCATATAAAGCACAAGGCGTTCGGGCTTTCCTATACTATCGTCCGTTCCTAGGCTCGTCCTACAGTCAAGTACGGCTCTGATACCAACTGAAACGAACCGGGTTTCCGAAGACGGGAACCTGATCCCTGCACCTCTGTGATAGTCCCAGGAGGCTATCCCGTGCAAATCCCTGTCTCAGAAAGTAAAGCAAAGTACCGTACAACAAGAATAAATACATGGGGGGTCCAAAATATAATGTAATATTTAAGCATCCGAGTACATCATTTCGGCACATGCCGGGTACAAGTCCAACGGGACTGAATCAAGCAGAGTAAACAACTACGCAGCGGCTCTAATGTAGCGAAGTAGACTCCATATCCGCAGGCAACTCGAGTGTAGGGCGAGCTTCAGTCCTCCCAGCCGTCGTCCTCAAAGTCGTAGTCCGGCTCCTGGTCTGAAAGTCCGTCATCTACTCGATAAGCGAGTAGGTCATGTCAGCTTCCCAACAAAGAGCATAAGCAAGAGAGAATAATTCTATTATGCATGAGTAATCCTATTTATGGCTGTAGAAGGTTAAGCAAGCAGCGGTAGCAACATCAAGGTAAGCAGAATAGCCGAGAGGTATCCATCTCCGAAGAGATCCACACCTCCGAGGACAACGCCTCCGGGGTCAACGCCCCAACAAGGAAAGAAGCACCAAACACTGGATCTCAACCAAGATACAGCATCCCACTCTCATCTGCGACGTGGGGTCACCAACTCCTATCCCCACGTCTCAACGGCACGAAGCCGGGCTCACAACACACAGGGGAGAGAAAGCAGCACAAGAAGAGACTAGCCAGGTGAGAGATCGTAAGGGCTGTCCATACCAGTGGACACGGACTATAGCTATAGGTTTAACACTCTGCAGAGGTTGTACAACTGGACCCGCCGGATAGGGCAGAAACGGTGGCCGCCGTTCCACATCCCTACCTAACGGCCGGAGACCTAGCAGTGGGTGGCTCTCTCCTGCCTCTCCGAGCCTGACTCGTCCTGAACTGGGGCGCGAAACTTGCCAGCAGGGCCTCGGAGCTGTGAAACCATCCCCGGAGGAGCCGGGGCGACGTCTACTCGGGGGGTATAACTCGTCCCCCTCACACGACCACACCGGTCCGCCTACAAGCTGAGAGCCAACCACCAACTAGTTCTCGGACCGAACCCCGCCCATACGTGAGCGAACGGTTTGTACGAAAATAGCCCAAAGATCAAGGTCACACAGACGATCGGTCCTTAATTACAGGAGCAAGCACTCACCAACTCCATCCGTCCGACACACCACTAGGGCGGGAGGCCAGGTCGCATCTCCCCTAGACAGGCATTCACAAGAACCAAAGCGGCTTGCTCCCGCGGTAACACGTCAAGGATACACACTCACCCAAAACACACGCAAGAGTTCCGAGGTATCCCAACCTCGGTCCAAACCTGAGATCCATCCATAACTAAGGGTAAAATATATGGATGGAGAAGTGCCGGGAACTAGCTAGGGGTCTGTAGCTAGCTCCGAAAGTAGGTGTTTCAAGGACAAGGTAAACAATTTCAAGGCACGGCTAATCAATTGTCTATGCAATTTCAAAACATGCATCAAAAGTAATTAAGCACTAGCAACTAAAGCAAGCATGGGATCTATATGGTTGGGAGTGACATGACACCTGGCTGGCGTCCGAAGTCCTGGTCTGGGTAGTAGTCGGGGTCGTAGGCCTCCTCCTGGTCGTTGCTCGGGTCTGTGCAGCACGAGATACGAGACACTAAGATACCGACAAACAACTAGGCAATAAATCCAAAGAAACCCAATTTTAGAAGATTCAAACAGAACCATACTACCTACAAACAGCACCGTCTCATTTTTAGAAAAATATAGAAACTGGTTTCATATTTTTCGGAGTTATAAATAATTAATTATGAATTTTCAAAGATTATAGGATTTATAAAATAATTTCCAAAATTATTTATAAAACAGAAAAGGATTTTTATTTTTGAAAACAGTTGATGACGTCAGCATGACGTCACCGTGACGTCATCATCACCGGTCAGTGGGCCTTAGTGGGCCGAAAGAGTTAGTGGGCCGAATACGGCCCATTGGACTCAGCCTTTTGGGCCAAAGGGCAAAGTCCGTCGGACCACCCTGAACAAAAATTAGAGTTCGCCGAAAAAGAATAAAGGGCTGCCGCTGGACCGTAATGGGCTACGGCCCAAGCAGCTTTCTTAGAGTTAGAAGTAAGCAAGTCTGGCCTTGCCCCTTGAACAAGTCTGGGGCGCGTGGCGCACCCCTACCATCCTCGTCCGCTCCGGTGCGCGCCGGCGCAGAGGCGCGGTGGCGACGGCTCGCAGCGTTTGACGACGGCAACGACTTCTGCACCCAAACAAGCGCGCGGGGGTACACACTAGGATCTCGCGACATGCGCGACGCAGCCACGGCCCTGGGATTGGGCTTGTGTGGCCGTCGCACAGCGCGACACGACAGAAGTCCCGGCGCGGTGAGGCGCGCGGCGGCGACACGACGCGCGGCGAGCAGCGCTGCGACGATGAACGGAAACAAAGAGATGTGACGCGGTGGTGTTGTGCAAACCTCACGGTTTCACTGCGCGGCCGGGTGCCCGACGGGAACCCCTAGGGCCGGCTCGGCCTGCTGCAACGGCGAAGCGAGACGCGGTGTGGCGAGCAGCGCGGTGGCGAAGTACGACGACGCGGCTCAGCTTATGCGGAAGAGCGAGCGTGAACACGAGAAGATACAGATGCGCTGCACGGCACGGCCAACACGTAGGTGTGCCGGCCCGGGCACGTGCACGCGCGCAGGCAGAACCTGGACGCGGCATGGCCAGCCTGCGAGCGCGCGTCCGCGACATGACAAGATTGCGGCGCGGCGGAGCAGCAACGGCATACACGGCCGACACGCGGAAGCTTACGGCTCGAAGGCCGGTTCTCAGGCAGTACAAACGGCGGTAAGAACGGCGACGACCGGCGCGGCGTTGGGGTACGCCACGGCGGCGAGCGCACGGACATGTGCACGGCTCGAAGGCCGGCGGCGCGGCGCAGGGGCGCGCTCCCAAGGGTGAAGAAGAAGAGAAGGTGCGGCCACTGGCTCACCGGGGGTCGGCGATGTAGACAATGCAGTGAAGGCCGCGGCGGGGAAGATGTCGGCGTCGACGGCGAAGTTCGACGGCGGCGCGTCGTGCTCCTCTGCTCCGTTCTCCGCCCGCTCGTGGACGGCCTTCCTCACGACCCGTCCGGCTCCGTCTTGGTGTGCTCCGTCTTCGGCAGGTCGGCGCGGTGGTGGTGCGCCCCGTCTCCTTTCCCTTTCCCCTTCTCTTCTTCCTTCCCCCTCTTCTCTCCTCCCGGCGACGAACAGAGGAAAGGGGGTAACAAAGGGGAGAAACCCCAATTGAGCGCTGGCTTGCAAGAGGGGTCTCGCCAGGGGCTTTAGCTGGTCGAACACGCCGGGGTGAAGGGCAAAAGAGTCACGGCTGGGGCTCCTATTGGCTCGTGAGGGCGAGGTGGTGATGTGGCGGTGCGGCAGAGGCTGGCGGGCGCGGGAGCGCGTCGTCGGGCGAGGGTAGAAAGGGAAAAGGCCGGGCGGTGTGTGGGCGCGGCCGCCTGGCTCGGCGTCCGTGCCACAGGCTCGGTCGGGGTCCTGTCCCCCGGCCGGGCGTGTGCGCGCGGGCGCGGCGGCGCGGGCCGAGCAAGCGCAGGCGTGCGGTCTTGGCCTGGCCAAGACGAAGAACAGGCGCCCGGCGGTGTCCCCACTTGCCAGCGAGACAGCGCGGGGAAGGAGATGAAGATGGGCCGAGCTGGGCCGCCTTGGCTCGCTGGGCCGAAGGGAAGGGCGACGGAAGAAAACAGGCCGAGACTTGGAGGGGGTTAACTAGACTTCTGAAGAGGTTAGCTGGCCCATTAGTCATCATAAGGTTTTGAAATTAGATTTGAATTAAGTTTAAACTATAGATTTGAATTTGAATAGTTTCAAATTCAAAACACACTCAATAAAATCCAAATAAAATCCATAAACTCCAAATCACATACTTTACCATAATTTGAAAATATATTTTTATATTTTTGGTTTTATTTATTTAGGAATTTAGAAAGAGAGGCTAGAGAGGGTTTAAATATGGTGACACATCATCAACAAATGAAAAGTTCAAATTTTCTCACATTTTAATAACTTAATTTTCTGGGTTGTTACATCACGTCCATGAACCCTCTTGCCATCTCGGATTTGGGGGTTCTTTTGGCTACCAACACTCTCAAACGATTGGAGGAATGGAGGTGAGGTAGGAGTGGAGGTTGCCTGTGAGGAATGGAGGTGAGGTAGGAGTGGAGGCTAGCAACCTCCTCCTATATATAGGGCAAAGTATGGTGGCCCTTTGCCGCGCCACCGGTGATGGCGCGGCAACACAACCCTGCCGCGCCAGCATCCATGGCGCGGCAAGACTGCCCTGCCGCACCTAACGTGTAAAGCTATCAGTACGACCCCCCGGCCAAACTTCATATCGAACGAGTGTCGCGGCAACTTGATGCTGCCGCGCCATGCGCGACGGCGCGGTAGCACCGGCCTGCTTACGTCACGTCGACCCCGAATGTGGTGGGGCCTGTTTTCCGCGCCACACCGCCTGGCGCAAGTGGGCAGTGTTGCCGCGCCACAGCGCATGGCGCGGCAAGGACGAGCTGCCGCGCCAAGTGTGCAAAGCCACCAGTATGCAACCACGGCCAAATTTGCATTGTCAATTGCCCGGCGCGGCAGCGCGTCTCTGCCGCGCCAGTTGTGGTGTCGCGGCAAGCCTGGTACTGCCGCGCCAAGACGGATGGCGCGGCAAACCTGGGTAATGATCCCTACCCGTGCCCAGGTCTCCCGCGCCACCGCGTCTGGCGCGGCAAGGGCACGTTGCCGCGCCGTCGCGCATGGCGCGGCAAGCCTGATGCTAGTCACAGACAGCATTTTCTTCAGGTTTCTGTTGCCCTCTCGTCTCGACGCATCTGCACAAAAAACCACAGACCACCTGCACTCATCCAAAAGCCAATATGGCGACAATTGCCATGCAACAAACATAGTTCCATACAAAGTGCATACGTTCAAACATAGTCCGACACACAAACATCACAGAAAGTCCGTAACTTGAACATCCTAATCCCAACACATGCATAGGCAATTCCGACGTAGTCCGACACACATGAAGTTCAACGACACACACAAACATCACAGAAAGTCCATAAGTTCAACGACGGTGACGGATTTGGTCCTCGGGGCTGAAAATTTGTTTCGGTCGACGATCCCTCCCCGGTTCTGTGTCCAAGACGTTGGGACTGCCAACGTCCGCGGGCCCATGGGGACGACGCCCGCGGGCTTTCTTCGCAGGAGGTGGACGGGGCTGCAAATATTGGACATAACACTATAAAATGCAAGGTACTAACAATTGACGACTTAGAAGGAAATGTGATTAGATTCATTACCTGACTCGACTCTCCTTGTGTCTGAGTAGCACGTGGGGCATCAAACAGGGCATCTATCAGAATCTCTGACTGGTACGTGGGGTCTCCATGCTCAGTAGCACCTGCATCTGAGGAGGAGCAGTCTCCATTGTCCTCATCACTTGGCTGAGGGGTGGCGATTGCCTTACCACGACCACGGCTGCCACTAGCAACAACACGACCTGCAGATGCCGATGCGGTGCGAGCGCTGCTGCGAGATGGGGTCCGTGTGGAGCTTCTAGCCCCGTGGTGGACTGGAGTACGGCGGGATCCTGAAGAAGTGTCCTGACCATTGCCGCCGTGGGCAACATCTGGGGCCGCCATGTAGTTCAACTTCATTGCCATACGCCTGCAGCTTCTCCGGACCCTCTGCACCATCCATTTGGTACAAATTCAGTACATATTCAATATATGTTCACTATGGATATACTGAAGCATTAATTTTTTCAAAACTAATACTACCTCTGCAAAGTTACGTAGGGCTCCACCTTCGGATGCACTTGCATGTTCCATGGCCACTCCTGCCTCATTGGCAAGCCTTGCAAGTTGTTGTCCCTACAAAAAAAATCTTGTTTCACCTACAAATTTTTAGAAACCGGAGTGATCAAACAACATTGTCGTGGGATAAAATTACCAAGTAGTCGTGCAAAGGTGCTCGCTCTGGCTGTGTGCCCACACGTGTCAGGGTGTCGTACTCATCCGCTATGTCGTTGTCGGAGTCTGAGGGGGCATCTTCAATGTGCTCGTCCGTCAAAGCTGGCTTGATCTTTGTTCTTGTAGGGGTATGGTACCACCTCAGGTACTCCCTATGTGGTCCAGCACGCCAAGCAGGGCCATCTTGAGGATCCATCCTCTGGCGATTGTTCCAAAGGTCCAAGTACCTAGCATGCTTCACCGTTCAATCATTCTCCTTGTATCTTTTTTGCCTGTTGACCCTGAAATACCAAAATTGGTTGTCACAATATTTACAAACCAACTTATGGCAACTGAGAATAATGAAAAATGCATCGAGTTGATTTCTTACTTGTGCAAGGCTGGAACGGTGGATACAAGCTCTGGAGGGGATGGCTGTACCCTCCCAAACTGGCGTAGCACCCTGTTTGGCAAATGCCACTCAACAACATAGTATTTGATGAGTGGCACCGTTGACCTCCACAGAAGTCTGTCTCTGAAACACATGGGTGAGAACTGGATGTGTTCAGGAAAGTCACGGCAGTACGGTAGCCTCTCCACCTACAAAAATAGTGGATACTTAGAGAATATGTGATGAATCATAATTTTGAAAATGAACACGAACTAGTGGACATGGGTGACATTGGTTTTTACCTGTGCCTGAGTAAGACAATCCAACTCGTTTGGGTAGAACTTGTACCTCCTCCCCAGAGGACCACGTACCGCTGTCGCTGTCTTCCACACAAATCCAAATGTGGGTTGAGAATCCTGCCGAGTCCATGCCTGCAAAAAAAAGTACCAAAAATTGAAACATGAATAAATGATGAATATAATGTAATTGAAGTCTGCATGAATAAAGAACAAAAGATTTGTATGTACCTCAACAGGCTCACGGTGTGGTCGGCCTACTGGAATACGCTCCCAAATCCAAATCTGCAGGAGGTAAGCGCATCCACCAAGGTTCGCGTCCTGTCCACTCCGCCTACAGGCATCACATAGCTGTCTATACAGCCATGCCAGAACCGCCGAACCCCAACTGTAGCCACGGATATTGTCCCAATCCTGACCCATAAGTGGCAGAACCATCCAAGACACAGTGTTTCCCGCAGCATCTGGTAGCAAGAACGTGGCAACAAAGTGCCACAGCCAAACACGTGCGTGCCTCTCTACAACAGCCTAAGCAGCTCCCTGGGGGCATACGGTGAAGTGCTGCCTCAACCAAACTGTGTTGACGCCGGAGGTCTTCTTCGACGCATCCCCCTCATCAGCATCTGGTGGTCTCACCCCAATGTGTAACTCCACCATGTCACGCCAACCAGCACTCTGAATGATCCCACTCACTGGCAGCCCCTCAAGTGGAAGACTAAGGATCAGGGTTGTATCCTGCATGCCGACTGTCATCTCCCCGCAAGGTAGGTGGAAAGAGTGGGTCTCCGGACGCCATCGATCCACCAAGGCCGACAACAACGGGCCGTCCATCATAGGCAGCCCACGAACCACCACGAGAGCAATGTCCAAGAAACCCGCTCTAGCCAAGTACGGGGCGTATCTCTCGTCCCAAGGAAGTGGAAAGTGCTCTCGCACCCTCAACGGCTTCAAGTCCTGAAAAAAAATAAAATTCAATAGTTCCAACATTAGCAATGTGTAGTCCAAAAAAAAAGAACCTGAACATTGTAAAGGAAATGACGAAGATTATGTAAATACCTCGTGGAGGTCGGCGAGAAGGTGTGCACGATGGCTGCCATCATATGCAGCCTCAAGGAGCGGGTACACTGGGTGCGCCATCCTGAAAAAAAATTAAATGTAGTTAGTAACAATGATAAATAAATTGAAGCTAAGTATATACAAGTAGAAACAATGGACAATGTAAAAAAATATTGCTTGCATACAAAATTTCATAATTTTTTTCCTACTAACATACTACCTCGACACCTACCCTCGAGTTGGAAGCACCCTTCCTTGTATTTGTCCCCGTTGATTTTGTGGACTTCGATTTCTTGCCCTTTGATTTTTTTTCCGACACTTGCAGTTTTTAATTTCCTTGTGACATTTTGAGCAAAGATACTCCATCTTGTCCGCATCAGCTTCAAAATCACTGAAGTCATAATCAGCGGCAAGCCTTCCTTGACACGCGTCCATGTCCCCTTTCAAACGCTTCTTTTGCCTCCTACCCTTTTTCATTTTCTTCAAAGATGGCAGTGGCACGTACTCTGGGCCATCGTATTCAGGCCATTGTGACGGATCAAGGTACGACTCAAAGCTGGATTTCCAAATCTTAATTGTGTGTTCTCTAAAGAACAAAGGAGACATGTACATGGCATTTTCATAGTCTAGACCTCTAGCATTGCAAGCTGTCATCAAGTGAGAACAAGGAAGATGCAACAATTAAGGACCGTTACAGGTGCAAGTACCGGCCCGGAGGTCCACTCTATAGTGTCGACCGCCATGACTCTCCCCTCCAACATTAGTAGTAGAGGAACCTCGAATAGAATAAATCATTCTATCTGGACCGTATGGTTGTGGAAATTGGTTCACGGATCTTAAAGCAGCTTCATACATTTTCTCATATGCAAAGGATCCTATTTTACCCCCGTTATCCAACAAATCACGTGCCTTCCGCCATCTGTCCACAAAATAAGCGTTGCATTTTTCAAATGAGTATTCAATAATCCCCGAGACGGGTCTACTTCTTATTCCTTTAAATACGTTGTTCACACTTTCAGAATAGTTTGTTGTCATGATACCCCAACGCATACCCTCCTCATCATACGCTTGGGCCCATTTGTCCTTATCCTCCATTTCATACTCCAACCAATCTTTAGCTTTCTCGTTCAAGTCCTTAAGTAAGTCTTTGTGCAGTTTCTTAAATTTGTCCTCCGTATGTACTGAGTATAGTAACTTCAACTTTCCTATTACCTCCTTGTTCCTTTGACGATGCCACATGTTGGCGGCAAAGTGCCTCATGCACCACCTATGACAAGTGGTGGATACCCATCCATGTGGTCGCTCGCACATTTTATGAGGCCATGGTGGCGATCTGAGATCATACATACCTGTCGCGTTCGACCAAGTATGTTAATGCGAACGAGCCTCATGAACCATGACCAACTGTCGTCATTCTCACTCTCGGCCAAGGCAAAAGCTAAAGGCACAAGTTGTTGTTCAGGATCTACAGCAACTGCCATCATGAGTGTACCTCTGTACTTGCCGGTCAAGAAGGTTCCGTCTACAAGTATCACCGGACGACAGTGTTGGAAAGCCACTTCACATTGTGGAAAGCACCAAAAAACACGTAGAAGGACGGGCTTCAAAACACAACCGTCACGAACACGCAACCCGGTCATGTAAGGGAACCATTTAACCCTAGGATTGAAGTGGTTCATGGCTCTCTAGACCCTTGGAATTTTTGCATATGACTCTTTCCAATCGCCCCAAAGCAAGGCAATTGCATGTTGCTTAGCCCGCCATGCCTTAGAATACTTCACACGATATCCAGCAAACAACAATATGGACTCGATCAAACTGCTGGCCGTCACATCACTATTTTCACGAACAACGCCTAAGATACACCTTCCAATGTAAGTTGCAGTCAATTGTGCGTGAACTCCCTTCACCTGACTCGAACGACATGTGTGAGGTTCCCCAACCTTTGTAATCTTCCATTTCCCTGTCCCTCTCTGCAGTCGTTCCCATACACGCCACATGCACCCTTGTTTGCACATTACTTCATACCTAAGATTCCTGTCCGAATGAACAACAGTGAAAGGCTTATAATGCTTCACTGCATAGTCAGCCAAGAAAAACTTAAGTTCCTCAAGGGAGTCAAACAACATTTTCTCATGTATCACAGGCTTAGTACTAAACATTAATCCTTCTGTGAACAACATAGTAGAATCACAAATGGCTCTATCGATCCTACTTAAGTCTCTGTCATTGCGAACAGAAGGGAGTCCAAAGTCGTACTGAGCTGGGGTGTGTTCATCACTCTCACCAATTCTAGTGTTGACCGGGAGCCTAGGTAGGTGTTGTTCACTTTCACCATTTCTAGTGTTGACCGGCAGCCTACTTATGTGCACTTCCCTTTCAACGGTTGTATGGTTCACCGAGGGTCCTCCAACATCATCATGTTGAACACCATCCAAGTGAACCTCACGTAAACCAAGGAGTGCTTCAGCCGCATGTGCATTGGCATCATTTTGCTCTTCCACATCCTCCTCATCAGACTCATCTTGAGACTCACCTTCTTCAGAGCTGTCAGATATATCATCTTCGTCTATGGTTTCTTCTTCCCGCTCAAAACAATCATTGGAAAAATCATCGTCCAACATCCCAAGCTCCCGACGAGGTTCCCTAGAACCTAAGTCCTCCTCTAAAATTGTAGACTCTTGTGTACCATTTTGAACCTCCAACGGGACTTCATCATTCATGTTAACATTACCACTAGGCCCACGAGTAATATCTACCACAACCTCCAGACATGACACATTAGCTTGACCAACTACCTTCTTATACCGATTCCAATTTTCTTCACCTGACAAGCTCATCAAGACATAATGAGCTCTAGCCTTCCCACAATCAAAACGACCTCTAAATGTCACCTCATGCATTCCAACTCCATAGTTGACCATTGCACAATCAACTACATCCTTAAAGGTTGGCGGACCATCAAATGTTTCCACTAACTCTGTCATATTCTCAAACTCTCCATTTTCTTTAACTAGGCCCCCATGAAACATGCGAACTAAACAATCCATCTACAAAATTTAAACAACTTCATGAACTACCTTGTTTCATAACTACATATTACTAAAATAGACATTTTATTATAAATATAAATGCAAAATTAGAATAGTGTTCAACGATATACACATGTAAAGTAAACATGGTACCTAACAAATAATAAATTTATCTCAATAAGTTATATATAGATATCTCTATGTACACATTATGCATATTGTCTTATTCTACAAAATTGTTAGGTATTCCCACTAATAAACATGCATCCATGTAATACCTTCACCCATTATCAAGTACACTAAACATTAACACCAACAACAACATTAAATCGAATCATGCAACATGTTCTACACGTCAATAACACGGGCAGAGATACTACTGCGTATGAACTAATCATCATTTACATTAAACAAAATTGCATTTCGTCTAAATTTCAAAATACTAGAGCTAACCCTAGGTCACCTAAATCTTCTCCGATCTACATAATGCAATGGTAAAAGAGGGAGAGAAGTAGGGGAATACCTTCACAAGGACGCGGGGAACGATTTCCCCCACTTTTCCCACCCCAAATCCACGGATTTAGGGCCGGAATTGGGGGGCGGCGGCCGGCGGCAGCGGTTCGGGCGGCGGGGTGCTCGGGGCTGGGGGAGGAAGAAAGGAAGGAGGAGGAAGAAAGGGAGCCGCGGCGCGGCTCTAGACCCACCGCTGCCGCGCCAGGCGGGGTGGCGTGGCAACGCTGCCGCGCCGTTGCATGTGGCGCGGCAGGCCCGGGGCCACGTCGCCTGCACGCGCCGCGCCTCGCCAGCGTGGCACAGTTGCCGCACCGCTGCATGTGGTGCGGCAAAGGCTACCTGCCGCGCCACGCCGGCCGGCGCGGCCAAAGGGGTCACCTGGTGCAAAAAAAAGTTTTCCAGGGGTTATTTTTAAAAATAATTTTAAAAAAAAGTTAAAATTAAAAAAAATCCCCGGAACTAATGGTTAGTCCCGAGTTCAAAGTCATTTGGAACTAAAGGCACAGGCAGGATGGAATGCTGTTTCTCTACATGAGGTGTTCGTGCACGTTACGAAAACGACGGGAAACTGGAGGACAAGTTTTTTTTTTATCAAAACAGAACTTGGGTATGTACAAATTGGAAAATAAAACCAAAAAATAATTTAAAATCAACACAGGAACAATAAGAAAACAAGGCTAATACTTGGAGCAAATTAAAAACTCAAAATTTCATATCATCGATAAGGGCTCAAATCAGTCAAAGAGCATTCAAATTTTGCACAAGACATAATGAAACGGGACAAGAACCACAACCAAAGGCGCATTGCTGCAAGACCTTAACAGTTCACACGATCACAGCAATGGCCATTGACAGAATTTAAGCTATGTCAATAAAGCATCTAGGTATCCCAAAAGAAGACATCTAGGGGTGTGTTTAGATCCCAAAATTGGGATGCAAAATTCTGAGATTTTGCACGGATTTTGAGCTGAAAAGCACTGTTCCGAACTGAAAAGCACTGAAGCACTTTTCGTTTGTTTGTGGTAAATATTGTCCTACCATGGTCTAACTAGGCTCAAAAGATTCATCTAGCAAAGTACATCCAAACTGTGTAATTAGTTTTTGATTTCATCTACATTTAGTACTCCATGCATGTGCCGACATTTTTGATGTGATGTTTGATGTGATGGGGAATCTTCTTTTTACATAGTGAATTTTGGGGGAAGTTGGGCTTCTAAACACACCCTAGGATTGACCACAAAGTGGCAGGGATCATTTCTTCTGGGCATCAGCCTTGGTCACCTTGCCACCAGTCGGGTCCTTCTTCTCCACGCACCACGCTCTTGATGACTCCAACAGCTACCGTCTGCCTCGTGTCACGAACAGCAAAACGACCCAGAGCCAGAGGAGGATACTCAGAGAAGGTCTCAACCACCATGGGCTTGATGAGCCAGTCCGTCTGTCGATCTTGGTAATGAGCTCAGCAAACTTGACAACGATGTGGGAGGTGTGGCAGTCCAGCACTGGGGCATAGCCTTTGCCGATCTGCCCAGGGTGGTTCATGATGATGACCTGGGAGGTGAAGCTGGCAGCCTCCTTGGCAGGGTCGTCCTTGTAGTTGGAGGCTACCGCCCTGTTCGTCTGGCTGACGACTGGTGGTTGCCGCTGATTTGTTCTGAGAGAAAAGTACCGCTGACTGGTAGCTGGTGGCTGATTTGTTCTGAGAGAAAAGTACCGTTGGCTGGTGGCTGATAAGCCAGACGAACAGGGTGCACATACCCACGCTTGAGATCCTTCACGGCAACGTTCTCCACGTTGAAGCTAACATTGTCACCAGGAAGGGCCTCCTGGAGAGCCTCGTGGTGCATCTCAACAGACTTCACCTCGGCGGTTCCAATACCACCAATCTTGTAAACACATCGTGGATCACCACCATCCATGGGGGGCTTTAGGCCCCCACCAACGACTAATTGCAAAGGGAATTTTGGAGAGGGGAGCCTGGCGATGCTAATCTCCGCCTCAAAATGGAAAACCAACGAAACTGTTGATAGCGACAAAAATAGCTTTTGCATCGATTCCAATGCAAAGGATCTGATTCATTTATTTTTAACCCAAAACGTAACAAAGCAACCAACCGACAATTTTCACCTTTCTTAATTTTATATTGGATTGCTTAATGAAGTACGGAGTAGACCTTATGTAGTGTTTTTATTGACACATGGCCGGTATTTTGTAGCATGAGTTACAATTTTTAATAATCAAAGATGACTTGGTAACCGAGACACGGAGTGTTGCACGAATGCACTGCAGATCTAGTTGGTTCTTTTCTTGGATTTTTTTTCCAAATTTTTCAGTGATGAACGAAATGTATTTTTTAGTTTTTTTTTGTTTTCATCGAATCACTGCAGTAAAAATTTCGAATTACAACGCCCGTCCTTTCCCAATTCCTACCAGCCTACGAGCAGACAACGGGTGGGCCAAACGGGAAAATTGCCTCAAGGCCTCTTCTTTTTTTTTGAAAAAGAATAGTAAAATTGTAAATGAACAGTTCGTGGACAAACCGCCCATTTGCCAGTTCGTGGACAAACCGCGCACCTTCCTCCACTCCGTCGACCCGCGCGTTAAGCTGGTACGTTGCGTCCCGGCTCCCCCTCGCCACGCGTTTTGGATAGGTTTGCCGGTAGGATAAGCCCGGAGGGTGCACGGTAGGTGCTTGTGGGAATACCACTGCGAGTGTGAAACGAGAAATGGAATGGAGTGTGCTCCTCTCTGTCACTTTCGGTCTGTTTATAGCATTCTACTGATGATAGGGGGACTGAGATGCGATGATGAAAGAGTAAATGAATTGGAGACGGAGGGAGGGATTCCCTGGTCGCTCAGCAGCTCGTCTATTCCTTCTGATCAACTACTTAGTTAATGATTGTTAACATATTTTCCTACATTCAAGTAGTAATGCTAGTGTATCCTTTCACATGACTGTACATCACTAGTAATTAGACATGAGTTCAAATGTCATTGCACACATAATAACCACACATGTTATTCTCCATCAGTCCAGCTGCCGTGACATTAGCAACTGGCAGGCTAACAAAGAGATTCTGTCCATCTGAAAACAAAATAGATTCCATCAGGAAAAAAAAACACTGGGAGAGGCATGATAGCGTGTGTAAAGGTCGTCCATTGATAGTGCTTTAGTATTGGCAAAATTTGCTCTTGGACACCGTTCAAAGGTGGCTTTTGCCACAGACCACTAAAAAATATTGTCTTTGCTAGGGGACACTAAAACACCATGACCATTTGCTGAAAGACACTATGGCTAATATAATAATAATTTCAACTCAAAATGCTTCAATCTGGACAAGCATACCCCTATCCTTTACATACGGATGATCATCATGATCGTTTGAAAAGTAAAAAAGAAAGAAAGGGGAAAAGAAAGGAAGAGAACGTAAGATTATCCCTGAGCCAGCATTACAGTCAGCAGCATGAGTGCGTCGCACGCAGCATAGCAGATCTGCTATGGATGCTATCTGCTATGGAAGAAGCTTCAAGCATGGCGCACCGCAACAGCGAGCTGCGCTGAATATTGTTGGCGCCTCACAACAGTTGCAGCAGCAAAGGAGAAGGAGCTCACCGGAGCTCCGTCCCGTGCCGCTTGTCTGATGCACGCCGATGCGCGCTGCCCGGCAAAGCATGCCGTACGTGGCTTTGGCATTCACCCGCCTTGCCCAGAGCTTGGCCGGACCTCCGCGCCAGTACTCCATCGCGCGATGGGAGAGATGGAGAGATTGCCGGGGACCCGGGTTGGCCGCCCAGATCCGCCGCCGGAGCTGCGTGCAGAGGAACGCCTGGGAAAATCACCTTCTTGCAGACGAGGTCGCCGGAGTTGACCGCCTGGGGTCGCTGTCAAGGCCGCCAGGGTTGGCCGCACGGGCCTCCCCAACGCGGCGGGAGGAAAGGAGAGGAGCCTTCGCGGGGCTAGTTCCTTGTCAATGCATTTTACAGCGACCTAGATCTGAAATTATCCAGTTGAGAAGCTATATACAGGGCTATTGCAAGTGCCTTTTTCTTATCTTTCTTTTCCCCCTTTTCTTGCCTTTTGTTACTGCATTGCAGAATTTGTCCTGAATCTTTCTAACAATAGAGCCATCCATTATGCCTCTAAAGTTAGGAGTGCTCGTATATACTAGATCAAACTGAGTTTTGTGTCTTATCTGTAGAACAAAACAATCCTCAAAGACGGCATCTTTTTGCAACTGTAAATCATTGGGTTTAAGTTCATTACTTTATAGTTTATAGTTAGTGCACTCAAGTGAATGCTTTAAGGAGTTGTTGCCCTCTATATTTCAGATCATAAATAAATCAGTGTCTTAGACCACTAGTGTACTACACTTATATAGAACATACCTCATACTCTGTTTCAAAAGGTGGTTCCTCGGACTTGATATTTATTTGAATTAGGACAAATTAGAGATGAAGGAAGACGATCGATCTATGGCCATGTAACTTATGGATGCATGATAGTGTTAAAATCGTTGTTTTTATATGCCAAACTTACTCTACTTAACATGGCATTATTCTAGCAGCTAGCAAAATGAACAATCAGCCGCGCTCTGCCTAGTGCCTAGAGCTATTTGAAACATTCCTCAACTAACCTGAAGAATCTATGATTCTGTTCCTGCTTATCCTGGTGGATTAAAACTTCATCACGTCATGTTACCGTACCAGTTTTCATTGTTTTAGCCACCTTTCTATATTAACATAGTTTAACCAAGTTTGAAGATACACCAAATGGTGCCGTGGTTACTGACCTCCTACTACAATTAAACATTGCAAATGATTCTTTCTGCAGGTGTGGCTCTTGGCCCTTGTTGTCCTACCAGCCAGATCAAACATTTATATGCGGTTTGGTTTGGTTGTATTCCTGGCTCTTCTTTCTGTGTGGATTTTGCCAAATCGTGTTTGGAAGGTATAATTTGATGGTTTGACATGTTTTAAATGCATTTGTAGAGTTTTACTTGTGCTTGCTGGTGTACTATGGTTTTGATTGTTTTGGAGTTTCTTTATGATGATAGTTGTTTTCTGTAAATAGTTACAGCTTATGATTTGTGATATATCCATATGAAGTTTCATGAAATTACAGTGAGTTAGGTGAAATGAAGATACTCCCTCTGTCCCAATTTAAAATGCAATTGTAAGATTAAAAAAATTCCCAAATTAAGTGCTACACTATGGGGCTGTCTAGTGTTCTTGGCTGCTGTGCAGCTGTATATGTGTGCCAATTTGTAAAAAAAAAAGTTGAAGCACATAGCATGGAGTACTGGCGGCCGTCCTCTGTTTAGTGCTGGTCTAGGACTTTCCGGACTCCACGGTACGTGGCCTATACTGCAATGCCTAGGTTGTCTGTCATTTTTTTAGATAGGGGTAGAAATGTATTGCACCACTACTAATTTTGCACTTCAAATCCTATAAGTGCACTTATAGTAGGACAGAGGGTGTATAAGAGTGGGGCTTTAAGTTAACTAATTTCAGAGTCCACCTTATGTCTTAGGAAATTTTTGTTTCATGACATTAAAAGATCGCAATGTTAGATATTTTTCCTATGTAGTTTCAAATTTTCCTTCTAGGATTATGACAATGCTATTTGCCATTTTACTTCTTTAGTATCTGCTGCCTTGTACTCCCTCCATCCCAAATTACTATTCGTTTTGGCTTTCTAAGTACATGGCTTTTGCTATGTATCTAGACATAGCATATATCTAGGTGCATAGCAAAAACTATGAATCTAGGAAAGCTAAAACGAATAGTAATTTGGGATGGAGGGAGTAGATCCAAACTATCCTTGTGGAGATTTGCTTTCTTGTACCTGTAAACCAAATCACATTTACTCTGTAGGATCAACTTGGAAGGGTTGCTCTCCTTTCAGGATTCATATTCATAATGCTGGGATTTGGTGCCGATGGTGCGCCTTCATTAGTTCAGACAAGAACTCCTCCCCCTTCTGTTCTAGGCATACCAAACATTCCTTGCTCTACAAGTGGGTATTCTTACACAATCATGAAACTGGGACCACTCCAATTTACACGGAAAGGCCTATCAGTAGCAAGTACTTCGGCAAGCCTCTCATTTGCGGTATGTCCTCCATTTGACATACAAACTATATTTTGGTAAAGAGTAAAGACTGCCTTATGCTTTTTGTATACAGCTGACAACCACAACCTGAGTGGAGACCGTGCTGTCTGTCATTCTTTTAAATATTAATAGTGATGTAGGTGTCAATGTGTCATCAGAAACTATTAAGAATATACTCTCAAATGTGCTGTCTGCGTGCAGATATTTCAAAGTGCGAGTCTGTGCTTAACAACAACCACTCCTGAGCAGCTTGCTTCTGCTTTGTGGTGGTTTATGATTCCATTGAAGCACATCGGTGTACCGGTACCTGAGATAATACTGACACTACTACTTTCGTTGAGGTTCATTAATTTAGTATTTGATGAGGCAAGTATATTGTAACTTTCGAAGTAATGGTTATACCTTTTGTTTCTCTCTAGAACGATACTCTACTACTTGAGACCTAACTTATAATATTATTCAAACATTTAACTAGGTCCGCAACTCAGCACTGGCGATTGTAGCACGGCGGATAAACTGGAAAAAGCTGTCAGCTATGGAAACTATAGATAGTAAGTACTTCGTACATCTAGTGGAAAAAGTATTTTTACATTTGCAACCATTGACTTTGAAGGAACTTATTGGCAACCACATCCAGAATCCAACACAGAACCAACTAGTTGTGACAGAACCGCCCAAAATAATTCCGTATTATCGCCTAAGCCTGTTCACGTGGCCATTAAGCAATAATAAAGAACTATTCTGTCGCCTCTGCCGGGGCATGCCCGGTAAATCACTTACACAGGATCGAATTATGCGCTAAGCCCACACGAAGGCGGGACCAGAGTACAACATTACATTACATAAAAGGTCCATAAGTACTTAATATTACAAACCAGGTTTTTCAGTACATAAAAGTAAACATGGTTCAGAGTTTTAAACAGCGGAAATTAAACTAAACGCATGATACACACAGGAGGCCATCCATGCATATCACTCCTCATCATCGTTTTCCCATTCAATCTCCCATCCATCTGGAATAACACCAGACCAGATGGGATTACCTGAAAACAACAAATTAAGCAAGGCTGAGTATACTAATACTCAGCAAGACTGACCCGCTAAAATAAAAGACACAGCTAGACATGCAAGACTTTTTGGCTGGTGGGTTTGTTTTGCCAAAAGCAACTAAGAGTTGATCCTTACTTTCAAATTTTAGCTCAAGTTCTAGTATGTTAACCATTCTAGGTAAGCACCTCGCTAAGCAAGCATGGTTGTACAAACAAGATTAATCATCCAACAATATTAATCCGAAATGTTCTATAAATAAACATGGGGTAGCCAGTGGTCAAGCCGACTCAGATAACGGCGAGTGACCGACGATCGATCGATTTATATCCTTGCAAGGTAAACCCAAGATACACGGAGGAAGGTAGACCCCAAAGAATCCAAAGAAAAGCAAATGCGGGGTCTACCCCGACCAGGCGGTTCCCGTCACTCCCCAGATTAGGAAAAGATGCCACAGTCCTAAGTACAAGGTTACTGGAACGCCCTCACACGGCACGCCCATACTCACACTTGCACTACCGGAATCAAACCAGGAGACGTATCTCAAGATTAGTAGCGATAAAATTCCCGCACTGGTTCATTAGGTACTAGGCTTACCGGTCCCATTCCCGACAAGCACTTGGTACGTTCAATAGCTTAGACCAGCACCATGCTACTCGGTCGAGACCGAACCCATCGCTCTTACCACATGAGCGAGTCAATTTAACCAACTTATGATTCCAACATAAGCATCCTATATCTCGCGAGCAATGAGTCATTACTCGACTTCTACCGTATCCTTAGAGCATGGCACTAGCGTTCCTAACATACTAGTAAAAGAGCATAGGAGTCCTAAGGATCATGCATCTAGATTTCAAAGCAACTCCTGAAACTTAAATGCACATAACATAACATAAATACGAAAATAAATTGCAAGCTAGGAAATTGGGTTAATGCAACCGGTGCTTGCCTTCTTCTAAGTTAGCAACAGCCTTGGGCTCTTCCGGACTTTGGTCCAGGTCTTGCTGCACACTAGACTGGTTCACCTCTCCGCTAGCTGCTCCCTCCTCCTCCTGAGTGAGCGTGTATGTCCCGTCTGGTAAATCTACACGTCACATGCATATGCATTAGATTAAGGTGAGGGTGGGAGAATTACCACCAACCCAACTCTTGTTGGCCATATTCATCTAAACATTATTATTTTCTCACAAAAATTATTAGGGTGGTGTGATGATGAACTAAACACTATTTTGATGGTGATTGTGTACATATTTAAGCAAATTAAAGTATTTAACTTCACAAAACAGCAAGGGAGTGTGATTGAAAATTCAAAAACAGAAACATGACATGTTTTCACAATTTAACACCTTAATTGCCATTTCTTTACTTAATTACTTAAAACAAGCCATACAACCATAAATTCATATTAAATCAAAAACACCTCAAATAAGTCTAAGCTTCTGCACACATCATCATATACCCATTCTAAGCTCACACACCAAAATTTAGATTAAGAACATTTATAAATTAATTTATACGAAAAAGACAAATTTTAGCCAAGTAAAACACCATTAATTCATATAAAAAGATTTACTAAACTTTTTGATCTCAACTTTCTCCTACAAGTCATACATGTCAAATCTAAGCCTCTGGCCAAAGCTCAAGTATAGATCTTATTTATATATTGAGTTATTAATTTATCACCCTACACAAGATTAAATCCGAATCACCTATTAAACAATTTCCTAAAATCATAACCACTCTACCAGAGATACTACTCATCAAGGCAAAGCCCTAGGGTGCACATGTGCTTAATGAAAAGTTTATTAAAAGGGCTATAAAAAGCATCAAGCTTAATCTAGTATAAAACTTACATAAATCATAACTCAAAATCTACACATCAAACTCATGCCAACTTTGGTCACAAATCTAAACATACCATAAAGCGCAACATATCCAAAATTCAAGTCCATAGCATGTGTATATTTTAAACTACACTAAAAACACATCAAACTGAGTTTGAATTTTTAATTCAAAATCTACACAGAAAAACCCTATATAACCTTTCTAGAAAAGGTAGAGTTCTTCACCACGAAACCAATAAAATTAGATTTGCATTTTTCTGAATTTTCTACTATTTTCCACGGATTTTCTAAGTTGCAGCCGAAAACCCTAAAACACTTTTACGCAGAGACCCTTGACTCAAACTTCAGATTCACACATAGGTCCCTAGTTTGCTGAAAACACCTTGTGAAGAACCCAATCATTACATCAATGCCCTTGCCGGCACAGGGGAAGCTGCCGGCCGGCGATGTGGGGCCGGCCCCGGCCAGGTGAGTGGTCGGAGGTCTTGAAGGAGCCTACCTGCTCCCCTGGGTTGCGCCGGCCGGCCGGTTGACGCGCCGGCGAGCGCCCTCGGTGGCGCGCAGGGGCGGCGTCCGCCGGGACGCGACACTCCGGCGACGGCGGACTCGATGTGCGGCTGCGGCGCGGGCAGGAGATCCAGGAGGACCTGAGGAAGGAGGAGGAGCGGCCAGACGGCGCTGGCTGGCGCGGGGAGGCTCGCTCGGCCGGCGCAGCAATGCCGTGCGGCGGCGGCGGGCAATGGAGACCGGCGGCCGGAAAAACGTGGATGGACGCCGCGGCTCGGGTTTTAAGCAGCAAATAGCGCGTGCTCGACGAGGATGAGATGATGGCGGGCCGATTGGCGACAGCGGGGCGGCCAGCTGGCGCGCGGCATGCGCGGCGCGCGCGCACAGCGCGCGGGCGCGCGGCGCGTGGCCGGCTCGGCGCTCGCGGCCTGCGTGGGCGCGGCGTACGAGCAGGAAGCGGACGGAGTCGTCACAGCCCGTTCCCCGGTCCACAGCGACGACTTCGATGTATCCGTACACCGGAATAGCGCGAGAAAGCCACGTGGCCGGCGCGGTCCAGACGCGCGCACGACGCGCTGGGCGTGGCGACGACGTCGCCCGTCTCCAGTTCTATTTCGTTTAAGCCTCTTCGAAATTGCAAAACTTGAAAAAGTGCCATCTAACTTGAAAATCTCCAAAAATAAAAGTTGTAGAGGAGCTATAGACTTACAACTTTCGCAAAGGGCGACATATGTTTGGATCAACGGATTGGTGGCAAAATCGCGTTGAACTTCAGCAAAATCTTGGCCCTGAAATTACTGTGCGCAGCAGCTTCAACACAAATTTAAGCGGCTTTGCACTCAAAATTGGAATGTCCGCCAATTATGAAAAATGTGTTCCCGGAGATAACGAAGAACTTTTATATTGGCCGAATTTGAAGTTCTATAGAAAAATTTGAAGAACGCGCAAGAAAACCAATTCAGCTCTTTAGGATCTATAGGGGTTTTGACCAACAAAGGAGGGTTTGACCAAGGGTTGATGTGCAAAAGTGAGCATAATCATGTTAAACATGCTTAGGGACTAATTAACCTTGATTAACATAGCTAAGTAATGTCATTAGCACACTTAAACATCAGGGATGTTACACTAGTGCACGTTGTCTGCTTGCTAGGAGGAGGAATAAGAAAAACTAGTTTCTGATTGATAAATATTCTGTTCATCTATATGAATGTACCTGAAATTGTTCTAAATTATCCAAAATTAGCATTTAGCCCAAAGTCACCCAATTGGCTTCAGTCGTTATTGAAATGAATCATTTATGTCCACCTAATTTGTTCTGGTGAGAAGATTGAACCAAGAATGAGATGTCTTGCATCGCAAAAAAAATAAAGGCAACTTGGGCCATCTCAAAATGCCCACTTAGTTTCTGAAGTGTAATTTTGCAACTTCCAAATAGTTCCTCATTTGAGACTGTAAAGGTGCAATTGCAAAGCATATGCATCTAAGTTGAATACCCTAACTAATTTCAGCAGTATGTCAAGTCCTTTTCTCTCTGTAGGATATCTTCATATGCTTAGGGCTACCATTATTGCTTTATATGGAATCTGAGTAACTGAAATATCCTTTACATGCAACATGCAGTTTTCTTCAACTATATCCAGCGAATATTCAAAAACATATTTGATCATGCTGAGCAAATATCCAAGGTTAGCCTTTTTCTATCTTTTTTGCCATCGCTGAATTGAGTTACAGTGAACATAATGTGGTCCTTCACAGTTCTCAAAAAAATATTTTGATGAACATGTCTGAGTTAATTATACTATATGGACCAGTCTATTAGAAATTCTTAAAATACAACTCGTGTTGGCCTGTGTTATATATGCTTTAGAAGTAATGTTCCTGATGCATGTGATTTGCTTTGACTCATTTCTATCTATTTACCCAGGCAATGATAGCTCGAGGATTTCGTGGTAATCCGAGCAATCACAAGATCTACTTTCTTAGAGAATCTTCATTTGGCTTTGCGGATCTATTTTCATTGCTTTGTCTGTTTGCTCTAATGGGCCTGGCTTCCTATTCTGATCAGTTGGTTTGATGGTAACAAAAAGGATTTCAATTGTTCATGAGCTATCCATCCTTTTTATATCGTCTGGTACATATTAACTTATTAGCAACTCCTTGTTTCAGGAATCCATTGGAATTATCATGGGAACTTCAGTTATAGGCCTTCTTGAAAACAAAGAACAGGATTTGTTGAGCAAAAAGCTAGAGCGAAGGTGTAAATATACCCTCTATCTGAAACTGGTACAAAAGTGCTACACTAACACGATGTTCCAAGTAGGTGAGTTAAGTTTATTTGCTCTATATATCTAAAATGAGATGTCCATGCCCATTTTTCTGATCAATTTTTTATTGCCTTCCGATTCCAGATTTGTAGGCACAACAACATGCATCATTTGTAAGGCAGGAATGATTTTTTGATTGACATCCGATTCAAGTCATTGGTAGGCAACTAGGCATAACATTACATGCGTCCTTTGGAAGGCAGCAAACAGATCATGGAAGGCTGTGTAAACACGTTGAAGTGTTCGATGATGCGTGGTCAGATATGGACCTTATTTTCAGAATGGGAAACGCTGGGTGAATGTTATTCAAAGGGAATTGCCTCAGCAAAACTTTTCATTCTGTTGTAGAAACCTTTCAAACAGGTATCCTGCCAGTGCCAGTGATACCAAAATTGTAACATGAAAAGAAAGTTTACTCTAATTTTGCATGCATCAAATCATTCTGAGTACAAGCAAGATGTGGATCCCAGTTCATCAAAGACAGTCAGGGAAAAAATTCAGCAGGGAGAACAGTTTACTACAGTTAAGAGAAATTTTAACATCTGTCCCAGTACATGTTCAAATATTCAGCGGGGAGGACAATTTACTACAGTTAAGAGAAAGTTTAACATCTGTCACAGTACATGTTCAAATATCCGTACAACCCTTCGTGTTGTAACACAACACAACACTGCATTGGAGTCTCCGTTGATTGTACTCAGAACACTGGAGTACTATCTTGTTTCTTGAACCATTTACACTGCTGCACCAGGATCACTGATAACACCCAAAAAGTCATCTTTTATTGTGCCAATGCAAAACTGCAGTGGAAGTGATTGAACTGTCAGGTAGCACAAGTATAACATCAAACTGATAAAATGACACTAAGAGCAGGAATTTATTACACAACAAAGTTTCATAACAAAATACCCTTTTGCTTTACGTTTCAAATATACTTTTAAAATGGGATAAACAGCAAAACATCTTGTCACAAAAATATGCTAATGCATCACATCACGTGTTACTAGGATGGTGCCAAACAGGACTAGAGTATGTAAGGCCTGGTTGGCTACAAACTATTAAACTAAAGCTACAAGGCAGAACATTACATTTTTATGTGACAAAAAAAAGCATGTTAGTATGCCTAAATTATCATTTCTGATCATTTTAACTAGACATGAAAGTGAAAGAAATAGTGGTGAGGCTTGGGCCGATTCTTGAAACAGAGAGCGCCAGAGATATGTACTCACAAGAAACAGACTAGACCGTGTATATTAAGGTCATATGCTTCAGGAGCTTCAAGTGTGTTATGTAACATGCAGATGTAGCAAATAACATGAGTTGTTGCCATTTGCTAAGCTCAGATCTTAAGAAATCGCAAACTGCAGGGGGGCCATGGCCCACTTTGGTCTTGACCAAGCTCCACCCCTGCTCAACTTATGGTTGTCACCTAAAGGTTCTATTACTCAAAATTCTGAATCTGAACAATTACAGAGCACGTCGAAGTTGGAACTTTTATGGTAAAAAATGTAGACAGTAATGAACTTACAATTTCTGTTGCATCAACACGAGTACCAATAATCTTCAGCCGCACCTCACTCTCCTTCTGAATTTTTACCTGAAAAGACAAACAAGAAACTCACAACGAGCACAGGAAAATGACAACAAATTGTTTTGAACAGAAAATTCATCTTACAACAATGGCTCAATACTGACACCTACTCTTTAAAATAAAAATATCTTCATAATTCATTAATGCAAGTATGCATTGATGTACCATGAAAGAAAAATTACAAGAAAGTTTATTTCGAAGACATCACTAACAACACTTGATACTCGAGTAGACAATCATCATACAAGAGAGCATTATCCAACAAATATATATCAGAAAAATAGTCTCCAACTCTCTCCATTTACTGTGAACTTGATGAACCTAAAAATAATAACTTGCCGGCAGTGGTTACAAATGATGACAAGACTCATAACTATTTATAGGGCAGAAGCATACCGATCCATCAGAAGTTGTATAATTTGGCACATCACCCGATTGGAACTCCATATCGTCAGGAATCAACTGCATTGTGGTCGAACAGCACATGTGGACTGAGCTCTCAGCAAAACAATATTGACTGACAGTTTAATTTAACAAGATGCATACACAAGTATCATGTGGCTGTAAAAAGCACTCATGTATTTAGCAAACATATATGATATATCATAGATTCATAGTACTTGTTTTTAAGGAAGTATCAGTAACTTCCTACAAACATATATCATAGTAGTAATTATTTTTTAAGTATCAATGACTTCCTAAAAAAATCGATCCTATGCAAACAGGGTGCAATGCCTAATATGAACAGAAAGAGAAGTTCTCGAGCTTATTTGAACAATTTTAAATACAAAAGCAGCACCAAGCAAGGCAGGTCACTCACATGATTCGACACAAAAATCTGCACTGGCCCAGCCTCTGCGAAGAAGCCCATCTGCAGAACCAACAATGAAAATAGTTTAGCCACTAAATCAGCCCTGCAGTCACCACCACAACACTTACTCACAGCAGCGCCTCAGCGCACCAAATTGGAGCGAAGCAAGCACAGCACTGAGCTATGAAGGGAAGGATGCAAGCAGACAACCCACCTTATTAACCATGGTGACGACGGCCTCGAGGATCTCACCCTTGAAGGGCCTGAAGACGACGCACTGGTACTTGACGGGGAAGGTGACGTAGCCGGTGCCCTCCCGGATGAGCCCCTTGCCGATGTCCTCCACCCCCGTGATCGCCACCACGAACCCGTGCCGCCCGCTGCAAGACAAGAGCGAGAACAACACGCATCCCGTGTCAGCGCCGCGCCACCCTAGATAGCTAGGTTTAGGGGGGATGGGGGAGGAGAAACCCTACCTGCAGGTGCCCTCGACGTCCTTGATGAGCTTGGAGACGAGTTTGTCCCGGAGGTGCGGCCCGAAGTGCCGCGGGTGGAGCTGCATGTTCCGCTCCAGCACGATGTGGAAGAACATCTTGCTCCTCCGCTCCCTCGACGGCGGCCGGCGGCGGCAAGACGAGTCGAGGCAAAGCGAGTCTTTTCTGAATGCCTGGTGCTAATGCTTCTCTGACCTCTCTACACAAGAGTAATAAACCCGTGAAGGGCCGTATCCGTCGTCGGATCCACCTTCTGGTGCATCTGGACCGTTTAATTAACGCCTCATCTCACTATCAGGAGTCGCCCTTGGTCTAGCACTCTGTCCGCCACACCACTCGAAGCGCCGCCGCCGGTCTGCCGATCTTGCAGCATCCCGCCGGGCCCGTTTGCCGCCGGCTGCCGCGGCACCGGTACTGGTACGCACCGGCTCCCATCCGTCTATCTCCCCTGTCTGCGTATCAGTGGCCTAGAGGCCCGTACCTGCTCGCGCTCTTCATTTGCTTTGCTGCTGTTGTCTGTTTTCTGCCTACCACAGTGCCGGAGGATGGCGTCGAGATGCCCGGCGAGGGTACCGTCTCCGCGGTCCGCGCCGCGGCATGGCTGGGCGGGGTCGCGAGTTTCGGCCCGCCCGTCGAAATGCAGGGCGTCGGGTATGTACCTATTGTATCCCTTTTGCTTGCTTTTTGTCTATGGCTTGAGATTGATTGGCCGTGCATTCTGGCAGGAGGACGTTCCGTCATTTGCGCCGCTGTTAGCTTCAGGCCATGCATCGACATACATAAGGTGTAATGGTGACTTTAGTTTGTTCTCTTGATGCCTATGTCTGTGTGCAAAATTAAAAGGCGCTGTGGTCATTGTGTCATGTGAAGTTCTACATGATTGCAAATTATTGCCCTGGCTGTGTCGTGCAGCAATCAGTTTATATGACTTTGTATGTTCCTTGTTTTCTTGTTGTGTGATAAGACTGGAATAATGGTGCTCAAATTACTGAAATGTGGTCGTTATCATTATCCATTTATTCCCTCAGTTAAGCTAGTACTCAACAATATTTTATCTTATGATGAGATGTGTTATTGAACTCTCAGGGGAAAGTTAAGCAGATTGTTGGCTCTACCCTTCGGGATTCATCAAATGATGGCACAGCGCTTGTGACAAACTTTGAATCAGACAAATCTGCTGCAGAATTTGCAAAACTTTATAAAGAAGATGAACTTTCCGGCGGACATGTTATAATGCTTGGCGCAGATCCTGCAAGCCAGGCTTCATCACTGGAGGCGCTACGTGCATATCCTGGTGAGATTGTGTTACCTATCTGTTGTGAGAACTGTGGTTATTCATTGGATTGTCTCTTGCATACAACTGTCTGTACATTTTGTTTTGTTTGCTCTTATTAGTATTATAGCACTTGCTGTTTGCCTTTTGTCTCCACTGTGTAATCTGGATGCTGCTTATGTTTTTATGCAAGAAAGGCAGTGTCTATTTTTTAAAAATAGAAGATCAAAACATCTGATAGAATTTTGTGATGGGTAGAAAGTATCCTGTTCAAATATGGAAGTAAATTTGCTCTTGGTAAAGAAAGCTCCATGGGCTTCATTACTTGTCCCTTTATTGATAATTTATTGTAGTATGGATAATACACAGTCAAATGCTGATGATGCCAGTTGGAAAATTGTTTTTGTCTCATTTTTATTATCCAAATTTATGATCGATTGAATAATAAGTGTGATGTCTGTTAAACACGGATCATGGATATCATAAATGTTTATGGTGACTCTACCTTCTAATTTGTTAGACAACAGTTGGATGATTCTGTTGCACACCAATGTATAGTATCCCATTTAGTAACAAGCTGTATTAATGTACTAGGTAACCACCTTTGTAATGTATCATGAAATTTATACTAAACAGAAATGTCGTACTTCTACAACAATTAATTTCATTGTCTTAGAAGTGTCATTCTGATAAGTCTTCACTATTAAAAAAAATATATATAAAGCTAACCTGGTGAGGATTAACACATCAACATATGAGCCTAACATCCCATAAAATGCTTTATTCAAGGCTGTTTGGAGGCTGTCTAGTAGCTGACAGCCTGACACTCCATGTACTTCAGCTACGGTTATCTTTGCTGAACCCCTAGTACATTTGAGATCCCAGGGTAAAGAACGATCTCAGTGATTCAGCCTTTTGTGCTTGTTTAATTCTCTAGGGAGTCATATCAACCTTTGTATATGGAGAATTTATACATCTTCTTGTGGTTGGTCTGTTGGTATGGTTATAAGCCATGAGATGCCATCATGACAAATTATAATAAACATGGGCTATCATAATACTAGGTGGTTTGCAAGTTGGAGGTGGAATAAATTTGGAGAATGCAATGTCGTACCTTAATGAAGGGGCAAGTCACGTGATAGTAACCTCTGTACGTGCTCATGCTCTAAATTTGTGTTAATTATGTTATTCTCCTTTTCCTTCATTTTGTGACATCTTGTATAAACATGTTTGTTAGTGTGTACTTTCACCGATCATCCTTCTTATTACTTCTCTTGGCCGAGTTTCCACATTTTGGTGATTCCTTCAATTGCCAATGTGCTTTGCATGTTGGCTGCCTTGATTTCATCTTGATGGGCATGCTAGTTTAGAGTCACATTGCTGTCGTCCAGGAATACTTTATCACCATTCTTGGACAGCCCCTGTGATATGCTTCTTGTTATGCATCTTCCAGAATGGGCTTGTCAGTAGTCTTATTGTGGCTTAGTAGATACTCTTAGGTGGTCATCCTCATTGCAAACCTTATCCCTGGATTCCACTTGGTGCAAGTAGCAGATATTCCTTTTCAGCTGGTATTATTGACGATTCTTTGCTAATAACTCCATTATCTTCTGCTCAACCAACCTTGACAGTCCTGAGATAGCTTGTTCTATTGTGGAGATGAAGCTTATTTGTTGTTATTGTTTTCTCATTACGCCTTGTTGCTCTTTTTAATATTATACTTTGCACAAGAATTCCTGATATTTGTATTTACTGCAGTTTGCCTTGTGTGTTATTTGAATATCTGTAACTCATGAATGCAAGTCTTTTATGTAGTATGTGTTTAGCGATGGCAAGATGAACATTGAAAGGCTAAGGAAACTTGTTGAGCTGGTTGGGAAACAGAGGCTTGTGTTGGACCTTAGCTGTCGAAAAAAGGTACCAAGTGCATAGGACAACTACGTTAAAGTTTATTTCATGATGGTTCATCTTTTGGTTCTTTCATCTGTGATACTGAAATTATCGTTAAACACGTGAAAAATGTGAGATTGTGATTTGCTGGTGCCATTTTCCCCTCGAATACACAGGAATGTTGCTTATCATGCATTAGGAAGAAAAGTTTGAAGTACAACACACCCCAAACACACCCTTACATCTTTTACTTGCTACATATGCACCACATGAAAGTAGAGCGACCGAACACGTCTAACCAAGGAACTAACAAACTATTTCCATTGAACTGAGGCTAGGTGCATTCTTATGTGTCCACTCTTCTGTGGTCACAATGCAAAAGCAAGAGGACTGTATAGAAGGCCTGTCTTGGAGTGCTTAAAAATCACTTATGTAGTTTAAAACGAAATGCTTCTCTTCATTGTATGGACACTTTATCATCTTATTTACTAGTATTGTAATCTTTGGCTATCTTCTAACCACAATGTTCCTGGTTAGGATGGCAGATATACCATTGTAACTGACAGGTGGCAGAAGTTCAGTGATGTCTTTGTGGATGAACCTACATTAGAATATCTGGCTGACTATGCAGACGAGTTTTTGGTTCATGGTGTTGATGTGGAGGGCAAAAGGTGCAACTATGTTCCTTGTTATGTAGTCAAATCTTTTACATTGATAGAAATTAGTATTGCAATGGTGGTGCTGACCGCCTTTTGAAACAGAGCCTATGGGATATAAATTGTTTTGTATGTTGTCACATCCTATTAGCCTATGGGATAGAAATTAGTGTTTCAATGATGGAGTCTTCATATGCTGATTAATCTTTTGAAGTCCTTTTTTGTTCTGTGAGCCTTTTGATAAAGATGTAAATTTTGTTCTACCATTAAAATTTTGAAATTAATCTTCTGCTCCCGAGAAAAATTTTTACTGCATTCTTTTTTAAGTGTCAATAATAACAACAGAGTCTTTTGGTCTCAGGAAAGTTGGGGTAGGGTAGAGATGAAACCCGACATGAACCAATAACAAAAAGGAAAACGTTGTATCAATTATGAAAAGGCCTCAATAATATAGTAATATTAGCAGTGGAACTAAAACATAGCTCTTTGTTCTAGGTGTAATGTAGTCAAAAGTTTGATCTAATTCTCCGCTTCGATATATTATCACTTTGCATTATATAGTTCTTATCTGCTGAAATTGTGTTGATAGTGTAAAATTTTTTGTCACACAATTACCTTTTTTTTCTAATTTAAGCCGGATGTGAATTACAGGTTGGGAATCGATGAGGAACTTGTGGAAATATTGGGGCGTCAATCACCAGTATGTACAGGCATTAAATTTGGACTTCCAGTTTATTTCTTGATCTTCGCTTCACTCTTAATATGTTCTCTCTTTGTACTGCATACTATAACTTTCATCTAATTTTACCATTTGTATTATTTTGTGAGCAAATTAAATACCAAAATAGGGTGAAAAGCAAAGAATGTCCCTTTAGTCTTTTTTATAACAAATATTTTGTGATGTCAAGTCAAATTAAGAACTAGTTGATTAGCAATCTTTCCATGCTTATTTCTCTTGACCTCGAGCTATCATTCTCTTGAAGACTATTGACAAATGAAATTTTAATATATTTTGCGGGTTTCTTCATGTTTTTAGAGTTTATATTACTGTTTGTTTTTTATATCATAGTTTATATCATAGTTCTATCTTTGATTCTGTAGATCCCAGTAACTTATGCTGGGGGTGTGTCAACAATGGATGACCTAGAGCGGATAAAGAAAGCAGGCAAAAGTCGAGTAGATGTTACTGTTGGGAGTGCTCTAGATATATTTGGAGGAGACTTGCCGTACAAAGACGTTGTCCTTTGGCACAAGAAGCAAAGTATGGTTGGCCAACTGTGAAGAAACATTAGTATGGCTTGATCTGTGCTATCAGCTCATATGGTTCAAGCTTTGACAGAAGCCAAACTTTTTGAACACTAAAATGCAAATAATTCAGTGGGCTTTCAGTGATATGATCTGAAGCTGATGTGTATGATTTGTTCTTGTGTGGGCATTAGGGTCCATTTAGCAAAAAAAAAAGGGGGGGGTTGATTCATGATTAATGGACAGTCTCGTACTGTAAGCCTGTTTGGTTTTCAAGCACAGCTGATGTTGATGAATATTTACATTATTATGTGCGGTCACAACCCACACCCACAAGCAATTTTGGTGACAACGTTTGGCTTGGCTGATTCTTGGTTTTCGATTACAATTAAAAATCACCTATTTCAATTAACAGTTTTGAATTTCAAATGTGTATTTGGGCTGCGATTTATTCCAGGTTTATGAGACCAGTCTGTTAGCCCCTCTGGTGTTTGCAAAATTGGACGATGGATTGGGGAGGTTAGCCAGGTACTCACCACTGGGCAAACGAATGGTTGGTGAAGCTATCAAAATTGTGTTGACCAACTTGTTGCAATATTCTATCACTGGTTTCCGGGTTTGATGATGGTTAACTGTTGATCGTTCAAAGTATGATGAACTCATACATACATATATGACTGAATAAAATATCAAACATATTATATATTTGGAAGATATTACTACGGCTGGCCCTTGTGCGGTTGGCGGACAAAACTTAGCCAATATTACTACGAAACATGATCGAAACTTAACCCATCACAGACCTGGCAGGGTGTGATGCATGGACTTGAGCTGCTTAAACAAGGAATCATATGGAGAATTGGGAATGGCTCCCAAGTTCGTATCTGGCGAGACCCCTGGATCCCTAGAGGTGTATCGCAGAAGATTGTCACCAGTCCTGGTAGATGCAGATTAAGATGGGTTTCAGAATTATTGGATGTCACAGGAAAAGATTGGGACTACGATCGGTTGGCCCACATTTTCTGTCCAGCAAATGCAGAAGTCATTGCGAAAATAAAGCTCCCATCCAGACCATCTGATGATTTTTTGGCGTGAAGTACGGAGAAGACCGGCATGTTCACGGTGTGTAGTGCTCATAACCTGGCCTTAAAGCTGAAGAATCTCCAAAATATTCAGTCCTCTAGTTTTGCCCCGGATGGAGAGAGGAAACTCTGGTCACATATCTGGAAAGGAGGTGTGCCTCCGAAAGTAAATGTCTTTGCATGAAAGTTATCGAGGAATGCCTTACCAACTAGAAGGAATAAGTTTGTCAGAGGTATGGAAGTAAGTGGAACTTGTCCAATTTGCGATAGGGAAGATGAATCGAGCTATCATGCAACGGTTGTTTGCCCAGCTGCAATGGGCCTGCGATCAGCTATGCGTGAATACTGGCTATTGCCAGACGAAGCACAGTTCTCATTCTCAGGACCAGACTGGCTGTTGTTGTTACTGAACAATTGCTATGCTATCCAGCGAAACAGGGTTAAGTTGCTGCTTTGGAGGGCATGGACAGTACACAATAACATCATGCACCAATCAGGACTGGTAGGGATCCTGGACTCAGTGCATACTCTCCTTGCAATGGAATCCTCCTTGGATGAAGTTCAGGCATAAGACAAACGCTGCAAGCTATTGAGTTCAGACTTGACAAAGGGAAAGGAAATTATGACAAGCATCAGGAGTACCAGATGGTCGCCACAACACCCCCCCCCCCCCCGGCTGGACGAAAATCAAAGTCGTCGGCTCCTTCCTACTTGAGACCGGTGCAGCCGGTGTTGGCGTGGTAGCAAGGGATAGTTCAGGCCGAGTTTTGTTCACAGCTTGGCGCACATTGCTGTTGTTGACACTCAAATTTGGCAAAAGCCGGATCAGGCTGGGCCAGGCGGTCAGACCGGGTCGCTCAGGCGGTCGGACCGCGTGGTCCTGTAGCCGGTCCGGCACGTAGGCCGCCAGGCGGTCTAACCGCCTACCCCGGGCGGTCTGACCGGGTCTCCCCGAGTCCGACTCAAGTTAGGAGTTTTTGGCTAGTTCCGAGTTGTAAAGAGTTCCTTGCAGGCAAGACCTCCCCCCTATAAATATAAAGAGGCGTGGCCGATTGAGACCTATCATCCAATCAAATTATCAATTTACTACTTTATTTTCTCCAAACCCTAGCTTTTCCAACCTCTTTGCTCTTCTCCTTCGTCTCCACAGCGGTTGAGGAAGTTCTGAGTGGCCTTGCCGACCTCAGGACAACCCTAGGCGCGTTTCTCCCAACGGGGTTGTTGACGGTTCAAAATCGTGTTAAAGTTCACCGCAAGCACACGGGTGACTTGGTGCCTTTTTCACCAAGGGGGGGGGGAATCCCCAAGGTTCTTGTCAATCCCCGAAGCAAGGGATATACTAGCGTTTAATCTAGTTGATTGGAAAGTCTTTGAAAGAGATATTAATCTAAAGAAAAAGCAATCTAACCTATGTTGATCTATGGCTAAACTAGATGGCAAAGGTTGGTGCAAGAGAGAGATTAAAGTAGATAAGTGTTCCCTCCCTAGGGTCTAGGATCACAAAGACATGCATCTACTACATGAAAGAGGTGTTGCCTTCTCTAGCTTCACGGCGGTTATGCGGTCGCTAGGCCTTTTCCCTTCTCTCGTACATGTCACTACGCGAAGGTAATAGATCACTTTGCTAACACATCTACATCTAAGCGTCCATAGAGTTAAGCTAATCACCACGATTACCACAAACCCTACTAAGATCACATGTTGTGCACACATATGTAAATCAAGCATTTGCAAAGGCATAGACCGTGAAGCATCGAGGCATAGGGTTCATGTAGCGATTACATAGCAAAGACCCATGAAACCCTAGGGATGAACGGAGGCTTTACCCCCATCATCTTACAAAGATTGAAGCACATAGGGGCGATGGAGACTCCGGAGAACGTCGTCGATGAAGATGGCGGCGAGGAGGCTTAGGAACACCCCTAGGCCGACGGCTTGGAGTCCTCCTCTTGCTTCCTTCCCTCCACCGGTGTTGATCCTTGCGACGAACTCATCTAACTCTATCCCTCGTCTTGCGGCGGCGGCTATCTGGTGAATAGGCGTTGATGGAATGATTGGATGCAGCGACCGTTGGAGACAAAGGATATAAATACACCGAGGAGCATCTAGGTCAAAGGGGACCACGAACCGAGGCAAAAAGGGCATGGGCCGGTCCGCATGGGTCGGCCGGCCTGGGCCTTTTCTGGCCCGGTTCGGCCCCGTCTTTCTCCCCGTGGCTCATCTTGACATTTTGGATTTTTGTCTCTTTATTTGTGTCATTTTGGCGTCATCATCCCCGCGATCAAGATAGGGGGTCTTCTCGCATGAAGTCCGTTCTTTACGTCTTAGTCCTCGAGGATGATCCATCGTAGCACCTTGGTCCTTGCCACCTTTGGAAGTGATTTCGCCTTGCACTTGAACACGAACGGGACTCCTCATTTGCTCTTTTGAACTCGTTGTAACTCCATCCCTTTTGTCCATGTTTTCCTGCAAAAACAGAACACTTCCAAATGCGCATACAAAGTTGAACTTGTTATATCATTAGTGTGCCTAGTGGCGGGTTAGTTCCATAATCAAGCTCAAACCAAAATGTAACGAATGCTCTAGGTTGACAGAAATCGACCGCCAACATCCCCCTATGCTTAAACCTTGCTCGTCCTTGAGTAAGTAATCCTTGCCTTAAAGGGGAATCAGTGTTGCCCTCCAAAGTTGTCCCTGCACTTAGTCATTCATGACAAGACATATTGCTCTCTCTTAAGAATTTAGTTTTAAAGTTCAAGTTGTGACCGGCTTCTTTTTCATTATGGAAGATAGACTAACAATAAAGAACAAGCCACAATTAATAAATACGATGCTCTCAAACTTAAGTGAACTTCAAACCGTTACCTTGTTCCATCGAAGAATTTTCAAAAAGATGCGTATCCAACATAGGTGAAAATCTCTTGCAAAAGCTCATGGGAACACTCATCTCATCAAGTAACTCAAGCCTATACCAGATTATTTTCAACCTATTCTACTCATATGTGATAGTGGAAGGCTTATGTGGAGCTTGGTAGGTCAAAAGAATCCTAGCAAAACATACATCTGAAATATTGTCAAATTAAGAGAGAGAGATCTACTGGAATTACTGAGACTCGTCAAAAAGGCTATGGAAAATAAATGTTGGAAAGAGAGAGGGATGAAACACACACATTTAGATAGGTGGACATGTGCAAGTGGCAAATGGATGATCCCGAGGCACAAGTGAAGTCCTCGTTATCGGATTGCACATGGTTGGAAGATTTGAGTATGGATTTGCCTTCGAGGCACTTGAGAACTTATGAAGCAAAAAGACAAAGGAGCATCTTTATATATTTTTTCATTTCCTCTTTTTCTTTTTCTTTTTTCTTTTCCTCCTTTTTTCATCTCCTTTTTTTCCTTTTTTTCTTTTCTCATCATATTTTTTTTCTTTTTGCTCCTCAGAACTTTTGCAACATAATACTTACTCAGCATTTGCCAGACATGATGTGATGACTCCTCCCCCCATGCTTGAATGATGCTCATCCTCGAGCATAAGGGAGATGGGAAGGGACTACTGAAGTAAGCATGAATACATAATCTTTGCGGAATATCTGAATTTCCGTCGGGAATTTTACTCCATACTCAAAATTGGGTTGTGGACAAGGAGGTAATCACAAAAAGATGTTTTTGGTTTAGGGTGGATGCCCAGCGAGGTTTGTGAAATTTTCGATGTGAAAACCCACAATGCATGGACAAAAAGGCTAGCAAGAAAAAGTTACACAAAGGTTTGCAATCAATCTAGGTTGTCCTCCTAGTAGCCATGTTATTGTTAAAGAGAATAAACAAAAAGTTGCACCTAAGGTTGAAGGCATACTTACAAGTATTTATTTTCGGAAAAGAGAAGGTCCATGGAGGTGTTACCATCTTTTGTAGTTCTTCGTTATCTTCTCCCGACATCTCCATGTATCGAATATGATTTTGCTTTTGTCTTGATTTTCCAATGCTCCCATTACTTCTGAATTTGATCACGTATGCTTAATGGAGCCAATTGTCACCATTCTCTTCAATGTTGTCATCACCATCTCCTCTTTCTTGTTCTCATCATCTCATTGCTGTCTCTTCTTCATGGATTTCCCCTCTGTCCAGAACAGAACATATATCAAAATATAGATTTATTGAAAAGTTTATGAAATTACCTTTCCAATGTGTGGTCATTCATCAAAAACGGAGTTCAGACAAGGGAGTTATGTCCGTTTTACTTCAGTGTTGCGTGCTGTCCAAAACTGATTTCAAGACGTGTTGCACTCGGTGATTGGGCCATAACTGCTTGTAGGAACCTCTGATTGTCTTGATTCTTGATTTGTTGGAATCATAACTTCATGGGGCTTCTAAATATCCAAAATTATTCAGTGTCTTCACTTCGAGACCATGCGGAATTTTGATGAGATCGGTGGCTTCTTGCGCATCGATCCGGAGAAGTTGATGGTCTTGATCATTCTATCTCCTAGAGCGTCATGTTGCACTTCCGTGTTGAAGATTCAGGGCCTCCCCCATGCTTAGCATTTTTCTAGGCATGGAAGAAGAAGACAAAGCATTTTTATCTTAGACATCCTTCAATTTTCTTGTCGTGAGAGTCTTTATCTTGCCTGCAAAACATTTTAAGTGCACATTCTACCCCCAAGGTGACGGTTGGGAGTAGATAAAATTGCCAACAATCCAACAATATTTCCCAAGACTCTTAACTTGTGGCATAATTAGTCTAATGAAGAATAAAAACCTAATGGGTGTACGTGGTGCAAACTGTGTATGCCATGAGAGTAAAGCATATAAACAAAGACAATGATTACACCTAGTTCTAAACATCATGTTTACAACTAGGTTGCTGAATTTCTCCATAGTCATAAAGATTTATTTATCTAGGGTTAAAACACCATGTCTATCCTTAGATGAATAATTCCTTATAGCACAAGAAAAATAAAGCACATTGCAATCTTTATAAACCAACCAATGCATCATGAAAACATATGAAAAGCTAGCAAGGTTTATTGAACTTAATGATGATTGTCCGCAATCATGTTTAAACACCACGTTTACACAAGATCACAAAAGGAAAATGCCAAACTTGAGCATTAACATGGAAAATGAAGCATTCATCATTAAGTCTATAAAACAACCAAGCCAACTATATGCAAAACATGTATATGAAAAGAAACAAACATCACGTTGATGACAAAATGCAATGCATGCAAATAAATAAATATGAGCATGAACATGATGGTGGTTCTAAAAAGAAAATGAAACTTATATTAACTAGCCAAAAGTTAATCATCATAGGAAGGTGCCATTTATTCTTTCTAAAGAAGAAATAAAAACAAAAAGAAACGGGTTGCCTCCCGAAAAGCGCTTCATTTAAAGTCATAGAGCTCGACTTTCTCACATACCTTCTTTTCGTCGCATAGCCATGGCCCTTCATGAAAGAAGAAAAGGTGCAAATGCATCTTTAATTCACTCCCCATGTTGTGCTTGATCACTTATAGGAGACTTGCCCAATCTATCTGACATCATCACTTTCTCCTTCTTTGTCGCCCTTCGGTGCTGCCTTCTCTTCACGAATTTTTCTTCAATGTCGAGAATAGAATGTGTACCCAAACTATACTCCATTGCACAGTACACAAATTTTCCCTTCCAACAAGTCTTTATTTGCCCAAATCGGACTCCGAACAAGAGAGTTGCGTCTGTTTTACTCCGGTGATGAAATCTGTCCTGAAATTTCAGAACGCGCAACGCTCAATATTTTCTCCATAACTCCTTGCACGGGTCTCCAAATTCGTTGGTTCTTGATGCGTTGGAATGGAAAGTTGATGGAGCTTCTGAATATCTCATTTTCTTCATTTGTATACATCTGAATAAGCTCACAAATTGATGAAGACATCAGCATCTATCGCGGGATTTGGAGTCGTGTTGATCATTTGTCTTGAAACTCTTTGGGCATGACTTCTCTTTACATCATTCAAGCCTTGTGTCCCTGCATGGTTAGTGAAAATCAGGCCTTCTCCCGACATATTCTTCTTCAAAGTCATTAGCTTGACCAAGCGCAAAGCATGATCGAGATTTACAAAACTTATTATAAACATACACGTCCATAATCAACACCACATGCAAATTGTAGCAATAAGTCGAGGTGTAATTAAAAGAAGTATATATTTCATGCAAAGCATTTAGCTCATCATTAGGCAAAGGTTCTTTAGGTGTGAGATTAATTGGTTCAAACATAAACATCGTCTCATCGTCATTCTCAAGAAAGTCTAGCCTATCAACATGATCATCATCGGAACAAGACATAGAATTTAAACTATTATTCATACTATTGGTCCAACATGAATATTTGAATATATCATCATCCAAACCAACAATATTTTGAGATTTCAGTGTGTACCTTAGCCTCGGAGCTTTCTCAACAAGAGTGATCTTTGGTTTGTCTTGTAGCGTTGAAAGCGAGTCAATCTCGACGAGTGGAGGTGCTTCTTTGTTACCTTTTTGCATCTCCTTCATCTCATCATGTGGAACATGTAATCCTTCAGCAATGTATGCATTTGTATCCTCTTTGAAGTCTTCATTATCATCACAATCTTCATCTTCAAAGTCTTGTACATTACTTTCTTTATCTTCTGTGTACCATATGTCGTCAAGATTGCTCATCGTTGATTCACTCTTTTCTTCATCCTTGAGCACTTCCATGTCTTGATTTGCTAGTGTGTAGGCTTCAATAGCACACAAGCTATAACCTTGTGGAGAGGGGCCTTCTTGGAGTATTTGCTTTATGTCATCTCCTTCTCATTCATCTTCTAGCTTGAGTCCTATCTTCTCCCATTTATCCTTTGAGTCACTAGCTCTTCATTTCATTTTCCTCGTCTCTCTAGTAATGAATTCTTGACCATGGTTGAACGGCCATGACCAATCAATTTCTTCAAGGTCTTCTTCTTCAATTGGTGTGCATGGTGTTGTGGAGAGGGAACTTTTAGGCTCATCATGGTTGTACTCTTCTCCTCCTTCATCATAAATCTTTGAGTTGTCATATTGATCGACCCATCCTTCATCTTCTACGTCTCTTTCTTCTTCAAACATATTTTGGATCGATTCTCCACTAATTTCTTGATCAAATATATCTTCAACTTGTTTAGCAACGTGCCGGTGTTCATCTTTCCTTCGGTGGTTGATTAGGGGGCAAAATCAATTTGAATCCAATCGAATTGATTGAATTCCGCCAATGGTCTAACATTCCCCATGCTTCGGCCTACATCCATGTTAGTTTCAACATTTTTAATATCTGAAATGACTTTGCTTACCTCAGGAAGTGCTTCTTCAATTTCTTGTATGATTGGTTCATCTTCCTTGACCTCCGGTTCATCTTTTTCAGAAATTTCAGCAAGCATCTCGGGGTTGCTTTTGTCATTTTGCTCCTCCCGACAGCGTCTTTGCCAATCTCTTTGTGTTCTTTTTCCATTGCTTATCCTTTGTAAGATTTGTGCGGCTTCACTAATTGTTTTATCCATTAAATCACCGCTGCACACATGCTTACAAAACGAGAAGAGTTAGGGATTAGTGAAAAATAAAAGGTATGCAACATCAAGTCACCGGAAAATCTCAAGTTCGGGCCTTGCTTAAGTAGTTCCTTAAAGCGGTCCCATGCTTCATCAATTCCTTCATCCTCTCATTGCTTGAAAGTGAGCACTTGCCTCCTTAAGTATTGGACCTTGCTTATGGGAAAGAACTTCAAAAGAAACTTCTTCACTAGCTCATCCCAATTTCCTTTTGCTTCAACGGACGCAAGTGTGTACCATCTTCGTGCTTCATCTTCGAGAGAGAACGGAAAAAGATTCCACTTGAACCAAGCAGCCAGAACTCCTTCTTGTTGCACCATGTTGCATATCATCGTGAATTGCTCAATGTGTCTATACGGGTTGTCATCCTCCAATCCTCTAAAGGGGTTTGTCGCCACTAACTTGATGATTCTAGGCTTCACTTCGTAGTGGGTTGTAGCAAGCGTCAAATCTGATTTTTGCATCTCAATGTCCTCCGTTGACGGCATTGCTAGCTCCCTTAGCGACATCTCTTTGTCTTCCAATGGTGAGGTGAACAAATCCATCTAGGCACTGAAAAAAAGAAAAACACAAAAAGGGTTTTTTTCTAGAAAACGAGGGTTAGATGTTAGTAATCAACAAAATTAATACAAGATTAAACGTAGAAAACTGGCTTGCTCCCCGGCAACGGCACTAGAAAAAGGGATTGTTGACGGTTCAAAACCGTGTTGAAGTTCACCGCAAGCACACGGGTGACTTGGTGCCTTTTTCACCAATGGAGGAATCCCCAAGGTTCTTGTCAATCCACAGAGCAAGGGATATACTAGCGTTTAATCTAGCACTAATCTAGTTGATTGGAAAGCCTTTGAAAGAGATATTAATCTAAAGAAAAAGCAATCTAACCTATGTTGATCTGTGGCTAAACTAGATGGCAAAGGCTGGTGCAAGAGAGAGATTAAAGTAGATAAGTGTTCCCTCCCTAGGGTCTAGGATCACAAAGACATGCATCTACTACATGAAAGAGGTGTTGCCTTCTCTAGCTTCACAACGGTTATGCGGTCGCTAGGCCTTTTCCCTTCTCTCGTACATGTCACTACGTGAAGGTAATAGATCACTTCGCTAACGCATCTACATCTAAGCGTCCATAGAGTTAAGCTAATCACCACGATTACCACAAACCCTACTAAGATCACAGGCCGTCGGAGACAGGGGATATAAATACACCGAGGAGCATCTAGGTCAAAGGGGACCACGAACCGAGGCAAAAAGGGCCTGGGCCGGTCGGCATGGGCCTGCCGGCCTGGGCCTTTTCTGGCCCGATTCGGGCCCGTCTTCCTCCCCGTGGTTCATCTTGACATTTTGGATTTTTGCCTCTTTATTTGTGTCATTTTGGCGTCATCATCCCCGCGATCAAGATAGGGGGTCTTCTCGCATGAAGTCCCTTTGTAGGATCTAGGATACCGACTAGAGGGGGGGTGAATAGGCGGTTTAAAATCTAAAAGCACAACACTAGAGAAATTTAATTATAACCACAAGGAAGATTAAATCTCTAGCTATACTAGGCCTATGTTGAAGGTTTGCAACCTAGGATGACAAGAATACAGTACAATCTCTATGAAGATAATTGCTCAAAGTAAATTGAGCAAGAGAATTAACAAACACAAGAGACGAATTTTATCCCGTAGTATCGATGACTTGCCGGTCACCCTAATCCACGTTGAGATGGATTCAATGTTCAACCGCTCCTCTATCAAGTCACCACTTGATCTTTGAGCCGGTTAGAACCAAAGAACCGCTCCAAATCTCTTTTCCACTAGAGTTGCTCTTCACCACTCCGGCGAGGTGAGCACAAGACCTCTCACACCAATAGATCCGGAGCCAGGCATAATCTTCTTGCGAGTTTCAACGGATTCACCACCACCAAGCCATCTAGGAGGCGGCAACCTCCAAGAGTAAAAAATCAACCACTTGCTTGATGATTGTTGGCGTTTCTTAACCTCAACACTAGGCGCCGTGGTAGCGTGAGCATGTAAGAAACTCCCGGGTATACTGACGAGTGCGAACGAATCCGCAAGCGCACGAATACACCGTTGAGGACCAGGTGTGTCTGAGGACCAGTGGAGGGTCGCTCCTTAGTGATGAGTGATTGACAACATTGTGTGGACTGATGCTTGGCTAAGTGTGCAGGTACAGGTTGCGGCTAGACTCGTATCGGTGCAGGTGAAGAACAAGCGCGAAAGGCCTTAGCCGTGGCGGCCTCCGGGTGATGGAGAGGCAAGTAGGCTTGATTCGATGGACCCGGTGGCCGATGGGGTCAAGTGCGAGCCGTGCGGTGCAAGACTGGCGGGCTGAAGTCGTGAACATGGGCCGGTGCAAGGTAGCGGTTGAAGCCTGAAGCTTGCACGCGGGGTTTGTTGGTTTGCCCACAAAACCTTCGGTGAACGGTTTCTTGGTTTGGGCCTCAAAACCAAGCCCGGAGGCCCGAGGCGACGGAGACGGTGATCCGGGAGCTTCGGGAAGCTTCGAGGCGGAGGGCACGTGGCGTGATCACGGAGTTTGCGTCGAGGTGAAGCGAAGCCGCGGTGGAAGCGTGTCCGTCCGATGAAGACTTGACCAAAATGCCCCTGAGGGGTTGTATCTTCCTTTATGCAGTAGGGGTAGCATGGTCATTTACCTCCCTCCGATGGACTTCGTATAAATAGCGGAGAGGTGGATGGCATCTCTCTCTCTTGCTTCCTAGGGCTTTCTCCCCCGGTAGATTTCTCTGGACTGCTTCGTTTTCCTCTGGATTCCTTAGGCCAGACTCTTGCACAGACTCTGTCCTCTGGATGTATGGAAGCATTCGATGTCCCGGCGATCTCCTAGTCCTTTGTGATTTTCATGTCATTTTTGGGGCTATTTTTGGGAGTTTTCGTTCTTCGCTCGATTCGTGAGTTTGGAGGTGTTTCTTCACGGATTTCTTTGAGGGGATCATGGGTGGATGCCTTGTGCATGTTTGTTTATGATCTTGACCCCACAAACGCCGTGTAGAGCCTTCGATTCGTGAGTTTTTGGCCGGAGTTTGTGTTCTTGATGGAGTTCGTGTGATCCGCGATTCCCGGCGATTTAGTGGCTTAGAGGTCGAGATTTTTGGGGCATAGCTTCACCTTGTGTTGCTTATCATCTACCCCAAATCTTGTCTCAAGAGCTTTTGGCGTTTGGGAGATCCGGTGATGGATTTGGAGAGTTCACTTCACGGGCTTGAGCTCGAGCAGTTCTGTCCGGGGCTAGCAGACAGTCCGCGAGGACCCCGCAGACAGTCCGCGCGTCCAGAAGTTCATCGCGTGTTCTTCGTGTTCTTGCGCGTCTTCATTTCGATCCGTTCTGGCTCTAGGGTTTCGTTGCAAGTGGTTTGCGGACAGTCCGCGTGTCACTCACAGACGGTCCGCGTGGCCGAGTTTTTGGTGGACAGTTCGCGCGTCGTCCACGGACAGTCCGTATTTTTGGGGTGCGGCTCTGGTGGCTCTGGTGTTTATTTCAGACGGTCCGCGAGGCAGGGCCGGACAGTCCGCCGTACACACGCGGACAGTCCGCCCGTACCAGCCGGACGGTCCGCACTGGTCGTTTCCAGAATTGACCAAGTGCTTTGATTCTTGTCCGGTGCTTCCACTCTTTGCTTCTAGGCTTCTTGGTTGATCTTCTAGGCTTGTGTGTGCCTTGTTTGGAGCTTAGCTTGTGTGCACGGATTCGTGGAGTGGAAATCGGGGTATAGGCCGAGTTCGACCTTAGGGAAGAATTTTTATCGGCTCCCATTCACTCCCCTCCCTCTCTGGTCGCCCTATTCGGTCCTTAAATTGGTATCAGAGCCAGTTACGGATCTTCGTGATTCTAACCAGTCTAAGATCCAAAGATGGGCGATTACGGCAAGGGGTTGGGTCCTCCACACTTTGATGGCAAGAATTACCCGATGTGGGAGAGGCGCATGGGCACGTTTTTACGAGGGAAGGGAACTCTCATCCGGGAGGTCACTCAGAATGATCATTATGTCATCCCAGATAGTTTTCTACTTCCAGGATCGCGGGACATGTTTGAGGCCAACAGCAAGGCCGTTGATTACTTGTTCCGTGCTCTCTGTGCCTCGGAGTTCGAGCGAGTGTACGGAGAGAATGTGGCCGGAAAGATATGGCACAAGTTGAGAAATGCTCATGTTGGCAATGCCCAAGTGCAAGCCCGTTTGTTTTCTACTTACCGGAGAGAGTACGAGAACTTCACTCATCTCCCCGGCGAGTCGACCGATGCGATGTTCCAGTGTTTCACTAGCATTGTCAACAACATGAGGGCCAATGTGACAGTGCTCCCATACACGGATCATGATCAAGTTATCAAGCTTTTACATGCCCTGGATCGGTCTGTGTGGAGTGCCAAGGTCGAGGCTATTGAGGAGTCGAGCGTGTATGATACGCTGACGTTGGATGAGCTGTTTTCCAAGCTCAGGTCTTCAGAGGTTGATTGTGGCTTGAGAGCCAAAAGCGAGAGCCCCACTGATCCTCATAGTTTGGCTCTTGTCTCGGGATCACGGTCTAACGCTAACCCTGGTGGTTTCTCTTTGTCTTGTCTTATGTCTTTGCCAGATGAGGACTTTGAGGTGCTGAGCGAGGACGATCTCGCCTTGTTGAGCAAGAGGTTTGGGCGGATGTACGAGAACCGCAAGAATGCAAGGCGGAGCTCAGGGATGTGCTATCGGTGCGGGAAGCACGGGCACTTCATTGCCGAATGCCCTGAAGCCATGGAGATCAAAAACGACTACAAGGGCAAGTCCAAGCACGACTACAACAAGCACCGCTCCCGGAACGACTACAAGGACAAGCACAAGGACAAGGGTGAGAGAAGGCACAAGAAGGGTGGCGGCCACAAGAGGAAGACCGCTCGAGCGATGGTGGCCGGAGCGAGCGACATCGACTCGACATCAAGCGATGCTTCTTCCGATTCGAGCAGCGAGGAAGAGCAAGAGAAGCGCAAGGACAAGCAGCACACGAGCAAGAACATCACCGGCTTGAGCTTCGTCGCACAAGGCTTTTGCGGCATGGTGCATTCCAAGAAGGGTGGGAGGCATAGTTCGGATTCGAACTCCGACTCCGATGAAGAGGTGCGACAAGATCCCAACTTCTTGCTAGTGGAGAATGCTAGGCTCAATGAGTTGCTTGATAACCGTGATGATGTGCTTAGAAAGACCAACAAGGAGAAGAGGGAATTTAGGTCTCTGTTGGGTGATGCTAAGGACAAGGTAGCCGAGCTTGAATCCTTGCTTGTGGATGCTAGAAATGAGATTGCTTCTTTGAAGTCTGCTCCTGTTGTGTCGGATGAGATTGATTGTGGGGATTGTTCAGTTTTTCTTGCTGATTTGACTGCTCTCAAGGAGAAGCATGCCTCTACATTGGAGGAACTAGATGTGGTTAGGATTGAATGTGATGAGTTGAAGTCTAGGCCAGCTTTACTAGGTGCTTGTACCTCATGTCCTATCTTGCATGCTAGGCTAGATGAATCTCACACTAGGATTATTTCTCTTGAGGCGGCATTGAAAGCTCCTCTTCCTACATCATGTTCAACCTGTGAAATGCATGCTTTGAAAAACATGGAACTTGCACATTATGTTGATCGTCTGCAGGATGAAAATGATGAACTTAGGAAGTTGAAGAGTTGGTTGTCTGGGCATGAGCCACAATTGAGTTTGATGTTGGCTCAGTTCAAGAGGTTTGATGGTCAGGCGTTGGGGGCTGACAAGTGTGGTGAGAAGAGTGGTGAGGAAGAAGAGAAAGCTGGAGAGACACCTACACCACTCCACACCATACCCATGAACAAATATGCACCCAAACCAAACCACCTGAGAAACAAGCTTGATACAACTCCTGACCCACCAGTGTTCCCCCAGAAATCAGAGAACTACCAGAAACCCATCAAGTTTGTGAGCAACTTGGGTAATATCTTTGAAGGGAAGTCAGGAGAGAAAGGTGTTGAGAAGCCCACAGAAAAGCCACCACCTAAGCTAGTGCCAGTCCGCTTCCATTGTGAGTATTGTGGGAGGGATGGACATAAGGATGAGTTCTGTTTCCGGAGGAAGAGGGATGAGAGGTTTGCTAGAGAGATGGCAAACAAGGATAGGTACCACCTTGCTCGTGGTGTGCCTGAGCCTCGTAGAGGGCCTCTACCTAGGGGTGATGTGTTTGTGAGGACAGTTCCCACTCGTGGAGGTGGAGGTGTGTTTCCTCAGAGAGATAGGCGTGTTGGGTTTGGGCGTGGTGAGTTGGCTCGGCGTGCTCCTTCTCGTGACCGTTACGAGTTTGGGAGGCACGATCGGAGCTTTGGGTCTCAGATGGACTACGGGCCACGTTTTCCTCCTCGTGGTGCGCGTACTCCTCCAGTGAGACGTGACAGGTTCTTTGGTGGTAGGCGTGAGAGGACTCCGCCTAGGGGTTATGGTAGGATGGACTTTGCTAACCCTTCTTTTGAGCAAATGGCTCGACACTGGTTTGACTCTTTTGGAACTAACCCCAGTGTTGAGTCACTTGCTCATTCTCGTTCTCGTTTTTTATTGCAGGCGGGAGGCTTGGAGAACTTTTGGTTGATCGACTCCGGTTGCTCAAGACACATGACCGGAGATCGTGGGTGGTTCTCCAGCCTCACCCCGGTGAGTACGAGGGAGTACATCACTTTCGGGGATAACGGGAGAGGACGAGTGCTTGCTGAAGGTATGGTGAAGGTGAGTAGCAAGGTGACCTTAAGAACTGTGGCCCTGGTCAAGTCACTTGGTTTTAACCTGTTGTCGGTATCTCAATTACTTGACGAAGGTTTTGAGGTTCGTTTTAAGGCTGGTGCTTCTCGTGTGCTTGATTCTCGAGGCGATCTTGTCTGTACGATCGTCCCCGAGGGTCAAATCTTTCGTGCCGATTTTTCCCAGTCTGTTGGTCCTCCTCGATGCTTTGTTGCTGGTGTGTCGGCCGAGCTTTGGAAATGGCATAGGAGGTTGGGACACTTGAGCTTTGAGTTGCTTTCCCGCTTTAGTGGTCTTGATCTTGTCCGAGGATTGCCTAAGTTGAAATTCGAGAAGGATTTGGTTTGTGCTTCTTGTCGGCATGGAAAGATGGTTGCTGCTTCTCACGCCCCTCTGACTGCTGTCATGACCGAGCGACCTTGTGAGCAGTTGCACATGGATTTGGTTGGGCCAGCTCGTGTTCGCTCTGCGGGTGGGAAGTGGTATGTTCTTGTGGTTGTTGATGATTTTTCGAGGTACTCTTGGGTTTTCTTTTTGGAGGATAAGAGTGAGACATTTGGTTTTGTTCGAGACTTGATCTTGAGGTTCAAGAATGAGAGACATGGAGATCCCATTCGAGCTATACGCAGTGACAATGGCACAGAGCTTAAGAACTCTCATTTTGATGCCTTTTGCAGTGATCTTGGTCTTGATCATCAGTACTCTTCTCCATACGTCGCTTGCCAGAATGGCGTTGTGGAGAGGAAGAACCGGACCCTTTGTGAGATGGCCAGGACGATGCTCGATGAGCATAGGACTCCTAGGCGTTTCTGGGCCGAGGCGGTCAATACTGCTTGCTATGTCTCAAATCGCATTTTCCTTCGTGCTTTCAAGAAGAAGACCTCTTATGAGTTGATGCATGGCCGACAACCCAAGGTGAGTCACTTTAGAGCTTTTGGATGCAAGTGTTTCATTATGAAGAAGGGGAAGTTGGATAAGTTCGAGTCTAGATGTTCGGATGGGATTTTCCTTGGTTATGCGATTCATTCTAGAGCATATCGTGTGCTCAACCTTGACACTAACCGAATCATGGAGACTTGCGAGGTTACCTTCGACGAGACACAGTCATGTAGCTCTTCTGCTTTTGAGTGTGCAGGTGATGAGGAGATCGGTGCCAGGATCTTTGAGGATGAGAAGGATGGAGATGGAGACGAGGATGATGATGATGGTGGTGCTCCCGTGGCTGATCATGTACACGCTACTTCCACTACTACGGTGACGATCGATGATGGACCATCCCCTACACCCACTACGACTGAGGCTGTTCGAGTGGAGGCTGCTGCTGAGGGGGAGGTGGTGTCCAGGCGTGAGGCTCCCCGGCGTGTACAGATCGATCACCCACCGACGACGATCATTAGTGACCTCCATGAACGCACTACACGGTCGAGGTCAAGGAATTCCTCTCATTTCGCTCATTCTGCTTTTGTCGCGTTGTTTGAGCCCAAAGATATTCGACACGCTTTGTCTGACGAGAATTGGGTGAATTCCATGCATGAGGAGTTGGAAAACTTTGAGAGAAACCAAGTCTGGGTGTTAGTTGATCCACCGCCAAATTGCCGTCCCATAGGAACCAAGTGGGTGTGGAAGAACAAAGAGGGTGAAAATGGGATGGTTGTGAGAAACAAGTCGAGGTTGGTGGCGTAGGGTTACAACCAGAAGGAGGGGATAGATTATGAGAAGACATTTGCTCCTGTGGCACGTTTGGAGGCAATTAGGATCCTTCTAGCCTTTGCCGTGGCTAAAGGGTTCAAGTTGTACCAAATGGATGTCAAGAGTGCTTTCTTGAATGGGGTGATAGAGGAAGAAGTGTATGTGAGGCAACCCCTGGGTTTTGAGAGTGAGACATACCCACACCGTGTATACAAACTCCAGAGAGCGCTCTATGGGTTGAAACAGGCACCTAGAGCTTGGTATGGCAGGTTGAGAGGGTTTTTGCTGAGTAAGGGGTTTGTGATGGGCACAGTTGATAAGATCCTTGTTTCTCCTTAAGCATGGGAATGACCTTTTGATCGTTCAGATATACGTGGATAACATAATCTTTGGTGGCTCTTCTCATGATCTTGTTGCCAGATTTGCAGATGACATGAGCAGGGAATTTGAGATGTCCATGATGGGTGAGCTGCAGTTTTTCTTGGGCCTCCAGATCAAGCAGTGCAAGGACGGGATGTTTGTACATCAGGCGAAGTACACCAGGGACATGGTGAAGAAGTTTGGCATGAACGACTCCAAGCCGCTGACCACACCGATGAGTATGACTACGGCTTTGGACGCGGACGAGGACGGCGAACCCGTGGACCAGAAGGAGTACCGGAGCATGATCGGCTCCCTCCTCTACTTGACGGTGACGAGGCCGGACATACAGTTCAGTGTGTGTCTGTGCGCTCGTTTTCAGGCTTCACTGAGGACTTCACATCGGCAGGCCGTCAAGCAGATTTTTAGGTACTTGAACTACACTCTTGAGTTTGGTCTGTGGTACTTTGCCTCCTCGACACTCAGGCTTCATGGTTTTTCTGATGCGGATTTCGCTGGGTGTCGTTTGGATCGCAAGTCCACTTCTGGGTGTTGTCAGTTCCTTGGTTCTTCTTTGGTCTCTTGGTCATCTCGCAAGCAATCCAGTGTAGCTCAGTCTACCATAGAGGCCGAGTATGTAGCTGCTGCTAGTTGTTGTTCCCAGCTGCTTTGGATGACATATACCATGAGTGATTTTGGAGAGGAGTGCTCCCAGGTTCCACTTTTTTGTGATAGCACCAGTGCCATAAGTGTAGCCAAAAATCCTGTCCTCCACTCCAAAACTAAACACATAGAAGTGAGGTACCACTTCCTGAGGGACAATGTTGAGAAGGGAAACATATCTTTGTCCTATGTCCCTACCCAAGATCAGCTAGCCGACATTTTCACCAAGCCGTTTGATCAAGTCACTTTCACTCGCTTGCGGGGTGAACTTGGTGTTTACTTCCCTTTCTAGCTCAGTCTTGGAGCTTCTCATATATATATATGTGTCATATGCTCATTTTATTGCATTGCATTCATGCATTTTACTTTCTGTACAAAACCTGGTAGGATAGCCATCTTTGGATCACTTGTGCTAGGAAAAGCTTCTCGTATATACATTGATCACCGATGTGCTATATTTGTGATATATGTGCATGTATGGTAAATTGTGGATGTGAATGCTATGCTCTGGATGGTTTTGTCATATATTTGTGTTGAGATAGCTCTCTTTTGATGAAAATGCTAAAATGATGTCTCTCATGAGTAGATGCTTGTCTATGCTCGATTTGTGCTTAAATGCCTATATCATGTTTAGTTTGTACTTGAGAATCATGTTCTCTTTGCTTGGGGTCAAAGACCTTGTTGTCATTGTAAATGTTTAGCCCTTTTGCTTGCTTGGGGAGGAGCATAAGATTTTTTTTGCTGCAAAGGCACTTCATGTACCATGTTTAAACTTGAAAATGAAATTGGTGTATGAATTGCCTTATGCTTAAAAAATGAGCTCCTAATCATGTTGTTATGCCTTGAAATTCATATCTTGGGTGCTAAACCGTAGCATGCTTGTCTACCATGAGAAGTCTCATTTTAAGAAGTAGACACATGGCTCGGTGGCTTTAACATGACTTGAGTAGCTTATGGGCATTTATAATGATCTTGTGATGAGAATTTGTGATCTTGCATAAACTTTGAATGATCTAGTGCCTTTATGTTCAAATTGGTATGGATAGGATCTTGCTCATGAGATGCATGTTTCTTTGTGAAAATTGCTTAAAATTGTTTTTGGCCATGTCACATGCTTATATGTCTCTACCTTCTTGATGGCAATGTGCTAGATACACCATGTCTACTTTGCTTGCTCTATGTCTCATATGTTGCATTTTCTTGTGCTCTTTGTATATTTGAGAAGTTTGGTAGACTGTTTATATGCTTTGACATGCATTTTTTATGAGAACAAGGGGAAGAGTTTCATATACCTTGATTCATGCATTGTCAACAAGGGGGAGAATTTTGTATGATATGGGGAGAATTTTTCATGCATTTGGGAAATTTTTGTGGAAAATTGGTATGAATTTGTGCATGTGAGGAGAAAAATTGAGAAGAATAGGTTGCATTTGCTCAGGGGGAGTTTGCATATGTGCAGGGGGAGCTTCTTTGTTTTTCCTGAGTTTTGTGCTTTGTGATGTGCTCCTTGTGAGCTTTGTTTTGTCTCGGCTGTGTCGAGCCATTGCCCTTGTCTTAGGGGGTCGAGACGTGGTTGGCGAGTGATCTTGTTTCACTTGATTCTTTGGCTTTGGATCACTTGCTTGGGAGGTTCGTGTTCGTGGTTGTTTTATTTTCTTTTTCTCTATGTGACTTCTATGGGTGTTGTCAATACACTCATCAAGGGGGAGATTGAGGATCAGGTGTGTCCGAGGACCAGTGGAGGGTCGCTCCTTAGTGATGAGTGATTGACAACGTTGTGTGGACTGATGCTTGGCTAAGTGTGCAGGTACAGGTTGCGGCTTGACTCGTGTCGGCGCAGGTGAAGAACAAGCGCGAAATGCCTTAGCCGTGGCGGCCTCCGGGTGATGGAGAGGCAAGTAGGCTTGATTCAATGGACCCGGTGGCCGATGGGGTCAAGTGCGAGCCGTGCGGTGCAAGACTGGCGGGCTGAAGTCGTGAACATGGGCCGGTGCAAAGTAGCGGTTGAAGCCCGAAGCTTGCACGCGGGGTTTATTGGTTTGCCCACAAAACCTTCGGTGGACGGTTTCTTGGATTGGGCCTCAAAACCAAGCCCGGAGGCCCGAGGCGACGGAGACGGTGATCCGGGAGCTTCGGGAAGCTTCGAGGCGGAGGGCATGTGGCGTGATCGCGGGGTTTGCGTCGAGGTGAAGCGAAGCCACGGTGGAAGCGTGTCCGTCCGATGAAGACTTGACCAAAATGCCCCTGAGGGGTTGTATCTTCCTTTATGCAGTAGGGGTAGCGTGGTCATTTACCTCCCTCCGATGGACTTCGTATAAATAGCAGAGAGGTGGATGGCATCTCTCTCTCTTGCTTCCTAGGGTTTCTCCCACGGTAGATTTCTCTGGACTGCTTCGTTTTCCTCTGGATTGACCAAGTGCTTTGATTCTTGTCTGGTGCTTCCGCTCTTTGCTTCTAGGCTTCTTAGTTGATCTTCTAGGCTTGTGTGTGCCTTGTTTGGAGCTTAGCCTGTGTGCACGGATTCGTGGAGTGGAAATCGGGGTATAGGCCGAGTTCGACCTTAGGGAAGAATTTTTATCGGCTCCCATTCACTCCCCCCCTCTATGGTCGCCCTATTCGGTCCTTCAACCGTTGTAGCACTTCTCCCTAGGAGAATGAGTATTCTCGTCGGGTTTCGATCCTAGGACGGAGAGTAACCAGAGAGGGTCTTTCCAAGGACACCAGCTTCCGCTGGGGTAGATAGGGATATGAGAAGCACTTCCTTAAGGGACTTAGCTCTCAAGATGGATCTGTCCGTTCTCAGTCATCCCCGTGGGGCGACAGCACATCCTAACTTTTTAGAGAGAGGCCAATGTACTGACATCGATCCCAACTCGGTACGCTGGCGCAGAGGGTTGCAAAGGGTCCAACAGGCTGTCACCACTACGGCCTATCTCTATCATTACTCGAGCGTACGCGGTCTTCGCAGGATAACCAGGGCCCAGACACCACGTCTGTACCCCAGATAACTACTATAGCGCGGTTACGTCTGTCGACCCGCTAACTACACTATAGCAACCCGTATAAATACGAAATCACGAACTAGAGAAAGAACGAAGTCAGGTCATCTTACTATTCATCGAGCTACGGAACAGAAAGGAAGCTATGGATGCAAACAAACGAGATACAGCAGACTCACTTAGCTAAACAGGATCAGAGCACGCAAACAGATATATGGACTACTGAGCTAGCTCTAAAGGATCAAAGCCTTGTGTCACGAAGAACACAAGCCTCTAACTTATGAACGAGCTAAGAACACAAAAACAAATCAAGCATGCATGATGTCCACTATAGTCTAAATAAGAAATGCTGAAATACTCACTTTGATCTAAATGAAGAACGAGCATCCACGAGAACATCAACTTACTCCTCACCCCTACTCTACCTCTCAACCAATCCTAATCTAGATCTCTTCTCATCACCATTCTACCACATAGAGGTGAGAATCACCTCACATGGGAAGAATTAGAGAGAGGGAGAGAGAGCAACACAAGAGAGAAGTGAAACTAGAGAGCTTGGTGGTGTGTGTGAAATGGAGCCCCTCCCCTCCTATTTATAGACAAGGGAGTGGCTTGCTCCGGGGCTCCAAGTGCTCCAAAACACCTCGGGATGCAGCTAAGGACCAATGAGCGAGCACCACGTGGAGGGGGGAGATCAACCGACCCTAGGTCGGTTCGGCCGATCCTAGAGTCGGCCGAAGCTCCCGGCCCTCCATCTGGCGTGTGCTTCCTCTGGCTCGCTTCCATGTGGGCCCTAGTGCCTCTCCTCTGTGCATGGCACATTTCCTGGCGGTTTAGTTGGCAAAGTGGGCCCATAGATCCATGTGATGCTGACGTGACAGCGTATGATTCGTCGAGAGTTCTTCACATGGATTGGTGACATCATGGATCTAGGAGAATCCATGTGGCAGCCTCTGATTGGCCAGCAATTGAGTGCCTTGGATTGGAGTGGAGTGAAAGTGCATGGATTCCTCTCATTTCTTATGCTAAATACCTGCATTCAAATAGACATCGACATTGATGGAAAGTATGAGTTTAAGCTCCTATTCTAGTGTGGATGTGCAATTCATGCTCCAGTTTGCAGGAGTTGACGGCCATAAAATTGGCACTTAATAGCCGTCAACAATGATTCCCTAGTGCCACAAAGATCAAAACCTTGATGTAATGCACTAGATGCTCTCAATCTCACCAAAGATGCAACCTCTAAGCAAAGTGAGTGAGAGAGAGGAGGGAGAGAGCTCAACAATGGAGTACAAGCCTTCCAAAGTGCCAAGAGAGCCTCTCCCATCCTGGGAATGGAGTATATATACTCCCTTCCCACGAAACTAGACGTTATGTTCAAAATAGTTCAAAACGCGTGCCTCGCGGACTGTCCGCGACCTCATCACGGACTGTCCGCGTTTGAATTTCAACGGTAAAAACGCGAAGTCAACGTGTGTCAGAAATGACCGTTGAACCGGCGGACTGTCCGCCAGGGCACCGCAGACTGCCCGCCAAGTGCCTGCAGACTGTCCGCCCGGAGCCGGCGGACCGTCCGCCTGGTCCACCCGAGCCAACACCGTCTCTGTTAGAAAAACGGCTTATATCGGACTGTCCGCGAGCCCTCTGCGGACTGTCCGCTTGAAGAAGATTTTTCTTGAAAAACTTCGTCCCAAAAACGCATAGATTTTTCATAAAATTTATATCCCGCGAACTGTCTGCCCCTAGGGCCCAGACTGTCCGCCCTAACTACAGAAAACTGATTTTCTTAAGATTTTCAACAAAGCCTCTTTCAACTTTTTGAAAACGCCACTCATCTAAATGCAAACCATGCAAGTTCTTGATCAAAGTGGCACTATAGAAAGTCAAGCCAATGAAATTGATCCCTCTTGATAGTACGGCTATCTAGCCTATCAATTCGGTCATTTATCATCCTCTAATCACCTCATGACCGGTAAAAATAAAACCTTATCTTTATACCTTTGCCTTGAGCTCCTTTTCATCCAAAGCACGCATGCCTTTCTCTTTGCATAACCCACGAGCTCAACTCTTCTCCGGACTAACCTATTCTTATATCTCAATAGAAATGTTAGTCCACGATGATTGTCATTAATTACCAAAACACAAATTAGGGGCCTAGATGCCTTCAATCTCCCCCCTTTTTGGTAATTGATGACAACTATTTTAAGAAGTGATATAAGAATGGTTTTGAGTCTTGAAAACACTTACTCATCTTAATGATTTTCAATAATTCGATAGAGCAAATGCCTTCAAAACAAAATAAGTAGAGAAAAACTCCCCCTGCATGTGTATAAGATTTTCATTTGATTTCCACACATATGCATAGATATAACAATTGTGACGGAGTTTCCCCTACAAAATAGAGATCAAGGCAACAAAGACATATATATATCCAAAAAGCTTTAAGCAAAGAGTTAGCCTCAAATCTCAACAAGAACTAGAACCAATCATAAGATAGAAATTTAAGCTCATAAACATAGTTCATCACATAAGCAACCATAAGTTCTAGTTCTCAACCACACTGTTGGCGGTCGATTTCCGTCAACCAAGAACACTTGTTATGTTATAGTTTGGATTTCATTTTGGAACTAACCCGCCACTAGGCATACTAATTATATAACAAGTTCATTGTTGGATGTGTGTTTTGGAGTATCATGTTTACGCAGGAATTCATGTACTAAATGAGAAAAATACATTCGGTTCGGAGGATGATTTACATGATGATCAAGAGGCTCCGGCCGTGCGTGAAATTGACTCCAAAGGTGGCAAGGACCAATGAGCTTCGAAGGAGAATCTCCGAGGACCAAGATGAAAAGACCGGAAGATCATGCATGAAGACCCCTTAACTTGGTCGCGGAGATAACGACGTCCAAAGCCCATATCCGAAGGAGGAAAAACCCCAAAGTGCAAGAAACAACACGTGGCAAAAGACGGGAACGAACCGGGCCGAAAGTGGGCCAGGCCGGCCCACCCCCTTTTCACCTCGGTTCGCCGCTGCCTTTCTTCGGTGATAAATTCACGGAACCCTAATTGTTTGGGGAGGAGAGCCATTCGCGAAAGACGACCAGAGAAGCCTCAGGAGATCAAACACAAGGAAGAGGGTTGATCGAGAGGGGGAAGATTCGCGAGGATCATCACCTAGGTCAACGGAGGCCACCACGAGGAAGGAAGACGTCGGGGCCTTGCCACGGCGCTGCCGGAGTTGAAGGACACCGAGAGACGAACTCCATCGGAGGCATCCACCATGTTCAACGGTGCCATGTCTAGCGTCTTGATGGGGTAAAGTAATCGTTTGTCCATGGAGTTGTAATGGATCTTGACATATAGTCACCCACTCTTTGTTTGGATCTTTGTCTATCATACCTTCATGTTGATGATGCTCAATGTTTAAGGTTAGCTACCATTGCCATCGGGGTTGCTCCCGTAGATCACATCAACATACCGTGTTCATTAGGGTTAGAGACGAGTACCTTCGCGTAGTGACATGTACGAGTGAAGGGAAATGCTTAACTCTTAGTTCGCATCCTTAGATAGATTGGATCGGGGTTTTACCATGTTTTGGGTGATTGTATCTCAAGTACCTAGACTCCATGGGCATACGTCTTTCGTACTCGTGAACCACCTTTCTCTTTCTCTTTAACATAATCTAGGGAGTAGTTCGTCTTTACTTTATAGATTAATCTTTACATCATAAAGTCCCTAATCAACTAAGTTAGTGTTAGGTTAAACGCAAGTAATTCCCTTGCTCTGTGGATTGACAAGAACCTAGGGGGTCCCCTTCCTTGGTGAAAAAGGCACCAAGTCACTCCGTGGACTTACGGTGAAGTTGAATGCGATTTTGAACTGTCAACACACACCACAAGCACAACGATTCACAAATTATTACAAGCAATTAAAGTTCATGCATGACTGAAATAAAACGTGCAAATGCAAGAGTTCAAAGTTCCATATGCATGCAATGAGCTCCCCCTCAAGAACATCACTCCACATCACTCTCCCACTTTGGCATCAAGTACCAAAAGGTCTAGAAATCATGCTGATCATCATCTGCTGAAGGCGATGGAGCAGGATAATATGGCAGATGAGGGAAGAACTCCTGGGGAGGCACTGGAGCTGGGAAGTAGCTATACATATACTGATTGAAGCTATTGAAGGACTCATTGAATGAGTTGAAGTTGTTCTGAAGCTCAGTCTGACGGTCACTCAGCTGTTGATACTGCTCTGAAGTAGAGAGACCATCAAAGCGTGCACTCAAAGTATTCATATCATCATGAAAAGTCTGTTGTAACCCCTGAATCTGAGTCATCATAGGCTGATAGAACTGAGTGTTCATCTGCTGATTTATGGCATTGAAACGATCATCAAACTGAGTTTGAAAACCCTGTTGCATAGTCTGAAGATTTGTGGCCATTTGGGCACCAAGTGTTTCGCCCATACTCTAAAAATAGGGGTTGAAATAACCCTCTGGAGGAGTCCAATACTGCTGTGGCTGCATAGGAGGCACTAGAGGAGGAGGGGGCATGGCCTGAGCATCATCACCTTCATTCACATTTTCCTCATCATTCACATTCTCTTCATTATTTTCATTTTCTTGTTCCTCATCATCTTGTGCTTCCTCAGGTACCCCATATGGTGTCAATGGTCTTGCAAAGAAAGCTGGAGTATTTATGAAAGTTCGAAAGATTGTATGCTTAGAATCACATGGACCATTAAACCCAGTCTTGATCTTGATCATTGACATGATATACAGAGCAAAATAGATATTTTCACCCAAGACAGTTTTCTTCTCAATGATCTGCTCTAGTATCATCTTGACAACATTAAACCGGGTTCCATTCATGACATGATTGATCACATTCCAATAATACTCACGAATCTTGTCTCTATTTCCTCCTTTAGGCATGAATGTTTTTCTGATAATATTATTAATTGCAGCAGGATGATGCCTAAGCCCTGTTGGTTGCCCATAAACAACTCTAACTCCCAAATTAGCAGGCTCATAAAATATCTGAGAATTTTCAAATGGTATCTCCAGATAGACATCACTGCTAACCTCTTCTTCAGTGAAATATTCATAGTTCAGCTTATTAACAGTAGCAAACTCTTCAAAGGTAGCTGAGTATTCTGCTTTTCCAGTCATCCACTGAATATTAGCATTATCAAAGTCAATTTCCATAGTGGCATAGAATTGCCTAATGATGGTGTCATTCCAGTCACATCTATGCTCAAGAAAAGGTTTAAGCTCTAGGTTCTCAAATTTTTCGGCCACACCAACTAAATGAGGTTTAGATTCAAGGTATGCAAAGTCAATAGCTTGATGAGGAAAAACTGTGCAATCAACCATATGACCAAAGAACACACTTTCTTGGACCCTTGTACGGAAGTAGAGATTTGGAGTGTCACGAGGTACAGTATAAGCATTTACCTCCCTTGCCTCAGCATATTCTCTCTGCTTCCAATGATGCTTAGGTGCAGTGTATGAGAGTACATCAATGATTTGATCAAAACCACCTGCTCCCCCTAAGTTCATGGCCTCATCCTCATCAACCATATAATCTGTGAGCCCAACATTTGATTCTTGCTCAGTTGACACCTCATAATCATCATCCTTGGGATCATCTGGCTCTTCCTCGGTGCTTACATTTTTCCGGCGTCGTTTGGAAGTTCCCACATCCTTATCTTTCTTCTTTGATGTACTTTTCTTCACTCGAGAAGCCAACTTGCGAAGACTGTCAAAAAATCAAGCATTGCAATGAGTATCAACAATATGTACCATTAGTATTGAACAATATGAACCACACCATGATGCTACTGTCTAAAGTCGCGGCTGCCAGTGCCCTGCGGACAGTCCGCGAGGGAATCGCGGACAATCCGCGTGGTCTGGGCAGGCCGGCGACTCCAAACAGTAGGTTCGAAGAATTAGATCCTCATATCTTCAACAATACTCAGTTTTGACCCACCAAATTTTAGCCAAATCATCACTAGAGTACCCCAAACATATTCCACCAACCAAAACTTCAATCCCATGGATGATTTTCAGATCGAGACATGAAACCCTAATCACCTTCTTACTCAAAATCCGAGAGAAAGAGAGAGTCACTTGAAAAAATACCCGGATGACATGGTGGAGGAGCTCGCGGAGAGTCCATGGACATGCTCGGACGGTCCGGAGAGTACCCCAATCCAAATCCCCAAGGGAGGGGTCCTTCTTCCACCAAGAGCAAGAGAGAGAGAGAGTGAGTGAAAGGCACCTTTTGCGGGTTGGCGACGAAGGGTAGGAGACCCAATCAATAAGTCCCGGTGTCGGTGGGTCCCGCTGCGACCAGCGCGCGGACTGTCTGTGGTCCACTGGCGGACTGTCCGCGGCCTCCTCGCGGACGGTCCGCGACCCCCCTGCGGACTGTCCGATATTAACTCCGAATCACACAGAGATGTCCCAACTTTTTGTGCCTCGTGCGGACCGTCCGCCCAGTCATTGCAGACTGTCCGCGGATCTTGCTCAGTTTCAGCCCAAAATGCTTCAATTTGAGATAGAATGGATGATTCTTTTGGGATCATTACTCATGATGCATAGAGAGAACTTTTTAAAAGATAAAATGCAAGATACACTATGTAAGAAACAAAACTTATCATGGGTTAGAGAGCATAAACATAGATGGGCAAAATAAATAACTTTGAGTAAAAGCATGTAAAAAAACATATGTGCTAGCTCTCAAGCCACATTTGAGAAGTCAATGACATTTAGCTCATTTCTCAATTTACAAAACTGAGATTCATCCAAAGACTTGGTGAAGATATCCGCTAATTGATCATCCGTGCTCACACCATCAATCTTGATATCACCTTTGCTCACATGATCTCTAAGAAAATGATGCCTTATATCAATATGTTTGGTTCTAGAATGTTGAACCAGATTGTTGGCAATCTTGATGGCACTTTCATTGTCACATAAGAGAGAAATTTCCTTGAATTTCACACCATAGTCAAGAAGTGTTTGCTTCATCCATAACAATTGAGCACAACAACTTCCCGCCGACATATATTCCGCTTCGGCGGTGGAAAGAGCCACTGAATTTTGCTTCTTAGAAGACCAAGATACAAGAGAACACCCAAGCAATTGACAACCGTCGGAAGTGCTTTTTCTATCAACTTTGAATCCAGCATAATCAGAGTCCGAATAACCAACTAATTCAAATTAAGCGCCCTTTGAAAACCAAAGACCAATGTTAGGAGTATATTTCAAATATCTCATGATCCTTTTTACGGCGGTCAAATGACATTCTTTAGGAGCAGCTTGAAATCTAGCACACATGCACACACTAAACATGATATCGGGCCTAGATGCGGTAAGGTAAAGCAAACTACCAATCATAGATCTATAAAGCTTAAGATCAACCGGTTTACCTCCCTCATCAAGATCAAGATGCCCATTGGTGGCCATCGGAGTCTTGATGGGTTTTGCATCTTCCATACCAAATTTCTTTAAGATATCCCTCACATATTTAGATTGGCATATAAATGTGCCTTCCTTCAATTGTTTGATTTGAAGACCAAGGAAGAAACTTAATTCACCAATTATAGACATTTCAAATTCCTTGGACATCATTTTACTAAATTCCCCACAAAAATTTTCATTTGTCGAGCCAAAGATAATATCATCAACATAGATTTGGCAAATGAAAATATCTTTTCTAATTCTTTTGGTAAATAAGGTTGTATCAACCTTTTCAAATTTGAACCCCTTGGAAATTAGAAAGTCCCTAAGTCTTTCATACCAAGCACGAGGTGCTTGCTTCAAACCATAAAGAGCCTTAGAGAGCTTGTATACATGATTGGGCTTCTTGGGATCTTCAAAACCTGGAGGTTGTTCAACATATACCAATTCATTGATTTTCCCATTCAAGAAGGCACTTTTGACATCCATTTAATATAACTTGATATTGTGAGCACAAGCATAAGCAAGCAAGATTCTAATAGCCTCAAGTCTAGCTACGGGAGCAAAGGTTTCATCAAAATCCAAACCTTCAACTTGAGTGTAACCTTGAGCAACCAATCTTGACTTGTTCTTCACAACTACACCATCTTCATTTTCCTTGTTTCGGTAGACCCATTTAGTACCAATGACATTATGACCTTTAGATCTTTCAACCAACTCCCAAACTTGATTCTGGGTAAAGTTATTTAATTCTTCTTGCATTGGAAATCACCCAATCCGGATCATCAAGTGCTTCATCTACACGTTTAGGCTCAAGGAAAGATACAAAGGAATAATGTTGACAAAATGAAGCAACACGAGATCGAGTTTGAACACCCATACTAATATCACCCATAATTTGATCTATGGGGTGATCTTTGGCAACTTGAGTTGGAATTCTTGGTTGATCAACCGGTTCTTGCGAAGATGTAGAAGGTGAAGTGGTTGAGGCCAATTGATCTTCAACTTGAGGTGTGTCATTATTGCTTGTATTATCAACTTGTTGATCTTGATCATTTGAAGAAGAAGAAGTATTCACTTGAATTGATATAGATGGTCCTTCATCATCATCTTCTTCTTCTCTAGGCCTTATATCACCAATAGCCATGGTCTTCATTGCCTTGCTCAACTCTTCACCTCTCACATCATTCAAATTTTCTTTTTCATTGTGAGAGCCCATAGTTTCATCAAATTGCACATCATAAACATCTTCAACAAACCCCTTGGACTTGTTGTACACTCTATAAGCTTTGCAATTAGATGAATAACCAAGAAGAAATCCCTCATCACACTTGCTTTGGAATTTGGATAGATGAGAGCCTTTCCTTAGGATATAGCATTTGCAACCAAAAACCTGAAAATAAGAGATGTTGGGCATCCTTCCAATGAGAAGTTCATATGGTGTCTTGTTGAAGAATCTATGACAATATAGCCTATTTGATGCATGGCAAGTGGTGTTGATTGCTTCGGCCCAAAATGAATTCGAAACCTTATATTCATCTAGCATAGATCTTGCCATCTCAATCAAGGTTCTATTCTTCCTCTCACCTACACCATTTTGCTCCGGAATGTATGTAGTTGAGAATTCATGCTTAATTCCCTTCTCATCACAAAATTCTTCAACACTTGTATTCTTGAACTCACTACCATTATCACTTCTTACTTTCTTCAATTTTTGCTCAAATTCATTTCGGCCCTCTTGACAAAGCTCTTGAATATTTCACAAGTATGAGATTTTTCATGTAGAAAGAATACCCATGTGTATCTTGAGTAATCATCCACAATCACAAGACAATAAATATTTCCACCAATGCTTTTATAAGTAGTAGGACCAAATAAATCCATATGCAATAATTCCAATGGTCTTGTGGTTGACATAGTACTCTTGTTAGGATGAGAGTTTGCAATTTGCTTTCCGGCTTGACAAGCACTACACAATTTGTCTTTCTCAAATTTAACATTTTTCAAGCCAAGGACTAGATCATGCTTCACTAAACGGTTGAGTTGTTTCATACCAACATGACCTAGTCTTCTATGCCACAACCAACCCATTGAGGCCTTTGAGAATAAGTAAGTAGTCAAATTAGCCTTCTTAGAAGAGAAATCCACAAGATATAAACTTTAATGACGAAAGCCCTTAAAGATAGTATCTTTTCCATCAAGATAAGTGACCTCAAATTCATTGCTAGTGAAAGTGCACTTATAACCATTATCGCAAAGTTGAGCAATAGATAGCAAGTTAAAATTGAGAGAATCAACTAGCAAGACATTGGAGAGATTATAATCTTTAGAGATAGGTATTTCACCAATGCCTTTTACACCTCCCTTGCTATCATCCCCAAAAGTGATCTTGTCAAAGTCGGAGATATCTTCATCAAGATGAGAAAAGATTTTTCTTGCGCCGGTCATATGATTAGTGCAACCACTATCAATTACCCAATGTCTTCCTCCGTCTTTGTAGTCCACCTACAAAAGAAATCACTTCCTCTTAGGTACCCAACTTTTCTTGGGTCCTTCAATGTTAGTGACCAAAACCTTAGGCACCCAAATAGATTTCTTTCTATCACATCCGATAGAACGACCAACAAATCTAGCACAAACAACACCCTTTGAATCTTTTTCAAGTACATAGGATGGATCAAAGGATACGGTCTTCTTGCTCTTGCACTTGTGATTTACATCAACTTTTGTCTTGCATACATGACACATCTTGAATTTCCCTTCATCTTCAAGAAATATCTTGGAAGCAACAAAAGTATTCTTCTTGGGAATGAATTCCATTTTCCCTTTTTTCGAAACATAATCAATACCATTCTTGTTCAAGGTAAATTTTTGATTTGTCCAACAATGATTAAACCGGACATGACTTCCAAAATACCTAGCAAGGTCCTTGGACAAGCACTCAACTTCCTTCTTCAAAGATTCATTTTCTAATAAGAGAGATGAATCACAAGAATTATCCTCACTAATGCAAGAGCTAGTGCTTGTGCTACAAGATAGGTTAGTTGCATATGAAGAATCATTTAATATTTCACATTCAACACCCATGCTTACTCTTCCTTTGACTTCTTGTGCAAGGAGAGAGTTGTGAGCTTCCTTAAGCTCCTCATGCTTTTCCTTAAGAATCCCCCATGAGGTGTTTAGTTTGTCATGGGAATCCTAAAGGTTGGCATGAGAAGTCTTTAACTCCTCATAAGAATTTTGAAGTGAAGCATTCTTCAACTCCAAATCCTTCAACTTTGACCTCTCCTTGCGCAATTTGTCATCGGACTTAATAAGCATTTCCACAAGAGCATCATAAGAAATAGCATCATCATCAATATCATCATCATCGCTATCATTATCATTAGCATCCTCAACTATTACCTTGGTTTCACCTTTTGCCATGAGACAAAATGGCTTGGAGAAGAGTGAAGGAGCTTTCTTGATAGCAATTCCGGCAAGACCCCTTGAAGGCTTGTCATCATCATCTTCTTCATCGGAGCTTGCATCGGAATCCCATTCAACAAAATAAGCTTGCCCATTTTTCTCCTTCTTGTAGTACTTCTTCTTCTTCTTATTCTCATTCTTCTTGTACTCACTTTTCTTGCCTTTCTTCTTGCTATTTTTATCTTTTTTCTTGTTTGGACAATTGATTGATATGTGTCCAACTTCACCACAAGAAAACAATCTTTTCCTTCAAAAGGATTCTTCTTTGATGATTGCCCTTTCATGCCAAATTTCTTCCTATTCATGATTCTTCTTAGCCCTCTAACAACAAAAGTCAATTCTTCATCTGTGTCACTCTCTTGTTTTTCATCACCATCTTCTTCTTGAGTGGCTTTGGCTTTGAGAGTGATACTTTTCTTCTCCTCAACCTTGGCTTCACCATGTACTTCTTTTTGTGATTGCTTGAACATGTCATGAGTGAGCACCTCACCAAGTACCTCCGTGGGAGAAATTGTCTTCAAATTTGATCTCACAAGCAAAGTCACAATTGTCTCATATTTCTTCGGAAGACATCTAAGAAACTTATGAGAGAAGTCTTGATCCGGGACATCAAAGTCAAGGCACTTGAGTTCATTCACAATGTCATTCAACCGGTTGAACATGGTTGAAATGTCTTCATCTTTCTTCATGGTGAACTCATTGAATTTTCCCTTATACAAATAAAGTTTAGCTTCCTTGATGGTGGAAGTTCCTTCATAAATTTCCATAAGCTTCTCCCATATCTTGTTAGCTTGCTTGAGGCCCTTAACTCAGTTGAACTCACTAAGAGAAAGAGCATTGTAGAGCACACTTAAAGCTTGATTGTTGTACTTTATGTTGTCCGTGTCAAGTGGAGTCAAATGGTCCGGATCCAATACAACATAGCCCTCTTGCACAATCCTCCACAAACCTCCTTCTAAGGCTTGAAAATGAACCTCCATTCTAGTCTTCTAATAGTCATAATTTGTTCCATCAAAGACCGGAGGTTTCCCCACATGAAACTTTGTCTTCTCATCGGCCATTATCCTACTCCGGGATGGTTAAATCCTTCAAATACGGAGTCCTCGGCTCTAATACCACTTGTAGGATCTAGGATACCGACTAGAGGGGGGTGAATAGGCGGTTTAAAATCTAAAAGCACAACACTAGAGAAATTTAATTAGAATCACAAGGAGGATTAAATCTCTAGCTATACTAGGCCTATGTTGAAGGTTTGCAACCTAGGATGACAAGAATACAATACAATCTCTAAGAAGATAATTGCTCAAAGTAAATGCTTGAAAGTAAATTGAGCAAGAGAATTAACAAACACAAGAGACGAATTTTATCCCGTGGTATCGATGACTTGCCGGTCACCCCTAATCCACGTTGAGATGGATTCAATGTTCAACCGCTCATCTATCAAGTCACCACTTGATCTTTGAGCCGATTAGAACCAAAGAACCGCTCCAAATCTCTTTTCCACTAGAGTTGCTCTTCACCACTCCAGCGAGGTGAGCACAAGACCTCTCACACCAATAGATCCGGAGCCACGCACAATCTTCTTGCGAGCTTCAATGGATTCACCACCACCAAGCCGTCTAGGAGGCGGCAACCTCTAAGAGTAACAAATCAACCACTTGCTTGATGATTCCCTAGTGCCACAAAGATCAAAACCTTGATGCAATGCACTAGATGCTCTCAATCTCACCAAAGATGCAACCTCTAAGCAAAGTGAGTGAGAGAGAGGAGGGAGAGAGCTCAACAATGGAGTACAAGCCTTTCAAAGTGCCAAGAGAGCCTTTCCCATCCCTAGCATCGAGTATATATACTCCCTTCCCACGAAACTAGCTGTTATGTTCAAAACAGTTTAAAACGCATGCCTTGTGGACTATTCGCGACCTCATCACAGACTGTCCGCGTTTGAATTTCAACGGTAAAAACACGAAGTCAACATGTGTCAGAAATGACCGTTGAACCGGCGGACTGTCCGCCAGGGCACCGCGGGCTGTCCGCCAAGTGCCTGCGGACTGTCCGCTCGGAGCCGGCGGACCGTCCGCCCGATCCACCTGAGCCAACACCGTCTCTGTTAGAAAAACGACTTATATCGGACTGTCCGCGAGCCCTCTGCGGACTGTCCACCTGAAGAAGATTTTTCTCGAAAAACTTCGTCCCAAAAATGCATAGATTTTCAATAAAATTTATATCCCACGGACTGTCCGCCCCTAGGGCCCGGACTGTCCGCCCTAACTGCAGAAAACTGATTTTCTCAAGATTTTCAACAAAGCCTCTTTCAACTTTTTGAAAACACCACTCATCTAAATGCAAACCATGCAAGTTCTTAATCAAAGTGGCACTATAGAAAGCCAAGCCAATGAAATTGATCCCTCTTGATAGTACAGCTATCTAGCCTATCAATCGGTCATTTATCATCCTCTAATATCCTCATGACCGGTAAAAATAAAACCCTATCTTTATACCTTTGCCTTGAGCTTCTTTGCATCCAAAGCACACATGCCTTTCTCTTTGCATAACCCACGAGCTCAACTCTTCTCTGGACTAACCTATTCTTATATCTCAATAGAAATGTTAGTCCACGATGATTGTCATTAATTACCAAAACACAAATTAGGAGCCTAGATGCCTTCACCCTTGACTACGATGAGGGATTTGTCCGCTTGAAAGTCCAAACGAACTTTGCAACGATAATCAAATGTCAACAGATTGTGAACCTGATGTCGTATTCTCTGTTCAAGAAGCTTGGAGGTTCAGATGAGGAGCTGATCAAGACCAACATGACCATCAACGGTGTGGGAGGAGACGAGCCGATAGGTGTCAAAGGCGTTATCTCCATGGAGCTCACCATTAGAAGCAAGACGCTAGCTACGACCTTCTTCGTCGCTGAGACACAAGGTAACTTTAGCTTGATCCTTGGTCGTGATTGGATTCATGCAAATAGATGTGTGCCTTCTACCTTGCATCAATTTTTAATACAATGGGTAGGCAATGAGGTAGAAGTCGTGCATGGAGATAATTCTGCTTGTGTAGCTATAGCTGATAGTCATTCTATAAATGTGCATGATGATGTAAAATATCTATCTGGCTTAGATTTAACTGATTATGAGTTTGTAAGCTGTTCTAAGGATGGTTTCATCCCTGCTGTCATAAAGCCAATCGACAATCGGCTGAACCACTTCATGTGAATCAATGAGTTCAACTAAAGAGTGGTTGCAGAAAAGGATTGATCACTATCAGGTGCATAAAAACGATACGTGTGAAGCCATCAATGATTTGGAGAAGTTATGACAAGGGTTTACGTCGGTTAATCCTCTTGAGGATGTAGACATTGGTGATGGCACTATACCTAGGCCGACATTCTTGATCTTGTCTTTAAATCAGAATTAATAAAGTTATTAAAGGAGTATGTCGACTGCTTTGCATGGAATCACACTGAAATGCCTGGTTTAAGTCATGATTTAGTTTAGCATAATTTGCCTATTAAACTTGGTTTTAAGCCTTATAAGCAACCACGTAGGAATTTTAATCCTGATATATATGACTGAGTGAAAGAAGAAATCAATTGGTTGCTTGTTGCTAATTTTATAAGGCCTTGTCGATGTGCTGATTGGATCTCTAATATTGTGCCTGTTGAGAAAAAAGGAACTAAAAAGCTTCGTGTTTGTATAGACTTTAGAGATCTTAATAAAGCTACTCCTAAAGATGAATATTCTATGCCTATAGCCGACTTTCTTGTTAATTCTGCATCTGGACATAAGATTCTTAGTTTTCTTGATGGTAATGCTGGGTATAATCAAATCTTTATGGCCGAAGAGGATATCTCCAAAATGGCTTTCATATGTCCAGGATTTGTAGGCTTGTTTGAGTGGGTAGTCATGACTTTTGGTTTAAAAAATGCTGGTGCTACTTATCAAAGAGCTATGAATTTGATTTTTCATGACTTGCTTGGTATAATCGTAGAAGTTTATATCGATGATATTGTTGTCAAGTTGGCTGGTTTAAGTTCCCATTTAGCCGATTTAAGACTAGCATTTGAAAAAAATGTGTCGATATAACTTAAAAATGAATCCACTCAAATGTGCTTTTGGTGTGTCGGCTGGTAAGTTTTTGGGCTTCATTGTGCATGAGAAAGGTGTGGAGATTGATCCCAAAAAGATTGAGTCAATTAAAAAGGTTCAAGCTCCTACTTGCAAGAAAGATTTGCAAAACTTCTTGGGCAAGGTAAATTATTTGAGGCGATTCATTTGTAACCTGTCTGGGAAGGTGAATGCTTTTACTCCTTTAATTCAGTTGAAAGCTGGATCAGAATTTACTTGGGGGGCAAAACAGCAAGAGGCTTTTGATGAGATCAAGAATTATTTGACTACGCCGCCTGTTCTTCAAGCACCCAAGAGTGGTGTTCCTTTTAGACTATATGTGGCGGCTGAGGAGAGCGTTATTGGGGCTGTTTGACTCAAGAGACCGATGGCAAGGAGTATGTTGTTGCTTATGAAAGCAGGAGATTATTGGACGCTGAAACGAGGTACACATTTATTGAAAAGCTATGTTTATCTTTATATTATGCTTGTACCAAGTTAAGGCATTATTTATTATCAAGCACTTGCTATGTGGCTTGTCAAACCGACATAATTAAATATATGTTGCAAAAACCTATTCTAAGTGGTAGAGTCGGCAAATGGGCTTAAGCTCTTGTTGAATATGATTTACATTGTGAACCAATCAAATCAATGAGAGGTCAAATTGTAGCCGACTTTATTGTAGAACATAGAATTAATGAGCAACCTAATTTAGATGTCGGTTATTTAACTTTTACTCCATGGAAGTTGCATTTTGATGGATCGGTTTGTAGACGTGGTTGTGGTGTTGGAGTTATTATTATTTTACCCAATGAGGCTGTTTTTGAAGCTCTTAACCGTTTGGATCAAGATTGCACTAACAATCAAACCGAATATGAAGCTCTCTTGTTTGGTTTGCAAATTTTACATGATATGGGAGCAAAATATGTAGAAGCATATGTTGATTCCTTGTTGGTGGTACAGCAAGTATCTAAGGTATGTCAATATTTAAATAGTGCTATAAATGCTTATCTTGATAAATGTTTAGACATCATATCTTGTATGGATGAATTTATGATTAATCATGTGCCACGGGAAGAGAATCCAAGGGCAAATGCTCTAGCTCAGCAAGCATCTGGTTATAATGTTCAGAAAACAAATTTTCAAGAACGAAAACCGGTGTTTGGCAAAGCTGAGGGTTACGTCCTGGAGGAGCCGGTCAGACCGCATCCTCCACCCGGTCAGACCGCCCTGCCAGGCCGGTCTGACCGCCCTGTAGAAGAAAAAACCACTTCGGCCGTTGTTTCTTCCAAAACTATTGAGGATGAAGTGGATGACTGGAGAAAGCCTTTGATTATATATTTGCAGGATTCTAAAGGTACAAGTGACCGAAAAGTCCGACGATGGGCTCTAAAGTTAGTCTTAGATAAAGATGAGTTGTATCGTCGGACCGCAGATGATTTGCTTTTAAAGTGTTTATGTCCTAATCAAGCAAGACTAGCTATGGCGGAAGTTCATGAAGGGATTTGTGATACTCATCAATCGGCTCCTAAGATGAAGTGGCTCCTCAAGAGAGCTTGTTCTTATTGGCCTACTATGATAGCTGATTGTTTTCGGTATTACAAAGGATGTAAAGAGCGTCAAGAGCATGGGGATATTCAGTTGGTGCCCGCTGCATTGATGCATCCGATTATTAAGCCTTGGCGTTTTAGAGGATGGGGTTTGGACTTTGTTGGCAAGATTCATCCACCTTCGTCAAAAGGGCATTGTTTTGTGATCGTGACTACTGATTATTTTACCAAGTGGACTGAAGCTATACCTCTCAAGAATATGACACATCAAGAGGTAATTGAGTTTATTACGGAACATATTATCCATAGGTTTGGAATTCCACAAACTTTGACTACGGATCAAGGTACTTCATTCATTGCTAAAGAGGTGCGTGATTTTGTCAATTCCTATGGTATTAAGTTGCTCAATTCATCTCCATATTATGCTCAAGCTAATGATCAAGCCGAGTCTAGTAATAAAACTTTGATTAAGCTCATTACGAAGAAGATAGAAGATAATCCTAGGCGATGGCATGAGGTATTATCTGAAGTTTTATGGGCTCATCGTATTTCTAGACATGGTGCTACTAAGGTTACTCCATATGAGCTTGTGTATGGTCAAGAGGCTGTTTTACCCGTTGAGGTGAATCTAGGCGCATATAGACTTGCAAGGCAAAATGATCTTGATTTTGATACATATTATGCTTTGATGATGGACAATGTTGATGAAGTGACCGACAAGCGATCGGAGGCTTTGGAGGGAATGAGAAAGATAAAAGACGGGTTGCTAGAGCATACAACAAGAAGGTAAAAACCAAATCTTTTCAGGTAGGTGATTTGATTTGGAAAACTATTCTACCTATAGGATCTAAGAGTAACAAGTTCGGCAAGTGGTCTCCAAGTTGGGAAGGACCATACAAGATTGTGAGAATTTGCTCTGGAAATTCTTATATGGTGGAAACTTTGCAAGGACAGCAGCTACCGCGGGCTCTTAATGAAAGATACTTGAAGAAGTTCTACCCAAGTGTATGGCAGGACGCTTGAAGAGGATATGGCCGATTTCTAGTAAGAATCACCCTAAGTTCAAAAAATGGTCGATGAGGTGTCACATCGTCCTTAGATTTATTTTTTAACACGCAAGCTTTACTAAAAAAATAGAGGGCATATGTTGACACTCAAATTTGGCAAAAGCCGGATCAGGCTGGGCCAGGCGGTCAGACCGGGTCACTCAGGCGGTCTGACCGCGTGGTCCTGTAGCCGGCTCAGCACGGAGGCCGCCAGGCGGTCTGACCGCCTACCCCGGGCGGTCTGACCGGGTCTCCCCGAGTCCGACTCAAGTTAGGAGTTTTTGGCTATTTCCAAGTTGTAAAGAGTTCCTTGCAGGGCAAGACCTCCCCCCCTATAAATATAAAGGGGCGTGGCCGATTGAGACCTATCATCCAATCGAATTATCAATTTACTACTTTATTTTCTTCAAACCATAGCTTTTCCAATCTCTTTGCTCTCCTCCTTCGTCTCCGCGGCGGTTGAGGAAGTTCTGAGTGGTCTTGCCGACCTCAGGACAACCCTAGGCGCGTTTCTCTCGACGGGGTCCCTCCCGGAGCGACGAATTTAGGTTTTCGGCGACGTTCCTGTCCAAGGCGGTCTGACCGCGTCCCCCAGGCGGTCTGACCGGCCCGTGCCGGGTGCTTCGACGAGTTGATTTCCTACGTCCGCGCGAACTAGCGCACTCGTGTGTTCGGCCAGAAAAAGCGTCAACAGCTGCGGTGTGCAGATGCGGCAGAAGCAGAAGCGAGGGCATGCGTTGAGGGCCTAACACTAGCGACGTGTCTGACCTCTGGACCGATTATTTTGGAGTCGGATTGTGCCCGTCTGGTTAAAGCGTTGCAGGAGAAGGAAGACCGTTCTGAGATAGGCTTCTTCGTGGCAGAAGCGAAGGAGCAGGCGCAGCTACTTGTAGAATGGCGAGTAGCTCAAGTTAAGAGAGAGGGAAATTCAGTTGCCAATGAGTTAGCCCTTTTAGCTAGGCGAGATAGTCTCACTGAAATCCGAATGGGGGATGCACCTGCCTGTGTTAAACCTCTGATTGAAAATGATTGTAACTCTCATGCCTAGTTAATAAAGGTCCCTCTTTACCCGGGAAAAAAATGTACGAGTTTGGACTTTGGTTTGCATTATTCACCCAAGCCCCTTTTGTTTTGCATTATTCACCCAAGCAAAAAGGCAACACTTGGTTCCGACATGAGCGCGGCGTTTATTTCTTTTAAAAGTTTCGCGGCGTTTAGTGGCGCCCAGTGCCCATTAGCCATGTGGTTTGGAAGGGAAAGGCTCAAAGGCAGCCTGCAGCGCACAGGGATAAACAAACGAGCTCAGGAGTCAGGACAGTGAATCGCACGTGCCGCTTGCCGTTTGCCTCCTCGAGCTCGAGGTGATGCTTCAGCCGTAGCATATTTTTTATCCTCCGCGAGATTACATAGAACCGTGGTCATTTTCTAGGAGGTGTCATACTATCAGTTCCAATTTAGATTATTTTGCTATTTATAATTTATATTTTTTTGTTAGGAACATAAATATACGCTATGTTTAAATACATAGTTGGAAATCTAGAGTTATCGAAACGACCTACAAAACGTTATTTATCTTAAGAAAAGGAACATTGATTTTGAGGAAATTGTGATATCTTCCTCCAAACTTGCATTGTGAGGCCGGCTCACGTAGTGCTTCGGACTTGCATTATATCTCCTCAAGACATTTGTGTAGTTAGTGGAAACTAACTTCCAAACTTGTGGTTCTCATTTGGTCCCAGTGGGCTGCATTTTAACTTAAAAGGTCTGCAAAAGTGAATTTGAAGTTTAGAGTCTGTTCGGCACATATTCAGCTGATTTGTATGACTAATTTGTTCTGAGAGAAGTACTACGTGCTGATTTGTACCGAGAGAAAAATATTGCGTAAGTTAAAAAAAGAGAAGCCGAAAAAGCACTATTCAAGCTTCAAGGCATATTACAAAATTAGCACAAAATGGTAGCATAACCCCTTGACTCTTTAACGCCAAAAGTCAATCGAATCTGCCTTCGGCACAACGTGCAACGCATGTGTTAGCCAACATTGAAGAAACTAGGAGAATCTCACCCGCGCGTTGCTGCGGGAATTAAAAGACAATACAATAATCATGAGAGAAAATTTCATGATATCATCTCTACACGATAGGGATATAAGCTTATTATCCTTGCAAAGTAGGACAAAGGTCAAATCATCTGCCAGTTTCACATGATCCTATATACCTGTTGGACATAATTCCTAGGAGACTGCACCTACAAACCTCCTGAACAACAGCTATTGAATTTATTTAAAATACAATATCACATCTAGCTAGTAACTTGCCCATGCATATAACATCTTATCGCATCATTATATATTGATGAGTAACATCGTTCACAGAATCACAGGCAAATACCAAATGCTAATTGCCAAATTAGAAATTGTACTAAAGTAATTATCAGCTCCAAAGAAAACAGAGTTATGTATGCTAATACACATTCAGGCAAGGAATTAAGAATAATGACTCCTCACCTTGCGTCCATTAGTGTTTGAAGCAGGTCCGGGCTCACGCAGATTCAAGCTCAGGAAGTTCTCTTGTCAGAAAAAAAAATAAAAAAACTCAGAAAGTTCTAGGCACGACGTCTTCAGTCCTGCAGCGCGTGATGCTTCTTCGATTCAGTCTCCAAGGTCTCCAATTCAGTATCCATCAAGTCTGAAGAGGACCAGAGGTATTTGTTGTCTGTGTTTGGCCTCGCCATATCATTCTTTTTCTATGTGTTGTTGAGTTCTCCTGTTCTGTAGAAGCATGGGCCTCGGGCAAGTCGTCGAGTTTTGCACTCGCAGGCAGGTGCCATGGAGGGCACGCGCTCCCGACTCGTCGCCGCTCCGTCCACGACTTACGTCGGAAGCGAGCGCAGCGTCCTCCTCCGGCTGGCTGACCATCTTGATGGCCACCTCACGGCCGGCGTACCTGCCGGAGTAAACGCGGCTGTGGCGGCCTGAGGCGAACTTGCCCCGGATCTCCAGCTTGGACAGGTCGGCGCTCCAGAGCTCCTCGCCGCCGCCACGGATCCTGGCGCCCGGCGGAGCTATCAGGTACTTGGACCACGACACCGCCTTCTTGTAGTGGCCCAGCGACAGCCGCCGCTCCAGCCGCTTCCCCGGCCCGCAACCATTGCCGCCGCCGCTGCCCTGCTTGAAGCACTGCAGGCTCTTCATCTCTGCTCACCAAGAAACACCGCAGCTTCCTCGGGGCGAGAACGGAATGGAGTGTATGGACGGATCTTTGAAGCAATGCGAACGAACCGAAGCGTCTGTGCAGACGAACCGAACGGGTTCCTGGGAATTTAATGGCGGTAAAATCTCGCACGTCGGAACGGCTTCTTAAAATCCATTTTAGAACCTAAGCAAACCACGCACGCAGCACATAAATCCAGAAGTAACTCATTGGTCAAGTGAATTTCAGTTACCACTCACAGCAGCCAATCAGAGGCCTGAGAACCCCTTAAGGAGGGCTAGTGGGGAGCTCCTATATAGGAGTTATAGATCAGAGATAAAAATAATCATCAGTATTGCAAACAAGGAATAATTTGATGCTTGCTAATACAGTTACCAATAATAAAAATGTCATTGTAAGTGACTGAGGTGGGCCCTACCTCTCAACTGTCAGTGACCTAGCTCAATGACATATTTCCAATTCGTGAAAATTCTACAAGCAATGCAAGATATTTCCAGTAAGAAAAAAATATCAAAGATATTCCAAAAGTGTGTTTCAGAATTTTAACCTTGTATGTAGGTTATGTCAATGGTTATTTTTTTCAATTTTATATCTATGGTACTCCCTCCGTTCTTAAATATATGACGTTTAGGACAAGAGAACTAGTTCAACATGAACTAAATTTCTTGTCCTAAATGTCATATATTTAAGGACGGAGGTAGTATCTGTGAGTCGTGGTATATAGTATAGAGAAAGGGTAATACAATATTTTTAACTAAATATTGATGGGTCATTATAAACTTATCAAATTAGAAATAAATTACCATCTCAAAGGACAAGAAAATTATATTACATATATGTCATTTATATTATTTTTCTCATAATACTCTTGCACCACATATGCTACTCACGCTTACTACACATGCGGTCATACCACTAGTGAAGTCCTTGTAGTACAAATTAATCACAACCATCGGATATTTTTATACTCATGCATCCTTTTTAAATGCCAGTATAACCCAGTATTGTACATGTATCGTGAGCTCCAAATGAATACCGTGTGGTCGTTAGGCCTTCATGGCTTCATCTGTCCCCATCCGATTATACTCTCTCTAGCGGACACCCATGATTATGAGGCCTCTCTCCCGGCATATACAAAATTTTGATTTTTTTTTCCTGAAAGATGAAATTTTGATTTTGGATTAAAGTTCTTTCACGGTTGCCTACCAGGAAGACAGATTATGTAAACACTATGATTTAGAACTTTAAAATATCTCTCCCTCTAAATATATAAAACTTATTGCAAATCTTTTGTTGTCATTTAAAGAAGCTTGTTAATGCATTTTGAATTCTTTTTGAAGTAAAACATTTAGATTTCGCCTTTCCGTCTGCATCATAACCTTTTCCACAATGGGACAGGGGCACAAGGCTGCACACAAACATGCACTTGCGCAGATGAAGAGATCATATCACAGCATCTTATCTTGTTATCTTCTAGGGTTGCTAGTAGTAGGCTGTAGTAGGCTATCTTGCAGGTAGCCGGTGCTTTGATAGTGAGAAACGGACGGGAGAAGGAGGGTGGACGTGGACAAAGATAGCACTGCAGACAGTGACGAACACCAAACGAGTGCATGTATTATTGATGGGCAGGTTACCTCTTTTCCTCTCAAGTGATGGGCACAGCCCACCACCACCTATTCGCTTCGCCGCTTGTGAGAAACGGGAAAAGGAGGCACATAGAGGATGAGGAGCGATCGTCGTTGTTAGAACTCGTTCAACCATGTGTGCTACTCTCCGTTCCGTCAACGATAAGCCTGGTGGTGTTAGACCTTTAAATTGTACATTTATAAATGTATGGACAATCACGTTCCCACTCCTAGAACACTGTTCTTTCTTTTTAAAAAAATTGGAGTGACTTTTGAATTTTTATTAAGCACAAAAAATATATAATTCTCAAGAGAATATGTACGGTTGAGGTATTTTTTAAACTATTTATGAGTGTTCAAGAAGTTTTAGGATAGTCTTTTCGTAAAAAAAAAGTCAATGGATGTTTTTCTTTAGACAAGCGAGCCAGTATCTAGCGAAAGGGCCTGTAGCCTAGTGGTTACAAGAGTCCCGGTAGCACCTCAGGTCCTGGATTCGACTCCTCGTGAGAGCGAATTTCTCAGTATTTAACAGCATTTGTGCTTTCAGTGGTAGCAGGCGACGATCCCGTCGACAGCAAGACGCCTGTGGTGACTTCGTCAATCTTGAGGATTTGCCGGCCCAGTCTTCGAAAATGCTCCTAGAGGTAGGGTTTGCGCGCGTGTGTTCATAGGGATAAATGTGCGTGCGTTGTGAGTGTCTCCGATGTACTGTGTAATTCGAAAAAAAAAAGCGAGCCAGTATCTAAGTTTACGAGACCCTAGCGCGAAAAATAAATGGTGGTTCTATATTTTCAGAATGTAAATAACATAATGTAGATTATGCTAATTTTTTATTGCATATGCATCCTTGTCAATCTCGCGACGTAAGTGTCCATAAGTCAATGAAAGGTGAGGAGTCTTGACTGCAGACTTTTATTCGTCATGATTGTGTTCGGCATTGCTTAGGCTCTAAGCTATTAAGTTTGACGTGAAAATAAAACTGAATTGTAATATGCTTAGTGGGCTAATTGCTACTTAGAAAGCCCTCTCAAAATTGAAGGCCCTGCACATTCCTTTGCCGCTTGTGCAGGGTGGGGGGATACCCCCTCCCAGGAACCAGCAAAAAAAAATACCCCTTTGTGAGTGAGATAAACAAATGATTAAGCTCTAGACTAATTCTACAAGAATCATTTGTGACATATTTATATGTGCAACAGACTAGACTAGCTAATAAGGCTTATAATTATTCGTAACATTGATGCGGGTTGTAACTTTAGTGCAGATGGACCAAACGATCTTTTTTTTTTGTTAATATGGGCTTCGTCGTGGCTAGATGAGGTCATGAGGGCATGCCTTTCATTTCGTTCAAGAACGCACACATGATCCCAATCCCTATGCGGATATTCCCCATGCGATGCTAGTTCGTCTCATCATCATTTTTCCCATTGCGGAACACACATACATATTGCATTCTTGTTTGTTAACCATCCAATTATATTTATATGCAGTGTTGGCCTCTAAGTAAAATTCTTGGCTCCACTCCTGCACTTGCGTCATGTAATGTACTTCCTCCATTCCAAACTATAGGTCGCTTTGGCATTTCACAGTTCACAATTTTTGTATGCATCTAGAGGTATACTACTTATGTCTAGATATATATAATAACAACTAAGAATTTAGATTTGCTAAAATGACTTACAATTAGGAATAGAAGAAGTACATGTCTGCCGACAAAATGTGTTGCATACTCCATTATGTATGATTTAATTAAATGTCTATATTGCGGATTAAAATGTTCATGGATAGTGGTGTAGGTTGTTGACATATGTTGGACTTATGTATACTATCCCGCCGTTTCATGAAAAATGCAATTCTATTTTTTTATGACAGATTAGTGGTGAGCGAAAAGACTCAAATATATATATGATTTTTATCAGATGCGGTAAGTTTTGACACATGCAAATCACATTGAACACGGAATTTGGTAGGTAATTAGATCTATTTTCTAGAATTGTATTTTTTTATTTAGAATTTGTTTCAAAAGTTAGAATTGCACTTTTTCATAGAACAGAAGGAGTACATGATATAAGTCAATAAACTAATATTTGTTGCATGCGGACCTCTATGATGTTAGAGCTTCTTCACGTACTATAGTTCGTTTAGTTTGCAATTTCTAACTAATCTGCATGCCAAATGCCCAAATCTTACTTGCCCCCCTCTTGTTCTGATCCTGACTTCGCCCTGGTTTTTTTTTTTAAGATTACACAATACAACACAGACGCTCACAACACGCACGCACACTCACCCCTATGAATACACGTACGCAAACCCTACCCTTATGAGTACCTCCGAAGGACTGAGCACCGGCAGATCTGAAGATTCTCGAAGTCACCACTGGCGCTTCGTCGTCGACGGGAACGTCGCTTACCACTTAATGCATAACGCCGGAAAATCTCGGAATAAATCCAGAAAAAGATGCGTTGCACCCTAATTTTCCTGCCAATCCTGACTTCGTCTCTGGTGGCACTCGACTATGCTTCCAGTCTCCTGCGACAGAAAAAGATGCGTTGCACCCTAATTTTCCTGCCAATCCTGACTTCGTCTCTGGTGGCACTCGACTATGCTTCCAGTCTCCTGCGACTAACAAAACATGTGTTTTTTTGGCCTACAGCCCTACACTACACTGCTACAGAGAAACCATGGGGGAAAAAAAAGAAATTCTTTGTGTGTGAGTTATCACGTCTATCAACAGATGGTCCCGATCATTACGCCTGTGCACGGCGGCACGCATACGCTGCAAGCATGGCACAAATGTCCGGCACAAGCAACAGTGACGCGCTGCACCCCGGAGGCCCGGACCACGTGGGTTGGTTCGGCGCGCAAGACGACGACGTCGTCTCTCGGACAAAATCAATTCCCAAATCGCTCGCGCACCACTCGCCCCTCGCCGCTTAAATTATCGTTGTTTCCTTTTTTTTAAATAAAGTTGTTTCCTGACGCCCTTGTCGCCCTCCCTCACTACAACCACCGTGAAATTTTTGTGGCCCGGCCACTCGTCCTTGTTAGTTACGGAGTACCATTTTTTTTCTTCTCCTTTTTGGCCTCGAGGTGATGTTTCAACAGAAACATCTTTTCAGTCCCCCATGACAAATCCATGTGTATGAATTTTTAAATAAATTCCATCTGTATGAAATAAAATGTGATAATTGATCCCGTGTACATAATAATTTCTTTTGTTTTGCCGCTAAAAAATTGCATGAAATTCCGCGTATCGAAGATTGGAAACCGAGCAGGAATGCCAGCCCCTACGAATTTACTTCCTCAAACAAAACGTAGGACTTGTTTACGAGATGGTATATGAACTAGAACCGGGGAAGGCAGTCTCTCACGGGAAACAAGGCCCAATTTCTCTTTTTTTTTCTTTTTGTTCTCTTCTTTCCTTTTATTTTGATTTTAGTTGTATTCGATGCGTCGATCTTGACCCAAGGGGACGAGTCTTTAACAAATTCGTAAGAGGAAAACAACTGTCTTTTTTTCCATGGGAAATGGGAACACAACCAAATAAGTAAGTTATCTAACCCATATATTTCACTTCACCTTTTTTTTTTTTGCATATAGACCAGTGTTGATATTTCTTACACTGTCATATTGAGTCACATCTTCTCTTATAATACGCAGTTCAATGCACTATTCTAACATTATTCCAGTACTATTTCAGCACCCAATATGACCATCTAAACAGCCCGAAGGCTTGAAGCCTTGAACGGAGTGCTAGTGCAACGTTTTACTACCTACATCTTTGATTATTTGACGTTTGAAACATCCAAAAGGACCTGCAGCTGGCTATGTTTAGCTGTTCAAAACGTCAAATAATGTCAAACGAAGGGATTTATTTGGCTGCCCAACCCTTAGAATAGAAGGAAGATGATGTCAACACATTGCGTACACGCGGGTTGGCAGGAGTGTCTGGCTCACCACCAAAAAATAGACAACCTTTGTCTTGTTGCAAAAGGGCCGCAGCTCTAGCTAGTTTCGTCAACTCCACACTACCTAATAAGAGTTTACATAATTTCCGTGATTCAATCTGGTGACCGTGCTAAGTTGGAAGGCAGATGCAATGTGTAGTTTTCATCTCTTCACATTGATATTTTAAAAGTAATACAGAGTACTCTCTGTTTCATATTATTTGTCGTTTTGATTTTTCTAGATACATTCATTTTGTTACGTATCTAGATAAAAGTACATATCTTAGGTGTATAAAAAAATGTATCTAGAAAAACCAAAATAACAAGTAATATGAAACGAAAGAAGTATCATACAACATGTAGCTTGGGACCGAAAACCCAACTTCTTTTGTCTTTCCAATTGTAGAAAGAAAAGGTTCCCCATATGCCCCCCAACAAATATCCATAATTACTTTCCAACCCTCCATAGACTCCCTGATCCATAATATTAATATCTTAATACTGCAAGGGCTAAGATGCAAAGAGACAAAAAGAGGTGGCAGGCACCCATTTAATCATTAATGGTCTGTGGTCTCCCCCCTTGACACCCGAGACTCAAATCAAATCTGCCTTGCCCTGCCCCCAGCTCCATAAGCGAAGCTTCAAGCATCAGCAACCTCCCTCCTCCTCACTTGGAGTAGTAACAAGCAGCAACACGCCAACACAGCACACAACACGCACTGCGGAGCGGAGTGGAGTGGAGTAGGGAGCTGGACAAGGGAGCTCCAGCCACCATCGCCGCCGCGGCCATGCGTTTCTCGGTGATGCTCCTCGTCTTGGCCCTGCTCTGCCTCAGCGGCGGCGGCGGCGTGGCGGCGTCCACGGACTTCAACTTCCCGGCGGTGTTCAACTTCGGGGACTCCAACTCCGACACCGGCGGCCGCGTGGCCGCCGGGTTCGAGTCCATCCTCCCGCCCTACGGCTCCACCTTCTTCGGAGGCCCCGCCGGCCGCTTCTGCGACGGCCGCCTCATCCTCGACTTCCTCGGTACGCTCGCCTCTCGCTCCCTCTCGATCCCATCCTCTTGAATTCTCCTGTTAGTAGTTAGCAATACTGTGAATGCAACCATCTCCCGAAAGAATCGGTGCACGGGCGATCGGATTCTGCTTGAATTGCGGGAAATACGATCGTTCATGTTCAGTTCTTGGCACGTACGGATGGTGTGGCCTGTCGTTGATTCCTGAAGACACCGTGGCCATTTCGTCGGGGCGGTTGTTGGGAAAAAGGGCGATTTCGTTAGGATGGTCCGTGGCCGGACGCGACAAATGCGCCCGTGCGGTGGTTAGAAGTGGAGGATTGAGGCATCATTGCAACTTGCAGAGGGTCCTTTGCCTTCCTGGTGGTTGTATGCTCTGTTCTAACACCCGTTGAGGAACTGTGCTTGTTGTGTGTGGTCCAGTTCCTGCCATTAGGGGGAATTGCTGTTCGTCCTGGCATTTTCGTGGGATTCGGTGGATCTGCAGTAAAAGCGAGTGCTGCTTATTGATGAGATTCGTCGCAATTTGCTGTTTGTTTTTTTCTTAATTTCCTAGGTCCCTACCATGTGGCTGCATTTAAGTACTTGACCATGGCTCGCAACTGCTTTACATTGATGCTGAAATCAAATCACCGATAGATTGTGCGATTCGGAGGAGTAACCAAGAAGCAAAGAATTTGATCTGCAGGTCTACTGTACAGAAATGACATAAAAAGTGATTGAGCTGTTGGCCACTGCATTAGTGCAGTATCAGTTTCGTTGTCGCAAAACAATTTTTTGCAGAGTTGTATGTGGTTCATAAACAGAACAAGTTGGCCTACTCATCCTGTAAAGGGCTTGATGGGCTAATGCATTGCCCTTTGTAGGAATTCAGAATTGCTGAGAGCATTCCATTATAAGTATCAACTTTCCTAATATCGATACCAAGTTTTTAACTCTCCCCTTTGGCGTGGAGATTTTTATTTTTATTTTTATTTTTTTTGTAATCTCATTCTTGTTTCATAAACTTCATCTGCAGTGGAGGCATTGGATATGCCACTCCTCAATGCATATTTGGATTCTCTTGGTACACCAAGCTTTCGGACTGGTGTTAATTTTGCTCAAGCTGGATGCTCAATCACACCAGCAAAACCAACATCTGTCAGCCCATTTTCGTTTGGCCTTCAGGTGAAGCAATTCTTTGCCTTCAAGGACAAAGTTTCTAAGCTCCTGTCTAAAGGTATGAAAGTTTGCCGTATAGGCCTCCTTTCTGAATTGTGGGTTGCAAAGCAAGATAAGGCTTCTGCTGTCCTATAAGCATATAACTTCTCAGCAAAGCAATGAGCACCATCTGTGTAAATAAGAAAACATAATATAGAGTAATTTACAAAGAAATAACAATTCTGAAGACATGTCAATAGACCATAGACTGAAGAAGATTCTGTCAGTTCATCCGAGTTAAATGAGGCATTCCGATAAAATATCGAAAGTGACACATTTGGAATAATTGTACTTAACAAAATACTGATAATCTTACTCCATGGTGTTGTACTAGGTCTAGGACAGGCTATCTAAATGGTATGTGACTGGCTTCCATCATGTTAATTGTGTTTGAATTAATATATATAAACTAAAGATTTAAGAATACTAAGTTCATCGACACTGCTATTGATAGCCAAACAAAGCTTTTGATGTTGACGATTGAGACTACAGGTTTATTTTGAAGTAACTTCTTATTTTACTTTCTTAGGAGATCTGTACAGGCAATACATTCCTCAGGACGATTACTTTTCTGAGGGACTCTACATGTTTGATATTGGGCAAAATGATCTTGCTGGTGAATTCTATTCAAAAACAGAGGATCAAGTCATTGCATCCATTCCAACTATCTTGTTGGAATTCGAATCTGGGCTCAAGGTTTGTAAAAACATAGTGCTTTCATCCTGGCAACTTTCTGTGCCTCCCCCCCCCCCCCCCCCAATAGTTCAGTGTAGAGACCAAATTCTGATATAATTCACTTAGGTCTCAAGTTCTGCATTTTTATCTTTCCATGATCTTCCTTCTATGTGCTGTTTTGGGTAAGAAGGTGCTTCACACCTAACTCTTTTTCTTTGTTCCTTGTTAATTTCAGAAACTATATGACCAAGGTGCTAGGAAATTCTGGATTCACAACACAGGCCCTCTCGGTTGCTTACCTCAAAACATAGCCTTGTTTGGCAAAGACCCGTCCCAGCTAGATGAGCTTCACTGTGTAGCAAAGCACAATCGAGCTGCAAAACTTTTCAACTTACAGCTGCATGCATTATGCACAAAGCTAAGAGGTGAATTCGCTGGAGCCAGCATCACTTATGTGGACATCCACACCATCAAATACAACCTGATGGCCAACTACTCTCGATATGGTATGCAGCTTAGACTTTCCGTTTTGCGTGATTATCATGCATCCAGATCATTTAAGATTTGTCGGCATATTGCAACACTATAAAAAGATCTCCCAAGTCTTATGCATGCTTCGAATAGAAGTCATATAATGAAGTGACATTATCAGTCCTGAACGAGTGCTTGCAATCATAAACCCCACTGAAACAGGTGGAAAATAAAGATGCTTTAACTTTTTGGGCATTTTGCATTACTCTGACACATGTAGCTCTGTTTTCCTTCGTTGACTTTTGTTATGTGGATTGTGACATTTTACTTGAATGTTGTAGACCTGTTGCTATCTCATCAGGAAAATAAAGCAGCTGACTACGTGAACAACTAGAAAAGAAACAACTCTAACATCTGATTTTGCTTCTCGACAGGGTTCGAGCATGCCACTCAAGCATGCTGTGGATATGGAGGTCCACCCCTGAACTACGATGGTGGGGTACCATGTGGACAGACGGTGTCTTTGAATGGTAAAACTGTTACAGCGAAAGGGTGCAGTGACAGTACTGAATTTGTCAATTGGGATGGGATCCATTACACTGAAGCTGCAAATTTCCACATTGCATCTCAGATACTGACCGGGAAATACTCTGATCCTCCGTTCGTGGACAAGATGCCATTCGTCTTAAAACCTAGATTCTAAGTAGCATATAATTGTTTTTTTCTCTCTCTGATCAACCACTTTAAAAGCATTGGTTGCGGATACAATGTATTTATTACTTGTTAATAACCACATATAGCTCGATCACAAAAAAGAGGAAAAGAATCATATATCTGGCTTGGCCATTTTGCCTACTATTGCTTGTTGTGCTCGGCTTCAGTGATTTCATTCCATTGTCCAAGTTGTCTAGCAGTAAGAGTTTGAGTGAGTTTCACATTGCAGGCAGTGCTAGACAGAGGTAATTTTACTTGATTGGTTGCTACAGACGAAGGGATGGTGAACTACTCTTGATTTTTTACCTAATGAGCCCAGTGAGAACATATATAACAATACATGCAGTTATTTATATATAATTATATATGCTACCGCAGGAAAAATTAACCGGCACGGGTGTGCACTTGTATTAACCATTCTTTGTTCACCTCTAAGAAATTCCTCCAACAGGAGAAGCTCACCCGGGAATGGGAGATGAAAACTTTTCCTCTTCGGGTGTGAAATTACTGTACAGCACGCCAGGACTCGGCTCACTTCTTGGACACGTAGGCGTAGTACTGCGCCATGGGCACAACGAAGGCGATGACGAGCAGCCCGCCGACGACGAGCGTGAACTGCCCGCGCTTCTCCTCCGTCTCCTCCTTGGTCTTGAAGTTGGACTCCCTCTTGTTCTCCTTGACCGACGGGCCGCCCGTGTCCGGCAGCCCGTCGATCGCCGCCGCCAGCCGCCTCGCCGTGCTGAAGATCGCCTCGTTGTACTTCTCGTCCGTCGCCAGCACTGCAGGCAACAGGCTCAGGATCAGAGGCCATCCTAGATGTCGACGTGTAAGTGAAACACATGCTCGACTGCCGGCGTGAGTACCTGGGAGGTTCTCGGAGACGGTGGCGTCGAGGATCTGGTCGCCGACGGCCTTGACGAAGGCGGGGCCGCCGGTGATGGCGCCCTCCTTCTGGCTGGTGACGAGCACGATGATGCCCTTGTTGCTGCCCTCCTCGATCGTCGGGTACCACTTCTCCAGCACCTGGTCCGCGTACTCGAACGCGTCGGCTTTGCTCTGCAGCGACGGCGGATGGATGGATGGCATCAGCTATCGGATCGATCGATCGATCAAGGTAGACGAAGAAGAGGACGCGCGCAATGCGCACGGGGCACGTACCGTGAGCTTGCGGACGGTGATGAAGTTGAGGCGGATGTTCTTGCGTTCCTCGAGGTCGCGGGCCAGCCGCTTCACGTCGGACTTGGTCACGCGGCTCAGCACGCCGGCGTCGTCCACCACGTACGAGTCCACGGGGGGCCCGTCGTTCAGCACATCGAACTCCGACGCCGCCGCGGGGACGGGCGCCGGGGCCAAGCTGATGGCAAGCGACAGCGCGGCCGCCGCCAGGCCGTGGTGCAGGAACGACACCCAGCTCCTGCCGGAGTCCCCGTGGGAGGAGGAAGCGGCGACCGCCGCCGCCTGCGGCTTCTTGAGTGCGGCGCAGGAGACGACGGTGGACCTGGACGAGACGCTGCTCCTGGTACCGCGGAGAGGGGTGAACAATGTGGAGGGGGAGAGGAGGGTCTCCATTGCTGCTGCTGCTGCCGCCGCGGGAGCTCGGGGAAGGAGGGAGAGGAATCGCGCGCGCGCGCGGTTGTGAGGGCGCAGGTCGCTGGAGTTTCTGCTGCGCCCAGCGTCCGTTTGGTCTGGATTGTGATTGGGTGGCTGGGATTCTGGAGCCGGATAAGGTGGGTGCCACCATGGACGGCGCTTTGTCGGGATGTCACAACTCAGAAGGCAACGACTATGTCCACGTGTCAAGCTGAAATGCGCCAGTCAGGCAGTCACTGTGGATAGTGAAGGACCGAACCGAACACGAGCTTTCTCTCGTGGCAAACTTTTGGTACCGGTTTGAACAATTGACGTTGAGCCTTTTTTTTCCTCCTCCTTTACCTTCACCATTTATTTTCTCTTTTCTCTCTCTCTCTTTATGGGCTCAATGTTGTGGGTTTTGGAATAAGCATATAGCACGGCCCATCTATAAAGACTACTTGAGCAATATACTCCCTCCTTCTGTTGCGTAAAGAGTATCCATTTTGGTTTTTTTCAAGTCAAACTATTTGAAATTTGACCAAATTTACAAGAAAGAGTATCAATATTTATAACACTAAATAGGTATTATATGAAAATACTCTCTCTATTTATCTATGCAATATCTATTTTTGCTTGGCTCAAAGACAAGAGAAGCACTTCCCTCATTAGTTTTTTCTTAGGGTAAAACAATCAACATTTATTGTGCATGTTCTTCACTCTCGAAGTGTGCATACAATGAATTACTGCTGCAACGATCCCCGAAGCGTCAATTCTGAGGAAAAATGAGAATAGACCTTGCAAAAGTATTTTTTTAAGATTTCATAATAAACCTTGCATAAATGAATGAAAAGAGTATATTTCATAATGAATCAAAAAAATAGCTTGTTATATATTAAAAGCATCAATATATTTTTGTATACACTTGATCAAACATAAAATAATTTGACTTAGGATAAATCCAAAAAGATACTTTTTGCAGGACGGAGAGAGTACATTGCTCATGCCCTTAGAGCAAGTCCGACCTTAGCCTCTACGTATTCCCACAGCCAACATCATACCAATCGGTGGTTTCACAAAGTGTCAGATTAACTTAGGCTTTGTTTAATTGAACGAATAAATTTGTCGAAAATGATATATCGAGTTTACTGATGTTAATTAGAAGGATTAAATATGATTTAATTATAAAACTAATTATACAACTGGGCTGGAAATAACGAGACGGATCTATTAAATTTAATTATGTTATCATTAGGAGATGTTTATTGTAGCACCACATTATCTAATCATGATCTACTTAGGTTCAGTAGATTCGTCTCGTGAATTTACTCGGAGTTAAGAAATGAATTTTGTCATTAATCTACGTTTAACACTCTTAATTAACTTATGAACATGCGATATGACGAGCGAATAATAGAAACTTGCCCATTCTGAACAAGGCATGATATAACGTTCGCTTCGTCTGGAAGAAAAAAGCCCAATCACTCACTAGAGTGCGCATTGCGGAGAGACTTGACCACACACTTTTGGGAGGGACCATGGCACTTGCAAGCAGGGTTCACAAAACCGTTGCTACCGGACCGAAATTCTGCGAAAATCGGTCTTACCGGTCCAATAGCAAAATCGGTTGGTTTTCCGACTCCTGACCGAACTTTAAAAAATCCCTACTTCGGTTAACCGGTCGGTTTACGGTTAACCGGTCCAGTTTTTCGGACGCGGCAAACCGGACCGGTAGCAGTTTTGTGAACCCTGCTTGTAAGACTATATTTGGATTTCTTGCTAAAGTTTAGCAACTTTGGATCCAAACAGATCTAACTAAAACTTTGCTTAACTTTAGTTGGATGCTAAAAAGTGCTTTAGCCTTTAGTCATCCAAAAGTTGCTACAACTCGCTAAAAGTGGTAAAAAGACCAAAATACCTCTAAGGATTCTCAAAAACTACTCACTGGTCACTGCCACACAACATTGGTGGGAGGTAGAAGAGAGGGATGTATCTACAAAAGTCAAAACGACAAATAATTTGAAACTAAGGGAATATCTAAGTAATTGTGTACACAAAGTTTCATCTCCATGAAATTTATTCTCCAAGATTGGGCGGCCGGGGGTCCGCGAGCTCCGCCCCTGGGGCCGCCGGCGGGAAGGACGACACGGCGAGCTGGCCGGCCACGAGGACGACGAAATCTGCAGCGCGTCGTCGGTGTCCGCCTCGCGCCCACCGCGCATCGTCCTCGATCTGTCGCGCCGTCGGAGTCTGCCTGCGCGCGCCGTCCTCGATCCGCCTGCCGCCGTCGGAGTCCGCCGGAGCAGAGGAGCTTCGTGCCGGCCATGGATCCGCCGCCGGCCGCCCCAGGTCGAGGTCGGCGGGGTCCCTGCTGGCCGCGTGGGAGGGCACCAGGTCCCGCGCTGCTCCTCTTTCTCTGCGCTTCGTGATGAAGGGGCGGAGACGATGGTGGTAACTTCACCTATATGAAATACACAGTCATCTTATCCTATTGTGCAACCAACCAAATATGAGCTAAGCAAAACAAACTAACTAACCAAACACGAGCAAATTACATTATATTACATAAGTTTGAGTTATTCTGACTCCAGATTCTAACCAAACTAAATTTAACCAGAAATGCTTAAAACAACTAAGTTAGCCAGTTAACTAATCACCTCCGTATAGATTGACGAGTGTGGATAGTCTCAGGAAGCCCAAACTAGCCGTAGGCCCGTAGCCCGTAAAACCTCACTTCCGGCCCCGACTAGGACGGCGCGCGCCTCCTCTGCCTCCACCGCTTATCCAAAATCACCCCGTGCTCCGTCTCGCCACGGCTCCAACACTTGTCCAGGGAGGCAGGGACGCCATCGTCTCCGCCGCCCGGCGCGGCGCCATGTCCCCCGCCAACGCACTCCTCCCGCTCGCCCCGTCGCCGCCGACTCACCCGAAACAGCGGCGGCACCTCTCCCGCTGCGGCGCCTCGCGCCGCGGCTTCACCGTCCACACCGCCATCGCCATTGCCAGCTCCGCCTCCGCCTCCGCCGCGGCCTCGGCCTCGGCCTCGGCAGCGGAGGCGCCGCCCTCCCCGTCCCCTCCGCCAGCGCAGGCGCCTCCCTCCAAGCAGGGCTCCCCGGTGCTGGGCGGCATCGCGAACACGAGGTCGTGGTCGCAGTACTACGGCAGCGGCTTCTCCATCCGCGTGCCGCCGTCCTTCGACGACATCCTCGAGCCCGAGGTGATCGATTAACCCGACCCCATTCCCTCTCCATCTCTTCTATGTTTGGTTTCGAAATTCGAATTGGTGGATGCTGACTCCTTCCGAGTCTTCCAGGACTACAACGCCGGCATGACGTATTACGGCGACAAGGCCAAGCCACGAGAGTACGCCGCCCGCTTCGCATCTCCAGATAGGTAGGTAGGTAAGGCCTCGCTCTACTCCATCAACTGCAGCTTTAATTTGTCTCAATTCTGTCAAGGACGATGTAGGAATGAATTGAATTTAATTTGTCTCGATTTTGTCAAGGACGATGTAGGAATGAATTTCAGTGGTGCCCGTGTTGTGCATGCTAAGAACACAGTACTATCCTTTGTTTGATACAGGGACGAACTCGTAAGCGTGCTGATTAAGCCATCAAATCAGCTCAAGATAACATTTCTAGAGGTTTTTTACCAGAGCTTTGCCATTTTAATTTGTCTTCTTTTGTAATCGCCCCTGAGGCCATGAATCTATCAATTTATATCATCTAGCCAAAAGTGGCATTGCAATTTAGAGCAGGTGTTGCGATATGTGTTTCTCATTCTCCCACCTGTCAAATTATTTGCCTGTATGCCCGCAAAAAAAAATTATTTGCCTGTATCCTTGAACGTAGAACATAAACAAGCTTGTTAAAACTTAAAAGCAGTGGGAATATATTCAACTTCGTAGACTCAGACTTAGATATAAGGACTTCCCACGATAGACACTTGTATTCACAAGCTAGCGTTATCAGTCTGAACTTCCAAAGTTTATTGGTTGAGTGTTTAGCAATTAACAGGCACACCAGCACACGCATCAATGACCAAAACCAACAAAAAGGTCAATTAATAAGGCTTGTATTGCCTGACACGGTGGTATCTCGCTGCTGATTGCAATGCTCTATATACCTAAACCTAGGTCACGATGCAGGAACTTTCTATGACCTGTGCAACAAAATATTGTTTTGCAGGCAAAAGATATAACTGACTTGGGCACTCTTAAGGAGGCATCGAAGATATTTGTACCTGGTAATTTCAGTTATCTAAGAGATCCTTGTGTCATTTTCTTTTCAAGCAAATGAAAATGGATATTGGCATAAAAAGATAGATGAAAATGAACACGAAGCGTTCAAATCTTTCACGCGTCAATGATGGGCCTAGCTCATTTTAAATAGGACGATACCTTTTTTTAAGGCAATGGGACGATTCATTTTGTGACCTGCCTGATATGTGTTCAGTCCTTGACAGCTTGGCTTACTTTGCATCAAGGTTTCAAAAGGCTAACACAAGTTGCATTACTACTACTTTCATGATGAGTTGTACAAATAGGAAGCCTGTTCTTGCATGCTTCCATTGTGCTTTTTGAGACCTTTGTTTAACATTATATGGTCCTGGCATTATGTAATGCTGTTAATCCTTAAACTTTTAGTCAAATTGTTTTATTTTTATTACAGGGATAGAGTGAAAAGTAAGATCCCATTCAGCCACACAGAAAAATTGATAAGAAAATATAAAGCAAAATATAATTAGCAATTATTAAATTCTAAAGCATTGGCATGCACTAATCTGAGATGTGCCGTATCTTTTTGTTTCATTTTATAGCTGGTGCAAAAGTGCTCTCAGCTCGAACAATTAAAGTTAAGGACGAGGAGGATATTAGGTAATATCTGATCTTTGTACGAATTTTACAGACAAATATCATTCTTCAAGATATGTATTCCTAGTTATAAATAGTATCCAAATTTGGAAATAGTTTTTATCATATATTTTTTCATGAGTAAAATTTCCACAGGACATATTACTTCTATGAATTTGGTCTGGACAAACAACATGTTGCTCTAATGGCTACCGTGAATGGTGGGAAGGTATGCAGCTGTCATTTGGATTTACATTCTTAAACAAGTATTGAGTTCTATAAATTTCTTGCTTTATGTCAGGTGATTTATTCTGAGATATATTTCCTCCCATATGATGGCATTTGCATTTTCAGTTCGATTATATCTACACCATGTCTGTTTTGTTGCTTTCTATTATTTGCTTTCTTCCTTGAATTCTTATGACTTTCTCTGCTTCTTTACTACTACTACCTTTGGATTCTGACGTTTAAAAATTTCCTTTGAGAATAGGTATACGTACAATGGGGTCATATAGGCCCAACACATAGATATAAACCTTAGTTATGCTATTCTTAACACCCACTTCCCTCCTCTCAAATTCATATAACACAATCTGAATGGTCAGAAATTCGGAAATTAGATGGTATATAGTGAAGGGCAATAATTAGTTGTTCAGAATGATGGTTCAGACTAGAGGAACTGAAGCACGCCCTACAGAACAAGATCAGCCACACTAGTGAAACCAGGTAATTCCAAATTAAGAACCAGAACTTCATCCTTAGAGAGGAGAGGGATTGTGTGCTCTGTTTCTAGGAATCACTTGCCTTTGAGAGACGAGCCAGCAAAGGATGCAATATCTCATGACATGATCAACTGGATCACTTATCCTTGACTCACTGTCCAGCTTGAATCAGAGCAATTAGGAACATAGAGCTGACTTTAATGACATAAAGAGACCTCAAGAAGTGATGCCATAATGTTAATGCAACAAACAAAGAAAATCATGTAGTGGGCTACGGTAGGAGCACTAACTGAATGGTGGAGCACATGAATCACATGAGCAATGTCAGGTCCAGTAAGAGCAAAGTAGATAAGACTTCGAACAATGTGACTTTAGTGTTAGAATCAAGTGGAGTAGCATATCAACGTTCATGGATAAGCACTGAAGCTCAAAGAGACATATGGAACAACAAACAGAAAATGGAAGGACTGCTCAAATAAAGAAGAGAGAAGGTGCATCAGAGCTTTGAAAACTGAACATTTGAGCGCCAACTGAGCCATCTGGAAACCCAAGGGAGTAATGTAGTACCTGATGAAGCATGAGATGCTATAGCTAAACTAGCAGATAATCAGCAACCTCAACCTGATGGTCACTCAGAAGTATCTGAAGCTAACTCAACAGATTAGTTGTCGACTCCCAAGTCTCAATCACTACCAAAGGCATAATTAGCTCCACGATGATGCACATGGATCTCCTTATCTCAGGATACAGCTTCTAGCACCGCTCAGCAGTATGACCAGATCCGTTGCAGTCAGAGCAGACAGTTTTTTTGTGAGCAGCAGACAGAGAAACCTCCTTGATGATCAGATCATTAAGAGCCTCATCCATGGTGGGAAGCGTGGGGCGTGCAACAAGGTCAGCCGCAGTAGATTTAAACTCTGGGCGAAGGCGCACGAGGAAGTCCATCAAGCGAAACTGATTAAATTTCCCCCCTTTGGAACAATCACATTCACGACAGGTCTTCAGCATCATGCAGTCCAGCTGCCATGTGATGCGTGTGAACGCATTGTAAAACTCCTGGATGGACATGTCCTGCTGCCGCAGAACATGATGTCTCTCCATAAGAGTCACTTCAAGTGCCCAGTTGTGCTCGTAGCGCGGCTTAAGATACTCCCACATCTCTCGAGCCGATGAGAGACCCAATGAAGCTCAGTCTGACTGGTTCCTCCGCGCTCATGCACAAGACGTCCATCACACGATCGTCGCTGCTCCGCCAGGCCGCTGCAGTCTCTGCACCAACCTCTTCCTCATCTGGAGCCTTGTCGGTGAGATGGGATGCCAGACCGATGCCCCTGAGTAGGATTCCGACTGTACATGCCCATATGTGGTAGTTCTGTTCATTTAGCTTGACATCTAATAATGTCACAAGAGCATCACCAGAGGCCATAGGTTAGGACTTAGGAGAGCAGCAACAATTTTTTTGAGAGTAAGAGAACAGCAACAACTAAGCCACAGTGGTGCGAATTGTGGGAACAGACGCAGCAGGCAGACACAACTCAAAAGCCAGTCCGTCCAACAGCACCAAATACACAACGCAGCGACACCAAGCACAGCAATCACTTTGAGCAAGGCCAAAAGAGAATCCACCGAAATAGCTTCTTGCTATCAGCTGTAACAATCAACGGCCGGGCTACTAGACACAAATCATCAGGTGGCTTCAGGAGGTGGAAGATTGGTGGATGGCTACGGCCGGATCTAAGCGGCAGCCGTCGGCAGTAACCACAGGGAGCAGGAGGGCCCTGGGCGGCGGCCCCTTCGCCGGGTGCACCTCCGGGGATGGCGCTGTTTTGCGGTTGAAGGAGATTGGCACTCAAGTCGGGCTGCCACCGCCAGGACACTAGTGTCAGAGTATAAGTGAATTGCTCACCTTTTCTCATCAGCTTAATCTTTTAGGTTGAACTGGTTGGACTCAATAACCAGGTCCCTGCAGCGGTTAACCAATCTCTCTCAGATTCCCGTTCAGGCTGCAACGACTCCAGCGGCGAGTCGGCGGCTAATAGGAAGGGCGGCGGCGGCGCAGTCTTAAACCCAACCCAGCCCAGCAAAATGGCCCGGGCCATATGGGCCTAAGAATACACACATAGTACGTGACTGGCATAACGCGCATATAAATGAAAAATATTAGTGTCTCAAAAAAAAATTGGTACTCTAAAAGAATATAAATCAAACTTCTGCAAAATACTAAATTCCCTTGCTGCAACGTGCACCAATCTGCATCCAGTTCTTGTACAACTCATCACCTTGTGATAGTTGCTTAGACAATTTGTCAAATTCTTTTCTTGCTGAGTACTAGCAGCTGATATTTTGGCTTCAATTTTCTTGAACCTTGTGTTGATTGACAGACATACATTGCGGGCGCTACTGCTCCAGAGACGAAATGGGGTGACGACGGCGTGAAGTTGCGATCGGCTGCCGTATCTCTGTCCGTTTCATGATTTTGTGCAAAGCAGGAGGCAAGAAAAACATTATGGTACAACTAACTTCGGGCTCAGCACCATGCATAGATGCGATCGATCACATTACCATATTGTACTATTATGAGAATAATATGGTAGTCATCAAAAGAAGGTAAATAGTGCTAGCAGTCGTCAACAGCAACAAAGGAACTAGGCGAGGCTCTGCACGACGTTTCACTCGAGTCTGTGGACAATTTTTGAAACTGGCATTGTCATGAGGAGTGACATCATAATTGAATTTTGATTATTTAAATCTTGTTTGGCCACTATAGTTTTTTTAAAAAATATATAATGACACAGGAGTGGCACAAATAGATCATTTCACTTGGCCGCCTTCAGTTTATATTCAGATATCAGACGGATCGAATCTGCCTTTAAAGGTCTGCTAGATTCTCTGATTGGTAACTTGCCAAGATTTCCTCCTGAAGATGTGACTTTTCTTTAACTTGACATTTCCAACAAGAGAACAGTCTTCCTGAAGCACAAATTCACAAAAAACCAAACCAGTCACTCTCATTTCAGGGTGTGTTTAGTTCCCTGAATTGGGATGCAAAATTCTGGATTTTGCACGAATTTTAGGCTGAAAAACACTGTTCCGAACTGAAAAGCACAGTAGCACTTTTCGTTTGTTTGTGGTAAATATTATCCTACCATGACCTAACTAGGTTCAAAAGATTCGTCTCGCAAAGTACATCCAAACTATGTAATTAGTTTTTGATTTCACTACATTTAGTACTCCATGCATGTGTCGGTATTTTTGATGTGATGTTTGATGTGATGAGAAATCTTCTTTTTGCATAGTGAATTTTAGAGGAAGTTAGACTTCTAAACACACTCTCAGTACTAGAAGTTTTTATTGCTAGTAGTCTAGTACAAATCGAGCACTTGTAGGCCCAGTCCTGACACGTGACAAATGTGCAGAGTGGTGACGGGTCCCAGGTTCTGAGTCTGGTAAGGTGGCTCGCAAGATGTAGGGGCTGTTTGGTCTGCCGTCACAAGCAGCCAAACTACGCACGCGCCACGCCCCACGCCCCCGCCATAGGTTGTGGTGAGCATTTCAGCCGACACAAGTCAGGAGCTCAAACTCTATTTACTGTGTACAGTGGCAGCACTGTAGCAAGGTGCGGAGCAATGTAGCAATGCGAGTTGTGACCGGGAACCAAGCAGTCCTTAAGAGCGCCGCCCTCGTGCCGTTGAGCGGGTTGCCATATAGGTTGATCTGCTGCTGCACGGATTTCTGTTTTTTTTTTTGCCCTTTTCACAAAAGATGTTCACATATATGCTCCTGAGGGAAAGATGTCCAAAAATAGACTCTGAGCTCGGTGTCGAGCTTACACACCTCGACGCCAGAGCTTCTGGCGTCGAGATCTCCAATTTGAAAATAATATCAGTTACTCTACTTTAAAATTCTTTTGTGAAAACATTTGTAAGTAAGATGTGGCCAAAATGGAATCCATAAACCTTGGTTAATATTTCACAACAGTTGTTGATCAAGACGAAGTGAGCTTACACATTTAAAATGGGGTTTCAAAATTAAAAGTATCACTGTCAGTTTTGAGTATACACTGAAAAATTCCAAATCCTGAGAATTTTTAAAATATTAACAGGTATGCAACTTTGAAATTCTATTATGAAAGATTTCATGTATGTTGTTAACCATGAAAATATACAAAAAGTTTCACAAAAAAATTTCAAAGTAGGGTAACTAATATTGTTTTCAGGCTGGAGATCTCAACACTAGACTCTGGCGCCGAGGCATGTAAGCTCGACGCCAGAAGCTTTGGCGCTGAGCTAACGGTCCATTTTTTAGATTCTTTCCGTCAAGGACGTATGTGTGAACTTCTTTCATGAAAAAGGCTAAAAAGTAAAAAATTCGGCACAGATTTTGTAGGAAACAAAAGTGTTGTGGTTCCTCAGACGAAGCCATCTCAAGCCTCGATCGTCAAGGCGGCAAAGCAAGGAAAGAGGGTCCTAATTTAACATTTGGAGTCTAACCAAACAATGTACCAATTTCTTCTTCATCTTAATGCAATGATATGTTGCGTGCATATTCGGAAACAAAATTAAAAGTGACGCCTCCTCCCGCAGCCGCCAAAGGCGCCAACACTGCCTTCACCTTGCCATTTCTCTGAACCGTAGACCCTTGCTCCTAAATCTCAATGCTAAATTTCCAAACCACCTCTATATGCCCCAACTGGAACCCTTCTTGAAATTTTGGAAATTTAGATGTTTTCAATTAAGATAGTAATCACATTATCTCTACCAAGTCTCTATTTCTAAGCTGAAAGAGTAATCAAATCATTCATTCATAGCCGCTAAAAGGCTAGCTTATTTCCACGATCGAGGTCACGGATATAAAATTGAAGTAGGTTAAAATAATTGTTTAGATTTTCAAGTCCTCTACGGTTCGAAACAGATTTGGTTAGTTTTCTTCTTCTCAATATACCAAGATATCCTAGCCAAGAGATTGACCTCAGTGGGAACAGGGATTCAGCAAGTGAGCAACACAAGATGCATCTTTTACCTATATAAGACTGCAAACTCAGCAGGACATGCATGCATGGCAACATCCATATCAGGTTCTTCTCGGAACATGAAAAGGTGAAAAAAAATTGAAAAAACAAAAAGAAACCCCTGTCCTGATTCTGACCTCACCTATCTCTACGCTCATACCTCTTCTACGGCTTCTGAGCTCTGCTACTAGCTCAGACACCCACAAACCCGGCTAGATTACAGGCAGACCAAAAACCACACACGAAAGCGCACCATTCCAAGACGACGAGTCGACGACGACGACGCGACGCTAGTCACCGAAATACACAGGTGGGGACGTGCAAGTGCAGCACGACCCGATCAAACTCAGCTGCCCGCGCGTTTCGACCCTTCTTGTTTCGTTCGTTTTCCTTTTTTTTTCTTCGAAGACGAGAGAAAACAAAAAACACTCCAAGAACGCCTACGAATTGAACAATGGCTCATTGTCTCCTCCTACTCGGCGGTTCGGCTCGACGGCGAGGTGACGCCGGCCGGGCGGGCCCTCAGCCCTGCGCCTCGATGGGCGACATCATCGCCGAGAACCGGCGCTTCTGGATGCGCGGCGGGAGGTGCTTGTTGTACCTCTTGGGCCCGACCGTCCACGGCAGGAACACGCCGGTGCCGCTGCGGCCCATCCGCTTGCCGACGTTGCCGCCGCCGCCGCCGGAGCCGGAGGACGCCATCACCATGGGCCTCCCGGGCGCCGCCGCCACCATCATGACGGGGGCGCGCACGGCCATGCCCCACGCGGCCGGCGCCAGCACGGCCTGCGGCGCCGTGGCGTACCCGATGATGGCGCCGCCGACGGGGGCCTTCTGCGCCATGCAACCGGGCGCCGCCACCACCTGGGCGCCCGCGGCCGGCTGCGGCTGCCAGGGCGTCAGGGCCTTGGTGGGCGACGGGAGCGGGCTCAGGTCCATCGGCGTGGACGGCCTCACCCGCGCGAACGTGATGCTCACGCGCCGGTTGGACGACGGACACACCACGTGGCGCGCCATGTCCGCGCTGTTCCCACGCATCACTAGGAGGGATCTGCAGATTCGAAGCGCACTTACATTCCGTGACCCATTGGTTCAAAAATGCTTAGGAATACTCAAATAAATAATGCAACGTCAAGCTTACCCTTGCTTTAGTGAAAGTGTGAGGGGACCCTTGTAGTTGCCGTTGCTGTCAGTCACAAGTGACCTGCCAAATGCCATTGTAGTCTCAGAAAGCAGAAGAGTGGAAATTGGGTTGTCCAGATGAGGAGGCTTGAAGTAGGGCTGAGAGTGTTCATCCTGCAAAACAAAATCAGTAATGTGTCAAGGGGGTCAAGATGTTTGATGTTCATCGAATTGAGCTATTGGCTCGTGTCCTGCATAACATTTCAAAATTTCAAATGCCTAAAACTGAATCTAAAACCAAGCTCCTATAACTGAATCTACCAAGGCTCAGTGTCCATGCAGTGCAATGAAGGCGCCTATGTCCAAACAGTTTGGGATATTTTGGTCAAGTACGCAATTGAAGCTTCACTCTTTTTACTGACTTGTCAAAAGTTGAAGAAATTGATTTTTACAACTCACTTCATAATGGTAAAAAAAATCAGTTAGTAGAGAGATTGATGGGAAATGGATGTGTCATTCTCCCTTTCTGTTAAAAAACATTTTCGACTTTGACTCTTTCCTCCTACTGTAGATGACTGCTAAACAATTCATTTTACAATCAGTGATTATGATTGAACGATCTACTAGAGTTCACTCATTATAATGTCGAAAGCTAATTTTCTAAGTTTGTACAGGTACAAGGTTTTTAAAAGGGAACAGCATGTATAAGGCTCTGAATTCTAGTGGACAGTGCAAAGATCAGATCAGAACTTTTTATGGTTTTATAAGAAGCAAAAGGGGCACTCGGTTTCATCGAGCGTGCTGTCATGCTTATTTTATAAGGAAACAGCAACACCTACCTCATCGAAGAAGTTGATGATGACACTGTTAGGTTTCCTGCTTTCTGGTATTAAACGCCAAAGAACAAGGTGGTCAATGACAGCCTGCAGGACCAGAGGGATTGGTTCTATGTGACCTGTGCACGAGGAGAAAAAGAAGACAGTTGTGAGACATCATTAACAAGAGCGATTCATTGTCTGGAGATGAGAAAATATGCTACGCACAGAAGCATATTCTTGCCAGACTAAGCAAGTACAAGAAAAAGAGGTACGGAACATACAATTAGCTTCCTCGGTGGTAGGTTGAAATAATGGGACACCTAGCTGAATGATCTCCCTCTTGTTTCCTTTTATCTGCTTGTTGAAGAATATGAAGGTTTCACCTAAATTGAGAAAAATAAATGATAAGCACCAAATTGATCGTGGAAATTAACAAAGGCGCAACTCATTCACGAAACGTTTATCATAAAGTCACATTTCAAGTGATAAAATAGATAAACACACTGACCAGAGCTAATCGGAAAATTAGTCATTTCCAAGTTCAGGCAGCTTACTTGGATGTGATGATTTCGGCCAAACCCAATAGAAGCAGGCTGAGGTTGTGGGTTCTACGACAATTCTTAAGGAGGAATCTACTCAGGAACTTAAGAAGTCTAGAACTTACTTGGATCAACATTTTGTCATGCACGACTTTGGACGGACTTTAGCATGTCTTGGCACGACCTATTCCAATAAAACAGAAGTGATCTAATATGTTACTAGTATTAAATTATATATTCAGTTCAAAGGTGTTGCTTTCATTCAGAGAGGTAAACTTCAAGTTTGCTGAAGTTAAGGAAAGATGTCAAATCAGTTAGTGTCATAGTCACTAGGTTGATGACATTACTTTGTCCGTCAGATTCAAGTTCTAATTTACCTAGATTAGATTGGCCAGCAGCTATATAGGAAGACAGATCAGTACTAGTGATCTAGTTGCATAAATTTCAACGTCTTAGGTTTTGCTGTTTCTATAATAGAGCATAGGCAACAATTGCTAGGACCTAGAACATGTAGATCCTGAGTCAGTTGGCTCAAAAGTATATATCAGACAAAACCGTCACCACCAATAGAAAAGGTAATGAATGATAGCCTGAACTAGGACCACAGTTATATGCTACGCATAAGAGCATTTTTGCTATCTTAAAGCATCAATTCGATGGCACCACAGATATTTTGTTTCTTTTGAAGACATACCATATGTTAGTCATGGACATAAAAAGTTACCAAGAAAGAACAGATCAAGAAAAAGAAAAAAAACATAAGGAAAATTAATACTAAACTTTACAAACTTATAAGCACATTAAATGACGAAACTTCTGAAGCAAAACACAACTTACCTGAAAGTTCTCCATTTCTGCCAGCCTGACGAATTTCATTGATGAAATCTGCAACCTTCATGATCTCTGATGTTGTGAACACATCTTCATATATCTTCAAGCCTTTCACAACATTAACCTGGTTGATAACATGAGGTCACGAGGGTCAGTCAAGAAAGAGTGCCTTCAGAAGAAATCAACTTAATATGAACAGAAGTGCTACTACTTCCTACAGCATCTCCTAGTCCTTCTATACAGAAAGATTGCCGAGTGATGAGATGGAACTCGCCATGTGCCCCTTCACAGACTCCTTGGCCACGAAGCCTTTCTGGATCTTGATCCTCTCGGGACGGGCAATGCACTCCTCATGGTCAGAGCAGATGGGATAGCTCTCTGGTAGGCTCTGTTCCCCTTGAGATCCTTGATCAGTATGATCTGCTAAGTAATATACATCTCAGAGGCTTCCCAACCATTGTTGGATATGTACTACGTGTTGCAACAAAAGCAAAAAACAAAAAGAGGCAAAATTCTCTAACCCGCATATTGTTTTGAACATAATATCTATTTTTGCCAAGTTAGTAACTTTTCTGGAGAAGCAAAAAAAAAAAACTAAATTAAAGTTCTTCACAGATAAAACGAGTGACTGCTGACTTCAGAAATTTGCAGGTAGCTAAATATAAAAACATCACTTGCACTTTTATGCTTGGACATGGGACACGCAGTTGGATTAGTTGTTTCTTTAGTTAGCTTGGAACAGAAGTGCACGCCTAAAGCTGATGACTTCATCATAGTGTTCATAAAATGAGATACAAAGATAGGATTCTAAACTGTCACCGACAGACACGGACACGTCCTACTGAACATAAATAAATATAACAGTAAAATATATAAAAATAAACTGCAATTGATCTTTGCTTTCCACGCATGGCATAATTAGATCTTCGCTTGGTAGTTTTGTTAGTGGGCACTGTCACTCAGCACCAACAGGTCCAGTCTATTGCCCGTTTGAATTCTTCTGTATATCGTTCTGCTACATCCTACTACTACTTTGCCACCCATTTGGTCTTCAAAATATCCATCATAACACAAGAAGAAATGATCTCGTTTTTTTGTGGAATCCCAAGCTGCTGCACCGTTTTGGTGCCACTTTCTACGGTCCACAGCATGAATGGAGAAGAAAAGGTGCCTTCCGTGATGATTAACGTGATAAAAGATGAGCCCGTGGACGAGAGATTCGGGCAAGTTGGAAGAAGTGAACACGGGCGTTACTAGTACTCCTACATGGCATCAGTGCAGGGGCACGCACCAAATGGAAACAGGGACCAGCAGCAGTACATGTTCAATAATTGGACGAAGACGGGTATAAAGATGAATTAGACCACGCTGCTTAAAGCACACCTTTTTTTTTCCTCGTCCTTTTGCAATTTTCTGCCGCACGCACAAGAAACCCCAAGAAAAAGGTTTTCTTGCACCTACTCTTCTTTTTTTTCAAGAGAAGAAAAAGGTCACGGTCCATCGGTTGTCAACGTCGAAGCGATTTCCTGAAATCTTGTAAAATCCAGACCCGTTGCAAAAAAGGGCGAGCTGACTAACAGCAGCAACCAGACAAAGGTTAGAACGTGATCGCATCATCAATGGACAGCACATACACCAGCCACGCTGTTCGAACCCAATTAATCAATTAATCAATTCCACAAGCACAGCTCAAACGTGCATGTGCAGAGAGATTCAGGAAGGTCCAAAAGCTCTCCACACCCTAGCGGCTGTAGCGCACACCAACCCCCCCGACCATGAGGCCCCCGACCCGACGGCCGCAGGCGGCTGGAGAAGAAGACTCGACGGGAGGCAGCCGCCACGGCCCGCGACGGCTGTGTCCTCGACGAGAAAATGGCGCCATACGCCAGACAAGGAGTTCTTTCGCGATGCCCAGCCGGTGGGTCCCGCGACAGTACAAGCAGCTGATTGGCCGGGAGGTCCCACGAGGCAGTGGCCCACGGGCGACCACGTGTGCGGCCCGGCCTGCCCGGTGCGGCCGATCCGATCGGGACGGGCACCACCAGATCCAGCCACCACCACCGGAAATCCTGGCTCCCGGAGCCCGATCTGCGGCCAGGTGGTCGGTCTCTCCCGCGGCGCCGGCACGGGTCATGTGGGTCCATTTACTCGGCTCCCTGCTCCAGCGTCAGAGGCACGCACGCACACCGGCACACGCCGCTGGGGCGCTCGAGTTCAAGGCACCGCCACCGCCCCGAAAGCCCCCGCTTCTCCATGAAGCGAGGACTGCAGGAGTCACAAGTCTCGCCGAGCCCGGCCAACCGTGCGACAGAGCCCGACACGACACGTGCCCAGTTAGCAAAGTATTCTGAAGCCCACGGCGCCCTCTTGCGGACAAGGCAATTGGCAACGGCCAATCGCATCGCCGCTGCGCACTTGCGCGCACCAGACTCACCAGACGCTACAACCACAAGACCACAGCACACCACGCGATGGCTACGAGGCCGCTGTGCGCCGAGCAGCCAGCGGTCGCCCTCGGCCAGGAAGGCACAGCGGGGGCCACGGGCGGAGGCGCCCGAGCCCCCACCCCCCAGCGGGCGGCGGCGGCAGCGTAGGGGAGCAGTAAACAAACATTAATTGCCCACAACGCAGCTCCAAAGGCATCAGCATCGCATCGCGTAATTTCAAGGAGAGCGAGGCCGCCGCCCCCGGCCGTACTGGCACCGGTACTTTCTTTACCGCGGGACCAGGGCCGCCCCCACCCTGGCCAAAAGGGTGGCCGCGCAGCCGAGGGTCGTCAGCGGACGTGAAAAAGGCCGGTAGGGTTTTTTTGGGTTCGTTCTCCCACCAGTGGGTGAATGTGATCCCGCTTCACGGGCGGCACAGCTCCTCCTCCGCCGCCGCCGCCACGACCGACGGCCAGGATTGACCGGGGAGGGGAGGATGACGACTCGTTGGACACGAGGGCAGAATTATTGGCACTCTCGCCCCAGTTTTCCACTAACCACCGGGCGTAATGGACCCCCGTACGCCAGTTCTGTTCCAAGCAAATTAATAGTAGTGGCATAATTGATGATAAAGCAAATTAATTATGCCACTACTGAGTAATTTGAAAGCCTCTTTTTGGTAAATAATCTCGTTTATCCGGAAATAGATTAAAAAAACCGCCGGAAAAAGGCGGATGGCTTAATCCCGTTTTAGTCAGGCCCAAGAAAGTAGGAGAGGATTAGCGCGAAAGAGCTTGCGGAGGAAGCCAGCCACGGACTGGAGAGACCAGATCCAAAAATCCGGAAGCGAGCGAGCCAAATTGGTTTGGGAAACTTTTACCGAGTCTGGTGACGCCGAGCTAACGGAAACGACGAACGAATTCGAATGCGGTGGCCGGCCGGTTGCCGGAGCAGGAACCGGACGGGTTGCAGGAGGCGGAGTAATTGATTGACGTGAGCACGGGAGGAATTAATTCGCGCGGGTGGTGGTGGTGGTGGTGTGATTGTACTTACGTCCGTCAGCGACGGTGTCGTCTTCCGTCGAGGCAGCGGTCTTCCGCTCCGACGAATCTCCCGAGGAATCCACCTCCGCGTCCGGGTCCGGCTCGTGGTACTCCGCGGCGGCGGGGCTGGCGGCCGCGGCGTCGTCAGCCTCCTCCTCCTCCTCCTCGGCGGCGGCCGGTGGTGCCGGATCCTGCTGCTGCACGGGATCCTGCTCCGGCTCCGGCTCGGGTTCCGCGGGGAGGTCCTCCATGGGCTCGTGGATCACCGTGGACGCGGCCTCGTCGGAGTAGCAGCACGACCCCGCGACGGCCGCGGCCGCGGCCGCGGCTGCGCGTGCGTCCGCGACGCGGCGCAGCTCGGCGGTGACGTCGGCGACGGGGTAGAACTTCTGCATGTGGAGGACGGGGAACCAGTTGGCGCGTCGGCGGTGGAGCGCGGCGAAGGCGGCCTCGTACTCGGCCCCGCCGCCGCCGCCGATCTGCGCGAGATGGCCGCACAGCGCGTCGATCATGGCGTTGGCCGCCGCGAACTCGCCGCGGAACCACCCGATCACCGCGTCCCTCGCCGCCACCTCCGGCGCCGCGGGTCCGCCGCTCGCGGCGGCCGAGCCCACCGGCGACCCCGGCATGCCCGCCGTCGTCATCGCTCCCGCGATCGCCAGCCTACGACGCTTCCTCCCCTATACCCCGCCTCGCTCACTCTGCAGCGCCACCACCCTCCCTCGATTCCTTCCCTACGCACGCACGCACGCACGCCCGCCTTCCTTCCACACCTCTCTCCCTCTCTCTCGCAGCTCTTGTAATGGCGTTGGTCCGGCTCGACCCGCTCTGGCTGCTGGCCTTGGGAAAGCAGAGGAAAACAAACGGTGTGGGGGTCTCTGCCTCGCCCGGGGCGCTCGTATAAATACCTCGGCGGGTGCCCGTGCCCAAGCCCCAGGCGGGTGACGTGGCGGCGAGCAACGGGGCGGATCCGGCGACGAGGTTGCATTGCGGTTAGTTAAGGCCAGGTCCGCCTGATGCCTGCGGGGGGTGCTCGGGTCGGGTCGCTCCGGTCGGAGGCTGGCTGGCTGGCTGCGTCGCTCGCCGAGTAGCCTCGACGGATGGCTCGCTCGATCACCGATCACCACCCGGCCGGCCCGGCCTTCTTGGGGGCGGCGCATCGCCGTGCGGCGCGGCCGGGGCTTGGGGTCCACGGCAAGGTATAGTAGTAGTAGGCAGCCATACGCCCATGCGCGGGCGCGTAGCTACTACTGGTCCGTTGGACCACGCACGCATGATCGATCCCAGCCGTCCGTTTCAGAGCCCCACGGAATGTCGTCCCGGCTCGGCTATCTATCTATCTAGCCTTTGTTCTCGCTCATCACCCCGAAGGCCGTTCACGGCTTTTTGCAGCATTTGAGTGGTGCAAAGCGATTTTCCTTTCCGAAAAGACGTTGGTGATGTACCGATCGAGGGTGTGTAGTGTAGTGTACCACACAGATTCCAAATGATGTGGAGGGCCGGCCGGCGTCGAAAAAAATCTAGATATATGAAATGCAGTTTATATTTGATAACATTATGTGGGTTTAATTTGGGCCTGTCACAATGTTATGGATGTTTAATTAACATATATGCTGATCGGTGCATTCATATATAATTTCATTATGCAAAATTTTTTTTTTTTTGCTTTTTGAAAAGAATGTTTGGATAGATATATTGTAGGTATGACACGTGTGATTTTTTTGAATGACATGGAGGATGTTGAAAATGACACGGGGAGATGATGGACCCGTCCAGAGCCAAGAATTCATTATCGGGGATGGTGCTATGCGGACCAAAGAAAAAACATACATTTAGGGGAACACTACAAATTTTTTTTATCTGAATGAATTCTTTTCAAAAAAGATGTTGGCGATGTATCATAGGTACACTCCCTCGTGATGTACTAATGACATTGAGTAAAGCGTTGAGAAAGAGAAGAGGACGACACGAGATATGGAGACGTATTGTTCGTCGGCGAAGCAAATAAGATCAAAATGGAAGCTACAATCTAGAATGTAATTAACGAAGTTTCAAGGAGCCATCAGCATTAACGTACAGATGGAGCTCAAGTTACCTTGCCTATATGGAACCTCATATATGCATGCACCAATGGTCCAAAGCAAGTACCTTATCTTTCCAGAGGGCCCATCTGATAGGAACTTGCTGGAATGGTTTCAAAGAACATGACTACTTCACCCGTCATTAACCTGACCCTCTAGATTGGCAGAGTTTTTCTCCTCATAGTCATGGCAATGCCATTGAATTCAACAAGCCATTCTCTGCACCCCCTTGGGATCTCAATTCTAAGGTGACCGCCAAGATTTGCAAAAGTTGTATTGTACTGCTAAACACATGCATCTTGTTTGATCTCCATGTTCATTCCCTTTCTTAATTGACTAGCACCTCGGAACACGCGACCAATGAACATGAAAAACTACTGCAAGATTCGTGAAAAAAATACACACACACAGCAGCAGTGATCTAGGATCCCTTTTGGTGACCCCTTACTGTAATATTTACAACCCTTGTGCACAGACTGTGAGCCTAGTATATATTATTTTAGCTAGGCCAGGGCAATACAATATGGAATCAAATTAGTGTTGTGATGCTGGTTTAACGTGATTGTTTTTATATTTGGCGCTGATTTGGTTGTGTTTAAATAAGGGGCTTGCACATCTGGGTGGGTAGGTGTGGGCGCGCTGCGTCCGTTCTGGAGTTCCCTTTTGGGAAGCTTTTGCCGGAGAACACACACATACACTCACCTCACCCACCCACCAAATTATGTGGCATGTGATCAACGATTTGTGCCAATTCTTACCTGTTTATGGTCCTACCTCTAGCCTGCATTATATGGCAATGGCAGCCACAGCCAGCCATCCATCCAATCATACGGCGTGCCAATTTGGTGGTGGTGCACGTACGTTTCGGAGTCGTCGTTCGGTATGAATTCAATTGCCAGGCACGGCGATGTTGTCGTGAACAGAGACCAGTGACCTCGAAATTTATCGTGTGCTTTTTTCCCCTTCAAATTTGGCATGTTTTTGCAGTGTCGATTATGGAGGTTTTCAACTAATTAAGAGGGGACACAGGACACAATCAGTGATCATTTCGGATGGCGCGCAGCTAAGCTATCGCTTTCGCTGAATTGCTGATAGGAGGTTAATCCATCCGTCCTGTAATACAATTCCAGCTTGGTGTTTTTTTTTCTCGAATACGCGCGTCAGCTTGGTGTTTCTTGGCCAACAAAATTATGCCGTTTTCATAGCGGGTTGACTTTAATTTTTTTTTTTGTAAGATTGGATGAACAGAAGTTGAGACAAATTGTAGCATATATAAAAGGCTTGGTGATGCAGAATAAGCATGGTTCGAGTGTGATCAGTTTACTTTTATTGGAACGGAACGGAAGTCCAACCTGTGCTTATTACGCTCGCCGCGGCAGCATTAGGTCATCAAGCACGGGCGCCGCGCACACATTTTCCATTTCCCCCCTGTGCTGGAGCCGTTGACCATCCATGCTCTCCATGATGACCCGCCCTAGGGCAAATATATGTAACGGCCGCTACGTGTCGTCAACAGCATGGAAATGCCATTGCATACACTCCAATCAATCCCGTTTGCATTACTCATGTGCAACAGGGCCGGTTAGGTTAATTAACTGAAGACATAACTGGAAACCAATTAATCTCACTTGCATTATTAAAAGAAATTATTTAAAATATATGATGCTGTCCGTGAGAGTGAGATTTTTTTTTTTGAGCGTTCCGTGAGAGTGAGATTGTGATGTGCTCTGATGGTAACATTTGCATATAATCCTTGCTCACCAACAATAACAGCCCCCTTGCGGCCAGACAAGAACCACGTAATGTTAACTCGATCCGGTTTGAAAAACGAACCCACATCCGCACGGTGCATACGAAAGAAATCCGACCCAAAACGCAAAGCACAAACGGCGCAATCAAGGAGCTAGGGCAGAGGCAGTGATTGACCATTTGACCTCCGTGCCCTCTGCCCTGTTGGCTGCTTGGCCCCCGGCCGTGGACAAGAAGCTGCCCGCCTCTCCATGACGCGATCCCGTCAGGTAGCGACCGCTCTGAGCTTGCCCCCAGCGCCGCTGCGGCTACCCCATCCGAATCGTGTTTGTTAATTTATTTATTTGGTCGTCGGCTAACGACCGGGGCAGCATAATTGGGTTGTTTATTTGGGGGGTCTCTGTATGAACAAGTTTGTCTCTTCTTTCGCTCTGAATTCAACTTCGGTGACAGGCAGTGGAGAGCTTTGAGATATCTTAATTTAGAGCCCTGATGATGAGCCATAATGCTCATTAGTTTTGTGAAAAAGGAAAGGAACCGTAGCGCTCGTTATGGGGCACTGCTGATCGAGCTTTTAAGGAGGTTTATTTATTCATCAAATGGTCCACGCGTTGAGCTGACAGCCTTTCTCTGCATTTTTTTCCGCACCTTTGCGGCTTGCATGACTCGTATGCATGATGTTATGTACAATTAGTTTATGGTATTGTCGAAAGTGATGTGATAATTTGTAAAACTGTAGAACTTAACCAAAATTTTTTCACCCAAAGATGGATCATTTCATAATTATTTTACATGGATAGCACAATGGTTCCACGACGGTGTTGTGTCATTTGTGTGTTGAAAATGGCCCTCAACTAGGTGATATGTAGCGGAAAGGGGCTATATACGTACCTTATATATCGAGCTGGTGGAAACATTTATTAGACTGTGCACATGATTTCGATCATGCTCATAATTCAATTTTCTTAATGTGACCAGTGTGATGATTGCTACTGTCATTAATTAAAACTTAATAAACGAAGAAGATGGCCAGGTACTTTAATTTACTAGCTTTCAGGTGAGTATTTAACGAGGGAGAAGGATTCCTTTTAGGAGTTGACCATATTTGTGTAGCTGTACAGGAGAGAGATACCCTTTGTTGGCTAGCTAAAGTTACGAGAGGTCGTAGAACGCAGCAGGATCTCAGTATGGCCTATCTTTCGCGGCCTCGAAAAGCTAAACTGGCTCGCGGCCAATAATAACAACTTGCGAGTTGATCGAGTTGCCCTCTGCCATCTCCTCCAGGGCGTGCACGTCTGAATAACACAAGAAACTCAGCTGGCGGATTTCTAATAAATAGTGGATCGGATCAACAGAGATCAGAAGGTGAAATCGTGCAGCTAGCTTCGATAATTTAATTTCCCTCCGATAATAAGTGCTTGGACATGGACTTACATTAAAGCAAAAAAAAATCAGAGGAAAAGATTTTTCGCAAATAATATTTTGCCAATATTTCAATGGTACAGTGTTTGTGGTGAGCCATGCTCTTTGTTTGTGGTGGCAGGAAACAACTTATAAGGTCAGTCTCAGTGAGAAGTGTCATGAGAGGGTCATGAGCATTAAATTTCCTGCCACATCAGCAAATTTATGAGGAGAGAGGATGAGAAGTGTCATGGAATGAGAGAGGAGGGTCATCACCATGACCCCAGGGTCATCATCATGACCCTCTGTTGACACAGTTCTTAAGGTTCCAGTCTTGGTAACTGTGCGATGACCCTCTCCATTGAGACTGGCCTAAGTCTACTACAACAAATGTAACATGCCACGTGTGCAAGTGACTGGATCGGAAAAAGTCGTGGTTCGATATAAACGTGGTGGTAAATGGGAGAATTGGTGTCGAACAATTTCAGCTGATTGAAATTTTCAAGTGCTAAGCAAAAAAGTTGCTGCCTCAAAAAATAAAACGCCAGCGAAGAAAATGGTCCTAACTTGATATCATTATATGTTTCGTGTTTATTCGTTCCCAACATCCACATTGAAGAACAACAATGCATGATCGGTACGGTGCCCTATTAAATTCAATGACAGAAGCAACTGAAAAATCTGGAAACCTGAAATGCAGACGATGTGTTTCTTTTTTTTACCATGAACTTCAGAAATGCAGGCACCACAACGGCTTCAGTGATGGCCAAAAAACATGCCTTAATAATGAAGCTTCAGTATCTGGAATGCAGTAAAACAGTCGCTTTACCTTAAGCTTCAGCAAAACAAAGTGCGAGGCCTAAACTTTTCTGTTACTTACATGTCAGGCCTAAACTTCAGATTCTAACCCTCTTCGATGTGCTAACATGTGAGTTTTGGTATACACATGTAACATGTTCGTTATTTTAGCAGTCAATGAAACAGATCTGGAGGACCTAATGCAAGGCTCCATGAACCAACATTTTGTGAATCTATTCCACGCAGCCGCAGATAGAGACACCGATCATTAGCCTCTCGCCATGCACATCAAGCATTAGCTCCAGATTTTTTTTTTGATCTGTCAATGTCCTGCGAAATATACGTGTATCCGATCCGATGCAAATCTAGATGAAAAAAATATATATATACATGCATCAGATGCAAATCTGGCTAAAGCAAATCTAGCAGAGAAGTCACATGATGAGATGGGCGAACGGGACGGAAGGGTTCACACGAGGCATGAAAACTAATTAATCGAGGTAGTAACGCCAAGGGTAAACAGCGCAAATTAATACTACCTCCGGTTTTTTTTATATGACGCCTGCGGTTGCAAAGTCAGGCCAAATAACACTGCACGCGCTGCCGGAAACGTCATTTATTTGCAAACGGAGGTAGTATATGAAACGACACTAGCAGGCCTCATCATCATGGACAGCCTTATCCAAAGTGAAGATGTAGTGTGACGACCATGCTTAAACTTTTTATTGGTCACTCCCAAAACATGTTAGTATCAACTTCAATTCCACTCAAATTGATGGGTGCATGGAGGTTCCTCAGTTACATGCATGACTCAGTGAGTTGAGCTAGCGGATCTTTTTTTTTTCTAAAAAAAAATGGGAAAAGTCTGATTTACAACCTTGAACTAGCGCACAAGTCTGGTTTTCAACCTTAAACTACAAAACCAGACATAAAAGGCCATCCAACTATCAAAACCGTGCAAGTTTTAACCTTTGAGCGGTTTTGGAGGTGGTTTTCCATTTTGTGAAAATGTTAAAAAAATGGTTTCATCTAAAAAATCATAACTAATTCATTTTAAATCAGAAAAATATGGAACTAATACCCAAAGTTTTATAAAAATGTCACCTATCTATTGGTGCACTATTTGGAGTTTTTTTAAAATATTATATGTTCAAGTTTCTAGTTTTTATTGCTTTTTCTAAAAATACTAGGAATATGAATTATAAGATGCAGATGACTCCAAATAGTTCACCAATAGATAGGTGACATTTTTATAAAACTTTGGGTATAAGTTCCATATTTTTCTGATTTAAAATGAATTAGTTATGATTTTTTAGATGAAACTATTTTTTTTAACATTTTCACAAAATGGAAAACCACCTCCAAAACCGCTCAAAGGTTGAAACTTGCACGGTTTTGATAGTTGGATGGCCTTTTATGTCTGGTTTTGTAGTTTAAGGTTGAAAACCAGACTTGTGCGCTAGTTCAAGGTTGTAAATCGGACTTTTCCCAAAAAAAATTGGCCAATTACCTAGTACAGAGACAACCTATTTTCATAGGAACTACCTCCAACAAATAGAAGCACTACGATCATTTTACCTCTTATTATCAATACTCTTATGTCCCAAAAAGAATATCGTTTTAGGATTGTCCTAAGTCAAACTTTTTTAACTTTGACCAAGATTATAGAAAAAACTACATATATTTATGATATAAAATAAATATCATTAGATTCATCATCAGATTTATTTTTATAATATATCCATTTTATGTCATAAACATTGATATTTTCTATATAAATTTGGTCAAAGTTAAGAAAATTTGACTTAAAACAATCCTAAAACGTCATTTTTTGGACGGAAGGAGTATCTTATATCCAGAATTATTTTCTAGTGCGCGTTAGGGACAAACATAACCAAACAACGGAGCGAGAAAGAGTACGCTAGCTAAAGCTGAGGACTGTGACCTAATGCACGACGCGTTTGCGACAATCAACCTTGTTGTTCACGACAAAAAAAAAACCACGATAGCTGTGTGCGGCGCCCTTTTCAAAACTTTTCATCTCTCTGTGTACGTGTGTCTCTGGAGCCAACAAAAGCCTGCTAGCTAGGCCACAGCCCTCGGGAGCATCATCATCACCACCTTTGTTTGGTTTCATCCTGACAGATTAGATTATTCGCAGTTAATCTAATAATGACGAGTAATTAACTACCTATTGTAACCATCTCTTGCGGTTGATTTGATGTTTTGGGCATCATGGCATTGGACACGGGGCGCCTAGGTCGACAAATCCATCCGCCACACCCTACATGCATGAGCATCGATCCTTTTGTTAATTTTTATATATACTTGTGATTAGACACGGCTGATACACGAGCTTGTGTCGCCACGTCCCCAAACCGCGGCCGTCGTACAACCGAGCCGTACGGTACGGGGCTCCAAAAACCTGCGTGCACCAACAACCGCCAGGCGCTCGTGGTAGGGTAGAAAAAAATGGCCTCGATCGCGGTCCTTGTCGACCCGGCCGGCGCAGGCAGCAGCATGAGGCCAAGGCCGAGCACGTACGCTTCGGCTTGGTGCGTGGTGCCTGGCGCGCGGCCGTATGCAGCGTCAGTACGTCCAGGGCGCGAACGCGACACGAGACGAGAGAGGGAGCGCCGGGTGACTGACCGGCCGGTCGCGCGCGCGCCCACTGGAGGCATCGTATCGCATCGGCATCTCTGGTAGGACTGGCACGTGGGCGTAGCGCGGCTGGAGCCCGATGGAGATTCCGAGGCCGACCCGGGGCAGGGAGATGCCGCTGGGGGCGCCGCGTTCACACGTGCCACTAACCCCCGTTCGTTTACGGTGCGTCTAGATTAGACTGACTTCAACAATAATCCGTATCTCCATCTTCAATAATAATTAGTGTGCGGGGAGAGCCTGCCGCATTTTGCAGCACCGGTTGCAGCTCCTGTTGGAGTCAGAACAGTGTCCATCTCTTCCTCATTTTCAGAATGCAGCTCCTGCTAGAGTCAAGTCTTAAAAAAAAAGTTACGTGTATGAACAGTACTTTTGAATGAAAAGTTCTCACATTTTACCGCGTGTGACCGGATGAATGATGCGATGTGGCGAATAAATAAGTGAATATTGGACTAAACAGTCCTTTGCCTCCGTTGCCTTGCGCCGCCTTGCGGGGCTTGGTGCTCCAGCTCGCCGCCGCGGTCACCTGAGAATTATTGATGGGGGCTCGATCGCGTGGTACGTCCAAATCTATCGGCGCGCCAGCGTGGTTGATTTTGATTGCATTTGCTGCTGCCTGCTGCCACACACGGTTGCGTCGTCTACGGGGAGAGTGATCTGAGGAGGAATGAAGATGCGTACGTGCGTCGCGGTCCAAGGTTGTGGAACTTGTGCTGGAAGGGTGAGGCGGGTCCATGGTGCTAAATCAGGGAGGAGAGGCCCGGTGGCGGTGACCGGGAGAGCAGGGGTGGCCGCTCGAGCTGTGGGGGGCGCGAGGCAAAATCTTGCGCGATTGGCGTGGGCATCATTACGTTGGCGTCGACGTCGTCGAATGATGACGGGTTTTAATGTGCATGCACAAATAATACTTGGCTGATGTGGTCACAAATAAATGTTTTTTTTTATTGATTGCACAACCTCTCTCCGTCTATGTTTTGATTCTGGGCTGTCCCACGTTATCGGCACCTTTATTTCTAACGCGGTCGTAGGTTAACCCCCAGACCCAGAGTATATTGTAGTTGCTTGCCTCGTCGTCGAGCACGCACTGCACGGCACGGGACCACCACGACGTCGCATCGATCGCTACCGCCCAATCATCGCGGTACCGCAGCACGACATTGGTCGACTCGTACGTACCCGGCGGCGCATCGACGATCGCGGCTGTTTGGGTTCTGGAGGGGGCGGCGGCGCGGCGCCCCCGTCCGTGGCGACTGCTGCAGCGTCTCTGGCCCCGGTCGGTCCGGTACGTCCTCCCGCCCGCCGGCCAGCCGTCTCCAGGCGCCCCCGCCCCCGCCCCCGCCGCGCGTACCCGGCGCCCGTACGCGACCTCTTCTGGTGGGGGGCGCCCGGCGCCGGCCGCCTACGCGTGGCTTTTGGCTTGGTTGGGGTTATTTTAGCCACGGTGCCGGAAAAAAGAGCGCGCGCGCGGGTGAGGTAGGATCGCCTCGACGCCGGGTGCCGTTGCGGCAGGAATAATGGAATATCCCCCCTCGATCGCGCGCGTCAGCGTCGTGGCCGCGCCTGGTGTGCTGCCGGTCGCGCTTGCACGCGGGCTTGCGTTTCGCTTGCCCGGGTCGGGCTGTTGGGTCGGACGGGCACGCGCGCGCGTCAGCCGAGATATGGCGGTGTCGCGCCGTGAACGGAGAACCCGTCGTCGTCGGGGGTAGACCTGAGCATTCCACGGGCCGGGCCGAAAAAAAAACCCGGATTTTTCGGGCTGAGAAAATCCTGCTCATGACCGTCCCATGGGACGTGTCGGGCCTCAGTTTTCGGGCCGGGCCCGGGCTTGGGCGGGCCGCCCGCGCATTTTATAGTGTAAAGTAACTAAAAACAGCATTTCGGACCGGGCTCGGGCCAAAAAAATTTTTCGCGGGCTTCAAGATCTCTGCCCACGCCCGTCCAGTAAGGTTCGTGGGCGGGCCTGGCGCGGGCCGGGCCAGCGGGCCGGGTCGGGCCGGGCCAAAAATGCTCAGGTATAGTCGGGGGGTCCGTGAGGCGGCGCGCGGACCGGCCGGCTGACCGTTTGGTGGTGGGACGAGCAGGCAGGCCGCGCGTGCTGACGAACCAGGGCGCTGAAGCGGCTGACGGCCGGGGAATTCCTTCTTTCGCCAACGCGGATGTGAACACAAGTACCGGCCTTGCCGTCTCGTCTCGCCCTGTTGGGAGCAGGGTTTTTTACACCGCCCGGTATATTTATACCGCTACCCAGCGGTAACGGTATACCGGAGCGGTATAAATGGTATACCGCTTCTTACCGCTCGAATTCAAAATCCAAAACAAAATCACTTATACAAACGGTAACCAGCGGTATACCACGGTATAAAGTATTTATACCGCTGCGGTAAGGATTTATACCGCTCGGTAATGAATTAAAACCGGTGCAATGAAAAAGGGTCTCCGGCTTGAAAGAAATGAAAATTTTGGCATGATGTTGGCACAAAGTAGTGTTAAATACCACCCCCAATCAATAATTTATAGTTATGCATAAAAATATCACACCAAACACAATAATATTAGGCGTGCATAAGTGAGTTGATAGTTCAAATACAAATAATTCGATACAAGTCATACAACACAATAAAAGTTCAATGGTAGAAAGGAAAGACCCCCATTTGGGACGCGGAGTTGTACTCAGCGATGGACATGACATTCAAGCCTCTCACCCTAAGCAACTCAGCCTTGTACTGTTGCCAAGTTAGGCCCGTCCATGCCGAAGTTGTCTGCCATTCACTGACTAACATGTTGTAAAAATGGGGGTCTTCCCATTCATACACCCATGTCGTCTGTGCCTGCGCGTTTATGTCAGGAATGGGATAAAAAGACCGCGACTGGGAGGTATCACTGTCGAATTGCGACGCTCCAACCGTTCTCCTTTGCGACTGCGGTGCTCCATGGTCGCGATCCTGAGTAGCATGTGTGAATTGAGTCTCCCCTACAGTCAAACATAGATCATAATTAGTACATATAGTTAGAAACATCATACATGTGTGTAAATGTACGTGTGTATACCTGTGAAACGAATTCCACCACCACCACCACCACCACCACCACCACCACCATCTCCATCACCATCACCATCACCATCATCATCATCACCGTCATCTTCAGCTGAGCTGCTATCCCCAGACTCCTGGTACGGTGGACTACGCTGACCATCACCATCATCAGTGGAGGCGTCGCTGGTCACTGGGTTTTCTGGTGCCTTTGTCTTGCCTTTTTGACGCTTTGGCTCACCCTGCTTAGGCCCACTCTGGAACATCCTCTTCCCTATGTGACTGCTACCCACATATCTTCGTGCCCAATCACTAATGCAATCATCACCCGTAGCGGTTTGGAGATCTTTGGGGTCTATCTGATCCCTCACAAGCTGGGACGGGATAGGAATGTCAATGATGTACTTCAATCCGTCCCACCACTCCATATTAGACAACCTGACATGAGCAAATCGACCTTCCTCGGTATGCGCCCACTTACTGTTTTGGAATTCAGGAGATGCCATCCACTGCATGAATCCCTGGCGTTTCCGATATATGCTATCCAAAAACATGTAGTTGGTCCCAAATCGAGTGGCATTCCACTTAACCAACTCCCCACCGATAGCCTTTCTCATCATTGCATTCAACTGACCATGGTTGTGCAACCAAGCTGAAATTCCCTTGCATGTCGAGATCGTACCTGCATGTTCCGGCCTTTCACCGATATCCTTCAACATCAAATTGACGGTGTGTGCTAGACAAGGTGTCCAAGTAATGTGTGCAAACTCCCGTCCAAGTGCCTTGCATGCTTTCTTATAGTTGGACCCGTTGTCTGTAACTATATGCACGATATGCTCCGCGCCGATTTCCTTCACCACCTTACGAATCTCCTGCAAAAAATAAGTACAACATTTAGTTACCTCCCAAAACATCCTCAAAGTTGGATTGTGAATGGCATAGGTTTAGGGGTTACCGTCTTGAGATAGTCAGAATCCTGAGATTTTTCAGTTGCATCAATAGACTTGTGAAACCACGTGACCCCATTGCAATATATCAAAAAATTGATGACACTCATCCGCGTCGGGCCAGTCCAAGAATCACACATCAACGTCACGCCAAAGATGGGCCAATCATTCTGAAACTTTGCGCACCGATCTTTCAAGTCTTTCTCGTTCATATCAAGGTACTTGCCATCAATATCACGTCCAGTGGGGGATGCAATTCCTTCACCTGCAACCATACAAAAAACATGAGAACAGATACACAAACACAAGGCGAAGGAAAACTTTCGTGAACATAAAATGAAAGAAAACTCACCCCACTTCTGTGTCTCTCTAACCGCACTAACAAAGTAAGGACTATCCGTCTGTCTCCCAGGTACTCCCGCAGTATGGAAGAATTTGGACCAAGCTTTCCCAATAGATTCCCTTGCATTCTTACCCTTCTGCGTCTAGGACCCTGTATCAATCTTTGTTTGCGTCATTCCTCTTCTTCCACCGGCAGCCAAGTTATAGTCTTCCACCACCACAGGAGTGTCCCTTCGCGAACCAGCTCTTCTAAGCATCCTCTGGAAGGGATTCAACCCCGCCGAACCACTACCCCCTCCACGCTCATAAGTACCTCCTCTCCCTTCCACCCCCTGTCGGAACTCTGCTTCTGCTCTCGACAGGTTAATTGCATCCTAGATCTGAGCCTCCTCATCATATCCACCAGCGGGATTGTTTCCCGCTGCTGCTGCCGCCTCCCGTGCCACCCTCTCTCGAGCCCGGTCAGTAGTTGCCTTCTTAGTCCTCTCAATATCCCGCTGAAAGTACTCCCGCACAGGTGGTGGCACCCTGCTGCAATGGAGCACCGATGATCCGCGCGCGGCCAAATGTTGTTTGAATCTAGTAGAACCACCACCACTTTTCTGCATACCACAATAGTTGCATCGCCATCCGGGAGCTAGATTGTCACCATGTTCCCATACGGGATCTTTAGGTCTGCCTGACATTGTCTACCTGCATAAATGCCAACATAAACAAAAGACTTACTTAATCGTATACCTAAAGAAATGTACCTAAATCTGAAACAAATCCTAACTAAAATTGGATCCTACCACAAATCCTACATTCCTACCACAAATTATCCTACCTAAGGCAACAATTCTATTTCTACCTAAAGCAACAATTCTATTTCTACCTCTACCTCACATCCTAAATTCCTACCTAAAATCCTAAACCAAAATAAACCTAAATCCTAACACAAATCCTAAATCCTAACACAAATCCTAAAGCCTAAAGCTACACAAATGAAAAAAAAATTTCATACCTGTCCGCGGTATACCGCGGCGAGGCCGGCGGTATACCGCAACTCCCGCGCGGTTAGCCGCCCCGGCCGAGCGGGAGCGGGCGGATCCGGCCGCGGGGAGGCTAACCGCTGCTACCGCGCGGTATACCGCGCTCTGGCCGCGGTATACCGCCGGCGGCGGCGCGGACGGCGGCTCGCGGCGGCGGAACGAGCTGGAGAGGCTGCGGACTGAGGAGAGGGGTTCGAATGGAGTCACGGGGTGTCGCGGTTGGGATGCTTCTAGGTCATCCAGGTGATTTGGGCTTCATGGGCCTTAACGGGCCGGCCCATGAATTTTCTTTTTCTTTTTTTTACAACTTCTAAACCTCGAAATAAATACCAAATGCACTCAAATTTGAAAACTTTCAACACCATCAGACTCTACAAATCATGAACTATTTTTTGGAGATTTTTATTGATTTTTTCATTTTTTTTGAATTCAAATTCAAATTTGAAATTTGGCACCGGTTGCTACCGCTCGGTACCGTTACCGTACCCCAGCGGTAGCAGCGGTAACCGCGGTATACCGCGCGGTAAGAAACGGTAAAAAAAACCCTGGTTGGGAGTCGCGACGCCGCCTCTCGAGCGGTTCAGCAGCCAGCAGGCCATCCCGACGGGGCGGGCCCGTGCTAGCCACCCCTACCGAAAAAGCTACTACTCGCATTCGCATCGCATGTACACTGCCGTCCTGTGCTGAGGGACCGGCACGACACTTTGGAGCTGCAGCTGCAGCAGGTCGTCTACACAGTGAGTGTGTTTAGATCCAGATGAATTGGCTGAATTTGGGAAGAATTAGAAAAGAATTAGTGTAAATACAGATGAATAGTGAGAGGTGATGTGATAGATGATAGGATGTTTTTTTGCAAAGTTTTCAGGATCTAAACACACCCAGTACTACAGCGGCCCACTCCGAGGCGCCCGTGGACACCGGCACCGCACAACCAACCAAGCACAGTCTGCAGAGATAAGGCACATTCACACACACAGTAGACAGTACCCCCATCCACGATCCACATCCGTCCTCCGGTGGAGTCGAAATGCACGCGCTAGCAGTGGTCTCGTCACCAAAAGATCCCTCCAAACTCCAACGGCTTCGGCAGGCGGACGCAAGCAGATTCTCCATTGCGCGTACGGCGTGCACCTCGCCCGCCCGCTCGCGTCGCGTGGCAACCCCACGCGCACCCCCCGCCGCCGCTCTTGGTCCCGCCCCGGCGTCGGATTCTGCGTCTCGTCTCAGCCTCCTAGAGTGGTGGTAGGGCGGCAACTTGGCGGACATGCGCCGCCGATGCGCACTGCCAGTGCCTGCCTCTGCTGCACCCCTTGGCCCTTTGCTGTTTGCAGTGCAGGCTGCTGCTGCAGTGCCCGGGCATAAAAATTCTGGATGTTGTTTGATTCACGGCTTCCATATCAGGCACAGGCACTCCGTGCAGATGTAGATCGATGGCAGGCAGGAACGACACTCCGAAACAGGCGTGGCATCGTGAAGCTAAGGCAGGGCCTCTCATCAAACATTTTTGTTTTTTATACCAAAAAAAAACTACTTGGCGTCAGGCCAATTGGCCTGTGTCAACCCTTGCTCGGTTTCGGTTGCTCCTGCTGCTTTCTAAAACAACGGTGGTTGCGTCGCTGTCCGAGCTAAAGATCGCACTGAGATGCTCCCAAAACAAGGAGGTTAAGGTCCTGTTTGGTTCTCATAAAGTCACCTGACTTATAAGTCACTCGATTTATAAGTCAGTTGGATTTAAGTCAGTTCTGTTTGGTTGCAGTGACTTATAAGTCAGTGGGCTCCACACAGGGTGGGAGAGAGAAAAGTGGAAATAAATCACTTTAAGTAGGGATGAAGCTACTTATGCAACTTATAAGTCAGGCTATTTAAGTCAGAGCTGTTTGGTTTCACTAGTGACTTATTTTGCATTTTAAGTCACTCTACTTATGAGAATCAAACAACGCCTAAATGAGCGTAATGCTGCCTGAGCTCTTCGGCTTTTGGCGCGCCGCAAGTGAATGTACCTGGACTCATCTCTGCCCCCGCTTTTGAGTTTTGACTTTTGGACGACAAAAGATCGGTGGCTAACGTCAACCGTGTTACCCCCATGCGTCAAAAGATGGCGACGACGTCAGGAGAAGAACAGAAACCATTTGTACAACGTTTTTTTATATCATATATAATAAATATATAGTTCGCGTGAGAAACTTTGCTTTTTACAGCGACATTAACCTTGTCGTGCTTGACAAAACAAGCATGCTTCAGTTTTTTTTTGTTCCCCTTTTGAAAGAGAGCTTTGACTGGATCGTGAACAGGGGTGCAGCCAGCGGTAAATCTCCTCGCTTTTTGTCAGTGCACGGCGCGGAGCTCTCGCTTTCGGGTGGTGCCGTACGTAAAACCCGCCGTATGGTGGCGAGTTGGAGTGTTCGTTTTCAGCGCGCGAAGAGAAGAAAGGCGCTTTCTGCTTGGCATTTCTCTCCGAACGATCAGAGCAGAATTCAAGCACTAGCAGGCCACGCCAACTGCATCAAAGACGGCCAAGTTTCCTTTTCCATTGGTGACAGAGCCTCACTTGCTGTGCTGCCTTTGTGATGACACCATCAGCTGATGATGAGCTCATCTCCACCACCACCACCACCACCACCATCTGAATTTGAAGCTCACTTTCACCGCATTCAAGAGCCCTCTCGCTCTAAATCGGGGAACGGCTTTCCACTGATTGGATGGAGGTCGTCTCTGCACTATGCATGCTGGAACAGAAAACAGCGCGACCTAACCATGAACGAACGAAAGCCTACTACCCCTTGTTAATCGCCCAACTTGCCCCCTCTTCAGCCATCAGCAGAGAGTAGTGCGCATCAGCATCAGGATTCAAGATGGGTTTCCTCCGTAACTTAAACGCCGACACCACCGAATCCGGGGCCTTTAAATTCCTCTTGTGCTTGTGTATGAGCTCCGGCCTCCGGATGCTTGCTTGCTGACACCTCATTTCAAGCGGGCAGCTGTGACAACCGCTCAGAAAAATACCGTACTATCACCTAAACCAATCCACTTTGATCATTAAGCAATAATAAAGTATCATCCTGTCGTTAGTTGCCGGGTTAACGCCCGGTAAATCACTTGGATATCAACAAAGGATCGAACATATACATTAAAACTCACGCGAAGGCGAGTCCAGAGTACACTACACCAATTTAAATCCAATCTGCCCCGAAGGGGTTTAAGTATTACAAACCATTGTTCATGACAATAAGTAAAGGTTCAGAGTTTGAAAACAGCGGAAATAAATAAACTAGCGCAACGGTAAACATCACAGGAGGCCGTCCGTGATGCCATCATCATCGTCATCCACCCATTCCAGCTCTCAGCCGGGTGGAATCTCACCAGGCCAAACAACACCTGCAACCACATTTTTAAAGCAAGGCTGAGTATACTAATACTCAGCAAGACTTAACCGTCGGGTGACAACTACATCACCAAACTCTAGACATGAGAGGCTTTTTGGCCGGGGGAGTTCTTTTGCTGAAAAGCAACAAAGAGTACGTCCTTACTTTCAATATTTTAGCACAAATTCTAGTTGATTACCATTTCTAAGTGAGCCAACTAATTCAACCAAGAATTGTGCAAACAATTAATTCAAGCAGTAATATTCACAAAGTTCCATCATTAAGGGATATCATGGCCAGTTGATTACGTAGTCTCGGATAACGGTGAGAGGCCGACAATCGATTGATTTATAACCTTGCAAGGTGGACCTAAACACACGGAGGGTGCATACCCCAAGAACTACAACAAAAACGAAACGGGGTATACACCGACCAGACGGTTCCCATCTTTCTCCGGATCAGGATCAGACCTACAGTCCTCGGTACAGGGCTTACTGGAACGTCACGCCGGATCGCCCAGATTCGCACAGGTACCCCACTGTTGTAGGCAGGGGGACACACAAGGTGTCCTAGGGGTAGTAGGGAAAAGTTCTCTTGCCGTGTCCATCAGGTACTAGGTTTACCGGTCCCATTCCCGGCAAGTGCTTAGTACGTTCAAAAGCTTAGCCTACGAAAGCCACTGGACCGGAGCCCAAATCTCATGCTCTTACCACATGAGCAATCCATTTATAAAGATCTTATGATTCCAACATAAGAACCTATTCTCGCGAGTGACGAACATCACTCGACTTGTACCGGTCCTATAGCATAGCAGCTATCGACCTAGCATACTAGTATAAGAACATAGGTATCTAGGGATCATGCATCTAGGGTTTCAAGTCAACTCCTGAAACGTAAATGCACAATCATAGCAAAGGTAATTGCAAAATTTTCAAAAGAAGGGTTAATGATCCGGGGCTTGCCTTCGCTGACAAGGTTGGCCTTGGGCCCTTCTGGACTTGGGTCCAGGTCTTGAGCTACGAACACGTGCTGCAGCTCACCGACAGCACCTTCGTCTCCTCCTCCCGGCACGAGCGTACAGCTACCGTCAAGAAGATCTACACGAGGATGCAAATGCAAGATTCAATTGACGATTTTTAATTTAATCAATTACAAACAACAAATGCCAACCATGGGGTGCATAGTTGACCACATTCACCTAGATAAGAAATACATTCAGCATACTCTTCCAAAAGGAACAATATGCGGTTCTTTATTATTTATTCTTTTTGATAGTGACTGTGTACATATTTATGTAAGTAAATTAATTTAAATTCCACAAACAGCAATGGGTTCGTCTTTATCTTTTCAAAATGATTTACATCACACACATGGGGTTATTAGGGGTGTGGTCGGTGATTTTCCCATTTAGTTTAATATTAAGCTTTAATGGTCTTTATTGCTTTTATTCACAAAATAAATTAACAAAATTCAGTGGAAGAGTTCATTAAGCACTAAACACCTATACCAAGCCACTGAACACACATGCATGCTTTAGGATAGCTAGGAAATTAAATATACCGAAAATAACAAAGGCTAGCTACCAAAACATGATAAATGCATACAAAAATAAATACACATCAAAATGATTCCAACTTTCTCACACATGGTCTCTGGTCCAAATCTAAGCTAGGCATGCAACATATACACCTAGAACTACTATAGATCTTGGGTTATGCAATTACAAAGAAAATCAAGCATATTTCAAGAATAAATATTTATCGCAAATATAAAATTGTGGTTAATTTACCAGAGATGCATTTTGTCATAAAAAGATAGCATGCAGAAGTTAGGCACAAAAATCTAATTATCTTTAGCTACAAAAATCGTCTAGACAGATTCTGCATAAATAGAAAACAAATCATATAACAATATTTACAACATAACATTGTGCAATTTTTGGTACAGGATCAAGGAAAGACATAACACACAACATATCCAAAATTCAGCTACATAGGACTTGTAGATTTTGAGATACAACAGATCTAGGTTTATCAAACTTCTATTTTTCAATCAAAAACTATCAGGAAAAACTATGGTCTAGCTTTACAAAAGTTGTAGGGTTTGTCACAAGTAAACTAAAAAAATTAAGTTTGCATTTTTATGATTTTTCTATACATTTCTACGAATTTTCCAAGTTTCAGTTGAAAGGGTTCACTATTGAAGATTCAAACTTCCACTCAGGCCCCTGGAACTATCCACACTTCACAACCATGCCCTTAGTTTACACTCGGGCCCCTAGGAAGAAATACAAGCTTGCAATTGGGTCCTCGGGCCAGGGAGGCGGCGGGCTCGCCGCAATTCGCCGGCTCCGGCGGCGCTCTCGGCCGGGGAAGTGGCGGGGCTCGACCACGTGCTCACCTAGTACTCGGTGGTGACCGCAGTTGGGGCAGGGGAGTCGCCGGCGAGCTCGCTCGGCGGCGCGCGGCGGCGGCGGCCGCTGCGGGCTGGAAATTCGGCGACGGCGAGGAATTACCGGGCAACGGGTGGCGGCTCGAGCTTCCGTGGATCCTAGAGGAGGTGTTTGAGGGTTTGGTTGGCCGTGGTTGCAAGAGAGGGATGGAGCTCGGCGGCGGCGCTCCAATGGTGACCGGCGGCGAGTCAGGGCGTGGCGCACCGGCGTGTTCGCGCGAGAGGGGAGGGCACGACGACCGTTTTATAGCCAGGGGACAGGGAGAGGGGCAGTGCCTTCGTCGCGAAGGGACCCCGGCCATTAAGCCGCAGGTACGGCGGTGAGCCTCGGCATGCGCGCTCGTGGCAGGGGGGGCACGGGCGGACCGGCGGGCAAACGGCGGCACGGACGGGCGGCGAGTGCGGGCGCTCCGCGTGGCAGGGAATATGCTCCGCGGGGTGCGGCGCACGGACCGGCGGTCGCGGGCCCGCCTCGACGAGCGTGTACGGCGGCGTACGGCGTGGCGCGGCGCGGCGCGTGCGGGCGCACTCTGGAGCGCGGCCACGACGTCGCGGCGCGACACGCGTCTGCTCAGTTTGGTTTAGCCCGAGTTGACCGCGTTTTTCTCCCAAATTTTGAAGTGAAGTGCACTAAGTGGTAAATAGCAAAGTTGTAGATCAAAGACTCCTCTACAACTTTTACAAAGGCTGTCCTATGTTTTACTCAATGGTTTGAGCATAAACTGCAGGCAAAGTTGCTGGTTTTCCATGGCGTTGATGAATAGTGAAAGCTGCAGTTGACCAAGTTTTTCACCCTTTTCCACTCAAAATTTGAAATGCCATCCAACATGAAAGTTGTGTCCCTCGAAAAACTGGACAACTTTTATATTGGGAGGTTTTGAAGTGTTTAGGTGAAATTTGGAGAACGCGGCAAAAGTTCCGGCGGGAGTTCAAAGACATAGGGGTTTGACCGGGGTTTTGACCAATCTTTGACCACAAAAGTATGTTGACTTAATTAAGAGGGTCATTAGCACTAACTAATGGTATTTAAACACCTGGGATGTTACAGCCTACCCCCTTAAAATGAATCTCGTCCCGAGATTCGGAATTTAAAGATAAAGGTAGGGTAAGGTTCTTACCGTTTCGCGATTGAAGAAAACCCGGATACTTGGTGTTGAGAAAATGCTCGGTCTCCCAAGTAGCTTCTTCTTCAGTATGATGACTCCTTTGTATCTTGTACATCTTCACGGTATGTCTCCTAGTTTTTCTTTCTTTTTGATCTAGCACTCTCAACGGATGCTCGACAACTGAAAAATCTGGCTCGATCCAAGCATTTGCTTCCGTGATTACCTCTGTCTCGGGTACCTTTACGCCTTTCTTCAATTGTGTCACATGAAACACATTGTGCACAGCCGAGAATCGATCCGGAAGTCGGATGCGATAAGCGACTGGTCCACATACCTCGATGATCTCATATGGGCCAATATAGCGTGGGGCTAATTTCCCTTTGACGCCAAATCTCTGTACACCTTCGGTCGGTGAAACCTTGAGGTATACGTAATCACCCACTTCATAGTGTCGGGGTGCTGTCCCTTTGTCATGGTAACTCTTTTGTCTCATTTGAGCTTACTTCAAGTTTTCTCTGATCACTTTCACCTTCTCTTCTGCGTCTTTAACTAAATCTGGGCCAAAGAGCGTTCGCTTCCCGGTTTCTGAACAATTCAAAGGAGTTCGGCATCTTCGTCCATAAAGAGCTTCAAATGGTGCCATCTTCAAACTCGCTTGATAACTATTATTATAAGAGAATTCGGCCAAGGATAGACACTTGTCCCAACTCTTGTCGAAATGCATGATGCTCGCTCTCAGCATGTCTTCCACAATTTGATTGACTCGCTCAGTCTGACCATCGGTCTGAGGATGATAACTTGAACTACGAATCAATTTGATTCCCAAAGATTCATGTAATTGTTCCCAGAAACGAGCCACAAATTGAGTACCTCGATCAGAAACAATGGTTTTGGGAATCCCGTGCAAGCGCACAATTTGATCGACATAGAGCTCTGCATAATCTTGAACGGAGTAAGTGGTGTGCACTGCGATGAAATGAGCAGTCTTGGTCAGTCGGTCCACTATAACCCAGATAGAATCCTTCTTTCTGGCAGTCAGGGGTAAACCCACAATAAAATCCATACTTATGTCATCCCACTTCCACAAAGGTATGGTCAACGGTTGAAGTACACCGGCTGATTTCAAATGACTGGCTTTGACTCGATGGCAAGTATCGCACTCTGCCACATATTTAGCTATGTCTACCTTCATGTTTGACCACCAAAAGTTTTTCCTCAAATCTTGATACATTTTGGTGCTTCCGGGATGAATAGAAAATTTGGAAAGATGAGCTTCGTCAAAAATTTCCTTTCTGAGTTCCGGATCAGCAGGAACTACAAGACGTTGCTCAAACCACACTACATCTTTCGAATCCTTACGGAAATAACTATATTTGGGGTCTTCTTCCGCTAATTTCTGTTTTATTAGCTGGACGCCTTCATCATTGAGTTGAGCCAAAACGATTCTGTCATATAGATTGGACTCAGCAGAAATAGCATTCAAATTCCCTTGCTCTACAATTTCCAATCGAAGCTTCCTCAAGTCTTCACATAAAGTCTCACTATACGAGTCCACAGTTAAGCAGTTGCAGTGAACCTTACGGCTAAGAGCATCTGCAACAACATTGGCTTTTCCGGGATGATAGTGTACTTCTAGATCATAGTCTTTTATTAATTCTAACCATCTTCTCTGTCTCATATTCAAATCTGATTGAGTGAAGATATATTTAAGACTCTTGTGATCGGTGAAGATATTACAGCGGTTTCCCATAAGATAATGCCTCCAAATCTTGAGAGCATAAACAACCGCTGCTAACTCAAGATCGTGGGTCGGGTAGTTCACTTCATGGGGTCGAAGCGAACGTGAGGCGTAGGCAATGACTCGATTCTCTTGCATAAGAACACAACCGAGACCAGTGCCCGAAGCATCACAAAAGACTTCAAACGGTTTAGAATTATCCGGCTGCACTAGCACTGGGGCTGTAGTCAGATGTTGCCTCAATGTGTGGAAAGCTTTTTCACAATCTTCGCTCCACACAAACTTGACTCCCTTCTTTAATAGTTTAGTCATAGGTTTAGCGATCCTGGAAAAATCCGGAATGAAACGACGATAATAGCCTGCTAAACCCAGAAAACTGCGGATTTGATGTACGGTCTTGGGTGGTTTCCAATCCATAACTTCTTGTACTTTGCTAGGATCCACAGATATGCCTTCCTTGGAAATAGTGTGCCCCAAAAATTTCACACTATCCAACCAAAATTCACATTTGGAGAACTTTGCATAAAGCTTGTGATCTCGCAAACGTTGTAAAACAATTCGAAGATGTTCTGCATGTTCTTCTTCATTCTTGGAATAGATTAAGATGTCATCAATGAATACCACTACAAACTTGTCCAGTTCCGTCATGAATACGGAATTCATGAGATACATGAAATAAGCAGGTGCATTGGTAAGACCAAAGGACATCACCAAATACTCATAAAGACCATATCGGGTGGAGAAAGCTGTTTTGGGAATATCACATGGCCTGATCTTTATTTGATGATAACCTGATCGAAGGTCAATCTTGGAGAAAACCTTGGCTCCAGCCAACTGATCGAAAAGAACATCGATGCGGGGTAAAGGATATTTATTCTTGATTGTTACCGCATTGAGAGGTCGGTAATCCACACATAACCTCAAGCTACCATCTTTCTTCTTCACGAATAGAGCTGGGCAACCCCAAGGCGAAGAGCTTGGGTGAATATAACCTTTATCTAGCAACTCTTGAAGTTGTGTCTTCAATTCTGCCAATTCCTTGGGTGGCATACGGTAAGGTCTTTTGGAGATAGGAGCTGTGCCCGGCTGAAGTTCGATGACAAACTCGACATCTCTGTCGGGTGGCATACCCGGCAACTCATCAGGGAAAACATCCGCAAACTCTCGAACCACTGGAATTTCTTCCAGCTGAGAAGTGATTGCCACATATGAACAAGGATTCACACCATCTCTGAAAGGTAGGTATAGAGTCGTGGCTCCAACAATTGGTGAGTTGATCTCTACCATTCTCTCGGAAATATCCAAAATAATTTTGTGCCGGTTCATCCAGTCCATCCCTAGAATAACATCAATACCTTCCAAATCTAGGATGATAAGATCTGAATGAATCATCTTGCTACCCATCACCAAGGGTACCTTTCTAGTTATACGATCGGAAACAACTTCACCCCCTGGTGTGGTTATCTTGTAGGTCTTATTAATGGAGTAGGCTTCAAGCCCTAATCTTTCTCGTGTCTTCCCATTAAGAAAACTATTAGTGGCACCAGAATCAAACAAAATTTTTACCGGCTTGTCCCGGATAGAGAACGTGCCCATCATTACTGGTGCTCCTTCTATAATATTAGCCTCAGATGTGAAATTGAGCTTCCCTTTCTAGAATTGGATCTTCTGTTTCTTGCCTTGTTTGTTGGGCTTAGGACCTAGTCCCTGATTTGACTGTTTCGGCTTGCTCTGCTTACGGGTCGGGCATTCCCTAGCAAAATGTTTTGGGTCACCACATTTGACACAACGACGTCCACTGCTCGCAGGTGGAGGTGTAGGTCCGGTAAGTGGCGGGGTCTGTCGTTGGGGGTTAGGGAAATTGAAAGTCTCTTGAGATCGATCCTGGGACTGCTTCGTCCATCTTTCCGAATGTAAGGCTTGCTGAAAATCCGGTGGAGTCTTCTGCACCATGTAAAACTTGTGAAGCTGCACATTACTGGGCATGGAGTTAGCCTTTCTTTTCCTCTCGGCTTGGGCCCTCTTCATGGCATCTTCTTGTGAGATAGCTTTATTCACTAGCATGTGGTAGCTGTCAAATTGTACCAGATTCAGCCATCCAGACAATTCACTATTCAGGCCTTCGCGAAAAAGCTCCATCTTCTTCATGTCTGTATCCACATGATATCCTCCATACTGGCAGAGGTTATTAAACTTCTGCGCATATTGGTACACTGTGTCTGACCCTTGCTTGAGAGCTAATAACTCTCGCATTTTCCTGTCTGTAAGTGCTTTAGGGATGTGATGGTCTTTGAAAACCTTTTTGAATTCTTCCCAAGTGATTTCATACTCAGGCTGTTGCATGGATTTGTAGTGTTCCCACCACATCAAGGCAGAACCACGAAGCTGCAATGTCGCGAATTTAGCCTTGCGTCCTTCTGAACATGGCAAGGTAAACACCGCGAACATGGCTTCAATGGCCCGAATCCAAGCATCAGCATCCAGGGGTTCTTCCGCTTCAGTGAACTGCGGTGGATTCATCTCTAGAAAGTGCTTGTATTCAGTCACTTGACTTTGGGCATCATTTCGATTCCCATGGGGCTGCTACTGCTGCGATTGCTGCTGCAGGTATAAAAGAATCTGGCGCATCATCTCGGTTTGCGTAGCCATTGATGTCGGGTCCGGTGGTGGTGGCGGCTGGTTGCGGCCACTGGAATCACCGAAACCATTCGGAGTGCTGCGTGTCGAGCCCACCATCTGAAAAATTTGAGTTTTCATTAGTCACACATTCGTAAGCTTGTTCAACAAGTAGAACATGTACGACGAAAACTCAAATTGACCAAATAGTCAGACTCGAGACAGCCGCACTGCATCGAAATGATAATTCCAAAATTCCAAAATCAAAGTTCCCAAAATTTTTACAATTTTCTGGCAACTTGGTAGGTTCATGGAAGCAAGATTTTGGTACTCAAGGGTTAAGCTAGATGGTTTAGGAACAAGGTGCAAAGGTGCAAGACTCGGAGTGACTTGTTCCGGAAAAGCGACAAGACCTAGGTTTACTACCTGAGCATAGCTTGAGATCTGAAAGCTTATGATCAAGAAAAGATTTCTCAGTAGACACTTGGATAGATATGGAGCACTTGGGTATAGATCACCTATACGGAGACTCTGCAGAACGGGTCTGAGAAAAGGTCACGACAACAGGGTCAACTAGACGGTCCAACAACAACACTTTAGATTCGGTTTAAAGATTGTTACTGTTATTATTATTATCAATATTTAAGGGGAACAACACATGTGATCTTTTTAACATTCAACAGGTTTTTAACATGATGCAAGAACGACCTATTCGTCCTCACCAAGCAATTAAGCCAAAAATCGAAGTTAGTGCCGGTGGTAAGGCAACAATTACGTCTCTCCCTATAATAACTAGTCGAGACTATCGGTACTCACTTAGCGACTTACGAAACGTGGTTAGTGTACCTGCAGAAGATCACAGAACACAACGAACCTTTCATGCCAGCACTCATGAAAGCGTCCACATACATTACCGTTCACTATAGAAATGGCACCCATGCGTTTATCGCTGCATGGACAACGTCCAACCTCAGATACGCTCCTTTTGAATGAAGCGGATACTTGCCTCGCATATTCACAATGCGGAACGTCCACGTATGGCAAAACGTGGCGAGACACAGACGCGACGGTGGGTTCCCTTTTGGAATAGGTCCCATCCATCCCTCACAGGACTTTCCTGTGGTACCACCACGTATGGCAAAACGTGATGAACTAGTATGGTTGTACAGAAAGTAAGTTCTGACAGGAATAAAATGTGCTGGGAGTTAGCAAAATAAACCATAGATTTATAAGCCACCTGAAAGAACCCAAAACTTCCCTCTAGGGCCTCTCGGTTTAGATTATCCTTAACGGACCAACGTGTTTTGCAAATCCAAACAATCTTGACAAGTTTTATTCAAAAACCAGTGATTAAGGTTATTAGTTAATCTCTGGTGCATATAATCGCTCTGATACCAGCTGTGACAACCCGCCCAGGAAAATACCGTACTATCGCCTAAACCAATCCACTTTGGTCATTAAGCAATAATAAAGTATCATCCTGTCGTTAGTTGCCGGGTTAACGCCCGGTAAATCACTTGGATATCAACAAAGGATCGAACATATGCATTAAAACTCACGCGAAGGCGAGTCCAGAGTACACTACACCAATTTAAATCCAATCTGCCCCGAAGGGGTTTAAGTATTACAAACCATTGTTCATGACAATAAGTAAAGGTTCAGAGTTTGAAAACAGCGGAAATAAATAAACTAGCGCAACGGTAAACATCACAGGTAGAGATGGCAACGGGTAGAAACCCGTCGGGTAGTGCCATTCCATACCCGCACCCGTCAACTCTAACTCTACCCACTAAAAAACCTATACCCGCATGCGGGTTCAAGTTCTTACCCATACCCGTACCCGCGCGGGTTTTTTTACCCGTCGGGTAACCCATACCCGATAGCATACCCGTTGTAAACTAATATATTTGAGAACATAACACGTGATAAAGTGCATACATCAACGAATTTAATTGATAAAAAAGAAAAAAGATAATTGTTAACCAATTAATAGTCTAATAAAGTATAAATTTTTTTTGTTAGTTATCAATATTAAGTTATCTTTCACTAACAATGTACAATTTTACACGTTTATCACATATTGTAGGCGGGTTTATTTTACCCGCGGGTATGCGGGTATGGGTAGTATGTACCCACACCCGCACCCGCTTACCCGATGGGTACATGATGTTGCCCATTTATGTACCCGCGGGTAGAAATATAATTCCATACCCGTCTCCTTATCGGGTAAAACCCGTCGGGTACTCGGGTTTCGGGTACCCATTGCCATCTCTAATCACAGGAGGCCGTCCGTGATGCCATCATCATCGTCATCCACACATTCCAGCTCCCAGCCGGGTGGAATCTCACCAGGTCAAACAACACCTGCAACCACATTTTTAAAGCAAGGCTGAGTATACTAATACTCAGCAAGACTTAACCGTCGGGTGACAACTACATCACCAAACTCTAGACATGAGAGGCTTTTTGGCCGGGGGAGTTCTTTTGCTGAAAAGCAACAAAGAGTACGTCCTTACTTTCAATATTTTAGCACAAATTCTAGTTGATTACCATTTCTAAGTGAGCCAACTAATTCAACCAAGAATTGTGCAAACAATTAATTCAAGCAGTAATATTCACAAAGTTCCATCATTAAGGGATATCATGGCCAGTTGATTACGCAGTCTCAGATAACGGTGAGAGGCCGACAATCGTTTGATTTATAACCTTGCAAGGTGGACCTAAACACACGGAGGGTGCATACCCCAAGAACTACAACAAAAACGAAACGGGGTATACACCGACCAGACGATTCCCATCTTTCTCTGGATCAGGATCAGACCTACAGTCCTCGGTACAGGGCTTACTGGAACGTCACGCCGGATCGCCCAGATTCGCACAGGTACCCCACTGTTGCAGGCAGGGGGACACACAAGGTGTCCTAGGGGTAGTAGGGAAAAGTTCCCTTGCCGTGTACATCAGGTACTAGGTTTACCGGTCCCATTCCCGGCAAGTGCTTAGTACGTTCAAAAGCTTAGCCTACGAAAGCCACTGGACCGGAGCCCAAATCTCATGCTCTTACCACATGAGCAATCCATTTATAAAGATCTTATGATTCCAACATAAGAACCTATTCCCATTTAGTTTAATATTAAGCTTTAATGGCCTTTATTGCTTTTATTCACAAAATAAATTAACAAAATTCAGTGGAAGGGTTCATTAAGCACTAAACACCTATACCAAGCCACTGAACACACATGCATGCTTTAGGATAGCTAGGAAATTAAATATACCGAAAATAACAAAGGCTAGCTACCAAAACATGATAAATGCATACAAAAATAAATACACATCAAAACGATTCCAACTTTCTCACACATGGCCTCTGGTCCAAATCTAAGCTAGGCATGCAACATATACACCTAGAACTACTATAGATCTTGGGTTATGCAATTACAAACAAAATCAAGCATATTTCAAGAATAAATATTTATGACAAATATAAAATTGTGATTAATTCACCAGAGATGCATTTTGTCATTAAAAGACAGCATGCAGAAGTTGGGAACAAAAATATAATTATCTTTAGCTACAAAAATCATCTAGACAGATTCTGCATAAATAGTAAACAAATCATATAAAAATATTTACATAATAACTTTGTGCAATTTTTGGTACAGAATCTAGGAAAGACATAACACACAACATATCCAAAATTCAGCTACAGAGAACTTATAGATTTTGAGATACAACAGATCTAGGTTTATCAAACTTCTATTTTTCAAGCAAAAACTATCAGGTAAAACTATGGTATAGCTTTATAAAAGTTGTAGGGTTTGTCACAAGTAAACCAAAAAAATTAAGTTTGCATTTTTCTTATTTTTCTATACATTTCTACGAATTTTCCAAGTTTCAGTTGAAAGGGTTCACTATTGAAGATTCAAACTTCCACTCAGGCCCCTGGAACTATCCACACTTCACAACCATGCCCTTAGTTTACACTCAGGCCCCTAGGAAGAAATACAAGCTTGCAATTGGGTCCTCGGGCCAGGGAGGCGGCGGGCTCGCCGGAATTCGCCGGCTCCGGCGGCGCTCTCGGCCGGGGAAGTGGCGGGGCTCGACCACGTGCTCACCTAGTACTCGGTGGTGACCGCAGTTGGGGCAGGGGAGTCGCCGGTGAGCTCGCTCGGCGGCGCGCGGCGGCGGCGGCCGCTGCGGGCTGGAAATCCGGCGACGGCGAGGAAGTACCGGGCAACGGGTGGCGGCTCGAGCTTCCGTGGATCCTAGAGGAGGTGTTTGAGGGTTTGGTTGGCCGTGGTTGCAAGAGAGGGATGGAGCTCGGCGGCGGCGCTCCAATGGTGACCGGCGGTGAGTGAGGGCGCGGCGCACCGGCGTGTTCGCGCGAGAGGGGAGGGCACGACGACCGTTTTATAGCCAGGGGACAGGGAGAGGGGCAGTGCCTTCGTCGCGAAGGGACCCCGGCCATTAAGCCGCAGGTACGACGGTGAGCCTCGGCATGCGCGCGCGTGGCAGGGGGGCACGGGCGGACTGGCGGGCAAACGGCGGCGCGGACGGGCGGCGAGTGCGGGCGCTCCGCGTGGCCGGGAATATGCTCCGCGGGGTGCGGCGCACGGACCGGCGGTCGCGGGCCGGCCTCGACGAGCGCGTACGGCGGCGTACGGCAGCGTACGGCGCGGCGCGGCGCGTGCGGGCGCACTCTGGAGCGCGGCCACGACGTCGCGGCGCGACACGCGTCTGCTCAGTTTGGTTTAGCCCGAGTTGACCGCGTTTTTCTCCCAAATTTTGAACTGAAGTGCACTAAGTGGTAAATAGCAAAGTTGTAGATCAAAGACCCCTCTACAACTTTTACAAAGGCTGTCCTATGTTTTACTCAATGGTTTGAGCATAAACTGCAGGCAAAGTTGCTGGTTTTCCATGGCGCTGATGAATAGTGAAAGCTGCAGTTGACCAAGTTTTTCACCCTTTTCCACTCAAAATTTGAAATGCCATCCAACATGAAAGTTGTGTCCCTCGAAAAACTGGACAATTTTTATATTGGGAGGTTTTGAAGTGTTTAGGTGAAATTTGGAGAACGCGGCAAAAGTTCCGGCGGGAGTTGAAAGACATAGGGGTTTGACCGGGGTTTTGACCAATCTTTGACCACAAAAGTGTGTTGACTTAATTAAGAGGGTCATTAGCACTAACTAATGGTATTTAAACACCTGGGGTGTTACAAGCAGGTGCCTGTTCAGTGTACAGCACGCTGATGGCTCCCCCGGTATATGTATGTTCTTAAAAAGGTTCAGAAAGGAATCTGTCGCGTTTTCCTATTGCATGTAGGGAGAGGGGATAATCTTAGTTAGCTGCTGACTGCTGCTTCGGTTAATTACTAGCAGCCAACTTGTTGTAGCTTAGGATGCAGACCACAAATCGGACACGGCAACCGTTGTTTAGTAGACCGATCATCAGTTGGGGCGCCATCAAGCATCAATCAGTAGTGCCAGTGGATTATGCATGCGCACTTGTCCGGCGGTGAGCAGTGTTGCCTCGAATTGGAAAGCGAAAGATCCTTGACTGGAATTGCAACTCAATCGACAGCCGAAGCTGCTACCGCGTGCCGTGTCACCATCCAACCTTACCCCAGCGCTTACATATGAGCCGGTCTCGGCACAGGCCTTCCCCACTTTAACCGCGCGCGAGGCGCTCCCTCTCCACACGTTACATCAGACCCCCAGGCAGGGTAGCGATGCCGCGCCGTCGCGCGGCGCGCGTCCAAGTGTTTTGGGCTGATCGACGAGGCCACCGCGAGCGCCGCCGTGGGGTCGGTCTCGTGGTGGCCTCTCGCTTTAGTTGCCATCGGCGTCACGGAGCTCAAGAGCGCCGGCGGGCAGGGGAGCTGACACGCCTTCTCGCCGCGAGTCGCCATCCCGGTGCCCGGAGCGGCGCGCCCAGCGAGCGGGCGAGTGCTTTCGTGCCACGGGCAGGCACAGGCACGGGTACGGGTGCGGCAGGGGAAAGGAAAAAGAGGAGTGGAGAGAGAGGAGTTGCTTCAAGGCCACGGAGGATCTGTTCCGGATGCCGCGCGACCGGCCAGGACGAGAGCTTCGTGTCTCGGCTTGGGAGCTCTCACAAGTCAGAGCAGGATGATGTTGGATCGCCAGGAATGTGTGCCAATTTCAACATTCCCACATTGCTAATATTGCCTGTCGCCGTGTTTCGCTTGCGTCTTCTAGCATAAAAAAGCGTCTTGATTATTCGCCGCGGAAGGCGTGCCTCTTTCGTCTGAATGAATATTCAGTCGCACGGAATTCTATTTGCTGCTGCTGCGTATCTGAAAGCTACTTGCATGGATCGATCCCTGCTCATCCAGACACTTGGCCATTTGGCTGATCATTACATCCCACGCCTCGATGCCTTGCGAGCATTTTCCTACCAAATTTTGGAATTTCCCTTGTTCTGTTCTGTTCGGGTAGAGTCCAAATTTCGATTGAGTTTCGGTCCCAACCTCTCTTCCACAGAACGTGCCAAGGAAATCCGAGCCGTGGGGTCACCGGAAGATTGTCTGCGATCGCCTGCTCATGATGCAGCAATTGAGAGATGTATATATGCGAGTCCACAGCTTTTCGCTCTCACTTTCTTCCCAGCTCCTACCGTTCATTCTGCCATGATCAGGATGCTGACTATTCTCCAAGGAAAAAAAGTTATCACGACGGCGATGAACTGATGAAGCCCTGCCCACATTGGCGATCGGTAATACTAGCTACATTAATTGATTGCAAAAATTCAACCATCTCTCTAGGATACTGTCCGCCTTGATTTGTTGATGCGACACCATCACCACTTTGAAAAGCACTGCCTAATTTTACCAAAAAAAAAAGTTTCGGCACATCAAAAGCACAAGAGATCAGTGCACACAGTGCACACGGCATGGATGAGATCATGAGAAAGTTGCCTTGTTTTTCTCCAAATGTACGTACTTGGCTGATGAAGGAAGGTTCTTGGAGCTCAGAAATCGACATCCACTGATTGCCGTCCTAGAAGAAAAAAGCTTGTGATTAATTGCACACAACTGTAGCAGATTGTGGCTAGATGCTTCTCTTCTTTTTATCACAAGCAGCGCGCATGACTCAACTGTTCCGTTGCCTGCAACTCCGTCAAGCTCGCTCGCTCACCCATCAAAAGATTGCGCGCTTTGAGGGGCTCTTCACGTGGCATCTACTGATCTACGACCCCCGCCCGCATTGAAAGCGAAAACAAACTGCTCAAGTGGGGGAGGCTCCTCCTCTGGCTTCAGCATCACTCTGGCTCGATCTTTTGGGTGTGGTGGTAGTTTCCTGAAAAGATGTATCTGATTCTTAGCTAGATGGACTTTTCACTGTACCGTTCAGTATTTAATCGCGAGATAGTTTTCTGGCTGATTAACTTAACCCGGTGTTGCACGTTTCTGTCGAGTTAACAGTAAAATTATCCTGCGTTATTTAAACGTGAGAGTTAGTGCAGGATGTGGTTCATTTACATTTGTGATTTGTCTATAGGTCTGATGAGAACCGAACATATGATCTTCTCGTGGTTCAGTGATGATAGATGGCATGTTTTGTTGCAGAAAGATTTATCATGATGGCCGCAATCTGAAGCCAGTAATTCCAGTTACAAATTCAGTGACTCTTTTCCAGTTTCAGTTCCATTTCCATGTATCATCGCCAAGAATCCAATCTAGGTGTCTCTAATCCTGTGCAGGATAGATGTATATATCCGATTCGGTTTAGTTGCCTCCCACTCTACTCACAAGATAACCTACTCTGATCTCCCGAACCGATCGAAAAGGATAATTTTACTCCATCTAGCGACAAAGAATTGCACCGATGGACCATCGGATTTAACAGCGCCCAATTCAGCCTCGACAAATGAGGCTACACCTTTATGCCTGCATAAATTCACTCCTCTGCTTTCTTGTAGCTAGACCGAGTCAGGAGCCACACGATCCGCCCGTCATATGACAACGCATCACCAGCAGGCAGCAGCAGTACGTCCCATACTGAATCACCCGGCCGGCACGCACTCAGCTGTGTTCCTCCTCATCTCAGAGCTTCTTGATTGATGTATTTCAGATTTGAAGTGCTCGATCCAAAATGCGTTTTCAGATGCAACGTTCAAACGGATGTTCATTGGTGACTGACTGTGAGTAGTACGTACTACAGTCCATACAGCACACTGTGGAGCAGAGAGTCAGAGGTAGTATATGCTCTACGGGTGTCAGCGTCCGATATGATGCATGGACCGGCCGGGGGGGCGACGGGCACTCGATAATGGGCGTTGAGACGGGGGCACCACCGGTCCACTCCACCAGCCCGGCCGGCTGCCCTACGCGCTACACACACAGTGACCGGCGGGGGCATCGGATTCCGATGCCCTTTCCATCTCGTCCGCTCGCGCAAAAGAGGAGCGGATCGCCGTCCATTCGCCGGACACCGGCGGCTTGGTGATGAGTGCACGCACACGGGACTGTGATTAACAGCCGGGGCCGGGGCCGGGGCCGGGTGCTGCTGCTGCGGTGAGCTGGTAGTGGGATCTATCGCCTATCCCTCGTTTCCCCCACATCGCATTCGCGTCAGCATCCAGTCTCTTGCCGGCAGGGCGCGTGATCACTGCCGCGACGACGCGCAGGTCCGGAGAACGGATCGGCCGGAGCGGATACGCCCCGGGCCGGGGCTCCACACTGCTCCAGGCACTCGACGCCGATGGCGACGCCGGCGCCGGCGTGTACGTACGTGTCCCGTATAGGAGAGAAAAAGGTCGCCGTTGCAGGGCGAGAGCTGCGTGAGCTTGGCGGTAGAAATGTCCCGACGAAAATGACACGGCCGGGATCGATCCGATTCGATTCCAGCATTTATTTTTAATTACACAGTACAATGAAATGCTCGCAACACGTACGCACACTCACTCCTATGAACACATGTACGTAAACTGTACTTAGCACCTCTGAAGGATTGAGCACCGGCAGATCTAGAGATTCTCGAAGTCACGTCTCGTCGTCGACGGGAACGTCGCTTACCACTTAATGCATAACGCTGGAAAATCACGAAATAAATTCAGAAAAAGGTGCGAACATCAGGATTTAAACTTTGATGGATAACATCCCACTAGACCGTCCTACCATTGTACTATAAGTCTATTCGCCGATTCCAGCATTTTGGAAGCACCATCAATTATCGTGCTTAGGACTTTTGCCACATTTTGTGCTCTTTTTTTGTCGTGGGAAGCAAATGGGATTCTCGTCTATCGATCCATCATCATATCCACTGTAGCATCTCTGCAAGTTGGAATGGGATACGGTACGGTGTGGTAAGTTTCGCGGGGAGGAAAGAAAGAGGCGTACCCAATGCAATCAGTAGAGAGAGGGACACATACTTTATCATATATTCTCGCTAAGGTATTGCATCGGATACACTAGTGCCATATTCTCTTCGATCCAAAAGCCTACACGGTGTGTCAACTTTGTACGGGTGGTGGCCTCTAGGTAGTTCCACCATCAAATAGTTCTCCCTGTCGTCTACTCTTTTCTCCAATTCTTTCCCCCTTTTTTTTCCCCAAAAGGTTGCTTATGAGTATTTTCATTTACAAATAAACAAAGTTTTGTAAACCGTTACATGATCACAAAGCAATAAACGAGACCAAATTTAGAGGAAGCGAACCGCTGTGCCCATAATGATCTAATGCGATGCTTCCTCGATTGTATCCTTAATCAGATATGAAGCTTTCTTAGATACTCTCTTTGTTCCAAATTATAATTCGTGTTGATTTTTTTTAACTCAAGTTTGATCGTTCTTCTTATTAAAAAAATTGTACAAATATATTCAAATTTAAGTCATTTTTGAAAGAACTTTTATTCATATAAAGTAAGTCATAACAAAAGATGTGATATTTTACATAGGTTTTTTTGATAAGACAAACAGTCAAACTTAAGGTTAAAAAGTCAAATAAATTATAATCTGAAACAGATGGAGTAATAGATAAAATTTCAGCTTACAGATATCCATACATGAAGTTGGCATGAATGCTTCACATCCTGAGCTTCTTGTAATGTGAACTAAAGTTTCCATGCTGACACCGCCTAGAAGATGGACAACCATTTCTGCAGGCCCTTGTGATCAGAGGGCACATTTCCCATGATTACACAATCCATCCCGTATCAGCCACTCGAAGGTAGCAAACCTTCCAAATTGTGCCTCCCACCACTCCTAACCGTACCCAATTAGATATACTCGACCGTGAAAGAAAACTTGGTGGATACAACTTGCCGAGTATTCCAAATAGGACGACCACTTATATACAATTAAAATGCCCCGATTTCAGTGAATTAAGGTGCACAGGTAAGGGGTCCCAAAAGTGCATATATTCGACTAGATCCTAAACCGTGAAAGCATCCTCAATGTTCCTCACCCCGTTATCGATTCCACATCGGCACCTCACTATAACAATTAGTAGTAAATGAGAACAAATGTCTTCATTTCTCAAAACTTCAAATCATATATAGCTTGTCTAGTTTAGTACTACATTCATCCCAAATTACTATTTGGCTTTTTCAGATATATAGTTTTTGTATGCACCTAGATATATATTATGTCGTATAAATACGTAGCAAAGTCAAAACTAATAGTAATTTGAAACAGAGAAAGCAGCTAAGAGTGCTTCCTAAGTTGGTAGTAAAGCTATTGAACTCCAACTCGCACGGGTTAAAAGTTCAATGGCCACTTTTAAATTTAACGCTAGAGCTTCTCATATTATATATAGATTTCAAAGAAAAAAAAATCTCAAGCATCACATCATTCCTGCCCATTTTGTGCTAAAAGGCACCCTTTAGATTATTGTCATTCTATCTGCTTGCTTTGCCTAGTTAGCAGAGCATGCCAGCAATTGCCTTTCTAAAACGGTCTTAAGGGAAGGGACAAGCCTCTCCTACAAGCTGCAAGTACCGCACATGATCTGACGTTCGCTTTTCGAGGCTGATTGTAAAGTAGAATGTCCATCTGTTTGGGCAGGAGCACGGCATGATTGGGAACATGCGTATTTGTAATCACCACTGGTGGTGTGGGATTTTTTTTGGGGGGGGGGGGGGGGGTTCTTTTGAAATTAAAAGTTGCTACCTTTTTCCATGGTACCTTGTTTTTTTAATCCAAAAACTTTCTCCGGGTGTCTCGAACACAACGAGGTTGTCTGCCTCGATAATGTGCACGAAAGTAGTGCCACAATAGGACAGTAGTGATTATGGATTAGTAGTATCCAAGTACTCTAGGCTGCAAAAGATAACAGCGATGCTATTTGTTGTTAGAAGACGAAAAAAAGGTTGGGATTGCTTAAAGCAATGCTAGGTTATCCACTACGTACTCGAGAAAATTTAGAGTAATCTTTCGCTTACGATTGGTGCATGGATTAATACTTGTCTTTATAGTAGTAGCACTAGATAGATCTCACGAAACAAAATTCGAGGGAAATTGCATTGTTATCTTGGCTTGCCACATTTTGACATCTTTTTTTTTGCCCATACCCCAGTCGGCCTGAATTTTCGTTCCTTTATCATTCGGCCCTGCTAGTTCTGAATCTCAATCTCATGGCAGGCAGGCCATGAGGTGGCAAATACTAGTAGGCTCCATGCCCCTGAACTAGAGATTACAACCCGTCCGTGCCGCCGTGCCACATCTTTTGGGTAAAAAACCCGTGACCTCTCCTCACTCTCTCTCGGGGACGTAACCTGCCTGCCTACCCGCCATGTTCAGGCGTGAACGGTGAACCGGGCGAAAGGGCACGGGCATGGCGCGGGGCAAAAGGGCGCGCTCGCCAGCAGCGGCGGGGAGGAAAGCGCGACGCCGACGCGAGTGGCCGGCAGCCCGGCACACGGGAGGGGTGGGTGGGTCGACGCGCACGCTTGCCCCATCCGTCCAACCGTGATCCATCCATCCATCCCTTTGGTATGGTAGCTTTTTTTTTCGCACGGGTGGCTGGGGATAGCCGACGGCACGACGGGCGGCCGGCCGGCCACCCCTGCTGCCTTTTTCTTTCTTTCCGTTGGCCTAGCACGGGGGCCCCAAGGTGATCTGCGCGCGGGCATGGGGAAAAGCCGGGAAGGTGCCGGCGCGCCTCTCGATTGGGCGCACCGCGCCGCGCACAATTTCCCGCGGGGGTACGATGGGTGGGTGATCGTGATCCCGTTGGTGCGGCCGACGCCTGACGGGACGCCAACCAAAGAATGGTGGGTGGGATTTGGCTTCTCGAGGGAACGGAATTGCGCAAGTGTCCCTCCCAGGTAGTAGTAGTAGAGGTAGCCCCGCCGGCGCCGGGTGCTGCCGCCGCGCCGCCGGGAGGGGACCGGGCGGGGGCTAGGTAGGAGTGTAGCAGACCATACACCGTAGGGTAGTAGCGGATGTGTGTAGCAGAAATTCAGGCAGGATTTGCTTCTGTAATGGACGGACGCGCGGAATGACGAATCGCCAGCCCAGCCCAGCCCACCCACAGTACTACCTCCTGCAGAAGAGCGCAAAAGCTTTGTAATTTTGTATGGCTGGTGGCCCAACGCTTCCAACACTGGCGTGGAATTTTTGTTTTTCGAATTGGCGTGGAGGAGGAGGGACTTGTTTCCCCTCACACGACACTATTCAATCTACCAGCCGAACACTATTCTTCGTATCAACCGAACAGCCTCGAGGTTTACGCGGAGTCTTCACTCTTTTCCTTCATTTTAAATTTCTTTTTGTAAGTTGATGTTCCCTCCGTTTCAAATTGCAAGTTATTTTAACTTTTATACATGTATAATTTTTGCTATGCACCTAAATATAATATATGTATAGATGTGTAATTATATTTAAGGATCTTGTCTAAAAAATTATATCTGTGGATCTAGAAAAGTTAGAATGACATACAATTTGAAATGGAAGGAGTATTGTGCTCTACTTAGTACTTTTACATGTTCATAGTAATTCTACATGTGTTAGATTGTTAGATTCACTAAATAACTAGATGCTGCAGCTAGCACGAAATTCTCCGAATGTGCCGTACAAAATTGAGAACTAAGAGCAACTCCAAGAGTTGCCAAAAACAATTGCCAATTCCATGTTTTTGGAAATAATGAGAAAAACCATCCTCCAACAGATTCCAATCCGAGTTCCAATACTTTTGGCACTTCCAAGATTCATCGGTCCAGTTGGTAAATCTACGCAGTTCTCACCCGCGCGACCGCAATGCCAAAAGGCTCCTCTCGCGCGCATCGTTCCTCTCGCGGCGGCATCGTGAAGTTTCCCCGCGCCTCGTCTTCCTCTCGACCGCGACCGCGACTCGCCTTCCCTTCGACTGGACGCGACGGAGGTCGTCTTCCTCGCGCGCGATCCCCTGGAACGCCTCGGCAGAAGTCATAGTTTTCTCCCGCGCGACATCAGGTAAGTCTTCTCCCGTCTCTAGGGTTTGCCGATTTTCATTGATGTCCTCGTGTCCGATCGTGGATCAGTATTTTGGGCAGAGATCGATCGGCCAAACGACGAAGTGCGTCCGCCGATCGTTCTTGCATTGCGTTTGTGTTGTACTGCGCGTGTGAGCTAAACTTGGATGATGTAAGATGCTACTGATTAGTGACCGCACGAACACATTGGAGAGAATTAAGTTGTATCCACTACATACTAGAGGAACACTGATACATCAGTCCCGCTGGTCCCAAACCAGTTTTCATGCATCGTCAGTGTGAAAACTGTTGCCAGGTTAGGGTTGCCGCCGGCTTGAGGGCCATGGCCGGCTGCAGTGTACAGGTTTAAGGGCAGAGGAAAAAAAAGCAGAGCGAAAAGGGTTGCCGCCGGCATGAGTGCATGGCCGCCGGCTACTGTCTCCGGTGTTTTCATAGTATACAGTAGTACAAGTTATTATTTTTCCTTTCTGAAAAGGCTAGTCTAATGACTGTGCAAAACCATCTGAGACAAAGAAGACTGCCCTTGACAATGTGATCATGTTGTGCAGCAACTCATGGCCATATGCGGATCAACTCAAGGCCATATGTAATGGTCATCAGAGAAAGCCGCTTTACTTCTGAACCTAAGCTTTTTGTCCACAAAAAAAAGGAATAAAATGTGATTGCAGGTGAAGCTAGTGTGCAGTTTATTCACACCCAACGCCTTGTATGCGCATGCTTTTCTTCTTAATAGTCGGTTGCAGTATCACTTTGATTTCATGGCCGGTTTTGATTTGGAATAAATGTATTAGATGGCACTTCATAAGTCATATGATAGGAGCAGTATGAAAACAAAGTAATACTACAATCTTATCTGCTGATCGCAAATAGCTGATGAATCCCATTGATGTTGTTGTGAATTGCACTTCTCTTGCCAATTCAATGAACCCGGGAAGGGCACTGTAACATCCCTGATGTTTAAGCAACAGTAAACATCATCATTAGTGAGCTAATGATGGTCCTTGACATTCTTGACTTGGTCAACTTTCCAACCCTAAGTCAAAACCCTCAAAGCTAAGGTCAACACCCTAGATCTCTATACCCTTCATCACTAATCTAGTGCGTTCTCCACTTTTCATATAACAACTTTAAAATCGGCCAATATAAAAGTTGTTCAGTTTTTCCAGGGACACATTTCATTCAATTGGCGGAATTTCAAATTCGAAGTGAAAAATCCCCAAAAACTTGGTCAAAGCTGTTTTGAACAGTAAACCGGGCCGAGAATTCTGCCAAATTTAACGCGCGTTCCCGGCCAAACCGTAGCTCAAAGCACATGTCGGCCTTTGTGAAAGTTGTAGCCGGTACATCAATCTACAACTTTCGTTTCTGGAGTTTTCGAAGTGTAGTTCAAAGTTTTGGAGATATTTACAGTTAAACAGGCGCTGACCAACTCGGACTCTGCCTCTGCGCGCTCTAGAGCGCGAGAGCGCGCGCAGACAGTGCCGCCCCGACGTCTGTGCCCGCCAACGCCGGTTTTGCTGGGTCCCACAGACGCTGTCGGGTGTCACGCGACCAGGTACACTTCCCCAGGGTGCCTCCCGCCCGGATGAGCCGCGGCAGGTGGCCGCGCGCCGCGCGCCATGCGCTGCGCCCGCCCGCGCCGCGAGCGCGCGTTGCGTCGCGCTTCGGCGCCGCTTGCGCCCGCCCTGGATGCTCACCTGCGCGCGCGCGGGATGGTCAGGACGGCGTGGCGTCCACGCGCAGCTCGCCGTCGCCTATAAAAGGGGACGTGCCCTGCTGCGCCGCCCACAACGCCGTGCTCTGCCGGCCGCCATTGCCGTCCGCCACGGCGAGCTCTCTCTCCCGAGCTAGCTTGTGCCTGCCTGAGCTCTCCCCCACCTCCCCACGGCCCTGCTGAAACCTCCCAAGCCGCCCCTCGCCGTGCATTGCCGGCCATTCCACCGGAGTCGTCGTTCCCGCGGCCGAAGATCCACGGCGACGCTGAGGACGACCGCCGGCCCCTCCTCCAATCCTTCCAACCCCTCAAATCGGACCCTAGGTGAGCCCTCATCACTCCCCCGCACTTTCCTCGGCCAACCCCGCCGCCGGCTCGGCGGAATCCGGCCATCTCCGTCGCTGGCCGCGCCCGGGGGCCACATTGCAAGCTCTAAGATCTTTCCAGGGGCCAGAACGTGAATTCCAGGGGCCTGAGTGCAAAAAGATTTTTGCCTCAAATTCCCGAATCTTGTAAAATGCATATAAAATCACAGGAAAATCGGAAAAATGCAAACTCAACTGTTCTGGAATCCTTGTGTTGAATACTAGCTTTTCTAGAAAGGCTGTATATAGTTTTTCTGCATAGTTTTTAAATAATTTTGAATTTACTATTTTGGCTAGATCTGAAATAATTCAAATTCTATGCATGATCTGAGGCTCAATTTTGGATATGTTGTTTGCCATGTCATGTTTGTCTTCTGGTTCAATTTTGGCAGAAAGTTATTGAGTAGATTTTTAATTATGAATTAAAGTTTGTTTTCAGCATTGTTCCTGTTTCTGATTTATGTAAATTAATCTGTTGAGCTTTTGGACTCAACATTTTTGCTATGGTCCTGTCTTATGGTTTTGCACAGATGATAATTATTAGAAATGTTTTTATCATGTTTTATAGGGTCAAATTATTATAGCACAAATTCACCCTTCCTTCATAAATTTAAATTAAATTAAATTTTATTTGCTGAGTAAGTGCATATTTCTTCATGGTTGGATGTTTTGAACCTCTACAGGAATTTCTTTTGTATGATTTATTCTTGTTTTTAATAAGCGAATCTAGTTGTATTTTTCATGCTAGATATATAGCTTGGATTGATCTAAATTTTTGGCAGTAGCTCATGTATAGTATGTTGTGCCTCCCTGCAAAATTTCATGGTCATCTTGTTTGTATTTCTTCCAGAATGAATTTTCAAAGAAAATCAAGTTTAATCCAAGGATTAAAAGAAAAATAGAATTCACCTTGGTTTTCCTTTTAAATCTTTGGGCTAAGCTTCACCAAATCACACCATGAACATCACCCTTAATTTGGTGAAGAAAAATTGATTAATCTTTTAAATGTGCACACAATCACCATCAAATACGGAGTTAAACCCCTCACACATACCCCTATCTTTGATAGGAAGAGTATGCTGGATATATTCTTATCCAGGTGAATGTGGTCACTCATGCACCCCACGTTTGCCCTTTAATACTAAACAATGTTCTCACTCCTCATTTATAAATACATGAACTTAATGCATATGCATGTCGTGTAGAACTTCCGGACGGAAACTACGAGTTGGTGCCGGAATCCGAGGGAGATTTTGCGGAAGGAGAAGTGAACGTGGTGGAAGTGCAGCAAGACCCGAACCAAAGTTCGGAGGACTTCGTCACTGACTTTGCTAGTGAAGGCAAGCCCCGGAGCATAACCCAGTTTTCTAACTTTTACAATTATGCTTGTCTATGTTTGTGCATTTACGTTTCAAGAGTTGAATTGAAACCCTAGATGCATGATCCTAGGTTCCTATGCTCAAATACTAGCATGATAGGTCGCTAGTGGCCATGCTCTAAGGACACGGTAAAAGTCGAGTGATGTTCGTCACTCGCGAGCTATAGGTTTCTTATGTTGGAATCATAAGATCTTGTTAAACTGATATGCTCATGTGGTAAGAGCATGGGACCGGCTCCAGCCAGTAGGTCTGTGGTTAAGCATTTGAACGTACTAAACATTTGCCGGGAATGGGACCAGTAAGCCTAGTACCCGATTGGCACGGCAAGGGAACTTTAGTGTTACTACTCCTGGGTTCGTCCCCTGCTGCAGCTTAATTGTGGTGCATGTGTGGGGTTGGGGAGGCGAGGCCGAACCAACCACCATGTACCGAGGACTGAAGCCCCTGTTCCTGAACCGAGGATTGACGGGAACCGCCTGGTTGGTGCATACCCCCACCCCCTCTTTTTGGTTTCTAGTTGGCTATGTTTGGGGTGTGCATTCTTCCGTGTGTTTAGGTCCACCTTGCAAGGTTATTAATCGATCGATCGTCGACCTCTCACCGTTACCTGAGATTGCTTACCCATACACTCTATGTCCCTTAAAGATGGAATTGAGATTTAAGTTGGATATATGCTTAATTGTTTGCACAACTTATGCTTGCAATAGTTGCTTACTTAGTAATGGATAATCAACTAGAATTTTGACCTAAAACTTGAAAGTAAGGACCTACTCTTTGTTGCTTTTCAGCAAAACAACCCACTAGCCAAAGAGCCTTGCATGTCTAGAGAGTTGGTGATTTTTCATCACCTGTCGGTTAAGTCTTGCTGAGTATTAGTATACTCAGCCTTGCTGTTGTTGTTGTTTTCAGGTGCTATGAATGATGATGGGTTTCCGTGGCCTAGTTCTCTTCCTCCCGGTTGGGAAGTGGAGTGGGAGGATGACAGTGCTTAGTGACGTCATGGATGGCCTCCTATGACATTACATATGACGTGTAGTTTTTTTCCGCTGTGTTTCAAACTCTGAACGATTTACCTTATGCAAAGGACTTGGTTTGTAATATTAAAACCTTATGGAGCTTGATGTAATAATTTGTGAAATGTTATCTCTGGACTCGCCGTCGTGTGAGTTTTAATGTACAAATCTTCGATCCGGGTTAAAGTGATTTACCGAGCTTGACCCGGCAGAGGCGACAAAATAACTCTTGGTTATCACTTATGAGCCACGTGGACCGGCTTAGGTGATAATCCGGAATTATTTTGGGCGGTTCTGTCACAGCTGGCATCAGAGCTCATTGTACACCAGAGAATTTAATACACCCTTAATAACATGTTTTTGGAATAAAACTTGCAAGATTAAGGTGTGTTTGCAAATGCGTTAGGAACGCTAAGGATGAACTAGTCCGAGAGGCCCTAGGGGGATTTTGGGTTCTTTCAGGTGGCTAGTAATTTATGGTGTATTTAAACTGACTTCCAGCACTTCTTAAGCCACGTGTTTCATACGTGTGCTGTGCCGCATCACGAGTATGCGAGGGTTGATAGGGCAATCTATTCAACGGATCCTATCTTCTTGGTTGGATGCCCACGTGTTTTATACGTGCGCTTTCCGTATGCAAAGCATGCAAAGGATGATGTGTTCTATTCCAGATGGACATATCATGGGTTGTGAAGTCGCCACGTTTTGCCATACGTGTGCATGATTCCGCATTACGAACATGCGAAGGGGGACACCCTCCATTCAAAAGGGGCGTGTCTCAGGTTGGACGCTGTCCATGCAGTGCTAAACGCATGGGTACCATTTCTATAGTGAACAGTAATGTTTGTGGACGCTTCCGTGACGTGCTGGTACGGAAGGTTCTTTCTTTTGCAGGTACACTAACCACATTTCGGTAGATCGAACGGTTAGTATCCGACTAGCTATTATAGGGAGAGACGTATATTTGTGCCTTGCCACCGGCGCTAACCATGAGTTTTGGGCATGGATTTGCCTTGTGAGGATGTTTAGGACGCTTTTGTATCATGCTAAAAGTTGTTAAGAAGTAAATAAGTCACTTCATAATCCATCCTAAAACACCTCACCAAAACACTCCCACATCCTCCCAATCTCAATAGCTGCTACTGTTTCTCAGTTTTTGGATGCTCTGTTGGTCTGAATTTTTAGACCCTTTGAACAGAGTTTTCTGGAGCAAAGTTAGATACAAAAGTTGTGTCAAATCTTGTCTAGATCCTGCTGTGAAAATTTCAGAATTTTTTAGCAAGGGAATCTGGAGTTATGCTCAGTTTAGTTCATGTCTGCTTGCTGTTTTTCCTGGCAGACAGCGAGCTAAACTTTGGTCTATTAGGTATCTTCCTCTTGTTTTTAGCCCAACTTTTGAATACCAATTTTGGGTCAAATAACTTCGCTGAGTAGTTGGAAAATTTTGAGAATTTTTGGCCTACCAGAGTATGAGCTATGTGTATTTTGTGCTTTGGACAGAATCTGTTATCTTTTAACTCACACTAATCGGTGGGAGTTTTGTTGATACAGATGGCTGGACCGCTCTTCTGGGAGGTACGTCCTGACGGGATGGTCCGCACCGACGGGCTACACCTTGAGGGGTTTGCCCGCATCTTGTGGGACACTCTTCGCTCGTCAGGGTACACCACTCCTCCGACGTACGAGGCTTTGGAGACCACGCAGCTTGGAGTGCCTCGCTGCTATGTTCGGGTGACCGTGCCACTTCACCCTACTCACCCGAAGTGGCAGGACCTGAGCATGGACGTGTCAGGCGTCCGCATGTTGGAGACACTTGAGGTAGCTGCTTTGAGAGTGCTGAACGCTTTTGGTGACCAGCACCCTCTCGAGGTTTCTTCGACTCCGGTGGGACTACTTCCGACCGTGGACCCCGCGGATCCCGCGTAGAGGAGCCGCATGGGGAACATGGCAGCACTCCTGACTGAGAGGACCCCACTGGACGTACTGCACGAGATGTCACGGTGCATAAATGCACTATACCGTCTTCAGGCTCTCTGCAGTGTGGCTACCACAGACATGTCCACCGTTGCTCTTGACACTGCTGGAGTGTTGGGAGTACGGAATCACCGCCTGCGCTCCATCTCCCTTGGCTACATGGGACTGGAGCGAGACTTTGCGGAGGCACGACTGAGGATTGTTGGACTGCAGGCTAGAGAGGCTCACTGGGTGACCTGTATGGCTCAGTGGGCACACCAGCTCGCTGATCGCCTTCAGACTGTTACTGGACTCCAGGAGCAGCGAGATCAGATGCAGGTTGAGATGGATCAGTTGAGGAATGAGCGCTTACAGCACATACAAGCACTAGCCCAAATGGAAGAGCAGCTAGAGTTGATGGACGAGGATCTGGGTAATGCCCATGGCATGATTGCTATGCTACAGCAGCCGCCACCACCACCAGCTCCGAAAGCTATGGAGGATAATCCGGATGACCCCTAGTCCATGATAGACAGTGAGAAGGAAGAATCACAGGCAGAGCCGATGGAGATTGCTTCCTCTGCTTCTAGCTCCTCCTCAGTAGGCAATCTAGATGACTTCTAGATGGTGATAGTTAGTGCAGCATGTGTACTCCTACAATGATATAATTTTGGTCCATGGATGGATAGGCTAGCTTGGAGTATTCTTTTGTATGGTTAGAAGCTGCATGTTAACCACTAGTATGTTGAATGAGGACCTAGCATGTGTTGTAATCATGTGTTGTAATCACGTTGCAAGACTTTCTGCAGCAGTTCTAGCAATCTATAATTTGAACCCCCTTATGATCAAATATGAGCTGTGCAATAAGAAAGAAAGTTGTTGGAAATTTGATTTTGCGCATGCTCACAAAATTTCACCCTTATTGCTCTTTTGTGCTGAGAGTTATGAATATTTTTGTAACCCTCGGGTAGCTGAAAAACAGCCAGGACAGAAAGTCGGTAAATGAATTTTTCAAGCATGATAACATCAAAATCTGTGTATCGGTTGAATACCAAAGTCGTAGTGCACGAAATGATGCTCCTGCTGACCAAAATTGAGCAACATCCGTTAATCGAGCCGGGAGTTATGAATTTTTATTTCAGCATTGTGGCTGACCCTCCTGAAAAATGATGCAATGAATGGATTTGTCTCACATGTTCTACTTGTGCATAATTCTATCTGCAAGCTTGTGAATATGTGACTAATCTTTATTCCCGTAATTTTTCAGATGGTGGGTTCCACTCGTACTACTCCCCATGGGTTCGGTGATGCCAGTGGCAGCAACCCACTGCCACCGCCACCTCCCATGACACCCATGGAGACCTTCCTGTTGGCTCAAGCTGATATGATGCGCCAGATCTTGCACAATCAGCAGCAGCAGCAACGCGGCGATTCGCGTGATGAGCCATGAGTGCCCAAGAATGAACACTTCATGGCTTTGAAGCCCCCAATTTTCACCAAGGCAGAAGAACCTTTGGAGGTTGATGCCTGGATTCGCGCCATTGAGGCCAGGTTTGATGCTCTCACTCTGCCATGCTCAGAGGAGTGCAAAGCCTGCTTTACCACCTTACAACTTCGTGGTCCTGCTTTGATCTGGTGGGAACACTTCAAGATGACGCAACCGACTGGACATGCCATTACCTGGGATGAGTTCAAAACTGCATTCAAGACTCATCACATTCCTCAGGGAATGGTTGATCGGAAGATCAGTGAGTTACTGGCATTAAAACAAGGTTCGGACTCTGTGTATCAGTATGCACAGAAATTCAACAATCTTTGTCAGTATGGGGGATATCATGTGGATAATGATGAGAAGAAGATGGATCGTTTCCGACGTGGTCTTGATCCTGAGCTCTATGAAAGGCTGAACCCCATCAAGACCGACACCTACCATGAGATAGTGAATCTGGCTATTTCGCAAGAAGATGCTATGAAGAGAACGCAGAATGCAAAGAAGAGGAAGGCTGCGTTCAACTCTAACAACACGCCTAATTGTAAGTTCCGCCTTGTGAAGAAAGTTTCCCAGGATTCTCAAAGGAACCAGCAGTCTGGACGCTGGGTAGCTAAGCCTCCCCAGAATCAGCAGCGAGGAGACTACCGCTCTTCTGCTTTCCAGCAGCAGAACTACAAGCCCAATGCTTCGCAGCCTAACCGAAATGCTAGGGATGGCAAATGCTTTAACTGTGGCGAGACGGGACACTATGCTAATGAGTGCCCCCGTCCCAAGCAGCAGAACCAGCGCAACCAGCAGAACCAAGGGCGTGGGCCTAACCAGAACAACAATGACAAGGGGAAGAAGCAGACCGTGCAAGTCAAGCAGGGTCGCCTCAACTTCACCACGATGGTGGGAATTCCTGAGGGAGCGCCAATAATGATGGGTACATTCTCTATCCGAGGCCAACCTGTTAAGATTTTGTTTGATTTTGGCGCCACCCACAGTTTTGTGAATGGAAAAATACTAGACAAGTTGGGACTGATCACCCATCACACTAATGGGGCTTATTTGATCGCAACCCCGGGAGGAAAAGTTACTTCCAACAAAATCACCCAGAGGGTACCTCTTGAAATAGGTAGCAAGATAATTAAAACCAACCTTATCATCCTAGGGTTGGAAGGCATAGATGTTATTTTGGGAATGAACTAGATGACTCAGCATAAGGTTGTCCTGGATATCTCTGAGCGAATGATAGAAATCAATTCACCAGATGTCGGAGCTTCAAAACTCTATCTTCCCTCTAGAGAGTCTATGAATCCTTGTGCCTATGTGACCATAGCCACCCAATTAGAAGAAATTCCAGTGGTGTGTGAATACCCGGATGTCTTCCCTGATGATCTGCCGGGTATGCCACCAGACCGAGACATTGAATTCGTTATCGAACTTCAACCCGGTACGGCACCTATCTCAAAAAGAGCCTACCGCATGCCACCCAAGGAGCTGGCCGAGTTGAAGACCTAGCTTTAGGAACTATTGGATAAGGGTTTCATTCGCCTGAGTTCTTCTCCTTGGGGATGTCCTGCTCTCTTCGTTAAGAAGAAAGACAGTAGTTTGAGACTGTGTGTGGACTACCGGCCTCTCAATGCGGTGACTATCAAAAATAAATACCCCCTTCCCCGCATTGATGTGTTGTTTGATCAACTATCAGGAGTAAGGGTCTTTTCCAAGATTGATCTTAGATCAGGGTATCATCAGATAAAGATCCGACCTTGTGATATTTCTAAAACTGCCTTTTCCACACGGTATGGGCTATATGAATTTTTAGTCATGTCCTTCGGGCTGACTAATGCTCCTGCTTACTTCATGTACCTCATGAATTCGGTATTCATGAACGAACTGGATAAGTTCGTGGTGGTCTTCATCGATGACATCTTAATTTATTCCAAAGATGAAGAAGAACATGCCGAACATCACCGCATTGTTCTGCAGCGTTTGAGAGATCACAAGCTTTATGCTAAATTCTCCAAATGTGAATTCTGGTTGGATAGTGTGAAATTCTTGGGCCACACTATTTCCAGTGATGGTATTTCAGTGGATCCAAGTAAAGTGCAAGAAGTGATGGATTGGAAACCACCTAAGTCCGTTCATCAGATTCGAAGCTTTCTCGGATTAGCTGGTTATTATCGTCGCTTCGTTCCGGATTTTTCCAGAATTGCCAAACCTATGACTGAACTTCTGAAGAAGGGAGTCAAGTTTGTGTGGGATGAGAATTGTGAAAAAGCTTTCCACACCCTAAAGCAATATCTGACTTCAGCACCTATTTTGGCTCAACCAGACAACTCTAAGCCATATGAAGTTTATTGTGATGCCTCGGGCACTGGCTTGGTTGTGTACTCATGCAAGAAAATAGAGTCATTGCTTATGCTTCTCGAGCACTTCGGCCCCATGAATTGAACTACCCCACTCATGATCTCGAATTAGCAGCGGTTGTTCATGCTCTCAAAATTTGGAGGCATTATTTGATGGGAACCCGTTGCAATATCTTCACTGACCACAAGAGTCTCAAGTATATCTTCACTCAAGCTGACTTGAATATGCGTCAGAGAAGATGGTTAGAACTCATTAAGGATTATGACTTGGAAGTACATTACCACCCCGGTAAAGCAAATGTCGTTGCCGACGCTCTTAGCCGAAAAGCCCATTGCAATTGCTTATCCGTGGACACCTATTGCGACACACTGTGCCACGAGATGAACAAACTCAATTTGGAAATTGTTAGTCAAGGTGAGTTAAATGCCATTGGCATGGAGACAACCTTGTACGACAAAATCTTAAATGCTCAGTCCAGTGACGAGGATATTGAAAAGATAAGGAAAAAGTTGTCAGAAGGTGATCCTAAATACAAGTGTTTTCATCAAGGCGCAAAGGGTACAGTTTGGTTTGGGCAACGACTTGTTGTCCCAAATGATACTAGTCTCAGGAAGGAAATCTTGGATGAAGCTCATTTGTCCAAATTTGTGTTCATCCTGGGAGTAGCAAAATGTACCAAGATGTGAAGGAAAACTTCTGGTGGTCAAATATGAAAGTTGAGATTGCCAAATATGTGTCCGAGTGTGACACATGTCAGAGAATTAAAGCCAGTCATTTGAAAGCCGATGGTATTCTTCAACCATTGCCGACACCTTCATGGAAATGGGATGATATAAGTTTGGATTTCATAGTGGGACTGCCTCTCACCTCTAAGCACCATGATTCTATCTGGGTTATTGTGGACAGACTCACCAAGACCGCACACTTCATTCCTGTTCATACCACATACTCAGCCCAGCAATATGCAGAGATTTATCTCGAACGCATCGTGTGCTTACACGGAGTTCCTAAAACCATCGTTTCCGATAGAGGACCTCAGTTCATGTCACGTTTTTGGGAACACCTACATACCTCAATGGGAACCAAGCTACTTCACAGTTCTGCTTACCACCCTCAAACGGATGGTCAGACTGAGAGAGTCAATCAAGTCTTAGAGGATATGTTGAGGGCTTGCATTATCCATTTCGACAAAAATTGGGACAATTGCTTGTCCTTGGCTGAATTCTTGTACAACAATAGTTACCAAGCGAGTTTGAAAATGGCACCATTTGAAGCTCTTTATGGAAGGAGATGCCGAACTCCTTTGAACTAGTCACAGACCGGGGAAAGGAAATTCTTCGGTCCAACTTTAGTTGAAGAAGCGGAAGAAAAATTAAAACTAATACAAGCAAATCTAAAGACAGCTCAAATGAGACAACAACGTTACCATGATCAAGGAAGGAAACCAAAGCCATATCAAGTTGGTGAATATGTCTATCTTAAGGTTTCACCCACAAAGGGAATTCAAAGATTTGGAGTGAAAGGGAAATTAGCCCCACGCTATATCGGCCCTTATGAAATCATTCAAATTTGTGGACCGGTTGCCTATCGCGTTCAGCTTCCTGAATGGCTTTCAGCAGTCCACAATGTGTTTCATGTTTCACAGCTCAGGAGATGTGCAAATAAGCCGGATATAAAAGTTATCGTCGAATCCAATGCTTGGATCGAACCCGACTTATCCGTGGTTGAACATCCTCTAAGAATTTTGGATCGAAAAGAGAGGAAGACTCGACGACATTCGGTAACAATGTATAAAATTCAATGGAGTCACCATACTGAAGAAGAAGCTACTTGGGAGACGGAACACTATCTCAACACCAAGTATCCGGGTTTTCTACAATCCCGCAATCGTAAGTATTTTCCCCTACCATTACCTTTATTTTCCGAATCTCGGGACGAGATTCTTTGTAAGGAGGGTAGGCTGTAACATCCCTGATGTTTAAGCAACAGTAAACATCATCATTAGTGAGGCTAATGATGGTCCTTGACATTCTTGACTTGGTCAACTTTTCCAACCCTAAGTCAAAACCCTCAAAGCTAAGGTCAACACCCTAGATCTCTATACCCTTCATCACTAATCTAGCGTGTTCTCCACTTTTCATATAACAACTTTAAAATTGGCCAATATAAAAGTTGTTCAGTTTTTCCGGGAACACATTTCATTTAATTAGAGGCATTTCAAATTCGAAGTGCAAAAGCCCCAAAAACTTGGTCAAAGCTGTTTTGAACAGTAAACCGGACCGAGAATACTGCCAACTTTGACGCGCGTTCCCGGCCAAACCGTAGCTCAAAGCACATGTCGGCCTTTGTGAAAGTTGTAGCCGGTACATCAATCTACAACTTTCGTTTTTGGAGTTTTTGAAGTGTAGTTCAAAGTTTTGGAGATATTTACAGTCAAACAGGCGCTGACCAACCCGGACTCTGCCTCTGCACGCTCTAGAGCGCGAGAGCGCGCGCAGACAGTGCCGCCCCGACGTCTGTGCCCGCCAACGCCGGTTTTGCTGGGTCCCATGGACGCTGTCGGGTGTCACGCGACCAGGTACGCTTCCCCAGGGTGCCTCCCGCCCGGATGAGCCGCGGCAGGTGGCCGCGTGCCGCGCGCCGCGCCCGCCCGCGCCGCGAGCGCACGTTGCGTCGCGCTTTGGCGCCGCTTGCGCCCGCCCTGGATGCTCACCTGCGCGCGCGCGAGATGGTTAGGACGGCGTGGCGTCCACGCGCAGCTCGCCGTCACCTATAAAAGGGGACGTGCCCTGCTACGCCGCCCGCAACGCCGTGCTTCGTCGGCCGCCATTGCGTCCGCCATGGCGAGCTCTCTCTCCCGAGCTAGCTTGTGCCCACCTGAGCTCTCCCCCACCTCCCCTTCCTGCTGAAACCTCCCAAGCTGCCCCTCGCCGTGCATTGCCGGCCATTCCACCGGAGTCGTCGTTCCCGCGGCCGAAGATCCACGGCGACGCTGAGGACGACCGCCGGCCCCTCCTCCAATCCTCCCAACCCCTCAAATCGGACCCTAGGTGAGCCCTCATCACTCCCCCGCACTCTCCCCGGCCAATCCCGCCGCCGGCTCACCGGAATCCGCCCATCTCCGTCGCTGGCCGCGCCTGGGGGCCACATTGCAAGCTCTAAGATATTTCCAGGGGCCAGAACGTGAATTCTAGGGGCCTGAGTGCAAAAAGATTTTTGACTCAAATTCTTGAATCTTGTAAAATGCATATAAAATCATAGGAAAATCAGAAAAATGCAAACTCAACTGTTCTGGAATCCTTGTGTTGAATACTAGCTTTTCTAGAGAGGCTGTATATAGTTTTTTTGCATAGTTTTTAAATAATTTTGAATTTACCATTTTGGCTAGATCTGAAATAATTCAAATTCTATGCATGATCTGAGGCTCAATTTTCGATATGTTGTTTGCCATGTCATGTTTGTCTTCTGGTTCAATTTTGGCACAAAGTTATTGAGTAGATCTTTAATTATGAATTAAAGTTTGTTTTCTGCATTGTTCCAGTTTTTGATTTATGTAAATTAATCTGTTGAGCTTTTGGACTCAATCTTTTTGCTATGATCCTGTCTTATGGTTTTACACCCATGATAATTATTAGAAATGTTTTTATCATGTTTTAGAGGGTCAAATTATTATAGCACAAATTTACCTTTCCTTCATAAATTTAAATTAAATTAAATTTTATTTGCTGAGTAAGTGCATATCTCTTCATGGTTGGATGTTTTGAACCTCTACATGAATTTCTAGCTCATTTTGTGGTATATTTTTTTGTATGATTTATTCTTGTTTTTAATAAGTGAATCTAGTTGTATTTTTCATGCTAGATATATAGCTTGGATTGATCTAAATTTTTGGCAGTAGCTCATGTATAGTATGTTGTGCCTCCCTGCAAAATTTCATGGTCATCTTGTTTGTATTTCTTCCTGAATGAATTTTCAAAGAAAATCAAGTTTAATCCAAGGATTAAAAGAAAAATAGAATTCACCTTGGTTTTCCTTTTAAATCTTTGGGCTAAGCTTCACCAAATCACACCATGAACATCACCCTTAATTTGGTGAAGAAAAATTGATTAATCTTTTAAATGTGCACACAATCACCATCAAATACGGAGTTAAACCCCTCACACATACCCCTATCTTTGATAGGAAGAGTATGCTGGATATATTCTTATCCAGGTGAATGTGGTCACTCATGCACCCCACGTTTGCCCTTTAATACTAAACAATGTTCTCACTCCTCATTTATAAATACATGAACTTAATGCATATGCATGTCGTGTAGAACTTCCTGACGGAAACTACGAGTTGGTGCCGGAATCCGAGGGAGATTTTGCGGAAGGAGAAGTGAACGTGGTGAAAGTGCAGCAAGACCCGAACCAAAGTTCGGAGGACTTCGTCACTGACTTTGCTAGTGAAGGCAAGCCCCGGAGCATAACCCAGTTTTCTAACTTTTACAATTATGCTTGTCTATGTTTGTGCATTTACGTTTCAAGAGTTGAATTGAAACCCTAGATGCATGATCCTAGGTTCCTATGCTCAAATACTAGCATGATAGGTCGCTAGTGGCCATGCTCTAAGGACACGGTAAAAGTCGAGTGATGTTCGTCACTCGCGAGCTATAGGTTTCTTATGTTGGAATCATAAGATCTTGTTAAACTGATATGCTCATGTGGTAAGAGCATGGGACCGGCTCCGGCCAGTAGGTCTGTGGTTAAGCATTTGAACGTACTAAACATTTGCCGGGAATGGGACCAGTAAGCCTAGTACCCGATTGGCACGGCAAGGGAACTTTAGTGTTACTACTCCTGGGTTCGTCCCCTGCTGCAGCTTAATTGTGGTGCATGTGTGGGGTTGGGGAGGCGAGGCCGAACCAACCACCATGTACCGAGGACTGAAGCCCCTGTTCCTGAACCGAGGATTGACGGGAACCGCCTGGTTGGTGCATACCCCACCCCCCCTTTTTGGTTTCTAGTTGGCTATGTTTGGGGTGTGCATTCTTCCGTGTGTTTAGGTCCACCTTGCAAGGTTATTAATCGATCGATCGTCGACCTCTCACCGTTACCCGAGATTGCTTACCCATACACTCTATGTCCCTTAAAGATGGAATTGAGATTTAAGTTGGATATATGCTTAATTGTTTGCACAACTTATGCTTGCAATAGTTGCTTACTTAGTAATGGATAATCAACTAGAATTTTGACCTAAAACTTGAAAGTAAGGACCTACTCTTTGTTGCTTTTCAGCAAAACAACCCACTAGCCAAAGAGCCTTGCATGTCTAGAGAGTTGGTGATTTTTCATCACCTGCCGGTTAAGTCTTGCTGAGTATTAGTATACTCAGCCTTGCTGCTGTTGTTGTTTTCAGGTGCTATGAATGATGATGGGTTTCCGTGGCCTGGTTCTCTTCCTCCCGGTTGGGAAGGGGAGTGGGAGGATGACAGTGCTTAGTGACGTCATGGATGGCCTCCTATGACATTACATATGACGTGTAGTTTTTTTTCCGCTGTGTTTCAAACTCTGAACGATTTACCTTATGCAAAGGATTTGGTTTGTAATATTAAAACCTTATGGAGCTTGATGTAATAATTTGTGAAATGTTATCTCTGGACTCGCCGTCGTGTGAGTTTTAATATACAATTCTTCGATCCGGGTTAAAGTGATTTACCGGGCTTGACCCGGCAGAGGCGACAAAATAACTCTTGGTTATCACTTATGAGCCACGTGGACCAACTTATGTGATAATCCAGAATTATTTTGGGCGGTTCTGTCACAGGCACCACATAACTTGTTTCTTCACTGTTCCTATAATTCATTTTACTGTGCTGTCTTTGTACTAGGGTTTTGCTAAGTTCCTTTTATGTGATGTGAGCACCTAGTTTATTTTATTTCTTGATTAATCATTTTTGCATTTTAATATCTAGATGGAAGGATTCGGAGGTCTAGGTTACTGGTCAAACATGTTGAGGAGTGATGCCGACCTTGCTGGATTGGATGATTTTTCCATCCCGATGACACATGAGTCGCAACAAACAAATGAGATGACTTTTGGTGTCGAAGAAAATGATCCACTGATGCAAAGTGTAGATGGTACTGCTACTGAAGTTGAACAAGTTGATTCTTTGACACCTAGTCAAGGTGCTCCTCGGTCTCGCACTATCAGGCCCAATCAGAAGAGGACAAAAAACTTTGATCAGAATGAGGATGAAGCTTCATGCAATGCTTGGTTTAAAACTGGCAAAGATCCGGTCCACGGGGCAAATCAACGACGTGACACCTTCTGGGGTAGACTACGTGTTCACTTTAACACACACTCAAAAACTGGAATTGATAGGACATAGAGCTCCCTTATTCATAGGTGGATGACTATCCAGAACCAAGTGAGCGTTTTCTGTTCACACTATGAAGCAATTCTTGGTAGGAATCAAAGTGGTGTAACTATCCAAGATATGGTACTGATAGCTTTCATATTTGTGTATTGGTTGTCTTGTTCATATGTGTACACACAACATTTTAAAGTTTTGATACGTACAGGTGAACGAAGCATATGTGGAGATTGGATAAAGATCATAAATCATTCACTCTTACACATTGTTGGCAAATACTGAAGGACGAGGACAAGTGGAAGTCATGGAGGCAGGATAAGCTTGACATGCAGAAGGTTGGAGGTAATAATAAAAAAACATAAGTGAAAGTGCATCTAGGCCCCTAAGTGGATTTTGGTGAATTGAATAACAAAGCGATTAAAGGTCTAACACATTTGTCTAAGATTGTGAGTAGGTTTTATTTGTATAATCATGAGTTATTGATGGGATGCATATTGGTGAATGAATATTGTATGGCTCACTTTGGAAAAGACAAATATATGTATGATCCTAAGACATAGAGGCAAATATCAACCAAACAAAGAAAGATAAACATCAGGAAAATTTAAGAAGGTCAATTCATGGTCTCCGATGAACTCGGTAGCTTGGTTAAAATAAAAGGGTCATAGAAAGAGAAGATGGTAGTTCTTAACAAGTTGAATGCAAGGCTTCATGTGGGAAATAAAAAAAGACACAAGGTTGAGTATAATTTTTTTTATGGTCCTTTGTTGGAAGCTTGCATATTCTTTGTCAATCAAGAAACAAGCATTTGAAGCGGGATTTCAAATGAAGACTAATTGTAAATGAAGCAAAGCTTAATTCAACATGGATTGGATAAGTGATGAAGAGATCAACCGAGATATCTAGGGTGAGGGACTAAGCAATCTTTGGGGCTCTAGCTAGACCGCCATTTCGTGTTTTGCTAAGGTGAAGTTCTAGCATCCGTGGGGTCTTCAAGTATCATATTCAAGCCTTAATCGAGGGAAGCATTGCGTCAAGTTCACAAGTTGAGATTGGCAATATGAAAGTGACTTAAGGATCTAAGTGAGCATTTCTTAGCTATATGGAAAGATCCTAAGCCACTAGCTCTAGTATGGATGTGCTCAAGACATTGGTCAAAGTTGGAAGCCCTCAAGTGGAAGATGATCAAGTATGGCAAGATTGAAGACTTTCAAGCTCAAGAGGTTGACAAGGAGTTTCTATTTAATCTTGAGTATAGGTATGTCGTACTATCAAGAGGGATGCAACTTTCGCTTTATGACCAAGTCAAGTGCTCTTAGAAAACCTATGTGAGAAACAGCCTCAGAGTGTGCTAACAACCCCTCCTAACCTAACCTGAGCCACTTCATCTTCTAGGTGAAGTGTTAGTTTAATAGAAAGGGTTTTGGGGGTTTCTCGGGCTCCACCGGTCTGACCGGTGGAGGCACCGGTCTGACCGGTGCAACTAGGCCCAACGGCTAGTTTTTCAAACACCGGTCTGACCGGTGCCGCCCGACAGCTAACGGCTAGTTTTCTTCTTTTGGGGTATAAGTACCCCAAGCCCTCCTGTTGGATGGGCTGCTGTTCTTGGTGAACTTGCTGAACTTCCAGGTCATTTCTAGCAAGCCTAAAGCCTTAGTGGCTCTCCCCAACCTCTCTCTTTGTGAGATTTGTGGATTCAAGCCATATCTTTGAGTTGGGTTGAGTTAGTGAGTTCTAGAGAGCTTTGTGAGCTAACAAGAGCATTCCCATAGCTTGAGCACTTGAGTTTCACGTCTATAAGCATTGAAGCATTTGTTACTCTTGGAGGTTCGCCTCCTAGATGGCTAGGCGTCACCGGCTAGCTCCCAAGTTGTGGTGAGCAGCGGCAAGTTTGTGAGGGCTGTGATCTTGCCCCTTCGTAGAAAAGATCGCCTTAGTGGAATCGAGGAAAGTGGTTCAAAGAGACCCGGCTTGTTGTGGGAGACCTCTTGTGGTTCCCTTACAAGCTCCTCAACGGAGACGTAGCTTCCTTGGTGGAAGTGAACTTCGGGAAATAAATCCTTGCGTCTCTTTGTGGTTTGCCTCTCTAAGTTGCTTTCTAGCATATTTGATTTGCTTCCGCTTCGATCTACTTGGGTGTGCTATTTGTGTGTGCAGGGATCATTACCCTGCTCGGGATCATCTACTTAGGTCACTCACCAAGTTTGGTTCGTGCTAGAAGTCAAGAGGAGCTTGAAGCTATTTTTGCAGGTTCTCTGTGCTGCACCAGTCTGACCGGTGTGGGGGTACCGGTCTGACCGGTGCTCTCCTGTGAAGCAAAGCCAGCACCGGTCTGACCGGTGAGGCGCACCAGTCTGACCGGTGGAGCCTGGCAGTTCAAGTCTTAGGGGAATAAAAGTTTAAATTAGTCGACCGCCTATTCACCCCCCCTCTAGGCGAGATCAAGGTCCTTTCAATTGGTATAAGAGCCGAGTGCTCCAATTCGAGCCTAACCGCTTAGAGTTTGACGATGTCGACAATGCGTGAGGTACCTTTTGAGCCTCTAGCTCTAGATGACTCAAACTATGCTTCTTGGTCAATTCATGTACTCAATGATATCAGGACCATAGGTCCACTTGCTGAGAAGATTGTTATTGCTAGCATTCTACCTCCTCACCTTAGAGAAAACAAAATTGACTTGTCAAAATCATCCTTAGAGGACTTAGAGCATTGGCAATGCAACTCTCAAGTATTTAACTACATTTGTAGTATGTTGAGTGATGATGTGCAGGAACTTATCTATTAAAAGATTGAGATTGATGCACACAATATTTGGGAAATACTTCGAGAAGAATATGAAAAGCCCAAGTTGATTGATCAAGAACAAACCATGGAGAAGACACTTGAGGAGTGCTCAAAGTCTTCACTCAACTGCATTGAGCCTCAAGTGTCACTTCCCAAGCAAGGAGAAGGCCAAAGAAGCGAAGGCGCTGTCCCTCTGCAGGGACCGGTCAGACTGGTGACTCTCACCGGTCAGACTGGTGCCGGCAGGGGCACCAACATATGCTTGATGGCCAAGAAAGAAAAGAAGAAGAAGACCAAATGAGGGAAGGTTGAGACAAATGAAGCTTCAAGCTCCTCGACTAAGGAACTTGAGGCTCTCAAATCCGAAAACGCCTCTTTAGTTTGTAAGTATGATTCACTCGCTAGGCAATATGATAAAGTGATAATATCCTTTGCTTGCGTAGCTGCAGTGGGTCAAGATAATGAAATGCTTAAAAAAAATAGAGATGCTCACTAGTGAGCATATGGCTCTACAAGCAAAGCACAAGGAACTTGAGTGTTCTCATGAAAAGCTTGTAGATTCTTATGCATCACTAGAGATAGCTCATGAGGTTGTTCTTTCTTCCATAAAATTTATGCAACCTCTATCTCACACGTGCACATGCTCACAAGTTCAAATTGATTTGTCTTGCGCTAATGATTGTTTTTCTCAAGCAAGCCAATCTAGCATTGATCATGTACTTGTAGAATCTTGTGATGACCTCATTGCCAAAGAAAATGATGAACTCAAACAAGAGGTCGAAAAGCTTAAAAGAAACTTGTATGTGTTGAAAGGGAAGAGTCAAGTGCAACCTTCTCAAGATAACCGTGATGACATGGTGAAGAAGCTTGAGAAGGGATCAACCATCACTAGCTCAACTCCCCAACAACACACCAAGACCTACAAGAACAAGATTCAAGAAAAGAGTAAAGTTGGGCATGACAAGTCACTCCATTGCCCAACTAAGCAAAAGGTACAAGAAACACTCTCCAAGAAAACAAAAAGATCAAATAAGTGGAGAGTGTGCTACAAGTGCAGAGAGAAGGGACATCTAGCGGATACTTGCCCAAATGATGCAGCAAGCAGCAGATCTGACTGTGACCGGTCAGACCGGTGCTATGCACCGGTCAGACCGGTGGCGACCAGGTCAGTCACTCCTCAAGGCAGCAGGGCGAGAAAGACCCCTTCTCCCAAGATGAGGCTCAGAAGCAAGCAGGGACAAGGAATTTCAAAAAATGGTGTGGCTAACAAGGACAAAAGCCGCATTTGCTATGAATGTCATCAAAAAGGTCACATGGGCAAAAATTGCCTGAATGGTAACATTCCTAAATCAAATCTTGTCCATTATGATTTCAAGAAGCTTAGAGAAGACGAAAATAGTACTTATGCTACTAAAGTGGTTAACTCACCTCAAACTAGCATAAGAGCCATTTGGGTCCCTAAGCATCTAGTGACTAATCCTATAGGACCCAGCAAGCTTTGGGTACCAAAGAATGCTTCTTGAGCTTGCAGAAATCTAGAGATGCATTGAAGACATGGTTAAGAAAAAAAGGGAATCTTAATTTGATAAATTGACCATGTGAAGAGCTCAAGAGTCAAAATCTTACACTCAATGACATCTCGGTAAATTGAACCTAATATTGAGTCTAAGTCACTCTTAGTTCTTAAGTGAACCCTCATGTGTCACAAATCTTGGATTAGTGAAGCATGAGGAAGTGACTTTGACTATTTCTATAAAATTTACCCTCTCATTCCATTCGATGCTTTTAATGGCTCTCTAGTAGAGCAAATGTCTTGCTGAATATGCAGGTACCAAAATGTGATATGTTCACAAAATCACAAGGCAAGGCAAACAAGATCATCAAGGATGCTGGGACAGCCCACATCGGTCTGACCGGTGGTCCCATCGGTCTGACCGGTGCCTAGCCTATTCTGGCTGGCGCCGGGTGATCCGGACCATAGTGCCGGGTGACTCGAAACGTCTCTGGATACAGCCGGGTGACCCGGACCCAGTAACCGGGTGACCCGAACCTCGATCGAGGCTGAGCAAAGAGCCACCGGTCTGACCGGTGGGGATAAAATGCCTTAAAATGGTTAGGAGACATCTTCTTGATAATCATAAGTGGATGGTATGAGTATCTTGACACATTTCAACAGTATTATCATTTATGTGTCATGACCAAGTACGTGAGTGAGCTACTCCATATTCTTAATTGAATATTGTGCAATGATCGAGAAATTCAAAATATCTCTATGCACTAATTAAGGGGGAGCTCATCTCATCACTTGTGTCATTTGTGGGACTAACAATTTCTTCTAGTGATCTTGTAGTCTCATGTACTCGTGCACCTTACGCAAGCTCTTAGAAATCACCTTTCTCTAAAGAACTCAAGTAAGAGCTAGCAATTACTAAAATAGATTATATGCACGAATAATATGGCCTAAGGCAAAGGTATGACCTCAGAATCTTCTTTATTTATTGTAATGCATCCAGGCCATATCACCATGCTAGTGTGCCCTCTTTAGCATGTAATTGCTTCAAGTGAATTTTTGTGTACCTCTCTAGATATTTGGTTGATACCGTTGCGTTCACTCGACTTTGTATCTTGTGGTCAAGGGTATGAGTCAAATGTACTAGAACAGCTACTTACTTGAAGTGGATGCATGCACTTTGTGTTGTAAGGATAGTTTTTTGAAAAATCAACTAGCATGTGTAGGAAGTGTGAAATTTGAAAAATATTTGGTTCTTGGTCTTTGTGACCCGATCAACTTACTTGTGACAATTGTTCCTAATGCTTGATTGATGGCTAGTCACAAATGAGAAGATTTTCTCAAGTCCATAATAATCTCTTTATCTCTCTCTCTCTCACTTGGAAGAATCAAGTTTATCAATTAAATTGGATAGCTCTACACTCTTCTAAGGTCTGTGAAAAGGTGGATCAAAATCTTGTCAATATATTTTATCCAACCTGTGTGAAGGAGTAAGGATCAAAATCTTGCTATATCAGTTCAGACTGTGTCTTAAGGGTGCACCGGTCTGACCGGTGCTACCACCGATCTGACCGGTGGGACCCTAAAGCCACGTCTTCACTCCTTTGGATCCTAGGTGAAAAGAAAAGGAGTTAATCAATGATCAGGTGAAGTTTTCAGAGGCAAAAACTCAAGTTTTGGAAGCAAGGTACGGAACTTCCGAGCCAAGGACGGAACTTCCGATAAGGACTTTCTGTTTGTTTCTCAAAAATCATCAGAACTTCTGACCCTGGACCGGAACTACCGAGCAGGGCCGCTAGTTGGACCAAAAGGGGTCACCGGTCTGACCGGTGCTCCCATCGGTCTGACCGGTGGCACTCGGGAGTTACCCGTGAGTGCACAGTTAAAGAATATCTTCTTTTACCCTTCCTCTTCTCTCTCTTCAATCATTTCGCCTGCCATTCATCTTCTTCAACTCGTGGGCACCCTTCTCCTCCTCTCTTCCTCCTCCAAGCACCTCCCATGGAGACCTAGGGTTTCAACCAAGGAAAACCACTTCTCCTCCGTGGAAAGGAACCCCCTAGGGCTGCTAAGGAAGGATCCAAGGAGGCTCATTGGTTTCAAATCAAGTTCTTCTCACCAAAGGTACCTAAAACTTCCTTTTGCTCGATCTCTCTACTCCTTTGGAAGTTTAGGGATTCCTTTGGTAGAACATCTTCTAGCAACATATAGAAGACACACCTATAGATCCATAACGTTTCGTTGGGTACATTATGAGGATTCAAAATTTGGGGGCGGGCGGCCTTCACCGGTCTGACCGGTGTGCCCACCAGTCTGACCGGTGCGGCTCGTCCAACCCTAAAGTTTGCTTTCTTCGTGTATTTGACTCTTATCTATCTAGATATGTCTTTTGTTCTTCAACATGCTTATCAAAATCTGTTCAAGCTGCTAAAATTGACAGTTAGGGCCATTGGCTCTGTTCTGGAGGGCACCGGTCTGACCGGTGGCCCCACCGGTCTGACCGGTGGCATCCAGAACAGACCCAATTGCTCAAAACTAAGTTCTTCATTTCCAAATCTTTTTCAATCTCTATCCTGGTGTCTTATGCATTCCTGTAATCTCTTTTGTGACCCAGGGCAGCAGCTATGGCAAGAGTTAAGGAGGGTGCTAGAAAGAGAAAAGAAGAAATCATGTCTCGAAGAGCAGCCACTCCAGGTGCTTTTCCTGGAGGCAGCAGCAGTGGGATGACCTTAAGGCCGCGTTCATCTCATGAGAGGGCTGAGAATGTTGCTGAATATACCCAAGGAGCAAGTAGTGATGATGATATTGAGGATGAGACCTGCACTGAGGATCTTGATCGCCCTCATGGCAAGAGGCCAGCCACCATGGATGAGGATGAGTACATAGGTGAGGGTGAGGATGATGATATAGGGGGTCGAGAGCAGGATGAGGATGATAATCCTATGGATGAGGATGATGATGACAGTGGTCATGGTGGGCTTAGGATCACAAAGCCCATATACATGTTTCCCAACAAAGCAGAGAATTTTCATGGTTCAGGGAAGACAATGAAGTTGAAGAAGCTGAGAGATGTAAATCCTTATATTAGTGACATGACAGCTTCAGACAACAGGTTTTGGGCTCAGTTTCAGCAGGATTACTACACCTCAGTGATCATAAAGAAGTCCAAAATCACCCATCAGGCACAATATGTGGATTGGAACTTCATGGAGCAGAAAAATGACCCTATCTTCAATGAGATCATTAGAGTTTGTGAGCAACAAAGGGTGAAGGATCTCATGGGTTTTAAGTATGATTGGAATAAAGAAATCATTGCTCAATTTTATGCCACAGTGCATTTTGGATACAAGGATTGTGAAAGAGCTATGCTTTGGATGTCAAATGGAGTGAAGTATGGACTTCGCTTCACTAGATTTTTAGCTCTTTTCAACATTGATCCTCAGGACCAGTACTATCCCAAGCTACATGATGAGGGTCTGTTTGAGCCAGAGGCTATGTGCTTCATGTATCCTAGGGATAAGAGAGCTAGTGTTGGACACGTGAAGGACCTCTACACCTACTATTCAGTATTAAATAGGCTCCTTCGTGTGACACTTACTCCTAGGGATGGCAACCCCTCCGACGTGTCCAAGTATATGAGGAATTTGATGATAGCTTTGCGACCAGGGGCACCTCCATTTAGTGTGAGGGATTTTACTTGGCAAGAAATCAAGTTCTTATCAGAAGATCCAAAGAAGATTTGCAGCTATAGCCCCTACATCATGTACATGGTTGAGAAAGTCTCTAGGATTGGGTTCCCTAAGGATATCAGGCACAAACCTTTTAGGCCCAATCCTACCAAGTTTCCAAGCATTCCTTCTCCTGAGCATGATCCGGAAATCAGAGAGGAAGAAGGACAAGGATGGGGGCAGCACCAGCCGGAACAGCAGCAGCAGCCTGCTGCCCAAACTGCCACCGGTCTGACCGGTGGAGGCCTGAGCAGCAGTACAGACCCAGGAAGGCTACCTCTCCAATGCGCAAATTCATAAACTTTCTTTTTGGTATGTGCAAGAGCCAGCATGACATTGAAGTAGCACAGCAAAGAGAAAGGAAAGACAGGAAGAAGGAGAGGGATTCTATGAAGTTGTTGCACGCACACTTTGGGCTTCAGCCACCTCGCTCACCCGTATCTCCCGTTCCACCTGAGGTTCCTATACCTACATTTGAGGAGAGGATAAGAAGCATGGTAAATTCGGGATTGGTGGATCAGTATGGCAGCTTCTTATTTGAGTCAGGCGAGGGGAGCTCTTCGGCACCACCACCTCCACCTCCTCAGTTTGATTCAGCAGGGACTTCTCAGCAGGTTGATCCTCCCGAGGCACCTGAGGCTCCTGAGGCTCCTGAGGATTGGGCTACTCGCATCTCCACTGAAATATTTCAATGGACCTATCCTCAGCCTCCTCCTCCTCCATCACAGGGTATACTCGAATCTCCTCTCGATTCTCATCTTTCATCACATTTCAAGAATTTATTTCTTACATCTCCTATACTTTATCTGGCTTATCATTAAAATAGGAGATGGATCCGGATGGTCGACTTGGCGTTGATCGACTGCAGCTACACCTTCTCCAGGCCCTTCTTGGATGCTTGATGACAAAGGGGGAGAAGATGGATTGAAAGCTTACCGTTTCAGTAGCTAGTGCAGCAGGGTAGTGGTCACCAGTCTGACCGGTGGCTGCACCGGTCTGACCAGTGCCAGCTGAGAGAGCAGTCGTGTAATAAAATTTGGTATTCTGTTTCTTAGTGGACTTGAGAACTTTGAATGAGTGCTTGTATGTGTGTTGAACTTATTTATGTAATAATTAAGTGACCTTATGCTAGATTGTGATGCATGATTTGTATGTTGTACTGTTTGTGTTGGCTAAATGGGGTATGATGATCTAAACCGGCTTGCAACCCCGGTCTGATCACTTTAGCCCAAATAGCATGCACACTATTTTGGGTTTTGTGTGCCGACTGGACCTGACCGGTCTGACCAGTGACCGCCTGATTTCTGTACTGGTTGAGCCTGACCAGTCTGACCGGTCAGGAGCTCCGGTCTGACCGGTGGCGTCCAGCTAACACACTTATTGTTTTGCTGCGTGCTTAACTTGTCATATGCATCACACATTTTATTTTGTCACTCACACATGTTGCACTCCACTGATTCTAAGATATAGGGGGAGCTCTCATTTCTTTTCTCCCAAATTTGTGCTTTTGGCATTCGAGGCCAAATCTTTGAAATTCCATTCAAAGCACAAATTAAGGGGGAGCTCTAACTATATCTAAGAATCGAATTGCGCTTGATTGTTATATTTGTAAGCTTTAATCGAGTTGTCATCAATCACCAAAAAGGGGGAGATTGAAAGTGCATCTAGGCCCCTAAGTGGATTTTGGTGAATTGAATGACAAAGCGATTAAAGGTCTAATACATTTGTCTAAGATTGTGAGCAGGTTTTATTTGTATAATCATGAGTTATTGATGGGATGCATATTAGTGAATGAATATTGTATGACTCACTTTGGAAAAGACAAATATATGTATGATCCTAAGACATAGTGGCAAATATCAAGCAAACAAAGAAAGATAAACATCGAAAAAATTTAAGAAGGTCAATTCATGGTCTCTGATGAACTCGGTAGCTTGGTTAAAATAAAAGGGTCATAGAAAGAGAAGATGGTAGTTCTTAACAAGTTGAATGCAAGGCTTCATGTGGGAAATAAAAAAAGACACAAGGTTGAGTATAATTTTTTTATGGTCCTTTGTTGGAAGCTCGCATATTCTTTGTCAATCAAGAAACAAGCATTTGAAGCAGGATTTCAAATGAAGACTAATTGTAAATGAAGCAAAGCTTAACTCAACGTGGATTGGATAAGTGATGAAGAGATCAACTGAGATGTCTAGGGTGAGGGACTAAGCAATCTTTGGGGCTCTAGCTAGGCCGCCATTCCATGTTTTGCTAAGGTGAAGTTCTAGCATCCGTGGGGTCTTCAAGTATCATATTCAAGCCTTAATCGAGGGAAGCATTACGTCAAGTTCACAAGTTGAGATTGGCAATATGGAAGTGACTTAAGGATCTAAGTGAGCATTTCTTAGCTATATGGAAAGATCCTAAGCCACTAGCTCTAGTATGGATGTGCTCAAGACATTGGTCAAAGTTGGAAGCCCTCAAGTGGAAGATGATCAAGTATGGCAAGATTGAAGACTTTCAAGCTCAAGAGGTTGACAAGGAGTTTCTATTTAATCTTGAGTATAGGTATGTCGTACTATCAAGAGGGATGCAACTTTCGCTTTATGACCAAGTCAAGTGCTCTTAGAAAACCTATGTGAGAAACAGCCTCAGAGTGTGCTAATAACCCCTCCTAACCTAACCTGAGTCACTTCATCTTCTAGGTGAAGTGTTAGTTTAATAGAAAGGGTTTTGGGGGTTTCTCGGGCTCCACCGGTTTGACCAGTGCAACTAGGCCCAACGGCTAGTTTTTCAAACACCGGTCTGACCGGTGTGGAGCACCGGTCTGACCGGTGCCGCCCGACAGCTAATGGCTAGTTTTCTTCTTTTGGGGTATAAGTACCCCAAGCCCTCCTCTTGGATGGGCTGCTGTTCTTGGTGAACTTACTGAGCTTCCAGGTCATTTCTAGCAAGCCTAAAGCCTTAGTGGCTCTCCCCAACCTATCTATTTGTGAGATTTGTGGATTCAAGCCATATCTTTGAGTTGGATTGAGTTAGTGAGTTCTAGAGAGCTTTGTGAGCTAACAAGAGCATTCCCATAGCTTGAGCACTTGAGTTTCGCGTCTACAAGCATTGAAGCATTTGTTACTCTTGGAGGTTCGCCTCCTAGACGGCTAGGCGTCGCCGGCTAGCTCCCAAGTTGTGGTGAGCAGCGGCAAGTTTGTGAGGGCTGTGATCTTGCCTCTTCGTGGAAAAGATCGCCTTAGTGGAATCGAGGAAAGTGGTTGAAAGAGACCCGGCTTGTTGTGGGAGACCTCTTGTGGTTCCCTTACAAGCTCCTCAACGGAGACGTAGCTTCCTTGGTGGAAGTGAACTTCGGGAAACAAATCCTTGCGTCTCTTTGTGGTTTGCCTCTCTAAGTTGCTTTCTAGCATATTTGATTTGCTTCCGCTTCGATCTACTTGGGTGTGCTATTTGTGTGTGCAGGGATCATTACCCTGCTCGGGATCATCTACTCAGGCCACTCACCAAGTTTGGTTCGTGCTAGAAGTCAAGAGGAGCTTGAAGCTGTTTTTGCAGGTTCTCTGTGCTGCACCGGTCTGACCGGTGTGGGGTACCGGTCTGACCGGTGCTCTCCGTGAAGCAAAGCCAGCACCGGTCTGACCGGTGAGGCGCACCGATCTGACCGGTGGAGCCTGGCAGTTCAAGTCTTAGAGGAATAAAAGTTTAAATTGGTCGTCCGCCTATTCACCCCCAGCCCCCCCTCTAGGCGACATCAAGGTCCTTTCAATAAGACAAGCATGGACTCATCTGCAGTGCAAGATCAAGGTAACACAACTGGAGAAGTCACGGATTGTGAAGCCCCTAATTCAGAACAAAGAAAGAGGCCAATTGGTAACAAGAAAGCTAAAGAAGTTGTTCGGCGAGGAGTTGGCGATTCTTCTGTAGAGGCTTTTGACAAAATGTGGGCGAAGAAAGAGGCTCTTGAATTGGAGAGGGAGAAGAAGAAGGATGAAAGGTTTAATATTTCAGTTGAGTTAGAGAAGGAGCATCTAGCAAATGAAAAAGTGATAACTGAAGCAAAATTGAAGAAAGAAGACAGAGAAATCGCTTCACTTGAGTTACAGAAGGAACGTCTAGAAAATGAAAAAAAGATAGCTGAAGCAAAGTTGCTGAAAGAAGAAAAAGAAATAGTGTTAGTGGACAAGTCCAAACTAGACGCGACGCAGCTGCTATATGTTGAGATGAAGCAGAAGAAGATCATTGAATGGATGGCAAAAGAAAAATAGTTTCACTTCGTATCATTTTGTTTCTCAAGAACTAGTTCAAGCTATATTATTTGCTTGTATCATGGTACCTCTTTTCATGTTTTATATTTCAACTTGAGAAACCTTTTGCTACATAAGCATTTACATGTTTGATTTTCCTTGAGAAACCTTTTGCTACATAAGTATATGACGAGTAATATTTTCTTGTGTCCAAACTCCAAAGCACCCAGGTTTTGTGCAGAAGTGGTTTCGGTCCTTGTGCGAGGCCCTGAACCCATGATTCAGGAGCTGGCTGTAGCCTAGATGAAACTATGAAAGAAATCAGGAGTGCATGGAAGACACCTGTGATAGGGCCTCTTCAAGCTTTTGTGCTAATCTGTTTTTTTAGAGCTTTTGTGCTAATCTGAATCTGTTCTGTTCTTACTTAGAGGGTGTATGGTTACCTAAACAACAAAGAGCACGGCAAGTATAAATCAATGAATAGCCTCGATCCACAAACAAATGTTGGACCGAACATTGTCATACAAAGGGTGCATCCTTGCATGGTGCCAGTACAAATGCAAACTGATACATGGTGCATCCTTGCATGGTGCCAGGTTTGGACCTTTTCCTTTGGACGTCCAACAGCTCGTCCATACATAATATATGAAATAAAATAATAAACATAAATCTGGAAGAGGGTTCAAGTGAACATGAAACTTATTTTATAGTTTAATAGAACTATAATTGACAACTAAAGATCCTATGAGGAGTACAAATCCGGATGGTGGTTCCATAAGTGCTCGATGAGGTCTTCTTTCAACTGGTTGTGTGTTTCCTTGTCTCGGATTTCCTCATGTGCTTCAATAAATTCATTAAGGGTTCGAGTCGGCTTCCCATGAGCAGGTTGCACATCTTCAGCATCGTCATCAAACCGCTCATCAGGGTCGACTGTTCCTTCATCTTCAATGATCATATTGTGCATGATGACACAAGCCTTCATGATCAAACCCAGTGTCTCTGTGTCCCAAAATCGAGCTGGCTCTCGAATAATAGCAAACCTTGCCTGCAAAACCCCAAACGCTCTTTCCACGTCTTTCCTTGCTGCTTCTTGCGCTTTGGCAAAGTATTTCCTCTTGTTCCCCTGAGGATTGTTGATGGTCTTTACAAGAGTAGCCCAAGGAGAATATATACCATCAGCTAGTTAACAACCCATCTTATAATCATGTCCATTAATGGTAAAATTCACCTCTGGAGCTGTACCCTCTGCCAGCTTTGCAAACAAAGGAGACCGGTGCAGCACATTGATGTCATTTAAAGACCCAGGCATTCCAAAAAAAAGCATGCCATATGTGTAGGTCGTGCGAAGCAACAACTTCTAAAGTGATAGTGGGTTTATTGATATGACCCTTGTACTGACCCTGATTTTCCTATGGACAATTTTTTCACTCCCAGTGCATACAATCAATGGATCCTAACATTTCAGGAAAACCTCTTTTCGCACCGATATCCATTAAGCGTGTTATGTCAGCTTTATTGGGATGTCTGAGGTACTCTTCTTCAAATATGTCGACCACTGCAGCAACGAACCTGCGTAGGCTCTCAATTGCGGTACTTTCCCCAATGCGAACATACTCATCTGTAGCATCAGCCGGAGTCCCATATGTGAGCATCCGAAGAGCTGCAGTAACTTTCTGGAAGCAACTTAACCCAAGAATGTGAGCTGCATTTCTTTTTTGCACAAAATATTCATCGTGATCTTCAACCGCTTTCATTATGCGAAGGAAAAGATCTCTACTCATCCTGAACCTGGAATCAAGAGAAGAAATTGTTTTACAACGCATACTATTTAATTGACAACTAAAATTTACTGACATGAACCTGCGGCGGAAGATTTGTGGACCAAACGTCGGATTGTCCGCCAAATAGTCTTGAAACATCCTATTATGGCCGCTTTCTCTATCTCGATCAATAACTGCGTGTCCATGGACCGAACCACGATGCTTTTGTTGAATATTTGAGGACGAGTTTAATAGAGCAGCAGAGGCCATCATGTAAAAATCATCATCATCAGATGATGATTCATCATCTAAATATTTTTGGAAGAAAGATTGGCGAGAACTCATCAGGTCTTGATTCCTACATATTAATTAATAAGCATGTGATCAAACAAAAAAACACATATCAACATTCGGTACCTGCCTATGTTCATCAAATTAAAATTTAAAACCCTCAGACATCATCATCTTGTGGCAGGCTTTAATGTACGACCAAAATTTTTTTGCCCTACACTACTTGATCTGGGGGGGTTCCAACCTGGGAGATGAACAGAATCAACTGGACGATGGTTGGCGGACTGCCGGCAGCAACGTCCAGCGCCGAGTCCCGCGAGGAGGGTTCTGCGGCCGGCGCAGGAACAACCGCGCGACGAAGGGCGCAGGAAGACTCGCGCGACGAAGGACGACGTCAACTACCGGCCCAACTAAAAGCTCCAGGTGGACCCAATTTTTGTTATTAGAAGTGATTTATTGGAAACTGTTGGAGGTTAGTGTTTTTTTTTCTTTCCAAAACTGGTTTGGAAGTTCCTAAAATCATGAATATTGGCAGTAGTTTTTTGGCAACTCTTGGAGTTGCTCTCGTAACAAACGCAGTGTAGTCTGGCATGTTGTCTGAAAAAACTAACGCAGTGTAGTATGGCATGTTTTCTGAAAAGAACTGTAAATCGCAAACCGTAATTGAGTGACAAGAATTACGAACTTACATAATTGTGACCTTCATGTTCGGGTTGCTTTCCTGGGTTCGAAAGAATTATGAACATAGTAGAGATAATTTCCCTGAACCGAAAAAAGATAGAGCAAATTGCATGCACGGCAGCACGCGCACAAAAGACGGGCGGTGACAATTATTGGCCGAATGATAGCACAATCTTAAGGTAACAAGCACCTGACCGTGACGATGTTACAGTTAGACAGACTCGAACTAAAGAACTATACATATGTTGAACTTTAATTTCATCCTCTGACGATATAGTCACAGGACTGTATACACATTACACCGTTCAAAAGACCACGCAAGGGCTGTGACCCCCCGTGACCAGGTTCTCACAAGGTCCAGATCGTGCAGATGTAGCCCCCCTAGTTGTCGGATTGCATGCTCCTGAGCATGTTCAGGATGGAAAGGAACAGGTTCAGGATGTCAAGGTAGAGCCCAACGGATGCCCAGATGTACTCGTCATAGGTGTGGCGCCTGATCAAGTTCTCGGTGTCATACAGAATGAAGCCTGCAAACACCAAAGCTCCAAGCCCGCCGAACAAACCAACTGACACAGGTCCCAGTGGGAAGAAAATCTGCAGCATGGCATTCAGCAGAACAGTTATTGCAAGCAGTGGATTGCTCAAGTGGTAACATAAAAGTATTTGAGAACAGGGTGCATTCTTTCAGAGTTATCATAGGCATTACCTGAAGAAAGCTTGTTAGGACAAGGATAGTAAGAGCAGAAGAGAGAATAGGCCCCAGGTATCCAAATTCCTTGCCCTTCTTTGAAGCCCAGAAAGCATATGCAGTCAAAGAAGCAACCACGCCAGCAGTCAATACTAAAGACTCTAGAACAATTTTTCCTGCAACAAGTAAAGTATTGTTACACCAAAATCACAATAAGCACCTTCTACCAAAAAAGAATCAAACTATTTCAAGAAAAGTAACAAACCTTGAGTGTTAGCACAAGCCACACCAATGCTGAAGCTCAAGCACAAAGTGAACAGACCCAGGAAAACAAAATTGTGTGGGTGCTTGTGTTGATAATGATACAATGGGATCATCACTGCAGAAAATATCAGAAAGGCAGTTAGTGAAAACAAATCTGCTAATAGAAGATAACAATCATGCCTGCTCAAGTTTTCTCAAAAGGGAAGGGTATATTTTGGTGTACTAAGAGGATACAATGACACTGGCAAACCTAAGATAAGCAATAACACAAGTAAAAAATAGACCCGGAAGACTGATTCCTCCATAATTCACAAGTAAAATCTAATGATTTAATTATCCAAGCATTCTCCTATGCCTGTTTATCAGGCAAACAGCAACACACAAACCCTACAGTTGAGCTAGATAACCAGAAGTCCCGAACCCTCAATTTGGTCGAGCCATTTGCTGCTGGAAGCATAGTCAAGCAAAAAATTATACCACCCCCATTTTCATTTACTTGACACCGTTGATTTTGACTGATTGAGCTTTGCTACTGCTCCATAAAAGTCAATAGCTTGAGATGCATATTGGTAGAAGAACTTTTGATTACAAGTCATCTTAGACTAATTTTATGCTACACAAAGGGACATTTTATAATTTTGTTATAGGTCAACAACCTTGATCAAAGTCAAGTTCAAGCAACCAAAAATGGAGGAATATGTATACACCCAGCACCTGAGAGCTGTTCCCCTACCACTCTGTCTCTGAACTCAAGACAACTCTACTCTCTATTTTATGAACTATAAGTAGGATAGTATGCAAAAAAGTTTTGGACAATTCCTTGAAACTGTCAAATGACAACTCAGTCTCATCATGAGACTCTAATGCCTCCTTCGCAAAATTCTTAGGACAGAAGCCATTTTTTGATACTCCTATCTTCTCATATTCCCAAATCATTCCAAAACTCCAATTCCACCATTAAACCTATCCCCACATTATCTTGAGAGGGCTGGGGCCATCCACCTTTACACCAAATCAATAGCACAAGTCAGCGAAAGCTTAGGACAAGAACGTATCTCTCTTGTTCCAATTTATATTTGTATTGCATCATCAGCAACGCAGCCATGATATCACAACACGTTATCAGCACGATAACACTACCAGACTTCCCCGCAACTGCATACAAATGCTAGATGAATGCAATGAACCGGGAGGCCTAAGTGAGACCATTATCGTGTTATAACATGTTGCAACATTATAGTTGACTTGAAAATGATCAAAGACAATATCAAATTGGAACAAGACAAATAGGTAGCAATGCCAAGCTCTCTCAACTTTGTTATGCATTTGGCATCTCTTAATGTTGTAACATGGCTTTAACATGCAGAGAGGTTAACAGCACCAAACCTCACGTGTGGCTCCTGTTGCTTATTCATTTTACCCAGCGAACCTCTCCAGATCCTAACATCAAGGAGGTACACACATGCAGTACCGTGTGATAGTTTCAGAAAAAAATTAGGACTACGACACATTTCTATTGTCTCAATTTAATCATCCTTTGATAATTGAAAATATAGTCACAAGTTTAACAATATGTCATCACTCATCAGCATGCACAAGAACGCTGATAGGCTTGTTAGTAACTTGATACAACACATCTAGACCTGGTAAGTTACTATAAAGCCTCAATGAGATCAACCCTCAGAAGTCAGAAGATGTTGCGATATTGTGCTCAAGTTGCCCAGGAACAAACGCTCAATGCTAGAAAGATTAAATTGGAACAATTGACAAGAGGAAATAGTCCGGTTTCCCAACTAAATTATGCAATGGCATATCTAAAACATCCTATAGAATTCATCAATAACATGACACTAGAGTACGGATTAAGACCTAACGAGCCAATTGAGCCTAAGAAACCTTAGTTAAGGTAAGTGTCCACACATTTATAATATCTAATACATCCCCAACAAACTGCAAGTCTGCAACTAACTTTAAGTCATATAGCATGAATCGCAAAGCAGAGGAATTCAAGCTTGGATTAGCTACATCCTAGATCCAGATCCGACGAGCTATACGATCTAGCTAGATCCAAACAGATATTCGTCGTAACTACCAAGGGAACGTGATAGGAACACATACACAGACAGCATCGACATGTCTGCATCTGGATTCAACCAACGCATCAAACCGATCGCCTAATCAGTTTTGTTCGAGCGACGCCTCACCCTAGTAAACAACCGATACCAGGGACCAGAATATCTTCACGCCAAGCACAACAAACCCGGGCGTGAGCACGGGGGCTTACGGATGAAGGGCAGGACGGCGAGCACGAGCGCGAGGCCCGCGGAGTCGGAGAGCGTGGCGTTGAGGGTGGGGTGGAGGACGGTGAGTGCGGATACGGCGGTGGTGAGGAGCAGCTGCGCGGCGAGGATGCCGTAGACCTTGCGGACGAAGCCCCAGCGGAGGGCGCTCTCCCCGCGCGAGATCCCGGGGTACAGAGTCTCCCCGGTCCCGGCCTCCAGGTCGACATCCGAGGCCTCCACCTTCTCCTTCATCTCCGGCGCGCGGCGGTATCCCGCCGGCGCGAGCGGCTGCATCTCCGACACCGACGCCATCTCCGTCTCCCTGTCTCTCCGACGGTGGGTTGGGGAGAATGGGGAATTTTCGCTCGAGACGCGGGTTGCGCGTCGCTGCGGAAGGGAAGGAGGACTTGTGGGGGCGGCCGGCGCGGCTGGTGAGATTTGTAGATTTGCTACGGGGACTCGTGAATCCTGCCAAACTTGTCCTCGCCCGCTGAACGGTGGGGCCAAATCGGGCGGAGGGGTGGGCGGAGCACTAAAAAACTGGTGCCACGGTGGGCGTGGCACTAAAAAACTGCTGATCGTAATTTTCTTTTTGAAGGAAGTATTAAGACGGTCCAGTGGGACGCTACCTACCAGGGTTCTCCCGGTGCTCGCACCTTTTTCTGGATTTATTCCGGAAATTTCCGGCGTTATGCATTAAGTGGTAAGCGACGTTCCCGTCGACGACGAGGCGCCAGTGGTGACTTCGAGAATCTCCAGATTTGCCCGTGCTCAGTCCTTCGGAGGTGCTCATAGGGGTAGGGTTTGCGTACATGTGTTCATAGGGGTGAGTGTGCGTGCGTGTTGTGAGCGTCTGCGTTGTACTGTGTAATCTCAAAAAAAAACTGATCTACTACGTATAGTTGACTTTATAACCAGCTCTACCCAGTCTTCCATTTTGCAGATGGTACGTTGATATCCATTCGCAAGTTAATTGACTTATGTAATATAATTGTTGTGAGACCTCTTTCATTTTCTAAAAAAATCTCTTTGCTGAATAAGACATCTTGGTTCTGCTTGGTAGCTGACGAAGTCCTAATTCCTACCACACTATCTATTCTCATACTCCCTCCGTATCGAAGTATTTTAATGTTATCATTCATCTTAATCAAAATGTATTGTAAACATAAGAAAACATAAATTATTATCAAAATACCATGAAAGTAATCAGAAATACAATAAATGATACATTTTTTTCTAAGATGAATGATCAAATGTTACGATCAAAATTTAACGGTTACAAATATTTTGATACTGATGTAGATATGTGATTGGTTCTATTTTTTTGCTACTTCTGATCAAAAGATTAGGAACCATCCTCCTTTTACTGTTAATACAGCTCCGCTACCTCACCCTGAAGATAAGCATCTTTGTAGGTATGTTGGACCAACGCTTATGTTGCATTCCTCGATGGTTAAATATATCATATGGTAAAGGTAAAAACTAATGGAATGTACTATTTAGTATTAGCAGGATATGTTTAGGCTAGTATTTATCAATTTTGCGTCATATATAACTCTCATAAAACGCAATTCTTAAAATCACTTTCACACAAAAAAAAACTACACACGAGAACATAAGAAATAGTTGAATATCTATTGAATCCAACGACTCAGTAGGTTATTTTTGTCCAAACAGGCCCCTAGGTAGGGCTATACTCGAGGCCTCGAGCTAGATTTCCGTGGGGAGCTAGAGCTGTGGCGCCAGCGTTTAGGTAGTTTTGGTGAAATGAGTTGGCTTAAACTTTAATGAAATAAGTAAAAATTTTATATTAAGTTGCGTACACAGAAAAAAAAAGTAAAATTTTGATAAAATAAATAAAATTTTTAGAATCTTGAGAACTAAACGGGCCAAAGCGTGCGGTCTGCGGTGGAACTGGTCGTGGGGGGCGACAGTGGACTTTCGGGGGCGAATCACGAAGCTCCATTCTGAAGTAGTAAACGCGTTGCTGTTTTGGTTTGGCCGCGCGCGCACGGGAGTGGAAATTTTTTTTTTACATTTCCCCCCCTCAATTTTGCAAAAATAAATACTTCTCAAAAATTTTTGCAAAACTATACCCCTACCGCCGTGTGGTATGACGGTAGAGGTACTGTAGCACCCCTATCACCGTACCCCACGGCGGTTGCTACAGTACCCACGTCGGGTGTACTGTAGCGCCTGTAACCACCGTTGGACTCGGATGTAGGGGTACAACCGTGTCCAACGGCGGTAGGGGTACAAACACAAAAAATTGTAACTTTTTTGTTTGAACTCGGATTGAGGTAAACTTTCTATGAAAATTGTAGCTTTCGACGAGATCTACAACTTTGTAGTTCAAAGTTTTTCCAGATCTGGATAGTATATCGATTATTTGAGTATGAAGATGACTTTAAATAAAAAAAACTTTGAACTACAAAAATTGTAGATCTCGTCGAAAGTTACAATTTTCATATAAAGTTTACCTCCATCCGAGTTCATGCAAAAAAATTACAATTTTTTGAAAAATGAACTGAAAACTGAGATCTCGATATGAAAATTGTATGAAGATGACTTCAAATAAAAAAAACTTTGAACTATAAAGTTGTAGATCTCGTCGAAAGCTACAATTTTCATATAAAGTTTACCTCCATCCGAGTTCAAACAAAAAAGTTACAATTTTTTAAAACAGATTGTCCCCTAACGCCGTTGGACACGACGGTTGCAGACGCTACAGTACACTGTACACCCGCCGCGGGTACTGTAGCAACCGCCGGGGGTACGGCGGTAGGGCTCCTACCGTCATACCCCACGGCAGTAGGTGTATAGTTTTACAAATTTTTTTGAGAAGCATTTATTTTTGTAAAATTGAGGAAAAAATGTAAAAAAAAATCACGGGAGTGATATGCCGGGTGGACGAGTCACCGAGCCACGGCCCACGGAGCGTTGAATCAAAGCGTCTGGGCTGACAGCTGAGGGGATCTTCACCGTCACAGTGTCACACACAACTCACAACCTCAACGACAGGAGAGACATGTACCATTGCGTACTGTTACTGCACACGAAGCAGAGTTCGCAGCACAGAAGTTACTGCATTACGATACGGTAGCATCTCATTTTCCAAATCCCAGTGCACCTGCAATTTCTTTTTTTTTGAAAGGGTTACCTGCAAATTTCCAGGCCAAACTTCTTTCATGTGCTTATGAAAGAAGCCTGCATAACATGTCCAGATAATCGATGCTGAATCCCAGAAAAGAAATCAATATTGCGATGTGCCTCCAAAAGGTCAGTAATAACAGTTGAAGCCTAGCATGACTTTGTCTTTATTTTCGTTTCCACATCAACCGATATCCACGCCGTCACAAGTCTATTCAGCAGATGATTTAGAGCATCAGCCTACCAACATCACTTCATACATCATTCACATCCGTCATAACAGAGTAGGGGGCACAACATCGAATACACCAGTAGCATACTAAACAACATACACTAGTAGACTGCTACAAAGCAGGCATAAAACGACAGCTAAAGCAGCTTTCAGTTTGGTGGGCATAGAAGAAGATTCATCAATTTGCTCGCAGCTCGGGGATCCCTGGCTCATCTTTCAGCTCAAATGTAACAGGATTGTTGTCCAGAAATGGGTGCTCGTCAAGCTCATCATCAGTAAAAGAGTCTTCAGCGAGCTGTGCTTTATCACCTGCATGAGAAAGTGTAAGTTACATCCCAAGTAGTTGAGCATTTCAAACAGAAGAAGGTACCATCTGCAATTCTGCATATTGAAGAAACAGTAGAGATCACAAGACGTAAATTCTTACGTTCTCCTTGCATGTCCTTGTCCAACTTCTGAGGATAATTTCCTGTGAAGTGACTGCCCTCAACCACATCCTTAGCCCATTCATGACACTTGGTTTCTTCAACAGTGAATATTTTCAGTGGATTCTTAAGGGTGGACTTCTCTTTCAGGATGGACTTCTCTTTGAGGGTGTTAGACATATCCTGATGACCCTTCCGCTCTGAGAGGGTGTTAGACAAATCCCGAAGAGCCTTCCGCTCTTGAAGCCTAGGTTTCACAGATGACTTCAGTTGTTTGGCTGTTGGTGCATCAGCCCTCTTGCCTGAGGTAAAGAAACACCTAGTGTTGTCTGGGAGAATCTCTGGTTCCAGCTCCAGCTCTTTCACTTCTTCCGAAAAAATGGCAACCTCCTGTAAATCATAAGGAGATGGATGATATCACATTTCTGGTGCAATAATATATGGAGAAAAAGGGAGAAGAATGCAAGAAATGTTAGTTTGTGGAACATTACACTTCTAGTGCTATCACTTGCTTTAAATGAATGACAGTAGCGTATAAATGGAGCTATATATATACAGGGGAAAAAATCATATGATTTATGCATATGTTTAAACAGTTGCCGGGCATTTTGTATGTGTCAGCAACCACCGAAATACACTGAAGTCAGATATAGAATTTTGTTTCCAATTTGTTGTAAACTAAAGGAAAACGGTAAGAAAAAAAAGCATAACATAATTAGTGTTGCTGACACAATTGTTCTATTGAAGTATTCTGTTTCTGTAGAGTGTGAATGGATGACCAGGAGCGGCCCATAACTCAAACCGCATACATGATAACAAAAACACATGAGATGACCAAGAAATGACATGAATTAACTATTATTGAACTTCTACTGATGTGTAGTATCATTCGCCATTAAGCTGCAGACAGGGTTTTCTCCCTTAGAGAGAGCAGCATTTATATAAAAATAGGTCAGGACCTCCAAGACGCATCTAACAATTTTAGTTAATACAAGCAGCAGTGTCATACCAATGACAAGTAAAATGTGTAGGGACTTCTTCTGATGTCACAATATATTATTAGGTGGCACAAAATGAAGAGAATACAATGGGAGAAGAGGTCCATATCTTGTGATGCGATACATATTCATAGATAAGCAGTTTGCTTCAGCACTACTGACAAATGAAAAATTCCAACATCTAGAAACAGGATGTTTATACTCTGTTCAAAGAACCTTTACATTTCAGAATATGCTTCTTGATAAGTAAATCTTGTAAAGTAAAGAGCCTAATTACTAATGGCACAATATAACAAAATGGACCATTAAACTAAGCTCTTCCAATCAATTTATCAATCCAATTTTAGGAAGCATAAGCGAACAGTTTAAATTCACCGCCACAAGTATCTTTTCTTGCTTGCGGTTAATGAAACATAATAGCCCAAACTATTACCTAAAGCACTATGTTGATACTGAAAGCTAGGCAATAAATGATTTTACTGGCTTAACCCATAACTCCATCTGTCCAAGAACCATTGTATCAGTTGTCAAAGAGAAATAAACAATCAAATGGCAAGAAGATAGACTTTTCCAATTCCCTATTTAAGAACAACATGTTTCATTTTCCTGATTGCAATTGTGCACCATCATAGTTTTATAGAAACAGACATGACTATTCCGAAAGTGAATACCCACTTATTGTTAAAATCAATGGTAAAATAATTGGAACTTAAGAAAACTTGCATGTATTATGAAATATTATGCCGGGCCACAAACCTTAGCTGAAAACATCACAGGATCAAACACCACATCTGACCAGGCATTGAATGCTGACATAACTTTCGCCACTTTCTTCTGGACACCTATATAACAAGCACAGTCAGCCATATGCAATTATATAGGAAAAAACTACCACTTGTGTATTGAAGAAACAAAAAGAGCAATCATCAGACTTAAGTTCTTACGTTTGTCTTGCATATCCTTATCCAACTTCTGAGAATCATTTCCTGTAAAGTGAGTGCCCTCCACCCCATCTTTAGCCCATTCATGACACTTCTTGGTCTCTTCATCAGCAAAAATATTGACTGAGTTCTTAATTGCTTCATGGCTACCAAGAGCTGGTTTCCGTTGCAGGATGGACTTCTCTTTCAGGATGGACCTGTCTTTGATGGTGGACTTATCTTTCAGGATGGACCTGTCTTTGAGGGTGGACTTGTCTTTCAGGATGGACCTTTCTTTGACGGCCGACCTGTTATTTAAAGCAGTGCCTTTAGGAATATTAGACACATCCTGAAGAGCCTTCCGCTCCTGAAGTGCAGGTTTCAGTGATGGCTTCAGTGGTTTGGCACTTGATGCATTAGCCCTCTTGCCTGAACATGTGGATCAAACAAGTTGGTTATATGTGGAAATGTCACAAATCAGCTCTCAGGAAAAAACAGACCCACCTTTATGTATCTGCATATTCTCATTAAGCAGAACAGCTGCTGGAGTTTGGAAAGCCATGACCGGAGAGGTTTCTTTTTGTACCTTGAAGGCCAAACTGCAGTTCAATTGTTTGATGAAGGAAAAATAATCAGAATAAGGAAATCGTACAAAACAACTTCAATAAGCTATCGTGTTCTATAGAAGCTGAAATTTTTTTAAAAAAAATCCAGAGGCATGCTAAGCTGGTGCTAAACTGCTAAATTTAAGATACACTGAAACTGTAAAGAAAGTAAGTCACAGCAAAAGTATATAATCTGCAGAGACAGGGTTGAAGGTATCAGTGACAGTGTTGCGCTGCACAGATAATAATTTAAGATAGACAGCAAATTGTTAATCGATGACGACAGGGGTGAAGACACCGGTGGCAGAGTTTCACTATGCAGGTGCAAATTTAAGATAGACTGACAATTATTAATGAACTAAATCACAGAAAAAGTGCACAATTGGCAGAGACAGGACAAGAAGGAACAGGCAGCAAAGTTCCGATTTCATTTTACAGCGCAATATAATTTGGAATTTGATGTAACCAAAGTATAAACTGGTGGCAGATAAATTTAGAAGGATCATGTAATAGACTTCGCACTGGAAAATCCTTACAGGTTAGCACTGGGCCTGGATCAGCCCCTAGATTAGTGCAAGTTCTAGCCCAAGAACACCCAAAACACACGCGTCATCTAGGAAGTCAAGCGAGATCACAGCGAGGATTTACATATAAGCAGCCTAAAATCCCAAAGTGTGATAGGATTAGCAAATACAGGACTCAACTAGAATCCTCTAGCGCACAAGAAGCCGCGCCGAAATCTTGGCACCGTGCGCCCCCAAAATAGCGAAATAAGAGCGAATAGATCCCAAAACGGGGCATCCCATCCCCAACTCGCGCGATTACACACGAACAGGACGGGACATCGCGGCAAAGTTAGGGTTTCGACTTGGTTGCTCACACCATAGCACAGGAGGGAGAAAAGGAAACCAGTACAAACCTAAATCGATGCGAGCCGCCGGAGAAAACCAATCCCCCCGACACCGCTCCGATCCGGGGCGCAGCAGCAGGGAGGACGCGCGCGAGGAGAGGAGGGACGATGCGGTTGGTGTTCGCTCGTGGTCGGAGGATTTGGGGCCGGAAGAAGGAAAGGAAGATTGGAGGGAGTTGGAGGCAACGGTCGGATTTTCGGGTCGGTGGGGTGCTTGCCGTTGCTATAAATAAGGCCGAAAACTCCGTCATGGGCCCAGCCCGGTGGAGCCCGTCCAGTCCGTCGCTGGGCCCAATTCCGATGCTAGGCCCGTGGAAAGCGTTTGCTATACTTATATTTTAGTATTTTTGATGTCGTGTTGCTTAGACCATCCACACTCGTTCTCCTTCATCTTCTCCTTCAAAACGGAATATTCCATCCTTCTCACCCATATTCTCTCCTTCATATTCTACTCTTCTGGACCCATCTTCCTTTAAATCTCTCCTTCATCCAAACAAACAGGGCCCACTCGATTTTTTATCCCCGCCCACCCCCAACCATCTTCTCTCTCTCCCTCCTCCCCACCTCGCATCCTCCGCCGGCCCTCCCTCGCTTGCTCGCGCGCGCGCGGCGTCCAGCTTGGCTCCGGTGATGGAGGAATGGCAGCCACGGCGGCGGCCGCCCTCCCTCGCGAGATCCGTGCGCCGGCGTCCTCGGCACCAGTCGCCCCTCCTCCCGCACCAGCGCGGCGGCAGGCGGAGGCAGAGGATGGCGCGCGCGGGGCGCGGCGGTGGGTGGCAAAGGAGCAGGGGCCCGCGGCGGCGGGTCGCGGAGGAGCCCCGCGAGCCGCGGCGGTGGGTGGCAGAGGAGCAGGGGCCCGCGGCGGCGGGTCGCGGAGGAGCCCCGCTGGACGGCCTCGGTTGCATCCTGGCGTGATTCGAGCTCCCTGTCTCCAGCGGGAGAAGGACGACGCGCCATCGCCGGGGCCTGCAGCTCCCTCTCCTCTCCTCCTCGGCGGAGCAGGGGCCCGGTCGAGGGCCGGCTTCTTGTCTTCCTCGCCGCCGTGGCCGGTGAATCGACGGGGACGGGAACGCGGCGAGGTCGGGCCCGTGGCACATCGACGACGGCGGCAGCGACGGCCGCTCCTCTCCCCCTTCCTCATCTTCTTCCTCGCACCCGGCTCCTCCTTCCTGCTCCTCTCTCTCTCTCCGGCTGGGGCTAGAGCGAGCCCGGCGTCGAGGAGCGCGAGCACGCCGGCGGCGCCGCAGCCTCCTGGCACTGCGCGCCTCCGTCTCCCTCTCGGTGGTGGCTTCCAGTGCGCGACGGTGACGACGACGGATGACGAGGCGGTGCGGTGGCGGGAGCTCGGAGGACGACGGGGCGGAGCCGAGCGGTTGGGACGGGCGCGGGAAGCAGGCACGGGCCCACGCAGGAGGGGATGAAGGAGGCCGGGAACTCCTCTGGATCTAGGGGAGATGCGGGGCGACGGGAAAATGGAGTTGGCGATCTCGTCCCCCGCTGCGGGCCTTTTCTCCTTCAAAGGACGACGCTACAGGGATGGCGTGGGGGTTTCCCGTCCCCGGTGCGGATGGTCTTAGCTAGCGGTCATGCGCGAATGAATGGCGTATGGTATAGTGGACGCTACTAGCTACCTACTACTTGGTTCAAATTCTAGTGCTCACATTTTTTCTGAATTTATTCTGAAATTTTTCAGCGTTATGCGTTAAGTGGTAAGCGACATTCCCGTTGACGACGAGACGACAATGGTGACTTCGGAAATCTCCAGATCTATCGGTGCTCAACCCTTCGGAGGTGCTCATAGGGATAGAGTTTGCGTACATGTATTCATAAGGGTGAGTGTACGTGTTGTGAACGTCTGCGTTGTACTGTGTAATTAAAAAAAAACTAACGGTCGTGCTCAGCTCGGTGATTTCGTAAGTCTCTCGGAGTACTTACCAAAGCTTTCATCCAACTAATAATCATACGTGAAACGAAGCGGATAATGTGATGTACTTCCATTTTGCTACAAGAAAAAACCATCCTCCGATCCCGAACAGGGAAGGGAAAAAAGGGATTCCAAAGGAAAATACATGATATTTAGCGACATGCTACAGTGGATATGGGTCACATCACCAAGACACCAAGCTCCGAGCGACCAAGCACGCATGGCTGCTTATGCGAGTTCGCACTGCAACAACTCCAGAGCTGACACATGCCTTCAAAACAGATGTTCACAAAGGAAACTTTCTTGCGCCCATGAAAGAGATCATGCATAAAGGTTTGGGACAATCGATACTGCGATGTGCCTCAAATGAGCTAGTGCTATCAGTGTTTTAACAGTAAAAGCCTAATGGTTATCTGTATTTTGCATTGTACATCAACCAATATCCATGCCATCTAATATTAGCATACACATATATAGTACCTGAAATTTCTGATCCTGACAAGTATGTAATGTGCCAACACTGTATCCTCCTATCTTTAGGGCCTACGCACTCAAAATTCCCCTAAGCTACAGATTAGATTGCAGCTATGCCAAAATATGATCAGTTGACTAGTCTCACTAGTGACAAGATTGGTGCCTGGTAAGAAATGGCCATTTAGGGGTATAAAGGATAAAGAATGAATTGTGCAGAGAACCGACAAGGAAGAGAAAACTCTAGTCGTGCTTTTTCTCCAGGTTTGCAACTGCCTGTTTCTGACGCTTCTCCCACGCCGGCATCTTCCCTGGGAACGCCCATCGCAGAAGTCGCTCCCATCCATAGCAACCGCAGAACATAAGCATTGCCCACAGCATCAGTTTGCCCCTCATTCCTTCTGGCAAGGGTTCCAGTTTCATGTAGTCATTCAGATCCCTGAACACATCCGACGTGATCACTGTGAAGAAAGCAACTGCTCCGTACAAAGCATACTTGAAAGGCTTGTTCTCGGAGATGCTCTGGTTGAATGGATGGCCCATGTAGTTTACAGCAAAGGTTGCCACCTGGATCATCATGTTCACCATATATGAAACTGTGTTCACAAGGTTTGGATGGAAGTCCGAGTCAGGCTCAATGCATTCCTCCGGCATGTGCTTGGATGCTTCGTTGACGGCTGTCATCAGGAAGAGTATGTGCATGGCAAACTGGCCAAGAATGGAGAGCAACACATATGCACAGAATATGTTTGGGTGAGGCCGCTCTGCGGACAGTGTTTGGAGTGGCCGAGCATGGGAGATGAAGAGGAAGAAGGCTGCAGTGAAGACACCACTTATTGTAGCCTGAACATCGCCGAGTTTGACACCATCCAGATACATGACGCTGAGAACGTATGCTGTTGCAAGGCAGTTGAGTCCAAGAATCTTGAACATTTGAAGTGTGGTGACTAGGGTGCTTCTCCCCTGGCGGATGATGTCAAGAGTGGGAGCAACAGAGGCATGCTTTGCTGTGAAAGGTGAAGCCATAGAAGCATCCCCAAGCTTCACAATTGGTGCTGAACGACCATCACTTTCATCATTCATTTCATCCAACATCTTCTGCAGCTTTTCTCGCTGCCTCTCAGCAGCAGTCAAGGGGCGGCTGCTCGATGCTTTAGCGGGACTGTTAGCTGCTGGAGCCACTTGTGATGATGATTCATTAGCAGGCTTCTGTTTTTTCAACTTCCCAGATTTACTTTCAGCTTTTTTTGAGTCGGCTTTCTGAACTGGTTCAGCATTTAAAAGAGCTACACCGACATGTGCCTGAAAAAATATCATGAAATGTATGAGAAAATTAACAATTTTTCATCAAATAATATCTCATAAGGTGGATAAAACCGAGTGCTGCTTTCCAGTAACAAATTCAAAGCACCACTAGAAAAATAAAAAACCCAACAAGATCATGTAGAAGATACAGTGGCCCAAGTTCACTATTACCGCATTTTTAGTTATCACAGTATCCAACAATAAGAAAAGAACAAAACGCCAGGGTAATACAGGTCAATATGCATATTAGTTATTAGTATTCAAGTAGCATGGACTTCTGCCACTCACATAAATATTACTAACTCAAATTTCTTCAATAAGTGCCATCCTACTAGCATAAGCTATAATATATATAAGCCACCTCTTAATAAAATGTTACATTCTACTCCCTCCAGCCGGAAATGCATGTGCTCCGACCTAGGGATTTTGCTTATCGCCAGTTCAACCATACTATCAGACATGACTTTTTCCCCGACCCGAGGTAATCTATATAACCTATATAGATGCAACCCACTAAGGACCATTAACTCTTTCTCTCAACATACAAGCTATCCACATCATATAGGATCCCACTTTATCATGCGTCACGTTACCATCCACTAGGACCATCCATTTATGTTTTTTTTACCTATTTTCTGTGACTAATAATAGCATCAGCACATGCAATTTATTAGTCTTTGAATATCACGTGACAAAATTCTCACAGTACAAATACATGGAGGATCAATCATCTAAGAGTCATTCTCTCTCAACAAATGAACATGTTTTCATGCATAATGTCGTTTGCAAAAGAATGTTGCCATGCAATCACCTTAGTGTTTCCACTTTCAAATTTCACATTAAAATTTTGTTTAAGAAATTCCCGAGTAACACGTGGGGTATCAACTAGTATTATCATGATGCCCTCTCAATAAAAACAAGAAAAATAAATGGAAGGAAAAACTTGTAGTGAAAACTGAAAAATCTCTACACAATAAAAAAATGCATGGGTAACAAACAAAATGTGTTCTTGTGACAAATCAAGTCAGAGAAATTAATAGTATTTTTTCCTATGTATAAATTGAACAAAACTAAGTGGGATACACGACAAGTAAGCACCTGCTTCAGTGCACCGACATCGTTGGTTCCATCTCCACACATCAGTGTCATCCTCCCAACACTTTTGAATGTAGTCAGTACAAGTTCTTTCTGTTCTGGAGCAACGCGTGCAAAAACCTAAAAAGAACGACAATTATAAGAACTGCCGAGCATGCAAATGAAAGCCTTCATATTATGTACACAGGATGTAAACTGTGCACACATACCTTCACATAAGGAATAACCTGGAGAACAGCCTCAGTACTTTGTAGCATTTCAAAGCAGTCCCCATTAAGGCAAAGGTCATGTGATTCTGATAACAACGCGACATCCGCAGCACTACAAAACAATATACGGGACATCAAGCAGGACACAAGAAAACCATGACTGTATGCAGTTACAACTTACAACACCAGTTGAGATCATAAACAACAGACTTACTATATCAACAATATTCCGGAAATATGATCGCGCACACACAAAAAAAACTATTTACTTGCTTTAGGGAAAAAGTTGGAACAATAATAATTTTATTGGACAACTGGACACAATTATCTTCTTTCTAAAAAACTAGTTTTCAAGCCACAATGCTTGTGGCATAGTGGGTAATAAAGCAAGCAATATATATCCGTTTAAGACTTGCACTGGAACAGGGTAAAGAAATGCAGTAAAAACTCAATACAAAAGAATCAGTAAAGATACAAGCATCTACCATAATGCTTAAGACTGCATATTAACAGTTACCTGTAAGGAGCTCTATCGGTTTCATCTGGTGAAACCCACTCAAAACCACCAGTCTTCATCCGTGTCAAGATCAAAACAGGTTTGGAAGATATATGTACTTGGCTAGCAACATGGCAGGCAGTTAACGCTTGGTCTCCAGTGATCATGACCTAATAACATCAGGGAGCCAGTAAGTAGATTAATCATATAATACAGAAAATTGTCATTTACACTTCTTCACAGGTTGCTGCTATGAGTGCAACAGTATGTTTGCAACCCTTGGGGGAATGGGGACTACTTTGTATATATGTATCACATTACTGGCATGAAATCAAACTTCCAGTACAGTGAAATTTATTATCATAAATGGTTACAGGATTAATAGGGAGATATACCAAGTCATGGGAAGATTGTCCCAGTTCTTGTAAGACAGCACCGGAGTCACTCCTTATAGGGCAATTGAAGACCTAAGTCCAACCCAACACAGCCACGTAAGAAAAACATGTTAACAAACTTTAGTAACACAAGAGAATTTCAAAAGAAAAAATGATGCATAAGAGGAAAAATTCATACCGCAAAACCAGCAAATGTTAGGTCACTCTCTACTTGATCCCTTTCCAGACTTCTAGCTTCACTAACCTGTTATTCAAAAATCAAGATGTCACTCTAACCGGATACACTTTTCACAGAAAAATAGCTGAAAAGTTCTAAGGTTAAAGGTTAAATGCAGGCAAATAATAAACTCTATTTGAAAGTTATTTCAGGTATATTTAAGCAGTTCGCATCTCATAAAAAGGCAAAAAATATGAAAGAATGCAAACAGCCACAAAGTCCCAAGGTACATACAGTGTGATAAACTCAATTTAAAATAACTTAAGTTGCAGTCGATGAAATATGCTTTGTGAAATCTATCTTCTAGAGCCCAAGCCAGTGAACCAAAAACAATGGGAAATGTATTTTACTTCGAAATATACCATTATATGTGACGAATATCTTGTACGAGTCAAACATATAAAATGCATAAAATAGGAAAACATTGGAAATTGGATGATGATGTATTTCCTATAAATAGAAAAATTATTAATAGAAAAACATAGGACTCCAATTTCCAGTGAGTAATAATTTCATCTCATCTAGCCACAAGTTGCACGCAAGTGAAGTATCACTGGATTATCACAAAAGCACAACGCTGGGAAAGTTGAAATTTGGACAGCACCTTTGCATCAATTATTCAATAAGTTTTTTACTTTGTTCTCGCAGAGGAAATTAATGGAAGTACACTGACAAAGTAATAATAGAAAAGCAGAGAATGGCTACAGGTAAATGACATGATTAATATCAAACAGAAACTTACAGGCATCTCAGGAAGCAGTTTATATGCAAGAGCCAAGACCCGAGAACCCTGCCGTGTATATTTCTTGTATGTCTCCACATAGGCAGCAGGTAAATCAACTAATCTCTCTTGGATGGTCTCTGGTGCACCCTGAAGATCACAAAATATAAGACACATATATATCTAGAAAAAAGAAGACCAAATCAATCAAGATGCGGAAAAAGGTATTGAAAGTAGCACCCTCAGCCACAGAAAAGATGACTTGACTAGTGGAAAAACTCAAACTGCAGAAAAAGTCTGAAAAAGTTCCCACAAAATCTAATGGAATAGCAAGCAGTCTATTGTACGAAGTTAATTGGGCCTAGTGGGCTGTTAAAGTTTCAAAAATTAACTGAACTCCAGAAACCATATAGGAGCGCCTGTTCTTATGGGCTAACTAAAAATAATTCATATCATGGTTGATTTCTGAATTACAAAACTCAACAATATTTTGATTTTATATTTTTGCCAGCTACAATATTTTCCCCATTAACTGCAAGAGAAAGAAAGGTACTGATCAGAACTATTGAATGACAGCACAGCTATTCTTACGTAGAGTGATTCAACCATAGTATTAAATGGAGCATTGGTTGTATCACAAGTTCACTCAGGTGCCTATGCCAAAACAGTTTTTTCGTTTTACTTAAATTCTAGAGAATGGTTTCCTTTATTTAGTTGAAACAAAAGGGGGGTACCATGGTGATTTCAATGAACAAAATCTGAGTTTCCATACAAGCAAATAAATAAAAGTATCAAAAGATAGTTATTCTTTTTCATTTCTTTTCTTTTCTTTTTTTGAAAACGCAGGAGAACTGCGCTTCATTGTATTAGAGAGAGAAACCCCCTACAAAGCCTATCTCTCATACAGGGGACTAAATACGAGAGCAGGTTACAGCAAAAGGTAGGCTTAAGAACAGAAAAATGCAGGAGAACTGTGCTTCATTGTATTAGAGAGAGAAAAAGAGTCCCCCTACAAAGCCTATCTCTCATACAGGGGACTAAATATGAGAGAAGGTTACAGCAAAAGGTAGGCTTAAGAACAGAACAAAAACCAAAGGACCTGACCCTAATACTTGAAAGATAGTTGTTCTAATCAGGGTTACAATTACTGCTACAGTAGCGGTTTTCTCGGGTATACCGGTCTTACCGACCGGTTAACCGGTCGGGCCGGTTAGATAGGTTCGGTAAGGCACCGGTTACCGGTCGGTTTTGCTACCAAGCCGGACCGGTATCACCGGTAACCAGCGGTAATTAAAACCCTGGTTCTAATAGAGAATACAGTCAATTTGACAAAAGCCTTTTCAAAGACTGCTTCGTTCGAATTGCGGGTGATCAAGGTGAACTCAGCTTCGAATTCTAAACAGACCTTGGGAAAAAAGTTTGGATCTCAGAATTTTTTACCTTAATGAAAGCATAAAACTTCTCCTCAATACGGACGACAACAGACATTCTCTTCAAGTGAGAAGCAAAATGGAACCTGTGCACAATCTGTACAGGTTGACCACCTGGCCTGCAACAAAGAAAACATGACTTAACACATAAATGTGATAAGGAAAGGAGTAATAACCACCCAATTCTTTCTTGGTAATAAAAAGAATGACATTGAAATCCATGAGCACCAGGTTCACTCAATCATAAGCTTACATATTCATGCATATGACAGCTTACTTTTTAGACATGGCCTTCTCATCAGATGTGTAGATCCAGTCTATGCCCTTTATAGCAGCCTTTTCAAGGGGATCACCAACCTTTATTAAGATGCAAGATACCATCAATCAAAAAGGAATATATTTTATGGTTACTAGATTTATACTTCACACCTTCATGTAAGCAGTAAGCTATTAGTTGCACCGTACCAGTTTGTTGTCGACAAATACCAACGCATGGCAACTGGAAAGCACTTCTTGAGTTCGGAGCGGCAGCTTATTTGCATCAGATATTAGCTCGTCATCACCTTCCAAAGTAACAATACCTTGGAATTCCTGAAAAGTAGGGTTTGTCAGCTTTCGAACCCCCCTCATATTAGCTCACATAAGAAAATAAACTAAGCACATAACTTACCATATCATCTGATGTCAGAGTCCCCGTCTTGTCGAAGCAGCATATGTCAACCTAATAAAAGAGAACTCTTAAAAGCTCGTAAAGAAAGAAGAAACAGTGACTTATGAGATTTCATTACTAACCTTCCCAGCAAATGGTATTCTGAATGGCTCTGTGCAAAAAATACCACGCCGAGCTAATGCAATTAAAGATGTGTTTACAGCTATGGAGAGCTCCATTGGCAGTTCAGGGGGTATCACAGAAGTAATAATCAAGGAACAACTCAATAAAAGCTTGTATCTGCTCCTTGTCGGGTCCTCCAGTCCCTATACACAAGATAAAATGACAGTTTAATAAGACAAGAGGCAATGAACTACATGATAGGATAAAAAACAATTATTCACTGTATAAATAGTGGTTTCTGGTTTCACCTTCATAAGCACGTAACCGGATGCGATAATTGCAAAGAAGAGCAAAAAGAGTATAAACAAGCCACTTTCCTTGTTGTTTGCAGTGACCTGTTATGTCATTAAAATGTGAATGTCAGAATCTCATGCCTTCGTACAAGTTAATTTCATTACTGAAGAAAAGGATGTTACCCTCTCAGTTGAAAATAAGATAGTCCTCATCAATTTCCCTTGGCTAGTCTCAAATCCAGTTCTCAATACAAAGGCTACGCAGCCACCATCAGGTGCTCGAAGATTTACACTCTGTACAAACTAAACATTGTCAGAAATGGTAGAAATCTGTTGGGCACAGATAGCTGGCATAGTAGAAGTATCTACCTTATCCGCAGTGTGTTGCAATATCTTAGTGCCACCAAATAGGATATGGTTCTTATCCCGCTTTATAGATAGCATTTCCTCAGGACCACGGCCAGCAATTGAAACCTATCAGTAGATGTATGGTCAGAGCCTATGTTATATAGTTAAGGAACAAGAATAGGAGCAAGGAAGTTAAACAATAGTAGAGTAACACAGAAAATGTATTTTGAAGCACACTGTTGATTTCATCCATTTCTAGCCAGAATGACTGAACTATTAACTACAGATGGCAAAATGAATTGAATTTAAGCATGGTTTTGTTCTAACACTAAAAACACCAGGTCATTCCAGCCATTCTGATAAAATCCCAACCATTGCGGTAGTTTTGTGACAATCCATATGTAGTCTCCTCCTAGGGTGGGCAGTAAAGGCATCATAAAAATATTGCTTAGAAACTAACATATATCTTCTTTGTCAAGTAACACCTTTTTAAAAATTTTGAGTTCTAAATTTTATTGCCGAATCCAGTGTAAATCTGTGGAATCCAGAGTACTTATATCCTTGGAACAGATGCTCTCCAGTAACTTGGTTGACAATTTTATGAGTTACATGTAAAGCATTGATTTTTTTGGTTTGGTATGCAAGCAAACATGTTGACTGCCGTAATGCATTTAAACAGAATGTGCAACAAGAAAGGCATACTGTAATAGTCCAGTAAATGACTCTTCACAAACTAGAACCACATCCACATGGAATTTCAAAAATTAGGGTTGGAAGTGCAAATTATCCAAGATGAAATGAGATTTTCTAATTATATACATCCAAGGGAAAACGAAAGAAAACCTTCCACTGTGGAGTAGATTCTCCTGTAAGAATAGCTTCATTTACTATTGCAGACCCAGCTAACAATAGCATATCTGCTGGTACAGATCTATCTTCGCCACTAGTTGAGCGGCCTATTGACACAATATCTCCAGGTAGTAGTTCGGTTCCAGGGATTTTAGCCCATCTGAAGAAAGAACTCACAATTAGGATGCTATATATATGCTGAAACAGATAAGCACTCAATCAAATGAAGGAGCCATACTTTCCACATCTATAGGTCAACACAATCTGATTATCAACTTTCACACGTCTTAGCTCAGTCAATGTCTTCAGTCTATTCTTTGCCATAGTAGACTCAAACAGGAAAAGCATGAAAAGTGTAAACAAACTGTAGTACCAATACTCATCCAGGCACCAAAGAGCAATGCAGAAAACCTGTATAAAGAAGCTCAATGTCATCAAAGATACATGAGTGGGTAAAATCATAAGTATATAGAGATACAAGAAAGTAACCTGGAAAACAAAAAATGGTTCCATGATTTGCTCCTTCATTAATTTCTGAAATGTGGGCTGCGGATACTCAAATCTAGAAAGGAACAATAAATATTGTCAGTCATTGCTGTTAAACAGATGAATGTATTGTAAAAGCTTCCATATTGTAACCTATTATTTTCAATTTGATGCAAATGTCACTAGTATATTGGTTGCTTGATACATACATAATCAGAAGCGCCCACGTCCACTGTCCATAATTAAAATTCCCTAGACGCCTAGTATGTTCTCACTTTGGTTCTACTAAGAGATCATCTTTGCAACATATATCCTTTGCATTGCATTCCTTAATTCTTACTCATAATATGGACTTAAAACAGTTACATGTTGCAGATATTACCATATACTACTCCCTGTGGTGTCCAGAATCACAAACACATGCCGTATTGAATGATAGCACGGTTTCCAAAATACATTGACCACTAAATTAGAATATATTGTACTTACACTTATGAAATCCAATAAGATTATAACATTGTCAGTGCCCTTTCCCTTACACAGATGATTTCAATATTCCAATCTAAATACTAGGAATACTGATAGCCAAAATATTCAAAAGTTTGATGGCAAGTTTGTGCAAAAAGACAAGTACCTGTGATTGGATGAAGTATGATACGATTCAATATAGTAACAAGTTATGTTGCATATCCATGTATGGACAAATCCCTTCAGCTACTCATTTAAAGCTGTCCACAATTGGTTCACCTAGTGTACAAGTCTATCTACTTCGGATGATATGAGACATGAATGTGCATTGCAGATCAGCAATATACCTCTATGCTCATGATGGATTCTCCATAAGCTTGAGTTGTGAATTTCCTTGAAGGTGTAGTGCTAGACGGAGATTTTTTTTTAGTAATGCTAGATGGAGAAAATTTTAATCTCCAATTGAACACCGTTTAAAACATTAAACTAGAGCCAACCTACCATCTTAAACTACACTTGTGTTTCTCATGTTTGGTCTATGTGATCATCAATTATGCAATTACCAGTTAAAAGCTCTCTAGCTAAACTACTGAAAGCCAAGTATAAAATAGGGAGCAAAGATGCATCTTACATGTTTCTACCCCACTTGTCCACAGCGGTGTTAATCTTGGCCTCAGTTCCAAAACCAGTGCCCTTGGCATAATTGGCAATTGGCTCCTTCGTTGGGTACCGGAGTTTTACAAAATTATCTCTCTCTGCTGAATAGATGAACCTCTGCTTCCGGAAGTCGAAGTAAATCTCCTCTGTCTCTCCTGCAGCTGAAGACGAGGCCACCTGAACAGACACCCGATCAACAAGCTTAGTAAGAAGTTCTCAGCCACCACCAGCTCTAAGCAACGCTGCACTCACATTTTTCCGAATGTGCAGGGGCACAATCTCCTTGGACCCAGAGAACTTTGCAGGAGTCACCTTGCATGCATTAGCCGCATGGATATCATTGACCTGCACCATCACCAAGCTTCGTTCAGACCTAAAATCTAGAGCGCCCAAACAAGATACGGGTAATGCTGGCTGCCTGGCTAGATGGGTTTGAGAGCATGTGAGACAACTCGCCTTGGAGTACCCGACGAAGGCCCGGAAGTCGACGGACCAGGCGGTGAAGAGGAAGGCGAGGATGTGAGACGCGGAGAGCGCCGCGAGTACGATGAGCGCGTCAGTGAAGTCGAGCGCAGGGACGGCGACCAGCAGCCAGAGCGCGTAGAGCCCGAGGAAGGGCCAGAAGTCGAGGCGCGACGCCCAGTACCGCCGCCGGAGAAGGTCCACGCCCTGCACCGACTTGCCGTTGACCTCGAACCGCACCATGCCGGCGCCGCGGCCGCCCGGATCGGGGGAGAGCGCTGCGGAGGAGCGGGGACTCTCAGATCGGGTCCGGATGTGGATCAGACAGGTGACACGGTTGGAGATTTGGAGAGGGTTTACCGACTCGGCTCGACGGGGTCCGATCGGCAGCGGCGGGCCACGGGCGGCGGTGGGCGGCGGCGGCGACCGACGGAGGGCTTCCTCGCCGCCGCTGCTTCGCTGCGCGTCTCTGCTCTGCGGCTCGTCCTCAACCTGGCGTTGTCAGTGGTTTTACCGTGCGGAATCCCACGTCGATCTGAATTCTCGAGACTTTTCTTTTTCCTCTTCCTTTCGTAATTTAAGCAAAGTTTTGTGCCATATAGATCGTGGACAAACTGAACTGTTTGGAGATGCAAATGTTTATTTTTAAGTTAAAAGAATAGAAGTTTATGTTTTACCCTCAACTCATTAATTTGCCTAATTTTTATCCCTCAGTCCCAGTATTATTTAGTTTGAGTACTCCCTCCGTATAGCTTTTAAGTGACGTTTAGTATCTCAACTTTCAATTGTTCATTTCTTTCCCTTAATCTGGTCAAATCAGCTTTAAGATAAAAAGATTTATTTGATTTATATACTGATGACATTAAACCATGAACTTATATGAAATTTGTGAAACATTATTACTATAGATTTATTGGATCTTTCATTTGAAGTTTGGAGAAGTTATTTTCGCGAGTCGTGTGGATTGTCATTGCACACTTTTCGTATGTAGTTCGAGGCAGCGTTGTAGCAAAAAAAACAAGAGTTTATTGGATATATATCATTACAACTGTCACGTTTCTGAGATATGTCATTACAATTCGTCTATTTAGAAATTTGCCATTACAAATCATCCCTTCTCTGATATTTGCCATTTTATACGTCTTTTGTGCCTTTGAGCTCACTTGCATACACTGGTATTCTCGTATGGACAAAAATACCTCTGTACATTTTTTCCCTCTATCTCTCTTGCGTGTGGGTCCCACTCGTCATATCTTTCTCCTTCGTGGCAACAAGAGAGCAGCAGCCATGGCTCTCGTCGATCCCCACCCTCGACCAGCCCCGCACTCCGATGACCACCTCTCCGCCCCACACTGCGGCGACCACCTCACAGTCGTGCCCTCGCTGGCAAATCCGCCAGCCGCCCCCTTCTGGATCTCCCCCTCCCAGCGTGTCCTGTCGGTGTCCCCCTTCCGGACCTCGTGGCCGAGAGCGTGGCAGTGGCGGACCGGCGAGGCTCGACGAGGGCGCACTAGTGGACGACCAGCAAGGCCCGGCGGTGGCGGCAGACGTGCTTGGGGTCGCGACCGGTTAGCACCTCCTCCGGGAGGAAGACGCCGCGCAGGTTGGGCTGCAGCGAAGGGCAGCCTGCTGCTGCGCCGCCGCCGGCGTATCAGTCAACAGGGGATGACAACTCCACACCACCGGCGTAGGGCGACGTCGTCGCCAGAAGCCGTGGGAGAGCTATGGACGCTATCGATTTGGGAATCCCTTGCTCGTGGACCTTCGCCGCCGCCCTTCCACCTCGATGTGGCTCCAATCCTCGGCCTCAGGGGTTGCGAGGCGGAACTCGAGGGCGCGACGGATGAGACATGAGACCTCCTGACCCGCACACGTCTGCCCCCAACCCGCCGGCCTCACCGCCACGGCGCCGCTCCCGCTCAGTTCCGCCCCACCTCACCGTGGCTCCCAAGCGCCGCGCATCCATCGTGGACCTCCGTCGCCGCCCTCCAATCCTCGGCCTCACTTGGGGGTTGCGCCGCCGCCGCCGCCCTCCCACTTCGTCGTGGCTCCCGGCGCCGTCGCGTCCGTGATGGCGTTCTCCAGTGCGGCGCGCACGACGGCTGCTAATGCCAGCGGCTGGAGCGCGAAGTGGGGTTGGAGCGGTGACGCCATGGCTCGGAACGAATCGGCGTCGTGCCATGGAGTCGCCAGCGCGAGAGCTCCCACTCGGTCGCCCACCGACGAGCACGTCCTCCCACGCCCGCCATGAATCCAGCCCGGGGGTAGCAGAGGGAGGGGCGGACGGGATCACAGGATCACGTTGGGGAAGAAAGTGAGGAAGAAGACGAGGTGGGGGCCACATGTCAGCGAGTGGATAGAAGAGATGTACCAGGGGTATTTTAGATCATACGTAAATACGGAGACCTCCAGTGGGTCCAAGAGAATCAAAGATGGATCCAAAAGAATCAAAGACGTATATAATGGCATGATTCAAAGTATGGAAGAATTGTAATGGCAGATTTGCGAATAGACGAATTGTAATGGCATATCTCAGAAACACAATAGTTGTAATGGCATATATCCAATAAACCAAAAAAACAAAGTGTGCGCTGTATCGAGGTGTGTATATAACACAGCAAACACCACCGGCTATTGCACGCCATGGCGGCGGAGGATGAGCACCGCTACCGATCGCGAATCGGGAGCACAACAATTGGCGCGACAGTCGACAAGGACACAATCATTCTTAGGTCTTGTTCTTTTCATTCAAAAAAAGGAACACTGAAAAAATATTATTACCCATCACATCTGTCACATCTTCTCTCACAATAAAAATACTATTTATTTGCAATTTCACTATTCTTTTTCACCCAAAAGAACGATTATTGAGTCGTGGGTGCTGATCTACAAGTGTTGGCGTGAGGGTAAGACCGACTTAAGGGTTTCGAGTGCAATGACACTATCGCATGTGTACCGATAGCTACCTCGTCATCGACGACTGGGAGGTTGTTGCATCCGCCGTCAACAATTTCCGTGATGACGAAAGCCTCGACTCAAGTAAAAATCCTAATTATCAAAAGTGTTTTCAGCACTGTAGCGTCGTTTTGGAGGTAATTCTATCGACCGTACTTCATCCATTTTTTCTTTTTTTTCTAAACGAGTAGCACCACCGCCGTTGTCCAGTGGATTGTCATCATCATTTTCCTTCTCCTCCGCCTCTGCCTTACTCCTTGTTCTTCTCCTTAAACTTGACACCAGCCGTCTTCCCAAGTCCCATTCCCACTTACTGATTCGGAGCATTCGGTCGCCCCAAAGTATGTCTATATTTCTTTGAAAAAAGATATGATGGTCTTTGAGTTCTTTTTACTCATTTAAAGTAAAAAATCATTGTCATGTCACTCATAAACCTTTTTATTGGGTTAAAAGCCAACATAGACGAAGCAAAAAAAAAAGGGCTAAATATGGACTTACTCCTAAACAACAATTTTTTTTTGCCAAACTCAGCATCAAAGCTCATATGCACGAAGGAATACTCATATTTATGAACACATGCATATCTTGCATACAAGAGCACCCATAAAAGGCTGAATCATGAATGCAAGTATATATGCCGAGTGGAAGACTCAAAATGGAGTAGATAACATTCAACACAATAGTATAAACATACACTAGTTCGACAAAACCATAATATTTGAGTTTAAGAGTCGTAAGGCGTAACATTAAAAGTATTGTGGTCAAATATAAATATTTTGCTTGATAGGAAGATGTTCTTTTCTATTTTGCGGCACTGTTTTCTTCCATTTATAGTGTATGTTGATTTGTTATGTTTAATAAAAATTGCAATATGGTGCTAGAGCATTTCTGTGTGCCATGTCCAATGGGACTGATAAAAGCTTATCAGTATGCAAGCATATTTAAGATTCTTTTTTAACATTAATGTTCAAATCTTCGGTCAAAAAAACATTGAGGTTCAAATCATTTTTTTATTCCATGTGAATATGTTATAATTAACATAGGGAGAGTTTTGGCTAGCCATACTTTTCCATTATTGTCCAAGTCAAGTTAGACAAAGATAGGCATGTGCTTTGTTCATTGCTGCACTTATGGCATACCAAACTTTTTTTTGCCATTTGTTCTTGTCTAAAAGTTGGTTAAACCGTGGTGAGAAACTGATGCCTACAAAATGTGTGGATTGCCTACCTTACCTTAAATAGCTTGGTTAGGCTGAGTCCAACAATACACTGCATTTTGGAGAGGCAAAAGCCCCTTTGCATAGCGTGCATAGTAGCGATAAAAGAAGGCATTCAACACCATCTCCAACAATAGCAAGCACAGTGCGCGCGTGGAGGGAGTCCCGGCGGGAGAGCGCGGACCGGTCGGCGAGCTCTGACTAGGGCCGCGAACCAGAGAGGAGGAGGAGGAGACCAGCGGCGCAGCGGCAGGGGGAGGAGGAAGAGACCGGCGGCGCGGCGGCTGGGGGAGGAGGAAGAGACCAGGGGACAAAGAAGCCCGGGGAGGAGGAGGAGACCGGTAGCGCGGTGGCCGGGAGAGGATGAGGAGGTGGAGCCCAGCGCGGCGGCGGCCGAGGGAGGAGCTGCTCCGACCTCGTGCCGCCCGTCGAAGTTGAAGTCCGCGTCGCGGGCCGGGGAAGTCCACGGCACCGTACAAGGCGCCCGGGATCTAGCCGTGCGGGAGCATCAGCACCGGTGGTGATGGCGCGACGGCATGATAATCGACATCGGAGGAGGTACCGCGGGGCCGCCGGCAGCGGGGGGCCAGGTCCGACGCGCTTTGCTCTAGCGGGCGGGGCGGTTGACGCTCTCGATGGGGTGCGCTCTGACTCCGGCGGAAAGGGGCCAGGTCCGGTGGCTCCGGCTCGGCACCGAGGTGTGGGTTCCGTAGAGGCGTGTGGTTGGCCCAAGCGAATGCATTGGAGGAGAGAGGGATTACAATTTTGGCTTTCCTCTCTCCTCCGATGCAAAATGGCTTCCTGTTTGCCTCTCCTTGTTGGAGACGTTCTGGGCATGCACAGTAACAGCTCGAGAGCCAAAAATGCATTTGGCTGTCCTTGTTGGAGTCAGTCTTAATAGATGAGGTAATCATCCAAACACATCTATTACAGTATTGACAAGAAGAATGGATATAAATAAGGAATAGATCATAGAAATTGGTGAGGTGATAGACCTATAAAGTGTTTGGATTTAGGTATCGACTTATCTATGGATTGTTAATCGCAAAGACCGTAGAAATAGATCGTCCAATTTTGTAGAATAGGATGGAACTATTCCTATTATTCAAGTAACGATGTGTTGTGAAGGAAGAGGTAGCGATGGATCTCCGACATTCCAATTCTCAAACCCAAGAAGACAGTTATATTCGAATTAGAATCAAATGATCCACCAATAATCCAGTTACCAAACAAAACATATTAGCTCAAAAATCAACCTCTGTGAAATTCAGTTTGTCAAAATTACACACACGCACGCGCGCACACACAGACCTTATGTCAATATACCATCGATGGGTAGCAATTGATTATTTAAATTAAAAAAATTGATGATCAAGGTACAGTTTAAAGGTCTTTTCAAAATCCAGTCTGTATCATTAGATTTGGGAGCACGATTTCGTCTTCTCTGTTAAGCCGCTCTCAGGGGAATCTATTCGTACCGGCAGAGATCTATTTTGCTTTGAGTAAAGCAAAGCTATCTATTTTTTTCATAGAAAGACGAGCGAGATCAAGCAAATAGTTAGTACAAACTGCAAAATAGTTCTGCATCTACATTGCCTACAAAAAAAGAGAAGAGAAGAAATTGATATTGCAAAATAGTAAGAGTGCATCCACCTCCCTCGCGTCGCCCTCCCGAGGGCGACTTGGGGGCTCCTTCCCTCGCCGTCGAACAGCCTCCGCGTGTGGTCAGCGTCGGCCGCCGCCGCCACCTCCGCCGCCGCCGGCGGCCTCCTCGCCTCTCTCTCCCCTCTTCCTCCCTCCCTCCATCTTCCCTTTCCTTCCTTCTTCTCCCACAACACCACACCTTCCTTTTCCCGGTCGTGCCCGCCGCCGCCTTCCTCCCCCGGCTCCGACCGGCGTCGGCAACCCCCGACGGCGGCTTCTTCCCCTCCTCCCCTAGCCGGCATCCCGGAAACCCTAGATCTGGGGGGCTCTCCGGCTCCGTGCCCGGTAGCACCAGCCGCATCCTCGGCGCTCTGCGCCGTCGTCGCTGACGCGGCTCCCTCCTCCGTCTTCCCCGGTCCCTCCTCCCCCTTCTTCTACCTCGGATCTGGGCTGGGCGCCATGTCCGTCGCTGCGGACACCACCGCCGCCACCTCTTCTCCGAGAGGCTGTCGGGGGCGGTCCTGGCAGCGAGCGGGCCACGACCCGCAGCCGCCGGTGTCTGGATCTGGGTCTTCTCTCGCCCGTCACCGCTGCCGCCACCTCCTTTGTCGGTGGGTTGCGGGGGTTGGACTGCTCTGCGTCCGCCCCCCCTCCGGCCCGCTGCTGCCTCCTCCGTCTTCGGCTCCTGGCAGCGATGCCGCCACCTCTCTCCAACTGCCGCGCGCCGCCTTCTCCCCTCGGCGTCGACGGGACGCGGTGGGTAGTCGGGCTCGCTACCCTTCTGCCGTCTCCGGCACCCGCGCCGACGCTGCCGGCGGTGACCCTGCTCTGTCGCTTCCCTACCGTCGGTCGTCGCTCCCTCTCCCGCCGGTGACCGTGGCACCCCCTCTCCGCCGCTCTTGCTGGGGACGCCGGCTCGAGCATCGGCAACTGCACCAGCCTCCCCCGGCGCAGGTCCGGCCGCCTCCCTCGCGGAGCTGGCGCGGACGGCGACAGTTCTGGTGATGGGCGGGGCCGGCTCCTCCTCCCCGGCCGGTTGGCGCTCCTCTCCTCTGCTAGTGTCAGCCTCCTCTGCTGGCGTGCCGCCACCTTCTCTCGTCGTGATGCGCCTGCGGGACGGGGTGGGCGCTCTCGCTCTGGTGTCTCCACGGCTTCGTCCCCCCTCCTTCCGATGGCCGGCATCTCGGGGCTTGTGGGCCCTCCCTTCGCCTTCGGTGCTGGTGTTGGCGGGGAAGGCTGCTCCGAGCTGCAGCCCCTCTCCGGCTCCAGTAGCACCTCCTGCTGGCGGCGCTGGAGCCTTGCTTCGCCGGTGGCTCTCTGGGCATGGCCTGCCTAAGCTCTTCTTTGCCAGCATCTAGGATTCCTGTTGTGCTTCCCATTGTTCTGCCTCTCATCTTGGCTGCGACGGTCGGCTTTGTGGATTGGGTTTTTTTGGAGGCCTTTGGCGAAAGCCGGTCTAGCGTCCGCTAGTGTCGACAATGGTTGTGATTCTCCGTAACTACCCTATTGGGGGCATTGTTGCGGCCTCCAATCCTCTTCGGTTTGCCAGGTAAAGACTTGGCCTACTCCTTCGAGGGTGGGCGGACGATAGCGACATTATTGTTGCTTCCTTCTTGAAGGTGTCGTCCTGCATGACCTCTTCACTCGGCCTTCGTCTCTTCCGCGATGTTTGTCAGGCGGTGATGTGCGGGTTTCCTTGATGTTTCCTCTTTGCAGGCTATCGTCGTCGTCTTAGGTCGCTCCCTAGGTTGTTTCGGGTGTGGTGCTGGTGTTGTGCTTTTCCTTTAGCTTCTCTTGTTGTTTCGAGTTGTTGTCTTTTTTTTTTCTCTCGCACTTTAGGGTTTCTCCTAAGTGTCGTGTCTTGTAATTCTCTCTTCTCTTAATGAAAAACATGCTTTGCACGTCTTAAAAAAATGCTGCAAAATAGTATGCGTTCCAACGGTGTGTCGTGCACGTATTTCTTCTCGCATTCTCCTGTGGTTGTTGGCTCCCGCCTCCCGCGGCCAGCCGGAGCAACCGAGGGGCGCCCCGACTTGCTCGATCCGCCAGAGGTCGTCGCTGAGCTCGAGAAGGGATGGAGGAGGTCGAGCAGCGTCGCGGGGATGGAGGAGGACGCCGAGGAAGGAGGAGGCCGCGCCGAGCAGCCTCCAGCACGCTGCTCTGCGTCGCGAGCTGTGGGGTGGAGGAGCTCCGACGGCGACGCAGATCCAGTTGGGAGGCGACTGGCGGTGGTGGAGAAGGTGGCAGGGGTGGAGGGAGACGACCGGCGCTGGTGGAGGAGGGGGCCGGTGAAGGAGGGGACCCGTACGCTGGTGGCAGAGGGCGGAGGCGGAACAAGGAAGCCGCCGACATCGTCGCTCAAGGTCGTCGAGCGGGAGCAGGGGTGCGACCGACGTCGCTCGAGGCAGCAGCCGCGGGATCTGAGCCCCACCTCGCCGTCGTCCACCTCGCGCCATGGAAAGGGGAAGGGGAGCCGCCGCCACCTCGCGTCGGGGAAAGGGAGCACATCCGGAGGCCGACGGGTTTCCTCTACCTCCCTCGCACGCTGATGTGCAGCGGCGACCTCAAGCTCCACCTCCGCCATCCGTGCGGCGCCACGGCCTCCTTGCCTCCTCCTCTCGCGTGGGGAAGGAGGCGGTCGGGGGATGGAGGAGGTGGCCGGGGAAGGCAGTGGCGCGGAGGTGGAGGCGGTGTCCGGGGAGGAAGGGAGGAGGGAGTGACGTGGAGCAGGAAGGAGGAAGAGAGGAGGGAGTGACGTGGAGCAAGAAGGAGGAAGAGGCGGGTGGCAGTTGGAGGAGAGGAGATGAAAAGAGGAGAGAAAACGATCTTTGCGACTCTGGAGCCGCTACAGTGGCTCCGTCGTGTGCGGTGGCCTACAAAGCCCAGACATTTGCACAGCACGCGCGCTGCTGCTGCTGCTGTCTCGCTGAAACTCGGATGGCCCTTGCCGGCAGCCGGCAGCAGCGTGGCCGTGGTCCAGTTCGTTTTCCGCACAGCACGTCCCGTCCCTGCGACCCTGCACTGCCCCGCCCGGCCATTATTCCCCATCCCATCCCCTGCCGGCGTGCGCAAAAGCTGGTGCGTGTGCGTGCCCCGCGTGCTGGCCGAACGCCGAGCTGCCGACCTCTTTTCGCTCGCCGTGCTCCCAAAAACTACACTTCCTCCCATGGTTTCACGTTGTCCCGGCTCGCCGTCGCCGGTGGTTCACCCGGATCTACGCAGTTCTCCACAAAGGCAAGACAACGACTCGTCACTCGTCAGCTCATCCCCACTAGAAAAGGTCCAAGTCAGAGGCGGCGACAAACCGGCGCCACGTCGGTGCGTCAGGATAAGCGCTCGTGGCCGAGATCCCCCTCGCCTAGATCTCACCAATACAAAAATCGCTCCCGCCATGCTCCCATGCAGACGACGCGCAGTCTGCCGGGGTCGCCGTGGACTCGCTGCTGTGCTGCGCTGGTGCGCGCCAACCAACCATTACGACCGGTCCATTTCGGCGTCGCGCGAGCCCCGCCACGGCGCCGCTTCACATCGCCGCTATAAAAATCCTTGCTTGCGCGCCGCTGCCACCACCACTTCACATCGCCATCGCCTCCAGCCCACTTAGCCCAGCATGGCACGCCTCCCTCCTCTCGCCGCTCTCCTCTTCCTCTGCCTGCTGTCGTCCTGCCGCGCCGCCGCCGCCGGTGGCCCCCGCGGCGGCGGCAACCCGAGCGCCGTGGTGCTGCCGGTGAGCAAGGACGCCGCGGCCACGCAGCAGTACGTGACGTCGTTCCGGCAGCGCACGCCGCTGGCGCCCGTGAAGGCGGTGCTGGACCTCGCGGGCGCCACGCTCTGGGTGGACTGCGACGCCGGGTACGCCTCCTCCACCTACCGCCGCGTGCCGTGCGCGTCCTGCCGCCTCTCGCGGTCGGCCGCCTGCGCCACCAGCTGCCTGGGGCCTCCGAGCCCGTCCTGCCTCAACGACACCTGCGGCGGGTTCCCCGGGAACACGGTCACGCAGGTCAGCACGAGCGGCAACATCATCACCGACGTGCTGGCGCTGCCCACCACGTTCCGCCCGGCGCCCGGCCCGCTCGCCACGGCGCCGGCGTTCCTCTTCACCTGCGGCGCCACGTTCCTCACGGAGGGCCTCGCGGCGGGCGCCACGGGGATGGCGTCGCTCAGCCGGGCCCGGTACGCGCTGCCCACGCAGCTCGCCGCCACGTTCCGGTTCTCCCGCAGGTTCGCGCTCTGCCTGCCGCCGGCGGGCTCCGCGGGCGTCGTCGTCTTCGGCGACGCGCCCTACACGTTCCAGCCCGGGTTCGTGCTCTCCAACGCGTCGCTCATCTACACGCCGCTCCTCGTCAACCCGGTGAGCACGGCGGGCGTGTCCACCAAGGGCGATAAGTCCGACGAGTAATTCGTCGGCGTGACGGGCATCAAGGTGAACGGCCGCGCCGTGCCGTTGAACGCGACGCTGCTGGCCATCGACAAGAAGGGCGTGGGCGGGACCAAGCTCAGCACGGTGGCGCCCTACACCGTGCTGGAGAGCTCCATCTACAAGGCCGTCACCGGCGCGTTCGCGGCCGAGACGGCGGCGATCCCGCGGGCCCCGGCCGTGGCGCCGTTCCAGCTGTGCTACGACGGGAGCAAGGTCGGGAGTACGCGCGTGGGGCCCGCGGTGCCGACCATCGAGCTGGTGATGGGGAGCGACGCCACGTCGTGGGTGGTGTTCGGGGCGAACTCGATGGTGGCCGTCAAGGGCGGGGCGCTGTGCCTCGGCGTGGTGGACGGCGGCGAGGCGCCGAGGACGTCGGTGGTGATCGGCGGCCACATGATGGAGGACAACCTGCTGGAGTTCGACCTGGAGGCGTCGCGGCTGGGGTTCAGCTCCTCGCTGCTGTTCCGGCAGACGAACTGCAACAACTTCCACCTCGGCTAGCCGACAATGCCAGCTGCTGAGACTTGTTGATTGGGTTGTAACTCTATGTCCGTCTGGGACCAGAGAAGATGGTCTTGGATTTGGCAGTCACTGTCTGAATAAATTGTTCATCTGTTAGACTGTTACCGTACCAAATGGTAATGTTGATGGAAAGCAAGGGCGCGCGCGTCCGCGCGTGGACATTGCTCTATGGGCGCTGAAAAAGTGAAAGAGTCGTGCTTTCAAAGGCCGGAAAGTTCAAGTTATCACATAACGAGGTGAAGAAGTCAGGCACCAATTGTGGGAACTCATCAGTTAGCAGTTCCAAAACCCGCCGAAACAAATAGTACAAGACAGCTCATGAATCCAACTGTCTAGTTCAATCCAAATTCGACACATGTAAAACTGACGGTTAACCCTGAAATTTCTTATGTAGCAGACTGATAAAAGCGTGAGATGAACAGTAATATTTCTGGGAGTAACCTCTACTGAAAAACAGCAACCATCAATCAGATATTTCTGGGCGCTTGACGTTTGAGAGGCACTAGGAGTTACTTACCTCTACTGAAAAACACCACCAATCATCCAAAAAGGGTGGTTCAGGAATGAGAATCATGTAGAGCTCTAACAGAACATTCTCAAAAGTCAAAACTACGAAACCAGACCTGACAGTTCCACTCCAAAAAAAAAACACTTGTGATGGATGCTGCCATAATGCCATCGATGTAGACCTTTTCATATTTGTACCTGTGATGTATTGTTGCAGAATTGCTATCAGACGTTTGACAATTTCTGTTATCTTTTCAAAGACACGATATCTGATTACTGTCATGCTAATCAATGGTATGAACAGAGATACCACATTAATCAATTTAACTCGACATGCTGGGGCAATTGAGGTAATTGAATACAAGAGGAACTAATTCTTTCAATCCCTCTATTTCTAGCAATTAATGTTGGTTTCTTCAGATCCAGCATACACGAGACCACGACCAAATGATGTTCATCATGCTTTCTTAGCCTTGGGCTTAGGTGGTGGTGCCAGGAACAGAGCCTTGAAGATCCACGCAGCAAGGACGGCACCAATAAAGGGGCTTATCCAGTATACATAGAACTGCTCCCATGTGTTGTGACGATTGTTGACATATGCCCAGCCAAATGCCTGCGGAACAATATTTGTCCAATATTCATAAGTTCAAGAAACACAGGTAAACTAGAATAAATTTTACTACAAAGTGCTAAAACAGCCAGGAGCAGTAATATTCAAACGCTATTCAAAAGAAATACCAATCTGAAATCAGTTCTCATCAGATCATTACCAAAACATTAAAAATTCAGTAATGATCTACCTCCGCAGTGTGTTCTCAAGTAGTCAAGTATCCATCTAGTGGCTGATCCAAAAAACTGAAAAAAGTGAAGTACGCGATATTTCTTAAGAATTGAGTTTTGGCAAAACAGAAACTGCAGCCCTTTACAGATGATGAGTATGTGCTCCTTGTCATGCTCCGAGCATGGTTCCTTGCGTGGGGGAAAATCTTGAATTTAGTTTGAAAGATACATAAAAGATTTCTACAAGAAATTAGATAAAATTCTCCCTATCTTGTAATTGTAAACTTTGATGAAACTGAATGAAAACTTACAATTTATTATTATTTTCACTTTCCATTTCAATCAATTTCAGTGCTCGGTGACTCAAATTACAGATGGTGTTCCAGTTTTAGTACTCTATGCTCTCTAAAAAAGGCTATAGAACAAAGGAACACAGGCAAATTTCAGCAATGAAGAATCCAAATGTGTGTGCTGATTCAGACATGGAAATAAAGTGGTATATGCTATATATGCATGCCTTCTCAATAGTATTGTTTTCTCGAACAACGCAAGAGAACTGTGCGTCATTTCATTAAGGTAGAAAACAAAGCACATGAGTCAGGTGAGGCAATCGTAGCACACACATTGAACTAATAACGAATCACAGCTGCGCCACCAGCTGCAAAAGAGGCGACCAACACTTACCCTATGTCTCTGGAGTTATTCTGGAACAGCTAACTTAGTTCGGAACTCTAAATTAAAAAGAAAAATACATCACAACATTATGATGTTGACTTGCAAAATTGTTCATACAGGAACTTCAGTCAAAGGACGAGAAGATGCTTCAAAAGATCAGGTGTAATGATTTGGCGGTCAAATAATTATGCCGATCATTTTTTTCAATACCCACTTTTGCAATTCTATATCACCAGACTCAATTTTGTGTCTGTGTTCTGCCTTTATGTAATGCGAATAACATTAAACAGGTATTTCATTGACCAAAAAAAAATCAATTGCAGTGCCCAACATTGTTATGGAAGAGAAAAGAAAGTTACAGAAGCAGGTGTCCTTTTCTATGTTTTTTTAGAGCTGAGCTTAAGAGGTACTCCTCTTTATAAACATTTGGCTTCATTTTACTCTATGAGTTCCTTGCCTACTATAGAAATAGGCAATCATGTGTACATACTACACAGTGACTGCTATTTAAACACAAGTTTCAGATAACTGATTGATTTCCATGTTACAAAGATATTTAAGGGTTCAACATCAGTTCTTTGTTGTGGATATAACTTGAAGTAAGACACACTTCACTTTTCTTCAGATTTTGAGGGACATAGAAAATGTGCAGCAGGTAAAATCCAATCACCAATTTCTATTTTCAGTACATAATGCATTGAGTCATCTTCCCCTGATTTACGGTTACTATAAATTTTCAGCTTGCTACTCCAACAGAGTTCTAGCTCCCTCTAATTGTGCAATCTGTTGTATATCTATCTATGCATGTGGCATCTCGAACATACAAGCTCCGTGCATGTCCAGTGGCCAAAGTATACATCAACATCATGATATAAATCAATCAATGGTATAGATCAGATTACCCACATGATGTAATATTCTTGAAAGCCACCAATTCCTACAACTACTTACCAAATATGCAATCAACCTTCTATTCTTCTGAAGGTCCCTGTGATGGGCCAAAACGGCGCGGCTGTTTTCTAGTTGGGTGTTGAAATTTTATTGCTGTAACAACGGTGATTGCAGAAACTACTAATGGAGTGGAAAGTAATACGATTCATGAACTAGTTTGACAAACAGTAGTAGAAGAAAAATGGAGGGAAAAAGGGGGAAGATGCTGACATTAGCTGGGTTCATAGAAGGGCCGGTGTAGGCTGCGCCGGAGAGGACGAGGCAAACGGTGGAGATGGAGATCATCAACGTCTTGACGATGGGGTTGCGGGGGCCCTTGACGATGATCCAGAGCACAGCCATGGTGATGACGAAAGTGAGCACTAGTTCGGCCACAGCGCCAGTGTGGGGATCCACCTTGAGCGACGGCCCCCCGAGCATGTGCTTGTACTGCGCCGGCATCAGCTCCGAAATTGCAAGAGCGCCGCCCACAGCGCCGGCGGCCTGACCAGTTACCAGCCCGCATCAGTCTCTGAATAAGACATTTCTGAATCGTAGAATCGGATCGGATCGAATCCAAATTCAAGCAGAACGCACCTGCGCCGGGAACCGGAGCGCGACGGCTAAGAGCGAGGGGCTGGTGACTCCGGCGGCGTAGAAGGCGGCGATGCCGGTGGGGTTGAAGCTGGCGCCGCCGAGCGCGTCGCAGAGGATGTTGAAGACGAAGAGCAGGACGGAGACGAGGGAGACGGTGATCAGGAGCGCGTACTGGACGCCCTGCAGCTTCAGGTAGGACGTCACCGCCGCCGTCGAGGCCCCCAGCGTGGAGACACACAGCACCCAGAGGAAGGTCACCACCGCGTCCGCGGCAGCCGCCCGCAGCGCCGCCCCCATCGCCATCAGCGCAGTCTCCTCCCTGCTCTGTTGCGTTGGTGTGCAGGACAGCAGGAGCCAGGAGTAGATCAAAACTGACGGCGGGGGAGGGGGTAGGTGATCAAGCGCTCTTCGCGTGCGCCATCTTATCTCCTTTTTCCTCACTACTCTGGAGAAACAAAAATATTCACCACTTGATCGACCGATTTAATGTCTCTTTCAATACAATATGACTCAGGTGAGCATGGTGTTTGAGATTTATATTTGGAAATGACAAGAGTGCTCACCATAGAGCTGTGCTCGGTAGAGGTTTGAAAGGACGTGTCTGTTCTAAAGATGTTGGAACCTTGATGTCACGCACTCAAGCACAGCTAATTGAACAAAATAAAAACAATGCTGCATATATTAAAAATGTGCTGAATTGTACTCCTTCAGAAATAAAAAAAACGCACCCTCCAAAGCCAAAAGATAGCGTAGATTTTATTTTTTTTCTGAAATTTGTTGGACAAGCTTTTCACAAATTGTTGCTAAATGTCAAGAGAAGGTTGAGGGATGCTACTATTGATTAGGCATTTTTTTTGTACTTACCCGAATTGCGTCTTGCGGTTCATTTACCCTTAAAAATGTAGCATTTCTTTTTATTTTGTAAATAGGAACCAAGTGGGAACTTATAAAAATTCGACAAAAGTCATTAAAATTCCTTCAAGACTGCATGTACTAAACTCGATGTCCTGAAAGAACAATACTAATACAAAATTATAGCTAGCAGGTACTACGAAAATGCAAATAGTAAAAATATCATTTGAAGCTTCAAACACCCAAATCTTCTCAAAACGAGCCCAAACAACAATTCGTCAATTCGAGGCCCTTTCGCAGAAAAGGAAAGAAAAAAAAAACAATTCGAGGCCGGCGTCCACGAAAAATCCTATATATCTTCCCGGAAGGTGCTAAGTAGTTGAAACTTCCACGGTTCCAAGATTCGTGCAACTAATCATGACCGTCAGATCCAATCAAACCCTAACCACACCCTCTCTCCTCTCCATCTCCTACCTCCAGTCGCGCGCCGCCTAGGCCGAGCGCCGCCGCGTCGGTGGCCGCGGCCCCGCCACCCCCGCGCGCTGTCGCGCTCTGGCAGGCCGCGCCCCCGCGAGCGGCGCGCGGCGGCCGCGGCCCCGCGCGCCGCTCCGGCAGCCGCGGCCCTGCCGCCCCTGCGCGCCGCTGCCCCGCTCGCCGCCGTGGCTCCGCGCTCCGCCGCCGCCGGTGACGCCGCCGGAGAAGAGGAAGAAGCTAAAAAAAAGTTGAATGTTGGGTCCAAACAAATGTTGGTCCTAAAAATGTTGCAACATTTTACGCAATGTTGATGAAAAATAACGTAAAATGTTGAAAAAAAATTATAACATTTTTGAAAAATGTTACAACATTTGTGAAAAATGTTTCAACATTTTTATAATAGTAATGAGGTGGGATGGTTGAAAAGTGAAAACGATGGTGGTGATGCTCCAGCGGCTGATCGTGTACGTACTACTTCCACTACTACGACGACGATCGAGGACGGACCATCCCCTACACCCACTACGACTGAGGCTGTTCGAGTGGAGGCTGCTGCTGAGGGGGAGGTTGTGTCCAGGCAAGAGACTCCTCGGCGAGTACAAGTGGATCACCCACCAACGACCATCATCGGTGACCTTCATGAACGCACTACAAGGTATGTAACAAATATTCCTGCACAAGTGATATCTTTTTCAGAATTTTAAATCCAGTTATGAAATTTGAAAAATCCAAATACGCGACCACATCACCTCATCAAGGTCTTGTCACATTCCCGTCAACCCCACGTCACCTCAAACCACACGCTCTAAATTGAGCCGATGTTGATATAACCACTGAAAAATCATTAGTTGAAAAAATATGAGTACTTGTGCTGAGTTTTTCTATTCGCTGCCTTTTATGTTAATTTTTCCAAAGAAAACCAAGTGCATAACTATATGTATGTCAGGATTTATTTTCATACATATAATGACATATAAGTGAATACAGAAACAGTATCACGTAAGAAAAAGGAAGATTATCAGAGTATTACGCTTATATTCTGGAAACGAAGGCACCAAACTCCACAAGCAGTCGACTGGGGTTGCATACGCTTAGCACCAGCAACATCTTCACAACGACTCCATAGCAGCTTCCTCTTTCTGAGCAACATTGTTTATAGCAAGGGTGAGCACATGTCGTACTCAGCAAGTGTGGGGAAAGTATGAATGCAAAGACTTATCAAGGAAAGGCTGACAGGTTGACTGCATTAAGCACTTTTAGTTGGTCAAATTTTATTAGCACCTGATTACTACTAAAGTATAAATATATACCAACCCACATTATCATAAGAGATACGCCATAAACATATGGCTAACATAACCAGAAACCACGATTTAAGTCCATCTTCAAGTTCAATTATCATGTGAGGGTCCAGGCCGCTCTTGACCGTGAGCACGGCTAATCGATTAGTTTTACACTCTGCAGAGGTTGTACACTTTCACCACAAGTCGCGTAAAAGTTCTAGGAACTTTAAACCCAACCATGCGATGCCGGCCAAGCATCATACCACACTACCGAGGTGTGATTGCATAGGGACGCTACGAGGCCTTTGTAAAGGCCTCGTAGCGTCCCTATGCAATCACACCTCGGTAGTGTGGTATGATGCTTGGCCGGCATCGCATGGTTGGGTTCAAAGTTCTTCGGGACTTTTACGCGACTTGTGGTGAAAGTGTACAACCTCTGCACAGTGTAAAACTAATCGATTAGCCGTGCTCACGGTCAAGAGCGGCCTGGACCCTCACATGATAATTGAATTTGAAGATGGACTTAAATCGTGGTTTCTGGTTATGTTAGCCATATGTTTATGGCGTATCTCTTTATGTTAGTTGTGGGTTGATATATACTTATATCTTAGTAATCAGGTGCTAATAAAATTTGATCAACTAAAAGTGCTTAATGCAGTCAATATGTCAGTCTTTCCTTGTCAAGCCTCTGCATTCATACTTTCCTCACACTTGCTGAGTACGGCATGTACTCACCCTTACTATAAATAATGTTGCTCAGAAAGAGGAAGCTGCTATGAAGTCGTTGTGAAGATGTTGCTGGTGCTAAGCGTATGCAACCCCCAGTCGACTGCTTGTGGAGTTTGGTGTCTTTGTTTCCAGGATATAAGCGTAATACTCTGATAATTCATAAACAAACGTACAAATCTATCAGAGTTAAGCAGCTCAATCCTGGAAACGAAGCAACAAACTTCACAGGCACTCGACTGGGGGCTGCGTAGGCCTAACATCATCTTCAACACTTCACAAATCTTCTCCTTCTGAGCAGCAGTTTTGCAATGATGAGTACACTTATGGTTGGTACTCAGCAAGGCCACAAGAAATAACCAGAAACGATTTAAAGTCCATCTTTAAGTTTATTAATCATGTGAGGGTCCAGGCCGCTCGTGACCGTGAGCACGGCTAATCGATTAGATTTACACTCTGCAGAGGTTGTACACTTTACCCACAAGTCGTGTCCCCCATATATGCCCGGGTTTGCAAAGCCCTTAAACACTTCCGATGTGAGTGGCATGGTTTCACTACGAGACCTTTACAAAGATTCCCTAGTGTGAGCTGCTCGCTAGGTTTCATAACAGCGTAATGCATAACCCTCTCTCAAGACTGCGAAGCTACCACAGAGCAGATCAGCTTGAGGGTCGGGCTATACACCAACTACCGGCACCCCCTAACCCTTATCAGGTAAAGCATACCACACACTAAAGTTTCTAATTAGTTAGCCAAGATAGAGCCATATGTCTTGTGCTTGCACCTGATTCCTGGGTGGTCGCTCCATGTTCCGATTAAATATTGTGATCTTGTATTAACCAGATATATATATATATATAGCATAAAAGGACACCGCCAGAGCCGCCCCTGTCCCACGAAAAAAGGACCCTCCGTCCGCCGAGGGCGACTCCCCCGCCGCCGCCGATTGCGGCCCCCGTTCCCTCGCCTCCGGCCTCGCTGCTGGTGGTGAAGAGGAGCGGGGGTCCGTCTTTTCAACAGATCTTCTGTCTTCGTAGGGTCTTAGTTGAGTCCAACTAGGTCTAGGGTTTGCTCGCCGCCGATGCTCGGCGGTGGAGTTAGGTTTTGCCGGAGGAGCATGGCTCCTCTGCAGCTTGGTTTTCTTGGCGGCGCCGGCGATGCAGAAGCGACGGCGTTGCAGAGGAATAATTTCTCCCAGCTTCTTCCGTTCTCCGATGGCGATCTACTCCTACGTCAACGGAGAGGCTGAGGAGACCTGTCCAGGAGTCGAGGGCCGGCGCATCGTTGTCTTCTTCAGGTGATGATGTTGTTGACCCTGTTAATCTCAAGGAAGATGATCTTTGAAGGAAATCTGAGCATTGCTCGGGTTGCCGGCGATGGAAACGAAGGATGCGTCGTGGGTACTAGAGTTGGCCGATGCGCTTGGGAGGCAGCGTACTCGGCTGATTCGCCTAGCAGTAAGCCCTTCTCTGCGGCCTCCACTTTGTGGAGTTTGGCTCTGGTGCCCGGCGATGATTGGGAAGCGGCTTCGACGGCGGCGACGAACGGATCGCTGAAGGTTTCGAGAAAGATGAACAGGAGTTTTAAACTTCTTTGTAATTTTCCTTTTCTTTCGAGTCCTGTTTGTAAACGGGCCGGTGTAATACGTGTCGGGGACAGCCACAGGGGTCCCCTAATAACGGGGGAAATCGCCCCTTTTTCGAAAAATAACGAAAGCGAACAAGCAAACTCACGAACCGCAAATCACACCTCGCATGCCGCGGCCCACGGCCCAAAAAGCCCAGCGGCCCATCGAAATAGCCAACCCCCGGCACCCCTCGAGCGAACCTCCACCCCGCTCGAGGGCCGGGCGCTGTACTGCGAATCTTCCGCCTCGCTCGAGGGCTTGACGCCCCCTCGGGCGAGAGTCCGCCTCGCTCGAGGGCTTGACGCCCCTCAAGCGAGTTTCCGCCTCGCTCGAGGCCTCCTCCGATCCGCGACACCATCCCTCCTCCCACTACCAGAGCATTAAATGCTCCGGCGCGTCGCGGGCGCCCGGGTCAAAGGCGAATCCCCGCCACGCCGGCCCTCTGACACCGCCTGGGAATCAGATCCCGGCGCTGTTCGACCAACCCGCACTGTGCAGCCATCCCCGGCGCTGTGCGGGTGCTGTGCGGCATGGGCGGTGTCATTCCGTGACGCTGTGCCGCGTACTCCCGTACCTCCTCCACGTCGCGCCCCTCGAAAGAGGACAGCGGTACCCTCGAAAGGGGTACGGCCACCAATTCCCCGCCCGCCTGGAACGACGCTGTGACTCAAGGCCGGCGGGGCGCGTCACCTCCATCACCTCCGGCCCTGAGCGGCCATCCCCGCCCCTGTGACGTCATTCCGGGCACTGCTGGGCCATCCCCCGCACTGTAGGAATCCAGGTTGACAGGACATCGCCACGCCCGCCGCTATGCAGCCTCCGGCCCTCCGTCAGCCAGGCTCTCGAGCCGGTGTACGAACGGCGAACAAACGAAGAGCTCCAGCGCTACTACCCTCGAAGTCGCTCCTGGACGGACACAGGAGTCACCACGACGCCCGCCAGGAGCAAGATTCGCCAGGACGGCATCGAATCGCCGGCACTGTGCGCCATGCCGCCACACCATGCCTAAAGCCATGCGGTATGACTGTAAACCGCCTCCCCTTGGTCTATAAAAGGAGGAGGCGGTCCCCCGGCCGTAGGGGGACGAGATCATCACTTCATACCCACATTCACTCGCATACTCATTCCCTTTGATATTGGCACTTTGCCTCAATCACTTAGCAGGGACTTGGGGGCCTCTCCTCCTCTCCCGCCTTGCTTGTAGCCCCCCTCTACAGGCACCACTGGTGCGAATCAATACAGCGCGCACGCGCTAATCTGCTGGACGTACGACCCCATGGTCGGAACCAGGATAAACCCGCGTCCCTGTGTTGTCATTTGCACCGACCATCGAGAAGCTGATCACAGCGTAACTTACTAGTTAGTGTCGGGACTAATCCTAACACCGACAGTTGGCGCGCCAGGTAGGGGCGCTCGCGCTGTGATCGACCCCTCACCAGCAGTCTCGATGGTGATTCACACCGAGATGACGTCCCAGAGGTACGCCATGGGCAGCTCGGACCCTCTCCCTGCCGGATTCGAAATCCGGTTTGGGAGCCTGAACTTTCAGGCCACAGGGAACGGCTACCTCATGCGCCTCACCAACCGCGACGAACTCCACCCGTGGCGGTCGACTGGGCCGGGCCCAATGCCCGTCACGCCTGCTACTGACGCTCCGGCACCCACCCAGGCGGCTGCTGCGAGCACCTCGACGTCCCGGCGTCGCAAACGCCCAGGTCAGCTCTCGCGTCAGGCGCGCGGAGCGACACCGGGCAGCACGCGAGGCGGCTCGGAACGACGTGCCCCCGCCAAGCGACGCGACGGCGCACCCTGTAGGAGAGCACGCGGCCGCGGGGCCGCAGTTCCCCCACGGGATGCGCAACCCTGCTGCGGCGTACGCCTCATCCGTCAGCACCGACATGGCTGCATATGAGGATCTCCCGGGCCATCACCTGCTGTCAGCCCGGAACCTCATCGCCACCACCAACGACGAGTCGTACCATGGCTCGCCCAGCGAGTTGCCGCCATCGACCTCGCATGGCTACGCGGAGTGGGACTTTTCCGGCGTACCGGACCCTGTGGTATTCCGGCGGTTCCTTGACGCCGCGGACAACTGGTTCGGTTACTCCGACGACTCCAGCGAAGGGAGCTACGATCCCTCGCGCGAGTGCTTCGTTGTCGCCGCCAACGAGCATGCTGACGGCGCGAACGGAGCGGGCCACGGGAACGCGGCCCAGCATCCGGAGCCGAACCCGCCACCGGCCCCACCAGCGGGCAATGCGGATATTAATGCGCAGCTGGCCCAGGCGCGCGAGCTCGAGGCAAAGCTCGCGGAAGAGTACCGGCAGGTGCGGCTCCTACGTGCCACCATCGCAGGGGAAGCCTCGGCACGCGGCGAACGCGCCTGAGAAGCCGGGAAGCAGGTCTGCGAGCGCATCAACGCTGCCTTCAATGTGGACGATCCACACACGCCGCTTCGGGCCAGCCAAAAACTTATCGCGGCGGCGACACTACTTCGGGCCATGCCCGAGCCATCGACGCCCGAGGCACGTAACCTGCGCCGCGAGGCGCAGACTCTCATCGAGCAGGCGGCCGTGCAGCAGGCCGAGAGCTCCGCGTCCCGCATGCGCAACCAGTCCAGCGCGCGGGGCGACGGCAGCGTGCAGGACCAGGAGGCATCCGTCCACGCGGACGGCGCGGCGGGGCAGCCGGCAAACCGGGACAGGACGCCTGTCAGGGAGCGGATCGTTGACACGCGCGGCCAGGTCCACGACGGCGATGCCCGCAACGTCCTGAACGCCAAGAGAAGGGGCGACGCGGAGGCGCGAGCGGCAGCGGGCTACCACCCTCAACGAGGTGGTTGCTACGACAGCCGGGAGGACCGCTCGCCAACACCGGAACCCCCGGGGACTCGAGTGTTTAGTCGGGAGATCCGTGCGGCGAGTTTCCCCCAGCGCTTCCGCCAGCCCACCACCATCGACAAGTACACGGGGGAGACGGACCCTCGTGTGTGGCTCAACGACTACTGCCTGGCTTGCCAGCTGGGTGGCGCCACCATCGATGCGGTGATCATCCGCAATCTGCCGTTGCACCTTGCGGACTCGGCCAGAATGTGGCTCGAGCACCTGCCACCCAGCCAGATCCACAGCTGGGATGACTTGGTTCGCACGTTCATGGGGAACTTCCAGGGCACATACGTGCACCCTGGGAACTCCTGGGACCTGCGGGCGTGCACCCAGAAGCCCGGCGAGTCGCTCCGGGACTTCATACGGCGCTTTTCAAAGCGCTGTGCTGTGCTCCCGAGCGTTGCTCAGTCCGAGATCGTGCACGCCTTCCTCGAAGGCACGACCTGTCGGGACCTCGTGCGCGAGCTCGGGAGGAGCCCGCCGGTCGACTCCAACGAGCTGTTTGATATCGCCACCAGCTTCGCTTTCGGAGAGGAGGCAGTGGGGACCATTTTCGACGGCAAAAAAGGAAAGCGCGTGGACGACGCGCCCGCGGAGGGCAGCAAGTCCAAGGAGCCCGCGAAGAAGCAGAAGCGGGGCAAGAAGGGCAAGAAGCCCCACCATGACGCACGCGCGCAGGACCGCGGCGAAGACGACGAGGCCCTCGCCGTTGACCCTGCCCGTAAGGGTCCTCGAGGGGCCCCTCGAGGCCCCGGTGTATTCGACGATATGTTGAAGAAGCCCTGCCCGTACCACAAGACCCCGGTCAACCACACCCTCGAGCAATGCAACATGCTCAAGAAGTACTACCGTCGCGTCGCCGCGAAGGAGGACGAGGCCAAGAAGGACTGGGGTGACGGAGACACGGATGGCTTCCCCGCGGTGGAGAACGTCTTCTTCATCTTCGGGGGACCGACGGTGGACATGTCCACCAGCCGGCGCAAGCGAGAGCGGCACGAGGTCCTCGCCGCGGAGAGGGCTCCTCCTTCCTTCCTCGATTGGTCGGAGGACGCCATCACCTTCAGCCGCGAGGATCACCCGAACCGCATCCCCAACCCGGGCCAGTACCCGTTGGTCGTCGATCCCATCATCGGCAACGCGCGGTTCTCCAAGATGCTGATGGACGGCGGCAGCAGCCTCAACATCCTCTACGCCCACACCCTACGGCTGATGGGGATCGGGTTGGACCAGCTGCGGCCCAGCACGACGCCGTTCCATGGCATCGCGCCGGGCAAGCGCGTCCAGCCCCTCGGGCAGATCGACCTGCCGGTCTGGTTCGGCACGCCGGACAATTTCCGCAGGGAGGTCCTCACCTTTGAGGTGGTGGGGTTCCGAGGCGCGTACCACGCCATCCTTGGGCGTCCGTGCTATGCCAAGTTCATGGCGGTCCCGAACTACACTTACCTCAAGATGAAGATGCCGGGGCCAAAAGGCGTCATCACCGTGGGCTTGTCGATCGAGCACGCATTCGACTGCGACGTCGAGTGAGTCGAGCATGCTGAGGCCCTGGCGCTCGACGAAACGCTTGTCGCGGACATGGAGAAGCTGGCCAACGAGGGCCCCGACTCCTCCGCCAAGCACGCGGGCAGTTTCGAGGCTGCCGAACAAACGAAGGAGGTGCCCCTCGACCCTGCAGCCCCCGAGGGCAAGGTGTTGAGGGTCAGTTCCACCCTCGACCCGAAATAGGAAGTGGTGCTCGTCAACTTTCTCCACGCCAACGCTGACATCTTCGCGTGGAGCCCCTCGGACATGCCAGGCATCCCGAGGGAGGTCGCCGAGCACTCCCTTGACATCCTACCTCACTCCAGAGCCGTGCAACAGCGGCTGCGGCACTTTGATGAAGAAAGGCGCCACGCGATCGGAGTGGAGCTGCGGAAGCTCCTCGAGGCCGGATTCATCAAGGAAGTTTTCCACCCTGCGTGGCTAGCTAATCCTGTACTAGTTAAGAAAAAGAATGGGAAGTGGAGGATGTGTGTAGATTACACGGATTTAAATAAAGCATGTCCCAAAGTTCCTTTTCCTTTGCCACGAATCGATCAAATTGTTGATTCCACTACGGGGTGTGAACTCTTATGTTTCCTTGATGCCTATTCGGGTTACCACCAAATAAAAATGAAGGAGTCCGATCAACTCGCGACCTCTTTCATCACACCGTTCGGCATGTTTTGCTACGTAACAATGCCATTTGGCCTCCGAAACGCGGGCGCTACATACCAGCGATGTATGCAGCACGTTTTCGGGGACCACATCGGGCGAACCGTAGAGGCATACGTAGATGACGTTGTAGTCAAAACCAGGAAGGCGGACGACCTGGTTAACGATTTGCGCGTCGCGTTCGATTTCCTACGGGCAAACGGGGTGAAACTCAACCCCGAGAAGTGCGTCTTCGGGGTGCCGCGTGGCAAGCTGCTGGGATACATTGTTTCTCAGCGGGGCATCGAGCCCAACCCCGAGAAGGTCTCCGCCCTCGACCGAATGGGCCCGATTCGAGACCTAAAAGGGGTGCAGAAGGTGTTGGGCTGCCTGGCCGCCTTGAGCCGTTTCATCTCACGGCTCGGCGAGAAGGGACTGCCCCTCTACCGACTCCTGAAGAAGCACGAATGCTTCTCCTGGACCGTTGAGGCCCAGGAGGCACTCGACAAGCTCAAGGTGACGCTCGCACACGCACCAATCCTCACGCCGCCTCGAGGCGGCGAGCCTCTGTACCTCTACGTCGCGGCAACCACCCAGGTGGTCAGCGCGGTCATCGTCGTGGAGCGAGCAGAGGAAGGGCACCCCCTACCAGTTCAAAGGCCGGTGTACTATATCAGCGAAGTGCTGTCCGAGACCAAGGCACGGTATCCCCAGATCCAGAAGCTGCTCTACGCAGTGGTGCTCGCGCGGCGCAAGCTGCGGCACTACTTCGAGGCCCATCCGGTCACGGTGGTCTCATCATTCCCGTTGGGTGAGATTATCCGCAACCCGGACGCTGCGGGCCGGATCGCAAAGTGGTCCGTAGAGCTCATGGGCGAGATGCTCACCTACGTGCCGCGCAAGGCAATCAAGTCTCAGATCCTCGCGGATTTCGTCGCCGAGTGGACGGACACACAGCTGCCCCCGCTGCAAATCCAAGCCGAATGTTGGACCCTCTATTTCGACGGGTCGGTGATGAAAACCGGAGTGGGCGCGGGCTTGCTCTTCATCTCGCCCCTCGGGGAACACATGAGGTACGCAGTGCGCTTGCACTTCCCCGCATCGAACAACATGGCGGAGTACGAGGCCCTCCTCTGTGGCCTCCGAATCGCCATCGAGACCGGCATCAAGCGCCTCGACATCAGGGGAGACTCGCAGCTCGTAATCGATCAAGTCATGAAGAATGCGAGCTGCCACGACGTGAAGATGGAGGCTTACTGCAACACCGTACGCGCCCTCGAGGACAAGTTCTACGGCATCGAGCTCAATCACATCCCCCGCAAGTATAACCAGGAGGCGGACGAGCTCGCGAAGATCGCGTCGGGGCAAATAACCGTTCCCCCAAACGTTTTCGCGCGAGACGTCGCCAAATCGTCCGTCGACCTCAGTCCAGCCCCCTCGAATCAGGAGGAACCCTCGGGGGCTCCCTCGAGTCCAGTGGGTGCGGAACCCATGGACGAGGACCCCTCGAACGAGGCGTTCGTGCTCTCCCTACTCGAGGGGTACGGCGCGGACGAAGCCGAGGTCATGGAAATCGAGCCGGCCCCCCGCGTGGAGGATTGGCGGGCCAAGTACGTCGCCTGGATCGATCGAGGGGAACTCCCCTCAGATCGGACCGAGGCTAGGCGCATCGCCAGGAAAGCCAAGTCATTCGCCGTGATTGACGGCGAGCTGTACAAGCGCGTCGCGTCCGGCGTCCTGCAGCGGTGCATTCCCATTCCCCACGGCCGGGAACTCATCCGTGACATCCACACAGGCGTGTGCGGCCATCACGCAGCACCGCGCACCCTCGTGGGCAACGCGTTCCGCCAGGGCTTCTACTGGCCCACAGCGGTTGCCGACTCCAACGAGGTCGTGCGCACCTGCGAGGGGTGCCAGTTCTACGCGCGTAGGACCCTTCTCCCGGCTCACGCCCTACAGACCATACCCGTCACATGGCCCTTCGCCGTGTGGGGACTAGACATTGTCGGGCCCTTGCGAAAGGCGCCCGGGGGCTACACCCACCTGCTGGTTGCCATGGACAAGTTCTCCAAATGGATCGAGGCACGCCCAATCACCAACCTCAGAGCGGAGCAGGCCGTAACATTCTTCACCGACATCATCCACAGGTTCGGAGTGCCGAACTCCATCATCACCGACAACGGCTCCCAATTCACCGGCAGGAAATTCCTGGAGTTTTGCGACAACCACCACATCCGCGTGGACGGGGCGGCTGTCGCACACCCACAGACTAACGGCCAAGTGGAACGTGCCAACGGCATGATTTTACAAGGCCTCAAGCCTAGGATCTTCGACAGACTGAACAAGTCCGACCGGAAATAGCTTCAGGAGCTCCCGGTGGTCATTTGGAGCCTCAGGACCACTCCGAGCAGAGCCACGGGATTCACGCCGTTCTTCCTAGTCTATGGCGCAGAGGTCGTTCTCCCCACGGACTTGGAATACGGATCGCCCAAGATTAAGGGCTACGATGAAGGTTCGAACCAGCGAGCTCGCGAAGACTCGCTGGATCAAATAGACGAAGCCCGTGACGTGGTCATGATGCAATCGGCAAGATACCAGCAGGCGCTAAGGTGGTATCAAGCTCAGAAAATCTGGCGCCGAGACCTCAACGAGGGCGACCTAGTGTTAAGGCTGCGCCAGGACAACCGAGGCCGCCACAAGCTGTCACCACCATGGGAGGGGCCCTACGTCGTCGTCAAGGTGCTCAAGCCCGGCACGTACAAGCTGGCGAACGAGCAAGGTGAAGTCTTCACCAACGCTTGGAACATCCAACAGCTACGTCGCTTCTACCCTTAGAAAGGATTTCCAAGTCTTTTTGCACATATCCGACGCCCCAGTCGGCTGTACAAATGTAAAGTTTTCTTTTCGATAAAGTCAAGGGCGACTCGGATTTCTCCCCGAAAACCAAGTCCCCCTCGGGGGCTACTGCGGGGGGCACCCCTCCTAAACGGTCCCATTTTTTCGCAAAAAATCTTTACTTCAAAAGCGCTAAGTACGTCTCGACCCGGGAGTTTGAGCGAAATGACGCAGGACGCGAATGGCCAAAGGGCGAAGACGGGTGAGTCGGGGATAGCCTACGCCTCGCGGTAGGATACGGCCCTTCCCCGTCACCACTTTGCCTAAGCGCTACTCGTGAAAACGAACGATTCCAGCTGAAATTCACCTAAATGACAGGGAGAGACGGAACGGCGCAATCACAAAAAACGAAATGGCACTTAAACTTACAAGTACTTTAAGCAAACTGTGTTTATTACATAAAGCCACGAGGCTCGATTCCTAACTACAATCTAAGGGCCTGAGTGCCCAGCTACTTTCAGGGCTCGAGGGGCCCGGCGGGGGGAGCGTCCGGGAAGAGGATCTCTGCGAAGTCGTCAGCGAGGATGTCGGCGGCAGGAGCGGCAAGCGCGTCCAGGCGGCTCGCCTCAGCCTCAGCCCCATCGTCGTCGAGGTCGTCAGCAACAATGTAGCCCGTAGCCAACGCCGCAAGGTTAACCCGGTAATGCGATTGCACCACGCCAAGGGTCTTCTGGATCCCCAGGCGGAGCGCACCTCGCATGCGCCGGGCGACGTGGCCGCCCAAGGCTCGGAGGCGACTCGCCACAGGGCTCCCGGCCTGCCCGTCGCCCTCATCGACGCTCTGGCACGCCTCGAGGGCTGCCTCCTGCAGAACCCCCAGCTCCTGCTGGGAGGAATTGTAGGCCGCCTGGAGCACCTCCGCCTACGTCGTTGACGTCCCGAGAGCAGCCCGCAAGCCTGAAAAACGGAAGACGAATGAGTTGAGAGTGGATCTCGACGAACCCAAGCAACAAACGAAGAATCTAAGAGAGGCGACTTACCCTCGACCTGCTTCTTCTTCGTCTCGAGGGCCGTGCGCGCGGTCTCGGCCGCCTGCTGCAGCTCGAGGATAACAACGTCCTTCTCCTCGCCAGCCTGCCGTAGCTCCTCGAACGACACAGCTTCCTAGACCAACTCCCCGGTGAGCCGCGTGACCTCCGAATCCCGGAGCTGGAGCGCGGCTTGAACCTCCCCCAGCGTGGTGCGCTCCCGCTGGAGCTGGCCTTGCGCTTCCTCCCGAGCCGAGCGCTCGCGCTGGAGGGCGGCCTGAGCCTCCTCGAGGGCGGACCGCTCTTGCTGGAGCTGGCTCTCTGCCTGCTGACGCGCGCTCCGCTCATGGCGAAGCTGATCCTCCACCGCGGCGAGCGACGTGACCTTCTCCTGCAGATCAGCGCTCAGCTTCTCGGCCTCCTGGGCCTTCTGCTCGGCCTGAGCCTGCCAGGATCTCGCCCCCTCGAGGGTGGTGCGGTCTTGTTGGAGCTGGGTCTGCACCGCGACGAGGGCAGTCTCTTTCTGCGCCAGTAAGGTCTGCGCCTCGGCCAGGGCAGCGCGCACCTTCTGCAGCTTGCCGTTCGCTGTCGTCAGCACCCCCTCCTTCTCTAGGAGCACGGCCTTCACTCTGTCGACCGCGGTGGCGCCCTCCGCGGTCAGAGCACGCTGGTCCAGGAGCGCGTCCTGCATGGCCATTAGCCGGTACTCCAGCCAGCCGTTGTCCGTCTGCAGAGCCTCCACCAGGGTGTCCAAGGCTTCGTACTGCCCCCGGTACCAGTCGAGGCTCGAGCTCAACTGGGAGAGGCAGTTGTACTTCTCGCGCGCCTGGCCCTGCAGCTCCTGCGAGCAACAACCAAAGGGCGGAGAGAGGAAGCGGAACGTGAAACACTCGAACGAGAAACAAACGAGAAAACGAGCTCCAATCAAGCAAAGACGCTTACCCCGAAGAGCTGGAACGACCGGCCTTCGTGGAGTCGGAGCGCCTCGGCCAGCGCAGTGTTGAGGGAGGCGTCGTGCTCGCGGAACTCCTGCCACAGCGCCTGCTCAGCCTGGGCCTCGTCGAGCAGGGTACGCGGCACCCCGGGGTGACGCAGCCCCTGCTCCAACTGCGACGCGACGGCGTCACGTGCTGGCGGCGCGGCACGGGACGTCGACGCCCCGGCGTCGTGCGCCGGCCGCTGCGACATCACACAGCCGTCAGCCCGCATCACCAGTACCTCGGGCGCAGGCTCGGAGGCTGGCCCGGATGACCTCCTCGACCGGCCCCTCTTGGGGGCAGAATCACCACCAGCAGGGGCCTCGGCCGTCTCGCGGCCCCTGATGGACCGGCTCTCCGAATGAACCGGCCCGCGCCCTTGATGAGGGTCGCGGAGCACCAGCGCCTGCTGCGGCATTGCGGCCGCCACCGCCACCTCCTGCTGCGACCCCGCGGCCGCGGTCGGGGTGCGTGATGGCTCGCCCGCCGCCGCCATGCTCACCGCCGCCCGTGGCGCCCTCTCCGAGCGCCGCCCGGTCGTCAAGGACGTCCTTAACTTGAGCGCCTTGGCGGGCGCAAGATCGGGGACGGCCGGCGACGCCCTGACAACAAAATGAAAGGGGCGGATGAGCGGCTGTATCTCGAAATCGAGGGCGTGCGGGAAAAGATGCTACTTACCTCAAACTGGAGAAGCCCCGCTTCCTCTTCCTCGAGGGCTGTGGGGGCACCTCCACTGCGCCCACCGGCGCCTCCGCGGTGCCCGCTGGCACCTCCACCGACGACCCGGTGACGGGCGGCACCGTGCCCGCCTCAAGGGTCAATTCCGCGGCCGCCCCCTCGACCCGCGGGGACGGGGGCGCCGCGGGTTCCCACCTACCAGATATGGTCCGCTCCCCGTCGCTCTCCTCCTCGTCTGAGGACGAGTTCTCCAGCACCGGTGGGGGAAAGAGACCTTGCTGCTCACGCAGTCAGTACTCCTCGTTGTACTGATCGAGGCGCTCCTGCCGCCTAATCCTTCTCTCCTTCGCAAGGGCCGCCCGGTCCCGCTCCCGCTGCTACGCGGCGCGACCGGCGGCCTGAGATCGAGGCGTTGGCGGGTCCGATCGGGCGGCATCGACGGTCACCAGCTGTGGGCAGGGATTGTCAGGACGAATAAAAAACACAAAACAAGAATCAAAGAAGAAAAAACGGTGCTCACCGGCTCGGCGTCGGGGAGCATCACGAACGACCAAAGGTCGTCGTCGCTGTGCGGCACCACCTTGAGGTTGATTGCGCGCCTCGCCCGCGTGGCCGCATACCCCTTGGGGAGAGGCTCCTGCAGCAGCCGTGAGCGCACCAGCGATGTGGGGTTGGCCGCATCACTCATCTCGAAGATGCAGAGCTCCCTCTCCATGAGGGGAATGACCCGCCGGTGGTGGAAGTTGGTGATGATCGAAGCCACCCCCAGCCCGGCGTCTGCCAGCTGGCGCAGGGCGGTGGTGAGGGACTCCAACCTTCGTTGCCGCGACGGGGGCGACACCCCGTGAAACCAGGCGTCGGGCTTCCCCATCAGCACCTTCCCGGTGTACGGCGGAAGGCCAACGCCGTCGTTGCGGAGGTAGAACCACCCTTCTCCCAGTCCGCGTTGTTGGAGGTCATGGTGCACAGCGGGTACAGCTCCTTACGCGCGTCCCGCAGTGCGAGCGTAAGACCGCCGGCGCGAACCGCCCGGCGCATCCCCTTCTCGGCCGTGGCGAGGGTGTGGAGCTCGCCGCGAAAGAGATGGACCCAGAGGTCCCAGTTCGCCGGGATCCCTAGAAATCCCTCGCAGACGGCGACGAAGGAAGCCGCCTGCGAGATGGCGTTGGGGGCGAAGTTGTGCAGCTCCACCCCGTAGTGGTGGCACAGCCCCCACATAAACCGGCTCGCCGGGGAGGCGAAGCCGCGCTCGTGAAGACGGGCGAAGCTGACGACGTAGCCGTGCGGGGGGTTGGGCTCCCTGTCCATCGCCGGCGGGACCATCCACGCCGGGTATAGGCCGTCGCCGACCGGCGCCAACTGCCCGCCGTTCACCAGCTCGTTCAGCGCCAGCGGTGTCACCGTCGACCGGGGCCATGGGAAAGGCTCCAGCACCCGAGTCGGAGGCGCCATGGAAGACAAGGGGGAAAAGCGAGGACTGCGGCGGAGGCGCAAGGAACACGAACGGAACCGAAGCGGCGGAGCGCACAGCCGGAAGGAAGACGAGCTGCGTGCGGGGATGGATGCGAATGGCAAGGTAAGGGACCTCGCCTCTGCCTCCCCCCGCGATTTATAAGATCCAGGGGAGCAACGCCCCCGAAAACTCCGCACACAGCGCCAATTAATGCGACCGGCGCCCCGCGTCGCTGACGAGCGGGCCCCGCCGCGCCGAAACGGTCGTACGCACGCGCACGCGCTATCATTACAACGCAAAAATCGAAGGGGCGCGGCGCCCCGTCCCGTCCGCCCCCCATGTCGCCCACGACGACTGCGGTGCACCGCCTGAAAAGGCGCGCCCGCTTCGCACGATCGGCGTCCACGATCCGCGCCCATTAAATGGTTGGGTTCCTTCCTTAATAAGGATGACACCCTCACGAAACTAGAGCCAAGAGCTCGAGGACCGACCCCTCGCGGGTGCGATCGATGCCCCGATCTAAAACGGGCGGAGCCGTGGCTCACCGAACGAACTCGAGGGCCGGACCCCTCGAACGCTGTATTTACTGATCAGCGGTTCCAAGACCTGCCCATAGAGGGTAGGCGCCGCAGATGCCCTCGAGCGGGGATTTACTGATCAGTGGTTCCAAGACCTGCCCGTCGAGGGTAGGCGCCGCAGATGCCCCTCGAGCGGGGATTTACTGATCAGTGGCTCAAGGGTCGGCTCGACCACAGCCCAGCGGGCTCCACAGATCAAGCCAAGACGGGAGCACGTTAGTGCCACCCCGCAAAGGCCCTACTAATCAGGGGTTCGAAGCCTGACCCTCGAAGGGTTCGAACAGACACCTCAGATTGACAGAGTCAGGGACGACCAGGGCGCACGCATTCGAGCCTGACTCCGAGCTCACAAGCTCGGGGGCGCCCCATAGTTCGTGTTCAAGACCAACGAGGGCAGCTAGTCGAGGGATCCCACCGAGGGAGAGCTTCCGCGCCCTCGGTCCCAATCGAACGGGACCGAGCCCTGCCTAGCACACCCGCGTAAGCGCTCTTATGGACGTGTCTCCGGACTACGAGCCGACCCTTATCGAACGGGGCATAGACGTCCACTTGAACCACCCGCTAACAGCTCGACGAGGAAACCATGATTCGCGACCCGTTCGATGGGAGTCATGAGCACCTCACCCCTCCGCCCCGCGAAGGGGCGGCGAAGGGGCGCACAGACAAGTCGGAGAGCTCGCCCCGATCGCCTTGAGTGGGCCCAGGCTCGGGGGCTCGACGCGCGGCTACACCTCCTAGACGTGCCCGAACGCAAGCAAATACCGGAACGCGCGCATGGCACCGCCGAGGCCGGCTGAAATAACGCCGATGCCGGCTGAAACAAACACCTCGCGCACCGGCCGCACGCTGCGAAAAACCTTGCAGGAATGCACCCACTTCTCCAAGGCTTCGGGGGCTACACCCGCGGGTGCGCTAGCGCGCCCCCACGGAACGTCACAACGCTCAGGAGGGAAGAAAGTCCCATCAGAAAGCACCAGCCTTTGCAGGTTCCTACGGATACCGCTGCAAAGGCTCGGGGGCTACTGTCGGGGACAGCCACAGGGGTCCCCTAATAACGGGGGAAATCGCCCCTTTTTCGAAAAATAACGAAAGCGAACAAGCAAACTCACGAACCGCAAATCACACCTCGCATGCCGCGGCCCACGGCCCAAAAAGCCCCAGCGGCCCATCGAAATAGCCAACCCCCGGCACCCCTCGAGCGAACCTCCGCCCCGCTCGAGGGCCGGGCGCTGTACTGCGAATCTTCCGCCTCGCTCGAGGGCTTGACGCCCCCTCGGGCGAGTGTCCGCCTCGCTCGAGGGCTTGACGCCCCTCGAGCGAGTTTCCGCCTCGCTCGAGGCCTCCTCCCGCGACACCATCCCTGCTCCCACGACCGGAGCATTAAATGCTCCAGCGCGTCGCGGGCGCCCGGGTCAAAGGCGAATCCCCGCCACGCCGGCCCTCTGACACCGCCTGGGAATCAGATCCCGGCGCTGTTCGACCAACCCGCACTGTGCAGCCATCCCCGGCGCTGTGCGGGTGCTGTGCGGTATGGCCGGTGTCATTCCGTGACGCTGTGCCGCCTACTCCCGTACCTCCTCCACGTCGCGCCCCTCGAAAGAGGACGGCGGTACCCTCGAAAGGGGTACGGCCACCAATTCCCCGCCCGCCTGGAACGACGCTGTGACTCAAGGCCGGCGGGGCGCGTCACCTCCATCACCTCCGGCCCTGAGCGGCCATCCCCGCCCCTGTGCCGCTATTCTGGGCACTGCTGGGCCATCCCCCGCACTGTAGGAATCCAGGTTGACAGGACATCGCCACGCCCGCCGCTATGCAGCCTCCGGCCCTCCGCCAGCCAGGCCCTCGAGCCGGTGTACGGACGGCGAACAAACGAAGAGCTCCAGCGCTACTACCCTCGAAGTCGCTCCTGGACGGACACAGGAGTCACCACGACGCCCGTCAGGAGCAAGATTCGCCAGGACGGCATCGAATCACCGACACTGTGCGCCATGCCGCCACACCATGCCTAAAGCCATGCGGTATGACTGTAAACCGCCTCCCCTTGGTCTATAAAAGGAGGAGGCGGTCCCCCGGCCGCAGGGGGACGAGATCATCACTTCATACCCACATTCACTCGCATACTCGTTCCCTTTGATATTGGCACTTTGCCTCAATCACTTAGCAGGGACTTGGGGGCCTCTCCTCCTCTCCCGTCTTGCTTGTAGCCTCCCTCTACAGGCACCACTGGTGCGAATCAATGCAGCGCGCACGCGCCAATCTGCTGGACGTACGACCCCACGGTCGGAACCAGGATAAACCCGCGTCCCTGTGTTGTCATTTGCACCGACCATCGAGAAGCTGATCACAGCGTAACTTACTAGTTAGTGTCGGGACTAATCCTAACACCGACAATACGCTAAGATCAATATATGTTCCTTCTTAAAAAAAATCTTAGATAGGCTTCTGGTAGGTTGGAAGTTGCAATGCGCTTGTCCACCTTCCGGTAGCCCCCGGCGTCCATTACTCGGGATCCCCCACTACTCCACTCCAGTGCAGGGTTCACAATTTCGTGAACCGCCCGATTTTCCGAACCGGTAAAACCGGACCGGTTTACCGGTGTTACCGGTCGGTTTCTCAAGATTAGATTCTTTAGGTTCGGTTTTGGGGTTAAAATCGGTCGGTTTAGCTACCGGACCGGCCCGGTAAGACCCTCTCCAATGGCGATCTCTAAACCACTTTGGAGAATATTTTATTCGGTGAATAGTGCACGGTAGCGCTTCATTCGGCGCTAGCTCGCACATCTCTCAAGACCGAGCTCTCTCACAGCACATCTGATCCACCGTCCTTTCTTTCTTCTCTCTCATACTCTTTTGAGCCAATAGCCCAATACTGTCTCTTACCGATGGAGGAGGCCTAAGGGACAAAACCGCGGTACGCCGACCGGTATGCCGCGAAATCGTGAACCCAGCGTCGCTTTCCGCTTCCTCAACCGGCGCCCGCCGCCGTCCGCCGCCACTCCTTCATAACCCCGGCATGTTTGCCTCAACCGGCGGCCGGCGGCTCGCCCTCCTCATCCGCTGCACCGCCGCAGCGGCAGCCGGCGGCACAAGACCCATCCAGTCCCAGTCCCACACAGTCCCCTTCCTCCATCGCTACTAGGCTACTAGCCTACTACTCTTCGGTGCCCCTAACGAGATCCCCCGATCCGGACGCCGCCTCCGACCTCGTCGTCTCCTGCGGCCTCTCCCCCGCCACCGCCGCCGCCGTCGTCGCCCGAGTGCGCGTCCGTTCAACTGCCAACGCGGACACAGTCCTCGCTCTTCTCCGCCACCATGGCTTCTCCGATGGCCACATCGCCCGGTTGCTCAGCATTGCCCCGGATCTTCTAATCCTTGACCCCGACAAGATCATCCGGCCCAAGCTCGAGTTCTTCCATTCCCTAGGTGTCGGCGTCACAGATCTTACCCGTACGAACCTCCTCTTGCGCAGCCTTGATAATCATCTCGTACCCTGCGTCAACTTCATCAGCGGCATCGTCGGCACCGACGCCGGCATCCGAACTGCTATCTCCAAAAGACCCTACGCCCTTCGGTTCGACCTCGAGAAACAAATGCGCCTGCCGTGGAAACCCTCCGCTGCCACGGTCTCTCCGAAGAGGCCATCTCGAAGCTCCTCATCAAAGAGATGGGAGTCCTCGGCTTGGCGCCCGACCGCATTGCCGGCATCTTTGAGGATCTTTTTGCTCTTGGTCTGTCCATGACGGACTCCTGCTTTGTCAGGTGCTTCTCTTCAATGTGCAACCTGAAGAGGGAGACAGGACGGCGTCGGTTGGCGCTTTACCAGAGCTTTGGGCTTTCTCGAAGCCAGGTTGCTGGGGCATTCAGAAGTCAGCCGTCGTTACTGGAGCTTAGTGATGAGATGATTCAGAGGAAGCTCCTCTTCTTCCGGGATATGCTGAAGATTTCCCTGTCCCAGGTGATTGCCTGGCCGAAATTATTTACATTGAGCCTGGAGAAGAATATCCTCCCTAAATGTGCTGTTCTTGATGTGCTGATGGGGGAAGGGAAGATCCGGCGAGACAGAAGTCTGCACTCTCCTTTAAGTGCATCTAACAAGGATTTCTTTAGAAGTTATGTGGAGAAGTATGAGAAGGACGTGCCAGATGTTGTTAGGGCATATGAAGGGAAGATCAAATTCAAAGGGTTCCTGGACGATGATACTGAAATTCCACTAGCCAAAGCATCAGTCATCTAGTTTAACATCAGTCTGTTCGGTTGGCTAGTAGCTGATGGCTGGTGCTGATTGTTCTTGGGAAAAACACATGGCTGGCTGGTTGGTGGATACTTATTTGTTCTGAGAGAAAAGTACCGGTGGCTGGTGGCTGATAATCCAGACGAACAGGGCGGTAGGTAAGGCAGATGGTACTTGTAATGTTAGAATAATTCAACATTGTCTAACGTCAGAGTCTTATCCATTTGATTCAATATCTCTGTAGTTATAAATGTGGTGTTAAGCCATTGGAATGATACGTTCAATGGCGTCAAAGTCTTGAAACCCATATGCTTTGATGACATCATTTGTTGAAGGTAGCTTGATCTTCGTTTCCGCACATGTACTTCTTTTTTATCGATGCTGATCAGCCATATACTTCCAGTGTTTTATAAAGAGCATGTCCAGCAGCACTATCCTGCATTATGCTTTAGAGCTGACTGGCTGAGGTCCTTCATGTCTGGCAGGCTGGGGTGGTCCTCCATTTGTTCTGCAAAGCCTGTTAATTCGTAGGTATGATATGTTCACCCTATAAACTCTTTTGTATAAATCCTTGAAAATGCTGCAGGGAGGCCTCTTTTGTTCTTCATACAAAATGATTCTTGAATTGTGGTAGATCCATAAGGCTTCCTGTTGGTACTCTGAGTGAGAGATGTCTTTTATCTCTAGTGTCAAATTTTCCTTCCACACGGCTCTCTGTGTTTTGCAGTTTCCTACTGGTTGCGCCCTTCGTTGTACAGTTTAGCATTTTCTGTCCGGCATTTATTTTTGTACAGGTTCTGCAATTATCTTGTGGACCTAAGTCCAAATCTCTGACGGTCTAGTTTTAGATCCAAGTTTTTTCATTCTTTATGCTGGTTAACAAGTTACTATAGATGCCCTAAACTATCTAACAGGCATAGGGACCTTACCTTACTTTTGAAAAGCCATATAGTTTTACTGTAGCCCTTGATAGCCTATAGACTGGTACCTCAGTTGTGGATATGCCCGCAAAATAAAGGATATAACACTATGACACATTCATCAAACCTAATGAAAGGGCAGGACAAATTATCAGGGAATCAAGAGCTTCCCCTTCCATTGCTGTGATTAGACTTGGCATTGCAACACAAAGCCCACCCTCAAGGTAGTCTCCCATGCTCCCTACGGATGCCTTCTCGGTTTAGTGGTTTAGTTGAACATGACCATGAATGGCAAAATTCTCTCTGACTCTGATCTAAGTAATGGTCGGTACCTGCCTATCATAGTTGAAGGACAATGTATGTGTTGCTATGCGCATATGTTTGAAACACTGGGGAAATGCATTAATTCTTTGCAGTACTATTTGAAAACATCCATGTTTGGTTTTTAAGAATGTGCAATAGAGAATTTTACATAGTCCCCATGTTTGAACTACACTTCAGGTTGATTGATGTTTGGTGTTTTGCAGTAGCCTGTACATCATAAACGCTATAATTGCTTACTTGAAGCATTAATCAGGCTGCTAAAGGATACATGGGGTTAATGTTAGTGCTCATGTTTTCAGGAGTGGGCAAAGTTTCGGGTCGAAGTTCTGTTCTATTTATGTATGAATCTGACTCGAACAAGATACATGGATAAATGCTTCATTTGCTTTTATGGCGTTACCTTTGTCATGTGGTTTACTCTATTCCAGTGGATTTGGGATCCCACTGGATTTTGAAACTGACATGTACTCTTATGCAAAATTTCGTCCTGGGAATGTACCGAGGCCAGAAATTGTGTTGCTCTACCTTTTGAAATCAAATTTTCTCTAAAATGTTCGATGGGAATGTCCCAGGGCCTGTGTAGCCTTTGTATCTTCGCTCAGTGGTCATGCCCTTTCACAGTTTTTTTTTTTTTTTTGGTGTTGAAGTGGCGGCTCGCTGTAACAGATTTTACTTCTATGTACCCCAGCCGTAAAAGTGGAGATCACAGTTGATGCCAAATCCGTTCGTTCAAAAAAAAAAGTTTGTTCAAAACAAATTGCTAGGAGTACCACATACGGAGTACTATGTACTGATTCCAAGTGTTCTGAGCTTGATTTTGAACAGTCAAACTACACTAAAAAACAAATGTCGTCCGGTGTGACGGCCTTGTTGTAGTTGTAGGTCGAGGTTTTTCCAGCACGGTGTAGGGTGCCGTCGTGCTCAGTCAGCTTGGTCCCCTACCCTCCCGCGCCGTTCTCGTCGATGGGGAGCAGCGTCGTCGGGCTCAACGGCTGCCGGCGCGGCCGGTCAGCTTGATGCCCGTCACGCCGATGAAGTACTCGTCCGGCTGGTTGCCCTTGATGGATGGGATCACGGATCAGCGCGCTGCAGGATCACCTGATGAAGCACCCGCACCCGCGCCGCCAAATTCTCGATCGGGCGCCCCCCGGTCCGCCGGCGCTGGTCCGGCGGCCCTACCAAGTCGCGGAACGCGACGGCGGGGACGACGACGTCGTGGTGGTTGTTGCCGCTGGCGGCCTGTGACGAGGTGTACTGTGTGGACAGCGTAGCACGTGGGGCACGACCGCACGAGAAGAAGCCATCTACGGTGTCGTCCGCGCCGTAATCGGCGCCAGTGCAGCAGTAATCGCACACGAGGTGGATGATTCGTACGCCTCTGGGGTTGTAGTCCATGGCTAGCCGGTTATGCGCCTCGGTGTTTGGCTCGGGGTCGGCCAGGCAGCGATAGACGATGCTAGTGGAAGAGCGCGTGAGGACCGCCGCCTTGTGAAGCCGAGTCACTGGCCCGTCCGGTTCCCGCGGTTACTGGTCCGGACCAGTAGCGTTACCGGCCGGTATCTAACTGGTCAAATTCAAAAATTTTAAATTTGAATTAAAAAATTAAAAAATGAAAGAATTTTTTTTAAAAAAATCCTTCAAGGTGCGTAGAATTTAATGGTGTTAAAAATTTTCAAATATCAGTGTATTTAGTATTTTTTGCAGGTATTAGAAGTTCAACAAAAAATAAATGACAGATAAGAGTCGTGAACGGCGTGATACTATGTTGAATATTGTCTTTTTTGTCGTTTTACATTAATATATGTGTATAGATCATGTCGAAAGTTTCATTGATTTCACTACGCATAATTTTTGGGTAACATTATTTTCAAATGTTATTTCTTAACGACCAGTTAACCGCTCCTACCAATCGGCTAACCGTTTGCAACTGGTCTGAACTGAGATTCGAATTTTGAATTTGTTCGATTTCTACTGATATCCGTGGTAACCGGACCGGTTAGCGGCTACCACCGGTCGGCGGTAGGGTGCCACCAGTCGGTAAGAAAAACTGCTTACGGCCGTGGGGTTTGGTTTTTGTGGCTTGCGGGTAGGACGAGGCTGTGGACTGGGCCGGCAAGGCAGGATGGCCTTGTTTCATCTACAGTAGGCTACATTATTCAAACAAAATTCCCATTTTCAAGAAAAGACATTTTCAAACCATTAAAACTTCATCAGCTTAGCTCTACAAGATCATCCATCCAATTTGTTTGTACAGAAGGTGAACCATAATTTGCACAGAAGAGAACTTCATTTTAGTATTGGCATTTTCACAGAAACAGATCATATAAGTGTGTGAAACTCACAAGAAGAATTTTGTGAACAGAAAAAAACAGCTTTTACTTTTAAATGCTTAACGGTTTCAGAAATTCAGTGGGTTCTCGAGGCATCAACATGGATAAGAAGTTAACAACTAGGGCTCCTTAAACTTCAGTAACTCCGGCACAAATTACATGAACGAATCACTATTTAGAAAGGAATTGGAAAACACAATAAGCACTGCTGCACTAAGCTTGTTCAAGCGACTTTTCTCCAAATCATAAATAGACTACAATAAATGTTTAGTGTATCAAGCCAAATAGCTTCGGCAAGATCGTAATGTCTGAAGAATCAAATTGAAAAGAAAGAATGATCGAATGAACTGATTATGCTTATTAGAGCGCAGCAGCAAGACAGACATAGGTTTGTAGGCCTCAGCAGCACAGGATAACATAAATGACAAAACATACAAATTCAGATGACATTGAAACTAAAATAAACCAGAAAACACAGCCTGGGCAGAACTATTTGTGTACCATCACACACAAATGAACGTTGTTTCAGTTATAACAAGCTCTGATCTCAACATAGGCCGAGGTGCTCCACCACGCGCGCCTTCTCCTCGACAGCGATGTCCGCGAGCGCCGGCGCCGATCCGAGGACGTGGCGCGCCAGCATCCGTGGTCCAGCTCAGCAGGATGTGCGAAGCGACTCCAGGTCGTTGAGGAAGTGAACGGCGGCAAACTGACGCGAGGCAACGGAATGGTAGATAACCATAACGTCCATTCTTTTGATGGTAAACCTCTACAAGTTAATCTTTTAATGGTATATATCTATATGTTGGTTCTTTGGATGCTATAGATCCAATTTTCCCAAGACATATCATGAGTCCAGGACTCCAGGGCAAGTTAAACAGTCTGTAGCTGCTGAGCAATCCAAATGGCCAGAGCAATAGCAACCACATTGTAGTAAAATACAGATGACAAATCTGAAATATGGAGTGCATGAGTTCATACCTTGGACTTTCAACAAACAACCTACAACTGAAAGTCCTTATCTTCCAACAGACACACCATTAAAAATGGATATTTTGCACTTCATATTTATATGCATAATTCAAAGAGTGTGTCATGTGGGGCCGGCACTACCAGCGACGAACCCGCGCCCAGGACGCGCCCTGACGCACAAGAAGAGGTGCAACATCAGCAGCCAGCAGCAATCAGTGGCTAAACTGTCATCTAGGAGAAGGAGTATTCAGGGAAAACTAGAATAAGGGGATTAGAGGAGTCGGTTTCCTTTTATTTAGCAGGCCAAGTGCCTCTATATAATTGATGTACCTGGCACTCTTTTGAGATAAGCAATAATAACCTATTCCTAATTCTCCTCCTCTCCTTCTCTTAATCTCATCCTTTTCACCATTGCGCGCTCAAGCAAAATCCCTAGCGCTTCTACCAGCTCAGGCTACGAGCTCCGTAGTCGAGGGCCTGCAGTCTTGGGCAATGATGCCCTTGACAGAGTGTGTATAGGAAAAGATCAAATTAACTCCTACTGAAATGATATTTCACCATCAGCTATAGAAGGACATTTCATAATATCACTAAATCTGTGCCAGTGACGTACACAGAGTCACAACATTCTGAAGAACGGTCCAGACAAGAATAACACGACTGAGTGAACTGGTTCAGCATACGTGATAAATCATACTCAACATAATCACAATGCCTAATTTCCAAGGATTATCCAAGACCGTCTGACACAGAAGCAAAGTGCTAATTGCTAACTGCAAACCACGAAAATACTGAAAATAAAGCACAATAGGTCAACACATCAAGTAACATCACAACACACACTGATGTCAACATTTCCATTAGAAACAAAAGGCCTAATACAGGGTGATTTCATTTTAAAAGATTTGAAGCTTAACCATCCTGATCCCTGAATCCTTTGAATTTAATCTTACCATGGTATTGATAACATCTGGCACTTTGTCAGCATACAGTGCATACTGCAATACATATACGAGAAAACCTTCATGTGCCACTGTGGGTAAGATCCTCACAGACATCCTCATGAAAATATTGTAGCTGCTGAGCAATCCAAAAGGTCAGAGCAAGCACACAAGGTAAGACAGTAAAATACAGATGACAAATCTGAAACATGGAGTGTTTGAGTTCATACCTTGGAGTTCCTACAGACAAAGTACAACTAAAAGTACTTATCTCTTAACAGACACATCATTAAAAATGAGCATTTTTTAGTATAGATTTGTATGCATAATTCAGAGGGTGTGCACATGGACGTATATAATTAAACAACTCTCAGTGATATAAATATTTCATCATCAACTAAGTAACTGTCCAGGCTAGTGTAACATGACTGACTAAACTGCTTCGGCGCACTACATAAATTAGATTCAATAGCATCTCAATTCCTAAATTCCAAGGATTGTACAAGACACTGAAGCAAAGTGATGACTGCTAAACTGCAAAGCACGATAATACTGAAAGTAAAGGACATTTGGTCAGCAAATGCAGTAACATCAGAATACACACTGATGTCAACTCTTGCTGTCTTGCATTACAAACAAATAAGCCTAAGAAAGAGTGATTTCACTCTTGAAGCTTACACATCCTGATCCCTGAATCCTTTGAATTTAATCTTACCCTCATATGCCTTGACAACATCTGGTACATTCTCAGCATACCGCAATACATACTTATCCGAGAAAGCCTTGTTAGTATAAGTCAATGGCCTGCGTAAATCAATCTCTCTCTCAATCCTCCCTTCCGTCATCAACAAGCTCAACACGGCACACCTTGGTAGGATGCTCTTCTCCAAGCTATAACTAATTAGAATAGGTCGCTCCATTACATCACTTGGTTCAAGCTTTAGCTCGTCCAAGAAGAACTGGAACTTCTTCTTTATGTTCTCAGAGGACAATTTCATTGTCATGGGATGTTTCTTGAATGCCTCGAGCAGCTCACTCTTGGAAACCCCAAGGTGCTGGTACAGCGCCACCTTCCGCTGCCAATTCTCCCTCTTGAGGCTGCTCATCGCAAAAAAGGCTATGGCAAAGCGGGAGTGAGTGATGGGTAGGCCAAGTGCCTCAAGCTCCTTGCAGATTTCACCAATGCGGCTGGGTGTCAACCTCAACGTCGAAGGACTGACGGTGAGCAGTTTTGAAATGGCATTTTCGCTGAGGCCGTGCCGGCTTAGGGTGTCCACGGCGGCGCGTAGTTTAATCACAGAGTCGTAGGTGAGCAGGTAGGGGGTGCGGGAGACGGCGGTTCGGATGTTGGCGTCGGAGCCGAGGACGGCGCGGAGGAACTCGAGGCGGGGGGCAATGTGCTTGTCGAGGCTGCAATAGAGGATGCTCGTCTGCGAGATGGCATCGGCTTGGATCCCGAGCGCCGCGAGAAAGTCGAGCTTAGGCCGGATGATCGTGTCCGGGTCGAGGCATACTAGGCGCGGTTCGATGCGGAGCATCCGCGCGATGTGCGCGTCGGAGAAGCCGTGGCGGCGGAGGAGGGCGAGGACCGCGTCGGCCCTGGCGCTGGAGCAGATGCGGAAGCGGTGGGCGGCCACGGCGGCGGTGGCGGGGGTGAGGCCGCACGAGGCCACCAGGTAGGAGACGGTGTCCGGATCCGGGGTTCTCGCGAGGGGTGCCGATGAGTAGTAGTGACGGGGGAGCTGGGTGGCGTGGGACTGGGGCTGGCGATAACTTGTTCCGCCGGCAGCTGCGGCTGCGGCGCGGCGGATGAGGACGAGGAGCCGCCGGGCGCCGGACGAGGGGAACATGTTGGAATCCTGGGAGGCTGGAGAAGGAAAACGCTAGGGGGTGCTAAATGACCCTCCAAATTAACCCAAATTTAAAGATCAGACTCTATAATGACCAGGTTATACAAGTTAATCCTTCACGCGTTCTGTTTTTTTTCAACCGTCGGTTTTGGTCCCTCGTCTCACATGTCTGGGCTAAACCCATCGTTGACTTATTACTTTGCGTTGTACTCGAACTCGACCGATGCCGGATTTATGGTCCAAGGACATCTCTTCTCCATCGAATTGTGAATAGCACTATTTACTCATCACATTCATCACATTTTTTTTAAAACACTATTTTATTTATTTGTAATTTCACTATTTATTTGCAACGCTCGTAAATGATCGACATCGCTAGACGCCGTCATCCCAACATCGATCTATGCTATTATCAATTCTCCGTCCTCAAGACCTCAACAACTCGAAGCCGTGAGCACCACACTGACGTGGAGAAGCTTCCCACCCAAAGCCTCAGACTGAGTCCAACAGCGGGAGGCCGCTGGCTACTGTGCGCGCTCGCCTACGCCTCCAACAGAGAAGGCAACCGGGGAGGCAAATTGCCTACGGAAGAGAGATGAGATGCAAAATTGCATCTCCTCTCTCTTCAGAGGCATCCGTGCGCAGGACCGCAGGGAGAAGGAGAGGGTCAGCTGCGCGCGGGAAGAAGGAGGGAGGCGAGCACAGGGGCGGTGTGCGCGGGGCAAGGGCGGCGCGGAGGAGGAACGTCGGCGCCGGAGCTCGAGCCCAATCCATAGATGTCACAGAGAAAGGTCGTGGTGTGCATCCGCCTGGCTCGATGCGTTGCCGTCGGCCCGAGCCGTCGGCCCGAGCCGTCGGCGAGCAGCAGGGGAAGAAAGCGGAGGGAGCAGGGGGAGAAGGCATCGCCGCTCGAGCCCGAGCCCGTTGTCTCCACACCCCGAATCGAGCTCCACCCCGGATCCAGCATGCCGGCGGAGGGAGCAGGCACCACCGCATAGAGTCGGCGCCAGAGCTCGAGCCCAATCCATGGCCGCTGCGACGATGGGGTGCAGGGGACGCGGAGGAGCGGGGGAGGCAGAAGAGCGAGAAGCGGGAGGCGGAGTTGCTGCCTCTCCCCTTCCTCTTCGTCTTCTCGCTGCTGCAGGACGGCGGAGTAGCAGCGTCTCCCTCCCTTTCTCGATCCGGTGGCGTCTACCTCCCATTCTCGATCCGGCGGCGAGGAGAACGAGAAGAGGAGACCACGACCCGCGGCGAGGAGCAGGGGAGGAAGAAGCTCCGGCCGTTCTGGCTTGCCATGCCCGGAGGAGACGTCGCAGTCGTGCGGAAGAGAGAGGAGTGGAGGAATGCGATGCCTGTTGCCTGTTGGAGAAGGGGCGAAACGAATGAGATGCAAATCACTGTTCACGCGAGACAATCGTGGATTTGCCTTCCAAATTTGCAAGTTGTTGCTGGAGTCAGTCTCATCTCATCTTGCTCTGTAATTGTCCCGCACGCTATTGCACCAATTTATGTTGTGGCACACTACGTATAGAGCAGCAGCAGCTTCCGATGGGGAAGCCGCTGAGGTCGAGACATGAGAGGTGTGGTGTGTAGGCGTACGTCGTAGCAGTGGCAGAGCTGGCTCAAAATTCTAGCTGGGGCAGAGTTTTTTTTAAAAAAAATACTTGTTCTTCAAACTCTACAGCAACATCTAAAATATTTGAGCTTTTACCACCAAACCAAAAAAATCCTCAAACCTATGGTCCAGCACACAGCCCATGCACCAAAGCATACAAGAATGCAAATGTCTAATAATTTCCTGTCATGTGTCATATGTGCCTTGTAATGATTGCAATAAATACCATTCGTTTTTAGCGTTGGGCTTCCTTAATTAGTTAACCAAAATTAACCAACTTATTAAACAAATAGAGAGAAAAATTAGTGAGCAAAGAAAAATTATCTACACTACCAGGCACTGGGCTGCACAGATGATGGGCTGCAGAAGTGATAAGGGAATGGCTCAAATGGAAGCCCATACTAAATAAACGGTTCGCTTAGCCCAACAACCTCGTCTTCCTCCTCTGGCTGATTGAGTATTCGAGTTTCCCAACTGAAGCTGTTCGGCAGCCATGGCGGATGCTAGATGAGGACAGATGGTCAGCGATTAATAGGGGGGCATCCGAACAAAAATCTAGGTGTAAAAATGAACACACACACATCCTTCGCTCCTAGCTCTAAGGTTCCAGACGCTGCTCCAGATAATGCCCAGATCGTCAGAACGCCATGGAGATCGAGGACGAGGTGGAGGGTCCGTGTTTGTGACGTCCCAGGTTTTTAATTAGGGTTAATTAACACTAATGACTGGTCAACCAAGTCAAACACGTTGACCTTGGTCAAATTGGGTCATCACCTTGAAAACCAAGCCAACAACCCCTAGTGATCAATTTTGGTCAACCTTGGTCAAAACCCCTTCTTAAAAGGACTAGTCAACCCTTTGACCTTAACCTCTTGTGAGAACTTTTGCCGCGCTCTCCAAATTCCATCTAAACACTTCAAAATCGGTCAAACTAAAAGTTGTTCATCTTTTCGAGGGACACAACTTTCCTTTTGGGTGGCATGGCTAATTTTGAGTGGATGATGGTGTAAGACTCGGTCAAAGTCTGTAATCATTGTTCAAAGGCGCCGAGAAAATATTGATGTTTGCCAGCAAATTGTGCCAAATCCGTTGATCCAAACATCCATCGGCCTTTGAGAAAGTTGTAGGTAGATCATTGATCTACAACTTTGATTATTGGCACTTGGTGCATGTGACAGAACCGTCCAAATTAATTCCATATTATCGCCTAAACCACTCCTTTTGGTCATTAAGCGATAACACAGAGTTAACTTGTCGTCTCTGCCGGGTCAAGCCCGGTGAATCACTTATAACAAAGGATCGACATTCGTACATCAAAACTCACACGAAGGCGAGTCCAGAGATTTCACCATCACAACTTATATTACATCAATTCCCTTAAGGGTTATTTTATTACAAACCGAGTTCAGTGCATAAAAGTAAATGGTTCAGAGTTTAATACACACAGCGGAAATAAAAAAAAACTACACGTCATACGTAACATCCAAGGAGGCCATCCGAGATGTCACTAAGCACTGTCCTCCTCCCACTCGATCTCCCAATCGGGTGGGAACGATCCAGGGCACGGAAACCCATCATTCACATCACCTGAAAACATCAACAACAGCAAGGCTGAGTATTCTAATACTCAGCAAGACTTATCCGACGGTGATATTAGTCACCGAACTCCTAGACATGAAAGGCTTTATGGCTGGTGGTTTATTTTGCTGAAAAGCAACAAAGAGTATGTCCTTACTTTCAAATTTTAGCTCACAATTTTAGTTGTTTAATCATTACTAGATTGGCAACTACTGCAAGCAAAGTTGTGCAATTCAATTAAGCAATCTCCAAATTAATTCTCAATTTCATCATAAAGGGAAATGAGCTGTATGGTTAAGCAGTCCCGGATAACGGTGAGAGGCCGACGATCGATCGATTATTAACCTTGCAAGGTGGACCTAAACACACGAAAGATGCACACCCCAAAAAGGCAACTGAAACCAAGGGGGTGGAGCATGCATCAACCAGGCGGTTCCCGACCTTCCTCGGTTCAGGATCCATTTCCACAGTCTTGATACAAGGCGGGAAGGTCACGGACTCCGCCGCCCAACCAAGCACATGTACCGCATGACCTAGAACATGGGGGCCCTCCCCAAGATTAGTGGTCATAAATCCCTTCCCGATTCCAGAGGGTACTAGGCTTACCGGTCCCATTCCCGACAAATGTTTAGTACGTTCAAAAGCTTAACCAGTGACACCCACTGACCGGAGCCGATCCCAAGCTCTTACCACGTGAGCATATCAGATTAAAATCTTGTGATCCCAACAAGAACCTATAGCTCGCGAGTGAAGGATTTCACTCGACTTTTACCGGGTCCTTAGAGCATGGCAACTATCGTCCTAACATACTAGTATTAGAGCATAGGAACCTAGGATCATGCAACTAGGGTTTCCATTCAACTCCTGAACGTAAATGCACAAACATCCATACATATAGTTGCATAAGTTAGAAATTGGGAAAATGCTTCGGTGCTTGCCTTCACTAGCACAGTCAGTGGTGAAATCCTCCGAACTTTGGTCCGGGCCTTGTTGCACTTCCACTGCGTTCACTCCTGCGTTAGCGAGGTCCTCGTCAGCTTCCGGCACTAGTTCGTAGTTTCCGTCCGGGAGCTCTACACGATATGCATATGCATGAGATTGGTGTGTTCAAACTAACATAAATTCAATTCTGAATTTAATAACAACAATGAGGTGTTTTGATGGACCACAACCATTATGAGAGTTAATATATTCAGCATACTCTTCCGGAAATTATTGATGTGTTGAAGCTTATTAAATTCCTTTCGTCGATAGTGACTGTGTACATATTTATTATCATTAAATTAACTTTACTTCACCAAGGACATGTTGCTGCCTCGGAATTTAATTTAGTGAAATTCAATCATATAAACTTGCATTGCATGTAGGTGATGGCGAGTTTTCCATTTATTCCATTTATTGAGTGTGATTTGCTTCCAAAAGTTTATTTCAATAAAATATAAATATAAACTGAACCAAACACATCTCAGCCATGAACTTGATGCATTGAGCAAGTCACTGCCCAAAAACCAACTTATATCATCAACTAGCGCTAGCATGAAAAATCACACAAAACTATGCCTAGCATATGAAAAATAAATCACACATAAAAAGATATACATCCTTTTGAGCTGAAACTTCACACAGGGCTAAAAGACAGCATAACAACAAGAGATATGCACTTACTCAGCAACCAAACTTAAAGGAGCTACACTCATGAGTAAAACCTTAATAAACCATGGAAATTTATTTGGCTAAGCTAAACATGTCAAAATCATGCATACTATTTAACAGGTGTACATAAACAGGAAACAGAGCTGTGGCAAAAAGATTGACATTAATTGATCAACAGATTAATTTATAAAATTCAAAAACAGAGGCTCTAGCATACATGAAAAATAAATCATAAGTAAAGCTACACATGATAACTAAGTGCCATCTTTCTACCAGAGCTCATACATGTCAAAAGTAGCAACATATCCAAAATTCACTTGCAGATCAATTATAGAATTTGAATTATTTCAAATCTAGCCAAACTGATCAATTTGCATTAGTTCAAAAACTACTCAGAAATTTGAAAACTTCCTTTGTATAAAAGTTGCTCCTGGTCATGATGAGCACAGAAAAATTGAGTTTGCATTTTTAGCATTTTTCTGTGATTTATGGTTGAATTTACAAGATCCCTGTTTTCAAACCTAGATCTATAGATACTCTTTTCAATATAGCCCCTGGAATCTTACAGCTAAGTCCTTCTAAAGATTTCGATCTTCACAGATCTGCCCTCGGCGGCTCAGGAGAGCTCGCCGGCGGCCGGACTTGGTGGGTGACTAGCTAGGCAGGCGTGTGTGCTCACCAGAGACTGATTGGCGGTGTCGGGGTCGACGGGGGAAGCTCCGGTGATCGCCGGCGGCGAAGGGGGTGGTGCTGCAGCCGCGGCGGCTCGGGCTCCGGCGAAATCGCGGCGCGATGGATCAATGTAGGTCTCGGGGAGGCTTCCACGGGGACTAGGGAAGGTGCTAGGCGGGTTAGCCGGCAGCGGCGAAGCTCGGGCGAGCGAGCTCCATGGCGGCGGCGCAATGGCGGACGGCGGGAAGGGGGAAAAACCGTACTGGCACTCCGGGGGTTCCTTTTATAGGCGCTGCGGCTTGGATGAGGGTCCAAGGCAGGCGCCCAGACGGATAAGCCCGCCCGTGCGGTTGTGGGCCAGCGCCGGCCTCGGCGTCCGCAGCGACGGCGCATGGTGGCGCTGCGCGTGGCAGCTAGGCGGCGGTAGCGCGTAGGGCGCTCGAGGGCCTAGTTCGGGAGGTGGCGCGGCACAAGTAGCTGACGGCGGCGGTGATGAGACGAGTCGACGGCGCCGCTGACCTTCCCCTCCCGGCGTGCATTGCATCGAGCTCCCGCGGCGGCGATGGCCGGCGCGTGTCGACGGGCTTCGCGGAGGGGAGAGGAGAGAGGAGGGTGAAACCGGGGGCGGCGCGTGGTTTCTGGAGGTCGACGTGGCAAGTGGAGGTGACGGCGTGACGTGGGGCCCACCGAAGTGACGGCCGGGGCACGGACGCCGGGGCGCTGCGTCGGCGCGACGTCGCGCGCGAGGGCGCCGCTCTGGAGTGCCGGGCGCCAGCCTATTTCAGTGAAGGGTGGTTTGACCGATTCAAACTAAAATTTTTCAAACTAAACTTTAAATTCTCCAAAAACAAAAGTTATAGACCACCTAACCAACTTCAACTTTCTCAAAGGTTGACCTATGAAATTTTGCCTAGATTAGTCAGAATTTCAACTCCAAGTTGCTGTTTTCTCAACCTGGTCAAACTCGTGCTCTGAGAGTTGACTGGATTTTTGAGGCTTTTCCACTCCGAATCTCAAATGCCACCAATTGAATGAAATGTGTCCCATGAAAAACTGGACAACTTTCATATTGGCATAATTTTGAGTACTTAAGAAAAATTTGGAGAACAAGCCAGACTTTTAAAGAGAGGTATAGATCTCTAAGGGTTTGACTTAGGGTTTGAATGAGTTGACCCCTAAGGGGTGGTTTGACCAAGACAAACAATGGTTAGGGCTACTAATGGTGATGATTACTATTGCCCAAACATCCAGGATGTTACAGTGCACTTCAGTATCGAAATTTGGAGAAAAACCAAGTCGAAGCAGGCTACATCGAAACGTTTTTGGGCAATTCGCGCTCTGGAGCTGCGTCGCACGCCGCCGTCGCGACGTCGCCCACGCGCCTGGGCGCGACCCCCGAGGAACCGCCGGTCCGAACGCCGAGGTACGGCCGCACGCGCGTGCAGGGCCCCACAAGCCTCAAACTGATGTTGAGCTCCAACACCCGGCCGCCACGTGCCTTGCCTCCACTCGACCCCGCCGCGCCGACCATGCGCCGGCCGACCATTGGCGGCACCGCCGTACGCGCGCACGTCGCCGCTGCCTCTCCAAACTAATACCGTGGCCGCGTCGGTGAGTGGACCTCTCCTCGTCCGCCTATAAGAAGCCCTAAGCTTCCATGCAAGAGCGTCGGTCGCCGTTGCCGCCAGAGCTGCTCTGCCTTCCGCTGCCGCCGCCATTGGCACCTCCTCGGTGAACTCCACCTCCTGAACACCACCACCGTCGTCCAAGCCAGCCTCTCCCTCCGCGCACATCCCCTGAGCCCTCCTGGACCGTTGCCTTCTCCTGGCCGAGCTCTTGCTTGCCGGAGTTCATCCCGCAGCGGCCGCCACCGCAGGGCGTCGCCGAGCTGCCTCCCCGGCGCACTCCCTGACACCCCTGAACCCCGGAATCGAACCCCCGGTAGTCGCAGGCCACTTCCCGACCGTTTGTTGCCCAAGCCCGGCCGTCCCCTCGCCGGAATCCGGCGATCCCCACCGGCATCCGCCCCCAAGGGCCAATTTGTAAGACCTCGCTTCTTTCCAGGGATTTTTGTGCAAACCAAGGGTATTTTTGTGAACCGAAAGTTTGAACCAAGGGCCTACGTGTAAATAGATTATATCCTTTTCTTTTGTTTTGAGCAGATCTTTGAAAAATCATATAAAATTACAGAAAATCGTAAAAATGCAAAACCAATTTTGCTGATCTCCTTATGAGCAGAACTACTTTTTTTACAAAGGCGGTATATACTTTTGATGCATGGTTTTTGAATGAAAAATCCAAATCAGTTTGTATGAGGTTGTTCATAGCATGAGTTGTACACATATGCTAGGCCTGATCTTTGGATATGTTGGTGACCAGCACTAGTATAGGCTATGCCTAAGTTTTTGCACAAAGTTACTGAACGGTTATTTAGTTATGATTTATTTTGCTTTATGGCTAGATATGTGTATCTTTTTCTTGCAGCTTCATATACATGTTTTTTGTGGTCCATCTTTTGGATATCACCTTGTTATGCTGAAAAGTGATGCTAGTAATTTTATCACGAGTTTAGGAGCTGTCTATATATCTGTTTCTGAATGATGCTTGTTTATGAAATAAAATCTATAGCTCAGTTACCTTTGCTCCAATAATGCTTATCTTTGGCACAAGTGATGTGTATATCATGCTTAGGCTATGACAGAGAGTTGGGCTATCTTTGAGTTACATATCTCTTTCAATAAATGCTTTTTGAATAAATAGGCTGAAAATGGTTATTTTTGTGTAGCATGAATGAAATAGGTTCTGAGGCTAATTTTTGGTGTGTAACCTAGTTTTAATCTGTAGTAGCTCTAAGTAAAATTTGAGCACCAGTGCATGAATAGTTTTCTCTGTATTTAATATTCTTGCTTTTGCCTTGGTTAAAATGCTATATTTTTCATGCTCTGCTTATAGCACCAAATGTTGTGAAAATTTAACAGTGGTTCTGTTGTAGTGTTATGTGCTTGTACAAAAAGTTTCACTGTGATTCATTGCATGGTTTTACCAGAATGATTTTTGGAATGAAACTAGTAAATATATAAAAAGATAAAGGAAGAAATCTTTTCTTTAAAGCTTGTGTGTGCTCTACCACTAAAAATTGATATCATGAACCTCTGAAGTGTAACTCAAATGTTTGTGTGGTAATTTGCTTGTTTAAATCAATATGCACAAAATCACCTTTGAAAAATTACTTAATAAATAATTGTTTAAATAACCTTTATGGAAGAGTATGCTGAATCTATTCTATTTAAATGAATATGGAAAACTTAACACCTTACATGAGATGTTTGGTAAATAAATAAACTCACATCACCATTTAACTGTTGCATATGCATTTTACATGTAGAACCTTCTGACGTTAACCCCGAGTTCGTCCCGGACCGAGGTGACGGACCGTACGAGGGAAGGAACTAACTACGTGGACGTGCAACAAGACCCGAACCAAGTTCAGAAGTTTTCCTACTAACTTGCTAGTGAAGGCAAGCCCCGGTTTAACATATACCTATGTGTTTCCTTTTAACAATTCCCGAATTTATGCGTGTATATGTATGTGCATTTGCGTTCAGGAGTTGAATGGAAACCCTAGATGCATGATCCATAAGTACCTATGATCTTGTACTAGTATACTAGGGTGATAGTTGCTATGCACTAAGGATCCAGTACAAGTCGAGTGATGTATTTCGCTCGCAATAATAGGTTCTTATGTTGGAATCATAAGATTGTTAAACTGAATTGCTCACGTGGTAAGAGCATGGGATTTTGGGCTCCGGTCTAATGGTTAAGAGATTAAGTGTTTGAAAGTACTAAACATTTGTCGGACATGGGTACGGTAAACCTAGTACCTGAGTGACGCGGTGCAGGAACATTAGGCTACTAATCTTGGGCTGCTGCCCCAGGCTAGCTACCTGTGGTGCATGGTGACGCTGGATGCTAGTGTGAAGCATGCCAACTAGCTATGTACCTAGGACTGTGGCATCTGATCCTAATCCGACGAATGACGGGAACTGTTTGGTTGAAATCACTCTTTGTGAGGGATTTCCCCGTATGTTTAGGTTCACCTTGCAAGGCTATTAATCAATCGATTGTCGGCCTCTCACCGTTATCCAAGATTGCTTAACCCTCTATCCATGATAATCCCTCTATGATGAAATGTTGATAAACTTGATGTTTGATTAATTGTTTGCACAAGTATGCTTGCACTAGTTGCTTATCTAGTAATAATTGATCTAATAGAACTTGAGCTAAAACATTGAAAGTAAGGATTAACTCCTTAGGCGCTTTTTGGCAAAACAAACCCAATAGCCAAAAGCCAAGCATGATTAGAAGGTTAAGTCTTTATTTTAGACGGGTAAGCCTTGCTGAGTATTAGTATACTCAGCTTTGCTATAAATGTTGTTTTCAAGTGATAATGTTTAGCCTGGTGAAATCCCACCCGGCTGGGAGCTGGAACGGGTGAAAGACGAAAAGTAATGGTGTTATGGGTGGCCTCCCCTGATGCCAAGTTATCGTAGTTTACTTCCGCTGTCATTTACAACTCTGAACCATGGTTTATTATTTTATGAACTATGAAATGTAATAGTTGACCCTACGGGGAAGGTTAGAATTAAATTGTAAGGTACTCTGGACTCTCCTTCGTGGGGGTTTTAATGTATGCATGTTCGATCCTCTGTGTGTTAATTCAAGTGATTTACCGGGCTTGAACCGACAACACTCAACGGGATAATTCTTTACTATCGCTTAATGACCAAAGTGGATCGGTCTAAGTGGTAGTACAGACTTATCTCGGATGGGGTTGTCACAATGTTCTGGTGTTCCGGCGGTAGGTGGGGTAGCTGCCCCACCCTACCGTATGGGGAGCTCCGCCACTGAAGACCGGGCTGTATCGAGGGTAAAATAGACTTTGTCTACTTTAGGAAGCTCCCGAGGCCCATAAAAGGGGCACCGACCCCTGTGTAATAGGAATCATCTTGAAATATATTCACTAGTCACTCAGTCCTCTAGTAACTCTTGCCTTGTACGAAGACATTGTACGGCTCGAGAGCCCTCACTTTTACTGTTTGGGCTTTGTAACCACCAACAGTTAGCGCCGTCCCTGGGGACGTGTGTGACTGAGAGGGACCAAGATGGCACTAGTGACGAAGAAGGGGAAGACAACTCCGGAGGCCCCCGAGAGGACCCGGAGGTCGTTTCAGGAGGTCACAACTGGAGTCATCCCACCTAGCACCGAAGAGGAGCCAACGGGCCCCAAGAGGGTCCATCTGGGGGACCCCCGCGAGGAGCGCGAGGAGGGTCCGGAAGACTCCAACGGAGAACCTCCGGAGGCAGACGCCGGTCTGAAAGTGCATCTAGGCCCCTGATTATTTTGGTGATAATGGCAATCACAATTTGGGTATTTGATGCTTTTAATGAGATGTGTGCATGGATAAAAGAAAAAGAAATGTGAGCAACAAAGGACGACCCCTCAATTTTCTATTATCGGTGTTGGAGCTTAAATGGTGATTTAAATTGATTTTCAATTTGGATTTGAGTTTAGTAAACACCGTACTATAAAGGGGGACGTGGTTGATTGATCGAAGTTTGTCACAAGTGTTTTATTTGATATCTAACAACCTATGAGAGACACATTGCACTCACGAACACATTTTTCTTTGCTATACTGAGTCCGGCGGGTGACACGCCCCTAGGGTCGGGTGACCCGTTTCGCCTTCGGATACCGGCAGGTGACCCGCCCCTGGGGCCGGGTGACCTGGTTCGGCTCTGTGTGTCGGCGGGTGACCCGCCCTATGGGGCCGGGTGACACAGCCTGGCCGCAGGGAGCCCCTAACGGCTAGTTGCGGGGGAAGTGGTATAAATACCCCTTCTTCCTCCTTTCAAGGGTTCCGCCTTCTCCTCCATTGAAACACCTCCCAAGCTTGCTTCCCTCTCTCCCAACTCCCTTCCAAGCATTCCTAGCAAGGATTCCTCTTAGGGTTTGGGTGTGAGAGACATTTGAGGTGTGAGATTAAGCCCCTTTATGAGAGTTCATCATGTGTTCATCTCAATAAGCACTTGCGACGACTTTGGTTCATCAATTTGTGTTTAGCGAAATCCCAAAAAGTCCGCTGCCACCGCCGCCGCGAGGTAGGGCCTCCGGCTCATCGAGGCCATAGCTATGAATGCGCTCTTGGACAAAGGGCTCGATGATCTCTGTGGGAACAAGGTCGGCATCATCGTTGACCTACTCGCAACGAGATACACCCTTCCTCCAACACGCGACACTCCCTCTCCCCGACGACGGAGGAGCAGGGCCACAACGCGGGACAGCTGGTGGCGGTAGCACCGTCGAGGAGCACCTCCGATGGCCGGCCCTTCCTCCCCTCTTCACCTCCGTGCTCTCCGCCTCATGGCGTGCCCCGACGGATGCGTGAAGCTCGGGCATGGGCGGCTCGGAGGACTTCAAATTCTGGTGATTGGAGACATGGAGCAAGGGGTGGTGGAAGGTGGAGCTGGTGAGGTGCGAGAGGTTCGAGTGGCGGTGATTTGGTTTTGATGGAGGTAATAGGAAGGATTTGACCGAGGCACCGGACGGTGGTCCTCTGCCTGCGCCGACGACGGCGCCTTTCTCCTCCCCGCGTCGGCACTCGAAATCAGGGAGATCGGGTCCGGCGGCACCTTTCTCCTCCCTGTACTGGCACGCCGCGCCCCTCATCCCTCCTCGTGCCGACGGAGGAGCAGGATCCTCCCATGGTCGTCGGCGCACGAGCTGGAGAGAGAGGCATGGCGAGAGACAGGGATGAGGAATGGGAGGAAGGAGGCCGGCGGCGTGGGCGAGGTCCCAAGAAGTAGGGGAGCTCCGTCGCGACTGCGGGCGGCGCACGAGAGCTGGAGGAGCTCCGGGGCGGGGAGTGAGCTCGAGGAGGGGCCGGCTAGCCTCCGCGCGAGGAGGGAGGAGGGGCAGGGCGCGGCTGCCCGATGCTCCTCCACCGCACATAGATCGATCCACCGCCGGTCGCGCCATGGAGAGCGCCAGCACAACCATCTCTCACCCCGACGACGTCCGTCTCCTAGTCGTCAAGCCGACGCAGTGGGGGCAGCAGCGCGGCTAGGTGACGGTGTTGACTAGTGGCCCCCACTAAAACGGTGACACCATGGATAGCTGATGTGGCGCCACATCAGCGAAAACCACCTCAAAAACCACTAGGGGGTGTAAATCGAACAATTTTAATAGTTGGTGGGTGCCGAATATCTGGCTTCGTGGATGAGGGTTAAAACTTGGACTGCGCCGATAGTTGAGGGTTATAAAACAGACTTTTTCCTTTTTTTTTTGCTTGCGGGTAGGACGAGGCTGTGCCGCTATGGGCTGGGCCGGCAAGGCAGGATGGGCTTGTTTTATCTACAGTAGCCAGCGTACTACATTATTCAAAACAAAAATCCCATTTTCGAGAAAAGACGTTTTCAAACCATTAAGAAATTCACCAGCTTAGTTCCACTAAGATCATCCATCCGGCTTTTTTGTACAGAAGGTGAACCATAATTTGCACAGAAGAGAACCTCATTTTAGTATAGGCATTTTTCACAGAAACAGTTCATAAGTGTGTGAAACTCACAATAAGAATTTTGTGAACAGAAAAAAGCAGCTTTTACTTTCAAATGCTTAACGGTTTCAGAAATTCAGTGGGTTCTCAAGGCATCAACATGTATAAGAAGTTAACAACTAGGGCTCCTTAAACTTCAGTAACTCCAACACAAATTACATGAACGAATCACTATTTAGAAAGGAACTGGAAAACAAAATAAGCACTGCTGCAGCTGCACCAAGCTTGTTCAAGCAACTTGTCTCCAAATCATAAATAGATTACAATAAATGTTTAGTGTATCAAGCCAAATGGCTTCGACAAGATCATAATATCTGAAGAATCAGATTGAAAAGAAAGAATGATCGAATGAACTGATTATGCGTACTAGAGCGCAGCAGCATGACAGACATAGGTTTGTAGGCCTAGCAGCACAGGATAACATAAATGACAAAACATACAGATTCAGATGACATTGAAACTAAAATAAACCAGAAAACACAGCCTGGGCAGAACTATTCAGATCACACAAATGAACGTTGTTTCAGTTATAACAAGCTCTGATCTCAACATAGGCATCGAAAACACCTTACCCAAAACAAGCTCTGATCTCAACGTTGTTTCAGTTATGCATGGGCATCAAAAACACGTTAACCAAAACACTCCGTACCAAAAGACACATATCTTAAGTCCAGGACTCCAGGGCAAGTTAAACATACTCAGATTCTTTGAATCTAGTCTTTCCTTCATATGCAACTGTGAGTAAGGTCTGCAGCTGTTGAGCAATCCAAATGGCCAGTGCAACCACATTGTAGTAAAATACAGATGACAAATCTGAAATATGGAGTGCATGAGTTCATACCTTCGACTTTCAACAAACAAACCTACAACTGAAAGTCCTTATCTTCCAACAGACACACATTAAAAATTAATACTTTGCACTTCATAGATTTATATGCATAATTCAAAGAGTCTCATGTGGGGCTGGCACTACCAGCGACGAACCCGCGCCCGGGACGCGCCTGACGCACCAGAAGAGGCGCAACATCAGCAGCCGGCAGCAATCAGTGGCTAAACTGCCATCTAGGAGAAGGAGCATTCAGGGAAAACTAGAATAAGGGGATTAGAGGACTCGGTTTCCTTTTATTTAGCAGGCCAAGTGCCTATATAATTTATGTACCTGGCACTCTTTTGGGATAAGCAATAATAACCTATTCCTAATCCTCCTCTCCATCTCTTAATCTCATCCCCTTCACCATTATGCACTCAGGCAAAATACCTAGCGCCTCTACCAGCTCAGGCTACGAGCTCCGTAGTTGAGGGCCTGCAGTCTTGGGCACGGACACCCTTGACAGAGTGTGCATTGGAACAGATCAAATTAACTCCTACTGAAATGATATTTCACCATCAGCTATAGAAGGGCATTTCATAATAGCACTAAATCTGTGCCAGTGACGTACAGAGTCACAACATTCTGAAGAATGGTCCAGACACGAATAACATGACCGAGTGAACTAGTTCAGCATACATGATAAATCATATTTGACAGAATCACAATGCCTAATTTCCAAGGATTGTCCAAGACAGTCTTGACACAGAAGCAAAGTGCTAATTGCTAACTGCAAACCACGAAAATACTGAAAGTAAAGCACAATAGGTCAACACATCAAGTAACATCACAACACACACTGATGTCAACATTTCCATTAGAAACAAAAGGCCTAATACAGGGTGATTTCATTTTAAAAGATTTGAAGCTTAACCATCCTGATCCCTGAATCCTTTGAATTTAATCTTACCATGGTATTGATAACATCTGGCACTTTGTCAGCATACACTGCATACTGCAATACATATACGAGAAAACCTTCATGTGCCACTGTGGGTAAGATCCTCACAGACATCCTCATGAAAATATTGTAGCTGCTGAGCAATCCAAAAGGTCAGAGCAAGCACACAAGGTAAGACAGTAAAATACAGATGACAAATCTGAAACATGGAGTGTACCTTGGAGTTCCTACAGACAAAGTACAACTAAAAGTACTTATCTCTTAACAGACACATCATTAAAAATGAGCATTTTTCAGTATAGACTTGTATGCATAATTCAGAGGGTGTGCACATGGACGCATATAACTAAACAACTCTCAGTGATATAAATATTTCATCATCAATTAAGTAACTGTCCAGGCTAGTATAACATGACTGACTAAACTGCTTCGGCGCACTACATAAATTAGATTCAATAGCATCTCAATTCCTAAATTCCAAGGATTGTAGAAGACACTGAAGCAAAGTGATGACTGCTAAACTGCAAAGCACGATAATACTGAAAGTAAAGGACATTGGTCAGCAAATGCAGTAACATCAGAATACACACTGATGTCAACTCCTGCATTAGAAACAAATAAGCCTAAGAAAGAGTGATTTCACTCTTGAAGCTTACACATCCTGATCCCTGAATCCTTTGAATTTAATCTTACCCTCATATGCCTTGACAACATCTGGTACATTCTCAGCATACCGCAGTACATACTTATCCGAGAAAGCCTTGTTAGTATAAGTCAATGGCCTGCGTAAATCAATCTCTCTCTCAATCTTCCCTTCCGTCATCAACAAGCTCAACACGGCACACCTTGGTAGGATGCTCTTCTCCAAGCTATAACTAATTAGAATAGGTCGCTCCATTACATCACTTGGTTCAAGCTTTAGCTCGTCCAGGAAGAACTGGAACTTCTTCTTTATGTTCTCAGAGGACAATTTCATTGTCATGGGATGCTTCTTGAATGCCTCGAGCAGCTCACTCTTGGAAACCCCAAGGTGCTGGTACAGCGCCACCTTCCGCTGCCAATTCTCCCTCTTGAGGCTGCTCATCGCAAGAAAGGCTATGGCAAAGCGGGAGTGAGTGATGGGTAGGCCAAGTGCCTCAAGCTCCTTGCAGATTTCACCAATGCGGCTGGGTGTCAACCTCAACGTCGAAGGATTGACGGTGAGCAGTTTTGAAATGGCATTTTCTCTGAGGCCGTGCCGGCTTAGGGTGTCCACGGCCGCGCGTAGTTTAATCACAGAGCCGTAGGTGAGCAGGTAGGGGACGCGGGAGACGGCGGTTCGGATGTTGGCGTCGGAGCCGAAGACGCCGCGGAGGAACTCGAAGCGGGGGGCAATGTGCTTGTCGAGATTGCGACCGAGGATGCTCGTCCGCGAGATGGCATCGGCTTGGATCCCGAGCGCCGCGAGAAAGTCGAGCTTGGGCCGGAGGATCGTGTCCGGGTCGAGGCATACGAGGCGCGGTTCGACGCGGAGCATCCGCGCGATGTACGCGTCGGAGAAGCCGTGGCGGCGGAGGAGGGCGAGGACCGCGTCGGCCCTGGCTCTGGAGCAGATGCGGAAGCGGTAGGTGGCCACGGAGGCGGCCGCGCCGGCGGGGGTGAGGCCGCAGGAGGCCACCAGGTAGGAGACGGTGTCCGGATCCGGGGTTCTCGCGAGGGGTGCCGATGAGTAGTAGTGATGGGGGAGCTGGGCGGCGTGGGACTGGGGCTGGCGATAATTTGTTCCGCCGGCAGCTGCGGCGGCGGCGCGGCGGATGAGGACGACGAGCCGCCGGGCGGCGGATGAGGGGAACATGTTGGCTGGAGAAGGAAAACGCCACTCTCGAGTTTCGGCAAGACGGCAACCAAACTAACCTTTCAGTTTTACACTTTTACTGGTCAGGTTAATCTCAGCAATTTACATGCCCTCTCGTCTCAAATTGCACATATTTTTGTAGCAGCTGTTCGAAATAAGCTCCCTAATTCCGAGAATTATGGATGTATAGCCAATAGGTAGCTCATAGTCACGCTGAGATTTTAATTGTACTTTGTTTTAGTTGTCCACTGAAACTGCTCTGTGATGCTGCCCCAAGTGTTGCCCGCAACTGTCAACTGAGTATAACAACCGGAGTTACAACTTTGATAAGCTCACAAAATCACAGGTCATGGCATCACGCCATCTCATTTCAGAGTTCAGACGAATCAGCCTAAGAACATGCGTGGAATTAGAATGGGCCGGCTGGTAATGTTCTTGATCGTAACAAGCAACAGGGTTCAAAATAGGAAGTGGTGAGCTACAAGATTAGATGACACTGAGAGCCAAATTAAACCAGAAAAGGCATGGAGTGAAAAATGGAGCAACGGCAATGCATGAAAATGGAGTGAGTTACAACTATGACGTGCCCTATTATCAACACTGGCAGGGGAAACGTTCACTTCCTAAGAAGATTTGGCACTTGGGTTCAGTCAATGCAAGTAAGAATTATACAAATACTGATGACCACCACATCTCTATATAAACCTCCACAGGAAAATATTGAACAATGTCAGTAGGTTGAAGCAACTTAAGACATGTAGACTAAAATAAAACCTGGATGGAGCTAGATAATATTCTGTGCATTAGTACTGACAACAGCATTTGACTGAACTAACAACTTTAAATCCTCAACTCTGAACATTACATCTTGAAGACGGGCACATCAATAATTTATATGCAGACTTACAGAGTGCACAATGCCCACTGAACAGATCAAAAGTGACAATTCCCAACGAAAGGAGTAGAAGAACATTTTTAAAATCAATGCATCACAAACTCAGTCCTTTTTTAGCGAGGATATCGCAGAATCATTGCATATCAAAGAACTGTCGTAGCAAGACTAGAATTACTGAATGAACTGGTTCAACATACTAGACAAAGCAGAGTTCTGGCAAGATCACAATGCCTGCATTCCTAAATTTGCACAAGACATGTTGATGATCCAACAATGGCAGAAGAGATAAACTGCAAATGTTGATGATCTAACAAATTAAGTAAAATATCAAAATTAACAGTGTCAGATTAACAATCTGAATGTCGTATTAGAGGCTAAACACCAAACAAATAGTGATTTTATTCTAGAAGATCTGAAGCTCAAAACATCCGAATTTCTAAATCCTTCAAAGTTCAAATTGAAGTATACCCTCATATGCCTTGACATGTGCCACATCATGAGGATACCTCAATACATACCTCTCAGAGATCTTACAAGCCCAGATCAATGCATGAAGCAACATTGTATTTTGCTAAATCTTCAACTCCACCGAAATACCAAGACAAAGCACCTTGGCATGGTGTTCTTATGCAAGCTATTCACTATAATCACAGTTCACCATGTAACCTCGCAAACTTCAAGAGTCATCACCTCAAAGATCAATCAGAACTTTTCTATTTACTTGAGAGATGAGTAGTACCAATAGCTGCATCTTGAACTCCTTAAACAGCTCACCGTCAGACACCCTGAAACTCTGGTACAATGCCACCTTCCTGTGTACCAAATAGTCTGCGACGGGCACGATAAGTGCCTAACGGTCCTTGCAGGCTGCATCAATGCCCTCCAGGTAAAGAAAGTGCAGACTTCCATTAAAAAGGATCGGCATTACTTTCTGTAACAAGACCGGGTAACACTCATAGTAACAACATGAATAACCAACGGCCAAAAAAAAAAAAGGAATCTAGATTGTCCCATCAGACTCCAAACCAAATGGGCATTTCATCTAATTTGGCCAACCGAACTTATTATGAATAAGGAAATTTCCAAACTTTGAGCAAGTTTCTTAAGAACTAGTTGACAAGTCACTAAGTAATTTCCAAAACAACTCAAAGGAATATAGATTGGCAGACTCTGAACCACACGCTACATCCTAGAAGCAAAATCTGGTGGGTGCTTGGAGAAAAGAAATAGTTCGGTAATCCTGTGTCAATCCTTGAACCTTCTTTTCACCTCCCAATCTCCCATTGATCCACAGGAGGTTAAGACGAGGCAGTAGAAACCTTTTTCTCCAAACCTCAACAATAGCATTCACTCATAGATATCAGAATTCCAGAAATGTCTCAATACTAAAATTGGAAGCTACTTGACTCATTTGGTGGCTCGAAGCAAGGCAAAAAAAAACAGAGAGAGAGAAAGAAAAAGAAAAAAGAAAAAGAAACAAACAAAACGAAATAAAAGAGCGGTGACTCATAGGCATTTTTTAGGTCCTAATCTATGGTGCACCGATACGTGTATCAGTATCGAACCAATACGGATAAACAGATACATCAATCTTCTGCAAAACTTAAGGGTACAAAGGCGTATCGAAGTATTGGATATGGTACGTAATATGGGGTCATGTAGAAGTATCGGGGTAACATAAGTCCTAATGTCGATAGCACTCTGTGACCATTTTGTATTTCCCAATGAATTTGTCCCCAAATAGTTGATATAATGCAACCTTAAGCAAATTGGTCTCAGCTCCCAGGGCAGGTGGTACTGTAAAACCCAAGAAGTGGGTCTCATTCTGGAATAAGCCTTTCATAACAATTCGACAAGTACATCAAATCCATGATAAGAACCATTAAGTATGACTATTAAAATTCATCATAAGCGGTTATATAAAAGAGGTACTTATGTCAAGAAATGTTTGTACCATTCTGTATTCCCAATACAAGTGTTTTCTGATGTTGTTGATGTGATGAAAGAATGCAACCAAACGAAAATCCATCAGTTTTACCTCCAGAATGGTCATCTATTACAATTAAGTTCATGGCACCGTAACTCACCATGATAAGAGCCTCATCTATAACAGGCATTTTTGTATATAATATCACCATATAAACACAAACTACACAAGCATAATGGCGGCTCAAGTGGATAAAACACACAAGAACCCTTTTGTAAAGTTTAAACAAAGCATAAAAACTTTCACTTCCAAATGCTCAACAATTCTGTACATGAACACTTTGCATCACGAACAACAAAATTGGGATCCTCTCAAATGTTAACAGATCATGAAAAAATTACATATTAGAAAGGAACAGAGTCTTCATCCAGATAGTAAAAGAAGCACTAAAGTCATTCCAGCGACATATTCCAAAATCAGAATTTTATTGAAAGAGCTTCAAAAGGCATAAACAACCAGAATGCGCCACTTCAACTTACCAGAATAAGTTACTTCAATAACATAAGATCTATGTTCTTAGATTTGTTAGGCCAGAGGCTACAAAATGGCAGATGCTATGAATATGGTTGAGTTAAAAAAATAGCCAGAGATAACATCGCACAACAAAACAGTACCATTGATATAGCATGCCTTGATCTCAATGGCATTGGAAACATGCTGACTGACCATTTGAGTTGACCCTACTAAGATTAGCTTGAAGGCTTTAGTGGAACTACTAAAGCATCCCGAACCTTAGAATCCTTCAAATGCAATCTTACCCTCGTATGCCTTGACAACATCCGGCACATCATGAGCATACCTCAATATATACCTTTTGGAGAAAACCTTGGCATTACCAATCAATGCTGAAAGTAAATTGATGTTGGACTCAATCTTCCTCTCCCTCATCAATACCCCCAGCACTGCACACCTTGGTATGATGCACTTCTCCATGCTATAAGTTATAACCACAGGTAGCCTCATTACTTCACTTAGTTCAAGGTTCAGCTCATCCAGCAAGAACCGGAGCTTCTTCTTAATGCTTTCATCGGAGTAGTTAAGAATGTTGGGCTGTGTCTTGAACGCCTTCAGCAGCTCACCCTCAGGCACCCCGAAGCTCTTGTACAGGGCCACCCTTCGCAGCCACGTCTCCCTACTGATGCAGCAGAACGCACGGATGCCGTAGAGGAAGCCTCTGTCCGTCACGCCCAGGCCAAGCGACTTGAGGTCCTCGAAAATCTGGCTCAAGCGGTCGGGAGAAAGCGTGAGCACGCCCAGGTCAATAGTGAGGAGCTTCGAGATGGACTCCTCGGGGAGCCCGAGGCGGCGGAGCGTGTCTACGGCGGGGCGCATGTTCTTATCGAGGTTGGCCTGAGCGAAGCCGCGTGGATTGCGGGAGATCGCTCGGCAGACCTCGCCGTCGGTGCCGAGGATGCCGCGGAGGAACTGGATGCAGGGGACGAGATGCTTGTCGAGGCTGCGCGTGACGAGCAGCGGCATGGTGACAACCTTTCGGGGCTGGACCCCGAGGGAGGCGTAGAAATCGAGCTTAGGGCGGAGGATCTGGTCAGGGTCGAGGGTGAGAATCACCGGGGCTCGGCGAACCATCTCGGTGATGCCCGCGTCGGTGAAGCCATAGCTGCGGAAGAGGGCGCGGACGGTGTCAGCCCTGTCTGTGGAGCGGATGCGGAGCTTGTTGGCGGCCGCGGCGGCAGGGGAGAGTCCGCAGGAGATCAAGTAGGAGACGGTGGTGGGGCAGGCCTCGGAGACGTTGGCGCCCGCGAGGGCAGCTGCGGAGTAGCCGTGGGAGAGGGGGGCGTCGATGTGGTTGGACCAGCTAGGGTTTGTGACGGCGGCGGAGGGGATTTGCCGGAGGCGGAGGAGCCGCCGGCGGCAGATGGAGGTGAACATGTCAGGTGCGGGCGTGCGGCCTGCTGGGGGCTGGACCGGGGGGAGCGGGGGAGGCGGCTGCCGCAGGGGGGCTCCTATATTGGCTACCGTAAGGTGGATAAACATTGTAATTTTCAGCCCACCAAAAGCCTATATATGATTTGTTAACTAATAATTTTCAATCATCCTACCTCATAAGTATTAAAAGGAATGTTGAAATATTTTTCAAAAATGTTACAATATTTTCTAAAAATATTACAATATTTTTTGCAATATTTTACTTTTTTCGTCAAACATTTTCAGAATCAACATTTGTTATGATCCAACATTCAACAGTTTTTTTTATCTTCTTCTACCTCTCCTCCGGCGGCGTCACCGGCGGCGGCGCGCGGGGCCGACAGCGGCGGCGGCGCGTAGGGCCGGCGGCGGAGGCGCGCGGGGCCGGCCGCGGCGGCGCGCAGAGCTCGCGCGCGCGGCTATGGCCGCCGCCGCGGAGCTCCGGCGCCACGCCCCGGGGGGCCACGGCGGGCCGGCGGCCGGCGACGCGGGGGTGGCCGGCGGGCGCGCGGTGGCCGCCGGTCGGCGGCGGCGCGCGAAGCCGCAGCGGGGAGCGCGGCCGGCGGCGACCCGGGACGGGGTCGGGCGCAGACGGGAGAAGAAGGAGGGTTAGGGTTTGACTTCGATCCAACGGTGGAGACTGCTGCACCAATCTTAAAGCGAGTTGAAGTTAAGTTGCATACTACGTTCCGGAAGATATATAGGATTCCCGCTGCCGCAGAAAGGGAAGGTTGCCCAGTTCAAATAGAAAAAAAGGCCCGAGTTCAGCTTGGGTCCGGCCCAATAAATTTGCTTAGGAAGATCTATTGGCTGTGATTTTTTTTAGGATTTTAGCAAAAATAATTGTGTTGACGAAATTTTACAAAAATAACACTCAACTGACTAACTTACCGTCAGTTCATCCTGGGGCATTATTACTGTAGAAAAAATCATCAATTCATCCCGTGACGATACTATAACAAGATAATGTAGCGCATTGCCGTCTTTTCAGTTGGTGTTAAGGCTGGTAGCACTCGTCATACTCTATTTGCAGTACTCTAAAAGGAATATTCCGTCTGATCATCAAAAATTTACAGTACAGCACCAATTTCTCCGCACCCGTCGCACTCTAAATCTTCTACCCCATACCAACTATCAACCCTCGGTCACATCTATCACTTTTTTTACCCCCCACCCACCCATCCCCGCCGGCCTCCCTCCCTCCCCCATTCTCTCTTCTCCCCTGCCTTCTCGTTCCCTCCGCCCGCCTCATCCTCTCCTTCCTCGGCGCGGCGGTGGAGCTCAGCCGCCTCCCCGAAGCCTCCGCTCTCCTCGAGGCCGCGCCACGGCCCCGGTCATCCCCGGCCGGCGAGCCGCGCCTCCTCCCTCCCCCGCACGGCGCCACCCCACCAGCTCGGCCCTGCTTCCCACCGCGCACCGCCTTGCCATGCCCCACGCCGGAGCTCTTCCTTCCTCCCCAATCGTACGCGTCGGCGAGCTCCAGATCGGGGGCGTCCCCTGCTCCTCCTCCGCGCCGCCGGTCGAATCCGATAGCGGCGGGGCCGGTGCGATGCAGACGAGGCGGCACGGCGGGTTCCGGCTCGGCCGGAAGCTGCTCAGCATCTGGCGCTAGGCGCTCTGCCGGCGCCGCCGCCGCGGCGGCGGCCGCGGGTACCTCCGCCTCCGGTCGTGCCAAGCGGCGAGACGAAGAGTCGCGAGCAGGTCCCCGCTGGCGGTCTGCGCCAAGAAGCAGGACGAACAACAGTTCGTGGCGCAGCGCGACACCGACAGAGCGCCTAGCGACCTCCTCCTCGCCGCGGATGCTGATGACGTGGGAGCAAGGGTGCGGAGCAGGGATCTTCGGTGGCGGCGGCCTCAAGTTCTCCGGCGGCGGCGGCCCGAGTTCTCCGGCGTCGCGCGCGCATCGATTGCGGTGGCCGGCCATCTTTCTCTCTCTGCTGCTCCAGCGTCTTCTCTCTCCTTTCCTCTCTTGGCGCGGAGCAGCAACGACGATGCGTGGTGGGGCCGCCGCGGGGCCGTAGCGCACGCCGGGAAAGCGCTGTATTTGGCGCACGGCGGGAGGGAACGGGACGTCCCGTTGCGCGTAGCGCACGCCGGTGCGGCGTGAAAAACGCTAAACGCCTACTAGAGCACGTTCGCCTCCCAGTACCCAGTGCGGCCAGCCTTAACCCCCAGCTAGGGTAGCATGTTGCCGGGTGAACAATGATTTTTGCTACAGCACCAAATACCGTCGTATAAACTGATGGTAAGTTGCTACCACCGTTTAAACATATAAGGCTGCAACATTTGATATGCGAGCAACATTTGATATTTATCACCACAACACAATTTGGACGAAAATCTTTACAACGTTATTACATGTCTATCGTCAGGGGTGTAGCTATGATTTGACCTTAGTGGGGGCGAGATGTAGGAGCATTATTTGTTGGTGTCAGTCGACCATATATTCGATAGCATACATAAAATGGGTCTTACATTTTGATATATACTAGTAGTTATGTTGTTTCACCTAAATATAAAAATAGATATCTTCGGTAACATAGCATAAGGATCGATTGGGTGACACAAAGAAAATTGTATGTGTCAATTTTGCTTCACGATAGAATGAAACACAAACATGAAAAACAATAAAAAATCTACATGTCAATTACTACTATATACTTTTTCTCAATATACTTTAATCAAATTTGTTTATTCATGGACCGGTGTCCAAAATATTTAAGAAGAAGGGACGTTATCATCTGATATGATGGCTGGAAGAATAAAGAAATGCTTAAGGAGTTATTTTACTGCATCTATAATGCCCTACTGCGCTAGCATCTGTTATGGCTTCATGGCTCGGTGGGTTGATATTGATTTTGAAATGATTTGTATCTTACTTGTGTGGGTGGGGTTCTTAATCCCTGTGATTGTAAAGATTTTTCACTATAACATTTATCACGGATTTTGGACTTCCGCTACAATATAAACAAAAACATATCTAAATTTTTTTACTGCTAACGTTCGATTTTTTAGATACCAAACACCCTATCAGTAGAATTACCATAAAATATTTGCTTCCGACGGACTCATATACGAGACACCGTGCAATCATTTTAATCATTAGAATACGATTTATGCGTGATTATGCTAGCAAAAGCAATTTTAAAGGTGTTATATTAAAAAAAAGTAAATTTCATCAACGGTCCTCAAACTTATCACGTCGTGGCATCTCGATTCCCAAACTCACCAATCTGAGCATCTTCGAGAGTTTGCCAAATTTTACTTGGCAAATCTTATGTTGCCAACTTCTAAAAAGATATGTCAAGTAAAAAAAAAGCTCGTCTCCAACAGTTTGGTATAATTACTTGTCAAATTCAGATCTAACTTACATGAGGAACTCTGAGAGAGAAACAAAATCATTTTATGTCCTTACACCTCTTGAAAACTTACATCAGGAAACCCGAGGTAGAAACAAAATTATTTTTAGGTCCTTTCACCTCTTCTGTTACCCAATAGATACGCCGCGGATACTTGCGACGAGGGGAGGGATGTCAAGCTGTTATTGATGCCAAGTTGTTTTTACCAAACTGTTGGAGACTAATTTTTCATGTTTTGCCAAAATTAGATAAAATAAAAATAGCAAACTATTGGAGTTGCTCTTACATATTTAGCACCCTAAATTTAACTTTAGGTGTTATTCTGATAACTAAACTTGCAAATTGCAGATTTAGCCTCGTAAATTTAGCTTTTGGTGTCATTTTCGATCTCAAACTTGCAATTTGCAAGCAGACACTTTTCGAAGTGTATTGATACATATTTAACTTCTATATTTGGTCTATACTGATCACATAAGTAAGGCCAAATGCACGCTACTCCCTCCGGTTTAGTATTAGAAGTCGTTTTGGATATGGTTTGAGTCAAATATTGGAAATATAGATCATACATATTTTTTTTAAGTCGTTGAGTTCGGAAATGTGAAAATTATATAAATAGATTAGTTTTGAAAATTACTTTCATAAAAATATACATATATAACTTTTCAATAAATATTTTTATAAAAAAGAGAAATCAAAGTTGTGCTTTGGTGACTGTGTCATTGTCCTAAACGACTTCTAATACTGAACCGGAGGGAGTATGCACCTACAAATTTTTGTCATGAGTGACCGAAAATTTAACCGAACAAATTTAGTATAATTTTTTTATAGCAATGACGAAAAGCATAGATCTAAAACTGCAACAAAAAAATGTACTAAAACATTTCATATTATATGTTCACCATATAGATCTACTCATTTGGAGTCTAACACAATTAGATTTTCTATTTTATGATTTTTCTGTGATTTACTATAATTTTTCAAAAGTGCTTTAGAGAGTAATTTGACCGATTTTGAAAAGATGATATAGTTTGTTTCATAGTTTGGACGGTTATGTAGTCCACCCTCATAGATGAGGGGTGATATAGACTTTTTCCATTTCGACACTAGCTAATAATGTGTCACTTGTTGTGCAGCCAATCAAAAGGGTGATAATATGAGTTTCGTCCTAAATCTTAAAGCATTGTGGAAAAAAAAAGTTGTCGCGATCGATATTGTGGTTCTTAGGGCAGCTCCAGTCCTGCAGTCGAACCGAACTGACAAAGTTCGATGAGCTGGCTCCGGTTCGGAGGCTGCAGTGCAAAATCGTTTTCATGGGACCCACAGCAACAATAAAGAATGTAAAGAAATGTCGAGGTTTCGTCCCTCGTCTCTTGTTTTGTCTGCTTTTTGCTTTGTGGGATCCACTTTGAGGCTCACGGTTCGCACCCAAAACTCGGTTCGATTTTGGTTTTTGACACCACGCGTCGAACCTCACAGTGTGCTCTGTTCGATTTATCTCGCTCACGGTTCGCTTTTCCACCACATTGTGGGTGCCCTTAGATGCTTTCACCCGATCCGTCCACTACCAAAACTGCATCTGGAGCTTATGATGCGTTTGGCAGAGCTCCGGCTGTGGTTGTGGTAGCTCCGGCTGTGGCTGTGCTGTTGGAGCGGTTTTTGTGGTGAAGCTGAAACCTTTTGACAAAACAGGTTCTCCTCGTAGTTTAAAATGGAAAAAAAATATGAATTGACCAAGATGCCCTTCTCTTCTTATCCCTCCACGCATCCATCCCACCATTCATCTCCGCCGACCGAACCCATCTTCTCCGCAGCGCCGCGTTGCACCCTCCCGGGGGCTCTCCAGCGCCGTGTCGCGCCCTCCCGGTGGCCCTCCACATCCGCGCCTCCGTCTAGCTCAACCGACCGGGGCCATGGAGGCGACCGGCGCGGAGCTCCCCGTCGTTCGATCCTCCTCGCAGGCGCCCTTCCCCGGCGCCTGCACCCGCCATCTCCCACCGAGCTCCTCCGCCGGTCATGGAGGCAGCCCGGGTAGAGCTCCTCTGCGGTACCGCCCTACTCCACATCGGCGCGGAGGTGGTCTCCATCTCCCACGTCGTGCCCCCGTCGAACTCTTCCACCACGGCGACCTCCTCCAGCTCCTCGACGCACCTTCGCTCGCCCGTGCGCCATCAGGGGTCGCGGCTGTGCGCCATGGCCGCCGTTCATGCGCCGGTGGTCCTCTTCCTCTCCAGCCCGGCCCGCTGCGGTCCTCTGCCCCGTCGGCCGCCCGTGGGTCTCTCCCCCGAGGGCAAGCGAAGGAAAAGGAGGCGGAGCGGGGGAGCTGCGTTTTCCCAGCTCCCCCTAGCCGAAGCGCGTCAGAGAGTGTAATTTCCGGGCAACTTCCGCACGAGAGGTGTTTTTTTAGCCCTTTTGGCACGACACTTCGAAAAACAACTACGAGAGCTCTGAGAGAGCCGTGCCAAATGGACCCTTGCATGCACAACTAGTAGAGCTTGATCCGGCTGTTTGTTGCTTCATGCTTTCAAATCGATTCATTCATGCATGCGTGCAAATTCATGGCTTTCTTGTTCATGTTTGCAAGTTCTGGGATTGAGATAACATCCCAAGTTAAATTTTAAACTCTAAATTAGCAATTTACAAGTTTAGAAACTGGGATGATACCTGAATCTAAAGTTTAGCAATTTACGAGTTCGAAATCTCACATTCTCACCCGAGCGTCATCTCCGTTCTTCAACCCCATCTCACAGTCGCGGTCGTCTCTGCCTCTGCGGCTCCACCTCATCGTCCCCCCAAACCTCTTCTGCCATCTCGCTCGCCTCTTGCCACTCCCAAGTCCCGATGATGAAGTCCCTCCTCTTCTCCACCCACCCCACGCCGCCGCTCCTCCCCGCCCCGCGCCTCCGCGGCCTCCTCCGCCTCCGCGCCTCCTCCACCTCCGCCTCCGCCCCGCCCCGCGCCACCCGCCGCTCCCCCCGCCCCGCGCCGTCGCGCCGCCCGCCCCCCTCCTCCCTCTACGCCCGCCCCAGCCTCCTCGACATGGAGCGCGAGCGCGCCGCCCGCCGTGCTGACGTCGACGCCTTCCTCGCCTCCCTCGGCGTGGACCCGGGCGAGCTCGCGGGCCTCGAGCTCCCGGTCACCGTCGACGTCATGCGGGAGCGCGCCGAGTTCCTCGCCTCCCTCGGCCTCACCCGCGAGGACCTCGCTGCCTACCCGCTCGCGCTCGGCTGCAGCGTGCGCAAGAACATGGTCCCCGTCCTCGACTACCTCGGCAAGCTCGGCGTCCGCCGCGACACGCTCCCGGACCTGCTCCGCCGCTACCCGCAGGTGCTGCACGCCAGCGTCGTCGTCGACCTCGCCCCCGTCGTCAAGTACCTCCAGGGGATGGACGTCAGGCCCAATGACGTGCCGCGCGTGCTCGAGCGCTACCCGGAGCTCCTCGGCTTCAAGCTCGAGGGAACCATGAGCACTTCCATCGCATACCTCGTCGGCATTGGCGTCGCGAGGCGCCAGATCGGCAGCGTCATCACCCGTTTCCCCGAGGTGCTTGGCATGCGGGTGGGGAAGATTATAAAGCCTTTCGTCGAATACCTTGAGGGCATTGGGGTCCAGAGGTTATCTGTTGCAAGGATAATCGAGAAGAAGCCTTATATCCTTGGGTTTGGATTAGAGGATAAGGTTAAGCCTAACATTGAGGTGCTGATGGAGTTTGGAGTGAGGAAGGAGGCACTAGCGTCCATTGTGATGCAGTACCCTGATGCTCTCGGACTTGAGCTGAGGGACAAGCTTGTTACACAGCAGAGCTTGTTCGAGTCAAGCATTTTGGTCAGCCGTGATGATTTCGGGAGAGTGATCGAGAGGATGCCACAGGCCATCAACCTTGGACGAACTGCGGTTCTGAAGCATGTCAATTTTCTCACAGCATGTGGTTTTATGCTCTCGCAAGTGAACAAGATGGTTGTGGCGTGCCCCCAATTGCTCGCGCTGAACATGGATATTATGAGGATGAACTTTGAGTGCTTCAAGAATGAGATGGAGAGGGATTTGGAGGAGCTGGTTCAGTTCCCTGCGTTCTTCACATATGGCCTTGAGTCTACTGTGAGGCCTCGGCATGAGATGGTGTCCAGGAAGGGGTTCACATGCTCCCTTGCATGGCTTCTTAACTGTTCCGATGCCAGATTTGATGAGCGCATGAATTATGATACAATCGGAGTTGAAGAAATGGAGGCTGAAGAATCTTCTGACATGAATGCATTTCCGGAGGAGGTAGAAAGTGAGGAGGAAGAGTACAGCGATTATGATGACTCTGATGATGAGTTTGTTCGATAATTGGCTGCATTTTATCAATTGCTATCTGACAAGCTTGCAAGTAGGCCTTCAGCTTGATGCTCTGGTGTATATGATGCAGTCATTAGACTATCAGTTTTGAAACATGTGCGCTTGGTAAACCTAGTGTTGGATACATTCAAACTGTAGAGTAGAGTTCCAGTAGTATTTCAGATATCTTCCAACGTTGTACATTTAACTGAATAATGATGTACTTGTCATCTTTCTTACTGACACACTTGGTGTTTCTCTACCAAACATATATCGGACCATATTTCTCATGTATGCGCAGGGGTTAATAACAAGAGCAGAGGACTGAAGTTTGAAGATAGAGAGGAGTGCCGAGTGGTTTTTCATATATTATTAGAAAATCTTGACTGATGAAAGATAGGTTCCGGGTTCCTATTTGTGGGTTGTCTTCTCATTAACTAATGTTCAGTTACTTAGCTGGGAGTTACATTGTGCATCTCACTTATGGGAGGTTCTGGATGTGGTGCATTGTGACCATTGTTTTCAACCTTAAATCGTTGCCATGATTTTTGTTGAGTCCTGACAGTGATATGTGCTGGACACTGCAAATTTGTTCTATTTTTTCCTCAATTATATTAATCTCGGGTTGAATATTTTCCCTCTGTTTCCCCAAAAAACTGATGCATAGAGCTCCACCGAACTGCAGTAGTATCATCATGTAAATGATTCACGTGTGAATCTGAAACTTCAAATTCCTTGCCCTGTTCTTCCAGTGGAACTTGCTTTGTGCATTTGTCAAGACCTGAGAAAATAATGCTAAACAGCATGGGCACTGGGAAGCCAGGCATTTTTGTTCAGATATCCATCAATGTTGTACTTTTAACTGCATAATGATGTATTTCTCATCTTTCTTACTGATATACTTGGCATTTCTATGCCAAACATATATAGAGCCATCTTTCTCATGTATGCACATAAGAAGAGCAGAGGACTGAAGATAGAGTATAGTACTAAAATGGGTTTTCATATGTTTTTGGAAAATCTTTGCTGATGAAAGATAGGTTCCAGGTTCCGATTTTTGGGTTGTGAGTATTCAGTTAGTTCAGCTTCAGTCCAGGAATCACGCTATGTATCTCGGTTCTGACGGTTGAGTCCTGGCAATGAATCCAATGACCACAGGGGACACTGACCTTTTACCCTCTTGCTCCATCGAACTTCATCAGTATCATATAATGATATAAACGATTTCAGATGTTATCCTTGTCCAGCAATTCCAATATATTTTTTCGAAAAGATTATTCCAATGGTTTTTGCTTTATGCATTTTGTTAAAACCTGAGAAGATATCGCTAGTCAGCATGAGAAGCCAGGTATTTTTTGTTCAGAGCCGTGTACCAAGGTTGACATTGTCAGTAAACTCAGTATTCACTTTTCACTCCGAGAGAGATCCTGACATCAGGTACTAGTTGAGTTTGTTTCCAGCAGATTTCTAATTGCTGATCACTGATCAGTCAAACAAGTAAATAAAAAGAATAAATTCAAGAAAATACTCCCTCCGTCCCGCAAAGACTGTTCATATAACTTTCAAAATTTGTCCCACAAAGAGCGTTCTTTTAGCTCGTATTAAATGCTCTTCTCATTAAATTAACACCAAGTACCAAGGAAATATTGCATTGAGAAACACATGAAGCCAATGAAATGCTTATTTGATGACTCTTTTCAAGTTCCAATGCATGATTAATTAAGGGTAATAAGATAATTTGTCACAACTACTAGTCTTGAATCTTATAAAAACAGTTTGCGGGACGGAGGGAGTATTTGTAGCTGGCCAGGTGCAGCGTGGACGCGTGGTGCCTCGAACAGAATCCACCAGAAGACCAGAATATCAGGCAACGAACGCGACACGTCACACTCCGCGCACTGCTGCCGCGAGACATGGGCGTGCAGCGTCTGGTGAGGATGAGAATGGCGTCGCACCCGTGCTGCCCCCACCCCGCCGCCGTGGCGCCGCGCGCCGCCCGCCCGCTCTCCTCCTTCCTCCTCGCCCCCTCGCCGGCCGCCGCGCCCCTCTCGTGCGCGGCGCGGCCGTGCCGGGGCCACGCGGCGGGACGGCGGTTCCCCGGCGTGGCGGCGATGTCGTCGTCTGCCCCGCCGCCGGCGCCCGTGCGGAAGTCGGAGGAGGAGTGGCAGGCCATCCTCACGCCGGAGCAGTTCAACATCCTCCGCCGCAAGGGCACCGAGTAAGATTTGGACGGCATATGGCTAACCACATCTCCTGTCCTTCGCTGTTGTTAGTTGTTACTGAACTTGGGTAATGTGCTGTTGACGGTAGTAGCCAAATTCGATGATCCCTGTATACTGATCAACGCCAAGTTGAATTCAATTGCATAACAGCATAAGCATCGAGAAAGATATCCTACAAATGCACAGCACAATGCTTTCGTGCTATGCATATCACTGAATTGATAGCTAGCAGCCCGCATGTCAGCTTGTGCATTTAACTGCAGAGCCTGATTATGGCTTTCTACTAGTATTTGCATAGTACATCGGTAGCTGGCTTGTAAAATTTTGAAGAAAAATTGTAATCAGGGCTGGAAAATGCTGATGAAGTTGTCGAAACAAGGATTATGTGACTAGCAATTTACCAGATGGCTAACAAATGCAACTACGTCAACTAACAAGCTAGCCACATATAACATTTTATATAATGGTACTCGGTAGCAACTGGTTCTACACATTAAAGTTTATCACAAAAGGTCTTGCCGTGTTGGTTGTTACCATCCACTGGAGGTGATTTTACAAATCCAGAGAGATTCTATAATTGTGCAAGTCAGACTAGCCTGGATAACTGTGGGTGTTATAATATAGAAAAAAATGTTGTCTTGTCATTGCGATAAACCAAGATGGAGAAAAATCATTTCCTTTGTAGTTCAATTGCAGCCTTTAACATCTCAGTAAGCCAGTAGCCAATTAGCAACGAGACTCATTAACAACTATGGATGCAAACTAATAATAGCAAGTACCTTAGAATTCTATAAATTGTTAAATTCTTTGGTGTATATTTTGAGCCTAGAGCTTGAGAAAAGTTGTGAACTATCTGACAAACTAACTACTCCCGAGTTATTTTTTTTTGAGTGTTGCTGCAATCCAAAATATCTGTATCTGGTATCTGACCTATTGACATTACCACATTTTTCTGCTGTTATAAAATAGGAATTGCTAAAATGTTGGGCAATCCATTAGTCTGTTTCAAAAGGAAAGCATGCATTTATGTCAGTAGCATGCAAGTCATTGTCACATGCCAAATTGTTATAGCATGGGAGCGTGGTAGAAGTATTAGTTTCTGACTGATGTTTGGTATATGGTGTGCTAAAGATGTCTCTCTGTTAAACTATTAACAGGTGTCGTAACTGTTCTGAATCCATTTGATCATCTGATCCCAGGTACCCTGGAACAGGTGAATATGACAAGTTCTTTGATGAGGGCATTTATAAATGTGCTGGATGTGGAACTCCCTTATACAAATCATCTACAAAGTTCAACTCGGGGTGTGGCTGGCCAGCATTCTATGAGGGACTTCCTGGGGCCATAAGACAGACGGTATGTACTATTCTCTATTTCACACAAGATGAGGAATTGATCATCGATCTCTGGCCTCCTCTAATTAACCAATCTTGTTTTTCAACACTAGCCGGACCCTGATGGGAGGCGGATAGAGATCACATGTGCTGCTTGTGGAGGACATTTGGGGCATATATTCAAAGGGGAAGGGTTTAAAACGCCTACCAATGAACGGCACTGTGTTAACAGCATTTCACTCAAGTTCATTCCAGCCTCAGAGGAAGCCTGACGGCAGATGTAAACTAACGGCAGAATGGGAGCTTGGCCTTTGTTGGTTACTTTGACAATGTAGCCAGATTAAAGTTGTAATTCTTCCGTTAATATCTGAATTTGCCTGTAATTGTGATGCTTTTCGCTCGCAAATGGTGATCTTGTCAGGAAATCAATAAAGCTTCTACTGTAAATGATTACATGTGCTACTCCAGCCTTACTGCTTTACCTAGGAGGTGCAAACAACAGTAATGCTGGTAACTGAATGTGCCTGTAACTGTAATTCTTTATCATTAATATTCAGTCACATGTTGTGATCTTGTCGACAAATCAACAAATTTTGTGCTGTAAAGCAACTCCTGTCCTACTGTTTTATCTCGGAACTGTGTTATTCGCACTGAAGAAGCTTTAAGCCTTCGATGAGGATGAAATGCAAATAATCATGCAAAGTGTTGGGAAATGGCGAAGGCCAGTACTAGCAACATGGGCTTGAGAGTCTCAATTCACAAACAGTATTAATATTACTGAAAATTACATTTTTCTTTTAAGTATACCCAGGAACCGACTCTTCTTCCCCCCTTCATACGAATTCGATCCTCCCTTCTTCCCTCCCTCCCTCCTCTTAAAAGCTGCTGCCGACCGGCCCTCGCCGCACGCCCGCACCCCTCACCGATTCACGAACCAAAACAACCCCGCATCCTCTCCCCTCTCCCTCCGCCCCCTTCTGCCCCGTTTCGCCCCTTAGCATCTGCTCGCAGAACCCGAGGGATCTTGCCCGGCAAGAAAGCCCTGCGGAGAGGCGAGCAGCGCTCTGCTCCCCGGTGTGAGGCCGCAAGAATTCCCGGCGAGGCCGCAAGAAGACCAGGGAGGTGCCAGAAGCTCTGCGCCCCTTCCCTCCGGCGACGTTGCAAGAAGCCAAGAACCCTTTCAAGAACCGTGATCGTCTCACAGCTAAGGCCGCAAGAAGCTTCACCTGGGCGCAAGAATCGTCCACTTCCCGCTCTGCTCCCCGGGGAGGCCGCAAGAATTCCCGGCGAGGACGCAAGAAGACCAGGGAGGTGCCGGAAGCTCTGCGCCCCTTCCCTCCGGCGACGTTGCAAGAAGCCAAGAACCCGCCTCGCGTTCAGAGATTTCAAGAACCGTGATCGTCTCAAGAAACGTCAGCTCATCACCTGTGCCGCCAGTTCGCAAGAAACCAGGATCAATGACGACTCCGTCGGAAGCAGACGGTGGAGCACCATTGCACGGGCGCCTCGCCGTTGACGCCGTCGACACCGCGGACGCAGCAGGGCGTCCCGCTCACCACCCCGTCGCGCATGCGGCGGCTGCGCCGGAGTGGCGGCGCCGCTGTATGGATCTTCTGCGCCTGGTGTTGAGGTACGTTGGCAACGGAGTCGCACAAGTGCTGCGCGTGATGGTCCGCACGAACTTGGGGGAGCCGCGCGACGCCGGCGTCGTCGTCTCCGACAAGCTGCTGCAGGCGCGCCGGCCTCGTCGTCGACGAGCTGCACAAGAAATCGCGCGAGGAGCGCCACGATGCCGGCGTCGTCGTGAACCGGGACATGGCAAAGGAGAGCAAACGGCGCAACGTCGTCGCCAACATGAACATTGACACGCGCACAGCGGCAAGGAGGAATCAGGCGTGGATTTATCAGAACTTTAGCCCCCGTGACATCCCCTTCGTGGTACGATTTTTGCATCATCGGATGAATTTACAACAGTTAGTTCATTGTTCCCTGAATCTCTGGAAATGTCTGAACTCTGAAGACTGCTTCTTCTTTAACCATTGTCTGAAACTTTACTGAAATTTGCCTCACCTGTGAACAGTGAAGATTACCTTTTTCCTGTACCGTTCACTGAAACTTAACTGAACTCTGCCTCTTAATCTCTGTTTTCGTACTGTGCTGCATCTTAATTCTTACTGAATCTCATAGAACAGTATGAGAAACTGATGAGTGATCCTATATTTTTCAAATAAATGATCTTCCTCTTTAGGTACAATCCTTTTTAGAATGTAACTGAGCAGTTCGATTGATATCAGTCTCATGTGCTCTGAAATCCACTGAAAATCTTCATACTGCTCATTGTTTCCTGAATCTCTGGAAATGTCTGAACTCTGACGACTGGTTGGGGGATCTGCGTGTGGAGGGGAGAATCTGGTTGGGGAAATAGAAGAAGGCAAGGACGGGGGTTTATCTGTTCTTTGGGTGGTTTGGGGCACGAGGAGGGAGGCTTTGGCCGAGCCTGAGTAGGAGGAGACTGCCATTGACGAGTAGAGTTTTGCAGTTGCTTAGCTTGTCTCTCTTCCTCTTATGTATTGTCTCTCAGTTCTGAAATAGAATTGCAGAGTGCCGAAAAAAAATCTCAATTAGATATGGGACTAGAATACTGTTCTGAAATAGAATACAAGAAATTGATGCATTTACAACTGTTCTTTCTTTCAGTGTTTCATAAATTTTCTAGAGGTTGCCCCTTCTGTTCTATGAAATCTTAAGAGTACTCAAATCTTAATGAAGATTCCCACTTCTTGTACTCTTATCTTGGTTCTGAAACAGCTTTGAATGTGCATACGAAGAGCTTGCATAACAGCGTTTAGGCGTTTCTACTGTCATGTGCTGCATGAATTTCCTAATCGTGATTGATCTGTTTGTTTCTCAGATGGTGGGAAATTACCGAGTGTACAAGGAACAGAAAGACCTGTACGCCATGTACTGCCAGGAAAAGCCTTCCTCTGGTCGTCGACAGTTGTGTCATATGTGCATCTCAGAGCAGATTTACTTCAACAACAAATTTCTTCCCAATGAAGTGAGTGTAAAGTGTGTGCTATACTGGAACTAATAATATTGTTTATATTCACTAAAATAACTGAACTGCATGTACAGATGCTCAAACACTGCTGTGAAAAGCACAAGGCCGGTATCGAGTGCACCGAACCAGGTTGTCGAGTCCGAGTGCCCACCGAGGAGCAGCGCGCACTGCACATAAACTTCTGTCACATACTCCCAGCAGGTACACTGCTTATCATAAGACCTAGCAAAAATGTCTTATTTTCTTTATCAATTTGCTGCCTGTTCTGAATATCTGACCAAATGGTTAACACGTTCTAGGTTGGTGGGACTGGAAGGAGTACAAGGAGTTAGATAAGTGACTGGTGGCTCAACTTACATGCTAGCTATTCGAGGGACCAGGACCCTAGTCTAAACTCGTAGAAAGATGGCCGGGGATGCCATTTGTCGTTCCAATTCTGAAAGTTTCAGATTTAAGTTGTGCGAAAGCTTGAACAAAATGTTGTCCAAATTTCTTAATTCCATTGCCCTTCAGTTTTTTTTAACAATTTATGACTGCTGTAAAAAAAGGACCGGTGCTGTTTTACAAATGATATGGGTGCTTGTGGTGCTATTTCACAAATATATACGATTTATTGGAGACATTTTCTCGAGACTTCATGTGGAAGGCTGCCATTTCATAGAAACACGACAGGTCAGGTGCTTATTGTTGGTAAAACAACATTGCCATAGGTCCTGTTTCATGTTCACGTGATGCTTAGCTTAAGAGAAGCTTTCCTATCTACTTATTTTTACCATTTGCTATTGCTCCGCGACAACTTATTCAATTCTGAAAAGTTTTAGAAAAGCACTGTTCTGCCAAAATTCCAGATCAAACAATGACTTGGACAAACAGAAAAAAAGAGACAAATTTAAGGTAATCTGAAAAGGCAATGAACTCATATTTGCCATCCACTCTCTGTTCCCTGTTCAGAACTAAAAATTCTTTGAACCATGGAATTGGAGATCCATACATAAAGGGGAGAAAAATAGAGATGACTGCTAAATGCTCACTTCATCTTCATAGTTGCGAGACTGGGTATAATCCACACAGGAGTAGGCCAGTTGGACCAAAGCTGAGGGGACACAAGTTCATCTTTGCTGTTTTTTTCTAAGTCGAATACTCCAATATCACGACGATTGCTCTTGTATCCCTTGATCCACAAGTCATGGTCGTCAGTAAAGTAGGCATGGTTTGCCTTAAGATAGGGATATTCTGCAGCTCTAAGACAAAGTGATTGGTTATGCCCAAGAAACAATACATGATCCTGTAGGCATTTAACTTCCACACGTGCTTTTGTCATGGTGTCAACTTTATATATTTTCAGCTCCCCGGTATTCCTCACTAGTGTTGCAGGGTCAGCATCTTTTCCCTGCTCCACATAGTCATCTATTCTCCAAACATTCAGCATATCACCCCAGGGAGCCAGAACAAGGTACATGTTCTCACACATTACGTTCGGCGCCACCATTCCCACAATGGTCTTCATTGTGACCACAGGGCCACTAAGATCAAATGTGTGAATTTCTCCTATTTGAGTGATTGCATACAGTAAACCATCCTTGTAATTGCAGTCATCATAATTAGGGTGTGGTGACAGCGAGGTCCACTTCTCATCTCCGACCCTCGCGAAAGAGAGCTGGTCATACGGATCATGGATGAGCACAACAATATAGCAGCTTCCCTTGGATGTCGTCTCACGGAACACGAAAGCCTTGTAATGGATAAATTCCCGCAGCTCGTCAGGAGGCAAGATTTCCTTACTGAAACAGACCCCCCATGGATTGCACTTTGAGTATTCGTAATTTTCAAGAACCCCAGAATTACTATTCAATATGGGCCTGACATTCTTGATTGTGATCACTGAAGGCAGAGCTATCTGTTCACCGGTGATCGGATTGACGAGATGCATCTCGGATCTGTCGTCAGCAGTAACCAGCCAGCCCTGCGAGGACCCGATCAGATACCTGTTGCGGATTGGTGGCGCCGGGAGAGTTAACTTGTAGACCCTCTTCTCGGCGAGGCTGTACAGGCAGGCAACGTTGTCACCTGCAGATTCAGAGGTGTAGAGCAGGCAAGGTGTCTGCGACAGCTTGTACTTCCCAAGATCGCGCAGGGCGGTGTAGGCGGAGCGCCACGAGGAGCAGACGGATCCCGCGCGCACCAGGTCAGGGATCTCAAGGGTGGCAAATATGCCCATCAAGGTATCCTGTGGCAGCTCCGGCAATGTCCCCCTCTGCGGTGGGTGGACATGGACGTGTTGTCGGAATTTCTTCAGTAGTATGCTTGGACCGATGCTCAACAATCTGGGCAAAACTCTGAATATGAAACAGAACAGATCTCTTGTGCGAATACCTAGACCGGATAGGTTCAGAACCCCTGCTCTACTGCATGACTCCATTGGAGTAAGAGCCCCTCTTGGAAGATGCAAGTCGTAGCTTCCCTGCATGAAATCCTTGAGCTGAATAGCGAAGTTGCCGCCTTGAACGGAGCAGGCAGAGTCCTCTCTCCTGGCCCGACTTATATCTTGGACTAGAAGGGCAACCGAATCCGAACGACACAGGCATCAGGAAACAAAACCTTGGTCTTCGGATCCATCTAGTTGCCGAAAAAAACTCGAGGGGGGTCGGACTTCAGGACTCGAATCAAAACTGGTTTGCTGCAGAAATTCGAACGGATTCCGTTTCCTGCCCCGATTCCGCAGGCACCGAGGAGACACCAGCACGGCACTAACCGATCGCAGGCTGAAAGATTTGGCTGGCGCCTGAGCCTGTTTAGTTGGCAAACAAAAAAATTTGGGATCCCTTTGGCCTATTAGGAGGATTAAATATAAACTAATTACATGAATGTACGGGAACATTAGAGATTGTTTACTGTAGCATGCTGTTGTCTAATCATGGTATAATTAGGCTCGTTAGATTCGTATCGAAAAATTAGGTAGGGGTTATGGAATGAGTTTTGTCATTAATTCACATTTAATACTCCTAATCAGTGTCGGAAGATTGATACTCCTAATAAGTGCAGCGAGGCCTGAACGTGTTGGTTAAAAACTGAAGAGATTCAGATTCCATCAAGAAACAGGGACGGGACCAAAACATCTCAAATTGTCCGCCAATCCAAACACATGCTAGACGAACAGCTGCTGGCTCAGCTATGGTTATTGTGGAGAAAAAACCTGCAATGGTCGTGCGTTTGGGCAGAGATCCAACAAGTGCTGCCAGTGAAAGGGCACAAGGGCCGTTTCCTAGGAGCCACTGGCAAAACAGAATGAGGCTGACCTTGTGAACACTTTTCCATCCCTTTCAGCTCACACTCGAAGGCTCATTGTTCCTTATTTAGAGGATAAAAAGGGACCTGCTGTCCACAGTATGTCTATTCTGTATGAAGTCTTAAAACACTAATCTTACAGCGACAAATCCGGTAATATGATATCAATTTCTATTGTTGTTCGCTACATTTATGGGGTACAATGCAGCAAAGAAACATCATGCCCGTTATCGCTGGTTGAGATGGTCTTCATGCCCATCCATTGCTAAAGAATATCTGCTACATTTGCTCCCTGTCTCCTGAAAACTGACAGACGAGCAAATATACGATTTCAGTCCACAGAAATAGCAGTTTTGAAAAAAAATCTCATTATTAGTCATACGTGAAATGGCTGTTTACCTGACATCCATGCCGGCAATTTTATGATATCAGCTACTTGCAGATGTAAAGAGTTAGGTCTGATCACAATAGTTTCTTTTAGCCTGGCAGGCTTTCAAGGCTTGGACATCTGTTATGAAAAGGAAGTGGCATGTATCTTGTTAGTGAAGATAGTAGAATGGTCTAGACTATATTAAGATGAATGCTAACATCCAGAATCTGCTAAACGTTTCTGTTAAAAAAAGCCATGTCATCTGTCAAAGGGCCACCAATGCGACCAAAGTGAGATTAGATTATAGTAGTGATCTGATAGTCAAGGCAAGCTGTTATGTTTTGTTCTCCATGCTCACTCATTAAAAATAAATGCACTGCTCCAGAATATACAGTAGTACTTGAGCACCATTTTGCGGTTTGTTTGAGTGCAATCAAGCAGGGAAAGTAGGAAGTTAGTCTGGCAACTACACTAAGCCTTGAACCTTAGAATTGTCCACTTGAAGCCAGCTGCTGCACCCATGTAAATGCATGAGCCAAGATTTCCACATTTATAGATTTCCCATAAAAAACGACATGGAAAATAAGAAAATGCCCAAGTACAAGATAAATGCACTTTAATAGCACAAATTGAATTTTGGTTGCCAGGTGGTAGTTCGATCCATTGCTTTGGGCTGGCAGCAATTTGCTGGGCCATATGGAAAGCTAGAAATAAATCGTGCTTTGAGAACAAACGGGTGAAACACCCTGTTGAAATACTAAACCATGCTTGTGCTCATATGAAATTTTGGGCAGGGCTGTACAAGGTAGACTTTCAAGAGCAACTGGTGGCGGGGCTGAATACGATGCTGTCTGTAGCGTATCAAGTTCTATAGAATCAGAGGCGTGCTGGCGTGGGTGCTCTGCAGATTCGGGATGTGGAGAATGAAGAAGAGGGAAGGGACTTCCCAGACGTGTGATTCTACATGCGCGCCAAAGGGCATGTCGATGTGTGGGGGATGCATCCCAGGAGAGTCTGAAAAGTTGATGTAGCCGATGGCTAGCTAGGGGTTAAAGTAGCTGAGGTTGTATGTCTGTCATGAAAACGTTATCTTATCCGTGGACTCTAGTTCCGATTCAAAAAAAAAAAAAGCACAAAACAATGATTTTATTTTGCTCCCAAAACCCAATGAAAATGCTAAATGTTAATGAACCATAGGAATCAGGATATTCCCGGCACCTGTTATATGCATCATTTATTAGCTTATGTCACTGCCTTGGATTAGAGTAGATCTGGAATGCAGCATAAAGGACTAGGAGCAGATAATATGCAACCATCCTTGCCAGTTAGTCTTGAACTCTGTTCAGAAAGAATATTAGGACTCATTTATCGTCTAAATGTGGTCCAGATAACTTATATGGATGCTTGATGACCATTATTCTGATGTATCCTGATGCATGTCAGGGCAAATCATCACAAGGAAAATGTAGTAATACCAAAGCATATGCATATCCTGAACATACTTTTTTTTACTTTTCCAGCTCCCAAAATGAACTCGAAGCACCCCTCAAACTTCATGCTCAACCGGTTCATCGGGGTTCATTCCTCTAGCCAAGACAAATTAGCCAACTCAATCCTAAACTATAGAACTATAGTTACTGCACTCTCAATTCAGTTCATGAGGGACTTGCAAATCATGCACATGTCAATTAGCTGAAAACAGCCTTCTTAAAGGCATTTGGATTTCCTTCACAGTACACAATTCCTCGAAACTAACAAATCTCTCTTCAGAAAAGATAAATGTGTGCTAATAAATTAGAGGGCTTACGTGCTTGGCAGGCCTTCCAGTTGCGGTTTGACTCCACAAGGCAGTCCTGCAAACAAATAATGGGATCAAAATCTGAGAGGCCTAAGATTAGTATAAGGAAACAAGCTACTTGTGAACAGAGAAAACCCAGGGGTGGGGAGAGGCCAGTGCCTGGAGAGAGAGATAAATCGTGGCACACTCATTAAGCTGCTTAACACTCTCGTCCTCCTCATCCGCATCTGTCACATGTAAGGGCCGTTGGGACACTGACAGTGGCACATTCTTAGTGTTGCTTGAGGAAGATTCCATTGCAAGCTTTGGTTTGGTTCGATGGTGTCACCTCGATGAGTCAGTTTTGGCTTTTCAATTGCAGTCAATGGGTTGGACCTGTAAAAATGCACTAAAATCTGTAAAATTTATTTATGGCACCATTTTACCAAACATTTAAAAAAGACTGAAGAGGAACCGCAAGATGTTAGAGCATTTCTACAAACTACAGCTTTGCATATTAAGATACAACTTCAATCAGACTTCTAAGGGGAGAAAACAACTATTTACACTGCTCTGCACTATTTCAGCTATTAGGGTGTGTTCAGGAGGGCTCCACTCTAGGATTTTCACTGATACAGTTTTCAGTCAAGACTAGGGCCAAAATTGAGCCACCAAAACTACGATATATGTGCCACATGTAGAGTAATATCAGCAGTACAAGAAAGAGTCCAAATTGAGGGTATTTTGACATTACAAATATATAATAGTGCATTAAGAGCATGCATAAAACACAGTGAAGCTTTGGTGCATTCACACAGTCGATTTGGTTCTTGGATCTGAAGGTGGAGGGGAAATAAGAAGCCAAAGTCCTATTTCTCTTCATTTTGCAGTACCAATTGCAAGCATATGTCTGAATTTCAAGGCATCGATGATTCGACTTTCTATCAAAAAAATTCAATTGAGGAACTGATACAAAGGGTGAGATTTGGGGGGGGGGGGAATAATCATCTCAGAGGCTCACTGTCTCAGATAAGGCGGCGGAGGCCGGCGGCGTGTAGTACAGTACTACAGCCCGCGCGTGGGAACGAGGCGAGGAGCGGACCTGAGCCGCGGGACGAGTTTAGGCGGTGGCCGTGACAGCAACCAGCGGCGACGACGGCACCAGATCGATGGCGGCGGCCTGTACTGCAGGCCTGCAGCCCGTGCGTGAGGAGGCGAGGAGGAGCTGAGCCAAGCCAAGCAAGCAAGAGGCGAGTTCAGTCAGGGCGGCTCGGCGAGGATTGGGCCTCTAGCTGGGCCAATAATTAATGGCGGTGCGTTGATGGGCCTACGGGCTATGCAATCGCCAGAGTTATTTGCAATCGCTACAAGGGGTGTTTGGTGTCCTGCACCGGAGCTGACCAGGCTGACCGCGTGCAGGGGTTGTCAGTTTGGTTGCCTGGTGCACCCTCCCGGCCAGGTTTTTTTTTTGATAAAGGTCCCGGCCAGGTTGTGCGCGTGCAGCAGAGGCCTTGCAGCCAGGCTTCAGAAAAACGAGAGGAGTGACCGCTCCTGCCGGGCCTGGCTCGCGCGGTGCTTGAGAGCGCGTGGGACCTAGCACGCAGGGAGGGAAAAAGGATCGGCTGATGCCTAGATGCAGGTGACCAATCACGAGTTGTATCAGACCCGTCTCTTCGGATGTACTCCCTCCGTCCCTTTTGTTGGTCGCCAAAAAATAGTGATTCCCCTCACAAACACGTATTCCAAACGATCATCAATAAGAGACGGAGGGAGTATGTAAACAAACACAAGCATGTTGCATCTAGCAAGCCTGGCCGGTACGGGCCTGGCTGCGCGGTGTGAGCCAAGCTGAGGTGAAACGTGAACCAGACACTCCCAAAATGTTTTAAAGCCGCACGTGTTGCTTCATCTGACTTGATTTGATACCTTCTTTTTCTTTCAGAACAAACACAGCTATTATCTGGGATAACACCTGTCGGGAAATTGAAACCCATCTGCCTAGCTTTTTTTTTGAGCAACTAGACAGTCTAGACTGCCTAGCTTAGTCAACAATGGTTTTGAGACCTCAGGTGCATCTATTTGGAACCCCATCTATTTATCACTTCAGTAATGCAACTCATCTGGCGTCCGATGGACAAGTTGCGCTCTGGACGGGTGACGTGGCCCAACACCACCCACATGACTCGTGCCCTTGTTCTGCTCTGGTCCTGTTTGGTTCTCATAAGTAGGGTGACTTAAAGTGTAAAAGATGCAAAATAAGTCACTAGTGAAATCAAACAGTCCTGACTTAAATGGTCTGACTTATAAGTTGCATAAGTAGCTCCACCCCTACTTAAAGTGACTTATTTCTACTTTTCCTTTCTCCCACCCTGTGTGGAGCCCACTGACTTATAAGTCACTGCAACCAAACAGGACTGACTTAAATCCAACTGACTTATAAGTCAGATGACTTATAAGTCAGGTGACTTATGGGAACCAAACAAGGCCTCAATCTTATCTTCTCTTCCCACCAACCTCCACCTTTTTCATTTTGTCCCCCACGGCCCATCTGCCACCACTCCGCCTGCCTGCCCGCACCCGAGGCGTCGAGCGCAGGCGTTGAGGCGCAGGAGACAGCGGGGGACAACGGCTTCTGGTACCCAGCACCGGCGGCACGACCCGGAGACGGCAGGTCACCCGGCGGCCGCCCCGGCACCGAAGCACGCCGCGGGACAGGGCCGCAACGTCGCACGCCGCAGAGACCGCAACAACGATGTCCCAGCGAGCAGATCCGGCGGCGGGGACGCGGATCCGACCACGGGCGGTGCAGATCGAGGACCGATGGCCGGTGTTGACCACTTCGCCGCCTCTGCCTCCCTCGAGGAGCTCTTCGTCACGAGCCAGCTGCACCATCTGGCACTGGGTTGCCTTTGCCTCCTCCGCACTGCACCACGCCGCCGCCGAGGAGGAGGCCTCCGTGACTGCGACAGGGAGGAGAAGGCCGCCCTAGCCCCGTTCGTTGTGCCTCATCGCTCGGGCCTCGACCCTGTTGTCGGATCCAAAGCAGAGGGGAGAAAAGGCTGGCGTAGGGGAGTGGTTGGCGAGGGAGCAGCGGTCGGCCGCTCCCGCGGCTTCCCCCACGTCGGTCGCCGAAGGAGCTCCGGGTGGCAGCCATGGCAGGCACGGCTGGGTGCGGGAGCTCGCTGGTGTGGTCGCGGAGAGGCAGCGGCGCGGCTGCCGTGCGGGAGGCACGACCGAATGCGATCGCCGCTGATGACTTTTCCCGGCGTGGATCCGGCGGTTGGCGCATGTTTCAAGTGAATGTGGCACGTGTTCCAGTTGATTCGGAAAAATGTTGCGAATATTTCACGCTGATGTTGTAAAAGTATATCTTGATGTTTGCGATGTTGCATATGTGCATCGCGCGTGTTGCAAATGTGTTATCTGAATGCTGCATTTTTCACTGGGAGATTTGAATATTTCAATCAATATGAAACATATGTTACGACGGGTTTGCACCTCATTTCCGATTTTTATCAAAATTTTTACATATTTTTGATGTTGTAAACATTAATTTTCGATGTTGCGGATGTTGAGTTTCGATGTTGCAGACATGTGATAGGTGTTGTGTCGAGGGAGGAGAGAGGAGGGCCTCTGATGTTAGATGTTGCACACAATATGAGTCACAACATGAGTTGTTTGGGTGTTGTGTCGAGTGGGGAGGGAGGAGGAGGGAGGAAGACTCATGATGTTAGATGTTGCACGCACATGACTCGCAACATGAGTTGTTGGGACTTTCGATCTGACGGCTGAGGTGCTTTGAATCTGACGACCGCGGAGACGTTCGATGCTAGCGCTCGGAACGGACAGTTCCGTTATCACTTAAATGCCAAAGCTTTTTTTGTCATACTACGTGGTCCCTGCATATAACTGGTATATGGTATACACAGGATACAAGAGGCTATGGGACTGCTTTCTTCCCGGTCACCTTCCGCCCCACCTTAACTGCGGCACCACCGAAGCTTTGGCGGATAAAAACAACACCGCAGTTGTGGCAAAAAAAAAAAAAACCTTCCGCCACACCTTAAGAGCAACTCCAACAGTTTGCTATTTTAGTTTGGTATCCATTTAATTTTGGTAAAATATAAAAAATAGCCTCCAACAGTTTGACAAAACAACTTGACATCAATAGCAACTTGGCATCTTTCCCCTCGCCGCGCGCATATATGCGCGCAGCTATCCGCGGCGCATCCTTCCGTAACAGAAGAGGTGGAAGGGTATAAAAATAATTTTATTTTTTTCTCAAAGTTCCTGATTTAATTTTAAGAGGTGGAAGGGTAGAAACATATTTTTGTTTCTCTCACAAGGTTCCTGATGTAAGTTAAATCTAGATTTGACAAGTAAATTATGCCAAACTGTTGGAGATGAACTCTTTTTTTACTTAGCATATGTTTTTGGAAGTTGCCAAAACACCAGATTTGCCAAATAAAATTTGGCAAACTCTTGAAGATGCTCTACTGCGGCACCACCGAAGCTTTGGCGGATAAAAACAACACCGCAGTTGTGGCAAAAAAAAACCTTCCGCCACACCTTAACTGCGGCACCACCCTTCCCACAAAGGAGAAAGTCCGGAACCCGTGCTTTCCTCTCGAAAGCTCTCGTGCCTGCTACAGTTGAGAGAGGCGGCGGAAAAGGGAGGCGAGGTCGCCGCCGGCGGAGACGGTGGTCTCTTCCGCCTCCGACGGCCTGAGGGTCGCCGGGAGGTGGCGGAGACCGCTGGCCTCTTGCCGGCTGGTGTAGGTTGTAGATCTAGTCCTAGTATATCTAGGGTTTGGTGTCCTAGCGGCGCCGGCGAGGCGCCGGCGGCGGCGCCGTGGCGGAATAAGTCCTCCCGGACTCTTCCTCGCCCCGTAGGCGCTCCACTCCGGCGTCGACGGCGAGCCTGTGGAGGAGGGGTTCCCAGCGTGGAGCGCCTGTATAGGAGTCTTGCCCCGACTCGTCTTCGCTTCCGGCGGATGATGGAGGTATGGGGCTTTTGTTTCAAGGGTACAGAGCAGGCTGACGGATTTGTGGTTGGCTGGTGGCTGGACCAAACTCGATCTTCCCTCGGCGACGGCGGTCGCCGACGGCGAGCTTCGGTCCAGGGTCGGAGGAGCTCGGGGTGCGGCCCCGGTCGATGGGCTATCAGCGACGCCTCAATCTCATCCACGCGGGTGAGTGTCCATTGCGACTATTCCAAAAGCCTTGTGGCGATAGGGCTCCTTCCGATCTGGGGACGACGGCGAATCGGAGATGGATTCCGGCGGCATCCTGTGGCGGCCGGCGGATTTAGTTTCCGGAAGCTGGGAGATGCGGAAGCTCCTAGGGTTCTGAATGTAATTTTGTTCTTTGTTAGGGGCCTGTCTGCAAAGTCCCTGTTTTCTGTATCCTTTATGGATGTACCTGTATCTGTATTGGGTCTTGTATGGTATCCTTAACTTAATACAGGTATGTTTGATAAAAAAAAAACTGCGGCACCACCGAAGCTTTGGCGGATAAAAACAACACCGCAGTTGTGGCAAAAAAAATTGCACTGGAAATCAACCAAAAAAAGCTGTGTGGCGCGCCGCAGGTTCGTCACAATCCAAGCCTCAGCCCAGCTTTTGTGGCAGCCACTGACTGACGTGTAAATCGAAGGCGGGCAACAAGCACCCCCTAGGCAGCCATCCAAGGTGTGCAGAAAGAATATGATTAAACATATATTCAGAGCTGAAATTTGAAGGAGCAGACAGCATAAACATGATAACGATAAAGTACCTTCTATGCATACATTACAAAAAAAAGCACATGGTAAATCTTTACTCCGACCTTTGCAGCCATCCAAGCTGTGCAGAAAGTAAATGTTAATATTTTAAAGACCAAATCTGAAGGAGAAAACATTAGCATTAGAAGTTACCTTTCATGCATACATCACAAAGAAAGTGGCTGTATCTGCTGACCAGACAACAGCGGATGATTTCACAAAGAATGGAATTATAACATTGATCAGGGGGATTAGGAGAAATAAGTAGTTGAGAGCCTCTTTCTCCTTGTTTGAGCAGTCACGGTCCCGAAGTGAACTTATAGCTGCAGAAGTAGATAACACTCAGTTAATATACAAAGAAAAGGCTCATATGCAGTATGATATAAACAACAAATATGAGTCAAAACAATTTGAGGAACATGTCCACTAAGTTCTAAATTCTTAACTCCAACATCAACTAGAGGGATTTTTTCATTGAATGATAGTGCTGAAATGTTGTTTCCACCTTTCTTCAGTAGCTTCAAATTTTAAGTGGACCGTCGAGTTCATTTAACTCAAATAATGTATCAGAGTATCAGAGCCTAGTGGCCTTAACTCTGAAACCTTGCTAATGCAACTGTGGCCAAATCTAGTCCATTCTGTAGGCATAAGGGCTTTCAAGCTTGAACCTGTTGCTGCATCTAATTCTATGGATAGCACAAAAGACTCTCCAGAACAGACCACAGCCATGGATCTCTCAAATGGGTGGTATTCCATATATTACTAAATCAATAGAATTAATTATATCTCAGCTGAATGATAGGTTGGTTTTCAGCTTCATGTGGTTTGGCAAAAGATATCCAACAATCTGAGTTTGGCAGTCTACAAATCATACCCAACCGTTCAAGCAAGGTAATGGTTTGGCAAGAGATATCCAACAATCTGAGTTTGGCAGTCTACAAATCATACCCAATCGTTCAAGGTAATGGTTTGGCAAGAGAGAAAGATCACAGTAGGAAGAGAAGATGCTACAATCTGAGTTTCAGTGATCATATTTGTTTGTGTAGAATGAAATCAAACATATATAAACCATGGTAGTAAGCAAAAATAATTATTTGATACTTTTTGAAGAATTTAATATGACTTTCTTAGAAGGAATGTTTTTTTTGGCTGTAGTATGCAACACTAGGTATGCCCGATTACCAAATGCAGAAACAGGCTGCAATGGATGTATTGCAAAACTGCAATATAATGTTTCTAGCTAGTTTAGCAAAATTTCCCCATGTTTCAGTAAAATGCTAATCCATACAGCTAATCAAAACAGGATTATTATTGAATTCAATACAAATGGTAGTTAAAATGAATCTGAAGAAGCGTGGTAGATAGGTCATATGTATCGGCAATTCATTTAGCAGAATTTAGAACTGCAGTGCAATAAAGACAACATAGGTTGATGCGACACAATAAATCCATCACTTTCTTAGGTTCTAGTAGACTATATCAACGAAGTGAAAAACCATGTGTTTGCTAGGAACATAACTTGCAAAATTCTAACTTACTGAACATCCAAATGGACCACATTCCCATCAACCTCCAGATGTCAGGCTCATTTGATGGGAATGAAAGGATACGGGGAGGCTACACTAGCGCAAAATAAAATTTCTCCATAAAACAGGAATGCTGCTGTCAAAGATCACGGGATTACCACTAGACGCGCAGATGCAGCGGAACCGTCTCGATGTAGACGAACGCGTCGAGGGTAGCGGGCAGTGCAGTTGCTCACGTCCGCCTGGTCCTTCACGTGCGGTTCGTCCTTGTGCTCCAAACGTAGCACCTCCAAGGTATCCACACGTACGGGAAGGAAGTGTCGCACACCGGATTGCTAGGTCCGCGGGCGCGACGAGGAGTGGGCGGTGCGGCGGCGCGGCTGTTGCTCAAGAGTCATCCAAGTCAGTGGGTATGGTCCATATTTATGAGGGGAAAATCTCTCTCACCATCGTCCATTAGCAATACGGGACTAATAGATGGTGTACCCCTTTCCAACGCTAATGGACTTTACAACAATTGTGACCCATTATGACTTTTACAACCTAATGGATCAAATCCATCTTAACCCGCTAATGGATCTAATCCAGTTGGCTCTAGGGCATATCTCCAACAGTCTCCCACTTGCACTAGAGTCAACTATGCAAGTACATCCTCATTCGACTTCCAATCCCTTAAGTGTGTGACCCTACGGATTCACGTATACATAGACATGGCTCGAATACTCCTACTCGACCAATAGTTGATAGCGGCCTCTAGCAAGATGTGCCAACTCCTATGCATACGTAAAGATCATATCAGACGAACCATCACATCGTAGCATACATGCTATTCCCTTTGCCTCACGATATTTGGTGATCCTTTCATAGGTTAACACTTAACCCAGCACGGTCATGCATTTCTTAATCCGATCACTCGAGGGGCCCAGAGATATCTCTCTCAAGCAGAGAGGGGCAAATTCCATCTTGATTGACCATGCCTCACAGCATGCTTCCTGACAAACCCGAAAGCCACCTTTATAACTACCCAGTTACGGAGTAGCGGTTGATAGCCCCTAAGTAGGTCAATTCACATCTTGAGTACATGCGATAATCTCAAGTCTAATGACATAGCATACACGTTGACGAGGCCATGGACTAGGGCCCACCAAGACCCCTGAAAAACGTAGTACGGACCCACGTACGACATGCTCCGGCAGTTAACACAACGAGTGATACGCTGCCCGAGCACGTGAAGGCTCGTACGACCAGTTTCCGCCATGGGCCAGAAAGCAGGCGGCCCACGGCCGTCCGCACCCTCTTCCCCGAGTACGTGGCGACCCGTACGACAGGTTTTCACCTCCGCTCCCGACTACTCGCTCGTACGAGTAGTTTCCGCCTCGCGGCCGCGACTACTCGCTCGCACGAGTAGTTTCCACCTCGGAGCCACGACTACTCGTTCGCACGAGTAGTTTCCGTCACCAACCCGCGTAGGCTTCGCGGGGAAGGCACGGGGCGTGTGGGCCCGTCGGATCGAGGTCCCGGGAACTCCGCGCACGCTCCCCCTTGCACCGCCACGTGTCCGTTCCGCCGCAGCGGTCCGCCCGGGCCAGGTCGATTCGGTGTCAGGGGATGGATTCGTCAAACCCTGCCACGAACGGCACAGTGGCTATTGTACCACCGACGGCGTAATGGGCGCTAGGCAGCGTACGATACAGTACACGCTATACCCTAAGCGTTGGAAGACGCGGCATAGATCACCTACTCGCACGAGTAGTTTTCCGTCTCCGACCAGTTCAAGACTTGGCCGCCAAGGCCGCAGGTACACGGGCCCCGTTGGTGTTCTGTGATACCTGGGCGCACAACTCGCCATGTGCCAACCGCCCCGCGCGGGTCCGCCCTGACCAGGTCGATCCTGTGTCAGAGGACGGATCCTCCTGCCACTCCTCGGCAGGGGCGTTACGCGTCGTACCACGGAGGGCACGGGAAACGCTGTGCCACCAACGGCACAGTGCAGCCCGTCACCTGTCTCTCGATGGCAGCGATGCAGACTACTCCGTTTCCACAGTACCCAGAAAAGACAAGCCCATGATCCACTGACGGGATCAGGGCACGTACTTTGCCTCCTGTACCCGACTAACTACTCGGAGAAGGGCGCAAGGGGCCCCGGGGCGGCTACTTGGGACGCACGAGATCTGCACCGTCACCCAAGGCCCCGTAACAGTGCTTCACCGCTGCTGCTGCCTGACAGCCCGATGCAGAGAAGGACGCCTCGCACTTTAGACTAGCTCACATGCACCCGATGTAACCGCCTTGAGACTCCCCCTTGCGATTATAAAAGGGAAGGACAGAGGCACATACAAGACACGTTCGTTTTCACCCCCACACGCACTTAGCATCGATATCTCATCTCATACAAACACCGCAAGCACTCACATACTCACGTACGCAGACTTCTGCTACTTGAACCACTGACTCACCAGGGACTTGGGCTCTACACCCTCTCCCGACCTGTTTGTACCCCCTACTACAAACTCCCGAGCATAAGGAACACTCCCTCTCAGACTGGACGTAGGGTATTACTCTCCGGAGGCCCGAACCAGTATAATCTCGAGTGTCTCCTGTGCTATCGTGCGGATCAGAACACACACTCTTATATAAGTTTACTTGCCATCGGTAACAAACCCCGACAGTTGGCACGCCAGGTAGGGGTCTTCGCGTGTTTTTGACGTTCTTTTTAGGGTCCGCACGGCCCTCCCATCGTTCGCTTCGACAAAAGCCATCACCAAGCCGCTGCTGATGGACTCCCCCGTGGGATCACCGGAGTCGCTCATGGCTGGGCTCGAGATTCGGTTCAGGAGCCTGAACTTCCGAGCGACTGGAGACGGCTACGTCATGCGCCTCGTCGACGAGGTCATCAACGCACCTACACCGACTCCTGCTCCAACCGCCTCGCCATGCTCACCCCGACGCAAGAGGCACTCAGGCAAGCACTCAAAGCGGGCCAAGGCGGAGCGGCGCAGGGCAGCACGTGCTAGCTCCCCTCCGCGGGTCGAAGCTGGTACACCGCAGCCCGCCGGCGTAGCAGAGGACTCCCTGCCATCAGACTCGACGGAGCGCATCGCCAGGGAGAGCGCCCCGATGCCGCCTCTTTATGGAGGAAGGTCCTACGCAGCAGCAGCATGTTCCTCTTCATCAAGCACGGACTGGGCTATGTACGAGAACTACCCCAGCCACCGCTGTCGGTGTTTTAACCCGGCAAACCTACCAAGGGGGTACCCGAGGTAGTAGATTGTGCGGTGAGGATCGTGATCGGGAGACCGAGAACTCGAAGGTATGCGCAAGAATACGGGACACAAGATTTATACAGGTTCGGGCCGCCAAGGTGGCGGACCCTACGTCTTGTTTGGGGGATCAAGTATGGCGCCCTGCGCTTGGTGTTCTGGGTTGTTCAGGGTCCCCGGCTAGGTACCCGGCCCTCCTTTATATAGTCCAGAGGGCGGGTTCCTAGTCGGTTACAAGGCAGGAGTCCTAGTAGGATTACACGGAACGAGTCCTAATAGGATTACAGGGGAATTCTAGTAGGAGTCTGTCTTCATCCTTCCTCGTATGGGTACCCGGGGAGTATGCCCGACAAGCCCCCGGGCACGTTGTAGTCGAGAGTAGTAGTTCGAGTAGTCTTGAAGCCTCTTTGAGTAGTTCTTGAGCGTCCTCGAGTACTGCTTGGAGAAGTCTTCAATAGTACTTGAACTGCCACGAGGCTGGAAGGTGGTCCAACTCATCTGTCTTGAAGTCGAGATTTAAATGGAAGTGCGGTTGCAAAATTGCTACTCCCCGGGTACCCATACGAGGAAGGATGAAGACGGACTCCTACTAGAATTCCCTTGTAATCCTATTATGACTCATTTTGTGTAATCATACTAGGACTCCTGCCTTGTAACCGACTAGGAACCCGCCCCCTGGACTATATAAAGGAGGGCCGGGTACCTAGCCGGGGACCCTGAACAACCCAGAACACCAAGCGCAGTGCGCCATACTTGATCCCCCAAACAGGACGTAGGGTCCGCCACCTTGGCGGCCCGAACCTGTATAAATCTTGTGTCCCGTGTTCTTGCGCATACCTTCGAGTTCTCGGTCTTCCGATCACGATTCTCACCGCACAATCTACTACCTCGGGTACCCCCTTGGTAGGTTTGCCGGGTTAAAACACCGACAGCTAGCGCGCCAGGTAGGGGTGATCATCACCACCGGGCGAATTCGAAGGACCTTTTCATCATCAAAATCAATCTACTCGACGACAAGCAAGTCAAGTCGCACTGCAAAGCAAGTCGCCAAGTTCTGTCGAAAAACGGAATCGATTTCCGTACTCTGTTCGCGTGTCGGCAGAACACGCTCAACTATGTCACGCGTCCGGGTGCCTCGGCACGTCGCGCGACACGTCACGCGGCTCGTCGTCGACTACTTCGCCTCGCGCGGCTCGTCGTCGACTACTTTGCCTACGCCGCGCGTCCGGGTGCCTCGGCACGTCGCGCGGCTCGTCGTCGACTACTTCGCCTCGCGCGGCTCGTCATCGACTACTTCGCCTATGTCGCGCGTCCGGGTGCCTCGGCACGTCGCGCGGCTCGTCGTCGATTCCTTCGCCTCGTGCGGCTCGTCGTCGACTACTTCTCCTACGCCACACGTCTGGGTGCCTCGGCACATCGCGCGGCTCGTCACGCGGCTCGTCGTCGACTACTTCGCCTCGCGCAGCTCGTCGTCGACCACTTCGCCTCGCGCGGCTCATCGTCGACTACTTCGCCTACGTCGTGCGCCCAACCTCGTCGGCTCGTCGCACGGCTCGTCGTCACCTTCTCTTACGCCGTGTGCCGCCGCGACATCATCTTGCGGCACACCGGCTCGTCGTCGACTATTTCGCCTACGTCGTGCGCCCAGCCTCGTCGGCTCGTCGCACGGCTTGTCGCACGGCTCGTCGTCGACTTCTCTTACGCCGTGTGCCGCCGCGACATTGTCTTGCGACACACCGGCTCGTCGTCGACTACTTCGCCTACGTCGTGCGCCCAGCCTCGTCGGCTCGTTGCACGGCTCGTCGTCGACTTCTCTTGCGTCGTGTGCCGCCGCGACATCGTCTTGCGGCATGCCGGCTCGTCGTCGACTACTTCGCCTACGCCGTGTGCCGCCGTGACATCGTCTTGCGGCACACCGGCTCGTCGTCGACTACTTCACCTACGCCGTGCGCCCAGCCTCGTCGGCTCGTCGCACGGCTCGTCGTCGAATTCTCTTACGCCGTGTGCCGCCGCGACATCGTCTTGCGGCACGCCGGCTCGTCGTCGACTACTTCGCCTACGCCGTGTGCCGCCGCGACATCGTCTGGCGGCACACCGGCTCGTCGTCGACTACTTCGCCTACGTCGTGCGCCCAGCCTCGTCGGCTCGTCGCACGGCTCGTCGTCGATTCCTTCGCCTCGCGTGGCTCGTCGTTGACTACTTCTCCTACGCCGCGCGTCTGGGTGCCTCGGCACGTCGCGCGGCTCGTCGTCGACTACTTCGCCTCGCGCAGCTCGTCGTCGACCACTTCGCCTCGCGCGGCTCGTCGTCGACTACTTTGCCTACGCCGTGTGCCGCCGCAACATCATCTTGCGTCACACCGGCTCGTCGTCGACTACTTCGCCTACGTCGTGCGCCCTGCCTCGTCGGCTCGTCGCACGGCTCGTCATTGAATTCTCTTACGCCGTGTGCCGCCGCGACATCGTCTTGCGGCACGCCGACTCGTCGTCGACTATTTCGCCTACGTCGTGTGTCCAGCGTCGCACGGCTCGCCGCTCGACTTCTCGTCGGTCGGTCGCACTGACTCTCACCGTGCGCCCGGTCATTTCGTCTTGCGGCTCGACTACTCTGAGCACCGCTACTCGACTTGTTGTCCGGTCGCACTGGCTCTACTTCAGCCACGCCGTGCGTCGCGACTACTTGTCTCACGACAACACCGGCTCTACATCGCCTACGCCGAGCGCCGCGACTATTCATCTCCCGGCGCATCGGCTCTACATCAACTATGCCGTGCGCCGCGACTACTCGTCTCCCGGCCGCACGGGCTCTACCTCGACTACGTCTCGCGGCTCGGCTACTCGCCGCTCGGTTGCACCGGCTCTACTGCGCCTATACCGTGCATCCGGACGCGCCGTCTTCGCCGCTCGACTTCTCGTCGGTCGGTCGCACTGGCTCTCGCCGCTCGACTTCTCCTCGGACAACACGCCAAGGACTACTCATTCGTGTACGCTCCTCGGCGGGTTTTCACGAGAGCTACACTTTGCTGACTACTCTTGGGGTATATCGACCAAGTCACCACGAGCCTACTTCGTCAACTCGGGGGCTATCCCAAGGAGGCAGCTTCTAAAGTCTGCTCCGCGCGGCAATCTAAAGTCGACTTCTAAAGTCGCATTCTAAAGTCCGCTCCACGCGGCAACTTAATGTCGACTCCGGTCGCACCTTCAAGCCCGCTCTGGCGGCAATCGTACCTTGGGTCTGAAATACATGGCTCAGGTACTCAAGTCGACTCCGGTCGCACCTTAAAGCCCGCTCTGGCGGCAATCGTACCTTGGGTCTAAAATCCACGGCTCAGGTACTCAAGTCGGCTCCGGTCGCACCTTCAAGTCCGCTCTGGCGGCAATCATACCTTGGGTCTGAAATCCATGGCTCAGGTACTCAAGTCGACTCCGGTCGCACCTTAAAGCCCGCTCTGGCGGCAATTGTACCTTGGGTCTGAAATCCATGGCTCTGGTACTCAAGTCAACTCCGGTCGCACCTTAAAGCCCACTCTGGCGGCAATCGTACCTTGGGTCTGAAATCCATGGCTCAGGTACTCAAGCCCGCTCCGGCGGCGAAACAATTCGTTTTTCTGACTTTTCATTCGCTTTGGCCTTCCGGAAGTGCTTTTTCATTTTTTGGCTTTCTAGCCTCGTGTTTCGGGTTTCATACTTGGCTCGGAATACTTAAGTCGACTACTGTAGTCGCATCTAAAGTCCGCTCCGTGCGGCAATCTAAAGTCGACTTCGGTCGCATATCAAAGTCTGCTCCGTGCGGCAACTAAAGTCGACTACTGTAGTCGCATCTCAAAGTCCGCTCCGCGCGGCACAAAGTCAATTTCGGTTTTCAAGTCGCAACCAAAAGTCCGCTCTACGCGGCAATCTAAAGTCGACTTCGATTTTTAAGTCGCATTCTAAAGTCCGCTCTGCCGGCATCTAAAGTCGACTTTGGTCGCATTTAAAGTCCGCTCTGACGGCACCACAACTTCTCAAGCTACACGGCTCGACGCCAAATTACTACTCAGAAACTCTCGAGCTCGGGAGCTGCACTCAAATTACTACTTGAGGATAACTTCAGCAAACTTCGCTCGCTCTCAAGCTCGGGGGCTCTACAACAAGCAACTACTCGACGTGGCTCATACGGCTCTCTTATCTCGGGGGCTACATGCTGCAAGAGTACTCGGTTGATGGCTTTCGCGAACACTGAAGACCCTTGGATTGATTACCTAATCATTTCAAGGCTCGGGGGCTGCTATGCTATACCCATCATTCGATTTTTTCAAGACGGAAGATTCGTAATCAAGATTGACCCTCAGCTAGAGTCCGCGACTCAAACTAAGGCTCAGGGGCTACTCCATATGGAGTGCAATTTTGCAACCACACTTCCATATAAATCTCGACTTCAAGACAGATGAGCTGGACCACCTTCCAACCTCGTGGCAGTTCAAGTACTATTGAAGACTTCTCCAAGCAGTACTCGAGGACGCTCAAGAACTACTCAAAGAGGCTTCAAGACTACTCGAACTACTACTCTCGACTACAACGTGCTCGGGGGCTTGTCGGACATACTCCCCGGGTACCCATACGAGGAAGGATGAAGACGAACTCCTACTAGAATTCCCCTGTAATCCTATTAGGACTCACTCCGTGTAATCCTACTTGTACTCCTGCCTTGTAACCGACTAGGAACCCGCCCCCTGTACTATATAAAGGAGGGCCGGGTACCTAGCCGGGGACCCTGAACAACCCAGAACACCAAGCGCAGGGCGCCATACTTGATCCCCCAAATAGGACATAGGGTCCGCCACCTTGGCGGCCTGAACCTGTATAAATCTTGTGTCCCGTGTTCTTGCGCATACCTTCGAGTTCTCGGTCTCCCGATCACGATCCTCACCGCACAATCTACTACCTCGGGTACCCCCTTGGTAGGTTTGCCGGGTTAAAACACCGAGCAGCTCCCGAGCTCTTGAGTTTCTGAGTAGTAATTTGGCGTCGAGCCGTGTAGCTTGAGAAGTTGTGGTGCCGTCAGAGCGGACTTTAAACGCGACCAAAGTCGACTTTAGATGCCGGCAGAGCGGACTTTAGAATGCAACTTAAAAACTGAAGTCGACTTTAGATTGCCGCGTAGAGCGGACTTTAGGTTGCGACTTGAAAACCGAAATCGACTTTGTGCCGCGCGGAGCGGACTTTGAGATGCGATTACAGTAGTCGACTTTAGTTGCCGCACGGAGCGGATTTTGATATGCGACCGAAGTCGACTTTAGATTGCCGCACGGAGCGGACTTTAGATGCGACTACAGTAGTCGACTTAAGTATTCCGAGCCAAGTATGAAACCCGAAACACGAGGCTAGAAAGCCAAAAAACGAAAAAGCACTTCCGGAAGGCCAAAGTGAATGAAAAGTCAGAAAAACGAATTGTTTTGCCGCCGGAGCGGGCTTGAGTACCTGAGCCATGGATTTCAGACCCAAGGTACGATTGCCGTCAGAGCGGGCTTTAAGGTGCGACCGGAGTCGACTTGAGTACCTGAGCCATGGATTTCAGACCCAAGGTACGATTGCCGCCAGAGCGGGCTTTAAGGTGCGACCGGAGTCGACTTGAGTACCTGAGCCATGGATTTCAGACCCAAGGTACAATTACCGCCAGAGCAGGCTTTAAGGTGCGACCGGAGTCAACTTGAGTACCTGAGCCATGGATTTCAGATCCAAGGTACGATTGCCGCCAGAGCGGGCTTGAAGGTGCGACCGGAGTCGACTTGAGTACCTGAGCCATGGATTTCAGACCCAAGGTACGATTGCCGCCAGAGCGGGCTTGAAGGTGTGACCGGAGTCGACTTGAGTACCTGAGCCATGGATTTCAGACCCAAGGTACGATTGCCGCCAGAGCGGGCTTGAAGGTGCGACCGGAGTCGACATTAAGTTGCCGCGTGGAGCGGACTTTAGAATGCGACTTTAGAAGTCGACTTTAGATTGCCGTGCGGAGCGGACTTTAGAAGCTGCCTCCTTGGGATAGCCCCCGAGTTGACGAAGTAGGCTCGTGTTGACTTGGTCGATATACCCCAAGAGTAGTCAACAAAGTGTAGCTCTCGTGAAAACCCGCCGAGGAGTGTACACGAATGAGTAGTCCTTGGCGTGTTGTCCTGCATGCGCAAAACAAGCCAAAGAAGAAGAAAGAAGTAATCATTTAAATAAATGACTTACTGTGCTGCCTGGGCAGACTGTTGATGCAACCGGAGTCAAGTTGTCGAGCGGCGAGAGCCAGTGCGACCGACCGAGGAGAAGTCGAGCGGCGAGAGCCAGTGCGACCGACCGACGAGAAGTCGAGCGGCGAAGACGGCGCGTCCGGATGCACAGTATAGGCGCAGTAGAGCCGGTGCAACCGAGCGGCGAGTAGCCGAGCCGCGAGACGTAGTCGAGGTAGAGCCCGTGCGGCCGGGAGATGAGTAGTCGCGGCGCACGACATAGTTGATGTAGAGCCGATGCGGCCGGTAGACGAATAGTCACGACGCACGGCGTAGGCGATGTAGAGCCGGTGTTGTCGCGAGACAAGTAGTCGCGACGCACGGCGTGGCTGAAGTAGAGCCAGTGCGACCAGACAACAAGTTGAGTAGCGGTGCTCAGAGTAGTCGAGCCACAAGACGAAATGACCGGGCGCACGGTGAGAGTCAGTGCGTCCGACCAACGAGAAGTCGAGCGGCGAGCCGTGCGACGCTGGACACACGACGTAGGCGAAGTAGTCGACGACGAGTCGGTGTGCCGCAAGACGATGTCGCGGCGGCACACAGCGTAAGAGAATTCGACGACAAGCCGTGCGACGAGCCGACGAGGCTGGGCGCACGACGTAGGCGAAGTAGTCGACGACGAGCCGGTGTGCCGCCAGACGATGTCGCGGCGGCACACGGCGTAGGCGAAGTAGTCGACGACGAGCCGGCGTGCCGCAAGACGATGTCGCGGCGGCACACGGTGTAAGAGAATTCGACGACGAGCCGTGCGACGAGCCGACGAGGCTGGGCGCACGACGTAGGCGAAGTAGTCGACGACGAGCCGGTGTGCCGCAAGACGATGTCGCGGCGGCACACGGCGTAGGCGAAGTAGTCGACGACGAGCCGGCGTGCCGTAAGACGATGTCGTGGCGGCACATGGCGTAAGAGAATTCGACGATGAGCCGTGCGACGAGCCGACGAGGCTGGGCGCACGACGTAGGCGAAGTAGTCGACGACGAGCCGGTGTGCCGCAAGATGATGTCGCGGCGGCACACGGCGTAGGCGAAGTAGTCGACGACGAGCCGGCGTGCCGCAAGATGATGTCGCGGCGGCACACGGCGTAAGAGAATTCGACGACGAGCCGTGTGACGAGCCGACGAGGCTGGGCGCACGACGTAGGCGAAGTAGTCGACGACGAGCCGGTGTGCCGCAAGACGATGTCGCGGTGGCACACGGCGTAAGAGAAGTCGATGACGAGCCGTGCGACGAGCCGACGAGGCTGGGCGCACGACGTAGGCGAAGTAGTCGACGACGAGCCGGTGTGCCGCAAGACGATGTCGCGGCGGCACACGGTGTAAGAGAATTCGACGACGAGCCGTGCGACGAGCCGACGAGGCTGGGCGCACGACGTAGGTGAAGTAGTCGACGACGAGCCGGTGTTCCGCAAGTTGATGTCGCGGCGGCACACGGCGTAGGCGAAGTAGTCGACGACGAGCCGGTGTGCCGCAAGATGATGTCGCGGCGGCACACGGCATAAGAGAATTCGACGACGAGCCGTGCGACGAGCCGACGAGGCTGGGCGCACGACGTAGGCGAAGTAGTCGACGACGAGCCGGCGTGCCGCAAGACGATGTCGCGGCGGCACACAGCGTAAGAGAATTCAACGACGAGCCGTGTGACGAGCCGACGAGGCTGGGCGCACGACGTAGGCGAAGTAGTCGACGACGAGCCGGTGTGCCGCAAGACGATGTCGTGGCGGCACACGGCGTAGGCGAAGTAGTCGACGACGAGCCGACGTGCCACAAGATGATGTCGCGGCGGCACACGATGTAAGAGAATTCGACAACGAGCCGTGCGACGAGCCGACGAGGCTGGGCGCATGACGTAGGCGAAGTAGTCGACGACGAGCCGGTGTGCCGCAAGACGATGTCGCGGCGGACACGGCGTAGGCGAAGTAGTCGACGACGAGCCGGCGTGCCGCAAGACGATGTCGCGGCGGCACACGGCGTAAGAGAATTCGACGACGAGCCGTGCGACGAGCCGACTAGGCTGGGCGCACGACGTAGGCGAAGTAGTCGACGACGAGCCGGTGTGCCGCAAGACGATGTCGCGGCGGCACACGGCTTAAGAGAAGTCGACGATGAGCCGTGCGACAAGCCGACGAGGCTGGGCGCACGACGTAGGCGAAGTAGTCGACGACGAGCCGGTGTGCCGCAAGATGATGTCGCAGCGGCACACGGCGTAGGCGAAGTAGTCGACGACGAGCCGGCGTGCCGCAAGATGATGTCGCGGCGGCACACGACGTAAGAGAATTCGACGACGAGCCGTGCGACGAGCCGACGAGGCTGGGCGCACGACGTAGGCGAAGTAGTCGACGACGAGCCGGTGTGCCGCAAGATGATGTCGCGGTGGCACACGGCGTAAGAGAAGTCGATGACGAGCCGTGCGACGAGCCGACGAGTTTGGGCGCACGACGTAGGCGAAGTAGTCGACGACGAGCCGGTGTGCCGCAAGACGATGTCCCGGCGGCACACAGTGTAAGAGAATTCGACGACGAGCCGTGCGACGAGCCGACGTGGCTGGGCGCACGACGTAGGCGAAGTAGTCGACGACGAGCCGGTGTGCCGCAAGACGATGTCGCGGTGGCACACGGCGTAGGCGAAGTAGTCGACGACGAGCCGGCGTGCCGCAAGATGATGTCGCGGCGGCACACGGCGTAAGAGAATTCGACGACGAGCCGTGCGACGAGCCGACGAGGCTGGGCGCACGACGTAGGCGAAGTAGTCGATGACGAGCCGGTGTGCCGCAAGACGATGTCGCGGCGGCACACTGCGTAGGCGAAGTAGTCGACGACGAGCCGGCGTGCCGCAATACGATGTCGCGGCGGCACACGGCGTAAGAGAATTCAACGACGAGCCGTGTGACGAGCCGACGAGGCTGGGCGCACGACGTAGGCGAAGTAGTCAACGACGAGTCGGTGTGCTGCAAGACGATGTTGTGGCGGCACACGGCGTAGGCGAAGTAGTCGACGACGAGCCGGCGTGCCGCAAGATGATGTCGCGGTGGCACACGATGTAAGAGAATTCGACAACGAGCCGTGCGACGAGCCGACGAGGTTGGGCGCATGACGTAGGCGAAGTAGTCGACAACGAGCCGGTGTGCCGCAAGATGATGTCGCGGCGGACACGGCGTAGGCGAAGTAGTCGACGACGAGCCGGCGTGCCGCAAGACGATGTCGCGGCGGCACACGGCGTAAGAGAATTCGACGACGAGCCGTGCGACGAGCCGACTAGGCTGGGCGCACGACGTAGGCGAAGTAGTCGACGACGAGCCGGTGTGCCGCAAGACGATGTCGCGGTGGCACACGGCTTAAGAGAATTCGACGATGAGCCGTGCGACAAGCCGACGAGGCTGGGCGCACGATGTAGGCGAAGTAGTCGACGACAAGCCGGTGTGCCGCAAGACGATGTCGCGGCGGCACACAGCGTAAGAGAAGTCGACGACGAGCCGTGCGACGAGCCGTGCGACGAGCCGATGAGGCTGGGCGCACGACGTAGGCGAAATAGTCGACGACGAGCCGGTGTGCCGCAAGACGATGTCGCGGCGGCACACGGCGTAAGAGAAGTCGACGACGAGCCGTGCGACGAGCCGACGAGGCTGGGCGCACGACGTAGGCGAAGTAGTCGACGACGAGCCGCGTGAGGCGAAGTGGTCGACGACGAGCTGCGCGTGGCGAAGTAGTCGACGACGAGCCGCGCGACGAGCCGCGCGACGTGCCGAGGCACCCAGACGCGCGGTGTAGGAGAAGTAGTCGACGACGAGCCGCGTGAGGCGAAGGAATCGACGACGAGCCGCGCGACGTGCCGAGGCACCCGGACGCGCGGCATAGGCGAAGTAGTCGACGACGAGCCGCGCGAGGTGAAGTAGTCGACGACGAGCCGCGCGACGAGCCGCGCGACGTGCCGAGGCACCCGGACGCGCGGCGTAGGCAAAGTAGTCGACGACGAGCCGCGCCAGGCGAAGTAGTCGACGACGAGCCGCACGACGTGCCGCGCGACGTGCCGAGGCACCCGGACGCGTGACATAGTTGAGCGTGTTCTGCTGACACGTGAACAGAGTACGGAAATCGATTCCGTTTTTCGACAGAACTCGGCGACTTGCTTTGCATTGCGACTTGACTTGCTTGTCGTCGAGTAGATTGATTTTGATGATGAAAAGGTCCTTCGAATTCGCCCGGTGGTGATGATCACCCCTACCTGGCGCGCCAGCTGTCGGTGTTTTAACCCGGCAAACCTACCAAGGGGGTACCCGAGGTAGTAGATTGTGCGGTGAGGATCGTGATCGGGAGACCGAGAACTCGAAGGTATGCGCAAGAACATGGGACACAAGATTTATACAGGTTCAGGCCGCCAAGGTGGCGGACCCTACGTCCTATTTGGGGGATCAAGTATGGCGCCCTGCGCTTGGTGTTCTGGGTTGTTCAGGGTCCCCGGCTAGCTACCCGGCCCTCCTTTATATAGTCCAGGGGGCTGGTTCCTAGTTGGTTACAAGGCAGGAGTCCTAGTAGGATTACACGGAACGAGTCCTAATAGGATTACAGGGGAATTCTAGTAGGAGTCCGTCTTCATCCTTCCTCCTATGGGTACCCGGGGAGTATGCCCGACAACCGCCTCTACTGCAACATGGGGCTTGCTGCGACCTCGCCCGACGAGCAGTACCTCATGACCGACGGTACGGACGACATCTCGGGTCCGGAGTGGGATTACTCTGGGCTTCGCGACGTCGACGCCTTCCGTCGTTTCCAGACGGCGGCTGACTATTGCTTCGGCTACTCCGACGACTCCGACGACGGGGGTTACGACCCCTCACGTGAGTGCTTTGTCGTTGGCAACACCCCTGTTGCTCTAGCACCAGCCCACACTCCAGAAGGAGCGGTCCACTCCGCTCATAGCTCGACGGCGGATAGCGCGGCTGGGGCACAGGACCCACCCAACGCCGCCGCACAACGGGCCTGACTGGATGAGCTGGAGGACGCACAACGCCAGCTCAACGACGAGCGAGCTCAGCTTCATCAACAACTCGGGCAAGAACCAAATCCAACTCCCGCTCGCGCACGAGCACGGGACGTCCAACAACGCATCATCAACGACAACCGAGATGTCGTTGACGGCACGCCCGTCTTCAAAAGGGCGTCACAAAATTTGGCGGCGGCGGTAGTCCTTCTCCGGAAGATACCTGAGCCGGCCACGCCTCAAGAAAAAGAGATGCACAAGCAGATCAAAACTCTCCTCGAGACTGCCGCTGTGCAGCAGGCGGAGAGCTCCGCTTCTTGACAGCGGGGCTCACAGGGCCGCGAGCCCTCCGAGCCACGACAGCCCGCGGCACCGTCGTAGCAGCCACGACGGTCCGAGGAGGTCAACGTACCAGTCAGGAGCCACTTGGGTACCAACCGCGACGCGCGTGACACCATCAAGGCGTGACGGAGAGCTGACGCGGGTCAGTACGATGACTACGAGCAGGAGCCTCGTAAGGAGTACAATCGGCAACGCGAAGGCCGGTACGACAGCGACGAGGATCGAAGAGGAGCAGCTCGCCTGATGCCCAAGGGCCTCGTGCCTTCGGGAAAAACGTGCGCAATGCCTGCTTCCCTTCGCATTTCAGGGCTCCGACCTCCGTACCCAAGTACGATGGTGAAACCAACCCTAGTGTCTGGTTGGAGGACTACCGACTAGCATGCAACACCGACGGAGCACGGGACGACTTGTTCATCTTCAAGAACCTGCCACTACATCTCGCGGACTCAGCCCGCACGTGGCTCTAGCACTTGCCGCGAGTCAAGATCGATAGCTAGTCGCAACTACGCGATGCCTTTATCGGCAACTTCCAGGGCACGTACGCCCGACCAGGGAACCCCTGGGACCTGCGCAACTGCAAGCAAATGAAGGGCGAAAGCTTACGCGACTACATCCGACGCTTCTCCAAGCGATGCACCGAGTTGCCTAACACCACCGACACGGATGTCATCTCGGCCTTTCAGAATGGCACCACGTGTGCCACGCTGATCCATCGGATCGGGCGACGAAAGCCGCGATCTACTCGGGAGCTGCTCGACATCGCAACCGACCACGCCAATGGGGAGGAAGCCGTAGCCGCGACGCTCAGCTCTGTCGCAAGCAAAGGGAAGCAACCAGCCGAAGCTGGTGACGGTCCGTCCGCACCGACCAAGAAGAAGAAAAGCAAAGATAACAGGTACCGTGAGGACACCTTGGTGGCTGCTGTCGACCGTAAGACAGCGAGACCCAGAGGCAACCCTCCGTCGGATCACTTCGAGAAGCTGCTGAATGCTCCGTGCCCCAACCACAAGGGTCCGGTCAAACACGCCTTCAAGGACTGCAACATGATGAAGTCCTACCTCGCCGGCACGCTGAAAAAGCGGAACGACGCTCCGACCGGTGACGGAGGGAAGGACAAGGGCAATGACGAGGGCGCTTACCCTTGGGAGGACGGAGCCGTGATGATGATCTTCGAGGGCTCGGAGGCGCGGCTGCCCAAGTGCCAAGAGAAGGTGGTCCGGCGAGAAGTTTACCAGCTCGAGCGTGCGACTCCGACCAACCTAAAGTGGTCGGAGATGCCGGTTACGTTTGACCGGCACGATCATCCCGACCACATACCACGACCGGGTAGCTACCCGCTGGTTGTGTCACCCTTGTTCGGCACCAAGCGTGTGCACAAGGTACTGATGGACGGAGGCAGCGGCCTCAACGTCATCTACATGTCGACCCTGGACGACATGGGGATCCCGCGGTCCCGACTGCGGCCGTCGACAGTGCCTTTCCACGGGGTCGTACCCGGGATGGAGGCGGTCCCACTCGGGCAGATCGACCTGCCCGTCACGTTCGGAACTCCGAGCAACTTCCGAAAGGAAACCCTCACCTTCAAGGTGGTGGGGTTCCCGGGGACGTATCACGCGATACTCGGAAGGCCAGCTTACGCTAAGTTCATGGCCGTCCCCAACTACACGTACCTCAAGCTAAAGATGCCCGGCCCGAAAGACATCATCACAGCCGGTACAACTTTCCATTATGCATACGAATGCGATGCTGAGTGCTTCTAGTTCGCTGAAGCACTGATCCAGTCTGAGAAGCTCGCTGCCGAGCCCCCCTCCAAGGACCAAGAAATCCCCGAGTCGTCCAAGCGTGCGACCTGCTCTTTCGAGCCCGCCAAGGACGCCAAGGAAGTGCCCGTCTCCGACGACGGCCGCACCCTCCGTATCGGGACGACGCTCGGTTCCGACTAGGAAAGTGCGCTCATCGACTTCCTCCACGCGAATCTCGATGTATTCGCATGGAAACCATCCGACAGGCCAGGGATTCCAAGGGAGGTCGCCGAGCACAAGCTTAACATTAAGCCCGGCTCGAAGCCGATCAAGCAGCGTCTGCGCCGCTTCAACTCCGACAAGTGCAAGGCTATCGGTGAGGAGATCAAGAAGCTCATTAGTGCAGGGTTCATTCATGAAGTCTACCACCCCCGAGTGGTTAGCAAACCCTATACTCGTTAAGAAGAAGAATGGGAAATGGAGGATGTGCGTTGATTACACAAGCCTGAACAAGACGTGTCCAAAAGATCCATTTCCTTTACCACGCATAGATCAAGTAGTCGACTCAACGGCTGGGTGCGAAACCCTCTGTTTTCTTGATACTTACTCGGGGTACCATCAGATCGCGATGGATCTGATCGACCAACTCACCACTTTGTTCATCACCCCGTTTGGCGCGTACTGTTACATTTCCATGCCTTTCGGGTTAAAGAACGCAGGAGGCACTTTCCAGAGATGCATGCGTCGCGTCTTTGGAGATCTCATCGGACGACTAATCAAGGCCTATGTCGATGATATCGTGGTCAAGTCAAAAAAGGTGGGCGACCTGATCCCCGACCTTACCGCGGTCTTCGAAAAGCTGAGGGAGCACGGCATGAAGCTAAATCCCGAGAAGTGTGTCTTTGGGGTCCCCAGAGGCATGCTACTCGGTTTCGTTGTGTCAGAGCGCGACATCGAGGCCAACCCCGAGAAGATCTCTGCGATCACGAGCATGGGACCCATCAAGAATCTGAAGGGAGTGCAGCGCGTCACCGGATGCCTCGCTGCTCTCAGCAGGTTCATCGCTCGGTTAGGTGAGTGCAGCCTGCCACTGTACAAGCTCATGAAGAAGTCAGAGCACTTTCAGTGGACACCAGAAGCGCAGGAAGCACTCGACTCACTCAAGAAACTACTCGAGAGTCCACCGGTGCTCACCGCGCCGGCCGAGGGAGAGCCGATGCTCCTATACATCGCTGCGACGACCCAAGTCATGAGCGCGGCGCTGGTGGTTGAGCAAGATGAGCCTGGCAAGACGCAGAAAGTACAGCGCCCCATCTACTTCGTGAGCGAAGTCCTCTCCAACTCGAAGACACGATACCCGCAGATACAGAAGCTGATCTATGCTGTCCACATCACCAAGCGGAAGCTCCGACATTACTTCGACTCGCACCGCATCACGGTGGTGTCCAAGTACCCACATGGCGAAATCATACAGAGCCCGAAGGCAGAGGGAAGAATCGCTAAGTGGGCCCTCGAGTTGATGGGGCAAAATATCGAGTACGCGCCCCGCACTGCCATCAAGTCGCAAGCATTGGTTGACTTCGTCGCCGAATGGACGGAGATCCAAACGCCTCCTGTTCCCATCGAGCACGAGACGTGGCTCATGTACTTCGACAGATCCCTCATGAAGGAAGGAGCCGGGGTCGGACTCGTGTTCATCTCGCCTCTGGGCGTGCGAATGGAATACATGGTCCGACTACATTTCGCGGCCTCCAACAACGTCGCAGAGTACGAGGCACTCATCAACGGTCTCCGGATCGCCCTCGAGCTAGGAATTCGACGTCTCGATGTCAGGGGAGATTCTGACCTGGTCGTGGGACAGGTTATGAAAGAGAAGAATTGCATAAGTCTGAAGATGGCCGCTTACTGCCGGGCGGTACGCGAATTGGAAGACAAATTTCACGGGCTCGAGCTCAATCATGTACTACGCGAGTACAATAAGGCGGCCGACAGCCTCGCGAAGGCGGCGTCGAATCGAAAGCCTGTCCCATACGGAGTCTTCGCCAGCGACCAGTATGAACTGTCTGTTTGTTCCGAGGAGGACACGTCGCCAGAGCCGTCGACGCAGGAGGTCATGGAGATTGACGGAGTGCAAGAGCCCAACCTCGAAGACCCTGACTGGAGGATTCCGATCCTCGAGTGGATGGTGGAAGGAAAGCTGCCGCCCGACAAGGAGACGGCTCGACGCATCGCTCGAATGGCTAAGTCGTACAAGCTGATCGACAGCGAGCTCCGACGAAAGGGCGCAGAAGGCATATTCATGCGGTGTATCCTGGCCGACCAGGGCAAGGAACTGCTGCAAGAAATCCATGCAGGAACATGCGGACACCATGCCGGTCCAAAGACCATTGTCGGAAAAGCATTCCGACAAGGTTTCTACTGGCCCACCGCGGTTGCTGACGCAACCTGGATCGTGCGCAGCTGCGAAGGCTGTCAGTTCTACGCGCGACAAACCCATCTCCCGGCGCTGGCTTTGCAGACCATTCCCATCACCTGTCCCTTCGCGGTCTGGGGGCTGGATATGGTTGGGCCGCTGAGTAATGCACCCGGGGGCTACACCCACGTGCTCATCGCCATCGACAAGTTCTCGAACGAATCCGCAAGCGCACGGATACACCGTTGTAGCACTTCACCTCAGGAGTATTCCCAAGGGTATCGAATCCAAGGAACGGTATGGGGGACTCTACGAGTGACTATCCAAGGGAACACAGTCCCTGTTGAGGTAGGTGAGTGATGTGAAGTCTCCTGTAGATCTCGATTCTAGAGAGGAACAAGCTCGGATAAGATCTCACTTCGGACACCGGCCCCTCCTGACTATAACAGTTGGTTCACGGCAAAGGGTCGCCTACACGCTGTATCCGAACGTGGGGGATTTCAGAGGGTCCAACGGCTGTCACTACCGCGGCCTACCCCAAGACAAACCGTGGGATACAGGGCATTCAAAGGATAACCAGCTGTCTAAACACCATGTCTACACCACCAACTACTACTATAGCACGGCTACGTCTGACGTCCCGTAGAAACACTATAGCACTCCGTATAAATACGGAGTGACGAACCTGCGAGGTTGAGCTAGACCTTACTCGTCACTGAGTCGATTCGCGCAAGGAGATATGATTGATACTTGGTCTAAATCAGATATGCATGAGCTCACTATATTCTAATAGACAGGCAATCATACAAACGAGATGCAAACTTATGCGATGATAACAGAAGATCTAGGGTCGTGTTCGTGAAGAACACGAGCCTCTAACTTATGAACAAACGCAAAAGTATGAATACTTGCTCGTCAACTAGATCGAGGAGGCACGTTCATGAAGAACGTGAGCCTCTAAATGATGAACGAACGAAGAACTCAAGAACAACTCATTCATGCATGAGAACCACTTTAGTCTAAATAGGAAATAATGAAATACTCATTTTAGTCTAAATGAAGAACAACATCGCTCACGAGATACAAGGGGATGATGGATGATGAACGGATCATCACCACCTCACCTCTACTCATCCACACACTCCTCTCTACCTAGCACCACCTAGTCTAGATCCTCCACACACACACACTCATGGTGGGATGAGGTTTCACCTCCACCAAGAGAGAATGAGAGAGGGAGAAAGAGGCAAAGGTGAGAAATGGCTTCAAGTGTGCTTCACCCTCTTCTTACCCCCTCTCCTCCTATTTATAGGCTTGTGCAACTGACGTGAGAGCACCCAAACACCCCGGGGATGGCCTCTAGGACCAATGGCCGAGCACCACGTGGAAGCCCCTGAGTGGGCGCCACAAGGTCGGTTCGGCCGACCTGTGGGGTCGGCCGACCCCCTGTGGGCCCCGCTCGGGGTGTGCTGTCGCGTGGTGGCTGCCCTGTGGGTCCTGAGGTCAGTTCTCGGTGTCCACGTGGTTTGGAGGCGGTTTAGGCGCTCTGGTGGGCCATAGGATCCATGTGATGTCTGCATGGCGGCTTCTGATTCGCTGAGGCTTCCTTCCTTGGATTGGTGATGTCATGGATCCAGGGGATGCTTGCATGCAGCCTCTCATTGGCTGAGCTCAACTTGCTAGGATCATGAGGGTGTCTTTTCTCTTCATTTCCTATGCCAAACACCTGCATTCAACTTAGCATAGCCACTGGTGGAATTTGTCGGTTTAAACCCCTATTCTAGTGTGGATGGTTAGTTCTTATGATAAAATGCAGGGATTGACGACTCTAATTTAGGTACTTAATAGCCGTCAACAACTCCCCACACTTGCCTTTTGCTCGTCCCGAGCGAAAGGGGAGATCACATGAGTTTAAACCAAAGGTACAGAACAAACATATGAGTTATTCCAGGTCATACCTCGCTCTTGTGAACTCTGTGGATTGGCTACAATGCTATCTTGGGTAGTTGATAAGAGGAATGGCCACGAATCGAGTCTCTTAAGCACCTGTTGGTCAGCACTTGGGGTTTTCATGATAATTTTTAAAGAAAAAGAACTGCTCTGCCCTCCTTCTTTGATTCTCTCGGATAGCTCAATGTGTATATGTCCTCATCAAGGCATTAGATTGCCTTTCTTCACCATACTTCTAATAATGGATGTATTTGGAGCTCAGGGTAGGTATGAATGATAGGGCATACTTGCATCACATATATTGTAAAGTCAAAAACTGGATTCACAGAGAAAATCAAATCATACAATCAGATCAAGATGTGCACATGTATGGGTACGGTGAGTATGGTAAGGTGGATACTAGGCCCAAAGTGGGTGCTAGAGATTACCATACATATATGATGAATGTTGATTGATGATGAGGTGGACACTAGCCCCGGAATGGATACTAGTTATCACCATCTAGATTATGGAACTCCTTTTTGCATGATTCTCTCTCTAGTATAAAAATCTTTTGAGAACATGGCTATCTCTATATTTTTTCGTGGACCTTCATGTGTCCAACTCTTCTTTTTTTTAAATAGCCATGTCTCTTTGTAACAAAAACTAGGAGGGAGATATCAACGCTTATGGAGCCTTATTTTCACGGAATGGATTAATGATACAATGCTAACTTCCAGTGTAGAAGCATAGCAAGGGGGAAATGGTGGTGTGCACATGAATCTTGACCATGAAAGTAATGAAAAGAATTCTCACAAGGGTCACGGAATTTGACAAAGCTCAATGTAATAACAAGCAGCATATGAGTATAAGGTTTTCAACTAAAAACATCATATGGCTTTGGTAGGATGGTGGCACATCAAAGAGGAGCTTTGCAAGAGCATTTTTTTCGAAAACAAAATTATCCCAAGGGCCGGAACCAACAGAGTTAAGATCATGTCATCAAGTCATATCTCACTTGCCAACTACTTAGCTAAGCATGTTGTCCTTATGATGATATTGTTCACAAACCTCAAGGATATAAATGAGGAATAAAACTTATGCATGTCAACCCAAGGCATGGAGTAAGCATGTCCATAGATTTCTTGAGTTGATTTATCAAACATGAGTATATAAACTCAGAAATCATGGTGAAATGAGGAAGAAATGCAAACCAGCGCTGATTTTTTGTGTCGACCAGACAGGAATTCCTGTGATGCGCACGAATGCATGTCCCGTTCAGGTTCTCTAAGCGTGGTCGATCGTAAGCGCTGTGTGAGCGTAGTGTGGGTGCAATAATGATCCGTCGTGTTCACATCTAGAGAGTGCAACTCCCCCCCCCACTATTTTGTACCTGGGTGCAGTTCTTCGATACAAAAAAAGCAAAAACAGAAATAACTAACACATGAGTGACTCAACCGGGTTACATGACCGGTGGAGCCAAAATTTATTCATTCAAGTTCACTAATAATAAAGAAATAGGCGCTTACACAAATGATGGAATAAAGGAAATAAATGGAAGGGAAACAAATTAAGGGAAATAAATTAAATCTAACTTAAGCGCCTATGAAGGGAAATAAAAGCGGGGCACGACCCTCTACTCAACAAAGAGGGCTTCCAAACCCTCGACTTCAATCAACTGCTGCAGCTTGGCATTCATCTCCTCACGGGTCTTGAGGAGAAGGTTCCTGAACTGCCGATATTCCGCCCGCTGCCTTCTCACAGTCTTCATCAAGAGGTCAAACTCAAAGTATGCCTCTGCCAGGTCATCTGCTATCTTGCCCACACGGAGGTTCCTCCTATTAGGCAATGAAGCTAGGATGTCACCAAGCTCTGTCTCCCAATCTGGCGGATAACGCTTAGGCACCCCGCAGCTGTCCTTAGGGGTCCTCACTCCAAAGACACGAAACCTGGTATGAGGCTGCGGGGCTTCATCCCACACATCCTGCTCGTACTTATGGCAAAAGGAGTCGCCATCTTCATCAAACAGAGATCCTGAGTAGCGTTCTCCAGCCTTTAGTGGCGGCCCTGGCCAATTATCAAACAACACCTTCTTGCTCGATCCAGGGGCCGGCTTCTTCCCTAGGATGTTGAACAGGGAGCAATGACTGGCGAAGGTTGGAGGAGAAGATGAGCCGCGCCTAGCTGGGGGCTCTACCGAGTCTCCAGTAGGGCTTCTTCCCTTCCTCCCTCGCTCCGGAGTCATCAGATCATCCTGAGTTCTGTCCCATGGATGAAACTCACTGCCCCCGAGGTCGCTGAAGCAGAAGGACTTCTCCCCTTTGAAGCCAGCGGAAGCCATCGGGCAGAGGTGAGGAAGGCGGTGGAGCGGTGAGAGGAGGATCTAGCAGAGGAGATGGGGTTCTGCGCGACGCAAAACTCCGTCACGCGGCGAGGGAATGGTTTCTGGAGGATGAAAGAGTGCGCATGCGAAAAACGAGAGGCGGCGGCGGCCCTAGTGGGTCAGCCGACCTAGGGGGTCGGCCGAGCCCATCTGGGCTCCGCTGGGCCTCAGCTTCGGCGTGCGGGCTCTGGCGGGGCTCAGGGTCTCTGGGTCAGGTGGTCCACCAAATCTAAGGTTGGAGGCTTCAGTAAGGGCTAGAATGGGATTTTGGGCATAATACTGCCTTCTACCCCAAACAACTTTACTTAAACCTCTTTATAAACTTTAATAGCTCAACTTGGGGACTTTACCTGGACTCATACCTGGATGAAGAGTTATTGTTGCCCTGTTGCTCATATCATCCATTTTCTTCTGATGATACTCTCCTGCTCTGCTCTGTGGTCATCCTTGCAGGTTTCCTTGTGATAGGATGTATTTTCTTCCCTGCATGGTTAGTGTATATGTACGATGCAAGCTATAAATATGGCGAAACAGAGGTGATCCGACCATCCTAAGGGAACTATGATGGGTAACCTTAGGAAGGGAGCGCAGCTAGCAAGGCTATAGCACTACGGACGAGAGATGATAGAGGTGCTGGAGTTGAGCACAAAATCCGGGCCTAAGGCCTAGAGTGCTCTAAGAGTGAAGCTTTCACCTCTAGAACTCAATGATGACCGGACCCCAGATTGAGTGAGTGCAAGTCTATGGGTCGAATGATCATTTTAGCTGAAGGTCGAGAGTGACGGACTTGCTAGTTCATCCTCTCCTTGGGTTGACAAGGGACCTCACCCTCACCTGAGTGGGATGACACGTAAGTTAACCCAAGCTTCCAACGGGGGTGTAAAGGATAGGTGTGTAACCACACTCCCGCAGGGCATCGATCAGGTCAAGAAGTGAAGAGTAGGATTTGCATCTACTTGACTTGATCGGCATCGGTCTTAGCTGAACTTAAGATGATGAGATAGATTGCTCCGCTAGACCGGATATAAGTTCGTGCTTCCGTAAGCCAAAGATATGGAAGTTTTACTGCGCCAGGGCTCGTGTCTTAGCATGACCCTCAGTGTGGCGGCACTTTGGATTAAGCCTTGACATGAAGCACGAGAAACTTCTACCGTGACCTCTCCTGGAGAGTGGCAGGCAAGGTTGAAGTGATCGTCCCCGCCAGGAATGATTCCTCTTCCTCGACTACTACCCTCCTCCTTCCCTCGAGACTAAGTCTCGAGGGCCGGGTTTTCAAGAGAAGAAACGATAGGGGAATCTAGGTGTAGAATTTGCACTAAGTGCTCTTCCCCACAGATTCCTGCCAGCGAGGAGTGATATCTTCGACCAAAGCACAGAGAAATTTGGTATGTTAGCTCGGGCTCTCTCGAGGATTGGCTTAGGCATTTCGACATTTTCTTGTTTGGCAACCTCGTCTCTCGAGTCAGGTGGGGAGCTGAAATCTCGGATTTCTCCTAGAATTTCCAGTCCCTGTTCTGGCTCTAAGAACACAAAGGCACCTCCCGAAATGGCATCAAGCGTCATGCCACGGTCTCTTCGTAAACCAAACCGAAAATGCTGCAAGAGCACAGGGTCGGGTAGACCAAGGATCGGGCCCGATTCAACCAAAGAGGCAAAATGATGCCAAGCCATGCCTAAGGTTTCCTTCTCTCTTTGTTTGAAATTGAGGATTGCCATCCTTAAGGAAATGACACGCCGCACCGGAAAGAATCGAGTGCAAAAAGATGCTCTTAATTCCTCCCAGTGTAGGTGGTTGCAACCAAAGCAATGGTACCACCAAGATTTTGCCTCCCTGGAGAGGGAGAACGGAAACAGTTTCCTCTTAAGAACATCTTGCGTTGCCCCGGTTTTACCCTGGGTAGAACACAATTGCTCAAAATCTCTTACGTGATCATAGGGATTCTCATGACTCATCCCCGAGAAGGGTTTTTCCTCAACTGGCTTCATGAGAGATGGGTGAACCATACAAGGTGTTAGAAGAGCGGGTTGTCTCCAGAAAGTTGATTCCATGGTTTCACTCATAATGGGCGGAAGGTGTGTACAAGGGTAACCTTCCTGGGATAGCGGGGGTAAAGGTAGAACAAAAGGAAAACAAAAGATACGAGGATAGTCAGGTTCATAGATTCTCGACAACCGTTCCCCGGCAACGGCGCCAGAAATGCTTGTTGGTATTTCTTAACGTCGCCACTATGGCACCGGGATAGCGTGAGCGTGTAAGAATCACCTGGGTATACTGACGAGTGCGAACGAATCCGCAAGCGCACGGATACACCATTGTAGCACTTCACCTCAGGAGTATTCCCAAGGGTATCGAATCCAAGGAACGGTATGGGGGACTCTACGAGTGACTATCCAAGGGAACACAGTCCCTGCTGAGGTAGGTGAGTGATGTGAAGTCTCCTGTAGATCTCGATTCCAGAGAGGAACAAGCTCGGATAAGATCTCGCTTCGGACACCGGCCCCTCCTGACTATAACAGTTGGTTCACGGCAAAGGGTCGCCTACACGCTGTATCCGAACGTGGGGGATTTCAGAGGGTCCAACGGCTGTCACTACCGCGGCCTACCCCAAGACAAACCGTGGGATACAGGGCATTCAAAGGATAACCAGCTGTCTAAACACCATGTCTACACCGCCGACTACTACTATAGCACGGCTACGTCTGACGTCCCGTAGAAACACTATAGCACTCCGTATAAATACGGAGCGACGAACCCGCGAGGTTGAGCTAGACCTTACTCGTCACTGAGTCGATTCGCGCAAGGAGATATGATTGATACTTGGTCTAAATCAGATATGCATGAGCTCACTATATTCTAATAGACAGGCAATCATACAAACGAGATGCAAACTTATGCGATGATAACAGAAGATCTAGGGTCGTGTTCGTGAAGAACACGAGCCTCTAACTTATGAACAAACGCAAAAGTATGAATACTTGCTCGTCAACTAGATCGAGGAGGCAGGTTCATGAAGAACGTGAGCCTCTAAATGATGAACGAACGAAGAACTCAAGAACAACTCATTCATGCATGAGAACCACTTTAGTCTAAATAGGAAATAATGAAATACTCATTTTAGTCTAAATGAAGAACAACATCGCTCACGAGATACAAGGGGATGATGGATGATGAACGGATCATCACCACCTCACCTCTACTCATCCACACACTCCTCTCTACCTAGCACCACCTAGTCTAGATCCTCCACACACACACACTCATGGTGGGATGAGGTTTCACCTCCACCAAGAGAGAATGAGAGAGGGAGAAAGAGGCAAAGGTGAGAAATGGCTTCAAGTGTGCTTCACCCTCTTCTTACCCCCTCTCCTCCTATTTATAGGCATGTGCAACCGACGTGAGAGCACCCAAACACCCCGGGGATGGCCTCTAGGACCAATGGCCGAGCACCACGTGGAAGCCCCTGAGTGGGCGCCACAAGGTCGGTTCGGCCGACCTGTGGGGTCGGCCGACCCCCTGTGGGCCCCGCTCGGGGTGTGCTGTCACGTGGTGGCTGCCCTGTGGGTCCTGAGGTCAGTTCTCGGTGTCCACGTGGTTTGGAGGCGGTTTAGGCGCTCTGGTGGGCCATAGGATCCATGTGATGTCTGCATGGTGGCTTCTGAATCGGCCAGGCTTCCTTCCTTGGATTGGTGATGTCATGGATCCAGGGGATGCTTGCATGCAGCCTCTCATTGGCTGAGCTCAACTTGCTAGGATCATGAGGGTGTCTTTTCTCTTCATTTCTTATGCCAAACACCTGCATTCAACTTAGCATAGCCACTGGTGAAATTTGTCAGTTTAAACCCCTATTCTAGTGTGGATGGTTAGTTCTTATGATAAAATGTAGGGATTGATGGCTCTAATTTAGGTACTTAATAGCCGTCAACAGGGAGCGCGAGTTCCAAGTCGGCGTCCTCGTCCTCCGACGAGTTCAAAGTAACGAGGGGAGACACAAACTCTCACCTCCATGGGAAGGGCCGTACATCGTCGACCAAGTGCTGCGGCCGGGAACTTTCAAGCTTAAGTACGAGGACGGCAGGGTCATCTCCAATGCCTGGAACATAGAGCAGCTATGCCGTTTTTACCCTTAAGTATTTATTTTGTTCTCATTTTATGATAATGCAGGAGCTCTGAGCTACTTTCTTTTTCATGAAATGACATCTTTCTCAAGCTTACATTTTTACTCAAAGTAAAATGTCTTTATGCTTGTCTCATCCCATGGGCAAGTCTCCGACTTGTCCATGGGCTCAGGGGCTACGACCCCCCTCCCCTGAGCGTTGTGAAACCTTTTTTCGATCAAAAACCGTCCACGGTTTCTCGTATGATCGTTGCGGTATGCTCACATTTCTTAAAGGGAGATGAACGACAACTCTAGCGGTCATGAACCTACGCTCGTCCGGGCCCCGAGTACTTACGCCCCCGCGGCTACAGTACAAAGACCCATAAGCAAAGTTTGTGACCTCAAGTCATCCATCACTCGCCCCTTCGAAGGGATTCCGAGTAACCGTTTCAAACTCTTAAGAGTTTTCTTGTTTGCAAAAACATGTACGCGCACCTATCTTTCTCCGAAGTACTCGGGGGCTGCCCGCTTGAGTAGTAACGCTCCTAAACTAAGCCCGGTCGAGTCGCCAAGTTCCTACACCTCCGCGGCTACGGAGCAAGACACCGCCAGCATAGTTTTAAGCTACACTACTCCGGCTCACAGGTCCTTTAGCTACTCAAGGAAAAGGTCAAAAAACAATCAAAATGCTTAAACTTGAAATAAAAATGGGTTCTTAACCCATGAGTTTGCCATAAACACTTGGCCCACACGTTTTTACAAGCACGATTAAAAGCCTCGGCGAGGCAACTTGATTTTTTCTTTACAGGCCCAGGTCGTGGAGGGCATGACCCAGCATAGCTTTGGTGAAGTAGATGGCGCCTTCTTCGATGCTGTCATACTGCTCATTGGTGTAGCCCGGACACCATCCCTGGCCAAGCAGCACCCTGTCCCCGCAAGCGATTTCCGCTCCTGCTCGAGCTCAGTCACAACCTCTGAAGAAAAAGAAAAAGATCAATATCAGCGAAAGATGTCCCAATCCAAGGAAGGCAAAAGATGAAGAGGACACGACTCTTACTATTGAGCTTCTCGTTAGCCTCCTTGATCAGCTCCACCAGCTTCTGGTTCTCGACGAGGCGGGTGGTCGCGGCACTCTTGTGATCCGCGACCTGCTTCTCCATGTCAGTACGGGCCACGCGGAGAGCTATACACCCGAGAAGAAAGATGACGTCTCGAATCAAGAAACCACGCGGAAACAGAAAGCAGAAATGACAAGTCGTAAGGTGCTCACCGATGATCTCATTCTCACGCTTTTGGGCAATTTCTTCAAGACGGTCCTTCTCGGCGGTGGCGCTGCCGACTTGGGCCTCGAGCGTCGTCACCCTCTCACGAGCCGCCTGGAGGTTGGTCTCGGCCCGACCTGCCCTGGTCTCGAGCGCCGCCTTCTCTTGATGGGCGGTGTGGGCAGCAGCCTCAGCATTGAAGCGTAGCTCCGCCGCCGCGTGCTCCGCCGCGGCCACCTTTTCCTCCAGCGCGGCCTTCTCCGCCTGTGCCGTGGCCGCGCAGTCCTCAGCGACCTTCGCCCTCACCTCAAAGGACGCGCGCTCCGTCGACCGGCCGGTTTCGCTGTCCGCCGCCGCGAGGCGGGCCGCGGCCAGCTGCGCCTCCAGCTGGACCTTCTCCACGCGGAGTGCTTCAAAGGCCCGCACCTTGTCCTCAGAGCGCCCGACGAGCTCCTAAACCACATATGGGTCGCACGACTAAGAAGAAAAGGAAAATAAGCATGAGAAAGGAAGAGGAAGAAGAAGGACTCACCCTGGAGGCGGGGATCTGGTCCTTGATCGCCCGCTCCGACTGGCGTAGCGCCATCTCGCTCAGGCGCAGGCCACGCTCTAGGCGGCGGCGGGCCGCCAGCTCCGCTTCGCTGTCGAGGCCCAGGCCTACTGAGACCTGGACCGGCGACACGGGCACCAGCCAGAGCGGCGGGACTACCATCTCCTCCTCCTCTTCCGCCGTCGAGGTGGTTGGCCTCAGCACCCTCGAGCTCTCCTCGACATCTACGGTCGGAGGAGGCATCTGCTCGTCCACTGTCCCGACGGGAGAGACGGCCGGAGAAGGCGATGCCGGGATGACGATCACCTCCGCGGGAGCGGCGTCCGATGCGGCGACCGACGAAATGGGGACGATCCCCTCGGTCACCACGATCGCCACCACGGCAGAAGCATCCTCGGAGGCGCGGTCGCCCGCCTCCACCATCTCAACAATACTCCCCATGCCCCCGCCGACTCGGGGGCTGGGGTCTCGAAGCCCACAGCGGCAGCGGTCGTCCCCTCCAGCGACTCGGGGGCTGGCCGCTCGGCGTCTGCATCAACGCCCACCCCCGTCAACAACTCGGGGGCTAGCTGTATGCCCGCCCCCGTCGACGACTCGGGGGCTGGCTGTTCATCGTCACCCGCCCGCGCCTCGGGAGCAAGGTTCTCCTGGTCCTACTCCTGGGCCCCGGACAGGCACCTCACCAACTCGGTCGCGTGGGCCAAGAGCGCTTCTTCGGTGGGGGCCTCGCCCCCCAAACCCATCCTCCCCATCGACAGGTCGCTGCGAGCCAGGCTCGCAGTTCTCTGTGGGGTGACGGTCATCACCTGGGTCCCAGACCCATCTGCTTCTTCTACTGCCGCCCCCGACTGAAGGGAGGACGGCGGGTCGCTCGACGACGGCACGACTCCGACCACCTGGGCAAAGAGGCGCAATGCCTTGACAGGTGCCGGCGTCATGGTGCGGCGGTCGGGCACCCTGAACCAAGAAGAATGTCACGACGACAAGCAAAAACATACTCGCTAGAAACACAAAGCAAAAACTAGAAGACCGCAAATTGGAACTCACCCCTCTGCGACGTGACGGGGCCACTTGGAGCCGATCGAGGGGTTGCGCGGGGACGCCACCCTTTTGCTTCCCGTTGACGGAGCGGATGCCGGGGGAGGGGTCGATCCGCCCCTGGTGACAACGACCGACACAGGGCGCCGTTGGGTCGGGGCCCGCCCCCCGCCCTGGGCTGCGGGTGGTGGAGAGGCCGCCGGCACGCTTCGCGGCTCCCGTGATGGATGCGCGGAGGGCGAGTGAGACCTCTGAAGCGAGGAGTGGTGACACGAGCCATCACGCCTGGACTCGTGGCGGCCGGTGTGGCCGCACCGCGGAGAGCTCCTGCCCCTCTCGCGGCGGTCCCGCCGAGGAACACGGCTGCTCGTTCTGGGCTGATCAACCCGGGAATAGGAGGAGGGCGCCTGCCGGCTCGAACTGGTGCCAGCTGCGACCGAGGCGGGCGCCGATCCGCCGCATGGCTGCGAGGACGGCGCCATCTCGTCATCGGTCCACTCGAACGGAGACTCGGCCTCATCCGAGTCCCGCGGAGCCGATGAAGGATCCTCGTCGCTGGAGAGGTCCCTCTCCCCATTGCGCCTGCGCGAGGCGTGTTTGTCGTTCCTCTCCCGCTTCTCGATCTCCTTCTGCTGGTGGTCCCTCCTGCGCTGCCCTCGCCGCTGCTGCCACACAGCGGTCTCCCGGGTGAGCAACCGGTCCTCTTCCAGCGGAGGACGAGAAGTGAGGACACGCACGTCCTTCATCTGCGCAAGCACAAGAACAATCACCACTCGTAACCGCAAAAGACGAATCGAAAGGTAGTCGAGAGGAGACATACCAGGGCCGCCGTGGCCGGGGAAGGGAGCATTTGCAGCACGCCCGGCGGCGGCCAGAACATCCAGGTGACCCCAATGGCCTAGGACACCCGGCGCTGGACCTCATCCAGCGAAGGCAGGGGATGAGCGGTCACGGTCCCCTCAAAGGGAGCCCGGTCGTCCGTCATCTCCCAGAGGCGTAGCGCGCGACGACGGAGCGGGACGACTCCCTGGGTATGGTAGCCGCCAATCAAGGTGATGAAGTTCACCCCGTTGTCGTGAAGTATCTTGAGGGCGGCGAGGGCGTTGTCGGGGAACTGGGGACGGTCTTTCTTCTCCGGCCCGTAGCTCCATTTCGCCGGCGCCCGATCGTACCATCGATTGGTGAACTCCGGCAGCGGGTTCTCGAGGTCGTTCTTGAGGTAGAACCACCCTGGATGCCACCCGCTGTTGGATTAAGTCAGGTAGGCGGGGATGTACTCGTCCATCCTCCCCTGCTTCCCGCGGAGACCGGCGCACCCGATGGCCACCGCGGAGTTGTGGTCCTTGACGCAGACGAACTTGTAAAAGTTCCGGAACAAGTCCCAATGGGCTCCCTGCTCTAGGTACCCTTCGCACAAGGCCTCGAACGCTGCCATCTGCTGGACGCCATTCGGGTTGAGGTTGTGAAGCTCCAGGCCGTACTCCTCGAGCACGGCGCGGACGAACCGTCCCGCCGGGACGGAGAAGCCTTGCTCGTGGAACAGCACGAATGAGACTACGTACCCCGCCAGGGGCTGGGGGCTGCTCTCCGGCCCAAGCACCCTCCACTCTTCCGCCGCGGTCAGCGGCGGCAGCATGCCGTCGGACGCGAGGCGGTCGAGCTCGGACCAAGTCACCGTCGAAGATGACCAGTTCGACATCGCGTCGGCTGTGGTGGCGGCGGTGGGCGTTTCCAGCTTGCGAGAGAAGGCGGGGTGAGCCCTGCGGTGTGCGCGCGGTGAGTATGGGAGCAAAGGCAAGAAGCGGCGGTGGAGAGCACAAAGAAGCAGAAGGGGAAAAATTGGAGGGCGGCCGCGGTATATAAGAGGAGGGAATGATTACTTCTCCCCCCGCAGTAAATGCCCGGGCCGCCTCGGGCCACGTCCTCCCTCAGCCGAAGTGTCGCCCCTCAAAAGGCGTGCCCCACTACTGCCAGCCGTCCACAACCGCGCTGCCACATCACGCAAAGTGGGACCCGGAAATCCTGCGACCGGCGCGAGATCTCCGCCAGTCGCCCCACGACACGCACCACGCGGCAAGCCACAAGTCTCCGATTTGTCCAAAAGTCCAGCATTTAACCCCACGCACAAGTCTCCGACTTATCTGTGGGCTCGGGGCTGCTACCCGCGGGTCCGCTCGCGCGTCCCCGCCGGAGAAAACACAACAACACAACAAGTCTCCTCGTCTCCGTGACAGTTGATCCTGGGAGCGAGTCTCCGACTCCCTCACCAGGCTCGGGGGCTACTGATGAGGCCATGGACCAGGGCCCACCAAGACCCCTGAAAAACGAAGTACGGACCCACGTATGGCATGCTCTGGCAGTTAACACAACGAGTGATACGCTGCCCGAGCACGTGAAGGCTCGTATGACCAGTTTCCGCCATGGGCCAGAAAGCAGGCGGCCCACGGCCGTTCGCACCCTCTTCCCCGAGTACGTGGCGACCCGTACGACAGGTTTTCACCTCCGCTCCCGACTACTCGCTCGTATGAGTAGTTTCCGCCTCGCGGCCGCGACTACTCGCTCGCACGAGTAGTTTCCGCCTCGGAGCCACGACTACTCGTTCGCACGAGTAGTTTCCGTCACCAACCCGCGCAGGCTTCGCGGGGAAAGCACGAGGCATGTGGGCCCGTCGGATCGAGGTCCCGGGAACTCCGTGCACGCTCCCCCTTGCACCGCCATGTGTCTGTTCCGCCGCAGCGGTCCGCCCGGGCCAGGCCGATTCGGTGTCAGGGGATGGATTCGTCAAACCCTGCCACGAACGGCACAGTGGCCATTGTACTGCTGACGGCGTAATGGGCACTGGGCAGCGTACGATACAGTACACGCTATACCCTAAGCGTTGGAAGACGCGGCATAGATCACCTACTCGCACGAGTAGTTTTCCGTCTCCGACCAGTTCAAGACTTGGCCGCCAAGGCCGCAGGTACATGGGCCCCGTTGGTGTTCTGTGATACCTGGGCGCACAACTCGCCACGTGCCAACCGCCCCGCGCGGGTCCGCCCTGACCAGGTCGATCCTGTGTTAGAGGACGGATCCTCCTGCCACTCCTCGGTAGGGGCGGTACGCGTCATACCACGGAGGGCACGGAAAACGCTGTGCCACCAACGGCACAATGCAGCCCGTCACCTGTCTCTCGATGGCAGCGGTGCAGACTACTCCGTTTCCACAGTACCCAGAAAAGACAAGCCCATGATCCACTGACGGGATCAGGGCACGTACTCTGCCTCCTGTACCTGACTAATTACTCGGAGAAGGGCGCAGGGGGCCCCGGGGTGGCTACTTGGGACGCACGAGATCTACACCGTCACCCAAGGCGCCGTAACAGTGCTTCGCCGCTGCTGCTGCCTGACAGCCCGATGCAGAGAAGGACGCCTCGCACTGTAGACCAGCTCACATGCACCCGATGTAACCGCCCTGAGCCTCCCCCTTGCGACAATAAAAGGGAAGGACAGAGGCACATACAAGACACGCTCGTTTTCACCCCCCACACGCTCTTAGCATCGATATCTCATCTCATACAAACACCACAAGCACTCACACACTCACGTACGCAGACTTATGCTACTTGAACCACTCACTCACCAGGGACTTGGGCTCTACACCCTCTCCCGACCTGTTTGTACCCCCTACTACAAACTCCTGAGCATAAGGAACACTTCCTCTCTCAGACTGGACGTAGGGTATTACTCTCCGGAGGCCCGAACCTGTATAATCTCGAGTGTCTCCTGTGCTACCGTGCGGATCAGAACACGCGCTCTTATATAAGTTTACTTGCCGGTGGTAACAAACCCCGACACATGTTGTGTAAAGAGATAACTATGTAACAAAATCTCAAATTGGGTCAGTGCAGCCTCATGTCATACATGTGCCCACATTATTAGTTATACATCTCCATGTTCATGACTTGTGAAACATAGTCATCAACTAATAAATGTGCTAGTCATTAACTCATACTAGGGACAACTTTTGAATAACCATACAAGCAAAACAGTTTCGCAAACAATTCACATAATTGCCAATCTAATACAAGTCGCCTTTCATGGATATTCAATAAAAGAATAATGTGTCATGAATACAATGAAATATAATCATCTCTATGATTCCTTCGAGGACATAATTCTAACATTCTTCCACTTGCGCTTGAGCTAATTTAGAATGTATCTAATACCCATAGCTCTTAGGTGCGCCTCATGCTTAGGCTGTGGAAGGGGTTTTGTCAAAGGATCTGCAACATTCAAATCCATGTGTACTTTGCATATATTGATATCACCTCGTCTAACGATCTCTCGTATCAGATGAAATTTCTGCAGTACATGTTTGTTCTTTTGATGATTCCTAGGCTCTTTTGCTTGCGCAATAGCCCCATTGTGTCACAATAGAGATCCAATGAGCTGGAGACATTCGGAAACACACCAAGTTCAATAAGGAACTTCCTTATCCAAACACCCTCCTTCGTAGCTTCTGAAGCCGCGATGTACTCGGCTTCTGTTGTGGAATCAGTCACTGTCTCCTTCTTGGAACTCTTCCAGCTCACAGCACCACCGTTTATCTCCTGCTTGGAACTCTTCCAGCTCACAACAACATCGTTTATCGTAAATACGTATCCTGATTGTGACTTTGAATCGTCTTGGTCAGTTTGGAAACTAGCATCGGTGTAACCCGTTACAACGAGCTCCTCCTTACCACCATAGACTAGGAATATGTCTTTAGTCCTTCTTAAGTACTTAAAAATATTTTTAACTGTTGTCCAGTGACCCTCACCTGGATCAGATTGGTATCTGCTTGTAACACTATGCGCATACGAAATATCTGGACGTGTACATATCATTGCATACATAATAGATCCGATAGCCGAAGCATACGATATTCTACTCGTGCGTTCCCGCTCATCAGTAGTCGAAGGACACTGAGTCTTGCTAAGATGTATGCCATGTGACATAGGCAAGAACCCATTCTTCACCTCTTCCATGTTGAACTATTTCAACACTTTGTCAATATAAGTGTCTTGGCTTAATCCTATATGCCTTTTTTGATCTATCTCTATAGATTTTGATGCCCAAAATGTGTGCTGCCTCACCTAAGTCCTTCATCGAAAAACTATTTTTCAATGAGGTCTTAGCGGCCTCAAGCATAGGAATGTCATTTCCAATTAGCAATATGTCATCCACATATAAGATTAGAAATACTACAGAGCTCCCACTTGACTTCTTGTAAACACAAGGTTCTTCTTCACTTTGAATGAAGCCAAACCCTTTGACCACTTCATCAAAGCGAAGGTTCCAACTCCGAGATGCTTGCTTCAATCCATAAATGGACTTCTGAAGTTTGCATACCTTTCTAGCATTGGTCGGATTGACAAATCCCTTAGGTTGTGTCATATACAGATCATCAGTCAGATTCCTATTTAGAAAAGCTGTGTTGACATTCATCTGCCATATCTCATAATCGAAATATGCAGCTATAGCTAGAATAATCCGAATAGATTTAAGCATCGCTACAGGTGAGCATGTCTTGTCGTAGTCAACCCCTTGAACTTGTCGAAAACCTTTTGCAACAAGTCGAGCTTTATAGATGTGAACATTTCCATCCATATCTCTCTTCCTTTTATAGATCCTATTTGCACTCTATAGGTTTAATACCATCTAGCGGGTCAACCAAGTTCCAAACTTGATTGTCACCCATGGAATCTATCTCGGATCTCATGGCACTTTGCCATTTCTCGGAATCTGGGTCCAACATTACTTCCGTATATGTCATAGGCTCATCATTGTTCAACAACAATACATCGCGCTCTCCCGCAATCATGAGATTGAGCTTATTAGTTGCGCGACGTGCCCTTTCAGACCTTCGTGGTTGCGATGGTGTTTCTCTTGCCACATGCATCTCAACTCATTCAGCTACATTAGCATCATTTGTGAACTCTTACCCGAGCGGCTCATCTTGAACTTCTTCAAGATACACCTTTTGTCCACTTTTCTCTCGTTTGAGAAACTCTTTCTCCAAGAAAACACCATTCCGAGCGACAAACACTTTGCCCTCTGAGCGGTTGTAGAAATAATACCCTAAAGTCTCCTTAGGATATCCCATGAATATGCACTTGTCTGACTTGGATTTAAGCTTGTCTGACTGAAGTCGCTTGAGAAAGACTTCACAACCCCAAATTTTAAGAAAAGACAAACTGGGAGTCTTACCAGTCCATATCACATATGGTGTCTCATCTACAGACTTAGATGGTACCCTATTTAATGTGAAAGCTGCGGTTTCTAGAGCGTAACCCCAAAATGATAACGGTAGGTCTGACTGGCTCATCATTGATCGAACCATGTCCAACAAAGTTTGATTACGTCGCTCGGACACACCATTTCTCTGAGGTGTTCCACGTGGCGTAAGCTGTGGAACAATTCCGCAACTCTTCAGATGAATGCTAAACTCGTGACTCAAATACTCGCCTCCACGATCAGATCGTAAGGCCTTAATTTTCTTGCCACGCTGATTTTCTACTTCATTCTGAAATTCTTTGAACTTTTCAAATGTTACAGACTTGTGCTTCATTAGGTAGACATAGCCATATCTACTTAGATCATTAGTGAACGTAATGAAGTATTCGTATCCACCTCTAGCTGTCGTACTCATTGGTCCGCACACATCCGTATGTATGATTTCCAACAAGTTTGAAGCTCTCTCAGGAAAACCTGAGAAAGGCATCTTGGTCATCTTGCCGAGCAAACAAGCCTCACATGTCTCGTAAGATTCAAAATCAAACGAAGTTAAAAGTTCATCAGTATGGAGCTTCTTCATGCGCCTTTCACTTATATGACCTAAACGACAATGCCACATGTAGGTAGGACTCAAATCATTAGGTTGAGACCTTTTAGCACTTATGTTACAGACAGGTGAATCATCAAGATTTAAAACAAATAATCCATTCACAATGGATGCACAAGTCACAAACATATTATTCTTAGAGATCACACAACCATTGTTTTCACTCGCAAATGAAAAGCCATCCTTCATCAAGCATGAAGGAGACACAATGTTTCGACTCAAACTAGGAATGAAATAACAATTATTCAATTCCAAAATAAATCCTGACGGGAAGTGTAGTTGCATCATTCCGCAATGCAGCAACTCTTGCATTATTGCCTATGCGGAAATCAACTTCTCTTCGTTTCACACTTCTACTTCTTATTTCCTTGCATCGAGTTGCAAATTTGAGCAACCGACCCGGTATCAAATACCCAAGAATTAATTTAAGAATTCGTTTCACGCTTCTACTTCTTATCATTCCTTGCATCGAGTTGCAAATCTGAGCAACCGATCTGGTATCAAATACCCAAGAATTAATATAAGAATCAGCAAGGAAAATGTCTGTAACATAAACATTATGTGTACTTGAAATGGAAGTACCCTTACTTCTGTTGCTTTTCATAGAAGCTAAGTACAACTTGCAGTTTCTTTTCCAGTGACCCAGGTCATGACAGTGAAAGCACTCATTATCAGCAGTTGATCCAGATTTAGTCTTGGGCGTTGGCTTAGATATCCCATCTTTAACCTTGCCCTTCTTCTTCCAAGAATTACCTTTCCTTTTAAAGGTAGGCTTGTTCTGGATTGCCATCACATGGCTACTGTCAGCGCCTTTCTCGATGTCACTCTCTGTTGGTAACAGGGTGTCTAGAACTTCTTCCTTTTTCTTAGTCTTGAGAACAATTCTCAAGTTACGGATCCAATCCGTACAGTTCGTTCCATTCAATTTGTCCTTCTCAAGGACTGTACGTAAAGTAAACGATGTGGTGTTGCTAGGTGCCATTGATTTACAACAAAATAATGCAAAATACTAAGACAACACATCCATGACGGAGTAGATTATATTAAGCATTTAACAAAATCTACTCCCACTAAAATCAATATCCCTCAATTGATACTTAGTGATTCAGGACCCACAACTACCAAGTCGACTAGTGAGCTTTAGCATCACCGCTAGAAGACATGTAGATCGGTAAGCAACTCTTTGCTAATCATATCACATATGACTCCTGTTGTTGGGTGACATCTCTATGTCTCGGCGCCCAACCTTTATGCCCCAAAGCCCTTAACCATTAAGATGGCTTTGATCAAGTAACCAAACCTTATGCTGTAAGTATCCGATACAAACCCATCTAGTCGAGGAAAATTGATGGCACCCTAATTTCATAGACCCACCACCAATCGTACAAGACTTGTGACAATGCAAGGTTTGGGAGGGCATGCAACTTCAACATTATCAAGGGATCATTCTACTTCTACCGTCACGTGCAGAAAAATAACTATTATCATCACATATGTAGAAGTAAAACAATAAGAATGACATTCACATAGTAATGACACGGTATGGCCCATTAACACATGGTGATCTCCATCTCCATTGTAGTGTCCATCATGCTGAGCTCTATCTCCATGATCCATGTATGCCATCCTCCAGTGATGAGTCCTCCAAGAACAATCTAACGCATGCTAGTAAATAGAATTACACAATCGTGCATTAGATCATCACAATTTGGTACGCAGACCATTACATTAATTTTTGACAATACATGTGACTCCAGCCGTATTGTCGTACGCGTGACACGCAGGTCACGAATAAATTACACACATGCATCACATACACATATGGGTCAAACCGATCACAAAACCTGCAAAAACAGATTATCGTACTTCCGACGTCTAAACTTAAACCGTCGAAAAACCCATCTTACAAGCCGATTTTGGGAAATATAATTTCGCCGAGACTAGCAAAGCTAGTTAATCCCATGTGTAAAATTTTCTGTAGATCAATTTTCATATAGAAAATGTCTCCATCCGAGTTAACCACAGAAAGTTACGACTGTTTTACTGAACAGCATGTTTTCTGATTTTCTCGGGGCCCGTAGCGGATCTAATCCGCCGCCGTCGCGCATCCCATGCGCATGGCACTTGACCTAATTTCGATTCGATCAATCCAATTGATCTCCTCCTCGTTGTGACTGGGTTTACGTGTATCACTTAACTCCGATGGCCGAAACCGACCGGTAGGAGTAATTCGTTACACGACCATCACAACAAGAACACGAAACTGATGACAAATTTGATCTACGTCCATGCATATCACCATATGCACACATCCTGAATCTAAAACTTAGCAGCTATGACTCTGATACCACTGAAAGGATACGGGGAGGCTACGCTAGCGCAAAACAAAATTACCCCATAAAACAGGAACTGCTGCTGTCAAAGATCACGGGATTACCATTAGACACGCAGATGCAGCGGAACCATCTCGATGTAGACGAACGCGTCGAGGGTAGCGGGCAGTGCAGTTGCTCACGTCCGCCTGGTCCTTCACGTGCGGTTCGTCCTTGTGCTCCAAACGTAGCACCTCCAAGGTATCCACACGTACGGGAAAGAAGTGTCGCACACCGGACTGCTAGGTCCGCGGGCGCGACGAGGAGTGGGCGGTGCGGCGGCGCGGCTGTTGCTCAAGAGTCATCCAAGTCAGGGGTATGGTCCATATTTATGAGGGGAAAATCCTTTCACCATCGTCCATTAGCAATACGGGACTAATAGATGGTGTACCTTTTTCCAACGCTAATGGACTTTACAACAATTGTGGCTCATTATGACTTTTATAACCCAATGATCAAATTCATCTTAACCCGCTAATGGATCTAATCCAGTTGGTTCTGGGACATATCTCCAACAGGGAACACGAGATTGAAGGAAAGGGCTCCGCCTAAGAGCATGGAGACATACCCTTGGACTTCAAAGACACTGTACAGAGTAGTTCCACCTTCCACGAACAGCAGGGTTCTTTGTTTTCGTAGACGCCCTCGGTGCAAAGGTTGCCGCAGTCTTCTGAACTGCCTGTTGCTCAGCAGCGTATCACATTTACAGCCAGACATTAATCAGCAATTACAACTGTGTTACACAAGCTAGAGGGTCACCATTCACACACATGTAAAATTAGTTGATTCAATACTGAATTTTGTTAGCTGCATCAGCAAAAGATCGGCCATTTTTAATGCGATTCTTCTGAACTACTGCACCATAGAAAAAAACTAAAAAATCTGGATTGGTTGTAAAATCTACAGCAATTACTCCTTCCTGGTACTAAAAACGCAAGGCAGCTCCTGCGCCATAAGTGGCATAAGTGTGAAACAAACCTTCTTGAGCTCCTTTTCGATCTTGGGATCGAGAGGAGGCGGCTGCTTCCCTGCCGATGAATCAGCCGAAGCAACACCCTCCCCGCCGCCGCCTTCCTCCCGTTCGAAGCTGTCTCCCACGGTAGATGCCTGAGCCGCCGCAGCACCGGGCCCCGAACCCTCGGTGCTTGCGCGCACTAAACTGAGCTTCCTCCGCCTCCAGCCCGCCCTTCTCCAGGACAGCGTGGGCGACGGTGGCCGCAGTGCGGCTGCCACTGGCAGAAACGCGCAGCCGACGCGGCCGCTGACCGGGTTGCTTACCAACAGTTGCATTGCTCCCTAGGAGGCTGGGAGCCTGGGATTATGTGGGGAGGGGAAGGGATGGTGGGTGAACCGTGAACAGATGGTTCTCCCGCCTTCACCCAGCGGATGGCACTAGGCAAAATTTGCTACCGGACACTATTAAAGCATGGTGTTTGCCACAGACCACTAAAAAGAGTGTAACATCCCGTAAATTTGAAAGTATGAATTTTTAAAAAAATTTAAAAAATTTTATTATTTGATGAGTGACACCATATATTTAAACCAAATGCTAGCTTCTCACCCAAATTTCTTATAAATAAAACCTAAATTCAAATTATGGTATAAATAAGTGATTTGGATTTTATGGATTTCATTTGGATTTATTTAAGTGTGTTTTGAATTTGAACTATTTCAAATTCAAATATAAAGTTTAGTATATATTCAAAACTAATTTCTAAAACCCTTATGCTAACATGGCCGAAGTCCAACCGTTCACCCTCTTCTCCTGGCCCAGTTCGCTGCTCAACCCCGTTCACCCACGCGGCCCAGCAAAACCAGCCCAAAGCGGCCTGTCGATCCCTCCGCCGCGCGTGAGGCGCTGACGAGCGGGACCCACTCCCGGTCGTCGTCCACCACGCGCGGTCAGCGCGTTCACACATCCCCTGTGCCCCTTTCCACACCGCCACGTCCACTCGCGCGCGCGCCCGCGATGGGACGCGCCACCCGGCCGGCACGAACGCCGAGCCAGGCGCCGCACCTGGACCAAGTGGCTCGGGAGGATCCAGGGGTGGAAAGACCCTTTTACCCCCGCGTCGTGACGCGTCCTGCGGCCGCCAGCCAATCTCCTGCAGCCATGTCGGCTCCGCGTCATCCCAGCCTCGGCCGTGCCCATTTTGTCCTCCGCCTCGACGTGCTGGACCAGCTAAACCCCTAAGCGAGGCCCCTGTCGCCAGCCAACCGCAGTTGGGGACTTCCCCCTTTTCCCCTGCTTCGCCGCCAAGCCGAGAGTGAGGAGAAGGAGCGAAGGAGGAAGAAGGGGGAGGAGAAGAAGGAAGGAGGGGCGTGCCTCGCCGCCGTGCCACCTCGCTGAAGACAACGCCATCAAGACCGGAGCCGTCCGTGAGAAGAAGGAGGCCGCCCGCGTCGAGCCGCTGCCGGAGCAGAGTCGAAGCCGCACCGCCGTGAACCACGTCGCTGCTTCCCCAACGTTCATCGTCACTGCAACGCCTTCACCTCTGCCCCACTGTGAGACGCTGATCCGCCATCTTCTCTTCTTCCCTATGCCTTGGAATGGGAGCGTGCCCCTGCGCCACGCTGCGCCGGTGAAAGGATCTAGAGGTTGACTAGAGGAGGGGTGAATAGTCATTCCTGAAAAATCACAACTTAAAACGAACTGTTAGTTTGAAGTCCGGGGTCTCCGGATATTTTTCCGGATACTCCGGGAAATCCGGAGTATCCGGGAAAATGTCCGGATTGTCCGGGCTTCTTAGGAGGCGACTAAATCACCTGCAACCAAACTTGGCCAAACTCAAATCTGTGAATATAGGTTATGCAATACAGAGATATAAGTCTGTTCCACCACCTAGAAACAGCAAGAACCTCACCACGGAGTAGATCGGCCACAAACCCTAGAAATGTACTCAAGAGGATTTCAAGCATACAACAAGAGCAACAAGTACAAGAGACACAAGGGATTTGTTACCGGAGTTCAAGCTCACACCTTAAGCTCTACATCTCCGTTGAGGAACCCACAAAGGGTGGACCTTTACACCTAGGTCAGTTTCCTCCCCTAGCAACCACAAAGATCGAGCTAGGGTTACTTACTCAATCACGGGGTAATAGAAACTTCCTTAGGCAGCCACAATCCTTTTGGATGCTCCAAGGCAACGCCTAGCCGGCTAGGAGCTCAAAGCTCCAAGAGTAACAAACACGAGATTGCCAACCAAGCGAAGAACGAGGTGCTCTAGAGATGGAAAAACAGCTCACTAGCACTCTCCAAGCTCTTGCTCTCAATTCCTCCTTTAATCCCCAACAAATCTCACCAAACCAAGGCCAAGGGGAGTAAAGAGGGAGAGTGAATGAGTTCTGAATGTAGCAGGGAGAAATGGGCAAGAGAGAGAGAGAGAGAGGATAGGGTTGAGGGGGTATAAATACCTCCTCACCCAGAGAAAGAGCCGTTACAGCTCTAAGACCCGGAGTATCCGGACCAGGCCCGGAGACTCCGGGAAGTCCGGACTGTCCGAGATAAAACCCGGATTGTCCAGCCTTCCAGAGTTAGCACACTTAAGGATATCTCGGTGATCGTGCAGTGCAAGGTGTCTCTCATAGGATTTTGGTTAGTCATCTAGAGCACCTTTTCAACTCTTGGAAGATACAATCCACGTCCCTCTTAATAGTACAGCATTCCTAGGACTCAATTTCAAAATATAAAATAAATAAACCTCCTAGGGATCCTTCTTTAAGCATCACTTCCTTTTTATATAGCAATGAAGCGCTTAGATGCCATTTTGGAATTTTAGTACTTGCTCATATACTCAATACACCATTAGTAGCTTAATGGTTTGTCATTAAATCACCAAAACCCACTTAGGGGGCCAAGATACTCTTCAATCTCCCCCTTTTTGGTGATTGATGACAACACCTTTAAGCTTTTTAAAAGAGAAATAAATAAATTCAGTAAAGAGCTTTTGATCTATCTTGCAACACTCCCCCTTAAGTTGTGCATATGGAGTTTGAATCTCAAAGATGCTTTTAGCACCAAATTTTGCACAAGAGAGAAAAACATGAGAGTGTAACAAGATGATCAACAGTGGGGTGCTTGTGTTTGTGCAAACAAGATACATGTGATGCGTATGACAGTTCATGCACTCAATAAAGGGAAAAGGGGCTGTAGAGTCAAAGCTCGGAGTGTCCGAATCCACCCCGGAGAATCCGGGAAACCCGGAGTATCTGGAGAAAAATCCGGAATATCCGGACTTTGAAGACTCAGCAGAAATCAAATCATCACAGAAAATTTTTAAACTATCAAGTGCATCCTTAGATAAATAAAATGCAACCTATCTAGCACCTCAAGCACACAACCAAATAGTCTCAAGCTCACATCACATAGTCTCACACATAAAAGTTATTACAGACCAAGGTTCTCAAATTCTCCAAGTCTTAAACATGAAACTTAAAGATACTCACTCCCCCTTTGTCATTACGCGCCAAAAAGGAAGTGTTGGAGCAGTAGCAGCAGCAGTGATCACTCGTCGTCGTCGTCGTCTTCTCCTTCTTCTTCTTCTTCATTGTTGTCCTCCTCCTCCTCCTCTTCTTCTTCTTCTTCTTCTCCTTCTTCCTCTTGCTCTTCTTCTTCTTCTTGTGCAGCAGCAGCGGTATCATGGGCATCCCACTCCGCAAACGGGTCATCAAACTCGGGGAGCTCATGATAAGTGTCCGTAGGAAGCCCAAGATGAGACTTGATCTCAATGATGTCACGGCGGTTCTCATTTGTCTCGGTGACGATGCGCTTGCACATGGAGAAGATGCTCTTGAATGCCCTCTTGACCATGGAGCCCTTAACCTTGTGAGAAGATTTAGATGAGTGGGAAGGGTGAGGAAGGGGCTCATCAGCATGGCGAGGGGCAGCACTAGAGGATCCGGCAAATCTTGTGCTCTTCTTCATGGGGGCTCTCTTGTCTCTAGCACGAAGATGCCTAAGGGGCTCATGAGTGACATCCATTGGAAATTGGGTATTAGTGACCCTCTCAATCATGTACATGATGTATGGAGCATATGGGAGATGCTTCATGGGGTCACACATAGCACGGCGAAGCTCATTCCAAATGAAATCAAAGATGCAAAAGCCTTCTTCTTCGGGGGCCACACGGTTGAGGAGATTGACGGCATAGTGCCTAAGAGCTGTGATATCTCCCATCTTTGGATCAATGGTGGCACGGAAAAACTGATTGAAGTAGTAATAGTAAGGAATGAGGTTGTCAGCTTTTCCCCCATGAGCAAGAAAGGTGGAGGGGAACATATATGCCATGTCCTTGGGCTTATACTTGTCTTCATTATGGATTGGAGTGCGAGCTTCATCCTTTGAGCCAAGACCAAGCAAGCGAGAGAAGGTCATGTAATCAATGGTGTGCTTCTCGCCTTGAGTGGTCTAAGTGATAGTGTTTTGATGAGACTTATAGAAGTAGGAGCAATGGAATTGAGCAAGAATCTCTCTATTCCATCCATATCGAAAGCCCGTGATCTCATATAGTCCAAGTTCCTTGCACCTATCAATGACGGCATCAAAGGTGGGATTTTCCAACTTCTCATAATATGCCCAATCAATGTACTTCATCTCCACAATTGGTGACTTGTTCTTGGCCTTCATCTGTGGACTCCTTATCACTGTCTGATAGAAGTCCCTATGGAAGTCACACCAAAACCTCGACTCAAGTGCCTCACTAGAGATATACATGTAGACATCCTCCTCCCTTTGTTCTCTGACGGCAAGGGCATTCCTAGCATAGTCTCTCACCATTTGTTGGGCAAACCCTTGCACAGCCCCGGGGTCCCTTAGGTTGACAGGAGCAGTCACCACCCTCACATTTGATGGAAAAGTCACAGTAAGACGGGGTGGAGTTCTGGGACAGATTTGAGAGTAGGGAGTGGGACGGTTCTTTAGCATGGATGGGCGAGGTACGGGCCTAGAGCGGGAGATGTAGGGGGCCTCACGGGGTTTCCTTGATGGCTGAGCTGGACCTTTCCCGTGACGCCTAGGAGCAACCCTATATTGATCTGCATCTTCTTCTTCCTCCACCTCTTCCTCACCAACAACTTGCTGTTCTTCCTCTTCTTCTATCTCTTGCTCGGTGTAGACAGGAGCACGAGCACGAGTGGATCTTTGAGAGGAGCCAAGCCCCAAAGTCTCATGCACTACCCCCAAAGTTTGAGGGTCGTGCCTAACCTTTGTCCTCCTTTGGGTGGCCGGCTCGTCTTGCTTGTACTTCTTCCTCATGATCTGGAGATGAGTATCAAGGAGTACATAAGAATTCATCCATGGAAAAGGTGTGTGACACTATGATTTGGAGTTTCAGCAGGAAAATCCGAAGTCTCTGGGAAAATTCCCGGACAGTCCGGGAAATCCGGAGTGTCCAGAAAAAGTCCGGAGTCTCCGGGTTTTCCTGGCGAAACCCTAAATCACAATGCCTCACAAATCCACCACGGGAAACTCAAGATATTGCAGATCCACTACTCCTAGAGTCTAATGAACATTCCTATCCAAGAGATTCCTCAAGATACATCCTAGGAAAGGAGATCGGGCAAAGGAGCCTTTGAATACCTTAGAGAAGAGAGGGAACCGAGGGAGAAGGCCTTCAAGTCTTCAAATCAAGGGCAGCACCTTGTTTCCCACACCTTGGAGCCTTCAATATCTCACTTTCTCAAGATTTGGAGGGTGGAACCCTAGGTTCTATGGAGGAACCAAAGGGAGGGAGAGGAGGGGCGCGGGAGAGCACGAGGAGGCGACGGGAGAGGAGTAAAAACGGTCCACGCAGTGAAAAGGGGTGAAACTAGGGTTTTGACTGCGGTGAAAACGTTTTTATAGGAGTTAAGGTCCGGAGTATCCGGGCTGAACCCGGACTCTCCGGGAAATCCGGAGTATCCGGGGAAAAGCCCAGAGTCTCCGGCTCCCCCTGAGACTGAGCAACAGATTTTCAAGGAATTGAGATTGAGATGGATAAAGATGATTATGAGTGAAACTAATGTGAGCTAGAGAGGTTCCAACACTTGATACTAGCCACAAACATACAATGAGAACTATAGTCCAAGTGTTGTACCTAGAGAAAGATCCAAATATTTTTCAAAGCAAATCCATACACGTTTTCCAAATCCTTTTCTTTTGTAAAGATCTAGCCTAAATCAATCAAACATGTGCATGATCTCAAGCCAAGTTACGAGAGTCCAAGATATTTAATTCACTCCTCAAAGCACAAAACCTTAGTTCATCAAGAGGCTTTGTGAAGATATCGGCTAGTTGCTTTTCGGTGCTCACATGACTTAAAGCGATATCTCCTTTGGCTTCGTGGTCTCTCAAGAAATGGTGTCTTATGTCTATGTGCTTTGTTCTTGAGTGGTTTACGGGGTTGTTCGCTAGCTTGATGGCACTCTCATTGTCACACAAGAGTGGCACCTTGCTAAACATACAACCAAAGTCCCTCAAAGTGAACCTCATCCATAGTAGTTGAGCACAACAAGCACCGGCTGCAACATACTCGGCCTCGGTGGTGGATAAGGCAACGGAATTTTGTTTCTTGGAACTCCAAGACACCAAGGACCTTCCAAGGAATTGGCAAGTCCCGGATGTGCTCTTTCTATCTACTTTGCAACCGGCATAGTCCGAATCGGAATAGCCAAGTAGATTGAAAGTGGAGCCCTTTGGGTACCATAAACCAAGGTTAGGAGTGTGTACTAAATACCTAAAGATTCTCTTAACAGCCATGAGATGACATTCCTTAGGATTGGCTTGAAACCTTGCACACATGCACACACTAAGCATAATATCGGGGCTAGATGCACAAAGGTAAAGCAGAGATCCAATCATGGAGCGATATACCTTTTGATCGACGCTTTTTCCATCTTCATTTAGGTCAAGATGTCCATTGGATGGCATTGGGGTCTTGATGGGTTTGGCCTTGTCCATGTCAAACTTCTTGAGCATGTCATGAGTGTACTTTGTTTGACTTATGAACGTGCCTTCCTTGAGTTGCTTGATTTGAAATCCAAGAAAGAACTTCAACTCTCCCATCATGGACATCTCGAATCTCTTAGTCATAATCCTACTAAATTCATCCGCCCAAGCTTTGTTAGTAGAACCAAATATGATGTCATCGACATATATTTGGCACACAAATAAATCATTCCCTTCTTTGCGAGTGAAAAGAGTAGGATCAACTTTACCTATTTCAAAGCCTTTCCTTAAGAGAAATTCCTTAAGGCATTCATACCATGCTCTAGGTGCTTGCTTAAGACCATAGAGCGCCTTATGGAGCTTGTAGACGTGGTTGGGGAATTGAGGGTCTTCAAAGCCCGGTGGTTGCTCAACATAGACTTCTTCGGAGATTGGGCCATTCAAGAATGCACTCTTGACATCCATTTGAAAGAGCTTGAAATCATGATGAGCAGCAAATGCCAACAAGATGCGAATTGCTTCAAGTCTTACTACCGGTGCATAGGTTTCTCCAAAGTCCAAGCCTTCAACTTGAGTGTATCCCTTGGCAACCAACCTTGACTTGTTCTTGGTCACTACCCCATCCTCGTCTTGTTTGTTGTGGTACACCCATTTTGTTCCAATCACATTTTGCTTAGGGCGTTCCACTAAGGACCAGACTTCATTCCGAGTGAAGTTGTTCAACTCTTCTTGCATGGCTATCACCCAATCAGCATCTTGTAGTGCTTCTTCCACAGAGAGGGGTTCAATCATGGACACGAAAGAGTAATGCCCACAAAAGTTTGCCAATCTTGATCTTGTGGTAACTCCTCTTCTTATGCTTCCAAGAATGTTGTCAACAGGATGGTCTCTTTGAACATTCTGACGAACTCTCGGATGTGGCTCAGAGGCTTCTTGTTGAATCAAGTCTTCATTTTCTTGAAGGTCTTGAGCATCATCTTCAGAGGGCCCGGACTCTCCGGGGTTGGGTCTGGAGTCTCCGGGATTTCCGGATTCTCCGGAGTGTCCGGGTTTTGCAGCGACAGTGGTGTTTGGTGATGCTTCAATGACTTCATCTTCTTCTTGAGGCCTGATTTCACCAATGGCCATCTTCTTGATGTTATTTGTAGAGGTCTTTTCCTTGCCTACACACACTTCATCAACTTGCTCCACTTGAGAGCCATTAGATTCATCAAATGTCACGTCACACGCTATATCAACACTACTGGTGGTCTCGTTGAGAACGCGATAGCCGTGAGCATTTGAGGTGTAACCAAGAAAAATACCATCATCAACTTTAGGTGCAAACTTAGAGTTCTTGGGCTTCTTGTTGAGAATGAAGCACTTACAACCAAAAACTCTAAAGTAAGACACATTAGGCTTCTTATCGGTTAGGAGCTCATAAGCGGTCTTGTGTCGAAGCTTGTGAAGATACAAACGGTTGATAGCATGACAAGCCGTGTTGACTGCTTCTGCCCAAAAACTATCCGAAGTCTTGTACTCATCAAGCATAGTTCTTGCAGCTTCTATGAGAGTCCTATTCTTCCTCTCCACTATCCCATTTTGTTGAGGAGTGTATAGGACGGAGAATTCATGACCAATGCCTTCGCCATCAAGATACTCTTCAATATTGGTGTTCTTGAACTCGGAGCTATTGTCACTTCTTACTCTCTTGATCTTCACATCAAACTCATTTTGGGCACTAGTTGCAAACTTCTTGAATATATCATGAACCTTGCTCTTGTCGCGCAAAAAGAAAACCCATGTATACCGAGAGTAATCATCGACAATGACAAATTCATACTTGCTCCCTCTAATACTAACATAAGCCACGGGACCAAAGATATCCATGTGAAGCAATTCCAATGGTCTTGTAGTAGTGAGTACATTCTTGGAGGGGTGAGGAGCACCAACTTGCTTTCCAGCTTGACAAGCACTACAAATTCTATCTTTCTCAAAATGAACTTTTGTTAGTCCTAGGATGTGTTCCCCCTTTAGAAGTTTGTTGAGATTATTCATCCCAACATGGGCTAGCCGGCGATGCCAAAGCCAACCTAAGCTAGACTTTGCCATTAAACATGTATCAAGTTGGGCTTTCTCCGATGTAAAATCCACCAAATAAAGCCTTCCCTTGAGTTCACCCTTAAAGGCAACGGAGTCATCGCCTCTTCTAAAAACGGTCACACCCTCATTGGTGAACAAACAATTGTAACCCATCTCACAAAGTTGTGACACGAACAACAAATTGTAGTCCAAAGATTCAACCAAATAAATATCAGAAATTGAATGATTGGTTGAGATACAATTTTACCTAGACCAACAACCGTTCCACCACCATTGCCTCCAAAGGCAATCTTTTCCGTAGGATGTTCAATCATTTCACAAGACATAAACATCTTCTTCTCTCCGGTCATGTGATTAGTGCATCCACTATCAATCACCCATTTGGATCCACCGGAGGAGTATGCCTACAAAACAAATTAGGCTTGGTTTTTAGGTACCCAATGAGAGTTGGGTCCTTTTACGTTAGTCACAAGAACTTTGGGTACCCACACATTCCTTTTGATTATAGAACCTTGTGTGCGGGGTCCTACATACTTGGCCACCACCTTACCCTTGTGGTTCCAAGTCAACACATAATCGGCATAAAAGTTGTCTTGTGAAGCATGTGCTTTGGGCTTCTTGTTTTGCTTGGCTTGCACCACTTTAGCCTTGACTTGTGGTTCATGGGAGATGCCATTGGAGCTCTTGAACTTGATGGGAGTATTGAGCCTAGGTTTTTTACCTTCAACCTTGGCACCCAATTGCTTCATCCCATGCACCACATTTCTTGTTCCCACACCCCTTGTGTGATTGTTCTTGATGAATGGGATAGGGTCTTTGGAGCCTTGCTCATTCTTACCTAGCCCCTTCCCATTCTCAAAACCAAACTTCTTCATGTAGTTTGAACCAAAGCCCTTGGTATGGTTCTCAAACTCTCCTCTCTTAGGTTCCTTCTTCTTTTCCTCAACAAGAGAGTTTGACAACCGAGCAATCTCTTTCTTCATTGCATTCATCTCGGCAATGTTAGTAGTATAGGCATTTATATCAACTTTATAGCATCTAGAACAACCATTACTTGTAGAAGCATTTGAGTTAGAGGTAGCATCATTAGAGGTTGTTTTAGCACTATTCTTAAGATTGTCAAGTTGAACTTCAATTGCAATGTGACTAGCTTTCAAGCATTTTAGGCTCTCTTGCAGTTCAACCTTTTCACTCTCAAGTTTAGTGCAAGCATCCTTAGCTAGGAAGCACTTCCTAGTTAATTCATCCACTATAACGGCCTCTTTAGCTTGAGAATTCTTGAGGCTAAGAATCTCTTCCTCTTTTTCTTTGAGCAAGCCCTCTTGCACCTTGAAACCCTTCTTTTCAATTACAAGGGCATCCTCAAGGGCAATGGTTTTCTCCCGCTCAAGTCTAAAGAGTTCTTCTTGCACCTCAAGAGTCTCATCTCTATTCTTGATTTCATTTAGAAGGTTCATAATTCTTTTGGTTGCTTTCTTACCAAAGCTAGTGATCATTTTTTCAAATTCATCATCACTATCATTATCATCATCAACATCTAGGGGAGAAGGTTTGGTGTCTACCTTAGTGCCCCTAGCCATGAGGCATGTATGAGTGAAGTCATCTTCATCATCGGTGAGATCCCCAAAGAGTGATGGCTTGTCAATGGGTTGAGCAATGGATATTGTAGCAAGCCCCACTTCATCATCGGAGTTGGAGCTATCATCATTTGAATCCCATTCTTCACCCAAGTGAGCTTCACCAACTTCCTTATTCTTGTTCTTGTCATACTTGTTGGTGTCTCTTCTTCTCACTTTGATGTTGGGGCATTCCGCAATGAAATGACCCTCCTTGCCACATCCAAAGCATAGCCTCTTGGATGTTCTCTTAGTCTTGATCTTGTCCTTGTCTTTGTTCTTGTTGAAGAAGCCACCCTTCTTCATCACCTTGGTGAACCTCTTCACAAATAGAGCCATTTGCTCGGGAGTCAAGGTGTCATCACTATCTTCATCACTATCTTCCTTGACCACGGTCTTGGAGGATGATGAGCTTGCCTTCTTTTCTTTGTCTTTGCTTGAAGCTTTGAGAGCTACTCCCTTGTTCTTCTCCATTTGTTCATGCATCTTCGACATTTCTTATCAGAGCTTTGACTCCTTGACGGTGATAAGATGTTCTTCAATTCTACCAATTACATCCGCCGGAGTGAACTTCTTGAAGCCTCTCTTCTCTCTAATGAGTGTAGGGAGTTGAACATCCCTAGCCATATAGGCGGAGAGGATCTTATCAACTACTTCTTTTCTTCCCAATCTTGTGCTTCCAAGAGACTTGATCTTGTTGATGATCTTGTTCAAGTGGTTGTACATGTCTTGTGGAGATTCATCTTCTTTGATGACGAAGCGGTTGAGCTCACTTTCAAGAGCTCGAATTCTTCCTTCTCTAACTTGCCTTGTTCCTTCATGGTTGATAAAGAGAGTGTCCCACACATCTTTGGCGGACTTCAAACCATCAACCTTGTCATATTCTTCGGCGGTGAGAGAGCTCTTGATGATGCGAATGGCTTGATAGTTACGTTGAATTTCATTCGCTTGAGCTTATGTCAAAGTAGCATCTCCACTAGGATAGGTAATTCCCCTGTTCACAACAGTCCAAAGTGCGGGGTTTACCGCCATCAAATACTCCTCTATTGAGTTATTCCACTTGGAATAGTCGGTTCCATCAAATTGGGGTATCTTTCCAATGTGGTGGGAACTCGATGGTTTATCAAAGATTAAATTGGAGTAATCGTAAGGGATTCTAGAAAACTCCCTTCCCGAAGGCCGACAAGTGGAGCGGTTCGATCTTGCATCATCGAAGTCATCGTCACTTGAGGATAATGATCCATCGTCGTCATTTCTTGGATGATGACTTGTGCTTGCTCCACCGGCACCACCCGCTGCACCCGTAGGACCCTCAGGTGTGTTCACGAGGGGTTGATTGCCACCGGGGTTGGTCAAGTCACCTTCGGGCGGCGTAGCTTGATTGGTTGGGGACGACATCTCTTTTCTCCAAGCGGTTAAGCTTCAAATGGAGCAACCGGCTCTGGTACCAATTGAAAGGATCTAGAGGTCGACTAGAGGGGGGTGAATAGTCATTCCTGAAAAATCACAACTTAAAACGAACTGTTAGTTTGAAGTCCGGAGTCTCCGGATATTTTTCCGGATACTCCGGGAAATCCGGAGTATCCGGGAAAATGTCCGGATTGTCCGGGCTTCTGAGGAGGCGACTAAATCAACTGCAACCAAACTTGGCCAAACTCAAATCTGTGAATATAGGTTATGCAATACAGAGATATAAGTCTGTTCCACCACTTAGAAACAGCAGGAACCTCACCAGGGAGTAGATCGGCCACAAACCCTAGAAATGTACTTAAGAGGATTTCAAGCATACAACAAGAGCAACAAGTACAAGAGACACAAGGGATTTGTTACCGGAGTTCAAGCTCACACCTTGAGCTCTACGTCTCTGTTGAGGAACCCACAAAGGGTGGACCTTTACACCTAGGTCACTTTCCTTCCCCTAGCGACCACAAAGATCGAGCTAGGGTTACTTACTCAATCACAGGGTAATACAAACTTCCTTGGGCAGCCACAATCCTTTTGGATGCTCCAAGGCAACGCCTAGCCGGCTAGGAGCTCAAAGCTCCAAGAGTAACAAACACGAGATTGCCAACCAAGCGAAGAACGAGGTGCTCTAGAGATGGGAAAACAGCTCACTAGCACTCTCCAAGCTCTTGCTCTCAATTCCTCCTTTAATCCCCAACAAATCTCACCAAACCAAGGCCAAGGGGAGTAAAGAGGGAGAGTGAATGAGTTCTGAATGTTGCAGGGCGAAATGGGCAAGAGAGAGAGAGAGGATAGGTTTGAGGGGGTATAAATACCTCATCACCCAGAGAAAGAGCCGTTACAGCTCTAAGACCCGAAGTATCCAGACCAGACCCGGAGACTCCGGGAAGTCCGGACTGTCCGGGATAAAACCCGGATTGTCCGCCTTCCAGAGTTAGCACACTTAAGGATATCTCGGTGATCGTGCAGTGCAAGGTGTCTCTCATAGGATTTTGGTTAGTCATCTAGAGCACCTTTTCAACTCTTGGAAGATACAATCGATGTCCCTCTTAATAGTACGACATTCCTAGGACTTAATTTCAAAATATAAAATAAATAAACCTCCTAGGGATCCTTCTTTTAGCATCACTTCCTTTTTATATAGCAATGAAGCGCTTAGATGCCATTTTGGAATTTTAGTACCTGCTCATATACTCAATACATCATTAGTAGCTTAATGGTTTGTCATTAAATCACCAAAACCCACTTAGGGGGCCAAGATACTCTTCAGCCGGCCGCCGCGCCGTGTGCCGAGCAGGGTTTTTTTACCAACCGAAACCGCAATTTATACCGCGGTTACCGGTCAAACCGCCGCGGTGCGGTTTCGATTTGGACCGGTTTCAAACTGCTAGGTTTTCTAATTTTGAAATTTAAAAAACATTCCCAAAAAATTCCTAAAAATACTTCGAGTTGCGTAGATTGTAATGGTGTCAAAATTAATCAAAAATTCGTTGATTTAGCATATTTTACGAGCATTAGAAGTTAAATCAGAAAAGAAAAAAGAAAAAAAACTCGCCGGCCCATTAAGGCCCAGTTCAGCCCAAAGGCTGGGGGGGTCAAAATACGGCGCAGGGTAAAATATCTTCCTCACCGCAGTCACTCTCTCCTCCCTCTCGTCCCCGTCCGCAGCTCTCTCGGGCGGATCCGCCACCGACCGCTCCGCGCCGCCGCGCAACCGCTTCCCAGCCACAGTAAGCCGCGCGGCTTGGGCGGCTAGCCGCCCGGTGGGTGGATCTGCCGTCCCCACGCAGTTAGTCGCGCGGTTACTGCGCGCGACCACGCGGTAGCAGCGGCTAGCCGGCCGGTTTCCAGGGTAAGCTCCTAATCCCTCTTTTAGGTACCTTTTAACGTAGATATGAATGATTGGATGTAGGATTTAGGTAAAATATTGTTCATATGTATAAATGGTTCTGGTAGATTTCATATAGGTGATTATATGATTTAGGTAGGTTTGATTTAGGTGATTATATGACTTAGGTAGGTACTTTGACTTAGGTGTAGTGTATATATGAGTTAGGTGTATTATGGGACATTGTATTTTAGGGAGGTTTTATTTACGCAGATTTTCTTTATGGGATTGATATGTTTTTATTGTCAATTTTTGTAGAGACAATGTCAGGCAGACCGCAAGATGCAGTATGGGAACATGGTGAAAATCTTTATCCCGGATTCCGATGCAACTATTGTAATGCTGTGAAAGGAGGAGGTGGTGCAACTACATTGATCCCAAAGATCTACGTGATTGCATTAGTGATTGGGCACGTCAAAATGTGGGTGACACTCACCTAGGGAAGAGGAAGTTGCAGAGTGGGCCTGTGCAGGGTGACCCAAAGCGTCAAAAAGGGAAGAAAAAACCAGTGACCAGCGACACCGATACTGATGATGGTGAAGGTCAGCGTAGCCCACCGTACCAAGAGTCTGGTGATAGCACCTCCGATGGTGCTGGTGGAAGTGATGGTGATGGTGCTGGTGGCGGTGGTGGTGGTGGAAGTGGTGGTGATGGTGAGGGTGCGGGTGATGGTGCTGGTGATGATAGTGATGGTGATGGTGGTGGTGGTGGTGATTATCATATTCGTTTCACAGGTATACACACGTACGTATACACACATGTACAATGTTTCTGACTATGAGTACTAATTACGATTCATGGTTCATTGTAGGGGAGACTGCATTCACACATGCTACTCAGGATCGCGGCCATGGAGCACCGGTTTCGCAGAGGAGAACGGTTGGACCGTCGCAATACGACCAACAGTACTCTTCTTCCCCCTACAGCGATACCTCCCAGTCGCAGTCTTTTCCGTATGTCATTCCTGACATAAGCGTGCAGCCACCGACGAAATGGGTGTATGAATGGGAAGATCCCGAATTTTACACTTTGTTACTTAATGAATGGGAGACAACATCGGCGTGGACGGGCCAAACTTGGCAAGACTACAAGGCTGAGCTGCTTAGGGTGAGAGGTTTGAATGTCATGTCCACCGCCGAGTACCAAATGGTGTCCCAATCGGGGGTCTTCCCTTACTACGGTTGAACTTTTATTGAGTTGTATCGCTTTATTTGTATTTGAACTATCAAGTCACCTATGGACCTATGGTATTTGTATGGTATTTGAACTATTGTGTTTGGTGTGGTACTTTTATGCATAATTATAAGTTGTTGCTTTGTTGTGGTATTTTTACACTAATATGTGCCTACCTCAAGCCAAAATTTTCATTTAATTCATAACAGAAACATTGTTTTTCAGTCACCGGTTTTTATTCAAACCGCAGCGGTATAAATTCAAACCGCAGCGGTAAACCGTTTAAACTGCTCGGTAAGCCGGCTCAAACCGTTTGTATACGCCGTTTTGGTTTGAAATTTGAATTCGAGCGGTTTTGAGCGAAAACCGCTCAAACCGTTGCGGCTAGCCACTACCGGGCGCCGGCGGTTTAAATTTATCAGTTGGTAAAAAAACCCTGGTGCCGAGCCCTGAGCCAGCTGTGTCAAGACCCTGTCCGGCCTTCGTGCCGCCGATCTTCTGCAGGAGCCCATATCCTTGTCGCCGCCGTGCACCCCAGCACGAGCAGGCAGGCCTTTGGCCACTAAACCGCCGTCGTCGACTCCGCCGCGCCACGCCAGAGCACCGCCGTGCTGCGCGCGTATCCGCGTGCGCGAGATGAGTTTCGCTGCCGGCGTTTGCTGTGTATGCGTATGCGCGTGTGCTCCTGAACCAGGCACACCCAGCGCGGGATCTGGAGCACTACGCAGTGCCACAACTGCTGTTGCCCTGCGCGCTGTCGCCGCGTCGTCACCGCGTCGCGCCGCGCAAGCGAAAGAGCTCGACCCCAGGGCCGTGGTTGCGCCGGGAAGACCGCTGGTCCCTAGTGACCTCTAACTTTCGCTCACACGAACGTCGGGGCTGCTACAGCCGCGGATCGTCGTTCGTCGTCGCCGCCGGCCGCGCGCCGAGGCACGCCGACGCACGCGTACGTGGCGAGGGAGCTCGAACGCGCCCCAGTAGAGTCCAAGGGGGTCTATCGGACTTCTCTGCCGCGGGATGTGAAGGGAACCCTGTATGGGCCTTAGCCCATTAAGGCCCCGCACGACCCCTTTTTCTTTTTCTCTGCGCACTCTGAATTTAGTTCAGGGGTGTGGAATGGACTTGGTCCATTCGGCCCACTAGGCTGAGTCCATTGGGCCACTTTTGGCCCACTAACTGTTTCGGCCCATTAACGGCCCACTAACTGGTTCACTGACGTCATGATGATGTCATGCTGACGTCATCATGTATTTTCAAAATAAAAACTCTTTTCCGATTTATAAATGAATTTGAAAATTAATTTATAAACCCTTTAACCTTTGAAAAATCACAACTAATTATCTATAACTCCGAAAAATATGAAACCAGTTTCATTATTTTTCTAAAAATGAGACGGTGTTGTTTGTAGATAGTTTGGATCTTTTTGGATCTTTTAAAATTGGATTTCTATGGATTTATGCTTAGATGATTGCCGGTAATTTAGTGTCTCGTATCTCGCGCTGAGCAGACCTGAGCTACGAGCCAGAGGAGGAGTTCAACCCCGACTTTAACCCAGACCAGGACTACGGACGCCAGCCAGGTGTCATGTCACTCCCAACCATATAGATCCTATGCATGCTTTAGTTGCTAGTGCTTAATTATTATTTATGAATATTCTTGAATTGCATAGACAACTGTTAGCCATGCCTTGAAATTGTTTATCATGTACCTTGAAATTCCTACCTTTCGGAACTAGCTACAGACCCCTAGCTAGTTCCCGGCTCTATCTATCCATATATTTTACCCTTAGTTATGGATGGATCTCTGGTTTGGACTGAGATTGGGATATCTCGATATTCTAGCGTGTGTTTTGGGTGAGTGTGTATCCTTGACGTGTTACCGTGGGAGCGAGCCGCTTTGGTTACTTGTGAACACCTGTCTAGGGGAGATGCGACCTGGCTTCCCACCCTAGCGGCGTGTCGTTCGAATGGAGTTGGTGAGTGCTCGCTCTTGCAATTAAGTACCGATCGACTGTGTGACCTTGATCTTTGGGCTATTTTCGTACAAACCGTTCGCTCACATATGGGCGGGGTTCGGTCCGAGAACTAGTTGGTGGTTGGCATTCAGCTTGTAGGCGGATCAGCGTGATCGTGTGAGGGGGACGGGTTATACCCCCCGAGTAGACGTTGCCCCGGCTCCTCCGGGGATGGTCTCACAGCTTTGAGGCCCTGCTGGCAAGTTTCGCGCCCCCGTTCAGGATGAGTCAGGCTCGGAGAGGCAGGAGAGTGCCACCCACTGCTAGGTCTCTGGCCGTTAGGTAGGGATGTGGATCGGAGACATCCGTTTCTGCCCTATCCGGCGGGTCCAGTTGTACAACCTCTGCAGAGTGTTAAACCTATAGCTATAGTCCGTGTCCACTGGTATGGACAGCCCTTTCGATCTCCCACCTGGCTAGTATTCTTTTGTGCTGCTTTCCCTCCCCTGTGTGTGTGAGCCCGGCTTCGTGCCATTGAGATGTGGGGGTAGGAGTTGGTGACCCCACATCGCAGATGAGAGTGGGATGCTGTGACTCGGTTGAGATCCAGTGTTTGGTGTTCTTTCCTCGGTTGGGGTGTTGACCCCGGAGGCGTTGGCCTCGGAGGTGAGGATCTCCTCGGAGGTGGTGACCTCTCGGCTTTTCTGCATTCCTTGATGTTGCTACCGCTGCTTGCATAACCTTCTACAGCCATATATAGGAATATCCATGCATACTAGAATTATTCTCTTTTGCTTATGCTCTTTGTTGGGAAACTGACATGACCTACTCGCTTATCGAGTAGATGACGGGTTTTCAGACCAGAAGCCGGACTACGACTTTGAGCACGATGGATGGGATGACTGAGGCCATTCTACACTCGAGCTGCCTATGGGGATGGAGTCTACTTCGCTATATAAGAGCCGCTGCGTAGATGTTTACTCTGTTTGATTCAGTCCTGTTGGACTTGTACCCGGCATGTGTCGTAATGCTGTACTCAGATGATTAATTAATATAATATTATTTATGTGGACCTTCATATATTTCCTTCTGTTGTACGGTATTCGTCACTTTCTGAGACAGGGATTTGCACGTGATAACCTCCTGGGACTATCAGCGAGGTGCAGGGATCGGGTTTCCTCTCATGGGAATCCGGTTCGTTTCAAAGAGTGTCTTTGCTCAGGAACACTACAAAACTAGGTACATTTGCTGAAAGACACTACAGAGAATATAATAGTATTTTCAGCCTCAAACACTCCAATCTGGACAGTATACCCCTACCCTCAGGATCATCTCATCATCATGATCTTTGTAAAGAAAAAATAAGAAGAAAGAAAGGGAAAAGATGAAGAAAATCGATCTGTATATGCAGGGAGCCACACCGTGAGCACAGTCTCATGGAAGCAGGCAAGCGCAAGCAGCGTGTTGTAGGCTTAGCTTGCTCACCGGGGCTACCAGCAGGATCATACCAACACTGCAACACAAGTACCGCCGCCCAGCAGACGCTCCATATGCGTGCCGCTCGTGGTCGCGCCGCCGCCGGGTCGCAGCATGTGGACCTTCGTGGTGGTCTGCCTGCCTGGGCTCGGCCGCTCGCTGCCCCACCCGGAGCTCGACCACGCACTGCCAGGACGGGTCTCCACCGGAGCTCCGCTCTACTCCCTGCGCGCAACGGGAAGGTCCTTCCCCAGGCCACCGGGCGTGATCTCCCAGCAGGGAAGAACCACGCGTCGGGAGCCGATGAGCATCGACGCCTGGATTTTGCGATGGTGGAGTACTGGCGTGGCGAGACGGTGAGATTGCAAGCGATTTTGTGTGAAAGAGGAGTCGGTATGGGATAGGATAAAGCAGCATGGGTAGTATTGTCATTTCGCATTGCTATACAATTAAAGTGAGTAAAATAACCGGTGGAGTGTCCCTCAGCAAATGCATATAGTTTTTGAGTGTCCTACGGCAAAGATGTTGTTTTTTAATGGCTCCCGGCAAAGACCACAATTTAACAGTGTCCGGTGGCAAATTTTGCCATGGCACTATGGCAGTGGAGCCCGCTTCCCATATTTCTATCCAGCGAGGAGGAAGGGGAAAAATTTTATTTTTTATTTATTTTTAAGATTTTGCAAAAACATATGTTCCTCCCAATGTTTTATACTGGCCATTTGAACGGCAGTACCCTGGCAACCGCTGTTTCAAACGGCGGTAGAGGCTAGTCTATCTTAAAAAAATTGTAACCTTCCGCTACGAATTTGGATGGAGATAAACTTTAAAAAATTGTAAATTTTGTCGACACCTACAACTTTATAGTTCAAACTTTTTTATTTCAAATTATTTTTATGCTCCAATAATCAATATACAGTTTAGATCTAAATGAATTTTAAATCTAAACATTTTGTCAATCATTTGAGTACCAAAATGAATTCAAATAGACACAGTTTGAACTACGAAGTTGTATATCTCGTTGAGATATACAATTTCGGTGTAGAGTTATCTTCATCCGAGTTTATATGAGAACATTATGATTTTCTGAAGATATGTTGTCGAGAGAAAAAATAGTTAAATGTTAGATCTGGATACAATGTCGATTATTTAAGTATTAAAACATTTCAAATAAAAAAAGTATGAACCACAAAGTTGTAGCTCTCAATGAAATCTACAATTGTTGTATAACTTTTATCTCCATCCGTTCATACGAATGGAATATGATTTTTTTTAGATATGATGTCACAAGAAGAAAAAAATTGTGTCGATTATTTGAGCTCAAGATGATTTCAAATGAAAAAAGTTTAAACTACGAAGTTGTAGATCTCGACGAAATCTAAAATTTTTATATAAAGTTTACCTCCATCGAGTTCATACCGAAAAGTTACAATTTTTTGAAGACAGATAGACCCCTAACGGTGGTTAGGAACTACTACATTACCCACAGTAGGTGAACAGTACCCTACCGTTGTTTCAAATAACGATAGCTCCTTACTGCCGTTTGAAACAATAGTTGCTAATGTATTGTTGTTTCAAATGGCAGGATCAGTATAGTTTTGCAAAACATTGGAAGATACATATATTTTTGAAAAAATGTAAATAAATAAATAAATTCAAGAAGTGGTAAAAATAAATATAGTATTTGAACTCCAAATATAACGAAACTCAGCATGCATGTTGTGTAAGGTGTAAAAATTTTATTTTATTAACACACTTAAAGCTAAGTAGAACATAATTTAAAATATGTATTTCTCTAATCCTCAGCTAGTAAATACATATTTTTTGCTTATTTTATTTCGTTATCTACTTCGGGTCATTTTAAAAATAGAATTTCAACTTCAAAATGTCACGAAATTTGGCATGCATGTTGTATAAGGTGTAAAGAATTCATTTTATCAATACACTCAAAGCTAACTGCAACATATCTTAATATCTGTAATTTCAAAATAAGATATGTATTATCCCTTTATTCCTCTTAGGGACAAATTAGATAAGTTTCTTATTATGTGATATGTTATATACACATGTTGATCCATAGACACATGTTCATGATTGGTATGTCTATTCATTAGAGACCTTTATGCATGGACGTTACCCCTTTGGCCACTCTTTTTCCATATATATAAATATGTAATTACATTATTCACTAAAACATCAATACAACTAAATCATTTTTTAGTTTTTCTTAATCTTTTACTCTAATTTCATAGATGTAATGTATGAACTCAGATTACCAAATCAAATTTATTTATTGAGGTATGAAATTAGGATAATACTGATGAATTGAATGTGGTTGATACATGCAGCCTCAAAGATTCGAAATATTTAAATTCCATTAAATAATTAAATTATGAAAAGAAAATATGCAAAGTTTCTACACAGTAGTAGGCAAACAGACATAGCTCCTCACCCCACACACACTCATCACCGATCATCTAGGAATAAATGAAAATATGTCTGACAAATAAGTTATCATAAAGGTTGGCAATGCACTAGAAAGCACACAAACTACAATTTGAACACATTTTATTTATTGATGTCAAATTAACAATTATGATATGATTTTAGAGATATAAATGCAAGTTTTAATCAATATTTGCTAGTTTCTTTGATTATCAATCAAGACATAATTTCAGGGTAAGAAATGCAACCTGCAATAATTCAAACTTTACTTGTCTAGAGGGAAAGAAATGCAAAGTAGAATATGAACACATTTTTTTACAGATTATTAGAACAAAAACTTAGGCATGATTTCAAAGAAAAAGATACATACTTGAACATAAACACAATTCTTTACAAGTTATTGAATCAACATCCAAGACATAATCTCATAGACTACCATAGCAGCGACCAAGACAAATTTCAGAGTGAGAAATGCTATCTGCAATCTAAACACATTTTCTTGTTGGTTGCTAAAGTTGAACAACAACCGCAACACAATTTTAGATTAAAAAATGCAAGAATTGGATTGCTAATGGGGAAGTTGGGGGTGGGGCGAGTTTATGGCGACCTCAAGAACATCCACATTATCGTCCCCCTCCTATCTATGACTTCTTGATGGCGTCGGGGACGTCGTCATTGTGCATCTCGTCGACAATGGGGTCGGCGCCGACGTGTGTCTAACACTTGGGCAGCTTGCCATACGAAGGCGTAATTACGTTGTCATCCATTGTCCTTGTGTAGTCTGTTGCACTCCACGACGACAATGACACTGGTGGTGGCGGTGCCGCTGCTTCGGCGTCTCAGAAGAACAGCATGCGACCAACGTCACACGCGAACCCTCGCGCGTACATCCAAATGTACTGAAGCATCTCAGACCAAGGCGGGTGCCGCATCAGAGGCCCCTTGCGGCAGTGACCTCCTGCGCAGGTGGCGGGGCGGACGTACAACGGTGCGACAAGCTTGCCGGCTCAGGCTCAAACCTCCTCCATCGTCGTTCTTAATCAGCCCTGCAGAGGTGTTATTGATTCAAAGAACTCTGCAGGGCTGCGGGGACGTTCTTGATTTAAGAACGTTGCGGTACGGTAATGTTCTTGTTTTAAGAACTGTGCAGAGGTGTTCATGATTTAAGAACTGTGCAGAGGCATTCTTGATTCACAAACGGGAGCAGGTTTCGATTACCGCAAGGAAAGCGGAGTGGGGAGGCTACGAGGAGGAAGGGGAAGCTTCTTGTTTGCCAATGGGAGGAATGTAGAGGAGAGCGGGGGGATTCTTGATCGAGGGGATTCTTGATCGTGGGGATCAACCTAACAGGGCGCAGGGTTCGGGGTTTATATTGATATTCTTGGCGTCGGGTGATTGGTTGGTGGTGGTCAGGCACGAGAGCCGCACTGCACTTTGTTCGAGTATTTGCACTATTTCAGGTTTTAGCAAGCATTTGTACGTGGGCTGTTGTATCAACTAAAGCATACCACAATCTTATTGGCATCAACTTCATGTGGCGATTGCACGGTTCATCAGATTTCGGATTTATGCTCCCAAAATTATCTAGGAAAATTGTCTTCACAAGTGTCAGCCACATGCTTTGCTACTCGGGCTTTCTCTTACTGTGTAGCGCCGTATCTATAGACTAGTATGTCTGCTAGCTGCATGTTCTTATCGAATGTTCTTGCAAGGCAACGTGAGGCAAGAGTGGCTTTAGAAAAAGCATGTTTTGTAGTGGCTTTCAATGGTCTTTCTGAAGCCACCTTCCACATGTTCAAGTATGAGGCAAATTCAAGTAATTTGGCATCAACAAATTCAAGTAGTGATTGTTCATTAGTGCCGAATGTCAATATATCTGCTAAGAGCACCGAGTTCTTGGCTTGAGACTCTTGCAGTTCCTACAGTAACTTGTACTCCATGCACTTTGGCAGGCAAGAACATGGTAGGGAGGCTGCAGCTTAATGAAAAACGTGTTATACACGTCTTAAAAAAAACAGAAATTCGTGAGCACTGGTGTACTTCTATACGCCTGCACACAGAAGTTGTTTTCACCACAACGAGGGAATTCGACATGAAGAATTTGTAAGCCAAGGCTTCATGCAGTTCTAGTTCACAATGAAGATGATTAGACGGACAAAATGCGCTTCGATTGGCCTCCTACAAGCTGTAGAGTCACACTGAAAGCATCAGTGCAATAGATCTTGGAAGGTAACCTTTATGATGGCCAATGACTAGTTCTGCAGGGACAATGACGTCAGAGAACGCCAACAGTGCACCATCAACGTCGTCAAGACGACTCTGTGGCATGTCAGAATTAAGTCCAAGAATCACAGCTAATTGTTGGTCCTACTGTCCTACATGGTTACTGGATGCTCCTGATCTGTCGTTAGCTTTCTCATCTTCCATGTGCTACCCTATATGAGCATTCTAAATTTTTCAGAAGCTTGAGATGGACTTTCATCAGCTCATCTGTATGTCTTGTGATATTAAATGAGCGTTGCGCTATTTGAGCTCAAATGGCTTTGGTAGTGCCCAAGCTTGGGCAGCATTATGCTGCTAGCTGATGAGATCACCATGCGTAACTGAAAAGCAAAACGAGCGGATGCTGTAGTAAGGCAACATGCAAGCAGCTTATTGGAAAAGAGCAAGAGGCCTACAGAACTTATTAACCGTCTCAGAGATTTCCCAGGAAGCTCAACAAAAGGGTTCAGTTGCACTTGCATCAGAGCAAAGTCACAGGCTCCCAGCGATAAAACCTACATTACACATGACATGATCCTGAGAGGACTACATAGCACATGCACGGTTTAGAGCTTCTATCACTTCTGTGCACTCGAAGCGTCAGCCTTGTCCTGCTTCTTAGCCTTGGCAGCCTTCCAGGCAGAGTTGTGAGAAACAGTCTCCTCGACAACCTTGGGTGGTGCAAAGTTGAAGTCTGAAGCGGATATGCGGTTCTTGTACTCTGGATTTGCCTCCAGAAACTTATCTACATCCCCAGCACACCTTGCACGCTTCCCATTTGGCATGACATAGTAAGTATCCATTTTAGTGAAATCACACCTCATAATCAGTAGCCTCTCCATCTCTGGTGGAGGCTTTGGTATGTTGGGCTTGTCGAGGACCCAGATGCGGCTGCTGTCATACTCAATGTCAGCAGGATCTTCACAAGAGCAATCTGGTCTTCTGCTGCAGAACCATGGATCCTCAGTGAAGTTCTCGCGAAGTGTCTCAAATTCTTCTTTAGTTGGAATCATACGCCATTTGTAGCACATATTGCATTGTGCCGCATACAAGCCAACAGAATCTTTGGTTAAACTCCGCTTTCTCTGTCAAATCAGAAAGGTATTCGTTATTTTCTTTATCTCATTTCCAGAAAGGAAAAATAAAATCTATCTCCAGTGAGCATTTAAAGCAAACAATTTGTGTCATAGTCTAGTCATAGCCTCACAGAACATGCAGAGCAAAAAAGTGGAAAAAAACTTTTGAATAAGAACAACAAATTGGAAGCTCACGACATAGACTATTTCTGTAGTAGAATACAAAATATCGCTTTTCAGCAAGTACAAAACATAGCTTTTCAGCAAGCACATTGGGGAACAAAAGAAAGCTGCTGATATGATTCGACTGATTTTGTTTACTATATTGCACAAAAAGGCTTCTGTTTATGGCAATCCATATGTTGCACAGTGTTTATAGCAATTTTTGCTTACTATTGTATAGATATAGCACAGAAGTAACTGCAGCAAAAGAACATGCGGATCCAATTAAAATTAAAATAAGGTTGATTCTCCCAGTTTCCATTCATGGAAGGGGAGCCTTGGCGCAGCGGTAAAGCTGTTGCCTTGTGAAATGCAGGGAAAGGCTGCGTACAAAAGGACCCTAAGTGGTCGGACCCCGCGCAAGTGGGAGCTACGTGCACCGGGCTGTCCTCCCAGTTTGCATTCATGGTTTGTTCAAAGTCCACTCAAAACATGACTTAAATAGCTTCAGAAACAACATTGGTGTAAGAGCTATGGTATAAATAGCATATGCTAAGGCTCCCGCCTCCCAGTTATTCTCATCCCCCTAAAATCTAATCCACTCTACCTTCTCTCATTCGTAAATGAGTGGCAGAAAATGTGTATGTATGCGAAGCATGTAAAATACAAATACATGCATCATAGTTGCCACTCCAGTAAAACAAAAAGGTGCTAATGAACATGAAACAAATGGAAAATATTAAACAAATGAATCTGCTGCACAAGTACGTTTATCTTCCATGGAAACAGTTTTCTTTAGCTGATATGCAGTTGCAAAAGAAGCAATATCCTACACTGTTTTTGTACTAATATCCCACAATGAGGGTCACATAAACACATGGATCTTCATGACTTCCCTAAATTGATTTAGACTCTATCTCGAGGAGAACTAAGAGCAAGGTCAAATACTTTGCTGTTTTCATCAGTTTCTACATCCCTGCCATATAGCATTAGGCATTTTTTTACACCTAAAATATGAACCAACGCATACGCCTGCAACTTCTGTAATAATAACAGGACACATATGTGAAAGTCAGACTTGTTGTCAATTCACCTCACAAAACGTTATCTTTGCCGAAAAACCTGTGCTTGAATCGACCGACTCCAAACTTCCAGTCCGATTGGAACTAAAATTGTAGCCAGCATTTTTCGCGTAAGAAAAATGCACGCGTACTGCGATCTCGAGCGCGCAATCCATCCAAACCTTTCTAAACAAAAACAACCAGATGGAACCCGATGATTACGAGAGTCGCCCCCCAAATCCCAACAGACTCAACGCCTGATCATGATGCGGCCGGCACCAAAGAAACCCGATGATTACGAGAGTCGCCCCCCAAATCCCAACCGACTCAACGCCTGATCATGATGTGGCCGGCACCAAAGAAACACGCAAATCGACATAGCTAAGGGGGGCACATACCAATCCACAATGTAACAAGGGTACCAGCGATCCGTGCGAGGGAGGGAGGGCGGACCTGAGATCCGGGAGGGGAGAGGGGCGAACCCGGGGGCGACCCTGGTGGGGTCATGCCGGCGGCGCGGTGCCTGAAGGGGCCACTGGCGATGGAGTCGATCTGTCGATGTGACGATGCGGGAGGGGAACAACGGAGGCCACGGGGGGAGAGGGCGTTGGCCGCGAAGGGAAAGCGAGATATCTCGCGTGGCAATCGGTGGCCCCGGCTACATGACGAGGGCCGGAACCGGAACTCAAGTCCGGTTGGGGTTTTGGAGAGGGTTTTCCGGTCCGGAATACTCTGAAATAGCGTCAGGTTGGCAGATTGAATAATGTTGTATGAGAGAAAATAAGTCAAAACAAGTCAAAATAAATCAAGAAACGACCAGTCGAACAGCCTCATAGATTTCTATGATCACTGACGACGGGATGACTTCGCAAGGACTGTGTTGTAGGTTTCATTTCTTTTAAGGATGTTTTTTCAAGTCTTGGAATGTAAACTCTATGAAATATTCAAATATATATTGGCACGTATGGATGTATACAACTTGTTGTTTTTCTGAACTGATGAATCACTAAAGTGGTAACCAGTGCCGACGTATTGAGTCACAGAAGTGTCATAATAAGAAAAAAAAATTGACATGCGGGGGTAAAACCACCCCGCAAATATTGAATTAAGGAGACATTCTCACACAAGTCGAGAAAACTTTCGAACCTTTGCTTCACCTATACACAGCAGCATCACAACTCACGTGAGACAAGATTGATTTTAGACATGTGTTTTAGCGTGAGAGAGACCATGAGATTTTTCTCAACGTGCACATTAATGCGCACCTCTGACTGTAAATTCGTCTCCGAGAGGGTTCAAACTCTTGTCGGCGGGATGTGGAGCGAGCATCTAGAATTCTAGATCAATGGGACTAACATGAAACAAACGTGATTGGGGTTGTGACAAGAAGGTGAAAAAACCGAGAGAATGCATTGTTTTTTTAGAGATCTACGGCGGGCGAGAAGCCAGTCTGAACATTATCATTGATATGTGAAGTTGTTTACATGTCAGGTTTGCGAAAGGGGGTGAGGGGAAGAGTTTTTATAAGTTAATGTACAATGCTCTTAAAGAGAGAGAATGCATTGTAGTGAAGGTCGCCAATAATTTTCCTTCCGATCATAGAAGTGTGGAAAATTTTAGATAAGGAGAAACGGCAGAAGGTGATTGATGTTTAGCGTGTACTGATTAATACCAAAAGAGGCCGATCTATTATCTATTATCTTAATCCTTAAGTGTTACTAGCAAATATGCTCGTGCGTTGCTACGGGGTACACTTTAGACATTACATATTTATATTCACCTTTTTATTTTCTGATTTTGACGGCTAGTGTGCCACAAACACGATGCTGAAGTAGTATAGACTTGAAATCCTATTAATATATCGTACTATATGCAAATTATGCTCACATCAACATTCATACATGTCTATCCTTCCATCTCCATCCCTCTAACTGTTGTGACTGCCCTTTATCTTTAAACTTGCGCGTGGTGGAGACTGGAGACCCATCGAGATGTAGATTAACATGATTAGTTTGTGTATATTATTATGCATACTCAGACATTAGTTCACGGCAAATGGGTTCATGCTCACATGAACATCAGCCATCCACAAAGAAAGGTACTATATACTGCAGAAGAGGCTCGTTTCGTTCTCTAAGTTGATTGACTTGTCATTGTCATTAGAAGATATGAAAGCAGCCTAGTTGGAAGAGTAACCACGCCATCCACGTTAGCAACAATTACAGTGTCCGTCAGATTCATATCCTACGGTGATTTTTTGGTGACCATGATTACTTGCACACGTGTTGCCTCGCTGCTGGTTGGAAGTCTCCGGACTCCACTGGAGGCACCGCAGCTGATAAAAACATACTGGATAGCACAGATTCTTCCTCCCTTTCGGCCTCCCCATCTGCTACGGTAATTTTTCTTTCCTTCTCCTATTTTGTTTCCTTTTTCCCCTTTCGTGCCATCGCTTTCCTCGCTCCTGTGAACTGCGTATGCCTAAGGGAGATAGATCTTCAATCCTCAACGATTCTCCTTTTTCGTTTTTTTTTTCATTTGATTCTTGTCCGATAATACTGGACCGGCATGTTGAGGAGCGAGAGAGGGCGGCCGAATCGCGCGCTTCTTCCGCCTGCGCCATAGGCAGTGGGGAGGAGTCGTGCTCCCATGCCTCGCCTCGTGCTCCATGCCGGGTCTGACTCGCACCGGCGACAGGGCCCCCGCGCTATCCTGCGCCGCGGCCCCCGCGCCACGAGAGCCCGCGTGACGAAGCCAACCAATGCCGGGTCGTGTCGCGCCGCCAAGGCCCGTCGGCCATGCACAGCAGCGGTCCGACCTCCCTCGATGGCCAGGAAGGATCGCGGTGGAGTTGGGGCTCAATTTCGCTCCGCTGCTGCCGTTTTCCACCATATGGGAATTTTTATTCACTTTTTCCCCTAATCATTTTTCTTGGTGTGCTATACGCAAACCTGATTCTTATACAATTTTCCTCTCTCGTTTTATTTGCCAACACGATTTCTTCATTGGGGCCCCTGTACCTAGGGTTTCTCATTTGTCAACTCTGAATTCCCCATTGCTGAAATTTTTGCGATGATCTATTCTTAACTAATCCTTACTTCTCCAAAAGGTGTACTGGAGACACGAGAGGGGGGAAGCAACGGACAAATCAAACCAACTGACTTTGGTAAGCTTAACCTTTTTAATTAGTTCAAACCTCTTTTCACTGTTAACACCCATCCTTTGAAATGAGTTTGAACTGATTTACTGCCACCAACAAAGTACATATCCAACATATTGTTCTTCTTGTCCTTCCTCTATTATTTCTCCGTTCCTTTGTATGTCAGATGGAACCTTACAGTGGAGGTCGCCATTTTTTGTTGTTCTGCTAAATTATGAATTATGAACATGTTGTCATTCAAGTCTCTTGGCCTTTGGTATATAATCTGAAAACAGTATGCATATCTATCCTCTATCTGTTAGTAAGGGACATGTACAAGTGAACACCACAAATCTTGGTGATTTATTATTCAATCTCCAAAATGATACACAATATGCCTGCTTCCACACAATTAGGCTACGCTGGTTAGCAAAAAGCATTATTTAATGATCATCTTCTGTTCCTACTAGCTCTTCCATCCTCCTTGTTGATTAAATAGCAATCCACCATATATCATTGAATGTGCTGTCAGCGACCAGTACGCTTATGTACAAGGACCTGATCTTTTGATTTGTACATACAAGGGCCTACCATGCATCAGAATATTGATACTCAAACCTATGTCCTTAATTACCTATAGCTTCATTACAGCCTGACATACACCTACATTTGTCCTCCACAGAATCAAATATACAAACTTCATAACATATCCATTTTTCAGCGGCGCGCCCATGCGCGCGCATAACCACTAGTTGTTATTAGTCTGTAAGGAACTATAAGCTTGCCTTTTGTTTGTTTCACCTAGAAATTGCTAGTCCCCACAAGCCCTTGTAATCTTTTTTTCATCATGGTATATGTCATAATTTATCCGTTCCATTCTAGATTTATTATGCAGTTGAATAGACCCGAGCAAAACTTGAGCTGGACCGGCAAAAAGTCCATTTTCTTTATCCAACTCCACTGAGCCAACAATTGGTCCGTTGTCTTTTTTTATGCAAATGTAGTTCATTTTATTATTTGGCTGGTCTCGGACTTGCCCAATTTTTCGAACCGTGTATATTAGCGCCACATATTGCCCTAAATGAGCGAGTGGGATGGACTGAATTTTCTCAAGGCTACTTTAAAAATTGAATAACTTATAATAAATAAAAAAATCTATATTAGGAATCGGTACTCCATTCGCGAGTTTTGTATCAGACCTACATTACTCTCAATTTTTTAGCATTTCTTGCATTTGTTATCTTATTTTTCTTTATTTTATTTCTCTTCTAAGGGCCCAAATCCTATCAGGATGTTGAGCCCCATCCTATGTCCACTCCTCTCTTCTCCTTTCTACTTCACTCTAAGCCACACTAAGTGATTCAGGTGTGCTCAAGTCGTAATCATCTATACTATAAGGAGTGAAAACAATTAAAAACAATTCTCACTCAATTTGGGCCCGCCTTACCCCTCACGCCGGACCCACCCGTCATATGTTTTTAGGAGTGGATAGGGTGGAAGGACTATGGAAGGACCAAAAAATCGCAATTTGGAGAGCGTTTCTGCCAAAAAGCTAATTCTTTTCTCACCCGCCCCCGGTGTACCCACCCACCATACCCGCTGGGCCCACGTAGCGTTCCGTCAATCAAGCGCATCTCTCCCGTTTCTTTCTCCATCGCACCCGTTCCCATTCAGAACTACATCGATCAAGACCTAGCGCCCGCCGCCGCCACTGCGATGCCATCCTTGTTCTCTGCGAGGAGCTCGACGGCGAGTCGGGTGCCGGCGACACGAACGCGGCTGAGCTCGACGCCGAGTTGGGTGCCGGCGGCACAAGCGAGTGCTGCTCGAGGGAGAGACGGCACAGGCGAGGGCTGCCGAGGGAGCGACGGTGAGGGCGAGCTCCTCTGCCGATCAGTGGCCCCGAGGAGAATCCTCGGCGAGCTGGGCAGCGGCGGCGCGGGCGAGCTCCCGGTGAGCATCCGCCGAGGCGGCCCCTGGTGGCGGACACAACGGGCGTCATGGCGTGTTTGTCTGGGGGTTGGCCACGGATCGTTGGGGATCCCGGCTGCGGGAGGCCAAGTCCCGCGGGTTCCGTGCGTATCCACCTATACGGGTGGTGTCACCATCGACAAAGCGAGTGCCACCGTGGTGTTCGACGACACCTGTGCGGACTCCTATCTGGTTCCATCTGCGGCTTCGCCTCCTCCGCGGGCTTAGCCGTTGACCCTGCGGCCTCCATGAAGGCCAGCTCATTCCTTGCCTCCTCCGCTTGGCGACAGTGAACATAACAATGGCGAGGCACCTCATTCTGGCACCATTCCCCATCCATTGCCTCGCCTCCGCGTGCTACGCCCTCGCTGGAGGTCCCTACTGCCGCTCCCGTGCAATGTTGGAGGAAGATTGACAAAGACCTCCAGTCCTCCACTCAACAATACGTCCTCGCCATAGACCCCTGTTTTTTTCTCTTATGTTGTTACTTGTTAGAACTGATTAGTCAAAGTTATTGGATCAGAAAAACAGATAAATGTCTGACGAATCATCGTCGTCTCTGTCACCAATTATCACGGCATCATCTCATGTTAGTTATCTTGTTATTCATTTAATTACATTGAGTGGATTAGTCACTAATTTGATAACTATTATTTTTTTACTTTTTCCAGAGAGCAGATTCTTGGAATGCTGTATCAAGAAAAGGTTAAAATGGAAAATGTTCTGAATCAATTGAGTTTGAATTAGATAAACTGGATGGTGATAAGCAACAGGACGATCTGAAGTTCCGAACAATCCAAATTAGATTTGACAGATGACTACCTAGCAGTCTAGCACAAGGTTCATAACATGGCACTGGGTCTTCTATTGTAGATGTGATCCTCTTTCTGAATGTCAGTAGGCACAATTAAGGTACAATTCTACCCAAAGAAATTCATCTACTTTTGTGTGCTCTATTTTTCATTTTAGTTAAGACAACTAGACATTCATGGTACAATTCTACCCAAAGAAATTCATCTACTTTTGTGTGCTCTATTTTACATTTTAGTTAAGACAACTAGACATTCAAGTTAATTACATGTATAGCTAAATATTGTTTTGTCATTCGAGGTATCATTATTTTTTGTCGTTGTAGGGTTTATTTTCCAATGACATTATAATGCTCATATAATTTTCTGTCTAATCTCTAGGTGACTGCGAAATTGCCTTTGTTGACGGGTGCTCCTCAAGGCAGATAGTGCAAGTGGAGAGAAGTCGAGAACTTTTTTTTAGAAAAGGGAATATATTTCAATATTCCAGCCTCTACATAGAAGTCGAGAACTATGAGCATATGTTATCTCTCAATCTGTCTGGTATAAATGTGTACTCTAAAATCACTAGATATTGTGTACCAAGAAAATATAATAATTCCAATGCAGATATTACAATTGACTTGTTAGACACAAGGCTTTTGTGTGTTAAGACACAAGGCTTGTAGCTGTCATATTTTACATGATGCTTTTAAGTGGTACTGACCAAGTGTACATGTGTCGAGGATGAAGGAAAAAACAACTACCAATTCATTGTAATGTTCTCGAGCATGGTCATTTTTTTAGATTTTTTTAAAGCATGAACTTAAATTTACATTTTTTAAATTGATGCTCTTAAGGCTTAGCGCTTTGAATTTCTTTCCCCAACCGACCAGAGGGCCCAATCGACGCGGGGCTGGCCCAGCGAAGGTGACCTCGATCGGTGTGGCTCCCCGATCGATACTGACCTGGCTCTCGAACCGCCGCCCAACTTGGCTTCCCGACCAACTGCAGCTACTCAATCGGTTCCCATGCGACATGGACGAGGGACTGCCACGAGTGGCGGGTGGGTGCATGCTCAGGAATGGGTGGAGGGGTGTCGGAATTACTACAAGTGGAAGACGAAGGTCATTTGCGTTGTCTCGTTCATGGGCTGCGTCACTGTGAGATTGTTGTTAGGATTTTGCATTCTCCTGGCGATGGGATTATTGCCTATGGTAATAAAATTATTGTGGTATGAGATTAGATTTTTTGTTATTCGCCTTGTTCAATTGGCTGGTGCCGATTTGTTGCGAAAGAAAAATATTGCTGGCTAAGTGTTTGGTGTTGATTTGTTGTGAGAGAAAAATACTACTTGTTCGTGATTAATAATCCATGCGAACAAAGCATATATATATGTGTACCTTCATTTAAAAATGTATGTTTTATTTATCGTGCGTTCTTAAATCATTTTATTGTATAAACAAATTTTTAATTATTATAATTTTTAAACACGCGCACGTGCATTTTACTAGTTCAAACTAAATGCAAAAAGGAAATAAAAGAAAACGAGCCAAACATGCTCCCCTTCGGTGTAATTCTGGGCCACGTAGCCCAACAAGAAGCTCGCACCTAAGTAGGCCATACTGCCCACGTACATTTAGATGGGTCGGCCTGTCCTTTTTCACATGGTGTGAGTGATTTTTCTTTTCTTTCCGGTTCACACACGTGGGAGATGCGGTTTTTCTTTTTCTCGGTCACGGCGCGGTTATCCATCCGGGTCGAGAGCCTCGGTCTCTCCACGCACGGTTCGCGCGCGGGCGGCGGGGCGAGGCCGCGGCCCACAGGGTGATTGGGGAGCGGTTCTCCACGGTTCGCTGGCAGGATGTCGATTTTTTTTGTGTTCCTACATCTGGGGGGCGGGTGGTGGGTCCAAAACAGGTACATGGGTGGGTAGACGCAGAGTGGGTGAGAAAAATATTACGTTTTTGGTAGAAACGCTCTCCAAATTACGATTTTTTAGATCCTCCATAGTCCTTTCACCCTATCCACTCCTAAAAACATATGACGGGTGGGTCCGACGTGAGAGGTAAGGCGGGTCCAAATTGGGTGAGAATTATTTTCAATTGTTTTCGCTCCTTATAGTATAGAGAAGAAGTCACCACATTCGCCTAGAGGGTCTAGAAATTTCCACATTAATCCAAAAAAAAGAAGCATATGCACCATCAGATTTTATGAAGATCTAACGGTTCAAACTAACTCAAAGAGTCATTATCGACAAAAAATTATATCAAAAAAGGAATCTCCCATGAAAAATTTATAAATCTATATTTAAAAAAAGTATGTATGATGTTATAATCTCCCCTCTCCACATGAACTGAGTATCCAGCCAAATTTCTTTCCAAAATATTTGTGCAATCTTTTGCGGGTAGGTACAATATTTGAATTAAAAAAAAATCTCTAACCCTTGATACATACACAGGTGGCATATCACCCCAATTTCAACAACGATCGAGATGTCAAGCTCGCAAGCTAATGATGAATTTGCCAATAACATATATTTTCTTTACCATATATGCACAGGAAGAAAACAAATCCCTAGCCCTTGATACATACACAGATGGCCCATCACCCCAATTTCAACGACGAACAAGATGTCAAGCTCGCAAGCTAATGACGAATTTGCCAATAACATATATTTCCTTTACCATATATGCATACAGAAAAACATGTTGTGTGGAGCCGGTGCCCGCAAACGTGTTGTCGAGTATCAGTCGTCTATCGACCTTCAATTACCATTCACAATGTTAAAAGGAGCTACCATGTTCACTGAGAGGATCTAGAAATTTCAACATTAATTAGAAAAATAAAAAATATACACTATCAAATTTTATGATGATCTAACAATTTATATTAATCTAAAGATTTTATACAAAATACAATAGCTAAATAGTTGAAATTGTAATTTAAAATAAACACCAATATGACGATAGGACTTGGACCAGGTCTATTGGGACACCCTTAAGGTTCACTATAGGTCAGATGAGTTCTAGACTGAAAATATAAACTATTATAATAGATATGGTGAAAGGGAAGAACAATGTTTGACCTAGAAAAAAAACATGTTTCAGTCCCCATAATATCTCTACGATGAGGCCGAGATAAAATAAAAGAGAGAATTTTATCTAAAGATGCTACTAAGATACAATCATCGTGGTATTGCTCTGGTAAAGGTTCAACCACACCTTGGAGAGCAAAACTATTGTCAAAATCAGTGGCCTCGCCATGGGGATTGAACCCCTCACCATAAGGAGTAGAGTAATATAGTTTCATCCATAAGGTCAGCAAAAATTACATATAGTTTCGGGAAAGAGCTCGATGATGATAGTAAGATTATCAAATTTTGCTCGACTTATATATTTGTTAAGGGAGTGGCATTGGCGTTGTGTCGCAAGCTGTTGGCTTTGCTTGCAGCATGCACATGAGTCGTAGAAGTGATATATAAGGAAAACGATTCCGAACTCTGACCAGCTTCGATTGAACAATTGAAATCAAGGAGAGAGAATATGGGTGTTAAGAAAAAAGAATATACGATGTTAGAATTTATTATAATCTAATGATCCAGACTAATTTAATTGAAGAGTTCAAATCAATGCGATTAATAATTATGTCACCACCCCTAAACCCGATATCAGCGTCTATTTGGCCTCCCCTTGGATTTGGATCAACGGTGATAGTGCTTTTCATCACCGTTGGACCATGAACCGACAATAAAATCTATTAAAAACAGATGGCTAGAGCCCTGCCACACTGTTGGAGCTTGGCACCTACTACTGTGGCTTGGAGTGGAGAGAAAGGGTGGTAGTGTACCATGAGGGGAGACGAAGGACCCGTCATAGCCGTTGCATCCCGTGCCAACCATCGTGCCCTGGTGTCAGTGTCCATCTTCATCACACCATCCCACGTATGCACCTACCACCGCCATTGCCACCACCTGTGCCCGCCATCCCTGCCTGCTCCTTTGCATCACCATTGCTCCATACCAGTGAGGGTGAGCAGAGGGGGATAGGGGAAACAAATGGAGAGAAGGGTAAGGGGAGGGGACGAGAGAGGTGTGAAGGGAGATGCAGGTCGAGCGGATAGGACGTTAGGCCGAGGTAGAAGGAAGAAGGAGAGGCTGGTGAGAGAAGGGAGGAGGGGAGGATGGATGTGGATAAGATATAGAAGTGTTGCAGTTCACATATGGGTATACCATGAGTCGATACTAAAACCAATTCCATTTTTACCACAGGTTCGTGGATGTAATTTATAGTGATGTACACTTTTAGCAACATGTTTCAAACTCCACTACACCTAACTACTCATGAACTAGCGACGAAATATCAGCATTGGATCAAATCGTAGTAATGACCCGTTTGTAAAACCCTTTTCTGTAGTAGTGATCAACGACCACCATCATCATAGTGAGCTCCATTAATTTTTGTCCACATTGATAAAGGACCATCTTGACTAGTACAACAACAACCCTACGATATGTTAAAATTTTCATGTGCCGCGAAGAGAGCAAGAAAGGACGAACAATGTATATATGCAATAGTGTACTATTGTTTGCTGCTGACCTTTACTACGACGGGTGAAATAGGGCTAAGCTAACAGTCATAACTACATTATTGAGAAAAAAGTAGACAACTAACATGTCTGTCCCTCCACCCAAAACTTGCCGATTCTCCGAAGTTGTTGCCTGCGATTCGTTGATAGGACGCTAGCAGGATACAAAGAAGGTGTCGGTTTGATGGAATAGTAGTTCTGTGGTTGGATCTAGCAGCACAGTGGATGTTCTGGTGAAGCAACTTGAGAGGCACAACATCAACCACGAGGCAACAATTCCAACATAATTGTATTAATTATTAAATAGTGAAGAAAATAGATGTTTGATACGGACCACATAGATGATGCATGTAATGTCTAATGAGAGGGAACACTAGCCACCATCCAATATAAGACATATATTTGGTGACTATAACGTAGCACACAACGCTCAGAGAGAGAGAGAGAGAGAGAGAGAAGGTTAAGGATATAGCTTGGTTGCCACAATACTAAATAGTTTAAAATGGGGGGAGGTACAACAACCATATAATAAAATGGATCATGCATATATGGGGTTGTAGCAAACCAGTGATTGGATAACAAAGAAAAGGAAAGGAGATTTGAAGATAACAACAATTAAAAGATCAAACTCAAAATGAAATTCTAATTTAATAGTTTTGTAGTATACATTCAACTTTCTACTAAAATATTAAAAAATGATCGCTTAAAAAATCTACTAAAATATAATGATATTTTTTGTAAGCATAGCAAAAATTTCCAAACAAAATTGCACACCGCATATAATCTAGAAAATTATATTCATGTGAAAATGTACAAATCAAAGGTATTATTTTTTATTTTATAATTCATATATTAGACAAGATATTGTACGCCACAACATATGAAAATAAAAAAGATGATAATATATTGATCCGCTATCGCGACAAAATACAATTGTTTATGTCTATTTATTTTGAAAAAACATACATATATTGACATAAAAGGTCTAGCTATCTGCGCTATTTGTGTGGGTCATCTTGCTAGTTACTCATGTAGTTTGTTGCATCATTTTACCTTTCGTGACTTGGGTACACTAGTAGGGCCTAGAAATAGCACCCAATCAATAGTGATACCAGGCATCAAGGTACCGATACTATGTATTGCATTCATACAACTCATACAAGAAAGCAAAACTGACAGCACAGGTGGTAATCGCAGATTTATTCGATTGTTCTTCGTCATTGTCGCTGTTCGGTACATTACCATGGTAGTTCAAGGGAAAAATGCAGAAAACTACACATTAAGTCTTACGTGCGCACGCACACGGAGACTTCATACAAGATACAACACGGCCTTTGCCAGGCAGCAGAGTTCCACCGTTTCCATGGCTTTGTATCAGTATCCTTCACCAGATGCACCAACAGCAGGTGATCCGGGTTGCCGGCGGGGCGGTAGTGCCCTCAGAGGAGCACCTGAGCTGCAGCTAGCCTGGCAATGGGAACCCTGCAGGAGATATATTTCATAGAAAGTGGTTAAGGTTTTGCTTATGAATCTGGAGTTTTGTGTCTTGAGTTTGTCACTTGACCAACCTGAAAGGCGAGCAAGAAACGTAGTTCAGCCCAGCCTTTGCAAAGAATGCAACTGACGAAGGCTCTCCACCATGTTCTCCACAGATGCCCACCTGTTTGCAGCAGACAGCACCAAACAATGAAACCAAGATTTCTTCTAAGGAAAAAGAGCCAATGTCCTCAAGTTCCAAAAACTAACCTTCAAGTTAGGCCTAGCCTTGCGACCCCTCTCTGTAGCGACCTTAACCAGCTCGCCCACTCCCCTCTGGTCCAGCACCTGATATGTTTACCAACATTCAACGGGCAAGTTACGAGGTTGAATTTTTACCATAGCATGTAGGTATACCATCTGAAACTGAAGGGTGAGAGCTGCTAAAATTTTTACCTCAAAGGGATCATGTTGGAGGATACCCTGAGACAGATAGATGGGAAGGAACTTCCCCACATCATCCCTACTGTAGCCAAATGTCATCTGTGTGAGGTCGTTTGTTCCAAAGGAGAAGAATTCAGCCTGCTCTGCTATCTGTCAGGTTATGAAACCAAAACAAAGAATGTCAGATTTTTTTTTAAAAAAAATAGAGGATGAACTTATTATGTACACTTGATAAATTCATACCGTCAGTTACTATTCGCATGTTTTAGAGAAAAAATTGGGGTTCTATTACTAAACCATTCATAAAAAAAATATGATCTAAGAGCTAAACCTAACTAGCAATGTTTAAGATTATTCTGAAGGGAGTTTGATGCTTCCTACCTCATCAGCCACTAGAGCTGCCCTCGGGATTTCAATCATAGTTCCAATTTTGTAGTCAATGGTTTTACCCATAGCAGCGAAAACCTTGTTAGCAATATCACGGATAACGGCCACTTGGTTCCCCAATTCCTGCAAAAGTCAAATGTCAGATGTCTGAAGGAAAAATCAAGTGGCAACAATAAACTTAGAATTCGGGAGAGAAAGTTACAAGAAATGAATTTGGTGGGAAATTGGGCGCAGGTCAACTTGATGTTTGCATAAAACTGTAAATTACATGTGTACAGAACTTGGTGGTTTATTCAATTTTGATTTTGTCATTTTGAACACCATGAACTGCAGAGATACCATATGCGCAAATAAGGAAATAAAGATGCATGCCTGAGGTGTCCCAACAAGAGGAACCATTATCTCTGGGAAAACTTGAACACCCTGGTTGCTCATCGCTATAGCAGCTTCAAAGATGGCACGGGCTTGCATTTCTGTTAGCTCAGGATATGAGATACCGAGCCTGGAATTTTTAGCAGTTCCAATATCAGTTGAGGTAAATGTACAGAGTTTATTGTTTTTAATATTTCACTAACAAGGGAACCAAATATACTGATTTAAACGGAGCACAAAAACCAACCTGCACCCACGGAAACCAAGCATGGGATTTACTTCTGAAAGATTTTCAATTCTTGCAAGGGCTTCATCCGGATTGGCTCCAGTTTCAGCACATAATTCACTCACAATGTCTTCAACATTCCCTTCAGGAAGGAACTCGTGAAGTGGGGGGTCGAGAAGCCGAATAGTCACTGAATACCCTGAAATGCAGAAAAAAATAATGTTCGGTAACACTAGTGCGTCCAGTTCAATTGGAGAGCATGTAAATGAAATGCCTCGTGATTTTCACATACCATCCATAGCACGGAAAATGCCTTCAAAGTCAGACCTCTGGTAAGGCAAAAGACGATCTAGTGCATTCTGCCTCAATTCAAGTGTGGGAGCCATAATCATCTGCCTCACAGCCTTAATCCTCTCATCCGAAGCAAAGAACTGCCAAAGTGCAGAGAAGGAGAACATGAGACTAGAACGGGAGGTTCTAAAAGTTTACCCAACTGTTCGACGAAGGAATTCAAGAAAGAGTAAGTTTTCCAAGATCCCACCCAAAATATATTGGTCAGTAACTAAAATACATACCATGTGCTCTGTCCGGCACAGTCCAATTCCCTCTGCTCCATTCTTTCTTGCTGTCATTGCATCCTCAGGGGTATCCGCATTAGCCAAAACCTGAAAGGTGGATCATATGTACAAATAAGCATTTCTGTTGAAAAAAATGTGTAGTGGGGTTGACAAGCTTAGGCCTGTCTGAATAAATAATCTGATTCCCTTTTTGTTGGTTTCTATTTCCAATAGTTTGTATCCATGTTTTAACTAAATATTACATATTTGCTATTTCTAGGAATTTACCTTCAGTTGCCTAACTTCATCTACCCAGGACATGAAGGTTCCCAGATCACCACTGAGGACTGGTGGGGAAAGTGCCTGCTTCCCCAGGATGACTTCACCAGTAGATCCATTCAGTGATAGCCAGTCACCTTCATGCAGCACCTTGTCTCCAATCACTACAGACTGTAAATGCAGACATATAGCAGAGTAAGGAAACATCTACGTCCTTATAATCTCGTTAATAAGAACTTTAAAATATAGAAAGGTTCCTTTTGTCTACTATCACTGCAATATGTAAATGTTGAGATAGAAAAGTAAGAAAGCATCTGCAACCTCATAATCCTGTTACAAACTTTAGCATGTCACCTTCTACAAAGAAGAGATGTGCAAACAATAATTTGTATTCACCTTCTCAGCATCATTGACGAGAACGCTTGAGCATCCTGAGACACAGCATTTTCCCCAACCACGTGCTACCACAGCAGCGTGAGAGGTCATGCCACCTCTTGCTGTAAGAATTCCAGCAGCTGCGTGCATGCCACCAACATCCTCTGGGCTGGTCTCTGTCCTCACCTATATATTTGTAAAGAAAAAAAATTGAGGCAAAATGTCCAGATCAAAATAAGACAAAAACTGCAGAAGACTTTTTTTTTCCTTAAAATTGAGGATAAAATGGTGTTTACCAGGATAGCAGCTTTCCCTTGGGCATGCCATGCTTCAGCATCCTCTGCAGTAAACACAATTTGACCCACAGCTGCCCCAGGTGAAGCTGGTAAGCCTGTAGCAATTACTTGCTCCTTGTATGCTGCTGGGTTCTCAAACTGGTTTGCATTGGGCAAGATTGAAACAGTGATGTTAATACATATCCAGTACTTAACTTATAAAGCGAATTCCATGTAAGGCCAAACTTAAGTAAGGCACAATCAGTTTATGGGCCCCTCATGGTTATCCATTACCTGAGGATGGAGAAGCTGATCCAGGTGGCCTGGCTCTACCATCTTAATCGCTGCATGGCGGTCAACAAGACCCTCATTAACCACGTCCACAGCAATCTTTACCGCTCCCTGCCCTGTACGTTTCCCTGATCTGCACTGCAACATCCAGAGCCTGTTTTCCTGAACAGTAAACTCAATGTCCTGCATCATGCATAAAAAAGCAAGCAAGTCTGAGATCATTTGGCCAATGAGCAGTAACAGAAACACAATGCCAATCTACACAACACATTGAAGCAGCATCAGTATTCTTGTATTTTGCAAATTATTGACAAGATCATGCTTAAAGATAGCTAAAAAAATATATGGTGCAGTAAAGGTTGAAAATGCAACAATGAGTAAGGTACCATCATATCTTTGTAGTGGCCCTCCAGTATGTTGCAGTTCTCGACGAGCTCTGCATAAGCATCCGGCATCTGTTCCTTCATGGTGTCAAGATCCTCCGGGGTTCTGATTCCAGCAACCACATCCTCACCCTGAACCAGAAATACACACACATTATACAGATTCGTTGATACTACTGCACTGCATGTTTAATATAACTTGCGTTGAGATTGAGAATCAAATAGTAGGCACTACAGAAAGCGATCCATGTATATATACCTGAGCATTAATCAGGTACTCGCCGTACAGCTTCTTCTCTCCGGTGCTAGGATTCCTAGTGAAGAGCACGCCAGTGCCAGAAGTGTTCCCCATGTTGCCAAACACCATGGACTGCACGTTCACAGCAGTGCCTTTCAGGCCAGTGATATTGTTGATGCTCCTGTACTTGTTGGCCCTGGGGCTGTCCCACGAGTTGAACACAGCGAACACTGCTAGCTCGAGCTGCTTCCTGGGGTCTGCAGGACAAAACAAGGTAAGTTTGATGCAAAGAAACAGCTTTAGTTTCAGGACAAAACAGCTTTTAAGTTTGATGCATAAGGTGAAGCTGTGTTGGGCATATAATACCTGAGGGAAATGGCTCCCCCTTGGCTTCGATGTAGACCTCCTTGTACTGCTCCACCAGCTCTTTGAGGTCAGAGGCAGTCAGCTCATTGTCGAGCTTCACCCCCTTGGCTTCCTTCATGGCTTCAAGCTTCTCCTCGAACAGTGCGTGGGGAATGTCCATGACCTGGTGATGGCAATATAGAAAGGCTCTGATAAGTATACAATCTTACAGTACAAACAAAATCTCAGCCCAAATCTTGACAGACAAGCAAAGAAACTTTTCTAGTTATGAGTGGTATTTTAGAATTTTTATAACTATAGATGGCTAAAATCAACGACTATGTTTTGAGTACGTCCAGAGCAGGCTAACACTGCAGATGTCATCACTTTGTGTGTGCAGTTTGTGCACAACCAACCTTCTCCCCTCAGCCCCAACTGACCATATTAAATGCTCATCATTTTTTTTAAAAAAAATATTTTATACGGCGTTTCAAAAAACTTTTTTTTTTTTTTTGCTCATCGTCTTGTACCCATTTTCATCAGAGTGAAAAAGAGTGTCAATCAAGAGCAACTCTGCTGGTGAAGACAGGCGCCGGCGTCAACCGTCATCGGTCCTTCAGTCCCACAAACGAGGCCCGCGCATAGCAAGCGTGAGCTTCAGCAGCACTGACAATGACCTTGTATATACTGCTCCGTCTATGGTAGATTCCTCCTCTTACCTGATACAACGATGCCGTGGCCATGTTCTTTTCTTGAACCGACAACTTCCTTACTCCATTTGCGTTAGAAACTATATTTATTTTCCAGGTTCGCAAAATTATTATTTTTATTTTCAAGAAGAAATAAGAGAGAGAGAAAAGATCCTCTGATTTTGGAGTTTGCCTGTTGTTTGCAGCAAAAAAGCAAAAGGTGCTTGGCCCAATCACTTCACTGGTTAATTAACTCCAACGCCGGGGGCGTCGATGGAGCACGTTCACTGGCTTGACCGTGCCGAAGGATCCCCCTCACGGTCGGTTACCCCAAGGAAACAGAGCACCGCCACTCTGCTGCACCTCAAACAACCGTCCTGCGACTCCTACTACAGCACACTCCTACTACCTGGCAAAGAGACGAAACCCCCAACGCCGGTGGCCCCCCGGCGGCGGCCGCAAGCAGGCGATCATGGGCCGATGCACGCACAACTAGGCATAGGCCGCCTAGCTAGCTAGTCATACAAGCAAGCGAGTAGCCGAGTAGTAGAGTGATCGACAACCACCAGGTCGATGGAGCTAGCTTAACATGCGAGCTCGTCATCAGGACAGAAGGGCACGAGATAGATTAGATACTCACGACGTTGCCGAACATGTCGAGGAAGCGGCGGAATGAGTCGTAGGCGAAGCGGTCGCCGCTCTTGGCGGCGAGCCCGGCGGCGACCTCGTCGTTGAGCCCCAGGTTGAGCACCGTGTCCATCATACCGGGCATAGACACCTGCACACACACACATCGATCATGATCAGAACACGTACAGAAAGCAGCGTCAAGGATGCCATGGCATTACGTACCGCGGCGCCGGAGCGGACGGAGAGCAGGAGCGGGCGCTGCGGGTCGCCGAGGCGAGCGCCCATGGCGTCCTCGACGTAGGCGAGGCCGTCCATGATCTCGTCCCAGAGGCCCTGCGGCAGGGACCGGCCGGCCTCCTGGTACTGCTGGCAGGCCTCCGTGGAGACGGTGAAGCCCGGCGGCACCGACAGCCCGATGCTCGACATCTCCGCCAGGTTGGCGCCCTTGCCGCCCAGCAGCTCCTTCATGCTCTTGTTGCCCTCGCTCTTGCCCTTGCCGAAGTGGAACACCCTCTGCGAGGCCAAACATTGAGCAGGCGCCATTTGCTAGCTGCTGTTAGCACACGATCACACGATACACAGTAGACAGAGGTAGCAGAGATCACACAAATGGTGGTGAACGGTGATGGTGAAGCTGAGCCGGCGCCCGGGGCTCTATTTATAGTGAGTGAAGTGAGGGCCGGGACGGGCCGGCGCCGGGCGCCACGAGACAATGACGTGGCGAACCGGTGCGTGTGATCGACCTGAACCTGAAGGGACTCGGTGGGTGACAGGGTGACGAGCTCAGCTAACAGTGGGAGTGATGAAGAGAAGCTTGCAAAGCTTTCTCTTCACAGACCACCACGAACCCACAGGGTCAGCAGCCCACCGCAAACACTGAAACTGAGACGTGTGAGCACAAAATCGGTTGGGCACTTGGGCGTAATCCCCACCTCGGATGAGATTTACACGTAATGCGAGCAAGTTTGCAGAGTTGGAAGTGGTCTCCTCAGGCAACAAGTGATGAAAAAAAAGGGCGCGTCCTCCGGTGATCCAACACGTCACGGTTGCTCTGTTGTCTCTGCTTCGATCTCCAAAGGGAGAAGAAGAGGGGGGGAAAAAGAGCCTCTCAAACTGAATCGGCGTGGTCTCGATCATCTACGACGACGGATGATGACTCACGACGATCGTCGATGTGTAAAGAAACATGTAACGGACGGCGTACGTGCAAGACACCAACGCTACAGTGCCCCCTTTCTGTTCCGTATCGACGAAAAAGCTAGCTAGCTAGCTGGTGGTCCATCGCTTGCGTAAGTGTTGCAGTAGCTTTTGTTTGTGAGCAATGATATACTATGCTACAACTCCAACCAACAATCTGTTTATTTTTGTGCGCTTCCTGCTTCTTTTTTTTTGGAAAAACACCGCTGCGCAGGCTGTATTTTTTAAAAAAAAAACTTTCCGCAAAACCGAGTGCGATAGTATTGTGGTATTTCATACTTGGGACGTAGTGTGTGATTTAACTGACATCGCTTTTTTTTAGAAAAGGGAATATGCATTAATATTTCAGCTTATGTATGGATTGATGCATATAGCTGTGAAAAATTGAAGTTTTTTTTTGTGAAATTACTGTGAGCATCTTTCTGAAAGAATAGTGTAAGCACATAAATACAGTCACCCAAACCAATTGAACTACTACTTGAACTATATTATGAACTAATTAAAGTTTCAATATTCGAATTACTACTTAGAAAAATGCCCATGCTATAGTGTACTACACATCTACCTCGCGCTGTTCACGATGGCGTAATAATCCACACTTTGAAGTTTCTTTTTTCTTCTTTTCTTTTCTGACGACTCGCATCGGTCATCACTGGTAAAACACGCCCCCGGCACAATCCAAGAGCAGCACCGTCACCCCCCGCTTGTTCCGTCCCCAGAAAAAGCTCTGGAAACTGAATCGCTCACGAACCACCGTCATACGTGACGCGCTATATATGTGCAAGGACACGGTGGAGTAAGCGCGCGTCCTTTCTGTTTCACATGAAGTGATTTTTATCTTTTGTTTGGGGGCAATAATGCTCCAACCGAATTTGCACCTCTCCGCTAGCTATACCCAAAAACTTTGTTTCCGGTGATGATGCACACCCAAAATCACTTCTACCCTGCATCCTTAAAAAAAAATATTGACCGAGAGAGTATAACTACTGTGCTTTCAGTCGTAAGAATAAAGATAAGGCCGTACGGATCAGGGTGGAGTGTCAAGCACACATACGCCGGCAAGGCCATCGTGCACGGCTGCGACCTGCGAACCCACCGCCGGCGTCCAACTCCAACCTCCAACGCGGACGGAACGGAACGGGCGAGGCGGCGAGCACCACCCATCCTGCCACGACGGACAACGCTATCCGTTACGCAGCTACATATTGGCCGTCTTTATCCTTCCTTTTCGTCTTTCCGACTCCGAGCGTTACGCGCAGGCAGCCTGATCGTTTACGTCATCCAGTCGGACTCGATAGCTAGGGCACCGCGCTGTCAATCTCACTCACTGTTCCTTTTTCACCTTGTTTTTTTGGTTCCGAAAAGATTCGGCCCAATCTGTAGTTCGAAATCCAAAAGTGCTTTGAATTTTGATTTTATATTTGAAGTGTTGCAGCGGTCGGGGACCTTCCGTGCACGCCGCGACAACTACCATCCGGGCAAACCCGCGGGCGCGCGCGGCCGTCCCCGCCTGTTATTCCCCCGTCACGGCGCCCGCGCGACGGCGCAGAAGCAGCACCGTTTGCGCATGTGCCTCGTCCTTGTTTTAGCCCAAAAAACTCTATCGTGGCAAGGGTTTTGTATCTATGGTTAATTACGCTTTCTTACCTCTTCGGTTCAAAGTAGTATGTTGCAGACGGGAGTTGTTTATGGTTCATGAGACTGTGAAATATGGTTAAAAATTATCTCTTATTTTTCTCTAAGATATTATAACCACAAGAATTTGCCGGAACTGCTGAATTGATGGCTAAATGTAGTGTTTGTTTCTACAACTTTTTTGCAGTTTAAGTACCTATCCTTCCTGGAACAAAAAAAAAACCAGACATCACCGGATTTGCTTAAATTATTATATTAATGCCCCTCTATCACATGTTATTCAAAGTGAAATTATGGAGGAATATAAAAAAAAAATTGGCTCCTGATAATCCATTCGGTGACATAATTAATTTTCAGATACGTCTGCCCTACTATTTCACCTAGGAAAATGATATTATGGATCCGAACAGAGGAATCGTCACCTACTCCCCTTCCTCTAGCGAAATTATCATGTACGATGTACCACTTGTATAATATAACTTTTAACATCTGTCAAAATCAACGAGATTTTCGGCGGCCTAATTACCCCCATCCCAAACACATTATGAAGTTGAAAGATGCAAGCCCTGGGAGACAAACAAACATTGGACAGAACAAAAATCAGACAAGACAACGGTAGAAAACGTGCACGAGTACGACCACTCGGCATTTTCTCTGCCTGACGCCAGGATTTGCCCCGGATTTACTTACTCTCGGTAGAATTTGTGGGGGATTGGGAGATGCCTTGTTTTTCTATCCAAGTGATTTCAGGTTAAATGTCCCTACGTGGCCGGTTAGCCGCTTCATCATGTCAGGTGAAATGAACCTCTCTACCACACGGCTGGGAGAAAACGCCACCTCGCGCACGCGCGGTGCTGCATCGCCGCACGAAACCCCCCGTGATTTCTCGGACGCCGTAGCCGCAGAGGAAAGGTACTTTCGATTCTTGTTTTCACCTGCGCCGGCGGTGCAGCAAAAAAAAAACCTTGGCCACTTGCAGGATGGTCGAGCAGCTAGTAGCCTAGCCTATCTATCCACCGGCGACATGCTGCGATCAAAATCAAATTGCTAGGCTCGCCAAGATGCATCAGGATCCCATGCCCGATTCCGTTCACATTCCTGATGGACGACGTACCAAACCATGGAAAAATTAATTTCCTTGCATGGGCAGAGCTCAAGAGCAATTTTCTGGTTTTGGCGAAACCATGGGCTTGAGAGGAGCCATCCAGTAGTGATGATGTGCAGAGCAGTTTTATGTAGCTTATCCTTATCTAAGGTAAATAGAAATCGCTACAGAAGAGAGACGGCGTTTGTCTTGCTCCAAATGATTCCAAGTAAAGGAATGATTCAGCAGGATTTAGACCTATGAGAGCCTGCCCTAGCTATTGTTGAACTACTACAGTGACTAGCTTGATCACCACCAATATCACAGATCGATGTTTCTCTTTCTAAAAAAAAACATCACTATGTATTTGGGATTTGGGAAGCCTTCACTTGATTACATATGTTAGTGAAAAATTGTAGTGTTGTTGTGTGTAATGGTCAGATATCATTTGGATACTATCAATATGCTTGAAACAATAAATTATATTGCTTAGTGTCATCTTTGATCTTAACAGTAATGCTCTGAGGGCGCCGTGATTCTGCCTGCGCTGCGTTTGCGGTGAACAAACGCGGCAACGGCACAACGCGCGGACTGTTTGGACTTTGAGTGGTGCTGGGCCTTGTCAAAGACTCAGGAGATGCAGACAATCGGAGAAGGCCCATGATAGTATCACTTCCTTCTATCTATATGGGTTCGACCAGAGCCTGTTAGGATTTGGCCTTCTCATGCTTCTTCCTAACCAAGCCCGAAAAAATTCAGGCCCCTCTGAACTCAATTTATTTGATTTATTTTCCCTTCCAATAGGCTAGTTAAAAACTTGCACTTACGGTTTGTAGTATGCTACATGTTCACAGTGCTGTCTGCTGTGGCTGTGAGCCTAGAGCCCTAGAACGCTTCATTTTGGAAGGCCTGCCGTTCTGATGGACACAAGGTGAACCAAAGGTGCTCTAACGGAAGAACTGTTCCTAAACTGGTCGAAAAAAGTTTTGGCCCGCCGTTTTTTTTTTTTTTTTGGATTGAATAAAGGCAGACACAAGTTGAACTCAAAGGTGCTGTAACGGAACTGTTCCTAAACTGGTCCAAGTGAAATGGAACCATCAAAATCAAACCTTTTTTCCTGTTCATTATAAAAAAATATTTATCTTTTATCTTTTTTATCTTTTATGAAAAGCATTGAACCTTTTATCACCGTAGGTATAAGGTGTGTGGTGGTGTACTGGTGTGTGTGTGTGTGCTGAACTACTGCTGATAGCCTAAAAGCAACTACCTGCCGAACCAGGCAGGTGATCGATCGCTCGCCAATTGGCTGCCTCCAACAGTTTCAGTTTGTAAGAAGAGTTGCGCGCGGTGGTTACCTTCTTGGTCGCAATCGGCGCGACGTCGGCGACAGCCCTGGCGGGTGCGCAATGCTCGCCGCGTCCCGAGCCGGACTCGGAGCGAGCCACGACGGCCTTGGCGGCGCGCCGGGCCCTCGGCGCCGCGACCGATCGGCGGCCGGCGGGCGCCTCCCTGCTGATGCTGCCGTTCGAGACCGCCGGCCTCTGCAGGCTCCACACGGCCCTGGAAACAGACGCCATCTCCTTCCCCTCGCACGCGCTTCTGTCTGCCTTCTTCGCTCAACAACAATAAGGCGTCAGCTCAGATCAGCTCCATCCATGGTCAGGAATTCAGAGGAAAAGGAGAGACTTGTGATGAACTCTGGCTGCTGCAGTGAACTGCTGCTTGCTTACCTCTCGTGAGGAAGAAGGGGAGGGGTCTGTGCCTCTCTCTTGGGGTGTGCCGCGGGAGCGCGCGAGGCAAAGTGAGTTCGCTTGAAATGGGAGACGAACGGCAGGTTGGAATATACAGTGCCGTACCCCGTGGCGCACCGTCAGGTGGAGCGACGGGGTTCACACGCGCCCCCATCGCCACCTTATCCCGGCGGGGGGCCCACCGGCACGGCCGCGTCTGCCCCTTCTGGCTCCGGACCCCGACGCTTCTGGCTCCAGGAAATTTGAGAGCGCGGGCGGGGTGCGGCGAGTGGTGTGGCTTCAAGGGGAGTTTAGATTATGTTTTGTATTTATGTGCCTTTTATTTTTATTAATGTTTTCAAAAATACATGCTCTACTAAAAATGTGCAAACCTATGCGTATATAGCTGTTTCAATTGGCTGAATTTATGTTGGAGTAGCCTTATCACGAGTTGAATCGGCGGAATTTCCTTTATTTGAGCAGCACATTTATTCATAATATATAAATTTTCCATTTCGTATGAATTTTAGATAGAAATAAATTTTATATAAACATTGTACAATTTTGTAGTTCATTCTTTTTTTTCTTGAACACAACAAATTCGATCTAAAATTGATATGAAAAACTTATAATTTTTTTAAAAAAGATGTGTTGCTTTAGAGAGGTAAATTCCACCGTTTAAACTGGCAGAGTGGGTTCAACGAATATTCCGCTATTTCAGACAGCTATAGCCGTTTATATACTTACTAAGATAGTACGTGGCTAATATTATGATGACAAAATTGTCATAAAAAGATATTATTTCCTCAAAATAAAGCACAAATTGCACGTATGGAAAGCTCACACATAAGCATCACAATTAACCTTTGTCATAAAATTATTTCAACAGCTTAAAATGTTTTGCACTCAGCGGTTGCAATGAATTGAAGACAAGTTGTTGCAACCATAGTTACCATTTCGTCCTGATCAGATCCTGGATAGAACAGACCAGTGGTTGGAAGGAGAGGGTATGTCCTTCGTGGTGTCCATCCGCCGAAGCAGTCTGCAGCTGGACTCCTAAAGTCCTCCTCCACTCGTTGAAGAACAAGATGATGAGCCCTAGCAAGTATGCTTCCATTCGTGACCTTGCAGCACAAGGAGACATATGCATTCATCTCACGGTGTCGTCCTCCTCTAGACCCCGGGCCTTGGCGTTCCCTCGCATCTCGCGAATAATTTTTTGTAGTGACATGCTGTACAAATTATTGTAAATAGAAAAAGAGAACGCTTCTGCTGCTAGAAGTTAACGTCAACTTGCTTTGCTGTCACTTCACGACCTCACACTGCCAACTTGTCATCAATCCAACCAGTCAAGGAATGCCGCTCTGTTCGTCTGGCTTATCAGCCACCAGCCAGCAGTACTTTTCTCTCAGAAAAAACCAGCCACCAGCAACCAGTCAGCAGTACTTTTCTCTCAGAACAAACCAGCACCAGCCACTAGCAACCAGCCAAGCGAACAGGTTGTGCAACGGCTCAAGGAAAAGACGCCTATATAAAAACAAACTACAGCTTCTCGATTTTCATATAAATTCCGACGGAGATAAAATAAATAAAAAATTACAAATACAGTATTTTTTTAAAAATATTTGAAACCATCTTGGTACTCAAATAATCAACAGACGTGATATCTAGAGATGGAAAATGCCGGCGATTCAACTAGCGGTAAGGTGGGTCTGATGCACATTCCACCGTTTCATTTGCCGGTAGCCATTTATGTACTTTTGCAAAATCTTCATTTTTTTTATTAAAGTAAGATTTCTGCCTTTAATTTTTGGTTTTGTCCAATTTATCTCACCGATAAGTTGGCCCTCAGATTTGTTCCGACTGCACACTAGTTTGTCCTTTTCGTACGGACCCTAGCTGTATTCTAATCCAACTCCAATATATAGCATAGCATCGATGTCACCGCACTCAAATTGGGGCATGCACGCACGCAGGTCCGTACAGTGACGGGAGCAAAAAGTGGACTGTTCATGCCCCAAAATTAGAGGCCTCCAAATGTGACATCGATACTACTTGTCTTTGCTTAACTAACAGCAGAATACAAACCCCAATAATCACAATCACAAGGTTTAGTTCTTCTCTAGCTAGGTCCAAAACTACTTCATATATATGAGCACCGAGGTGTGTTTCATTTGTTTGTTTCCTCTAATAATCATATCTTCAAAATAAAAGTACCGCCAAGCCAGTCTCGCTCAATGCTAAATAACTGTCACGAAAATGAAATTCCTCTCTCCACAGATGAAACTTCTTGTATTAATTACCTCGCTAAGTTAGCAATTTTGCTGACGTAGCAATGTTGTGAAACTCCCCATTGAGACTCGTCTCAGACCTTCTTCAATGGTATGAGCTAGTATCTACTCTAAGCACTCTAATAGACGACTCTTCCAATAATCTATCTCCTCTTAGGCTCTCTCCAACAAGTTAGCAGATTCGCCGGTTGACGTGGATGGAAGAGAGAGCAAATGCAGGCAGTAGTGCTTTGGTAACGATGATGGGCGAGACTAGCGTGGAAACAAGTAGTAGCGAGTTTTTGCAACTGTTCATAGTTTAGAATAATATTTCAGGTAGCTTAGAGATACCTCTTTGAAGAGGGCCTTATCTATATATATCTTATCTATAAAAAATGACCTCACACATCATCCTTACGTAATTTTGAAGTACGTTCAAGTGATAATTCTTTGTTCTCTCTCCTATTAGAATAAAAAAAATTGTATAAATTAGCCATGAGCTAACTATCGGAGAAGGTTACGTAACTCACACCTGAGTACCCGACCCCAAAATTAAGGCTAAAAATTGTGTGGGGACGGTCCGCACACTCCAATTCGTGAGGACCTCCTCCCGTCGAGTGCCGCGTGGCATCTTAGCGATCCGACGACAACGCTGCTCGGCTCCCGCACGGATGAGGCACGCAGCGCTTCGGCTCGACTAGAATCACTCTCCCTCGGCTCGCATCGCTCTCGCTCGGCTTGAAATCCAGGCTTCGCATCTTATCCGTCATCTCCACTAAGGCGTCGTCGCCGCCGCCGCCGCCCCACCCGCCGGTGCTCCCCTCATCTGTCTACGTCAAGTCCCGCCTGCGCCATGCTCCTGCACCACATCCGTTGCCCTCCACCATCGTGGCCGCCGCCGTGGACCTATGGTGCTCTATAAATGTCGTCCTCGCTGGTGGCCGGTGGCCACCTCGTCGGACGGCGATAAGCGGCAGGTCCACCTCCCTCATCCGCTTGGGTTGCCTCCATTAGCTAGCGCCATTCTCCTCATCGGCCGTGTCAAGAGGCACCTCAGTGCATGCAGTTCAGGTTCTGTACTGTCGTCATTCAGTTATCTAGTCGCCATTCAGCCTATCAGTTAACTGAAGATCTGAAAAAGCCTCATGGGGAGCATGCTGTTGGCCAATTGCAATCATGTTTAGCATCTATTACATCTGTTTATTTTGCATGAGTTTCAGGGTAGCCAGGAGCACCGGAACTGACATGTTAAAGTTTCATTTTTTGTGTGTATTCAGATGCAACTAAGTCAAAAAAATTGGTAGATTGCTGGGCTATCCCAACTATGCTGATGTTACTATTGAACCCTGAAGACCAAGGATATCGATACTGGAACTAGTGCGAGCAATAAAGATTGCTCATGCTCAATGTATTTTGTTTATCCACAGAGTAAAGATGCTTTAGCTACTGGCCGGACTAGGTTCGATGATATCAGAGGTCACCATCAATCTGCAAGTCATTTCATTGTAATTTACAGTGATCAAATTAGTTGTGTATAGGTTATTATAGTAGGATAAAGTGCCGATGTTTGATGCACTAAACTATTTGTAACGGTTTGACATTGTGTACTCCCATGGTGGTCAATGATATGTATATGGCCAGAGAGGATCAATGTATCACCTTTCTTTTTATATGAAATATATATGTATGTTTGACATTCAGGAATGCAAAGACTTTGTTAAAAATATTTTTTCTCTTGTGTGCTAAAAAGAAGAAGAGTACTCAAAGAAGAAAAACATGGATTCACAACAGAGTGCAATCTGGTAATCTGAAAAGGAAGATTAGAACAACAGTGCAAATGACTGGTTCTTGACAAAAAAAGAGCAGCAGATACAATATTCATGGTCCCAACCGGCACAGCTTAGGGTAAAAAAATAAGTAACAATCAGTAAATTTTTGCTGTAACATAGGTTACATATTTTCTTGATTTGGCACCCCATCAAAATTTAATTTCCTAGAAGGCAGTGTGGCAGCTTGATCAATCCCAAGTAAGAGACTTGTGTATCCTCCTCTGATATATGGAACACTCGTGACAGAAGAATTCCCGTGCATATTGAAGTTTGGCATCGTGGCATTACCATTTCTGTTTTCGATCAACTGAGCATCCATATTGGAAGTACCATAGGCATCAGTTGCCAAGTGTGCCAAGTCCTGTGTCATGGAATATGAAATTGTTCATAAAAATTGCATGTAAGAAAATATATATTCAAATGAATGCAGTCAAAGTCGAAAGTCTTACAATAAATTGCCCTGGATCAACACGTTCATAACTATTTTCTGCTACATTGTTTGAATCTTGTCCTGTAATCAATAAATTGCTCTAGATCAACACATTCATAATGCGAGCTTAAAATGAAAAAGTAAGGATAGAAATGGTGTTATCGATACCTTTCTTTTTAGCACTTTTCTTCTTGTTGCTAGTATTCTTTTCAAGGGAGATGGTCCCTCGTTTACTCTTTGCACCTTTTACCACCTCAGGAACTCTAAATGATATTATACCTTTAAATGTATCTGTTTCAAAGTTAGCTGAAACAAGAGGAGCCTCATTGGATTGTTCTTCGATCTTGCTTAGAGAATTATCTGCATCCAAATCCAACTTATCCATAGCTTTCTCCAAAAGATCAAGAAGTTCTTTTGACTTTGAACACTTCAATGCAATAGATGCTGCCTTCCTTGAGATACGTGCTGCATGCGTTTTTAAACTTTCCTCCTCGGATCCTTGTTTTTGAATATAAAATCCTCTCTTTGCATATTTTATCCATCTGTGCAATATATATTGCGAAGGCAAAATGAAGACATCATTCACATTGAAGACTTTGAAGGCATGCTTGCACAATATACCTATCAGATATTGATGCCATATTTCATCAGTTTGTATAAGATGTTGTATTGTTGCAAATTCAAATTTGAATATATACATACCTATGGATTCATACTTCCTGCAAGCACATGTAATGGTATTATCTGCTTTGTTGAATATGACCGTTGCTCCATAATCAGAATGCATATGTGTAACTGTATATGTCAAAATTGACCCTTCAGTTTGCAACAACTTACAAGAGAATGAAAATTGTTTGTTAAATTCCTCCTCAAACTCTTTATACATCCTCCCTGTATAAGACTCAGCTGCGGTCTTCAGCAGAGGAATATGAGTAACTAGGCTCTTTCGACGTGAATTAAAATCTTCATCCAACTCATTGTTACGAAGACTACTGGAAACCTTGTCGAATTCTTCAAGGAGTTCTGAAAGACCCAATTTTCTACGAAATCTTTTCTTGAATACATTATTCATACCTTCGCTCCTTTGGGTTGAGTTCATATCAGCTGTAAATGAGTCACGATATGCAGCTGCCCATTTTTCCCTCAAACCATATAGGTTTGCCATCCATTCATTGTCCTCGAGATTATACTCACGCAACAATTCATCCCACTTTTTTTGAAGTAAAACTCTGATCCGTCTTCATAGACACATCTCTTAAAATCAGGCAGAAACTTCTCAGGATGCTTTTGAATTACATGGCTGAGATGTTTAGCAGCATTTACATAAATGTGCCACAAACATAGGCGATGACTTGTCTTTCGAAATACATAAGCAATTGCTCCTGCCATGGCCGCATCTTGATCAGTGAAGATTGTGCTAGGATGCTTTCCTGACATTGCTGTTAGAAAGGTTTCAAAGAGCCAAACAAATGATGGTATAGTCTCATTAAACAACAATGCAGCCCCAAAAATGATAGTCTGCTTGTGATGGTTGGTTCCAAGGAATGGAGCGAAAGGCATTTCAAACTTATTAGTCTGAAAAGTGGTGTCAAATGACACATCATCACCAAAGCATGCGTAATCCATGATAGATTGACCATCAGCCCAAAAGAAATTAGCTATCAGACCACTTTTCTTGTCTATTTCCATGGCATAAAAAAATGTTGGATCTTCTATCTGCTTACGCTTCAAGTATCCCAGTAGTGTTTCCGTGTCATTGGCTTCTAAGTACTTCTTGCGCTCACGACCAATCTCATTGTTGCAATCCATCCGTGAGAAAGGCACTTTGTCGGCTCCTCCATAAAACTCCTTCATAAACTTAAAAACCTGGGCTGGTTTCATCCCGGATTCCCTCATCTGCCCAATTAACTTCCTGTCCGCTTCTTGAACACTTCGTTGGGACCTCAACTTCCCCCTTTTATTTGGACTAGCAAGGTAATGGTTGTGATCAAGTACAATCTTTTGCATTGTCCAAAGCCCCTCTTTACTAATACTAAACTGAACACGAGCATCACAATCCGTCCTTGTAATGTCTCTTGATGACTCAGTTTCTCGATGACCTTGGCTACTGCAAACCAAATATTTCTGACGTAGTGTCCCATCTCCTCGTCGCTTTGTATGGCTCTTTCTAATACTAAACCCAATATGGCCGGCATAGGTGTTGTACATATCATAGGCTTTATCCTCTGATTTGAAAGCCATTCCAACTTCAGGAACAATCAAAGTTTGCACAACTTTATCTACCACCTGTTATACAATGAGTCAAGAATTTAAGATGGCTCGAATAGAAAATATCATGTTATCAATTACATTTGTAATTTTAAATTCAATTACCTTATCTGGTGTTTTATCTCCTAGCAATGCTTCTCGTACTGCACCAGAGGTTGTGTTGTCATCACCGTGATTGACACCAGAGTTCGTTGCAATCTAGCATATAGTCAGAAAATAGAAATCAATGAAATGCATGTACGTAATTTATGCAAATACAAGATAATAATGATCAAACAACACAGCACCCTACCAGTGTCGTCGGCTCCCCATCATGCCCCAGGGCATGCATAGACGGCACTGGCGGCGGTGACGAGAGGATGCCACTATCTTCCTCCAGGACTCCTCCTGTTGAGGTTGTGTCGTCCAGGAAGTCTTCTCCGGCCATGGTGGCTATGCTTCGTGAAAGCAATCTAAGAACGCAAAGAAGAGTACAAGACGATGTACACCTTGCGGCCGCAGGCGTGAATAGCTCCGGACGTTACGTGATTGGATCCTAGGGAAATCTCGGAGCCTGAGCCGAGCCTATCCTTCATGTGTCGCTTGAGTCATTAGCTGAGAGCCGAGCTGAAGCGATGCGTGGTGCGTGCGGGAGCCGAGCGGCGTTGTCGTCGGATTGCTAAGATGCCACGCGGCACTCGACGGGAGGAGGTCCTCACGGATTGGAGTGTGCGGACCGTCCCCACACAATTTTTTTCCAATTACTAGGTACGGCCCTGCACGCACGACAAAGGCGACTGAGTCCAATAGCATGCACACGCGCAGTCCAAATAGCTGGATCAGGCAAATCCGAGCACCAGGAAGAAGAAAAGAAAAAGGGCAAGCTCTGTCAGCGCGAGGAACCATCCAACATGCACAAGACGAAACAGTGTGAGAAGCACACAGGCTGGCGGCTGCCTTATCGGCTTATCGCGACGCCATCCTGCTCCTCATGCATGGCGGGCCGTCATGCATCTTGAGCGTGTCGAAGGAAAGCGAATCCCGGGAGAGCCGAGCCGAGCCGAGCGGCCGGAGCGGGTGGCGAGAGATCGTCGCAGCGGCGGCACAACCGGCCGTAGCGTTGATCCCTTCCTTGCACGCGATCGATGAACACCGTGTTGGTTGGTCCGTGTGGTTGTGGATTCACGGCCAACGTGGTCTCCTGGCCTCGCCTTGTGGTCGTTGTCTCGCGTAGAAGTAAGGCCAAAATGCTCAGATTTGGACGCCGGAGGGGCCGTCCGCCACGATCTGCGTGGCTCACTTGAAGACGACGACGTCGTTGGGGGGCTTCGGAACGACCACAAGAAGTAGCTTGGGAACGTATGGCCCATGGCCATGGAGTCGTACGTATCAAGATTGAATGCTTCTTAGAGCAGCTCATCGCGGAAGTTCTTGAAGGACCAAGTAAATACGGTGCGGAGTTCTTCGTTCTCAGTTCCGGCGAGAATCCCTGAACTCGAAGAGATGAGGCAGGGCGGCCATTCCCTGAGCTCCAAGAGATGAGGAGGTGATGGGAGGAAGAGGAAGGGATGGCTATGGCTGAGGATCGGATGGATCGGCGCGGCTTCGTCTGGAACATATGAAGCGCTCGGGAAGCTTCTCCTCCACGATGGGAGGCGACGGCGGTGCCGGCAAGGCGGTCTGGGCAGGGCGCACGCGGAGGAAGAACGGGCGGAAGAAGACGGGGGAGGGAGAAGGGTGGCTGACAGGTCGGTCCCGCCTGTCAGTGGGACAAGGAGAGTGGAATGGGTGTGGGCTGTTGGTGGGCTACGGGATTGTGGGCCTGATGGAGAGAAGAAAGGAAGGAAGAAATTTTTTATATATATATTTTTTCTTTTGATTTTCGAAAAATAAATGGACGAATCAAAAAATTTGAGAAATATACATCTGCCGCCGTGCCCCACGGCGGCAGGAACGCCTGCCGCCGTGGGGCACGACGGTAGGGGTGCCGCCAATAGTCGCTGACCTGCCAGGTGGGGCCAGATTCCTACCGCCGTACCCTACGGCGGTAGGAGGCCTACCGCCGTGGGGCACGGCGGCGGATGGGGTACGGCGGCAGCGTCAAGGGGGCGACGGCTGCCGCCACCCTCCTCCCTCCCTCGCTCTCTCCTCTAAATCTTCGGCTTTCAACCCTTCGGAGCACTTTTGACTAAGATATGTTTCTAAATTTAGTTTAGTTTAGTTAGTTAGTTTAGTTAGTTTAGAAATTTCAAAAATTTTAGAAATAGTTATAATTCAAATAATTAGATTATATTAATATAAAAACATTAAAAAATTATTTTAATTAACATAATTCGTTTAAATTGGTTTTAAACTTCTAGAAAATAGTTATAATTCACATAATTAGATTAAATTGATATAAAATTCGTAGAAAATAGTTTAAATTCACATAATTCGTTTTAATTCATTTAAAATTCCTAGAAAATGGTTATAATTCACATAATTAGATTAAATTGATATAAAATTCGTAGAAAATATTTTTAATTCACATAATTCGTTTGAATTCATTTAAAATTCCTAGAAAATGGTTATAATTCACATAATTAGATTAAATTGATATAAAATTAGTAGAAAATAGTTTAAATTCACATAATTCGTTTTAATTCATTAAAAATTTCTAGAAAATGGTTATAATTAGATTAAATTCATGTAAAATTTTTAGAAAATATTTTTAATTCACATAATTCGTTTTAATTAGTATAATTCGACTAATTGATTAAATTATGTTATTTTTTTGCAGTTATGGCTGGGCCGTTGGAGTACGTACGGCCGGAGTTGTTCGACGAGGCGGTGGACCGGCACCACCGCTCGTACGTGTCGGCTGTTCTTGAACGTTCGCCCGGCAGTATACGTTTCGGGACCACCCGCACGTTGATGCCGATACACCGGTGGTGGATTCCGAAGTACGTAAATCATTTTTATTATTTATTTCTGTTTCTTTACAATAGTAATTGCGTTAAGTAAATTAATTTTATTTTTTTTCAGGCTACGCGCTGCAGGACTTCTCCCTTTTGCGCGGTTGGTCGAGGGGGACAGACTACGAGCTGAGGTTCCCCGGGCGGAGCGGTTGACGCGGTTCAGCTACGACGCCTCGCTGATCGCCGCGTTCATGGACCGGTGGCGACCAGAGACACACACGTTCCACTTCCCCGTCGGCGAGATGACGCTCAGTCTGGAGGACGCGATGTTGGGAGGACTGCCGTGTGCTGGCGAGGCGATGGGGCCGATCGACATCCCCGCGACGTGGCACGCCGACTTCCTTGCTCGGTTCGCGAACGTTCATCAGAACGATCACGCGCCCCTGCCGTACGTGCCCTTCGCCAACACCCACGGGCCCACCTGGACTTGGATCCAGCAGTTCAGCGTACGTGATTCTAACTCTTATTTTCAACGTTTGTATGCATTTTAAACGAATGTGACGATGGACCTTTGTGTGTGTGCAGGCTGACTACATGGCGGACGAGGCCGACGACCCGACGTCAGACAGGTTTTTGGAGGTCTACCTGCTCTGGCTGTTCGGATGGGTGCTGTTCTGTGAGTCAGCGGGAGACTCGGTGTCGAGGTACCTGCTCCCCTGGGCTCAGAAGATCGCCGACACACCCCTCGACTAGATGCCCCAGATCAGCTGGGGCAGCGCTGTTCTGACAGCTACCTACAGGGGGCTGTGTTCGGCAGTGTCGAGGCCGGGGAGTAAGGAGGGGCTCCTCCTGGGGTGCCCTCTCCTGCTGCAGATGTGGATCCACGAGCGGTTCGACATCGGTCAGCCCAAGGCCGACCTCTCGGAGTACCAGTCGCTGCCCGAAGACACCGACCCAGCGGACCTCCCCACCATGGGTTCTCTGTGGTGCCTCCGGAAGGTAATGACCTTCCTTATCGTTTTCTTCGCTTTATGAGTTCTTTAGTTCGATTCAATTAACTTTTCATATTCTGTGCAGCACGTTTGGGTTGGGGAGCAGTCGAAGAAGGCGTACAAGGACTTCGTAGGTCAGATCGACCAGATGGTCGATGCCCAAGTCCGGTGGACGCCGTACGCTCCTGCCATGGTCGCTGCCCGCGCACCACAGGGGCTCTTGTCCCTGTGCTACCGAGACCAGGCGTACTGGATGACGCGGCGACGATTGGTCTTCGACGTCTACATCGAGGAGTACGCCGTCCACCGGGTGATGAGGCAGTTCGGCCTCTTCCAGGAGTCGCCAGTACCCGCTGCGCCACGTCTGCCGCCTACAGCGCACAGGTGAGCTACCATTTGCCAGTTATAATTATTTTCCGTTACAAATAGTCAGTTGCCAATAATTTTCTGTTTCATCTATGCTAGGTGGATGCGTAAGGGTGTGTCTGCGACGTGTCGTTTGTCGACAAGCTGCAGCCGTACGTGGACGAGTGGGCGTCCGCGGCGCACGAGGAGAACGTCGTCACCGAGCACCGCCTACACGATGGCGCGGCCTGGCTAGCGTACCTTCAGTGGTACCTCCCGAGGACGCGGACGCGGGTGACGTACGTGCCTGCTACCCCGCCACCGCCACCGGTCCCGGACCACGATAGGATCCTGCCGGACACCACGTACCCGGTGCGCCGAGATCAGACCGCCGACACAGCGGTAAGCTACGATACTGCAAACATATTTTATTCATATGACTTTTCAATATAACATGTGTTACTAATTTTGTGAGCAGCACGACGTGCTTGCTGAGATCGTGCGGCTCGCAGCGTCCGCGAGGGAGCAGTGCTTTACCTGGGGGCCTCAGCAGCACCAGAGCATGTACGACAGGATTGTCGATGCTGCCATGAGGTACTCCGCCGTCGTGAACTACGCCGGGGCCGCAGAGATTCCTCTCCTTCCGCACCACCCAGCGTCGTACTCGAGCTCCGCCTCGACAGCGGCTTCGCAACCGATGCCTTCCACCCTTGTCGGCGGCTTCTCGGCTCCGACGGCACAGCAGCAGCCACAGGCGCAGGGCCCGCACACCTACGTACAGCGGCCGTTTATTTCCCCCGGCGCAGGTACTTTCAGTGGACCTTATTTTCAACTAATGCACGGAATTGTTGTGTGTTTGTGTTATACTATATTCTAATCGTACAGGGGGACCGCCGCTCTTTCCGACAGCCGGGCCTCGACAGCCGGAGACGACGGTACCAAGAGCGCCGATCTTTCCGCTAGGAGGTTTCAGACCGCCGGTCTTTCAGTTTGCGGCGGCAGATATTCCTTCCTCGTCCACTCCGCCTTTGTTCCAGCCTGGTAACGACCTTAACTTTACAGTAAAATTCGTTAAGTACGATACGTTTTGGAGAACTAATACTATTCGTTGCAGCCGGTTTCGACGCGACCACCGAGGAGCACCTGGGCTGGGATGAGTTTGGGTACGGCGACATTCTCGCGACCATGGATGCCCCGCAGGCCGAGGAGGTTGGCCCGTCACAGTTCACACAGGCACCGCCTGTTGGGACTCAGCCGACACAGCCAGTGGGCGGAGCGACCCCGGCGGCCGGCGGAGCGACACCGGCTGCTGCAGGGTAGTCGTTGGCGGGCGGAGGGACACCGGCCGGCGGAGGGACACCGGATGCTGCAGGCTCGTCGCAGGCGGCCATGGCGACACCGTCTCCCGACCAGCTCGGACTGTCGGGAATACACCCCGGGTACCCATGCAAGGAAGGATGAAGACGGACTCCTACAAGAATTCTCCTGTAATCCTACTAGGACTCGTTCCGTGTAATCCTACTAGGACTCCTGCCTTGTAACCGACTAGGAACCCGCCCCCTGGACTATATAAAGGAGGGCCGGGTACCTAGGAGGGCACCCTGATCAACCCAACACCCAAGCGCAGGGCGCTATACCTGAGCATTTTTGGCCCCGCTCGGCCCGGGCCCGGCCCGCGCCAGGCCCGCCCACGGACCTTACTGGACGGGCGTGGGCAGAGATCTTGATGCCCGCGAAAATTTTTTTTGGCCCGAGCCCGGCCAGAAATGCTGTTTTTAGTTACTTTACACTATAAAATGCGCGGGCGGCCCGCCCAAGCCCGGGCTCGGCCCGAGCCCGGCCCGAAAACTGAGGCCCGACACGTCCCATGGGACGGTCATGGGCAGAATTTTCTCGGCCCGAAAAACCCGGGTTTTTTTTCGGCCCGACCCGAACCCGTCCCGGCCCGTGGAATGCTCAGGTCTACAGGGCGCCATACTTGATCCCCCAAACAAGACGTAGGGTTCGCCACCTTGGCGGCCCGAATCTGTATAAATCTTGTGTCCCGTATCCTTGCGCATACCTTCGAGTTCTCGGTCTCCCGATCACGATCCTCACCGCACAATCTACTACCTCGGGTACCCCCTTGGTAGGTTTGCCGGTCTAAAACACCGACAGCTGGCGCGCCAGGTATGGGTGATCATCACCACCGGGCGAATTCGAAGGACCTTTTTCATCATCAAATCAATCTACTCGACGACAAGCAAGTCAAGTCGCAATGCAAAGCAAGTCGCCGAGTTCTGTCGGAAAACGGAATCAATTTCCGTACTCTGTTCGCGCGTCGGCAGAACACGCTCAACTATGCCGCGCGTCCGGGTGCCTCAGCACGTCACGCGGCTCGTCGCGCGGCACGTCGTCGACTACTTCACCTACGCCGTGCGATCGGGTGCCTCGGCTCATCGCGCGGCTCGTCGTCAACTACTTCGCCTATGCCGTGCGTCCGGGTGCCTCGGCACGCGCGCGGCTCGTCGTCGACTACTTCGCCTCGCGCAGGCTCGTCGTCGACTACTTCGCCTACGCCACGCGTCCGGGTGCCTCGGCACGTCGCGCGGCTCCTCGCGTGGCTCGTCGTCGACTATTTCGCCTCGCGCAAGCTCGTCGTCGACTACTTCGCCTACGCCGCGTGTCCGGGTGCCTCGGCACGTCGCGCGGCTCATCGTCGACTACTTCGCCTCGCGCAGGCTCGTCGTCGACTACTTCGCCTCGCGCAGGCTCGTCGTCGACTACTTCACCTACGCCGTGCGATCGGGTGCCTCGGCTCGTCGCGCGGCTCGTCGTCGACTACTTCGCCTACGCCGCACGTCCGGGTGCCTCGGCACGTCGCGCGGCTCGTCGTCGACTACTTCGCCTCGCGCAGGCTCGTCATCGACTTCTTCGCCTACGCCGCGCGTCCGGGTGCCTCGGCACATCGCGCGGCTCGTCGTCGACTACTTCGCCTCGCGCAGGCTCGTCGTCGACTACTTCGCCTACGCCGCGTGTCCGGGTGCCTCGGCACGTCGCGCGGCTCGTCGTCGACTACTTCGCCTCGCGCAGGCTCGTCGTCGACTACTTCACCTACGCCGTGCGATCGGGTGCCTCGACTCGTCGCGAGGCTCGTCGTCGACTACTACGCCTACGCCGCGCGTCCGGGTGCCTTGGCACGTCGCGCGGCTCGTCGCGCGGCTCGTCGTCGACTACTTCGCCTCGCGCAGGCTCGTCGTCGACTACTTCGCCTACGCCGTGCGTCCGGGTGCCTCGGCACGTCGCGCGGCTCGTCGCGTGGCTCGTCGTCGACTACTTCACCTACGCCGTGCGATCGGATGCCTCGTCTCATCACGCGGCTCGTCGTCGACTACTTCACCTATGCTGTGCGATCGGGTGTCTCGGCTCCTCGCACGGCTCGTCGTCGACCACGCGCCGTCTCGCTGCTCGACTTCTCGTCAGTCGGTCGCACTGGCTCTCGCCATGCGCCCGGTCGCTCCGTCTCGCGGCTCGACAACTCCGTGCACCGCCGCTCGACTTGTTGTCGGTCGCACTGGCTCTCGCCGTGCGCCCGGTCGCTCCGTCTCGCGGCTCGACTACTCCGTGCGCCGCCGCTCGACTAGTTGTCGGTCGCACTGGCTCTCGCCGTGCGCCCGGTCGCTCCGTCTCGCGGCTCGTCTACTCCGTGCGCCGCCGCTCGACTTGTTGTCCGGTCGCACTGGCTCTACTTCAGCCACGCCGTGCGTCGCGACTACTTGTCTCGCGGTAACACCAGCTCTACTTCGAGTACGCCGCGCACCGCCGCGACATCGTCTTCTGGCCGCATCGCGTCGACCACTCATCTTGACTAGTTTTCCAAACTAGTCGAGAATGACAGAAACGCCCCAACAACTAGTCGGAATCAACTCTGACTGGTCAAACTTCAGTAACAATCGTCGCGGCTCCATCTCTGACCGCCACGGCTTCATCTACAAGACCGCCCCGGCGGCAACAGCTAAGTCATTTATTTAAATAATTGTTTTTTCTTCTTCAGCTTGTTTTCCATGCGCAGGACAAACACGCCAAGGACTACCCATCTGTGCATGTTTCTACACGGGAACTACCCTTCAGAACTGCACAATCTCAAGTCTGCTACGGCGGCACAAGTCGACGTCAACGGTCGCAATCTAAAGTCCGCTACAGCGGCACAACTCGACTCCGGTCGCATCAACAGTCTGCCTAAGCAGCAACAGCTAAGTCATTTATTTAAATGATTAATGTTTTTTTTCTTGGTTTGTTCTCCTCATCATGTAGCACAACATGCCGACTACTCATCGGTGTACGCTTCTCGGCGGGTTTTTCACGAGGGCTACACTCTGCTGACTACTCTTGGGGTATATCGATCAAGTCACCACGAGCTTACTTCATCAACTCGGGGGCTATTCCAAGGAGGCAGCTTCTAAAAGTCCGCTCTGCGCGGCAATCTAAAGTCGACTTCTAAAGTCGCATTCTAAAGTCCGCTCCGCGCGGCAACTTAAAGTCGACTCCGGTCGCACCTTCGCCTACTTCGGCGGCATACTACGTGTGTAAGCTTCGATGGAACCTAGCTGTAATTGGCCCTCGCGTCCTGGCGACGATGGTACCTAGCTGCACGTGGTCTTCGCGCTCCGTACCATGGGTCTTGCACCCTAAGTACTCGCGCTCCGTACCATGGGTCCTAGTACCCTAAGTACTCAAGTCGACTTCAGTCGCAATCTCAAGTCCGCTCCGGCGGCAATCGTACCTTGGGTCTGAAATCCATGGCCCAGGTACTCAAGTCGACTCTGGTCGCACCTTCAAGCCCGCTCCGGCGGCAACCGTACCTTGGGTCTGAAATCCATGACTCAGGTGCTCAAGCCCGCTCCGGCGGCACAACTATTCATTTTCTCTGATTTTTCGTTTGATTTTGCATTCCGGAAGTGCTTTTTATTTTTTGCATTTTAAAGTCCACTCCGCGTGGCACAAAGTCGACTACTATAGTCGCATCTAAAGTCCGCTTTGCGCAGCAATCTAAAGTCGACTTCTATAGTCGCATATCAAAGTCCGCTCCGTGCGGCAGCTAAAGTCGACTTCGGTTTTCAAGTCGCATCTCTAAATTCCACTCCGCGTGACATAAAGTCGACTTCGGTTTTCAAGTCGCATATCAAAGTCCGCTCCGCGCGGCAATCTAAAGTCGACTTCGGTTTTCAAGTCGCATTCTAAAGTCCGCTCTGCCGGCATCTAAAGTCGACTTCGGTCGCATCTAAAGTCCGCTTTGACGGCACAGCTACTTCTCAAGCTACATGACTCGACGTCAAATTACTACTCGGAAACTCTCCAGCTCGGGGGCTGCACTCAAATTACTACTCGAGCATAACTTCAGCAGGCTTCGCTCGCTCTCAAGCTCGGGGGGCTCCGCACCAACAACTACTCGATGTGGCACCTACGGCTCTTTTATCTCGGGGGCTACACGCTGCAAGAGTACTCGGATGATGGCTTTCGCGAATACTGAAGACCCTTGGATTGATTACATAATCATTTCAAGGCTCGGGGGCTGCTATGCTACACCCATCATTCAAATCTTTCAAGACGGAAGATTCATAATCAAGATTGACCCTCAGCTAGAGTCTGTGACTCAACCTAAGGCTCGGGGGCTACTCCATATGGAGTGCGTTTTGCAATCGCACTTCCATATAATATCGACTTCAAGACAGATGAGCTGGACCACCTTCCAGCCTCGTGGCAGTTCAAGTACTATTGAAGACTTCTCCAAGCAGTACTCGAGGACGCTCAAGAACTACTCGAAGAGGCTTCAAGACTACTCGGACTACTACTATCGACTACAATGTGCTCGGGGGCTTGTCGGGCATACACCGCGGGTACGCATGCAAGGAAGGATGAAGACGGACTCCTACAAGAATTCTCCTGTAATCCTACTAGGACTCGTTCCGTGTAATCCTACTAGGACTCCTGCCTTGTAACCGACTAGGAACCCGCCCCCTGGACTATATAAAGGAGGGCCGGGTACCTAGGAGGGCACCCTGATCAACCCAACACCCAAGCGCAGGGCGCCATACTTGATCCCTCAAACAGGACGTAGGGTTCGCCACCTTGGCGGCCCGAACCTGTATAAATCTTGTGTCCCGTATCCTTGCGCATACCTTCGAGTTCTCAGTCTCCCGATCACGATCCTCACCGCACAATCAACTACCTCGGGTACCCCCTTGGTAGGTTTGCCGGTCTAAAACACCGACACGGACCGCGGGTGGTCAGGGCACCTGACCCCTGGACGTACGCCCGGGACCACACCTGGGCTGGTGCTAGAGCGGTTAGGCCGAAGAGTCACCAGCGCATTTAGATGTAGTAGTACTTTTACCATGATTTTGTATAAACTATTTGCATCTACTCGTTGATTATGATATGATCTTGTGATTATGCTTACACTTATCAATTTGTTGTTTTTTAAAAAGGTTAAAAGTGTTTTAAAAATGAAAATTTTTTAAAAAAATAAAAATGGCCTTACCGCCACGTGGCACGGCGGTAGGGGCCTGCCGCCGTGGCGCACGGCGGCAGGGATGCTGCCGCCGTGCGACACGGCGGCAGGAGTACGGCGGCAGATGTATATTTCTCGAAATTTTTGGTTCGTCCATTTATTTTTCGAAAATCTAAGAAAAATAAATATATAAAAAATTCGGAAGGAAGGGGTTTTTGAAAAAGAAAAGGTTTTTCCTTTTGGGATGAGTTTTTTTTAATAATATCTTGGGATGAGTTTGGGATTGGATATTTTAGTATCACCATTTTAGTTCAACACGCAAATATGCAAGAGCAAACAAAAGATGTTCCTATCGGGATGTTGCCTACTGCGACGCATTTGCTCTGAAAAGTTCAAATTTTCAGTGATCTGTAAAAACACGTTAGCGGGCACGCCAAGGAGGCAAGCTAGGAGCACCATCACTAGAAAGCCAGAGCGCGTACGTGGCCCCTGTACGCAAATGCAAAACATAGATGTCGCCTTCCTCTCACCATTCTGTTCCTGCGCGCGGTTTCCTACCCTCCCTGTGCGCCGACGCCCAGCTGCCTACACGTACACGGTACACTGTGTGCTGGCGCGCGGCGGCAACGAGCCAACCAGACGCACATATCTTCCTCCGTGGGCCTTTGCTGCCACATCGTCTCGCATGGGCGTATCCAACAGGTTTGACTGTGTTGATATACAAAAGCCGGTGGGATTAAAACCGTTCACAGTTTTCATTAAGAGAACAAAATCTAAATCTGACTTAGAAAAGTTTTGAATCCCGACATGGAGATCTTTTTAAACTAATCTCGTAAATTCGTTCTGACAAGAAATCGAATACGAGTCTCCTGGTTGCAAACATACCTCAGCCCCAGATCATCACCCTATTTGAATCAAATAAAATTAAATGAATAAGAAAATGCACATAATCTCAACTGAGACACAGTAAACATGCATAAGAAATGCGCCCAACTCAACTGACCCAGGGAACTCACGGTTTGATTTATCTCTATCTCTACTTGAGAGACATGAGTACACATGGGTCCCCACCGACCAGGGTCTCAGCCGTCCCCGACAGGTGGGTCCGACTTACCAGACGACCCGCCGACCTGACATGCGGGCCCAAGGACGCAAAGACAGCTTGGTGTACAAGATAAGACAGTCCAGCTCGAATAAGCCTTCCATATTGTAACCAACTAGGATAGATGGAAACCGACTTGTAGCCCAAGGTCGCCGGCCAATATAAGGCGGCCTGGGGCGCCCTCCTCGGGGGCAGATCTCTCTCGCATAATTCCACTACCAAACTGGACGTAGGGTTTTACTCTCCGGAGGCTCGAACCAGTATAAATCGCCGTGTTTCTCGTGTCTCGCCGAGATTTCCGTGTGCATCCCGTGCATAACCACCTACGCTCTTAGATCCCGATCTCCTCCATTAACCTGCAAACCTCTAGGGCAACCCCCTAGCGGATCTGTCCAGATCTCACCCCCTGACAGTTGGCGCGCCAGGTAGGGGAGATCGGGAGCTCGCTGTGCAGCATGGTGGCCGGACCCAGCGTCCTCTTCGGCGACGGCACGAAGGATATCTCCGCAGCGACCCGCTCGCTGTCACCTTCCGGTCTAATCGCGAGGTCGACGTTTTCGTTCTCCGGATGGCGCGCCAGAATTTTTTTTCGACCCACCCACCCGTGCCCTCGAGATCCAGTCGCGAGGACAGAGACGGAGGCTCACGGCGTCCACACGACCTACGCGACCACGAAGGACGGTGACTCCCGGGACAACGAACGCTGGTCGGGAAATCCATCTACGTGGATACTTGCCACGAATCAGCTACGTCTACGTGTCCATCACGTACACGGCAACAAAACAGGGAACAATTCCTTCTTCTTTTTAATCTATATTCTATTTCAGATTTATTTTCTTGCTCGTAATGAGTCACGTCGGCTAACAAGACTTTTGCTTCGTTATTTCTTTATACAAGAGCGGAACATGCTAGTGTCCCTGGAGGCCTGGACCTGCACGTGGTTGCAAATCAATCTACAAGACTCTGTAACAGGGAAGACTCTACTTCAATTATTATTATTTTTTCTCTCCCGTATCCGACCTCAAGTGCCTTTTCATTTGTTTGGACGGAAAGTATTATTCTAATTTACTAGTTTTTGCTCTACGTGATGCATGCAAGGTCACTTGCCATATACCGTCATACCGAGCACCCGGCGTCAGATCGTGTTCCGGCAGCAGTACGTCCTGACGACTCGCCAGCATGCATATGTCTCAATCAGCGCCAGGCTCTTGCCATGCACTGCAGCCATCGCGACGGAACAGTCAACCTTCGTCGAGCCGGGAGTTCAGAAATCGATCTACGTCAGGAACGAAGATGGCACCGACTCCATGTCCGTTTCGGTCGAGTTCATGCACGTCCTCGTGCACGACATAGCCGGCGGTCTTCGGCTTCGACGAGACCACTATGGCATGCGTTGCTGCTCCGGCAATCTAAATCTCCGTCACGTCGTCGGCTACTTCAACAGCTCGCGTCAGCGACTATCTCAACAGCTTGCTCGACACAACTCGACTACAACGAGTTCACCTCGAGCTCAACACGACTTCAGGTCGGGTTGCCGGCTACCGCCGACCTCCAACGGCTCAGCGCCGTCCTCGTCGCGATTCCACGTCGCGTTGTCAGCTACCTCGATGGCCTGGCACGGCTCCGATTCATCACCGACCTCTTCGACGTCTCAAGCTCGGCGCGGCTTCAGCTCGCGGCCGCCGACTACGACGACCCCGTCGGCCACGACACCCAAGCTAAGTGTTATTTTCAATTAAATATTCTTACGGCGATCATCTCGGTCTCCGGACTTTCGCCGACCTGCTTTACATACTTTTTCCTGCTTTATTTTCCCTCCCCCTTCGACACGCTCGGGGGCTTGGCGTAGCCGACCTCGATACGCTCGGGGGCTTGGCTTTGCCAATCTAAAGGTCGCCAGACTTGAGGAACTTAATTAATTTCTGTGCGTTCTTCCTTTAAATGTCTTTTACTTATTATGCGCATTCTTAAGTCGTGCGGTTGCGAGACCTTGGATCCAAGACCCCCCTCCGCGCGCCGGCTGCACCTAAACCTCCACGCTGAGCCGTGCAGTCGGTAAGCCGTTCCTCCACTGAGTTGGGTTAGCGGAGGGGACATGTTTTGCAGCTTCATAGTCTTTGAGTTCGCATAATTTGTGCCTGGCACAATAAGGGGAACACTTTCTTAAATAAAATACATTACAAGCATGTCTTAAGCTCAGGCTAAATTTTCATTATATTTACAGATTGATACACCGACCTAGTGTTTATCTTGTTTCACAGGTCCAGCTCTACGACGACCTGGTATGTCTCCCAGCAACCTTTGTGGCTCACGATGGGATGCGACTCAGCGCTTCTACGACTTGTCCGGCTTCCACGCTCGGGGGCTCGTCGCCTACTTCAGGTCGCCAGACCTCCCGGCGGCTCCGTCGTCGCTTACTTGAGGTCGCCAGACCTCCCGGCGGCTCCGTCGTCGCCTACTTCAGGTCGCCAGACCTCCCGGCGGCTCCGTCATCGCCTACTTCAGGTCGCCAGACCTCCCGGCGTCTCTGTCGTCACCCTCTCGAGGTCGGAAGACCTCCTCACGGCTCCGTCATTGTCCACTTCAGGTCGCCAGACCTCCCGGCGTCTCTGTCGTCATGCCCTACTTCAAGCCTCCATACACTGCTTCTGCTAGCATTTTCTTCAAGGTCTCTTGGACTCCAACGACCTCCGGGTCCACGACATCACCGTCGCAAAGGTCGACAGAGCACTACTGCTTGATAGGTCGCCTCAGCCTACAACGACGGGTTCACACCCTGGCTCCTAGGTCCTGCTACCTATTGGACTGCCTTAGCCTCTACGGCTGGTTTATACCGACGGCTCCGTGCTTAATGGCTCCACTGCCTGTTGGCGGCCTCCGGGCCAAGTAGCTCCTCCTTGAGGTGGCTAAGACCCCGCTGCCTCCTAGGTCGCAACGACCCACAGTGATAAAATATCACACCAACAGCCCCGTGCTTAATGGCTCCACTGCCCGTTGGCGGCCTCCGGGCCAAGTAGCTCCTCCTTGAGGTGCCTAAGACCCTGCTACCACCGAGGTCACCACGACCCATAGTGATAAAACATCACACCGACGGCTTCGTGCTTAATGGCTCCACTACCCGTTGGCGGCCTCCGGGCCAAGTAGCTCCTCCTTGAGGTGGCTAAGACCCCGCTGCCTCCCAGGTCGCCACGACCCATAGTGATAAAATATCACACCGACGGCTCCGTGCTTAATGGCTCCAATGCCCGTTGGCGGCCTCCGGGCCAAGTAGCTCCTCCTTGAGGTCGCTAAGGCCCTGCTGCCTTCTAGGCCTCCTAGACCTAAATTTTTCAGGCTGACGACCTGCGTTGTGCCACTGCACAACGGCCGTGACGACCCAGGTCGTCGCGGGTTATCTGTCGTTTCTTGAGGCCTCCATGAGGTCGGTGTGCTATTATAGCCCTGCTGGGACCTTGGTAGCCATACCATTGCAGCCCGGGCGCCTCTACAACTACTCGGACACACCATTTGTCATATAAATATGTATATAAACGGCTTCAATGGCTGTAAGGACCTTGGCATTTGGCCGTCGTCGTCGTCTTCGGGTCGCCAGACCTCCCGGCGTCTCCGTCGTCGCCTACTTCAGGTCACCAGACCTCCGGCGGCTCCGTCGTCGCCTGCTTCAGGTCGCCAGAGTTCCCGGCGGCTCCGTCGTCGCCCACTTCAGGTCACCAGACCTCCCGGCGTCTCTGTCGTCACCGACTTCAGGTCGCCAGACCTCCCGGTGTCTCCGTCATCGCCCACTTCAGGTCGCCAGACCGCCCGGTGTCTCCGTCGTCGCTCACTTCAGGTCGCCAGACCTCCCGGCGTCTCCGTCGTTGACTACTTTAGGTCGCCAGACCTTGCTGTAGCTCTGACAGTTGGCACGCCTTTCCCCTGCCTAACTACATCCTGGTGCTTTTGTCTCTTGCGAGTGGACTATATGGCTCAGTGGATAGAGCATCATGCTGACAACAGAAGGCCGTAGGTTCTCTTTTTCTTCTTCTTCGGAGCATCAAACCGGCCATTCTGATCGCTTTACTGCTCAGGGGCTACTACACTAGTGCGTCTTGCGACGCCCTATTTTCTTCGGGTCGCCTCGACCTAACGGAAGCCTGCTTCCACTACTTCTCCGCTCGACCTACCTGCGGTGGGTATAGCGACCTTTCAGAAGTTCGCGGCAGTCACTTCGTTACACCTGACCCAGGTCAGGTCGGCTGGTTCTTCAAGATCGACGCCTTGTCTTTACTTCGACCTTCTGGCCCTTCGTCCCAGGGACTCGACGTTCAACTTCGTGCACGCATCGGAGGGGTTTTTCTTTTTTGGATCCCTGTGCACCCTTCATGACCTCGACGGTGCCGCGTCTTCGCTACTCTTCGACACAACCTCGCCTCGACCGCTACGCCTACACGTCGATCGGGGGCTTGAGAGACATGGGTACCCATGGGTCCCCACCGACCAGGGTCTCAGCCGTCCCCGACAGGTGGGTCCGACTTACCAGACGACCCGCCGACCTGACATGCGGGCCCAAGGACGCAAAGACAGCTTGGTGTACAAGACAAGACAGTCCAGTTCGGATAAGCCTTCCATATTGTAACAAACTAGGATAGATGGAAACCGACTTGTAGCCCAAGGTCGCCGGCCAATATAAGGCGGCCTGGGACGCCCTCCTCGGAGGCAGATCTCTCTCGCATAATTCCACCATCAAACTGGACGTAGGGTTTTACTTTCTGAATGCCCGAACCAGTATAAATCGCCGTGTTCTTCGTGTCTCGCCGAGATTTCTGTGTGCATCCCGTGCATAACCACCTACGCTCTTAGATCCCGATCTCCTTCATTAACCTGCAAATCTCTAAGGCAACCCCCTAGCGAATGAAGTGGAGACAAAAACACGTTCCTACTTTTTCCGCCCCTCCCCGCTCCCGCACCCCGCGTCCGCACCATCCCGCCACCGCAGAATCGCATCCCACCCGCGCTCCTCTCTCCTCTTCTACATCGCCCCCTCCGGCTCTCCTCCGCACCACACGCCGCCTCCCCACCGCGCCCCCTCCGCCTCCCGCCGCCACTCCGCATCGCCCCCTCCGTCTCTCCTCCACACCGCACGCCGCCTCCCCACCGCGCCCCCTCCGCCTACACCTTCCCCTCCAACGCCACTGCCAGTCAAGGAGCTCTCCCGCCCGCGGGCCGCTGCTCCACGATGGGGGAGCAGGTCGAGCTCCGCCGCGCCTGCCACCTGCCGGCTTGCTGCGCGTGATTCGAATTCGAATCCTTCCAACGAGGTCGACGTCGCCGCCGGACCTATCCGGCCGTCAATGCCGCCGCTGCTCTGGCTCCTCCTGCTGGCCGCGTCGACGGCACCGGCGCCGGTGCTGGCAGGGGACCCCTACACCTACTACGACTGGGAGGTGTTGTACGTCTCCGCGCAGCCGCTCGGCGTCAAGCAGAAGGTGCCATCCGTCCTCTTCCTCTCTCTCCTCCCTCCCCTCGCAACAGCGGGTACTGACACTGATAACGATCCCTGATGGATCTGCAGGTGATTTGCAACCTCCCCTTCCTGATCTGCATGCCGGCCACCTCCTGCAGGTAACGAGGTAATGATACTCTCTCCTCTTTATTCTTCCTACTGCTAGATGGGTGAATTTGCAATGTTTATTTGCTTTTCCAGAATGGCTTTGGTTGGCCGATCTGCTACCTTCAACTTCCCGATCTGCACGCCGGCAACCTACCTACATGCATTCATAATGTAAGCTGTTCTTCTATCCATTCTGATTTAGATTGCCTAATTAAGCCAACTTGGTTGCCTGATATACTATCTTGACTTGATAATTTCCCAGTATATCCATTTTGACTTCATGATTGCCCACTGTATGTATTTTAAGATTTTAACTATCAGTTAAGAACAAACAGTTCACTTCATTACAAGGGGTTAATTGCTGATGCATAATGGTTGTTATGTAGGATGTCATAGTGTTAATAGTATGCTATGTGATGTAGTTTCTGCCAAGAACACATTTTGGAATGCAATGGTGCACATCTTGGAATGCAATGGTCAAGAATTATAATTCAAGCATGTATGCTTCAAAATTTTTTTTGAGGAACTAACGGGGAATAAGAGCTCACCTGAAATTTGTATGCCATCATCTGGCCAAATCCAGTTTTTGTGAGCAGGTGCGGCGCTTTTTGAGATAGTACTTTTTTTCATATATGAACTCTGTCCTCTGAACTACTGTATCTTTTATGATCACAAGTTTCAGAAATTTTCCATTGATATGCGATGAGTAATTGGGATGGCAGCGGGGAAACATAAGCTTTAGATTGAGGTGATGTCGTTGTCCATTATAGATAAGAGAATTGTGCAAAGTTCTGTTGCGAAGGACTGATTTATGCAATGTTTATTTTCTTTCAAGAATGGCTTTGGTTGGTCGATGTGCAGGCCAGCAACCTCCTGCAGGTAATGATACTCCCCCCTCTTGGTTCTTCCTACAATCCTACTGCTAGATGGGTGATACTGCAAACAAATTAGTTTAGAGTTAAACAGTTTGTTATGCCTTGCTTCTTTGCTTTCCCATAATAGTTTTGTTTGGTGTCTTCATTTAAGGAACAATTTTTTTGGTCCGGTTAGTGTCATACCATCCCAAGCAACCACCACATTTGTTCATAGTTTATCAAAAAGTTCTCTCAAATCATCCCAAGGTGATTCCCAATTTATCTGTTTTGTTTAATCTTGATAAATAAAAAAATGTTGTTCCTTGGATCAGTGTCCGCGACAAGCAGAGGCAATTATCATGCAGTATCTGCATCAAAACCTTGAATTCTTCCTCTATGAATTCTATAAGTTTAGCATGCAAAAGTTTTGATTTTTCTCATATTGGTTCAGAAAAAGTTTGATTTTTTTGTCTCTTCCTCTTTTCCGGATGGTGGTGGTTATACAACGTTACTTGGAAATTGAAAGTTGGAACTACAGTAGCTTAAGGTCAATTCGATCAAGCATTCAGACTTTATTGTGTTGTGATACTGAAAATGAGGTAGCCAAAATGACGGATCCAATTCTGTCTTCAGAGAATAGCATGTATGGAACTTACCTCTACGGCTCTACCTCCTGAAGTATTGCAAGATTCTGACAGTGGTTTACAAGCAAGCTACAAAGCAGGGAATGGTAGCTTTATGATTGATGGATATTGTTATCCAGTTATTCCCTTCCTTAATCACTTTCCCCAAAAGGTGATGTCTGATGACCAAAGTCTCTGATCTTTGTATGGGGCTTACATGCAGCAGCTAGCAACATACTGTATCCCAAGGAAGACCTTCAGGCTTCATGTTCATTAGTTCTATGTTGAGTCTTCTGTGTTGTGTCCTCTCTCAAAAAAGGTTCAGTCTTATGTTCTGAGTGGGTGGTGGAAATATGTGTATGTTCTGAGTGTTCAGATCTATATTTAACTTCTGCACATTGTATAATATGTGTATGTTTTGTCACCATTACCAGATGTGGTTTTAGTGCAGTCACAGTTAGTTGCCATATTAATATACTGATAAAATGGATATCTCTTGAAATGTCAACTAGATATTTTAGCACTATTGTCTCCTGGAAATTGCAATAATCACTTTTTTTAAACATAGTAATAGTTGTTCAGCCTGTGCACTGCATATTGTGTAAACATAGATAGATATAGAAATGTAAAAGACCTTAATATCCTCAAATACCATGAGACTTGCGTATATGCTGAACTTTACCATGTATATGTGCAGGTACAACATAGTTGTGAATGTGTATGAGATGGGCGTCAAGCATACATGCCGATTTCTGTGAGGTCAAATACTTAGAATCAAGCTGTATTGGAGGAGCAACTTGAGCATTTGCTACGTCCTTGGCAATTAGATGTGTTAGTCCTCTATTATTTCCTGAAGCAAATCATTTTGATATGCAGTGCTTACAGTCCTAACCTTATTCTCAATTCAAACATATCAATTCAACACATGTTTGTACCATTGTGGAATAAGGTTAGTTGACTTTAATTTGTGTCATCCCTCATGGTTCAATTGTATTTCGTTATTTTTTTTCTTTAGAGTGCTTAATTCATTTGTATGGTTCCATTGATACTGATCTGTCAGACTATTACAAATACATACTTCGGTCACTCATCCATTAGTATTTAGCATGCTTTATCATAAATTTGTTTTCAAGTAATTTGACATCATATTAAAAGAACAAGAACTTCTATACAGGTAAGGAGGCAAGATACATGGTGATAAGATGATCCACAGTGGATGGACACAACAGTGCCGCGAGGAGTGTTAAAAATAAACTTTAGTAATTTTGAAAGCCTCACTTATATATATTTTTTCTTTACAAGGGACTTCTTAATTTAGGAGAGTACATCCATGAGGTCTAAGAGAGTCCTCGTTACATTTTGCCATACATTTTTTATTGGTTAAATGTTGAGATGGCTCACATGTGGAGCAGCAGAAGATACAATGGTGTGGTTTCTTGCTTGAGTGGACAGCCTGTGAGTCTACTTCTATTGTTTACTGATTTTACAGAGTGCTGGACTGGTTCAGTGTTATTGGTTCAGTGTTGAATTCAGTGAGAAGTGGCTGAAGCCTCCATTATATTTTACTTGAACATCCTAAGTTTTTACTATAGCTCTTAGAAAATCTTACTTTGGTCGGTAAATATATATACCATAATCTTTATATGTGAGTTTTAGTTTCAAGTCATTTGTTTGAAGGCCTATTGTCTCATCTGAAATTTCGTGCTCGTTGCAACGCACAGGCTGTCACCTATTACTAAGAAAGATTTGATTTGTTTAATTTAGTAACTATGTTTTTGAAAAAAAACACATATTCCATATATTTTTCAAATTATTATTATCATGTGGACTACTTTATGTATTGTAATACAAATGTTTTGTTGCCCGTAGCAACGCACGGGCACGATCCTAGTAATACAATAAACAGAACAACCAAATAACCACAGTACACAAATAGTATCCATCAAGCAAACAGAAACAACCAGCCTGTTCGCTTGGCTGGTTGCTGGTGCTGGTTTGTTCTGAGAGAAAAGTACTGGTTGCTGGTGGTTGATTTTTTCTGAGAGAAAAGTACTGGTGGCTGATAAGCCAGACAAACATGACGGTTCCAAGATCACTTCCGATGCTGCCCAACTACTATAGCAACATTTCTTTGACGTCTGTTATTACCTCACTTGATTGATATGGTCTGGAATTAAAAACATCTACAACAGTGAGCACCATTAGGGAAGTAGGCTGCGATGCATCCACAGGCTTTATTGTCGGGGGAGGGCAGATCCCGGCGGCGAATGAGTCGCGTCCCAAACCACTCTTTTATCATCCAGTCCTCGTCTTTTCCAGTCCCACAAACGAAGTCATGGTCATCTGCCGGATGCAAAATCTCTAGGTGGCTTCGACAGAATGCACAGCTGCTCTTGCACTGGCTGAAGGACTCATCTGCACGCATTTGCAGGTTAACATGAATCATTCAATCAAAGGCCATCCATACATGAAGAAAAACAAGTTATACATTACATACCGATGATTGTGCATGCTTCAACCACAGTAATTAATGGGGCATTGCCCATCAGGGCTAGACTTGTAGTGCACCTCAGCAAAAAAGAGCTTTACATTTTTGCTGCTGCGGCTGCGAGCCCAGAAGTTGATTGGGAACCACGCTATGCCCCTGAAATGCACAGTGTCTTCCATCAGAGGCTTCACAGCATCGAACTCGGCACCCTGCACAGACTATAAATTGTCATGCAAAATGCAACAGGAACTGTATTATGTGCGAGGAATTGATGAGGTATAGCTGCACGTACCGGGTGTTCAGCATTGTAATGACGGAGAACATCACAGACGGTGCCCATGCGAAAGGCTTCGCTAGGAATGCATCCCCTGTTGGAGTAGTTTGATTGATAAGTTAGTTTTAAACATATATATATAAACAAAAGTAAATAAAATCAATCTACCGTTACTGAGTGCAAACAAGATTCTCATTAAGCCATACCATGAAAAAAACATGAGCCATGGGTAAATCTCAAAGGAGCCTGTCCACAATGAACTCTTCAGCCACAACATTAACCGCATAGGGGTATTGTGACAGTGTGCAATAATCCTTAGAGAAAGCAGATGCGAGTCATGCTAACTGTATAACTAACCGTATTCCTTAGGAATCCCTCAAATGCTGCATGGCATTAGAAAAAAAAACTGTTTTTTAAAAGAAAACTCATTCACTGTCTTATACAGGCCAACCAAAGCAGGTTTTTATTTTCTGGTGGGGAACCAGAACCAATACAGAGTTTTTCTTTTCTGGGGAACCAAACCAAAACTCCCGTAAGATTAAGTTAAGCTGAAGAAAGTGAAACATAATATTTCAGTGCAAGTTATTCTCTCTCAACCAGATGCAAAGTGCAACAGAAATTACATGTACGGAAGAGTAAAATTCATGAGCGGTCCCTAAACTTGCGCGGTCGTGTCATTTGGGTCCCAAACTTAGAATTTTTAATCTTTAGATCCCTAAACTTGAACCGTTGTGTCATTTAGGTCCCAAACTCCTGATCTCTGATATTTGGTCTCTAAACTTGCATGATAGTGTCATCTAGGTCTCAAAACTTAACATACACATAAAAACTTTTGTACAGGTTTCATATTTTTTTATTAAAAATGAATTAAGTATGATGTTTAGATTAACATAATTCTATTCGAAGTTCCATATATAGGTGTAAATCGGACTTTTTTGAATAAAAAATGCTGACTTTGGGATCTAGGTGACACTACCATGTAAGTTTAGGGACCTGAATATCAGGGGTCGTGAGTTTGAGATCTAAATGACACAACGGTGCAAATTTAGGGACCCAAATATCTAAAATCTTGAGTTTGGGACCCAGATGACACCACTATACAAGTTTAGGGACCGCTAATGAATTTTACTCTGTAGGGAACTATAATGGTAGCGGTAGGGTTTCCCCATCTCGGAACCTCTGCAATAGGGATCTTAGATGACTTAAGGGCAGTCCCAACCCAAAACAATAGACATAGTTTCCATAAGTTACACATCATCAAGAAACTAGTATAAGACACTATCCTTCCAATGCAAACACTACTACTTCATACTTGTATTAAATGCTACTCATATCTCATTATGTCTTGGATGGTGTGTAGAAACTGGGTCTCATGCAAGACTCGGTTTCCTTCTCTTTCTTCATTTACTCTCTCGCCACATCATATTTTATCCTATGTGGTAGCTCGTTTAATTCTATGGACATCATCCTAGTCATTGGGTTGGGACTGCCCTAATAAATCAGTCCAATGCAACTCAAACATATTGGACTCCTATACTCTTGTAGTGCAAATAAGTTTAAAGCAAAACGCATTCAGGGCACAAATTCAATCATGGCACGAACTATAGTTAATTAATACGGCAATCGCTGACTGGAAGGAGAAATTGAGAGGGAGAAGGGGGCGTACCCGGCAGCCGGCGCTGTATGCGTTGGAAAAGAATCTGTAGCGAGAGCGACCTCCTGGCGCTCGGGTATGCAGCCCTGCGGCGGAAATCGTGCCTTTTCTTCATCGGACAGCTCCGGCAGCAGGTCGACCACCGAGGGCGAGGTCCGCGGCGCGTATGCCCCCGTCGACCAAGTCGATGTCATCTTCTCGATCTCGGCGACCCGGCTGCGTCCGTCAGATGGAAGCCTAATCTGAAGCAAGGCCTTGTTAAATCTTATAGAGGAAATCGAGCAACCGAACCGGAACAGGAACGAGACGGTCCTTGTAAACCGCCTCTTTTTACTTTCCTGATTTCAACGTATTCAGTGACAGCAATTCTACCTTGCCGTTGGGGAAGGACACGGACAGAGGCAAGGCGTGGAGGGAGGGTGTCGCCTTGGAGGAGAATTCAGTGACTTACGTTCAGTAAGTCACGCCGTAACTGACACTCTGAAGGACTGAGCACCGGCAGATCTGGAGATTCCCGAAGTCACCACTGGCGCCTTGTCGTCGACGGGAACGTCGCTTACCACTTAACGCATAACGTCGGAAAATCCTGGAATAAATTCAGGAAAAGGTGCGAGCACCAGATTTGAACCCTACCATTGGACTACAAACCCATTCGTGTTTAATTTTAATTACCCTAGTACTAAAATAAAAAAAATCAAGAAAGTTGCAGCTCGGCCCGCAACAACGCAAACCGGCCTTGTGGGCCGCCGTCGCCTGGCAGAAGAAGACGAGAAGAGGCCCAATCCTGCCGTCCTGCGAGGTGTTTCTCTCTCCCTCCTCTCCTTGCGCACGCGCGATGGCCGCTGGACGGGCGAATGAGCGAACGGTGCGCCGTGCGCGCGCGCTCTAGCTCCGCGCCTTCGTCCGTTTCCGCGGCGAGCCAACAAGGGGCACCCCGGCCACCCCGGCAGGAGGCGGACGAACCCGCCGGCCTTTAAAGCGACGACGGAGGAAACGCACGGAGGCGATCAGCGTATAGAAGCAACAGTTAGGCACGACCGGCGCCGGGAGAGAGGGGGTGTGGAAGCCTCCCCACGCTTCCCTCCGACGAAGCGCCCTCCTCCTCCTCCTCCCACACACCACGCATCGGCGCCCATGGCGACAGCGGAGGTGCTGCTCCGCCCGCACGACTGCCTCACCCGCGCCAGGAGGCCGCTGCGCCCCGGCCCCGCCGGGAGGAGGACGGCGGCGGCTCGCCACCACCAGGGCCAGCGCCACGCCGCGCGCGGCGACATCGCGCGGGGCCCCGCGGCGGCGGTGGTGACGGCGCCGAGGCAGGTCCGGATCAGGGTGGCCGCCGCAGCCGCCGCGGACGCGTACGCCGGCCCGGCGTTCGGCGCCATGTCGCCGTCGCCGCGGGCGCTGCCGTTGCCGCGGTTCACCCCCAGGACGGTCGCCGACGCGGCGCCGGGCGTGGACGACGCCGCCACGCGGGAGCTTCGGCGGCTGCTGGGCCTCCATTGACGTAAACCGTACCAGGCAGGCAGATTATAAAGAGAGTAAAAGGAGATCGAGAGCTGCCATGGCTGTCCATGAGCCCAGCAACATGTACGCACGCGCAAGATTAAGATGCGTGGTGTCTCTTCCATCGATTCGATTCGTTCTCGGTTTGCAGTCCTGTGTTCTCTCTCCGACGGTGTTGTCCGGCCGTGCCGTGCCGCCGGCTTCGAAATGCCTCCCTTTGCCTGATGTTTTTGTGAAGGACAAAGGGAGGCGAGGACTTGGTCGTCAGAGAGACAGGGGAGCTAAACATGCTACGGGGAGAGATGCCATTTTCATGTGATGTGGTTAATTCGATCTGATTAAAGGAAGAAATTTTAAGCATCCGCTGCTTCTTGATCTAAATTGCTCACTTCGTCTTATACATTGTCGGTTAATTTCCTCTAAAAAGTTGACAGCAACTGGTTGGCGGCCTATATTAATCCAGAAATTTGGCCTTCAATCCGATCATTCACAATTCTACAATTACAAAGTAAGAGAACAATCAGAAGCCTTACGCAAGAATTTCAACAAACCCAAGCACACAATCCTCTTTCAAAAGAGAGCGCTGTAAGGAGTTTTCAAGTTACAGAATCCTATTTGCGGTACATTCATGCAGATGCTAGATGGTCTTTGTATGATACAAATGCTCTTTTAGTACCAAGTGTTTGTAGCCTTTAGCAAATTATTACTGTACAGAACAAGTCCATTTTCTATACAAGTCTTTCAAGAACTGGATTGAAACAAGTAGAGGGCTCATGGCACCTTCAGACTGCTCGCAACGATACCTTAGATGCCTGTATTAGCTATATCAAATAGAATGCTCATGTCTTCTGGACAAGAACTTGAGCACCATACTGGGGTTGGAGGGTGAACATCATCATTGGTGCATGAACATATGATGGGGAGACCGTAAATGTAAACCGTTGAAGGGTCATTGCAAGTGCCATCTTGGCCTCAACCATTGCAAGATTCTGGCCAACGCAGATTGTAGGACCGATCCCAAAGGGCAAGTAAGCACCAAGATGATAGCTCTTGCCATCTGCAAACCTTAATGGATTAAACTCGTCTGCATTGTTGCCCCAAACATCATGGTCATGGTGAATGTCGATAATAGGGAAGTCAAGCCGTGCGCCACCCGGGATGTCTAGATTACCAAGCTTGATATCCTTAGTGGCAGTCCTATTGATGAAGAGAGCTGGAGGATACAGCCTGAGGGTTTCTTTTAACACCATAGTTATCTGTTCCCATGGCAACATAGCAAAAAGAGTTACTCGTTACATTATTCAAGCGAAAAGCTAGTACTATAAATAGAGTACAAAATTATCTCACATGAACTAAAAGATGTAAAAATTAAATAAAAAACTCACAATTTTGAGATTGCTCAGGTTATCTGCATTTGGGTGCTCATACTTTCCACACACTTTAAGTACTTCATCACGGGCTTTATCTTGCCACTCTTGATGCAATGCAAGAAGAAGTACTGCCCATGTCAACAAGTTAGCGGTTGTTTCCTTCCCAGCGAAGTAAAATGTCTTGCACTCATGAATTATCTCGTCGATTCCCATTTTAAATTCGCTCCCTGCTTTGCTAGCTGACAGCATTAACCCAAGCAAATTTTTTGAATCCTCACACTTCCTACCATTCATTTCAATCAATTTGCGCAAGGAACATTGGATTTCTGTGTTTAACTTCTGCCTTCTTCTGTTCTTTTTCGTTGGTACAAACCTATGGGGAAAAGCTCATATAATGATGTATGATGTATCTATAAAGCAGCCATGCCATTTCGAGTGCATGGGTCCCAAGAAAGCAATGGAAAGAGGCATCTTACCGGAAGCCAGGAATATAAACAGTCCTCATTGCAAGAAGAGCAAGTTTCATCTGTTCCTCTTGCAATTGAAAAATTCGTTTTCCCTCCTCGTAGCTACTTCCAAATGCCACACAAGAAATGACATCTGCACTCAAAGTGTGGAATCCTTCATGGACATCAATCTCAAACTCAGTGCGGCTTTCACCTTGAGCCTCCCATTTGCCCAGCACAGATGAGATGGTAGCTGCAATTTCTGGTATCCAAGCCTACAAAGGAAAATATTGAGTTTAATTGCCTGCAGTGCAGCACAAAATGTTCACCAGATACCCATGCTGATAAGAAAGAAGAAACATTGATAAGAGATAAGAAACATTGACCAAAGACATCGCTTAAGGCAGCTTGGATATGCTGTAATTGTACATTGTTATAACTTGTCATGCCAAAAATGGATCTTTAACTGATCCATATAAGTTTCTTCTTGTACATTCATTAAAAATCAAACTAAGTTCCACACTTGTCACATCAAAGGAGCATTAGCATCACTGTTACCGGGGATCAACGTTTTCAGCAAAATTGACTGAATGTCTGTATATTGGCTTTATTAACAAAAACAAACCTAGACCTTCCATAAATGAGAGTTAAAATAATGCTGGTCCCGCATACGAACAACTTAAGTTTAACATTACAAGATTTTACCAAGATGTACACATGTGAATCCTGTAGCCAGTAATCCTGTTGGATGTAATTGTTGAGATAGATAAAAATTGCTAACAGCTGTATTCTAGTTTTCATGTCTCGAGTCAAGTCAACTAAAGAAATGGCTCTCACCTTCACCCTCTCCATGTTGAACGCCGGCGCAATCACGCGGCGGTGTCGTGCCCACTTCTCCCCGGAGAGCCCCACGAGGCCCTCGCCGATGAGCTGCCTGGCGAGTGGGTTGTTACCACCGGAGCCCGCCTTATCAAAGGCCCCCGTGGAGTCGGACATCGCGGCCTTCACAAGCTCCGGGTCGGAGATCACCAGCCGCGGGCGGGGCCCGAACCAGTACACGAACGGCCGGCCGTACCGCGCCGGCCAGACGGTGTACTGCGGCGTGGCGCGGGCGACGACGCCGTCGTGGCGGAAGGAGGCGAGGGGCGCGGACCTAGCGGCGGTCAGCAGGTTGCGGTAGTCGGCCGCGTTGCCAGAGAGCAGGCTGCGCGGTGGCCACCTGATACCCTGCCGCCGGAAGCGGCGCTCCAGGCGGAGCGGGACCCAGAGGAAGGAGTGGAGCAGGCGGAGCACGTACTGGGCGGCCGCGAGGAGCGCGGCGAGGAGGAGGGCGGAGGATAGGGCGGCCATTTCCCCGGCGGCTCTTCGGAGTTGGGAGTTGGGACCGGGGGGATGGCTCGGATGGAGGAGGAGCAGAGCGTTGACTACCAGTCTAGCACGAAGCTGGGGGCCTTCGTTTTGCCTTTTTTTGTGTGTGAGGCCATGACAAAGAAAGCCAAGAAAAAAGAGTAGTCGGAGGCAGTCTGCATTTTTTTGGGTAAGGTGTGTGTCAGTGTATGTGTGTGTGGGGTGGGGGGTGGAATTTTTTTATATATTTATTTTGTCATGATTTTCGAAAAATAAATGGTCGAATCAAAATTTTAGAGAAATGTACATCTGGCGCCGTACCCCCTGCCGCCGTGGGGCACGGCGTTAGGGGTGACGCCAACGGTCGGCAGTACTGGCCGGTGGGGCCAGGTTCCTGCCGCCGTGCCCCGCGGCGGCAGGATTCCTACCGCCGTGGCCCACGGCGGCAGGAGCCTAGCGCCGTGGCCCACGGCGGCTGGAGCCTGGCGCCGTGGGCCACGGCGGCAGCGCCGCACCTATATAAGGGGCCGAGCCCCTGCCGCCGGCCCCCTCACTCCTCCAAATCTTCGACTTTCAACCCTTCGGAGCACTTCTGAGGTATGTTTCTAAATTTAGTCCAGTTTAGTCAGTATAGTTAGTTAGTTTAGTTTAGTTAACTTAGATTAGTTAGTTAGTTTAGTTAAATTAGTTTAGTTTAGAAATTTATTTTAGTTAACCTAGTTTAGTTAAATTTAGTTTAGAAATTTAGTTTAGTTAACTTAGGTTAGTTAAATTGGTATAAATTTCATAGAGAATAGTTTAAATTCACATAATTTGTTTTAATTCATTTTAAATTTGTGGAAAATAGTTATAATTGACATAATTAGATTAAATTGCTATAAAATTTGTAGAAAATTATTTAAATTCACATAATTCGTTTAAATTTGTTTTAAACTTCTAGGAAATGGTTATAATTGACATAATTAGATTAAATTGCTATAAAATTTGTAGAAAATTATTTAAATTCACATAATTCGTTTAAATTTGTTTTAAACTTCTAGGAAATAGTTATAATTGACATAATTTGATTAAATTGCTATAAAATTCGTAGAAAATTATTTAAATTCACATAATTCGTTCAAATTTGTTTTAAACTTCTAGGAAATGGTTATAATTGACATAATTTGATTAAATTGCTATAAAATTCGTAGAAAATTATTTAAATTCACATAATTCGTTCAAATTTGTTTTAAACTTCTAGGAAATGGTTATTATTGACATAATTTGATTAAATTACTATAAAATTTGTAGAAAATTATTTAAGTTCACATAATTCGTTTAAATTTGTTTTAAACTTCTAAGAAACAGTTATAATTGACATAATTTGATTAAATTGCTATAAAATTCGTAGAAAATTATTTAAATTCACATAATTTGTTTAAATTTGTTTTAAACTGGTAGGAAATGGTTCTAATTCACATAATTCACATAATTAGTATAATTGAAAAAATTGATTAAATTATGTTTTTTTGCAGTTATGGCTGCACCGCTGGAGTACGTACGGCCGGAGTTGTTCGACGAGGCGGTGGACCGGCACCACCGCTCGTACGTGTCGGCTGTTCTCGGAGGTCCGCTCGGCACGATACGTTGCCGGACGACCCGCACGTTGATGCCGATACACCAGCGGTGGATTCCGAAGTACGTAATTCATATTTATTATTTATTTCTGTTTCTTTACAATAGTAATTGCGTTAAGTAAATTAATATTTTTTCAGGCTACGCGCTGCAGGACTTCTCCCTGTTGCGCGGTTGGTCGAGGGGGACAGGCTACGAGCTGAGGTTCCCCGGGCGGAGCGGTTGACGCGGTTCAACTACGACGCCCCGCTGATCGCCGCGTTCATGGACCGGTGGCGACCAGAGACGCACACGTTCCACTTCCCCGTCGGCGAGATGACTCTCAGTCTGGAGGACGCCGCGATGTTTCATGTTGCCAATAATTTTATGTTTCATGTTCTATGCTAGGTGGACGCGTAAGGGCGTGCCTGCGGTGACGTCGTTCGTCGACAGGTTGCAGCCGTACGTGGCAGAGTGGGCGTCCGCGGCGCACGAGCAGAACGTCGTCACCGAGCACCGCCTTCACGACGGCGCCGCCTAGGTAGCGTACCTTCAGTGGTACCTACCGAGGACGCGTGAAAGGACCTTGATGTCGCCTAGAGGGGGGGTGAATAGGCGTGACGACCAAATTAAACTCTTCTTTCCCGATCACTTGAGCTGACAGTGTTCCACCGGTCAGACCGGTGGTGATGACCGGTTAGACCGGTCAAGCACTGGACTTCACAGGAGGCACCGGTCAGACCGGTGCACCTCACCGGTCAGACCGGTGTAGCACAGAGCACCTGCAAAAACAACTTCAAGCACCTCTTGACTTCTAGCACGAACCAAACTTGGTGAGTGGCCTTTGTAGATGATCACAAGCAAGGTAATGAGCCCTGCACACACAAGTAGCACACCCAAGTAGATCGAAGCGGAAGCAAAACAAATATGCTAGAAAAACAACTTAGAGAGTCAAACCACACGAAGAAGCAAAGGATTTGTTTCCCGAAGTTCACCACCCACTAAGGAATGGCTACGTCTCCGTTGATGAGCTTGTAAGGGACAATTCCCACAACAAGCCGGGTCTCTTTCAACCACTTCCCTCCTTTCCACTAAGGGGATCTTTTCCACGAAGAGGCAAGATCGCAGCCCTTACAAACTTCCCGCTGCTCACCACAACGTTGGGAGCTAGCCGGCGACGCCTAGCCGTCTAGGAGGCAAACCTCCAAGAGTAACAAACGCTTCAAAGCTTGTAGACGCGAAACCAAAGTGCTCAAGCTATGGAAATGCTCTTGTTAGCTCACAAGGTCGCTCTTGAGCTCACTCTCTCAACCCAACACCAAGGATATGGCTTGAATCCACAAATCTCACAAAGAGAGGGTTGGGGAGAGCCACTAAGGCTTAGAGCTTGTTAGGAAAGGCTTGGGACCTCAGCAATGTCACTAGAAACAGCAAACTTCAACTGAAGAAAGCTTGGGGTATTTATACCCCTCAAAGGAGAAAACTAGCCGTTGGTCCACGGGCGGCACCGGTCAGACCGGTGCCCCACACCGGTCAGACCGGTGTTCGAAAAACTAGCCGTTGGGGCTAGCGGCACCGGTCAGACCGGTGCCCCTGACCGGTCAGACCGGTCAGGCCCGAGACACCCCCAAAACCCTTTCTATGATACTAACACGTCACCAAAGAGATGAAGTGGCTCAGGTTAGGTTAGGAGGGTTTGTTAGCACACTCTTAGGCTAGATCTCACTTAGGTCAACTAATGAGCACTTTGACTTGGTCAACTCGCTAAGTTGCATCCCTCTTGATAGTACGGCATACCTATACTCAAGAATAACTAAGAACACTTTGTTGATCTCTTGAGCTTGAACATCTTCAATCTTGCCATACTTGATCAATATCCACTTGAGGGCTTTCAACATAGCCTTTGACTTGAGCACGTCCATACTTGAGCTAATGACTTAGGATCTTTCCATCTAGCATAGGAATGCACACTTGAATCCATAAGTCACTCCATATTGCCAATCTTAACATGGTGATGACTTGCATTGCTTCCCTCAGTTAAGGTTTGGATATGATACTTGGAGACCCCACGGATGCTAGAACTTCACCTTAGCAAAACACGAAATGGCGGCTTAGCTACGACCCCAAAGATTGCTTAGTCCCTCACCCTAGACATCTCGGTTGATCTCTTCATCACTTATCTAATCCACTTTTGAGTTCCACTTGCTTCATACACATTTAACCTTCATTTGAAAACCCGCTTCAAATGCTTGATCTTGATTGACAACGAATGTGTAAGCTTCCAAATTAGAACCATAATGTGTACACTCATCCTTATGTCCTCTTTCAACAAACACATGAAGCCTTGCATTTGACTTAGAGAATTACTATCTTCTCTTTTATGATCCTTGTAATTTTAATCAAGCTACGTCTTCATATGGGAGACCATGAATTGACCTTCTCAAATTATCCCAATATTTGTCTTCATTTATTACTTGATATTTGTCACTTATGCAATAGGATCATCCATATATTTGTCTTCTCCAATGTGAGCCATATAACATTCATCCATAAATAAACACTTCAATAATTGCTCATGAATATATAAATAAAACCTGCTCACAATCTTAGACAAATACATTAGTCCTTTAATCGCTTTGTCATTCAATTCACCAAAATCCACTTAGGGGCCTAGATGCACTTTCAATCTCCCCCTTTTTGGTGATTGATGACAACTCGATTAAAGCTTACAAATAAAACATTAAAACACATTTTAGATTCTTAGATATAGCTAGAGCTCCCCCTTAATTTGTGCTTAGAGTTGAATTTCAAAAATTTTGGCCTTAAATGCCAATTGCACAAATTTGGGAGAAAGCGCGTGTGAGCTCCCCCTATATCTTAGAAACAGTGGAGTGCAACATGTGTGAGCGATAAAATAAAAACCGTGATGCGTATGACAAGATATGCACAAAGCAAAGAACAAGAGTACTGACTAGGCAGCACCGGTCAGACCGGTGCCCCCGACCGGTCAGACCGGTCAGGTCCAGCTAGCACGCCTGACTAGGCGGCACCGGTCAGACCGGTGCCCCTGACCGGTCAGACCGGTCAGGTCCAGCCAGAGCACAAAGTAAAAGGTGTGCGTGCTATTTGGTCCAAGGTGATCAGGCCGGGGTTGCAAGCCAGCTTAGGTCACTTTGCTCCGTTTAGCCAACACAAACAATACATCATTCAATACATGCATCACAATCTAGCAATAAAGTCGCTTAATTATTACAATAAAGGTTCAAACACACAGTAGCACTCACACAAATGTTCTCAAGTCCACTAAGATAAGGTTCTAGCTTATTACACAGCTGCTCTCAACAGCCAGCCAGCACCGGTCAGACCGGTGCAACACAGACAGCAACTCTGAGTTTAAGTCTTTAATCCAAATCTTCTCCCCCTTTGTCATCAAGCATCCAAGAAGGGCCTGGAGAAGAAGTAGCCGTCGATCACTGTCCCTGAGATCCGTCTCCTGGTTGAGAGCTCCCTCCTATTTGAGAAGTGTCAAAAATCCAATGGATAGGAGAGTTTAGGTAAATGGAATCAGAGATAGTGATTTCAGAGGGATGAGCTATAGGGGCACTGTCTTTACCATACTAATATGGATTATATCCAAAGATCTCGGCGGAGAAGCGAGCGCCCCAATCTTGTCCTTGCTCGGAAGGTGGAGGAGGTGGAGGAGCTTGTTCTTGTTCCATGGAGTGAGAAGAACCAGGTACATCTGGGTGAGGGGGTACAAACGGTGGAGGTGGAGGAGGAGCCGATGATGAAGACCCTTGTTCTTGCCCGGACTCAAAAAACATAGGTCCATATTGATTAAGCATGTCGGAGTTGACCCAACCTCTCATCCTATCCTCGAAGGAAGGTATCTCAACCTGTGGAGACTCAGGAGAGGGAGGAGAGCGGGGAGGTTCAAACCCTTGAGCGTTGTGCATCAACTTCATCGTGTCCCTCATTTGCTTGTTTGCCCTCCTAGACCTTTGTTGCTCCACCTGGATGTCATGCTGACTCCTACACATGCCAAATATGAAATTGAGGAACTTCCTCAATGGAGAAGAGGATCTGCGGGGCCTGTGCTGCTCCCAGCCTCCCCACCGGTCAGACCGGTGCTCAGCACCGGTCAGACCGGTGACAGCCTGGGGCCCTGTCTGTGCCTGATCTGACTGAGTAGTGCCCTCTTCTGTGATTCCTTCCCCATGGCCAGGTGCTTGCTCTACTCTAGGAGATGGAAGCCTTGGACTCTTGCTAGGATTGAGCTTCAACGGCTTGTGTGTCACATTTTTGGGAAACTCCGTCTTTGCAACCTTTTCAATCATATACATGATATAGGGACTGTAGCTGCAAATCTTTTTGGGGTCCTCTGATAGATGCTTGATTTCTTGCCAAATGAAATCCCCAACACTAAATTCCGGAGCTCCCGGCCTTAAAGCAACCATCAAGTTTTTCTGAAATTTTGTGATCTCAGAGGGATTCCCATCTCTCGGTGTAATAGACACCCTAAGGAGTCTATTAAGTGCAGCATAATAGGTATAGAGATTCTTCACCTTCCCATAATAAGCATGGTCACCTCTCGGGTACATAAGGTGCAAGGCACTTTTGTCAAGCTCCCCTTCATCATGGAGCTGCCTTAAGTCCTTGTCTCCCGCCATAATCCCAAAGCACCTCAAGAACCTGGGGAAAGTGATGGAATACCTCTGGGCATTGGTCATCCAAATCATAGCCCTCTCAGTACCAATGTGTCCAAAGTGCACGGTGGCATAAAACTGGGCTATTATCTCCTTGTTCCAATCTTGTCGGAAACCCATAAGTTCCTTGACCCTTTGCCTCTCACAGTTGCTTATGACTTCATTAAAAATGGGGTCATTCTTCCTAGCCATATGCCCCCAATCCACATATTGTGCCTTATGAGTGATTTTGGGCTTTTTGATGATCACCGTAGCATAATAATCTTGCTGAAACTTAGCCCAAAACCTTGGATCGGATGCGGTCCTTGCCTCCTCATAAGGGTTCTTATCCCTCAACTTCTTTAGGGCTTTAGTCATGCCCGAACCATGGTACTTTACTGGCCTGTCAGGATAGATATAGGTGGGTGGCATGATTTTCAATCTACCCTGGTCATCATCATCCTGATCCATGGCATCCACATCCTCTTCTTCTTCCTCATCCTCCTCATCCTCATCCATTGCCTCGTCGGAGTCATCATCATCAGACCCAGCCTCCTGGTGCCTCTTCAGCTCAAACTGTCCCTGAAAGGTCTCATCCTCAACATTGTCATCACTGCTAGTACCGGTGTCACCTCCAAGGTCAGGTGCCTCTGCACTCTCTCGAGCTGAACGACGTCTCAACCTTTTGCCGCTGACATTTATGGTGCTGCCCCCTTCCCCAAAGTCACCGGGGGCAGTCCCTCTGCGAGCATGCACCTCTTCTCTTCTCTTCTTAGCACCCTCCTTTTCCCTAACCATGACTGCTGTCCTGAGTCACAAAAAGGATGACAAGAGTGTATTAGACTCTAGGAACCAGATTGAATCGATATAGAAGAATATTCTTGAAAGTACAGACCAATTGGGTCTGCTCTGGGCCACACCGGTCAGACCGGTGATGGGCACCGGTCAGACCGGTGCCACCCAGAACAGAGCCAATTGCCCCAACATCCAATCTGAGCAGCTATGACTCTAAGATTTGGTCTAGATAGACATGAGACAACCTAATACAGATATGTGTTGAAAAGCATGAAGAAAACAAAATTTGGGACTGGACACGCGCCACCGGTCAGACCGGTGACGACCACCGGTCAGACCGGTGATGGCCGTCCGACCCCAAATCTTGGGTTCTCACAATGTGTCCAACGAAACTTTATGGATCTATAGGTATGTCTTCTAGGGGTTCTCAGGAGATGATATACCAAAGGAAATTCAAATCTTTGCACGGAGTAAAGAGATCGGGCAAAACGAAGATTTGAATACCTTTGGAGAGAAGAACTTGAATGGAATCCAAAGAACTCGAAGGGGGAACTGAAGAGGGGCCTTGGGAGATCCTTTTGCTTCCAATCTTGTGGTCTTTCCTTGGTTGAATCTTCAAATCTCCATGGGAGAAGAGAGAGGTGGAAGGAGGGAGGAGAGGTGGTCTTCACGGTTTGGAGGAGATGAATGCTGGTGAATAATGGAAGAGAGAGAGAAGGAAGGGGGTAAAGGATGGATTCTTTTTACTGTAGGCCCACGGGTTGCAGTCGGGCGTCACCGGTCAGACCGGTGCGAGCCACCGGTCAGACCGGTGGCTACACTTGGTCGACCCAGTGAGCCTTTAGCGGTAGTTCCGACCCGTGCTCGGTAGTACCGAAGATTCTGATAATTTCAACAGAGAATCCATATCGGTAGAACCGACGTAGCCTCGGAAGTTCCGATCCTTCTTTCTCATTTTGCGAAAATTCCTCTGAAAACTTCTTCTGGTATTTTATAAGACACTTTGCATCCACTTAGGTCTCAGAAGAAGGAAGATGTGACTTCAGGGGTACCGCCGGTCAGACCGGTGGTGGGCACCGGTCAGACCGGTGCTCCCCTGAGAAAAAGACTTCGGGCCAAAAAGAGAGAATTTGATCCTAATTCTTTCAGAAGTTTTGGATAAGAGATAAAGAGTTGATATTGATCCAAAATTCATCAAGTTTTGAAAGAATGAAGGATAATCCAATTTATTTTGATAATTCTTGATTCTTCCAAGAGAGAGAGATAAAGATGGATTTAATGGACTTGAGAAAATCTCCTTAATTGTGACTAGCCATCAATCAAGCAAGGGGAACCATAGTCACAACTAAGTTGGTTGGGTCACAAAGACCAAGAATTGAATATTTTTCAAAAAGAGCACACTTCCTACACATACTAGTTGATTTTTCGAAAAGTTTATCCTATGTCACAAAGTGCATGCATCCACTTCAAATGAATGGCTTTTCAAGAATATTTGACTCATACCTTCAACCTCGAGACACAAAGACGAGAGAAAGCAAAGGTATCAACCAAATATCTAGAGAGGCACACAAAAATTCACTTGAAGCAATTGCATGCTAAGGATGGCACACTAGCATGGTATTATGGCCTTGATGCATTACGGTATTCAATGAGGTTCATGGAAACATACCTTTGCCTTAAGACCATTTCATTTGTGCATATATTTGAATTTTGAATGGTGCCAGCTCTTACTTATCTTTAGGGAGTTATACTAATCAAGAGCTCGCTTAGGGATGCACAAAAGAGTAAGACTACAAGATCACTTTGATGCCAAATCACCCTTTTTCTTGAAAGTTGGGTTGATCCCGGGTCACCCGGCCATAGGGGTCGGGTCACCCTGCAGCACACAGAGGCATACCGGGTCACCCGAGCACAGGTGCCGGGTCACCCGCCCAACAGCCTCACTGAGCCGGCACCGGTCAGACCGGTGACCCCCAGTGGTCACTTCTTTGGTGATTTTCAATTTCTTGTCCCTTGATTAAGTGAACACATCACTAATTTGAAACCTGTAACAGAGACAAGGCAATGCTCTTCTAGAGAGCCATTAAAAGCATCGAATGGCATGAGAGTATAATTTCATAAAGATGTCAAAGTCACTACCTCATGTTTCACTCGTCCAAGATAAGTGTCACATGAGTGTTCACGAAGAACTAAGAGTGACTAAGACTCAACAAGGAGCACTAGTTACCGAGATGTCATTGAACTCAAGATTTAAATGAATTTGCCCTTCACATGGCCAATTGATCAAACGTGATTTCCATGCCTTCTAACCATGTGTTCAATGCATCTCTTTCAACCTGCAAGCTCAGCAAGCATTTCTTGGTACCCAACGCTTGTTGGGTCCTATGGGGTTAGCCACAAGATGCTTAGGAACCCAAATAGCTCTCATGCTATATTGAGGTGAACTAATCTCCCTCATAGCACAAGTTCCATTCTTATCGTTCCTAAGCTTATGAAAATCATAATGGACTAGATTTGATTTAGGAATGTTACCATTTGGACAATCTTTGCCCATGTGACCCTTTTGACGGCATTCATAGCAAATGCGACTTTTGTTCTTGTTGGTCACACCATTCCTTATAGTTTCTTGTCCATGCTTGCTTCTGAGCCTTGTACTTAGAGAAGAAGTCTTCCTCGCCTTGTTTGCTTGAGGTGGGGCTGCCCTGGCCGGCACCGGTCTGACCGGTGGCATGCACCGGTCTGACCGGTCACGGTCAGTGCCACTGCCCATCTTCACACTTGGGCACGAGTCGGCAAAGTGACCTTTCTCTCTGCACTTGTAGCACACTCTCCATTTGTTTGAGCTTCTAGGCTTTCTAGAGAGTGATTCTTGTGCCTTGTGCTTGGTTGGACGAGGTTGGGACTTGACTTGCCCAACCTTGCTCTTTTCTTGAATCTTGTGCTTGTGAGTCCTTGTATGTTGTTGAGGGGTTGAGCTAGTGACGATTGATCCCTTCTCAAGCTTCTTCACCATGTCTTCACGGTTATCTTGACAAGGTTGCACTTTGCTCTTCTCCTTCAACACATACAAGTCTTTTTGAAGCTTTTCAACCTCTTGCTTGAGTTCATCATTTTCTTTAGCAATGAGATCATCACAAGATTCTACAAGTACATACTCAATGCTAGATTGGCTTGCTTGAGACAAATAATCATTAGCGCAAGATAAATTAATTTGAACTTGTGAGCATGTGCATGTGTGAGATAGAGATTGCATAGATTTTACTGATGAAAGCACAACCTCATGGGCTATCTCTAGTGTTGCATAAGAATCGACAAGCTTCTCATAGGAGCACTCAAGTCCCTTGTGATCGGCTTGTAGAGCCATATGCTCACTAGTGAGTTTCGCTAGTTGGGCTTCTAGCTCATCATTGGCTTCTTCTTCTACTTTAGCTCTATATGAAAAAGATTTGATATCATGATCATATTTGTTAGCCAATGATTCATACTTACAAACCAATGATGCAAGCTCGGATTTGAGAAGTTCAAGTTCTCTTGTCGGAGAGCTTGATGTTTCAATCTTCTGGCCCTTAGCTCCCTTGGCCTGCCTCTTCTTCTTGCTCTTCTTTTCCTTCTTGGCCATCAAGCAAGTTGGTGTGCCTCTGTCGGCACCGGTCTGACCGGTGTGTGTCACCGGTCTGACCGGTCCCTGCAGAGGGACAGCGTCATCGCTTCTTTGATCTTCTTCTTGCTTGAGGGTTGATGCTTGATGATCAGTGGATGTTGTAGAGGCTGTGGAACATATCTCCACTAGTTCATCTTCATCATCACTCTCAATTTCATCCCATTTGGTGTGAACTATCTCAAATAGCAATTTCCAAATGAGATGAGCATCTTCGCTAATCTTTTTGCTCTTTAGAATAAGATGCTTTAGCTCTCTACATACACAACTACACAAAAGGTTAGTAATAACGGCATTGAGTCGCTTCTTCTCCAATTCCTTAGGAGAGACACAAGTCCCATCCTCCAGAAGGATACTCGCAACCATAATACCCTCAGCGGTAGGACCCAAAACCTTAAGTGCAATGAGAACATTGGAGCACCAAGAAGAGTAGTTTGAGCCATCTAGACCTAGAGGCTCAAACGGTACCACACAAGTTGTCGACATCGAAGAACTCCAAGCGGTTAAGCTCGAATCGGAGCACCACGCTCTGATACTAATTGAAAGGACCTTGATGTCGCCTAGAGGGGGGGCGGTGAATAGGTGTGACGACCAAATTAAACTCTTCTTCCCCGATCACTTGAGCTGACAGTGTTCCACCGGTCAGACCGGTGGTGATGACCGGTCAGACCGGTCAAGCACTGGACTTCACAGGAGGCACCGGTCAGACCGGTGCACCTCACCGGTCAGACCGGTGTAGCACAGAGCACCTGCAAAAACAACTTCAAGCACCTCTTGACTTCTAGCACGAACCAAACTTGGTGAGTGGCCTTTGTAGATGATCACAAGCAAGGTAATGAGCCTTGCACACACAAGTAGCACACCCAAGTAGATCAAAGCGGAAGCAAAACAAATATACTAGAAAAACAACTTAGAGAGTCAAACCACACGAAGAAGCAAAGGATTTGTTTCCCGAAGTTCACCACCCACTAAGGAATGGCTACGTCTCCGTTGAGGAGCTTGTAAGGGACAATTCCCACAACAAGCCGGGTCTCTTTCAACCACTTTCCTCCTTTCCACTAAGGGGATCTTTTCCACGAAGAGGCAAGATCGCAGCCCTTACAAACTTCCCGCTGCTCACCACAACGTTGGGAGCTAGCCGGTGACGCCTAGCCGTCTAGGAGGCAAACCTCTAAGAGTAACAAACGCTTCAAAGCTTGTAGACGCGAAACCAAAGTGCTCAAGCTATGAAAATGCTCTTGTTAGCTCACAAGGTCGCTCTTGAGCTCACTCTCTCAACCCAACACCAAGGATATGGCTTGAATCCACAAATCTCACAAAGAGAGGGTTGGGGAGAGCCACTAAGGCTTAGAGCTTGTTAGGAAAGGCTTGGGACCTCAGCAATGTCACTAGAAACAGCAAACTTCAACTGAAGAAAGCTTGGGGTATTTATACCCCTCAAAGGAGAAAACTAGCCGTTGGTCCACGGGCGGCACCGGTCAGACCGGTGCCCCACACCGGTCAGACCGGTGTTCGAAAAACTAGCCGTTGGGGCTAGCGGCACCGGTCAGACCGGTGCCCCTGACCGGTCAGACCGGTCAGGCCCGAGACACCCCCAAGACCCTTTCTATGAGACTAACACGTCACCAAAGAGATGAAGTGGCTCAGGTTAGGTTAGGAGGGTTTGTTAGCACACTCTTAGGCTAGATCTCACTTAGGTCAACTAATGAGCACTTTGACTTGGTCAACTCGCTAAGTTGCATCCCTCTTGATAGTACGGCATACCTATACTCAAGAATAACTAAGAACACTTTGTTGATCTCTTGAGCTTGAACATCTTCAATCTTGCCATACTTGATCAATATCCACTTGAGGGCTTTCAACATAGCTTTTGACTTGAGCACGTCCATACTTGAGCTAATGACTTAGGATCTTTCCATCTAGCATAGGAATGCACACTTGAATCCATAAGTCACTCCATATTGCCAATCTTAACATGGTGATGACTTGCATTGCTTCCCTCAGTTAAGGTTTGGATATGATACTTGGAGACCCCACGGATGCTAGAACTTCACCTTAGCAAAACACGAAATGGCGGCTTAGCTACGACCCCAAAGATTGCTTAGTCCCTCACCCTAGACATCTCGGTTGATCTCTTCATCACTTATCCAATCCACTTTTGAGTTCCACTTGCTTCATACACATTTAACCTTCATTTGAAAACCCGCTTCAAATGTTTGATCTTGATTGACAACGAATGTGTAAGCTTCCAAATTAGAACCATAATGTGTACACTCATCCTTATGTCCTCTTTCAACAAACACATGAAGCCTTGCATTTGACTTAGAGAATTACTATCTTCTCTTTTATGATCCTTGTAATTTTAATCAAGCTACGTCTTCATATGGGAGACCATGAATTGACCTTCTCAAATTATCCCAATATTTGTCTTCATTTATTACTTGATATTTGTCACTTATGCAATAGGATCATCCATATATTTGTCTTCTCCAATGTGAGTCATATAACATTCATCCATAAATAAACACTTCAATAATTGCTCATGAATATATAAATAAAACCTGCTCACAATCTTAGACAAATACATTAGTCCTTTAATCGCTTTGTCATTCAATTCACCAAAATCCATTTAGGGGCCTAGATGCACTTTCAACGCGGACGCGGGTGACGTACGTGCCTGCTACCCCGCCACCGCCACCTGTCCCGGACCACGACAGGGTCCTGCCGGACGCGACGTACCCCGTGCGCTGAGACCAGACCGTCGACACAGCGGTAAGCTACGATACTGCAAACATATTACATTCATATGACTTTTCATTATAACATGTGTTTCTAATTTTGTGCGCAGCACGACGTGCTGGCTGAGGTCGTGCGGCTCGCATCGGCCGCGATGGGGCAGTGCTTCTCCTGGGGGCCTCAGGAGCACCGGAGTACGTACGAGAGGATCATCGCTGCTGCCATGAGGTACTCCGCCGTCGTGAACTACGTCGGGGCCGTAGAGATTCCTCTCCTTCCGCGCCACCCAGCGTCGTCCTCGAGCTCCGCCTCGACAGCGGCTTCGCAGCCGACGCCTGCCACCTTTGCCGACGGCTTCTTGGCTCCGAGGGCACAGCAGCACCTACAGGCGCAGGGCCCGCACACCTACGTGCAGCGGCCGTTTGCTCCCTCTGGCGCAGGTACTTTCAGTAGACCTTATTTTCAACTAATGCACGCAATTATTATGCGTTTGTGATTATACTATATTCTAATCGTACAGGGCGACCGCCGCCTTTTCCGACAGCCGGGCCTCGACAACAGGAGCCGCCGCCGATCTATGCGCTAGGAGGTTCCAGACCGCCGGCCTTTCAGTTTCCGGCGACAGATATTCCTTCGTCGTCCACTCCGCCTATGGTCCAGCCTACTTTCGACACGTCCACCGAGGACCAGCTGGGCTGGGATGAGTTTGGGTACGGTGACATTCTCGCGACCATGGATGCCGCCCCGCAGCAGGCCGAGGAGGCACAGTTGACACAGCCACCACCGGTTTTGACTCAGCCGTCACAGTTGACCCCGGCGGCCGGCGGAGCGACCACGGCCGGCGGAGCGACACCGGCGGGCGGCAGAGCGACACCGGCTGGCGGAGCAACACCGGCGGGCGGAGCGACACCGGATGCTGCAGGCTCGTCGCAGGCGGCCATGGCGACACCGTCTCCCAGCCAGCTAGGACCGCAGGTGGTCAGGGCACCTGACCCCTGGACGTACGACCGGGACCACACCTAGGCTGGCGCTAGAGCTGTTAGGGGGAAGAGGGGCCGGCGCATTTAGATGTAGTACTACTTTTACCATGATTTTGTATAAACTATTTCCATCTACTCGTTGATTAGGATATTCCCTTGTGATTATGCTTACACTTATTAGTTTGTCGTTTTTAAAAAGGTTAAAAGTGTTTTAAAAATGAAAAACTAAAAAAAAATAAAAAAACCTAACGCCGTGCCGCTCGGCGGCAGGGTCCTGGCGCCGCGCCGCCCCGCCCTGCCGCCGGAACCAGGCTCCTGCCGCCGTGCCCCACGGCGGCAGAGACTTAACGCCGTGGGGTATGGCGGCAGGAGCCTGCCGCCGTGGGGTACGGCGCCAGATGTACATTTCTCGAAAATTTTGATTCGACCATTTATTTTTCAAAAATCATGACAAAATAAATATAAAAAAAATTCGGGGGGGTGGGGGGTGGGGGGGGGGGTGGGTTTGCTGAGGACCATGGCCCAGGCAGCGCTGGGGCACAGTTGGGTTGACATGGTCACATGGGCTTTCTTCTGCGAGCTGCTGCTGTTCGTTTGAAGGGGCTCGTGCGGCCCGGGTAACACTGGATCTCGCTTCCCTCGGGCGGGCCTGCTGCGACTGCTCGGCATCCCCCTCGGCCCCTCTGCTCTCGAATCCTCGCCGGAGGCGGCGGCGGCAAGAACCCCATCCATTCTAGCCCCGTCGCCGTTCTCCTCTCCCACGGTTACAACTCAACCGCCGTCGCGGCGGCCCCTGACCGCTGTCCAACCCCCCACCCTCCTCCCCCGCATACGCGACACGAACCGCGGCCATCGCAGCTTCGCTGTCGCTCACTCTCCTCCGAATCGAGTCGCCTCGTCAGAGTGAAAGGGCGTAAGATGGTGCTGCACCGAGCGGCGGCGGAGTGCCCCAAGAAGGTTGCGGGGCTGGTGGACCTGGTGAACCTGCCGACTGCACTGCGGGAGTTCGCCGGTGGCCGGTCCCAGATGTCCCACCTATCCTTCTTCCTCCGCGTGTGGTCTCACATCAAGGAACACAACCTACAGGTACTACTCGCCATGTCCATGTATTCTTGCGAAGAAAACAGTAATTAGTCGCAATGGTTGGTGCTCGGTGTTGGTTGAGCTCGTTATTTAGTGCGGCAGCCGGTAGGATTTCAGGATTTGGTTGCTCGTTCTCCAGACTCCAGAGTTAGTTTGCACAGATCTTTGATAGAACGTTTATTTAGGCTAATGGGAAAACAGCAGAATGGCAGCTGGTGCTGGCCAACATTTTATTTTGTGCTATCAGATTTTACGGTATGAGAGTTCAGGGTACTATTATTATCTGAAAAAGTATGTCATCGCCCTTAATTTTTGCTGACGTGTGCACATTATGATCTAGGAATTGATTAGTATGACCGCAAATAATGTCGATAATTATAATTCTGGACTTTGTCAACTTTGTCGTTACATGTGTAAAGATAAAGATGCATAATAAATGGTCGTATGTATATGTATAGCTTCGGATGATGGTCTGAACTTTGTCAGGAACTAGGATGATAAAGTTTGGATTGTGCAGTGTAACCTCATTGCGGGACAATTCCGCTCCCTTGATGTTGCCTGCCATTCTATCCGTTGCCAAACCCTTCACGTGAGCTGACAATGGTGGTGGCACTGTTATGGTCACCGCTTTGATCTAATTTGGGGCTAAGAAATACTTATCTTCCTATGTCCAACTTTTTTTTTACATGTTTACACTTTACACCCAGAAACATGCCATGTAATTCTTCTATACCACCTAATGATTTCCTTATTTCTAATGCCCCACCTTTTGAAAATTATTAGTGGAAACCTTCTAGCATACTGTAATGTGGCTGATTTAGTTAGGGATCATCGAGGAGTTGATGTCATGCTCTACCTCGTGAGAGGTTCCGAACAGCTGGTTTATGTGGCTAGATAATTCCATGCTTAATTTCAAATGTTCTGCCATGCTCTTCATATAGTGATGTCCCTAACAATACTTTTTAACACCAAACAAAACACAAACCAAATCTCTTAACAAGTAGCCAGCAAAGCAACAACTCAAACTATCCAGTCAGATAGCTTAGCGTGCTCAGGATGTTGTGGACGCTGAGGTTTTCTGACTAAAGTATTCACAACATATATGTATAGATTGTGTGTGAATAAATGACAGTGCAGTGCTTTTCAGTTCGAAATGGTCTTTTATGCTGTGTAGGATCAGAAATTTTGGGTTTTCTTTTTATTGGTAATTGTCCATATGTGATTATTCCAATTTTTAACAAGAATGGGAACTTTATTTTGGCGCGTCTGTTCTCATTTTACCACTATTTCGTTCTTTCATTTTCAGAAGAAATCCTTTATTTGGTGCGATATTTTCCCCACGTGTCAAATGTTATATGTTAGTGAGCTCGTTTGTATGTTAGAATATCAGTGCACCCTCATAAACTGTTTGTGTTTTCAATGGTTGGCACTGGCTGGACTGGTGTGAGGAAAAAACTGACAAGCAACCCATTCTTTGTACCTTCCTGCCTGCATGTCCATGCAGATAGCGCATAAATAGTAATTCTGAAACTCAGGCCTGATTGGTTTTGTGCCAAAAATTTGGCATGCCAAAGTTTTGGCATGGCAAAATTTGCCAATTCTTTGGTCATCATTTGGTTTGTTACCAAAAGCTCTCCACATTTCACAGTAATTTGGCCAAAATAGTTACATTTTGTGCCATCTTTTGGCCTGCCAAAATTTTGGTGCTAGACCAATCAGGCTCTCACTCTCTCAGCGTGAAACTCATTTAATAGAAAGAAAAAAAGAACCCATGGTTCATTTTTATGAGAAAATATTAGTAACAATTAGCTGTCAATTACTGCAATCTACTGGGGTCACATCCAAGCAGATCAGTACATAAGCAAATTGAAACTTGAAAGAATAAGAAGCCTCTGCCACTGAAAACAAAAAACTATTTTGTTACAGAAACACAGCTTTCCCTTGCGTTACTTCTCTACTTTATAATTTTTTGTTGTTTTTTTAATTTAATTTAATTTTTGAATGGTAACTATCCTGATTTGCAGGACCCAACGAATAGGAATATTGTGAACTGTGATGAGAAGCTGAAGACTGTACTGTTGGGGAGGTCCAAAGTGCAGCTCCTTGAACTCCCAATGATTGTTAAGCTTCATTTCCCAAAAGCTCCAAAGTCGTGACAACATTTATTTAGTGGTTCTTTGTATTGAAAACCGTTGTGGAAACTGGATAGATATATGTTTGTCGGATAGAAGGAACCATGTATGCGTTGCTTTATTGATTCCATTTAGGCTACGGCCCCATTTAGTTTCCCAAGATTCCAAAAATTTCACTCATTTCACCAAAATTTTACCTATTTTTTCTCTCTGTGCACATAACTTAATGCAAAAAAATACACTTATTTCACCAAAATTTCAGCCAACTAAACGGGGATTTAAGTAACGGAATCCTGTATACATTGCTTTGCTGAAGTTCCATTGTACCGCAAATGATACATTGAATTTTGTGATTATTTTGCTTGTATATTTTTATACTCAAGCAAAATAACCACGTGTCAAGTGTTCAGTGTCTTTCTTTGTGCGTGACGGAGGCGTGGTAAAGTGTCCGTAGTATGGTGGATGGCCCACACAGCGCTGGGCCGCAATTGGACTGACGTGGGCTTATATGCGGGGCTTCGTTGAGCTGCGGCCCGTATAGCAAACCAAAACCCTCGAAAAACAACAGCTACACGAGTCAACGCTCAACACTGGATCCTCGCCGTCCCCTCCCCCTCCCCCACCTCCAGCATGCTCGCTTCCATCTGCCGGCGGCGGCTCGCCACCCCCCTTACCCCAATCCTCGCCGGAGGCGGCGGCGGAAAGAACCCCATCCATTCTAGCCCCGCCGCCTTCCTCCTCTCCCACGGCTACTACTCAAACGCCGTCGCGGCGGCCCCCGACCGCGAGCCCTGCCCCGCCACGGTCTCCTACCTGGTCTCCTGCGGCCTCTCCGCCGCCGCCGCTGCCGCCCGCAAAGTCCGCATCCGGGACACGGACCGTGCCGACGCCGTCCTAGCCGTCCTCCGTGAGTACGGTTTCTCCGAGGCGGAAATCACCCGCACGGTGCGCCATGATCCGGTGCTCCTCACCTTCGATGCCGACCGCACCATCCGCCCCAAGCTCGATTTCTTCCGCTCGCTTGGCTTCCAGCCCGGCTTCGTCGCCTCCGATCCCCACATCCTGGCGCGCAGCCTGGACAACCACCTCGTCCCCTGCATCGAGTTCCTCCGAAGCATCCTCGGCTCCGACGAGTGTGTCCGCGCGGCAGTCTCCCGCTTGCCCCGCGCGCTCTTGTTCGACCTCGACAACCGCATGCGCCCAGCCGTGGAGGCGTTCCGCCGCCACGGCCTCACCGAGGAGTCCATCGCCAGGCTCCTCGCCATCCACCTGGGCGTGCTCGTAGCACCCATCCACCGCATCGATGAGGCCTTTGATGACCTTAAGGGCCTCGGCGTGAGCGTCACGGACACGGCCTTCCTCTACTGCTTCCGCGTGTTTTGTATCCTCAAGAGGGAGACGTTGGCGCGCAAGGTGGCTCTGTACCAGAGCTTCGGGGTGTGCGAGGCTGACCTGCTCAGGGCGTTCAAGACGCAGCCCACCATACTGCTCGTCTCTGACGAGACCGTAAAGAAGAAGATCAGGTTTTACCTGGACGTGCTGAAGGTTGGAATAGGTGATGTGATGGCGCAGCCAATGACTCTGTCGGTGAGCTTGGAGAAAACCGTCATGCCAAGGTGTGCCGTCCTGAGCGTGTTGATGAGGGCGGGCAAAATTCAGCGGAAACTGAATTTGATTCCGGCATTGCTCAGCAATTCGAAGGTCTTCTCAGAGAGGTTTGTGTGGAGGTGTGGTAAGGATGTGCCTGATGTTGTTGAGGCATTTGAGGGTAAGATTAAATTTCAAGGATTCAGTGATCGGGAGTTTGAACTTTTGTCGCACTGAATGACTGAAGCCAGAAGCTCAGCTCTCTGGAATGAAATCATGCTTATGTGTTAGGCAATTAGGCTATACAATGCCATTGTTAAGATTGTGGCATGTTGTAGTTCTAGCCTTGTCCCATTCATAGTGACGCAAACATCCATTTCTGGGGCCGTGTTGACTGTTACAATCTTGCTGTTTATGGCCCCTCTGCATCAAGGAGCATGGACATTATTGTGATGTTCTCAGTTGTAATTGATCTAGCATGTGCGACCTGGCAATTCTCACACCATTCTGTGAATCAAATGCTTATGACTGGAATGGACTTATTATTGATCTTGAAACCGTGCTTTATTTTGTACTGCTCAGCTGAGCTGAAATCCTCATGTTTTTTTAAAGTTTGTCCGATCTGATCTCTCCGTAATTGCAAATATGCCACCCATTGGATTTTATTGCAGTTTGAAAGGAGCTATGCTAACTATGTGCCTTCTACCAGGTAGTGTCAAGGTACGTAAGACAATTTTGAAAGATTCACATATATTTGTCCCACTGATTGACTGGAGCTGGATCTCAATCTTCTAGAATGAAATCATTCTTGCTTAGGCCATAGAATCCCACTGTCAAGATCAAGGCATGCTGTAACATCTCTGGCCAAATTTGTAGTGGGACAAAACTCCATCCTTTTCTCTAAATATTTACTGATATGGTTTAATTTCAATATAATCTACCACAGTTGAGAGCATCCAATTTTGTATTCCAGCTGCCTAATGCTTGTAGTTAGCCTCATATCCTGCACCAAAACGACGCATTTTTGTGTATTTAGTTGACGAGCTCCATATGAGTTACTCCTGAGACTGAGACTGTTTAGATTCTGAGGCCTGAACAGTTACAAACCGAAAGCACTTGTAGTCCTTCAGGTTCAGGCCACAGGATACGAGAAAATTGCTATTATAGGACTCCAAACAATGGCCTTTGCTATAATAGGATTCCAAACATGAACTACGCTAAAACGACACTTGAAACGTTGTGACTTTGCTATTATAGGATTTTTGCTCCTTTTAATCAATTTTCTCATCTAAAATACATGTATTTAGACCTGAACGGACCCTTTTGCCCCTTGGGCTGTTCACGTAAGGGTTGCTGGCAGTTGTTTGCCGTGGGGGTTGCTGGCCGTTGACGTGCAGGCTGCCGGCTGCCGGCCTGGCTGCTGGCCGCTGGCCTGGCTGGCCGCTGCACAGGCTGCTGGCCGCTGCATGCTGCTGGCCGGCGCCTGGGCTGGCTGGCCGCTGCATGCTGCTGGCCGGCGCACGCTGCAGCACCAGAATTTATACATAAAACCATGAATTTAGCACAAACGAGTTCATCTCATAAAACCATGATTGTAGCATAAACGAGTTCATCTCATAAAACGAGACCATAATTTAGTTCCAAACGAGATCCAAGACATATGAAAATAAATTATGAGTTTACATCTCATCACAACTAAAATAATTCATCATCCAATGTGTAGCTTTCTTTTTGGAGTCATCTTTTTTGGTGGTGCGGCAGGAGACATCCTCACGGGACTACTGTTGTCGGTTTGTGAAGACGTACCCTCTCCTAATAACATCGCAAGCTTGCTGCACACAAAAATGATACGATAGTTAGATGCTTTGAAAAACTAATATGCACTGATTGTGTTAATATTCCTTACCTTCTAGTGACCCTTCCTGGACTATCCCGTAGAATTTCTTCTCTAGTCGGCCTTCGTGGAGTATTAGGTTCTGCTGGCACATCTTTAACATTCTTTCTAGGTTGTCTACGCTTCCTACAAGTAATCAAATAAATTAATATTATCATTTCCAGTCAAGTTTCTTGATAAAGAAAATCAGTTCTTACCTCTTCTTTTTTGTCCCATTGAGTGGGCACTTGGCACTAGCTTGCCTGTGACCTAATAGTCCACATTTTAGGCAAGTCATAGGACCTCTGATCTTCTTCTGTCCGTTTCCATTTGTTGGAGCAGTATCATTATGACCCTCGTTGGTAATTTCATCATCTTTGGATCCTTTCTTCTTCTTGTGTCCACCTTCCATCCATCCCTTCATTCTTAGTTTCCTACGTCTTCCAACAGGTAATTTAGCAAGAGGTGCACCAACTGGAAATGGTAGGTCAACTTGTGGCCATTGTGTTTTATCTAACATCGGCTCAATCTCTCTTCCATATGCAGCCCTGAATCTATTCACTGAGTAGTAGTCATGCACAAACTGTTCTAGATCAACTCCTCGTTGGCGGGTTGCATAGGCCAACACATGTTGACATGGTTTACCAGTGTGCTGCCACTCAAGGCAAGAACATGTCATCTGGTGTAACTTGACAATATGCCTCTCAACTTTGCCGCTATGATCCCACACCTCTGCACTCCAATTAGAAGATGGTACAATTCTCAAGTGTCCCAACCCTCTAGTATTTGCCTTTAGCTGAACCATAATAGCTGGAAGTATCCTGCCTTCAGGTAGCCTGTATGCAATATTTCTTCTCTTGTTCCACAGTACCATGATCTTTTCTCTGATCTTATCAGCAAGGTCAGCAACAGGTAAGTCTTTATGGTCTCTAATCCAGTTATTAAATGACTCAGCAATGTTACTAGTTATGTAGTCACACTTAATTTCTGGATTGAAACCACACCTATACCATAGCAGCTTGTGATTGGTATTTAACCATTCCACTGCTTTTGGTGATTCACTTGCCATTTTTGCAATATTCTCATAGAATATATCCTCTCTGTAAGCCCTTGCTGCAGGATATATCTGGCCAAACCCTTTATGTGCCTTCTGAAAATTTTTTACCATATGATAAAAGCATTCTCTTTGCTCTGCATAGGGGAATACAGTCTTCACTGCAGTCTCCAAACCCTTGCAAGCATCAGAACAAACAGCAAGGAGTGGAGGATCACCTATAGCCTTCTTTAATTGTTCCATGAACCAAGTCCAGTTGTTTTTTGTTTCAGAAGCTATGAAGCCATAAGCAACTGGATACATCCAATTGTGACCATCAACTGCTACAGCTGCGGCCAACTGACCATTCCACCTTCCATTAAGTGCTGTAGCATCTATGCTCAAATGAGGCCTACAACCTTCCAAGAAACCATCAATGCATGGTTTAAGAGCACAGAAAAAACGATGAAAATATATTTGGCCATCCTCGCCCTCAAATACGTCAATCTCAACGACACTCCCGGGCATCCGCTTCATTACCTCAGCCTTCCACCTAAACAATAGCTCAAAACTTTCTGACCATTTTCCATAAACCTCATCAAGAGCTCTTTCTTTACCTCGCCATACAGTGTAATATGCAATTTCACACTTGTGCTCTCTCTCCAACATCTTCTGCAGTTCCTTAGCACCAATATGTGGATCATCTCTAAGGATACTCACAACCTTGCTAGCTACCCACTTGCAAGTTGGAGTTGTAGTTCCTTGCCTCATGCTGGACATACACGTATGCTTATCGACTAACACTGTTACCTGCAAAACAAAAAAAAAGAGATTGATACTAATTCACATAACAAGTAGAACTAATGAAGTAGAAAAAATATTCACCTCCACAGTGGCTTGACCTTTATGTTTAGTGCCATTTATCCTCCAAGGGCAACGACAATCTTCATCACCAGACTTGCAAAAAGCCCTGTATTTCGTTTTACATGACTTCTCTACTCCTAAATCGAACTCCTCATTGATTGCAAATTGGCGCACTGCCAGCTTGAACTCATCCATTGTTGGGTACAATGTTCCTACCTCCATTGATGGGTTGTTCTTATCATATGAAATGACAATCTCACATGGTACGGCATCACTGGTAGGAATGGCAGCACCATCAGTATTTTCTTTATTATTCCCATGGTCATCCATTCGGCAATCAAACCCCTGTGCAGGTATTTTTTTTGTGACCTTATCCGTCAAACCCAAAAGCTCACACATCTGACTCTCACTCATAAGATCAATACGACCTTCATCATCATGTGTTTCCACTATCTGTATGGTATCCCAATCAACTCTTTCTATATTTTCCACATCATCTACTTGGGACCTATAAACAAGCAAAATCAATGTTTACTACAGTCTACTACTATCTACTATTGTGGTAAGAAACAACACAAATCGTTAGGGCCAATACCTTTGCACATCAAGCACTGGAAGATTGTACTCTTTTGCCTGATGAGGAACTGTGGGCAGCAACACTCTCGCTGCTACAACACTTGCGTCGGTAGGGCTAGGGCCATCGACTGCCATGGCTAGCGCATCCAGGCCACCAGGCGGTTTGGCCATGGCACCTGGTGGCTCGACCACAAAGCCAGGAGCCGCAGCCATGCCTTGGTTGGCCATGGCTAGGGCATGCTCAACATCGGGGGCGGCGGCACCTGATTTTCACGTGAAGAAGCAACTTGTGATCATCACAAAAATAGCAAAGGTAACGGCATCAACAGGATGCCATGACAGGTACAGTAGTTATACCTTCTTCTTCGGCTCCCGGGACTTCTGCTCGGCCTTCTTCTTGACGTCGTTCTCGGCGGTTGACGGCTTCATGGGGGATTGGGGCCTGGCCACGCTGGACATCAAGGGCGGCCGGCTGCCGCAACCCTAGTGCGCCACCGTGGGGGCAAAGGACAGGGAAGGACGTCAGCGGGAGAGGGCCGGTCGCGGCCGGCGGACGGAGGGCCGGCGGACGGAAGGCCGGCGGACGGAAGGGCGCCGGCGGCCGGACGGTCGCGGCCGGCGGATCAGGCTCCATGCGGCGGCGGCGGTGTTTCTGCGGGAGATCGAGGCAGCGGCGTCCGTGTTTCCTTCCTGCGGGAGACGAAACGAACGACGTGCAGAAGCACGTACGAATGCAGATTGATTACGTGAAACTATCCCAGGGGCAAAAGAGTCCATTCAAGGCAAAATACATGTATTTAGATGAGAAAAATGATTAAAAGGAGCAAAAATCCTATAATAGTAAAGTCACAACGTTTCGAGTGTCGTTTTAGCATAGTTCATGTTTGGAGTCCTATTATAGCAAAGGCCATTGTTTGGAGTCCTATAATAGCAATTTTCTCGGCGCCATGACTTTTAGCACCGAGGTAAAAAACCAGCAATACTTTCAATTTTAGAGGCCCGTTTTAAATATGTAAACTCATTTTTTCTTGATCCACAACTGTTGTCAAATGTTAACTAAAGTTCATAGATTCCATTTTGCTCATAAGGAATACATGGCTTTACATATTTAAATTGGAACCCAAAATTGAAAGTATCGGCAGATTGAAAAATCTAAGTCTGAAAACAAACAGTGTAAATCAACTCACTTTGAAATTCTTTTATGAAAATTTTTATGTATCCTTGGTTAGCATTTGACAACAATTGTTGACCAAGAAAAAAATAAGTTTACATATTTAAATTAGAGCTTTAAAATTGAAAGTATCGTAGGTTTTTTATCTCGGCACCAAAGGTCATTACGCCACGACGTGCAGGTTTCATTGTCCGAAATCTTTCTCAAGCGTATTTGTGAAAAACTTTTTCAAAAAAAGTTAAAAAACAAAAAAGTCGGTTCGAAGAACCATGTGACAAGGCCGGCCCTTGTAGCTGCAAATGGTTATGGAACGGAAAAAGTTCATTCCACAACCCTCATCTATAGACGCTGTCTGAGTTTCAACCCCCAACCACAAAACCAGGTATCGGTCACCCATGAACTATCGAAACCGTCCAATTTACCCCCCTCGGCGGTTTCTGAGGTGGTTTTTTCCTACGTGGCGCCACATCAACCATCCATGTTGTCACCGCTCGGTGGGGCCCACATGTCATTGAGCCGGGACCTCCTCCTCCTTCCTCTATAAGCGATGCCGACGAAATCCAACCACACACATGCCGGCGGGGAGGACAAGGAGGAGGCCGCCAGGCTGCCGACTGCCACACAATCGCGCCGGAGAAAGGGAAAGGAGGGGGCACGACTTTAGGCCCACCCGCCTGCGCAGGCCACCGGAGCTGAGGAGAAGGGTGCTCTCGCCCGGCGGAGGAGGCGCGCCTGCGCCTCGAGAAGGTTGCCGAGCTCTCCACCCGCGTGCACGACAGGCTGGAGCACGCGCCGCGGCCACCTGCGCGTCGCCGCGCTCTTGGCGGTCCTTGACGGGGTCGGCAGTGGCGGACTGGCAGCGGCGCCCCGTGGGAGCAGAGCCCGTGCTTCTCCGAGCAGCTCGACGGCGCCATGGAGCTAGGCTGCCCGAGGTCACTGCGGTCGTCGCATGCCGGTCAAATCAAGATTTCAGGCCCTGATATGCTCGGGTGCCCCACCTCTTCCTCCTCCAGGGCTTGCCGGCAGGGCGACGGGGCCCTGGCAGCGGCGTCTTCGACGGACCCGCCGCCCCATCTTGCTCCTTGTCTTGCTCTGCGCCGGATCCATGGCGAGCAGGGGCCTCACGGCCGCCGGGTGCAAGGCAGCCCTCCCTCCCTCTTCATCCGGCTTGTGCGCCGGCTGTGGGAGGAGCAAGGAGCGGGCAGGCAGTGGAGATCTCGCGGCGGCGGCGGCGGCTCCTCGCTCCGTCTGCCCTTCTTTCCTACCGGTTGGTGGACGGCGGCCCTGCCTCCCTCCTCACCGTAGAAGAGCTCCAGCTTCGTGGAGCACGTGGGCCATGCCCTCCCCGGTGGCGGTGGCGGCGGCGACGCGAGCAGGCGGAGCGCGAAGCGGGCGCGAGCGAGGAGGCGGCGGCGGAAGCGCTCAAGGCGTGCGGTGATGGCGTTGCAGGCGTAGAGGAGCGTGACGCCGAGGTCCAGGTGCGCGGCGACGACGACTACGACACTAGTGGCTGCAGCAGAGGCAGGGGCCATAGGCGAGCGCGTCAGCCCTCTTTCGAGCTCGGAGGCGACGGAGGCGGCTGCTGTAGAGGAAGAAGAAGGAGGTCTCCGTCTCAATGACATGTGGGCCCTGCTGAAGTGGTGGCAACATGGATAGCTGATGTGGCAGCTACGTTGGCGAAAACCACCTCAAAAACCGTCAAGGGGTGTAAATTGGACGGTTTTGATAGTTCGTGGGTACTGCATACCTGGTTTTGTGGTTGGAGGTTGAAACCCAGACAGCGTCTATAGATGAGGGTTGTGGAATAGACTTTTTCCTTATGGAACGCATGGGTGGGTCTCTCTTGTTTTGCGGGAATCCTATATACGTTCCGGAAGGTAAGAGTAAGCACACCAATAGCGCCGAGCACTTGTCTTCAAAACCAAGACAAAACCAGCAGACAAGAGACAAACCATACAGCAACTGTAGCATGAAAGATATTATATTCTTATATGGACCTCCTTTTTCACTTTTTATTCATTATATTTCCTCTCATTTCTCACTGGAGTCACTGTTTCCTCTCCTCTAGGAGAATGTGACCAGCTCGGCGTCGGATGTAGCGCCAAGCGGTGCTCTCTCCCCGCCTGTTTTATGACATAGCTCTCCAAAAGTGCCTAGGCATATGTGACCAGCCGGTTATTGTACCTGCTCTGATATTGATTTTAACTTTCACTGCTTTGAGATTCGTGCAGATAACTACAACCTTTGGATCCCACTACCAACTCTAGCCTCACCCCTCTCTCTCTCCTGCCTCCTCCCTCCCGTGAGCCCGCGCCGCCACCTGACACCGAGCGGGCTCCGCCGTCGCGCTCGCCGGCCGCTCGCCGGCGCGCCCGCCGCGCACCGCTGCACGCCGTGCACCGTCACGCCCGCGCGCCGCCGCGGGCCACCACAGGTCGCGCGTACGAGCAGGCCACGTCGCCGCGGATGGCCGGCGTGCCCCAGCGCGGCCAGCCACGCGCCTCCTCCTCCGCCCACCGCGGTTGACCCCACGCTGCGGCCGGCCGGCGCGCCGCCGCCACCGCCGGTGCCGGAGGAGAGGAAGAAGGAGCTAAAAAATGTTGGGTCCAGAAAAATGTTAATCCCGAAAATGTTGTAACATTTTAAAAAATGTTGACGAAAAATGACTAAAAATGTTGAAAAATGTTGAAGAAGAAATATTGGAACATTTCTGAAAAATAATGTAACATTTCTGAAAAATGTTGCAACATTTTCTATTTAATAGTCATGATATAGGATGATTGGAAACTACTAACTAGCAATATTAGGTGGGCTTTAGTGGGCTAGAAGTTTCAACTCTTATCCACCTTCCGGTAGCTATATGGGAGCCCCTCTTGTTTTGTGACAGGCTCTGCGGAAATTCTATATATCTTCCGGAAGTTAGTTTCTTATGAAATTATAACCCACTACTAGCTTAATAACAGTCCACTTAGCTCACTAAATGCTAACTCTAGTCTTTCTTCCACCTCCCTCCACCCCTGCGTGCCGCCGCCATGGCTGGCGGCCCCCGCCCCCGCTGGCCTCCCCCGCTGCTTCCGCCGGCTCGCCGCGGCCTCTCGACGCGCGCCGCCGGAGAAGAAGCCCAAAATGTTGGTCTTTGGCTCATACATGTTTCAACATTTTCAAAAAAATGTTGAAAAATATTGACGAAAAGTGACTAAAAATATTGGAAAAATATCGTAACATTTCTAAAAAATATTATAACATTTTTTATTTAATAGTCATATATTTTGGTGGGCTGGAACTACTACCTAGCAATCTTAGGTAAGTTTTAGTGGGTTGGAAGTTTCTAACTCTTATCCACCTTCCGCTAGTCATATAAGAGCCTTTAAGCTCTGGCCTCCGTATCAGGTAATTACTAATTACTTGTAATTGCAATATCTCACTTTATATGAAACCAAAAAGTGCAGGCAAAAAATTACGTCTGTTATATCTAACTAGTAAGGTGCACGTGCGACACACACGTGTTTGCAAAGTAACTTATTGAAATGTGGTGGAATGCAAAAGGAATAAACAAATCTTATATCTAAATGTATAAAGGCACCAACACATTCTTTGCATAATGGCTTAACAACCTTTGCATATCTACCCGTTGCAGGTGCATAAAAAAGAAACCAGGGTCTTTGACAGCCATTATACTGTATAATCCTAAATTCAAACCTCATTCATAACTCTTGCACTCCACCATTTGAAATGTCAACAATTTCACCTCTAATTAGTGAATTCAATTTAGAAGATAGAGACTCATGACCAGCTTGCTTGATTTCCCAGGAGCCCTCTAAACCCTAGCTTACTCGTGCTAGCCACTCTCTACTCACGTAATGAACTTGCAAGCAACACTTAGAGAATGGTCTGGAATTTCTCAAAATCTCATTTATATTCAATAAATTGTAACTTTGAATTTGAGGAGACAAAAGAACACCGAATTTTCTAGAATTGAGTCATGACTTGCCAGTTGCAGTGTGGCCTGCTCCCAGTTTAGAGGACAGTGACGATGGTAATTTCTTAAAACCGAAGTCTTCCTGCAAATCTAGATGGTCTGCAATTTAGTATGCACTAATATCTACATGTTTCACCTTTTTAAATATAATTGACACAAAAATTATATCACAGTTTATTATGAAGATAGCAATACCAGAACTCATTATGTAATTATCAATTGCCTTGTTGTAAAATGATAGGGCTTACAGGATATTGTAGAAAACACACATTAGAAATAAGAAAGAAAAGTTCTGAGATCCTCCCTGCAAGCATAAAAATTATATATGTAGCAATGCATTGTCTAACCATAATCCCAAAAATAAATTAAATTGCAAAAAAAACAAAGATTGTGTATAGCTCCAAAAGAATTTGATTAGCTATAGTTTAAGAGCTAGGTTCTTCTTGTAACATTTACACCCAAATTGATGGAAATGTGTGAATAGCATCTTATTCTTTTGTCATTAGCACCAATATGGCATCATGCCATGATCACTCAGCTCTCCATCCAACACATATTTTCGGATCCTAACATGCAGATATACTCAAGACTTACATAATCAATGTGGACGGCAAGATGAGCAAAATTAATTTTAAGCGGTAATCCTGTTTCTCAATTTTTATTTATAAGTTTTGGACAAACAAGATGATATATATTATTTATAAACTGTGGATACAATCCTCCGACTGGCCGGCGGCACCTGTCCCGAGGACGGCACCCGTTCTCCCCTCCCCTCCCAACGCCGACGGACGCGGAGCTTCCTCCGCAGGGGTCAACCAAGGCGCGACGGCGACGTACAGCTCCTAGGTGTGGATCTCCCGAGCTTCGGGGTGGTGCGTACGTCGCCGGGCCATTGCGACAGTGGGATTTGAGGCGACGGGAAAGGAACCGGAGCCAAAGCAAGGGCGTCCTCGCACTCGCCGGCCCGCACATCCTCCTTCCCCACTCCGGCGGCCTCCTCGGGGCAGAGGAGCAGGGGTATGGCTGGACTGGCGCCATCACAGGGCCCCTACCCTCTCTCCGTCAGCTTATGTTCTTGAAACCAATGTAGGCTAAGCAATTTAACTAATTCCATTTCAATTTTCATTATGCATTTGCTGTTATCGGATGATTCCAACACTTGAAACCACATAAATGCATGTCCTCAATAAATATTGCCAAGCCTGGAGCTTAACTTGACCTACCACAGAAAGTAAAAATATCCAACCATGTTTGTGCCGTTCAAATATTTTCGCTCTAACAAAACTTCCTAGATAGTCTGCATTCTTGCAGATGGCCATAGGTCTGCATAGTTTGCCGATGCTGATATGCTTGAATCCAAGCAACTGTTGAACCACTCAAGAGCCAGTTCAACTCCTCTCTCCAAAGACAATTGGTGCAAGAGTCTCCAAAATCCAAGCATAAAAATAGAGTTGTGTTGTTGTACTTCAGTGAAACACCAAACCTGATGCAAACTGGTTTCACTTGCAACCACCACATGACCAACAGATATCACCAAATAATAGTATGTATCAAATGTTACATGTTCCTCCCAATGCAGCTGGACAAAACTCCATACTCATTGACTGACCCATAGGTGTATCATCAAGTAGAACTGTAGAAGACACTACATGGAGCAGGTGGTAGCCATTGTTGTGGCAGTGATCGCCCACCATATAATTGATATTGCATCAATTTGTTCTGAGTGACACTTGATGCAGTAACTGACAGACAGGATGTATTGCTCAATATCTTAAGCTAAGAGAGTAAGAGGAATTAGGAATATGAATTACACTTCCATAAAGCAACAGATGGAAAGCCTAGACGGCCAACTGCCAGAACTGAACTCTTGAGCACGATTTGTTGAAGCATATACTGAAGATAGTAAACCCATGTCATATTTTTCTCATTGCAGTCCAGTCGTCCAGCCCAACCACAGAAGAAAGATAGTCAACCAATGAATGTATACAAATGATGCCAACCATTGTTGTTGTGGTCGCCTTCCAACTTGATAGCAGCTAAAATTCAAAGATGGCCAAGGCATAGGACGTTGCATCAGACTGTTATCATGAACACGTGCTAGTGCTGGTGGTGGGCCATCGTTGATACAACTCCAAGCACTCATATTATGAACATATTCTGTATTAGGAACATGACAGCGGATGGAATTCACCTGGATTCGCAAGAGGGTCGACGGAGGGTCACCTGGAATCAATGTGGCGTCGCCTCAATCTTCTCCGTGGCAGCCAGCCACCATCTTCCTTGCGAAGCCGCCGCCGCCACTGCTGCTTCGGCGGTCCCGTGAGCCGGCCACTCGATGCCCAGCGGTGCTAGCTGATGGGCACCACGGGGTGACGGCCAAGGCTTCCCTCACTTGGGCTGTCAACGCGCGCGGAGGCAGGGGTGGCCGGCGCGCCTAGGCAAGGCAGGGGCGGCCAAACCTGTAGCTCCTCGCCCTCTCCGCTCGATCCTTCCCTCTCCCCGTCGGCAGCGGTCCCCGGCGCCGACCGCCGCTCGCCCCTCCCTCTCCCAACCGCGGGTGGCCCGGCGGCAGCGTGGGGTCCGAGGCGGAGGCCGGATCCGAGGCTGCGTCCATGGAGCACCCTCTCATCTCTGCTCCATGGCGGCACCAACCTCCTCTCCCTCCTCGCATCAGCCTCCGGTTCCCTGCGCCGGCCATCCTCCCCGCGTCGGGCATCCTCCCCGGCGGCGCGAGGTGCCGACAGACTCACGCGAGCGGCCGGAGGCCCACATGACATCGGGAGGGCGACAGGGGAAGGCATAACGCGGGTACACGCGGGTTGGGTGGGTGGGCCCGGCGGGTATAAGTGGGCGGGTACACACGGTGGGTGAAAAAAACATTACATTTTTGGCAAAAACGCTCCCCAAATTGCGATTTTTATAGTCGTTCCACCTTTTTGGTCATCACGTAACCTGACGGGTGGGTCTGGCGTGAGGGGTAAGGTGGGTCCGAATTGGGTGAGAAAAGTTTTCAATTGTCTTCGCTCCTTATAGTATAGACTTGTTCGCTTCGCTTTTCACCCACCAGCTAACAGAATCAGCCACCTACTATCAGTCATACATCAGTTTTTTTCTCTCACAGAAAATCAATATTAACCACCTATATTAGCCGAACAAGGCATTACGTGTTTGAATTAAGACTATCCACAACAGATTACTCATCTGCACACCCACCTTCAAAATGAGTGAGAAATCTCTCCTGTAGCGCCTCCAGCAGAGCATCCACCTTCATCTTCATTATGCGGACGGCGGCCTCCGCACACCCAAACTCAGGTACCTCTCTCCTCACCCCATCTCTTTTTCCTCTCTCCTCTGCTGCGGACGGCGCTTGCGGGAGGTGGTTGCCATGCGAGCTGCGAAGGAGGGAGCGCGGGGGCGGCGGCGGAGATGGTGGCTGCGCGGGCCGCGGAGGAGGAGGGAGCGCGAGGACGACGGCAGAGGTGATGGCCGCGCGGGCCGTAGAGGAGGAGGTAGCACGGCGACCCATGGGGAGGTCCTTCGCCGATCATGGGTAGTGACAAGGTCATGGACCAGGGCGCACCAGGACCTCTAAAAAACGCGGTACGGACCCACGTACGGCATATTTTGGCGACTAATACAACGAGTATTAGTCCCCTCGAGTACTTGAGGGTCCGTACGACCTGTTTGCATCATGGGCCGGGAGGCAGGCGGCCCACAGCCACCCGCACCCTCTCCTCCGAGTACTTGGCGACCCATACGATAATTCTTCACCTCCGCCTCTGACTACTTGCTCGCACGAGTAGTCTCCGCCTCCCGTCTACGACTACTCGTTCGCACGAGTAGTTTCCGTCGCCGACCCGCGTAGGCTTCGCAGGGAAAGCGCGGGACGCGTGGGCCCCTCCAGATCGAGATCCTGGGATCGCCGCGCACACCTCCCCGCACGCCGCCACGTGTCTGCACCACCGCAACGGTCCGCCCGGGCCCATCCGATTTGGTGTCAGGGGACGGATTCATCAAACCCTACCACGAACGGCACAGTGGCCGTCCTACTGCTAACGGCGTAAGGAACGCTGGACAACGCACGGTGCAGTACACGCTACACCCTAAGCATCGGAAGACGCGGCAAAGATTACCTACTCGCACGAGTAGTTTTCTGCCTCCGACCAGTTCAAGACTTGGCCTCCAAGGCCGCAGGTACACGGGCCCTGTTGATGTCTCGTGATACCCAGGCGCGCGACTCGCCACGTGCTGGCCCCTCCACGCCGGTCGCCCTGACCAGGTCGATCTGGTGTCAGAGGGCGGATCCTCCTGCCACTCCTCAGCGGGGGCAGTACGTATCGTACTACGGACAGCACGGGAAACGCTGTACCACGAACGACACAGTGTAGGCCGTCACTTATCCCTCAGTCGTCGTGGCGCAGACCACTCCATTTCCACAGTACCCAGAAAAGACAAGCCCCTGATCCACTGACAAGATCAAGATACGAATCTTTCTTCCTGTACCCGACTAACTACTCGGAGAAGGGTGCGGAGGGCCCGGGGATGGCTACTTGGGACGCACGACTCAAGAGAGATCTACACCGTCACCTGGAGCACCATAACAGTTCTTCGCCGCTGCTAGCCCGACGCAGAAGAAGGACGCCCTAGACTGTAGACCAGCTTACACCTTCGATGTAGCCCCCCTGAGCCTCTCCTTTGTGACTATAAAAGGGGAGGACAGGGACACTTACAAGACACGTTCATTTCCACCCCCACACGCACTTAGTATCGATATCTCATCTCATACAACCCCACAAACGCTCACACACTCACGTACGCAGACTCCTGCTACAAGAATCACTTGCACACCAGGGACTTGGGCTCGAAACCCTCTCCCGCCTTGTTTGTATCCCCTACTACAAACTCCCGAGCATAAAGAACACCCCCTCCCTGACTGGACGTAGGGTATTACTCTCCGAAGGCCCGAACCAGTATAATCCCGAGTGTCTCTTGTGCTACCGTGCGGATCAGTACACACGTTCTTATAAATTTACTTGCCGGCGGTAACAAACCCCGACAGGCGATAGTTGGCGCGCTAGGTAGGGGCCTTCGCGTGTTTTTGACGTTCTTTTTAGGGTCCGCACGACCCTCCCATCGTTCGCTTCGACGGAAGCCATCACCAAGCCGCCGCTGATGGACTCCCCCATAGGATCACCGGACTCGCTCCAGGCTGGGCTCGAGATCCGCTTTGGGAGCCTGAACTTCCAGGCGACTGGAGACGACTATCTCATGTGCCTCGTCAACGAGACCACTGACGCACCCGCCTCAGCTCCCGCTCCGACTGCCGCGACGCGCACGCCCCGACGTAAGAGGCGCTCAGGCAAGCGCTCGAAGCAGGCCAAGGTGGACCGACGTAGGGCGGCGCGTGCGAGCTCCCCTCCACCGGTCGAGGCTAGCGCACCGCTGATCACCGACGCGGCAGAGGACTCCCTGCCGCCGGACTCGACAGAGCGCATCGCCAGAGAGAGCGCGCCGAAGCTGTCTCTCTCCCGAGGGACATGCTACGCGCGCGGCATACTCCTCTTCATCGAGCACGGACCGGGCCCTATATGATAACTATCCAAGTCATCGTCTCTGGTGCAACATGAAGCTTCCAGCAACCTCGCCCGACGAGCAGTACCTCGTAACCGACAGTACGGATGACATCTCGGGTCTGGAGTGGGATTGCTCCAGGCTTCGTGACGCCGGCGCCTTCCGTCGTTTCTAGACGGCGGCGGACTACTGCTTCGGTTATTCCGACGACTCCGACGACGGGGGATACAACCCCTCGCGCGAGTGCTTCGTCGTCGGCAACGCTTCGGTCGCCCCGGCACCGGCCCACACTCCGGAGGGGGCGGTCCACTCCACCCACAGCTCGACGGCAGATAGTACGGCTGAGGCGCGGGTCCCACCGAACGACGCCGCACAACGGGCCCGACTAGATGAGCTGGAGGACGCACAGCGCCAGCTCGACGACGAACGAGCCCAGCTCCACCAACAACTCGGGCAGGACCCGAATCCAACTCCCGCTCGCGTACACGCGAGGGACGTCCAGCAACGCATCATCAACGACGATCGAGACGTCGTTAACGGCACGCCCGTCTTCAAAAGGGCGTCGCAAAATCTGGCGGTAGCAGCAGTTCTTCTCCGGAAGAACCCAGAGCCCGCCACGCCTCAAGAAAAGGAAATGCATAAACAGATCGAGACGCTCCTCGAGACTGCCACCGTACAGCAGGCGGAGAGTTCTGCTTCTCGACAGCGGGGCTCGCAGGGTCGCGGGCACTCTGAGCCATGACAACCTGCAGCACCGTCGCAGCAGCCGCCGCGACGGTCTGAGGAAGTCAACGTACCGGTCAAGAGTCGTTTGGGTCCTAACCACGACGCGCGTGACACCATCAAGGCGCGACGGAGGGTCGACGTGGGCCAAGATGACAGTTACGAGCAGCAGCCTCGCAAGGAGTACAGTCGGCGGCACGGCGGCCGTTACGATAGCGATGAAGATCGAAGCCGGAGCAACTCACCTGATGCACAAGGATGTCGCGCTTTCGGGAAGAATGTGCGCAACGCCCAGTTCCCCTCGCGTTTCAGAGCTCCGACCTCTGTACCAAAGTACGACGGTGAAACCAACCCCAGCGTTTGGTTAGAGGACTACCGACTGGCATGTAACGCCGGCGGAGCTCGGGACGACCTGTTAATTATCAAGAATCTGCCGCTGCATCTCGCGGACTCGGCTCGCACATGGCTCGAGCACTTGCCGCGAGGCAAGATCGACAGCTGGTCGCAGCTACTCGACGCCTTCGTCGGCAACTTCCAGGGCACGTACACCCGACCAAGGAATCCCTGGGATCTACGCAACTGCAAGCAAATGAAGGACGGGAGCTTACGTGATTACATTCGATGCTTCTCCAAGCGATGTACCGAGTTGCCCAGCACCACCGACACGGACATCATCTCGACCTTCCAGAACGGCACCACGTGTGGCACGCTGATCCATCGGATCGAGCGACGAAAGCCGCGATCTACTCGGGAGCTGCTCGACATCACGACCGACCACGCCAACGGGGAAGAAGCTGTGGCCGCAACGCTTAGCCCCGGCACCAGCAAGGGGAAGCAGCCGGTCGAAGTCGACGATGGTCCGTCCGCGACAACCAACAAGAAAAAGAAGAATAAAGACAAGAGGTACCGCGACGACACCTTGGTGGCTGCTGTCGACCGAAAGGCGGTGAAACCGAGAAGTAACCCGCCAACGGATCACTTCGAGAAGCTGTTGGAGGCTCCGTGCCCCAACCACGAGGGCCCAGTCAGGCACGCCTTCAAGGACTGCAACTTGATGAAGTCCTACCTCTCCGGCACGCTGAAGAAACGAAACACTGCTCCGACCAGTGATGGAGGGAAGGACAAGGGCAACGACGAAGGTGCTTACCCCCACGAAGATGGAGCTGTTATGATGATCTTCGGGGGTTCGGAGGCGCGGCCACCAAGACACCAGGAGAAGCTGATCCGGCGAGAGGTTTACCAAGTAGAGCACGCAACCCCGACATTCCTGAAGTGGTCGGAGACGCCAGTCACATTTGACCGGCACGATCATCCCGACCACATTCCATGACCGAGCAGCTACCCGCTAGTCGTGTCACCCTTGTTCGGCACCAAGCGTGTGCACAAGGTACTGATGGACGGAGGCAGCGGCCTCAACGCCATCTACATGTCGACCTTGGACGACATGGGGATCCCGCGGTCCCGACTGTGGCCGTCGACAGCGCCTTTCCACGGGGTCGTACCCGGGATGGAGGCGGTCCCCCTTGGGCAGATCGATCTGCCTGTCACGTTCGGAACTCCGAACAACTTCCGAAAGGAAACCCTCACCTTCGAAGTGGTAGGGTTCCCGGGGACGTATCACGCGATACTCGGAAGGCCAGCTTACTCTAAGTTCATGGCCGTCCCCAACTACACGTACCTCAAGCTGAAGATGCCCGGACCGAAAGGCATCATCACGGCAGGTACAACTTTCCAGCACGCGTACGAATGCGATGCTGAGTGCTTCCAGTTCGCTGAAGCACTGATCCGGTCTGAGAAGCTCGCCGCTGAGCCCCCCTCCGAGGACCAAGAAATCCCCGAGTCGTCCAAGCGAGCGGCCTGCTCTTTTGAGCCCGCCAAGGACGCCAAGGAGATGCCCTTCTCCGACGACGGTCGCACGCTCCGTATCGGGACGGCGCTCGGTTCCGACTAGGAAAGCGCGCTCGTCGACTTCCTCCGTGCGAATCTCGATGTGTTCGCATGGAAACCCTCCGACATGCCGGGGATTCCAAGGGAGGTCGCCGAGCACAAGCTTAACATTAAGCCCGGCTCGAAGCCGATCAAGCAGCGTCTGCGCCGCTTTAATTTCGACAAGTGCAAGGCTATTGGCGAGGAGATCAAGAAGCTCATTAGTGCAGGGTTCATTCGTGAAGTATACCACCCCGAGTGGTTAGCAAACCCTGTACTTGTTAAGAAGAAGAATGGAAAATGGAGGATGTGCGTTGATTACACGAGCCTGAACAAGGCATGTCCAAAGGATCCATTCCCTTTGCCGTGTATAGATCAGGTAGTCGATTCAACAGCTGGGTGCGAAACCCTCTGTTTTCTCGACGCTTACGCCGGATACCATCAGATCGCGATGGATCTGATCGACCAGCTCGCGACCTCATTCATCACCCCGTTTGGCGTGTACTGCTACGTTTCCATGCCTTTCGGGTTGAAGAATGCAGGAGCCACGTTCCAGAGATGCATGCGATGTGTCTTTGGAGATCTCATCGGACGGCTAATCGAGCCCCATGTAGATGATATTGTGGTCAAGTCGAAGAAGGTAGGCAACCTGATCCCTGACCTCACCACGGTCTTCGAGAAGCTGAGGGAGCACAGCGTGAGGCTGAACCCCGAGAAGTGTGTCTTTGGGGTCCCCAGGGGCATGCTACTCGATGTCATCGTGTCGGAGCGCGGCATCGAAGCCAATCCCGAGAAGATCTGCGATCACGAACATGGGGCCCATAAAAAATCTGAAGGGAGTGCAACGCATCACCGGATGCCTCGCAGCCCTCAGCAGATTCATCGCTCGACTAGGTGAACGCAGCCTGCCACTATACAAGCTCATGAAGAAGTCCGAGAATTTTCAGTGGACGCCTGAAGCGCAGGAGGCACTCGATTCGCTCAAGAAACTACTCGAGAGCCCACCAGTGCTCACCGCACCAGCGGAGGGAGAGCCGATGCTCCTATATATCGCTGCAACGACCCAGGTCGTGAGCGCGGCGCTAGTAGTCGAGCGAGACGAGCCCGGGAAAACGCAGAAAGTACAGCGCCCCATCTACTTTGTGAGCAAAGTCCTCTCCGACTCAAAGACGCGATACCCGCAAATCCAGAAGTTGATCTATGCTGTCCTCATCACTGAGCGGAAGCTCCGACACTATTTCGACTCACACCACATCACGGTGGTGTCCAAGTACTCGCTCGGCGAAATCATACAGAGCCCAGAGGCAGAGGGAAGAATTGCTAGTGGGCCCTCGAGTTGATGGGGCAGAATATTGAGTATGCGCCCCGCACCGCCATCAAGTCGCAGGCATTGGCTGACTTCGTCGCCGAATGGACGGAGATCCAGACACCCCCTGCTCCCGTCGAGCACGAGACGTGGCTCATGTACTTCGACGGATCCCTCATGAAGGAAGGAGCCAGGGTCGGACTCGTATTCATCTCGTCTCTGGGCGTGCGAATGGAGTACATGGTCCGACTACACTTCGCGGCCTCCAACAACGTCGCCGAGTACGAGGCACTCATCAACGGTCTTCGGATCGCCCTCGAGTTAGGAATCCGACACCTCGACATCAGGGGGGACTCCGATCTGGTCGTGGGACAGGTGATGAAGGAGAAAAACCGCATAAGTCCGAAGATAGCCGCGTATTGCCGGGCGGTGCGCAAGTTGGAGGACAAGTTTCATGGGCTCGAGCTCAATCATGTGTTGCGTGAGTACAACAAGGCGGCGGATACTCTCGCGAAAGCGGCGTCGAATCGAAAACCTGTACCACACGGGGTCTTCGCCAGCGACCAGTACGAACCGTCTGTTCGCTCCGAAGAGGACAAGTCGCCAGAGCCGTCAACGCAAGAGGTCATGGAGATTGAAGAGGTACGAGAGCCTAACCTCGAAGACCCTGACTGGAGGATTCCGATCCTCGAATGGATGGCGGAAGGGAAGTTGCCGCCCGACAAGGAGACGACCCGCCGGATCGCTCGCATGGCCAAGTCGTACAAACTGATCGACGGTGAGCTCCGTCAAAAGGGCGGTGAAGGCATATTCATGCGTTGCATCCTAGCCGACCAGGGCAAGGAGCTACTACAGGATATTCATGCAGGCACATGCGGACATCACGCCGGCCCAAAGACCATTGTCGGGAAGGCTTTTCGACAAGGCTTGTATTGGCCAACTGCGGTCGCCGATGCAACACGGATCGTGCGCAGCTGCGAAGGCTATCAATTTTATGCACGACAAACTCATCTCCCGGCGCAAGCTTTACAAACCATCCCTATCACCTGGCCTTTCGCGGTCTGGGGGCTAGACATGGTCGGACCACTAAGAAAAGCACCCGGGGGCTACACCCATGTGCTCGTCGCCATCGACAAGTTCTCAAAGTGGATCGAGGCCAAGCCCATAGCAAATGTCCGCTCCGAGGAGGCCGTTGCGTTCTTCACCGACATCATCTACCGTTTCGGGATTCCGAATTCTATCATCACCGACAACGGTACCCAGTTCACCGGCAAGAAATTCCTCAAGTTCTGCGACGACAACAACATCCGCGTGGACTGGGCCACTGTCAGTCACCCAAGGACCAATGGGCAAGTGGAGAGGGCCAACGGCATGATCTTGCAAGGTCTAAAGCTGCGGATATTCAAGCGCCTCGAGAAGTTTCGAGCAACGTGGGCCACAGAGCTCCCGTCTGCCCTATGGAGCCTACGCACCACGCCAAGTCGGGCTACTGGCTGCACGCCTTTCTTCCTTGTCCACGGGTCGGAGGCAATCCTCCCGACGGACATCGACTACGGCAGCCCACGGGTTCAAGCCTACACCGAAGAAGGCAACCAAGTCGCCCTCGAAAACGCCATTGACCAGCTCGATGAGGCGCGCAGCATCACCCTCCTCCACTCGGCACATTACCAGCAAGCTCTACGTCGCTACCACGAACGAAATATACGAGAACAGGAGTTCCAAGTCGGTGACCTAGTCCTCCAACGAGTTCAGAGCAACGAAGGGCGGCACAATCTCTCACCGCCATGGGAGGGTCCGTTCATTGTCGACCAAGTACTCCGTCCGGGAACTTTCAAGCTCAAGTACGAGGATGGCAAGGTCATCTCCAATGCCTGGAACATAGAACAACTACGCCGTTTTTACCCTTAAGTATATAACTTTATTTCGTCTTATGATAATGCAAGAGCTCCGAGCTGCTTTCTTTTTCGTGAGATGATATCTTCCTCAAGCTTACGTTTTTACTCGAGTAAAATGTCTTTATGCTTGTCTCATCCCATGGGCAAGTCTCCGACTTGTCCATGGGCTCGGGGGCTACCCGGGGCTACGACACTCCTCCCCTAAGCGTTTCGAAATCTTTTTTCGATCAAAAACTGTCTACGGTTTCTCGTATGATCGTCGCGGTACGCCTGCACTCCTTAAAGGGAAGGTGAACGACGACTCTAGCGGTTACAAACCTGCGCTCGTCCGGGCCCCGAGTACATACTCCCCCGCGGCTACGGTACAAAGACCCACGAGCAAAGTTCGTAACCTCAAGTTGTCGATCACTCACCCCCTCGAAAGGCTACCAGGTAACTGTCTAAGTGAACTCCGAAGAGTTTTCTTATTTGCAAAAACACACGCACACACCTATCCTTCTCCAAGGTACTCGGGGGCTGCCCGCCCAAGTAGTAACACTTCAAAACTAAGCCCGGTTGAGTCGCCAGGTTCCTACGCCCCCGCGGCTACGGAGCAAGACACCGCCAGCGAAGTCTTAAGCTACACCGCTCGGGCTCGCAAACCCCCTAACTACTCGAAAGAAGATTAACGAACAAACGAAATGCTTAACTTGAAGTAAAATTGGGTACTTGACCCACGAGTCTGCCACAAGGGCTCGATCCATAAGTTTATTAGAAGTTCTCGCCAGCATAACCGAAAGCCTCAGCAAGGCGACTCTGTCTTTTTTCTTCACAGGCCCAGGTCGTGGAGGGCATGGTTCATCATGGTCTGGGCGAAGTCGACGGCGCCCTCCTCGATGCGATCATACCTGTCGTTGTCATAACCCGGACACCATCCTTGGCCCAGCAACTCCCTATCCATGTCCGGATAATGTGACAAGAAGATGGCCACCACCTTGCGGACGATGTCGCGAGCCGTATCCATCGACTGCTGGCGAGCTGTCGCAGCGGCCTGTTCCAAGCGATCCTTCATGTTGCCGGGGGAACCCCAAGGTCGTCCATCGCTTTGATGATGGCCACCGCCATCCTGTCACGGATTGTCTGCACCCACGTGAGGTTGGTCTGGGTCTCCCCGTGCGTTTTTCGTTCCTGTTCGAGCTCAGTCACGACCTCTGAAGGGAAAAAGGGGTCAATGTTAGTAAAAGACATCCTGATTCAAGAAAGGCAAAAGGCATGAAGGGACATGACTCTTACTATTGAGTCTCTCGTTAGCTTCGCGAGCTAGCTCCACCAGCTTCTCGTTCTCGATAAGGTGGGTGGCTGCGGCACTCTGTAGCGAACATGGCCTCATATGCCATTTGTTCAAAGCTTAATTTTGGTGATTAATGACAACATGATCAATGGGACTAACCCTATTGTTTAGCATGTCTTTGTAGACACTTCTAGGTCCCAAGGATGCAAAAATACCACATGCCAAAAATGAGAAGATAGTATATTTTTCAAGGATCAAAACCGCGGAAGAAAAAGACCAAGCCTGCAGGAATCAGTAGCACCGGATGAACCGACGGTACTCTTGGAAGCGGCGTCGGTGCAATCACCGGATGAAGCGGTACACTGCGTGAAGACTGGAGTTTACTTGGAGTACACCGGATTAACCGACGCCCCTCATTTTAGTTGCGCTGGATGAATTCAAGTGAACAAGCAACAATCAGCTCACAGAAATTAGTAGCACCAGATGAACCGACGGTGTAGCAGCGGTTCATCCGATGGCCATGTGTTTTCTAACAGTAAGGTTCTGGCCGCGAAGTCATCAGCACCGGATGAACCGATGGACACAAGGGATTGAGCAGCGGTTCATCCGACGGCAGCAAAGAAGCTACCAGTAAGGTTTTGAGAAGAAATCCTTCAGCACCGGATGAACCGACGGCATGTGAGAAAGACCGTCGGTGTATGCGTCGGAGGATATGTGTCAGTGGGAATGCAACGGCTAAGTGACGTGGAGGGCACCGGATGAACCAATACCTGGAAAAAGTGTAGCGGCGGTTCATCCGACGGTACTAGTTTCAGAAGCTTTTAGCCAACGGCTCTTTGGACGCCTTGAGCTACTTATACCCCCTCCACTCACCCATTTGGAGTGGCTGGAGTGTGTGGAAGTGTAGAGGAGTTCAAGACTCATAGAAGATCATATACAAGCCATCCAAGTGCTAAATTGCTCATCTATAGACTTGCACATGCTTTGTGTGTGTGCTTAGTGTTAGGTTTAGCTTAGAGCTAAGTGAGTGCAAGGTGTGCCTACCTTGTGAGGTGATTCTCGAGTGGATCAAGTTGTACGAGGTGCGCCGGAAGCCTTGGAGCCTAAGTGGCTCTCCGGCAAACGTCTTCGACCCTCCGGCTTGGGGTGGAGCGGCGAGGACACTTTGTGCGGGGGACATGGAGACCCCCTTCCCTTGGTGGAGAAACTCCTTAGTGGAGGCGGCATCAAGGTGACCAAGGGAGCTTGGTGAGTGCCTTCGTGGTGAGCCTCCGTGGCAAGTCAAGTGGTGCTCTTTGGAGAGACTTGGTGACCGAGAAGCAATACTCTTGTGTAGAGTGCTTCAACAACGTGGACTAGGAGTGGCTTAGTGCCTACCGATACCACGGGATAAATCACGTGTCAAGAGTTTGCTTCCTCTCATCCCCTTTACGTTTCCGCATTACATTCTTGCAATCCTTGTGTGCCTTTACTTACCTAGAATAGTATCTTGCTAGGATTGGCTATAGGATGCAAAACTTGTTTTGGGATGGGAGTTTTACACTAGAACAACCCTAGTTGCATATCTAGATAGTATGTTCTAGTTTATCTTTGATGCAAATAGTGATAAGCCATAGGTTAAGGTTTTAAGTTGCCTAATTCACCCCCTCCCCCTCTTAGGCTACGGGCATCCAATTCCTTACAAGTGGTATCAGAGCCGGGACTCACTTCCTTCACAAGGATACGCCAATTCGATTGGCAATTTGTGAAAACTGACTCATTGGATCGGTTAGGCTTCACCGCCTAGTGAGTTGCTCTTTAGAGGATGAAAGGGGTGGATACCATAGGTTTGGCTCCACATTTCGATGGCACGGGCTACTCTCGTTGGAAGGTCCTTATGGAAGCTTATTTACAAGCTAAGGATCTTGATGTTTGGAGGGTCACCAATGAGGGTGTTAAAAATGGTACTAGGAAGGAGAAGCAATTTGATGTTATTGCAAAAAGTATCATTTTATCCTCTCTAGATGTAGGTGTTTTCAATAGAGTTTTTACTAGTGAAAATGCTCATGTGCTATGGAATACTATCAAAGAACAAAATGAGGGTTCAAAAGAAGTTGCTAATGAACGCTATGATTGTCTTCTTGAGGAATTCAATAGCTTTAAGCAACTTGAGAATGAAAATGCTGAATCTATGTACTCACGCATAAATGTTCTTGTCAATGAGATTAATGCTTTAGGTGTGAAGAACATCACAGACTTGAACATCAACCGCAAGATCCTTCAAAGTCTCCGGAAGCCCGACTATGACTTGGTGAAGGCCATCATCTATGAGAAGAAGCTTGAAGACTTGAAGCCATCTCAAATCTTGAGCAAGATCATGGCACATGAATTGCAAATCATGCCCAAGTCCAAGAAAGCTTCCAAGGAAGAGCTCAAGACAAAGGAAGAACCAAAGGTTGAGCTCAAGCCAACACCCCAAGAGCCATCTTCTCCAACCGCAAGTCATGCTCTCTCAAGCCGGCAAGAAAGCTCAAGTGAAGATGATGATAGTGATGACGATGAAGGCTCCTCAAGTGATGAAGAGGTCGAGTTGATGGTTGCCATGTACGTGAAGAAAATCTTCAAGTATGTGAAGAAAGTCAACATGTACGGCTACAACATCCACTTGAGAGAAGGGCGTCATCATCAACACATCAAGTTCACCAAGATCAAGCGCAAGCCCAAGAAGAAGGTGGTCAAGGAGAGGAAGCAAAAGCAAGAAGCACTCACCGCCATCCCTAAGTGGACAAGCGGTGGAGAATCAAGTTCTTGTAGCTCAAGTGATGAATCAAGCAAGAACTTCACCACCCGCTTTATGCAAGGTCCTCTATCATCATCACACATGTGCCTTATGGCCCAAGGTATGGAAAGCAATGTGAGTGATGACGAATCCGACACCACCTCAATTGATGATCTTGTTGAGCTAGTAAATGAGCAAAAAGGGATGCTAGAAAAACAAGCTAATGAAATTAAAGAACTTAATGCTCTCAATGATCTTAGTGCTACCCTTGCTACAAATTATGAACATTTGTTGTGCAAATTCAAATTGCTTAGCGAGGAGAATGAAGAGCTAAAATCTAAGCTAGAGAGCATTGAGATTAAAACTAGTGATTCCTTTGAGCTCAATGAATCATCTATCCCTTGTGCAATTCCTATATCCAAGGTAGATGATTCAACTTCTTGCATTGATTTAATTGATGAATCTTGCTCACCATCTTGCAATGAGAATGTTAAGATTATAAGCATGAAGAATGATGAGCTCAAGCAAGAAGTAAAATAGCTCCGAGAGAAGTTGGTTAGCTTGATGGGTAAGGGCAAGAACAATAAGGAGAAAGTAGAAGCCTCTCAAGACATGAAGAGCAACATCCAACCTCCTTAAGATAACCGTGATGACATGGTGAAGAAGCTTGAGAAGGGATCAACCGTGACTTGCTACAAGTGTCATGAAAAAGGGCACAAATTCTACAAATGCCCTCAATTTGTCAAGAAGATGGACAAGGGTGAGAAGAAGAAGATGAACACCACCATCAAAAGCTCTCTCATCTACACCAAGCCCAACCGCAAGAACAAGATCAAGAGCAACTCCTATGTCATCAAGAAGAAGGCTAATGGCAAGGTGGTTGCACACAAGGTTGGGAAGATGAAGAAGTGGGGTTGGAACCAACCCATTTGGGTGCCCAAGGAAGTCATCACCAACATGAAGGGGCCTCAAATGGTTTGGGTTCCTAAGGCCACGTAAAGGCCATGAGTTCGGGGACTTGGGAGGCTTGGCACAAAGAAGAAGTGAAGATTCAAGTCTAGAAGCCAAGCTTGCAAGATTGGACATATGTTGCCCAAGCTCTCCGGTTAAGGTAATGGAAACTAAAACTCATCTCATGTATCATTGTAGCTCCATTGCCTTGTTTAGGTTGCATTTGTTGCTATGCCTAGTTGTTTACATATGGTAGGTTGCTTGTGTCATGTGCTAACCCATGAGCAACCTACATGGTTTGATTAGTGTGTAGGAAAGCTACACTTGTTTCTTTCATGATGTATGTTTTCATATATATCTCTTTGCATCATGAGCAAGCTATAGGGTTAGCTTCCCTTTTGTTGTCATAAACAATGTGCATACATTTGGTTGGTGATTCAAACACTAAATGCACACATTTAGGGGGAGCTAATCCTATGGTTAAGGTTTTAAGTTGCCTAATTCACCCCCTCCCCCTCTTAGGCTACGGGCATCCGATTCCTTACACACTCTCTTGGGCCGCGACCTTCTTCTCCAAGTCGGTGTGGGCCACACGGAGAGCTATCCACTCCAAAAACAAGACGATATCACGAATCAAGTAAACACATGGAAGCAAGAAGCAAAGGTAACAGGTCGTGAGGTGCTCACCGATGATCTCATCCTCGCATTTCTGGGCGACTTCCTCGAGTCGGCCCTTCTCGGCGGTGACGCTGCCAACCTGGGCCTCAAGCGCCGTCACCTTCTCCCGGGCCGTCTGGAGGTCAGACTCGGCCTGGCTCGCCTTGGCTTCGAGCTCCGTCTTCTCTTGGTGGGCGGCACGGGCAGCGGCCTCGGCGTCGGAGCGCAGCTCCGCCGCCGCCGCCTGCTCCGCCGTGACCAGTTTTTCCTCCAGGGCGGCCTTCTCCGCCTGCGTCGTGGCTGCGAGGTCCTCAGCAGCCTTCGCTTTTTCCTCGAGGGTCGCGTGCTCAGATGACCGGTCGACCTCGCTAGCCGCCCCCACGAGACAGGTCGTGGCCAGCTGCGCTTCCAGCTGGGTCTTCTCTACGCGAAGCGCCTCGAAGGCCCGTGACTTGTCGTCACAACGCCCCACAAGCTCCTGGACCACACGTAAACTTCACGATCAAAGGGAACAAGAAAACGAGCAGGGAAAAAGAAGACTACGACTCACCCTCGAGGCAGGCATGACCAGCTCCCTGATCGCCCGCTCCGACTGGCGCAGTGCCAGTTCGCTCAGGCGCAGGCCCTGCTCCAAGTTGCGACAGGCCGCCAGCTCCGCGTCGTCGTCGACATCCAGGCTGACGGAGGCCTGAACTCCCGAGACGGGCACCAGCCAGAACAGCGAAACCTCCATCGCCTCCTCCACCATCGGGGAGGTTGGCCCCGGCCCCTTCGAGCTCTCTCCGATCTCCGAGGTCGGAGGCGGCATCTGTTCGTCCGCCGCCACGACCGGAGAGGGCGACTCTGGGATGACGACCACCTCCGCAGGGCTCGGCCGAGGAGCAGCGTCCGATGCCGGGACCGACGAAATCGGGACGGCCTCCTCGGTCATGACAATGACCGCCGCGGCCGGAACCTCCTCGGAGTGAAGGGTGGCCGTCTTCTCTGCAGCACTCCCCGTTCCCGCCAATGACTCGGGGGCCGGGGTCTCGGAATCGGCCGCTGCATCGGCCGTCCCCTCGAGCGACTCGGGGGCTGGCCGCTCAACATTTGCGGAGCCGTCTCCCGCCCCCATCGATGACTCGGGGGCTGGCTGCTCAACATCATCTGCCCGCGCATCAGGAGCAGGGTCTTCTGGAATTTGCTCTGAGGGGCCGGACAGGCACCTTGCCAACTCGGCCGCATGGGCTGAGAGCGCTTCTTCCGTGGGGGCTCGCCCCCCAAACCCATCGTCCCCATTGATAGGTCGCTGCGAGCCGGGCTCACAGCTCCCTGTGGGGGGACCGTCGTCACTTGGGTCCCTGACCCTCCTGTCTCTTCAACCGCCATCCCCGACTAGAGGGAGGGCAGCGGACCGCCCGACGGCGGTGTGTCTCCGGCTACCTGAGCCAGACGCCGCAGCGATTTCACCACCGCCGGCCTCATGGTACACCGATCAGGCACCCAGAAGCGTGAAGAATGTCACAACGACAGCAAGCAAAAGGCACACTCGCTATGAATACGAAGAAATAGTCAAAAGATCGCAACTCGAAAGCTCACCTCTCTGCGACGTGGCGAGGCTGCTTGGAGCCGAAGGTTGGGTTGCGGGGGGATGCCGCCCTCTTGCTTCCCGCAGATGGAGCAGAGGTCGGAGAAGGCGTCGATCCGTCCCCAACAACGACGACCGATGCGAGACACTGCTGGGGCAGAGCCAGCCCCCCGCTTTGGGCTGCAGGTAGAGAGGAAACCACCGGCGTGCTCCGTGGCTCCCGTGACGGGCGCGCCGAGGGCGAGCGAGACCTCCGGTGCGAAGAGTGGTGGCGCGAGGTGTCGCGCCTCGACGTGTGGTGCGAGGGGTCGCTGCGCCGCGGAGAATCCCTACTCCTCTCGCGGTGGCCCCGCCGAGAGGCATGACTGCTCATCCCGGGGTGATCAGCCCGGGAGGATGAGGGCAGCACCTGCTGACTCGAGTCGGCGCCCGCCGTGGTCGAGGCGATCGACGTCACCGCCGCATCGTCGTCAGTGCACTCGAACTCTGACTCGTCCGTGTCCGGCAGCGCCGATGAGGGATCCTCGTTCTCGGAGACATTGGCCTCCCCAGCACGCTGGTGCGAAGCACAGGCGTTTTTCCTTGACTGTTTGTCGATCTCCTTCTGCTGGTGGGCCCTCCTGCGCTCCCCCTGCCGCTGCTGCTGCGCGGCGATCTCTCGAGTGAGCGCCCGGTCCTCTTCCAACGGAGGACGCGAGGCGAGGATGCGCACACCTCACATCTGCGCAGACATAATAAAATCATCACCTACAGTCACAGAAAACGAATCGAAAAGAAGTCGGGAGAAGCGTACCAGTGTCGCGGTGACCGGGGAAGGAAGCATCGACAGTGCGTTCGGCGGCGGCCAGAACAGATGAGTGACCCCAGTGGCCTGGGTCACCCGGCGCTGGACCTCGTCCATCGAGGGCAGGGGGTCCGCCGTCACCGTCCCCACGAAGGGAGCTCGGTCCTCCGTCATCTGACAGAGGCGCAGAGCGCGGCGGCGAAGCGGGACGACCCCTCTGGCATGGTAGCCGCCAATCAGGGTGATGAAGTTCACCCTGTTGTCGCGGAGGATCTTGAGGGCGCCGAGGGTGTCGTCGAGGAACCGGGGCCGATCTTTCTTCTCCGGCCCATAACTCCACTTCGCTGGCGCCCGGTCATACCAACGATGGGTGAACCGGGGAAGTGGGTTCTCGGGATCGTTCTTTAGGTAGAACCTGTGGGGGATATACCCCCCGGGTCCCACACGGAGGGGCTTCATGATGTGTATTCATATACATATGGGCCCACCCGAGTGGGGATACAGTACGGCGTATGGATCAGGATGAGGCGTCGCCCGAGGAGATATCATTCCATGAACAAAGATCGGTTAGTTAGGAAAGATATTGCTTGAGCCGGAAGGCCAATCTTGTAATCGGTTAGCTACAGATTCCCTGAGATCTGTAAACCCTGCCCCCCAGGCTATATAAGGGTGGCAGGGACCCCCCCTCAGAAAGGACTCCATCTGATTCCCAATCGTGGAACCATCAATACAACATACCGAGCACAGGACGTAGGGTATTACGCCTCCCGGCGGCCTGAACCTGGATAAACCCTGTGTCCTTTGTTCGCCATCTAGCTCTAGTCTCGGCGATCCCCACCAAACAATCTACCACCATAGCCTACCCCGTGGTGGACTGCCGGTTCATTGCACCGACAGTTGGCGCGCCAGGTAGGGGTTCACCGCGATAGTTGGCGAGCTTGATGGCCGCAGTCAAGATCCCTGCTAGTTGCCTTGCCCTCGCCGCGTTGGGAGCAGGAATCCCTTTCGGGAGCTTCGATCCCGTCTCCACCGTCGACGAGCAGGCAGCTGGCTACGTGACTCCTCCTCAGGGTCACATCATCATCGGAGAGATCCCATGCATTCTCTCCGACACCGTGATCACCACAGAAAAGCCTTCCGGAGCGGTTTCCACACCGCCCGCGAGGGGAAGACTGGCTACCAGATCTAATCTGGACAAGCCCAAAGCCTGATGAGTGCTTTTTGGCACGCCGCAGCAAGCCCGGAGGCCAACCCTCCTGGTTCAAGATCTGACGGTTGAAGGGTCATCGAACCCTCCCGCGAACGATCTCGTTGAATCTTTCGACCGGGTCATTAGTCACATGGCTGACACCATCACCATCTGCGAGGCAACCCTGGGTACCCCGCAGTCCAAGTGCTTTCCCTTCGGGTTGAAGAGCACCGCCGCCTCCGTAATCACGGAGGAGGTAAAGAGAAACCTAGCGGTGAACCATGCGCCCAAGCCAGTTGAGTACTACTCGGATGACGATTCGCCGCGCTTCGTGAACGTGGTTCTCTCCCCCATACGAGAGGCGAACCGCGACGCGTCCCTCCTCCCCATACTGGAAGAGGAAGAGGACGGTCAACTCTGCGACTGGACCACGGATGAGTCAAAGGGTGAGCGCCGCTCAGACCGATCTGCTGGGCGATCTGGCCCCGAGTACGTTTCGAATGGGTCCTTTGCGTCCCTCGAGGCGGCTCTCGGCCTGGACGGAAGCTCTCCCTCCCGTGGGTCCGACGACACAGTCCTGATCAGCTCTTCAAGCTCACCTTCCGATCTGTCCGATGGGAGCTGGTCGCCTGCCTTTGTCTACGCGGCAGCACCAGGGGCTCCGCCGGCAATCTCCGAGGACTAGCACACTCAGGATAACGAGACGGCCACACAGAAGGCTGAACGATTACGGAAGAATGCGGACCGAGCGCGACGGCGCCAAGAGGCTCAGGGCGACGAGGAGGAGGACGAGGACTTTCAAAGCTCCGACCGCCCGCGCCGCAACAGACAGCAGCGTCGCACCCGCCGCTCGAGCAGAATTCCGCCCCGAAGGCTCGAGGATGACTTCACCCTCGACTACGATGGGCACAAGGTCTACGCGACCCCCAAAGCAAATCTCATTGTGCTAAATGAGGCGGTTGAGAGGCTACCTCCAACTACGCCAGACATTGGGCGCATACGGGCCTTGGTGCAGGCCGCTGTGACCCAGCACAACCACGTCGATCCCTCCCCACCAGTCGGGCAGAGGGAGACGGAGGGTACCCGCCGCTCGCGCCACAAAAGAGCGCGACGTGATGAAGGTGAAGACTTGCGCGACCGGCTCCGCCGCCGCGACGCAAGGACCACGATCAACCGCAACCGCGAGGAGCGCCGCTGTCAGGAGTCGAGGCGACGCAACGACTACGACAGGGAGCATGGAGCCCCTCATCGCCGAGAAAGACGCGGTGACTCGTGGAGCGGGTACGAAGACTACTACTCGGATTCCTACGAGGAGTCCGGGGATAGCTACAGCTCCTACGAGCGGCCGGCCGACGGACGCCGCGGAGGTCGAGAGGGTGCCCCGTCCTACGATGGCTTCCTCTCCCTCTCAAAAAGGCTACGTGGAGTGACATGGCCCCGGGGCTTCAAATTGTCCGACGTCGACAAGTACGACGGCACGTCAGACCCTGCGCAAAGGCTCCAGATCTACTCCACCGCGGTCAAGGCCGCGGGAGGAAACGCCGACGTGATGGCAAATTACTTGCCCATAATACTCACGAAGGGGTGCAGAAACTGGCTTGCAGGGCTCCCTAGGAACTCCATTACGTCCTGGGATGACCTCTGCAAGTTCTTCACAAGCCAATACTCCGGCACATGGGAGAGGCCGGGGAATAGGAGGATGCTGGACCAGATCCGGCAGCGCAAGAATGAGTCACTACGCTCGTACATTCGCCGCTTCTCCGAGAAGAAGAACTCTCTTTCTTTCGTCGAGGAGCACGACGTCATAAGCGCTTTCCAGCATGGACTGGCTTACGACAAGCTGGTGAATAGGTGGGCCCAGAAGCCCCCGAGGACCGTAAACGAGCTCTTCGCCACAGCTAACAAGGAGGCCGATGGTGAAGAGGCAGAGTGCGAGCAGCTGAAGCACATCAAGTCTCGTTGGGAAGACGATGATTCCCCACGTCCGCGTCGCCCACGCCACGATCCGGACCGAGAGGGAGAGACCTCCCAGCAGGGCGCACGGCGCAACAGGAGGCGCAAGCCGGCTGAGGTCGTGGCGGCTGTAGAGTCCGCCCCGAAGCGTATGGACCCGTCCGAGTTCCAGAAGATGCTGCACATGCAATGCCCGTACCACAAGAACCATAAGCACTCGGCTCGCGACTGCTTCGGCTTGAAGAACCACTTCTCCGGTAAGGGACGCTCCAAGGGTCCCTCCAAGAACGAGAATGGAAAGGGCAAGCGCGCTCCCCCAGCGGATGATGACGAGGAAGACTTCCAGGTCACCGACCGTACGGTCAACATGATCTACGGCAGCCCAGACCAGATCGAGGGGAAGCGCAAAGCTAAGCTCACTGACAGGCTACTGGTGTATGCGGCCCAGCACGGCACGCCCCAGTTCCTGCGGTGGTCGGAAGTCCCGATCACCTTCAGTAGGGAGGACCACCCGGAGGCAGTTGTCAAGCTCGGGCGGTACCCCCTCGTGTTGAAGCCTACGATTCGCAACGTGGGACTCTGCAAGATGCTGGTGGACGGAGGCAGTGGCCTCGACATATTGTTCGCCAGCACGCTCAAGGAGTTGGGCCTCACTCCCTTGGACTTGAGCCCGACCGACAAGCCTTTCTTCGGGATCGTACCCGGAGATCCTTCAGTATCACTCGGTCAGATCTCTCTGCCAGTCACCTTTGGCACGATCGAGAACTACCGGACAGAGTACGTCCGCTTCATAGTGGCGGACTTCGAGACAGCCTATCATGGCATACTCGGCAGGCCGGCGCTAGCCAAATTCATGGCGGTGCCCCACTATACCTACATGGTGCTAAAGATGCCTGCGCCAAACGGGGTCATTACCCTCAAAGGTGACTCCAACACAGCCAGTGCCTGTGAGAAGGAGAACCTCCACATCGCTGCCACCCTGGATCTTTCCAGACACACTGCTGAAGTCCTGGCGGCTGCCAGCAAGCTCGACCCGGTAGATCTGGAGATCCCGACCAAGAACCCGGCGACGGAGGCGATCCAGCGAGAGAAGGAGGCCGTGAAGAAGGTGTCACTCAACCTTGAGGATCCCTCGAAGATGGCGACCATAGGGGCCAATCTGGACACAAATAGGAAAGCGTGCTCGTCGAGTTCTTGGGTGCCAACTCCGACATATTCGCCTGGAAACCAGCGGATATGCCACGAGTGCCCAGAGAGCTCGCCGAGCACTCCTTGAAGGTTGACCCGAATGCTAAGCCGATCAAGCAAAAGCTTCGTCGGTTTGCGGCTGACCGCAAGGAGGCAATAGGGGTAGAGGTTACGAAGCTATTAGCTACCAAGTTTATCAAAGAGGTGTATCACCCAGACTGGCTGGCTAATCTAGTTCTTGTATCCAAAAAGAATAAGCAATGGAGAATGTGCGTTGATTATACTGATCTCAACAAACACTGCCCCAAAGACCCCTTCACCCTCCCGCGAATAGACCAAGTTGTTGATTCATCGGCGGGCTGTGCCCTGCTCTATTTCCTCGATTGCTATTCAGGCTACCACCAGATTAGCCTGAAGGTCGAAGACCAGATCAAGACGTCGTTTATTACGCCCCATGGCGCATACTGTTACTTGACAATGTCCTTTGGTCTGAAGAACACCGGAGTGACGTATCAGCGTGCCATCCAGGCATGCCTGAAGACACAAATCGGCGTAAACTGCGAAGCATACGTAGATGATGTCGTGGTCCAGATTCGAGACCCCGATAATGTTATCAAGGACTTAGCTGAGACCTTCGCTAACCTGAGGGTTTACCGGTGGAAACTTAACCCGGAAAAATGCGTTTTTGGCGTTCCCTCAGGAAAACTACTCGGATTCCTTGTAAGCAACCGCGGCATAGAGGCAAACCCAGAGAAGATCCACGCGATCACTCGGATGAAGCCCCCCAAATGCCAGAAGGGCGTGCAAAAGCTGGCCGGGTGCATGGCAGCACTCAGTTGGTTCATCTCTCGACTCGGTGTACGGGGATTGCCCTTCTTTAAACTCCTCAAACATCGAAACGATGATTTCAAGTGGGATGAGGAGGCCCAGAAGTCTTTCCTGGAACTCAGGAGCTATCTGCAAAAGGCCCCCATCCTCACAGCACCAGAACAGGGGGAAACTCTCTACCTCTACATCTCGGCTACCACGCACGTGGTCAGCACGGTATTAGTTGTGGAGCGCAAAGAGGAAGGACATGCGTACGCCGTCCAGAGGTCGGTCTACTTCATAAGTGAGGTGCTGACCGACTCTAAGGTGCAGTACAATCAGGCGCAGAAACTGCTCTACACACTACTGATCACCGCACGCAAGTTGAAGTACTACTTCGAAGCTCATAAAATCGTCGTAGTTTCCGACTACCCCATAGGCGACATCCTGCACAACAGAGATGCCATGGGAAGGATCGTGAAGTGGTCCATCGAGCTGGCCGCACACGACATAACTTTCGTACTGCGCAACACGATCAAGTCGCAGGTACTCGCAGACTTTGTCAGAGAATATACGGAGATCCAGACGCCATCCACTGCCGCTGAACCTGAGTACTGGACCATGTATTTTGATGGATCACTCAGGATTAAAGGAGGCGGGGCCGGCATAATTTTCATCTCCCCAATAGGAGAGAAACTGCGATACATGCTGCAGGTCATGTTCAAGGTTTCGAATAATGCGGCCGAGTACGAGGCGGCCCTTCACGGGCTCCGTATCGCCGTATCGCTCGGGATAAAATACTTGATGGTCAAGGGCGACTTTGCCCTGGTGGTAAACCAGGTTAACAAGAAGTGGAACCGGACCAGCGAGAAGATGGACGCATATTGCGTGGAGATCCGCAAACTCGAAGGCAAGCTCTACGGCCTAGAGTTTCAGCACGTACTCCGTGACGATAACAAGGCGGCCGATGAGCTGGCAAATATGGGATCCACGAGAGCCCAGGTACCACCGGGTGTCTTTGTTCAAGACCTGATCAAGCCTTCCATCAAGAACCCCGATGCGCAAGTCGATCCATCAGAAGGACTCGGCGAAGTCCTAATGATTGAGCCACAACCCGAGTGGATCTCAGAGATGGTCGAGTACATCAAGGACGGCACGCTCCCAAATCCTTTACCAGGTCAGGAAAGGGAGACACGAGCGCTGCACGAACGGATCAGTCGCAGGAGCAAGAACTATGTCTTGATCGGCGACAACCTGTATCGCCGAGGAGGACAGTCCCGAGTACTCCAGAAGTGCATACCGGAGGAAGAAGGACGACAACTCCTAGCGGAGATTCATGGTGGCATGTGTGGCAACCACGCCGGAGCAAGAACCATTGTTGGAAAAGCTTTCCGGTCTGGCTTCTACTGGCCCACGGCCGTCGCAGACGCTGAGACGTTGGTGACACGTTGCGAGGGATGCCAATTCTTTGCAAAACAAATACACGTTCCAGCCCAAGCTCTGCAGACGATACCTGTTTCATGGCCCTTCGCGTGCTGGGGACTCGACATGATCGGGCCTTTCAAGGAAGCATCCGGAGGGTACGACCTTATCCTGGTAGCAGTTGACAAGTTCACCAAATGGATAGAGGTCAAGCCAATCAAGGCGCTCACAGCTGCCAAGGCAGCCGAGTTCATAGGAGAAATCGTGCATAGATTCGGTGTCCCTAACAGGATAATAACCGACCTGGGTACAAACTTCACAGGAAGGGAGTTCCAGGAATATTGCGATGAACTCCTCATCAAGGTGGCACGCGCCTCAGTCGTGCACCCACGTGCCAATGGTCAAGTTGAGTGAGCTAACGGAGCGGTGCTCGAAGCACTCAAGAAATGCATCTTCGATCGCCTGAAAAAGTACGCAACCCGCTGGTTACGCGAACTCCCTGCAGTACTCTGGGGACTGCGGACACAGCCGAGTTGTGCCACTGGTTAGACTCCTTTCTTCTTGGTATATGGATCTGAGGCGGTGCTCCCCACCGACCTCATGTTCAATGCACCGAGAGTTGAAGTATACGACGAAAACGAGGCTGAGAAGGCGCGGATTGAGGATATCGACAGCATCGAGGAAGGACGGCTCGCGGCAACGATTCAGGCAGCTCGGTACGCCCAAGCTTTGCGGCGTTACCACGATAAAAATGTGCAGGAAAGAGCTTTCTGCGTTGGAGATCTGGTCCTACGCAGGATCCAAAGCAAGAAGAACATGCACAAGTTAGCAGCCTCATGGGAGGGGCCATTCATAGTGAAGGAAATCAGTAGGCCTTGTGCTTATCGGCTGATGCGGGAGGACGGCTCGGATGTGCCCAACTCATGGAACATCGAGCACCTACGCCGCTTCTACCCATAATAAAGCTATGTATCACTTTCTGTTCAAAGTCTTTTGTACATTATCCATGTTAGCAGTCTGTGGCAATGAATTCAGTTTCATGTCTCGTGAAGTTTTTCTTCTTCGCTCTTACATCTGCTCACATCCCCTTTTCTCACCCAAGTTCCAATTCTGAAACCTGGGGACTGCTTTACATACAGCAAAGTTTTCCATGTTAAAACTAAATAGCGCTCATCTAACACAGATCTTACGACTCATAAAGTACTCGGTAGCACATGTCTTAAATCGTGGGTCGAGGTTTTCGCCAAGCTAAGGTACTAAGCGTGTATGAGAGTACGCCCTCTGCGCTAGGAAACTAAGGCCAACGAGCCTACGATTTCCCATAATAGACTAACTACCGGAGAAATTAACAGTACAAAGACACCGTCAAAGTAAAGTGCCTACTTAAAACTACCGAATGTCAACGAACCAAAGTACTGGTGCACCCACAGCACCACAAAATATTACAACTTTTAACTTTTAAAGTTTTTATGGCTGGAACAGGAGGGCATCACCATCAGCTTCTTCATCAACCGCCGCCACGACATCGTCGGCAAGCTGCTCCGCCGTGTCCTTCACCTCCTCCAGCAGTCGCTCAGCCTGCTGTGGCGACGTTCTGCGAGCAAAGCCACCGCGGAAGCGATCCACGCTGATCGAGGGGTAGAAGGAGTGGAAGACGGTGAGGCAGTGGCTGGCACTCACCACGCCGACCTCGTGAAGACAGCCGGGGAAGCGCGCCGCCGCTGCCTGAGCACGCTCCAGAAGGGTTGGCGGACGCACCACCGGATCACCGAACTGTCGCACGGAGGAGGACTCGGCAAGGGGCGCAAGCTCGTCCAGGATGGGGCGCAGCGCTTCGCCGAGAGCTTTGAATTGAGCTCTCTCCGATGCGATGTGGGCCTCGAGATCTGCATATTGGGCAAATTGTTTTTGCCGGAAATCTGCTCAATGTCAGGAGCACTTATCAACAAACATTCAGGGATAACACGGGAGTGCAAGGTAACCAACCTGACAGCTTTTTTCTCGCCACAGCGGCCTGCCTGCACGCCTCCTGGCCGTCCTGCCGGAGCTTCTTCATGCAGCCCCAAAGGGATTTGAGCTCCTCCTCCGCCTTGGCCCGAGCTGTTGCCAAGAGATGATCAACACGAAGTACTCGGGCAACAGCGAAACAAAAGCAAAACATAATCAACATACCTTGCTGGTTTTCCTTCGCCGCCGCCCGGGGCGTTGCCTCGCTCGCCTCGGCAGCCGCCTTCTCCTGACGCAGCCTCTCCACCTCCCGGTTGCTGCTGTCTCACTGAGCGACTGCTTGCTGCTCGAGACGCTCCAACCGGGCGCGCAGAGTGGTGTTCAGATCAGCAGCGGTGCCGACGCGCTCAAGCACAGTGCTCTTGCGTGCAGACTCCGAGGCCACGGTCTGTCAAGCCACAGCAAGAGATCAACCAACTACAGCTAGCAAGCATTCACAACAACAAGAGGAAGAAAGAATTACCTCGGCGAGCTGGAGGGTCCTCCGCGCAATGGTGACGAGCTCCGCGCGGTTTTCGGCGTTGATCGCCGGATCCCCAAGCACTTCATCCACACGAGTGCCACGCACCTGGGTGACACGTCCAGGGCGTGGCGGGCTGAGACGCGGCTGAGGGAGCTCCCGCTGGATCTCCTCGATGCCAGAGGCTTCAGCCGCAGCAGCGTCGGGAGCTGCAACGTGTCCAGCCCCACGCTGGGGACTGGAGTCACGAACAGCAGCATCAGTAGCGACTGCCGCAGCATCAGGAACCCCCGACGCAACAGCCGGGCACCCATCAGAAACACTCTGGTGCGGCGACACCGGGACGGCAGGTGGCAGGGACGACTCGGCGACTTCGGATGGGAGGTTGCAGGGACCTCTATTCGTACAAACAAGACATAAAGATCGCGTTCCAACCTTATGAACAATAAACAAGGATGAACGATTTCAAGAAAACTTACTTGGAGGACACACGGACACGGGTACGACGCAGAAAACTGCTACCAGAGGAGGTGGATCACTTCACTCCACTGACCGCCGCCGTAGGTGCTCGTAACGGTGTTGCAGTGGCAGCCTGTGCAGTCTGAGGGGTGGGGCGCGCAGCGTCCGCCACTGGTGGCACTAGGCCCGATGGCTCAGAAGGAAGAGAAGAAGTGAAGTGACCGGTAGGCGTCGGCGCCGACTGAGCCGTCGTCACCGAGGGAGCTTCGCCGATGTCAAAGGAGAGGGGGACCTCATCCTCCTCGTCCTCCGACAGCACAACCTTGTGCCGGCGCACCTCTGGCTCGTCGATCTTGAGCGACCCAGGGGGCGCACGCCGCGCCTCAGGATTCCGGCTGCCCTTGCGTTCCTTTCCCTTGGTGGCCGGTGCGGCACGCTTCTCCTCTGCAGCAGCGGCTGCGGGCCGACAGGGCTTAGGCCAGACCGTCTCACCGCCACCCGCCGCAACATGGGCCCCGGCACGCTCCATCCGTTGCAGCTCGCCAAGGCGACCGGCCAAAGGACCCTGCCCGGCCAATGAGCCAGGCACAGGCGCCACAGAGACAAAAGCCCTGCGATCCTACAATTTCGCAGACAAACAAACAGAACCATTTCATCAAACATTTGATGGGCACATGTTCATGCCCTAATGGGCGCCCCATAAAAGAAAAAATTGTTACCTCAGGTGGATAGTTCGCCAGGTTGAACGGCTTCGGCGCGTCGCGGTTGGAGATGACGGTGCCGGGAACGAAGCACTGACGGACGCGCTCCTTCAGCTCCATCACTCTCCCCGGCTCTGTCGCTCACCGCGCCGTGTCGTGGTTGTTGCTGGCATACTCGTACGCCGGGCGCACCTTGTCCCGGAGCGGTTGCGTGCACCGGACGGCGAAGCTCGCCATCACCGCGACGCCAGTGAGCCCGACCTCCTTCAGCTTCCGGATATGCTCCAGCAGCACAGACACCTGCCCTATCTCCGCCTGGTCAAGCTCTTCATTCCAGCATGGGAGAGGAGTCGGCCGCGCGTCGATGTTGCAGGGCACCGCTGGAGCATGGTTGGTGGTGTAGAACCACTCCGAGTGCCAGCCCTTGTTGGAGCTGACGAGCGGCATCGGAATGTACTCGGCAGAGTGCCTCTGCTTGAGCTGGAATCCAGCGCCGCCCACCACTCGGGGCTTCTTGGCGTTCGGGTGGGGCTTCACCCAGAAGAAATACCGAAAGAGATCGAAATGCGGGGCGATTCCAAGAAACGCCTCGCACAAATGCACAAAGATGGATATGTGCAAAATGGAGTTGGGGTTGAGATGGCACAGCTCCAAACCATAGTAGTAGAGCAGACCGAGGAAGAAGGGATGCGCGGGCAGGCCGAACCCGCGGAGGTAGGCCGACTCGAAGACGACGGCGTCGTCGGTCGACGGCGTGGGAAACTCCTCCCCAGCAGCGGGCCGCCATCCCTCGACGGCAGACTCGAGCAGCACGCCCCCCAACACCAGGGCGGTGAGGCGCTCTGTCGTCGAGACAGAGCGCACCCACTCCTCGCTTCGCATCGGCGGCGGAAGCGGGGACGACGACGACGGAGATGGCGAGCGCCTCGCCTCGGAGGCGCCGCGCCTCGACTTCTTCGAATGCCGGCGAGATCCACCGGATGTCATCCTCGCTGCGCTCAGGGACTTGGGCGGGGAGCGGTCTACACCCTCGCTACGCTCGGGGACTCCCCGGGAGCTGCGGCTTAGATACGGCGCGGCGCCGGATCTAGATCTGCAGCCTCGCTGGAGCTTAATCTGGTGAGGATTGAGCTAATGCGGCGATGGATCCGGCGGATCGGAGGCGGAGCGGCCGGAGAGGGAAGAGAGAAGGGCGGCTGCATGGTTTCCTATGGGAAGTGAAGCGACGTGACTGCAGGGGAGCGCGTGGCGAGCCACGCCTCTGGGCTGCCTTAAATGCGGCAGACGGAACGGTCGTCGTGGCGGGCCCCACCACCCGTGTGGTCGCGTCGCCGCGACACGGGAGATTCTTCTCGCGAGAAACTCGCGAGTACGACTCGCGTACGGCGCGCCAGCTCAAGCCTTATCCGCGACGTTTCTGATTCCGGCTACTGGGACTTAACAGGCCGTGGCTCTAATTGGGCCGAGGGGTTAAAACCTTCCCTTCTACAGGAAGACACCCTTAAAATTAAAAATGGCCTTCCAAAAATCATTGGTTGGCTTAAACCACTCAGAGGCCGTGACCCAGAGTTACGTACTGCCAGGTTATCAGATAACCCGCCCTCGAAAATTCGATTTTAACTCCTAAGAGAGTTTCAAAAATCTGCTAGCTCATGAGTGTTCTCCCGAAGGCATGCCATACACAGGCCAAAGCTGTTCAGGAGTCACGATTATGATGACTAGGGCAGGTGACCTCGCGCGAGTGCTCCGTGAGAACACGGTGGGTCATACGACAAATTTGGCATAGGGCTGGAGCTCTAACCAAACATCGTACTGGGTCAGATGACCCGAGTGGTACTCTCCCAAATGGGATGATGGTAATACCTAACTAAACCCTTTTTAGAGCTTCGAAATAGTTACTTTAACTATTCCGAACCTCGGGGACTGCCCTAATGGGCGCATCTGGAGATGCGCCCCTTCAGCGGCTAAAACCTGCCACCGCGATCACCCGGGATCATGCCAAGACAAAGTCTCATTGACTAAAGTCAGGGTCGGGGATACGGTAGGCGATCAGAGGTACCCTTTTTTCCAAACGGGCACCCGTTATAGAAGACATCAGAGAGCGGTCGCTTTGATTCTCTTTTGACCCTAGATAAACCTCTTCAATCTTTATCTAGGCTCGGGGACTAAGTGTGTACACTTCGTCTTCGACGAAAGTGTACAATCTCCAATCCCGGATGATCTGAATAAATCACAAACATGGTGAAGAGCTCTCCTCAACCACCCGGCAACCACGAGTTTCAGCTTCAACACCACTCAGCTGCACCGAAGGTCAGATCAGATGACGTTCAAAGCACTCAGACGAAGGGCATTAAGCACTCGGCTGAATGGTGAAAGTACATGAGAAGATGCACAAAGCTGAAGATCGAAGTTGCAGTCTGGTTAAGAAGCGCTCGGGGACTGCTGTGGGGGATATACCCCCCGGGTCCCACATGGAGGGGCTTCATGACGTGTATTCGTATACGTATGGGCCCACCTGAGTGGGGATACGGTACGGCGTACAGATCAGGATGAGGCGGCGCCCGAGGAGATATCATTCCATGAACAAAGATCGGTTAGTTAGGAAAGATATTGCTTGAGCCGGAAGGCCAATCTTGTAATCGGTTAGCTACAGATTCCCTGAGATCTGTAAACCCTGCCCCCAGGCTATATAAGGGCGGCAGGGACCCCCCCCTCAGAAAGGACTCCATCTGATTCCCAATCGTGGAACCATCAATACAACATACCGAGCACAGGACGTAGGGTATTACGCCTCCTGGCGGCCCGAACCTGGATAAACCCTGTGTCCTTTGTTCACCATCTAGCTCTAGTCTCGGCGATCCCCACCAAACAATCTACCACCATAGCCTACCCCATGGTGGACTGCCGCTTCATTGCACTGACAACACCAATCCCGGTGCCACCCGGTGTTGGAGCTTGTCAGACAGGTGGGGATGTACTCGTCCATCCTCCCCTGCTTCCCGCGGAGCCCGGCACACCCAATCACCGCCGTGGTGCGCTCGTCCTTCACGCAGACAAACTTGTAGAAGTACCGAAACAGGTCCCAATGGGCTCCCTGTCCTAGGTACCCTTCCCACAAAGCTTCGAACGCCGCCATCTGCTGGACGCCGTTCGGGTTCGGGTTCAGGTTGTGGAGCTCGAGGCCGTACTCCTCGAGGACGGCGCGGATGAACCGCCCCGCCGGAACGGAGAAGCCGCGCTCGTGGAAGATCACGAACGAGACCACGTAGTCCTCCAGAGGCTGAGGGCGGCGCTCCGGTCCGGGAACCTTCCACTCCTCCGCCTCGGTCAGCGGCGGCAGCATACCGTCGGAGGCGAGGCGGTCAAGCTTGGACCAGGTCACCGTTGAGGATGACCAGTTCGACATAGCGTCGCCCATGGTGGCGGCGGCGGGAGGAGCTAGCTTGCGACGGAAAGCGAGAAGAGCTCGGTGGCTTGCGTGCAGAGGGTGCAGAGGCAAAGGCAGTGGTGACGGCGGCGGAGCGCACAAGGAAGTGGAAGGAGAAATTTTGGCCGGTGGTCGCGGTATAAAAGGAGGGGAAATGATTCCCCCCCAGCAGTTAATGCCTGGGTCGCCTCGGGCCACGTCCTCCACCCGCCGAAGCGTCGCCCCTCAAAAGACGCGCCCACTACTGTCCACCGCCCACGACCGTGCCGCCACGTCATCCGGAGCGAGAGCCACAGATCTCGCAACCGGTGCGAGATCTCCGCCATTCACCCCACGACGCGCATGGCGCGGTAAGCAGCAAAACTTCCCCAAATCCAGGTGTTCAACATTTCACCCCACGCACAAGTCTCCGACTTGTCCGTGGGCTCGGGGGCTACTACCCGCGGGTCCGCTCGCGCGTCCCCGCCGGTGAAAACACGACCAGCTTCCTCGTCTCCGTGGTAATTAAGCCTGGGAGCGAGTCTTTGACTCCCTCACCAGGCTCGGGGGCTACTGACGAGGCCATGGACCAGGGCCCACCAGGACCTCTAAAAAACGCGGTACGAACCCACGTACGGCATACTTTGGCGACTAATACAACGAGTATTAGTCCCCCCGAGTACTTGAGGGTCCGTACGACCTGTTTGCATCATGGGTCGGGAGTACTTGGCGGCCCATATGACAAGTCTTCACCTCCGCCTCCGACTACTTGCTCGCATGAGTAGTCTCCGCCTCCCGTCTACGACTACTCGTTCGCACGAGTAGTTTCCGTCGCCGTACCGCGCAGGCTTCACATGGAAAGCGCGGGGCGCGTGGGCCCCTCCAGATCGAGATCCTGGGATCACCGCACACACCTCCCCGCACGCCGCCACGTGTCTGCACCACCGCAGCGATCCGCCCGGGCCCGTCCGATTCGGTGTCAGGGGACGGATTCGTCAAACCCTGCCACGAACAGCACAGTGGCCGTCGTACTGCTAACGGCGTAAAGAACGCTGGACAACGCACGGTGCAGTACACGCTACACCCTAAGCATCGGAAGACGCGGCATAGATTACCTACTCGCACGAGTAGTTTTCCGCCTCCGACCAGTTCAAGACTTGGCTACCAAGGCCGCAGGTACACGGGCCCCGTTGATGTCCCGTGATACCCAGGCGCGCGACTCGCCACGTGCTGGCCCCTCCACGCCGGTCCGCCCTGACCAGGTCAATCTGGTGTCAGAGGGCGGATCCTCCTGCCGCTCCTCAGCGGGGGCAGTACGTATCGCACTACGGACGGCACGGGAAACGCTGTGCCATGAACGGCACAGTGTAAGCCGTCACCTATCCCTCGATCATCGTGGCGCAGACCACTCCATTTCCACAGTACCCGGAAAAGACAAGCCACTGATCCACTGACAAGATCAAGATACGAATCCTGTACCCGACTAACTACTCGTAGAAGGGTGCGGAGGGTCCCGGGACGGCTACTTGGGACGCACGACTCAAGAGAGATCTACACCGTCACCTGGAGCACCGTAACAGTTCTTCGCCGCTGCTAGCCCGACGCAGAAGAAGGACGCCCTAGACTGTAGACCAGCTTACACCTTCGATGTAGCCCCCCTGAGCCTCTCCTTTGTGACTATAAAAGGGGAGGACAGGGACACTTACAAGACACGTTCGTTTCCACCCCCACACGCACTTAGTATCGATATCTCATCTCATACAACCCCACAAACGCTCACACACTCACGTACGCAGACTCCTGCTACAAGAATCACTTGCACACCAGGGACTTGGGCTCGAAACCCTCTCCCGCCTTGTTTGTATTCCCTACTACAAACTCCCGAGCATAAAGAACACCCCCTCTCTGACTGGACGTAGGGTATTACTCTTCGGAGGCCCGAACCAGTATAATCCCGAGTGTCTCTTGTGCTACCGTGCGGATCAGTACACGCATTCTTATAAATTTACTTGCCGGCGGTAACAAACCCCGACAGGTAGCGACCGTGGCGCCTGGGGAGGACGCTGCGGCGCTTGCCTACTTCCTGCTCTTTACGCGCTCGCCTGACGGCGGAGGTGGTGGCCACGCAGGCTGACGCCGACGGAGCAGGTGGTGGCCGCACGAGCCGACAGCAGCAGCACCTTGCGAGCGGCGGCGGAGGCATCTATGGAAGGGTTGCAGATGCGCGACCGAGATGAGGGAAACCGCTGCACGTCCCTCTGTTTCGCGTTACTGTACTTATCTCTCTCATCCGCTCATAGCTAAGCTAATGTTTGCCTATGCTGTGGATAGGGTGAGAAGTATGTCATTTTGCAGTAAGTCGTTTTGATTTTTAACATAGATAAATGGACGGTACAATTTTATAATAATTCTGGGAGCTAGATCGAATATTGCTTCCACTCTAATACTCCTAAATCATATGTGTTATTAATCCCGAGTCGTGATGGTAACCGCGAGGTAATGAAGCTCATTTTAAAACGAGCCATGGTTGTATTATCGGGTAACCTACCTCTCTGCTTCAAAACCAAGTCAACGAAAGTACATACAGTATATTTATCCAGCGTGCTGCACAAGTACGTCCGGAACTGCGGATTAGCAGCAGCGAGTCACAATCATTTGGCACAACCATCGCAGCTCCCCCCCTTCCCCGTCCCCGGCGGCCGCGCGCGCCCATCGAAAAAAACGTCGTGCTCCGTCTCGTTCCGCGTCGCACGGCTCGGCCCCCACCCAAATCCCAATCCACGACCACACCCAGAAAGAGGAATTTGGAAATTTGACACCTAATAGAGCAGGTTTTCTACATTTGGTATCCAATTCGTATCCTCTTCAAAATTTGGCACCCGGACCACGAATTCCTTCGAAAAGAGGGACTCGTCCCATATTTTATTGTTTCTTTTGCATCTGGCACTGTTTTCTCATGTGAAATGACGAGTATACCCCTTCTTCTACCTCATCTCTTCTTCCTCTCGTCGGTGGTGAAGAGCGCCGGCTCCGGCAGCCACACACCTCCACCGCCCGTACGCCGGCCCTCGCCAGCGGTGCTCCTCGCCCGCGGCGGCACGCGCAGTGGCGCTCCCCGCGGCGGCCTGCGCGCGGCGGAGCTCCCCGCGCCGGCCCTCGCCCCGTCGCCACCCTCACGCCTTCCAGCCGGCCTTCGCCCCTCCCCCCGAACTCCCCACGCCGGTCGCGCCGCCTCCCGCGCCGAAGCCCGCTCCTCTCATCCGGAGTCCGCACGCAACCCTGCCGGCCATGGAAGCGGGTCCGCCGCCGGTGAGCGCGCTGATGGAGGAGCTGGTGGAGGAACAGTGTGGACCGGTTTATGGTGGTGCAACAGTGTCGGCACCGCTCGACGGCAGCCTCCACGGCCTGGCACGCGCGGAGGGGCGAGCGCAGGGAGGTGGCCAGCCGAGGGAGGCGTGGGTGTGGGGCGGTCTCGAGGGGTGCGCCACTGGCCGGCAGCTCGTCGGTGTTGAAGAATAAAGGGAGGAAGAAGAGATGGGGGTAGAAAAAGGGGTATACTCGTCATTTCACATGAGAAAACAGAGTCAGATGCAAAGGAAACAATAAAATATGGGGTGTATCCCTCTTTTTGAAAGAATTCGTGGTTCGGGTGTCAAATTTTGAAGAGGCTGCGAATTGAGTGCGAAACGTAGAGAGACCGCTCTTTTGGATGCCAAATTTCCAAATTTCTCCACCCAGAAATCGCAAAAGCTCTCCCGCCCGATCCGCGCCAGGTAGCACGACGGCGATCGAAGTGGCGTAGCATAGGCCACCGGATCGCTGGGGGGTTCGCTTGGCCTTACGCGGGACCGGGACGCCCCACTAAACACACAAACACAGCCGTGGCCGTGCTGCTGCTGGCCTGCTGCCGTGGTAGCCAAGGCGGCGGCGGCGGTTTAAGTTTACCGGCGGAGCGAGCGACGGGAGCTCGCGCCGCTCGCAAGTTGCAGATCAGAGGGCGCCGCGAAGTCTAGCGTCAGCCATGTTAGGTCCGTGGAGACAAACGATCCGTAGGTCCGTCCGTGGACCTAATAAAACGTATAAAACGTAAAACGTCTATTTAGTTCGTGGTCGCCACCAAATGGGGCAAGCAAACAGCTGTACTCGTCGTATAAATGTACGCGGCAGGATCGCATGATTGAGGCTTGATGGTGTTCTTGAAAAAAACGGAGTTTTTTTTTTTTGCACGACGTGCCTCATTGACGGTGTGCGTTTCTTTTCAATCCTTGGCCCAACAGCTCCGATCAAGCATTGCATGCACCAGCTCCGCAATTGACTGCCCATTCACCCAACGATCTGTCCAGAACAAAGATTGAGGTTTTTTTTTTGCGAATTAAGATTGAGGTTTTTTTGATGAGGGGCTTCAGTGAGTCGGTGGATAAACTGGTCGTGCAGGTGGGATTAGGCCACCAGCAGTCCCGGTGTAAATCAACACTAGCAGTGAGCAGTGACAAGGCGCGAGACAGTTTATTAAGATTCTTTTTTTTAGCGCAACAGTTTATAAAGTTCTTATTACGAGTCCGGAGAAGAGAGATGAGTTGGTTCAGCGGGTGGTGGTATGATGCAACTGGAAATGGAATTGGACGCTGGAATCAGTGCTGGGATCACAAGTTAACTTACAAGTTTTGTTTGGCTTCACCCTGTTCGTCTGACAGACGACTGGTGGCTGGTGCTGATCTGTTCTGAGAGAAAAGTACTGCTGGCTGGTAGCTGGTGGCTGATTTGTTCTGAGAGAAAAGTACCGCTGGCTGGTGGCTGATAAGCGAGACGAACGCTATACTCGCGGGATGAAGACGGGGCGAGCAGGAAGAGAAATTCCTGCAGTTCTGGCATGATGAAAAGTGATGCATTGGCATTGATGGCAACGGTACGTAGCTTAGCACGGCTTGTGCTAATAGTGTCGTCACCATGTTTCCACAAGTTGTGCTTTAACACGCCGAAGAGCCCTCAAATATGGTGCCAATTACCAAAACAGAAAACAGTTACTGAAAATAATGAATCCGCCTCGACTTGGTGGTTGAAATGGGTAGAATAGTCCAAGTCTAGTTTCCATATTGGTAACATAAATATCCTTGAATGCTAATACTCCTGGAATCAATTTTGGATATATTATTCTACTAGGAAAATGCCCGTGCGTTGCTACGGGCAACAAAAAATATTTAAACCAAAAATTTTTGGATTAACGTGGTAATAATAGTATGAAACAACTAAATGTTATTATATTATGTAAAACTGTCAAAAGACATCATGTTATTATACACATTACATAATATATGCATATTCTTTGAGCACGCTGTTGGTAATGCACGGTGCATGAGAGAGATGGTATTGGACGATCTTTGTGTCAAGGGCATACATTCAAACCTTCAGTTAAAATAAGTAGGAACACTATATAATTAGTGCTGCCACACTTTGGCATACAAAATTGTTGCAACATGGAATGTTAAATTCAGCAAAACAGAAGTTATTAATGTTTATCTTCATTGAACAGTAGGCAACAATGCTATGTTAATGATCAGACTCTTATGAGAATTCCGTAAAGATGCTGCACAGTGACCAGAGATAGTCTGGTGTCACCTGAGTTTTAGCTTTCAAATGCTTGCACATTATTTTCCAGTAAAGAGCAATCTCAACATCCATACGAGTTGGATAATGGAAAATTGTTGTTCTAAAAACTATTATAAGGATGCAAATATCAGCCAGCAGAAAACACATGATGATGTATCTTCCTCTAGTGTTAACGATTTCACCTTGTCATAGTTGCATGCCTGCATGAACTGTCGGGTCCGATCAATGAAGTGTTCTTACTGGTAATTGATCAGAATTTCAATAGAAGTAAAAAAAATCAATAATAAGCATAGAAGCATCAAGCATGACTCAGAACCGTAGACAAGTGCAAAGTGTTGAGATGGCGAGCATAGTCTTAATGCAGCGTATGTCCTTGCGGATAAAAGCACCAAACAAACAATATTCATGCCACAAATCACAAAACAATGAAAGGATGATAACAAGCACATGAAACAAAACTGGAGTGGAAGGATGCAGAGATCACAAGTTACCAAAGTAGCCAAAATAGCTGACCTGAACTCTGCCAAGCAAAGAACGGGAGAAGATTAACTAACAATTTTGAGCAGATGAGAGCACAAATGTGCATAGAAGATATGATAGTAGACTGACCTCACAGATCCACAAAGACAGATGAGAGCTTTGAAGGCCCAGCCCCAAAGATAAGTCAGTTTAGAGCAGTCTGACCTCCACAAAACCTTCTTGTCTTATACAGCCACAACTTTAAGCTGCAGACGATGTGTCACATAATGTTCAAAGTGAGTGAAGTAGACTCCCTACCTTGGAAACAAAACATCTTTAGGACCAGGTCTAACAGAATAAATATCCTGTTCCCAATCAATGGCTAGATCTAGATTGACAAATTCAAGCAAAGATGCCAAGTTACAATGTTAAAAAGAACCCAACATCTTCAATTTTCCAGCACCTAAGAAACTGAGAAGGCTTATCCTAATAAATTTTTATTGTAATAGTGTAGATATTGACAATTGAAAATTAGAAAATTGTAGCATATTTAGAAGAATGTCCAAAGTTGAATATAAAACAAACAGAAATAATAGGTGTCACTGAACCTCTTCTAATTGAAAGACACTCGAAGTTTTAGTTATGTGCAATTTGTTGTAGACAAAGATGACGCATATTTCTAAAATATAACAGAAATCGACGCATAAGAAGTGAGTCATTGTCAGAACGTTTAAAATATTGTTCAGGCTAACACATAATGAACCGATAACAAAAAGGATGCACAACTCCAAACTGGTCCTTAACATAAGCTGAGGAGATAACCAGTTATCTGCTTTTATTTTCTTCAAGATGGGTGCTTGTGGATGCCATTCACATGCCTGCACTTATAGTGCCACAAATGCAAATCATGTGTCTTAACCAAAATATAATACATACATCAGTATTATTCTTATAAAACCAAGTGTTAGAACGGGGACACACACATTAGACATACATCAAAACCACTAAATGTCCACTGACACAACTAAAACCATAGCTAGCTGGTCATGATCTTTGTGCACACATCGTCATCATATTTTTCTCAAGAATTCTCAATGTGATCATATACTACACCCATTTAATTGTTGGTAAACTGTCTCCCTAGTTCACTAATATATATTAACATGCTAATATCTATCGACTTATAGGAAAAATGAGTTCCATCTCATTATCTTAACAAGATTTGTATTACTCCAAAGAAAAAAGGCTACTATCTCCTTGAGTATTACGTATCATTATAAAACACACATTGCAAAAACAAGTAATTCCAATTGCGAGAAAGAAATATAAGCTGCAATAAGCAAGCTCGCAAAATGAATTTGAGATAGGATAAACATTTAAATTAACAATATACTCACATGAGCAAGGAAGGAATTCGTGACCACTGACCAGGGATCTGCAATTGTTAATCTTAATGGAATACCATAACATTTAAATAGTACGCTCAAACCAATTGCAAGTTGCAACCTATTTACATGCTAAGATGACCAGATGCCTAATTATCTAGAAGTACACCTACTATTTTGGGAGAGCACGGAGAAAAACCGACAGAGGAGACTGCATGGGAGGAGAGAAGATGTGAATTACTTTGGCCTGATGGATGGCAAGCAGGCTCGGCCTAGACGAGTGCAACATATGAGATGCAGCACCTTGGCCTGATGGACGGCATAATAGGGAATAACAAGCAACTGTAACACCTGCAAAGAAAATAAAGAGCAAAAAAGTTACTTAATGCCCCAGTGCCAACTCAAAAGGTTGCAGCCTTGCAGGCATAAATCAGAGGGTAAAATTAAATCAATCCAACTTCAGAAAGGAACTAAAAAATATAGATAGAATTAGGGTGGGGTGGGGGTAAAAATCTCACATATCAGTGGATCTTGAGCATATCATCATTGCTGGTAGGTGCATTGGGCAGTCCGCACATGTCTCCTCTTCTACTCCTTGTGCACAGAAGGTTCCTAACATCATATCAGAAGTCCCAAATTATTACACACACCATGTATTTTTGTTGGCTCCTCTTCTACTCCTTGTGCACAGAAGGTTCCTAACATCATATCAGAAGTCCCAAATTATTACACACACCATGTATTTTTGTTGTACACATCAGAAGCCCTCGAGAAGTAAAGTTAACCGTATGGAGCTCCTTAACCGCCTCCCTCCCCTGAAATATAAGTGTTTAGACCCTATGTTGGCTGATCCTCCATAGCAAGGTAGCTCAGTGTTCAGGTACATGACCGCAAGAGAATACATGAAGTCAGTTCTAACATCAAGATGTGGTATTCAGAAAAAGAAGAAGAAAAATTCCTGCGCTAAATTGCTTCTAATCAAAATCAAATAAAAACAAAACTGTGAATTGAGAAATACCCGTCACCTCTAACATGGCCATTCATTTATTATTGAGCATGACATAAATGGAAAAGAAACATCAGTACCTATTTTAGTAGTGTTATAAATCAAATATATTTTTAAAAACACTACACATATATTAACATCAGTGCCTACAAATATTGACATATAGTAATATGTTATAAGATGTTTTAAAACACACTAAACATATAGTAACATTCTAAGTTGAATGTTGCATTTTTCAAATAAAAGGCAAATAGTGCGGAAGTATGTTAAAAGATAGTGGCAACATACTTGTTGGATGCACGCAAGCATTTAGGATCAGACTGATTATTGATTCCCTAATACAATCAAAGGGATAACACTTCATTTCATAAAAAGGACGCCTTTCCCTCAAAAATCAAAAAGACGCATTTCTTGAACTAATAGTGAGCCTACCATTCAAGTTAGAATTGCTGAACTCAATTTCAAATTAAAAATTCACTACACAACGAGTGCCTAAGCAATCGGTGGATATGATAGATGATCATAATGTAAGTGCAGATCTAGGCATGTATGACCTTAACAATGCGTTTCAGGGCATGTGTTGCTACAGATAATATTGATTTGACAATTTGAATGGTCCATATTACCTGACAAACATCAAAACAGCTATTGTTGCTACAGCTTTTAACAACTACACTCCTGATCCTAGCAGTCTCTAATAGAAAATCGATGGCCTGCAAGCATCAACCATTTATTTAGTCTTGATTTCCAATTTCTAATTATAGCAGCATATATTGCTTCATAGAAAACACAAGACTCGAGTATGTCTTGCTAATTCCTATGAAAGGAGAAAATTGTACAAGCAAGAAATAGTTGCTTAACTGAAGAAAAAAATACTTAATTAGACTTACCATCCATGAATAAAACGATATCACAAAGTCCGCATTGTCGGCAAGCTTCCTAGCCGGCACACCCTTTGTGTGGAGCAGCACCATGTGTCGAAGCAGCTCTCCAATCCTCATGACGAGGTCCTAAGAGTGGGCATGTACTCATCATCAACTGCCTCTGGAAACTTTGTGTTGTCATCAATCGAAACAAACAGATTGTAGCATCATCCAACTTGCCGGTCCAGTGGAGCATTCCATCAAGCATCTTGTAAGCAGAGTACTTGGCAATTGCATGAGGTAGCAGAGACTCGTCGTTCTGAATGGTGCCATGGCCGATTTGGGATTTTGTGTCCACATGACAAGGTTTGTATACCAGATTACAGATTACCAGGGAGAGATGGATATGGATGTGCAGTAGTGGCGTCCACCCGGCGATGGTGATTCGGCAGCGTGGCCCTCGGCAGCAGCGTCCACCCATCGGCAGCAGCGTGGCCCTCAGTGGTAGTGGCGGCGGGAGATTGGGCGGCGGCGGCGGCAGGTGTAGGAAAAACGCGACGACCGTAAGCATCTTGGCGGCGTAGGGATCGATGACGGCGTCGCGTTTGGCGTCAGCAGCCTGTGGGTAGGATCGACGGCGGCGTACTCGATGGCGGAGGCAGCGACCGGTCTTGTTGCTGGAGATGACGGCGGCACAAGGCAGCGGCGGCCACGGTGATGGCGTGGTCGACGGAGGCGATGGTGTCGCGAGGTTGGATGGCGAGGGGGTGGAGGACGACAGCGGAGATGGGGAGGCTACGCCGTAAGGGTGGACGACGACGCAGGGATGACATCTCCGGCGGCGACGGTGGCGGCGTGATGGCTATGGGTTGGCGCTAGGGTTTAGGGTTTGATTGATTGGATTGGCTGGGGGTTCGAGCGGCTCATTGGGAGTTTGGGACCGAGAGGGGCGGAGAGGGGCGGCCGCGGGAGGGCGAGCGGCGGACGCGGAAGGCACGGAGCGGACGCGCTGTGGGGCCGAACAGAAGGCGGACGCAGGGCGGACCCACGGGAGAGTGGAAAAAAGTACTAACGGGTTTTTCTCTCCACTTCATACTTTTTAGGAGTAGAGATTTGTATGCAAGTCCTATAACTTTAGCTACAAATATCCTACTCGAGCTTACAAAAGAAAATACACATAGGGAACCTTATTTTGAGATGATATAATCATCTACCCGAATGTCACTTTTTGGTAAGACTAGATGATTTTTTTTCACAACCCTTTAGTGATTGATTAATGGATACTGTTGACACTCAAAATTGGTAAGAGCCAGATCAGGCTAGGGCCAGGCGGTCAGACCGGGTCACCCAGTCGGTCTGACCGCGTGCCCTGTAGCCGGTCCGGCACAGAGGCCGCCAGGCGGTCTGACCGCCTCCCCCAGGCGGTCTGACCGGGTCTCCCCGAGTCCGACCCGAATTAGGGAATTTTAGCTATTCCCGAGTTGTAAAGAGTTCCTTGCAGGGTAAGACCACCCCCCTATAAATATAAAGGAGCGTGGCCGATTGAGAGCTATCATCCAATCGAATTATCAATTTACACTTTATTTTCTCCAAACCCTAGCTTTTCCAACCCCCTTGCTCTCCTCCTTCGTCTCCACGGCGGTTGAGGAAGTTCTGAGTGGCCTTGCCGACCTCAGGACAACCCTAGGCGCGTTTCTCCCGACGGGGTCCCTCCCGGAGCGACGAACTTTGGCTTTTGGCGACACACCTGTCCAAGGCGGTCAGACCGCGTACCCCAGGTGGTCAGACCGGCCCGTGCCGGGTGTTTCGACGAGTTGATTTCCGACGTCTGCGCGAACTAGCGCACTCGTGTGTTCGACCAGAAAAAACGTCAACACATTTTTGGCGACTCCGCTGGGGACAGATCTGGTTTTTATAACCGTTTTGTCAGTCGTTGTATGGGAGCGCGTTGTGAACTCGATCCCAAGAACCTCATCATGGTGAACATCGAAGAACTCAGCGAAGAGGATCAGAGAAAGTACACGGAGCTTCAAGAGTACATCAAGAAGCAGTTTCTCTCCGGCGCCAAGAAAGATCGTGCAGGCAAGGTGACCTTAGCTCAAGACTTTGAGATGTCGGTGATCAAGCTAAACAACAACAAGGTCGAGGTAATACCCACTGTAAGCCAAACTCCAACTGATCTATCTACGCAGTTATCTTCTATATCTGAAAAGTTTGATCGTGCGTTTAGTGATCAGAATAATTTAGTGGCTAGTGTTATTACTCGCCTTGAAAAAGTAGAGGGTAAACGTGTTAGTTCTGATATTACTGATGATTCAATCCCTCAACTTGACACACATGGGGTTTTGCACCAGACCATATCGACAGCACCTAATTCTTCAGGTGATACATTTATGTACGGTATGCCGGCAGGGTTTTATTCTGAGCAAACACCGTTCACCCAGCCGACCCCGGTCAGACCGCCCCCTGTAGGCGGTCTAACCGCCCAGTCCGGCCAGATGGTGTTGCAGCCAGAACAACCGACGCCTTTGTCGGTTGCGCCTAATACTCAGATTCCTGGGCGTAATAATGTTGGTATTGCACCTTATGCATTCAGTACTATTGCTCACACATCACCACATATACCTAATGTTGCTCAATCTTATGGTGTGCCTAATGATGTGTTTTCTGACATGCATCGTGTTCAAAATCCTAATCAACCCCATGTGAGTAGATTTAATATGTCAGCTCCAATGCAATCTCAATTAGCTGCTAGGAATGAATTTGCTCAATTTAAAGAGGAAGTAGCTAATATGATGAAAAATAAACTCGGCATTGACTTTGGTAATTCTAAGCTCTATCAAAAACCTTATAGAGCCGAGTTTGATTATGTAAACTTTCCCCCTGGTTGGCGTATGCCTGATTTTGTTAAATTTAGTGGTGATGATAACCGCACAACCTGGGAACACATTAGTCAATATACTGCTCAACTAGGAGAAGCTAGTACCTATAATTCTTTGAAAGTACGCTTGTTTTCCTTATCGTTAACTGGTACCGCTTTTGCTTGGCTTTCTTCATTAACTCCTAATTCTATTGATTCATGGGATCAATTAGAACAAAAGTTTCATGATCACTTCTTTAGTGGGAGCTATCAATTAAAATTGACAGATTTAACAACGGTTAGACAAGGCAAAGATGAGTCAGTTTCTGGTTATCTTAAGCGCTTTAAAGAAGTTAAAAACCGTTGTTTTAATCTTGCACTTTCTGATTCTGACCTTGCTGACCTTACTGCTAAAGGTTTAAGATCTGCTCTTAGAGAAAGGTTAGAAGGTGTAGAATTTTATTCTCTTGCTACTGTTCTTGTAAGAGGTATGGCACAAGAATTAAAACTGAATAAAGAAAAAGAAAACTATAAACCTCGTCGGTCTAACATGCATTTGGTTGAATATGATTCTGATAGCTCGAACGACGAGGGTGAGGTTTATGTTGCTGAATTTGTGTAGTCTTCTAAGGCTAAACCTAGTTCTTGTGCATCACTTAAGCCGGCTACTAAAGGTCGGCAAGAAGAATTGAAATTTACCTTTGATGTTTCTAAGTGTGATCGTATTTTTGATGAGTTACTTAAACTTGGAAATATTAAGATTTCCCATACCATGCCTCCACTTGATGAGATTAAACGACGTGCATATTGCAAGTTTCATAACTCTTATTCTCATGCTACTAACGATTGTAATGTGTTTCGTCGACAGATTCAATCGGCCATAAATGAAGGTCGTTTGATGCTTCATGAGATGCAAGTGGACAAACAACCTTTTCCTATCAATACCATGGATCTGCAGCAACCTAAAGTGTTGATTCGGCCGCATCAAGTCGAAGCAACTAAAGGCAAGAACGTGGTAGTCGGGGAAGCTAAGCCCGACTTGAGGGGAAAAGAGTTGGTGAGAGAAGTCTCATGTGAAAAGACCCCTGATGGCAGAGAGACATTCAAGATCACCATCAAAGCCTCTGGACATGGGGGGCAAGGATCGTCCATGTCGTCTGGTCAACAAACAACCGAGCCTGGTCAGCCCAGGGCGGTTAGACCGGCGCTCCAGGGCGGTCAGACCACCCCTCCCCATGGTCGGCCAAAAATGATTATTCCGAAGCGGCCGGAGATTGGAAATTGGAAGCTTAATGTTGCCAAGAATCAGGGGAGTGTTTCAAAGTCAAAGGTCACATTTGATATGTTATTTGACAAATACTCTAAACAAAAGGCCGTTACAAGTGATCGGCCATTAAAAAAAGGATGAGATCACCTCCACATCAAGAGAGGCCGTCGTCGCCTCCAAGAGCAGCTACAAGATTCAGAGGTGAATCATCACAGCAGGGGCAACACTTCACTCCACAATGGGCGCCTTCAAATCAACCACGCCCGATTTATGATGACAATGGAGTGATGTGGGTGCCTTATCAGCAGTCCTTTCATCCTGGATGGGGAGGGCCAAGAAGACCAGCACTGGATCGGATTTCACAACCTATGCAAGACCGTTGGGCTCCACGTTGGTCAGGGCAGCATCAGTAGGCCAACGCGGTCAGACCGCCCCCGACACGCGGTCAGACCGCCCGCCCAGAAAAGATGTTCAATCTCCTCCGCGACAAGTGTACAAGCCCAAGATCAGAGAGGAGGAGGTTCAGAAGATGGATATTGATCCAGAGAGGACTACTGGCCAAGACATCATACAGATTGGGACAATGGATGTTCCTATTGAGAAAGGTGGCAAAAGACCGATTGTGCTAAACAATCAGGTTATGACACCTACTCAGAAGGGATGTACTGCTAATGATCATGAAGCCAGTAGGAGTGGTTCCAACTCCAATAACTTCTTGCCAAGGTGGTGTCCTCCCGGATTGACTCATACTCAAAGGAGGAAGCTTCAAAGACTAAGGTTCTGGGAGAAGAAGGAAAAGGAGATGGAAACAAAAAGAGATGAGATGTTCAACAACTACAGACCCATGGTGCCACAAGGGAAAGAGTGGAGAGCTAAAGCTGCATCACAGGCCGAGGCGGTCAAACCGCCAGAGGATGCGGTCAGACCGCATGTGGAGGTTCAGCCGCCAGCACAGCCGGTCAGACCGGCTGACCAGGCGGTCAGACCGGCCCCCGTGGTCAGACCGGCCCTGGAGGCGGCCAGACTGAGTTCTCCAGAGACGCCACCCGGTTTCACTTCTTCGGCTGCCATGGTTTGCAATGGTGGGTTGTCGTCGATGCCTGCATCAAAAGATGACGAGCAGCTCGTTGATTACAGTTCTTCTCCAGAGCGCATGAACCTTGACATTAATGTGGTTCATTTATTCATGGATGGCTCTGCACCTTCGGAGGAGGATTTCGCTCATCTTGATTTTGGGCCAAAGGATGCTGTATTCCAGAAGCCTAAAGACACTGATAATCATCTGAAGGCTTTGTACATGAGAGGTCACATCAATGGGAAGCCTATCTCTCGGATGCTGGTAGATTGAGGTGCGATTGTCAATCTGATGCCGTATTCTCTATTCAAGAAGCTTGGAGGTTCAGATGATGAGTTGATCAAGACCAACATGACCGTCAGCGGTGTGGGAGGAGACGAGCCGATAGGTGCCAAAGGCGTTATTTCCATGGAGCTCACCATTGGAAGCAAGACGCTAGCTATGGCCTTCTTCGTCGCTGAGACACAAGGTAACTTCAGCTTAATCCTTGGTCGTGATTGGATTCATGCAAATAGATGTGTGCCTTCTACCTTGCATCAGTTTTTAATACAATGGGTAGGCGATGAGGTAGAAGTTGTGCATGGAGATAATTCTGCTTGCGTAGCTATAGCTGATAGTCATTCTATAAATGTGCATGATGATATAAAATGTCTATCTGGCTTAGATTTAACTGATTATGAGTTTGCAAGCTGTTCCAAGGATGGCTTCATCCCTGCTGTCATAAAGCCGATCGAAAATCAGATAAACCACTTCATGTGAATCAATGAGTTCAACTAAAGAGTGGTTGCAGCAAAGGATTGATCACTATCGGGCGCATAAGAACGATACGTGTGAAGCTGCTGATGACTTGGATGATTTGGGGAAGCTAGGACAAGGGTTTACGTCGGCTGATCCTCTTGAGGAGGTAGACATTGGTGATGGCACTATACCTAGGCCGACATTTCTAAACAAGAATCTTGATCCTGTTTTTAAATCAGAATTAATAAAGTTGTTGAAAGAGTATGTCGACTGCTTTGCTTGGAATTACACTGAAATGTCTGGTTTAAGTCGTGATTTAGTTGAGCATAATTTACCTATTAAACCTGGTTTTAAGCCTTATAAGCAACCTCGTAGGAATTTTAATCCGGATATATATGACCGAGTGAAAGAAGAAATCAATCGGTTGCTTGTTGCTAATTTTATAAGGCCTTGTCGATATGCTGATTGGATCTCTAATATTGTGCCTGTTGAGAAAAAAGGAACTAAAAAGTTTCGTGTTTGCATAGACTTTAGAGATCTTAATAAAGCTACTCCTAAAGATGAATATCCTATGCCTATAGCCGACTTTCTTGTTAATTCTGCATCTGGACATAAGATTCTTAGCTTTCTTGATGGTAGTGCTGGGTATAATCAAATCTTTATGGCCGAAGAGGATATCTCCAAAACAGCTTTCATATGTCCAGGGTTTGTAGGCTTGTTTGAGTGGGTAGTCATGACTTTTGGTTTGAAAAATGCTGGTGCTACTTATCAAAGGGCTATGAATTTGATTTTTCATGACTTGCTTGGTATGATAATAGAAGTCTATATCGATGATATTGTTGTCAAATCGGCTGGTTTAAATTCCCATTTAGCCGATTTAAGATTGGCATTTGAAAAAATGCGTCGATATAACTTAAAGATGAACCCACTCAAATGTGCCTTTGGTGTGTCAGCTAGCAAGTTTTTGGGCTTTATTGTGCATGAGAAAGGTGTGGAGATTGATCCCAAAAAGATTGAGTCGATTAAAAAAGTTCAAGCTCCTACTTGTAAGAAGGATTTGCAAAAGTTCTTGGGCAAGGTAAATTATTTGAGGAGTTTCATTTGTAACTTGTATGGGAAGGTGAATGCTTTTACTCCTTTACTTCGGTTGAAAGCTGGTTCAGAATTTACTTGGGGGGCAAAACAACAAGAGGCTTTTGATGAGATCAAGAATTATTTGACTACGCCGCCTGTTCTTCAAGCACCCGAGAGTGGTGTTCCTTTCAGACTATATGTGGCGGCTGAGGAAAGCGTTATTAGGGCTGTTTTAACTCAAGAGACCGATGGCAAGGAGTATGTTGTTGCTTATGAAAGCAGGAGATTATTAGATGCCGAAACGAGGTACACTTTTATTGAAAAGTTATGCTTATCTTTATATTATGCTTGTACCAAGTTAAGGCATTATTTATTATCAAGCACTTGCTATGTGGCTTGTCAAACCGACATAATTAAATATATGTTGCAAAAACCTATTCTAAGTGGTAGAGTCGGCAAATGGGCTTATGCTCTTGTTGAATATGATTTACATTGTGAACCAATTAAATCAATGAGAGGTCAAATTGTGGCCGACTTTATTGTAGAACATAGAATTAATGAGCAACCTAATTTAGATGTCGGTTATTTAACTTTTACTCCATGGAAGTTGCATTTTGATGGATCGATTTGTAGAAGTGGATGTGGTGTTGGAGTTATTATTATTTCACCCAATGGGGCTGTTTTTGAAGCTCTTAACCGATTAGATCAAGATTGCACTAACAATCAGACCGAATATGAGGCTCTTTTGTTCGGTTTGCAAATTTTACATGATACAGGAGTAAAACATGTAGAAGCATACGGTGATTCCTTGTTAGTGGTACAACAAGTATCTAAGGTATATCAATGTTTAAATGGTGCTTTAAATGCTTATCTTGATAAATGTTTAGACATCATATCTTGCATGGATGAATTTGTGATTAATCATGTACCACGGGAAGAGAATCCAAGGGCAAATGCTCTGGCTCAGCAAGCATCTGGTTATGATGTTCAAACAAGAAATTTTCAAGAACAAAAACCGATGTTTAGCAAAGCCGAGGGTTATGCCCTGGAGGAGGCGGTCAGACCGCATCCTCCACCCGGTCAGACCGTCCTACCCGGTCTGACCACCCTGCCAGGCCGGTCTGACCGCCCTGCAGAGGAAAAGGTCACTTCGGCCATTGTTTCTTCCAAAACTGTTGAGGACGAAGTGAATGATTGGAGAAAGCCTTTGATTATATATTTGCAGGATCCTAAAGGTACAAGTGACCGAAAAGTCCGACGGTGGGCTCTGAAGTTTGTTTTAGATAATGGTGAGTTGTATCGTCGGACCGCAGATGATTTGCTTTTAAAGTGTTTAGGTCCTGATCAAGCAAGATTAGCTATGGCGGAAGTTCATGAAGAGATTTGTGGTACTCATCAATCGGCTCCTAAGATGAAGTGGCTCCTCAGAAGAGCTTGTTTTTATTGGCCTACTATGATAGCTGATTGTTTTCGGTATTACAAAGGATGCAAAGAGTGTCAAGAGCATGGGGATATTCAGTTGGTGCCTGCTGCGTTGATGCATCCAATTATTAAGCCTTGGCCTTTCAGAGGATGGGGTTTGGATTTCATTGGCAAGATTCATCCGCCTTCGTCAAAGGGGCATTGTTTTGTGATCGTGGCTACTGATTATTTTACCAAGTCGACTGAAGCTATGCCTCTCAAGAATATGACACATCGAGAGGTAATTGAGTTTATTGCAGAGCATATTATTCATAGATTTGGCATTCCGCAAACTTTAACTACGGATCAAGGTACTTCGTTTATTGCTAAAGAGGTGCGTGATTTTGTCAATTCTTATGGTATTAAGTTGCTCAATTCATCCCCATATTATGCTCAAGCTAATGGTCAAGCTGAGTCTAGCAACAAAACTTTGATTAAGCTCATTAAGAAGAAGATAGAAGATAATCCTAGGAGATGGCATGAGGTATTATCTGAGGCTTTATGGGCTCATCATATTTCTAGACATGGTGCTACTAAAGTTACTCCATATGAGCTTCTGTATGGTCAAGAGGCCGTTTTACCTGTTGAGGTGAATCTAGGCGCATATAGACTTGCAAAGCAAAATAATCTTGATTTTGATACATATTATGCTTTGATGATGGACAATGTTGATGAAGTGACCGACAAGCGATTGGAGGCTTTGGAAGCAATTGAGAAAGATAAGAGGCGAGTTGCTAGAGCATACAACAAGAAGGTAAAAGTCAAGTCTTTTCAGATAGGTGATTTGATTTGGAAGACTATTCTACCTATAGGATCTAAGAGTAACAAGTTCGGCAAATGGTCTCCAAGTTGGGAAGGACCGTATAGGATTGTGAGAATTTGCTCTGAAAATTCTTATATGGTGGAAACTTTGCAAGGACAGCAGCTACCACGGGCTCTTAATGAGAGATACTTGAAGAAATTCTACCCAAGTGTATGGCATTGAAGGTGATATGGCCAATTTCTAAGTAAGAATCGCCCTAAGTGCAAAAAATGGCCGATGAGGTGTCACATCGTCCTTAGATTTATTTTTTAGCACTCAAGCTTTACTAAAAAGCAGGGAGGCATATGTTGACACACAAAATTGGCAAGAGCCAGATCAGGCTAGGGCTAGGCGGTCAGACCGGGTCACCCAGGCGGTCTGACCGCGTGCCCTGTAGCCGGTCCGGTACAGAGGCCGCCAGGCGGTCTGACCGCCTCCCCCAGGCGGTCTGACCGGGTCTCCCCGAGTCCGACCCGAATTAGGGAATTTTAGCTATTCCTGAGTTGTAAAGAGTTCCTTGCAGGGCAAGACCTCCCCCCTATAAATATAAAGGGGCATGGCCGATTGAGAGCTATCATCCAATCGAATTATCAATTTACACTTTATTTTCTCCAAACCCTAGCTTTTCCAACCCCCTTGCTCTCCTCCTTCGTCTCCACGACGGTTGAGGAAGTTCTGAGTGGCCTTGCCGACCTCAGGACAACCCTAGGCGCGTTTCTCCCGACGGGGTCCCTCCCGGAGTGACGAACTTAGGCTTTCGGCGACACGCCTGTCCAAGGCGGTCAGACCACGTACCCCAGGCGGTCAGACTGGCCCGTGCCGGGTGTTTCGACGAGTTGATTTCTGATGTCCGCGTGAACTAGCGCACTCGTGTGTTCGACCAGAAAAAACGTCAACAGATACCCATACACTCAAATAATTTCGGTGCCTCATTGACAGTGTGTGTTTCTTTTGAATCAGTTAGCAGTAGCAATAGGGCTCGAGAGGAAGCAGTGGGGATTGGGAGGAAGAACAACAATTGGGGAATCGAAGAGGAGGGTTAAGGAGTTCAGAGTTATGTTGATACAAGTCTACCTTCTCTCATCCTCTCACTTCCCTTTTCTACTCTAACACGCAACGCAACAACCTTCCTATTACATGGGTCGTGACCACTCGGGTCCAGCGACGTGAACGTTGGGCTTCTTGGGCCGAGTACTTGTGCGAGGCCCATTCTTCACTTGAGCTTTAGCGCCAGCTTCAGTATTTGGAGGAGCAGCAGATGCAGTGTTGCTAACACCCCCCCTCCAAACGAACCTGCATGTACCAGAGCACGTGCACCTGGAAACTGTTGTTTGAGCTGTTCCAGTTTCTCCCAAGTTGCCAGCGACTCGGGCATGCCAGACCATTTCACCAGTACTTTTGCCACAACTTTGTCCCCGGGAGCCACACGGTGCTGCAGCAATGCTTCTGGTATCTGAAAGGCGATCAGCTCATCAAGAATAGTATCTGTTACCTGAACTGAAGAGGGAACCACTTTCTTGAGGAGCGACACATGGAACACGGGGTGAATAGATGCACCCGCTGGAAGTTGGAGCTTGTAAGCTGTAGCACCTATCTTGTCAATGATCTCGTATGGGCCAAAGAACTTGAAAGCCAGTTTCATATTTGTCCTTGGAGCTAAGGATGCTTGGACATAAGGTTGGAGCTTGAGAAAGACCATTTCTCCCACGTCAAAAGTTCTCTCAGATCGACGCTTGTCGGCTTGAGACTTCATACGTTGCTGAGCACGCATCAGATGTTGACGGATGAGACCTTCCATAAGATGGCGTTGCTCCAACCAATCAGACAGATCTGTGACTGTACAAGCATCAGCAGACTGAATACCGAGCTGCCTGGGAGTGTACCCGTAAACAATCTCAAAAGGAGTTCTCCCCACAAGGGAGTGATAACAAGTGTTGTACCAATATTCTGCAAGGGCCAACCGCTGAGACCATGAGATAGGCATGAGTGCACAAAGCACCGAAGAAATGTCTCCAGGCACTGATTCACATGCTCAGTCTGGCCGTCGGTTTGCGGAGATAAGCCGAACTCATAGTGAGAGACACACCTGACAGTTTGAACAGCTCCTTCCAAAGGTTGCTAGTGAACACACGATCTCTGTCAGATATCATAGTCATCGGCATACCGTGCAGCCTATATATGTCTGTAAAGAACAGTTTAGCAACTGTCAAAGCAGTAAAGGGATGGCTCAAGGCAGAAAATGGCTATACTTGGAAAATTTGTCAACAACAACTAGGATGGCATTCACTTTCCCAGATCTTGGAAGGCCTTCAATGAAGTCTAGAGTGATCACTTGCCAAGCAGACTGTGGCACTGGTAATGGTTGTAGCAGCCCTGAATATTTGGCTCTGTCAGGTTTGGCTTGCTGACATATAGAGCAGCCTGTCACAAAGGAGTGAATCTGCTTCTTCATACCAGCCCAAGCAAAGCTTTGTTTGATTCTTCTATAAGTGACTGGGAATCATGAATGACCACCTACAGGTGAAGCATGAAGAGCCATCATTACTTTCATGTGTAAGGCAGGAACATTTGGAATCCATATTTTCTTCTTGAATCTGAGAAGGCCATCTTGGAGAGAAAATTTTGGTACAGATTTAGGAGCAATAGATAGCTTGGTGATCAGATCTGAGGTCACTGGATCAAGCTTATATGCTGCACCGACTTCTTCCAACCACTGGGGCACTACTGTTGACATTGCATAGTTCTGACTAGTGTTATGAGGTCTTCTTGACAAAGCATCAGCTACTCGATTTTCAACTCCCACTTTATACACAATTCTATATTGAAGGCCAATGAGCTTGGTAAACACTCTTTGGTGCCAAGGTGTATGCAGTCTCTGTTCATTTAAATGGATTAAGCTCTTTTGGTTAGTAAAGATGTCAAATTTAGAGTGCAGTAGGTAAGATCTCCACTGATCCACTGCAATTAATATAGCTAAATATTCCTTCTCATAAGTGGATAAACCCTGGGTTTTGGGCCCTAAGGGCTTGCTGATGTAGGCTAGAGGATGGCCATCTTGCATCAGAACAGCTCCAACTCCATTCTTGCAAGCATTAGTTTCAATGTAGAATTTCTTAGAGAAATCAGGTATTGCCAACACTAGGGCCTCAGTTAGTGCTTGCTTCAGAGTCTTGAATGCAGTCTCATGTTCCACAGTCCAGATAAACAATGTGTCCTTCTTCAACAATGAAGTCAATGTCTTGGAGATTATAGCAAAATGCTTGACAAACCTCCTACAGTAACTAGCCAGTCCTAAGAAACTCCTGAGTTGTTTCACATCAGTAGGAGTAGGCCATTCCACCACAGCAGTAATTTTGGCATGGTCAGTTGCAATGCCCTGAGCAGATATGATGTGCCCCAAATAATTGATTTGTTTTCTTGGCAAATATGCACTTAGACAACTTGACACACCATTTGTCTTTCATCAAAAGATATAGGACTTCCTTGATGTGCTGAATGTGCTCTTCATAAGTTGCACTGTATATAAGGATGTCATCAAAGAATACCAGTACACACCTTCTCAGTAATGGTGCTAAGGTAGTGTTCATTGCCCCCTGAAATGTGCCTGGTGCCCCACATAATCCAAAAGCCATGCCCTGAACTCAAAGTGACCAAAATGTGTTTGGAAGGCAGTCTTGAATTCTTCCCCTGGCTTAAGCCTTACTTGATGGTATCCCACATTCAAGTCCAGAGTAGCAAACCATCTGGCTTTTGCTAGTTCATCCATCAGCTCATCAAAGATTGGTATAGGGAACTTGCTTTTCAATGTAAGTGCATTCAAGTACCTATAATCTACACAGAATCGCCAGGTACCATCCTTCTTTTTGACTAGCAAAATGGGTGAAGAAAATGCACTCACACTTGGTTGAATGAGACCCTTCACTAGCATCTCTGCCACTTGTCTTTCAATCTCATCCTTTAATGAAGGTGGATATCTATAGGGTCTGATGTAGACAGGTTTAGCTCCAGGCACCAGAAGAATCACATGGTCACAGTCCCTTTTGGGAGGAAGTTCAGAAGGGGATTGAAATACCACTGTAAACTCCTTCAGCAACACTTGCACTTCATGAGGTAAGGTTGAAGTTTCTTCAGCAACAGGTGGGCTATTCATGGCAGAGAGCATAACTAGTAGTTCTGCAGGTGCTTCCTCCACAATACCTTGCAGAAATGCTTGAGAGCCACAATAAGGGATTGACATCCATTTATGCTTCTAGTGGACTTTCATTGGACTATAGTGCTCTAGCCAATCCATACTAATAATCATATCATAACTATGCAATGGTAATATTCTCATTTCAGACTTGAACATATAACCCCCCATGTGCCAAATACCATATGGAATAAACTTAGTGCAGAATAACTGAGTTCCATTAGCTATCTGAACCCCAACAGGAAGAGATAGTGGCGTGATTCCAGAGCACTTATCAGCCAACTGCTCACTGATGAATGTGTGAGAGCTACCAGAGTCAATCACTATAATGATCTCAGTATCTTGAATCTTCCCTTTCATTCTCATAGTTCTTGGACCTTCTGTTCCATTAACAGCATGTGCAGACAGAGCCAGAAATAACTGAGATCTAGAGTGAATTGACTCAGTGTCATCTTGTTCTTCAATACTGAAAAGCTCAAGAACCTCCTGTAGAGCATGAAGTTGCACAGAAGGGGCACATCTGTGCTCTCTGTTCCATTTCTCAGCACACTTAATACAGAGAAGTTTGGCTCTTCTATATGTCTTGAGAGCAGCCCATTTTTCTTCTAGAGTCTTGCCTTCACACAATCTCTTTTCTTCTGGCAAGACAGGAGTAGGTTGCTTGTCGATTTGTGGAGGAGGTGGAAGAGGTAATGGTGCACGAGGAGTGAACTTCGTAAATGGAGCTTGATCATACACCCTGCCACTGTATTGAGATGGCACAGCAACATCCTCCTGCAAGAGGGCAAGCGAGTAGGCAGTATCTAGATCTTTTGGACGCTGAACTAGAACAACTGATCTAATGTCAAACTTTAACCCATCAACAAAACACATGGTAAAGTAAAGTGGATCAGTAGAGTGCCCATAAGCTATGAACTATTCAACTAGTTCAGCAAACTATGCAACATACTCTGTGACAGTTCCCAACTGTTTGATATTGAACAGTTGCCTAAGCAATAATTCTTGTTGTTCCCTACCAAAACGATTAAGCAGCATACTGGAAAATTCATCCCAAGACACTCTCCTCAACTTAGGCTCTATAGACTGAAGCCATCATGCAGCAGCCTTGTTGAAATGCATGGTAGCAAACTTGATCCACCTATGACTCTCTAGATTATACATCTCAAAGTAATTTTCACAACGAGATAACCATAATTTTGGGTTCTCACCATCAAATTCAGGGAAATTGACCTTGGGAAGTTTCTCTACACCTAATCCCGACCTCGATCCATTACTAGGTATGTGCGGTAAACGAAGAGGAGGTATGTACGCACCCTTGACCGGGGGATGAACTGTGGTGACGTAACCACTGCCATCCTCCTGGTAACTTGAATCCACGCCGTGCCCGCTGGGCCGATCGACTGGATCTCCGGCAGATGGGCGCGCGGAAGTCGATCCAGGTTGGGGGATGATGCCAGGGTGGGCCATCACGCTCTCATGGACGAAACACTCCCAATGCTTGGTGAGTTTCCCGACCTCCAGCTTGATATCATCAACCTTTCCTTCGATTTCCGACTTCCAATCCTCGAACTCCACTGCGACTTTCTCCACCTTCGCGACGCGATCTTCACCGCGGCTCGCGAGATCCAGAAACCGCTTGTCCCAATTGGCTTCACTGTCCGCGAATCTCTTGTCTAACTTCAGATTTTGCTCCGCGAACTGCTTCTGCATCTCGTCGAGGATCAGCTTCGTCTCGGGACTCATCGCGCCTTGCCGCCGCTGGAGACGAGTGAAGTGATCGTGGGACGCTGCCGAAGGTGGATCCAAGATTCGATTGTGTCTCTGATACCAAGTGTTAGCAGCAGCAATAGGGATCGAGAGGAAGCAGTGGGGATCGGGAGGAAGAACATCAATTAGGGAATCGAAGAGGAAGGTTCAGGAGTTCAGAGTTCTGTTGATACAAGTCTACCTTCTCTCGTCCTCTCACTTCCCTTTTCTACTTTCACACGTAACGCAACAACCTTTCTATTACATGGGCCGTGACCACTCAGGTCCAGCGACGCGAACGTTGGGCTTCTTGGGCCGAGTACTTGTGCGAGGCCCATTGTTCACTTGAGCTTCAACGCCAGCTTCAGTATTCGGAGGAGCAGCAGATGCAGTGCTGCTAACAGAATCCTTGGCCCAACAGCTCTGATCAAGCATTGCATGCACCAGCTCCGCCGCAATTGGCTGCACATTCACCCAACGATCTGTCCAGAACAAAGATTGAGGTTTTGATGAGGGGCTTCAGTGAGTCGGTGGATAAACACTGGTCGTGCAGGTGGGGATTAGGCGCCAGCAGTTCCGGTGTACTGAGTAGTGACGAGGCGCGAGACAGTTTATAAAGTTTTTTTAGCGCAACAGTTTATAAAGATCTTATTACGAGTCGGGAGAAGAGAGATGAGTTGGTTCAGCGGGTGGTGGTATAATGCAACCGGAAATGGAATCGGACGTTGGAATCAGCGCTGGGATCACAGGTTACAAGTTTTGTTTGGCTTGTTGATGTACATGTACTATACGTTATCCAATACCTGCAGCTGCTTACTCGCGGGATGAAGACGGGAGCCGAGCAGGAAGAGAAATTCCTGCAGTTCTGGCATGATGAAAAGTGTTGCATTGGCATTGACGGCAACGGTACGTACCTTAGCACGGCTTGTGCTAATAGTGTCGTCACCATGTTTCCACAAGTTGTGCTTTAACACGCCGAAGAGCCCTCAAATATGGTGCCAATTACCAAAACAGAAAACAGTTACTAAAAATAATGAATCCGCCTCGACTTGGTGGTTGAAATGGGTACAATAGTCCAAGTCTAGTTTCCATATTGGTAACATAAATATCCTTGAATGCTAATACTCCTGGAATCAATTTTGGATATATTATTCTAATTGTATGCAAGTCCTATAACTTTAGCTACAAATATCCTACTCGAGCTTACAAAAGAAAATACACATAGGGAACCTTGTTTTGAGATGATATAATCATCTACCCGAATGTCACTTTTTGCTAAGACTAGATGATTTTTTTTCACAACCCTTTAGTGATTGATTAATGGATACCCATACACTCAAATAATTTCGGGTTCGTGAAACCATCTCAACGCCGACTCGTAATACAAACTAGTGGTGATAAGATATTATCACCGTTGGATCATGTGGAAAACAGTAGTGATAATTTGTCACCGTCGGAACGCTAAAAGCCGGTGCTGATGGACTGGCGATGATAACTTTTTATCTAGTAGAGCGTGGTGGTTCATTTCACTCCTCAACCTACAAAACAACATGTTTTACGTTCCTCTGAACTAGTGAAAACCATTTATCTAACTTCATAAGGTGGTTTCGTAGTCTGATTTTACTCACATAGCATGTCACACAGGAGGTGAGAGGTGATCAAGAGTTCTGGAGAAAGGGAAAGATGAAAAAAACTGACAAGTGGCCTAAAATGCCACATATCATCCTTGTTTAGCATGGCATGGCAACTTAGCAAAGACGATTTGCAAAACCACCTTGGAGATTAGATAAATGGTTTTCTCTAGCTTATGCTGTAAAATATCTGATTTTGTAGATTGAGAGTGAAGTGAACCAGCATGCATACGTTGGGGTCATGTATATTTTTTCCAATAAAGTTATCATCCTTTCTCCCGAAAATAAACCAAGATGCGAACCGATGGGTCATGGCGGTTGTTCAGTACGGGCACTATATATGCATCTACGGTGTTCACTTTTCACACAAGTCTCAATGCAAGTTTCATTGCAAAGTTAAGTAGACTTGAAAAATTAGGTAACCGTAAAAGTGATGACACTCTTCTCACGTCTCATGAAACTTCATCATTCTCTCTCATCATCACATCAACAAAATTTAATGTATGAAATTTTCTCATACTAGGATCGTGCCCGTGCGTTGTTACGGGTAAATAAATTATGTGTATAAGCATCAAATATCATCATGTGAAATATTTGCTTCTACAAACACAAAATCATGAGGCATTTATTTTTCATGCACATATACATTACATTTCTTCGAGGTTTCAACTTATCCGAACACTAAATTTTAGCTAAATCATATAACCCAAGAACAGAAGCTGCAAACAGACGTTGATGTTGGATGACGCTACCTGATCCCTGTCGATCTGAACTGAGCCACTCAAAGCTAGTGCACCTGCAGACCTTGAGAAACAAAACAATAAGGTACTGCCAGATAACAAGGAGCAATGCCACGAGCTGCTGCACTGCACTGCTATTATTACACAAAGGTAAAACTCGATCTGAAATCCAACCAAGAGAACAAAGTCGAGGTACTGCAGTTTGGAGACTGCCTCTTGAAGAAATAATTCAGTAAGAATATTCCGTCTATTAAGGAGGATTCCCCGAAGGTAAAGCTCAATCTGAAATCCAACCAAGAGAACAAAATCGAGATACTGCAGCTTGGAGAAATTATTGCCGCCTGTTGAAGAAATAATTCAGTGTGCAAATTGTACACCCAATTAAAAATTCAGTGTGATATACCTAATCACATTTAAGCTCAGAATAACAGGTCACCACTTAAACAACCTGCAAAATTGCGGATAGACACAATATTTGAATTGCATATTCAGAATTGCAGATTTGGATTGCATATTCTGGATGTGCTGATCATTGATGATCACTTGCGATGAGCAATTGGCAGGTACAGTTTAAATTACCGTAGTCAGCAATTAATATGCACTCACATTTATCTCAATTTATCAAATGTGTGTCAGACAAATGCATCACCCTTTTATCAACAGAGGGACCAAATCTAAACTGATCAGTAATAGCAACCCATCTGAATTCTGAAACAATAGAGACGACAAGTTATTTTAGTATTATTACACATTGGAGATAGTCAATAAGGCCGAATTGTTGATGGGATGAATAGTGAAAAGACAGTCACATGAACCCGCTTTAATGTGGTCACGCCCTTTTTTGTCGAACTACAAAATCATTTGTTATTTCAAGGCTCCATTTCATATCCCAAACAAATCTTTCAAAGCAATATAAGTAGCATTATCCTATAAACTACAGGACTAAATTCTAAAAAAATATAGCAAGTGTTGGGAAGTTGTTAAAAACTGCAATGGTAAAAACAATAAGTCAAATTATTGGCGATGCACATGATCTAACAATAAATATTGTAGGCATATTACAACAGCCTAAAATGATAAGGGTTTGCTTTCATGCAATGCACACCAATCCATGAAAATTGTATAGTCAACAAACCAGTAGTAGCCAGTAGGAAAGACCATACAAACAAACATTTTCCAAACGTAATTCCTATTACCATATAAACTTAAGTCTTCCATGCTCCTTACAACACAGTAATATGCAGCAAGCCCTTGTTAGAAAGCAAGACAAAATGGCACACCTCACTTGCAGAAAATGATGCCTCAAGTCATCTTGCTAGCAGGGATGAAAGGTCATCATTGTTCTAAACATCTTCCTACGATCAAACCTGGTGAAAAATGACTGACAAAGAATTTCCATGGGAAAGGTTGAACTCCTGGTAGACAAAATCAGGTTAAAAATCCAAATCACACTAAAAAAACATGCATAAATAGTTGCTCACAGCATGTCTCTCCACTAATGAAAAATGAAGCACTTCAATTGAAACTATGATAGTAGCTGCAGTTCACAATGCACAAACAAAAAGAGAAGAGTTAAGAGATCCATAGTGAACATGCAGTAGCCATCAGAATGGCTCATAAATAATGTGCATGTTTTGGGTACTGCTCAATATCTAAGTAGATAAAATAGCTTGAAGAAACAAGAGACATGTTTCAATATTGAACTGGGTGGATGATACCAGTCAGATACCTTTATGCTTAAGAACAGAAACCATTTTCTCAATCATTCAACCATTTGCTCAATTGAAAAACAGGAACAATTAACAATTACCTGCATGTCGATAGAAGTCCCTAGTCACAAAGAACAACCTCTGCATTTTGACAAAAAGCAAATTAGTGTATACATGTAAGACCAATTGAGTTTTAGACACTAAGATAAGTAATCAGCCCAGCCTTTAGAGCACTTGCCTCCAAATTTGCAAAACATCTCCTCTCCGTTTTGCAACTTCAAGAGTCTACACAACCAAATCATGACCATAAGCTACAATATAAACCAGTAATTTAATTGAAATTTGCACAAACCATATTAAAAAATGGATCTGCTATCCAAATTATTTTACTTATTCATGTCTAGAATGCCTAATTGTGTTGGAGATGTCCAAGTCTCTGCAGCATATATTTAGTCGATTGACAAAGATGCAGACTATTAGGCATACGACTTACTTCTCACTATCCATCCAGATCCAGTAAACCAGTGACCATAGATTTAACAACAACAACATATGTAAGGTATTACACATTTCACCCAAATCAAGAGGCGTATAGAGGAGCAAAAGAAATAGACCTCCTGAAGGCCGCGAACAACATCCTCAACATCCTTCACTTGAGATCACCTTGGCAGGAGGTCGGCTGCGGCGGCATCGAAGAGGGCGGGGCGTTAGAGATTGGCGTGGTCGACGACAAACGACGATAGGGGTGAGGTCATCGATGCCAAGGTCTGGTCCAACGTAGGTGGTGGCCGGATCGGACTTGAGGCACCGGCGAGGGACGTAGTCGACTACAGCAGGGGCGAAGTTCTCGACGCCAGGGACTGGTTTCTCTGCATTGCTGATCTGCAACATAAAACCCGGCAGCAAGAATTGTTGGTCACGGAGAATTACTGATGGCTGATCTACATCATAAAATCCACCAGCAAGAATTGGCTTAACATAAAGTTCACTGATCCAAATATTGCTGACTCAAGAGTTGATCAGACTGACATGATTTGTCAAATGGAAAATTAGAAACCTAACTTTAGACTTAGACAATGCAAAAGGCAACCTCAGTTCAGATGTGCACACTGGAGCATGGGGATTAGTATATATATAAGCCAATTAGTAAGAACAATTTCAACCGTTTAAAACAGTAACACATGCAACTCGCTACAACCGTTGGTGCGACTGGAGGCACCGCCAAGGTCAGACCGACCTCTTGCCCGTGCAATCGTTAGCAACCTCCACCCCTTTGTTGGGGCTTCTCGACCTGGCACAGCTTGAGCTCTCCACGAGCTCCGGAACACTGAATGCAAGATTAGGCGGAGATGGGCGAGGAAACGACATGTAGAAAGGTAGTGGTTTGAGAATCAGGAGCAGGGAAGGAGGCAGGTGCATGGATATGATGGCGGAAGGCAGCGACCAACGGGAGGAAGGGATGCGCACCTCAGCAGGTCAGGTCATCCGTGATGGTTTTGCAGCCGCGGTTGGTGCTGGTGATTTGCCATGGGAATGCGTGTAGAACCTCTTGCCGTTGATCACCCTCCATCCTGTTCCAGCAAAGTATCAAATCCAATGAAATGCCCAAGAAAGAAATGAAAGGCATTCAAGAGCAGGAATTTCCATTTAACTTCTGAATAGTCACAGACTCCCAGCCTAAGGATCAGAAAAATGGAGGATATAATATAAGAAATAACATTGAAAAACTATCTACATTCACCACCATAATTAATTATACTCATAGTTTTAGGAATAATTTTGATAGTAATAAAATGATAGGGGAGCCAGCCATAAGCTAAATCAGATGCCCACATAGCCTACTTGTTTGTTCTGCCTGCCAATTTTGCACGTGAACTACATGTAATAAAATTTGCTTTCCAAACTATTAATGTAGATCAGTTTATCAATTAATAAACACTGGTATCAAATGAAATTCAGATTGGATGTGGGTAATGATCTTGACAAAATTCATACAGAATTTGAAGATATATGCATGGTTATCTAGATAGGTTCTCTTACTACAATTTGGAGTGCATCTTCTTCTGCACTCACCAAAAATAAATTAGACATAAGCTACAGAACAACTAATCAGTTCAAGTGCCCATTGAATTTCGAAAGATTATATCATGCTTTATTTTGTATTGTTAAATGATCACTGCAAAGGTTGGGCTTTGATCTGACAAAAAATGTCATAACTACATGTTTATTAAGAAAAACTAATCTATTGGAGACAAAGCTTTAATGATCAGTGCAAGTTGGAATGCCTCTGCCCTCATCGATGCAATACTAAGAAAAAAATTAACCAGGATCACAAAGGTACACTCACATTTATGTGTACAGAGTTGATTGAAGTCTCTATTAAACATTTTTCTGCTTCATTTTCGCATGTCAGTACAGGTACACAAATATAGGACTATAATCACACAATCTGTTTTTGCAATCTATCCTAATCAATTTTCCAATTACCTGCAAAAGGGGAACAACAATGCATACTTGAACGAAAAGCATAGGTTTATGAAATCATCACGATCTGCAAAAACCCACAACAATTATAATCGCATGTATGGAAGACTGTAGCTTCGTTCATGGCAAAGAGGGCAAGTTAATTAGAATGACACATAACCTAAATATTTCAGATTGAATTACAACATCCAATTCACTGACACCTTGCTCACGAGTCATCATAAACAATCAACAAATAAACTTGAAAATCAGTTCACAACCTAATAACACGCTTCGATCTGCAAGCATGCAGGCTAATTTTGTGGTCACATGTTCTCCATGAATATTGATGCAAGGTGGTTAACAAAGAACTGATCCAACGGAAGACATGGCTGGGCAGATTTGAAGGAGAAGTTGTGAAGGGAATGGGCTCGTACCTGGATCACCTCCGCTGATGGATGGGGAGGGGACGACCGCTGATGGATGGGGACGGGATGGCCGCTGCTGATGCAGAAGGAGGAGCGACATGGCGCGGCAGCAGCGTTCGTCACCACCTCCGCGATCGTGATGTCGTCCCGCGCGTGGGGCTGTTGTACTGGATAGTGGTGGCTCGCAGTAGCCCTGCCGTGGCTGCACTGACCGCCGAGGAGCAGGAGGACGCCGACGACGGAGGAGGAGGCCTCAATCCGGTGGTGCGACGGGGCCGATCTAGAGACGCAGAGGGGCGATGCCATCTTCTTCTCCACCTCCCTCTCCTCTTCACCCGCTGCCTTGCCGCTCCCCACACGCGCCGCTCCCTCGCAGCCTCGCCGGTGGTCGACCAATGGGCGCAAGGGTGGGGGCCGCCGCCGTTGCCGCGTGCAAGGCAGGTCAGGTAGGGTTTGGGAGGGGAGGCACTCGATCTAGCGGGGGCGGAGGGGAGGCGCGGGTGTGGGGAGGAGGCGAGGCGGGGTGGCGCCAGTGCGATGGGGGTGGCGGCGGCGACGCGTAGGGTTCTGCGGGGGATGCGAATGCAAACGCGTGAGGGGTGGGGTGTGGGCCAGGGAGGGCGGAACGAAGGGAGGCGCGGGTGAAGGCGCGTGGAGGCGGAACGGAGGCACGCTGAGCGACGTTTTGTGGACACTTCATCACTTTTCACATAAGTCCCAATGCAAGTTTCATTGCAAAGTTACGTAGATTTGAAAAATTAGGTAACCGTAAAAGTGATGACACTTTTCTCACGTTTCATGAAACTTTATCATTCTCTCTCATCATCACATCAACAAAATTTAATGTATGAAATTTTCTCATAGAACTCCATTTAGACTCGCCTCGTACATTCTTTTTTTTAAAAGAAAACCCAACCCAAAAAGGTTATCCAGCGCTGGATGCGTTCCCCGAACGAACGTTTGCTGCTTTTTTGGTTTGTTGCATCCGAACCTCACCAACGCAACGAATCTGCATCCAAAAGGTCCACAAGGCTCCCTAAGCCAAGGCCTTGTTTAGTTGGTTGAAATATTTACAAATTTAACAGCTGGAACTCCTGTAGCACACTGTAGCACGTTTCGTTTGTTTGTGGTAAATATTATCCTACCATGGTCTAACTAGGCTCAAAAGATTCGTGTCGCAAAGGACATCCAAATTGTGTAATTAGTTATTTTTTTTACCTATATTTAATACTCCGAACATATGTCTTTTGGCGTATTTAATGTGATGTGATGGAGAGAGTGTGGAAAAAAGTTAGAAACTTTAGCCATCTAAACCAGGGGCCTGTTTAGTTGGCTGAAAATTTGCCTTTTCAACGTTTCGAACTCCTGTAGCACACTGTAGCACGTTTCGTTTGTTTGTGGTAAATATTGTCCAAGCATAGACTAACTAGGCTTAAAAGATTCGGCTCGTGATGTACAACAGAACTGTGTGATTAGTTAATTTTTTTACCTATATTTACTGCTCCGAACATATGTCTTTTGATGTATTTAATGTGATGTGATGAAGAGAGTTAAAAATTTAGCAAAAACTTTGCAAATTTTCAGCCAACTAAACACCCCCAGGCCCAAGTCCGCGGCCGGCACGGCACCCCCCGCCGTCGTCGTCCCACCCCAGAATCGTGGCGCCTCCCTCCCGTTCCACCCGAGCAACAGCACCATACCCCCACCGAGCCCCAGAAAATAGCGCGTTTTTGGGTGCCGAGCCCGTGCCCCCCACCCTGTTTTCTCGGCAGCCGCGCCGTGCTTCCAAGACAACTAGACAAGCCCGCCCGGGGAGGGCACCGGGCGCCGCTCACCGGCGTGTGAAGTGAGCTGCGATGTGTGCCAGCCAAGCCAAAGCTCCATTTTTGCAGGGCCAGGGAGCGAGCGGATAGGTCATAGGCGGATAAAACAGACGACCCGCTCGCTCGTTCGCTCGGCTCGGCAGCAGCAAGCGTAGGTCGCAGCGGCGGTGGAAGCCCGCTTGGCAAGGGATCTATCTCCTCACATATTCATTCCCCTTGCGTGCAAGCTCCCCTCCTCCCCGTGCCCGCGCCACGGGCACCCGTGCGCTCGCGGATAAGCCGTGGGGGGCCCGGGTGGCAGCGGGCGGAAAAGGAGTTGGTTCCGGGGACGCGAAGCCCAGGGCGGGGAGACGGGGGGGATTACTTGGGATTATTTAAAGGGCAAGGGAGGGAGATAGGCAGGAACACGAAAGCAACAGCGAGGAGAGAGAGAGAAGGGAAAAGGGTGAAGCCAGGGAGTTGTTGGTTTTGGTTCTGGTCGGCGTCGGAGGGGAAGGAGAGGGGCGACGGTCGAGCGGAGCGGCGAGGTGGGGCGAGGGAGATGGTGGCGAGCTGAGCCGGCGGATCGCGGCGGCGGCGGTGGTAGGGATCGGCGGGAGCGGGGGGCGGCACTCGGATGGTATTGGGCTTCGCCGGCGCCGGAGGCGGCGATCGCGGATGGGCGGCGGCAGCGGCGGTGCGGTCGCGGGGCGGGGGTTGTAGGAGCGGCGGCGGCGGGGGAGTCGGGGTCGGAGTCGTCGGAGCGGGTGCCCGTGCTGGTGGTCTCCGGGCTGGGGGAGGGGAGGGAGCGGCGGGGAGGGATGAGGCGGGGGAAGGGGGGAAGGAATGGGCTGCTGCCGAGCTCGCTGCGGATCATATCGTCCTGCCTCAAGACGGTGTCCTCCAACGCCGGCTCCGTCGCGTCCACTGTGCGCTCGGCGGGGGCCTCCGTCGCCGCCTCCATCGCCCCACAGGCCGAGGACGAGAAAGACCAGGTCGGCTGCACCGCACCCGTTTCCTTCTTGCATCTCCAAAGATTTCGTTTTCACGCTGCTGCAGACATGACTTACCGTGCTGGGGTTTGCTAACTTAAGCGCTTCGCGTGCAATTGTGTAGGAGTACTCAATTACGGCATTCTGCACTAGTAGGTCTTCAGTAGTGCTTGGAATTCCAGTAGATTCGCAATTTTAGTGCAATTGCTCACGCTTCATGTGAGTTGACCATGGACCATGCTAAACTAGTTGCAAAATTACTAGAATGTATGGGCTGTTGCACGTCGGATCTGTACTCAATAATGTCAATTTGTAGATCTTGTGTCGCCATAGATTGGAAATTATAGTGGCAGTTTAACTTTTTGTCTCAATTCCAGTGGCAGTGAATCAAGCTCTAAGTGAGTTGACCATGAGTTAAGTTAAAGTAGTTAGGAGTAGAAGTTAGTGAAATACTGGAATTGAGAGTTGCTTTGAAGAGGAAAGGGAGCATGGATTGGATCACTTTATAGTCTTTCTGTGGAATTCGTCTGCGCTGATATTGTATATGGCTAATGGGTGCCTTGTTATTGCTGTGAACAGTTTTTGCATTTGGTTTTTGGTCCACTGTTCGTTTATTTTGTTGCTAATAATTTAACCAAGTGGTGCTGTTTATGGATAATAAAATGTTTTTCTATCCATAATTCCAAAATTAGTTAGTGCTTGGCTCGATTCAATTCCACATTTTTCAAGTATTGGCCAGTGTATGTGTCTGCTAATTTATCCAGGAATGCTGTCTTGACGCTCCATCTATAAACAGGTTTTGTGGGCTGGATTCGATAAACTAGAGCTTCATCCATCATCATTCAAGCATGTTCTGCTTGTTGGATATTCAAATGGGTTTCAAGTGCTTGATGTTGAGGATGCTGCAAATGTTTGTGAATTGGTCTCAAAACGCGATGGCCCAGTTACATTTCTACAAATGCAACCCACTCCAGTCAGCTCTGAAGGCACTGAAGGATTCAGAGCGTCACATCCCATGCTTCTTGTTGTTGCTGGTGATGAGACAAATGGCCTGGGTGCGGTTCAAGGTGGCCGCTTAAGTGCACTGATCAGAGACACAAACAGTGAGCCTCAAGCTGGAAATTGCATTTCTACCCCCACAGTTGTCCGTTTCTACTCTTTGAGGTCTCACACCTATGTGCATGTTCTTCGATTTCGGTCTGCTGTATATTTAGTTCGCTGCAGTTCACGCATTGTTGCTGTAGCTCTTGCAGCTCAAGTAAGTTTCTCATGGCACATTGATTTTTCTTGTACTGGGAATTGAAATTGACAAAAAATGGACCTTTTAGATAACACTTTGAAATGCTCATCTTATTTTACTGCCTTCCAGATCTACTGTTTTGATGCTGTTACTCTTGAGAACAAGCTCAGCGTCTTGACATATCCTTTGCAAGGTGCACCTGGGGTAAATATTGGGTATGGCCCGATGGCTGTTGGCCCGAGATGGTTAGCATATGCCACAAATTCTCCTTTGTTGTCAAACACAGGCCGTTTAAGCCCACAGAACCTCACACCTTCGCCAGGAGTGAGCCCATCTACCTCTCCTAGCAGCGGAAGCTTAGTTGCTAGATATGCAATGGAGTCTAGCAAACAATTAGCTACTGGTATTATTAATCTTGGTGACATGGGATATAAAACGTTGTCAAAGTACTGCCAGGAGCTTCTGCCTGATGGTTCCAACTCCCCTTTGTCATCAAGCCCAGGAAGGAGATCTGGTAAAATTCCTTCCACTGTGCATCCAGTGGAAGCTGACAATGCAGGAATGGTTAGTTGTGGAAGCCTCACAAAGCTTTTTCCCCTTGTCAAATTAAGTAAATGGAAAAATTAAATCTTCAATGCTACTGTATCCTATAGTAATGACAGTTTCATGAATGTGTGCAGGTAGTCATCAAGGATTTCACTTCCAAAGCTGTTATCTCGCAGTTTAGGGCTCACACGAGTCCCATATCTGCTCTTTGTTTCGACCCTAGTGGAACAATTTTGGTGACAGCCTCCGTTCATGGCCATAACATAAATGTCTTCAGGATCATGCCAACCTGCATCGCCAATGGCTCGGGCACAACACGCTATGATTGTACTGCGTCTCATGTTCATCTTTACAAACTGTATCGTGGCATGACTTCAGCTGTATGTTTTCTGAGCAATTGCAAGCCTTTTTTGGATTGCTTTATGGCTTTGTTCATTTAGTTAATTACCTTGTATTTGTATGCAGGTCATACAAGACATCTCTTTTAGCCATTTTAGCCAATGGATATCTATTGTCTCATCACGAGGCACTTGCCATATATTTACGTTGTCCCCTTTTGGTGGTGATGCCAGTCTGCAGCCACAGAAATCGCACAGTGATGGACCACCTCTTGCCCCATGCCAGTCAAGGCCATGGTGGTCAAAGCCATCCTTTCTTATGGATCAACAGCTTCACCAAGTTCCTTCAACTGTGACAAATTCAGTAGTCAGTAGAATAAAGAATAGCACTTCTGGTTGGCTAAATACTGTCAGCAATGTAGCTGCTTCTGCAAGTGGAAAACTATCTGTACCATCTGGTGCTGTTACTGCTGTTTTCCATAATTCCATCTACCAGGGTTCTTTGCCAGTTCCATCGAAGGCTAATGCTCTGGAGCATCTGTTGGTGTATTCACCATCGGGTCATGTTATTCAACATGAACTTTTACCTTCAGGTTCTGAGTCCTCTGGTAACAGCCCAAGAGTTGGTTCGGGTCCTAATTCACAACTCCAAGATGATGAGATGCATGTTACTGCTGAACCAATTCAATGGTGGGATGTGTGCCGCAGGACAAACTGGCCGGAAAGAGATGAAAACATCGCAAACATTGTATTATACAACCAAAGAAATTGTATGATGGCTATGGATGCTTCTGACTGTGAAGACAGTGAACACTCGGATTCCACTCCATCAAATGATGGTAGCTCTGGGAAAGAGATTACGAGAGTCCGAGAAAGGTCAAGCTGGTATCTAGCAAATGCAGAAGTACAGATAAACTCATGGAGGATTCCCATCTGGCAGAAATCTAAGGTACACAGCAGTGTCTTTAAACGATGTGCTAAATCGTGCAAGAACTAGACTGAACAATTCTTTGTGTTTTGGCAGATTTGCTTCTATGTGATGGACCATCCTGCTGTGGAGTCTGGGGAAACAGTTAGCAGTAGCGGTGGAGAAATTGAGATTGAGAAGTTACCTCTTCACGAGGTTGAAATCAGGAGAAGGGAATTGCTCCCTGTATTCAAGCAGTTCCACTATACTGAGCGAAATTCTAGTGACAGGTATTGCCAATGAAACTACCTTTCTACTCTTGGCTTCTTGTACCTTTGTAGATAAGCAGTTATCTAGTATTTTTGTCAGATCAGGTTCTGTTTTTGTTTTCTTTTTTTCTTTCAGGCAAACTTTTCCATTATTTGAAAATTGAAAATATCAAACTTTGCATTGGTGTTCATTAAATATGTCCATTTATGGTGAATTTGTGTCTTTATAACATGCAAAACTACTTTTCTAGTGTAATTTCAGCTTGTTTGGTTATTGTTTTGTTGTTGCATTGCAAGACTCATGGCCCAAACATGCAGCTGTGGGTGGCAATGAATGCAGGAAGTAAAGAAAAAGGGTCTCAATAATAATGAAATAGATTGTCATGTTTTCTGTATGTTTTTGTATCTTCGGGAAAATTATGTAGTGGGTTAATTATTTGCACAACAGAACTCAGGATGTTGCCCATGGCACGCCTTTCTGAAAAGTAGTAGCACTCTTTTATCATTGTCTCTCCACTTCCCCATCCTACCTTCGAGACCTGTGTGCATCTTACAGGATCTTTGGTTCAGTAGATTTAACTTGCAAATAGTTCTCTTGTGGGAATATTGCAAATGGGATATTGAATGCTCTAACCTAAAATAATTCAACTAATGTGTGTGAACTTTGGATGAGACCTGTGTGAACTTTTTTATGTCATTGCATATAACATGATACAATGATGTAGGAATATTGCAAATGGAGGCTTTCAGAATGGCTTGGCCCGCATTGGTGATGCACATTATTATAGCTCTGTAAAGGATAATGGTGAATATGAACCCAAGCCAGTGGCCCCTATATCTGGATTTTACACTGGTAAGAAGATGATGTCAAATTTACTTCTTGTTGTATTACTCCGCCCAGTCACAAACTAGTCATAGTCCAAATCAACCATTTCAAACTTTTGTTACAAACTACTACTTTCGTGCACTTAAGTTGGCCATGGTTTCATCCAGCACTTGTATCAATGATCCTCTTAAATTGACTCAAATTTCCCCAACTGTGGTTTAGCTCACATTTAAAGCACAGGGGCATTTTTTTCGTGACAAAACAAGTAACATCAGGAACAAAAGCCGCGTAACAATCCTGGATTCCTGTGCAACTAAAAAAAGGCGCAGCAAAAGTGGATAGAGGGGAGTACTTTTTATGTTTTGACTTTGAATTTTTGAAAATGACATATTTGTCTCGAAATGTAGTGTCATAAAAGTGTACTTTTGCTATATTTGTAAATATTGTTTAACAAAAAATGCTAGTCAACGTGTTGTTTTAGAAACTTTGTGAATGTCCATAATGTCACTTATTTGCGAATGGAGGGTATATTATTGTTGATTAGAAAATCTTACTCTTGTAGGTACAAGGAAAGCAGCAAACATGAATGGTGTAGCTAGTCAACCATTGTCTGGACCTAGCTCAACTGTTAATTTGCAGCAAGTGGGGAAGTGTAACTCTATTGGATCTCCTGATGCTGCAAGTTTGTCTGCCCATGACAAAGCAGAGAATAAGAGCAATGGTTATGTGTCTACGCCACCTGAAACTAATGCATCTATCAGACCATTGAACAGCTATTCCCTCTTGGATGGACCTCTTGATGGAGTGCTGTCTCCTGCAAATAGCGCATGCAAGCCTGAAACAACTAATAATTCTGTGCTCAGCAATGGTGCAAGCACTGGTATACCAAATGGGTGTCTCACCACTGTTGATTCTGGACAGCAGGACGCGTCTGATTCTCACAACTCGGTGGAGTTTACCCAGTATTTCCAAGAGGGCTATTGTAAAATATCAGAACTCGATGACTGCCGTGAGTTAACTGAAGCTGTTACTGATGCTGACAGCAGCAGCAGCCACTGCGAGAGAGAGAAGCCCGAGGAAGATGGGGATAATGATGACATGCTTGGAGGAGTTTTTGCCTTCAGTGAAGAAGGTTCGAGCCACGAACTCATAATTTGAAGTTATTAATGCTTGTCAGTCAGACAGTTTTTCCATCTGATCTTTTTTGCCCATTTCTCATATTGCAGGTTGAACTCACTATGCTGCTTTACTTAAGATATAATGGAAAACAGTGCCCACAACATTCAGTGTGCAATAGTATGTGTAGAGGATGGTGAAATTTTAGTAGGCTTTCATGGAATAAAGCTGTGCTGAAACGATCATCTACCACGGTACATATTCTCATGGTAAAAGTTTGTGCTTGATGTTCACGTTGCAGAAGTGAAGTTCCTCTTTCCAATCTGAGGCCAAGATCTCTCCAGGCAATTTACTAATCTGCGGATTCACAATTAAGGGAGTTGGATGTTGTCGAGAAGTTGCCATTGCCTGCCGCAACGCAACTCCCTTTGTGTTGATTTGTACATATACCGTAAGACCCATTTGTTTTGTGCCATACTTCCGGGACATTGGGTGGTTCTGAAATCCCCGTACCTTGGCAGCCATATTTGTTGACCTCCTCCTGCCAAGGCCTGTGAATGTTCCATGTTTATTTGTACAGACTTTCTGTTTTATTTGGAAAAAAAGGAAAATCTAGCAAAATTAATGTGACATAACTGTATAAACATTCAGTAAAGGATTTTTATTCACGATGGTGTTTCTATTTCCATGTGCCGGCCCTCGTGCCTCAATCCTGAATTCCTGATGGTGGCGATTGGACGGCAATTGGCAAAGTTCCAGTCTGGGGACACTGAAACAGGCAGCTTTGGTCTATTTTTATGCTTAATTGCACCGTTTTAAGTCGTTATCTAATTTTGGTCTATTTTTATGCTTAATTACACCGTTGAGTCGTTATCTAATTTGTTCGCCTTGTGCATGAACTCATTGTCATTGAGATGGTAATTTATAGAGGAAGTATAAAAAAGACGCAAAATTACAGAAAACAAGTACTACGTTCACTGGTATGTTCTATGACCCGTATTCGCCTCGAATTGTTCACATCTTGCGAGGTATCCCGGACCCCCTGTCTGTGTACCATGTACTCCTTCTGTTTCACAATATAAGCATTCATTGACTTTTGCTGAGTATGTTTGACCATTCGTCTTATTCAAAAAATTTATCAAAATATTATTTATTTTGTTATGATATGTTTTATCATCGTACATATTTTAAGTATATCATAATTATTTTTATATTTTCATAAATTTTTTGAATAAGACGAATGGTCAAACGTGTATCGCAGAAATCGGAGAATGCTTATATTGTGAAACGGAGGGAGTACCTCCAAAGGCTCCAACGCGTCCAATCGCCGCCCAGAATAAGCCGTCCGAGGCCAGAGAACAGTGTACCACGCGGCCTTCCGATGCACACACGCCGGCCTCGCGAGCCGTGCGCGCGCGCCACACTCGACTCGAGTCCTCGACTCGCCCACAGAGCCCGCCGCAGCCGAGGGCCGAGGCGGCCGGCCCGCGCCGCGCCAACTCCTTCGCCTCCCCCGATGACCAGACGCGCCTGCACAGGCACAGCGCCCACCGAGGGCGACGCGGGCGCAAAAGCGCAAGCCTCCAAACCCCCAAACCCGTGGCGACGGGCAGCCGGGCGGGGCGCACGCCTCCACGTCCACCACAAAGAATGGGCGGGGCAGGCCCCGCCTAATCCCCACGCGGGCGGGTAGATAACGGCCGCGGCACGGGGAGGGAGGGCGGGCGACAGAGGAGGGGCCGGAGAGCACAGAGAAGAAGTCCAAGAAGCGCGGAGCAGGGGAAGGGGCGCATGGCGGAGGCGGTGCCGCCGGCCGCGGTGGTGGGGGGCGACGGGGAAGCGGCGGCGGCGGCGCAGCAGGACTTCGGGCTGCCCGGGGAGCTGATGGCCGTACTGCCGTCGGACCCGTACGCGCAGCTGGACGTGGCGCGTAGGATCACCTCCATCGCGCTGTCGTCCCGCCTCGGCGGCCTCGAGGCCGAGGCGGCGCGGCTGCGCGCGCAGCTCGCCCAGCGCGACGCCGAGGCCGAGGACCTCCGCGAGCGCGTCGAGCAGCTCGACGCCTCGCTCGCCGTCGCCACCGGACGCCTCCGCCGCGTCGAGGAGGAGAAGGTACGCGATTCTCTAGCTGCTGGCTGGGCTCAGCTGTGCCTTGCCTTGCCTTCCATTCCATTGAACTGTCCAACGGCTCTCGCGACAGGTGGGCCCGCGGCGACTCTGCTTTTCGCGCCGCTTTGCCTCTATAGTCGTCGATACTCGCGAGCAGCTGTGTCATGTGTGTTGTGCTGCCTAATTTGGACGAAGCGCAAGTTACCTGCGATCTGACGCTTCTGTATGCTTTGGTCGTGGGCGACGGATGTACAGGAGACGCTGGTGCGCGAGAACTCGTCACTGTCCAACACTGTCAAGAAGCTGAACAGAGACGTCGCCAAGGTAACAGGACATCATTGCATTGCACTTTGGGATTACCTTTTTGATAGCGTATTTCATGTGTTTTCTAGTGTCCATTCGGGACAATTGTGTAGCAATCCAATCATATTTTTCAAACTGAAATTTGAGACTTGCTGGAGTCTTTTTTATCTGATACCCAAGCCCAACAACTTGCTAGTGCTGTGTATGACTCTTGCTAGTCAGTGCTATTTCTTTTTTTAAAACGAACCGCACAAGATAGTGGGTATGCTCTTGCTAGCCATTACCATTTCAAACTTTGCAAGCGTGTGCCTTACTGTTGTATTCTATGTTCTTGCACAGTTGGAAGTTTTCAAGAAGACACTTTTGCAATCACTCCATGAAGATGACGGCAGTGATGTAAGTTTGCATCAACATTCAAGTTGTCTCTAGTTTTTAGTTTGAAGGGCCATGACAAGAGCATTTCAATTCTTCCCCTGTTTATATTTTTATAAATCATTTTAATGGAAAGTGATTTTTTTAATTACTTTGCTGTAGAATACTGCTCCCAGGGAAAGTGTTGCTGCAAGTCCGAATTTCCCCTCTGCGCCATCAGGTGCTACATCATTATCATTGTTTTGTTATTAGGTCCGCCGTCCATATTACACTAGTTCTCAAGAGTAATCTTGAAAGTTGATTTTTGTCAGACGAAGATTCTGCACTTCCAGCTTCCAAATCATCACAGTTCTCAGAAACTGCAAGTTCAGTTTCAGAGGAAAGTAGCCAAGTTGATCCAGATGGTACATTCTCTCTTTACATTTTATCATCTAGTTAATATCCATATGAAAATCTGTTATATGATGTTTTCACCCAAACCCCATTGTGTACGTGCAGCACCTAGACCACCACGTCCACATGTCTTTTTGTCGTCATACAACAACACACCAAGGATGACGCCCCCAGGCTCACCTCCAAGGGCTGGTTATGTGACGGTATCACCGCCAAGGCGACATTCGATCTCTGTTACATCAATGAATATGTTTAACGACAGGCCCTCAACCTATTCTGGTCAATATAGCTCTCCATTTGACGCAACAAGTCAAACAGGTGAACTTCGCCAAACCCAAGAGTTATGTTGTTTCTGACTTACCTGAATGTTTTTCTTGTGAAATAAATGCAATTTCCTGCACATGATTATGTAAAAATAATTATATAGCTAATTTTCTTTTTTTTGACAAAAAAGTATGCTTTTATAATGTACTCCCTCTGTTCCAAAATGTAACTAATTTGATGCTGTATATGTTGGTGTATTTTTCAATAAACTCGGTCAGAATTAGAGAAATTTGAATTAGGGCAAACTAAGATGTCTTATATTTCGGAATAGAGGTAGTATATTACATTTTCATGGTCAAGGTATATTACAAATTCACTACCATCTATAGCAGATTTCAAGGTATATTACAGTCTCACTGAACCAAAAAAAAAAAGAACTGTGTGTTCTCTACTATGTTCAGCTCTTTGATTTGTAGGTTCAACACAAAATCATAAATAAGCTACTCATAAACTCCTTTTCGTTAAGAGAAGGAATATGGAAAATGATAGCACCTGTCGAATCTGTGAAATTGAAGAAGAGGATGAGTTTCATGCTGTGATCTCTTGTACAAAGGCCAAGGCTTTGAGACAAGAATTGAGGAAAGATTGGAATTTAGTTCCAGAAAATAAACTTGTCAAATCAGGTCCTGAATGGTTTATCCTTCTAATTGATGAGCTGAACACAGAAAGTAGAGCCCAGATATTGTTTTGTCTTTGGAGAGCATGGCACCTGAGAAATAATGCCGTGCATGGTGATGGTGAAGCTTCAGAATATGGGTCAGCCAGGAATAATAATTAGAGACCATTTGGGAAAGGTTCTCCTGTCATCATGGAAGCATGGTTTGCGTTGTGGATCAGTAGAGGATGCTGAAGCCGCGTCCTGTTTCGAAGGGGTCCAATTGATTATTGAATGGATCAGGACACCGCCTGTGATTGAATCAGATTGTCATATACTGGTTCAGGCCCTGAATTCAGAGCATAGTCACCAGAATGTCGGGTCGACTAGATCGAGGGTCGGGGTCGAGGGTCGTAAGTGTCTGAGAACATGGGTCGAAGGGAGTAGTTTGGATCGATTGACCCCAATCAATCTGGGTCGATAAACCCGGGTCGATGAACTATGACTATGATGCAGAAGTTCTATTCAACCTAGTAAATAGGAAAAGAATATCAAGAAAAATCTGATTTGGGCCGCGTATGATGGATCACCAAGCCTATTATTCCTCATATTGTAAATCCATTATCTTAACAATGGCACTCTTTGTTATCTTCCCTCCCCTGTTGCTCAATACAACCTACTTGATCCATCTTGTGACCCTGCTGCTGTGGATCAATGACCCATGCATGAATGGGACGATGACCCCGCTTGACCCCGACCCACGATTTGGTACAGTGAACCCGGGTCGAGGAACGTGGCAGCGACCCCGAATTATGTGACTATGATTCAGAGTCTGATAGTAGAGCAAGCTTCTCTAATATTGTGAAAGAAATAAAATCTAGTCTATCTGTACTCCTGGAGGTGAAAGTTTGCAAAATTAGGAGAGAGTGCAATAGGGTAGCTCATGAGTTAGCTCAATTAGCTAAATGTTGTTCAAATTCGGCAGTATGGAGAGATCATGCTCCAACTTGTCTTCATGAGCAACTACGTCATGATTGTAACCTTGTTTCAATTTAATGAGATGCACTCTTTCTTTCTCAAAAAAAAAAATCCTTTTCATTGAGAGTTCATTTGTTTCAGGACGTACGAGAGTTGATGGCAAAGAATTCTTTCGTCAGGTCAGGTATGTCAAGAAGGTTTCTTTTCCATGTTTTCAGTCAAGTGGTTGGTTTTATTTTCTGATACATACTGCACTCATGCCCTTGCGGATGTAATACTTGATTAAGAATTAATGGTAGGAGATGCTTGGAGTCTCCAGTTTGATGCATATTTTTTATTAGGAACTGCACATTTGCAGCATAATAGGGCCAATCGACCCCAAGGATCTTGTTTTCCAGGAATCTAGAAACAAATATTTCAACTCCACTGATGCTTAATTATCATAATTTTTTTCCAGTTATCCAAGTGCACTCTTGAGTCTTGACTTCCCTATTTAACTGTTGCTCATGCAGAAACCGCTTGTCTTATGAGCAATTTGGTGCATTCCTTGCTAATGTGAAGGAGCTGAATGCACAGAGGCAGACCAGAGAGGTATAAATGGATATATACTAAAATTGATGCTAAAAAAAGGATATGTACTAAAATTACTGTCAGTTTTGTGATATATGAACTGTAGTGGTACTCACTGGGCCTTCTGTCCATTACAGGATACATTAAGAAAGGCAGATGAGATCTTTGGTCCAGAAAACAAGGACCTGTACACCATCTTTGAGGGTCTAATTACTCGTAATGTTCAATAGACTCCACGAGGCTAAACATTTCCCATGACTACCGGTGGTCCATATTTTACCGGTATATTGTGATTATGATGTTGGTCATTTTTTGTATTTGAAGTCTGTAGTCTGTTGAAGGTTCATGGTATATATTTTCCTCTTTTTTCTTTCATTTCCTTTTCTTATGACCATATAGTCATGGGTTGTCTGTAAGCTACAATTTATACACTTCAATACAAATGGAGAAAATATTGGAATAAGAGGAAATGTGTTGTGTTTTATGTCTCGAATATAATAGACAAATTGCGACTTTGAAACAACTGCAGAATAGAAGTTTCTCATGTTCACCAGAGTAAAAGAATCCATCTGGAGAAATATATATATTGTTTTTGTATTAATTCCCTTTACATGTAACTCTGTCAGATATCTCTTTATATTTTCGGAATCTAAACTGTTCAATGATACTGTAACTATTTTGACCCTTTGGTATCTAATCTTAATCCTTTTGCAACAGTATTGCTTCATAAAATTACTTATTTGATATCCTTTGTTATGTCCGCTGTGAATTGTTTTTGCGGCCTGCTCCAAATTGCCTTTTGCTCTTCAAAGCTCCCAACAATGGCTGATTGTTTAGTGTTTACCAACGAATTTGCCAAATGGTTGTAGTATACTCCATTGTTTAAATCATATAGTATCTTCAGTACGTTTGCACTCTTTCTCCTGACCAGAATCTGCCCATCCGTGCTTTCGGTTGTGTTGGCAACAATGCTTACTGCCTTTGCTTCGACAGAGGGTTCCAAGTCAGATCCTTGGACCATGTAAACTGCACCAAGAACTTCTCCCAGAAATATGTCCTGGAAACGAGAGAATTCACACAAACAAAAAACGTGTAAAAAAGATTAAAGACTACATCAGACGTCAACAATTGAACGTGTACCAATTGACTGTCTTAAGGGGCCATTTACCATGTGGTGATACAATTTCTGTTTCCTCTGAAGTTCCTGTAGCAGCGAGATCAAACCATGGACAAACCTTGATTCGGGTGTATGCTGCGTACGTTGCTCCAAAGCTGCAAGGACATCCTCAAATGAAGCAACCTTCTGTTGCACGTTCAGAGGAATGAGTGTGATATCCAGTCTGGATTCTAGGACTGTTTTTGCGGCCAGTGGATCAAGGAACATGTTAAACTCGGCATAGCTGTTCGATGGCACAGTGAACACATTTCCCTTCTCATGGTCGCCACCTCTGATGTGTCCGCCGACGACATAAACTCTCTGCATAGCATACAGAGGGTTATAAGGTTTTATCTGATGGATATTGATTTCGCATCTGGAAGTCTTCACTGATCAGAACTCAATGATTAGATGCAAGTTTCGTACTACTAGAGGGTAAAAAGAACGAACCTCTATCGCAGAGCTTGCATCCTTGTCAGATAGTGAAATGTTGGCCAGATTGGTGAGAGGTCCACTGGTAAGAACCGTGATTTTCTCACCTGGACCAAGTTGCTTTCTGACTGACTGCCAAACATCATAAGCATGTGGCTGCCGGCGTTCCGGATGATCTAAGTTTTCAGACATGTACCTGATCATGGAATGAACAGATGTAAAATGTTTTATGGCAATTCTATATCATTAGCATAGCACAGATATGGAAGTGACTAAAGAAATAGGAAGAGTGGTTACCTTCTAGGACTTCTTGGCAGTGACCGAGCCAATCCATACAATGTGTCTGAATCAATAAATCCACCACTACCGTGGGGAATGGCATAAGAATTTTTGCAACCAAGGGTTAGGGTGCCCAATGCATTTGTATGTCCAAGACCGACTGGAATATCATCACGGCCCATCATATGTAGCACATCGTAAACGATATCGATGCTCGCGCTATTAGCCCAGCCATTGCCATTGATCAAAACAGCCTAAAACAATTTAGCAAACTGAGTTTTTTTTTTCAGGCATTATTCAGTGTACAACATCATACCACATTGTTAGTTGCAAAAATTGTGCACTTTATAACATATATTTCTCTCACCTTTAGATCAAGTACTTCTCTCGGTTCCTTCAAGAGGTATATGAGGGATACAAAATCTCCGGGGCTCATATCCATGTCAAAAATGACTGGCTTACCCCTGCTCACATTCCTGAAATCAGGCTTGTAGAGAACCTCTCTGTAATATGGGAACTGTGTACTTATGTTGAAACGGCCAGTGTTTTTAGGGAGATTTAGAACCTGAAAAAGAAACAAATTTGGTCATTGTTATGCTTTATGTTCGACATTGTGAGTTCTGAGCTTTGAGCTCAAAAACACGCCAAGTATAATGCTTAGTTACCTCTAGGAAGTTCCTGCAAAATTCCTTATCCAGTAAGCTACATTTATCAGTGTTCGGCTTCGCGCTCGTTGCGACGTACACCCGGACAGCTTCTGAACCGGACACTTCCTTAGTGTATCCATCCTAAGGACAAATGAAGGTTTTCAGGATTCAGAAGTTTCTCATGCATGATAACATCTTGCATCTAGTACATTCTATTACCTCACACCTTCCTCTGTTGCTTCCAGACACCAGGCAGAAGGCATCTCTGATCTCAGTCTGAACATGCCCACTGTGAACTCCACCCTCTTTCAGTCCAAACTTGGGTTTAGCTCGGCCATCAAAGAAAGGGTTGGAGCCGTCACGCACGCCGTACGGTTCGTTGGAGGTTACCACGGTGATGTTCATGTACTCGAGCTCGGCGAATTCATTCCCGCTGCTGTTGGTCTCGCCATGGCGCATGTTGGAGAGAGCCACGCCGACGGCGAAGGAGTCCCACATGTAGTAGCCCTGCAAAAATCCATTGAAGCGTAAGGAATTCGTGGAGAACTCGACGAGGGCCGGAGGTGGAAGGTGTTCAGAGTTTCAGAGACTACTTGCCGTGTTGTTGTGGCTGTCGGAGCGCCTCCTGTGCCGCGCCAGGACCTGGTCCAGCGACTGGAAGCCGTACTGCGCCTCGTACGTGCTCTGCCGCCGCCGGAACTCGGAGTAGAACTCGTCCGTCACGGGCACCATGTTGGTGGCGTCGAGGGGGACCAACGTGACGGGGACGCCCGAGTGGAGCACCTGGTACGCGGCGAAGGGGTCGCCGAAGAAGTTGAACTCGGCGAACGGGTTGGCGGCGGTGGCGGTGAAGAGGTTGCCGGCGACCCGCACGGCGCCGCCGGAGGCGTAGACGCGCTCCACGTTCCGCCTCAGGAGCGGGTGCGTCATGAGGAGGAGCGCGAGGTTGGTGTGCGCGCCGAGGAGGATCACCGACGTCGGGCCGGCGGAGAGCGTGTCCGCCATCACCCGTTGCGCCGTGGGCTGCCGGAGCGGCCGGTACCCGCGGGGACCCTGCGGGAGGAAGCCCCTCCGGACGCCGGAGTTGGTGTCGATCTCCAGCCGCCCGCCGCGCCCCGGCGGGATGGCCTGCCGGTAGCGGCAGCCGCCAGCCGTCGACATGCCCTGCATTATCAATGCGCATGTGGTGAAATGTGCCCTGGAGCGATGTACTCTAATTAGTTCAAACAAAAATGAACTAAATTGCTTGTCGTAAACGTCATATATTTAAAAACAGATGGAGTAATCAATAAGACAGTGTCAGTTGATGAGGTACTATACCTGGTCGATGAGTGGCAGGTAGCCGCCGACGTTGGGGCGTATGTTGCCGGCGCCGGATATCCCGCCGTCGCCGCCGACGCCGACGGCGATGTCGTCGCGGCCCATCATGTAGAGGATGTCGGAGAGGTGGTTGACGGCGTGCCCGGCGTCGCTCCACTCGTTGGCGTTGATGGTAATGGCCTGCATTGTTCACAGCAACGATAGTGACGCACTGAGAGATAGATGTGGATCAGATACGGGGCATATGATGGATGGCTCATCAAATTGACGGCCACGAGGCGTTGAAATTAAGCATGCCGCGCGCTGATGGATGGCTGCAACAGCGACGAAGAACAGAGAGTCAAAGCCAAGATGCGCCTTCGCTGTCTGTATCCATCTCCATCACCTCTTCTTTTCTCCATTCTTCTTTTATTATCTACTGAGATGTCCAGCAATGGCGATGCAACGACAAACAATTGGGCGCGTGCGGATACGGATCAATTACAACTGACCAGGATTAATACTATGATGTGATGGGATTATATAGTATATTTGAATATCTCGGCGCGCGCAGGATCAAGATGACATCATCATAGGATTCATACGACCATACGCTGCTCCATATCTCCATATCTTCTTCAGAGCACAGTGATCCATTACCCCTCCAGAATCGACGCCATGATCGGCATGGTTGAATTTTTTTTGCATCGACAACATCACGGTGTACTCGATTGCTCCCTAGCTGGCGAATCACTACCGCGGGGATGCGCCAGGCGGCGGGGACACGTATTAGTAGCACACGGCCGCAGCCCGCGCGCAGGATTGAGCCACGAGAAAATTGAAGAGGCCGGGTGACATGGCACCAACTAACCTTGACGTCGAACTCGGAGCGGTTGTGCTTGAGGATGTAGAGCAGCGCCAGCACATCGTCGGTGTCCATGTCCGTGTCCACCAGGATCCGCCGCGGCGCCGCCGCCGCCGCGACGACACCGGCGGCGGCTGCTACCGCAACGAACAGCAACACGGGCACGGCAGCCGCCGCACCGGCCCTCGTGTCGGCGCTTATCGTCACCATGCTCCGCCCCTTCCTCGGCGCCGCCGTCGACGTCGTGAGGACGACCGTTCGCTGCCGGTGGCCGGCGCGCGTGCAGTGGTTGGGTCAGAGAGAATGGTAGAGCGGCTATCTATCTATCTATCTATCTAGCGGAGGCGGTGGCGCGTTGGAGGAGAGGATCGAGGACGAGGAAACTCCTCCTCAGCTCGATGGCTTCCTCTGCATGACGGGGGGTGCCGAGGGGGTGCCTGCGTTTTATTGCTCCAGCCTCCAGCAGCAGCCTCCGGCACCTCCCGTGGCCCGTGTGGACGCGCGCCACAGCTGCAGTCGCTGTACAACTACTGCAGCGGCTGTAGCAGTATACTAGGCAAGTAGTACGCGTCCGATCCGATACAGCTAGTGGTAGTAGCGATTAATGATCCAGTCTGAAAACTCCAAAAATCACAAGACGCGTAATGAACTTCTCAGACGACGGAGAATCTGAGATGATCTTCTCTCGCCAGCTCTTCTTCGGGTGATCTTCTGATGTGAGTATCGATCTCAGACGTAACTAGCTGCATCAATGTGGCGTTTGGCATAGTGGCGTTCTAAGGACGGCATTAAACGCATGCTATTGATGTGAGACGCCGTTGCTCGCATCATCCTTGTGGAAAGTGCAGTGAGAGATTGGCCGGTGAAAGTGTTTTTTACCTGACCCTGACCAGGCTGGATCGATAGCCGGTGGAAGTGTGATCAACCGTTGTAGGGGGGAGAAGTAGAGCATACGAAACTAGCTACAAATCTACAAGCAAAGAAAAACACAAATGAAGTCGAGTTTGGACAAAATATTTTATAAAGTTGTGTATATCATCATATCATTTACATGTGTGAGTTTTTAAAAAAAAATTTAGACGGCCGTTTTATCATGGTTTGCACAAATTTTCACGAAGTTTGTGGTTTCCTTCAGATATGCCCAGATAATAAGCTCACGTGACACATCATTGAAAAGTCAACGAGTACGTAGGAGAGCTGCGAATCATTATACTAAGAAAAAAGAATTAAGATTGTTTGTTACAACACAGAGTTATTTCTTTTTTAGCATAGAAATTTACTCACTTCTATAGTATAAAACCGGGTAATATATACTCTAAGGCACACACACATATCAAGATTCAAACAGGGTAATATATACCTAACAATCTTTCACCAATAATTTAATCAATAACTTTTTATTTCTAATATTTCTTTACATGGTTGAATTTATAATTAAATACACTTTTTAATGATTATAAATTTATAACCATAAACAATATAAAGTTTAATTTGAAAGACAGTGCCATCTCGAACCATGCTTTAGAAATGGAGGGAGTAGAACCAACCACGTAATGTTATGGTTGGACATTTATCATATGAAACGGAAGAGACTCTAATCACATACTTCTTCCGTCCCGGATTCATTAACGGATTCATTGTCGCCGAGGAACATGAATTTGTGAGAGGGGTACGAACTCCCAACGACAATCAAAACAGGACAGAGGAGTAGTCATTGTAGTACTAGTGTACTCCCTCCGTCCTTAAAGAAAAGTCGTTGAAGGTGCAGTACCTTGGCCCAGAAAAACTTTCACCACCTATTAGTTCCTAGCCCGTAGCTGTCTGCACTGCGCCATACACCATGCGCTTGCCCCTGCCTCTTCTGTCATCATCCAACCAATGTGTGGCACGCGTGGCTCTTGAGGTAATCCATGAGATGTTCATCCAAATGTGTAATTATTGTTAGATATATAGGGGTATAAAAGCCTTTTCCCGGTTACATAGGGTACTCCCTCACACATCCGGTAGGCACGTACTGTTGGTAGGATGTCAAATCTCCAACCACATTTTTTTTTAATTTTGCGACCCCTTTTTTCAAAATTTTTCACAAATACATCCGAGGGAGAAGTTTTTTTAAGAAAAATGAACTCTGACATCAACATCAGATCTTAGCGTCCAGCTCCAGCTTACATGTCTCCTTGCCACAAGCTTTGACGTGCTGAGGTCCCTTCAGGGTTCGTCAAACCGCTGGTAACCGCGCGGTTTACCGCGGTTATCGCGCGAACCGCTGCGGCACGGTTCAAAAAAACCGTGATAAACCGGATCTAACCGACCCTAACAAACCGCGCCGCTCGGCTAACCACGCGGTTCCACCGGTTACCGGCCCGGTTTTTTTAGCTTCAAAAACCATTCGGTTTGCGGTTTGGTGAACCCTGGGTCCCTTGCATGTTAGAGTCTACTACGCTCTTGGAAGAAATATTTTTAAAAATAGACCCAGATCCCGACACCATAGACCATCGAACTCACAGCCTTACACGTCTCGACGGCGGCGCTATAAGCTTATTCATGATCGTTTTTGAAAAACTTTTTTTTTAAAAGGGCTACAAATAAAAAAAAGTTTGTCTGCAACCAAGCAATTCATGTTCAGTTTGAAAACTTGCCATGTTTTGGTTCACTAGTCCATGAACCCATGTCTACACGGACTAGCACTTTATTTTACTTATTAGAAGTTGTTTACTTTTATTAGGAGTATCAGATTAAGGTTCACACATTTTTGCAATATGAACTGTAAATATAATATATTAATTAGCATTTGGTTAGTTCATGATTTGTAAATGTCTGTACTCAAAATGGCATCAGTTAGTCCATGATCTGTAAATGAATGATTAATAACTAAGAGTTGTTTAGATCATTACAAGTAAGGTTCCAACAATGCATTATTTGTTTTTATGTGTTTCATGATTTGCTTCTTTTTTTTCTTGAACCATGTTATGGTTGATGTCAGGTATCACTAGTGAATTATTTCTATGGGCACTGAAGAAAATAATTTTTAATTCAACAAATTTTCTGTAGCACGCATGTAAATATTAAAAATGTTGTAGTTTCTTTATAGGAAAGGAAAGAAAATTACTCGATCATGAGCACAATATCACGAATGTTGGTAAAATCAAAGTTTGTCCTTGTTTCTTCTACAGGTCCAATTTGTGTTGTGACTCATATAAAATCTATGGAACATAAATATGACTTATTATTAAAAAAATGACAAAGTTAGTAATGTTCTACTTGATAGGTATGTGTCCACATTTATTCTGGCTAAAAGCATATCTGTGCTAATGAACTTGAAACTATACTTTGGAATGGCTTCATGATCTCTAAACTTTTTTAACAGTAGTTGTGGGCAAGAAGTTGTACTATCCTGTCATTTTTCATTGGTCGATACTTCTATGCTGCTGGTGTGATAAAGATTTGGAATTATGCACACATTGTCTTCTTCAATCATGGTTTTAACTTTTTCATATAGGTCTTATTAATAACACCATGCATCATGATTTCCTAATTTTTCATCATCATTAATAATTTGTAAACAAAAAATAATACAAAAAGGTAATCATGTTGAACATATATCATATTTTTTTAATAAATAAGGATCATGTTAATACTTAATTGTTCACCACTACCGAGTAAGGTTGCATTCCACAATCTGATTACTATTGCCTTGATGTTACACAATTGTTTTCCCGGTCTAATTTTTCACTTAAGGTTTTGTTCACCATTGCAACTTTTCAACTGCAGTAGCAAAAGATGGTGATGGATCTAATTGAGTTATTTTTTATACAAAAGATATGATATACAAATATGGAATTTTTCTACACATAAGTTACGGTACACAAACAACCATCAAGTAAAATATAATTCGATAGAAAGATTTGGTAATAATAACAGTTTGAGAACAATGGTGAGATGCAAGTCATATATACCTAATAGTAGGCCAAACAATAAACAAATAATTTAGTAGTCATAACATATGTCATGAAAAAATAATCTAATTGTAGCATGCAACATGCCATAAATAAATAACTTAGTAGTCATAACATATGACATGAAAAATTGATCTAATTGTAGCACGCAACAAACCAAACAATAAACAAATAACTCAGTAGTTGTAACATATCATATTGTAGAAGGAAAATCAAACAATTCCCAAAAACAATGTCTCGCCACTGATTGATCATTAGTGTAACCAATGGGTCTAAAAGGTTTCGTGTATCCATAGCAGAATGCTTAGATTTATCATACCTTTCTGTTGAATAGTAGCAGGGGGTCTAGTTCTGTTGATAAAAGTAGTAGCGGGAACTAGTTGATGGAAGCACTACACAAAAGGCATGTTTCTTGAAAGACGATAACTCTCCTTTTATGTATGCACGGACAGAGTATATAATTTTTTGTATTAGCTAACAACCTTTAAGATATATTGTTTTTATGATTAAAATATGGAAGAGAAATTCAAGGGAAGAGAATACCGATCGACAGGCATCTCTGCACGTACGTATCTAGTTTGTTAGTTGTATTAGCTAGAGATAGATTCTTTTATGATCTAAATATGGGAAGAGGTAGAGGGTAGAAGACTAATTATGTTACACGTGACATGCATGATAGGATAGTTGGACAATTTTTTATTTGAAGCAAAGAGATTTATTGTGTTAGATGTGACCGGAAGATGTTTTAGATCTAACTTTTCTATAGTGGCACGTGTGGATAATTTAGACAAAGATATAGGAGGGTTGTTTTTGTTAATTCTTCATAATGACATAAGTGAGTAATTTTGGAAACAAAATACATCCAACGGCTATTAAAATCAATGACATTTTTTAGAGTGTCCACGGTTCCTAGGTGACTTCATGTGAAAGATTCTCTTTTTCTTAATGTTCACCTTGGATTCCTAGGTGGCTTCATGTGAATACTTCAAAAGGAGCCTCCAATTAGTAAAAGTAAGATTTAGACAAAAATATAGGAGGTTTTTTTGGTTAATTATTCATAATTGCATAAGTGGGTAATTTTGGAAACAAAATACATCCAACGACTATTAGAATCAATGAGTTATTTAAGAGTGACCACGTAAGATTTCTAGGTTGCTTCATGTGAAGGCTTCTCTTTTTTAAGTGTCCAACTAGGATTTCTAGGTGGTTTCATATGGAAGCTTCAAAAGGAACCTCAATCAGTAATAGTAAGATACAACCCAACCCAAAAGCTGCAGATTGTAAGTTGTAGTCTTCAGTGAAGGGACTGTGACTTAAAAACTAAAGCTTGAGCACATATATAACATATTTCAACTTCTATCTAGATCTCTACGATGGGTGCCAGTCGTGTCAAAAACCTCTCAGCGAAGATCCATTTAAAATATCTTTTGTCCAACAATCTATCGACACATTCCATCGAATCATCATGTGCTTCATTCGTCTTTGCCATTTGTCCAAGAAATGCTCTAGTGGTTTCTCACCTTGCTAACCATTGGATCATTTGAAAGTGCATCTAGGCTCCTAATTATTTTGGTGATAATGACAATACAATTTGGATGATTTAATGCTTTCAATGAGATGTGTGCAGGGATTAAAAGGATAAAATTCGTATTTAATCAAAAGAAGCCCCTCATACCTTCTATTCGGTGTTGAAGCTCAATTGGAGGTTTAAATTGATTTATATTTCGAATTTGAGTATAGGAAACACCATACTATTAAGAGGGATGCGAATTGACCGTCTAGAGATGCTAAAAGTGCTTAGAAAGGTGAATCAAGAAAACCAAGAGAGACACATGCCTACACGTACACATACCTTTGTTTTCTCCCTGTTCAGCCTCTTGTCGGTAGTACCGACCCTGGGTCGGTAGTACCGAAAAAGGGTTTCTGTCTGGTTTTCTCGAACTCCTCGGTAGTACCGACCCCATGCCGGTACTACTGATAAAGGCTTTCTGTTTCTATCTCCAGGGGCTCCTCGGTAGTTCCGACCCCAGGTCGGTACTACCGAGAAAGCTGTTCTGTTTCCTTTTTCCAGAGCCCCTCGGTAGTACCGATAATTTGTGTTTCCAGCACAGTAACAGCTAGTTTTGGAGGGTGGGTATTTATACCCCCTCTTCACCCCCTTCATTTGGTGCTGACCTAACCCGAGACAAACCCACCCAAGAGCATTCACTCCCCTTCTCCACCCCTCCCTAGAGCCAATCCTTTGATTCTTTGAGCTAGGGATTGAGTGAGGAAGAGATTCTTGGTGTGAGATTGAGAAGCTTTTAGTGACCCATCCATATCCTTCATCTCAAGAGCACTTGAAGCATCTCCGGGCATCGATTCGCGTTTGTTACTCTTGAAGCTTGCTTCTAGACGGTTAGGCGTCGCCCGTTGAGTGCCCTCTTCGTGTGGAGCACCCGGGATCATTTGTATTACCCCTCCTTGGTGGAGAATTCTTAGTGAGCACCAATCTTTCTTTGTGGGGATTGGGTGAGGCAAGAGGCTCTTGGTGATAGCCCTCCCTTTGTGGGATCCTCAACGGAGACGTAGCTTCCTTTGCAGAAGTGAACTTCGGATTAAACCTCTTGTCAATTGCTTGTTTGAGTTCTTCCAATTTCTCTAACCCTAGAAGTGTGATTTGGACCGATCTATATATTTGTTGTGTTCCAACTCGTATCTGTGGTTGTAGGTGGTTCTTAGCTTCTAAACTCAACTCTTGATTCAAGTAGAATTGCTAGAACCGTTTTAGTTTTCGAATTTCGTCTTAGTGATCTCTGGCTGGTCGGTAGTACCGCCCCTGTGCCGGTAGTATCGAGACCCTCGGTAGTACCGACCCTTGTTTTAACCGCTGCATTTGTTTCAAAAATTCAAAGTGATCCTATTCACCCCCCTCTAGGCATCACAAGGTCCTTTCAATTGGTATCAGAATCCTAATCCCTTGATTTAGGCTTAACCGCTAAGGGATCAAGATGTCGGGGAGTGGTGGTCACCTTTCCGCTCAAGAACTCACCGCCAAGGAAGCTCAAGAGTGTAAGGAATCAGATGCTCGTAGCCTAAGAGGGGGAGGGGGTGAATTAGGCAACTTAAAAACTTAACCTATGGCTTTCACTACTTTGCATGAACATAAACTAGGACATACTATCTAGATGTGCAACTTTTTTAGATAAAGGAAAGAGTTTCGGCCTCTGCAACCGCACACAGCCAAGTTTTTACATCATTCTCAGCGTAGAAGCTGAACACAAATAATAGGGAGACGAGTACACATGGGCATATACAATTCAAAAGCATATTCTATTATTACTTCTCCATCCATTCTTGGCGAATATATCCAAAGCGACAATCTCTAATGCTTTGCTTGCCGAACAGATGATCTCCCTTGTGTCCTCGTGCTGCAACAAAGACCAAAATCGCAGCCAATATGCTCCCCTAAAAATGACCTGCATAAACGACTTGAAATGTTTTTCTCAAACACCAAATCATTACGTGTACACCAAATAGCCCATAAAAGAGCTGCCACCCCCACAAAGATCATTTTTTTATCTTTTTTTGCAATGCCTGTTAACCAATTTCCAAGCATATGTCTTACTGATCTAGGTGGGGTTAACCCAGTAGCTATCTGAACAACTCTCCAAATATCTTTAGCATGTTGACAATTAAAAAAGAGATGTTTGATTGTTTCATTACAATCACAGAAACAACACTTTTGACTCCCAACCCAGTTCCTCTTAGTTAAATTATCCTTTGTTAAAATGACACCTCGTTGCAGGTACCAAAGGAAAATCTTTATCTTTAGAGGGATCTTTAGCTTCCATATGAATTTGTTATTAAATGACACACCTTGGTTTATCATATACTCATACATAGACCGGACTGAAAATTGTCCATGTCGATGTAAGTCCCAGGTGAAAATATCCCTGCCTTGTGAAAGCCGGTGGTTGGCTATTTTAGCTACTAGGTTGTACCAAGCAATCAATTTATCCCCAATTAATGCTCTTCGAAAAGAAATATTCAATGGCATTTGATTCATAACATTTGCCACTGTTGCATGAGGATAATTGGCTATATTATATAGGTTAGGAAATTGTTCTCCAAGTGGTTTGGAGCCCAACCAAGTGTCTTCCCAAAATCTGGTTTGTGAACCATCTTTTATCTTAAAGGTTCCACATCTCAGAAAATCTTCCCTAGCCTTTAATAAACCCTTCCAAAAGTGCGAGTCTCTAGGTTTAATCTGAACCTGAGAAAGACACTTCGAGTTCAGATATTTATTTCTGAGTAGGGTCTGCCAGGTACCTTCTTCATTGAGTAGTTTGAATAACCATTTACTAAGAAGGCATTTATTTTGAATCCAAAGATCTATTATTCCTAGACCTCCTTGATCTTTAGGACGACACAAAATATCCCATTTTGCTAGACGATATTTTTTCTTATCGTTGGTGCCTTGCCAAAAGAACCTAGACCTATAGAAATCCAATCTTTCGAGGACACCTTTTGGGATTTCGAAAAAAGACATCATGAACATGGGAAGGCTACTTAGAACAGAATTCAACAAAACAAGTCTGCCCCCATAGGAAAGATGTTTGGCCTTCCAAGTACTTACTTTGTGCTTAAATCGTTCCTCAATAATGCTCCAATCCGCATTACAGAGTTTACGGTGATGCATCAGGATGCCTAAGTATCTAAAGGGATATGAGCCTAGGCTACATCCAAACAAACTAGTGTACTCTTGTTCATAATGTTTAGCTTTTCCATAACAAAAAATCTCACTTTTGTGGAAGTTAATTTTAAGCCCTGGTAACTGTTCAAAGACACAGAGCAGTAATTTCATATTTTTAGCTTGCTCCAAATCATGGTCCATGAACAAAATTGTATCATCTGCATATTGTAAAATAGACAACCCATCTTCCACAAGGTGAGGAATGACCCCTTTGATTTGATCATCATCCTTTGCTCTTTTAATCAAAACAGAGAGCATATCTGCCACTATATTGAAAAGTATAGGTGACATGGGATCTCCTTGTCGTAGCCCTTTATGTGTTTTGAAGTAGTGTCCAATAGCATCATTAATTTTGATGCCTACACTTCCTCCCGTAACAAAATTTTCGACCCATGCACACCACTGCTAGCAAAACCCCTTCATTCGAAGAGTTTGCTGGAGAAACGACCATTTTACCTTATCGTAGGCTTTCTCAAAGTCAATTTTGATAATTACCCCATTAAGCTTTTTAGCATTTAATTCATGGATAGTTTCGTGTAATATAACTACTCCTTCCATGATGTTTCGACCTGGCATAAATGCCGTTTGGGAGGGTCGAACCACCTTGTTTGCTACCCCCATGAGTCTATTTGTAGCAACCTTGGTGAAAATTTTGAAGCTTACATTTAGGAGGCAAATAGGCCTATATTGTTGAATTTTTGTCACTTCCTTTGTTTTTGGAAGCAAAGTAATGACTCCAAAATTTAGGCTGTATAGAGGGAGATGCCCTTCAAAAAAATCCTTGAAAAGGGCTAAGAGATCCGCTTTTATGATATCCCAGAACACTTGATAAAATTCTGCTGGGAAACCATCTGGACCAGGGGCTTTATTATGTTCCATTTGGAACACCGCCTCTTTTACCTCTTTCTCTATGAAAGGAGCGATGAGGAATTTATTCTCCTCATCAGTCACCTGAGGTATATCCTGATTATTGTTTTCCACCAAAGTAAAGTTGTTTTCCTCCGGTGGTCCAAAGAGCCCTTTATAATAGTTTGTGATATAAGTTTTTAATTCAATATCACCTACTATAACTCCCTCTTCTTGTTCTAATTTGAAGATATGTTGTCTTCTATGTTTTCCATTAGCGACCAAATGGAAATATTGAGTGTTGTCATCACCTTCCAAGAGGTCTTTAGTTTTAGCTCTCTCATACCATTTAATTTCTTCTTCCCTCAAAAGAAACTAATCGTTCATTAAGATAACGCTTGAGGTTTAGTTCGTGATCAGATAGCACATTAATTTCTGCCTTTTTATCTAGATCATCGATCATGGAAATTAAAACCTTCTTCTCCTGTTTATTATGGCCAGCTATATTTTTGGCCCATCCTCTAAGGAATTGCCGGAGAGATCTTATCTTATTTTGCCATTTTTCCATAGCAGTGGTTCCTCTAGTTTCTGCTTCCCATTTAGCAGCTACTAGATCATAAAAGCCATCTCTGATCAACCAACCTCGTTCAAATTTAAATAGAGGTTGTTGTCTATTATTGGTGGAAGCGCCTGTGTTTAATAGTAAAGGCATGTGATCTGAATTGCTTCTGTCCTTAGCCAGTACAGTTGTGAGAGGGAACTTTTGCTCCCACTCTGTACTAACTAAAATTCTATCTTGTTTCTCAAAAGTCGGATCGTCCCCACTGCTCGCCCAGGTATATTGGCGGCCCGACATTTCTATTTCTTTGAGTTCTAGAGACTGAATGACCATATTAAATAAATCTAGATGTGCAACTAAGGTTGTTCTAGTGTGAAACTCCCATCCCAAAACAAGTTTTGCAACCTATAACCAATCCTAGCAAGATACTACTCTAGGAAAGTAAAGGCAAACAAGGATTGCAAGAATGTAATGCGGAAACGTAAAGGGGGATGAGAGGAAGCAAACTCTTGACACGCGATTTATCCCGTGGTATCGGTAGGCACTAAGCCACCCCTAGTCCACGTTGTTGAAGCACTCTACACAAGAGTATTACTTCCCGGTCACCAAGTCTCTCCCCGGAGCACCACTTGACTTGCCACAAAGGCTCGCCACGAAGGCACTCGTCAAGCTCCCTTGGTCACCTTGATGCCGCCTCCACTAAGGAGCTTCTCCACCAAGGGAAGGGGGTCTCCACGTCCCCCGCACAAAGTGTCCTCGCCGCTCCACACCAAGCCGGAGGGTCGAAGACGTTTGCCGGAGAGCCACCTAGGCTCCAAGACTTCCGACGCACCTTGTACAACTTGATCCACTCGAGAATCACCTCACAAGGTAGGCATAACTTGCACTCACTCAGCTCTAAGCTAACACTAAGCACACACACAAAGCATGTGCAAGTCTATGGATGAGCAATTTAGCACTTGGATGGCTTGGATATGATCTTCTATGTGTCTTGAACTCCTCTGCACTTCCACATACTCCAGGAACCTCAAATGACATGGTGGAAGGGGTATAAATAGGCTAAGGCATCAAACTAGCCGTTGGGCCAAAGCTTCTGAAAATAGTACCATCGGATGATCCGACGCTGTGCTCTTTTCTGGCGTCGGTTCATCCGGTGCTACTGACCGTTGCCTTTCCACCGCACTTAGCCGTTGAATCCTGTTGACGTCATTCATTCGACGCTTCAACCGACGCACCGTCGGTTCATCTGGTGCTGAAAGAAATCTTCTCCGGGCGTCTCTGTTAGCTAAAACAAGGCCGCCGGATGAACCGATGCATAGCCCGCCGGTTCATCCGGTGCAATAGCTTCCCACGCCAGTTCCTCCCTGTCTTGTCTTCATGGTCCATCGAATAGACCGACGGTGTCAGTCAACACACCGTCGGTTCATCCAGCGCTTCTGTCTTCACTTCTCCTTCTCTGGCAATTCATCCAGCGCAACTAAATGTGGGTCGTCGGTTGATCCGGTGATCACATGTTGACTTGACTCTTCATGCAGTTTACCACTTCATCCGGTGATTACACCGACGCTGTCTTCTAGTGTACCGTCGGTTCATCCGACGCTACTGTTTTCTTTCCTTCCACGGTTTTGACCCTTGAAAAATATGCTATCTTCTCATTTTGGCATATGGTATTTTTGCATCTATGGGACCTAGAAGTGTCTACAAAGACATGCTCAACAATATGGTTAGTCCCAATGATCATGTTGTCATTTAATCACCAAAATCAAACTTAGAACAAATGGCATATGAGGCCATGTTCGCTACAAAGAGAGATAGCTCAAGGCCGCTCAAGACCAAGCTGCAGCTCTAGAGCTAATGGGGAAGGCCCCAAGCCGTACACCATCCAACATCGCGAGCTCCAATGATTCCTCCTCCGACTCCGACTCGGACTCCGACTCAAGTGATGAAGATGTCAAGGATGGTGACGATGATGCAAAGGAAGCGGCGAAGAAAAGAAGAAAAGCCAAAAAGAAGAAGAAGGCAAAGAAGATGGCCAAGAAGCTCCTCAAGAAGATGATCAAGAAGGAGCAAGCAAAGTACTCCCACTCCGGTTACTATGAAGTGCCATTCCACTACGGACACATCTCAGGCAACAATCCTAACGAAAAATTCTATTCCGTACATATGGGAAAGCCTCCCCGCTTCGATGGGAAAAACTATCCCAAATGGGCTTATGATATGCAAATGCACCTTTACGAGCTTCACCCTTCTCTTTGGAAGATTGTGTGTGTAGGTGTGACAATTCCCGCCGAAGGTGAAGCCATGACAATCGAGCATGAACAAGACATCCACCGCAATGTTCAAGCAACAAGAGTCATCACGGGATCCTTGTGTGCTCAAGAGTTCAACAAAGTCCGGAACTTCCAAATCGCCAAGGTGATTTGGGACACACTCAAGGAGGCACATGAGGGTACCGATCATGTGAGAAGAGGCAAGATTGACTTGATTCACGGAGAGCAGCTATTCGTCATGAAGGATGGAGAAACCGTGAGGCAAATGTATGATAGGCTAATACTCCTTGTCTCGGACATCAAAGCACTAGGAAGCAATGATTGGGATGATGAGAAGGTCACAAAGAAGTCGCTAAGAGCTTTCACACCGAAGAACCCAAACCTAGCAACTATGATAAGAAGAGATCCAAACTACCACAACATGACTCCCAATCAACTTCTTGGTGAGTTCTTGCATCAAGAGATAGTTGATCAAGACGTAGAGAAGTCACTTACCATGAAGGTGAACAAGAGTCTAGCCCTCAATGCTAGCTCTAGTGAAGTGGTGGAAGTAAAGCCCAAGACTTCCAAGACTAAGAATGAAGATTCAAGTGAAGAAGGAAGCACGGATAAAGAAACCGCCTTTGCCATTAGAAAGTACAAGAAGTTCTTGAAGTTCAAGACATCAAGGAAAGGTGGTGATGATCGAAAGAAGAAGTCGCAAAGAAAATGCTATGAGTGTGGAGAGTATGGACACTTCATTACCGAGTCTCCTAAGAACAAGAACAAGGACAAGAATGAGGAAGAGAAGAAGTACAAGGAGAAGAGCAAAGAGTACAAGAAAAAGTACCAAGGGCGTGCTCACGTGGGTCAACAATGGGACTCAAGTGATGAGGATGAAGCACCAAAGAAGCAAGGCATGGCAACACTTGCCATGGCACAAGGAGCATCTTCACCACGCCTCTTCAACAACTTCTCCGATGATGAGGACAACTCTCACTTTTGCCTCATGGCAAGAGGGAGCAAGGTACAAGAGTCAACCACCTCATCCTCTCTCACCTCATCATCATCCACACCTAGTAATGACATAGACAACCTAGATGAGGAAAAAGAAATGGAGGCAAACATGATAAAGCAATTTGGTAAAAAAGCCATAAAGAAATTAAAAAGCTTTTGGACAAATTAGAGAAAAAGAAGGAGATTCTCCATGAGCAAGAAGACTTGCTTATCCGTGAAAAGGAAAGAAACCTTACTCTAGAGAAAACCCTTGCCGAGGAGAAAGCTACGGTGGAGAAGTTGACCATGGGCTTGTCCTTGGCCAATGACTCTAACAAGAGGATGCTAAAAGATTACTCTTTGGCAAATGAATCTTTAGCTTCCCTAAAGGCCACTCATAGTGAGCTTCAAACAAGCTTCTCATGCTTGACGGATAAATACACAAATCTTGAAGCAAACTATAGTGCTCTTTCGGAAAGCACCAAGGCCGACCCTAAAGCAAACTTTGACTCTAATGCCTCCACTAGCAAAGGTTGCTCTATATGCTCTAATGTTGATATAAATGCTCTTAAGACTAACCTTGCAAGGCTAGAAGAAACAACAAAGAGCAAGTATAAGGAGATTGCTCGGTTGAACATGTTGATCAACCAAGGTAAGTTGAGTGCCAAGTCCATACCCAAGGCAATTGACACAAGAGGACTTGGGCACTACAAGGACAACAAGGTCAATAGTAGAAGGGTGGTGAAAGGGCATGAGATCCCTTTGTGGAACAAGGGAGGCTACCTCAACACTATTATGGATATTGCCCATGGAGTAACCACCTCTACCACAATAAAAGAGAAGCCAAAGATTGTGAACACCATAAAAGGAAATGGTGGGGTTAATTCTCCATCAAAGGCACCGAAGAATGTGGTGGAACACAAGCCTTCTCCCAACTACACGTTTGACTATGTTGTGACCTTGGACCACAATGGTAAAATGGTGGCCAAGTATGTTGGAGCCTATGCCAAGAAGGCTATGAGGAAGAGTGTATGGGTTCCAAAAGTTTATGCTTCTAACCTCCAAGGACCCAAATCATTTTGGGTACCTAAACCAAAAGCTTAAACTTGTTTTGTAGGCCTACTCCTTCGATGGAACCACATGGTTAATTGATAGTGGTGCCACTAATCATATGACCGGAGACGAAGGCTTGTTTGCATCCCTTGAGCATTATGACACCCCTACGGAAACTATCATATATGGAGATGATGGTCAAGGAGATGTAATTGGTCTAGGTAAAATTGCTATCTCAACAACAAATTCAATTGAAGATGTTTTCCATGTTCAAGGTTTAGGGTACAACTTGTTGTCGGTTTCACAACTTTGTGAGAAAGGCTACAATTGTCTCTTTACCAAAGAGGGTGTGACCATCTCTAGAAGTGAGGATTCCTCTATTGTCTTTGCGGGTCACTTAAGGGGAAAGATTTACTATGTGGATTTCACAAAAGTAAAGGTGGACCCTAAGGCTTGCTTAGTGGCAAAATCCGACATGGGTTGGCTATGGCATTGCCGACTAGCCCATGTTGGTATGAGGAACTTGGCCAAACTTCAAAAGGACGAGGACATCCTAGGACTAACAAATGTTATTTTTGAGAAAGATAGGTTATGTAGTGCATGTCAAGCGGGAAAGCAAGTTGGAGCACATCATCCCGCCAAGAACATCCTTTCAACATCAAGACCATTGAAGCTACTACACATGGACTTGTTTGGACCAATTGCCTACATAAGCATCGGTGGTAACAAATATGGTTTAGTAATTTTTGATGATTTTTCCCATTTCACTTGGGTATTCTTTTTGCAAGATAAAAGTGAAGGAAAGGGAGTGGTCAAGAAGTTCATAAAAAGAGTTCAAAATGAGTTCGAGCTAAAGGTCAAGAACATAAGAAGTGACAATGGCTCGGAGTTTAGGAACACTTAAGTTGAAGAATTCCTTGATGAAGAAGGCATCAAGCATGAACTCTCCACTCCATATACTCCTCAACAAAATGGCGTTGTTGAGAGGAAGAACCATACGTTGATTGAAGCGGTAAGAATAATGCTTGATGAGTACAAGACTCTGGACTCATTTTGGGCGCATGCCATCAACACCGCGTGCCATGCCGCCAACCGCCTCTACCTCCACAAGTACTTGAACAAGACTCCCTACGAGATCATCACCAGTAAGAAACCTAGTGTGCACTACTTTAGGGTCTTTGGGTGTAAATGTTTCATACTTAACAAGAAACCTAAAGCCTCAAAGTTTGCATCCAAGGTTGATGAAGGTTTTTTCATTGGTCATGGAACTAACGAACATACCTATCATGTTTTCAACAAGACCACCGGTTGTGTTGAGACCACGGTAGACGTGAAATTTGATGAATCCAACGGCTCTCAAGGAGAGCAAGTTAGTGAAAACCTTGTAGAGGATGAAGAACCTCCAAGTATATCTATCTTTAGAATGGGCACTGGTGAAGTAATGCCAAGGGAAGTTCAAGTTCAAGCTTCGGTTGACACAAGCAATCAAGATCCACCATCATCAATAAGAGTTGAACGACCTAGTTCTCAAGTTCATCAAGATGAAAGTCAAGCTCATGGTGACGATCATGGGAGTGGCTTGATCAAAGGGAAGAACAAGGTGGTGAAGCTCATGAACAAGCACCTCAAGTTGAAGATGATGATGATGGACCCATTCAACGTCAATCTCAAGCACCACATCCAAGAGTTCATCAAATGGTTCAACGGGATCACCCCGTTGACAACATCTTTGGAAGTATCCAAATAGGGGTAACAACTCGCTCAAGATTGTCAAACTTTTGTGCGTTTTACTCGTTTGTTTCTTCTTTAGAACGTCTTAGTGTGGAACAAGCTCTTGAAGACTCGGATTGGATTATTGCTATGGAGGAAGAGTTGAACAACTTCAAGAGGAATGAAGTTTGGGAGTTGGTGCCAAGACCCAAGCAAAATGTGATCGGCACCAAATGGGTTTTTAGGAACAAGCAAGATGAATTTGGTGTCATCACAAAGAACAAGGCAAGTCTCATGGGCAAAGGCTATACTCAAGTTGAAGGCTTGGACTTTGGAGAGACTTATGCTCCGGTAGCAAGGCTTGAGTCAATTCGTATACTCTTGGCCTATGCTACCCATCATGACTTCAAGCTTCATCAAATGGATGTGAAGAGCGCTTTCTTGAATGGACCTCTCCAAGAAGAAGTTTATGTTGATCAACCACCAGGCTTTGAAGATCCAAACTTCCCCAACCATGTGTACAAGCACCATAAGGCGTTCTATGGGCTCAAGCAAGCTCCTAGAGTATGGTATGAATGCCTTAAGGATTTTCTTCTCAAGAACGGCTTTGAGATAGGCAAAGCCGATTCTACTCTCTTCATTCAAAGAACGGGAAAAGATATCTTTGTTTGTCAAATTTATGTTGATGACATTATCTTTGGGTCTACTAATGACAAGTTTTTGAAGAGTTTAGTAGGATCATGACCAAGAGGTTCGAGATGTCTATGATGGGTGAATTGAAGTTCTTTCTTGGGTTTCAAATCAAGCAAATGAAGGAAGAGAATTTCTTATGTCAAACCAAGTATGTGAAGGATATGCTCAAGAGGTTTGACATGGCCGATTCTAAGCCCATCAAGACTCCTATGGCATTAAATGGACATCTTGATCTCAATGAAGAAGGGAAGTCGGTCGACCAAAAGGTATTTCGCTCCATGATTGGCTCCCTCCTTTACCTTTGTGCATCTAGGCCCGATATAATGCTTAGTGTGTGCATGTGTGCAAGATTTCAAGCTAATCCTAAGGAGTGTCATCTAATGGCTGTTAAGAGAATCTTTAGATATTTGGTTCACACTCCTAACCTAGGCTTATGGTATCCCAAGGGCTCCACTTTTGATTTACTTGGCTATTCCGATTCGGACTATGCCGATTCCAAAGTAGATCGAAAGAGCACAACGGGGACTTGCCAATTTCTTGGTAGGTCTTTGGTGTCATGGAGTTATATGAAACAAAATTCGGTTGCTTTATCCACGGCCGAAGCCGAGTATGTTGCGGCCGGTGCTTGTTGTGCACAACTTTTGCGGATGAAGCAAACGTTGAGTGATTACGGTTGTGTGTTTAGTAAGATCCACTCTTGTGTGATAATGAGAGTGCCATCAAGCTAGCAAACAATCCGGTGCAACACTCTAGAATAAAGCACATAGATATTCGACATCATTTCTTAATGGATCATGAGGCTAAGGGAGATATTGCTTTACGTCATGTAAGCACAGAGAGGCAACTTGCCGATATCTTCACTAAGCCTCTAGATGAGTAAAGGTTTTGTGCTTTGAGGAGTGAGCTAAATATCTTGGATTCTCGTAACTTGGCTTGACTTGTTGCACACAATTTTTTGTTGCCTAGATAGAGAGAAAAATGATTTATTTTCTTAATTTTGTGTGAGTCTTACAAAATTGGTTCTTCCCATAGTTTTTGGTGATTATTGCTTTGATTGATTGATTGTGCCTAATCACCAAATACTATGGCTGTTCTACATGTCTATAGCCTATTCTCTCTATCTACTTCAGCTCACACTCTAAACTCTAAATCTCTCTCGAATCATATAAGACTATCGGTAGTACCGGTACAACACCGGAACTACTGAGAAAGCCTTACTGTTGGAATTTTTAAAAACCCGGTAGTACCGACACAAGGCCGGTACTACTGATAAAGGCTCTCTGGCAGGATTTTACCGACCCCGGTAGTACCGACCCCATGCCGGTACTACCGATAAGCCTCTTCTGTCTAAATCTTTTCTGGGGCTCGGTAGTATCGACCTGACCCCGGTACTACCGATAATCGCTTCGGGGGTATAAATACCCCGCGGAACAGACAGAACCCTAGGGTTCTTTCTTTTGAACTGTTGCGTCCCCCTCTCCTTCTCCCAACTCAATCCGTGAGGGGATCTCAATACTCAACCGTGGAATCGTGAAGACTTGGGGATATTTGGACTCCCCACCTCGTGGGGATTCATTTCCTCCCCAACTTCTCCTCGGTCTTGCAAAGGAAGAACTCAAGGTATTGGTTCAAAATCTCAAATCCCTATCTCTCAATGCCGTTGTTTCTAGGACCAATGCTTTAGGGAATCATCTCCATACTAATCCTAGAACTCATGCCTATGATCTTAGAAACTTTAGTTGGTGGAATCTCTTGTTTCTTAGATTTTTGTCACGGCACGGTGGTTATCGGTACTACCGACCCCCTCGGTACTACCGGCCCTGGTCTGGAAGTACCGACAACTACCACAACAGCGACTCAATTCAAGACTTATCAACCATCTCAGTTTCAACCAACCCTTCATGTCATCTCATACTAGCAATCTTTATCTCACAGATGGCACGTGAAGGCAAGCAAGTGGCGGAAGAGCAATCCGATGATGATGTGCCCATTGCTCGAAGGAAGAGGAAGGTTGCAAAGGGCACTCAACACCCTCGTGGTCGTGGTCGCACTAATCCTCCCACAGCTCCTCGTCGATCCACCGACCAAGGTCATCATGCCCGCACTAAGCATGCGCATGAACCGGATGATCACTATGATGACTATGAGGATATATCTTTGGACTCTCTAGAGGGATTCACTTTGAGGCCTTGCAAGCCTCCTCGCGCAGGGATTGTGCGTATGGTGGACTACACCAAGGGGACTCATGATGTTTACAAGGAAAGGTACGGTGACCCCGCTCAATACCAAAAGGAGTATACCATAGACATTCGCTTTTGGCTGAAGTTTCATGCGGATTGGTATGAGTCGGTCATTCTATCTAAGGCAAATCTCACCGTTGATATAAAGTCCATTCATTGGGATCATTTGAGGTCACTTAGGATACGGGCGGTGAATGAGGCTATTGATGTTTGCTTTGCTAAGGGTATGGATCACATCATGGCTCTGAATATTGATTGGAATGAGGAAGTGGTCGCTCAATTCTATGCCAACCTCTATGTCAAGCGTGAGACCAAGACCTTTTATTGGACCATTCAGGGAAAGCCCCTCTCTGTCACCTATGAAAGGTTTGCGGAGATACTTGGCTTTAGCCCACATGACCTTGGTTATGAGAAAATTCATGGGGGTGATATTTCTCTTGACAGTGAGATGGCTTTCATGTATGACAATGCTTATGGCAACATTGAGTTTGGGACCACTCATGGAATGAAACCCCTCTACAGGATGTTGAACCAATTCTTCCGCTATACTTTGAGTCCTAAGATGGGTAACAACTACAACATCTCCAACATCTCCAAGAACTTGCTAGTGAAGATGGCTCCCGGTCAAGAGCCATTTAGTGTGTTTGATTTCATATGGGAGGAGATCATAGTGAACTCTGTGTCCGCCAACATGTCTTGCAAATATGATCCTTGGATCTTCAAGATGATTTGTGAGGTCACCGGAGTGGATATCATGGCAGATAAGGTTCACACTTTCTATAGGCCAAACAAGGGCAACATTGAGCATCTACTCAAGTTGGGCAAGCATGCCCCTCCGAGGCCAGACTCCTCTGCAGGACCCTCCTCAGCTGGCCCATCCTCTTATGATGCACCATCATCTTCTCAAGGGCCTTCTAGCTCTAAGGGTCTTCCTCCATCCGGTAGCAAGAAGAAGAGCGTTCTCAACTTTCTATCTCAGGGACTCTTTGTTTGCTTCAATGTGGGAAGGCACAATGCTCAAGAGATCCGTGCCCACAGGCAGCATATAGAGGAGCAGCTCATTAAGTTAGAGACCCGTCAGAAGGCCTTGCTTGCACGAGCTGACATTGAGCACTCTCCCGTTCATGAGTCCATGGACTTCCCTCCTCCACCGTTCTTCTACAATCCTTGGGAGGCGTATGGTGAGGCCTCTATGATGTATGGAGAGCCTCCGGCTGATATTGATAATGAGGACTTTGGTGGCGGCAAGACCGACGAAGAAGAAGACTCTCCTCGGGCTGTTCACTCTCCACATGACGATGATGATTGAAGGGCCTCCTCTTTTTGGCGCTTGATGCCAAAGGGGGAGTGAGCTCACTTATGGTTCATGTGAGATGTGATGTATCCTATCTATCTATCTATGTATCTTAGGCTTATGGACATGTATGAACTTATTTGTGTGGTGTGATGGATGGTGATGTGCCAAGTGAACCTATTTAAATTTGTAAGACTTATGAATGCTAGTGTGATGTAAGAACTTATCTATCTATGTGTGATGCTATGCATGTGTGTTGGATGTTATTTCTCACTTTATTGTTGTGATATATCTTGTCATATGCATCACGGGAATTTGTTTATCACACTTATGCACCATGTGTTGAATGCAAAGATTTAGGGAGAGCTCTTGCTAAATTTTGTGCAAAAGGCATTTGAGGCCTCTCATAGTTGACATTGCGCACATTTAGGGGGAGTCTTTACCTAACTCATTGCAAACACACATCTCTTTTATATAACCAAGTTGTGTTGTCATCAATCACCAAAAAGGGGGAGATTGAAAGTGCATCTAGACTCCTAATTATTTTGGTGATAATGACAATACAATTTGGATGATCTAATGCTTTCAATGAGATGTGTGCAGGGATTAAAAGGATAAAATTCGTATTTAATCAAAAGAAGCCCCTCATACCTTCTATTCGGTGTTGAAGCTCAATTGGAGGTTTAAATTGATTTATATTTCGAATTTGAGTATAGGAAACACCGTACTATTAAGAGGGATGCGAATTGACCATCTAGAGATGCTAAAAGTGCTTAGAAAGGTGAATCAAGAAAACCAAGATAGACACATGCCTACACGTACACATACCTTTGTTTTCTCCCTGTTCAGCCTCTTGTCGGTAGTACCGGCCCTGGGTCGGTAGTACCAAAAAAGGGTTTCTGTCTGGTTTTCTTGAACCCCTCGGTAGTACAGACCCCATGCCGGTACTACTGATAAAGGCTTTCTGTTTCTGTCTCCAGGGGCTCCTCGGTAGTTCCGACCCCAGGTCGGTACTACCGAGAAAGCTGTTCTGTTTCCTTTTTCCAGAGCCCCTCGGTAGTACCGACCTGAGGTCGGTAGTACCGATAATTTGTGTTTCCAGCACAGTAACGGCTAGTTTTGGAGGGTGGGTATTTATACCCCCTCTTCACCCCCTTCATTTGCTGCTGACCTAACCCGAGACAAACACACCCAAGAGCATTCACTCCCCTTCTCCACCCCTCCCTAGAGCCAATCCTTTGATTCTTTGAGCTAGGGATTGAGTGAGGAAGAGATTCTTGGTGTGAGATTGAGAAGCTTTGAGTGACCCATCCATCTCCTTCATCTCAAGAGCACTTGAAGCATCTCCGGGCATCGATTCGTGTTTGTTACTCTTGAAGCTTGCTTCTAGACGGTTAGGCGTCACCCGTTGAGTGCCCTCTTCGTGTGGAGCACCCGGGATCGTTTGTATTACCCCTCCTTGGTGGAGAATTCTTAGTGAGCACCAATCTTCCTTTGTGGGGATTGGGTGAGGCAAGAGGCTCTTGGTGATAGCCCTCCCTTTGTGGGATCCTCAACGGAGACGTAGCTTCCTTTGTGGAAGTGAACTTAGGATTAAACCTCTTGTCAATTGCTTGTTTGAGTTCTTGTAATTTCTCTAACCCTAGAAGTGTGATTTGGCCTGATCTATATATTTGTTGTGTTCCAACTCGTATCTGTGGTTGCAGGTGGTTCTTAGCTTCTAAACTCAACTCTTGATTCAAGTAGAATTGCTAGGATCGTTTTAGTTTTCGAATTTCGTCTTAGTGATCTCTGGCTGGTCGGTAGTACCACCCCTGTGCCGGTAGTACCGAGACCCTCGGTAGTACCGACCCTTGTTTTAACCGTTGCATTTGTTTCAGAAATTTGAAGTGATCCTATTCACCCCCCTCTAGGCATCACAAGGTCCTTTCATCATTCAGTGGTCATAGTTGTTTCTTCGGTCACCAAAAATTGCTCTGATGCTCTCAAAAACTTAGCCATCGGATCATCCGGCACATGGTTCATTTTTATTTTGTGTGAACTGTATGCACCGACTAATTTGGTGATCTTTATGGCCCCTCACCGAATGAGCCATAGACAGGTTTTCAAGCTGTTTTTTAATTTTCCTTTGCGTCTTTACTTGGTTTTGGTTGTGGTTGCTTCCTTAGGACCTAAAAGCCCTTCAATGCATATTCTAAACAACTTGTTAGTCCCAGAACCATATTGCCACTGAATCTATACTATAAAAGTAGAAAGAATTGAAAACAATTATCACTCAGGTTTAAGTCTACCCACCTCTCACAAGATCCCCACTTGTCAGCCTGGGTCCACCCATTTTGGACGACGAAACGGCGCGATGACAAAGAGTTTTGACGATTCTAAAATGTTTCTACCGAAAACCACTATTTTTTCTCACCCACCCCATTCTTACCCGCCCGTGCGTACCCATCTGACCCGCTCCCATCAATCACAGTTGTTGTTTCCTTTATTCATTCTTTTTTCAAAAGTCGAATACAATCACGACTGTTGTTTCCTTTGTTCACTCTTTTTTCAAAGAAAGAAAAGTTGATTGGTGTGATTGATGGCATAACTCAAAAGGAAATACTTAGGAACTCCAAAGAAAAGAGATATTAATGTACAAAGTGAAGGAAAATTGATTGGTGTGATTGATGACACATCAAAGAAAGGAAAAACAAGAAAAGATCAAGTAAGGAAAGAATCACTGTGTGATTAGATGAATAAAGGAAAGAATTGTTGCGTCATTTTGTCAATGGTAGCCATGCCATTCATAAATAGTTAGCAAGAAAAGGGAAAACAAGGAAAGATCAAGTAAGGAAAGAATCACTGTGTGATTAGATTGACGACATTCATCTATACTATAAAAGCAGAAATAATTGAAAATAATTCTCACCCAGGTTTAAGTCTACCCACCTCTCATAAGAGCGCCACGTGTCAGCCCGAGTCCACCCGTTTTGGACGACGAAAGGGTGCGACGACGAAGATTTTTGACGATTCTAAAATGTTTCTACTGAAAATCACTATTTTTTCTCACCCACCCCATTCCTACCCGCCCGCGCGTACCCACCCGACCTGCCCCCGTCAATCACGGTTGTTGTTTCTTTTCTTCATTCTTTTTTCAAACGTCGGAGGCAATCACGACTATTGTTACCTTTGTTCATTTTTTTCAAGGAAAGAGAAATTGATTGACGTGATTGATGGGATAACTCAAAAAGAAATAATCAGGAACTCAAAAGGAAAGAGATATTGATGTACAAAGTAAAGGAAAATTGATTGGTGTGATTGATGACACATCAAGAAAAGGAAAAACAAGGAAAGATCAAGTAAGGAAAGAATCACTGCATGGTTAGATGAATTAAGGAAAAATTTTGCGTCATTTTGTCAATGGTAGTCGCGCCATTCATAAATAGTTAGCAAGAAAAGGGAAAACAAGAAAAGATTAAGTAAGAAAAGAATCACTACATGATTAGATCGATGACATTCAAATGCAATTAGATGTATGCCATTTATATGTAAATGATGTTTTGAGTCCTTGACTATTTCTTTTTGACTTCAATGCCCTCAATCATACCAATCAATACTCCTTCTTTTTTTACACCCTGTGTTCCCTATAAAACTCAATTCTCATATGACAAAAATATTGTTTTGGAAGCACGACTTCTCAGATGCAGTACCCATGTAAGTTGATTTGTTCTTCGTTTCAATCTACTGCTTGCATAGATTTTGTTATTGTTATTTGACATGGTTCCATCGAATTTGTTTATCTATCCATCGTATATTGTCATGATGAGTAGACAAATTTTGTTCGAGGATATTCCAAACACAACATCTCATCGTGCACCTAAGAGGAAATGTGAAACCGACACGAACCAAGGTAATTTTTGTGCAATTGCTACCATTTTGAGCCTTTTGTTTTTTAATCCTGAAATGAAATGCATGCAATATTTGGTTGGCATATTTGCAATTTTTCCATATGTTGTTTCACTATTTTTAATACTTTTGTTCATGTATTTTCTCCCATCTCATTATTCATCAAGTTTACAATGATGTTTTTTTTGTAAAACAGGTTTTCCATCTATTGCCGGAAGATCAGGTGGAACTCCGGTCTCGGGTTTGTTAATACTTTCATTCATGTATTTTTCCTTACACGTTTTCACAAAATCACGCTGATGTTTTTTTAATTGGTGAGTTGCACGGGTACATCTGCTAGTCACCAAAATTTATGAACAAATGGCTTGTCAGGACCATGTTGTCCTGGGGTGGGAAATATTATTAGGCATGACTGTAATTCCTATATTTTCTACCATTTCTTCATATATATCAGATATATTAATAATTAAATACAAATCTATGAGAATGGGGGTGGATTTAGGAGCCTTGGATCTTGTTTAGTTCGTTGTGAAACTTGTGAAAATTTAATGTTATAATTGTAAATCGAAGATTAGGAAGACTAAATATGATCTAATTATAAAATTAATTACACAGATGAACGAAAATCGTGAGATAAATCTATTAAATATAATCAATTCATCATTAAAGATTATTTATTGTACCACAACATTGTCTAATCATAGTCTAATTAGACCTGTCTCAAAGGAGAGGGTATGAACATTAAATATAATGCCACATCAGCAAATTTATGAGGAGAGATAAGGGAGAGTGTCATAAGTTGAGAGAGGAGGGTCATCACCATGACCCTCGATGATCCTCTATTGGCACAGTTGTCAAGTTTCTAGTCTTGGTAACTGTGCGATGACTCTTCCCATTGAAACTGGTCTTAGGTTCAATAGATTCATTTGCAACTTCACCCGGTGGTTATGAAATGGATTTCGTCATTAAATGTTTAAGAGTGAATTTCACTGCAGGTCCATGAACTTTTCTCGAAATCTCATCTAGGTCCGCAAACTAAAAAAACAGTCATCTAGGTCCATAAACTTTTTCTGAGGCCTCATCTAGGTCCGCAAACTAAATAAGAAGTCATCTAGGTTCATGAACTTTTAAAGAGCGGTCGTCTAGGTCCAAGGTGGTGCCGACAAGCCACGCGCGGCCGCGTGCAGGAGCATGGTGCAGTCTGCTCCTCTACCGTCCAAGATGCACCACCTCCGCACCTCCCACTGTCATGAGGCTTGTCACTATTGCCTCGGACCTAGACGACACCACCTCCGCACCTCCCGCTGTCATGAGGTTTGTCACTATTGCCTCGGACCTAGACGACCGCTATTTAAAAGTTCATGGACCTAGATGACTGCTATTTAAAAGTTCATGGACTTAGATGATTGTTTATTTAGTTTGCGGACCTAGATGATACATCGGGAAAAGTTTACGGACTTAGGCCCTCCACAGTGTGATAGTAATGCTAGAAAAAAGTAGGACCCACTGTTAAAAAATGGGCATCACTATCTCTGCCTGCAGTGTGCAAAAGGTGAGGAGCGATGCCACATAAAATCGGGACCCGCACGTCATCAAATAAAAAACTGCTAATCATACATTTCCAAACCCCTTTACAGCTTTAGGGCATGTTCTTTTGAGTGAAAAGGAATAGTGAAGTTGCAAATAAATAGTGCTGAAATAGTGTTTCTTGTGAGAGAAGATGTGATGGATGTGACAGGTGAATAGTGTATTTACTGTTCTTTTTCAACGAAAAGAACAAGCCCTTACTCTCTCTCGTTCGTACCTCAGCTGTACTTTGCTCTGCGCGGAACAGTACATGGCACCGGTGCAACTACGTTCCTCGCTCCTAACTTTCCTGGCATCGCTCGAAGTTAGCACTGCATGCCACAACGTGGGAAGTGAAGCTTCAACTCTCTCTCTCCTATTTGAGCATCACTTTGGGAGCACGCTGTGGAGGGTCTTAGATGACTGTTTTTTTAGTTTGCGGACCTAGATGAGATCTCATAAAAAGTTCATAGACCTACAATGAAATTCACTCAATGTTTAATACCCTTAAATGGTATTCGTAGATTGGATGTGACTGGTAAATAGTGGTTAGTGAAATGTTGCGAAACTTGTCCTGATTAAACTAGACCTTAAGAAAAACGTGCTGCAGCCCGGATGACCATGCAGCATGCAGGTTGGTCCACAAACTGTAGCGGATCGATCAGCCAAGCCGCCCCACGTCCGTGCGTGACCGGCCTGGGACCATGGGTGCCGATCGTTGTCTCCTACCCGCGTGGTGGCCTCATCCGATGCACCAGTCGTTTCGGCTTGACGATGTCCACTGTACAGTGACGAGCACGCACGTCGTTGGTATGTGTGATGTGTCCGCGTGTCTACCAGATGAACCCGCGCGCGCGCCACCCCCACACCGGCGGCTCCTAGCTGCGTCTGCTACCGCGCGCAAGGAGCGCCGCGCTTAGCAACACGGGCCACCGGCCGTTCTCGGGTGCTTCTCTTGCTCCGACCCCGGCGCCTTGACGCCTTCGTCGGCACCATCGTGCCTACGTAGGACACGAGAAATTTCGATTTTTTTTGTTTTGTGTGTTTTATTTGTAAATTTCACACAACATTATTATTTTCGAGAGGGCTAATTTTACGAATTCAATGTTGATGATGTCAAACTTGTGAAGCCACGTGAAAAAAGTGTCAACATTTCAAACTTCTCAAAAGAGACAGATCAGTTCGATGCATACATACGTGGAATAATTAAGAAGAGACCGAGAGAATAATGAGGTAGCTAGCAGCGCTAGCGAAGATCCTCTGTCGTTAGTCTCTCTGCCGTCGAGCCCCTGTCATATGGGCCCGGCCCCACACACCAGTGACCCAATCACAGAACACACAACGGTAGGTGAGCCTCGTCACGTCACGGGAGGAGGGGTTGCACTTGCACAATTATACTTACACGTTGTTAGGTTCGCGTGTGGGCGTTAAAAACGTCAACGGAGGATGGACTTGGCGATCGAGCAGAGTGGCTGCAGTCGATGTACGCCTGCACAAACGGCAGGATAGGCACGTACGTACTACGGTCCTACTGCTAGGGGTTTTGAACTTTAATTTCCAGCCAAATCAATTCATGATTCTTGTTGACAACTTGACGTATTTTCTGTTGGACTTTCCAGCCTTGGTTGAATAAGGTTGTGTGTTGATTTGTACAGCAGATTTTGTTGTGAAAGAAAAATATTGTGTGTTGATTTGTACGGCAGATTTGTTTTGAGACAAAAATACTGCGCAAGAAGCAGGAAAAGAGAAGCCGAACAGAAGCCATATAATTGGCGTAATACTAATCTAAAGGAAGAAAGGGATAGGGTTTGTGTCCGTATATTCATAGGGGTGAGTATGCGTGTGTTGTGGGTGTCTCCATTGTACGGTGTAATTCGAAAAAAAACTATCATAATACTAATCTAAAGGAAGAAAGGACAATATTAAATTTGCAAATCCGTATATACTCCTCCGTTCCAAATTAAATTACATATCATTTTGGAATTTCTATGTTAATACGTTTTGCTATACACCTGAACATACACAATGTCTACAGTCTACATACATAGCTAAACCTATTAATGGAGTATAAAATAACAAAACGACTTGCAATATGGGATCGGGGAGCATTAAACAATAACCTTTCAATAGAGATATGAAATTCAATGGTTCATATCAATCCCCGCTCATAGTCCACCTTGGATTTAGCAAACATTTAATATAACAAAGAAATATTGTCAATATAATTAATATGATATTTTTACTCTTATGCATGCCCTTGTATATTAAGTAATGTAATTAATACATTGTACCTTTCAAATGATCGAGCCGTGATGGTATATACTGCTTAAAATTAAGTTAGATTATACACTCAATTTTACAAATTTAAGTTATATATATGACAAGAACTAATTTGATGTGACAAGAACTAATTTTAACTTAAGATTCCAAATATCCTCTTAGTAAGCTGGTACTTTAACGGCTCTCTGCTCGTCGACCCGGCGTGCTGCGGATTTACTGAAACCAGTTTGATTGTATTTTTTCATTCGTTTAGTTTACGACTAGAAAGATTGACGCGGTGTTACAAAAACAGTGCCATGACCTATAGCTTAGTGATTAGGCCCTGTTTAGTTGGCTGAAATTTTGGTGAAATGGGTGAAATTTTTTGGATTGAGTTGCGTGCACAGAGAGAAGAAATAGGTGAAATTTTGGTGAAATGGGTGAAAATTTTGGAATTTTGGGAAACTAAATGGGGCCTTAGTAGGAAGATTAGGGATACTTTGCAGGAATTTAGGCCGTGGATTAATTTCCTAAAATTTTAAGGTATTTTTTAGTTAAAATGCAGGGATCATAGTTTGATTGTGACAAAGTTGGGGAACTTTTTTCGCAAAATTTCGGGTTGTGGGTAGATTTGTAGAAAGTTTAGGGTCCTTTTCATAAAAGTTGTGGACCGTGTGTTTATTTATGTAAAGTTCAGGTTTGTGGTTGTGGGACACGCATGGATCGCAGGTTGTTTTTTTATAGAATTGCCGGATTGATGGAGATGTCGTCAAATTGCCCAAGAGGTGGCTTAAATAAATGGTAGTTATGTAAAGTTTGAGGGGGTTTCATTAAATTGTCGAAGTAGTGGGTTGACTACATTTTCTTAATTAAGTTTGATGGGGATTTTGTAAAATTAGCAGCTATCTTAGTGTTCCTTCAAAGCTCGAGGGGGTTTTGTAAAAAAATGCCTGAGAGGTCTCTGGAATAAAATTGTATGAAGTTTGAGGGGTTTTCGTAAAATTATATGTGTGTATATTGGACAATATATTTATTTTGATGTTTGATGGGGATTTTGTAAAATTTTAAGCCCTTTAGGCATTCCTTCAAAACTCAAGGTGGTTTCTACGGCCTAAGAGGTTTACGTAAGTTTACATGTGTGTGGGTTGTACTGTATATTTATTTCAGTAAAGTTTGAGGGAGATTTTGTAAAATTTGCAGCCCTCTTGGCATTCCTTCAAAGCTCGAGGTGGCTTCCGTACAACGGCCTTAGAGGTGGTTTGAGCAAATGCTATTTCCGCAAAGTCCGAGGAGATTTTCATAAAATTACTTGAGTGTGGGCTGGACTACATATTAATTTCGATAAAATTTGAGGGTCTTTTTGTAAAACTGTCGAAATTCTTGGATGCATCCGAACCATCCACACGCGATTCGACGACCGTGGATTTCTTGCTGCCGTGGCTCAATGCCCCCCCCCCCCCACCTAGGTCTTGTAAAGATATAAGAAACGCACATAATAATTTGGAAGAGAATAACTATATAGACCTATATATAGTATGTATGTATGTATATATACTGGGCAGCGATCACAGCCGCCCATGCTGTCTCTCATCACAAGGTATGTAGATTTGGCGAGCACCCCGTGTCCACGTGGATGTCATGCTTGCTCCTCCAGTGCTCTCCTTGCGGTATGGACCAGCGCCGCATCAACAAGGCCGATGGACCAGCTAGCGATCCCTCCGGCCGGAGCACGAGCACGACGACGATGCTCTCGATCGGGTGACGCGCGCCCACCAGGCCACCACCAGCGCGCTGGCCTTGGAGCTCGGAATAAAAGCTGCGGATCAACCAAGGACGACGGGCGAGCGGCCGGTCGAGAGGAAAACGACCCGGCGGAGCAAGGTGGCCGCCGGAGCAGCAAAAGCGCGGGCCAACGCTTTCCGGCCCGGCCGGCGACGAGATGAGATGAGATGACAGGGACACCCCGCTGTTGACTCCTGAGCTGATCGTGTCGTGCACAGGAAAGTAACTTTATAAAATTAGCGGAGAGGAACACGGAGCTGATCGATCGGTGCCGATGGTTACGGCGAGATAGGAGCTTATCGTACTCACTGGCACCCATTCCGAGCTTAGCATCCACCTTGCCGTAATCCTAGATATTCATATGTGGCAATAGCTAGCACCTATTCCAGACCTGTGTCCACCTTACCATATCACCATAACATCCACAGGCATGCACATCTTGATCGAGTGGCGTGACTTGACTTTCTTAGATCCGCTTTTTGACTTTGCAATATTATGTGATGCAAGTATGCTTCTATTTCTCCTTACCCAAAACCTCACAAAAAGCCTTGTTAGAAGTAGGGAAGGTAACCATCATGACTTGTGAGGAATATACACATTGAGCGACCAAGAGAGTGTCACTTGAGGAACTTCGTTTTCTTTTCGAAAATTATCAAAAACCTCCAGAAAGAAAGTTGATTGAGGAGGAGGTGAATGGTGACTTATATAACCATTCTACCTTGCAATCACCGAAGATGAAGAGAATGTCAAAAGCTCCATGTTTTTTCTTTCACTTTTGACAAGGAACAGCTAGATTTAATTTGGGTTAGGTTGGTGGCATGAAAGTGATGTAAGGGGAAAACAATTGGTAGTCACGAACAGATACTACCATTGTACTTTTATATGAGAAGTTTTTCAAAAATAATTGATAGTCAATAACATATAATGTATTTTGCAAAATACATATCTTCTACAGGAGTTAATATCAACAAGATGCAAGGATAAACTTAAAATCAAGATGCCCTAAAAATTAAAAAATGTAAAATCAAGAGAACGGTCTGTGTTGGGGAATCAACCAATTTGAATCATCCTCGAACTGTTGAAGGAAACATGATTTTTCTAAACATTATTAATTACGTCGAAGTGACGGGCCATCCCACGCAACCCCCGTCCCCCGCGTCGCCCCCCACGGGCGACACGGGTGGAACTGCCGCCGCCGCCGCCTGCTTACGCAGCCGCCGCCGCCCGCCTCTGGCCCCCGTTCTTCCTCGTCCCCGGCCTCCTAGCCGGTGGCAAGGGGAGCGGGGGTCCATCTTTTAGTAGATCGAGTCCATCTAGGTCTAGGGTTTGCTCGCCGCCGATGATCGGCGGTGGAGTCAGGTTTTGCCGGAGGAGCGTGGCTCCTCTGTGGCTTGGTTTTCTTGGCGGCGACGGTGTGCGGAAGCGACGGCGTTGCAGAGGAATAATTTCTCCCAGTTTCTTCCGTTCTCCGATGGCGATCTACTCCGACGTCAACGGAGAGACCTGTCCAGGAGTCGAGGGCCGGCACATCGTCGTATTCTTCAGGTGATGATGTTGTTGACCCTGTTAATCTCGAGGAAGATGTTCTTTGACGAAAATCTGAGCTTTGCTCGGGTTGCTGGCGATGGTTTCGATGGATGCATCGTGGGTACTGGAGTTGACCGATGCGCCTGGGAGGCAGTGTACTCGGCTGATTCGCCTAGAAGTAAGCTCTCCTCTGCGGCCTCCACCTTGTGGAGATTGGCTCTGGTGCCCGGTGATGATTGGGAAGCGGCTTCGGCGGCGGTGACAAACGGATCTCTGAAGGTTTCGAGGAAGATGATTAGGAGTTTGGACAACTTCTTTGTAATCTTCTTTTTCTTTGGATCCTGTTTGTAAAAGGGCCAGTGTAATAGGCTAAGATCAATGCATTTTCCGTCTAAAAAACAACATTGTTAATTACGTCGTTTCCGAAGTTATGACGTAGGATGTTTCGATCGGAATGTAAAAAATATCTCTTCTTCGGACCAACGAATTGTTGAGAATTAAGTGAATTCCTAGAAACAATTTCCTGGGAACAAAGCTAAAGAGGTTTTTGGGTATGAAAGTCGGATTCCCGGGAGGTCTGGAAAGTCGAAGTACCTGAGAAGATGTTTCTCAACATTTTCCGAACTCGTGCCTACTTTGGAATAACAAAGATTGCCTCCTTGTCGCAAAACGAGAAGAAATGACGTCATTCTAGTTAAAAGTTACCGGAACTCTGAATTTTGGCTAACACTCACAAGGACGAAGTCTCCCAAGTTTCTCTGTCTCTTCGTATGATTTCAGGGTGCGAAGGTGTAGGATGTGTGAAAACTACTTAGATGACTTGCAAGGCAAAGGGGTGATCAGGTGATGACACAATTCAACGGAATATGAAGAAACGTGGAAACAAGAGAATCACCCGAAGCGACGTAAGCATCCTCTGAGGTGACGTCATCACAGGCGAAGTACCTGGCGGGAGAGTTGATCGAATTCCGGGAATTTAGGTGAACTTCGGAAGTTTTAAAAGCTAACCACACAATTTAATCGCGTGTATATGGTGCTATGATTTAATGCAACTTGTTAAATATTAAATATATATATAGCCTTGCAATTGTATATAATTTTTTGTTTATCTTGTACAGAAGATCCGCAAGAGCCTGAGAATTAATTAATAACGGACGAAGGTTAACACGAACCGACTCAAGCACGTACTACATGCTGACCATGCACAAGAGGTCAATAGGCGTCAAATCACAAGCAGGCGTGCCTAGTCAAGGTCGAAGTCGGACTGACTCAAAAGTCAAGCAACGCACGTCGCAATCGAGTCCTTCCTATCTACTCCCTCCGTCCCTGTTTAATCGTCGCCGGAGAGCCGGAACCGATAACTAATGTATCGATAACTAATGTATTTGGCAAAAGTCCCTGATACCTCTATAAGCAATCATGTGTGTCGCGTGAAGGGCTGTGCTGTTTGCTTCCGTGACGGTGCAGGATGCAAGAGAGGCTAGCCAGAGGAGCGTCAGGCAGGCACATGGTGCGGTCAGACAGTGAGCTACTACTACGTATGGCCTATGGAGCTCCTAGGGGACGACAAATATTATGAGACATGTTCCTGTAACTCAAATGACTATTATTTGGGAACGGAGGGAGTATATATAAATCTCTCCTGCAACTCGATCGATCGCATCGCATCCAGACTTGAGAGCCAAGAACATGCAGCCGCCATGCCGCCCTCGCTCAACGTTGCCGGAGGAGCTCGTTGAGGAGATCCTCCTCTGCATCCCGCCGGACGAGCCAGCGCACCTAGTCCGCGCCGCGCTGGTGTGCAAGCCCTGGCACCGCATCATCCTCTCTGCAGACCATGACTTCCTTCGCCGCTACCGCGCGTTCCACCGACGCCGTCCACCGCTCCTTGGCTTCTTCTACAACGAATTCGGGGACCATGGCGTCCGTCCTTGCTTCATGCCTGCCGCCGCAGCCTTCCCCGCCCTGCCGCCGGACTACCACCTCTGGGCTTGGCGTATCCTCGACTGCCGCCATGGCCGCGTCCTCCTTGAATTATCATGTGGGACCCGATCAGCAATTATCGGCAGAAGCTGAAGCTCAAGGAACAAGGCATGCACTACCAATCCTACTGCGTTGCGGTGCTCTGCGCCGTCGTCGGCTGCGACCACCATGACTGCCATGGCGGTGATCCGTTCCTGGTGGTATACCTAGGCGCTGACAGCAAAGACGACACCATCGTCAAAGCGTGCGTCTACTCCTCGGAGGATTCTGCCTGGGGCACCCCGGTTTCGTATCAGTTAGACAGGGGATGCTACTTCGGCATGGCATGGATCATGCCGCCGTACGTTATCGGAGACGAAATCTACTGTGTCATTACGCCGGGTGCCAGGATCATAAAGTATGATTTGGTCAAGCACTGCATCTCTTCCTTCTCCTCGCCACCCATGTGTCGTGACGCTTCACGCTACTCGCCCTTATAGATGGCCAAAAAGCACGAGGCTCATGGGCCGGCTCATAGCACGATTTTTTTGGCCCGACACGAGCACGAGCCCAGCACGATGTTATCGGGCCTGGGCCGGCACGAGCACGACGTTGGGCTGTCCTGGGCTGCAATCTCAGCCCATAGTGCCGGCCCAGCACGGCACCAAATTTGTAGGCACGACGCGGCCCATGTGCTGGCATGAGGCCCAGCTGGCCCAACGAAACCCCCCCGGCAGCCCAACACCCCAACGGCCCAACAACCCCCTCCCCTGCTCCCGGCCTCCTCAACAGGCATCGGCCCACCGGTCGGCCGTCGGGGTATATAAGCCCCCCCCGGCGCCTCCCAAACCCTAACCCTCCTCCCCCCTCCTCATTCGCCCCCGCCCCATGTCGGCGCAGCCGCGCCGCACCGGCGCACCGCGCACCCCTCCCGACTCTTCGCCCGCCTCGATGCCGGCCACCTCTCCCGCCCGCCTCTCCTCGACGCCTAGCCTCCACGCCTTCCTCGTCGTGCACCTCGTCCTCACCCTCGCCGGCGGCCAGCACTTCCGAACCCGCGACGACCAGATCCACGCTGCCGGCCACCTCTTCCGTCCCCGCGACGTCCAGATCTACACCGGCGGCCACCTCCTCTGCCCTTTCGCCGGCCAGATCTACGTACAAGCCACCTGCAAGCACTGCGGCAAGGTGTACTCAGGTTTGTCCACTGGTGGTACTGGCTATTTGATTCGTCACATCCCCAAGTGCTCTGTTCTTCTTGCTCGCACTCGTAAGTCTTCTCAGTCCCAGCTTGGCTTTAGCTCTGATGGTAACATGCTTCTTTGGCAGTACAACGAAGAGGTTGCTCGTACTCAGTTGTGTAGGTTGATTGCTAGACTAGATTTGCCTTTGTCTCATGGTGAAAGTGATGCTTTTGAGGATTCATTAGGATTGCTCATAACCCTAAGTTTACTCGTGTATCTAGACAAACCACAACTAGAGACTTTAGTAAGTATTTCATGTCTCGACGTGATCAACTTATTGAGTCTTTTAAATATGTTTCCTCTGTTACTCTTACATCTGATATCTGGTCTGGAAATGCTAAGGAAGATTTCATTAGTGTGGTAGCTCATTATGTGAATGTTGATTGGCAGTTAGAAAAGAGGATAATTGGTATGCGTTTGATTGATGTTTCTCATAATGCTGATAATATTACTGAGCGCATTCAATCTGTTGTTGCTGAGTTTGGTTTGACTGACAAAATATTTGTTGTTACACTTGATAATGCTTCTGCCAACACAAAGGCAATTGATAACTTGACTCCTCTTATTTCTGGTTATGTTGGTAGCCTGTGCATGCATCAGAGATGTGCTTGTCATATCATTAATCTAATTGTGAAGGCTGGTCTTCAGGTTTTCAAGCCTTTTCTTTCTTCATTTAGAACTGCAATTTCATTTGTCAATGCATCTAATCAATGCATTGCTGCATACAAGTCATATTGCATTTCTTGTAATGTTCGGCCTCATAAGTTTGGGTTAGACATGGATGTTAGATGGAATGCTACTTACCTCATGTTGAAGCATCTTATTCCTCATCGACATACATTTGGTGTTTTTATTGCAACTAATCATCCAAAAGTCAATGGAATGCCACTCCTGACAGATCACCACTGGTATGCTGCTGAAAAACTCCTTGAATTCCTTGAACAGTTCTATGATTCAACTGTTGTTTTATCTGGTGTTTACTATCCAACATCTCCATTGGTTTTGCATCATGTTCTTGATATAGCTGAGCATCTTAATACCTTTGAGTCTGATCCTGAATTTGAGGCTGATTTCAGGCGCATTATTGCTCCTATGAAGGAGAAATACCTTGAGTACTGGAGTAACATACCATATTTGTATGCCTTTGCATTCATATTAGATCCTAGGGCTAAGATGAAGGGTTTTACCAATGTTCTCAGCCATCTATCTCATTTTAATGATAAGGATTACTCCCAGTACTTAACTGATGTAAAGGATGAACTAAATGACCTCTATGGTAAGTATGAGGCAAAATTTGGACATCAGATGAGGCTGCAAAGGCCTCCTCAGCCTGGCCCTACTGCAGGTAAGAGGAAGACAAGTTGGAGTAAGGTCTTTTCTTCTCAACCTTCTTCTTCTAGTAGTACTGTTGGTTCTGTTGCTACACATGGTAATTTGTCATCTGGTAGTGCTTCATCCAACCTATCTAGGAGAACATCTGCTACTTCTTTAATGCATGCTGCTTGCACTGGTGCTCCACTTGTTCCTCCTACTACTGAAATCTCTTCCTATCTGGTTAGTGACACAGTCACCCAGTTTGAAGATGATTTCAGTGTGTTGGGTTGGTGGCATGAGCATAAGCTAACATATCCTGTTCTTTCTTAACTGGCTAGAGATGTTATGACTGTGCCTATCTCAACTATATCTTCAGAGTCTGCATTTAGTACCACTGGTAGGATAATTGAGCAGCGGCAGCGGCGGCTGACCCCGAACATGGTGGAGATGCTGACTTTGGTGAAGGACTGGGAGCTGGCTGATGCAAGACTGCAGCATGACATTGAAGACCCTGAGCTTGAAGATGCATTTGAGAACTTGTACCTTGATTGATAGTTGATGGATGTTGTAAACTTGTAATGCTTTTGAGAACTTGTATCTAAACTTAATTAGAGCTGGTTGTACTCTTTTTTCCTTTGTAGGGTTTTCTCACGAGGTGTGAGTTTTTACCTACAAAGGTTTTTAATGAGGTAGCACAATAAGATCAGCTCAAATATTATTTTGATCTTTTGAACTTCATATGTTTGTGTTTCCTTTTCAGCTTGATTGGCTTTTGAATTGTCTATTTTTGACTTTGAAAATGTTATATGTGATGTGCTTGTGAAAAATGCTTTTGAATGAGGTGCAAGTATGGTGCCGGGCTGCGGGCTGGCACGGCACAGACAGCCCATCGTGCCTGACGCCGTGCTTCGTGCCGGCACGGCACGAAAAATGGGCGTCGTGCTCGTGCTGTGCCGCAAGCTCGACACGTAGTGCCGGCATGGCACGAAGTGCTCGTGCCGCGTCGTGCTCATGCCTATCGTGCTCGTGCCACTTCGTGCTTGTGCCGTGCTGTGCTGGGCGGGCCAAATGGCCATGTATACTCGCCCCACTCGGCGGCGACACTCCGGTCCTCATGCAAAACAAGGATGGCTCGCTGGTGCTTGCCAGCGTAAGGGATTCAAGACTTTCTTTGGTCGTCGACGAGGATGGTCGTGAATCGTTGGGGAAAAATATGGTGGTGTTTTGTTGAGGGTGGACTTCTTCTCATTAGGACAAAAGTCGCTACCTTCACATTTGAGCTAAAGTCAGGCAGGGTGAGAAAGATAAGCAGTTCCATAGACTTCCACACCGCCTTCCCCTTCGTTAGCTTCTTCACTCCATATAAGGCTCCTAGCTACAGCCCTTTACTAGCTTGACTCTAGAGATGTGAGTGAAATGCACTATGAGTCCTTAAACTTTTCCCTATTTCTCACCTAGATCCCTGAACTTTTTTCCGCTCATCTGGGTTCATGAACTTTTCCCTGCTTCCCACCTAGGTCCATAAACTTTTTCTTCACTCATCTATATATGTCTATAAACTTTTTCCCACTTCTCAGCTAGGTCCACAGCATTTTCACTCCCCGACCCCACGTCGCTCTCACGCGGAGGGCGACCCAGGGGCCCCCACCCCGCGCCGCCAGGCTCCCCGCCATTACCGTCGACGGCCGTCGCCGCCACCCCCACCGTCGGCGGTTGCGGCTAGCGATCGCGGCGCACAACTACCGTTCCCTCCTCCTCTTCTTTTCCCCCTCCCCTCTCTCTCCCGCTCCCTCCTCCTCCTCCCGACGCACCACCACCGCGACGCGGTCACGCTCCTGGGTCGTCGCTGGCCGGCGTGCCCCTCCGGCGCTTGCCCCGACCTTCTCCGCCACGCGCGCAACCCCTCCTCGCACGGCGACGTGCGGGGGCCCAGCCGCCTGGTCAACCCTAGATCCGGTTCGGGCCGGTGCCCCTCGACGTCGCATCGCTGCCCGGCCGGAGGGCGGTCAAGGGCGGGCCTCTCGCTGGCGACCGGCGTGCGCCGCCCCCACCTCCATCGTCGGCGGCTTCGGCCTGATGTTGACATTGCGGGCGGCGCTGGCTCGGGCGGGCCGCAGATCCTGAGCCGCCAGGGGTGTTCTGCGCCAGCGCCTGCCCCACGCGGCTCACGCGCGCCGCCTCCCCTCGACGCCGGCGGGCCACGACGGCGTCTCCCCCAACCCCCCCTTCCGCGGCCGGGCTATCAATGGATCCCGGAGGGTCGGGCGCCGCCGCTACCGCTCCCGACGTGCGGCCACCGCCTCCTCTCCCCTCGACGTTGGCCGGCCACGTCGAGCGCTAGATCCCGAACCCCACCCCTGCTCCTCTGTCGTCCCCCCCCTCTGGTGTTGGAGCAGGCTTGGTCCCCTCTGGTTCCCGCCATGGTGCCACCTTGCTGTTGGAGGGGGCAGTGGTGGTTTGGTGGTGGCTGGGGATCTGGTGTTTGGCTGGGCTTGGCGCCGACGGCCCCCTAGTTCTAGGGGGTTCGGCCCCCGTCTCCTCGCTGGCGGGCCCAGCCGCGGCAGGCCCACCTCGGGCCACAACCGTCCCTCTCCCCGGTGGCCGCTTCCCCGCCGCTTGCTGTTGCGGCCGCGACCATTCCTCGGTGATGTGGCGGCGACAACGACGATGACGCCCCCTCCTCCTCTTCGCTGGCGGCACCGTCGGGGTCCCTCCCTCCTCCTTCATCGACGGCTGCGGACGCGCCTCCCCTCCCCGTCGGCACGCCCCCTCCGGCCCGGCTGCGTCGGCGCCCTCCTCTCGGCGGCCCTCGCCCGGCAGCGCCCCTCCTCCTACCCGACCTCCGACGTGCCACCGCCTCGCCGGCTCTCCACAACCCCCTGCGCTGCCGCTGATGCTCCTCGCCCCTACCGTGGTGCTGGAGGCCACCCCGCGCCTTCACCGCCTAAGCTCCTCCGTCAGGCTTGTCGTCATCCCTTGTTGCCACTGGTTCGGTCTGCTCGCCGTCTTCGTCGTCTGCGGGGGTCGCGGTCCACTAGCCTGCTCACGCTGCCTGTTGTTGTCACCCCGGACTACTTGCTGCCTTTCCATCGGTGCGCCTGCGACTCAAGACTTCAAGTTCGGCGGTGAGGAGTTGGTCTTGGGGCTCGGCGAAAGCCCTGCACGACCTCGGTCAGTGCCGGCAACGGCTGCACCCTCGTTGTAGCTCCCTCGCTGGAGGCGTTGTCATGGCGGCCCCAACTCCATTTAGTCAGCACGGTGAAGACCGGGTCTGCTCCTTCGTGAGCATACGGGCGTTGGTGGCGTTCTTGTCGCTCCCACCTTTGTGGCTTCGTCCTGCGCGGCATCCTCTCTCGATCTCCATAGGCTTGTGTCGTTGGCTCCTGGTGATGAGCTCATTTTCGGGGTGTCCCTTTGTGCAGGCTAGGCTTTGTCTTCTAGCTCTTGTATGTTGTGGTGGTGGTGTTGAGTCTCCTCCTCTGCTTCACCTTCCTTCGGTCAGTTGACCTTGTGTTCCCTCTCCTGGTCCTTCTCTCGGCACTTTAGGATTTCTCCTAAAGCTGCTTTTGTTACTCCTTCTCCTCTCTTAATGAAAAACGTGCTTTGCACGTCTTAAAAAAAAGAAGCTAGGTCCACAGCAAGGCACAAAGGACTCTGGTGCCTATGTGGCCGTTGATGTGGCGCCACGTGCTTTTAAAAAAACATAAATAGGTTGAAGTTTTGAAAAATCATATAAAATCAAGGAAAAATCATAAAAAGGAAAATCTAGTTCGGTTAGAATTTACAACAATAGATCTATGCAATATATATATATATATATATATATATATATATATATATATATATATATATATATATATATATTATGACATGATCTAATTCAAAGTTTTTGTTGTAGCTGTAGACTTATGTAGATCTATGTGTTTTTGCCTTTAATCCATAACTGCAGCCCTTGTGCTTCTATTGTGGTGAAATGTTTATGATAGGCTACTCAATATATGCTTGAGGTATGGTAAAAGTTTCGGCTTTAGTGGAGCACGTATTAAGTATTGAACAAGTAAGTTGATAACTCATTCATACGTGCTACACTAAGTCTGAAATTTTACCATAGCTCAAGCATATGATTAGCCTACCATAAAAATTTCACCATAATTGTAGTGCAACAACCGCAATTATTGTGAATTAAACACAAACAATGACAAAAACATTAAACTGAACCATGTCATATTATATATCTATTGCATTGATCTATTCCCGTGGAGTCTAACAAACTGGATTTTTCTTTTTATGTATTCCTTGCGAATTTATACAAAATTTCAACCAGTATATGATTTTTTTTAAAAGCATGTGGCACCACATCAGCGGCCATGTAGGTAATAAAGTCCTATGTAGCCTGTTGTGGACCTAGATGAGAAGTGGAAAGAAGTATATGGACCTAGATAAGTGAAACAAAAGTTTATGAACCTAGGTGGGAGGCAGGAAAAAGTTTATGGACCTAGATCAACGAAAAAAGTTATGAACCTAGATGGGAAGTGGGGACCTATAGTGCATTTCACTCATATTATATGATGTTCTGAAATCTGAAGTTACAGATATTTTGTATTATATAGGGCGGGTCAAAACCTGGCCTATTCGCAAGTGAGGGAGCTTTTCAAATGAGTCGTGCATATTTCCCGCCAGCATTATCTCTGTCAATAGTTCCGTCAGCAACATCTTTGTGAATATATAATGGCATCGTATACACTACATATCTTCACTATTCAACAATTCAACTGAGGACGTGTGTGGTCCGAGGACCGGTGGATGGTCGTTCCTTAGTGATGAGTGATTGACAACATTGTGTCGACTGACTCTTGTCCTAGTATTGCATGTGTAGGTTGCGGCTTGATTCGCGTGGTGCAGGTGAACAACAAGCACAAATGGTCTATGTCTGTGCGACCTCCCAGGAGTGGAGAGATGCTTTGAAGCGGAGGACACGCTGCGTGATCGCAAGGCTTGTGTGGAGATGAAGTGGGCTTGCGGTCGGCGAGCATCCGTCCAATGGAGAAATCGACCAAGTTTCCCAAAGTGCCCTTGGTAGGTGTGTATCTTAATATTAAGTAGTAGGGGTAGTTTGGTCATTCGACACCCTCCATATATACTCACTTGAGTGGGAGATGGTCGCCAACTCGGAATCCTAGTTCATTTTCTCTTTGCCTCTGTCTCTTAGTTTTCCATAGGCTAGCTTCAGAGCTTCATGTTTCATCTAAAGAGAGGGGTGGACGTTCGGGCGGCTTGCTAGACCTTGTATGAACCTTTCATGGCATGTGTAAAAGATTCAGCGTGGTTCATCTTGAGTCCTTTGTCTCCTGACATTTTTCATTTTGGTGATTTTCGGAGCTATTTCTTGGGATTCTCGTGGTGGTTTGTTGGAGGTGTTTCTTGGTGGAATTCTTGTTGGGTATCACACATGAGGACCTTGTGCCTCTTTTCTTAGTGATTTTGCCCTAGCAAACCCTTGAGAAAGCCTTCGATTTGGGTGGTTTTCGTGGTTCCTCGAGTTCATGACAGAGAGCCCTTTGATTCACGATTCCCTTTGATTGAGAGCTTTATCGGTGGATTTTCTTTGGTGGAGAGGTCATCCAAGAGGTGACCCAACTATCCCCGAAGTTTCGCTGCAATCCGTGGGGTAAATCGGGAGATCAGTTGATGGGAAGTTGAGGGTTGACACACGGCCAGTTTCTGGGGTCAGGTGGTCTAACCGCAGGGGGTAGGCGGTCTGACCGCCTCAGGGGTTTCGCCGAGGAAAGATTGGTTTTCTGAGGTTTTCCTCTGAGAGGTTGTTCGCCTTGATCAGAGGATTCTCAAGGTGAAATCTTAGGTCATTTTGGGGTCGTGAGCTTCGTTCGGTGGCCGAGGAAATCTCCCAGGCACAGGCGGTCTGACAACCCCCACTATGCGGTATGACCGCCCCTGCCAAGCAGATTTTCCTCGTGTTGTTTCCGCTGTGATTTGCGCCAAGTTTGAGTTGGTTGGAGGTGTGGTTTGTTCCTAGGGTCAGTAGCACTCTAGTGGCTACGTAATCTTGGCAAACTTGAGGATTGTGTGGTGGAAGTGATTTAGGGATTTAGACCATGTTCATTGTTGACACATCTTATTCTATATATTTATAAGTCAACTAAACATGAGAAAAGGGCATAAATGTTAATATCAACTTAGAATAGGGTGCCACTAACAGTTTTTCTGGAGATTAGGTAAATTATATGAATCCAGGAACCATTCGGGAAAAGTGCTAAAAGAATCAAATCTAGAAGACTCCAGAAGGCTCCGGAACTCAACGTGACTTGGCACCCAAGAAAGAAGCATCTAGAAGAAGCGACGGACCACCTGGCCGAAGTGGGCCCCGAGGGGGGCCCACCCCAGCCCGATCGGCCTGGTGGTGGGGCCGGTCGGCCTCCCCCGGGCGCCATCTCAGCCCTACTTCCAGAAGGTTCTTCCACCGCCTATGAGGATCAATCTAAACCACTCGTTAGGTCGGTTTGATCAAACGGCGCACGTCTACCCCTCAGGGCTATATAAGCAGCCCCCCTACCCCCTGGCAGAGGCATCTGGAAACCTGAGTTTGCATACACCAGATCAAGTCATCAAGTCAGAGATACTACGCCCTAGAAACACCATATAGCAGAGTAGCTAGCTAGTCTAGATCTAGGAGGAGGCAAGGCGTCTACTTGGCTCCTGATCGTCTAGAGGCTGATCGAGATACTAATCTAGCTTCGCTCTTGTAAGTTCTTATCTAGTTCCTTACATTTGTTATACAGACATATGTTCTTATCAATGATTATATTCGACATTATATGCTTTGGTGTTTATTATGATTACATGTTTAGCATAGTTGATTTGCCTTTATATTCATGTATGGAGTTGTATAGCCCTCACCTAGATCATTTGTTAACATGGGTGAACGGTAAAGACAGTGTAAGCGTGGTGCTTATATTGTATTTATCTGCGATTGCACCCTATATGCCGGGTTGTGTGGTAGATCGTGGTGGTGACAGCACTATTGAGTCCTTCGCAGTCCACCCCCCGTGTATAGGACTAGTGGAGCCTTATACTGTTTGGGTTGTTTCAAGTTTCGGCCTTGATCCTCCTGGATAGTCTCCCCATGCATTAATATAATAGTTCTTCTTCCATGATTGTTAAATGTTTGCACTAATCATAGTTTGCACTGACATATAGTTTAGAGTTACCGAGGAGTATCCTCTCTAACTAGACTTTGCTATGTTTCTCTTGCTATAATGACACTTTCTAGCTGCTCATGATGTTATGACTTGAACAATGCTATCAATATCTTTATCTTTATGTGACTTACCCCTGTTTATAGCAATTGATATATTTTGGCCACTCTACATTATAAAACTGAAAGATGAGCATGTATTAGCTATTATGGATTAGAAAGACTTCTTTCCCTGTGGTAGAATATAAATACGATACCTGGTTTTACTCCTGGTTAAAATGCTACAATGGTATATTCATATCTGTGCGCTTGCGGATTCCCAGTTTATATATATCTTCTTTTCTAGAGATCCAAGGCATATGTAAGAGTACCATATCCATGCGTTTTCTGGCACACCAGTCAGGGCTGACAACCTATATCGAGTTGTGTTATGAATCGTGTCGGAGTTCACCTTTTAGTTTAATCTGAAAGCAACATCTGATATACACTTAGCATCATGTTAAGATATACCTTTGCATTTCTGGTACCGTCGATAGAGATGGATCTTATATCCGTTTCTAGTCGATGACGTTAGCAATGTCGACATTCATCTCGCTAGAGGAGTCATCTCTTTCGAGAAGAATTTTTATCGACACCCATTCACTCCTCCCTCTCTGGTCGCCCAATCCGGTCCTTCACCAACACATACTAAACATCTTGTAAGGGCAGCATAAAAGCTTAAGCTCCTCCATACGTTCGCAGTGCAGCAAGCAGCGTGCGGCCGGCTAGCGCAGCCTAGTTCTCACCCTGCATGGCCGAAGGCCAATCCAACACTAAAATCTGAACGTCAGCGAGTGGATCGACCAGTCCAACTCGGACAATGCGAGCCCAACCTACACTCTGCCAATACTTGACAAGGCATGAAGCACGTCGGGGCTCAGCATAGTGTCTTTGATTCATTGAGAAGAGATCCGGACAAATACTTGGACCTTCAAGATATGTTTCAAGAGTAATAATTCTATCCATACGTTCCCTTTTATGCAATAGTGTGCTTTTACCAACACTATCTAACTCTAACTTTCATTATTTTTTGCCAGAGCTTGGAAAAAATTCTAGGCTGTCAACCCTGGACAATGGAAACCTAGAATAAACTTCACTACAAATTTTCCGGTACGTAAACCAAATAACAACTTCAGATTGGGCAAATTAAAAATGCATAACACTAATTTTTCATAATTATCTTCTTCAATTTAGTGTATGAGACAGGAACCAGGGACACATTTATGTGCATACTATGTGTGTGAGTTCATCCACAATTTCTGCGAGGCAGACCCGTCAGATTATACTGTAAGTATTATTTTAAATCAATTAATAATACTTTTTTCTAACCGCTTATATATTTAATTCTTGTGTGTAATATATTAAATTATTTGCACATTGCAGAACAATATGATTAGGGACGCAATCATTGAGAAGGACCGACTCTTGGCGATTCAAGGTCTCTGCGGATTCATAATGGACCAGGTCATTAATCCACAAGGCAGAAATCACTATGACGGTCATCGAATTGATAAATATTAATTAGCACCTCCGGTGGAACTTTAGACTAGAATTAGTATGAAACGGTATTTTGATGTATATATATATACTACTTTCAGAAAATACTATCTGCTATGCTTTCGATGTAATATAATGTGTGTATATATTTATTTATAAGTTTATTCTCTTCATATAGTACGTATAGTAGACACATATAATTAGTGCAAACATTTATACGTATACGTAAATTACACCCAAATACGTAAGAATATACGCGTATAACATTATTAGAACAATTTGAAATGAAACAAAAAAAAATTCACAGCGGGGTCTTTAGTCCCGGGTGGTACCACCCGGGACTAAAGGGGTGGCGCACAGACGCTGGTGTGCCTCCCCTTTTGTCCCGGGCGGGGCTATCACCCGGGACTAAAGGGGTGGCGCACAGGCGCTGCTGGCCCTCCCCTTTTGTCCCGGGCGGGGCTACCACCCGGGAATAAAGGGCACCCTTTATTCTCGGTTGCCCACCCGGTGACAAAGGGGAGACCTTTTGTCTCTCCCTTTTCGTCTCGGGTGGACTTTAGAGACTTAAAGTCTTTCCCACTCGGGACGGAAGGCTGTTTTCCACCAGTGGCAGCTAACCCCAGTTTGCGAGCGAGGGAGCTGTTCAAAATGAGGCGCTCATATTTCCTCCTGTCAGCATCATCTATGTGCGTGAATAATGGCATCGTACAGCACACATATCTTACCTCTTCAGAAAGCCAGCACATACTAATTAAACATTGTCAAGCTTGTAAGGGCAACATATATAAAATCTAAAGCTCCTCCATACATTCATAGGGTAGCTATGGCAGCAAGCAGCCTGCAGATAGTAGGCACCACTTTTACATCGATAAACAAGCATTTCAATGTCAGATCTTTGCGTAGCATAGTACCAGAACAACACAAATGAAACCTGCTAAGGGCTACGAAGTAGCATGGCAAAGTACTAGAACATACACAAATGGAACCTGGTAAGGAATACGACGAAGCATAGGTACTAGAACATACACAATTGTATGTGTGCTTTTGGCTTAGAGAAGCCTGCTAATGCTTCGCGGAACTCCATGGCCTTGCCTTCAGTCAATCTTGTTGTCCGATGTTAAATTCAGACTCTTTAGTACGGTTGCCCAACTAAGAAGTCGCTGCACAAAAGCAACCTCGTGCCCAACTCCTTGCAGTCCAGTGATGCGTACATCTTCAAGATGATCCAGAGCAAGTTCATCAGTCTTCCAGTTTTCTGGTTGATCACAAATACAGTCTAGTGGGCATGCAAGTTCTTCCTACGAATGAACAAAGAACACTATTACTTATCTTGTACTGCCAAAATGACATTAAAATAGGTAGAGAAAGATTGAACTGAAAGTACTAAACATGAAAATTTGTAAGCAATAGAATTTTCATGACAGAATGGTAGAATTTCTAGTTTGTTCAAAGCTGAATGATTACAGCAGCATGGTTGTTCTGTGTACGGAAATAGCACAACAGAAACCAGATTTGTTAAATTATTACATGGCACAAGTTCTAAGGTGTTGTACAACAAATAACAAGCAAACAGAAGGAATATAATTGATCACAGGCTTATTTATGGAAGCAAGATCTTTGCATCACATGGATCAGGATGCAAGTGCCCAACATTTAGCCTAAAGTTCCTGGAACACTTCTCATTTAAACAAAGGTTTATGTTCATAGCATAAAGATTCTAGGCCAAATTATATCATGTTCATATGCATGCCTCCAAACTTGTATTCTATGCTATACATCCTTACTGTGACACCAAGATTGAACTTTGTTATCAGTCAACTCTCCACTGGCATGTGCGTAGGTCAAACAGACAGAAAGCATTAAAAGTATCACACTACATACCAAGAAAAGTGTGCAGTTTTGCCACTACGATAGAACAATAAACTGTTACTAGGAGAAATATAGATGTATGGTTAGGAGGGAGGGGAGCACCTCTATTTGTAGGTGCTCATGATCATTGTGATGTTTCCATGTGGCAACTTCCACACTCTTCCATACAAAATATCTAACTCTAGAACTTTCTCTCATCCTTATCCTATCATATAAATATCTAATTCTAGAGTCTTCTATACTTGCCATGAAGCATGACAACTATGGCTCATGTAGCCTCTCAATCTTCTAGAAACTTTTTTCTTTGCCATGATCTTTATTCTCTCATGCACGGCAAAGTTTCTATCTTCCACAACCTTCTAGAATGTTCCAAGTATGCATTGCTATATTTCAACACTCCCCCTCAATGCATACTTGTCTCCGGCAATCGAACCATTGCATGTCACTGCGCTTGGATCTTCTGTGCTCTGCCATTACGAGCATTCTTCTTTACTTGTCCTTGTGATATGGTCTTCTCTTCCTTAGACTCATATGCCTCTGTCTTCAGCTGTAGATTTCTCGTAGATATGATGCATCTGTGCATGTGTTCTTTTTCCTTCACTCTTCTAGTTGTCTGTCCTCTAAATGCTTCTTTGTATGACGACAAAAGAACGACAGATGGTGAAACATTGACATACCTGGAATCTTCACACCTACATCCTTCTGGAAGCTTCTTCTCTTTATCATGCTCCTCCAAATCTTCATGGATCAACTTTCCATCTTCATCTTTATTGTGTGTCACACCTGTTTTTTCAAAAAAAAACAAGTGCAAATCTATATGCATGTCAGGATCATCCGGAGATGTGACCGGAAATTGACAGGATGACCAACAGTGGATCTCAGAAGATACACACGGGTCATCCGCCAACCGGGTCATCCGGAATACATCCGGATCATCCGGTACAGACTGCAACAGTGAGAACCCTATGTGTTCGTGTGTGAATTGTGTCTCTCAAAGATGTTAGATCTCAAGTGAAAAACACTAGTGGCAAATCTTGATTCAACTATTCGCATCCCCCTTTATAGTACAGGGGATCCTAAACTCAAATTTGAAATTAGAAAAGGAAATTAAATCTTCTTTTGAGCTTGAACACCGCTTAAATAAAAATGAGGGTTTTCCTTTGATCTTTTTCTTTCTTAATTCCTACACAAATCTCATTGAAAATATTAAATCCTCCAAATCGTGATTGTCATTATCACCAAAATTAATTAGAGGCCTAGATGCACTTTCGTTTACTAAAACGGATTCAACTCCCCCACAGAATTCGCTTCACCAACACAACCACAGCCGGAGCTGCCACACCTCCAGCCGGAGTCCTGACAAACGCACCAAGCTACGATAACTATAGACCTACTCGTCGATCACAGCCGCCATGCCGTCTCTTATCTCACAAAGGTATGTAGATTTGGCCAGCGCCACATGTCCACGTGGATGTCATGCTTGCTCCTCCAGTGCTCTCCTTGCGGTATGGACCAGCGCCGCATCAACAAGGCCGATGGACCAGCTAGCGATCCCTCCGTCCGGAGCACGAGCACGACGACGATGCTCTCGATCGGGTGACGCGCGCCCACCAGGCCACCACCAGCGCGCTGGCCTTGGAGCTCGGAATGAAAGCTGCGGATCAACCAAGGACGACGGGCGAGCGGCCGGTCGAGAGGAAAACGACCCGGCGGAGCAAGGTGGCCGCCGGAGCAGCAAAAGCGCGGGCCGCCGCTTTCCGGCCCGGCCGGCCGGCGACGAGATGAGATGACAGGGACACCCCGCTGTTGTCTCCTGAGCTGATCGTGTCGTGTCGTGCACAGGAACGTAACTTTAGAATTGGCGGAGAGGAACACGGAGCTGATCGATCGGTGCCGATGGTTACGGCGAGATAGGAACTGTACGTGTCTCGGCAGCAAGGCGGCAAAGGGCCCGGCCGGCCGGTGCATGCGCTCACCAATCACAACTTCGAAATTTAATTGCACGTAGCTACCAAGGCGTGTACTGTCATCGATCGTGCAATAATGGTCACACAGGACGATGACATGCATGTCATGTGGAAGTGTAGAATATAAACATGTTTTTTCTTTTAACTTTTGACCAGCAGGAACAGCTAGCTTTGGAGTGGTATGAAAGTGATGTGAGGGGGAAACAATTGATAGTCCGAATGTATCTACTCCCTCCGTTTAATCATTTGTTACATTTTTATGTTCACATTTGACCGTTCGTCTTATTAAAAAATTATGAAAATATTATTCATTTTATTATGACATGTTTTATCATAGTGTATATTTTAAGTATATCATAATTATTTTTATATTTTCACAAAAGTTTTGAATAAGACGAATGGTCAAATGTGATGCGCAGAAATTGAGAGATGTTTATATTTAGGAACAGACATAGTAGATGAGAAGCTTTTTTAAAATATATATATACTCCCTCCGGTTCCCTATTAGAAGTCATTTTGGACAAGGTTTGAGTCAAACATTAGGAATATAAATCATGAATAACTTTTAAGTTGTTGAGTTTGAAAATGTGAAAATCATATAAATAGATTTGTCTTGAAAATTACTTTCATGAGAATATACATATATAACTTTTCAATAAACATTTTTGTAGAAAAGAGAAGTCAAAGTTGTGCTTCGGTGACCGTGTTGCTGTCCTAAACGACTTCTAATATGGAACCGGAGGGAGTACTCCAAATTGTTGGTCCTTTTGACTTTTTTAGATTCATTATCATTGTGCACTAGACACAGACACACAGTATATGTCCAGGTGTATAATAATATCTAGGTTAAGAGAGTTGAGATGCATGCCATTCTAACATTGGTAGACGATTATCAGCGGGTCCCATATTCATCTTCTTCTCCTTCTCCTTCTCTATCTTTTCTTTTCTTTTCTTTTTTCTTTTCCCCTTGCAGCCGACCATCTTCTCTGATGACCTGGGCGGAGTTGGATCTTGCAGGGCCGGTGGCGGCCTCCTCCGGCAGCGGAGGAGCTCGACGCCTCCGCCTGCACCTCCCCACCTAGACCAATGGGCACCGACCCTACCTCTCTCTTGCGCCGCCCGCCTCCTCGCTCTCTTGACGGCCGCCTGCTGCCCCTCCCTTCCGGCGGGGCTCGAGCTACGCACCTTGGCCGTCGGCGGTAGGAGGTCGAGCTCACCTGGACGTAGCGAGGCTCGACCTCGCCCGTCCGCCGGCGGCAGGGTACGAGCTCGCTCCTTCGGCGGCGGCGGGACACGAGCTCGCATGTCGTGTGTCGACCTCCAGCCCTGCAGCTTCTCCGTTAGGCCAGTCTCAGTGGCAGTGTTATCAACAATTAATAGACAACCACATAATTTTTTTATAACATGACACTAAATTAATAAAAGGAGAGAAGATCACGGGATCATGATGATGACACATGCAAAGATTGATCTTAGCGGATAGAGAGCGAGGACGTGGAAATGAGTCGAGATGGTCCGCTCGATTTTAGGGGATCATCTCGACCCGGATCTTAGAGGTATACTAGGTGATACCCCGTGCGTTGCCGCGGGAATTTTTAAATAAAATTTTAAGGTGAAATGTGAAAGTAGAAACACCAAAATGATTACATGGCGATATTCATCTCTAAACAATATTATATATGAAAATATGTTAATTTTGTTAAGAGAGAACCATTTTTAAATGATCGATCCTACATGTATTTCAACGGTGAGAATTTTATGACGTGCTACTCGCAAATACAACATGCTATTGTTGACGGTCGAAAAGTGCTGCTTTTACACCGTCAATACCTGCATAAAATAAATGTAAAAGGATCATCAACACTAAAATAGGGCTTGATACTAATGATTTCCACAAGTGTTGGTGTTTCTAGCTTTTGTTGCAGGATGCACCGAAATACGTACCAAATGGTACAATTAAGAGCAAGTGATCCAATGGCTATTAAAGAACGTCATCATAAACGACCTCAAATGCCAATTTGGATTGCACCATTGCGACGGGCTCGTCGAGACGATCGAAATGGACATATTATATGCCTACATCGGAGATCGTATGCACAAGTTATTAAAAGGAGAAAATCTACACACGGATGACGTCACCCGGGGCCACAGCCGCTAGTCAACGCGCCAGGCGCAAGCAGGCGCTGGAGAATGTAGTACTCGCGGCCACGTGGCAGGCTCCCATTGGCGCGCAGCCGGCGACGCGGATCACTCCGCTGGCGCACGGGAGGCCTGCCCAAACCACGTGGCAGCCGACTGTTGGCGGGCAGCAAGTGCTGCGGATCGCCACCGGGGAAGCGCGGGCGCGCGAGATCGTCCCTGCAGCGCCACGCGTCACCATCGGGGTGATTAGCCACTGCTGCCGCTGACTGAGCCGCAGACGCGTACGCGGGACGCTGTGGAACCGGACGCGTGGCGGCCTCGGGTTGGTGCAGCCAAAGGCGGTTTGGCGCCTTGCACGGGAAGGAGCCGCAGGGGGGTACGTGTCGCCCGCCCGTTGGCTCGCACTGAGGCGGTGCTCCGGGTTGCGCGGCCGGCCCTGGTCCGCCCGCCGGTTTTCTCCCTGGTCCGCTGGTTTAACCCTTTTACCTAGCGGTTCTTGCTTCCAGATGCCTTGGATGCTCCGGTTCATCACGGTTCTCAGCGGTTCTGGCCCGGTTTCGCCCTGCCACGTGTCAAGACCCTATTGGACGCGCCTAGGGAAGCTGAAAAAGTGGAGCACTTGGAGCCCAATTGCAAGCCACCCCCTCCTCTATAAATAGGAGGGGAGGGGCTCCATTTTGGAACACATACCTCTCTCCCTCTCCTCTCATTCTCTCTTGGAGAGGTGAATTCTCACCTCTCCCATGAGTTGTGTGTGTGATTAGAGTGATAGGTAGGATAGGGTGAGGAGTGAGTTGATGTCCTCATGAATGCTTGTTCTTCATTTAGATCAAAGTGAGTATTTCAGCATTTCTTATTTAGACTATAGTGAACATCATGCATGGTTGCTTTGTTCTTGTGTTCTTGGCTCGTTCATAAGTTAGAGGCTTGTGTTCTTCGTGATACAAGGCTTCGATCCTTTAGAGCCAGGACCGTAGTTCATTTACTTGTTTAGCATGCTCTGATCCTGTTTAGTTAAGTAAGTTTGCTGTATCTCGTTCAGCTGCATCCATAGCTTCCTTTTTGCTCCCAGTTCAATGATATGATCTGATTCGGATATTTCCCTTGTTCGTGGGACCGTATTTATACGGTTGCTATAGTGGAGTTAGCGGGCTAGCATACGCCGCACTATAGTATTTATCTGGGGCATAGACGTGGTGTCTGGGCCTTGGCTTTCCTACGGAGACCACGTACGATCGTAGCGTAGAGGTAGGCCGCAGTGGTGACAGCCTGTTGGACCCTTTGTTAACCCTCTTACGTCGTGTACCGAGTTGGGCTCGCAGGATAGCACCTCTGAGTGTTGTCGCCCCGCGGGGACGACTAAGATCTGACAGGAATACATCTTGAGAGCTAAGTCCCTTAAGGAAGTGCTTCTCAACCCATATCTATCCCAGCTGGAGTTTGGTGTCCTTGGACCATCTATACTAGAGTAGGAGATAGTACACACCGTTCCTTGGATTCGATACCCTTGGAATACTCTCCTTCCTTGGTGAAGTGCTATAGCGGTATTTCCGTGCGCTTGCGGTATACCCGGTTGTTCTTATACGCTCCCTCTAGGTGCGCAACTAGTGGTGATGTTAAGAAACGCCAACAAGCATTTCTGGCGCTGTTGCCGGGGAACGGTTGCTGTATCTATCTTTGAACCTAGTGGTCCTCGTATCTTTTGTTTATTCCTTTTCTTCTACCTTTACCCCCGCTACCCATGGTGAAGCTTTCCTGTAAAAGCATCACTACCCCCAGGGATGGGCTCCCAGAGCCACCACCTTCGGTGCGCCTTTTTCTCACACCTAGCTGTGAACCTCTCCCTGCGACTATCGATCTCGTTCGATGGACTATCTTCTCTGGTCTATCGAGCGAAAACCCATATCACCATCTTTGTGACTTCGAGAACTTGTGTTCTCTCATCTACACTATGGGTATGACTTTGGATACCTTCAAGTGGAAGTTGTTTCCGTACTCCCTTGTAGGGAAGGCAGAACAATGGTACACATACACCGTAGGTAGCGTGAACGATAGTTGGGGGGAGCTTAGAGACAAGTTTTGTCTTGAGTTCTTCCCTCCATCTCGTGTTGCTGCTCTACGGGAAGATATCCGTTGTTTTCGACAGAAAGAGAAGGAAACGATATACATGGCCTGGTCTAGATTATCATGCTTAGCGTCTTCTGGACCTCCCTTGTCGATGACTGAGTCTCAGTTACTCCGCAAATTCTATGATGGTCTCGACAAAAGGTCTGTCTGTCGTCTCGACCGCAGAAAACTGTTTCTTGAGAGGGAACCGGCTGAAGCTAGGAAATTCCTGATCTCCTACTTCGAAGTCGATCCCGTATCCTACCGAGAGGAATCCGAGTCGAGCCATGAGAGTCCCTCAACATCCAAGTCCGAGTCGGCATCTTCCAAATCTCAAGACTTGTCCGTTGAGCCCTCTCATGAACCCCGAACACCAAAGGAAGAAGAAATTCAACCTTCGGTGTTCACTTGCAAATTCGAGGATGACCCATCTAGAAATCTTTCAGACACCTCGAACTCTGCTGATGCCCAATTAGGGGAGGAACCTTATTCTGTTCGTACCGATCATTCTAGAAATCTTTCGACAGAACCTTCCCTTAGGCCTGCGGTGCCTCCTCTACCTCCTGATCCTCCTAACGAAGCATATCCTGAGGAGACCATGAGAGAGGAATGGTCAGAGGGAGTGATAAGATTTTCTGAGGCAACTTGGAACAGTTTACCTTCTCTGGTTGTCCCTTGCACTATCAGAGGCACTGTCGTAGAGGCCCATTGTAACCCCATCATGGAGGTTAACATTTTGCCATGGCACTTAGCGGAAACTCTTTTGGGCAGAGTCTCGCTAGCACCATCCGACATGCTTCTCAAGACTTGTCCCTTTGGACACGTTCTTGAATGTCGGGGGATTGCAAGTGCCGTGCCGCTTATCGTAGACGGGATTGGGGCTACCTTAGACTTTCACATCTTTGATGTCCTTGATCTCAATCTTCTCCTAGGCTCCCCTCTAGAGCAGCTCTTCGATACATCTTTAGGGAGCCTAGATGATAAGCTTAGGGGAGTCGTTTCTGCCACTGCTACCCCTTGTCTGGGACATCCTATGGCAAAGCCTCTTCCTCAGCTAAACCCACTCGAGAAGATGACGCATACATCTCCGTTCGCATCATCCGAGCCCGTTCTCATTAAGGTTGTAGAATGTTCTACCCCTTATGAGGATGACTCGGAAGACTCTCTTCACCTTTGTGAAGGCGAACGATCGTCACCACTCTCGACCGAGTTTCAGCCTCTTCCCACTGGCTCGTATCACGTTGCTTTCGATCTTGATCGAGAGTCAACATCGAGCTTCCACGATGACTCTCTTGAGATGGAGAATTCATGGGCCATGGAACCTTTCGAGGCACTGACTCTGGAGTCCGGAGGAAAGGATTCCACGCACGAGCATGGTGGCTTCATTCTTGATTCACCATACAGACCATGCTCGCATCATGTCCCTTCAGAGTCAGACATGCTTAGTGCATTGAGCACACATGAGGGCTGCAATCACCTTATGGTCCTCTTCTCTAGAAAGTTCAGAAGGTTGGTTGTAGATGTATATGTTTACCATAAGCATATCAGATTTTGTGTGTGCACTGTGGCACAAACCTTGCAGCTGAAGCTTCACTGATACGTCAAGGATTGGTGGTGAGACGGGAACGACACCACCAACGATAGCTGCAAGATGAAGTTCCCATGGTCGAGCTTATGACCTTAAATAAACAAATCACTCCCAGGAGATAGCCTGGATTAGGTTAGGTTTTATTTCCCTTTTCGAATAAAAGCAAGAACATGTTTTTAGGATAAGTTGTCCTTCGGGTATTTTTGGTCACTAACCTTTCAGGTGGAGATTGAAAAGAAAGATGGACAGGTGATGCCTACGAACATGTGAGCCACATCAGCTACAACACCTAGATCAGTTTTGGTGAGGGAACGTTTACAAAAGGGAGCTTGATCACCACACACTTGAGTTTTGTTGCCTAACAATGCAAACTTCAAGTGTGGGGGAGGTATGTGAGCATCCTGAGTAAAGTTCCTCCTCTACCAAATCTTATCCTGGTGTGGTGATGATGTCAGCTCTTGCATCTTGCCTACTAGCTAGGTAAGTCCTGCTTTTGACATTAAACAAAGCCCTTCCGGGAGGTTTCCAAGGTTCACCGTCTTATGCTCATACTTATGTCCCTTTTGATGATAGCTTGAGCATGCTTTCATGCCTCTTTTATCTTTGTTATTATGCTCTGGTTTGAATGAGTGATGCATCATACATTCATAGATTGTTTTAAATTAAGCATGGTGCTTAGGGTAAGACTGTCTTCTTCAGTCAAAACAAGACATGGTGTCGAGTTTTGGTTGATGAACCTTAGAGTTATATTTCCATAGATCTTGGTTGCATATATGCTGACTAACCCCTGCAGAAAATTGTCAAACTTGAATGGGTAAGTCATTGAGCTAAATTCAAAGGGGAGGTAAGTTGAAGTGTCAGATTCATGTTGCACATCATGCAAAGGTGGTACATATGACCTCTCATAGATCCAAGGTAAGTATATTCCCCTTTGTGTATAATATGTAACCTTGGTCTAACCCTTCTTGAGCAAATGACATGGTGACAATAAAATAAAAACAACAAAAATATTTGAATTAGAATAAAGGCTCTATGGTTCTCGAACCAGTAGAGTCCCTCCTTTGTTTTCATTTGAAGAACAGCACCAGGATCAACCACCAGTGTGGGGGAGTTCTCTCGAACTCATCATCGACATATCCACTCGAGAACTCCCACACAGGCGCTGCACAACATCGACTACGCCTTCATGACAAGAGCAAGGTAAACTAGAGTGACCCGGCTGCCCTCTGGTCAGCTGAATCACCACTGGTCTTCTTTGATCTCTTATCCTTCAGAAGCGATGGTATGTGCAACCTCTATCTCACTCTGTCCTATTCATGAGTTTGATTGAATTTCAATTCATATCCGTTACATCAAACTCAGTGGTTGGTGCTATGCTTGCTCTACATGATTCCTGTGGTTGGCTTGCATATGTTTTATTCCTTACTTATCTTCTTGATGCTTGTGAACAAATATCATTAGGGAACTCATGCTTATCTAAGTAGTTGACGTTTGTGATATGGTTTGATGATATGATCTTCGCTCTTTATGTTTGAGTGCTTGGGAATTTTATTTGAAAATCATGAAAACCCTTTGCAAAGCTCCTCTTTGATATGCCACCGTCCCACTAGAGCCATATGATATTCATAGTTGAAAACCTTCTATTCATATGCTGCTTGTTATTGCATTGAGCTTTGTCAAATTCTGTGACCCTTGTGAGAATTCTTTTCATTACTTTCATGATCAAGATTCATGTGCACACCACCTATATCCCCTTGCTATGCTTCTACTCCAGAAGTTAGCATTGTACCCTTCATCCATTCCATAAAAATAAAGCTCCATATGTGGTGTGACATCTCTCTCCAAAAGTATCCTTCAAAAGAGACATGGGCTATAAAAAAAAGAAAAAAAAGAAAAGAAAAGAGAGACACATGCTCAAAGCATGATGAAAAAAAAAGAAAAAAAGAAAGAATAGCCCATGTCCAAAATAAAGGAGAAATAGGGGAGAGATGAGATCATGCAAAAAGGAGTTCCATATCATAGATGGTAATAACTAGTGTCCATTCCGGGTCTAGTGTCCACCTTACCATCAACCCACTTTCATCATATATGTATGGTAATATCTAGCACCCATTCCGGGCCTAGTATCTGTCAGGGACGGTCATTAGGGGTCCCCTAACTAAGGGGATAATCACCCTCGTTAAACGTGAAACCGCCCAGGGACTGTTTATCCTTGGCCACAGGACCGCACGGGCCCGCAGCCTGCCACGGCCCAGCAGCGGCCTGGAAGGCCCGTTTGGCCGCCTCGCTCGAGGGCTCCAGTCCCTCAAGCGGATCTCCACCTCGCTCGAGGGTTCCAGTCCCTCGAGCGGATCTCCGCCTCGTTCGAGGGCTCCGGTCCCTCGAGCGGATCTCCGCCTCTCTCGAGGGGTTCGGACCCCCTCGAGCGGGCGACCGCCCCCGCTCTGCTCGGTAGCGGCATTTAATGCTCGGCCCTACGGCGGGACGCCGAAGTCAAGGGGGAAACCTTCCCCCACCCTGCGCACCTGACACGGTCAGGTTGTCTGACACAGCCATAGTGCAGCCTAACCCGTCACTGTGCGGCCATTCCTAACCCTGTGCGGGAGCCGCGTGGCCCTGTGTGGACAGGCCGGCGTCATTCCGTGCCACTGTGCGACCTACTTCCGTTCTCCCCCATGGCAAGACCCTCGAAAGGGCATGGGGGCACCCTCGAAAGGTGTACGGACGACAAGCGGACGCACGCCTTGACCGGCGCTGACGCACGAGCGGCGTGCGCCGCGTCTCCTCCATCGACTTCGGCGCCACCTGGCCATCCCGGGCGCTGTGCGGCCATCCCCAATACTGTGCCACCATCCCGGCCACTGTGCGACAGCACACACAGCACTGTGCAGACACGCTGATGACGCGCCGCCATCCTGTGCCACCAACTCCGGTCCTTCCTCCGACGGATAGGCCCTCGATCCAACGGGACCGCCCCTCGAAGTCAAAGCAGGACGGGTCACGATGACCGCCACGACGCCCGCAGAAGCCGGAGGACGCCACCAACTCGCGCCAGGAACCATGACGCGCGGGACAAGACCGCCGGCGCCATGCTTATTAGTACATAACCACTGTATCGGCTGCTGTGCAGCACCTGTAACTGCCCTCCCTTGGCCTATAAAAGGGAGAGGCAGAACCTCCTGCGCGGGGACGAGGCAACACGCTTACCACGCACAACTCGCCACCGCGTTCTAGATATTGGCACTTGCCTCAATCACTTAGACGGGACTTGGGGGAATTCCCTCCTCTCCCACCGTGCTTGTAGCCCCCCTCTACAGGCACCACCGGTGCTAGCTAATACAAGTGTGAAAGCACACCTGCTGGACGTACGGCCGCGTGGTCGGAACCAGGATAAACCCCCGTGTCACCTCAGGCAGCGCCGACCATCGAAGAGCTGATCTCAGCGCAAATCACTAGTTGGTGTCGGTGCTAATCCGGACACCGACAGTTGGCGCGCCAGGTAGGGGGGCTGCGCTGTGATCAACCAACCCACTTTCTCGATGGTGACCGTCATTGAGCAGACGTCGGAGAGGCCCGCCTGGGGCGAATCCGACTCGTTCTCGGCCGGGTTCGAGATCTGGTTTGGGAGCATCCACTACCAGGCGACTGGCAACGGCTACCACATGCGTATCCTCAACAGGGACGCGCTCAGGGCGGCACCGCCCGGGACGTCGGCAGCCCCAATGCCGGCGGTGTTCCCACCACCACCCCGACGCCGCAAGCGTTTGGGGAAGCGCTCACGACGAGTGCGCACGGCGCGACACCAAGCCGCGAACGCTGGCTCCCCCCAGGGGGTCGAAGCCGGCGAGCTCCGACCCGCCGGGGCAGAGCAAGGCGACGCACCCTCACCGGTGAACTCCGCGACGCGCCCTGCGGGAAAGGCTGTGGCTGCGCAGCCACGATTTCCCCACGGAATGCGCAGCGCCACCACGGCGTACTGTTCGTCGACCGGCACCGACCTGGCTGCGTACGAGGATCTCCCGGACCACCACTACATGTCCATCCGGAACCTGGTCATCACCTCGCCCGACGAGTCCTACCGCGACACCGACGGCGAGGAGTACGGGTACAGGCGTAGGGCGCCGGAGTGGGACTACTCCGGGCTGCGGGACCCCGACGCTTTCAGGCGGTTCCAGTCTGCAGCGACTTACTGCCTCACCTGCTCCGACGACTCCAGCGAGAGGGATTACGATCCCACTCGTGAATGCTTCGTCGTCATCATCGGCGAGGGTGAAGGCGAGGGAGGCGGAGCAGGTGACGCTGCGGTCCACAACCATGTGGCAGTTACCCCGCCGGTGGGGGTGACGCCACCGCCGTCTGACGCTGCGCGTGCCGCGCAAATAGCCCAGCTCCGCGAGCTAGAGGCGAAGCTGAACGCAGAGCGCGAGCAGCTGCGACAGCTGAAGGCCACGCTCAAGAGGGACAGGGCCGGCCCCTCGACCTAGGGGGCGTGCGCTGCGGGTCATGTGGCCCGCGAGCGCATCAACGACGACACCGACGCGGACGAGATGCCAAACCTGGCAAGGGCCAGCCAAAAGCTCGTGGCCGCAACGACTTTGATTCGGGCCATGCCCGAGCCATCGACGCTCGAGGGACGCAACCTACGCCGCGAGGCGCAGGCCCTCATCGAGCAGGCAGCGGTGCAGCAAGCCGAAAGCTCCGCGTCCCGCATGCGCCATCAGTCTGCCACGAAGGCTGGTGGGGGCAGACGGGACCAGGAGGCATCGGTCCACACTCCGCACCGGGCGCCTACCGTCCACGAAGGCAACCAGAGGACCCCTGCCAAAGATCGGATTCGGGATACGCGCGGCGCGCTCAACGACGGCGACGCCCGCAACATCCTGAACAAGAAGAGGCAGGACGCCACACCATCACACGGCTACAACCCACGGCGTGGCGGGCGATACGACAGCCGGGAGGACAAGAGCACGTCGCCGGAGCCGCCGGGCACGCGTGTGTTCGGCCGAGCGATCCGCACGGCCTCAATTCCCCCGCGCTTCCGCCAGCCGACGACCGTGAACAAGTACTCGGGGGAGACGGACCCCCGGGTGTGGCTTAACGACTACCGCCTGGCATGTCAGCTGGGCGGCACCACCGACGACACCATGATCATCCGCAACTTGCCGCTGCACCTGGCAGACTCCGCGCGGACGTGGCTCGAGCACCTGCCCGCGAACCAGATCCACGATTGGGACGACCTGGTCAGGACGTTCGTGGGTAACTTCCAGGGCACATATGTGCACCCCGGGAATTCCTGGGACCTCCGAGGATGCTCCCAGAAGGCTGGTGAGTCCTTGAGGGATTTCATCCGCCGCTTCTCCAAGTGCTGCACCGAGCTTCCGAGCGTCGGTGAGTCCGAGGTCGTGCATGCCTTCTTGGAGGGCACGACTTGCCGGGACCTCGTGCGCGAGTTGGGGCGGAACCCTCCCACCAGCGTCAACGAGTTGTTCGATATCACCACCAGCTACGCTTCCGGCGAGGAGGCAGTTGGGGCGATCTTCGACGGCAAGAAGGGCAAGCGGGCCGAGGAGGCGCCCGCGGAAGGCAGCAAGCCCAAAGAGCCCTCGAAGAAGCAGAAGCAGGGCAAGAAGGGCAAGAAGAACCTGGGCATGAAGCCCATGGAGCAGGGCAAGGGCTCCGAGGAGGTGAATGCGGTCAACGCCGCCAACAGGGGGGCTCGAGGTCCCCCTCGAGGCGGAGTGTTCGACGACATGTTGAAGAAGCCCTGCCCGTACCACAAGACCCCTGTCGCTGTTGACAATTCTTAACGCAACTTCCAAAGAATGGATCTAGAACCATTCTAAGGAATGACGCAAGAAATGATGGTTGGTAAAAGAGCCTACAGAAATATTATGATAGATAATCCGCAAGCGCACGGATGCCGGTGAGCATTTCACCCGGGGTGATGGGTTTTAAAATATCGTATCCACAGGGAAGATGGATGGATGTAACAACAGACATAGGGATGGCAATAGATTACTTTATGGACTTTGATGGAATGGCACATACTTTAACAGGGGTAAGCCAAATAATAAAGTAATGATAAATAGACAGGCAGAGGTACATGTGGAGCATAGCATAAACTATTCCTAGTCTAGATTAGAATTGGATTTACTTAAGAGAGACAATTCTATATAGCATACAAAGACTGAGTTTGTTCATCTATTCTAATGTAGCATATCATCATATATAGCATAGTCATGGATAAGTGTGAACACCCCGAAGATTACCCAAGAGAATCAAGGACGAAACTTGATCTTCCCAAGAACCATTGTTCGACTAGTCTTATACTCGGGGGGTGGACTACAAAGGACTCAATAGGCCTGTCATGCCCACGATCTACCACACGACCCGGAGTATAAGGTGAATCCGCAAGTAAATCATATCTAAGCACCATGCTTACATACTTTCTACTACCTAGCATATGCGCATAAAATACTAGGAGCTCTACGAATAAGTGCGTAGACTTATCATTGATCATGACTATATCAAATATACTACTAGAATAAAGTAAGAACTTAGCAATTGCACACATAATATTGAAATAGCATAAAGTCATTGAGAAACAATATAAGAACTGAATCTTGATAACTTACAGATCTGAACTGGAGCAAAGCTCAACTCTACTCGAATCTGACTCTCTATCTAGAACTAGGTTCTTGATCTAGAAATTAGATCTTGAACTATGAAGTAGCTATCCTATCTCTGATGTATCCTCTTCTTCTCCTGTCTTGGCCTGATGATGATGATCTTCTGAGAGATGCATACCATGCCCTAGGGGGGGTCTGGGGTTGCTTATATAGCCCGGAGGGATAATCCGTCGCCGTAGGATCAAACCGACCTAAACAAGTGGTTTAGATTAACCCTAAGAGGCGGTGGAGGAACCTTCCCGAAGCAGGGCCTGATCGGGGCCAGGGGGAGCCCGATCGGCCTCCCCACAGGGCCGGTCGGCCTGGGCTGGGCCCCGGCTGGGCTCCGCCTTCGCGTGTGGGCCTCTTGTCCCTTCTAGATGCTTAATTTCTTGGAGCCCACTTTGGTTGAGTTCGGGAGTCTTTTGGAGCCTTCTAGAATTCATTCTTTTCACATTTTCCTGAATAGTCTCTGAAAATATATAATTCACCAAAACTCGTGGAATTCATTAGTCCAAGGCCCTATACTACTGTTGATTTATCTTTTTGGTCCTTTTTCATGTATTGTTGATGCATAAAAATAAGAGTTAGTGAGCATCAACAGTCGCTCACACCCTCGAGCAGTGCGACATGCTCAAGAAGTACTACAGCTGCGCCGTCGCGAAAGAGGACGACGCCAAGAAGGATGCGGGCGACGGGGGAAAGAACGGCTTCCTTGAGGTGGAGAACGTGTTCTTCATCTTCGGGGGGCCCACCGTCGATATGACATCGCGGCAGTGCAGGTGTGAACATCGAGAGGTCTACTCCGTCCACCCGGCCGTACTATCATACCTCGACTGGTCGGAGGAGACGATCTCCTTGGGCCGAGAAGACCACCCGGATCACATCCCCAATCCGGGGCAGTACCCGCTTGTTGTCGACCCCATCATCGGCAACACGCGGTTTTCCATGGTGTTGATGGACGGAGGCAGCAGCCTCAACATCATGTACACCTCCACCTTGGAGCTCATGGGGATCGGCTTGGACAAGCTGCGGCCCAGCAAGTCGCCGTTCCACGGCATTGCGCCGGGCAAGCGAGTCCAGCCACTCGGGCAGATCGACCTGCCCGTTTGCTTCGGCACACCGAGCAACTTCCGCAAGGAAGTCCTCACCTTCGAGGTGGTGGGGTTTCGGGGAGTGTACCACGCCATCCTTGGCCGGCCCTGCTACGCCAAGTTCATGGCGATCCCAAACTACACTTACCTGAAGCTCAAGATGCCGGGGCCCAAAGGCGTCATCACGGTGGGCCCTTCATTCGAACACGCGTTCGAGTGTGACGTCGAGTGCGTTGAGTGCACTGAGGCGCTCAGGCATGACGAGGCCCTCGTGGCGGACCTGGAGAAGCTGGCCAACGAGGCCCTCGACTCCCCCAACAAGCATGCCGGCAGCTTCGAGGCTGCGGAGCACACCAAGGTCGTGCCCCTCGACCCTAGTGCCCCTGAAGGCAAGACGCTGAGGGTCAGCTCCACCCTCGACCCGAAATAGGAAGTGGTGCTCGTCGACATTCTCTGCGCCAACGCTGACATCTTTGCGTGGAGTCCCGCGGACATGCTGGGCATTCCGAGGGAAGTCACCGAGCACTCACTTGATATCCTGCCCAACTCCAAGCCGGTCTCTCAGCGTCTGCGACGATTTGACGAGGAGAAATGTCGGGCGATTGGAGAGGAGCTACGAAAGCTCTTGGAGGCCGGGTTCATCAAGGAGGTGTTTCATCCAGTGTGGCTAGCTAATCCTGTACTAGTTAAGAAAAAGAATGGGAAGTGGCGGATGTGCATTGACTATACCAGTTTGAATAAAGCATGTCCCAAAGTTCCTTTTCCTTTGCCACGGATCGATCAAATAGTTGATTCCACCGCGGGGTGTGAGTTGCTATGTTTCCTTGATGCATACTCCGGTTACCACCAGATCAACATGAACGAGTCCGACCAGCTCGCGACCTCCTTTATCACACCGTTTGGGATGTTTTGCTACGTGACGATGCCTTTCGGACTCCGAAATGCCGGGGCGACATACCAGCGATGTATGCTCCACATCTTCGGGGACCATATCGGGCAGACCATGGAGGCATACGTCGACGACATCGTAGTTAAATCCAGGAAGGCGGGCGACTTGGTGAATGATTTGCGCATTGCGTTCGAGTGCCTTCGGGCAAACGGGGTTAAGTTAAATCCCGAAAAATGCGTCTTCGTGGTGCCGCGCGGCATGCTCTTGGGCTACATTGTCTCCCAGCGAGGCATAGAGCCCAACCCGGAGAAGGTGTCGGCCCTCGAACGGATGGGGCCGATACGCGACCTGAAAGGGGTACAAAGGGTCCTGGGCTGCCTTGCAGCTCTGAGCCGATTCATCTCGCGCCTCGGCGAAAAGGGGTTGCCCCTGTACCAACTGCTGCGGAAAAGTGAGCATTTCTCCTGGACCATCGAGGCCCAGGAAGCCCTCGACAAGTTAAAAACAACACTTGCCCACGCTCCGATACTGAGCCCACCTCAGGAAGGCGAACCTCTATATCTCTACGTCGCCGCCACGACCCAAGTGGTCAGCGCGGTCATCATAGTGGAGAGAATGGAGGAAGGCCATGCCCTGCCTGTCCAGAGGCCAGTCTATTATATCAGTGAGGTGTTGTCGGACACCAAGACGTGGTACCCCCAGATCCAGAAGCTACTCTACGCGGTGGTGCTCGCGTGGCACAAGTTGCGGCACTACTTCGAGGCCCATCCTGTCACCGTGGTGTCCTCTTTCCCTTTGGGGGAGATTGTCACAACCAGGACGTCTCGGGTAGGATAGCAAAGTGGTCCGTGGAGCTCATGGGTGAGGTCTCACCTACGCACCACGAAAAGCGATCAAATCGCAGGTCTTGGCGGACTTCGTGGCCGAGTGGACTGACATTCAGCAAGGCCTCCCCCAGATTCAAGCTGAGTGCTGGACCATGTACTTCGATGGATCAGTGATGAAAACGGGCGTGGGCACGGGCCTGCTCTTCATTTCACCCCTTGGGGAGCACATGCGGTATTTGGTGTGCTTGCACTTCCCCGCGTCGAACAATATGGCGGAGTACGAGGCCCTCCTCGGCAGCCTCCGCATCGCCATCGAGCTCGGCATCAAGCGCCTTGACATCCGGGGAGATTCCCAACTGGTCATTGACCATGTAATGAAGAACGCAAGCTGCCACGACGAGAAGATGGAGGCATACTGCGCCGAGGTGTGCAAGCTCGAGGACAAGTTCTTTGGATTCGAGCTCAACCACATCGCGCCCAAGTACAATGAGGAAGCGGACGAGCTGGCCAAGATCGCTTCAGGGCGAATCACCGTTTCCCCGAACGTTTTTGCCCGCGACCTCGCCAAACCCTCTGTCAACCTCGACAAACCCACCACCGCTTCCGGAAAGGCCTCAGGGGCTGACTCCTCGAGGCATACGGGCACCGAGCCCATGGACGAGGACCCCTCGAACGGGGAACTCGAGGCCTCGGACCTCGAACGGTCCCAGGCGGCCGAGGCCGAGGCGATGGAGATTGACAACCTCCCACCCCCTCCGCGGGATACCTCGCATGGTTGGATCGGGGGGAACTACCTCCGGACCGAACCGAGGCAAGGTGTGTTGCTAGGAAGAACAAGTCCTTCGTCGTCATCGATGGTGAGCCGTACAAGCGCAGTGTTTCAGGGATTATGCAGCGCTGCATTTCCATTCCTGAGGGACGGGAGCTGATCCGAGACGTCCACGCGGGCGAGTGCGGTCACCACACCGCTCCGTGTACCCTCGTAGGCAAGGCGTTCCGCCAGCGCTTCTATTGGCCGACGGCGGTCGCCGACGCCAACGAGGTGGTGCGCACCTGCGAAGGGTGCCAGTATTACGCGCGAAAGACCATCTCCCGGCCCACACGCTGCAAACCATCCCCATCACGTGGCCTTTCACTGTGTGGGGGCTAGATATGGTCGGGCCCTTGTGAAAGGCACCCGAGGGCTTCACCCACATACTCGTGGACATCGATAAATTCTCGAAGTGGATCGAGGTCCACCCCATCAGCAGCCTCAGGTCCGAGCAGGCGGTGCTAATCTTCACGGACATCGTGCACCGCTTCGGGGTACCCAACTCCATCATAACGGACAACGGCACTCAATTCACTGGCAAGAAGTTCTTGGAGTTCTGTGACAGCTACCACATCTGCGTGGATTGGTCCGCTATGGCACACCGACAGACTAATGCCCAAGTAGAGCATGCCAACAGCATGATTCTACAAGGCTTGAAGCCGAGGATCTTCAACAAACTCAACCAATTTGGCCGAAAGTGGGTCCAGGAGTTGCCAACAGTCGTCTGGAGCCTCAGGAACACCCCGAGCAGGGCCACGGGTCTCACCCCATTTTTCCTGGTCTACGGCGCGGAAGCCGTGCTCCCCACGGATCTGGACTACGAATCCCCGAGGGCCAGAGCATACCAGGAGGGGAAAACCAACAAGATCGTGAAGATGCGCTAGACTGCATCGACGAGGCCCGAGACGTGGTGGTCCTACACTCCGAGAAGTATCAGCAATCCCTGTGGCACTACCAAGCGAGCAAGGTCCGGCCCCGAGACCTCAACAAGGGGGATTTGGTGCTTTGACTCCGACAGAAGAATGAAGGACGCCACAAGCTCACGCTGCCGTGGGAGGGGCCATACATCGTCGCCGAGGTCCTCAAGCCCGGCACGTACAAGCTCGCAAACGAAAAAGGCGAAGTCCTCGCCAACACTTGGAACATCCAACAGCTACGTCGCTTTTACCCTTAAGTTCCAAGTCGTTTTGTGCATATCCGGCACCCCAGTCGGTTGTATATACGTTAAGGTTGTGAATAAAGACAAGGGAGACTCGGCTTTCCTCTGAAAACCAAGTCCCCCTTGGGGGCTACTACGGGGGGCACCCCCCTAAACGGTCCCATTTTTTCGCAAAAAACCTTTTTTCCCAAAAATGCTAAGCGTGTCACGCCCCAGGAGCTTAGACAGAAAGAAGCAGGGAGTGAGTAGCCAAAAGGTAAAGCCGGGCGAACTAGGGACAGCCCACACCTCCAGCAGGATACGGCTTCCCTTCCTCACCAATTCACCCTCAAGTTGCTCGCGAAAGCAATCGATCCCAGCTGAAATTTGCCTAGGCGACGAGAAAAGATACAACGGCATACATAAAACAAGTCGCACTTAAGTTACAAACTTCAAAAGGCGGATTGTTTTGTTACAAGAGCCACCTGGCTCGAATCCTGACCATGACTAAAGGGCTTCGGCGTCCGACTACTTTCAGGGCTCAAGGGGTCCCGCGGGGGGAGCGTTCGGGAAGCGATCCTCCTCAAACGCGTCGGCAAGGTCCGCTGCGGCAGCATCGACCTGGTTCACGACGTCCTGCGCCCCGTCATCATCGAGATCATCCGCGACGACGTATCCCGTGGCCAGCGCCACAAGGTCGACGATGTAATGCATCGACACCACGCCAAGGGTCTTCTGGACGCCGAGACAGAGGGCGCCCTTCATGCGCTCGGCGACGCGACCGCCCAGAGCCCGAAGGCGGCTCGCCAGCGAGCTCCCCGACAGACTGGTGCCCTCGTCAATGCTCTGGCACGCTTCAAGGGCCGCCTGCTCCAGAAGCCCCAGCTCTTGCTGAGACGAGGTGTAGGCCGCCTGGAGCACTTCCACCTACGTCGCTGACTCCCCCGGAGCTTTCCACAGTCCTGAGGGGAGAAAGGGTGAGCCGAGAGCGAATCTCGACGAACCTGATCAACAAATAAAAGGCCCGGGGGCTGCGACTTACCTTCAACCTGCTTCCTCTCCTTCTCGAGCTCCGTACGAGTGGCTCCAGCCTCCTGCCGCAGCTGCAGAATCAAAGCATCCTTCTCCGTGCCGGCGGTTCTCAAGGCCTTGACGGCGACGCCCTCCTGGACCAACTCCCCGGTGAGCCGCTCGGTCTCCGCCTCCCGAAGCTGGAGCGTGGCCCTGGCCTCCGCGAGCGCGGTACGCTCCTGGTGGAGCTGGGACTGCGCCTCCTCCCACGCCAAGCGTTCACGCTAGAAGGCGGACTGAGCGTCCTCGAGCGCGGCACGCTCCTGCTGGAGCCGGGTCTCCACCTGCGCGCGCGCGGTGCGTTCCTGCTGAAGCTGGCCCTCCACTCCGGAGAGTGCCTCGGTCTTTTCCTGCAGAGCAGCACCCAGCTTCTCGACCTCCTGGGTCTTTTGCTCGGCCTGGGTCTACCAGGACCGCGCCCCCTCGAGGGTCGTATGATCCTGCAGGAGTTGGGCCTGCGCCTCGGCAAGGGCCGTCTCCTTCTGCGCCAATGCGGCCTGAACCTCGGCGAGGGCTTCGCGCGCCTTCTGCAGCTCACCGTTCACCGCCATCAGCGCCTCCTCCTTCCCCTGGAGCGCGGCCTTCATCTCCTCGGCCTTCTTAGTCTTTTGCGCCGCCGAGGAGCGCTGGTTGGTGTGAGCATCCTCCATGCCCATGAGGTTATACTCCAGCCAACCGTTGTCCGCCCGCAGGGCCTCCACCATGGCGTCCAGAGCCTCGTACTGCATCCGGTACCAGTTGAGGTTGGAGCTCAACTCGGCAATACGAGTGAATCTCTCGTCCGACTGGCCCTGCAGCTCCTGCGGGTAGCAAAGGGAAAGCAGGGAGTAAGAATCAAACGAGAAACATTCAAATAGGAAAACAGGGGAGCGAACGGCGATCAAGCGGATGTTCTTACCTGGAAGATCTGGAACGACCTACCTCCTTGGAGTCGGACCGCTTCGACCAGAGCGGTGTGAAGAGAGGCGCCATTGGCACGGAACTCCTGCCAGAGCGCCCTCTTGGACCTCACCTCTTCCAGCAAGCTCCGCGGCACCCCAGGGAGACGGAGCCTCTGCTCCCATTGTGGCGCGTCAGCATCGGGGGCCAGGACCGCGACACCAGACGTCGACGCCCCGGCATCGGACGCCGGCTACTGCGACATCACGCAGCCGTCGGATCGCACTACCAGTACCCCGGGCGCGAGCCCGGGGGCTGATCCGACCGCTGCCTCCACCCGACCCCCTCTGGGGGCAGAATCACCATCAGCAGGGGCCTCGGCCGTCCCACGACCCTCGACCCCCCGACTCGCTGTGCGGGCTCGCTCTCGCTCTTGCTGGGCACCACGGGTCATTGTCGCCCGAACGGTCTCCACCGCCGCTTCCTCCCGCTACCGCGGCCCCGTGGCCACGGTCGTGACACGCGACGCTTCGCCCATCCCCGGCGTGCCCGCCGCCACCCGTGGCGTCCTCTCCGAGCGGGACCTAGTCACGCGCGACGCCCCCAGCTTGAGCGCCTTGACGGGCGCAAGGCCAGGGACAGCGGGCGACGTCCTAATAATGGGAGGGAGGAAAGGTGGGTGACCGGATTCATGATATCAAGAACGCGGAGAGAGGAAAACAATGCACCTTATGTTGGAGTAACCCCGCTTGCGCTTCCTTGAGGGCTCTGGGGGCGCCTCCCCAGAGCCTGCCGACATCCTCGGCGGCGACCCCGCGATAGGCGGCACTGTGTCCGCCTCTGGGGTCGGCTCTGCGGGGACCTCCTCGGCCCCCGGTGACGGGGGCGGCACGGCTTCCCACCTATCGGAGGTGGTCCGCTCCCCCTCGCTCTCCTCCTCGTCCGAAGACGTGTCCACTGGCTCCGGTGGGGGGGGGGAGAGGCCCTGCTGCTCCCGCAATAGGTAATCCTCGTTGTACCGGTCGAGGCGCTCCTGCCTCCTGATCCTCTTCTCCTTCGCCTGGGCCGCCCGGTCCTGCTACCTCTGCTGCCTGGCGCGATTGTCGGCCTGCGACCGAGGCGTTGGTGGATCTGACGTGGGGACATTGACGTCCACCCCCTGCCGCCAGCAACCGTCGTTAGGTCAAGCACGGGGATAAAGAGAGCAAAGGCGAAGAATCGACACTCACCTGACCGGCGTCCGGGAGCATCGCAAATGACCACAGGTCATCATCGTTGTTCCGCACCACCCTGGGGTTCACCGCGTGTCTCGCCCTCGTGGCCGCGTACGCCTGGGCGAGCGGCTCCTCCAGCAACCGCGAGCGTGCCAGGGCCACGGGGTTGGCTTCGCTCCTCATCTTGAAGATGAGAAGCTCCCTCTCCATGAGAGGAATCACCCGTCGATGATGGAAGTTGGTGATGACGGACGCCACAGTCAGCCCGGCGTTCGCCAACTGACTTATGGCATCAGTAAGAGGCTCGAGCCTCCTCTGCCTCGACGGGGGCGACACCCCGTGCGCCCATGAGATTGGCCTCTCCGTCAGCACCTTCCCGGAGTACGGTGGATGGCCGGCGCCGTCGTTACGAAGGTAGAACCACCCCTTCTCCCAATCGGAGTTGTTCGACGTCATCGTGCACGACAGGTACAACTCCTTCCGGGAGTCGCGCACCGAGAGCGTGAGGCCGCCGGCGTGGACCGCCCAGCGCGTCCTCCTCTCCCCCGTGGCGAGCGTGTGAAGCTCGCCACGGAAAAGGTGAACCCACAGGTCCCAATGCGCCGGGATTCCTAAGAATCCCTCGCAGACGGCGACGAAGGAGGCCGCCTGCGAGATGGCGTTGGGGGTGAAGTTGTGGAGCTCCACCCTGTAGTGGTAGCACAGCCCCCGCATGAACTTGCTCGCGAGGGCGTTGAAGCCGTGCTCGTGCAGCCGCAGGAAGCTGACGACGTAACCCGGTGGAGGGTTCGGTTGCTGGTGCGACGACGACAGGACCATCCACGCCGGGTCCGGCCCGTCGCCGGCCAGCGCCAGCTGACCGCCGATCACTAGCGCCTCCAACGACCGCCGATCCACCGTTGACTGAGGCCACGGGAATACCTCCAGCACTCGGATCGAAGACATGGTGGAGAGGGCGGCGGAGCACAAGCGACTGCAGAAACGACGGAGCACGGTCCGATCTGGGGCGGCAAGGCGTGTAGCGCTGAGGGAGATGAAGAGCGAGGGACGGGTGCGAATGGCAGAGGTAAGGAGTTTTCCCTACGCCCCCTGCTTTTATAGAATCGGAAGGGGCGGAGCCCCCAGAAGCGCAGCGGGCGGCGGCAGTTAATGCGGCCGGTGCCCCTCGTCGCTGACGGCGTGGCCCCACCGCGCTGAAACCGCCGCGCGCACGCGCGTGCGCCATGATTACCGCACGGTAACCCAGGGGACGTAGCGCCCCGTCTCATCGCCCTCGCACGTCGCCCACGTCACGTCACCTAAAAAGGCGTGCCCACTCCGCACACACCGCGCCACGTCAGCCGCGGCTAGCGGAGCGCGGCGGCCAACCGTCTCACGAACGCCAGGGGTTCCTTCTCGCATAAGGACAACCCCCTATAAAACTCGAGCCGAGGACTCGAGGGCCGACCCCTCGAAGGGATACGGTTGGCGCCCCGATCCAAAGCAGGTTGAGGCCACAAGGCCACGACCTGTCGATACATCCTCGAAAACAAACTCGAGGAAGCACGGGGCTCAGGCTCGCATAGCTCTACTGATCAGCGGCTCGAGACCCAGCCCGCTGAGGGTACGATGGGCACCGCAGATGCCCCTCAATCTGGGGGTTTACTGATCAGTGGTTCGAACCTCGACTCGATGACAGATCAGTGAGCGCCACAGGTCCGCCAAGACGGGAACGCCCTGTGCCTTCCCGCAAAGGCCCTACTGGTCAGAGGTACGGAGCCTGACCCCCGACAGGTTCGAACAGGCACCTCAGATCAACAGAGTCAGGAACGATCGGGACGCGCGCAATCAAGCCTGTCCCCGAACGTGAAGTTCGGGGGCGCCCTACATATCGTGTTCAAGGCCAGGACAGGGGCAGCCAATTGAGGGATCCCATCGAGGGAGTGCTTCCGCGCCCTCGGCCCCCATCGAACGGGACCGAGCCCTGCTTGGCAAACCCCTGCAAGCGCTCACATGGACGTGTCTTCGGACCACGAGCCGACCCCTATCGAACGGGGCACGGACGCCCACTTGAACTATCTGTTAACAGCTCGCCGAGGCAACCGTGCTCGCTGCCCGCTCGAGGATAGCACGTCTTGCCTCACCCTCTACCCTGCGAAAGGGCAACGAGGGTCGCAATAAAGTCGAGAGCCTTCATCCGATCGCCCCTGATTGGGCCAGGGCTCGGAGGCTCCTCGCACCACGACCACCCCAACGATCGTCGCACCAACTCGCCTAAGGTCGCGCCCCCGAAAAATCGGCCGACCTACCCAAAATGTCTTGGGTCAACACGATGCCTCCCCTCCTGCGTAGATCGTCGATGCCGGCTGAAACACCGCCGAGGCCGGCTGAAACAAACGCAAGGCGAGCCACATTGCCCTACGTATTTAACCCCTGCATGAGTGCGCACACTCCTGCAGGGCTTCGGGGGCTTACACCCGCGGGTGCGCTAGCGCGCCCCCACAGGAAAAACGCGAATGATCAAATGGGACGAGACTCGCGCACGGCACCCGAGAGCGGAACCCTTTGCCGGAGCGGTCCAAGTTCCAGCAAAGGCTCGGGGGCTACTGTCGGGGACGGTCATTAGGGGTCCCCTAACTAAGGGGATAATCACCCTCGTTAAACGCGAAACCGCCTAGGGACTGTTTATCCTTGGCCACAGGACCGCACGGGCCCGCAGCCTGCCACGGCCCAGCAGCGGCCTGGAAGGCTCGTTTGGCAGCCTCGCTCGAGGTCTCCAGTCCCTCGAGCGGATCTCCGCCTCGCTCGAGGGTTCTGGTCCCTCGAGCGGATCTCCACCTCGTTCGAGGGCTCCGGTCCCTCGAGCGGATCTCCGCCTCCCTCGAGGGGTTCAGACCCCCTCGAGCGGGCGACCGCCCCCGCTCCGCTCGGTAGCGGCATTTAATGCCCGGCCCTACGGCGGGACGCCGACGTCATGGGGGAAACCTTCCCCCACGCCGCGCACCTGACACGGTCAGGTCTTCTGACATAGCCACAGTGCAGCCTAACCCGTCACAGTGCGGCCATTCCTAACCCTGTGCGGGAGCCGTGCGGCCCTGTGCGGACAGGTCGGCGTCATTCCGTGCCACTGTGTGACCTGCTTCCGTCCTCCCCCAAGGCAAGACCCTCGAAAGGGCATGGGGGCACCCTCGAAAGGTGTACGGATGACAAGCGGACGCACGACTTGACCGGCGCTGACGCACGAGCGCCGTGCGCTGCGTCTCCTCCATCGACTCCGGTGCCGCCTGGCCATCCCGGGCGCTGTGCGGCCATCCCCAATACTGTGCCACCATCCTGGCCACTGTGCGACGGCACACACGGCACTGTGCGGACACGCTGATGACGCGCCGCCATCCTGCGCCACCAACTCCGGTCCTTCCTCCGGCGGATAGGCCCTCGATCCAACGGGGCCACCCCTCGAAGTCAAAGTAGGACGGGTCACGATGACCGCCACGACGCCCGCAGAAGTCGGAGGGCGCCACCAACTCACGCCAGGAACCATGACGCGCGGGACAAGACCGCCGGCGCCATGCTTATTAGTACATAACCACTGTATCGGCTGCTGTGCAGCACCTGTAACTGCCCTCCCTTGGCCTATAAAAGGGAGAGGCAGAACCTCCTGCATGGGGACGAGGCAACATGCTTACCACGCACAACTCGCCACCGCGTTCTAGATATTGGCACTTGCCTCAATCACTTAGACGGGACTTGGGGGAATTCCCTCCTCTCCCACCGTGCTTGTAGCCCCCCTCTACAGGCACCACCGGTGCTAGCTAATACAAGTGCGAAAGCACGCCTGCTGGACGTACGGCCGCGTGGTCGGAACCAGGATAAACCCCCGTGTCACCTTAGCCAGCGCCGACCATCGAAGAGCTGATCTCAGCGCAAATCACTAGTTGGTGCCGGTGCTAATTCGGACACCGACAGTATCCACCTTACCATACTCACTATATCCATACACGTGCACATCTTGATTCTGATTGTATGAATTGATTTTCTCTGTGGATCTAGTCTTCAACTTTGCAATATATGTGATGCAAGTATGCCTTATCCTTTATCCTACCCTGAGCTCCACATATAGCCATCATTAGAAGTAGGGTGAAGAAAGGCAATCTAATGCCTTGGTGAGGACATATACACATTGAGCTATCTGAGAGAATCAAATGAGGAGCTAAGCAAAGTTTGTTTTGAAAATTTATTGCAAAACCCCAAGTTACTTGACATAATGAGCAGGAGTGATTTGATTCATGACCGTTCCATTCTTCAACTGCCCAAGATAGCGTGATAGACACTTCAAAGTTCACAAGTGCAAGGTATGGTTTGGAATATCTCTTATACTTGCTTCATACCTTTGGATATCATGTCTCACCTTGACCTGACTCCCTTTACTCGGGACGAGCAAAGGTCAAGTGTGGGGGTGTTGTTGACGGTCGAAAAGTGCTACTTTTACACCGTCAATACCTGCATAAAATAAATGTAAAAGAATCATCAACACTAGAATAGGGCTTGATACTGATGATTTCCACAAGTGTTGGTGTTTCTAGCTTTTGTTGCAGGATGCACCGAAATACGTGCCAAATGGTACAATTAAGAGTAAGTGATCCAATGGCTATTAAAGGACATCATCATAAATGACCTCAAATGCTAATTTGGATTGCACCATTGCGACGGGCTCGTCGAGACGATCGAAATGAACATATTATATGCCTACATCGGAGATCGTATGCACAAGTTATTAAAAGGAGAAAATCTACACACGGATGACGTCACCCGGGCCCACAGCCGCTAGTCAACGCGCCAGGCGCAAGCAGGCGCTGGAGAACGTAGTACTCGCGGCCACATGGCAGGCTCCCAATGGCGCGCAGCCGGCGACGCGGATCACTCCGCTGGCGCACGGGAGGCCTGCCCAAACCACGTGGCGGCCGACTGTTGGCGGGCAGCAAGTGCTGCGGATCACCACCGGGGAAGCGCAGGCGTGCGGGATCATCCCTGCAGCGCCACACGTCACCATCGGGGTGGTCAGCCACTGCTGCCACTGACTGAGCCACAGACATGTACGCGGGACGCTGTGGAACCGGACGTGTGGCGGCCTCGGGTTGGTGCAGCCAAAGGCGGTTTGGCGCCTTGCACGGGAAGGAACCGCAGGGGGGTACGTGTCGCCCGCCCGTTGGCTCGCACTGAGGCGGTGCTCCGGGTTGCGCGGCCGGCCCTGGTCCGCCCGCCGGTTTTCTCCCTGGTCCGCTGGTTTAACCCTTTTTCCTAGCGGTTCTTGCTTCCTGATGCCTTGGATGCTCCGGTTCATCACGGTTCTCAGCGGTTCTGGCCCGGTTTCGCCCTGCCACATGTCAAGACCTTATTGGACGTGCCCAGGGAAGCTGAAAAAGTGGAGCACTTGGAGCCCAAATGCAAGCCACCCCCTCCTCCATAAGTAGGAGGGGAGGGGCTCCATTTTGGAACACATCCCTCTCTCCCTCTCCTCTCATTCTCTCTTGGAGAGGTGAATTCTCACCTCTCCCATGAGTTGTGTGTGTGATTAGAGTGCTAGGTAGGATAGGGTGAGGAGTGAGTTGATGTCCTCGTGGATACTTTGTTCTTCATTTAGATCAAAGTGAGTATTTCAGCATTTCTTATTTAGACTATAGTGGACATCATGCATGGTTGCTTTGTTCTTGTGTTCTTGGCTCGTTCATAAGTTAGAGGCTTGTGTTCTTCGTGACACAAGGCTTCGATCCTTTAGAGCCAGGACCGTAGTTCATTTACTTGTTTAGCATGCTCTGATCCTGTTTAGTTAAGTAAGTTTGTTGTATCTCGTTCAGCTGCATCCATAGCTTCCTTTTTGCTCCCAGTTCAATGATATGATCTGATTCGGATCTTTCCCTTATTCGTGGGACCGTATTTATTTGGTTGCTATAGTGGAGTTAGCGGACTGGCATATGCCGCACTATAGTATTTATCTGGGGCACAGACGTGGTGTCTAGGCCTTGACTTTCCTACGGAGACCACATACGATCGTAGCATAGAGGTAGGCCGCAGTGGTGATAGCTTGTTGGACCCTTTGTCAATCCTCTTACGTCGCGTACCGAGTTGGGCTCGCAGGACAGCACCTCTGAGTGTTGTCGCCCCGCGGGGACGACTAAGATCTGACAAGAATACATCTTGAGAGCTAAGTCCCTTAAGGAAGTGCTTCTCAACCCATATCTATCCCAGCTGGAGTTTGGTGTCCTTGGACCATCTATACTAGAGTAGGAGATAGTACACACCGTTCCTTGGATTCGATACCCTTGGAATACTCTCCTTCCTTGGTGAAGTGCTACAGCGGTATTTCTGTGTGCTTGCGGTATACCCGGTTGTTCTTATACGCTCCCTCTAGGTGCGCAACTAGTGGTGACGTTAAGAAACGCCAACAGCTATTAGTCACAGAAAATCAACAAAGATATAAATATATGGTTTGGTGGATGTTGTCATGGCTTATAGTGGATAGTGACATAACGTGTAGTGGGTTATGATGTGACGCGTTGAGAGGCAAGAGAAATCGTTGGTGGGTACCAATTATATAGTTTATATAGATATAGATTTTCTATTGGGATGGACCCAACCCACTTCATTTCTGAACCAAACATAAATCCATATGGGCCCAACGTGTTCCAACCCACCTCAACTCTCAAACCAAAGAAAAAGGGGACTCGCCAGTATGAAGATTCAACGCATGCCATCTCACATGTTCAAAGTAATTAAGTACATGAAATTGGTGTCGAGGTTTAATACAAGCGATTTCTCCGGGCATTACAATGTTGTAACTACCGAGTGTTTGCAAACACACCAAAGGTATACTGTGAGCCATGCCAAAGGTTAAATAAGGAGATCAGGTGAATAAAAGTAAGGACTCGTTTGGCCGCGCTCCATGAGCATAGAGCTGGAGCATACTGATGTGATCAACTTTGCTGGGAGCCTGGCGAAGCAGTTCAAGTGCGATTGTGCGACTTGGCCCATGACAGCCTAAGCCTACTCGTTGTAACAGCCTATTTGCTGTGACAGCCGAAGTGTTGGTGTGTGTGCGCGTGTTATAAGCACGCGGGCGTGTCCCTGTAATTGTCATGCATAGAAGCAAACTCTGAAATGCTACTCTGTTTCCTTCATCCTTTCAGAGTTCTTCCCCTTTTGCTTCAATTCTTGTTGTTCTATCCTCAAATCTCCATTTTTGTTCGTCTGGGACATAGCAATTGGTATCTAGAGCCTTCACCAAATTCTACCCCCAAATTTTTTTTCACAAACGCAATCCAGTTCGTCAAATCTCCGCTCTGGCGCCACGGAAACCGTCGAAGCTTTAGGCGCAAATGGCGGAGACGATTGAGTTTCTCTCCACTAAGTTCGATGACCTTGCTACCCGCGTGTCGGGGTTCTCTACCGCCGGCAGTAAATTTGTATCAGATCGTGTGTCAGACCCGGATGGTTGGCACAGGAGACACAAGGGTTTATACTAGTTCGGGCCTCCTAAGAGTAATACCATACGTCTAGTTTTCGAGCGATCATGTTCTTATGCTAGGGGAGTCTGTAGTAGAGGTTACAAACTGGCCGGGAGAGGGTGTCGGAGCCCAAGTCCCTGTGTGTGTGTTATTCGAGAGTTCAGCTAACGTCCCACGGTTGCACTCCTCCCCCTTTTATAGATGCAAGGGTGAGGGGCAAAAAGGGAATACAAATATGTGCTACAGTGCTACGGTGCTGGGAGGTCTTTTCCCATGTCGATGTCCGTCAGGAAGCATTGAAGGGCGCTGAGCTGTAGTGGTGTTGGCGACTGCCGCATGTGCGGGCAGTACTATACATTTCGAGTACTTGGCGCCTCCTCCGAGTTCTTCCTTAGATGACTCGGCTCCCTTGAGAGTTGATTAGGTCCGCCACGTTATGGCCTAAGTGCAGGTAGGAGCCGCCTGTAGATGGTCATTGAGTACCTATTCTGGCGGGGTGGCGTGCCACAGAGGTTGGACAGGACGGCGTGTTGGGGGCCGTGCGGGCGCACAGTGCGGCATTACGGCTCCTGTTAACACAAGCCGTCCATGCGTCCTGCCAGCTAGGGTGTTTGCATGGCATGAAGAACCGGGGCCTTGCGTGTCATCGTGGGGAAGTTCGAGAGTCGGGGCAGCGCCACGTTCGTGTAGGGCCCCTGATCCCGCGCTCCGACCTCCATGTGTGGGCCCCGCCCTAGTCGGAGACGGAAACTACTCGTGCGAACGAGTAGTCGGAGGCGAGGCGGAAAGCACTCGTGCGAGGCAGAGAGTACTCGTGCGAGGCGGAGAGTTGTCGTAGAACCGCCTACTAGTCGGAGATGAGGTGTCTCGTTGATGAGGGTCTTGACAAAGATCTGCATCCCTCCTTATCCTGGATCTTAGCCTTGACGCTGTCAATGGTGTCAGAAGACTCCATCCCAAGGGTGATTATCTCGTTGCTTAGGGGGCCCTAATCCAGGCCCTCGTCACCGGGTCAACGGGATCGATCACGTGCTCCAGAAGATACTGGACAAGCTCTCCACCATGGAAGCGAGGCAGACCAAGAGCGACAAGAACATCATTGTAGCTCTGAACAAGACAAATAATGACGAAAGCCACCTGCAACAGCTCGAGCGCCGGCCACCGTCCTCGCCGCTGCAGCAGCAACAACGTCTACGCCCCCACTCGTGTGGATCAACCCGTTCGACCTCAACTTAGCTCCGGGAGATGCGGTGCACCCATCTGCATCAGCATCGGAGCGGCCCAACGGGCACCGTCCTCCACAGGATCACTGGGAAGTCGGCGGTGGGATCCTTGGATCTCATATGCCGCTCCCGGATACAGGTATGTCACAACCATCACCTCCTCGTGCATTCGATTTGCATCTGAGTTCCCGGCCCAGCTCTTCATCACATGGCCACAAACCTAAAATGAGTTTCCCCACCTTTGATGGCTCAAACCCTAGGCTGTGGAAGGAGAAGTGTGAATCCCATTTTGAGATTTTTGGGGTTAGTGAGGCGTTGAAACCTAGATTTGCTGCTTTAAATTTTTTCTGGAGTAGCTGAAACCTGGTTGCAACTGTTGAGCTGAGTGGCCATATAATCAGTTGGTAGGTGCTTCAAAAGTTGGTCTGTGAGAGATTTGATCGAGATCAATACCACATCCACATGAAACAGCTTGATAACCTCAAACAAACCTCCTCTGTAGCGGATTATCATGCCAAATTTGAACAATTAGCCCATAGTATCCTATTGTACAACCCATCCTATGATGATACCTATTTTGTTGTCAGATTCTTGAATGGGTTGAAAGATGAAATTTGTGCTCCAATAGCTTTACATCAGCCAAAAATGTGGATACTACTAGTGCTCTGGCCCTTTTGCAGGAAGAGGAATTGGAATCCACCAAAAGAAGTATGAACAAAGACTCTATCAAGCCCAGTAGTAAGGTATTCACTGTTGGGGACAAAAGTAAAATTCCTTTCAAGAAAGAAGATGGGAAGGAGACAAAGAAAACCCAAGTGGATGAAAAATGGGTTGCTCTAAAAGCATTTAGAAGAGCCAATGGCCTTTGCTTCACATGTAGTGAGAAATGGGTCAGGGGTCATACTTGTCCTACCCAGGTATCCTTGAATGTCATTCAAGAAATGATGGAAATGTTTGAAGTGAACTCTGATGCTGATGAGTCTGAAGAAGATACTGGTACTGAAGAACAAGTGTGCATAGTGGCTTCCGTACCTGAAAAACCTGAAGACCCACAACCACCCAAGAGAAGAAAGACAATGAGGTTTAGGGGCTTCATTGGCAAACAGGAGATATTGATACTAGTTGATTCGGGAAGTGATGGAACATTTATTACTCCAGAAGTGGCTGAAAATGTCCCTCAACAAGTTCAAAGTTGTACAAGTCTGAAATTCTCTGCTACTCATGGTTCACCAATGGTGTCTGATTCTGTCATACCTCAGCTTCAGTGGAACATTTAGGGACACACTTTTTCTTACGATACCAGGATTTTGGCACTCTAAGGCTTTGACATGATCTTAGGTGCAGATTAGCTGGAAGATCATAGCCCCATGTGGGTGCACTGGAAGAAGAAAAAAATTAAGAGTTCCTCATAAAAGGAAAAGAATTCTTTTGAAAGGGATCTAGGAAAATATTTCCAAATGTTCTAAGATCTTTGTGGACAAATTAAAAGGGTTGTTGAGAAGAAATGATGTTGTTCAGTGTGTGGAGCTTTTACTCATCACACCTGCAAATAAAGAACATGTGTGTGTGGATGAGGAAGGGTTAAAGAAAGCTGGAACTTCAGAAAGGATGGACATTCTAGCAGAGGTGCCATCAGAGATCAAGGAGTTAGTTTTCAGTTATGACAAGTTGTTTCAAGATCCTGAAGAACTACCTCCTACTAGAAGTTGTGATCATCACATACCTTTGGTCCTTGGTGCATAGCCTTTTAACATCATACCCTACAAGTATAACCCTCATAAGAAGACAGAGATTGAAAGACAAGTAACACAGATGTTGAAGTAAGGAATTATTCAACGAAGTGTTAGTTCTTTCGCCTCTCCTGTGTTACTGGTCAAGAAAAAGGATGGATCATGGAGGTTTTGTGTCGATTATAGACGCCTTAATGCAATTACAATCAAAGACAAGCATCCTCTTCTAGTTGTGGATGAGCTGTTAGATGAATTATATGGAGCACAGTGGTTTACAAAGTTGGATTGCAAATCAGGATAACATCAGATCAGGTTAACTTTGGGAGATGAAGCTAAGACAACATTTAAGACTCGTCATGGGCTTTATGAGTTCAAAGTGATGCCATTTGGACTCACTAATGCCCCTGCAACTTTTCAGAGTGCAATGAACTCTATTTTTGAACTTTTGCTGAGAAAAAGAGTGTTGGTGTTTACGGATGCTATCCTGGTTTACAGTCACAGTTTAAAGGATCACAAGAAATTGCTTCAACAAGTGTTTGAGATTTTGCAACAGCATCAATTCTTTCTGAAACTGTCAAAATGTGAGTTTACAAGGTAGACTTTGGAGTACTTGGGGCACACCATTTATGCACATGGTGTAGCCAGTGAAGCATCTAAAGTGCAAGCTGTTACTAATAAATCTTAAAGAATTAAGGGGCTTCCTTGGTTTGACTGGGTACTACAAACGGTTCATTAAGCATTATGGCTTGATTAGTAAGCCACTCACTCAATTAATAAAAAAGGGAACTCAATTCCAATGCACTTCAGTTACTCAAGAGGCTTTTGACACATTGAAACAAGCCCTGGCTCAAGCTCCTATTTTAGCAACACCAAATTTTCAACAGTCATTTGTGATTGAAACTGATGGCAGTGATTGTGGGATTGGGGCTATATTAATGCAAAATGGCCACCAATTTCTTACATAAGTCAGGAATTAAGTACAAGAAATAGAGCACTGTCCACTTATGAGAAAGAATGCTTAGCAATTTTGTTTACTGTTGAAAAATGGAGACCATATTTGGTGAGCCAAGAGTTTATTATTAAAACAGATCACAAGATTCTGTTGTATCTCACGCAATGATAACGTAAACGGTAAACGGGTTCTAAACGGTGACCCATCGTTTAGCGTTTAATCGGTTTATATGGATTTAAATGTTGTTTAAACGGGCTAAACGGTTTTTAACTGTAGCACATAAAATACATAAATTTGTGAAAAAATAGATGTTCTAAGGACTAGAATGTAAGGAAATAGACTAGAATGTGGTAAAATAGAAGTTCTAAGGACTAAAATGCCTCATAAATACATATATTCATGTATTCTCTGATTATAAAAAATGGGAAGGGGCAAAACAAAAAAGAGTCAACTAGTCTTATCTACTTCACAAACGGATGGATGCCGTGTCTTCTTCCCCAAACTCCCGACGCCTCCTCTGTCTTATGCCCCCGACTCCTCTGCTTGCGCCGCCACAAGGGATTCATCGTCCCAGTCTCCTCCCCTACTGCCCCCGCCACGGATTGATGTCCCATGTCTCCTCCTTCGCGCACCCGCCCCTGCGACGTCTGCCGCCGCCGCCCGTCCTGGCATCCGCCGCCGGCAGGGGGTCGTCGTCCCGATCTCCTTCCCTGTCGCTGCCGCCATGGATCCACGTCCCCTACCTCCTCCTCTTCTCCTCCTCCACGCACCAGCCCTTGCCTCGTTCGCCATCACTGCCCGTCCCTGTGCCGTCCTGGCCTCCGTCGCTGCCTTGGGCCTGCCGGCTGATGACGAGGTGAGGATCCTGCTCTATCACGCAAACGGCCTTCTACACGGGGTGAACGGCACTAAAACCGTTCCGAAACCGTCTTCGTTTATGCCGTTTCTCCCATTTTTCTCTGTTTTTGAACGATTAAACGTGTCAACCGTTTAGAAGACCGATTAGCTCCTAAACTGTGCAGTTAGGGTGCGTTTAGCGTTTAAACGTGTCTAGACGGCCATTTAGAACCGTTTAGGATAACGCTGATCTCACGGAACAAAAGGCAACTACAAAGCTCCAGCATAAAGCTATGATCAAGCTCATGGATTTAAATTTTAAGATCCAGTACAAGAAAGGCTCAACAAACAATGATGTTGATGCCTTGTGTCGGGGTTCTCAACCGCCGGCAGTAGATTTGTATCGAATCGTGTGTCGGATCCGGATGGTTGACACGGGAGACACAAGGGGTTTATACTGGTTCGGGCCTTCGAGGAGTAATACCCTATGTCCAGTTCCGAGTACTAGTGTTCCTATGACGGGGATGTCTGTAGTAGGGGTTACAAACTTGGTGATCGGTCAGCCTTTATGTACGTTGCACCCCTCCCCCTTTTATAGTCACAAGGGCGAGGGGCAAAGAGGGAAAACGGAAATAAGCTACAGTGCTATGGCATTGTGAAGTCTTTTCCGTCATTGATGTCCGTCAGGCGGCGTGGGAGGGCGCTGAGCTGTGGTGTCATCGGAAGCCGCCACGTGTGTTGTTGCCACTGTTGATTCTGGGCACTTGGCACCTCCTCCGAGTAGTTCACATGGTGACTCAGCCTTCTTGAGTGCGTCTTAGGCCTGCCACGTTATGGCCTAAGAGCTGATAAATGGTAATCGAGTGCGCGTTCTGACGGGGTGGCGTGCAGCTGGCGTTGGATGTGACAGTGTGTCGGAGGTCGTGGGGGTGTACTGTGCGCCATTACAGCCCCTGTCAGACCCGGTCGTCCTCCCGTCGTGCCAACTATGGTCTTTGCATGGTGTGGAAAACGGCGTCATGCGTGTCGTCGCGGTGAAGCTTGGGGGGCTGGGACGGCGCCACGTTCGCGTGGGGCCCCAGCCCCACGCTCTAGCTCCCCCGTGTGGACCCCACTTTAGTCGGAGACAGAGATTACTCGTGTGAATGAGTAGTCGAAGGCGAAGTAGTGCGTACTCGGAGCCGGAGCGTTCTCGTGCGAGGGGGAGACCACTCAGGCGAAGCGGAGAGTGGTCGGAGACGAGGCGTACTCGTGCGAGGCGGAAGATACTAGGAAGTGGGGAAGTCTTGTCAGTGAGGGTCTTGACGAAGATCTGCATCCCTCCCTGTGCTGGATCTTAGCCTTCACATTGTCAATGGTGTCAGAGGACTCCATCTTCAAGGTAATTATCTCGTTGCTTAGGAGGCCCTAATCCAGGCCCTCATCAGTAGCCCCCGAGCCTGTGGTGGGAGTCAGGGACTCGCCCACAGGCTCAGCATCAGGGAAATGTTGTAGTTCTTGTTCTTTGATTTACTCGGTGGGTGCGCGCGAGCGCATCCGCCGGATGTAGCCCCCGAGCCCATGAAGGAGTTGTAGACTCGTTTATGGGGTTTTGAATTTTGAAATGTTGTTATTGCCTTGAAAACTCTGGTCATGGCGTCCGCGGCCATATCAGTAATTGCGTCAGCTCTGCTGGTCGTGGCTGACGTGGCGATTGTGACAGTTGGAGAGGACGGCGCGTTGCAGGTTCAGACCTGTGGGCCCACCCGGTATCGAACCATCACGCGGGCGTGCCTCTGTCGCCTCGGGGGATGCGCCTACCGGGCGGGTGGTTTTATGGTGTAGTGGGGCCGGCATTAAATGCTAGCGGCCACGTTTGCCCCTTATAAACCGCACGCCGGTTGAACTCTGTACTTTTTCCCCTCGATTCCTTACCTTTGCCAGCATCGCTTGCTCGTCTGCTCCTTGCCCTTGCGCTGCCGCCGCTACTTCTTCAATCCGCTTCACACCCTCGAGCTCGACAGACGCCATGTCGAACTGGACGCGCTCCAATGTCTCCCGCTCGATCCTCCAGCGGCTCGTCGCCGCCGGCCAACTGCTGGTCCTCACCACCGCTGAGGAGTGGAGGGTCCCGGACAACGAGGCGGTGCCACACCTGCCAGATGGCTACGTCGTCTCGTTTGTGATGTTCCACGAGCGGGGCTTCACCATTCCAGTCGGCCGATTCATCAGTGCCGTTCTTACGGAGTACCGGCTGCAACTCCACCACCTCAACCCCAACAGCATCCAACAAATGGCGGAATTCGAGGCGCTGTGTGAAGGGTACTTGGGGGTGGGCGCCCACTGGCACCTCTTCCGGTACTTCTTCAAGTTCGTGTGCCTGAAGGACAAGTCGCTCCTGGCCACCCTTGGGTGCACCAATCTTCGGATGAAGACGAAGAGGAGCGAGGAGTACATCTCTGGCACGTTGACGAGCTCCAACAGCGGCTGGCACAAGGGGTGGTTCTACCTCAAGGACTGCCCTGAGGTCCCGCTGCTGAAGTATACCGGCGCCTCAATCACCGAGGCGCCGGTGAACTGGAGCTACAGGCCCCCGGAGACTGAGCAGGACAGGCTTCTCGGGGACTGCTAGACGGTGCTGGCCAAGCTGCGTGACGCCGGGTTTGACTTGGCGACCGTCATCGGCCAATATCACGCGCTGGGGGTCATCCCGCTCCAGCGGCGCCGCCTACGCATCTGCCAGATGACGCCGGACAGGGCTCCCTTCGTCGGGACCGTGTCGGCGCCTTGGCTCCCTTCGTTGGATGAGATCCAGCATCATGTGGGGCAGGCAATCGGGAAGGCCAGCTACTCGTGGCCGCCGCCCCAACTCCTACCCATGCTCCCCCACGAGGGAACCAAAAATTTTGTAAGTCTTTCTTCCCTCCGACTAACGCTCCGACTATCTTGTATCCTTTGTGTTGATTCTCGTCTTCTTCCTTTCTTTCAGTTGAGGCCCGCGGACCCTCGCCCCGCGAAGTCGCCTCTTCCTGAGGACACGATGTCGAATCATGCCCAGGCCGCCGCGGATAGGAGGAGGGCCGCCCATAAGGCCTAGCACAAGGACAAGGAGATCGTGAAGCGCGAGCGGAACGACGGCTGCGCCAAGCGTAGGAAGATGGAGGAGCCCGTTGTCTCCTCGGGTGAAGATCACTCATCGTCGCCGCCGTGGTCCGGTGACGGTGGTGATGCCGGTGTCGACTGGAACGCACTGTCGTCTCCGTCGCCCCCTCCCCAGCGGCAGGCCGCGGGGTCCAGCTCGAGGCAGCGGTCGGAGCCCGCTGCCCACGAACAAGGAACGAGTTCCAGCTCACGCCCGCCTCTACTCCCTGACCAACAGGATCGGATGGTGACTCACTCCCGGTCGAGCCCCGGCGGCCAAGAGTAGCAGAGGGAGAGGAGGAGGTCCTCGCGGTGAGACGACTCGTCCAGGCGTCCGGCGGACCGTGATCCGTTCGCTCGCCGTCCCTCCGGCGACTCATCGCGGCGGGGGTCGCGCTCCCCGAGGAGGTGGTCGCCCCCTAAGGTAAGATCGACGTCGCCGGCACCTGCTCTGACCACGTCACACGGGGAGAGTGCGGATGCTCCCCCGCGGCATCTTCAGTCGTTGGTCATCCGCGGTGGCGGAGCCCCGCCTGTGCAGGTCCCCCTCACCCAGTGTGACAGTCGAGGCCCATCCTCCGTCCTGCCGGGGGGCAAGAGATCAGTCCCCGAGTCGTCGGGCGCAGCCCCCAGGCCTGTCAAGCGGGCCTGCATCACTTCCTCCATGTAAGTGTCATCTCGCGTTATCTCGTTATCTTGTTTTTCGATTTTCGTTCGCCTCGTTGATTTGCCCTTCTCGTGTCAGTCGTTCCAACATCGGTGCGCTCAGCCTTGCGCCGCGAAAGCGCGCTGCCCTGAGCGCACGCACTCCTTCGTTCGTACCCCACCCCTCGACTCCTCCCTACGCACTGGAGATAGCCCCCAAGCGAGCAGCGGGGGCGCCAGAGACGCACGAAGTGGCGGCGCCCCCATCTTCGTTGGGGGTGGTGGCGTGGTCGGGGGGCAGGTAGCCCCCGAGCAATCTGAGCCCTCGGCGGTGCCTATCGTTGATCAGGGCGCCGTTGCGCAGGCGGCTCCAGAGGTAAGTCTGCCCCTGGCATCAGGCACCGACGACGGTGAGACCGTAGAGGTGGCGTCCCCCCCCCCCCCGCGTCATCCTCGCAGCTCCCGAAGGTCACCGATATGGGAGGGCCAAACCTCTCAGGTGGTGATACGACTGCCTACGCGGTCGAGCTGGAACGGTGTCTGCTGGCGTCGGAGGAGTTGCCAGCTGAGGCGCCCGTGACGCCCGCCCCGGAGGTCGTCGTGGCGGTCGAGGAGGACGTGGCGGTCGAAGAGGTCGCGGCGAGCCCTGAGGCGTCCAGGACCCAGACGGCAGAAGTGGTGCCGGACTCCATCGTGCCGCCAGAGCCGCCACGCCAGCCCGCCGTCGTTGTCGCCGAGGTGGTCGAGATCGCGGACTCGCCTCTTCCCGACATGCAGGCGCCTGCTTCCCCCAAGGACGCGATGGGCCGCGCTTCTCCAACCACCGTCCGAGAGGTTGGCGAGAGCTCAGGAGCTCATCCTTTCTCAGGCCTGGGCCTCAGGCGTGCCACATGGGCCTGGGCCTCCGAGAACATGGCCTGGGCCTCGGGCGCGCCACGTGGGCCGGAGCCCATGATGCCGAGGCGCACAATAGCGAGGACGAGGAAGCCACGGCACGTCACCGCCTCGTGTGGGGTTTACGGTGGGCGGAGCAGGCGATCAACGAGCTTGTCGTCCCGGCCTCGTCGGTGAGTTGGCCGAGCCCAATCCTTGATTTTGGGTTTTGATTTCTGAGTTGTTACTGCGATTGACCTTCTTCTCGGCCCAGGTGCTCGCCAGCTGCAGCACCAGGAAGACGCTCACCATCGAGGAGCTCCAGGCCGAGAAGGCCCAGTTGGAGATGCAACTGGTCGTCACCCGTCTGGCGGCTGTAGGAGCGGTGGCGGGCGAGGCGTCGGTGAGGACCGCTCTTGAGGCTGCAGTAAAGTCGGCGGAAGACCATGCAGTCGCCGCGCAGTCTGCCGCGGATGCCGCCGTGTTGGAGAAAACAACCCTCGAGGCCAAGCTTGCCCAAGCGGAAGCCACCGCCGTGGAGCTGCGAACCGCCACCACAACTGCTGCCGAGACAGCTCGGAACGCAGCTGCCGCTGCTGCCGCCGCCGAGGCCGCGTCCCAAACCGCCGCCGAAGAGAAGGCAACGCTTGAGAAGAGGGTGGCGGACTTGCAGCAAGATCTGTCGCACTATGAAGCAGACCTGAAGACGGCGAACAATCAGGTCTGCAACCTCTCCACCAAGCTACAGGAGGCCACCGACGAGGGGACGCGGCTCCATGAGGAGAACAGCCAGATGGCACGGGAGATCCAGGGTGAGCATCTTTTGCGTTCTTAACTTTCATGATGTTTTCTTCCCTGTGTTAATCATTGCTGATGCTGCTTCGCTCTTCGGTTTTAACAGGGATCCGCATAGCTCGTACTGCACAGGCTGCCAAGCTAGCGGAGAAGGCTCAGGAGGTCATCGCCGCCGAACTCAAGATCCATGAGATGTCTGAGACGGCCAAAGACTTGGTGGACCAACTGTCGAGTATGTTCTTTTCACCCCGACCCCTTGCTCCTTCTTGATTATGCTTCTCATGACTCAACTCCGACTCGTTCTCTGTTTCCAGAGGTCAAAGCCGAGCTAGAGGATTCTCAGAAGGCTCAGCACGAGACGGAGGAGGTGCTCAAAAAGAACATACTGGACCGCGCCAAGCTCGGCCGACATGTTGACATGATCTTGACGGAGGTCAGCACCCCGCCCGTGCAAATGCCTCCCCAGGTACTCGGTGATCGGCTCAATCTTCTGCCGGGCTTCGTCAAGGAGAGAGAGCTGTCGACCTCTCGGCAGGTGGTGCACCGGGTCCTCTCCATGTTCAGCTCACACTACCAGGGGCTGGACCTTCAGGCGCTGAGTGGCAGTTGGGCCCCCGGCTACTCGAACGAGGAGCTCGACAAGATCGAAGAGGATTGCGCCGCCCTTGCCCAAGCCATGGCCGACACCGCGATGAAGGACCTGGAGCTGATTCCAAAAGACACACCAGAAGACGGCTCTGGGCCTTCCCATTAGATGTATTCAGTTATATAACAGTTTAAACAAAACTTGTATGCGCGCCGTACTGGACAGCTTTCATTTTGTTTTGAAACTGTCGCCTCCTGAAGCATTCCCCGAGTACCCGCGGATGACTGTAGAACAAATTGGCGGCACTTAGACACTCAAGCCGATTGAACTTTTCTCTTGAGCCGCGGGGGCGTAAGAGTCGAAAAGCTCGACCTGGGCCACGAAGTGACGCCACGCGTTCGTAGCCCCCGAGTACTTAGAAACGTTCAGGAAAAGACTTGCATGTTTTTCGTAAAAGACGTTTTGAGCCGGAGCCCAAGCGATTACCCGTGTTCCTTCTGAAAGTAGTCAGACGTCGACCTGTAGGTCCGAGTTGTGCTTGCAAGTTATCGTACCGTAGCCGCGGGGGCGTCAGTGCTAAAAGACTTGGACAAGCAACAACATCGAAACGCTTGCAGATCAACATCCTTTCCCCTCGCGAGGTAAAAGGTGTTCCGCCAAAAAGAATCTTTCGCTCGTGCGATTGGTCGCGACAAAGTTGTCGGAGAGTTTTTGTTTTTAAAACGGGAAAACGAAAGGGGGGCATCGTGCCCCGGGTAGCCCCGAGTGGTAAGTGTTTTTGCATGGGCGCAAGGACACTTGCCACTCAGCCTTTAGATATCGTTGAAACATATGAAAGATGCCAACATAAGTATATCGAGACGCTTATGAAACGAGAACAAAAACTCATGGCATTATTCATTGATCATAAGCTGAAACAAAGAACGTTACCTAAGGGTAAAAATGTCGTAGATGTTCTATGTTCCATGCGTTGGCGATGACCGTGCCATCATCGTGCCGGAGCTTGAATGTTCCTGGTCGGAGCACCTGGTCGACGATGTACGGTCCCTCCCATGGGGGCGCAAGCTCGTGCCGGTCCTTGTTGCTCATGACCCGTCGGAGTACCAGATCTCCGACTTGGAACTAGCGTTCGTGAATGTTGCGCTCGTGATAGCACCGTAGAGCTTGCTGGTACCGGGCTGAATGTAGGAGCACCACGTCGCGAGCTTCATCGAGTTGATCGATCGCATCCTCGAGTGCGACTTGATTCCCTTCTTCGGTGTACGCCCAGACTCTTGGGCTGTCGTAGTCGATATCCGTCGGTAGAACCGCTTCCGACCCGTGCACCATGAAGAATGGTGTTGCACCAGTGAACCGACTTGGTGTGGTGCGCAGGCTCCATAGGACGGATGGCAACTCGGCGACCCATCTTGCTCGGAACTTCTCAAGTCGTCTGAAGATTCGAGGCTTTAATCCTTGTAGGATCATGCCGTTGGCCCTCTCAGCCTGCCCGTTGGCCCTTGGGTGTGCAACAACAGTCCAGTCCACGCGGATGTTGTTGTCGTCGCAGAACTTGAAGAACTTCTTTCCCGTGAACTGTGTGCTGCTGTCGGTGATGATCGAATTCGGGATCCCGAAGCGGTAAATGATGTCAGTAAAGAATGCCACGGCTTCTTCAGAACGGATCTTGGTCACGGGCCGAGCCTCAATCCGTTTTGAAAACTTATCAACGGCGATGAGCACGTGCGTGAAGCCCCCGGGCGCTTGCTTGAAAGGTCCGACTAAGTCCAGTCCCCATACGACGAACGGCCACGAGATGGGGATGTTCTGAAGTGCTTGCGCCGGGAGATGAGTCTGTCGAGTGTAGAACTGGCAGCCTACACAACGACGCACGATGTCCTTGGTGTCTGTGAGCGCCGTGGGCCAATAGAAACCTTGTCGGAACGCCTTTCCGACTAAGGTGCTCGCGGCGGCGTGGTGTCCGCACGTGCCGGCATGAATTTCCTGAAGCATGTCTCGGCCTTGATCTCTCTGAATACAGCACATGAGTATATCTGCTGCGCCCCGCTTGTGGAGCTCGCCGTCGATAAGGACATAAGATTTGGCTTGCCGCGAGATGCGACGTGCTTCCGTCTGGTCGGAGGGCAGCTTCCCCTCGACTAACCATTCGAGGATTGGGAATCGCCAGTCAGGATCTTCTAGGTTCGGCTCTCGGTCAATCTCCATGACTTCTGGTTCCTCCGACTCTGGTTGTTGCTCCCCATCTACTCGGACGGACGGTGCGTGCTGATCGCTAGCGAACACACCGTGCGGTACGGGCTTGCGGCTTGATGCTGCCTTGGCGAGGATGTCTGTAGCTTTGTTGTTGTCACGCAGCACATGATGAAGCTCGAGCCCATGGAACTTGTCCTCCAGCTGACGCACAGCACGACAATAGGCCGCCATCTTGGGGTCGACACAATTCTTCTCTTTCATCACTTGGTCTACGACAAGCTCAGAGTCCCCACGGATCTCGAGACGGCGAATTCCGAGCTCGACCACGATCCGAAGGCTGTTGACGAGTGCTTCGTACTTGGCTACATTGTTGGAGGCTGGAAAGTGCAGTCGGACCATGTACTCCATACGCACGCCCAGGGGCGAGATGAAGACAAGGCCTGCCCCTGCACCCCCCTTCATGACTGAGCCATCGAAGTACATTGTCCATGTCTCGTGCTCGATTGGTGCCGGCGGAGTCTCAATCTCCGTCCATTCAGTGACGAAATCTGCCAACACTTGTGACTTAATGGCACTGCGCAGTGCATAAGTCACGTTCTGCCCCATCAGCTCGAGGGCCCACTTAGCTATCCTCCCCTCGGTCTCAGGATTCTGGATCACCTCCCCGAGGGGGTACTTGGACACCACTGTGATGGGGTGCTGGTCGAAGTAATGTCGGAGCTTGCACTTGGTGATCAAGACGGCGTACACGAGCTTCTGAATTTGAGAGTAGCGGGTCTTCGAGTCGGAGAGAACTTCGCTTATGAAATAGACAGGCCGCTGCACCTTGAGTGTTTTCCCAGGCTCATCTCGTTCCATGACAAGTGCGGCGCTCACGACCTGCATTGTTGCAGCTACGTACAGGAGCATTGGTTCTTCTGGCATCGGTGCTGTGAGCACGGGTGGACTTTTCAGGAGATTCTTGAGTTTGTCGAGCGCCTCTTGAGCATCAGGTGTCCACGCAAAGTGGTTGGACTTCTTCATCAGGCGGTACAGTGGCAGGCTTCGTTCTCCGAGTCGAACGATGAACCGACTAAGAGCAGCGAGACATCCTGTGACGCGCTGCACGCCCTTTAGATTCTGGATCGGCCCCATGTTGGTGATGGCTGAGATCTTCTCGGGATTTGCTTCAATGCCGCGTTCGGACACGACAAAGCCAAGGAGCATGCCCCTTGGAACCCCAAAAATGCATTTTTCGGGATTCAACTTCACCCCGTGTTCTCTCAGCTTTGCGAACACTTCCGTAAGATCGGGGATCAGATCGCCTGTCTTCTTTGACTTGACCACGATGTCATCGACATATGCCTCGATTATTCGTCCTATGAGATCGCCGAAAACGCGTCGCATGCATCTTTGAAAGGTAGCGCCCGCGTTCTTGAGCCCGAACGGCATCAAGTTGTAACAATAAGCGCCAAAGGGAGTGATGAAGGACGTCGCGAGTTGGTCCGCTATGCACATCGCGATCTGGTGGTACCCGGAGTACGCATCGAGAAAACAGAGGGTTTCACACCCTGTCGTTGAATCGACTACCTGATCTATGCGAGGCAAAGGAAACAGATCCTTGGGACATGCCTTGTTAAGGCTCGTGTAGTCAACACACATCCTCTATTTCTTATTCTTCTTCTTTACAAGTACAGGGTTAGCTAGCCACTCGGGGTGGAACACTTCTTGGATGAACCCTGCACTAAGGAGCTTCTTGATCTCCTCGCCTATGGCCTTGCACTTGTCATCGTTGAAGCGGCGCAGGCGCTGCTTGACTGGTTTCGATCCCGGCTTGATGTTCAGTTTGTGCTCGGCAACTTCTCTCGGGATCCCCTTCATGTCGGAGGGTTTCCATGCGAACACGTCGAGGTTTGCTTTGAGGAAGTCGACGAGTGCGCTTTCCTATTTAGGATCGAGCGCCGTCCCGATACGGAGCGTGCGGCCATCATCGGTGACAGCCACATCCTTGACATCCTTGGCGGGCTCGAAAGAGCAGGCCGCTCGCTTGGACGACTCGGGGATATCTTGGTCCTCGGAGGGAGGCTCGGCGTGGAACTTCTCGGACCGGATGAGTGTTTCAGCGAATTGAAAGCACTCAGTATCGCATTCGTATGCGTACTGGAACATAGTCCCCTCTGTGATGACCTCCTTCGGACCAGGAATCTTCAACTTGAGATACGTGTAGTTGGGCACGGCCATAAACTTCGCGTAGGCCGGCCTCCCGAGGATGGCGTGGTATGTCCCCGAGAACCCTACCACTTCGAAGGTGAGGGTTTCTGTGCGGAAGTTCCGCAACGTCCCGAATGTGACGGGCAGATCGATCTGCCCTAACGGGAGCGCATCTTTCCCGGGGATGACCCTGTGGAAAGGAGTTGGCGATGGGCGCAGTCGGGACCGCGAGATGCCCATGCTGTCGAGCGTCGTTGCGTACAGGATGTTGAGCCCGCTCCCTCCATCCATCAGCACCTTGTGGACCCTCTTTGTCCCGATCAGTGGAGCCACCACGAGGGGGTAGCACCCTGGCTGTAGTACGTGGTCGGGGTGGTCCGCTCGGTCGAAGGTGATCAGAGTCTCCGACCACTTGAGGTACGACAGTGTCGCAGGCTCGGTGCTGTGAACCTCGCGCCAGATCAGCTTCTCCTTGCGCCTCGACGATCGTGCCGATGCTCCACCAAAGATCATGTGGACCGCGCCATCCTCATGAGGGAAAACCACTTCCTCGTCATCGTCGTCTTGTCGGGCAAGGGTGGCGCATCCTTCTTCGGGGGATCTGCTGTCTTGGGCTTGAGCATGCCGTTGACGTAGTTCTTCATCAAACGGCAGTCTTTGAGCGCGTGCTTGACAGGCGTCTCGTGATGGGTGCATGGCGGCTCCAAGAGCCTCTCAAAATGACCCCTCAGGAGGCCGTTCTGATTGTTCTTGGGGCGAGTAGCCTTGCGCTCGACTGCCGCAACGGTGTTGTTGTCACGGCCTCACTTGTCGCCCTTCTTCTTCTTCTTGGACCGCGAGGAGGGCCCCTCACCGGCGTCCACGACTTGCTTCCCCTTACCCGGAGGGGGAATCAACGTTGCCGCTACTGCCTCCTCCCCATCGGCGTGGTTGGTTGCGATGTCGAGGAGCTCCCGAGTAGTCCTCGGGGTCCTTCGCCCTAGCCGGTGGATGAGGGTGGTGCAGGTGGTGCCGTTCTGGAATGCCGAGATGGCGTCGTTGTCCGTCGCGGTGGGGAGCTCGGTGCAGCGCCTAGAGAAACGCCTGATGTAGCCGCGCAGGCTCTCCCCTGGCTGCTGCTTGCAGTTGCGCAGCTCCCACTGCTTGCCGGGTCGGGCGTACGTGCCTTGGAAGTTGCCGATGAAGGTCTCCCGTAGGTCCGCCCAGCTGTTGATCCTGCCACGTGGCAGGTGTTCGAGCCAGGTCCGCGCAGAGTCCGCGAGGTGGAGCGGCAGGTTTTTGATGATGAACAGATCATCCGTCGCCCCGCCCGCCCGACACGCGAGCTTGTAATCCTCCAACCAGACGCTTGGCTTGGTCTCTCCGTCGTACCTTGGTACTGCTGTCAGAGCCCGGAACCACGAAGGGAACTTTGCGTCCTGCACCCTCCGACCGAAGGCACGAGGACCCTTTGGGTCGGGCGACCAGCTGCGGTCACGTTCTCCGTCGCTGTCGTAGCGTCCATCACGCCTCTGGCTATGCCGTCGGCGTGAGCGGTGCTCGTCACGCCTGCCGCGGCCGTCATCGTTGCTGCCGTAGTCGTAGTTGTCGTCGCCAGCGGCCCGACGACAAGCCTCGAGCGTGTCGCGAGCGTCACGGTTATGCCCCAGTCGCGACTTGACCGATGGCTCGCCAGTGCCTCGGTGTCTTGACGGGGATCGATCTTGCCATCGTACGGATGGTGCACCTCGCGCCTCTCGCGCGCACGATGCCGAGCTCTCGGCCTGCTGTGCGGCCGCTGTCTCGAGGAGGGTTTTGAACTGCTGACGAACCCTTTTCTCCTCAGGCGTGGCCGGCTCGGGGCAGCCACGCAAGAGCATGGCTGCTGCCGCAAGGTTCCGCGACGCGGGCCTAAAGCGCGGCGTGCCGTCATCGTCGATAGCAGCATCCTCGTTGATGTGCAGGTTCACATCACGCGCCCGTGCGCGAGCTTGCGGCACCGGTTGTTCTGCCTCCTGCTCGCGGTGCTGCTCGCGCCGGTGGCATTGTTGGGGCTCGTCCTCCACGCCGAGCTCTTGGTGGATGTTCGCCAGCTCTTCGTCGAGCTGGCGCCTGGCCTCAGCGATCTCGTCGAGGCGCGCCCGACGCTGGGCGTCCTCGTTGCGGTGACGAGGGTTCTCCTCGCCATCGGTCGAGCTGGTGGCGGTGCGGGCCTCCAGGACGTTGCACTCTCGTGTGAAGTCCGGGAGGGGCATCGGCGGCCTCCGTCGCGAGGCCGCGGAGCCTGTTGCGACGTACGACGCCCTCAGCTCGTTCACGTAGGCCGTCATCGGGTCGCCCGGGAGGCCTGGCTGTCCTCGAGGGTACAAGATGTCGTACCGCTCCATGAATTCCCCCCAGGTCAGCGGCTCGGATCCGCTGGCCTGGAAGGCGAGGTCGGTGAGGTGGAAGGCAGCGAGCCTGAAGCGCTCCTACGTCGGATTTGGCCCTAGCAGGGCCATGATCGACTCGTCCGTGAAACCACGGACGAAGGCTGCTCGCGCCGCCGCCGCCGTCGAGGCGGTGGGACGCGCGGATTGGGAGAAAGTCCTCCCGACGACGGACTCCGCCGGCCCGGTGTAGACGAAGCTGAGGGAGCCGAAATGCACGGTCGTGCCGGGAGTCAGCGAGACTCCACGGCCCTCTATCTGGATCGCTGGTGAAGTTCGGCGAGACACACGATGTGCCCCTACCTGGCGCGCCAACTGTCGGGGTTCTCAACCGCCGACAGTAGATTTGTATCGAATCGTGTGTCGGATCCGGATGGTTGACATGGGAGACACAAGGGGTTTATACTGGTTCGGGCCTCCGAGGAGTAATACCCTACGTCCAGTTTCGAGTACTCGTGTTCCTATGCCGGGGATGTCTGTAGTAGGGGTTACAAACTTGGTGATCGGTCAGCCTTTATGTACGTTGCACCCCTCCCCCTTTTATAGTCACAAGGGCGAGGGGCAAAGAGGGAAAACGGAAATAAGCTACAGTGCTATGACGTTGTGAAGTCTTTTCCGTCATTGATGTCCGTCAGGCGGCGTGGGAGGGCGCTGAGTTGTGGTGTCGTCGGAAGCCGCCGCGTGTGCTGTTGCCACTGTTGATTCCGGGCACTTGGCACCTCCTCCGAGTAGTTCACATGGTGACTCAGCCTTCTTGAGTGCGTCTTAGGCCTGCCACGTTATGACCTAAGAGCTGATAGATGGTAATCGAGTGCGCGTTCTAATGGGGTGGCGTGCAGCTGGTGTTGGATGTGACAGTGTGTCGGAGGTCATGGGGGTATATTGTGCGTCATTACAGCCCCTGTCAGACCCGGCCGTCCTCCCGTCGCGCCAGCTGTGGTCTTTGCATGGCGTGGAAAATGGCGTCACGCGTGTCGTCGCAGTGAACCCCGCTTTAGTCGGAGACGGAGATTACTCGTGCGAACGAGTAGTCGGAGGCGAAGCGGTGCATACTCGGAGCCGGAGCGTTCTCGTGCGAGGCGGAGACCACTCGGGCGAAGCGGAGAGTGGTCGGAGACGAGTCGTACTCGTGCGAGGCGGAAGATACTCGGAAGTGGGGAAGTCTTGTCAGTGAGGGTCTTGACGAAGATCTGCATCCCTCCCTGTCCTGGATCTTAGCCTTCACATTGTCAATAGTGTCAGAGGACTCCATCTTCAAGGTGATTATCTTGTTGCTTAGGGGGCCCTAATCCAGGCCCTCGTCACCTTGTTAAGATGTTCTAGTTCCTCAGCAGTTTTGACTATGTCAATTTGTCAACCAGTCTGGATGGAGAGAGTGATGGCTGGTTATTTGGATGATGAGGAAGCTAAAAAGTTGTTAACTGAGCTAAGCATTTCTGTCGATAACAGCAATGTGTTTTCTCTGCAAGAAGGAATAATCAAACATCATGACAAAATCTGGATTGGTAATAACAAGCTGGCTCAGAATCACATTTTGCAAGCATTACATGCAAGTGGTATTTGAGGGAATTCAGGGATTTAGGCAACATATCAGAAAATGAAATCACTTTTCTCTTGGTCTAGGATGAGGCAAACTGTTCAAGAATTTGTGCAAGCTTGTGAAGTGTGCCAACAAGCTAAATCTGAGCATGTGAAGCTCTCAGGTTTGCTTCAGCCCATTCCAGTTCCTTCTTCAGCTTGGTTCATTTGAAGGATTTCCTAAGTCTGGTTCATTTGATGTTATCCTGGTAGTCATTGATAAATTGAGCAAATATGGATATTTCTTTCCTATGTCTCATCCATACTCAGCAATGACTGTGGCTCAACTATATTTCAACAATATTTACAAGCTTCATGGACTGCCAGATGCTATATTGTCTGATCGAGATAGAGTGTTCACAAGTGCATTGTGGTAGGAATTGTTCAGTTTATCTGATACTCGGTTGCTCATGAGATCTACTCACCACCCGCAAACAGATGGTTAGACTGAGCGCCTGAATCAACGTCTGGAGAATTTTCTCAGGTGTACTGTTCATGCTTGTCCAAAGCAATGAAATAAATGGCTGCCTTTAGCAGAGTATTGTTACAATACTTCTCATCATTCAGCTATTGGTTGTACACCTTTTCAAGTGTTATGTGGGCATCCTCCAAGACACTTTGGGATTGTTGATGCTGAGAAATGCACTGTACCTGATTTGGAAGCATGGTTGAAAGAAAGGTATCTTCTCACCAAACTAATTCAGCAACAACTTCTGAGAGCCCAACAGCGTATGAAACACCAGGCAGATAAATCAAGGTATGAAAGATCATTTGAAGAAGGAGAAATGGTCTGTTTGAAACTCCAGTCTTACATTCAATCCTCAGTGGCTACAAGAAGTAATCAGAAGCTTTCCTTTCGATTCTATGGGCCATATAAAATTCTGAAAAGGTGGGATCAGTTGCTTATAAGCTGGTCAAATCCATCCAATGGTTCATGTGTCTCAACTAAAGAAGCATGTTCCCCCTCAAGTGGAGGTGAGTCAAGTTTTATCTTCTGTTGCTACTAACCCTGAGGAAGAAATGTTGCCAGTACAAGTGTTGGAAAGGGTTTTAGTGCCACAAGCTGGAGCAACGGCTCACTGCATAAAGGTTCGTTGGTCACATGAGAACAAATCAATGGTTACTTGTGAAGATGAACAGGATCTTCGGCGTCGTTTTCCCAAAGCACCAGCTTGGGGTCAAGCTGGCTCTTAAGGGGAGGGAATGTTGTGATCAACTCTGCTGGGAGCCTGGCGCGAAGCAGTTCAAGTGTGATTGTGCGACTTGGCCCATGACAGCCCAAGTCTTCCCAAGCCTACTCGTTGTAACGGCCCCTTTGCTGTAACAGCCGAAGTGCTGGTGTGTGTGTGCGCGTGTTATAAGCACGGGGGCATGCCCCTGTAACCGTCATGGATATAAGCAAACTCTGAAATGCTACTCTGTTTCCTTCCTCCTTTCAGAGTTCTTCCCCTTTTGCTTCAATTCTTGTTGTTCTATCCTCAAATCTCCATTTCTGTTCGTCTCGGACATAACACATACAGAGCTCATTTTTTTACTCTGCCAGCTCTGCCTGTTCGCCGTGAAAATAACTCCGGTTCTTCCATCCAAATTAACAGAAGCGCTTCGCACATACAGACGTTTGGTGTGGCTCCAGGCCTCCGGCTCTGACTGTCGACGGAGCGGCTGCGGGAGCCGCACCAAACGGATCCTAAATATCTGACATATGAGAAAGCAACCAAAGGTAAAGTAACAATCAACTTCTTTTCATATGAGAGTAACATAAACACTATCAACTAGTAGTCCATTGAGCTCCACACCTGGGTTCATAGTACTCTTGTGGTGGGCAGCATATGTTTATGGCTCGTTTGGATGGAGAAGCCGACGCTGACTAGGCCAAATATTGGCCGTTGACCGCGGGCAAGCATGCCGATTGGAACGAGGTCGCGATTTGGCTGTGCCCAGCTCGCTTGCCGCTGCGCAGTTCATTTTCGCAGCCCCGCGCGGCCAATTTCGCCGCCTAAATTTGGCCGGCCGATGAATCGGCACGGCACACAGTGATCTGCATCCAAACGAGCTCATATTACCGGTGACTTCTCACCGATCTCTACATATCACATCACAATCTCTAGAAGTTCTAAGGATAGGGCGGTGCACTATATATGCTTTGGGAAAATAAAAAAGTATTAATCAACTAAACTGTTGTTATGTTTAGGTTGAACTGTTCTTTTTTTTTCCATGCACTGCTAGCCAGAAGGGTGGTTTACCCTCGTTGTGCCAGTCGATGAAGCATAGCACGATCTGAACATTGTGACAAATGAATTGATGTTTCCAACATAATGTGTTGCCTGCCATTCACAGGAGCCGCTTGATAACTCCCCGACAGGTGATGGCTCTGTCACTGTTAGATTTCTCATCTTCCTTCAGAGAATGAGCACATATGCGGAAAAAAGGGACTGAACAGAACCAGAGGCACTCTAAAAAAACATAGTTACTGCTCCAATAACAAGACTGCAACACCTTCATTCGACTGAGACGAGTGGGGAAGACAATTCAGTCAAGTGTGTATTATGGTAGCCCATGATCTTGACGGGCCAGATTTTAGGAACCCTTGCTTGGTAATTTCCACCAATTAATAATGCACATATTATTATTTTTAATATCTCGTCCTTGCTTTAGTTTCTCCAAAAGAAAGTAGGTAGGTTAAAATATACGTCCTCTGTTTCTATATATAAGGCGAACCATGACACGATCTTCCAAGTTAAACTTTGACTATTCATTTATGAGAGATTATACTGCTTATAGTTATAAATTTATAATTATTGAAAAGTACATTTGATTACAAATCCAACCATGTGAAATTTACATTACGAAATAAAAAAAAATATTGGTTAAATTATTGGTCAAACGAAAACGGAGAGAGTACTGGTGAACAAATTATGGTTGTTATAATAAATGAGAAACAGAGTTGCCCACTAACTAAACTGATAAAAATATTGAAAAGATATATCCATTGCATCAGTGTACTTACATGCTCAAACTCTATGTAAGTGTGGATTTTCCTACCAGTCTATAAAAAGAAAAGTGTGCTAGCTTTTATAGCCTAGAGATCAACTCTCAAAAGAAACCCAACGGCTGTGCTTGAGCAGCATTTCTACATAAAATAATTCATCGTTTATTCTTTTTTTTTTTTGCGAAAGAATTCATCGTTTATGTAGTTATGTTCGCGCTTCCAATTTCACCGGTGGCCTGCTCCAGATTCTGGTCTGTTCTTCAAAATTACTAATAACGGCAGTTTGCTCCGTGTTGCTTAAAGAATTAGCAACTCGATTGTAGTATTCTTCTCTACTGAAATCGACCAATACCTTCACAAAATTCGCACTCTCCTTGTTGACCACAATCTGCCCGTCCGTGCTTATTGTGCTATTGGCAACAATGCTTATTGGATCCGATTGCAATGATGGTTTTATATTGAATCCTTCAACGAGGTAAACAGCACCAAGAACTTCTCCCAGAAACATATCCTACAATTTCGAGAATATAACCCCCACAGGGAAGGATTAGTAGTGAATCAACAATCAACTAGGAAAAGTAGGGGAGAATAGCATGTACGTAATAAAGCACTTGTGACATGTATAATTTTGATTCCAACAAAAGTCCACCCAGCTTGTGACATGTATAATTTTGTCCATGTCCTAACGTTGTTTTAAACAGTGGCGGGACAAGTAGGGGACTGCAGGGGGGGCATGGCACCCATCCTGTTCCTTTTTTTTCCTATTAAGACCCAAGATTAGGAGAACTTTAGTGTATTTCTAGTATTTGGTCCATCAAAAAACCTAGCTGCCCATCAAAATTTTCATGATTCACAAGATTTAACTCTAGCGGTATTGAAATTAGGATGGCTGGATAAATCTAAGTAAAAAGGAAAGAAGGCAAGCTCAGTTATAACTGTCCCTGCTTTCATTTGGACATGCCATCGATCCCAAATCCTGTAACCAAATTTGGGATGTTCCAGGACTCTCAATAGGTAAGTTCATTTTGAATCAGTGCATCAATTTGTGAATCATTCTGGACGTATATGGTTATAGACTGATGTGAGAAAAAGAATATCAGGATTCCCAAAGTGTGGTTGTGCCAAGAAATAGAAGAAATTGCAAACATTTACCATATGGTTGTAAAGCCGGTGCTTCTGCTGAAGGTCATGTAACAAGAGCATCAAAAGGTGTACAAAACTTGATTCTGGAGTGTGATCAACATGCTTTAGGGCTTGAAGGATAGACTGAAAGGAAGCAGCTTTTCTTTGAGAGACAAGAGGAATCAGTGTGATATCTATAGATGACTCCAGGACTGTTTTCGCAGCTAGGGGATCAAGTAACATATTAAACTCTGCATATCTATTTGATGGAACAGTAAACACATTTCCCTTCGAATCATTTTCATCTCTGATATGGCCACCAACAACATAAGCCTCCTGCATAGAAGGAACCTTGCATATCAATACTAACATCGACAAAGCTAGAATTACAGAACTGGCTGGAAAGGCAGAGCCAAAAGGTATCAAATGGCTGACCTGTATTACAGAACTTGCATTCCTGTCAGAGAGCACGATATTGGCCAAATTTGTAAGAGGTCCATTGGTAAGAATAGTGATATTCTGACCTGGATCAAGCTGCTCTTTAATAGACTGCCAAACTTCAAAAGCTAATGGCTGCCGAAGTTCTGGATGGTCAGTGTTTCTAGGAGCACCATGTTTTACTGAATTTTCAGCAGTATACCTAACAATGGAACACGCAGAATTGTAAGTATCTAGAGCACGTGCTCAAATATGTAAGCAGTTTATTTGGTGATTATAGTAGGATACCTTCTAGGGCTTCTTGGCAATGATCGAGCTAATCCATAAAGAGTGTCGGAATCAATAAATCCTCCACTGCCTTGGGGAATAATACTGACATAGTTGCAACCAAGAGTTGGAGTGCCTAATGCAGTGGTATTACCACGACCAACAGGAATGTCATCACGGCCCATCATATGTAAAATGTCATAAACAATAACAATGCTTGCAGCATGGGCCCAACCATTGCCACTGACCAAAATCCCCTATAAATATTTTAATGAGATTGGATTTGAAAAATAACACAAAGAACCAAATTTGTAACTGCGTAGAGGATGACCTGTACAATTTCCAATTCGTACCTTTAAATCTATTACTTCAATAGGTGCCTTCAAGAGGTATATAAGGGAGACAAAATCTCCAGGACTCATGTCCATGTCAATAATAAGAGGTCGTCCAATTTTTTTGTTTTTGATGAAGTCTGGCTTGTAAAGGACTTCTCTGTTAAATGGAAATTGTGCCTTAATGTTGAAGCGGCCAGAGTTGTCTCGTAGATTTAGTGCCTGCAGATTTTGGTTTAGTCATAAAACCAGGTCAATTCACATAAACTTTTGCTCATAGATGCTCGTAGATTTAGTGCCTGCAGATTTTGGTTTAGTCATAAAATCAGGTCAATTCACATAAACTTTTGCTGATAGATGCATACAGAAAACTTTGTATACCAAAAGCTTATCTGTATGCAGAATTGCAGGGAAACATGGCATGTCAGATAAGATCCTGTCGTCAGTGTACTACTGATAACAAGATTTAAGATGACTAATCTATTACCCAATTAAAAGAGAAGTTCAGCACTACGTCGCAACATTATAGGCTCATGAGATCTAAAAATCCGTTAATAGTAAAGTGATGTTAAGTAGCTTGGGAGTAATTCCTGATATGTTGATAAGCTGGTTGTCATGTGCTGATTAAATTACCATAGGATACACCATACTAAAATTGAAACATTTGAAACCTTGCCAAGGATTTATAGTACTGACAATACACAACTATAAAGGCTGGCATGTTTCGGTGTACAAATAATCAAGCTTAGTAGATCATTTCAACTTGACACACTAGACACAGAGTTTGAAATGAAGAGGAATAATGCAAAAACATGATTTGAGAGTCATCCGATATGAGCTGACAAACAGAAGAGCTTACCTCTAGGAAGCTTTTGAAAAACTCCCTGTTTAGAGGGCTGTACTTATCCATGTTTGGTTTAGCTGTTGTTGCAACACGAATGTGGGCTCCTTCTGGACTGGAGACTTCCTTAGTGTATCCATCCTAAGAAAACAATTAGTCAGAAATTGAGTTTCCCTACATGGTAAGATTGTTCATTTATATAATTCGTTTGATGGATGAGCAACTTACTTGACCAGTACTGAATAGCATCATTTACACCATTCTATTAATGTTTTCTTCATCAGATTTTATATGTATATTAAAATAAAATTGAGTATTCTACGAACAACTGCACTATACAAGTCATCTCTGGCTGTCTGGTGAGATCATATCATGATAATAAAGGCATGTGCAGGAGGGACATTAATGAAATTACTTTAAATTTAATCAATATCAGCACCAACTTCTTTTATCATAAAAATAAGAATGGTGCAACTGTCCCCTAAAAGTAATTCAGCAATATTTACCTCACATCTCCCTTTGTTACTTCCCTTGACAACACAAAAGCTATCTGAAATTCCAGTTTGAACATGACCGCTGTGAACTCCACCTTTTTTAAGACCAAATTTAGGAGTTGCACGATCATCAAACAATGGGTTTGAGCCATCATGCATATCATACGGTTTGTTTGAAGTTATAACTGTAACATTCATATATTCAATCTGAGAGAAATCATTTCCAAATTTCTGATTCTTATCATTGCGCATGCTGGAGATGGCAATACCAGAAGTAAAGGAATCCCACATAAAATAGCTCTGAACAAGAAAATTGAAAATAGTAATGAAGTATGAGGAAAAAAACGTGTACCAAATGAAATGGAACAAGTGACATTAACTTACTGTATAGAATTGATCATTGAACCAAGTGTCTCGAGCCATCTTCAAAGCTTTGAAACAGTATTGTGCCTCATAAGTACTCTGATGACGTTGGAATTCATAGAAGAATTCTTCGGTTATTGGAATCGTATTAGTTGCATCAAGAGGAACAAGTGTGATTGGAATGCCAGAATGAAACACCTGGTGATGGTTATATATATGTTAGCTAATTCAAAAATCTCTTTCGGTGCTATGTTAACTTCGTCAGTAGTCGGTACGCAATCTGCCACCAAATAACTCATGCTTCCTTATGGGCTATCATTTGACAAAAATTGTACTACCCTCTAGGTGATCATGATTAGTTTAGCCATCAATTAGAACAGATAAAGATCACCTCAACATACTTTTTTGGGGAGGGCCGGAGGAGGTATATTAGGTAAATTAAAAGGCTTTTCTGGTGGTACCCAAGTGCGAGTGAGACAGTGCAGTGGCAGTGGATAATTATCCCAGAGGTATGGAAGGAATTCTCTCTATATGATTAGATGATATGTTAGTTGAAGTGAAATAACAATGACTAAAGACACGTATGTGAGAATTCATGGTACACTTAACTATTAACGTGAGAACGAAGGAACAAATATGCTAATTATAATCCCATAAAAGAATTTGCTGCAGGGAGTAGATAAAAAATAAAAAAGAAGATATGAGACGCAATCCTGCCATTGCTCCTTAGGAGAAGTGCTACAAATGTGATAGTGGATATCAAGAATGCAAATGGAATAAGAAAAAAAATATTTTTGAACTTCAAATAAATGGGTACAAAAAGGGGGTTCTCCAGCGAATCTAAGCCTTATACAGTTATACCTGATATGCAGAGAAAGGATCTTCGAATATGTTGAATTCTGCATTAGGGTTAGTAGAGTAACAAGTAAACAAGTTACCATGGTCACCACACTGCTGTGGTGTGCAAGATGTGGTAGCATTTTTGGGACAGCAACCAGTAGGATTTTTCGATCTCACTCCACCACCCATAATATATATGTGCTCCACGTTTTTTTTCAGGTGTGGATGAGTCATGAGAAAAATGGCAAAGTTGGTATGTGTGCCTGTGAGGATGACAGTTGTACGGCCAGCAGATATCGTTTCTGTCATTACTTCTTGTGCAGTACTAGTATACCTGAGCATTTTTAGCCCGGCCCGCCCGGCCCGCTGGCCCGGCCTGGGCCCGACTCGCGCCAGGCCCGCCCACGGACCTTACTGGACGGGCGTGGGCAGAGATCTTGAAGCCCGCGAAAAATTTTTTTGGCCCGAGCCCGGCCCGAAATGCTGTTTTTAGTTACTTTACACTATAAAATGCGCGGGCGGCCCGCCCAAGCCCGGGCCCGGCCCGAGCCCGGCCCGAAAACTGAGGCCCGACACGTCCCATGGGACGGTCATGGGCAGGATTTTCTCGGCCCGAAAAACCTGGGTTTTTTTTCGGCCCGGCCCGAACCCGGCCCGGCCCGTGGAATGCTCAGGTCTATGCAGTAGGTTGCTGAAGTGGTGTATATTTCCTATAACCCTGTTTTAAAGATTAAAATAGTCAGTAGGAGCTGGTAATAAATGCTAAATCAATAAAAGTTTATGCATGTCTTCCAAAGAAAGACATTAATCTAGATTAGGCATGTTTGTTTCCCTCTAGATTATGGTCCAAGGGTAGGTGGGTAAAAGATCATCATGAGACCACTAGAGGACTACAAATAATCTGAAATAAGCTAGCCTTGAGTAGCTTATTTCACATTATATATGGTCCCAAAGTGGTATTTTACCATAATACCCATCACCTATAATCCAACATATATAATCTAGGTGATTATAATCCTAAACAAACAGGGATCAAGCAGTTTGCCTATAATTGGGTTTCTTTCTACCTCAGGTCTGGTTCGCACAGACAGAAAATATAAGTGATCAGTTCCTGACTCCAATACAAATAGGTTACCACTAGTTATCATATCATTAAAGCATACAAACCAGACACATTGGTTGGTTCCAGTGACCACAATTCTATATTTTTAGTCTTTACAATATGCTATTTGTTTAAAGTCCACCTAATAATTGGAAGGTCCACCAAGTATCCATAATCCCATGGAGGTTCCTAGCCTAGTGAAAAACAAAGTATACGAGCAGAATTCAGACAGAACTGTTAAGGTAAATAAATCATGCTGATAATTAGTGCAGTTTCATGTTGACAATCAGTGCAAATTAAACTCCTTTGTCTAGAAACATGAAAGCCGTAGCTAGTAAGGTAAGGATCTTTATCAAGAGATATCAGCATGTCAATTGTTAAATTTAATGTACTTGTGTAAAAATTAATACAGTGATGAAGAAACCTATTTCATGACAAGTGAACAGGATATTTTTCGTCATATTCATTTTGACTGATTGTGTGGAAATTTATTTGAGAATCAATATACAAAACTGATTATTACCTGTGGAAGGAAACCCCTTCTGATTCCAAAGTTCGTGTCCTTATCTAACCGTCCACCACCTTCTAGTGGAATTGCTTGCCTGTACCGGCAGCCTCCAATTGTTTCTTTGAACGAACCGCACAAGACAGTGCATGTTTCATTGATATAGCAGAAAAAAATACAAGACTACAATCCTGGGAGATTGTAGGCAGGAAAAGAAAAGAAAGAAAAAAGAATTATACTCACCCGGTTGGATTGGGACATCAACACGGGTTACCACTCAGCACTCGCCGGTTGGATTGGGACATCAACTCGGCCGCAACACAAAACTCAAACAAGCGACAACAGAGACGAGACACAAACCACAGCACCCACCCCACAAACCACACTGTATAGAGGATGTCGAAGGCCACAGACGTGAAGTAGCGCCGAAAGAGGATCGAAGGGGGCAGACATCACCACACCAATAGGGACACCGCTATGCAGGACCCTTCGCCGCAGTGCTGTTGCGTCAAGGTGCACCATCCGACGGGCTGGAAAAAAATCGGATCCGAGCCTCAACAACGCGCGGGGGCCTCGCCACATCCGCCGTTGGACTCCCCCTCACTCGTGCGCGGGGGCCTCGCCACACCCGTCACAACAACTCGCGCTCTGAATCCGTCTCAAAGATTGTCGTCAAGATGGCGAACAGAGATACTCCACCCCAAAAGATCTCCACCGAACAGCCAACATCGCCGCCGCAGATCGACCTCAGCTCGTTGCTTCACTCGCGCACTGAGCCACCTCCACTCAACCAGGATACCAAGGAAGTCGCTTGCGCCGTCATCAGACGTTGTACCGCACCAGGAGGTCCAGCCATGCCGAACAAACCACCGCGATCCGCTGCAAGCCAAGTCTTTCCTCAATTGTCGTTGCCGCAAGCGCCGTCCTCCGACGTTGTCCCGCCCCGAACTGACAGTTGCCAAGCAACGCCAGCCGCCGCGATCCGCTGCAAGCAGGCCAACCACCACCGAGGAACGACCCTTGGTCACCTGGAGGAGAGAAGTCGCCTCAACGCGAGGAAGCAAACACCCTTCTCGCATGCCGCCCGACTGAGTTGCCAACACCGGCGAAAGACGCATAGCCCATGGACCGGCAAAGCCGAGCCGCGCGAGGTCTCTAGAGACGACGCCTCCAAGGAGGGCACGACGCCAAAGGCGCCGCCGTCGCTCGTCCGAAATGGACTGGGTTTTCACCCCGAGACCCGTGCAGTAGGGCGATGCTCCAAAATGACGCCCTCAACAGGGGTGCGACGTCCGAGAACGCCGCCGTCATCCCACCAGCATGACACTGGCAAGGGCATTCGCCCGGAGCGTACCACACCCTGCACGCGCACGGCCTAGCCTTCCGGCGCCACCGGCGAGCATCTTCACCAGAGCGGCTCCTCTGCCACAACTCCACAAACTGTGCCGTCGAAGGTCCGCCCCCTCTGCCGCTCCTCCTCCAGGCTAGCGCACGTCGCGCGACCTCCGCACTCGCGCCATGCCGGCCGGCCCAACCCCGCCACACGGCCACCCCGAGTCCGTGGGGCAGCCAGCGCAACGACGACCGCAACCACCTCGCCCCCATCGAAAGCAGCAACCCGGCAAAAGAAGGCTCGACACCCCGGCAGCACCACCGCGGTGCCGTCAGCATGTCCCTACGCATGGAGTCGTCGCCACGCCGCCGCGGCGTCGCAGACCGCCCATCGCAGACCAGCTCGGCCACATCACCACGATGCCGCCGCCGCCGAATCGTGCCCACGCCGAGGAGAAGAGCGAGAGGCCGCCGCCGCAGGAGAGTTGCTGCCGCCAGCGCGGAGGCTCGCGGCCACCCCACCGTGGCCTCGCCGAGGCCCCGGACGCCGCCGTTCCGCCGCCATGGCCGGCGGCCACCAGGTCGCGTCCACCACTTCCCCACGCCGCAGCAGCTGATTGAAGGCCGCCTGCCGTAGATCCGCACAGGGGAGGACCGGATCCGGCCACAGGGGTGCCGGATCTACACCCCGCGCCGCCACTGCCACCATGGCCGACGAGGTTGCGGCGCGCCGCTCCGCCGCCCCGGAGACGGCGCCAACGGCCGAAGAAGCCCCGCCGCCGCCGTCCCGGAGGCCCGCACGGGTTCCCGGCCGGCCTCTCCGGCGGCGGCAGGGGGGGAGAGAGGAGGGAGGGGACGCTCGGCGGCGGAGGGGCTGGGTCGCCGCCCGCGTCGCCCAAGCGGGGGCGACCGAGCAGCGGTTCGGTGTGTGGCACCCTGCGCAAGAGATTAATGTTGCGCAGCCTCCAATTGTTGTCATGCCCTAAATTTTAATATTAGATATTAAACAAAATGTCAAAGGAAAAAAAAATGAATCCCCTTCTTTGCGCAATAGATAGTTCTTTAGATAGTATAAAGTCAAGTAGCCCTGTTTAGATTCACTATTACAATGTACGCTGATATAAAACTTTAGTACCTGATCAATCAGTGGTAAATAACCACCGACGTTCGGGTATATGGTTCCAGAATCTGATATCCCACCATCGCCACCAACACCAACCAGAATGTCATCACGGCCCATCATATAGAGTATATCATAGAGATGATTCACAGCATGTCCGGCATCACTCCATGCATTGACGCTGATGCAAACTGCCTGCACATGTTGGCAATAAAAAGTAAGGGTAAGGGTATGCATCATGCATTTATAGAACAAATAGACTCCGTAAAAAAAATCCCCAACTCCAATGTTTATCTTTGGTAAAAAGAGATCAGAGAGAGTGATGTGAAACCTTGTCCAGGGTCTGATAACAGCGACACACACCTGCAGAGAAGTTACTTAGAACAAAAAGCGAAATAAAACATAGACATTCAGCTCACGTTACAACCCCAGGTAAATCCCTCCAGAATACAAATTTCTCCAATATCAATAAAATATACAGACATGAAAGCATCAGTTGTGACTGCTGTACATTTACATTGCCCCTGATCTTTTCTTTTTCTTCTTCTTCTTCTTCTTTTTTTTTTTTTTTGAAGCTGCCGATAGTGACATTGCCCCTGAATCAATCACTAGGCACCATCTCTGCATGTTCTTGAGCAGATCAACGAAGGGCCAACCAAACCAAAACACCATCACTGACCATGTCAGTATGTCATCACTCATTAGAAATATGCAGTATATATCCAGCAGTACAGCAGCTAATTTAAGTGGATTGTTATCTAACTACTAGTACCAAAAAATTCCATTTTGATTATGGAACACCCTTTGATTTCAACTGTTGCCTTACCGGTGCTCCCCTCTACTTTGTGTTATGAGATTCATCATGAATAATACTTCTGTAGGATATAATTCTTTCTACTTGAAACAATTAATACATCTCTATCATCGCCAAAAAACAAAGAAAAAATATATTTTTATTTTCTTCAAAAAAACGAAGAAACAATGCATCTCTAGATACAATAGTACTTAGAAGTGTAATATATTTTATAGATTCTGTCGATGTGCTATCAACTGGGGCTATAGGGATACACTTTAGTTAGCTAAAAATTGACCCCTAACAAAGAATGACCAAAACAGAGTTTAAAGGTGAATTAAAAATTAGTTGAATTTTAACTAAACTTTAGTTTATTAGCCTCCATACTGAGCCAATGGAGGCTAATTTCATACCACGGATGCCAAAAGGCTAAATTATCCTCCCATGAACAAGCAGCACGGGGAATGCATTGCGGCAGGTCCCGCTAGAGGTAAAATGGACTTTAACGTGGTTAAAAATTAGTTCTGAATTAAAAAAGACAGAACTAATTTTAGCCAGCTGAAATTTAAATGTTTACATGGCTTTAGTTTTAGTTCATCCAAACAAAATATTTGTATTAAATATATATCTACTTTGTGTTATGAGATTCATCATGAATAATACTTCTGTCATGTGTGTAACCACTTTCCAAGAATCCAAGATGCATAGCATCGTCTAACAAAAGATACATGCATATACATTGTCTCAAAAAATATACATGCATATACATCCTTAATTCCTTGGCATAAATAGAAATTTTTTTAAAAGTAAAACCCGCAGAGATTGCGGGATTTGTATTAATCAATAAAGAAGGAGTGTACAAGGCCTAGGCCGAAGCAAAAATAGAGAGAAAGAAAAGCACTATACAGATTACTCTCCAAAATTGGTGATCGCTCCCAGGTATTTGGCCCCGGCTAGGATCCAGCTTCGAGCCTTCTCTTTTGTGTCGGAAAACCCTCGCATTGTGCTCCTTCCACAGCTCCCAACATACGAGGATTAACAAGGATCGCCAGCCCTTCGTCGGGGATCGAGGCATTGAGCCCACCGATGTCCGCCACTAATCGACAGTTGTGAAAGTCGTCCAGACGCCTCTCAGGGGTATATTTGGGGCATAAATAGAAGGTAATTAAAGAAAGATGTAGCTTTACGTCGTGTTTAGTTCCATAAAATATACTATTCATATGTCACATCAGATCTACGGACACTATTTGGGAGTATTAAACGTGGATTAATGACAAAACTCATTTCATAACCTCTGACTCAAATCGCGAGACGGATCTAACAAGCCTAATTATGCTATGATTAGACAACATCGTGCTACAGTAAAAACTCTCTAATGACAGATTATTAGTTAGGCTTAATAGATTTGTCTCGTGATTTTCCGTCCATCCATGTAATTAGTTTTGTAATTAATATATGTTTAATACTTCTAATAGGCCTTTTGTTTTAGTTGCCCAAAAAAATTTGCTAAAAATTGTTGGCAACTAAGCAAGGCCTAAGGCAGCAGGAAACGCTCTTTAATTTGTATCTACTCTATCGATCTCAAATTATAGGTAGTCTTTTTTGTTCATAGATATTATTGTATATCTATATATAGTCAAAATGAAATATAATTTGGAATAAGCTCACCTTTCCAACGTACTTTTGCTTTCTCTATTTATGGAAAAGAAAAGGAATCCAACGTATAGGGATACTTTTTTCAAAAATATGCATGAAAAGCCTCAAAGGAAAGATGCCCCTGTCAGTCTGTCACTGTCTTATCTACTGCGTTGCACTTTGCTCTTTATTTAATCACGCTACCATGGCAGATCAAACCGGCCAGAACAAAGTTGCATCGTCATCACCAATTATATATAGATAGAGGTGGCTATTTGCTCTAATTTTACGCATATTATTACTTGGGTTAAACACTAATTCATTATCGTCAAGCACCAAGAAAATTTAGCTCGACCGGAGAGACTAGAGAGAACGGATCCAGCCGGTGAGCGCACGCTCCCCATTCATGAACAAGGATCGCGATCAACCTATTGACGATTGACCTCATTATTGTAAACAGGCACGCGTGTGATCAACCTACAACAATCCAAGCCAGTAGAACCGATCGAGCTCCGGAGCATGCGACGCAAGAAGGTAAGAGAAGATCGATCGTGCTAATTAAGCATCTGATAAACTTTTACCGGACGTACCTTGAGGTCGAACTCGGAGCGGTTCTGCTTGAGGATGTAGAGCAGCGCCAGCAGGTCGTCTGTGTCCATGTCCGTGTCCAGCAGGATCCGCTGGGGTCCGGCCTCCGCCGCCGCCGCCGCGCCGCCGGCAACGAGGACGGCGATAGTGACCAGGGCCGCCAGAGCAGCCGCCATCGTCCGTAGGGGCAGCAGCATCCTCTTCCTCCCCATCTCCAGACGAGGATGTGATTCGGATGAGTTATTTATTTATTGCGCACCGATCCTCCTTTCTCTGTCGCGCACTCTCTGTTTTGGATTCTGGACGAATTATAGTCCATAGTGAATAAACAATTTCTAAACCAGTCCAAATACATTGTGCAACTAGCAGTCCATTATTTTAGGTTTTCATATGATTATAGTGCTAAATTTTAGCCATGGAAATATCCGCCGCCACATCAAGCTATGTGGCATAAAGCGCGAGATCATGTCATCTGCGCGCGATTCCGCGATGATGCCCTGGTGGAGTTTGGAACCTACATGTTAGAAATTAACTGACAGAATGGCACCGCTAACGAAAATTAAAAATAGTCGCAGCGAAGGGAATATAAGAATTTCAGTGGCGCTTAAGGGATCTCAATAAATTCTGATGGCACTATGGAGATTTACTGTCTAGCTAAGGTAAAATTCTCTGTGCTAAATTTGTATCTGCATGCTCTGCCCATGGGCCGTGCAGAAGGGCAAACAAACATTATGTATGATCGATCAACATCGTCGTGGCGTGTGGTTGGCCCATTATGTCATCCGCGTGACGGGCCTTGAATGAGGCGGGCCATCCCGGCGGAAATCCTCCTTCCTATTATAATCATCTTCCGGAAGATAATAGATTCTTATCAAACTATAACCTATAACCTAATAGAAACCCAACAACCAGCCCAACGTAGCTTAATAAAGCAGCAAACTCAAGCCTTCCTCCGCCCCGGCCACCCCTGCTCGCCGCCGCCGCCGTCCAGAGGCCGCGCCACCGGGCCTTGCTCCCCGCGCGCCCGCCGCCACGGCATGCCGGCCGGTGAGCTGCGCCGCTTGTCTGCCGCAGCCGGCGCGCGAGGCCGCGCCTGCCCGGCTGGCTGGCGCCGCCGCCGCGGTGCGCGGCTGCGCGGCTGGCTGGCATCGCCGCCGCCGTAGCTAGCCGGCTACCACGCCGCGCGCCCTCGCCGGCCGCCTGAGGTCCGCCAGAGGTGGTGGTGGAGGAGGAGAAAAAAATTGTTGACAAAAAAATGTTGAACTGAAAAATGTTGGAACATTTTGTAAAATATTGACGAAAACATATTGAAAAAACCAACATTTCTGTAAAATGTTGGAACATTTTTGAAAAATGTTGAAAGAGATAGAATGTTGTCCAACATTTTCAAAAAATGTTGCAACATTTTGTACAATGTTGATGAAAACATATTTTAAAAACCAATATTTCTGTAAAATGTTGGAACAATTTCTTTAAATATTGGAACATAATAGTGATGAGGTGGACTGGTGGGATAATAGCTAGCAAGTTAGATGAGCTTTTAATAGGTTGAAAATTTCAATGCTTATCCACCTTTCACAAGCCATATAGGAGCCCCCCATCCATTTGCTTCTAGGGGCACACGGTCAGCCCATCATCACGGACTTGCCACGGCGGACGGAAGGTGACACCGGAGCCGGAGCCGGAGGTGATCCATCCGTGGGGCTGACAACGAGCCGAGCTTGAGCGAGCTCATCGCCTCAAGCTTGAGCTTGTTAAAGCATCAAGCCGAGCTCGAGTCGAGCCCCAAAACCATTCGGGTTTGAAGCTAGGTTCAAAGTTGGCTCGTTAAGATTCGAGCCGATCTCGAGTCGAGTTTGCAACAAGTCAACTACGAGTAATTCACGAGCTTTAAGATTTATATCATCCATTAATATAGTTTAGAAAGTCTACACAATAATTAAACCAGTGTCATTGCGTTACTTGTAGACATCGAGTTTTGTGTTGTACAATTAAGAAACAAAATTAGAGTATATGTGTGTATACATCTCATAAAGTCATGACTAATCGTAGTACACGAGCTTACTCGAGCTCCCTCGCCGGTAAAACCGGGGTTCGGAGGTTTTCTAAGTCGGGAGAAAGTTTCTTTTTCTTAATGAAAACCGTGGGACGATCTTACCTCCACCAGCTTAGTTTTTATCTTAAGCTCGAAAATCTCACGAATTTTGAGTTAGATTTGAGCTTGACTCTGTTAAGAAATCGAGTCGATTTCAAACCAAACTTAAAACAAGCCGAATGCGATCAATTCATGAGCTTGAGCTGACCATCCGCCTCGCGCCAGGACCGGCGAGGGCGATGTCCGACCTCCGACGCGAGGAATTGAATTGAAGGTCCTACAGTCCTACGCACGCATAGGATCGAGCGTGTAGGCGCCTCTCGTATCCGTATGTATTCCGGCCGTACATATCCGCAGGGCGTAGCCAGGAGTTGGACATAAGGGGGGCCAAGTATAAGTATGTCATGACGCTTAATCTGATTAGGTGTTAGATGATACATATACACACTTGTCTCTCGCCATCCCTTTTGTAGTCCTTTTATTGCTAATCTGATCACATCAATAAGTCCATTTGACTTCAGGGGTGTTTGATAATGCTATTTGTCATATGAGATGTTTGAATATTAGCTGGTGGCTTGCCGGTAAAGTTTATTGGTTTGTACCTAAGTAATTCTTAGTGATTAGCACATGATCATGCTAAAAAAAGTGATTAGCACATGATCTAAACGGTCTCCGGAGAAGTTACGGTGGCATTAGGGGGGCCAAGCCCCTGCCCGCCCCCCCTGTGGCTACGCCCCTATATCCGCCATACAGATCGCCGCGCGACGCGAGCAGGTCGCGATCCGGTGCGGTGAATGGTGATGGTTGTTGGTTGGCGTACGGGCCCTGTTCATTTAGCGGTCGTTCTCTCGCCAGGGCGACGACGGCCGCCGCGGCATGCATGCGTGGCCCGGCCGACAAGCGGCCGTGGCCAGCCAGCGATGATCAGCCGGGAGATAGCCCGGGACAACGATCTCGACCCAGAGGGAGGGAGAGACCACCCACCGCACGTCCGCACCGCACCGGTGGCCGGCGCAGGGACGTCCGCACGCAGGGCACGAGCCTACGACAAGCTCTATTAGTTGTAGTGGTGGTCCGCGCGAAAATGGTCACGGCAAAATCCAAGTTGATCGTGTTGGATGGATCCAAATCTGATATCCCACTGCCGACCTGGACCATTTTGTCCAATTGGAGCGAGCCCCGTCGTCAGAAATCTGAACGCTGATGACTGTGTCGGAGTATAGCAGCTGCCCAAGCCCAACGCGAGTTACAGTCGTAGTAGTGTTTCCGTCGTGTAGAAACCAATGCAAGGGAACCCAAAACGAATCGTAACCGCTCGCGTCGTCCCCGCCGCGGGCGATCGAGCGCCCCCCCCCCCAAACCGTAGCTGCTGCTTTCTCTCCTCTCCAGCCATCTCCGTCGCGCCGCCGTCCGAGGGGCCTCGGGGAAGCCCATGAGGCGTCAAAGGACGGCGCGGTGCGGCTGCTTCCCCTGGTTCGGGCAGGGCGTGATGGGTGCGGCCGTCTCGTCCCCGAAGGGTGTTCACCGGCGCTGACAATCTCCGCGACGGCGGTGGCTTGAGGCCACGGATCCGGCCTCGCCACGCACGGATCCACTGGCTGCGCGACAGGGGCGCGTGTGGAAGTGGGTGGCGCACGAGGACCGGCGACGGCAGTCGACACGGGTTGGCTGCGGCTGCGGTCGGTGCAAGACGGCACCAGCGGTAGTGGTACACCCTTGCCGGTGGTGGTGGTGGCGACGCTCTTGAGCATCATTCTCTCTGTTGGGGGCACCATTACGAGGCACCTTGTTATGTAGCACGGAGTATCAAGGTGAAAACCCTGTCCAATTCTGGACAAGCGACAACGGCGCATTAGCATCGTGCCCTCCTTGGAGGCGTTGCTGATGAGACCCATAGCAGCTTGTGGCACTGACGGTGGTGGTCTGGTGCTTGGTGGTGCCTGTGCGCAGAGGCGGAGGAGGTGACCTAGGTTCGTGTTGGTGGCGAGGAGATGCAGAGGGTCCATGGGTGTTGGAGGTCTTGAGTTGGCACGCTAAGGGCGGCGGTGACCACAGTGACGGTTGGGCGGAAGCGATGCTCTCATAGCGGTTTTAGATATCTGAGTTCTTGGCGGAGTGTGAGGCGGTGGGTGAGGCGAGGCCCTCACGCATAGTGGCCGGTTTCAGTGTTTTCATTGGTGCCGCGACGGGAATTTTCTGCCGACGCTTTGTTGGAGCCGGGGGATCAGCGACCATGTGTGCACGGTTTGAGGATGATGGTCCCGTGGTGGAGGAGTTTGAGTTGTCGCTTTGGCTTGCAGCGGGCTGCGACATTTAGCGTGACACATCGTTGGTGACGACGGCACAGTTTCAAGCGGCTTACTTTCGGCTACTCTCCCAGGTTGAGGTGGTGTACAGTTTTGTTAGGTACGTTGTATTTGTGGTGGTGTTAGGGGGTGCTTGGATCCAAGGGACTAAATTTAGTCTGACCAAAATTAGTCTATTTGAGAGTTCCAAGCACTCATGATTAAAGAGAGACTAAAACTAGTCTTGAGACTAAAATATTTTAGTAAGGGGAACTCCTACTAAACTTTGTTTAGCGCTCTCTCTCTTCATTTAACCTCATAGAAATCTGTAGCATGCCCCATCTATTAGCGGGAGGGGAGAAAAGAGAGAGAGGGAGAGAGATAATTAATGCTCATTTACTACACTTTAGTCTATTTAGGATTTGGATCCAAACATAGGTGAGACTAGCAACTTTTAGCCTGACTAGTTTTAGTCATAGGACTAAAAGGTATCCAAACACCCTCTTAGTTTCGGCTCGTGAGTCGTGATGTATAATTGCCTTTTCTTCTTCTTAAATGACATAACAGTGCTCGCCTTTAATTTTTTAAAAAATACAACGCGCTGCGCCGGCGAAACCAATACTGTGTGAAGTCTTTCTTCACACAAAAGATACATACTATACCTTTTTAAAAAAAATAATAATACCGTGTAATGATGCCCTGTACGTCCGAAGTTTCCGAAGGAAATAAAAGTCGTACTAGCTAGCTTCTTCCGCTCTACAGTAGTACGTGCTACCAGACTGCTGGGGTTCCATGCAACCAAATCCCCTAATGTCTAATGATGGTGCCAAGTGCAGCCCGCGTGGCCACACCTTTCGACATTGATGAAGAAGAGCCTTTGTTGGCGCTCATCGCAGCTAACTAATTAACTAACTACCATGTTGTCTCCACGACTCCATCGAGTTAAGCAGCACCAGCACCCTACTACTATTCGTGCCTTCGAAGATTTCGGTACCATGCCTGATGATGATGATGATGTTTCATGTGTCCTCCGAAACGTTTGTTAAGTTGGTCCGGCAGATCGAGCGCTGTTTGGCGATCTGAGTGCATGCATTGCGACCATTAATTTTCAGCTGAATCATTCCGTGTTCATACATACATGCTGCTACTAGCAGACTGGCAGTGTCACTCGAGAAGAACATGCTGGAGCAGTGACGGCCGTGCTGTTTCTGTTCCCTTCTCGACCGACCAGCGACCAGCTCCCAAGTTCAGAAGCACGTACAACTGCTTTTGTTCGCGTCGGGTTGGAGGCTTGGTGCAGGATAGAGATCGTGCCGCCGCATGCTTACGAGTTACGACGGGCGAGAGCAGTGGCCTCGTGGTGGAGATTAAAAAGTAAAAAAAAAGGCCCAGTCAAACGAAGAGCAGCCCATATCTTGGCATGGACGTGCAGAAGATAATCGGCGGCGAGTAGTTTACCCGATGCGGTAATGCTCTCCCACGACGTCTCCTGCTCGTTTTTTTACTACACAAAAGTCCACGGCCACGGGCCAAACCCCACTAGCCAGGCTCCCGATTCTGTGACTGTGAGAGGTTACTGTGAATCTGTGATCGTGCCCACACGTGTGTGCAAGCTCTCCGCATACCACTGGTGAAGTGGTGAATCTTACCGTTGGCTAGCTTCCCCCGGGCCCACGGCCTGACTCCCTCTACTCCCACCCCCACTTGGTGCTGCCTCCTCCGTCACAGGAGGAAACTGCCAAAATAATGCATGGGGAACGCGACACAGGAGACCGTGAACGCCGCCAAATCCAGCACGACACTATCCGTCTATCCCCCCTGGCTCACCCTGTTCCGTTGCCGTTGCTCTCTCTGTCTCGTGGGCCTGCTGACGGGGCTCCAACATGTCGGTCCACGGTTTGGCGTTCCCACGGACGGCGTGGCCTTCACCTTTGGGTGAGATCGAAGGAAACCCCATGTCCCCATGGCCTTTTAACCTTTTTTTCCCATATGCGTGTAGCCATGCAGTATAGTAGCAAATGTAGCATATGCATTTCGGGAATCACTGAGGATCTTGTCATCCCTTTGTAGGCAATCGATAGCCACGTACGTGTGGTCATCGTTATCTAGCTAGCTATCCAATATCAGGAAATTTAGCTGCCTATTCGTTGCTCATGCCGTTTTCTTTTTTCCGTCCGACTATCTGGTTTCCATGATGCTCAAACGGCAACTAATCTCGATGTTCTAGTTCAGCAGCATCCAGGCTCTCGCCCCCTTCACCAATTTGTCAGTTGTCTTCGATCACGGCCGCGATGCCCGTGGTGCTTATCCCCTGATCCCGGTACTTTGTACACGATTGTACACAACAAAACGGCGCATCGGACGCATTCGCAGGCTATAGCCCCAGTGCCAGTATGCGCGTCTCCCTTTCGTTCCTGGCGTCGAGTGGTAACTATACGTAACTAACTACGGATGGCATTAGCAGGTAATCCAGGCTTCGAGCTTCCTTCCTTTCATTCCGGCGCTTCCCTTCACAGGCGACAAAGCCTGATCCTGCTCAGCCGAGAAGCCTTTTCACCGGCGCCAGCGTGCGTGGGCGGGCGGCGAACAGAGAGATCATGCCAACCAAAGGTTGGGCCCGGGCTGGGTGACCGGCCCGTTACGCCCGCGTCGTGTTCCTCCGGCCCCGTCGGAAAAACCACACACGACGACGGTGTGTGGTGGGTAGATCCACGAGCCCGTCGTCCCCCGCCCAATGCCATGTGGGTCCAAATGTGCTCCAGGCCCACGTGCAGCGTGACCACGGCCGGCGGATCCCGCATATCGCCTACGCGTACCCGTTTCCTCCCCCGAGGCGGTCGCATTGATGGCTGCCAACCGCCACGTGAGATGGGATGCCCCACCTGTCATCCTCGTACGCTGCCGCCCCGGCCCCACCCGAGCCTCAGGCTCGGACAGCCGTTTGCGCATCCGAGCCTAGCGCGCAGGGGGGACGCCGACCCCGAAGCCGCTAAACAATTCGGAGAACCAGCGGAAAAGCAGAGGAGAGCCTATGGGAGGAGGTGAGAGAGAAGGGAAGGGGGAAGAGTGGCCTGGTAGTAGTGTTGTAGTGGGCTAGAGCTCGCGGAGGCGGAGCAGAGAGTGTGCTGGGCTGGGAGAGTAGGCAGCAAAGCGAGCGAGAGGGAGAAGCGAATTGATTGCGCCCACCACCGCACCACGTCTTCTCCACCTCCGTCCGTCCGACCCGTCCTCACCAAGCCACCATCATTGGCGCCACCGCGCCGCCCGCCCGCGGGAGAGCCCAGCTGCGCATTCTTAACTGTTGAGCTCTTGGCTTCTCGGCTAAGTGTTGCGGTTGCGGGTACTGGAGTGGAGAGAGCAGAGTGTGCTGCGCTGTGCTGTGCTGAGGAAGGGGAGGGGGAAGCGGCACCACCCCACCACCACCACCTCCATTAAAGGCGCTCACGCGCCGCCTCCGCCTCCACGAGAAAGCGAGGCGAGGCGAGGCGAGGGGGAGGGCCGAGGACGTACGCCACCTCGAGAGCTGACTCGCCGTCAAGTCCCTCTCTCTCTCTCTCTCTCTCTCTTCCTCACTTCCCTCACGGGGGCAGCCAGCCGCGTACAACACAGGCCGCCGGCCAACGCCCAGCGCGCGCCCACCTCGCCGCACCACCACGCCGTGGCCGCCTTTAAAGACAGCGCGCGCCACGCTTAAAGGTTCCCACGCCACCGCCGCCCCGCGCGCTCGTCTTTGCGCCACGGACGGACGAGGTTGATCTGATCGGTGCTTTTGATTCCGTTCCCCTTGTTGTTTCCGCAGAGCGGAGCAGCGGCAATGATGGCGGTGACTACCGCGCGGCGGCTCCGCGCCGTCGTCGTGGCGTGCGTCGTCCTGGCGGCGGTGTCGGCGGCGCCGCGCCCGGCGGCGGGGATCCTCGACCCGGTCGACTTCCTGGCGCTGCAGGCGGTGCGGCGGTCGCTGGACGACATGCCGGGGTCGGCGTTCTTCGACGGCTGGGACTTCACCGCTGACCCCTGCGGGTTCCCCGGCGTGTTCTGCGACGGGGACCGGGTGGCGTCGCTCGCTCTCGGCGACCCGCGGGCGGGTTCGCCGGGGCTGACGGGGCGGCTCGACCCGGCGCTCGGCAGGCTGTCCGCGCTCACCGAGCTCTCGCTCGTACCGGGCCGCGTCGAGGGCCAGCTCCCGTCGACGCTCGCGTCGTGCTCCAACCTCCGGTTCCTGGCCGTCAGCAAGAACCTCCTGTCCGGCGCGATACCCGACGGCTTCGGCGCGCTGTCCAACCTCCGGACGCTCGACGTCAGCTTCAACCAGATCTCCGGCGCCATCCCGCCGTCCATCGCCGCGCTGCCGTCGGTCACCAACCTCATCCTCTGCCACAACCAGCTCACCGGCGGCGTGCCGTCGTTCCAGGACTCGTCCCCGCTCCTCCGGCTGGACCTCAAGCACAATGCGCTCACCGGCGGCGTGCCCGCCCTCCCCGCCGGGCTGCAGTACCTCTCGCTCTCGGCGAACAAGCTGAGCGGCACGGTCGACCAGGTGCTGCCCCGGCTGACCCGGCTCAACTTCCTCGACCTCAGCATGAACCAGCTGGACGGCCCGATCCCGCCGGCGGTGTTCGCATTGCCCCTCTCCGTGCTGCAGCTGCAACGCAACTTCTTCGCGGGGCCCGTGCAGCCGGCGAACGACGTGACGATCCCAGTGGTGGACCTGAGCTACAACCGGTTCTGGGGCCAGCTCTCGCCGCTGCTCGCCGGCGTCGGGCAGCTGTACCTGAACAACAACCGGTTCACCGGCGAGGTCCCGTCGCGGCTGGTGCAGGAGCTGGTGGGCTCCGGGGGCCTGCAGGTGCTCTACCTGCAGCACAACTTCCTGACGGGCATCGAGATATCGCCGTCGTCGTCGCTGCCCTCCACCGTCTCGCTCTGCTTGATGTACAACTGCATGGTGCCGCCGGTGTACGCGCCGTGCCCGATCAAGGCCGGGTCGCAGAACACGCGGCCGGCCGACCAGTGCCCCGAGTGGAGGGGCTGAAGCTTTTGGGGTACCAAGGCTGTGATCGTCAGCAGCAACGCCAATGCCGGATCGCCTCGGATCATCGGTGGGGAATCGCGGGGAAAGCAGAAGAACTGAAGGAGATTGCGAAGCGGTGGTCTCTGATTCTTTGATTGATTTGTCCAGTTTGTTACTAGTGTTCTTAATTCTTTTTTTTTTGGTTTGGGAGGATAGTTACAGACAAGTAAGTGCCTCAATAATCGGGTATTATTACAGATGTAATTTTGTTGTGCATTGTGTCTCCCTCTGCTGTATAGTGAGTTAGCTACTGTGATCACACTGGCTCTTGATGCTGTTGGATCATATGATGGGATGGATGGTGTCGAAGGGCCAGTGACGCTATTTATCAATCATGTCACTGAACAAATCAATGTGAACAAGCATGCACTGCGCTTGATTTTGTTTGCCACATCAGAAGCTCTCCGCACAGTGCGTTGCCGATCCTTTTGTTGCTTGTCATTAGCTGTTAGCGTTGTCTTGAAGGATGCTTTCTTCTGGTGGTGTCGTGCTGCGATCTTATCCGGAGAAATTTGCAATTGTGCCCGTTTTAAAGATGAGTTTCGCTCTTTTGCCATTATGCAATTTGGTTTTGCAAAAATGCCATTCTCAAAGGTGAACACACCGCTACAATGCCTAGTGTGACGATAATACCCTCAGCCTTCTTCTTCCTCTCCTCACCTTCACCCCGCTGCCGCTCCCAAATCACAAGCACCCGCCGCCGCCCGCATCCCGCGGTGGAGCTGCCCACGGCGGCGGCGGAGCTCGCCTGCGGCGGCGCACACACGCGCGCGAGGTCGAGCTCGCCCGCGGCAGCGCACGCATGCGCGCGAGGCCGAGCTCGCCCGGGTGGCGGAGCGCGCCCGCGGCGGCGCACGCACGCGGAGGCCGAGCTCGCCCGCGGTGGAGCCGGCCCGTGGCGGCGCACGCGCGCGGAGGCCTAGCTCGCCCGCGGCAGCGCAGAGAGGGAGGAGGAGCGGGAGCAGGGCTGCGGCTGGGGCTCCCTTCGCGACTGCCGCGAGGAAGGAGGAGCAGGGGGTGGCGCACGGAGGAAGGAGGAGCAGGGGGTGGCGCACGGAGGAAGGAGGAGCAGGGGGTGGCGCGGCGGTCCGGCGGCGGGTGGCTGGAGGAGCAGTGGCGGCGGCGGGTTGCTGGAGGTAGGAGAAGGGGAAGGGCAGTATGGTCAAAGAAGACATTGTAGCAGTGTGACTCCCTTTGATGATGGCAATTTTGCGAATCCCTTTTGCATAATGGCAAAGGAGCGAAACCCAAGTTTGAGAGTGGCGGAATTGCAAATTTCTCATCCTATCCGTGAAATCATTGGATGGCTCGTGGTGTGGAAAGCCCCCCACCCCCAGGCCCCAGATGTTCTTCTTCGCTTCACTGAGATATGGCTACCACTTCCAAGTGTGTGCAATCATTCTATTCGAAACAGATCTGGCTTGGCAAATCTGTACCCGATCACTGAATTGTTGACTGCAATCGAACTCGATCATTGGGGATTTAGATTTAGGTATACTGTGGATTAATGGTTTTCTTCCAGGGAATGTCAGGCTATAATGATCGTTATCCTCTGTCAGTACAGGGAATCGATAGATCTCTGCTCGGCACTCGGTTTTCCCTTCGGGATCTTGTAGTGAACTGGGTCAGGACAGCCATCGTGCAATTTCAGTGACAGCAAATCGCAATCTACTGCCCTTCTCTGAATCTGAATCTGGAGGTGCCCAGTTACAGAGTTACTGAAACAGGATGGATAGCGATGACACGGGAGGCTTGACACCATTGAGAATAGCTTAAGACACACTTAGGGCATGTTTGGATGCCGGCCACAGGTCGCCACCGCCACCGTTGCCTCGCCACACTACAGTGGCGCCACGGAACAGTAAACGGTGGGAGGGGAGCTGCACCACGGCGAGCAGAACGTCCGCCACAGCCCGTGGCTCGCCACAGCGCGGCGTGGCAGGGTGTGGCGGGGAAGCAAACAGGCCCTTAAACTCTTTGGAGCCGTATCGCACGTCTGCACTGATATTGCACGGCTACCAAATGACACCCTTAATTCAGTATTATCCCGTACTTATTCGCACTGCTTTCACAGGTTACCTGAGTGGGGTAATGTGAATTCGAGACACCGGATTTAACTGTGTTTCCGTGCAGCATGTGCCTCAGGATCGCGCCATTGTGAAATAGTAAATTTCAGTGGCAGCGATTCGAAACCAAATGAATTTTGGCGGCAATTCGAGTAGCTTAAGATGCACTTAAACCCTTACGAACCGTACCGCACTGTTTTTTCTTCTGCACGGCCACCGAATCCCACCCTAATCTGAGTTGTGATCCCCACGTAATTACGCACGCGGCACGCCGCTGGCCACTGCAGTTCCCGTATACCCCCCGCCAAGTACTGTCACGTCACGGTGCCAGCCTTGATTAGGGAACGCGTACGAGGAGCCGTGCAGGCTGCGGCCCGGAACCGGAAGACGAGCGATCTCGCGGGATCTCAGCACCGCTCCTTCCCTCCCTCCCACATCGACATGCCCACAAGGCCGGGGATCCACCTCGGATACAGACGTACGCAGTGCAGTACGTAACGTACACGCGGCCGGCCGTGTCCGTGTACGGCGCGCGGCCCTGTAGGATTGATTAATCGTGCAGCCCGGCGTGGCGATCGGCGGCGGCGGTTGTTGCGTGGAGTGATCGCGGCGCCCGTGCAGGGTTGGGTGCGCCGCTTTACTGCTTCCGCCTCCCCACCGGTGTGCCGCGTGCCGAGCATGATGGGCATTCACGTCACTCTCGGCCTTCGCCGTTGTTCTTTCTCTCTCGCTCGCTTCTTTTCGTGAACCCTTGCCGGCGCCGTACAGGTGGCTGCTCGTCCGTCTCACCGCGCCGGCGACCTGAACGGGAGGACCCGTCGTCGTCAGACTGTAAAGAGGCGGTTACAGCTCGACGACGACGCATCACAGTCACTGGAGATGTTAAAGTGGATCAAAGGATGGGTGTTTCATGCTTACCCTGACAATGGCCAAATGCCATGGCCCCGCGGGACAGGGACGCGCGACACGTCGAATTGCCGAAAAGCTTTGGCTGGTTTGCTGCTGTTGCTTCGGCGGGCAGGCACCTGCTGCCTGGTTGTGCTGCGCCAAAGCAGAGTGTGTTCCGCCGAGAGATCGCTTTGGCATGTGCAGCTCCGGCCACGTTTAGATGGCTAAAAACTAGCAAAAATTAACTGTTCCAACTCCTGTAGCACTCCTGTAGCACGTTTCGTTTGTTTGTGGTAAATATTATCTTATCATAAGGTAATTAGGCTCAAAAGATTCATCGCGTGATGTACAACAGAACTGTGTGATTAGTAATTTTTTTACTTACATTTACTGCTCCAAATATATGTCTTTTAGTATATTTAATGTGATGTGATGGAGAGAGAGTTAAAAAAGTAGCAAATTTTTGACAAAAAATTTGCCATCTAAACGAGGCTGATCGGTTGATCTGCTCCCCCCCGGCTCCGGAACCCTGACGCCGACTTGTCGTCCCGACCCCGTTGCTGCCTCTTTTGACGGCGCAGCCCTTTTCGGCGTTCGTCGACTGACTCGGAGGGAATTTTCGAGGGGCGCGCGGTGGCGTCAGAGTGGGAGCACGTTCTGTCGTCAAAGCTCAAAGCAGAGGAGGACATTGGAGTCTTGAAAAGAAGTGAGCAGAGTTCGATGGTTCGTTCGGCAACGGCGGCTGCTTCGCTTTGTGGTGTGATGGTCACTGGGAGGAGGATTGACGCACACGCCGGCGCGGCGAACGGCGGTGGTCCATGGACCGCGCGCGCGCCTTTCTGATTGGTTTTGGTTTGGCTTCGATTCGACTCGTCTTGTACCATCGCGCTTGGCTCTCTCTCACTGGACCACCGGCGCCGGCGCCGGCGTGTCTCCTGTCTCCTCTTCCTCCACCGCCGTCGCAGTCTCTTCCCGAGATGGAGGCTGCAGCAAGGCAGCAATAATCCATGATGTTGGTTGACCTGCCCAGAGGCCAGAGGAGGCGGCGCCGGGAAAGGGAACAGTCTGTCAGGTCGTGGGCCCCGGGAAGACAACGGTAAGATTCACAAGTCGAGTCGCGTCGCGGGCACGATCGCGGTAGGGTAGACGCGCAGTGAGTGAGGTGAGGAATCGCCCTCAGAATCAGCGGCAAAATAACCTGGTCGCCGTTGACTTAGTACTCGTAGGCTGAATAAAAAACGACTCGAGGCGAGCCTTCACCTTCACCGCCACTCCGAAATCCGAAGCCCGTAACGTAACGATTTCATTACTGTCCGAATTGAACACCCACAAGCTCGTACGGAGCAGTACCTTACCCGACGCCCTCGCTGGCATCGCAGCAGTAGCTTCCCTCGAGCTGTTCCATTCGTATTCGTACATGCTGATGCTGTTACACGTTTCCTTCATTCCCAGCTGCTGTGTATTCATCACGAACGTGTGGTGCGTACATCGCACCTCAAGCAAAAACACTGCGTGGCACCGTGAAAGTTGCGACGCCGATGGCCAGTTTCCGAGTGAAAATCGGGGTTCCCAGTTGCTCGATGGTCCAGAGGCGGTGGGATTCGATCGGACATTCGGACACGGCTTGATTTTCCTCCCGTGTGGTCATTTCATCAGGCGGACCACGAGCACGGCCGGCACGCCCTCTTGATGTCCAGGCAAGCCCCACCTGCCACAGCTCGCCTGAGGTCGTCCGGGCTGGCTGGCCGCCATCCACCGCCGCTCGTCGTCGGCCGATCGGCTCACAGCCCACACACACACACGCCGGCAACGCCGCAACGGCTCCTGGCGAAACCGACCACGAAATGAACGAGGCCGCCAAAATCCACCTGCTTGCCCCGCCAATGGGCTGAGCATTCATTACTAGTACTTCATTAGCCCACAAGCCCACCTCCTCTGTCCGTTCGTGGCACTCGCAGGCAGCAGGATCCTGTGGGCCTCCTGTTGGGTTGTATTGAGGCCTCGTTTGAAGGGTCGACTGGTCCGTCCGCCGCATTCAAGGGCCGTCACGCAGAATGTCCGATGCCCATAATAGGCCAACCGTACGCCACCGGCCCACCGACCATTTTGGAACATTCATTACACGCACCCTGCTCTCACCCACTACTGATCTGTACCAGTACCACTGCTGTTTCAATGTGCTGGTTCTCTGATCTCTACCATTTCGGCATTTCCTATGGAATAATGGAACATACAGAGCTTCGTGAGCACAGTACAACTTGAATCGCAGCCACTGGCATGGTGACCGGCGCGGACGATGCGCTGAAAACGATGATTTCCTTCCTTTGAGGATTACACGAGCACCTTCCGTCCACAAAACCCCCAAACACGAGTCATAGATGAAGAGGAGGGAAAGGAAAGGAAAGGAAGAGGAAGAAGGGACAAATGGATGAATCTCCAAGGCTGTGTCTCTGTCATGCAAAGGGGTTCAATGCGAACACATAAAAACTGTTGTCCCGTAGCTCTAGTGTCAATCCACTGCCACAAAATGACAATTAAAACAATGAGAGAGTTGTTTGTTTCAAGACTTTTATTTCATCTTGATGTAACTATCTCAAAATTTAATAAACTTAATTATATTGTCATAAAAGAAGATAACTGTCGACTGTCGTGACTTTGGGTAATCCACCTTACAAGTTCAGCGGTAGATCAATCTCACTTTGTAGTCCTTCGATCTCTCTGAACATTCATTGCACTTCATTCTAAAATAATTGTGCATGCAAGATATTTGTCACGAACCAGCAACATGGATGTTTGGTTACTGTCACTGCTGCTGCTCTGCTTGTCTGCTCAATCATGTAAGCGGATTGTGGATCTATCGGCGCCACTCGACACGCCGGGTGCAACCAAGCATATAAATTTTTAAGACGTGCAAAGCACATTTTTCATTAAGAGAAGAGAAACGAGTTACATAGATGCAGCTTTAGGAGAGTCTTAAAGCGCACAACAACAGGAGAAAAAACCGACCTAAGTTGAAGGGGAAGCAAGAAGGAGGAAGGGAAGAACCCACACCACCACCAAACTACACACGATACAGAGAGCCAAGGACACACGCTCGTCACCGGACGCCTAGAAACCGAGGCCTTAGGGGGGGTGTGACAGAACTGACCAAATTAATTCCGGATTATTGCCTAAGCCGGTCCATTTGGTCATTAAGCAATAATACAGAAGTAACTTGTCGCCTCTGCCGGGTCAAGCCCGGTAAATCACTTTAACCAGAATCGAAGAATTGTACATTAAAACTCACACGACGGCGAGTCCAGAGATAACATTTCACAAAATTATTACATCAAGCTCCATAAGGTTTTAATATTACAAACCAAGTCCCTTGCATAAGGTAAATAATTCAGAGTTCGAAACACAGCGAAAATAAAATACTACACGTCATAAATAACGTTATAGGAGGCCATCCATGACGTCACTAAGCACTGTCGTCCTCCTACTCCACTTCCCAACCGGGAGGAAGAGAACCAGGCCATGGGAACCCATCATCATTCATAGCACCTGAAAACAACAACAACAGCAAGGCTGAGTATACTAATACTCAGCAAGACTTAACCGGTGGGTGATGAAAAATCACCAACTCTCTAGACATGCAAGGCTTTATGGCTACTGGGTTGTTTTGCTGAAAAGCAACAAAAAATAGGTCCTTACTTTCAAGTTTTAGGTCAAAGTTCTAGTTGGTTATCCATTACTAAGTAAGCAACTATGGCAAGCATAAGTTGTGCAAACAATTAAGCATACATCCAAATTACTTCTCAATTCCATCATTAAGGGACATAGAGTGTATGGTTAAGCAATCTCGGGTAACGGTGAGAGGCCGATGATCGATCGATTAATAACCTTGCAAGGGAAACCCAAACATACGGAAGAATGCACACCCCAAAAACAGCCAACTAGAAACCAAAGGGGGTGGGGTATGCACCAACCAGGCGGTTCCCGTCAATCCTCGGTTCGGGAACAGGGGCTACAGTCCTTGGTACAAGGTGGTTGGTTCGGCCTCGCCTCCCCAACCCCACACATGCACCACAATTAAGCTGCAGCAGGGGACGAACCCAGGAGTAGTAACACTAAAGTTCCCTTGCCGTGCCAATTGGGTACTAGGCTTACCGGTTCCATTCCCGGCAAATGTTTAGTACGTTCAAACGCTTAACCACAGACCTACTGGCCGGAGCCGGTCCCATGCTCTTACCACATGAGCATATCCATTTATAAAATCTTATGATTCCAACATAAGAAACATATAGCTCGCGAGTGATGAACATCACTCGACTTTTACCGTGTCCTTAGAGCATGACCACTAGCGACCTATCATGCTAGTATTTGAGCATAGGAACCTATGATCATGCATCTAGGGTTTCAATTCAACTCCTGAAACGTAAATGCACAAACATTGCATATCACAAATGTAAGAGTTAGAAAACTGGGTTATACTCCGGGGCTTGCCTTCGCTAGCAAAGTCAGTGACGAAGTCCTCCGAACTTTGGTTCGGGTCTTGCTGCACTTCCACCATGTTCACTTCTCCTTCAGCGAGATCTCCCTCGGATTCCGACACCAACTCGTAGTTTCCGTCCGGAAGTTCTACACGACATGCATATGCATTAACTTCATGTATTTATAAATGAGGAGTGAGAATGTAGTTTAGAAATGAAGGGCAAACGTGGGGGTGTATGGGTGACCACATTCACCTGGATAAGAATATATCCAGCATACTCTTCCTATCAAAGATAGGGGTATGTGTGCGTGGTTCATCACCTTATTTGATGGTGATTGTGTGCACATCTATATTGATTAATTAATTTTTATTCACCAAGTTATGGGGTGCTGTTCATGGTGTGATTTGGTGAGGCTTAACCAAAAGATTTGAAAAGAAAACAAAGGTGATTTCTCTCTTTCTTTTAAATCAAGGATTAAGCTTGATTTACATTGAAAATTCATTCTGGAATAAATACAATCAAAATAACCACGAAACTTTGCAGAGAGGCACATCATACTACACATGAGCTACTGCCAAAAATTTAGATCCATCCAAGCTATATATCTAGCATGAAAAATACAATTAGATTCATTCATTAAAAACAAGAATAAATAATAAAAAAATAAATATACCACAAATTGACCTAGAAATTCATGTAGAAGCACAAAACATCTATTCATGAAGAGATGTGCACTTACTCAGCAAGGAAAATTTAAATTAATTTAAATTTATGAAGGGGGGTTAAATTGGTGCAAAAATTATTTGACCCTATAAAACATGATAAAAACATCTCTAATTTTTATCATGGATGAAAGATCATAAAACAGGACCATAGCAAAAATATTGGATCCAAAAGCTCAACAGATTAATTTACATAAATCAGAAACAGGAACAATGCTGAAAATCAACTTTAATTCATAATTAAATATCTACTCAATAACTTTGTGCCAAATTTGAACTAGAAGACAAACATGACATGGAAAACAACATATCCAAAAATTAGCTTCAGATCATGCATAGAATTTGAATTATTTCAGATCTATCCAAACTCGTAAATTCAAAATTATTCAAAATATACAAAGAAATTTGAAAACTTCCTTTGTAGAAAAGTTAGGGTTCTTTACAAGGATTCCAGAACAGTTGAGTTTGCATTGTTAGGATTTTTCTGTGATTTCATATGCATTTTACAAGATTCAGAGGATTTAAAACAAAAAGGAAGAAACTCTTTTGCCGATAGGTCCCCGGATAGAATTTTATATTCACGAGCATGCCCTCGCTATTACCCAGAGGCCCTTGCTTTTACAGTTTGAACCCTGGGAACACTTTTGGAATCACAAATTGGCCCTCGGGCTCGGGCGGCGGCACTGGCCGGCTCACCGGCGGCGATGTGGGGCCGGGGCTGGCCGGGCAAGCGGCGGGGGAGGCCGAGGTGCTCACCTAGGGCTGGTTCCCGGTCTTGGACGGGGCGGAGGAGCGGCCGGCGGTGGGGTTCGGCGGCGCAGGGACACGGCGACCGCGGCGGCACCGATTCCGGCGAACAGGGGCTCGAGGCTGGGCAACAAATGGCGGCGGAAGCTTCGGTGTGGTGCTGTGGTGAGGCTAGGGTGCTCGGACGGTGCGAGGTGGTGTGGAGGGTGGAGGTCACCGGCACAGGGGGTACGGCGGGCGCTGCGGCCGGTGCTCCGGCGAAGTACGGCGCGGGGCGGAGCAAGGTGCGGCTCGGGAAGCACCAATGATGGCGTGTGGTCGTGCTCGGCTGCTCAGGCGGGCGTAGGCTAGTGTGGGAGGGAGAGCTCAGCGGCGGCGCCCATGGCGGCCTGGCGGAGCAGGGTGGGGACGGCGCGGCGCTGCGCATGGCCACGACCTTTTATAGGCGGCGATGTTGGCGGGAAAGGCAGCGCGGCTCTGGCCTTCACACGGCGCGCGCACGAGCGGGATGCAAGGCGGTCGCCAGCGGTGCCGAGGCACGGCGCAGGGGGAGCGCGCGGCGCGCGCGGGACGCACGCAGGCGCGGCGCGGGCGGCTGTTCCCTCCCGGCGCGGGCTATCCGGGCGGAAGTGCCTCGGGGAGGTGGCACCTGGGGACGGTACATGGCGCAGCGCACACCTGGCGCAGGTGGGGTCCACGGTCGGCGGGCACGGACGCCGGGGTGCGGGTGCAAGCGCGGTTCGGCGCGCGCGACGGGAGGGCGCGCGTGGCCAGAGCGCTGGCGCGCATACAAACTTCAGCGTTGCCCCGTTTGACCGACTCAAAATCAAAATTTTCCAACTAAACTCGAAAATCACCAAAAAGAGAAGTTGTAGACCAGTTAACCAGCTACAACTTTTGCAAAGGCCGTCCTATGAAATTCTTCCTGGATTTTGGAGATAAAATGGCTTGAAGATTGGGATTTTCTCTGTTTGGTCAAGACTCTGCCCTGAACTTTGACCAACTTTTTGGGGGTCTTCCACTTCGAATTTGAAATGCCGCCAATTGAACGAAATGTGTCCCGTGTGAAAATGAACAACTTTTGTATTGACCGATTTTGAAGTTGTTATATGAAAAGTGGAGAACGCGCTAGATTATCGATGAAAAGTCTAGAGCTCTTAGGGTGTTGACCTTGATTTGGAGGGGTTTGACTAGGGTTAGGGGTTTGACCAAGTCAAGCGAGTTAATTAACATGCTTAGCCTCACTAATGATGGTGATCACTGTTGCTTAAACATCAGGGATGTTACAGGGGGGACTTGGAAGTCATGCAGAACGAAGCCGCCAAGGGGGGAACGACGAGGTCGCCGCCAACGTCCTTCTCTCCACGAGGGGAGAGAGCAGGTTTTCACCTTGCCGACCACGCCGGGTCTGAGCTGAAGTAACAACGCCTCCAGCGAGGTACACTACGCCAGTAGGCGCAGCCGTTGTCAGCCCGACAGAGATCGGGCGAGGCTTTCTGTGACAACCCCACCCGAAATAAATCCGTACTATCGCTTAGACCGACCCACTTTGGTCCTTAAACGATAATAAAGAATTATCCTGTTGAATGTTGCCGGGTCATAGCCTGGTAAATCACTTGTAAACCACACAGAGGATCGAAACACATACATTAAACCCCCACGAATGAGAGTCCAGAGTACCTTACAATTTAATCCTAATTTCCCGTAGGGTCGATTATTACTAACGAGGCCATGGACCAGGGCCCACTAGGACCTTTGAAAAACGCAGTACGGACCCATGTACGGCGTATTTTGGCGACTAATACAACGAGTATTAGTCCCCTTGAGTACTTGAGGGCCCGTACGACTTGTTTGCGTCATGGGCCGGGAGCAGGCGGCCCACGGCCATCTGCGCCATCCCTTCCGAGTACTTGATGGCTCGTACGACAAGTCTCCACCTCCGCTTCCGACTACTCGCTCGCACGAGTAGTTTTCGCTGCCCGTCTACAACTACTCGTTCGCACGAGTAGTTTTCGTCGCCGGCCCGCGCAGGCTTCGCAGGGAAGGCACGGAGTGCGTGGGCCCTTCCGGATCGAGATCCCGGGATTCCCGCGCACACCTCCCCGCGCGACGCCACGTGTCTGCACCACCACAGCGGTCCGCCCGGACCCGTCCGATTCGGTATCAGGGGAAGGATTCGTCAAACCCTGCCACGAACGGCACAGTAGCCTTCGTACTGCTAACGGCGTAAGGAACGTTGAGCAGCGCATGGTGCAGTACATGCTACACCCTAAGCATCGGAAGATGTGGCATAGATTACCTACTCGCATGAGTAGTTTTTTCGCCTCTGACCAGTTCAAAACTTGGCCGCCAAGGCCACAGGTACACGAGCCCTGTTGGAATCTCGTGATACCCAGGCGCATGACTCGCCACGTGCCGGCCTCCCCGCGCCGGCCCGCCCTGACCAGGTCGATTTGGTGTCAGAGGGCGGATCCCTCTGACCGCTCCTAAGCAGGGGCGGAACATGTCGTACTACGGACGGCATGGGAAACGCTGTGCCATGAACAGCACAGTGTAAGCCATCACCTATCCCTCGACTATCGCAGCACAGACTACTCCATTTCCACAGTATCAAGAAAAGACAAGCCCCTGATCCACTGACGGGATCAGGATACGGACCCTACCTCCTGTACCCGACTAACTACTCGGAGAGGGGCGCGTGGGGCCCCGGGGCGGCTACTTGGCTCGCACGACTTAGGAAAAGCCTACACCGTCACCTGGAGCACCATAACAGTGTTTCACCATTACTGCTGATAGCCTAGCGCAGAAGAAGGACGCCCTGGGCTGTAGACCAGCTTACACTCTCGATGTAACCCCCCTGGGCCTCTCCCTTGCGACTATAAAAGGGAAGCACAGGGACACTTACAAGACACGTTCGTTTTCACCCCTACACGCACTTAGTATCGATATCTCATGTCATACAACACCGCAAGCTCTCACACATTCATGTACGCAGACTCCTGCTACAAGAACCACTCGCACACCAGGGACTTGGGCTCGAAACCCTCTCCCGACTTGTTTGTACCCCTACTACAAACTCCCGAGCATAAAGAATACTTCCTCCCAGACTGAACGTAGGGTATTACTCTCCGGAGGCCCGAACCAGTATAATCTCGAGTGTTTCTTGTGCTACCGTGCGGACCAGCATACGCGTTCTTATAAATTTACTTGTCGGCGATAACAAACCCCAACAGTTGGCGCGCCAGGTAGGGGCCTTCGCGTGTTTTCGACGTTGCACTTAGGGTCCGCACGGCCCTCTCATCGTTTGCTTCGGAAGGCATCGCCAAGTCATCGCCGATGGACTCCCCCGTGGGATCACCGGAGTCGCTCATGGCTGGGCTCGAGATCTGTTTCGGGAGCCTGAACTTCCGGGCGACTGGAGACGGCTACCTCTTGGACCTCATCGACGAGGCCATCAACGCACCTGCACCGACTCCCGCTCCGACCGCCTCGCCGCGCTCGCCTCGACGCAAGAGGCGCTCAGGCAAGCGCTCGAAGTGGGCCAAGGCGGAGCGACGCAGGGCAGCGCACGCTAGCTTCCCTCCGTGGGTCGAAGCTGGTGCACCGCAACCCGTCGACGCAGCAGAGGACTCCCTGCCGTCGGACTCGACGGAGCGCATCACCTGGGAAAGCGCCCTGATGCGACCGCTCTATGGAGGAAGGCCCTACGCGGCGGCAGCATATTCCTCTTCATCAAGCATGGACCGGGCCATGTATGAAAACCACCCCAGCCACTGCCTTTGCTGCAACATAGGGCTTCCGGCGACCTCGCCCGACGAGCAATACCTCATCACCGACGGCACGGACGACATCTTGGACTCGGAGTGGTATTGCTCTGGGCTTCGAGATGCAAGCGCTTTCCGTCGTTTCCAGACGGCGGCGGACTATTGCTTCGGTTATCCCGATGACTCCGACGACAGGGGATACGATCCCTCGCGCGAGTGCTTCGTCGTCGGCAACGCGCCGGTTGCTCTAGTGCCGGCCCACACTCCAGAAGGGGCGGTCCACTCCGCCCATAGCTCGACGGCGGATAGCGCGGTCGGAGCCCGGGTTCCTCCCGATGCCGCCGCGCAACGTGCCCGACTGGATGAGCTGGAGGACGCACAACGCCAGCTCGACGACGAGCGAGCCAGCTCCACCAACAACTCGGGCAGGAACCAAATCCGACTCCCGCTCGCATACGCGCGAGGGACGTCCAGCAACACATCATCAACGACGATCGGGATGTCGTTGATGGCACGCCCGTCTTCAAAAGAGCGTCACAGAACCTAGCGGTGGCAGGAGTTCTTCTCCGGAAGATATCGGAGCCCGCCATTCCTCAAGAAAAAGAGCTGCATAAGCAAATCAAGACGCTCCTCAAGACTGCCGCTGTGCAGCAGGCGGAGAGTTCTGCTTCTCGACAGCGGCGCTCGCAAGGTCGCGGGCACTCCTAGCCACGACAACCCGCAGCGCCATCGCAATAGCCGCAACGGTCTGAGGAAGTCAACGTGCCGGTCAAGAGCTGCTTGGGCCCAAACCGCGACGCGCGCGACACCATAAAAGCGCGACGGAGGGTCGACGTAGGCCAAGGTGATGGTTGCGACCAGCAGCCTCACAAGGAGTACAGTCGGCGGCGCGGCGGCCGATACAACAGCGACGAAGACCGGAGCCGGAGCAACTCGCCTGATGCACACGGATGTCGCACTTTCGGGAAGATTGTGCGCAACACTCATTTCCCCTCGCGTTTCAGAGCTTCGACTTCCGTACCCAAGTACGACGGTGAAACCAACCCCAGCGTCTGGTTGGAAGACTACCGACTGGCATGTAACGCCGGCAGAGCTCGGGACGACCTGTTCATCATCAAGAACCTCCCGCTACATCTCGCGGACTCGGCCCGTACGTGGCTCGAGCACTTGCCGCGAGGCAAGATCGACAGTTGGTCGCAGCTACGCGACGCCTTCGTCGGCAACTTCCAGGGCACGTACGCCCGACCAGGGAACCCCTGGGATCTACGCAACTGCAAGCAGATGAAGGGCCAGAGCCTACGCGACTACATTCGTCGCTTCTCCAAGCGGTGTACCGAGCTGCCGAGCACCACCGACACGGACATCATCTCGGCCTTCCAAAACGGCACCACGTGTGCCACGCTGATCCATCGGATCGGGCGACGGAAGCCACGAACCACTCGGGAGTTGCTCGACATTGCTACCGACCATGCAATGGGGAAGAAGCTGTGGCCGCAACGCTAAGCCCCGGTACCGGCAAGGGGAAATAGCCAATTGAAGTCGACGACGGCCCATCCGCACCAACCAACAAGAAGAAGAAGAGTAAAGACAAGAGGTACCGCGGCGACACTCTGGTGGCTGCCGTCGACCGAAAGGCGGCGAAACCTAGAAGTAACCCGCCAACGGGTCACTTCGAGAAGCTGTTGGAGGCTCCATGCCCCAACCACGAGGGCCCAGTCAGGCACGCCTTCAAGGACTGCAACTTGATGAAGTCCTACCTCTCCGGCATGTTGAAGAAGCAAAACACTGCTCTGACCAGTGATGGAGGGAAGGACAAGGGAAATGACAAAGCTGCTTACCCCCACGAAGACGGAGCTGTTATGATGATCTTCGGGGGTTCAAAGGCGCAACCACCAAGACGCCAGGAGAAGCTGATCCGGCGAGAAGTTTACCAAGTTGAGCATGCAACTCCGACGTTCCTGAAGTGGTCGAAGACGCCGGTCACATTCGACCGGCGTGATCACCCCGACCACGTCCCGCGACCAGGCAACTATCCGTTAGTTCTGTCACCCTTGTCCGGCACCAAGCGTGTGCACAAGGTTCTGATGGACGGAGGCAGCGGCCTCAACGTCATCTACATGTCGACCCTCGACGACATGGGGATCCCGCGGTCCCGACTGCGGCCGTCGATGGCGCCTTTCCACGGGGTCGTACCCGGGATGGAGGCGGTCCCCCTCGGGCAGATCGATCTGCCCGTCATGTTCGGAACTCCGAACAACTTCCGAAAGGAAACCCTCACCTTCGAAGTGGTAGGGTTCCCGGGGACGTATCACGCGATACTCGGAAGGCCAGCTTATGCTAAGTTCATGGCTGTCCCCAACTACACGTACCTCAAACTGAAGATTTCCGGACCGAAGGGCATCATCACAGTGAGTACAACTTTCCAGTACGCGTACGAATGCGATGCTGAGTGCTTCCAGTTCGCTGAAGCACTGATTCGGTCTGAGAAGCTCTCCGCTGAGCCCCCCTCCGGGGACCAAGAAATCCCCGAGACGTCCAAGCGAGCGTCCTGCTCTTTCAAGCCCGCCAAGGACGCCAAGGAGGTGCTTGTCTCCGATGACGGCCGCACACTCCGTATCGGGACGGCGCTCGGTTCCGACTTGGAAAGCGCGCTCGTCGACTTCCTCCGCGCGAATCTCGATGTGTTCGCATGCAAACCCTCCGACATGCTAGGGATTCCAAGGGAGGTCGCCGAGCACAAGCTTAACAATAAGCCCGGCTCGAAGCCGATCAAGCAGCGTCTGCGCCGCTTTAATTCCGACAAGTGCAAGGCTATCGGCGAGAAGATCAAGAAGCTCATTAGTGCAGGGTTCATTCGTGAAGTGTACCACCCCGAGTGGTTAGCAAACCCTGTACTCATTAAGAAGAAGTATGGGAAATGGAGGATGTGCGTTGATTACACGAGCCTGAATAAGGCGTGTCCAAAAGATCCATTTCCGTTATCACGCATAGATCAAGTAGTCGATTCAACAGCCGGGTGCAAAACCCTCTGTTTTCTCGATGCTTACTCCGGGTACCATCAGATCGCGATGGATTTAATCGATCAACTCGCAACCTCGTTCATCACCCCGTTTGGCGTGTACTGCTACGTTTCCATGCCATTCGAGCTAAAGAATGCGGGGGCCACTTTCCAGAGATGCATGCGCTGCGTCTTTGGAGATCTCATCGGACGGCTAATCGAGGCCTATGTGGTTGATATCGTGGTCAAATCAAAGAAGGTGGGTGACCTGATCCCCGACCTCACCGCGGTCTTCGAGATGTTAAGGGAACACGGCGTGAAGTTGAACCCTGAGAAGTGTGTCTTTGGGGTCCCCAGGGGCATGCTACTCGGTTTCGTCGTGTCAGAGCGCGGCATCGAAGCCAACCCCGAGAAGATCTCTGCGATCACTGGCATGGGACCCATCAAGAATCTGAAGGGAGTGCAGCGCGTTACCGGATGCCTTGCTGCTCTCAGCAGGTTCATCGCTCGGCTAGGCGAACGTAGCCTGCCGCTGTACAAGCTCATGAAGAAGTCGGAACACTTTCAGTGGACGCCCGAAGCGCAGGAGGCACTCGATTCGCTTAAGAAACTACTCGAGAGCCCACCTGTACTCACTGCACTCGCGGAGGGAGAGCCGATGCTCCTATATATCACCGCTACGACCCAGGTCGTGAACGCAGCTTTAGTAGTCGAGCGGGACAAGCCTGTGAAAACACAGAAAGTATAGCGCCCCGTCTACTTTGTGAGCGAAGTCCTCTCCGACTCAAAGATGCGATACCCGCAAATCCAGAAGTTGATCTATACTGTCCTCATCACTAAGGGTAAGCTCCGGCACTATTTCGACTCACACCGCATCATGGTGGTGTCCAAGTACCCGCTCGACAAAATCATACAAAGCCCAGAGGCAGAAGGAAGAATTGCAAAGTGGGCCCTCGAGTTGATGGGGCAGAACATCGAATATGCACCTCGCACCGCCATCAAGTCGCAGGCATTAGTTGATTTCGTCGCCGAATGGACGGAGATCCAGACGCCCCCTGCTCCCATCGAACACGAGACGTGGCTCATGTACTTCGACGGGTCCCTTATGAAGGAAGGAGCCGGAGTCGGACTTGTGTTCATCTCGCCTCTGGGCGTGCGAATGGAGTACATGGTCCGACTACACTTCGCGGCCTCCAACAACATCGCAGAGTATGAAGCACTCATCAACGGTCTCTAGATCGCCCTCGAATTAGGGATTCGATGCCTCGACATCAGGGGGGACTCCGATCTGGTCGTAGGACAGGTGATGAAGGAGAAAAACTGCATAAGTCCGAAGATGGCCGCATACTGTCGGGCGGTGCGTGAGCTGGAGAACAAGTTTCACGGGCTCGAGCTCAATCATGTACTGCGCGAATACAACAAGGCAGTGGATACCATCGCGAAGGCGGCGTCAAATCGAAAACCCGTGCCCCACGGGGTTTTTGCCAGCGACCAGCGCGAGCCGTCCGTCCGCTCCGAGGAGGACAAGCCGCTGGAGCCATCAACGCAAGAGGTCATGGAAATTGACGAGATGCGAGAGCCAAACCTCGAAGACCCTGACTGGAGGATTCCGTTCCTCGAGTGGATGGTGGAAGGAAAATTGTCGTCCGACGAGGAGACGGCCCGACGAATCGCCCGCATGGCCATGTCGTACAAACTGATCGATGGCGAGCTCCGTCGAAAGGGCATTGAAGGCATATTCATGCGTTGCATCCTGGCCAACCAGGGCAAGGAGCTGCTACAGGAGATCCATGCAGGCACATGCGGACATCACGCCGGCCCAAAGACCATTGTCGGGAAGGCTTTCTGACAAGGCTTCTACTAGCCAACTGCGGTCGCCGACGCAACTCAGATCGTGCGCAGCTGCGAGGGCTGTCAATTTTATGCACGACAAAGGCATTTCCCGGCGCAAGCATTACAAACCATTCCTATTACCTGGCCCTTCGCGGTCTGGGGGCTGGACATGGTCGGACCACTGAGAAAAGCACCCGGGGGCTACACCCACGTGCTCGTCGCCATCGACAAGTTCTCCAAATGGATCGAGGCTAAGCCCATAACAAATGTCCACTCCGAGGAGGCCGTTGCGTTCTTCACGGACATCATCTACCGTTTCGGGATTCCAAATTCTATCATCACCGACAACGGTACCCAGTTCACCGACAAGAAATTCCTCAAGTTCTGCGACGACAACAATATCCGCGTGGACTGGGCCGCTGTCAGTCACTCGAGGACTAATGGGCAAGTGGAAAGGGCCAACGGCATGATCTTGCAAGGTCTGAAGCCGCGGCTATTCAAGCGCCTCGAGAAGTTTCGAGCGAAGTGGGCCGCAGAGCTTCCGTCTGTCCTATGGACCCTGCGCACCACACCAAGTCGGGCTACTGGCTGCACACCTTTCTTCCTTGTCCACGGGTCGGAAGCAATCCTCCCGACGGACATCGACTACGGCAGTCCACGGGTTCAGGCCTACACCGAAGAAGGCAACCAGATCGCTCTCGAAGACACCATCAACCAGCTCGACGAGGCACGCAGCGTTGCTCTCCTCCACTCGGCACAGTACCAGCAGGCCCTACGTCGCTACCACGAGCGCAACATACGAGAGCGCGAGTTCCAAGTCGGCGACCTCGTCCTCCGACGAGTTCAAAGCAACGAGGGGCGACACAAACTCTCGCCACCATGGGAGGGTCCGTTCATCGTCGACCAGGTGCTCCGACCAGGAACTTTTAAGCTCAAATACGAAGATGGTAGGGTCATCTCCAACACCTGGAACATAGAGCAGCTACGCCATTTTTACCCTTAAGTATTTACTTCTCTTTCATCTTATGATAATGCAAGAGCTCTGAGCTACTTTCTTTTTCGTGAGATGATATCTTCCTCAAGCTTGCGTTTTTACTTAAGAAAAATGCTTTTATGCTTGTCTCATCCCATGAGCAAGTCTCCGACTTGCCCATGGGCTAGGGGGCTACCCGGGGCTACGACACCCCTCTCCTGAACATTTCGGAATCTTTTTTCGATCGAAAACCATCTACGGTCTCTCAAATGATCGTCGCGGTACGCTCGCACCCCTTAAAGGGGGATGAACGACGACTCTAGCGGTTACGAACCTACGCTCGTCCGAGCCCCGAGTACTTACACCCCCGTGGCTACGGTACAAAGACCCACGAGCAAAGTTTAAAACCTCAAGTTGTCGATCACTCGCCCCCTCGAAAGGTTTCCGGGTAACTGTCTAAGTGAACTCTGAAGAGTTTTCTTGTTTGCAAAAACATACGCGCATACCTACCCTTCTCCAAAGTCCTCAGGGGCTGCCCGCCCAAGTAGTAACGCTTCAAAACTAAGCCCGGTTGAGTCGCCAGGCTCCTACGCCCCCGCGGCTACGAAGTAAGACACCGTCAGCGAAGTTTTAAGCTACATCGCTTGGGCTCGTAGACTCTCTAACTACTCGGGGGAGGGCTAGCGAGCAAACAAAATGCTTAACTTAAAATAAAAGTTGGGTGCTCGACCCATGAGTCTGCTACAAGTTTATTACAAGTGCCCATCGGCATAACTCAAAGCCTCGACGAGGCGACTCTGTTTCTTCTTATTTACAGGCCCATGTCGTGGAGGGCGTGACCCATCATAATCCGGGCAAAGTCGACGGTGCCTTCCTCAATACGGTCGTACTGGTCGTTGCTGTAACCCGGACACCATCCCTGGCCCAGCAGCTCTCTGTCCATGTCCGGGTAATGCGACAGGAAGATGGCCACCACCTTGCGGACGACGTCGTGAACCACGTCCATCGATTGTTGGCGGGCTGTCGCAGCGGCCAGTTCCAAGCGATCCTTGATGGGATCGGAAGCAACACCAAGGTCGTCCATCGCCTTGATGATGGCCGTTGCCATCCTGTTACGGATTGTCTCTACCCGCGTGAGGTCGGCTTTGGTCTCCGTGTGCAATTTCCTTTCCTGTTCGAGCTCAGCCACGACCTCTGAAGGAAAATAAAAAGACCAATGTCAGCGAAAGACATCTTGATTCAAAAAGGCAAAGAGCGAAGGGGATACAACTTTTATTGTTGAGTCTCTCGTTAGCCTCCTGAGCTAGCTCCACCAGCTTCTGGTTCTCGACGAGGCGGGTGGCTGCGGCACTCTCCTGATCCGTGACCTGTTTCTCCAAGTCAGTGCGGGCCACGCGGAGAGCTGTCCACCCCAAGAACAAGACGACATCACAAATCAAGTAATCACACGGAAGGAAAAAGCAAAGGCAACAGGTCGAGAGGTGTTCACCGATGATCTCATCTTCGCGTTTCTGGGCAACTTCTTCAAGCTGGCCCTTCTCGGCGGTGATATCGCCAACCTAGGCCTCAAGCGCAGTCACCCTCTCACGCACCGTCTGGAGGTCGGACTTGGCCCGGCCCGCCCTGGCCTCAAGCTCCGTTTTCTCTTGATGGGCGGCACGGGCAGCGGTCTCGGCGTTAGAGCGCAGCTCCGCCACCGCCTGCTCCGCCGCGGTCAGTTTTGCTCCAGGGCGGCCTTCTCCGCCTGCGCCGTGGCTGCGAGGTCCTCAGCAGCCTTCACCTTCATCTCGAGGGTCGTGCGCTCCGACGACCGGTCGACCTCGCTGGCCGCCGCCTCAAGACAGGTCGTGGCTAGTTGCGCTTCCAGCCGGGCCTTCTCCGCGCGAAGCGCCTCGAAGGCCCGTGACTTGTCGTCGCAACGTCCTACGAGCTCCTGGACCACATGTGAATTTCACGGTCAAGAAAGAAGAAAAACAAGCATGAGAGTAAAAGAGCAGGAAAAAGAAGGACTAAAACTCACCCTCGAGGTGGGAATCAGATCCCTGATCGCCCGCTCCGACTGACGCAGCGCCAGCTCGCTCAGGCGCAGGCCGCGCTCTAAACGGCGACGGGCCACCAGCTCTGCGTCGCTGTCGGCATCCAAGCCGACGGAGGCCTGAACTTGCGAGACGGGCACCGGCCAGAGCGGCGGGAGCTCCGTCTCCTCCTCCTCCATCGACGAGGTGGTCGGCCTCGGTTCCCTCGAGCCCTCCGACCTCCAAGGTCGGGGGTCGCGTCTGTTCGTCCGCCGCCACGACGGGAGAAGTCACCGGGGAAGGCGACGCCGGAATGACGATCACCTCCGCAGGAGCGGCGCCTGATGCGGCGACCGACGAAATGGGGACGGCCCCCTCGGTCACCACGATGGCCACCGCAGCAGAGGCCTCCTCAGAATCGAGGCTGGCCGCCTCCACCAGAGTGTTCCCCGCTCCCCTCAGCGGCTCGGGGGCTCGGGTCTCTGTCTCCACTTCCGCTGCTCTACTCCCCGCTCCCCCCGACGGCTCGGGGGCTGGGGTCTCGGAGCCCGCGGCGGCAGCGGCCGTCCCCTCCATCGTCTCTGGGGCTGGCTGCTCGACGTCTGCATCATCGCCCGCTCCCGTCAACGACTCGGGGGGCCGGGTGTTCATCATCGCCCGTCCGCGCCTCGAGAGCAGGGCCTTCCTGGTCTTGCTCCTGGGCCCCGGAGAGGCACCTCGCTAACTCGACCGCGTGGGCCGAGAGCGCTTCTTCCGTGGGGGCTTCGCCCCCCAAACCCATCGTCCCCATAGACAGGTCGCTATGAGTCAGGCTCGCAGTTCCCTGTGGGGGGACAGTCAACACTTGGGTCCTAGACCCATCGATTTCTTTGACCGCCGCCCCCGACTGAAGGGAGGCCGGCGGGTCACTCGACGACAGCGTATCCGCGACCACCTGGGCAGGGCGGCGCAAGGACTTGACAGGCGCCGACCTCATAGTACGGCGGTCGGGCGCCCTGAAACATGAGGAATGTCACAGCGGTACCACGCTAAAGGCGTACTCATTGCATATGTGAGGAAATAGCCGAAAATCGTAATTCGGAGCTCACCTCTCTGCAACGTGGCGGGGCCGCTTGGAGCCGATGGTCGGTTTGAGCGGAGATGCCGCCCTCTTGCTCCCTGCAGACGAAGCAGATGTCGGAGAAGGAGTCGACCTGCCCCCAGCGACGACGACCGACGCGGGACGCTGCTGGGTCGGGGCCGCCCCCCCACTCTGAGCTGCAGGCAGAGGGGAAGCCGCCGGTGCGCTCCGTGCCTCCCGTGACGGGCGCACCGAGGCCGAACGGGACCTCCGGTGCGAAGAGTGATGGCGCGAGGTGTCGCACCTCGACGTGTGGCGGGCGGGGTCGCTGCGTCGTGGGGAATCCCTACTTCCCTCGTGGTGGCCCCGCCGAGAGGCACGGCTGCTTGTTTCGGGCTTATCGGCCCGGGAGGGCGGGAGCGGCGCCTACTGGCTCGAGCTGGCACCAGCTGTGGTCGAGGCGGGCACCGAACCGCTGCGTGGCCGCGACGACGCCGCCGTCTCGTCATCGGTCTACTCAAACTCGGACTCGGCCTCGTCTGTGTCCGACGGCACCGACGAAGGATCCTCATTTTCGGAGACGTCGGCCTCCCCTTCACGCCGGCGCGAGCGTCGTTCCTCGACCGCTTCGCAATCTCCTTCTGCTGATGGGACCTCCTGCGCTCCCCCCGCCGCTGTTGTCGTACGGCGGTCTCTCGGGTAAGCGCCCGGTCATCCTCCAGCGGAGGACGCGAGGCAAGGATGCGTACAACTCCCATCTGCGCGAACACAAGATGGTCAACACCCACAGTCACGAAATACAAATCGAAAAGAAGTCGAGGAAAAAGCGTACCAAGCCCGCAGTATCCGGGGAAGGGAGCATTGGCAACATGTCCGGCGGCGGCCAGAACAGATGAGTGAGCCCAGTGGCCTGGGTCACCTGATGCTGAATCTCGTCCCATGAGGGCAGGGGATTGGCGGTCACCGTCCCCTCAAAGGGTGCTCGGGCGTCTGTCATCTGACAGAGGCGCAGGGTGCGGCGGCGAAGCGGGACGACCCCTCTTGCATGACAGCCGCCGATTAGGGTGATGAAGTTCACCCCACTGTCGCGGAGGATCTTGAGGGCACCGAGGGCATCGTCGAGGAACCAGGGCCGATCCTTCTTCTCCGGCCCGTAACTCCACTTCGCCGGTGTCCGATCGTACCAACGGTTGGTGAACTCGGGCAGGGGGTTCTTGAGATCGTTCTTGAGGTAGAACCAATCTCGGTGCCACCCGCTGTTGGAGCTGGTCAGGTAGGTGGGGATCAGGATACGGACCCTACCTCCTGTACCCGACTAACTACTCGGAGAGGGGCGCGGGGGGCCCCGGGGCGGCTACTTGGCTCGCACGACTTAGGAAAAGCCTACACCATCACCTGGAGCACCATAACAGTGTTTCACTGCTACTGCTGCCAGCCTAGCGCAGAAGAAGGACACCTTGGGCTGTAGAACAGCTTACACTCTCGATGTAACCCCCCTGGGCCTCTCCCTTGCGACTATAAAAGGGAAGCACAGGGACACTTACAAGACACGTTCGTTTTCACCCCCACACGCACTTAGTATCGATATCTCATCTCATACAACACCGCAAGCTCTCACACATTCACGTACGCAGACTCCTGCTACAAGAACCACTCGCACACCAGGGACTTGGGCTCGAAACCCTCTCCCGACTTGTTTGTACCCCCTACTACAAACTCCCGAGCATAAAGAACACTTCCTCCCATATTGGACGTAGGGTATTACTCTCCGGAGGCCCGAACCAGTATAATCTCGAGTGTCTCTTGTGCTACCGTGCGGACCAGCACACGCGTTCTTATAAATTTACTTGTCGGCGGTAACAAACCCCGACAATTACAAACATAATTCATAAAATAATGAAACATGGTTCAGAGTTTTCAAAAGACAAAGGAAATAATCTACGATAACTTGGCATCAGGGGAGGCCACCCATGACACCATTACTTCTCGTCTTTCACCCGTTCCAGCTCCCAGCCGGGTGAGGTTTCTTCCAGGTCAAACAACCTTACCTGAAAACAACATATATATAGCAAGGCGGAGTATACTAATACTCAGCAAGGCTTACCCGTCTAAAATAAAAGACTTAACATTCTAATCATGCATGGCTTTTGGCTCTGGGTTTGTTTTGCCAAAAAGCGATTAAGGAGTTAATCCTTACTTTCAATATTTATAGCTCACGTTCTAGTAGATCAATTATCACTATATGAGCAATTATTTCAAGCATACTTGTGCAAACAATTAATCAAACATCAAGTTTATCAACATTTCATCATGGAGGGATTATCATGGATAGAGGGTTAAGCAATCTCGGATAACGGTGAGAGGCCGACGATCGATCAATTAATAACCTTGCAAGGTGAACCTAAACATACGGGAGAAATCTCTCACAAAGAGTGATTTCAACCAAACGGTTCCCGTCATTCGTCGGATTAGGATCAGATGCCACAGTCCTAGGTACATAGCTAGTTGGCATACCTCACACTAGCATCCAGCGTCACCATGCACCACAGGTAGCTAGCCTGGGGCAGCAGCCTAAGATTAGTAGCCTAATGTTCCTGCACCGCGTCATTCAGGTACTAGGTTTACCGTACCCATGTCCGACAAATGTTTAGTACTTTCAAACGCTTAATCTCTTAACCACTGGACCGGAGCCCAAAATCCCATGCTCTTACCACGTGAGCAATTCAATTTAACAATTATTATGATTCCAACATAAGAACCTATTATTGCGAGCGAAGTACATCACTCGACTTGTACCAGGTCCTTAGTGCATAGCAACTATCGACCTAGCATACTAGTAAAAGATCATAGATACTTATGGATCATGCATCTAGGGTTTCCATTCAACTCCTGAACGTAAATGTGCATACATATACAAGCATAAATTCAGGAATTGTAAAAAAAAGAAACACATAGGTATATGTTAAACTGGGGCTTGCCTTCACTAGCAAGTTAGTAGAAAAACTTCCGAACTTGGTTCGGGTCTTGTTGCACGTCCACGTAGTTGGTTCCTTCCCTCGCACGGTCCGTCACCACGATCCAGGACGAACTCGGGGCTAACGTCGGAAGGTTCTACACGTAGAATGCATATGCAACAGTTAACTGGTGATGTGGGTTTATTCACTTACAAAACATCTCATGTAAGGTGTTAAGTTTTCCATATTCATTTAAATAGAATATATTCAGCATACTCTTTCATAAAGATTATTCAAACAATTATTTATTAAGTAATTATTTCAAGGGTGATTGTGTGCATATGGATTTAACCAGTGAGTTGCCACACAAACATTTGAGTTACATTTCAGAGGTTCATGGTATAAATTTTTAGGGGTAGAGCACACACAAGCTTTTAAAGAGAAGATTTCTTCATTTATCTTTTTATATAGATATGAGTTTCATTCCAAAAATCATTCTGGTAAAACCATGCCATGAAACATAGTGAAACTTTTTGCACAAGCACATAACACTACAACAAAACCACTGTTAAATTTTCATAATATTTAGAGCCATGTGCAGAGCATGAAAAATACAGCATTTTAATCAAGGCAAAAGCAAGAATATTAAATACAGAGAAAACTAATCATGCACTGGTGCTCAAAATTTACACAGAGCCTTTACGGGTAAGAACTGGCCTTCAAGCCAAAAATTAGGTTCAGAACTCTTTTTAAACAAACTACACAAAAATAATCATCTTCAGCCTATTTAAAACTAAGAAAAACATATAGGCACATATATGACTGAAAAGCAACCCAACTTTCTACCATAGCACAAACAGGGTATAAGCAAGCACTGGACCAAGGATAGGCATTAATTGACCAACAGGAACTGAGATGTGGATTTTACTTCATAAATAAGCATCATTCAGAAATAGATATACAAAACAGCTTATAACACAAGATAAAATTACCAGCATCACATTTTAGCCTAACAAGGTGATATCCAAAAGATGGAGCACAGAAAACATATACATGAAGCTGCATGAAAAAGATACACAGATCTAGTCATAAAGCAAAATAAATCATAACTCTAGATTTACTCAGCAACTATGTGCAAAAACTTAGGTATAACCTTTTCAAACACTGACTATCAACATATCCAAAGCTCAAGTCTAGCACAAGAGTACAACTCAAGTTATGAACAACCACATACAAAATGATTTGGATTTTTCATTCAAAAACTATTCAAGAAAAGTATATATAGCCTTTGTAAAAGATGTAGTTTTGCTCATAAGGAGACCAGAAAAATTGGTTTTGCATTTTTATGATTTTTCTGTGATTTTATATGATTTTTCAAAGATCTGCCCAAAACTAAGAAAAGGGTAGAATCTATTTGCAGACAGACCCTCACAAAGATTTGACTAATCACAACCATGCCCTCGGTTTGCACAAAACTCCCTGGAACTTTTGCAATCGTTACACGGGAGCCCTTGGCAGCGCAGGGGAGTTCGCCGGCGGCGATGGCCGGTCGGACTTGGTCCACAAGCGGCTCGGGGGTGCAAGGGTGCTCACCAGGGGTGGATTGGAGGAGGTGCCGGGACGGAGGCTACTCCGGTGAGCTCCGACGGCGAGGCAGAGGTGATGCGGCCGCCGCGGCTCTGATTCTGGCGAGGTGAGGGACGGAGCAAGGCAAGGTGTAGCTCGGGAAGCTACACTGGGTACATGTGGGTGCGTAGCTGAGCTCAAGCAGTGGTGGTGAGATCGGGCGAGTGAAGTTCACCGCGGAGCTCTAATGGCAGACACGGTGGCGGAGGACAGGCGACGGTGATGTGTCTGCGTGCATGAACCGATGCGTCCCCTTTTATAGGCGATGACGACGACGACTCGATGACGCGACGACGCGTAGTGACCAGCGTGCAAGGCGGGGCACGAGCGTGTGCGCGACAGGCGGGTACAGCGGCCTCGCGGTTCGCCGGGCGGCGATGGTCGGTGCGGCGGGGTCGAGTGAGGCAAGGCACATGGCGGCCGGGTGTTGGAGCTCAACGTCGGTTCGAGGCTGTGGGTCCCAGCGCGCGTGCGTGGCCGTACCTCGACGTTCGGACCGGCGGGTCCTTGGCGGTCGCGCCTGGCGCGCGCGGGCGACGTCGCGACGGCGGCGTGCGACGCGGCTCCAGAGCATGGTATGCCAGAACTCTTTCGACTTAGCCTGCTTTGACTCAAGATTTCTCCAAATTTTGATATTGAAGTGCACCAAGTGCTAATAACCAAAGGTGTGGATCAAAGATCCACCTACAACTTTCTCAAAGGCTGATGGGTGTTTGGATCAACAGATTTTGCACAAATTACAGGCAAACATCAAGATTTTCTCGGCGCCCATAAATAGTAGTTGCAGACTTTGACCGAGTTTTTCAACATCCTCCACTCAAAATTGGCCATGCCACCCAAAAGGAAAGTTGTGTCCCTCGAAAAGATGAGCAACTTTTAGTTTGGCCGATTTTGAAGTGTTTAGATGGAATTTGTAGAACGCGGCAAAAGTTCTCGCAAGGGTTAAGGTCAAAGGGGTTGACTTAGGCTTTTAAGAAGGGGTTTTGACCAAGGTTGACCCAGCATTGACCAAGCATTGACCATTAGGGTTTGTTGGCTCAGTTTCCGAGGTGATGACCCAGGTTGACCAAGGTTCGACCAAAGTCAACGTGTTGGACTTGGTTGACCATTCACTAGTGTTAACTAACCTTAATTGAAAACCTGGGGCGTCACACTTTCGCCAAGCTCCAAACCAGCTCCACACAGACCCCCAAGAAGGCGAGGCGCAAGACGGCCGGTGGAGAAGTAGCATGCGGCCCGAGATGTGCGAACAAATGAGGGACGACAGTAGGCTAGCGACGGACGACCCGACGAACAGAGGGTGAAGCGAATATGACGACGCCGACAAAGAAGAAGTAGAGGCGGACGTGTCGCTCTCCTCCCTAGCAGGGCCGCCATCGGGGAACCGTCGCGGAGGAGCCAGGGACGGAGGCGAGGAGCACGACCGGGGCGGGGAGCCGGGGAGTCGGCGGGTCCGGCGACGAGGCAGAGACGAAGGCAGGCGGTCAGCAGCGGCGCTGGCACCCTCCTCCCCGCGGCGGCGGCAGCGCAGGAGGAGGGGTCGCGGCCACCGGAAGTCGGCGAGGAGGAACAAGCAGGCACCCGCGGTGGCAGCAGAGGTGGCCCCTGCACCGCCCAGATCCAGGGAAGGAGGCGAGGAGGACGGCTGGGGGCGGGGAGCCGGGGAGTCGGCGGGTCTAATGACGAGGCGGAGACGAAGGCCGGCGGTCGGTGGCGGTGGCGCAGGAGGAGGGGTCGCGACCACCAGAAGCCGGCGAGGAGGAACAGGTCGTCACTGTCGGGGGAAGTACGAGGGGCGTCCTCGGAGCTGCGTCGGGCGGCGCGGTCGGGGAGGAGGTCGAGGTGCCGCGTCCCACGCCGGGAAGAAGGCGACGTCGACGACGGCGGCGGCAACGGGACGCTGCCGAGGAGCCGCGGTTGGCACCGGACGCAGCACCATCGCCGGGGCCACCGTCGGGGGAGGGTCGACACAGCACCTTCGCTGGAGCCGCTGTTGGGGGAGGGTCGCCGCCGCGGTCGCCGGGGAGGGGGTCATCGCGCAGGCACTAGGGGTGGCGGCGTCCCGGCGGAGGCCGCTGATCTAGGGTTTTCGCAGGAAACCGCGACGCGCTAGGGCATCAGGCGGCCGGGGGAAGAGCGGCGGAGGCGCTGCCAGATCCCGGCACTGACGAAGACGGGACGCGAAGGGCCGCGACAGATGGCGAACCCTAGATCCAGATCCTGGGATGCAGAAGAGGGGGATAAGATGGAGGAGGGGCAAAGCGCGCAAGGAGGCAGGGTGGGAAGGCCGCCGGCCACAGGCGCGGGCCGGCGCCGGCCGGGAAGGGGGGAGGAAGGACGGCCGCCGGTGACCCAGAACCGACCTCGCGGTGGTGGTGTGGAGAGGAAGGGAGAGGTAGGAAAAGGGAGAGGGAGAAGAGGGGAATAGAGGAGGGGGAGGGCGCGCCAGCCGCCGCCGCCTATGGAGACGGCGACGGCGGCCAGAGGGAGTTGCGGCGGCAGTGGGTAGGGGCGGCGGGGTGGGGAGCCCTCGGGTCGCCCCCTGAGGAGAGTGACGCGAGGGATCAAATTTTTAACTACAAGGAGTACCAGCCAGTGGTTCCGACCCCAACTGCGAATGTTTGTGATATGATGTTCCAGTTCCGCATCCATGCATTACATGATTCTGCACTGTAGCAGTGCACTCACGAGAGACCCGGAAGCACGCGGCCGCGCCCATTCTGCTTGTCTGCTCAATCATGTAAGCGGGGAGATGCAAGGACGAGGTCGAGGTTGGGACCGCGCCGGGAGGATGCAGATGGCGATCTGCCTCCATGGCAGGTGGAGCGGGGGCGAGCTTCGGGGAACGACGGCGGCCTCCATGACGGGCGGGCCAAGCTCCCGGGTGCGGCGGCCTCCATGACTGGTGGGACGAGCTGCCTTCATAGCCGGCAGGACAAGCGCGAGCAACGGGCACGGCGAACTCCATGGACGGAGGAGCGGGAACTTTTGGGCGTGACGCCCTTCATGGCCAGCGACGGATCAAGCGGTGGGTCAGGGGGGGCTCCAACCTCCCCTACCACCCTGGATCTCATGTAATCCCTCCATGTTTTCATAGAAATTTTGAGGAGAAAGAGAAGAAGAAGGAGGAAGGAAGAAGAAGAGGAAGGAGAGCCTCCTACCACCCAATCTTGGATTCGCTACTGTTCATGGCCAGCTGGTCGAGCTCGAGCCCCCGGCGACCATTGGCACTACCAGCGGCGGTGTCGTGTTATGTTGTTGGGAAAAAAATCAGAGGAAAGGATAAGGATAGTGGTGGGCCCACTCACGTGAAGAAAGGAAATGGGCAGCTCGGGTCGTGTGTGTATGTGATTATTTTTTTTACGATGGAGGAAGCATCCGATTTTTCCTAGCACGTCAAACGTCTGACTACTAACATTACTGTTGATTTAAATTTGGACCATGTTTAGTTCCCAAAAATTTTCCCAACTACCCGTCACATCAATCTTCCGACACTGATTAGGAGTATTAAATGTGAATTAATGACAAAACCCATTCCATAACCCTACCTAATTTTTCGATACGAATCTAATGAGCCTAATTATGCCATGATTAGACAACGTTGTGCTACAGTAAATAATCTCTAATGACGGATTAATTAAGCTTAATGGATTCGTCTCGTGATTTCCCGTCCATTCATGTAATTAGTTTTGTAATTAGTCTACATTTAATCCTCCTAATAGACCTCCAAAGAGACCCCAAATTTTTTTTCCAACTTAACAGGCTCGGACAATCACAACAGACAGTAGGTCAGTAGCTAGCAGGTCACTATTCACGACTCACCTTACTCCTGTCGTCCCCACCGGTCCTCCATCTCCTCCCTGAGCTCTGTTGGCCTTCCCACACGGCACCCGTGCTCCCTACCCAAGCCCAAGAATTGTGACGTCCGAGTTTCTTTGTCAGAGTGGCACCGTTAGCTCGAATTGAGCCTCCTCCACCGATGCATGGCTAGGTGTTGGACGTGAAGATAAAGGTCAGAGGTGAGTTATACACAACAACCGCCATGCCAACTAAGTAAGGACATCAGTAAGGACAACTACTACGCGTGCTCACCGGTGAATATAACCTTTGTGCCACAGTGATAGTGGTGGCGATGTCGATGGATGTGGGTGGATTTGTTGCTTTGGAGCTCACAAATCTGAAATTGTGCTCTGCTTGTGCTCCCGATTGATTATTGCCCAAATTGAAGTCCTACCAGTTTTATTTTCATGCGTTCCTGTGGGATCATGACCTTGTAAATGTCTATCAAGCATAACTTGTGTTGATTGTTGAATCACTGAAATTGCTAATTGTTCTTTAATTTATTGTTATCAAGACAAAGGGTCATCTGACAAGCAAATTAGAGAATAAAAATTAGGAACTTTGATAGATTTCCAAGTGCATTACAAATTTGCATGTCGTACATGTACTGATTCAGAGTAACTCGAAAGTGATTCATGTAATCATGTGTGCTTATTAGAACTATCTAATAATGTGTGCTAACTAATGGTGAAAAGCAGAACCTGTAACTTTTAGTTAGTTAATCGTATGATTTAAGGATTTTAAGGTTGTAAAGAAACACTAGGAACTAAATTCACAAGATGAGGAAGGATGTATTAGTTGACATATTCAACCTGCTTGATATTTCAAAGCTAGAGGGTTACTGAAGACAGAAAACTTCCAATTCTGCCGTATCCAAATATAGCACGCGTGTGTCGCACGTGCATTGTTACTAGTACATACTAATGATAATACTACACAATAATAATGACTATTAAACTACATGTAAGTTGGTATTGGTGAAGCACCTAGGCGGCCCTTTTGCACCATTGGTAAATGGTATGTTTCGGTGATAAATGACAAATATATACTTGTGACTAACCATATTATTTTGAAGGAGATTATAATTGGTTATTGTATCCCAAATGTATGGATGATAATCTAATTTATTTGAACCACATATTTCACCCCTAGTATAAATTTACACAGAGTGGAATGGTTTCATCCTAAATGAGTTGGTACAGTTCTGCCAACCAAATAAAAAGAGGTCACCATCTTGATTAGGGTTGTAAACGAGCTGAGCTTGAGCGAGCTCATTGCCTCAAGCTTGAGCTTGTTATTAGAGCATTGAGCCGAGTCTCAGAACCATCCGAGCTTAGAGCTAGGCTCAAGCTTGACTCAGTTACGATTCGAGCCAATCTCAAGTTCAGCTTATAGCGAGTCAACCATGAGTAATTCACAAGTCATGAGATTTATATTATTCATAAATATAGTTTAGAAAGTCTATATAGTAATTGTATTAGTCATTGTATTACTTGTAGACATTAAGATTTGCATAGTACAATTAGGCAAGAAATTAGAGTGCATGTGTGTATACACCTCATACAGTCATGGACGATGGTAGTGCACGAGCTTACTTGATATTTTCGATCTCGGGCTCACGACCGCGCCCCCTCTTATTCCATTTGCACTGAGACGAGCATTTTCCCTTCTTATTCCATTTGCACTAAGACGAGCGTTTTCCCTTCTCCCTTCTTGCGCCGCTCTTCGAAGTAGCGGCCGGCGGCGGCGGAGGCTTCAAAACCGCCTGCGTGCTCAGCTTGTTGAAGAGATGGAGAATATAAGTCAACTCTAATTTCACCACATACACACCCAAACATGAATTGATATTTATCACCTCGTTTGATTTCAAGCGGTAATTCCATCAACATCCAAACAACAAATTTGGTATTGTAAACCATTTCCAATACTAATCTGCTTTGGATGTAGATACTAGTCCAATTCAATACCGAGCTCTCCAGTATCTACATCCAAACGAAGCCTATACCTTTGTCATTTGAAGCATTCAAACAATTGAACTAAACAATTCATGCATCACGGGGGTTCATCCTGGAATCACAAAAGGGATCAGATATATATGGAAAAATGGTTGATCAGGAATCCCAAAACAGAGTTTTGTTGGGAGAGAAGTTTGGTCGTTTGGATGCTTGCAAGGAATCTCTGTGATTCATATATATAAACGACGATTCAACTAAAACTTTATGGGAATCCTCAAACCAAAAATTTTCTGACAGGCCTAATCCCTGTCAAATTTCCCCAAAGTCTTACTTTTGAAACCTGCTGCTACCTACTGTGACAAGACTAAACATAATTTGGTATGGAGGAAGTACCTCGTTGACACAAAGTGGTCATGATTAGTTCATATATACATAAATATCTTGAAGGGGGAAATTCATATTGCACGGGCTACTTCCTTGTAGGATCAAAAGTTCAGAACTCTCTGATCCTTAACAAATCAGACATTGACTATATATCAATAGCTAACATATGAGCGCAACACCGTGATTATTAGGAGATGTAAGAGCAGTCTTCGATTGAAGGAAACATCACAAGATATGTGCAGAAGCATTCTCGTAAACCGCAGGAGTGGAATAGGAGGATTCAAACTCAGAGACATAGCCCTGATACTCAAATAAGCATGCAACCACAAGCACAAAGTATATCATTACTGGTTACATGAAAAATATCCCACACCTTTGGGTGACCTTCTGGCACCATAAATAATTTTTTTCGAGAATACGCAGGAGAGCTGTGTATCGTTGTATTAAGAAGAAATAGATTGTTTTGTTACAACGCGGGCCAACCAGGCAAACACACACGGGGTTACAACGCTAGAGGATTATATGGCAAAAAAGACAACCTAAACCCTTTACAGGGATAACCACTAGACTCAACATACGGAGCCCGCGCTGTTGACCTCCCCGGCCGCGGTCATAAGGTCCGCGTCAGAGAGAGCACGCGCCGCCGGGATGAGGTCGCGAAAAGCGGCGAAATACTCCTTGTCGATCGGTCCAGGTCCGGTGAAAATCGCAGCAAGGCCCTGGTCGGCTGCGGTGGCATCAACGGTCGCAGCTTCGGGGTCCTTCATAGGATGCATGCCCAACTTGTCTAGCTTGCGCATGAGCAGTACCTCGCCCTTCTTAGAGGCACACACAATGGAGTTCTCGGTCAGCTTGGCAAGCCTGCTACTCCGGCGAGTCGCCGAGGCGGAGGAAGGGTGTGGCGCTGCCGGTAGGGTTGTGAGCAGTACATGCAGTGTCTGGCGAACGCTAGCCAGGAAGGCCGCGGTGTTGGCCTTCGCAGCTTCGAGGTCGTCGACGACTTCGGACTGAGTCCTTGTCTGCTTTGAAGGGGTCACGACCTGCTCCTGACGAGTCCTCCTCGACGGCTTGGGTGGGTGAAATGTAGAGCCCAGTACGAGTTCGGCGACCGTGTCGGGAGGGGCCGGCTCGCTAAACGTACTAGGCTCAACTCGGCTTGGGGATGGCGGAGTGGAGACGACGGTTGGTGTAGGGGGCTGCAGGACGGCACCGGCCGAGGGCCGTGCCGCGTCACTCCGTGGTCGTCGCCGGTAGGTCTTGAGCGGCGTCGTGGCGGTGGTGAAGGGGCTTGGACTTGCGTGTCGTGTGATCTTCTGTGGAGATGTCACATGAGCTTCAGCCAGCATCAGATCCTGAGAGGGTAATGACAAGGGGGAGCGAGGCGTGAATTGTGATTTGAAGGCCACCAGCTCAACAGGCTCTGGGGGCGGCGGGTTGGCTAGGGATGCCGCCGCCGCCGCCACATCGGTCGTCTCTACCACCGTCGGAGATGCAGACGCCCGTGAATTCGATGGTGCATCCCTGGTCAACTGCGTGGGGAAGATGATCAAGAAGCATCCTGTCGTCAAGCGAAGGACGGAGGGGTTGGCATAGCAGGCGTCGGGGAGCGCAGAGATGGCGTGTCGTGCAGCCTCACTAGAGCAACGCAAAGGATGCCCGAGCGGCAGCATGTCGTCGGAGAACGGCAAGCGGTCCTCTGTCGGTTGACTAGTAGGCGCGGGTGATGCAGGGTGCGGTGAAGGGGGGCGCCCTCAGTCGCCGGCTGTCCGCGAGGGTGGCTGCGCCGACGAGTGAGCACGGCAGTAGCGCGCAACTCAGCCCCATCCACACCGACGGGGTGGCGGCGAGGGAGAGGGCCCGCGTGCCTCCCGCACAATACGCAGCCCTCGCACGGGAGGAGGCAAGTCCCCATGGCGTCAGGGCGAACGCCGCTGAGCATCTGCGAAAGAGGCTAGTGCGGCGGAGGCGGTCGGGCTGCGTCGCCTCCTACAGTCCCTGGCAAGGTGCCGGAGCCCGTGGCAACAGAGGCATCTTGTCGGCAGGTTGCTGGTCGCCACCACGTGCTTGGTGGAGAGGCAGTTGAAGCAGCGACCATCGAAAGCAGTTGTTGACGGATCAATAATGCGCCAAGGTTCACCGCAAGCTTACGGATCATGTAGTACCTTTTCCCCTCGAGTATCACCAAGGTATCAAATCCGCGGAACAGTGTGTAACGCAAGAATCAATCCAATAACCGAGAAACACTTGCATCTTAAAGAGGTTTCGAATGCATCTAATCTACTAAGATCATAAGAGGTAGCAAGAGAAAGCAATGAGGTACCGATCTAGAGGGGTCTAGATCGTGTTTATGTCGTAGTTCCGAGCAAGATAGAAGAGAGAGCAAAACGAATCTCATTGAAAGTGTCTTTAAACCTTGACCTTCGGTCAAACCCCCTAAGTCGCCCCGCCGTACTCGGTGTCAACATCCTGTCACGATGTTCCCCTTTCTTCGTGGTCGAATCTTAGAGCACACCCGTAAGGAGTGCATTGAACTACTTGGTAGATCGGGTATGCACCTCTAGCCACTGCGGCTACAAGAACATCCCATGCAATCTATCTCTAAAATAGATTGAGGAAGAAAACACCCAAGCAAGAACAAGAATTGCAAACAAAGGTACTCGATCGCTAGGAATCGGATCCATTAAAACTTCTTCAAAAGTGTATACATGAATAAGATCCAACCGGGATCCTACCTTGATCTTGATTCACGCCTCCGGAACTCCGACGTGGTCTTCCTTGCAAGGTTCCCACGCCGGCTAGGTAAACCCTAGGTGACTAACACGACTGTTGGCGTTTCGTAGCGTCGTCATCTTAAGAACAGATCTGAGACTCGTCCTTAGTGACTCCACCAGGAAACACCTTGTAGGCACCTCTCAATGTCACAACTAATGGCGCAGTTAGCGTGAACATCGAGACTTACCATAGGTTAATCTAAACGATCATGAACGAATCTGCAAGCGTACAGATAAACCATTGTAGCATTTCCCCAAGGAAGGAGAGTATTCCAAGGGTATCGAATCCGTGGAAGGCAATGGCGGATATCTTAGACTTATGCTTTTGCTCTGAATGTAAACCAAGAGATAGATATAGGGAACAACACACTCAAAGACAGGGGTAAGATAAAAGATATAAGGGTAGTGTGACACACACACTCAAATCTACCTCTACTCTAGCACACTACGGCTTAGAGGGGACATACGAGTTAGCTCTAGGTTCTAATGTACTAAACATACAAAGCTAGAAGATACAAGAGATGGGCATGAGTATTGCATGAGAGAGATAAGATTCAGCACCCAGGTACAAACGGGGAGCTAGCCCGCGACGACCAGCACTCTGCAAAACTAGACTTTAGACTCCTACAGCAGGTACCCCAGCGCAGACATTGCCCTAGGATCCAACAGGGCTGTCACCACCTGAGGACCGACCTCTATCGTTACGGGGGGTATGCTCATAACTATCGTAGCCAAACAACCCAGGCACCATGCCTACGTTGCTGCTAGACTCCACCCGGCCCGGGCTATTGTGACCTAGGGTGAGAGCCACTAGAAGACTGGTCAACTAGACCGAGTACCGTAGCTTGAACACAGACCTCATGCAACACTCTCATGCCATCTAACAAGATCAACTAAGGCTAGACATACAAACAGATATGAACTCTCTTATGTCTAATCAATAAGATCAAAGGGTTGTGTTCGCGAAGAACACGAGCCTCTAACTTATGAACAAACACATAAGGAAGGAGTTTATCACCCTTCAAGTGGATCAAAAGGTAGTGTTCATGAAGAACACAAGCCTCTAAATGATGAACAGAGGATGAACTCAAGAACATATCAAACATATGATCTACCATGACTTTATATGAAATAGCCGAATAACTGAAGTAGATCAAAGTCATACAAAGAAATAAAGATAAAAGAGAACTCATACCTAGACTTCCAAGAGGACTTGGAACCTGAATAAGAGCTACTCTAGCCTACCCCCTAGCCTTGGAAACTAAAAGTGAGAGTAGAATGAGAGAGTGGTGTGTGAGAAATGGGAGCCCCTCCCCTTCTATTTATAGGCAAGGGCCAGGCTTGCTCAGAGGCTCAGAGTGCCCCTAAACACCCGGGAGTGAGGCAATGGACTAATAGGGAGCTGCCACGTGTAGAGGCCAGATGGGGCGCCACTAAGGCGGTTCGGCCGATCCTAGGATCGGCCGGCCCCCTAGGGCGGCCCCACCTGGTGTGCTTCCTCTGGGTGGCTGCCCTGTGGGCCCTCTGATCCATCCCCGGTGCATGGCTTGATTTGGTATCCGAGGTGGGCCCTTTGATCCATGTGAAGTCCATGTGGCGTCCTCTGATTCGTCGGTGAGTGCCTCCCCTGGATCGATGACGTGGAATACCATGTTTCCCTTGGTGGCAGCCACCTCCTTAGCTGAGTTGGCATGGTTTCTTCATAGAAGGTGGGTTTCCATCTCTTTTAAGGGGTAAATCACCTACATACAAATAATCTCCAAGGACAAGTGGAACTACATTATTCAAACCAAAATGCTAGTAAATAATGCATATGCCTCTATTTATGTGAGAATATTGAGGGTTGGAAATGGTGAATTTCAACCGTCAACAAACTCCCCCAAGCTAATATCTTGCTCGTCTCAAAGCAAGACATTAGAGACTTAGGTTAGTTGATCAGGAGTTGCTACAATGTTGTATTCTCAACTTATGGCAGACATACAGCAAAGTACTCTACCAAGAGTTGAACAAGTTGGCAATGTTCTTACCTTTCACCTGATACGTGGGGCATATAGCTTCACCTGCCTTGGGCGGTTGAGAGATAGAATGGTTATATAGCATGTGCATAATCACTCATACCTTGATCAGCTTATCAATCCGGAGGTTTTGCAAATTTTTCAAAAGAAAATCAGAGTTCCTCAAATGATACTCTCGGATCGCTCACAAGTGTATGGTTCCTTACCAAGGCATCAATGTTGCCTTTCTTCACATCCTACTCCTAATAGGCTGTATGCGGAGTTGTAGGTAGGGAAGATGTGGCATACTTGTCTCTCATATATTGCTAAGTCAAAAACCGGATCCTTAGAAGAAACAAACATACATCCCGATCAAGATGTGCATATGTGTGTGATGGATATGAGCATGGCAAGGTGGATACTAGGTCCGGAAATGGGTGCTAGATATTACCATGCTTTATATGAGGGAATGAGGGATTGATGGTAAGGTGGACACTAGCCCCGGAGTAGGTACTAGTTATTACCATCTACATGGTGGAACTCTTTCTCTTGCACATATCAATCCCTTTTTCTCCTTTTGAATTTTTTTTTCGAGACTTGGGCTAGCTCTCTTTATTTATTCTTGCCATGCTTTTGAGCATGCTTTTCTTTTTCTTTTTTTTAGCTAGCCCTTTGTCTCTATTGGAGATATTTGGAGAGGGATGAATGATACAAAGATACATAGAGCTTTATTTATGGAAGAATACAATATGGAGCAAATGATGAATGCTAACTTACAGTGTAGAAGTTTAGCATGAACGTGTACGTGATCTTGATCAGGGGAGTATGAGTTCTAACAAGGGTCACAACAATTTGACAAAGCTCAACGAGAGAACAAGCTGCATATGTGGAGGCTAAGAACTAGAATATACATATGGCCTTGGATGGGAAATTCTCATCATTGAGGAACTCATCATGTTTTGATTTTTCAAACAGGTAAACTCCGGATGTCAAGCATCACTAAGCACAAGATCATAGCACTCTATTCTACCATATCATGTCTCACAACAACTTAGGCAAGGATCGTGCTTTTTGCTACCCACAGTTTTCAAGCTAAGGTTCGAACATACAATCCAACAAACTCAAAACTTAGGTAGGATACAAAGTTGTAAGCCAGACATACGAGGAGAATAAACAGAGCAACTATTCATCATTTCAACCATAGAGGCAAAGCATTCTTACTAAGCATATCAAAGCAAACTAAGCAAATGATGATGAAAGCAAATAAATATTTTTGGTCTTTTTATTTTTGCAGATTTTTTTGGATTTTCATTTATAAGATATTCTGAAAACAAAGGAAGATACAAGTTACCTCAGAATCGGGGTCCTCCCCCAAGCTAGCTTCAGGCTCACTGCGGAGGAGGGTAGAAGAAACCCTGACTCGTGTAGTAAGCCCTCTGCGCCTCCATGTATCGCTGCTGATCCTGCTGCATGGCTGCTATCCTCTCACCAGCCTGACGCTGCCACGCTGAGGTAGACTCGACGTGGGTGTTCAGCATCTCCTCCAATCCCGTGACCTGGACGGTGAGCTCTCCCATCTGCTGCGCGAGCTGAGCATCGCGTGCAGAGGCTGAGGAGTGCCTCCGGAAGGATGAAGATGGAGGTGGACCACCAGAGCTGGAACTAGCGGGTGTGGCCCACTGAGCACTGCTCGCGCCCGCCCAAGCTGTGCCACTTGCACTCGGCTGGTAGGTAGGCTGATCCCAGCCAAGTGTATATCCAGGGGTAACCCCAAACATATACCCCGTAGGGGCCCCTCCTGCCACCGGTGGCGTAGCAGGATGTGGCTGAGGCTGAGGTTGTGGTGGTGGTGTAGGCTGTGACTGCTGCTGCTGCTGCATGTGTGCTCTCTTCACCGTGCTTCTGGTGGACCTGCCTGAAACACTAGCACGACAGCTTTCCTCTTGTGTAACAAGGGGAATGGTTAGTGACTCCGAGTTATACAATCCAAACCCCGGGTTAGGTAACGGGATTTGATTTGCATAGCCCGAGAAGAAGAAAGTCAAAGAATCATTTGGGCCCTTCTTGAGTATATGCCCTTGGATCAAGTATGCCTCATCAATGAGAACTCGAGGCGTCCCGATGAAGGGTACGGAATTCCCGCTAAGAACCCCTAGTCTGAGAGCGATACGAGTCACCAAAGACGTACACTCAATAGGACCTATCATCTTGAAATTCATCAACCATTGCCGAATCATAACTTTAACGGGAGAGACCTTGATCCGGTTAACAGCGGTGTATAAAAGCATCATCTCATGGCTGCGCACGGGCCGAACATCCTCTCGTGGAAAGAGAGTAATGGTGAGCCACTTGTGCCATAGGCGGAGAGTGGGATTCACAATATCGTTGCACCGAGGTACAAACTTGCCACTGTAAACAAGACCAGAGATATCTGTCCAGAAAGATTCTCGAACAAAACCCTCACAAGCCTTCTTCAGAGAAACAGCACAACGAGGACTAAACCCAAGAAGACGACTAAGTTCCTTCCAAGAAACACGATAATCGGTCCCAAAAAGATGAAACTCAATGCCATCCGGGATCTTGGTAAGAGAGCAAAGAAACTGGATGGTGAGGGGTCAAGAGCCAAGCTCTGTAATCGGCGCAAACTCCTCCCAACCAAGAGCATGCCAAATGGAAGCAAACTCAAGATTCATACCTGTTTTCACCATGAGGGCCGGGTCGAAGTCCCGGGTGTGGGCAAAGGCTCGGTCCTTCAAGAGAGCATAGGCTTGCTCCTCTCGAGCGCCCTGCAAGCTGAGGTAGGGGGTGTCGCCGACGACCTCCTCCGCGGCTTGTGGCTCGGCTTGCTCTTCTTCATAATCCATCGTCGATGGGCTCGGTGTTAGCTCGGCGGGGGTGGATGCACTCATGCCTGCCCGCGAACGGGAGTGTGAGCATGTCACCCTCCGGAGAGTGTTCGCCGCCCAATTCATGCTAGCACAACAACAAGGAACAACAAGAGCAACTCAGTGATGGGTTAGTGGAATCGAATGAAGTTCTTACCGAGCTTGCTCCACCAATAACAATACTTTCAGCAACACAATAGATAGAATACTTGATGATCCAATCTCGTGCAAGAAATCCAAGAAAACCAAGAGAGCAAGGAGTAGAGGGGGGAGTGTGAGTGAATGGGTGAAGAACACCCCCTCTCGGGTCCAATTTATAGAGCAAAGGGGCAGCACACCGCGGACTAGCTGTTGCACAACGGCTAGGAGCCGTTGGCCAAAGCTGGGCCCACATGACTGTTGCCAGGGTTCGGCCGAGCCCTGGTTCGGCCGGCCCAGTTGTGGGCCCGGGGCTGGGCCCCTTTGGCAGGCGTGTTACCAACGGCTATATGAAGATATACCAAGGTGCACCGGCCAAAGTTTACTCCAGAAATTACCTAAATGAATTTTCTAAGGTTTTCAAACTCAGAAATTATTTTCAAAAATTTTATTTTGAAAAGGGAAAAGGGCTAGATAAATCTAGCATGCAAATGCAGAGTTTTTGGAAAATTAAATATGCCATTTTGGAAAGGGAAATATGAGATAAGTACCATTTTTAACCTTTTTGGTAGAAAGGACCCATCATTTTTAGTCGGACGAGTTGGACTCTTCTCAGTGATCAATTCTATTCAGCACCCCACTCCTGAGAAGTAGAGGGTGGTGCCATCTCAATCTTCCGCCATTCTTTCCGAATTTTCTTTAGCCTCTTTGACAGAGATTCCTTCCTCGGGGGTAAAGGCTCCGTCCTTCCCCCAAGCTGCTCAACACTATCTTGCACCAAATAGCATTGCTCTTCTTTGTCCTGAAACTTGAACTTCAAGTTCCTCTTCCCAATGCGGAAACGGATGATTCCGGACCCCACATTGATCCTAGCTCGGACATCACTAAGAAATGGTTGCCCAAGGATGAGCGGCATTCCTCCCTCGTCATCCATATCAAGGACCACGAAATCCGCGAAGACATAAGAACTCTTGACCTTAACCAATATGCTCTCAATAATTCCTTCGGGATATCGTATCGTTGAATCAGTGAGTTGGATAGTCCGTGCTGTAGGAGAGAGACCTGGATATCCCAGTTGCTCGAACATGGCCTTGGACATGAGATTAACACTTGCACCAAGGTCACAAAGGGCATGCCTGATTTTCTTGTAATAGATTGTGTAAGTAATAGTCGGGTAGCCTGGATCTTTCTTGTGCACCACTGCTGATTCCTCCCATGGATCAAGAATTTGTTGTATGGGCTTTCCTGCATAGTTAGAAGCATGTGTCTTCCTAGGTGGCTTACCCCACCGAGTTGACACTACACTAACATTTTCACAAGAGGATACGGATTGCCCCGGGATCCTCCCGTTATCAGGAGATGGAACCAAAGCAGCCAGCTGAGCCAACTGGGTTTCCCACATTTTGTTGAAACTCAGCTGACTCTTCTGAGCAGAAGAAAAACTATCAAGCTTAACGTTGAGACTTTCCACAGTTTTATCAAGGGCAGCTAGCTTCTTGTTAATACCTTCATTAATCTTAGCTTGCCCAAAAATGAGGTCTCTCAAGGAAGGTTGGTTGGGATTGTACGAATTACCTTGGTTACCTCCTTGATAATAAGGGTGTTGTTGATTTCACGATTGGCCTCCTTGCTGAGGTGGACGATAACCGTTGTTGTTGCCATTCATGTACATCACTTCCTCCTGAGTCTCCGGATAGTAGTTGCCTGAGTGCCTAGTGTTGCCACAGACTTCACAAGTCATGTGAGAGTCCATAGGCAGAGTAGTGGTGGCCATGGCAGCCTTCTCGCTGGTGTAGTCATCCAATCGCTTCATAAGAAGATCCATCTTGGCAGTAATCATGTCTGCTTCCTTGACAGTATGAGTACCCCTAGGTCGTGGTTGGAGTCTTTCATCACTCCACCCTTGGTTGGAGACCATCTTCTCAATGAGTAATTTAGCATCATCAATAGTGAGTGAGAAGAATGCTCCTTGAGCAGCAGCATCAATATGGCCTCGGGCTATCGGAGTCAACCCATTATAGAAGCTTTGAAGAATGAGCCAATCCTCCATCCCATGGTGAAGACAGGCCAGAACGTACTCCTGAAGCCTTTCCCAAGCCTCTGGAATAGATTCACTTGCTGCTTGCTGAAAACCAGAAATCCTTCCACAAAGAGCATTGGTTTTACCCAATGGGAAGAACTTCTTGAGAGATGCCTCTGAACACTTACTCCAAGTGTTAATAGCTTCACGATTCGCGTAGAACCATTGCTTAGCTTTCCCCAAGAGGGAGAATGGAAACAGCCGTAGACGAATAACATCCATATTTGCACCCCTAATGACAAAAGTGCTACATAGCTCTAGGAATTGCTGCAGATGAGCATTGGCATCCTCATTTGGCTTGCCACAGAATGGGCTAGCCTGTACCATCGTGATTAGACCCGTCTTGATCTCAAAATTTTCAGTCCCCATTGCCACCTCAGGGCCTTGCAGCACCTGGTCAGCGGAAGGAGCTGAGTACTCACAAAGTGTCTTCTGGGCCATAGCGTTGGACGTGGATGGTACAAAGGAAGCTGGATCGCCTTCCGGACGAGTACGACGAGGTGAGCCGAAATGAATTCGAGCTTTCCTCACAAGTGACTCGGGATCTTCAGTAAAATTCCCCGGTAGGTCGAAAACAGTCATACACTACCTGTCTTCATCATCCAAAGATAAAAGAAGACAATCAAGGTTAGCCTGCATTGAGAGTTGTCCTAACCTACTCAAAGTTTATAAACAGATGCAAAGCATAGTCATGATAATTCTGTGCCTTCCCTGGCAACGGTGCCAGAAATGCTTGTTGGCGTTTCGTAGCGTCGTCATCTTAAGAACAGATCTGAGACCCGTCCTTAGTGACTCCACTAGGAAACGCCTTGTAGGCACCTCTCAATGTCACAACTAATGGCGCAGTTAGCGTGAACATCGAGACTTACCATATGTTAATCTAAACGATCATGAACGAATCCGTAAGCGCACAGATAAACCATTGTAGCATTTCCCTAAGGAAGGAGAGTATTCTAAGGGTATCGAATCCGTGGAAGGCAATGGTGGATATCTTAGACTTATGCTTTTGCTCTGAATGTAAACCAAGAGATAGATATAGGGAACAACACACTCAAAGACAGGGGTAAGGTAAAAGATATAATGGTAGTGTGACACACACACTCAAATCTACCTCTACTCTAGCACACTACGGCTTAGGGGGAACATACGAGTTAGCTCTAGGTTCTAATGTACTAAACATACAAAGCTAGAAGATACAAGATATGGGCATGAGTATTACATGAGAGAGATAAGGTTCAGCACCCAGGTACAAACGGGGAGCTAGCCCGCGACGACCAGCACTCTGCGAAACTAGACTTTAGACTCCTACAGCAGGTACCCCAGCGCGGACGTTGCCCTAGGATCCAACAGGGCTGTCACCACCTGAGGACCGACCTCTATCATTACGAGGGGTATGCTCATAACTATCGTAGCCAGACAACCCAGGCACCATGCCTACATTGCTGCTAGACTCCACCCGGCCCGGGCTATTGTGACCCAGGGTGAGAGCCACTAGAAGACTGGTCAACTAGACTGAGTACCGTAGCTTGAACACAGACCTCATGCAACACTCTCATGCCATCTAACAAGATCAACTAAGGCTAGACATACAAACAGATATGAACTCTCTTATGTCTAATCAATAAGATCAAAGGGTCGTGTTCACGAAGAACACGAGCCTCTAACTTATGAACAAACACATAAGGAAGGAGTTTATCACCCTTCAAGTGGATCAAAAGGTAGTGTTCATGAAGAACACAAGCCTCTAAATGATGAACAGAGGATGAACTCAAGAACATATCAAACATATGATCTACCATGACTTTATATGAAATAGCCGAATAACTGAAGTAGATCAAAGTCATACAAAGAAATAAAGATAAAAGAGAACTCATACCTAGACTTCCAAGAGGACTTGGAACCTGAATAAGAGCTACTCTAGCCTACCCCCTAGCCTTGGAAACTAAAAGTGAGAGGAGAATGAGAGAGTGATCTGTGAGAAATGGGAGCCCCTCCCCTTCTATTTATAGGCAAGGGCCAGGCTTGCTCGGAGGCTCAAAGTGCCCCTAGACACCCGGGAGTGAGGCAATGGACCAATAGGGAGCTGCCACGTGTAGGGGCCAGATGGGGCACCACTAAGGTAGTTTGGTCGATCCTAGGATCGGCCAGCCCCCTAGGGCGGCCCCACCTGGTGTGCTTCCTCTGGGTGGCTGCCATGTGGGCCCTCTAATCCATCCCCGGTGCATGGCTTGATTTGGTATTCGAGGTGGGCCCTTTGATCCATGTGAAGTCCATGTGGCGTCCTCTGATTTGTCGGTGAGTGCCTCTCCTGGATCGATGATGTGGAATGCCATGTTTCCCTTGGTGGCAGCCACCTCCTCAGCTGAGTTGGCATGGTTTCTTCATATAAGGTGGGTTTCCATCTCTTTTAAGGGGTAAATCACCTACATACAAATAATCTCCAAGGACAAGTGGAACTACATTATTCAAACCAAAATGCTAGTAAATAATGCATATGCCTCTATTTATGTGAGAATATTGAGGGTTGGAAATGGTGAATTTCAACCGTCAACAACGACCCTCCTCTCCGGGGTGGTGTCTGTTGACGGTCAATTTCCGTCAACCAAGAGCACTTGTTACACTTTGGTTTGAGCTTTGATTTATAACTAACCCGCCACTAGGCACACTACTGATGTAACAAGTTCACACTTGCATGTGGTTTTTGGAGTGTGTTGTTTACGCAGGAATTAGGTACCTAAATGAGGACTTCCCGGTGCAGTTCATCTAGCACTTTGTGAGAAGATCACGAAGCCCGGCACGAGTCAAGATATGAAGTGAACATGACTCCAAATGACCCGAGGACCAAAGCATGAAGCCACGAAACTCCGAGGACCCGAACGGAAGATGCGGGAGTTTGCGCGCCAAACACCCTTATCTAAACCGCGGGGAAAACGACGTCAAGGACCCACATGGACTTCGGCAAATATTCAAGAATTCGTGAGAAGCATCATGGAGGAAGATGGGCCCGAACCGGGCCGGAAACGGCCTGGGCCGGTCGGCCCATGCCGACCGGCCTAGGGGGTTCCGGGCCCAGTTCGGCATCCCCTTTGACCTACACGCTCCTCGGCTCATTTATACCCCCTGCCTCCGACAGCCGCCACATCCAATCATCAGAACTCGACGAAACCTAGAAGTGAGCACCGGAGGGAGATGACGGCCGCGAGTCCTCGAAGTTGTCTAGGGGATGGCCTAGGCCAACCCTAGCCGCCATGGCCGCCCTGTGTGGTTGTGCCATGGTGGAGTTCCGGAGCTAGTTGAGGTCATCAATGGTATGTACTCGGTGGTGATGATCCAAACGCATCTATTATTATGTGAGCAATTACAATCTTGTCGTCCGACCTATTAAGCGATTCCATGTCTCTGTCTTTACTTTCTACCTATCGTGAATGTGATTTGATCCTTAGTCTAATCCATGGTTAGGCTATATAGCATGCTCTATGTAATCGTGGCGATTAGGTTTAGCTTGTGGACCCTTCATGGTTCATAGACACGCTCGTGTTTGGGCGTGCTCGTGGATCCCCCGGTTCATTAAGGGAGCATCGTGACAGGGTGATTTCCCCCGAAAGAGCGGATGTCTTCGGGAGGTAGGCCGGAGGTGGGAGTTTGAGGATGCTAGTAGATGAGATGCTCGATTCGTTGCTCGTTTGCCGGAGCTTCAACTAGAAGGCGCTAGGCCTAGCTACCCCTTCGGCGGAGTTTTACCTTAGCCGTTGTTCATGGATATGATCAACCCTGTGCTATCACTCATATATATCAAGGTTTCCCTCTTTATATGCAATCAACGCTTAATGTTAGGTTAGTTTGGCTGGACAAGGTAGAGAACCTTAGCGGTTTGCTTCCGATCCTTGGATTGACAATCCTTGGAGGAAACTCCTTGGTGAAAAAGGCACCAAGTCACCCGTAGGCTTGCGGTGAACTTCAACACAGTTTTGAACCATCAACAGTATCCCTCAAGCTCCTCTGCTCCTCGGCGGCGAATGACGAATGGCTTGATAGTTGCAACTTCACACAGGGACTATAAATAGCCCGGGGATCATCTAGGTCAAAGGGGGCGGCGAACCAGCACGAAAAGGGGCCAGGCCGGGCGGCCTGGGCTGACCGGCCCAGGGCCTTATTGGCCCGGTTCGTCCCCGGTTTTCTTCATGAAGTTTCTCACGACTTCCTGAGTTTTTGCCGAGTTACATATGGGTCCTTGACACCATTTTCCTCACGGTTTAGATAACGGTGCTTTGCGTATGGACTCCAGCATCTTCCGTCTAGGTCCTCAGCACTTCTCGGCTTCACGCTTTAGTCCTTGGTTCATTTGGAGTCATGTTCATCTTGTATCTTGACTTGTACCGAGGTCCGTGATCACCTTGTAAAACCCTTGATGAACTTTACCCGGAAGTCCTCATTGAAGCTCTTGATTCCTGTGTAAACAATAAACTCCAAAAACCATGCGCGAGTGCGAACTTAACATATAATGGGGGTTAGGATCGTTAGTGTGAATATCAAATTAATACCAACATAGAAGGTAAACAAGTGGCTAGGTTGACGGAAATCGACCGTCAACATCCACCCATGCTTAAACCTTGCTCGTCCTCGAGTAACCCTTCAATGGATATCAGCATTGCCCTTTGATGTTCAAACCGTACACTTGATCATACATGAGAAAACATAATGCTCTCTAGATCTATATTCATAAAAGTTCCATAATGTACTAACTTTTATCTTTATGGAGGGTAGATATCATTCAAACTCTTTCCACAAGTACTTGATCATGCTCTCAAACTTTTAAACAAATCTCAGAAATTTTTAAAAATAAAGAATGAGATAAAGAGAAAAATTGCTTTACCAAGATCAAAAATAACCATCTTGCATTTTGCTCATGTACTCTCATCTCATCTTGTCTCTCAAGCCTACTTGTTCTACTCCTTTCCTCTCTCAAAGTATATGGTGGAAAGCTTTATATGGAGCTATAGGAAAGTTTAGTCCTACCAAGATATTATAGTTGAGATATTATTAAAACAAGACTAGTTTCTCATGGTCTTATCGAGACTCGTCAAAAAGGTCATTGGAAAAATAATGTTTATCAAGGAGGGGGGAGAGATGAACACACACTTTCAGATAGGTGGACATGTGCAAATGGCAAAGAGTGATCCCGAGGCACAAACGAAGTCCTCGTTATCGGATTGCACATGGTTGGAAAGATGAGTATGGGTCTTGACCTTGAATCCTCTTGAAAACTCAAAAAGCACTAAACATAGCTAGAGAACCGGGGAGCTTTATCATTATCTTTCTTTCTTTTTCTCATCATACTTTTTCTTCTTTATCATTTTTTTCTTTCATCATACTTTTTCTCTCTTTTTTTATTTGCTCCCCTTGAACTCTAGACTATACTAGCACTTCCTTGGCAACCTCCCCCCCCCCATGCTTAGACGTTTGCTCGTCCTCGGGCAAAAGAGGTGATAAATATGGCAAGGTGGAAATTGAAGCTCTCATATTTTCTGAGAGAGATACTCGAAAAATCTTCTAGGGGTCCTTATGGAAGTCTCTCTTACTCACTTGAAGTACCTTCCTTGTAATCTTCCTCAAAATATTCATCCATACTCATATATTGGGTTGTGGTCAAGGAGGTGAACACAAAAAAGATATGTTTGGGTTTTGGTTGGATATCCGGCGAGGTTTGCGAAATTCCCAATGTGGAAACTCACAATGCACGGATAGAAGGGCTAGCATAAAGAACAATACGCAAAAACGGAATGACCAACTTCTTAGTCTCGGGCCAGAGAAATCAGGCCTTGGATTAATACACCCAAAAATAAATCTTGTATATACTAATGTTTTGCACTCAAGTAAATTTAGGCTTTGGATGGGTAGAGCAAAATGCAAGCGGTACTCATGACAAGGTTAGCATAACTTTTTGAGAATAAAAAAAGTTCTTTGATTCCTTCAAAGTTGAGAGAAACGAAAAAGAACTATGGGACTTGAGTTATCATAACCTCCACACAAGATTAAGCTAGCATTTAATTAAATTTCAGATTCATATTAAAAGAGAGCACTAGCTTAAACATGCATAAATCAAGCATAAGATCGAGCAAAGCGGCAACGATCATCACATATCAACATGGTACAATTTTCCATCCACATTAAGATCATAAAAGCAATGGTGAAACTTATTCATGATGATGGATAAGAAATTACTACTATCACACATGCTGAAAATAAATAAAAACATAAAATACTACGCAAACATAAACGCACACAAGATGAAAATAAAGAAAAGGAAAAGGAAAAATCAAACCACACTTAAAAAGCTTCGTCGCTTCTTTCTTCACTCCTCATCCGATTGCTCTTGCTCCGTCGGTTGACTTTCGTTGAATCCTTACTCAAAATATGGTTGCATGGCCCCTCCATGAAATTGATCCGGTGGCACAATTTGAAGGCGTCCTAATTGATGGGCGATCCCCGCCGTTCCTTCATGCCAATGGTCGACATGGCTCCGGATCCTCTCGACGTCTTGCATATTTCTTTGCATATACACCCCAATAATGGCTGCACTTTGTTGGGGCTGGGGCATGCTTGTATAAGGTGCCACAAATGCTTCATTTGGCACAACAAAAGTTGGTGGACAATATGTTGGAGGAGGTGGCGGCATGGCTGCACCACTCCCCCATGCTTGCATCGGCACACTTCCTTAGTAGGGCGGTGGCATAGGAATCCCGCCATAAGGTTGATGGTATGCAGACCCTCCTTGGTCTTGGGCTGCGGAAGACGATCCTTCTTCTATAATCCTTCCTCTTTTGTTCTTCTTAGCCGGCACAAGAATTCCTTCTTCCAACCAATTCTCTCTCCCTTCAATAAATAATTTCAGCCTTATATTTGGGAGAGGAACGTTGACTTTTGCCACCTTGTACCCTCTCTTTTCATCTCCACTAATATATTTTCCTTGCTTCATGTAATCAATCCCAAGTGAATTCCTCGCAAGTTGGAATTTTGGGTTCCTTGAAATACCCGGCTTCACAGAAATTGCTATCATAGAGAGATAGCATCCCGAACCAATTTGCCTAGTCCCCAATATTGCCTCACAACACCGCCGATTGATCATGATATATGATGGATCAATGGCTTGCCTTGCAATCAATGCCGAATAAAGCCAATTAACTTCCATGTCGGTGACCTTGGACTCCTTCATTCTTCCCAAAATCCTTTTGCTCATCCAAGAATGAAATATCTGGATGATGGGATTCCGGATGCTATTTCTCTGCCGGTTATCTTCCCCTGAAATCATACTCCAAAATCCTTCCAATACACTTTCATTAACATCAACTTGCTCCGGGGCTTCCCTCTGAAAACCGAGCAACTCTCTAATTTGCTCATAAGAAATTATTTGCTCATCATCCTTGAGTTGAAATGAAAGGGATGGCACCCCTTCATTAATAACCGGTGCCATGGTCATGAGAATCTCCATGGCAAGCTCCAAATGAAAGCTCACCCCTACTCCATCAGAAAATTGCCCCCAACCAAGGTGGTTCATCATTTGATAAATATCCGGAGAAAATCCCAACACTTGGAGAGCATCATCATCGAAGTCAACGTTGGGCACAATCCTCTTCTCTAGGTGACCAAGCTTCTCCTCCTCCTCCTCCGACATCATAAGAAATCCATACTTGCAACGTCGTGGAGTGTACGGTGGTGGAGCGGATGAACGAGTCGAGCGACGAGGTTGGACGGGTGGCTCTTCCGTACGCCCTTGCGGTTCGGTGTACCGCATGGATGAGCTTCGCGTGTCTCTTCTTCCACTAAGGAGCATGGTATCGCTCCTTGATGGCGCTACGTCCTCTTCCATGCTTCGCGGCGACTCAGAGATTGAGTGCCTCCACGAAGAACTTGTTGATGCCGGCTTCGATGATGACGATTGTGTGGTCCTTCCAAGGACCTTGCCAAAGACCTTCTTCATCTTGTTGTTGCTGCACAAATCACAAACAAACTCTCCTGGGGGTTTCTTGCCGGTAGAAATACACACAAAAGAAGTATATGGAAGGGCAAGAATTGTGATGTATTTTCTGAATTTTTGGACTCAAGAATGGAGAACGAATTTTTCAGAGGTGTATCTGGAGGTTCTGGACTAGGAACTCAAGAACACGAACTAGCAATGAAGCAAATGGCTTACCTGAGAAAGACGAGCACCGGGGGGCCAAGAAATAGGCCAGATCGGCTGGCCTGGGCCGACCGGCCTAGGGCCCCTGCCCCTCTTCTTTGGCTATTCTTTCTCCCACTTGTTGCTTGATTGATCATGGTGCTGTGTACTCGTGTTCCACGCCGTTCACCATCCAATTCTTCTCAGCCTCTCCTTTTTCTTTCATGGTCAAGTTCTCCATCTTGATCATTTTCTTTGTGTCACTTCCATGCATCCTTGCCTCCCATGCTCTCATCCATATCCTGCAAAAACAAAACATTGCTGCCCCCCATGCTTGTCCTTGCATGTGCTCAAGATGCCTTAATGATGAAGCCTTCCCGTGGTGCATCATAGAGCATTAGAAGTTCAATTAAGCTCAAAACCTTCCCTTGATCATGTTTAGATGCTAATTACTCCTCTAATTTTGAAAATTAAAAATTAACTCAGAGATATCAATGAGTTCAAATGTATCTTTAGAGGAGTTTTTAGGCATCAAAAACATTTGTAAGTCGAAATTTTCTGACTACATTGATTTTGGTTACACCGGGATCACTTGCTTTCATTAATCGAAAGCGAGCTCCTCCGGCTTGACCGTGGGGGTATGGGTTTAGGTTCTAATTTTGGCCAAACATGAGAGAGATGTTTTGAATAAACAAAAATAAATGGGGCTTGGAAAAATTCTAATTCTAGAGAAACTGGTAGATACCAAGTTGAATGAAACCAAAAATCGATTTTCCTAGGTTCACGCGAGTCCTAGCATACGTCAAAGATTAAAAATCATTAAGGAACAACGCTGGGCTCTACTCGTATGTTTTTATGATGTAAAACAAACCAACCTTGTCATCATAAAGAGGATGAAAGGTGTGGGTAGGTTCTGAATTTTTGGTGTAAGTTTCTCGATAAGAGGCAAATAAATCGTAGGATGGCTCATGTCATAGGTTTATGGTCAAATAAAATCCAAAATGAAACATCCAAGCAAAATAAATGTCTCAAAAATAAGTTCAACCACTTAAGAGTTTATACCAAGTCTTGCATAGCAAATTCTAAGACCAACTTACTTGAAAATCAGAAATAATCCGGGTTGTCCTCCAGGTAGCTTATTCTTGACTCCACGAACGGGTTGCCTCCCGCCTAGCGCTTCGTTCATAGTCCATGGCTAGACTTCTTGTCTTCTTCACTTCGGATCAACACTCTTTGTGGGCGTTGCAATCTTGGGTACCCACTTCCGCACCATCTTGGGCACGGACTTATTCTCCGGCCTAGTCATCTTTTTGGTCTTCACAGGCGGCTTTTGTTCTTTGGTCTTGACGGATGCAACGACTTCTTTGATCACCTTCGCTTCCTTCTTCTTGGGCTCTACCTTCTTCTTTGGCTCTTCCTTTCTAAAACGATGATGAGGTGGAACATATTTAGCATTGATCATGTTGCATACCTCGAAACGTGGACGAAACTTGAATATGCTTCGTGTGCCATTGACGTCGAACTTAATCTCTCCTTTGCCAACGTCGATCATTGCCCCGACGGTCTTGAGGAAGGGCCTCCCTAGGATGAGGGGTGGCTTCTCTCTTTCTCCCATCTCAAGTACCACGAAATCGACGGGGATGAAGTGATCTACAACCTTCACGGGCACATCTTCGGCGATTCCCACGGGATAGCGAATTGAGTTGTCGCCTAACTCCAGGCACATACCCGTAGGCTCAAGTGGTAAGCGTAGCTTCTCGAACACATCTCTTGGCATGACACTCACGCTTGCTCCAAGGTCGCATAATGCCTTCTCGAACGTGAATGAGCCAATAGAACATGGGATGGTCGGACATCCGGGGTCTCTTTGCTTCTCGGACCCTTAGATTTGCGATGGCGGCACTACATTGTTCAGACATCTTGACGTGATCCGCCCCAAGTGTTGCCATCTCATACTTGTTCGCAAGTACGCCTTTGAAGTAGCGAGAATATGTAGGAACTTGGAGAGCGTCCAATAGCGGCATGTTGATGCTTAACCTGCGCACCACTTCCGCAAACTTTTCAAAATGACTACCAACTTTACCTCGAAAGTAGTGTGTCTTTAGTGTAGGCATCTTCATGTCATCACTTGTCATTTCGAATTCTGGCTCTTCGGTAGCAATCTCCAGAATAGTAGTCACCTTCTCCTTAGTATGATCTTCCGCTTCGACGGTTGGCTTAGGCTTCCTTGCTTCGGCTGAAAGTTTGGGATCCTCCGTCTCCTTTCCCGAGTGAGTTTGAATAGCCTTCGCCGTCTCGGGACCTTGGGGCTGCCCCGGCAATCTTCCTTCACTAGCGGTTAGGCGCCCGACAAGTTGTCCCACTTGCGTCTCCAATATCTTCATTATGTTGAGCACTTGATGGTTGGAGCTCCCGACCTCCGTCACCTTGCCATCGATGTTCTCCAATATTTTATCCATAATCTTGAACTTAGTGACGGTGTCCTTGTTGATATTTGCTTGCTCATCCATGAAGTCCTTCAATTGTATACGAAGAGGCACCATATTTTGAATAGACGAACTAGCATTAAATTGAGGTCTACCTTGCCCGTAGCGGAAGTTCGGCAAATCTCCTTTCCTCATGTAGTCGAGCACCTTTGCTTCCTCCGGACAATCTTTTTGGACATGGTCGTACTCCCCACACTCTTCACATGTGGATCTTACTTCGGCGGCCTTTATGTCTTGGGCTGCTTTCCTTTCTAGCTCCATCTTTTCTAACCTCCTCATGAGTGAGTCAATCTTTCCTTCTAGAAGTTCTTAGAGAAAAGAGTGAATACCTGCAAAACACCTTTAACATTGCCCGTGGGTTGAACCGGAAGTAAACGTCCCGATGACGCCCTTGTATCATTATCCGCAACCTTCTTGAAAAGAGTGAATGCCTCCGTCGGAGTTATCTCAATAATAGATCCTCCCGCCAACGCGTCAATTACGGTCATCGATGCTAGATTGAGACCTTGATAGAACTTTTGAACAAGGTCCTCATTTGGGAACTTGTGATATGGCACGGCTCGGGTGTACTCATTGAAACGCTCGAAAGCTTCTGCGGTAGTCTCCGTAGGATATTGAGCAAATGTAGTAATCTTATTACGCAAGCTTTGAGTCTTACCCGACGAATAGTACTCCTTCATGAAAACTCTCATCAATGCTTCCCAATTTTGCACCGTCTCCACCGGTAGAGTGTAGAACCATTGCAAGGCTTTTCCGAGAAGTGAGAACGGAAAAAGTCTTGCCCTCAATTAGTTTTGATCCAGCCCTTCCATCGTGAATGTCTGACAAAGTTGAATGAATGATTGGATGTAAAGGTTAGGATCCTCTTTACCGGGGAAAGGTGTATGTTGCACCATGCGGATGGTTGAAGTCTTGATCTCTAACGGTCTTCCGATGTCGGCTAGGTTGAGGATGGGGAGATCAACAAGTTCCGGGATGCAAAGCTCCCCAATCTTCCTCTCTTGTGCCATTGGTGGCGGTTGAGGTTGATCTCTCCTCGGACTTGGAGGTGGTGATTCCTTCTTCGGACTTGTAGGTGGTGATTCCTTTGGAGATCCCGACGATCCTTCGGCTCCGGCTTTTGGATCTACAATCTCCAGCTTCCTAGATCGTGCTTTGCGTATACTTTGCCTGTAAAGTTTTTCTGGATCATCCACAAAATTTTTTGGTTTGTTGGAGAGGTGGTCGTCCATCTCCTGTTAGGGTTAGCGATAAACAAAATATACAAAAGATCTAAAAAGAAAAGAAAACTATAAAAAGAGTTAGTCAAAAACTAGATTAGATTGGTTTTTGAGGATGATCAAAGTTTAATAGATGCAAAAGAAAAATAAAAAAGAAACTGAAAATACTTACAAACGAGATATTAGATTGGATCTTTATTACTTGTTCCCCAGCAACGGCGCCAGAAAAAGGGCTTCTTGACGGTTTAATAACGCGCCAAGGTTCACCGCAAGCTTACGGATCATGTAGTACCTTTTTCCCTCGAGTATCACCCAAGGTATTGAATTTGTGGAACAGTGTGTAACGCAAGACTCAATCCAATAACCGAGAAGCAGTTGCATCTTAAAGAGATTTCGAATGCATCTAATCTACTAAGATCATAAGAGGTAGCAAGAGAAAGCAATGAGGTACCAATCTAGAGGGGTCTAGATCGTGTTTATGTCGTAGTTCCGAGCAAGATAGAAGAGAGAGCAAAACGAATCTCATTGAAAGCGTGTTTAAACCTTGACCTTCGGTCAAACCCCCTAAGTCGCCCCGCCGTACTCGGTGTCAACATCCTGTCACGATGTTTCCCTTTCTTCGCGGTCGAATCTTAGAGCACACCCGCAAGGAGTGCGTTGAACTACTTGGTAGATCGAGTATGCACTTCTAGCCACCGCTGCTACAAGAACATCTCATGCAATCTATCTCGAGAATAGATTGAGGAAGAAAACACTCAAGCATGAACAAGAATTGCAAACAAAGGTACTCGATCGCTAGGAATCGGATCCATTAAAACTCCATCAAAAGTGTATACATGAATAAGATCCAACCGGGATCCTACCTTGATCTTGATTCACGCCTCCGGAACTCTGACGTGGTCTTCCTTGCAAGGTTCCCACACCGGCTAGGTAAACCGTAGACGACTAACACGACCCTCCTCTCCGGGGTGGTGTCCCTCAAGCTCCTCTGCTCCTCGGCGGTGAATGACGAATGACTTGATAGTTGCAACTTCGCACGGGGATTATAAATAGCCCGCGAATCATTTAGGACCATCCACGTCCGGTCGCGGCGCCGTTGCCGGTGGTGGCCGGAGTGAGCATCAACACACGGCCTGAGGCGGTCATGGACCGGTCGAGGCGCGTGGGAGGGTGGCCGGGGCACCTCCACCTGCGGGGTCGCACCCGCAGCCATGGGGCAGGCCTGTGCCGCAGACGGCCGCAGCAGCGCGTCGTGGTAGGAGGCGCAAGCGTAAGGGGCGCCAGAGGCACCAGAAGGCAGAGAGTCTTCACGCCAGCGAAGGCGCTTCCCCCGACCACCGGGGTACAACGGCGTCGCTGCCGGGGAGAGGGGGAGGACGAAGACGAAGGGCGGATAGGCGTGACGGAGGGGGCTTCACCGTCGTCGAGGAGGTCATCGCCGTCGAACTCGTTGGTGACCGGCAAGGCGAAGGGCGGCGGCGGCGGCAGTGGAGCGGCGGTGGAGGAGGCGGCTGATGTGGAGGAGGTGGCCGGCGCGAGGGAGGCGACCGGCGCGGAGGAGGTGGCCGGCGCGAGGGAGGCGGACGGCGTGGAGGTGGCCGCAGCAGGAGAGGCGGCCGGCGCGGGGGCGGAGCCCGGTGCGGAGGCGGCGGCGCCAGAGGAGGAGGCCGGCGCGGAGGTGGCGGCAGTGGAGATGGCGGCAGTAGAGGTGGCACCCAGATCTAGGATTCCGGTGACCATGAGAGGTGTGGGGAGAGGAGGAGGAGGAGGGAGGAGAGAGGGGAGGAAGAGGAAAGGAGGGCGGCGGCTTGCCGGCCGGTGGGCTCGGCCGCCGGCGGAAGACTGGAAGGAGGGGCTAGCCGCCGTGGCCGAGGGGAGCCCGCGTTGCCATCACTATGGCCTTCGCCTCTCCTGCAGTTTGTTCCAATAATGAGTTCTGTTGGCCGCTACAGTGCCTCTGAACGATGTTCCTAGCTAGTTCTTTATTCAAGAGGGGTTCATTGTGTTTGACCATGAAACCCTCTACAGAGTTTGGTAATCTGAACCCCTTGTCACTCTCCAATCTATAGATTATGGCCAATGACGCAGTGGATAGAAGCATTTGAACTATCCACCTCAGCTGCTCAAAAGAACAAAAAACTACACGAATTATTTTCACAAATCCAAATGCTGTGGTGTCCCTGCCCACATGATACCCACCTGGTTCAATTAGACAATCATATATACTAACTTCTAAGATAAGTTATAAGAAGATTATTTTTGCGAGCAAGATAAGTTAATGATGTCGAAGTCAACTAACAGGCTAGCTCTTGGTATCTATTTTGTATTTTAGTCTTCTGCAGGGTCTTGGAACATTCATCAGAATACTGTCGGTGAAGCTTGAGGTTAGAGGAGCTGCTTGCCATCGGTCGCCCAGACAGGTCTTGGAGGCCATTGTCCATGTTGAGAAGCTCTTCGGAAATCGATAGACATCTGCTACTGAGGTACTAGGTATGTATGTATTACGCTTTCCATGATTCAATCGCACACAATTTCTGATCCCCTTTTGTTATTTTCTGCGTGGTCATTCAAACCTCATCATATCACTCCCAAGTCCCAAGTTCAAAAACCAACCTGTAAGAAATTTTTAGAGGTTTCCTCCTGTTACCTCATTTAGAGGTAACTTACCTGTATATCCTACTGTTAGACTCATTTAGAGCTTGTTCGTTTTGCTTGTGAATGGAGGGGATTAGAGGGGGTTGGAGAGATTAAATCCCCCTCAACCCCCTCCAATCCCCTCCAACCCCCTTGGAAGATAATTAACTGAATCATGCGGGCCCTGTTTAGTTTCCGAAATTCTCACTAAAATTTTCACTTAAGAGGACCATATCATTTCATTTCTTCTCTCTGTGCACGTAACTCAATGCAAAAAATTTCACTCATTTCACCAAAATTTCAACCAACTAAACGGGGGAGGTCACCCAAAGTTCGGCCACCTAACAAGTTTGAATCCCACTATATCTATATCGTGTTTGGTTCAGGCACAAGAGCCGTTTATGTGATCAGATAGCAACGCTGGTACTGTTTGGTTCAAGCACGGGAGCCGTTCATGTAGTCAGTTTTTTTTAGAAAATGGAATTAATTCCGGCCTCTGTAATCGCACACAGCCAAGTTCTTAGAATGAATTGAACTTCAAAGCTGCTCACAAAATAAAAATAAAAGTTCACCAATTTTAAAAGAAAACCATAAGCAAAGTCTATTATTGTTTCTCCACCTGTTCTTGGCGAAGATATCCAAAACAATGACTTCCAGCGCTTTACTTATCACCCGTACTGATTCCACGCTGCAACAGGGATCAAAATCGTAGCCAATAAACTCCTCTGAATACAACCTGAATAAGAGAGGTGAATTGTTCATGTAATCAGATAGTAACGCTTCTGTACTGTTTGGTTCAGCAAGCCAATGTCAATACTTTGAATATGCTTGGAACCCTTACCTGCTCGCCTCGCTGGGCAAGGCTAGCGTTGCCAGAGGGGGTGAGCCAATCCAGCTCTCCCTCTTCAGCAAGAAAAAAAGAAGCAGCTTTGAACGCACATATAACGAAGTGGCTGGCAAGACAACCAAACTATGTGACCCTTGCTTAGTTAGGCTAGGCACTAGGCAAGAGCTAGCAATAGAACCACAAGCAGCACCTCTGTGTTTGGTTCAACAAGCCGATGGCATTAATTTAGCCTGCCGTTGTGCCAGGAATCCTGTGACGCCGAACTGAGAGAGCCCGCTAGACCTGAGCATTTTCGAGTTGAGTCGGGTTTGGGTTGGGTCGAAAAAACCTGGTTATTTCGGATCAAGAAAATCCTGCTCATGACCGTTTCATTGGGCGCGTTGAGCCTCATTTTTCGGGTCGGACTCGGGCTTGGGCGGGCCGCCCGGGTATTTTATAGTGTAAAATAGCTAAAAACAGTATTTCGGATCATGCTTGGGCCAAAAAAAATTTCTCGAACTGCAAGATCTGTGCCCACGTCCGTCCAATAAGATCCGTGAGCAGGCCGGGTTCAGACCGGTTCTGGGCCGAGCTAAAAATGCTCAAGTATAGTGCCCGCCTGTCCTCGGCATCGAATCCACCACACTGGAGAGTTGTCGTGGCTTGAAGGCACCGTCTGCCGTGTTCTTGAACTGCCGGTCGAATTTCGATTGTCCCACTTCACCACCGCTGCCGGTAAGAGCTTCTCCTTGACGACTTCTCCTGCGCTACCATGCCATGGCTCTAGACCGTCGGAGCCCACCTTCAACCATTAGTCAAAGCTCCCCGAGCTTTTGAAGATAAACCCCTGGCATTTGTAGTTAGGCCCCTGACTCATCTGTAACATTTTGCAAGCTCTTTTATGTCTTGGCAAATCTGTAGATAATCCCCTGAAATATTAGATTTGCTAGATCCAGTCCCAGCCCTATCCTTTAAAAGATCTAACCGCATCTGGCGTCAATTAAGGCTATTTTCAATGCAAATTTCATGAACACGATTACCTAGAGTGATATATCATCTAAAAACGTTTGAAACTAGGATGAAACACCTCCCCTCTTATTTCCTAAATTACATGCAAGATACAAACTGTCTAGGTAACTGTATACACAGAGTTTCATCCCGATGAACAAAGCTCATTCCACCTCTCCATTAATACACTGTCACATCATCAAAAATATTGCCATGATGGTCTATTTAATGTCCATAAAACTTCCACTGAGAATGACCTAGCAAATCGACACCCAGAATTTGCCCCGCGACTCTTGTAGTTTTTTCCTTTGGTGCACATTAGCGAGAGCCAATCATAGGCAAAGCAAATGAGAGTCAATTATCGTGGGCGAGCCTAAAGATTGGTTTGTCAATAATAGACATAAATTACACGTTAGTAGTGATGTTTTTCATATATAATTGATTGTTTTTGAAATTAAATTTAATATTAATTTGGTTGAACGTTAAGCGTGTCTGTCCTAAAGAAATATACTTAGAGTTATACACTGCTTTTCATAAACAATGTTATTTTGATTAATGCTTACTTCATATGATTTTCTAAATGAAAGTTAATTACAACTACACCCTAATTTTTCAGAACCTAATATTTATTATCTTAATGTTTGTTATTTCAATTTTTTAAATAAAAATTGATTAGGCTTTTACACATGTTTTTATAAATTAATGCTAAGTGATCAATACCAACATGAATATCTTTTAACAACAATTTGATCCATTTGAATAATAAAAAGTACGTTTAGATGTTTCACATAGTTTAGCCTTTCGAAATCTAAATGCTTAAATGGTGTAATTTATACTTCAGTAGTTATAATTAAAATATGGTTAAGCTATAAATCAATGTTTCTTAATTATTGAAACTAATGTAAATATGAATGTGTTTTCCACATAAAGTTTGTTTAGCTCAACACGACATACAGTATGTCTTAATTTGATTAGTTGTTGTTTTTTTGAGAGGAACAGGAGGGGTTTCCCCCTATTGGTTAAATATATTAATTGGAAAAAGTACAACATTACATGTTTACAAAAGCTTGTCAAGGATTCAAAAAAGGAGATAAAGAAAATAAGAAACAGGGCTGCTATCAAAAGGTGTCTATCCATGTCTTGATGTTTAGGAAGTATTTATTTTTTTGCCCTATGCAAAAGTAGAGCAAACTCTTTCTTGAAGCTGATTTTGCTCTTCTGAACTGTATATTGTTCATTTCTGGTTCACCAAATGCTCCAACTCATGAGTATAGTAATGATTTGCATGAAAAAAGGGAGGGAGAGCTGTTCTTTGATTAGTTGTTGTTTTCACCAAGAACAACCAAAATGATTTACAATTTAGAACGGAAGGGAGTATTCTTTTTCTTTCTCATTCCTTCTTCCTCTTCATTTATTATTTATCTTTCTTACCATCTTTTTTTTCCTCCTCTGCTATCGTGTTTTGGTTGTCCCCCACCTCCATGGCCATATGGCATATGGCCATTACGCCTAGCTCCTCTGGATTGGCACCCCTGCCTCTTCAGTTCCTCCGGCTCGACATCCCTGCCTCCCTAGTTCCTTCGGCTCAATGCCCGCACGTCCGATACGCTTTGCCGCTTATGTGGCATGACCAAGCCGTCGGTGCTGTGCTCTACGCACCTGCACCGTCCTACTGTGTTCCACCTGTCGCCGGTTAACTTAGAGCCCAGCCTTGTTCCACCTGTGCAGCTGCGCTGTCCGGTGCCGGCCGTAAGGTGCAGTGGCAATTTCTCATATTTTTCACAAAAAGTAAGGGCTGCATCTTTTACTTTTCATGGAAGGAGGACAAGCCGGGGTAAGCTACTTTTTTATTGGCTTCGTGCGCATAGCAAAAAAAATGAGGGTAGCTCCTCAGGGGTTTTCAAGAAAAGCCATTTTCAATATCATCACTTGGTAGGGCTTCATCATAAGCTGGTGTAAAAGCCGGTTCATGAGCCCTACCAAAGGCTCCAAAATCACACTATTTCCCCCGGCCCCTCAGTGATCCTCGTGCCAGAATATATGAAAAAGGAACTGACGGAGATGCTCTTAGGCACCCGAGAACATAATCTACATAGAAGAAGGCATGAAGAAAGGTCATCATGGAAGCTCTTGAAAAGGTATTATCATTAGTAAGAACAAATGTCTTAGCAGCCATACTAGGAAGCATCTGTATATTCAATGACTTGAAAGCTCATTTTGAAAACATAGTAATAAAATATCTGAAAATAAACGATTATAGGTCAACTTTTGCAAGTTATAGAGTTAAGTGCCTAATAAATAGAACAGCAGTAACAATTTGTGCTATTTATGTATTGTTTAAAACCGAAACATATAAAACTATATATATGTACCTATTGGGATCACCTATATGCGAAATTACTTAAAAATGGTCACCAACAAAATTATCATCAAAATGCAAAACACTTACAATATTCAAGAATCTGAGAAAGTCTAACAGTCATTTTTTCTCATGGTCCAAATAAATCTTGAGCACGCAACCATTATTTCCTAAATGTGTGATATTTTCACGTGTTTTGAAAAACTATGAGCCTAGGGTAGGGATGAAAGTGGTATAGATATTATCTGTCTGTCCGTCCGACTGAAAGTGTCAGACACTCAAATGGTAACATCTATTTTTTTTATATATATTTTTTCTCTATTTTTCAAAAATAAATGGTCCGCCAGAAATTTAGCAAAACTATACATCTGCCGCCGTGGCCCACAGCGGCAGGGGCCGTGGCCCACTGGCAAGGGCACATACCGCCGTGCCACACGGCGGTAGGGGCCTACCGCCAGGCGGCAGCGTGGCCTCCAGGTACCGCCGTAGGCCACGGCGGTATGTATGGACCTACCGCCGTGCCCTACGGCGGTAGGTTTTTTTTGGTAAATTTCAATTTTTTGAAGCATTGATACTTAACGACGAACCATTGATACTTAACGACGAATCACAGAAACAAGCAATGGCACGTACGACACAAATACCCTAACTTTGTGCCGCTGCTAGTCCTAACGTGCCTTAGGGAATTTAGATAAACGATTACAACATTTGTAGCCTAGTTGTACGAGTAGTACCCGGAGAACCCGGACATCATAGACCCGCCGGAGTGCTGGGAGGGCATGTAGTACCCGTACCCCGACGGGGTGGAGTTGGATCAGACGGTGGCGGGGGTGGAGTTGCTGGTGGAGTGTTGTCCTTCTTCTTGTGGCACGGACAGCAGCAGAACTCGTCCTCACACCCGGTGTTCGTCTTCACCACCATTGGTCCGGTCACCGGTCTGTCGTCGTCGTTGGTAGATGTCGGATCTGGAGAAGCCAATGCCGACGCGAGTTCTTGCCTCAGGTTGAAGATGACAACATCCTCGAGGTAGTTGATGTACTGTTGATACGGGTCAATAGCTGGGGGATCCACCCATTGCAAGTCTACAAAAAAGATGAGAAATATGATAATTCATTACATGTTTCATTTGAAATTAGAGAACAATACATAACAGGATATGATAATAAATTTGACGGGAAGAAGAAAACAACAAACAAATGAAAAGGTAGTTCAATTATTACAACACGATAACATGCATAAGTTCAAATATTACAAGACCTTGCCAAATGAAATGGTTCAAATATTACAACACGGTAGCACAAACAAGTACAATCACTGCATTCCTTCGGTGTAGCGACGGGAACGACGTCCACGTGCACTAGCTGAAGGTGCTGGAGAAGTGGCAGTGGAAAAGTAAGATGGTTCGGTGCATTTCTTGTAGGAGTGTCCTGGATTGTTGCACTTAGAGCATATCTGCGCCGGAGGTCCAGCTTCAGCCTCGTCCATGTTGTTCCTAATCCTCTTCTTCTTACGTCGACCGACACCTTAGCATATGGTTGGATCTGGATTTGGTATGTACAACGTATTGTCTTTGAGGTCTTGAGTGAAAGTTCCAAGATGCATGTAGCCCTCAATAGTGTGGTTCCAAGTGTCTATAATAGTTTGCTTGAAAAAGTATTTAGGCACGTACCGACCCTAATGGTTATTCTTTGTTGCAAGACATGCAGCAATCACATGTGAGCAGGGGTAGTGTAGCAGCAGTAGCTTCTGGTAAGAGCATGAGCATGTCTGATTCCCAATAACTGTTTGTTGTATTGTTATTTCACCATTCGCTTTTTATGATTTGGACTGGCAATTTATCTGATATTTCCACTGAACTTCCTCGCCGGGATCACGACGTAGAGGTTGTGGGTAAGCTCTGTGAGCAAGAGCAGCCTTCTGTTTTGTGGTCAAGTACTCAGTCATCCATGTTGAATACACCTTTTGACAGTCCTGCATAGCTGCATGTGCTGCAGTAGCACGCTCAAGAAAGTACTTCATTGTGCGGTACAAGAAGAACTCAATGATACCAACAAGAAGGAGAGCTCTGGCACCACGCAAAACCGCGTTGTAGACCTCAACAAAATTTGTTGTCATTATCCCATGCCTCACACCTTCCTTATCAAACAGGAAACACCATTTCTCCTTAGGCAGCACCATCTCCTTCTTGTGGCTCAGTTGCAGGACCATCTCCTGCTTGTAGTTCAGCCTCACCCTGGTGAGCAGCACTACCCTCCTCATGCACTTGACTACTAGACCCAGCCTTATGAACAACTTGGATAAACAACATGACAGGCAAACCAATTTCACATGCTGTTTTGATATAACTCCTCCAATGTTCAGTGCCTTGATGTGGCATAAGCTCCCAATATATTGCCTCACTCCTGTTGATTAGAGCCATAATTGACAAGTCATGTTGCTCTACATCTACATGGAATGCCCTATAAAAAAAGTTGGTAATGGACCCCCAAGTTCTTTCGTCTGCTCTTCTAATCACATGGTCAACCGAATTAAATTCTGACAAGTCAACTCCATATTCACCATATCTAATCTGCCCATTACCGAAATACAACTTGACAGTAACTGCATCCGACATGTCTGACAGCATGAAAAAAAACGATATTAACAAGTGGATCTGTAACTACAAAATATATCTACTCAGAGCTACACTACGACTATAATTTTACTAATCGATCTACACTAAAACTATATTTTTACTAAGCAGGTCTACACTAAAACTACATTTTTACTAAGCAGATCTACACTAAAACAGTACTTCAAAATATGAATTATCACAGTTGAAAATATTAAGTACCAGAGTATTATCTCTAACGAGATGAAAAAATGGTAGAGCTTCGCACCTTCACCACCTCCTCCTCACTCCCTTCTCCTCTCCCCCCTCTCTTTCTTTTTTTTCGAATTATTATGACATTTTCGGCTGAATTTCGGCCTTATATAGGCAGCAGTTCCTAGCGCCGTGGGGCACAGCGGTACCAGGCCTGCTGCCGCCATGCCCCACGACGCTAGGACCTGCCGCCGTAGCCCACGGCGGTATGTCCCTACCGCCGTGGGATACGGCGGTATGTCCGTCGCACGCTACGGGCCCACGCCTGGCCGTGGGCCACGGCCCCTGCCGCCGTGCCGCACGGCACCCCTACCGCCGTGGGCTACGGCGGCAGATGTATAGTTTTGCTAAATTTCTGGCGGACCATTTATTTTTGCAAAATAGAGAAAAAATATATATATAAAAAATTCTCTATCCGAATCCGAGCATTCAATATATATGTGTTCTTTCGTACTGTATTCGTATCCGGATATTCAAAGTTGGATTTATAAGATCCAAATATGATGAATATCAATATTCGACAATCATGATATTGTTTGTATCCGAATTCGATCCGAGAAAAAAAACTCTTTATCGACAGTATCCGTTGGTATCCGATCCGTTTTCATCGCTATATGAGCCCCTGTCGGTGCATGGGTTGATGGGATAATATCTTTCCTAGTTTATGTACCAGGAAAGTGATATAGCTATGTATCTTGCAGTCCTAAGAAGAATCAGAACTTTGGACTAGACATCCCCCCTTTGAGGAAGTACATGCAACCATTAACCATACTGTGAAATGTACTGCATTTCTAATTGGTCCTTTACCATTATTTGGAATGTCTAGATGAAATTTTTGTAGGTTCGAAATTTTAAACATATATAGTTAGTTCAAAATACTGTATACAATTTTCTGCTGTCTCGTAAAACATTTACCAGTTTCATTTTGGGTGCTGTGCTAAATTAACAACATTATTGTGAATTCTATATTGTAGGTATAGAATGGAGGTTCCGACTGAGGATAGGCGTATAGCTGAAGAGCTTACCCAAGACACTGACAAGGTGAAAAGGACATTACACAACATTCGTAGTATTAAGAATTTCACAGAAGTTGATATTGAAAAAATTACTAGCAACTATACCACTCCAATTGGAAAAGGTGGCTTCGGAGAAGTCTACAGAGGCGTCCTCCATGATGACGACTATGATCTAGTTGCAGTGAAGAGATATATCCGTGCAGAATTGAAAGAAGAGTTTATGGAAGAAGTAAGCATCCATAGTCAAATAAACCACACAAATGTAGTGAAGCTCATAGGCTATTGTGCAGGGGAAAAAAACTTAACAATGATTACTGAGTACATTCCTAAAGGGAACCTGGATGACGCACTTCACAATCGTGCGACTCGCATCCCTTTGGATATAAGGATGGGTATTGCTATAGGATGTGCAGAAGCACTGAGTTACATGCATTCGATGCATTTATCAAGTGACAGCCTAGTATGTCATGGTGATATTAAGCCTGCAAACATCCTTTTAGACGAAAATTTCACGGCAAAACTTTCAGATTTTGGACTGTCAAGGCTTCTTTCGGGTGGCATCACTCGGTACACTAGCAATGTAAAAGGCAGTATAGATTACATGGATCCTATATATCTACGAGAGGGGCGCCTTAGCCCAAGGAGTGATGTGTATAGTTTTGGAGCTGTCCTTTTGGAACTAATAGCTAGAAGAAGAGTAAAACAGGGTAACATTAGCCTTAGAGGCCTTTTTCGGTGCCCTATACCACCATTGAGTGGTATGAGGTATGGATAAGGGCTATTTTGGTACATGTCTCGATAACTATTTTATTTCATGTTTTATCATTTTTCCCTGTAATTTTCCATCTGCTCCCGTCAAACCTCCACGGCCTATCTGTTTCCCCCGACGCACCCGACGCCACGCCGCGCCACCGCACCCGACATCGCGCCGCCTCTGCCTCATCCTCCCGCTGGGGCTTCCCTGCAGCCGCTCGCCGTGGTCGAGGCCGCGGCAGCGTGCCGTCGTCCGGCTCCTCTCCCACCGCCTGATCCACTGCTAGTATCCCCAATCTCCACACTCCGCCTCCCTGTACATCTCCCGTGCGCATCCCTTCCCACCGGCGATTTATCCGTCGAGGCCGGGCATCGCCTCCACCGCCGCCGCCAGATAACTGGATCCCTCCAATCAATTGATCAAGTAAACCACCAGGCCTGCAATGTAACACGAACTTGGTCAAATTGTGTCAAGCGCCGTGCATTAATGGAGGGTGAATCAAGTCTGCCAACGGTTGATCAGATGGACTCGTCTCGTATGTAATAGAAAAGGATCTATTTGTAAGGATCGGACGGTTGAGATTAATTCTGTACCACCGGTTTTTTTTGTGTGGTACGAGTGGTATTCATAGGTGGTATTGGTAGCATATGGGTATTATTGGAAATGGAAAATATTTTTGTTGTAATATATGAAATTGGATATATGAAACGATTTAGGTATTGTACGCGATATGTTTTTATTGTACTCGTCGGCGGTATGTTTTTTCTGAATAATATACATTCACCAAATTACCATTTTACCCACAGCAAAAAACCGACAATACCACCGTACTACCAAAGAGTGGTATTGTGCACTGAAAAAGAGCTCCTTTTACATAGCATTAGTAGATCCCAAGCCTGATTGTTGTAAGATTGAAAAATCGACAAGATCCTGACATGACTACGGATATTCGTTCTAGCAGGAGATACATTTTGAACACAACCAAGTAACTTTTGAACCACCTAGCCTCATGTCGAAGCAAACAACCTCTACAGGCCCTGTAAGTGTTCATTCCTATAATCAAATCGTGAAAATTACCATGACTTACAAAGTAGATTAAAACCTGTGAATTGTACAATAGAATTCATCTCATTTTTTGCATCTGTAACCTCTGTTCCCTGCAGGGGACTTGTAGATGCTCACAGAAAAAGCTAGTAGAGATTATTAGCAAATTTAGTGACGACCAGAAGACAACTATTAGTGATGCTGGATTTAGTTCTTTACTAAAGCTGAAAGAATTAGAGATTCGACGTGACCTGTGCAAGGAGATCGCAGATAGTTTTGACCTTGACACAGAACACTTCATCATTCAAGGCAATAGAGTCAAATTAGTCATTAAGGATGTGGAGCACATCCTGGACCTACCATCCAAAGGTGATGAAATAAAAGAGGCTCCTAAAAGACATGTCACTGCCTTGTTTGAAAAGTACAAGTGGAAGAATTCTAATAATATAAGTGTTGAGTGATTGAAGGATTATTTGAAAACTAACACCAAATATGACCATGACTTCGTTCGCATATTTGTGTTGTACACCATTGGTTTCTACTTGTGCCCAACGCTACAGCCAAATGTGAAATCAGATTACCTCGGCCTTGTTGAAGATGTCGAAAATATCAAGAGCCTCAACTGGAGCAGCCTAGTTCTAAATGTATTGATCGCTAGCATAAGGGAATACAAGGTGCTTAAAGCAGCTAACCTAAAAGGGAATTTAGCTCTACTACAGGTATGTACATTTTTTTGCTCTACTATCAATATTTTACAGAAAAAATAAACAGTTGCACTTTAAAATATTTCAGGTGTGGTACTGGGAGAAGCTGAGTATGACTCATAAATACCCTACATTACAGCACCCGGCACAGGACAAACCACTTATGCAGTATTGGGATGAAGATAAAGCTAAAGAACGCTGCAAACTAGGGCGCAAACATCCGCGGGGGGAAGGGAAGGTAATACTAATTTTCCTTTTCATAAAAAAAATTCCCTGATGTTGTATTATAGTTATCAACATTTTAAATCAAATTGTGGATGACATCACATGTCCTGCACAACCATGCACTACTACTAAGAGCTGCTCACCAGAGATACGAACTGACAAAAAAGAATCAGGAAAGACAATACTCAAGGTATTATCTTGCTAACCTTTTAACTAATGCAGAAATACAAGTTCTTAAATCTCATTTTTAAACAAGTGCAGGAAACACCAGTGGTACAAAGTGACAAAGAACAATCAGCAGACCCAATACTCAAGGTATTATCTTGCTTACCTTTTCACCTAAGCAGAAATACAAGTTCATGAAACTCATTTTTAAACATGTGCAGGAAATTAAAGTACTCATTAGTAATGGGTTCATGACACTATCAAATCAAATTGCTCAGGGGTTCGTAACCATAAACAAACGGTTTGATGATTACACACAAGAACATCATGTAAGTCATTCAGATTGAGTTTTTAACATACCTTACATAATTTGATTGTCTGTCCCTTGCAATGCGATTTGCGCACCTTGTAGGAATCAAGGGGGAAACAACAATGCAAGACGCCGCAAACAACTAACCAAAACCTTCCCATACCTGACAAAAAAGTGGAAAATTCAGTTCCAAATGTGGAAGCTCCATCAAGGGTTCCATCAAAACGACCAAGAAAACCCATACAGAAAACAAACGCCGACTTTGTTTACACTAGGGTAAAAAGCGTAAGCAGTCCAACAAAAAAATAGCAGATGAAATCCTAGATATTGAGCTACCTAATGAAGATGAACCACTACCAGAGGATATCACATCAAAAGGTATTCACTACATTTCAGGGATTTTTTTAATTCAGAGTATATCCGCAGCATAATAACATGTCTGACTATTTTCTTCAGAATATATGGTCAAAGCACTTGACATGGAAACTATCCAGTACCTAATGGATTCAAAAAATGATAAAGACATGCTGCATATTGGTATTCACTGGGCCAAACAAAAGGAACTGGACTGCCTCCTAAACCCAAAAATGTTCATCAACGACGTGGTAAGTACACATATTCATGAAAAGTACCTATTTCAACACTAAAATATTATGTCGTTTGATAAACTTGCAATTATAGGTAATTACTGCATACATCACTTTCCTACAAGCACAACCTGCTATGATGGAAAGGGAAGATGGAGCTGCCTACCTAGAGACAACCTATAATGCCAACTTGCTATTTGGTGATACCACCGATTCACTAAAAGAGCGAGATGAAGAAAGCTTCCGCATAACTCAAACAGTAACTTACCTCGACAATGAAATGGTACAGCCCGATTTCTACTCAATCTTTATAAGGTTCAGTCTACATACTATAATCTAACAACCGTGTTGCACTATTACTTTCAGGTATTCTTTCCCATTAATGTTACAGAGACGCATTGGTACTTGGTAGTGATCAATGGTCGTAAAGGTCGTGTACAGGTACTTGACTCAATGGGCACTGCCACTCGTCGGCCTGAAGTAGAACAACTGGTGAGAGACTAATCCTCTAGCAACTACTTAATAAAAAATGAGATACATGGTAACCTAAGCTGCTGATGGTTGTACTTAACTCAGATGCAAGGGTTGCAAAACCGTCTGGATCGCCTACGCGAACTAAAATTGATCAAAAAACACCAGTGGGAGGATCTCAATGTTAAACAGTGGTGAATCACCGAATGCATCAAAATGAGAATGCAATATGACGGGTACAATGCACAGCAACACTACTGAGTACACTTTCATCTCCAACCTATGTTTTCCCTAAATTTTAAAAATACAAACTTTTTTCGTTGAGCTTTGGACAGGGAATAGATTATCTACCATCTTCACACAGGTACTTGTAATCTGATTTTGTTAATAGCATATACAAACCGAAGAACTATATTACACTAAATTTAACAACAATTTCTATTGATCATGCGCAGAAAGATATGACCAATTTCAGGCTCAAGGTGGCCGTCACATTGCTTAACTGTCCGTGGAACAAGATTAAAAGGAAGCCCAGGCTACAAACCTAGCAACAAGAAGGAGGACTATACGGTGGAAGCCAACGAAAATTAGATCAGATTATGTGAAATGACACATCTGTGTTACCACCAATTCATATTTACGTTCTCAAAAAATCAACATTGTCTGTCGTCAATCTGAACTTCCAGACAATGAACAAGAATAAGCACTGCTCTGTGTGGATTGTAATAAATATACATTGTGTGTTTCCTAGTTGTGTCTTCTAAAATGTGCCTGCGCCAAATCATGCACTGTAAATCTGTGAGCTACTGATTATTTCACGCAAGTATTCTTGTTGCTAATTTTTTTTTAAAAAACTAAAATGCAGCTATTGGTGGTCAGAAAATGCCTTTTAGACAAGACACACACACAAACACAAATTTCCCATCTAGCCCTAGTAGAATTCCTTTTACATAATGCTAGTGAGGCCTACGGTCATTTGTAAATGGGGGTGGAATTCGGCTGCTTTTCCCTAGTCCCACATTTACAATAAGGAATATCAGATATTGTTCCCTTGTCACGAGAACTCTCATCTGGCATATCTGAACAGAAACCTCCAATGATTAAGCTCCTCATTGGCCTCACACCTTGTGGCCAGCTTGGTCCTTCCTTTTTGTTCCTGTATCTACTACTGACAGGCAACAATCTAGCATAGCATCGAGTTCAAGTGGTAGTGTTCCAATCAGTGTCTTTTGAGTCACTAGCCTACCAGCATAAAAAAATAGTGAAACTTTGCCTTGCTGACTGGTGAGGCAGTAATTCATCCGTGTCATCACTTGTAACAATGTGAGACTCAAGCTGTATGATTCAAAAACTTATGCAATTCCTATCACAAATCAGGTGCACATACACTAACTGAAAAACGATAACACTTCAATCTTTGGCAGCAAACCATTCATTCGTCTACACAGCAAACATGTCAAGACAAATCCAAAGAAAGGAAGGACTCACTGAAACCTCGTTGCCGCGCTTGTCATCGTCCTGCGCCACCAGGAACTCGAGGACGGCCGCCCCCTCCCCAAGCCGCCGCCCAATAGCACGAATCCGCGTCTTGCGCCACCACGAACTCGAGGACGTCCGCCCCCTCCACAAGCCGTCGCCCCAATTGCACGAATCCGCAGCCATCGCAGCCGCCATTACCCGCGAATAGGATGATGTTCTTGCATCCAAGCCACCGCCATGACCGCCGCTCCCACGGACCGGCCTAGATCCGGCTTCGCCGATGCCCAGGAGCCGCCGCCGACTCCACGCGGCCCACCTGCCCTGCAGCTCGCGCGGGCTTCCCCTCCCCGCCGGTGGCCGCTGCTCGCGCGGGCCCAGGAACAGCCGCCGGCTCCGCGCGCGCCCTGCCCTGAAGCTCTTGCGGACCCGCTCTCCCGGCCGGTTCTCCCTTCTCACTGCTTGCGCTGGCCCAGGAACAGTCGCCGTCCTCCGGCCGGCTCCGGCCGGTAGCAGGTCCACCGGCGGACCAACATTGCAAGAGGAGAGTGAGAGACAGTGACGAGTGACGACGGACGGGTAAATTTCCAAATGAATCGTTTGTTACAAACATTTTGATTACAATTAGTATGGTAGTAATTAACTGATAGTACGAGGTTCTAATTGTAAAAGTTGTTTAATTTGTAATTCCCACAATACCCTACACCACCTTATACTACCCATTCATACCACCTCATACTACCGTTTAGTTTTACGAAGTATACAATTCATCTGAACCGTTGGATGTCAGTATACTAGTCTTTTTTTAATAGTAGTATAGCCGGCACCGCAAAAGAGCTCTAACCTTATTGGGACATTATTTAAAGCATTTGATAAAGGGAAACGGCTCATGGAGATATTTGATGCAGAAATAGCAAATGAGAGCAATGTGAGGATTCTTGAAGAAATGGCAAGACTAGCAACTGAATGTCTTGGATTAGATATTGATAAACGTCCTCATACCTCAATCTTATGATGTTGATGTTTTAATTTTCTACGTTGTCAATATTATTTGAACACTTTGTTTTAATTTTCTACGTTATTATTGTCATTGATTACCAAAACTTACCACTTTCCTAGAGGCATACTGATTTGTGCTTTTAAGGGCACGTACAACGCCCGTCGATTTGCCGTCTGCATCTTGAAAAATTGCGACACCCCCCCCCCCTCCCGCGCGCGCTCCATCCCGGCGACGGCGACCTGGGCGTGTGCTCCAAAGCGAAAAAGACAGCACCGGCACCGTTGTACGCAGGAGGTCGTTGATCCGCAGCAAAAGGAGGATTTGACGCGGCCAGGTATCTGCGCGGGAAGATGGCGCCCGATTTTTCATCTTCGCACCGTTTTCGTCCTCATATAGTTGATTCTCCATCCCCCAATCCATCCCTAACCCTACATCATCTGCAGCGATGCGTCGTGACGAGAGAGAGGCGGCAGCGGCGCGAGTTTTGCTACAAGCATCTGCGGCGCGGGAGAGGAAGGCTGCTGCGATGTAGAAACGGAAGGCGGCTGGTGGGGCAAAGAGGACGGCGGGGGCAAAGGGGGCAACCGCCTCTGAAATCTGAGAAACAGACAAACAATGAAGAAGCAGTGAGTAATCCTCGATGATAGGAGTGAGAACCACTACAAGTCAGCGACCACCAACAAGAGGACAGACCAAAGAAAAGGAAGGGAGCAGAGTGGGAGCACGGCCGGCCCGCCCTCTTGAATCTTGATGTCCAGGCAAGCCCCACCTGCCACCGATCGCCTGAGGTCGTCCGGGCTGGCTGGCCGCCATCCACCGCCGCTCGTCGTCGGCCGATCGGCTCACAGCCCACACACACACACGCCGGCAACGCCGCAACGGCTCCTGGCGAAACCGACCGCGAAATGAACGAGGCCGCCAAAATCCACCAGCTTGCCCGGCTAATGGGCTGAGCATTCATTACTACGGAGTATTTCATTAGCCCACAAGCCCACCTCTGTCCGTGCGTCGTGGCACTCGCTCGGATGCAGGCAGGATCCTCCTGTGGGGCCCCTGTTGGGTTGTATTGACGCCTCGTTTGAAGGGTCAACTGGGCTGTCCGTCCGCCGCATTCAAGGCCCGTCACGCAGAATGTCCGATGCCACCAATCGTACGCCACCGGCCCACCCGACCATTCTGCACATTCATTACGGGCGCGTTTGCTTATGGGGCCTAACCAGGCTCGACACATCACACATGCACCCGTCAGTTGATTGGTTGGTTGCCTGCAGCACTGCCAGGCAGGTTCACCGCGTGCAACATAAAGCGATTGGTTGCTTGCATCTCAGTCTGAACTTGTGCCTTTACGTGCAGAAAATGGCCCTCGGCCTGGCTCCCGAGAGACGGAACTGGATCGCGTTTCTCTGGAGCCTGGCTCGCTCGCTACTGGCCCGTGAGAGCCTGGCCTCCGAGCGGAGCCAACGATACATAGAAGAAAACCAAACGCACCCTACACGTACCCTGCTCACCCACCCACTGATCTGCACTAGTACCACTACTGTTTCAATGTGCTGTTTTTTTTCGGCATTTCGTATGGATGAACGGAACATACAGAGCTTCGTGAGCACAACTTGATCGCAGCCACTGGCATGGTGATCGTGTTAGATCTCCCTACCGACACAGCCCAAAAGCTGAGTCGGGCTCGATTTGCGTCCTAGTCTGAGTCGGACTCGATTTGCGCTCTAGTCGGGAGCGCTCAACCCAATCTATGGTTGGTGGCCCCCCGTCGCACAGTGCTATAAAAGGAGGTGGGAGCTGCGGCTCGCAGTATGAGGTTTGTATGCGTCGTCACATTCCCCACCTACAACCCTACCGATCTGAGGAAGCACTAGAGCAGCAGGAAACTCCACCGCCGCCGCAGTCGTCCACCTTCATCACCCGTACGTGCTGTAATCGCCCCCATCTCCGACGAGTCTGCACCCCCGCTCTCACCGAGCCAGCGGCCCCTCTGCCACCTCTACGCTAAGCCGACGACGCCCCTGTGCCGACGACCAACGAGATGGTCAACAGCTCTGCTCCTGCCTCCACTCCTGCCGATGGTCTGTACCCCTACTCTCTCTGTTAGTGTAGTTGTTAGTATTGGTGTAGTGTTAGTGTTGTAGATCTAGGTTCAAATCATATTTTTGTTAATCAAATTTGTACCTGACTAGATCTACTGTTAGAGATACAAAGTTTTGAGTTTAATAGACCAATGTGGACGATGCGATGAAAACGATGATTTCCTTCCCAGAATTACACGAGCACCTTCCGTTCACAAAACCCCCAAACACCAGCCATAGATGAAGGAGCAAATTCCCTGTATGCCATTGGGAAATATAACTCATCCCTTATGTGTCATTGAAAATTAGCTCATCCCCTCAGTGCCATCGGTTATATTTTCTCATCCCCTCTATGCCATTACATCCCCTCTATGCCACTGGAAAGTTAAATTTTTCAATGGTTCATAAGGGATGTGTCGTATTTTTCAATGGCACAGAGGGGATGAAAAATTCTACCAATAGCATAGAGGGGATGAGAAAATATAACTGATGGCGCTGAGGGGATGAGTTAATTTTCAATGGCACGTAAGGGATGAGTTATATTTCTCAATGGCATACGTAAGAGGAGGGAAAGGATAGGAAGAGGAAGAAGAAGGGACAAATCGATGAATCTCCAAGGCTGTGTCTCTGTCATGCAAAGGAGTTAAATGGGAACACATAAAAACTGTTGTCCCGTAGCTCTAGTATCAATCTACTGCCACAAATGTCAATTCAAACAATGAGAGAGTTGTTTGTTTCAAGACTTATATTTCATCCCGATGTAACTATCTGAAAATGTAATAAACTTAATTATATTGTCATAAAAAAAGATAACTGTCGACTTTACAAGTTCAGCGATAGATCAGCCTCACTTTGTAGTCCATCGATCTCTCTGAACATTCAAGGCAAGTTCTGGGTGGCTTCAGGTTGCAGTTCATTCTAAAATAATTGTGCATGCAAGATATTTGTCAGTTTGTCATGAACCAACATGGATGTTTGGTTACTGTCACTGCTGCTGCTCTGCTTGTCTGCTCAATCATGTAAGCGGATTGTACTCCGTACTGACGGTGATCGATCGATCGACACTCGACAGGCCGGGTGCATCCATGATCCATGCATACATGATTCTGCACTGCAGCAGTGCACTCACGAGTCACGAGAGACCCGGAAGCACGCGGCCGCGCCCAGTCGTGTGGTGTGGGCACATAGCCAAGTAGAAGTGGTACTCTTTTTGTCGCCTCGCCCTTGGCCTGCCCTACGCCTGCTTCGTTCAGCTATTCCCCTTCTATCTCCCAGCCTCCCAGGCTCAGCGGCGCGTATTATTAATAATCAGTAGACAGCAGTAGTAGTAGTAGCTCGCACACCTTCCTCGTGCCACAGGCCGTCATCTTCCCTTTCTCTCGTCGGCACAACAGGGTTGACGAGCGAGTGACAACGTGAGTGCTCGATCTGCTAGTAGCTGGTAGCTAGGGTGTAGCTAGCTAGCTAGCTTGCCATATGGAGAGGTGGAGCTTACCGCCAGTGCCAGGTAGAGCTCCGCGTCGTCGTCGTCCATGGAGCACGGCGGCGGCGGTTCTGGCGGTGGCCTTCTTGGCGACGACTGTCTTCTTCGTCTCCGGTGGTGCGGCGGAGGCAGAGGTGCCGCATCGGATCCTGGTGGACACGGACATGGACACCGACGACTTGTTCGCGCTGCTCTACCTCCTCAAGCAGAACCGGTCCGAGTTCGACCTCAAGGTACGCTTCGCTTCGCTCTCAATCAGCATGTTTCACGTAGAGGTCTTCTCCTCTCCTTGCATAAGAGAGGAAAACAAGAACTTCGATCATCTACTACCCTATAGGCTATAGCCTTCGTCTGCAAACTTAATTGTTATATATGCAAATCCGGCCGGCAACTGTAGCTTCCTTTTCGCAACCGCACAAATGATTATCGAGACAATATAATATGCAGCGAATAGTCATCTCAGTCATCGTCATATCGATCACAAGAGTCTTCTGAATTCATTCTGAGAGGAAAAAGCCGCGCATCGGGAGGACGTACGGGAGATAAGGAGAAGGACACCATACTGTGCATGCGCCTGTATTTTCGTCAGTGTCGGCGAGTTAACGACTAGTCATCGAGAGCAAACGGAAGAAGAGTCCAGTTCCCTACTTCCCCTCCCACAACGGAAGGGATCTGCTGGCGCCGACTGGATGGATCATGGATGGATGGACGATACCCATGCATGCCGGGAATAGTCTGCAATAACCGGCCGGCTGGGGGTGTATATTGCCTTTCTGGTTTTGTTTTCTGAAAAAGTTGTGAATAAAAATTAATTAAGGCTGTGTTTAGATTGCATTGACAAAAAGATTTTGCAAACTTTCTTTGCCACCAAATGCAAACTTCCTAACTTTTGGATGAGGTGTTTAGATGCACTAAAAAGTTTTGCATAAAGATATGAGTGTTGGCACACAACTCAATGCATTTTTGCTATTTTTATTTTTGGGTGTGTTGGCTCCCAATTGCAAACAAACTTACCAGACCAAATTTGCAAAGGTGTTTAGATCATTTTGCAAAGAGATGGTCTAAAGATATAGTGCTTGTTTAGTTCGGCAAATTGCTTTTGATGTCACGGGTGAATGGTTGCAATTTGCCGAGCTAAACACGGCTTTTTTTTTGCAAATTTTGTAAACTAAACAAGACCTAAGTCAATCCGTATGTGCATATAATAAACAAATCAAAACATGATTGAGTATCAAAAATAAAATCAAAACATGATTCATTTGGTAGCTGCAGATAAGATAGTGATGGATCATCTACCCTTTGAGCCTTTGACCAAATGCTATTTGTATCTAGAAGCAGCTAGCCACAACTTTTTTTTAAGAACGTTGTATTTCTTTTCTTTCCTTGCTCTGTGTCTAACTGTGTTCCCTTGAATAATAGAAGTAGCAATATAAAGCAATTTTCAAAGATACGAGGATTTGTTTTTTTAAGAAAAGATAGAAATTAAAGAAAATAGGAGAACTTTCGTTTTTTCTCCAACTCCATTGTTTTATTAGTTCAAACTTCAAATGTTTGAAGGCACTCCGAGCACGTAAGGTGAATTTACATAATAAGTGCATGCAAGCAAACATAGCATTTATCTTTCTTTTTACCCCTTAAATTATATATATTTTTTGAGAATCCCTTAAATTATTTTTGTAAAAGATACTTGTGCAGTAATAAAGTTTTTTTATTCCAATAATAATGTTTTTTGAGACCAACTTACGCAGTAATAAATAAATAACTAAAAACTGAAAGGCTCAGTTAGTTGCGAAACAGTGGGCTCAGGTTGGGCTTGCCGAACCGGACCAAGTACAAATACTAAGGTATTCGAAGGCCTGCTCATACTTTGGCAATTGGCATGTCGCCGTGACCGCCGCTGATGCCCAGTAGTCCGTCGGCCGCGCTGCCGGCGACGAGGCCTAGGTCAGGCCAGGCACGCTGATAGCCTTGCTCCGGGGCACCACATGTGCCGGTGCGGCTTCAGCGGCAGGCGAATCCAAGTAGGGTAGTGTCACGATCCTAGGATCGGACGGGATAACTAGAGGGTTTTGCCGGCGAATTGCGCTACATGTGGCCCAGTGCTCGGGTCATGACAGGTAGCGATGGCGATGGTGCCCTCTGCGTTTTCTCCACGGAAGCCAGGGCCCCCCGGCTGGACGACAGCCGAGCGGCAGTGGCCGATCGGTGAAGAGGCAGAATGGTGACTGGTGAGAAACCAATGGTCAATCCTTAGCCTTCACCATGCCCCCGGAAGACAAATTAGAAAATATCACCTGAATTCAAGGTGAAGTCCTTCCCGGGGGACTGTGGTGTCACCGTGTCAGTACAGAAATGGATCTAGCCATACTAGGATAATGTACTCACTGCACTTCTAGGCCCCGTCTGGAACGGAGGATTGGCATAGGAATTTCAAAGGATTCCTCTTCCTGTGTTTTGATGACGTCATAGATGTTTGGAACGAAGGAATGGATCTTTCGGTTCCTGAGGAAAGGTTCAGTTTCCTCTACAAAACGCAAGAATGAAAACATCCACCAGGATCCAAAGTTTTCGTTGACGCAAAGAAAAGCACGCGCCCATCAGAGTAGCCGAGAGAGAGAGGGAGGGAGAGAGAGCTACAGGAAGCTACGGAATCACCGAATCGAGCTACCGGTGTTGGCGTCGCCGCCCTGCGCTCCCGCCGCCGCCGACTGTACCGAGCAGCCAGTCGCCCTGCCGGCCTGCCCTCCTTCCAGCTTGAGCTGCCCACCGCAGTAGCCGGTTACTCTAGCTTTCTTATGCCCAGCCGAAGCCTCCTAGCTCGCTCCAGAGGCCGGTCGTCATTCCCACAGGTTTGGCGATAGGAGAGAGACGAGGGAGGATCAGAGGAGACGATGTGTCTGGAACTCTGGATGAGAACGAAGATAGAGAGAAGACAAGGATAGATACACTATACAGCTGTGCTTTTTTAGTAAAAAAAGAAGGTTTTGACGTGAGAGCCACAAGATGTCCGGACCAATTTACTTTAAAAAATTCAAACCAAATTACTTGGTGAAGGTTAAAAAACAATGTATCATTAAGCACTAATATGTTTTCATTAGTAAGATGTGTTTCTCTTTCCCGTGATCTAAATTCCTGTGTTCCAAACACCTCTTTCCTTCTATTCCTCCATTTTTCCAATCCTCTGTTTTGCTACATCAGCTTCCTTTCATTCCTACGTTTTTCTCCATTCCTCTGTTTTGCATTCCTCCGTTCCAAACAGACCCCTAGTCTGTAGGCTGAAGGGGATTGACAGGAAGTGAGTAATATGAGTTGAGTGTTCTGATTTTTTGTTTTTTCTAGCAACCTCGCTGCAGGTGTGTGTTGCTATTATCAGACTGTAGTCTGTTGACACTCTTATATCTATATCAATTTCAGTTTTTTTTCCAAAGATAAATTTAGAGCTTTTGGTGGAGTCTGCTTGTTCTAAAAAAGGGCATTATCTGTACCCTTACTTGTTCTTGCTAACATAAGCAGGCAGTTACCATCGATGTGAATACGTGGAGTGATGCTGGACATGCTGTGAATCATCTGTATGATATGCTCTATATGATGGGCCGTGATGACATCCTGGTTGGTGTCGGTGGTGATGGTGGAATCTCAGACTCGGGTGCCATACATCGGAATGTCGGTGGTTATTTACCACTGATTGATCAGGTACAAAGTTTTGCATTAGCTTCCACTGTAACATTATAGTCTAGAGAGAGTTAGGTAATTTTTCTCTCTAGATAATTAATCATTTCTCCTGTGGGTTTCCAGTTTAATTCTTAGGTACTTAATTCTATGTTAACATTTAGGGCATGACAACAGTTGGAGGTTGCCGGTACAGACAAGCTATTCCGCTAGAAGGTGGTGGGCGGTTGGATGTGGATACAAACTTTGGAATCAGAAGAGGCTTCCTTCCACAGGTAATGCACCACTTTTGAGTGCTCTTTGTCTATGTGAAGTTGGCTTTCCATTACTGTTTAAAACTTAAGTAAACCATACTGTGAAAACTTTAAATGTTGAAAGCTTAGAAGGGTTCTGTTCAAAAAAAAAAAGCTTAGAAGGGTGATTACTAGAACCTATCAATCAATGTCTCTAAATGTCTATGCAGATTAGTAATATTTCATCTAGTGTCTGATCGGCTTTAACCGTCAGGAGCAGCTGAACATCTATATTTGCAGTCTGCATGAACCAGGCTTGAGGCAAAACAAAAACCAAATTTAGCCATACTATTTGCAATAAATTGCCACTTTAGTTTTCTTTGGCATGTCTACTTCGATTAATTTACATTTTACTAACAGGGTCACAGAAGATATGTACCACTTCAGCAACCTACCGCACAGCAAGTAATGATAGACACAATATCCACTGGCCCTACAACAGTCATTCTCATAGGATCACATACGAACTTTGCCATCTTTCTCATGACATATCCACACCTGAAAAGAAACGTGGAGCACATATACATTATGGGTGGTGGAGTGAGGTCGAAGAACCCTACAGGTTGCTGTCCAAAAAATGCTACCACATCTTGCATACCTCAGCAGTGTGGCGACCATGGTAACATGTTCACTAGTTATTCTACCAACCCAAATGCAGAATTCAACATATTTGGAGATCCTTTCGCCGCATACCTGGTATAAAACTTTATATTTGCAAGATAATGCCCATTGTGCCCTTTTCATTACAGATTGCACTTTTGTATTTCATTTGAACATATTCATTTCTTGATTTTGGCCCCTTTTTCTTTGAATCCACTACCACATTTGTAGCACTTTCCCTATGGAGCAAAGGGAAGCTTATGTCTCATTAATCTTCCTTTTTTCTGTCACCTCTCCATGTTTTAGCACCCACTTGTTAGTTTGTTACTCGTTTTATGGTCATGTGCACTGTAAACTCTCTCATACCTGTATATGCTCTATCTTGCATTCCTAAAATTCAATATGCATGAATCCGTCTTTAGTTCATTGTTTTTTGTTCTTGAACACAAAAGGTCTGTGTATCTTTGTATTGAGGAGAAATAGAGAGTACAAAACTACACATAAACCCATTACAGTGGCAACCACATCCCCCAATATTTGAGGCTTGAGTAGTCTGTAATGAGTACAAATAACACGATTACGTGTTAAGAAATTAGCACAACACGACCTGATCAACATCCTAGACAGCAGCTTAAATCTGTCACTAGCCAAGCACCAGAGGTGAGCCTCCTCTTTGAAACTCCTCTGGGCTTCCTGGATGTAGCGGGAAGCACCCAGACACATCACACATCTGTTATGATGTTTCCTAAGGGTACAGGTGCGCAGGATGATGAGATTGTTGATACCTTTCTTGTGAGCTTTGTCGATCTTCCAAATAGCCTTGCGCCAGCTGCCACCATTTAGCAAAACTTGGATCATTGCGTAAGTACATTGTTATTTCACATCGGTTAACAGATTAGCTAATGAACTAGAGAGAATCCCTTCTGTGTGCCCTCAAAAAGAATCCCTTCTATGCCACTGGGATAACCATCCATTCTGCCACGTGATACTTGCTATTCCTTATATGCATCGATTTGCGAAATTTGATCCCATCCATGCTATCATTGTCTCTCAACTTCAGTTTAGCTAATGAGTAGGGCAACCATTTTTTACCCCTCTTCATTTCCCAGAAATTCTATATAGAAGAAGATGCCCCCCACTATACTAGAACATCATTCTTCTCACTCTCATACCTACTCTTGGGACCCCAGTACCCCACCAGAAATCGGCTTATTTTTTCCCAAACGTATGATGAGGATTGAGGGGCAAGATAACCTTTTCATGCTTTCATTGATCCAAATCAACAGTGATTGCATGGAGGGTAAGAATTTTGCAAAATGATGGGCCATAAGGGAGCAGTTGTTTGGTGGCAGATGTGGACTGAGGAGTTCATCAATTCAAAGGAGTGTTTTTTTTTTGAAGTAGCTAACATATAAACTGCATCAGGTGTTTCATTCTGGCATCCCGATCACTCTTGTTCCTCTTGACGCAACCAATACAATTCCAATAAACAAGGAATTCTTTTATGAATTTGAACATCATCAGAGCACTTACGAGGCACAATACTGTTTCAAGTCTTTAAAGATGGCTCGAGACACATGGTTCAATGATGAATTTTACACAGTAAGTTCATGTCATTTACTCCATCCCATTTGGTACATTTTTTCCATCTACTTGTTTTTTTCTTTCTTTATCTTTTTCATTTTTCTTCTCTTGCCCTTGCCTTGTAGAGCTATTTTATGTGGGATTCCTTTACCTCTGGTGTTGCTATCTCCAGCATGCGCAATGATAAGAATGGTGAATTTGGAAATGATTTTGCTCAGCTTGAGTATATGAACATTACAGTAATAACTTCAAACAAACCATATGGTGTGCATGATGGCTCAAACCCATTATTCGATGGTCGTACAACTCCCAAGTTTGGTCTTCAAAAAGGTGGAGTTCATAGCGGTCATGTTCAAACTGGGATCACAGATAGCTTCTGTCGCATCAAGGGAAGTAATAAAGGAAGATGTGAGGTAAAATATGGCTGAATTGTTATTATGGGACAGTTAAACAGTTTTTTTTTTCTGATGAAAACTTTTCTGCTGATATCCGTTAAGTTCAAAGAAATCCTTTTAATTTTCTTCATGTGCATTACTGCGTACCTCTGTTATCTTGCCATGATGTTGTGAGACAGAGAGGGATAACTTGTAGAACATAACTGTTTGATAAATTCAGTTTTATTTGAATATACATAAATTTGATGATGAATACATTATGAGAATGATGAGCTATTTATAATGAAACAAGTTACTCAGTTTTCTGACTAATTGTTTTACTTACTTTAGGATGGATACACTAAGGAAGTATCCAGTCCAGAAGCAGCCCACATACGTGTTGCGACAAAGGCTAAACCAAACGTGGATAAGAATAGCCCTCTGGACAGGGAGTATTTCAAAAGCTTCCTAGAGGTGAGCTGTTCTGCCTCTTGGCACATGTCACAAGATTTGCAACTCATGTTGTTGCGTTATACCTGTTCTGTCTGAGCAATTTTGTGTCTAGTATGTAAAGTTGAAATAATTTAATAAGTGTGATTCTTTATGAAACACAAAATTCCGGTTGCATGCTTGTATTGCTTTTCCATGTAGTTAGTTCTCAGTCCTTGATGGAGTTTTGAATTTTTTTTCCACTTTTCAGTTGATTTATTTGGTGGTACCTAAATCAGCACTTGACACTTTAAAACAATTACCAGTTTGTCAACAAATTAGAAATTACTTCGCAAGCTACTTAGTCAACATCATCTTACCATTCGTAGAATTTACACCATTAGCCTGCATTTTTTGCAACACCATGCTGAAATGTTTCTTTTCATTGGATAGTGGATTCCTAAACTAAATCTCATGATCAGTGTTTTACTTATCATGGAACCTTCTGTGACATGTCAATTTGTGCTGCAATGCTTCGTTTAAATTAGCCTTTGGTCATCAAGCTGCTCTTTAGATAACTGATATTCTCGCACAAATTTCTACATGAAGGAGCTGGTGCACCCACATACAGTTAATCTATGAAAACAAAAAAGTTGCTCCAAGCATTCATCAGCTATCATTTATATTGCCGTCCTATTCTTATAGCTAAACTCTGACCCGCAGGCACTAAATCTTCAGGAGAACTCTGGCCGTTTTGACCTTAAAGCGCAGTTTCCATTTTACAGAGAGGTTCTTAACAAGCCAGTATTCAAAGGCAAAAATACGGGGAGATCTGTTATTTTTGACATGGACATGAGTCCTGGAGATTTTGTCTCCCTTATATACCTCTTGAAGGCACCTATTGAAGTAATAGATTTAAAGGTACAATTAGTGAGAATGGCACAACATTGTGCTTCAATGCGATTAAAGATTTGGTTTTGTATTTATTTTGATGAATGTAATTTCACTATAAATTGTTACAGGGTATTTTGGTCAGTGGCAATGGTTGGGCCAATGTTGCAAGCATTGATATCATTTATGACATTTTACATATGATGGGTCGCGATGATGTTTCTGTTGGACGTGGTAATACAACTGCATTAGGCACTCCAAGTCTGGGTTGCAACTATGTCAGTATTATTCCCCAAGGCAGTGGGGGGTTTATTGACTCGGATACTCTCTATGGACTAGCTCGATCATTGCCAAGAAGCCCAAGAAGGTATCTTTTTATAGCGAGCAGATGAACAGCATAGAAGTTACAAGTTAGTGTACATGGGCTAGATACTTAAAAAAAGTTATGTTTGCCATTTTTAGGTATACTGCTGAAAATTCAGTAAAATATGGTGCTCCTAGAAACACTGACCATCCAGAACTTCGGCAGCCATTGGCTTTTGAAGTTTGGCAGTCTATCAAAGAGCAGCTTCATCCAAGTGAAAAGATCACCATTCTTACCAATGGACCTCTTACAAATTTAGCCAATATCGTGCTCTCTGACAAGAATGCAAGTTCTGCAATAGAGGTCAGCTGTTTGATACCTTTTGGTGCTAACTTCACTTTGAGTCACACATATTATTGATATCGGAACGTTCCTTGTATGCACTATGCAGAAGGTTTATGCTGTTGGAGGCCATATCAGAGATGAAAATGATTCGAAGGGAAATTTGTTTACTGTTCCATCGAATAGATATGCAGAGTTTAATATGTTTCTTGATCCACTAGCTGCGAAAACAGTTCTGGAGTCCTCTCTAGATATCACACTGATTCCTCTTAGCTCTCAAAGAAAAGCTGCTTCCTTTCAGTCTGTCCTTCAAGCTCTAAATCATACTGATCGCACTCCAGAATCAAGTTTTGTGCACCGCCTGTTGCTCTCGCTACATCATCTTCAGGAGAAGCATGGGCTTTACCACCATATGGTAACATCTTCAATTCCTTCTGTTTCTCTGCTACAACTATATTGTTATGGATGCATTCTATGGGAAGCAGTTCAGGCGCCGCAAGAAGAAGGAGCAACAGCAGGTGCCTGCAGCTCCTGATAATTAGGAGCAATCTGTTAGAAGGAGGTTAAGCAATAGGAATTGGTTGTTAGCAGATAAGATTGATTAGTTAGAGATTGGTTAGGGCTGGCATTATATAAGCCAGTTAGAGATATTGGATTTAGTTAAGCAAGAGTATAGGCTTGATACGATTCAGAGCCTCCCTAGGGGAGGGCGAATCCAGCCCCTGTAATCTTGCCTTTGGTTGATTAATAAAGCTTTCCTCCTTCCCCTATCATTTGGTATTCAGAGCCACAAATCCCTGCGCCTGTGTCGCCCGCCCTCCCTCCCCTGTTTTGTTCTGCGCCGGCTGTCGCAGCAGAGCTCCATCTGCGCCGCCGCCGCCGCAAGCCCCTGCCTTTCCCCTGCGCCGCCGCACACACCTTCCGCCCCACCGCCAAATTTCGTCCCACACCTCCCCTGTTCCTCTGCGCGCCACCGCAGATTGCATCTGCAACGCCGCCGCGCAGACATCCCGCCACGCCGTCTCCGCCATGGGTGACGGCCAGCCAACGTCCCTCGACGACTTGAAGCAGCTCATCCTCGACCTCTTCGGGGAAATCACCTCCATCAAAGTCGACCAAGCTCGCCTCCACGTCACCGTCAACAACGTCCAGTCCAACCGCTTCCTCGAACCCAAGGACAAGGGCATCGCCGGCTCTTCCGGCGGAGGCGCGCCGCCGCCAACATCGCACAAGCTGCGATTCCCGAAGTTCGACGGCTCGTCCGACCCGCTCGCCTGGCTGCACCGCTGCGATCAGTTCTTCCGGGCGTCCCGCACACCAGAGGAAGACAAGGTGTGGTATGCGGCCTTCTACATGGACGGCGATGCCCAGCAGTGGTATTTTCGCCTCGAGCGCAATCAGGGCGTTCCGTCCTGGGAGCGCTTCTCCGATCTCCTCGCACGGCGCTTCGGCCCGCCGGCGCGCAGCAACCCGCTTGGCGAGCTCATCAAGCTCCAGTGCGTCGGCACGGTGGTCGAATACACGGACCAGTTCCTCAAGCTCCTCGCCCGCTGCGACGGCATCACCGAGCTCCAGCAGATCGACATCTTCACCGCCGGCCTCGGAGACCCCCTGCGTATCGACGTCGAGCTCCACCAGCTCGTGTCCCTGGAAGATGCCTTGGGACTGGCGCGTTCGTACGAGCGCCGTAACCCGACGCCAGATGCCACGGCGCCGTCGGCCCGCGCTCCCAGTAGGGCGGCCGCCCACCGTTCATCACCGGTGACGCCCGCCGCAACGCTCACCGGCACGTCGTCCTCGGCCCCACCTCCAACCCCGGAAGCTCCGACCAAGCCCAAACCGCAGTCGGGCGACCGCTTCACCAGGCTGTCCCAGGAGGAGATGTCGCAGCGACGCGACGCCGACCTCTGCTACAACTGTCCCGCGAAGTACTCGCGGGAGCACATGAAGGAGTGCCCCGGCAAGGGCGTGTACCTCCTGGAGGCCGACGGCGAGCCCACCATCACCAACGACGGCACCACTGATGACGCCGAGGACCCGCGCATCTCCCTCAACGCAATCACGGGCATCACCCGCCCCTGACTATGCACCTGCGCGTATCCATCGCCGATAGCGCGACACACGCCTTGGTGGACTCAGGATCCACCCACTGCTTCATCGCCGACACCACCGCGCGCCGCCTCGGCCTGGTTCCTCTTCCGCACCCCGGCCTGACGATCGGCGTCGCGAACGGCGATCGCATCGCCTGCGCTGGCCTCTGCCCCGCGGTGCCGTTCCGCATCGCCGACGAGGACTTCACCTGCGACTTCTTCGTCATCCCCATCGGCGGCTATGAGGTTGTGCTCGGGTGCTAGTGGCTCCGCACACTGGGCCCGATCTTGTGGGACTTCGACAAGCTCTCCATGTCCTTCTGGCGCGTCGATCATCGGGTCCACTGGCGCGGCCTCGACGCTCCGACCGGCGCGCACATCCGTGCGATCGATAATGCGGCCTTGCTTCAGCTCCTCATCGCCGAGTTTGCGGCCATCTTCGCCACTCCGCAGGGGCTCCCTCCACCACGCCGCGCCGACCACCACATCCATCTGCTGCCAGGAACGCCACCCGTCGCGGTACGACCGTATCGCTATCCGCAGCTGCTCAAGGACGAGATCGAGAAGCAGTGTGCTAAGATGCTGCAGCAGGGCATCATCCGCCGCAGCACCTCGCCATTCTCCTCGCCGATGCTGTTCGTCCCCAAGAAAGACGGTGCCTGGCGTTTCTGCGTCGACTACCGTGCGCTCAACGCCAAGACAGTCAAGGACAAGTTCCCGATCCCGATCGTCGACGAGCTGCTCGATGAACTCCGTGGCGCGCGCTTCTTCACCAAACTCGATCTGCGCAGCGGCTACCATCAAGTGCGCATGTTCGAGGATGACATCGAGAAGACGGCGTTCAGGACCCTCCACGGCCACTTCGAGTTCGTGGTCATGGCGTTCGGGCTCACCAACGCACCATCGACGTTCCAGGCGCTGATGAACGACGTGCTTCACCAGTTTCTCCGCCGCTTCGTCCTCGTCTTCTTCGACGATATCCTCATCTACAGCCCGACTTGGACGGAGCATTTGCAACATGTGTGTGCTGTGTTTCACGTGTTGCAGGACAACAAGCTCGCCCTCAAGCAGAGCAAGTGCTCGTTCGGCGCTCAGGAGGTCGCCTACTTGGGCCATGTCATCCGCGACTCCGGCGTCGCCATGGACCCGTCAAAGATCGAGGCCGTGCTGGCCTGGCCAACGCCGTCGACAGTTCGCGCCCTTCGCGGCTTCCTGGGACTGACCGGTTATTACCGGAAGTTCATCAGGGACTACGGCATGGTGGCACGACCCCTTACGCAGCTGCTCAAGCGCGAAGCATTCTCCTGGTCACCGGCGGCGGAGGAAGCTTTTCAGGTACTGAAGACAGCTCTCACTTCAGGGCCAACGCTGCAATTGCCGGACTTCGACGCGCCATTCATCGTCAACTGCGACGCGTCCGGGAGCGGATTTGGGGCCGTGCTGCATCAAGATGGGGGGCCGATCGCCTTCTACAGCAGGCCGGTGGCTCCCCAGCACGCCAAACTGGCAGCGTACGAGCACGAGCTGATCGGGCTCGTCAAGGCGGTGCAACACTGGCGTCCATACCTGTGGGGGCGGCCGTTCGTGGTGCGCACGGACCATTACTCCCTGAAGTTCCTCCTCGACCAGCACCTCTCCACAATTCCCCAGCATACGTGGGTAAGCAAGCTTTTTGGGTATGATTTCAGTGTTGAATTTAACCCTGGGAAGAACAATACGGCGGCCGATGCTTTCTCCCGGCGTGACGAGGAGGTGGGCGCAGCTCGTGCTCTGTCCTCGCCGTCCTTCGAGCTCTACGACGCGTTCCGCCGCGAGGCGGAATCCCTGCCGGACATCATCAAGGCGAAGGAGATGATCGCCAATGGCACGGCATCGGCGGCCTGGACGGTCGTCGACGGGCTCGTTCTGCACAAGGGCCGGGTGTTTGTGCCATCCTCGTCTGCGCTCTGGCCCCAGCTCCTCGCCACGGCTCATGGCGCTGGGCACGAGGGCGCCCAAAAGACGCTGCATCGCCTCCGCGCTTCATTCTTCAACCCCAAGGCGACGAGGCTGGTCCGGGACTACGTCAAGAGCTGCGCCGTCTGCCAGAGGAACAAGACGGAACATCTACACCCAGCGGGCTTGCTGCAGCCGCTGGAGATTCCTAGCTCGGTCTGGGCAGACATTGCTATGGACTTTGTGGAAGGCTTCCCGCGCGTCGGCGGCAAGACGGTGATACTAACCGTCGTGGATCGCTTCTCCAAGTACGCCCACTTCATCCCGCTGGGCCATCCCTACACCACCATGTCCGTGGCCCAGGCGTTCTTCGATCACATTGTGCGGCTCCACGGCTTTCCATGTTCGATCGTCAGCGACCGTGACCCCGTCTTCACCAGCACATTCTGGGGGGAGCTGTTCAACCTCGCCGGCGTCACCTTGCGCCTTAGCACGGCGTTCCACCCACAGACAGATGGTCAGTCAGAGGTGACCAACCGGATCCTAGGTATCTACCTCCGGTGTCTCGCTGGGGATCGGCCCAAGGGCTGGTTGCGCTGGTTGCCATGGGCAGAGTACTGCTACAACACATCTTACCAGTCCGCCCTCCGCACGACTCCATTCCGGGTGGTCTATGGCCGGGATCCCCCGCCACTGCTGCCTTATCAACCAGGCGCAGCCAAGGTGCAAGCTCTGGACCGCCAGCTGCAGGACAGGGACGCATTCCTGCTGGAGATAAGGGACCGGCTCCTTCACGCTCAGGAGCTTATGAAGGTGCAGCACGACAGCAAGCACAGGCCTGCGGAGTATGCCGTCGGCGACTGGGTTTGGCTCCGTCTCCATCAGCGCATGGCCACAGCTATCTCCGACACATCGGCAAGGAAATTGGCACCCCGCTTCTATGGTCCCTTTCAGGTGCTCGCTCGTGTTGGGGATGTGGCCTATCGTCTTGCTCTACCACCCAGGGCTAAGATCCACAATGTGTTCCATGTGGTTTTCCTCAAGCCTTTTGTGGGTGATCCGCCGGGCGCCATTGTTCAGCTACCTGCACTCAAACACGGCCGGGTTCTGCCTGTACCGGCCAAGATCATCAAGGCTCGGCTCAATCGTGGCAGCTGGGAAGTGTTGGTGCGCTGGGAGGGCCAGGCTGCTGGTGCTGCAACTTGGGAATTACTGGAGGAATTCAAACAAGACCACCCAGCATTTCAGCTCGAGGACGAGCTGTTTGTTACGGAGGGGGGAAGTGTTATGGATGCATTCTATGGGAAGCAGTTCAGGCGCCGCAAGAAGAAGGAGCAACAGCAGGCGCCTGCAGCTCCTGATAATTAGGAGCAATCTGTTAGAAGGAGGTTAAGCAATAGGAATTGGTTGTTAGCATATAAGATTGATTAGTTAGAGATTGGTTAGGGCTGGCATTATATAAGCCAGTTAGAGATATTGGATTTAGTTAAGCAAGAGTATAGGCCTGATACGATTCAGAGCCTCCCTAGGGGAGGGCGAATCCAGCCCCTTGTAATCTTGCCTCTGGTTGATTAATAAAGCTTTCCTCCTTCCCCTATCATATATCTCGTCATAAAAAGATAATGCTGAGAGCTTTGTCACATCATTGTATAAATACCTCCATAATGGTTCACAAATCCATACTCTGCATTGCCTTTCAAACTGAACTTGTCAATAGAGATTAGAGAGTCCTAGAACATTGTCCAAATGAGAGCAGGGATGCTTAGCCTCTACTCCTTTTTTTTTCTTTTTTCTTTTGGCTTAGACTCATCAGAACCAGCATACTTCCCAATTTAATGCCAAGGAGGCTGGAGCAGGTACACGATTACTTGAAAGTTGCTCGTTTGTTCCCGGTCCCAGCCCAATATGTCATTTTTCATTTTCCTCAGTTTTTTTTTATATTTCAAACATTCAACAACTATCGGCTTCTAATGAGTTTTAAAAGCATTTAGATTTCAGTTAACAAAAAATAGCTCGAAATAACATACTGTTACCTAGAACTATTGTGTTCTGGGTACCAATGAGGATTTCATGCAGTTACAGCAATTAATAACATCCCTTGGCCCAAAGCTGCATTATATGCCTTTTGAAACAGAACCTGAAAGTATTCCTGTGAAAAAATGTCCTAATTTTCATGTTGATTCACTACTGATTGTGTTTCTTTGGGTGCGTCTTTATTATGATAATAATAGGATATATTTCTGGGAGAAGTTCTTGGTGCTGTTTACCTTGTGGAAGGATTGAATATAAAACCATCTTTACAAACAAAGCCAATAAAGATTATTGCCAATAACTCAACAAGCACGGATGGGCAGATTGTTATGGACAAGGAGAGTGCAAGTTTAGTGAAAGTATTAGTTGATTTCAGCACTGAAGATTATTACACTCGAGTCACCAATTCTTTATGTAACAAAGAGCAGTCTGCCGTTATTGGTAGTTTTGAAGAACAGACGGCAGTCTGGAGCAGGCCACCTAAGAATTTGGAGACATGAACATAGATGATTTTTTTGAATAAAGGACAAATGATATTTTTATGTAGTAATGCTAGTAGAAAGAGGTCTTCTTTTCAAGATTAATTCATCCTGTTTATTTTGGTACATGTACTATATCTTTAAAGTAACAACCATCATTTTTAAGATCGCGTGGCAAGCGCGGGTAGCAAGATTTTGAACCATCATTTTTAAGGTTGCTTACTATATCTGGGAGGTAAAAACCTCTTGCTTTCCCTAGTTTCTGATTTGATATTTGACTATTAAACATTATTAAGCATCAAATGTTTGATGTGTGCGTGATAATCGGTGGAAATTTTCGAAGGCTCCCAAAATGTGGCCTAGATCACGGTTCTACCATACACATTGGACTCTGGTCCCTCACCAACTCATCTTAATACTGCACCAACTCATCTAACAAATGGCATGTAAAATATAATTATGATGAGTTTCAAAACTCTGCAGCTACAGAATACTAGTACTATCGCAATGGATAAATTGTATATATACCTTTTTACGTAGGGGAGATTAGAAGATACTACAGTAATATATTTTTAAAAATTGTTCTTGAATGCATAAGAAAAGATGTGCAAGTAGACTAGTTCTGAAAAACTGAGGACTCAGAACAGTGCTATAGTACATGTTTCACAAGATCATGGTAGCAATGCTGGTTTTTATGTGAGTTCTAGTTCAAAACTCTATCTTGCATGGGTGGTAAGTCCAGCAACATATCACTTTGTTAGTTTGTTGACTTACATGTAAGCGCACTATTCTAACGTTAAAAACTAGGCAATAATAATTCGCTCCAATGAGAAATAGAACCTAGGTCTCTCCTAGTTAAGGTCATACCTCAGCCCCTCTAACAAGTATATTTTGCATCCAGTGCTCTCCTGCAAACCTTATAAAAACTTGTTAAGTGAGTGACAATTAACTTTAACCATTAATCATATTTCCCATTCATTTGATGTTAATCCGGATTGTCTTGCCATTTTTTATTTTATTCAATATGTTCCCTACTGTTTATGCATTTTCAAGCACAAAACTGTCAAGCTTCGCCTCTGCTTCCACCGTAAGCATCAGTACTGTTCCAGAATTCATATCTGCTACGGATATGCAAATTCTCTTAACGTGCATCATCGTAGCTAGGGAAAAATTGTGACAAGATTCACCTTCCCACCTACAATAGAAAATGGTAGCATGACGGCCAGAGAATCATTTTCCGATTTCTTCCATTTCCATTCCACGGTCCACGCTAACCGCCCGGCACAATCGCGTACTCCCTCCGCCTCAAAATAAATGCAATTCTAAGATTCAAATTTTGTCTCACAAAAAATATAATTTTGACTAGCTAACTACAAAAGACAAATGACAGTAGAACCTTCTCACACAAAAGACAACCCAATGTCTAGATCTTTCTCATAAAAGACAAAGAGTAATTTGATCATTTTGCACCTCACATTAGTTTGCGTGCTTGGTCTTAGAATTGTATTTATTTTAGGACGGAGGGAGTACGCAGCAGCAGAGCATTCCAGCAGCAACGGCTGGCTGGTCGGTGCGCGTCATGTGTAATTTTACTCTATTGCCCCCGCGCGGAAGGTTCCGGAACCCGCAGACGCTTCCGGAAACAAGACGTTTCCGTTCTCTCAAGCTGCATAAATCCCAGCACGGGGGGCCCGTCCCGTCCCCGTCCCGTCTCGACCTCACTCACGGTCTCCCCTGCTTCTAGACGCTTCCTCCCCCCACTCGCACGCATCTTCCATCTCCCTCGCTACAGTTCACAAGTCAGCAAAATGACTCATATCCTCCACCACGCGTAGAATTTCTCTCCCTCTCTTTTTTTGGATTTTCTTCTTCTTGTTCTATTATCCTTAGACAGATCTTGGTAGACTCTTTTCTTTTCCTTTCCATTTCTTTCGGTGTGTTTTTGGATGGTGTTGTTGCTGTTGTCCTTGACCTGAGCGAGCGGGGGTGCTGCACGCGGCGACCAGCGGGAGCGGGACAGGCAGAGGGCGCAGGCGCGGCGGCCGGCGGCCAAGGGGCGCGACGACGGGCTCACGCCGGAGCAGCGGCGGGAGCGGGACGCCAGGGCGCTGCAGGAGAAGGCGGCAAGGAAGGCGGCGCAGGCCGCGGGAGGCGCCGACGCCAAGGGCGGCAAGGGCGCCGGCAAGATCGCAGGCAAGAAGTAGCCGGGGGAACCTGCTCCAGATTTTAGGGAGGAGGCGGCATCGGGTTTAGCCGGTGGTGGCTCCGTCCGGATCTGTCGAAATTGTGTTGTGTCGTGTACTAACGGATAGACGATGGAATCTCTCTCTGTTCGTGTTGGAAGATCTGTATTGCTTGAATATGGGAATCTGGAATGGAATTGCGTTTCGTCGGTGTTCACTTGCATCTACTGTGGCCTGGAGTACTTCGCATTTCTAATCATTGCCATCAAAAGATCTGCTGTAGTCTCTAATAAAAGTATAAGGAGGTCATACACGGAGAGCTCTTCAGTTAGTTACTTTCTATTAGTTTCAAATTAGGCAAACTTCCTATTTACTAAAAAAAAATAGATGGATAGTTACTTCTTGTATGATTCAGAGGCTAATGAAAGAGGTGACCTATACAAGAAAGCAGACTGCTAATGAAAGAGGCGATCCATCATTTCAACAAGAAAAGCAGATGAAGGGGTGTTAAAAAGTAAGGGCCGACCCGTTTCAACCAGAATTCAGAGACTAAGACTGACCGCACTCATGTTCCTTCAAAACAGAATATTCCTGTCTAGTCATCACGATTCTCTCCTCTATACAACTTTCTTCTGCACTCATGTTCCTTTATATATCCTCCTCTATACCAACTACTACCTATTTTATTCATACATCTCTCCTCTCCCCCTCCCTCTCTCTCCTCCCCTCCTCGTTTTCTTCTCCCGGCGCCCTCTGCTCCTCCTCCACTGCTCCTCCCCGGCGGAGCTCTCTCCGACAGATCCCGGCCGCCGGCTCCATGAGCTCGTCCATGCCGCCGGGGCCGGTGAGCTGCGCGGGGAGCTGCACGCTTGTCGGGCGGGATCCGGCGCGGTGGAGAGCACGACGACCGGCGGACCTCCCTCGCCTTCATCCATTCCCGGCGGCCGGTCACCCGTCCTAGGAGCCAAGGTGACGGCGGATTGAAGGAGGAGGGCCGGCGTCGGAGCCAAGGCGACGGCGGCCCTCTCCCCTGCGGCCAGCTCCTCCGGTCCTCCTCCGAGCGGCGCCTCCTCTCCCCCTGGATTCCTCCGGCAGTGCCCCTCTTCCTCCCTCGGCCCGGCCTACCATGGCGGCGGCGAATAGGGGACCCCAGCAGGCAGCCGCCAGACAGAGCTCTCCGCCTCCATCTGCGCCTCACGGACGGCGGCGCCATGGAGATCCGTGCCGGCATCCACGAGTAGGGGCAAGGGCGCGCCGGCCTCCTTCCTTCCTCGCCGCCCTTCCTCCAGCGCCGGCCTCCTTCCTCTCCAGCCCCGGCGGCAGCACACGAGGAAGCGGAGAGGCGCTGTACGTGCTGGAGACCAGGCACGAGGAAGCGGATGGAGGTGCAGGGGTGCTCGATTCGATGCCTCGGTGGTGGATCTCGTAGCAGGGGCGGCGCACGGGAGCTGAGCGGGTGAAGACGGAGCTGTGGCGACTGTGGCGGTGGCCGGAGCTCGAGGAACCGGCGCTGCGTCGGCGACGGCGAGCTCGAGGAGGGAGAACGGGGCAAGCTCCGGCGGCGGCAGCCATCCCTTCTCTCTCCCCCTTCCTGCTGACTCCCGGCGTCCGTCTCCGGCTCCGGCGGCGGCTCCCTCCTCTCCTCTTTCTCCCTTCCTCTCCCCGGCGCGGAGCAACAGCCCTCCCGCGGGCCCCACACCACGTCGGCGTCCCGGAAGCTCTCTACCTCCGCCGGGCTTTCAGTAAACGGGACTTGCGCGGGTCGTAGCGGGAGGTGTTGAGGAAGCCGCTGCAGGCCATTTTCCTCGATTGACTTCCGCGCGGAACCTTTAAAGGGAGCCGGTGCGGTCAGTCTAATATTAAGTTACTTTCTACAACATTCAAACAAATGTTAAGTTACTTTCTACAACATTCAAACAAATGTTAAGTTACTTTCTACAACATTCAAAGTAAGATCAAGTTACTTCTGATATGATTCAAATGCATAACATTTACTTCCTGAATATGCAAATAAGTGTCCTAGTTACTTTCTACAGCTTTTAGCAGTTCAACCTGAAATCAAGTTACCTTCTATATTATTTAAATGCATGCCTAATTATTTTCTTAATATTCATATTAGCACAACATTGTAGTTACTTTCTACAACAATGAAACTAAAATCAAGTTACTTTCAATGTGATTCAAATGCATGCCATTTACTTCCTGAATGGTCGGATTACTAATTAATAATGCAAAATGAATAATCATCTAAGTTACTTCCTCATGTGTGCTTTTTTCTGTTTGAGGGAAGTAATTTTTATGTCGCGAGAAGTAATTTGGGGAGCTCTTCATTTAAGTCTAAATGGAGAGGCCTCTCCATTAGATTTTCCAAAAGTATAAAACTTACGCTTATAGTTTTAGTTTTCCTATATACATGATTTTTTCTATATACTATTATGTCTAGATGTATTGCAAAATCTATTCATCTTGAAAAAGCTAAAACGATCCAATCCAATCCATTTATGTAAGGTAATTTTCATTTACAAAAGAACGACCTCCTTGTATGCCCATCTAAGAACAAAAGGGAATTCATTTACAGAAAGGATAACCTTCTGATGATCTAAGAAAAAAAATCACCAGAATATAACTTGGAGGACAATATACAATGTCAGCAGAACATGGCAAGCTTTTATTGAAGGAGTATATGAAACAGTTTCGTATGCAAAAGTGCTTATTATGCACTCAACATGGTTTCTGTTTAGTATTTACAATTTACAAATTACAACACATGATCTTTCTGTTGTTTTGAACTTTGAAGAGCTATGCTTAGTTTTTCCGTGTAAGATTGCGTATGTTTTTGCAGACCATGAAGTATTACCGTTCACTACACTCAATCGACATCGGAAGTCTCCTCGTCAGGGACACCAGTCCACTTGAAGACCCGTCCGTCCCAGGATGAACTCACAAGCGTGGGCTCAAATGGGTGCCAGCTGCAGTCTCGAATCGCCGTTTGATGCCCTTTCAGTTTCGCTACCTGCGTTCCGCTTACCTGTAACATGAAACGAAGTTGAGAAACAAATATATAAGTGTATATGCAAAGAGTTCTTGATGTTGTTTATGAATTATAAGCAATTTTTGCTCTCTTTTTTCCATCAAATTGTGCACAAGTTTTCCCAGCGTGTATCTAAAAGTTTTGCTGTTAAAATGGCATGCTTTCCTCGCGACAAGGAGATTAATTTCCATAATACAAATGAAGTGCATGCCAAGATCAGCCATACCACATCGTAGATGTAAACGCTGGAATCATATGACCCTGTATATATGTACTTTTGCCCGGTGCTGTAGAAACAGAAACAAATATACATCAATGATGTAAGTACCTGGACATACCGTATAAATTGAATAAATGGAAAAATGTTACCTATACGCAGGAGAAAAATAGCAACGGATCAATGTACGGAGGACTGAATGACCCCGGTATGTAGCTAATGACTGATCATGGGGATGCTTTAATTGTTTATTCTGCTGTGGATACCTCGAATATCTGTAGTCCCAAGTGGGGGGTTCATCTGCACAACTGCACGGAAGAATAGACTAGTATCACACTGCAAGATGGCCAATTAATCAAAATCTGAAACCCTCTTTAAGATACAAGAATTGAGTGGGCAAACTGGCCACTGTTGCGGGAGGCCAACAACACATGACCCTTACATCAGACACATTTTAGATCAGTATCTCAACACACACTCTCTTATTCCACATATATGTTCAGTTGGTTTCCACATCTGGTGTGCAAATGAATTAAAGTGGGGTGGCCCATCAATCATTGTCAAAATATTAAAAGATAAAAAGAGGAGCAAAGCAGAAAAAGAGGCAGCAAAATGTTCTTTTAAGTTGTATATAAATTTATATTGGTAGAAGATTAGGAATGGCTAGATGGACTTGTATTTCAATTTGATGAGCATACCTATCAGCATTGGACATCATTTTCCTGATGTCCCACAATTTGATTGCTTGGTCCTTTCCATTGGATATGAAACTTCGGCCATCTCCACGGCTATCAATATGTGTTACCCCATGCAAATGTCCAGTCAAAACTCCAGCAGCTTGTCCTGCGGACAAACATCTTCTGTCCCAGACCTGCAGACTACAAAGATCACATACCGTAGCACTGATGAAATGAGCAGAAATTAGAACATAAAACATTTTTCTTCGTATGTTCCCAGGAAAACCTCAGAATATCCAACCCTAACGCACTGAAACAGACTGCGAAAAAATCAAGAAGGTTGAAAATACAATCACTGGCACAAAAGAAAGATTTGAGGTTTTGATGTGCCAATTTCTTTATCTGAAGTTATCCTGAATTAAATTTTAGCACTAGTTTCATTTGAGAATTAAAGTTAGAGTGATATGCAATAAAAACAAAGAAATAAGCATGCCATGCTAGAATGTTGCAGTAGCTAGTTTAGCATCTAACATAGTCAAAACATCTCATTTTATTCATGCAGCAATACTGAGCATATGGTATCAACTATCAAGTAGCAATAATAAGAGATTAAGTAAATGCTAAATATTTGACCAGCACTTCATATTAAGGCAGCATAATAAAGAATCAATCCCAGTTTAGAAAAAGGTCTTTACTCAGGTTTTGGTCCATATAACTCTGAACTGCTAAAACAAGGACACTTCAACCCCTAGTGGCATTTATCTTTTTTTGTTTCTCGTAAAAGTTGCATTTTGAGTTTGGCTGATGGTAGATAAATTATGCAATATGGTACAAAAAAAGTTCCATGTTTTTTACTGTTAGCAAACATTTTCATATCTTGAGGGTTAAAGCAGTTTCAGTTTCACTGCTCCAAACTTATACTGATTCCATATATCATCACACAAAATTTCAACTTGTAACACAGCCTGTGTGGAACGAAAAAAAAGGATAAATGCGCTATGTGGTAGTAAAGTGATCCTGTTTTTAATTGTTCAGGTGGATAGTTCTGAGGGGCTATCCAGACAACTAAAAATTTCCGGGAAAGTAAAATTGACTTTTTCCTATAAAAAAAGTGGAGTAGCACAAAAGTCACCTTAGAAATGTGTATGTCAAGGTATGATGAAGAAATCAGAGAAATAATTCGATCAAATATGTTAATAGAGACAAGCTTACAAAAGTTAGAACAGCAACCTACTTTGCATAAAGTGTCGTCACTTCCAGAATATATGAGATGGCCACTTTCATCAGCAAACGCTACTGTGTTGACATCAGACTGAAAAGATGAAATTGAATGACAACATAATTCTATAAAACAACAGATGATATATGAAATATAGAAAGACTATCAAGATGGTAACAATCACAGAATGGCAAATTAGTGAGGTTTCGGTAGCTGTGACAATCACAAGACACATATTACTCCCCTCCGTGGGGTGCATCCTAAAACATTATGTACCCTTTTTATCATCAACAGTATTCCACAAATAGCACAAACGACAAAAGTTATCACAGTTGGGGACTTTTCCTATATGTAGCCTAGCTTATTTGGATCCTATCTGAAAGAAGAAGTCAGCTTCACTCCCATCGACTTTCACAAAAATTCATTTCTCACCCACAATATTCAAAACCCTCATGAAGAAGAGGAACTCATCACCAAAGCCATAGGGTGTGGGTGCAGAGCATGAGGAGAAGAGGCATTGCAGCTGGGGCCATTAGGAGCCCGATCGGCAGGTATTTTGACTAAAGAACCATTGGGCTGCACACTCCATTTTAACCAGTCCCAGTGTCAGTGTGTCACACATCGCAGTGCTGGTTGAGTTTGCATAAATGCTGCTGTGTGGTACAAGCGGTCCAAGAAGGAAATATCAAGGAGGGCAGATGGAAGAGCCAAGAGAGGAGGAAAGGCATTTTGTGTTGACTAGGTCTGAGCCTCTGAGGTTTCATATTGTCAGCACTGTGTTATGAGCAGCTTCTGTCAAAATTGAACAAAAATTGAAAAGGAGTAGTGGTACAGCAGCAAGAATGAGTCCCGGAAATAGATGGGTATAGTAGTATGAGATTAGAAGTCTGCCTTTTCTTTCTTTCAAAACTCAGCTATGCAACTCCTTTATAAATCCCTTCCATTTGACTTACACATGGCCCACATTATGCAAGCCCTACCTCAGCTCATGCTTCGGTCATCCTACTTGATAGATAATATGCTTTTGTCCATCATATTCTGTTTCCATCCTTAGTGAGGGCCTCTCATATTTCTGCCATTGTCTTCAGCTTTCTCTGCCTCTTCTGTACAGGACAGAGATATAAACTAGCGTGTATTCAAGCAAGCATAGCTAGAAAAGGGTTAATGTGTCCGGTCAAAATAAGGGGTTAATGTGCAATGTACAAGTGTTCCTAAGGGTCAGTTTGAGATGGGGTGTCATCTATTCTTGATCAGGCAAGAGGCATCACTGCCTAGCCATTCAACACGTATTTCTCGTGGTTCCATGTCTAAATGTAATTTTTTTTAAAAAAAAAAAACCTGGATTCATGTACCCAAATAGTCAGTGACGAAAACTATGATGCACTTGGCTTCTTAGAACAGCTTCAAACTTGTTTCCTGTTGTGCCAATCAGCTCCATAATCTCTAAGGGATGGAAATTTGGATACCATCAGCTCCATAATCTCTAAGGGGAAGAAATTTGGATGTCATCACCTCCATGACTGGAAATTTGGATGCTATGCTAGTAGCTCAAACATTTTGGCATGGTAGACATCCAAGCCCAGCAAGGGAATAAATCAGAACAGGGGCTCCTGTGTCTTTTTTAAGCATACCAAAACAACTAACCTAACCACCATCTACCTTTAGATATAGAAATCACTTCTTTCTTCGGAGACTCAAGTCTACACTCGGGACATCAATGCTGGCACTTGCCAGAAAAAGGCAGTACATAAGGATCACATCTTTATAAGCATCAAAGGAGTTTCTTGGAGCAACGAGACAATAGGGCAACCAAGTTACGAACATTGGAGTTGTGAATCAACCCCAATCTCCCAAAAGTGAGATGTGAACTAAAATAGGGCCCACGTAGAAACATAATCTGGATCAAGTAAAAAATGGATGGCTTATATAAGCCAAGAAAGTAAGCAATTTGCCATACTGTATGAGCAGGTAAACGCAATGTCAATTTGTTTGCATGCAGGTCATAGACATATATTGATTCATCATTGCTGCCAGCAACAAGTTCCCGGCCATCAGAGGAGAATTTCACAGAGAATATCCCAAATGAATATTGAACATCTTGATGCTGTGAAAAATCCAATCCATCATGAATGTCCTGCAGAAATATGTGTAAAACTGATCTCAATTGTAATTATTTAGACTTTATAAACAGTGACAGGATATTATGTCAGTACATTTTTCAAAATACAAAGAAGTATGTGAAGATCAAACACCAGCATAGGCTGGAAACGTTCCCATTGTCCGAAAAAATGTAAACTCCAGCTGTCCAGCACCAGATCCCAATAACACAAAGGTACGACAAAAAGGTACAGTGGCTGCTTTCAAGCACCCAGAATCATTAATTACAAAACAAGTGAATACCATCTCCAAAGACATCAATATAAGTTCTACCATGTAAACCGAGCTTGTCAATACATTTGTACTACGATAAATACACTAGGGGAGCAGGTGTATCTTGTCTTATAAATATTTAGCACCATCCAGTTGATGGATCGAATTCCAGTTTTAAGAAAAAAGAAGTTAGTGAGCTGGCTACTATTTAGCAAGAAACAAGTACAAAGCCCTCAGAGGTTCTTTCACTAAAAATGAGGTTAACGCTTGTACGTTTCGCTCATTTATTCATGATGCAAGTAAAAAGGAAATGCAGTTATTTATGTACATGAAAATTGTATTAAAGAGAAACATTTCTAAAAGTTGATCATTTGCTGTGCAAAACCAGGCATGTGAAAGTCCAAGGAAAACCCAACTGTATCTCACTTTTTTTACCGTACAAAACTTGAAAAGTTCGAGCACGAGTATTGAAAGAACCTAATAAGAACTCACAGTGACATTAGCATAGGATTCTCTTGACGCACTCCCAACATTGACAATATGGATAATAGGTGCCAGACTAGAGTAGGCCTGCAGAATTATAGATAAAAACAATTATTCGACCAGATATACAAGAAAAATGGGAAAAGGAGGGAGTATCCCACAGAGACTGATGAAGTATGCCAAAAAATAGATAATATACAGACATACTGAACTAGCATGCATTTGCAAACCTCCAAGACATGCTTGTACCAACTCATGAAATATGTAATGGCATGTCATGGAAAGGCCAAAAAGATTTAATGAGGTCTAAGTTGTACATGTAAACTTCATTGTCTTACATGCACTTTCAGTCATTATAGTTTACTTAATGGTTAAAAAACCTCAATACATTTAATGTTGGTAGCTTGACACATTGAAGATCCATGTGAGCTGCCCAAAAGAGAGATAAAACATCTCATTTTCTGGATACAAATCTCTTTGGTAAGTCCACTTCCCAACTGCATCACGTTTCCACTAGATGAGACCAATGCTGCCCATCCCCCTACCCCACCCCTCAAAAAGAAATAAGGAAAAAGGCAAAACAGAAAACCTGTTGTAAACATGTACCATACAAAAATCTTTTGCAAAGACGTACCCACATTTAATACAGTTATACCACATATTTTGGATTTTTTTTTCATCTGTTGAACAGAGTTGCATATGAAATGTTTCATCTCAACAAGAAGGACAATGAAAGAGATTAACTGCAACGCTGATTGATGAAAAGTTGCATGATGGAGTTATATGCAAACCAAAGGCACAATGTCATGTTATATAAGGGTGGTGAGTAGTTAAAAGCCAGAAGAAACTTACAAGATATCGTTGATCACGCGATAAGGATACATCACTGATTGTCCATCTCAAGCTTCTAGCATGAATGTCCTTGAGTATCCTCCAGCCTCTGTCAACATCATATATTCTTATATGGCTTCCCTATAAATAAAAGGAAATGTTATATGTTTTCCATAATTTTTTTTCTCTTTACAAAATGCATAAAATGGTGACAGGAAAACAAAAACAAAATAAACTGCAAGAAATTTGCCAACTCGAACTTCGTAAAACCTTTATTATTTTTTGGTTGAGCATAGCATACCTGAAAACCAGCAACAAAAAGAGTACCATCAGCAGAAAACTGTGAAACATAAGCACGAGAATCCATCCTATCCAACAATTCAGGACCGTTCACTGGAACATAGCGACCAAGAACAAATGCACGGTCACTTGAAGAGAACATTCCCTTTCCAGAACAACCAACCTCCCTTCCAGATAACAACTTGGCAGTTGATATTATGCCTCTGTTGGCACCCACGGACTTGTAAATGCTTTCACTAAGTCCTGATCTCATTCGAGTCATATGGAAAATATCGTTATGTAATTTTGAGAACTCATCATTCACTTGATCTGAACTAGAACCATCAGCATCCTGCCCTTCAGGCTCATAGTATTCATCTTCTAGCCTACTCATGCCGTAACCCATTCGTTGCTACTGATGTCTTATGTAGATTTTCTCTGCAAATGCCCACCATATGCAGATTCAAAGGCTTGCTCATGAAAATTGTAAGGATTTCAATGTACAGCAATATCTACGTCCTTGCAATTGCATAAAGGTGCAGATATCACATGGAAGCACCTTTTGTTGGCCAGGGTTATGGAATGTGCTTCAAGTAACTAGAGTCAACAAATCAAACTCAAAGCTCTGCTCTGTATACAACCTATAAAGTGTGGTACTGTGTTGTGGTAGTGTCGAAACAGTGCAACGTCATATGCAAACATGAAGGAATGATTTATGGAGATAATTAACGAGTCAAACTTTATTCCTAGCTCAGCGATAACATATTCGAATAGTCAACGCTAAAAAGTGCAGTAAATTTATCAAGTGTGGTTCTGTGTTGTGGTAGTATCGAAACAGTGCAACTTCATATGCAAACATGAGGGAATGAGTTACTACACATAATTAACGAGTCAAACTTTATTTTTAGCTCGACAGTAACATATTCAAATAGTCAACACTAAAAAGTGCAGTAAATTTATCAATCCTACCTCTATCAGAAAGGTATTAGGAATTTTAAGGTATTACTATATGCTACCTTGTTTTGAATTTTAAGGTATTATGCTACCTTACTCAAAAGCGTAAAGGTATTCTACACCACTGGGATGGGGAACATCCTCTCTATTTGTAAAAACAAGCTTGGTTGACCTTGCAATTTGTTTTTTTTTTATTATATAACTTGGATCATCTGGATTCCTAAGGCATCAAACCGCACATAAATCGGCATCTAACTATAGAACTGTAGAATTTGGATTTGAGTGCCCAGAGCCACGCACGACAAAGCGACTGGCCCCCTAGAACAAAACGAGCTCCCAGTCCTAGAACAATGCGTCGAGGAAAGCCTGCGCTGCTTACCAACAAGTGAAGAAATCAGCCGAAATCCTGTTGAATTACCACCCCCACGGCAATCCAGCGCCAGAAGACGGCAGGCGGGGAAGAGGAGGGCGAGAGAAGAGTTCGTGTGGATTGTGGAAGGAAGGCCTGGGCTTATCGTGTCCTGAGCCTTCCTCCGACGAAGCGAGTCGAATTGCGGCGGCGCCGGAACTGGAGCAGGGGTTCGGAGCCCAACGTGCTCGGCGCCTCGGCGGGGATTCTGCCGTCCTGCTCGCGCCGCGACGGCTCCCCCCAATCTGGAGTGAGGAAACTGCTGGATATGACTTTTGCTGTCTCTTATAAGTGGGTCCGGCGAGCTGACAGCCATCGGTGTCCAACCGCCACCCAGACGGACGGGAACGGGCCGGCGAGAAAACAGGGGGGCTCGACGAGCAGCGAGAGAAGAGAAGAGGTGGGGTGTGTGCGGCGGCCCATTTACATAATTACATGGTCGAAACGACCAACGGCAACTTGCGTTAAGTTCAACGAGCTTATAACTAAGAGCTGTTTCTTTATAAAAAAAAACTAAAAGCTGTTTCAATTTGTTTTTCTTCCCAATATAATTTTAGACCTTTTATGCCAAAGATGAAATCTACTCCCCCCGTCCCAACTGGTAGTATCATAAATGCACAAAAATGTAAAGTAGCGATGGACTTTAAACTAAAACTACAAAGTGATGGGACCAAAACTGCAAAACTATATAGGTGCACCCCACTAACTCACTCTCTAAACTCTCAGTGTGCGACATCATCTGCATTTACTCATCTAGCTTTCATTAGCAGCCCAAGGAATTGAGTTGGGGAAGAAGAGGAAACGGCAACAGGGAAGAAAGAAGAGCCGAGCCGTCACAGCAGCTGTTGTTGCATGAAGTGAAAGGAGCAGAGGAGCGGTTAGGCTGGTTTCATTAGGTCCTTATGTAGGCTATGTGAACCACCCGTGGCGGTCACTAGAGCAGAAACTTGGCATCAAGCTGGTTGCAAACAATAAAGCAACAGTAAAAATCTGTCCGTAGCGGTTAAAGAGAGTTGTATAACACCTGAGAGGTGGCAACTGTAGTAGATTTGAAGTATAGGTAATTAATTATGCAAACAAAAATAATAATTCAACTTGTTGTCTTAAACCACCCACTTCCAACTCAACAATAAAATGAAAATCTAGAAGATAACATGGCAGTAGCAGCATAACTGTGGCGAGAGAGGCGGCGTGGCTGGATTGGGCTTCTCGCAAGGTGTTGTTGGGCTTGTGACACAAACTGATGATGGGCCTGCCAGCCACAATCTCTACTACGGCGGCAATGGGCTACTGCTGTTCGTTGAATTGGGCAGCCTAGCCCATTAACAAATATTGTGAACTGAGCCGAGCAGAGAGAGAGAGAGAGCGCGCGCTACTATCTCGGCTCGGTCGGCTTGTGGGCTCGTGCGCGGCTTGGCCCACTACTGTCTAGTGTCTACTACACCGGCACAGAGAGGCTCTGGACCACGCCCGGTGCAGTCAGTACTGTACCGTCCCTCTTTCTCTCCCCTCCTCCTCCCTGATCTTATCCACAGCGCTGGCGGGGACAGTGGCTCGCACCAGGTGGCAGGTGGTGGATAAGCGAGCAGCACGAGGGCCAGCCTTGACTTTTCCCCCTTTCCCACCGGCATTATTTATCAGCGCCCAAAATAATAGAGCCCGTAGAAAGAGAGAGAGAGGGTGTGTGCGCGGCGCGCTGGTACAGTAGACCACACCACCGGCTGCTGCGTGCGCGCGCGTGGTTGCGTGGCCGTGTAGGAATAGGAATAGCCCCCTCCCCTCCGTAGCCAGGCAGTACGTGTGGGGGTTGGGGCGGACACGTTTCGACCTCCCGCTGGCGGCCGCGTCGCTCTCCGCGCAAAGAAAGCAGCGCAGGGGGCACAGTGCAGTGCAGAGCCCCGCCGGCCGCCTCTCGTCTCGTTGCGCTTGTTGCTGCAGTGCTGCTGCCACCTTGTCCCGTCGTCGTCCTCTCTTCTCCATCCCGTTGCAAATCCTCCTCGCTCGATGGATTCGATTTTATTACCCCGTGCTCCATCTCCGGCTCCGGGAACCCCGACCCGGCGGCCGTGCAAAGCGATCCATCGTGGTAGCCAACATGTTATTTGCATGTGTTTTTAAACCTAAAGCTCACTCAGACGTGAGACATCTAGGCTCGTCTACATCCAACTATTGGGTTTTATAGGCTTTAATTAATTTCCGTCGATTTGAGAGTGAGGCCAAATTAAGGTGGACACCGTACCCTCGGTCTCTAAGTTGAAATTTTGTATACACTAGCTGATGGCCCCTTCTGATTCACTGAAGCTCTTTTTTTTTCCGAAAGACCTTTCGCTGAGGAAAGATCCAACACTATCCAAAACCACCATCTCTCCAGTTCTCCGCTAATTCTTTGCCATACTAATACCTTATATTAGTCACGACCTATATATCCAAAAGAAAGATCAGTGGACATATATTAGCTTAATGATATCAAGCTAGCGCAAAACCTTAGGATAATAAACTTCCAAAGAAACCGAATGCTAATCTCCTAGCATCTTTTCATTTTTTTTTTTTACTCAGTCGAGCACTTTGACGTCAGACAAGTCCGGCCGTACATTCTTTCCATGAATTTTACAGCCACCATGCCGTCGAATCTTCTTCTATTTATCATCGAGCTAATTAACACGGCAAGTTTCGTGGTCGTCGCGGCACCCTGCGCTAGCTACTCAACACTGTCATGTACGGTCGTACAGCTGACAACATTACCACGAACCACCGCTGTCATCAGGCCAACTTTTTTACTCTCTCCGTTCTTAAATATATGACATTATTGATTTTTTACTTCAACTTTAACCAAAATTAATTAACTAAAGTAAAATGTATATCATTATAGCTGTTATTCAATATACTTTAGATTTACCTTGTTGGTTTATCGGTTTAAAAGAAATGTAGAAAAAGATGAATAGTAAAACAAACGAAAAAATCACTAGTATTTGAGTGAAATGAAAGGACTGCGGAGCTTCTGGTCGATAAAGTCGCTAGGCGCCTGCCTCCTTGGCAGGGCAGACTGCTGAGCCGCAGTGGTCGCCTCGTCCTCGCCAAATCCACCCTCTCTGCCATCCCGGTACATATGTCGATGGCGATCTCCATCTCCTCTTGGGCACTACGCGCGGTCGAAACGCTCATTCGTGGCTTTCTCTGGTCCGGCACAGAGGTGGCCTCGGGTGTTCGTTGTCTGGTCGCTTGGGTGAATGTCACCTGCCCCACGCGCTGCGGGGGACTCGGCCTGCCTAACCTCCGTGCCTTTGGTACGGCGTTACGCCTTCGTTGGCTTTGGCTAGCGAGGACTGACCCGGACCGGACGTCGACGACGTTCCATTTCCCTGTTGACCAGGCCACTCAGGCCTTCCTCAACGCCTACATCTCTGTGGAGGTTGGGGACGGTACCCGGGCACTCTTCTGGGAGGACAGCTGGATCTCCGGGTGTTCCGTTAAGTTCTTAGCACCCAACCTCTGGGCAGCGGTTTCGCCGAGAGTGCGTCGATCCCGCACTGTAGCTGAGGCACTGCAGGTGGGGACGGCTGAGATTCGTTGGGTCGCGGACGTCACCCACGCCCGGACTGTGCAGATGGCCTTGCAGTACCTTGTCATCTGGGACCTCCTGCAGGAGGTTAGGCTCACGTCAGAGCCTGACAGGTTCATCTGGAAGTGGTCGCCTAGCGGAGTTTACTCCTCGGCTTCGGCCTACTCCGCCCTCTTTCTTGGTCGAGTTGAGAATTTCGGAGCACGCCAGATCTGGAAGGTTCACATGCCGGGGAAGTGCAAGTTCTTCGCCTGGCTGGTCTTGCACGATCGCTGCTGGACCTCTGACCGACTCCACCGTCACGGGCTAAGGGATTCGGACACCTGCGCGCTCTGCGCTCAGGAATCTGAAACGTTGGACCACCTGATTGTGGACTGTGTCTTCTCTAGAGAGGCCTGATTCTTGGCGCTCAGGCATATTCTCCTTCAGAACCTGGCTCCAGATCGCCCGGTGAGGTTCGCAGAGTGGTGGTGCTCCGCCAGGAAACAGGTCGCTAAGGCGCGGAGGAAAGGCTTCGATTCCTTCGTCTGGCTGGTCGCTTTGGAGGGAGCGGAATAGGCGCGTTCATGACAAGGAAGCTCTCATGCCGGTGGCGCTCGTATTGGCGATCCTAGATGAGGCTCGGACTTGGGCACGCGCAGGCTTTCCCCGCTCGCTAGGCTGTTAGGTGTTCGCCCGGTGAGGGCGGTGTAAACCTTTTTCTCTCTTCTCGTTGGGCCCGTGCCTGTTGTAACCTAAACCGACAAACTTTTTTTCTCCTCTCTAAATGAAAAACGTGCTTTGCACGTCTTAAAAAAATTGAAATGAAAGGAGCTAATATTAAAATGAACTAATTTCCCTTTCAATACCTCATTCCACTTCACTTCACTTCACTAATACCTAAACAAGCTCTAAAAGTTCCTTTTTATTTAATTAGAAAAGCGAGGAGAGCACGGTGATTCACCAAAAAGGTAGTTTTAGCTTTCATCCTATGTTCCAACCGGACAGAGTACAGAACACCTGAGCTACCACACGATTGGCACGATGCGATATTCTTACAGCCCAGGCCAGCATCGATCGGTTGCCCGATCGGCACGTTACCGTGTGATCAACAAGCCCAGCGACGACCAACAAGCCACTAACCTGGAATTACGCATGTCCCTTCATGTCGAGACTAGACTGACTCTCCAGAGTCCAGATGCTCGTGGATCACCAACGCCCGCCCCCTTTTTCTAAACCTGTTCACGTGGAATTACGAGAGCCAAGCCAAGTGGGGGTATATGGGTGTGTTTAGAAGTCCAACTTTCTCCAAAATTTACTATGCAAAAAGAAGATTTCCCATCACATCAAACATCACATAAAAAATGCTGGCACATGCATGAAGTACTAAATGTAGATGAAATCAAAAACTAATTACATAGTTTGGATGTACTTTGCGTGACGAATCTTTTGAGCCTAGTTAGGCCATGGTAGGACAATATTTACCACAAACAAACGAAAAGTGCTACAGTACTTTTCAGTTCGAAACAGTGCTTTTTAACCCAAAATCCGTGCAAAATCCAGAATTTTGCATCACAATTCAGAGAACTAAACACACCCATAGTATAAAATCAATTAGAGAAGAGAAAGTTTCCATTTCCGCCACCCGCTGCGATTTCCATTTAGGTCTTCCTTCCCTTCCCCCGACAAAATTTACCCAAAGCTGGGCGATTCCGACGGTCATTCCGTTCCGCTCCGGAATGGCGTGGTCCCGGGAGTCCGGGACTGGCGTCCACGTCCTTTTCTTCCGAGCCCCGCGGCAGGGCACTAAACCCTCCGCTGATTCGCGGATTATTACCGTGTCGCTATGCTTTGCTATGCTGCATGCCTGCCGCCAGCCAGCCAGCGCGTGCCCCCACCGGGAAGAGGAGGAATCGGGGGATTGGGATTGATTTGACGTGGCGCTGCGTTTGCATCGTCAGAGATCATTGTCTGTTGTGGTAAATCTCTTTGGCAGATTCATCAGGTGAGGAGGAGGGAAATGGAATGGCATGCACGCGAATACAGTGAGGTCACATTTAGCCATTTAGGTTAACTGACAGCGACGCTGTGGTTCCTTTTCGCTTGAAAAAAAAAACAGAGCTGTCAAACCCTAACCACAACCACACGTATATAGTGAAGATCGCACTCTTAGATCATCCTTATTCTTATATATAACATGTTTCCACTTTGAGCGAGTTCCGGTTTGGTCCAGTGAAGAAGCCTTGATGAGACCGTTTGCCTTGATCCATTGGTTTATCTGGCAAAAGGTAAAAAAGCGTCGAGGTTAGGACCATGTGTATGATGTGCATATCACGCTGGAGATTTCCCTGTCCACAAACATCATTGTATTTCCTTGGGGGAAAAAAGAACTAGCAGCAACGCACAATGTTTTCTTTTGGCTGCAAAAAGAGATGCCGGCCGGTTGTTGATGTTGCTGCCACGTTACAATTCTGAAGACCGTTGTACTCGATCGACGATCACACCCTTTTCAAGTCCGTTTTCTTTTTCTTTTTGAAAATACGGCACGATGTCATTCAAATCCGTTTATACTTTATAGGTTATTACGTCAATTTATGGTAGCTTCTCATGCGTAGACAGAATTTTCTCGCTCACAATAGGATCCATCCGTGTCAAACAGCTTTCAATCTTTCATCATGCGCCTGCGGCAGCACACAACTAGCCTGTGGTGTGGATGGGTAGTTGGGGTAGGTCTGATTGGCCCGGCCCGGCCCGGCCCGGCCCGGCCCTGGCCTGAACTTGTATGTTTTCTAGTCTAGCTTAAAAAGAAACCATTCATGAACCAATCAAGGACCCACACAAATGTTGTCAATCCAAACGATAAGCAATCACATTTTGGCAACCACTCCATCTTTAAAACCATCAACTGTTTCTGGTCCAAAACTTCTATTTTTCAGTCCAACTATAGTTGTCGTCGAAAAGAAGAAGGGGAAAAAAGAATAGGGCCAGATGCATGCAAAGGGCCATAGTCTTCTTTCGTTTGAAGCTGAATTGTATACAGGTGACAGGTGAGTGTCACCCCAGCATGTGCATGTACCGCAATAATTGCGATAGTTTTCTGGCCTTCTTGAGTACTGGCCAAGCCACAGTGACTTCAATAAGAAAACATATATACACACACAATATATAAAACTATAATTATTTATACGCGTAGACGTTCTTACGCCTTCCAGGAGTTGTATCCGGGACAAGTAGACAGACTAGACACAAAGACAATATACTTTTGTCCCTCCCAACAAATGCATCGGCGTGATGCACTTTGTTTATTTAAAAGAGATCCAACGGCATTGGTTGGGACTTAGATTAGCACCAGCTAGTACTACTGATCCTTGATTGGAGAAGAAAAAACCAACACATTTTCGTTAGGTAAAGAGTTCAGTGTCATGCTGTGTTGACTCGACCCTGAATTTACATTTGGGGGCGACGACGCTGTTTAAGCCGGCCGGCCGGCCGGCCAGCCACGGACACGGCCGGCGGCAGCCAGGAGGAGGAAAGGAATACGGGATGTGGCGGGTCGGCGGGCCGCGCGGCCACGTGCGATGAGTACACGGCGGCTTTGGTTTGAGCGGAAATTCTGGGCTCCGTGCTACCGCTTGTGAGTGATGTGCTGGTGTGGGAGGAAGAAAGAAAAAAAATAAAGGAATGAATGAATAATATACCAGAGCATGATGGGCTGAGATCGATAGATGCTTTCAGATGAAAAATCGCGTAGGGAGGGGGTGGGAGGGTCCCCCCTCTCCCAATCATTTTAGTTGTTATCTGAATATATATTATCATACGAGGCTCTTTAGGCATAAATGATAGTGATCAGTCCTTTTGTACTTTAGGAAAATGTCAAGCGCCTGCTTTTCCATATTTGAGCAAATGCTGTTTTTTTAGTACCTGCCATGTAATTTATTTATTATAGGTATAATCTGAAAGGTTAAAGGACTCCAATTACTACTATCTGTGTATCCATGTTTGCAATAATTTACTGAGATTATAGATGATCCTATTGTGGAAAAAAGAATTAAAAGTAGGCGCATTTGCTCTTCAAGTCCCCCCCCCCCCCCTTTTGTGCTTGGCATTACATAATTTTTCTGTCTCGTATTTCCTACTAGTTTTGGATGCATATTTCTTTTTCTTAAAGCAAAAAAACCATCTAACGGTACAAAGATAATCAGACACAATATATAATTATAATACGGCAGGTGTTATTATACTTGCACGCAATTATTGCAGTACATTTATACGGCAAGCAACTCAAATTTCAAACGGCGTGGATAACCCTGGAGCTGATCTTTTTTATTTTTTTAGGACGCGTTTAGTTCCCCTCAAATTTTAGGGTCAAAATTTTGAGGTGTCTTTTCAGCTCTATTAGAGGTAGTAAACATTAACTAATTATAAAACCAATTACATGAATGGACGGGAAATTCCGAGACGAATCCATTAAGCCTAATTAATTCGTCATTAGAGATTGTTTACTGTAGCACGACATTGTCTATTCATGACATAATTAGGCTTATTAGATTCGTCTCGAAAATTAAGGTAGGGGTTGTGAAATTGACTTTGTCGTTAATCTACATCTAATACTCTTAATTAGTGTCTGAAGTTTGATGTGACGGGTAGTCAGTGAAATTTAGGAGAACTAAAAGCCTGTTTAGTTGGCTCCAAAAAAATTTGGGGTCTCTTTGGAGCCCTATTAGGAGGATTAAATATAGACTAATTACAAAACTAATTACATGAATGGACGGGAAATCGCGAGACGAATCCATTAAGCCTAATTAATCCGTCATTAGAGATTGTTTACTGTAGCACGGCGTTGTCTAATCATGGCATAATTAGGCTCGTTAGATTCGTATCAAAAAATTAGGTTAGAGTTATGGAATGGGTTTTGTCATTAATTCGTATTTAATACTCCTAATCAGTGTCCGAAGATTGATGTGACGGATAGTTGGGAAAAATTTTCGAAACTAAACAGGGCTTAACGCGGCCTTAGAAAAATGGAGCTGATCTATTTGAAGCCTTGTTACATCAAAGGACAGTTGGCAAAAGATCCAAGCAGCGCGGTCTGATGCTAGTTTTTTTTCTTTCCTTTCCTTTTTCCTCTTCTGGGTTGGTGGAGCCTGTTTAGTTCTCAAAAATTTTCCCAACTACCCATCACATCAATCTTCGGATACTGATTAGAAGTATTAAATGTGGATTAATGACAAAACTCATTTCATAACCCCTACTCCCTCTGTCCCAAAAAGAATGTCATTCTAGGAATTTTAGGACAGATTATTAAGGAGGTCAAATGACCTCGATTGCCCCTATTTATTTGCCATATTAGGTGTTAATTGATTGTTGCATGCCTACATGCACATGCACACATGCCAACTTAAGTAAAACGTCATTCTTTTTGGGACAAATTTTGAATCCTAAAACGTCATTCTTTTTGGGACGGAGGGAGTACCTAATTTTTCGAGACGAATCTAACAAACCTAATTATGTCATGATTAGACAACGTCGTGCTACAGTAAACAATGTCTAATAATGGATTAATTAGGCTTAATGGATTCATCTCGCGATTTCACTTTCATTCGTGTAATTAGTTTTGTAATTAATCTATGTTTAGTCCTCCTAATCGTACTTGATAAGAGGGTCCAAAAATTTTTGCCAAAATTTTTGACCAACTAAACAGGCCAAGTCTAAAGCAAAAAAACCATCTAACGGTACAAAGATAATCAGACACAATATATAATTATAATACGGCAGGTGTTATTATACTTGCACGCAATTATTGCAGTACATTTATACGGCAAGCAACTCAAATTTCAAACGGCGTGGATAACCCTGGAGCTGATCTTTTTTTTTTTAGGGCGCGTTTAGTTCCCCTGAAATTTTGGGGTCAAAATTTTGGGGTGTCTTTTCAGCTCTATTAGAGGTAGTAAACATTAACTAATTATAAAACCAATTACATGAATGGACGGGAAATTCCGAGACGAATCCATTAAGCCTAATTAATTCGTCATTAGAGATTGTTTACTGTAGCACGACATTGTCTATTCATGACATAATTAGGCTTATTAGATTCGTCTCGAAAATTAAGGTAGGGGTTGTGAAATTGACTTTGTCGTTAATCTACATCTAATACTCTTAATTAGTGTCTGAAGTTTGATGTGACGGGTAGTCAGTGAAATTTAGGAGAACTAAAAGCCTGTTTAGTTGGCTCCAAAAAAATTTGGGGTCTCTTTGGAGCCCTATTAGGAGGATTAAATATAGACTAATTACAAAACTAATTACATGAATGGACGGGAAATCGCGAGACGAATCCATTAAGCCTAATTAATCCGTCATTAGAGATTGTTTACTGTAGCATGACGTTGTCTAATCATGGCATAATTAGGCTCGTTAGATTCGTATCAAAAAATTAGGTTAGGGTTATGGAATGAGTTTTGTCATTAATTCGTATTTAATACTCCTAATCAGTATCCGAAGATTGATGTGACGGATAGTTGGGAAAAATTTTCGAAACTAAACCGGGCTTAACGCGGCCTTAGAAAAATGGAGCTGATCTATTTGAAGCCTTGTTACATCAAAGGACAGTTGGCAAAAGATCCAAGCAGCGCGGTCTGATGCTAGTTTTTTTCTTTCCTTTCCTTTTTCCTCTTCTGGGTTGGTCGAGCCTGTTTAGTTCCTAAAAAGTTTCCCAACTACCCGTCACATCAATCTTCGGATACTGATTAGAAGTATTAAATGTGGATTAATGATAAAACCCATTCCATAATCCCTACCTAATTTTTCGAGACGAATCTAACAAACCTAATTATGTCATGATTAGGCAACATCGTGCTACAGTAAACAATGTCTAATAATGGATTAATTAGGCTCAATGGATTCATCTCGCGATTTCACTTTCATTCGTGTAATTAGTTTTGTAATTAGTCTATATTTAGTCCTCCTAATCGTACTTGATAAGAGGGTCCAAAAATTTTTGCCAAAATTTTTGACCAACTAAACAGGCCACTCTAATGCTACTAGCGGGCGGTAGTACTCGAGATAAGATGCCACCACCACCATATTGAGATGGTCTAGACACCACCACTCGGGGCTAAGTGTCAACCTAATGCTAAGGGTGTGATTAGAGGTCAAAATTGGGATGCAAAATTGGGAGATTTTGCACGGATTTTGGGCTGAAAAGCACAGTTCCGAACTGAAAAGCATTGTAGCATTTTTCGTTTGTTTGTGGTAAATATTGTCCTACCATGGCCTAATTAGGCTCAAAAGATTCGTCTCGCAAAGTACATCCAAACTGTGTAATTAGTTTTTGATTGCATCTACATTTAGTACTTCATGCATGTACCGACATTTTTGATATGATGTTTGATGTGATGGGGAATCTTATTTTTGCATAGTGTATTTTGGGGGAAGTTGGGCTCCTAAACAGGGCCTAAGCCGTGAATGGCATGCTTAGGGGCCTGTTTGGCACGGCTCCGGCTCCTCCAAAAACAGCTCCGGCTCTGGCTCCTCCGGTGGAGCGGTTTTTCTGATGGAGCTGGAGCCGTTATGGAAAACGTTTGGCAAAACGGCTCCACCTGCTGGATTGAGGTGTAAAATGTCTAAATTGCCCTTTCCTATTTTTGCTTTTTTCTTTTTTTCCCTTTTTTTTTCTCCTTTTCTTTTCCTCTCACATTTTCCCCTCCTCTCCTTATCTATTCCTCCCCTCCTCTCCTTATCCGCTCCCACCCTCATGCGCTCCCACCGCCCGAGCTCTCGGCGCCTCCGCCTCCGCCGGCGCCGCACCCCGCCTCCGCCCCGCCGGCGCCCCACCTCCGCCCGCCGGTGCCCCACCGCGTCTTCGCCGCGCCCCGCCTCCGCCCCACCGCGCCCCGTCTCCGCCCGCCGGTGCCCCACCGCGCCCCGCCTCCGCCCGTCGCGCTCCGCCCCGCGGCACCTCTGCCTCCGCCCGTCGCGCGCCGCCCCGCCTCCGCCCCGCCGCGCCTCCGCCTGTCGCGCCCCGGCCCGCCCGCCTCCGCCCGTCGCGCCCCGGCCCGCCCGGCTCCGCCCCGCCGCGCCTCCGCCTCCGCCCGTCGCACCCCGGCCCGCCCTCCTCCGCCTCGCACCGTCGGGGGCAATGCAGTAAAGGGGGAGGCGGAGCCGGATGGAGTCACATTTTCGTGACTCCGCCTCCCCAGTGGAAACCCCTTGCGGCTCCACCACCGGAGCCGCCGTGCTCCAGACCGTTTGGCAGGGCTCCACGTGGAGCCGGAGCCGGAGCTCCTTTTGGAGCCCTGCCAAACAGGGCCTAGGTTTGCTCACTAGCCTAGTTTGAATTTCCTCCACTGATTCCTTGGGCGCATTTCGATCCACACAAACCTTGTGTCCCGAAAAACGCTACTCGCTCCACGCATTTCGTAGCTTCCTTCCCCGTCGAAGCAGATCACTCACGACAACAGGGCAGTGTCACACTCTCCACAGCCCACAGGGGGATCGGAGTAGAGGAGCTAGAGGAGGGCACTACACTAGCAAACAAAAGGCGCTCCAAGGTAACGTGGCGGCCGGGGCGGCGCCGCGGCGGCGAGGGGGAGAGTTTTTGGTTTGGGGCGCGAGGGAGAGGAGAGGCTTTCGTTTCGTCCACACCATTCGCTTTGGGCTTTGGCGATCGATGGCAACAGTGGCTGCTGGCACGGCACGGATGCGTCCAGCGGATACCCCAACGTCCACGTACACCATTTCGGCGCACCTGCTGCTAGGAGTTCTCGCGCTCCGTCCAACCCCGTGTCGAGCACCAAGGGGAAAAAACATCTCCGCGGAGAGGACGAAGACCACGACGACGACGGCGACGGAGGAAAAGGCAAGCGAGCAAGAAAAGCAAGAGAGGGCGGAGGCAGATCCATCCAAACCTTATCGCGAAACACTCCAAAAGAAATAAACAAACAAAAACCAGGGGAAGAGAGAGAGAGAGGAGAAAGGAATAGAGAGAGAGAGAGGGCCCGAGGGGATGAGCCGGAAAAAATATTGGCAGCTTGGGTAGGGAAGTGTGGGGTTGGGCGCGTGTGGGGCCCGCATCACCCCGCGGGTTTTACTTTTTGAGCCGCCCGGTTTTGTCGTCTCCTCCGTCCGTCCGGCTCCGCCCCGCACGCTATTACCCCCCCTCTCCCCCCTCCCCTCCATCTCTCCTCAGCGCGGACCCCCTCCCTCCCTGTGCGTCTCACACACCACAGCGCCCGCCCCCTCTCGCTCGCTTGCCCGCCCGTTCGCGCCGCTACAGTCCCCCACTTCGCCGCCCTCCTCGTACTGCGGCCGCGCGCGCCCGCCCGCCCGCCGCTCTGTTCCCCTCCACTTGGCCCCGTGCCGAACCCGGAGGAGCGGGTTGGTGGCGCCGGGGATTCGGATTGGTAGGGGGTAGAGGCGAGGGGTGTTGCTCGCGCCCGAGGAGATCGGGGGCGCGGGAGCGTGCCGCGGCGCTCGCCGGGCTCGGTTTGGGCGGGATCGCTTCGGCGCGGCGCGGCCCATCTCCCGTGACCAAAGGCGCTGGCTTTGTCGCCCGGGGAAGAGATCTTGCGGCAGCAGGAGCAGCCTGAAGCCGCCGCTCTGGTAGCCGAAGCCCAGCGGCGCCCGCCGCCGGTCGCCATGGCTGGCAGCGACGAGGTCAACCGCAACGAGTGCAAGGTGCGCGCGCCCGCTACCTCCTCCTAATCCCATCCCTGCCTTTCTCCTGTACTAGCTAGCCGCCTCCGTGCGGGCATGTGCGGATGTGCCCGGCCGTCCTTGCGTCCGGCTCCCGCCACGGTTGCGCGTTTCGGGAGGATGTTCTCGCGTGGCGGTGCGCGCCACGGCCGCGGTGCCGCCGCTTTATGATTCGGTGGGAGAAGGGGGGATTGGGGCCAGCCCTGGCCGGTGATTTCCTGGTCAATCGCTGCCTTTCTTTCCCCTTTGGGCTCAATCCCAATTTTATCCCCTTCTCCCTTGCCCCCATTGTTTTTGGAGTTTCGGGGGGAAGTGGTGAGAGGTGATGCTACGGAAATGGCTACCCAACAAAGGGGGGAAGGAGCCAATCATGCCAAAGCTTGCATCTTTTCTGGCAAGCGGCGGCGAAGGATCGCCGCCCGCATTGGCGTGCGAGGAAACAGCATAGGAATAGGTGTTTTGCGATGCTTCTTCGCCTTACTGTCGCTGCTGTTGATGTCTGTTGTGTGTGCCTGCGCAGACGGCGGTGCCGATCCACACATGGGTGCTCATCTCCAACTTCAAGCTGGCGTACAACATGCTCCGGCGGGCGGACGGCACCTTCGACCGCGACCTCGCCGAGTACCTCGACCGCCGGGTGCCGCCCGACGCGCGGGCCCAGGAGGGCGTCTCCTCCTTCGACCACGTCATCGACCCGTCCATCGGCCTCGAGGTCCGCATCTACCGCGCCGCCGCTACCAACAACGCCGCGGGCGCGGCCGCGGTGACGCTTCCCATCCTGGACTTCCTCACCGGCGCGCCGTCCCCGGACCCGTTCCCGGTCATCCTCTTCTTCCACGGCGGCAGCTTCGCGCACTCCTCGTCCAGCACGGCCATCTACGACAAGCTGTGCCGGCGGTTCGTGAAGCTGAGCCAGGGCGTCGTGCTGTCCGTCAACTACCGGCGCGCCCCCGAGCACCGGTACCCGTGCGCGTACGAGGACGGCTGGGCCGCGCTCAAGTGGGCCATGTCGCAGCCGTTCCTCCGCAGCGCCCACGACGCCCAGCCCCGGCTGTTCCTGTCCGGGGACAGCTCCGGCGGCAACATCGCGCACCACGTCGCCGTCCGCGCCGCCGACGCGGGGATCAAGATCTCCGGCAACATCCTGCTCAACGCCATGTTCGGCGGCACGGAGCGCACCGACTCGGAGCGGCGGCTGGACGGCAAGTACTTCGTCACGCTCCAGGACAGGGACTGGTACTGGAAGGCGTACCTGCCCGAGGACGCGGACCGGGACCACCCGGCGTGCAACCCGTTCGGGCCGAACGGGCGGCGCCTCCGCGGGCTCCCCTTCACCAAGAGCCTCATCATCGTGTCTGGCCTGGACCTCACCTGCGACCGGCAGCTGGCGTACGCCGAGGGCCTCCGGGAAGACGGCCACGACGTCAAGCTCGTGTACCGCGAGAAGGCGACGATTGGCTTCTACCTGCTGCCCAACACAGACCACTACCACGAGGTGATGGAGGAGATATCGGACTTCGTCAGTGCTAACCTCTAGTACATACGTACACAGCTGCTGATCATAAAACTCGCCCTCCACCGTCGCCTCCTCGACACAATCAATCAATCCACCACCACTTGTTATAGCAAGATGGTAAGCTTGACTTATAGTTCTGCCTCTTATACTGCTGGTCTGCTGCTGCTGCTTCTTGGGGATCACCTGAATTCCGGCGACGGCATGGCTCATTTGCTGCTGCTGCTGCTGTCCATGGCAAGACATCTGATAAAGGCTTTTGGAAAGAAATCATGGTGACTTTTGTTCCCTCGTCCCCTCCTCGCGGGACGAAGGAAACCGTTCTGCTGATCGCGAAGCGTCCCTGGTTGATGGAGAGAAGCCTATTATTTCGCCTTCAATCACCCTCTGGCTCACCCCCGGAGGAAATTCATCTAACACTCTGTACAGTGATGGACTGATGGATCGACAAGGAGGCGGATGGCCTTTTTGTTGCTTTGTGTTTGATCTTTGATGTACTGGTAGTTCCTCTTCTGAAATTGGATGGATGCCTATGCGTACCCCTCAAAACCTATCAAAATCTACCCATGTTTTGTGAAACATATGTGTGATGTTTCCCAATCTGGTAGTAGTTGGTAGAGGCACAAATATGCACCAACTGCTTGGTCTGGCCTGGCCTGATCTGTGATCTGGCCCTGCCCTGTCGTCTCTCTCTGATCCTTTCTGTATCCAATGCTGCTGAAAAACTGCTGCTAATGTGTTTGTAACGCGTGTACTTTTGAATGCCCCCTGCTTCTCTCCCACATGTGGGTGTCGGTGAAATTGGGGCACTGCACCATTGCAGTTGCAGGCGCATTGTTCTTGTGCTTCCTGCCCTTCTGGGGGCCGGGGTCGTGGCTCCGGCCATGACTGTACCTCCGTGGCCCCCGTGCCAATGTGTCATTCCTTCTGCTTCCGGCTTGGACAGCTAAAAACCTCTGTAATCCCCTGTACTCTCGGAACGGGGGCGTCGTCTGTCGGCGTGAGGTTGAAGGCCCGCTGGGTGCTATCCCGGCGGCGGGGGAGGAGTAGTGCTGGTAGATCACGTCCGAGTCCCTGCCGCCAGTGACATCCTCCTTTCGCTGTAGTAGGGTGGTGCATGGATCGTGTCGTTTCCGCGTTTCGTCCCGTTTTCAGTAGTGGTTGGGGACGATTCGCGAACCGGCGAGCGCGACCTTGCTCTTCTTGATGCGCGCGTGTGCGTGTCATCCCAGTAGTATTTGTGTCGCTCCTAGTCGAGTTATTTTTGGCTCTGCTTTTTCGCGTTGATTGCCAAGATTCCGTGGATAGACAGTCTCGTCGTGGACGATCGTCGAGGCATGGAGCTCGGATTCGCTAAAAGCTCAAAATACTGTACATGATTGCCTGCCGGCACCACCTAGCCGCTATTCTCGCACACGCACAGACAACCGCAATGCACGCAAAGAAATTTTCCTCAGGGAACCCATTAACCCAATTGAAAAGCAGCACGGGCGCGTTCTTTCTTCCGGTGCCGCCGGCCGGCCGGCTGTAAAGCGGGGAGGGGGGAGCGGCGGGCGGCACCTCTCGTGAAAAGGAGGCCGAGACTTTCTCGTGCAGCACTTGCCAAAAGACGCTGGCGGCCCCTGAATGAATCTCTTTGACGCTGGGAAAGGCGGCGTGGCCGCACAAGTCTCCCGCAAAAAGACAAGCGGAGCCGCGAGCCGGCTCGCATTTCTATCCGCGCGGTCCTCAAAAAGTTCCAAAATTTTCGCATCGCAGACCGTGCTACCTCTCATAGAACACACTTCGCAATGCAAAAAATTCACCAGTTTCATCAAATTTTCACTGAACTAAACGGTGTCTGAAGTCAAAAATATTAATACTGCCGCCCGTCCGTGCCCGGTGCCCACCCACACATCCTTGGCGACTAGCCTCGGCCACCGACTCCCTCCTTCTCCTCCCCGTCTCTTTTGCTGTCGTACTCCCGTCCACTGCTGTCTGTCTCCGCCGGAGTCCTCCTCGTCCCTGTTCGTGTTTCTCGGCCCGTGGTGGGGGACTGGGAGGAGTTGCGTGCTGCGTGGACGTGGAAATTGGCAGTGTTTTTGAGTGGCCGTCGCCGTGGAAAGCGAGCTTTTTTTGGCCGCCGGGGGCACGGCATGCCTCCTCACGCCCGAGCACGCACGAGGAGAGAGAAAAAAACACACACCACACCCCATCGTCATCCACTGACTGTTACTGATATCGTGGAGGGAGATCCCTGCCTATGCGAGCTGCTCAATCACCGTTACCGTCGCATGCCAAAAAAAAAAAAACATTGCGCGCAGGTCGGAAAACAAAAGCCAGCAACGACGCCAGCTGCTGTAGTAGTAGAATTCTGTCACCTACTACACGTAAAGGGATGCAAAAACGTGCTCTCTGTAGGGGACGGGACGGGGGAGGGAGCACACGCCGAGCAGCGAGCGATCGATCCCTCCCGGCAGCAGTACGAGGCGTAAACAGTGCGGGAACAGTGCCCCATCCTGCGGGGCGCAATTATACGCGCGAGGGAGCCGGTGGCCGTCGTACACGTACGAACCGGGAGCGAGCGGCGAGAGGAGGAGGAATTCCGTGGCCGTCTGATCGGACGATAGGTATGATCTCGACCGGCGTTGCGCGCATGTGTTAAACGATGTGTCGTCTTGTCGAACCCGTTGTAACCTAACCCCGGCCATTCATCAATCCTCTGTCCGAACGGAATGGGGATTGATTGTGAGGATTGAACAGGCGACGGACGCCCGGGAGAGGCGGACAGGCTGGCCGTACGTGCGACGCCGGTGGTGGTGACCCAGACGTCTCGTCCGCTGCTACTACTACTCCTACCTGAATACCTGATCGGCTCGGCTCGGCTCCTACCTCAGCGACTCGTGCGTTGCGTGGTGGAGCTTGGGCCCGCCATATGGGAATTCGCCGCCTTTGTCGTGTAGTCACGCTACGTCGACGAACGGTTTTTTTTCTTTCCGGAAGAAAGACAGGCACGCGGTCGGTCATCGTGTCATCGCCCTGTCGACTCGACTGGATCCCCGTTTGGTCTCACTCTCACAGTCGTCACCACCAGCGCACCCCTTGCGTCAGCAGCAGCGGTCGCGGAGAGAGAGAGAGAGAGACGGAGCCGCGTGGTCAACCTTGTCACACGAACGGGGAGTGGGAGGAAGCGGAGGAGGCTCGCGCTAGCTGTCGGGCCGCCTGGCTCGGCTCGGCTTTTGTTTTGTTTTGTTCCGGGCGGGTCTTGTTGGCTTGTGCGGTGGGGAATCCGCGTCGCCCGTAGCTAGGCTTTTGGCGCGTTGCGCCTGGTCGCTGCTCGGAGTACTCACTTTGTTTTTTTCCCCCCGGCGGCCGGAGAGATGGACGGGATCATCCCGTGCGGGACAAGGTCGGCACGGCCTTTACATGGCAATTAAGAGCACGTCCAATAACTGTGCTCAGCTTGTCTATTCGCCGAGATGTGAGAGAAAACCGTGAAGAAGAGCAGCTTGTCGCAACACTCGGCGCCGGTCGCTTGCACTGTTTCTGCAGGTTGCAGGGCCCACCACCACTGCATGCTCACGAACAACACAGGGGTGTGCTCAATTTCAACCAAATAATGCATATTTCAACTATAGAAAGAGACAAGCTATTGTATCAGTTGTCTATTAGTTTTAGCTCCAAATGACATGGCTTGGCTTGTAGCCAAGTTTATTAAACTTGCTCTAATGGGCGGTGGTGCCACGCCGCCACTCGTCCGTCCGTCCCGTTCTCTCCGGTTCGCTTCTGCCTCCTCGCCACGCTCGCGCGAGCGCTTTGACTTGTTGTCCTCTGCCGCGGCGCTGTTCTTCTGTCCACCCACCAATGGGAGGGAGGGGGGCGCTCCTGGATTTGTTTTTTTGTTTTCGGGGTGCTCCCTCCCTCTCCTTTCCGCCGGACGCATGCGATGCGAGCAACTCGGAGCTTTTGTACTTTTCTGCCGTGCTGTAGCTCCCCTGGCTAGGCATAGTGGGCCGGCCTCCTTTTTTTCACAGCGCACATGCATGAGGGCCGCTGGAGGAGCAGGCAAGAGCATCACCACGTTTCCCGGCCTCACGGGCACCACAGCGGTAAAAATATCGATCCCCCCCCCCCCTCTCTCTCTCTCTCTCTCGTGCAGTAGAAACAAGCCCCAGACACGGCAAGGGACGGGGAGTACAGTGCAGCAGCAGCAGCGCATTCGGACCGGCGAGAAAGTCAAAGCAATCCCGCATCCCCGCACAGTGCGTGCGTGTCGCCGCCTCGCCGGAAGACCCCCCGGGCGCAATGGGGCATGTGACAAAAGGATGGCGTGCTGGCGCCGCGCGCCTCCCCGCCCCGCCCGCATTTCATTTTATTATTATTATTATTTATATACTCCTCTGTTCATGAATATACTATGCAATTCTAAAATTTGAATTTTGTCCAAGAAAGAAAGCAAATCTAGAAGTACCACCACCTAGCATGGGACCCATCACCATTTAAAAAAATCAGCAGCTGAATATTCGAGAGAAGCTGTTCGGCTGATCTTAACTCGACTTATTTCCTCTCACACAATACTATTCAATCTACCAGTCGAACAGGTTCAAGATCGACGAAAAACGATGGCCTCCTCTTTTTTTTTTACCGTCACCGCACGCTCCACACACGAACCATCGCGAGCATTCGGTCACTGTGAAGTAGTATTTAATTGGTTGTTCCTAGTACAACCTGCTTCCAATCATTATTATTTTTTTCAAAAGTAGGGGCATTTGTGTTACTATTTTACTTGTTTCTTGGTTTGTGTGTGGCAAGTTAGAATTGCAAGCTTTTGTGGATGGAGGGAGTATCTCTCTTCGCCTCCCAGGGCGGGCGGTGCCGTCGGTTGGGGTTGGGTGCTTGGCATCATTTGCGTTGGACGGACGATTAGCATGCAGTACTCCCTCTGTCCCCAAAAAAGAGTCGCTGGACAGAGGGAGGCACTACGAATGTAACCAAGAAAAAGGCTATTATACCCCTAGACAGCAATCATTCAGCAATGTAATCAGGAGTATTAATGAACTGAAGAACCACGTGTGACACTCATATTGGTTAGATGATTACAGGAGCGGGACAGGCGCATGGCACAGTGCATGCAGGGGCAGTGCAGACAGCTAGGAGCCTAGAGTCTCGTAGGCGACGACAGTTTTTCTGGGACACGACACTGTAGCTCTAGCGACTCTTTTATTGGGACGGAGGGAGTTGAGAGGAAAGAAAAGAAGAGGCCGGACGGACGGATCTATACCCCCGGATGTTGCGGGTGACTATAATAATGGCGAGGGCGATGGAATGGAACGGAACGGATGGATACGGCTTACGCTACGCTACGGCGAGTGAGCAGTGGAGCGCCGTGACCGTGATGTTTTGTAACCCTGTTGATCCTTAATTAAGAGAAGAACTAATGCTACTGTGGGCGGCACGCGCGCCCTACCCCAGGCTTTTCCATCGTTCGATCTCGTTTTTTTTTTGTACTACTATATCACTTGTTCGTTGCGCTGGATCCGGCGCGACGCGTCGTGACAATAGGACGGGCGGAGGAGGGCAAGTACCGCCGTGTCGGCACCGGCACAAAGGAAACAGGTCGTGACGGTGGGAGGGAGCGACAAAAGACGCGACAATAATCCATAGCACGCCGCTTATTACCAGATCGCCGTGGAAAAACCTATGGGTGTCCCGTGTCCAAACCACGGGCATGATTGATCGTGGCGCACCTGAACGACCTTGGCTGGGCCCAGCGCTGAACTATGGGCGCGCGTGGTTTTCCTTTAGCTTCCGGTCGGGGGGACCCGCCCACCCAAAGCCAATCGGTCAGTCAGTCACGCGTCGATCGATCGATGGAGCTCGTCGCCGCTGGTGACAAGAGGGATATTCCTATTCGGCCTTGGGCTCGGGACAAGACGACGCGGGCGCCGCGACAAAAAAAAAGGCCCCGTCCGCCGGGCGCACCGCACCGGCGCGGCGAAAATGGCGAGCCGCCGGGCGTCCGACCGAATATTTACTAACCATGTGCGCGCCCCGGCCGGGCTCGCGGATTGGCTGCCCAGCTCAAGCCAGGGGGTGATTATATTATACTAATTAATAACTAATTTTCCGAGCGAGAGGGCCGAGGAAAGGAGCGGGTCGTCGTCGTCGCTAATTGCGGCGCGTGGCTTTGGCTTTGGCGCTGGCGCTTCCCCTGCGGCCGCGCTAGCTGGCGGCGACCGCGACGCCAAAAGTGGCCGCTCGCGCGTGGTGCCACCGAGCGCCCGCGTGCGTACAGTACAAGACGCGCGGGGGTCGCGACTAGCGATGGATTCGGATGGAATACGAACGGATACGGATTCAGATGTCACTATTTACCATATTTTAAATCGAATTCGAATACGAATACGAATGCAAAACGAATAATTCGAATTCGCATTCGGATATTTACTCAGTTCAACTCGAAATTGATATTCTAAAATTTAGCCAAGACAATAAAGCAATAAGATAGCGCCAAGTACATAGAAAATAGTGTACCAAATCAAGTTTAAAACAAAGCTTACAATACCAAATTAAAGGGAAAGAAAGCCAAACAACTCTAAAAATTGATGATTTTATAATTGGTAAAAAATTATGATTAAGACAACTTATCAAAAGTATATATTTATTAATAAAAATTTATGTAATTCAGTATATCAAAATAAATATAAAAATAAATATTTTTCATAGATATATCATTTAAAATTAAAATAAGTGCATTCATAAATGTAAATTATTTATTTAAACATAATATATTATATTTTAAATTACCATGAATAGACATATTGTAATAATTAAATTTTATTATTGTATATCACTGATAATATTAGACTAAAATAATTTTCATTTAATATTTTTAATATTTTAGATGATGTACATCATTTTTAGGTAACAATATTAAAATTAACATCATTTTTAATTACTAATTAGTCATCAAAATAAGTTTTAGAAGATTTCATGAGTACTTTGTTCTACACGGATACCGGATAGTGTCGGATAGTCCATATTTTTGTCGAATACGAATCTGGAACCGGACAGATAAAAAATTAGAAATCGAATACGAATATATCCATCTAACAATCACATTAAAAACGAATACGAATATCCAAATTATAATTCGCATCGAATACGAATTCGGATAATTCGGATATTCAGACATCCGAATCCACCCCTGGTCGCGACAAAAGCGGTGGGCGGCGTTCCCGTCCCGCGACAAGGGGATGCGGGGCCCGACGACGACGGCGACCTCCGGTCCGAACCCCGGCCAGGCGGCGACAAGGTGCGTGTTTGGGTGTGGGCGCGCGCGTGGGTGGGTGCATCAATGCATGCTCCCTTGTGTAGCCTGGTCCTTCCCAGCGAAGGTACGAAATTCCGTTCCTGCTTCCTGTTTTGATTAGACGGATAGATTGATTTTATTCCGTTTAAGATATTTTGCAAATAAAATAAGTTGTCCATAATACGATTTTGTCTGGACGATAAATCATCGGCTGGGCACGTGTTTTCTTTTGTTGATTCACTCATTTTTCATTAATTGTATGCAGGTAAATATATGCATTTCTTTCATTAATTGTATGCATCCTGCACGCATATGCTTGGTGGCACTGTCGGATATTTCTCTGAGATTTAGATGCATCCTGTACAACACATTTTAAATCTCTGGAGTAACTAGACATGTGCTTAAGGGTGGTTTTCTTTCTGCAGAGGACCGTTGGTTGTATTATTCCAATTCATTAATTATTTCTATATACTGCAGGTAGGGAAACGGGAATAAAAATGGGACATCACTCAGGAAGGTACATATAATAAAAATGGGACATTGCTCTATAGAAAGTGTCATGATTGCAATATTTTAATTTCTGTAAAAGGTTAGCATGCTATATTTAGGATTGATGAGTCCATTTCATTTTTCTTTTCAGGGAGTACTTAGGCAATTGAGGTTTGGAACAGACCTGATGCCTTTCTATAGCATTGAAGAGGATGTCCAGCATTCCATTCTGAATGACAAAACTTCCTTTTCCACTTGTTCAGAATATAGATAAAATCCATTTATGTTATGCTTTTTTATTTTAGCGCAAAAGAAGCTGGTTCAAGGCTGTTGTTTTGGCATAAATTTAGTTCCTGTGTGTTTTGTTGGACAACTTATTTGTGCTCCTTTCAGATTCAGGAAACAATTGGGTCTTAAATTTGATCTTAACTTTTATATTGAAACAGGGAAAATCTCATGGTTGAATTGATCTTGACATCTGAAAAGTGCTATTATATTGGTCTTCTGATTCAGTATTGTACATTAGATAGCTATTCCGGTTCAGTATTTAGTATATTATTTAATACCTGATGAGCTTGTCACCACATCATAGTTCGGTAGCAAGTCCATGCGCAGACCCTACGATTTTCTTCCCCTTTTACGAAATTTTGGGATTCACATGTGCATTAGGTCGCTATTTGACCCTCACATTATGTTCATTATCAACAGTTCATTTCTGTTCCAATCATTTAATAGTTTCCACATCTTTGGTAGATCTTTTTGCTGCCCATCCATGTGTTTGTTTCTCCCACTAGCCTATCAAACATGTCTTCAGTTAAATGTGTTTGGTTTTAGACTTTTAGTAGCCATATTCTTTTTTTGAGCAAGTACACAATATTTAAATGTTTTAATAGGTAGTAAATGATTTTTCTTTACACTTACAGTCCTTTCCAAAATGCAGTGAAATTTCTAAAGATGATTGGAGCATTGGATGGAAATGAGAACATTACTGATTTATCTGCTTTTGTCCTGAGAGATGTGGATTCTGACGTGGTGGGAACATGGAAGTTGCACTGAATAGCACCCTCCTGTTACCCTTCTATTTTTGTCTAGCCATTTTCTTAGTGCTTTGCCATCTTTTCTTTAATCTGTCTGCCATCCACATGAACTTCGACAGTGGCCATGAGTCACACCGTCGGCCAGTCCTAATACCCCCTGGCTCTAACTTGCTTAGAAGCCACAACTATAAAGCAATATTTACTCTGCCATAATGCCACCGTCCACCTTGCAAACAAGCCGCATGGATCAATCTTCTTAATTGTGCTTCTACTACTGTTCTCTTGGACCTACGGTGTTAGCTTACTGCTGGATAAATTCATCTCTACTGTCCAAAGTTTTCTTTGAATATGGTCCACTTTCTACTTGGTGCGTAATGCAAAAATTAATATTGTCGTAGATAAGATCCAGTTCCAGACAAGGTGTGAGAACATGACTGATTGTGGTAGTTGTGCATGCTTCTTAGATGAGGAGGATGCCATCATCTGGCAGTACATTTTTTAGGAGTAGAGAAGAGCATCGGTTTACCGGGAAGTGATGCTCATTTATATACTTGTTGTTTGAAAATTAAATTACACATCTCCAAGTACATTTAGATCTTTGTTATTGTATAAAAAGGAAACTACTGACTCATGATAATGTGGCAAATAGAAAGGAAGTAGAGGTTATTGACTGCTTATTTTGTTGTGAATAAGAATCCATTCAGCATTGAGTCTTCTCCTATGTGATAGCTAAACAGATTTGGTCTGTTCTAACTGATTTTTTCCAAGTGCATGAGACAGGTAAATTTGAGTCATCAGCTAAATGATTTTTTTAGAAGAAATATGCAGGTCTAAATACGTTCAATTCAGTTATGTGCAGCTTGTGAAACTCATAAACAACTTATCCTGCCGGAAGCCCCACAACAGGTTCTACTGGAACCGTCTGTAGGCCATCCGAAATTGCGACAAAGCCAAAGATGTATCTGTCATATTAAGAATATTTCTATTGCCTTTTGTGGTTTTTTGGCCAAAACTGTAAACAAGCGAGTGATGTTTCTAGCTGTAAAACGTCACTTCGTTGATGATTATGATCCTGATTGATGTTATGGGCCAGGGATTTCTGCCTGAACTCTAAAACTTGTGGTTTGTCAATTCTTTGAATTCTTTGTGTCACAGGTTCACAGCTAAGATATGCCATCTATCTCTAGACAAATTGCTATAGTATATGGTGCTATAGTATATAGCGCATTAGAACTTAATCAAACTACACACAGGTACTCCATCAGGAATCTTTTCTTAACTTTTTTGATAACTACATGTCTCTTGTGAGGACTAATGGTAATGATGTCATAGTTTTTGTTGCCCGTAGCAACGTACGAGCACGATCCTAGTGACTACAAGAGGAGGAGGCGTGGCCGGCACAGTACGGAAGGCCGTTAATGCGGATCCAACCATGACCACGACTCCCCAAGTTGCACGCACGCGGCCGCAACACCGAGCGGCCGTTGGTTGGGTTGCCCGCACCGCGACGCACGGGCGCCAGCCCACCACCCACCCGCCGCGAGCCAGCCAGCCAAGCCGGAACTGAGAGAGAGAGGAGCGCGCACGCTGCCTTCCTTCCTGGGTCACGATCCAGGAATGTGCGCCGGAGCTGTGGCGTAACAGTACCACTACTAGCGAGAGCAAAAATCCAAAGGCGTCCGTACCGCCCCGCTCGGCAAGCTCGCGCCCCAGCCAAGCCAGCCAGTGGGCGCGTGCCGTGCCGTGCCCCCCCCCCCACCCCACAGAGGGCGGGCGAGGAGGACCACCACGCTTCTTCTTCTCGCCCTGTAGCGTGCGTACCCGGCGCGAGCGAGTCATTGGCGTGTTGGCGGCCGGCGACAAGGCTGCCGCTGCTGCTGCGGCGTGCGCCGTGACAAAAATGGCGGGTCGCGACAAGGGGGAGACTGGGGACCGGGAGACGGATATGGGAGGTCCACCGCGGTTGGGCGCGTTACTGCTGAGGCCGCGGACAGATCGGCTGCGTGGATCGTCGAGCGAAACGAAAGCCGGGGAGAGCCGGGGAGGCCCAGGCGCGGGCGCGGCGACGTGTCTCTCCATCGGCTGGGCTCTCGTGTCCGCGCTCCGCCGCGGCCGACCTCATGCATATGCGTGAGCATGATCGGCGGAAGCGGTGGGGGGTGCTGGCACGGCGGCAGCGCGGACAGGGAGGAAGTCGGGAGACGACGCTGCGATGCGGGCACAGCGCTGCAGAGCAACGCGTCTTCTTCCCTTGTTCCTCCCCGTACTCCCTCCGTACGTGGGAGGAAGAAAACCAAAACCACCGTACAGTACGTACGAGTGGAGTAAACGTTTGCTTCCACGTGATCGTTAGTAGTTTTTCCTCGCACATTGACACAGCAACGCCTCATGCTCATGGTGGAGGGAGCTGGGCAGGTGGGCAGTGGGCTTGACCTTGCTACCGCGGGAGATTATGAAATCCCGCTGACTTTTGTTTGAACCACCACGGTTTCGTGCAAGCCACCACCACTCGGTCCACCGTCCACCCCTTGTTGGGAGTATTTTTTTTCCCGCCTCCAAACAATGTTTCCAGTGTCTGTCTGCATGCAGTGGGTCAAGGCTGCCATGTCTGCGTTCTTATCCATTCAGATCTGAGCATTATGCTACGGGGTAGAGTGATATTATTATTAAACTGTGATGATTCTTGTAGCCCCCCCTCAACTTCCCAGGGAAAGACTCGCCATGGCCGACATGGATCAAGGTGATACGAAGATAGAAGCCCAGAGCACACCCCTCCTAAACTCAATTTCTTGACCTTGGCAAGTGGCAGCACCAGCCGATAATGTTCGAGGTAGAAAAATAGTATAGATTCAAGCTTAAATTATCCGGATTCCAAGATCATTCTACCGGCAAGGTCTGTAATCATTGGTCAACAACTCGTATTAAACCAGATCTGATTCATCGCAAAGACACCTGATATCAGCTTCTGATCTTCAACCTGAAAAATCGTATGCTCACTTTATTCACTGACGAGAATTTCCAGACAAGTTCGTTCACAAATGAATCGTATAGCTTCTTTTTTCTTACAGGAAAGTTCAAGTGCTGGAAAGCAAGAGCATGATATACCTTACTCATGCATTCCAGGTCATACTAGAGGACAAAAAAGGAGTGTTAAGGCCAAACAATTGGAACACCTGGATTCCAATCTGAAAGCAATAAGACAGAGGCCTACAATTATTTGCCGCTGCAAAAGGAGAGCCCTAGATACATGGAACAAAGACAAAAACTATGAGACACGCCTGACAACTACATTTCTGCTGAGTACATCTTCTATGATTGGCAAAAACAATCATTGCACGCACGTTAAAAAACTGGTGCAAAATGTCAATTTGTGGGAAAAGGGGCAGAACATTATATAGGTCATGCTTTAGCCTGAAAATGAGAACCTGGAAGTGCCATGGCGGCACCACTAAGGCCGGTATCAATGGAGATATCATGAACACGTTTACCTAGAGTGACACATCATCTAAAAATGTTTGAGACTATAATGAAACACCTCTCTCTCAATGCATAATTTCATCTATTGTTGTTTTCTAGGTTGCATACAAGACACAAGTTGTCTAGGTAACTGTGTAGAGAGGGTGTCATCCTCATGAAACTCATTTCACCTCTCTTCTCATTAATACACTGCCACATCATCAAAAGTGTTGACATGACAACCTATTTAATGTCCATGAAACCCTCCATTGAGACTGGCCTAATGATCCTAATGAATATATATGCAGATCTGTAGTGCTATCTCCTAGATGTTTGGTTCTTTTCAGTCGACCATGATGGACAAGCTCATGTACCTTTCGTTTGTATCACCATTTCAGCTGCTACGAAATCATCAAAGTCTTTCTGCTTTATACCAATGCTTTGCAAACCATTGATCTTAGCTTGAACGTGGAGTTGCCTGGCAGTCTGGCACCATTGTATTGTATTGTAGATTTCCAAAGCAGAGTGCTGATTGCTTGAGGGCAGTGAAGCTCCAAAGATTTACTGCCAAGCACTGATCTGTCAACAGCTTGTATGATAACACAAGATGCAAGTGCAACAGAATAAACATCCAGCCACCATTTCCATGTAGTACCTTCAATTGATAAAGCTGGAACTGCAACACCAAGCAACGAGACACCTCAGACTGCATGCCATCAAGGATGTAGTTTGAACAAAGATGCACCACAGACCTCATCTTGGTTGAATCATCTACCCCTGTAAGCATGGATTATCTTCTTGACAAACCCCAGAAATAGTACTTCTGCACCCTTACAGGCTGCTGTCAATCTATGATGTCAATCTGTGATGTATGTACAGAAGCAAGAATGGGCCAGAAAAAGCAGCAGCTTCAAATGTTGTTGCAAAGGCAACATGTCTCGATCAACTCCAGCAGTCTGCTCAAGTCCTAAATTCCATAGATGCAGCCATTTTGCTCTTCAGGCAGCAAAGGCATCAAAACCGCATATGGCGATAGCAGCCTAATGTAGCAATTAAAGCAAAATTTTCCCCAACAGGTGGAGCAGATAGATCCTGCAATTTTGTGATTACCACTAGGTTAGCCAGTTAATATAAAGTTTGACCATGACATGCAAGCTTCAGTATAACCTCAAAGATTAATGTCATGTTTTTTCTCTATCACTAAGGATGAGCTATTTATTAACGCAATTTAGCAATCACAAGTTCATTCAAGGAGTAAATTATAAACTGTGCCTAACACCAGCATTGATAAGAATAACTTTCCAAGAAAAGAAAAGATAAAGAGGCTGCCTAAGGGATTTTCCCATAAGCTCATCATGTCTATGATATATGGGACCCATCCAAAGGAAACTAGGAAAGTTTGCCATGCATAATGAAAGCCCTAGCAATTCAAGCTGACCCTAAAGTAGACCAGTAAGAAAGTAGCCGTAAAACACAATCAAGTAGCATGCATGGTTACAAGACATTTCAGTAGATAGTGACAAACTAACATCCCCTTACCTAGTCTTCCATTTTTCCTATTTCATACCTGTTTTAACGAAGGGATTGCAAATGAATTTTAGATGTACTGTACTGATTATTGTAAATTTTCGAAATTGCTGTGTTCCAAAATCCAAATAGTTGTTTTGCAGAATAGTCTCCATTTTGATTCTCCTAACGTTAATCAAATTTAAGCTCATAAAACATGTGTGATGGAACAGCACAAAAATTAAATAAACATCATTGCAAAAAATAGTTTCCACTTTATGGCTTTGCTAATAATCGTAAACACATTAACTAACATTAGAAGAAGCAATCTCTGAAAGCAAATAGCATTTTATGACCTAAGCGTTGACAACTATTGAAGATGAATCTCTGCAAGCAAATTCAGCAGCTGTAGATTCTTGTCATTGCAGATGTGGTCAAAGAGTAGTGAAAATTTCTTATAAACCCTATCAAACAATTTGCACAGGAAAAAAGCAGGGTTAATACTTCTGAGATGGGCATTTGTTGCTAGTTTGAAGTTTCCTGGGAAAGCGTTGAACTCTCAAGAGTATGTTCCTTTTAAATATCTCACAATGCAGCATGATTTACATTAGACACCCATTTGCAAAATTGTTGTTAGATTCCAAAGTTCCAGAAATGTCGCATGACCACAGTTTAAGATAATCTTACACATTACCCATCAAAATCTCATTTCTACATGCATGTGCCAAAATCTAGGCATCGTATACCTTTATACCACCCCTACGTTTTAAAGTTATACAAGTCGAGCCAAGTCACTTGGGCATCGATTAGCCAAATATAAACAATTAGGCATGGTTAGTCATTTTGGCCTAGCCTGCCTACTGCCTAGTCAGTTAGCTATACTGTAAATCTAAGTAACCATATCTTGAGGACATTAGCATCTTACAAAGCATGTAGATTAGAGAGAACACAGATAGGACAGCAGGTGGTCACTTGTTTAGTTGTTTTGATCCCAACATAGGCTAATTTCTTGAATTCGAGTGGTCTGGGCATACATCCATGGTTTCAACCAAGCTAGCTAGGCTCCATAGGCTAATTTCTACTGAGCTAAAATACTATTGAGCTGAAGTTACCAAGCCCAAATTTCTGGCTGCAAGTTGGTCGCCCAGGCTTGACAGACAAATCATGACTAGCCAACAATTAATCAGCCGATCAGTCAACTAGGCTAACTAATCGAGTCGACACATCTGATCAATGTCCAAACCAATTTGTCAACTAACCATCGACACATGATTAATAGATGGTTTGAAAATACTATGCTATCATGGCTTAATACTAGAAGGTAGGGCTCAATGATAACCAACAGGGTGAAGTTAAAATGTGCATAAGAGTGAAGTTAAAAAGTTTTTAAAAAAAACACTAGGAATTCATCAACATCACTGCAATTACCAGTTTCCTGCCAAAAGATAAGGCACAATCTAACTCAAACTACTTATCTCTAACAATCAATTCCCATGCATTGCGAGCAGTGCAAACAAATTTGAATCCACATGCTACAATCAAAGGTACTATTCACACAAAGTTAACTGCAAAAGGACAACACAATAATAAGCTCTAATGGACTGCACGTGCACATGGCAACTCCCCCTAGCTTGCTCAACACTTTATTGTCGAGCTTGATGTTAGTCGTCGTTAAAACCCTTGGTGGTAAATGATTGCTTCAAGGCATGCTGGTGGTTCAAGAGGTGGACCCCCAAAGACAGTTACAGGAAATCTTGGGAGTTGCCGTCATGTCCTTCATTGTGATATGGATGCCAGTAACGGTGTATACCTTCTTATTGCAGCTTTCAGTTTGGCTTTGGGTAACTATGTAGCTGAAGCCATGTTATTGGCTCTAAAAAGAGCCGTAAACTTAAGATGATTATGGGGTAAGACTGTAAGCGTCACAAAAAGGAGGGCCAGCCGGCAATGGCTGAAGGGGATGGATGGGAGTAGAAAGATGAGACCGCAGATCTGGTGATTCTTAAATGTTAACTCACTGTTTCTTAATTGAAGAGAACAGTAATGCCATCTTGTTTATAAGGGGCTCCTAACAGTAAAACCAATTTAAAACACCTATGCGGTCTAACATTCTAACTTAAATGACTAAACAACTGACAAGCGCTACAACTAATGCAGAACAACTTAAAGCCATGTGCTAACTAATCACAGTAACAATGGTCCTCTGTAGGGATCGGATAGGCTGAACAAAAAAAATTGCTGTTGCAGAATTTTCTTGTATTTGACATCTAGGTGGTGCTGTAATATACATTTACCTTTGTAATAACATGAGGTAAGATTCATGTTGATAATACTAATATTGCCAAGACTACCTATATTTAATGGTAAAATCTACAGCAGATATCACTTGCATGAACCATCACAACATTTAGTGTGCAACCATAATTTTAATCATGAAATTCTACAGTCTTGCAGGCAAAAATATTGCCATTAGTTATCAACAGAATTTTAACATTAAGAAATTCAAAATTTTAAAGGCACTATTAGCTATCAAGTAGATGTAGATATATCCAACAAAATATTTTCAAAATGAAGGAACAGTATGAGCCAGTACATTTGTAATATAGTGCATGTTATTGAAAACATCCATATAAATAATAAAGTCTTAGCTCCCAGATTATGCTGTCACAGTGCTAGCCACAGAAGAGCGATTTAATGTTAAACTAATAGAAAACAACAATATGTGCACAAGATAATTCAGATACAATAAATAAGAACGCTAATACATTGCCCATAAGTTCACCATTGCTATAGTCCTAGAATCCAAAATATCAAATATGAATGGCAGATTATTGAAAAGAGGAAGACTGGATGACTCAATGTTTTACTCACCATAGTTCAACCCTAAAGGCTGCCTAATGGGCTGATCAAACAATTTCTGTTGCAGAGCTGACTACTACATCCAGGCATTGTTCTAATATTCATTTCAATCATGTTCCAATAAACTTTAGTAATGATTGAAATTCAGTAATTCACATTGACGTACTAATGTTGAGGTGGCCACTACCCTTTATGGATATATCTCTAGCAGATGTAAATTCTATTGAGCATTACTACATGTAGGGCCCAACCATAATTGTTTTATCACTCCTTCAAGATGTTAGATACAGCCTTATTAGCAAAAATATCTTGCATTTTTGGTGCCAACCGATTAACAACATCAAGAAATTCCAAGCATTAGAAACACTAATATGCACTAGCTTGATGGTGGTATACTGAAAAACAGAAAAAACATACAACGACAACAACATAGCCTTTTCAGTCCCAAGCAGGCTCTCAGCATACCTACATTATTGTGGGAGTGCCAGTACTATAGTATGTGTTACAAAAGCCATATATCAACAATAAACAATAACTCCCAGATTATGCTGTCACATAACTGAATGTACAGGTAAATATAAGGCATTATCTAGTAAGGTCATAAATAAAACTGATTCAGGCACCATTCTGTCCAGAATCAAAGGGTCCACGATTTGATGCCAAGAAAGTTTGAAAACATATTTGACATAGTATAGTATCCCCTTCAAGAAAAAGAAAATAACAGTATTGTTTTAATCTCTTAGCGAACAGCTAAAGAACAAACAGTCCATTAGCCAAAGACTGCTCGGAGAACTTCAGATGCTACAGCATAAGTGCATAACATACAGAACAGTCATACTTCAGAATTGTTCACAGTGCTGAATGGGTATGTATGTGGTACTACAAATCAGATCATTATTATTTTTCTTACACAGCATATGAAGAAGTTTCAAGTTGAATATTTAGGTCTGGCATTGTCACATCACAGTATAGCATTTCAAATTGCTAATATCAACAGGTATAATTGCAGCGAAAAAAGGCATTATATAAAAGAGAACGTACGTAAAATTGGTAAATCTGTCAAGGGATCAGGAATGAAGTATCAACTCACATGTTATTGAACAGATACAGTGCGAGGAAGTCCAAATCCGTGCTTCCACATCATGCCTAGTATAGTATTGGCCTCAGTCCTTCGCCCCCAACTAGCATATGCTTTGTGCATGATCCAAAATGTCTTCTTTGTCCTGTCAAATTTAGAACATTCCATCTCATCCAAAACCCTGTGCATCTCTTCCAGCCGATTGAGCTTCCCATACATCACCATCTTGCAGTGGTACAAGCTCCGGCACAGCTTCCAACCGGCCTCCTCAGCCTGCCGGACAAAATGTGCGAGTTTGTCGACCGCATCACACTCAAAATAGCTTGATATTACGGACCGCATCACATGCGCTGTGGTGACAATGACATTGTGTTCCAGTGCCTCAGCGATCCGCAGCTCCATCCCCTCAACCAATCCCTCCTGAGCATACACCCTAATTAACAACACATGTAGCCATGGCCTGTAGTCATCAGGACCCAACCTCTGCAACAACTTCTCAATCTTTTGAATCCTATCTACATGGTCAAACTTGCAGTATGCGCATATCATTGCACGTATATGCACAATGCCAACCTTTCCAGCATGCTTGTAAGCATGCTCATAAGCTTGCTCCATTTTGTCGAGCATCCCAGCATGCCCATATCCTCTTAGCATTAAGAGATGCGTAGTAGCATCTGGAGCAACATGACCCGACAACATTTGATAGAACACTGCTTCCATTTTGTCCCACATCCAAGCAGTGACGTATCCGGCGATGATTGCATTATACGTACCAATCGTGCGGGGATGCCCAGAAGCATCTAGCGAACCGAGCGTGGCCTCCATGTGGTCAACGAGGAGGGAACGACCGAAGAGGTTGATGAGGATATTGTACGAGTCCACATTAGGCGGCCCGCACCACCGGTCCCTCTCCATCGCGCGGAAGGTCGTGAGGCAGTTGTCCAGGAGGCCGTTGTGCATGTACGCCGCCATGAGGGCGTTGTAGAGCGCCTGGTCGGGTAAGTGGGCGGCGGCTGCATCGGCAAAGAGCGCGGCCGCCGCGTCGGGGTCGCCCGCATGGCTCGCGAGAGAGATAGCGAGGGCGAACTCGCTGAGCGCGGGGGCCGGGGAGCGCGCGCGGCGGAATGAGAACACGGCGAGGCCGAGCAGCGGCTTGGGCCGGAGCAGCGAGAGGAGCTCGAGCGACGCCAGCGGCGAGACGGCGAGGAGGGTCGGGAATGAGTGGGCGTGGAGGTCGGGCGCCGGGTCTGGGTCGGGCCCCGGGAGCGCGAGGAGGGAGGCGGCAATCGAGGAGACGGCAGCGCGGAGCTGAGCGACCGTGAAGGGCGGGAGTGGCGGCGAGGCGGGCGACCAAGATGCTGACCACCGCGTCCCGGCGGGATCGGGCGGCGGCGGAGTAGGAGGTGGGGAGTGAGGCGGACACGGGAAGGAGGTGGAGGGGATCCCGTTGTTGGGGACGGATACGGAGGTGAAGGACCGAGGGGTGGTGGATTCGTGGAGGCCGCGGCGGCGGAGCAGGGGGAGGAGGGAGCGAGCGGGGCGGCGGGACATGGGAGGAGGAGGCGGCGGAGGCTGAGTGAGGAGGGGATCAGCGGCGGCGGAGGCTGAGGATGGGATCAGCGGCGGCGGCGCGAGGGGTTTAGGGATCGGCGGCGGCGCGAGTGGTGGAGGAGAAGCGCACGCGGCCAGCTCGCCGCTGTGTTCTGAATGGGTTTCTTTAGCTGGGCCTGTGTTATGCGAGGGGGCGGCCTTCTTCCTTCTTCCAGAGTTTGCAAACAGCTGGGCCTGCCTGCCTGGGTGGGGAGGGAAGGAGAACAGCCCACACAAAGGTGACTAGTTTTTTTTTTTTTACAACAAACACGTCGTAGATATAGCCATCTTACACAGAGGTCCTTCGAAGAGGACAAAATTACAAACAGGTCCAAAGACCAACAACACACAGAAGCCTTCACAGCGAAGATGGAGACGAGCTCGTCGGCGATGTGCCGCAGAGGCGCCGGCGGCGCTTACAGCTGGGTGGAGGGACCGCGCCATGTGCCGGTTGTAGAAGGGGCAACCAAGCCAAAGAGAGCAATCAAAACTGACGACCGAGAGGTATGTATGAATCACGTCGCCGGCATCAAATGTTAAGGCTTGGAGTCGAATCCCTGGGGAAACGAGCAATCCAGTTCTTCACCAGAAGGATGAGTGTCGAGGTAGTCTTGGAACAGCCAAATCCGTAGCTGCTTGGTGGAGCGGGAGGCGGAGCGGAGCGGCTGGTGGACCCTGGAGTATCTCGGCGCGTTCCACGACGAGCTCGTAGAATCCCTGAAGGGAGCAAGTTCATCGGAACAACCGCCAAGGAAGGTTGGATGGTCGAGGCCGTCAGCATCTTCAGTGGAGACGACGGCGGCGACGAGGTGGAGAAGGCGGAGCAGCAGAGCGTTCAACGGCGGCGAGTCGCTGCATCTCTGATGAGGACAGAGCCGGCGGAACAACCACTGAAGCATGGATTGGGGGAAAGCAGCGCTGGGATCTGCAAAGTCGATGGCTACGGAACGGCGGCGAGAGCGAGGGATGGAGTGCAGAGACGGCAGAGCTGGTAGGGGAGCAGAGGAGTGAGGTGGGAGATCTCACCGGATGAAGCATGTGGTGGGGCAGAGAGGGCGAGATCTAGAGAGGGGAAGGCGGATTTATTTTATTGCCACACACCTGGAGTACATCTACGACGGCGACGGCGAGTAGGCCACCGAGGAAGACCGCGGCGACGATGATACCAGCGACGACGACGACAACCGACGGTGAGGGAGAAGCCATAAAGGCACTAGCATTAAGGCACAAGGAAACTAGTAAAAAGGAAAAGGTAGAGCACAAGCAGATCTATCGATTGGGGGGACCCTACCCCTCTCACCGCCAGTGAGTTGCCGGCGGGGAGGAGGGGAGGGGCCTGGGGAGGCGGGGGCGAGAGGAGAAAGCTTAGAGGCGAAGCCAATGTGGACGTGAGGTGACTGGTTGAAGACTTGAAGCACCTAAACAGAAGCTGAACTAGAGGAGGGAGGGTTTCTAGCGCATACATGAGCAGTATAATTTGCTGACCTACGAACATGGATAACTGTGAAAGAGGAGAAAGACGTCGAGATTTCTTGCACATCATGAAGAATTGTTGCAACTTCTGATCTTTCTTCCTTTCGGGATCCCCACATGGACACTAGCTCCTGAAAATCTGTTTCCATGATAATTCCCTCCTGAGTGCCTTGAGGGATTAGCCGAGCTCCATCCCATAATGCTTCCGCTTCCGCTTCCGCGATTAAAGTAGAAGCAACTGAATTCAGACACCGAGTCGACACTTGTACGAATGAACCATCATTTCTGCGAATGACAACACTAGTTGCACCAGTGAAGTCAGAAGCACAGAAAGTCCCATCAATGTTTATTTTGATGTGACCAACAAGTGGTTTCCTCCACTTCTCTACCTCCCTGACCATTTCACCTCCAGCACATTATGTTATGTCCACCAACAGCTGCAAACACATATCTCAGGCTATTCGCACCGCGAGCCTGAAAACCGAACAGAACGACAAATATGGCGATTCAAGCCCCGCACCGCGCACCTGTATCTCTCCCTCTACAGTTCCGTTCGCTACAGGGAATCACCAAACCTGGTGTTTCTCTCTCCTAACGCCAAACACTGTCGTCTCGAGCTTCCCGCCTCCCCCCTTCCTCGTCCACAGCCGCCGCCACCGGACCCCGACCCTTCCTCCTCCTGGTCCATGGCCTCCGTCTCTCGCTCCCGGTTTCTACGTCAAATCCACACCTACCACCGACGCCACGCCCCTCTTTCCGTTGCGCCCCGCCACTGCTAGCACCAGCAGCAGCTCGCTCGGCGCTGCGCCGGCGGAAGGAGTCCGCATCAGCGAATCCGGGGAGGCCGCCATCGTCGGGAGGCCTCATGCTCGAGCTCAACGCAGCTCTCACCGGAGCTAAGTGAGGCCAGAGAGGGTAGGCTAGCTTCTTATTTGGCTTCTAGTATTTGAGATTCGTGTACACAATAATAGTTTTTGAATCTTCCTTCCCAACCCTAGTTTCTATCTTTCCTTCTGCCCACCCACGCCCCTACTGCGACGCCTGTGCCTCCACCTTCCTTCCTCCTCTCCCACGCGCCCCTTGCCCATGCCACGCTTCCTCCCTGTGCTCCCCCGGTCGGACGTCGGTTGCTCCTGCCGGCCGGCTGCTGTCGGAGTTGTATATCCGTCAACCTCCTTAGGGGGTACTCGTCAGAGAGTAGATAGTGAACGATTGTTAGACTTGGAGCTTGAAGGTATGCGCGAGGACACAAGACACAAAATCGCCAGACCTGGAACTCGAAGACATGCGCGTGGACACAAGACACGAGATTTATATAGGTTCGGACTGCCAGAGTAGCGTAATACCCTACGTCATGTTTGAGGTGTCGTATATTGCGCTTTGCGCTTGGCTGTTGTCTTATGAGGGATTGTGCCTGCCGATCTAGGTGCCCCGACCCTCCTTTATAGTCCAGGGGGCGGGTTCCTAGTCGGTTACAAGGTAGGAGTCCTCATAGGATTACACGATACTAGCCATAGTAGGAATACAAGGGAATTCTAGTAGGAGTCAGCATTCTTCCTTCCTTGAGGTGCCCAGGGTGTATGCCTGACAGCCGCTGTGTCGCGCGCCTCCCCCGCGCCGATCGTGTGCTTCCCCAAGCCGCAGCTGTGCATTGTCCCCATGCCGTCGGCCAGTCAGAGCACCTCCGCTGCACCTCCGACCGGCCGTCGGAGCTCCTCCGCCGCGCCATGGCCGTGTGCGCCTCCAGTCCGCCGCCGAAGCTCCTCCGTCGTGCCAAGGTCGTGTTGCGCACACGCCGACACTCTTCCGGCTACCTCACCGCCGGCCACCGCTCCATTCAACATTTTTTCCCGGATTCAACAAATTGTTTTCCTATTTTTAACAATGTTGAAATTGTTTTGGTAAAAAAGTTGAGAAGGATTTTGCAAAATGCTGAATGTAGTTGGGCTGTTTGTTTGCTTAATTGGGCCTTACTGGGCTTCATAGTTAAGTTGTTTATATGGCATCCAGAAACCATATAGGATCGTGCAACATAAGAACGTCAATAATATAGTTCGTTAGAGCATCTCTCATTACCAGAACATCTATTATTCAGTCCTCACTATCAAAACATAGGGGCAGTTTGGCTCAGCGTGTTAGTTCGCCGCGCCACGCTCGCACCTCGCGGCGGCTACGGTTGCCGGCTGTTGTTTGGATGGCGTGCAGGTTGAGGCTGGTTGCTCTTGTCATTTGTTGCTACTCGTGTAATAATTGCTACTGCAGTTGTCGTTTGGTGCTCTGTCGTTTAGTGCTGCTCCTGTTTGTGGTCGTGGCGAGTGTGGCGGTCGAATCGACTGCCACAGGCGCAGTGTGGTGAGCTGACGCGCTGAACCAAACAACCCTATATTCTCTCCATCTTCAATAGTTACTTGCATTTTTGATAATCTTCAACACCTCATAGGCCCACACGTCAGCAGATAGGGGAGAGTCTTTGCATTCCTCTACATGAAGGAGAGAGGAGGTGATTTATAGGCAATTACTCAAAAAAAATTGGTATTGAAGATCTGATTGATAGTCTATTGGAGTTCTCTTCGTCGTAAGGGAAGGCCTTGGACAATCAACTCAACGCAATTTTTTCGATATATTCTTAAATCTCCTAAAAAGTAGTTTTTGGAATATATATGAGCAATCTGCTGGAGATGCTCTTAGATGCATCTCGTAGCCCATCAACCATAGCTCCTTATGTGTGCTGCCATCGGGTGTGAACGTCGTGACATACACAACTGCCCTGCGTGCCGACGGCCACACCCACCCCCAGCTGTTGGGTCGATGGCCCCACACATCGCTACACCCACGAGCTCGCCAACTGCTCCGTCTACATGCACAGAGGTTGAAGAAACAGATGGAAAAATATTGAACCCACTTTATCCAAATGTTGATAAAGGCAAAAAAATTGAATTTTTTATTTTGTTACAAAATGTTGATCTCCTTTGTAAAAAATGATGAATCTAATATTTGGATGTTGATTTACTTTTAAAAAATGTTGAATATGTTTTGTCTAAATATTGAATCTAATTGTTGATCTATTTCTCAAAAATGTTGTAATCTTCCTATATGTTTAATTTACTATGATTGTGGTCGTGCATTACTACAGGCTAAATAATTTCCTTCATGAGATCATATTACAATGGTACATAACCTCACATAACAACTTACAATAAAATTTTTTAAAATGGACTTTGCATGATAAAAAAAACTAAGGAATACAAGATTATTCTAATTTCAGAAGTTTACCGTATTTAGCAACCATCACCTTTCTAGTTCTTGAGTGTAGAATATTCAAATGGATGGAGTCTCATAGGTACCATCATGGTTTAAAGCTAAACCCACTTCAACTACAACACTCGTAACGACAAGCTCTAATTTCTTGTAGAATGGTACCAACCACCATTGATCTTTTCTCGTCCAACACCTCAGAACATAAAGAGATGAGAAAAGACCTATAATTAAAATTTGAACAAAATGATTCAGTTATTAAAGATCATTGTAGTAACAGTTGCAAGTCACAAGCTCCTTTTGCCAGCAAAAGCTGACACACACATAATTGAAATCAACACGTACTAGAAGTGTTGCAAGATAAATACATAGGAATAACAATAGTTGAGGTCATTTAGAAATTTTCAAAATTTTAAAGTTACTCCAATTTTAGTTTGGTTTCAATCGGGGAAAAGGTTTGGAAATCTCACCTAAAAAAAGATACTCTTCTTTATCACCCTTCCTTTCATTTCATATCATCATTCCTATATTCTAATTCCAAGGTAACCCAAGAAGAAACATAGAAATATGGTTACAATAGAAGATGTGTGATGCCTTGGAGTAAAGATCATATATCTTTAGCCAATGTGCTATACTACATAACAGATATGAACATAGCACCAAAGCTTAACATATAACAAAATTGTGATTATGACATTAACAAAGCAAATAATTCATGGCAATAATACATCATTGATTCACCTAGAAAAGCAAAAGAATGTACCATGATAAATTTAAACAATACCATTTACAAGATCATCAGTAATAAGTGCATGTTACCAAATGTTTCTAATACTTTGGTTAGAGAACATTAATGAAATTAATATAGCTTTTAAAGGAAAGACATTATGTGAATGCATGGTAAAAGATCAATGCAACCAGCTAATTTGGCTGTCATCTTGAGCTCAATGTGTGATGTATCATCATGTAACAATATAGTGCTCTCTACTAATTATTCATAAGAAAATACTACCGATAGAAAATTCAACACCCACTTCTTATAGTTCTACATTCATCTCAATATATGGAGGAGATGTAGAGCCAATATCACTACCAATGGTCGCCGCTGCTAGAACTGCAGGTACTATCCACTTTTTGCAAGCACTCGGCGCGCAGCTGTGCAGGCACCTAGTGTTAATTTGCGGGCGACCTAAACCTTGGGTACTCACGGTTGATCCGACCTCATGTGTAAACATCACAAATCTATAATATAAAGAACGAGTTCTTTTGTAAATGTTTCTCACCAGAAAATCTACCCTCTTACCCCTCACAGGAGGTCCCGCCTGTCACAAAAGGCCCCACAAAAAAACGCCCGAAGGACGACCATTGCGGGGAGTGTTAACCAGTTTTTGATAGCTAGAAAATACTTTTTGCAAAAACGTTGATCTTTTTTCACCGGCTGCTTTTTTACCCGCCCCCATACCTGCCGCTGTCGTCAGCACGAGGAGGCGCACACCCCAAAACAGGATTGCTAAACCAAGACAGGATTTGACTTTCTAAAAAAAATAAGACATGATTTGACTTGACAATTATTTCTCGTGTTCCTGACTTTCCAAAAAAACACAACCGCCATGGGTTACCACAATTTGGACTTGAATCTTAATGATTTGCTTTTCCCACGTGCGGCCTATCACGCGTCAAATATAGATGGCAATGCAATTTCCACTAATTACTTGATCAAATGGTCTCTACTAAATAATCACGATTTGCATTTCTTTCCTTTCTTTCCCCAGGTCTCTACTAAATAATCATGGTTTGCATTTTTTCCCCTTTCTTTCTATTTCTTTTTTCCTATCTTTCTATCACACATCCATGCATGCATATCCTATCCGATCCACCAATCAGGTAGCTCAATTTTCCTTCCTCAACTAGTGGAAGTGCACGTGCCACACGCACGTGTTTAAAAAAATGCAAATTAACTTACGTGTTTACAAAAGTAAAAAATATAAGAAAGTAGCATTTATAGGCATGTATATTTATTTTCAATTTTTCATTCCAAAAGTGCATGTTTATTTTTGTTACAACTAAAATAGTATTTATATGCATGTATATTTTTATTTTGAAGGAAATAGGAATTTAACGGGACTATATCAATTTGTGTTTATTTCTTTTGGAAAGAAATATTCGGCCCCCTACATAGCAACAAATCATAGCAACAAATGGAAACAACATCATGCAAATCACGGAGATGGTGTAATTTTTATTTCTATTTAGGTCTCCAACAAAATAATAAACGGGATCCAAGGATGATTCTACAAATCCGGCCGGTGCGGGATCCAAGACTGATCCTTTGCCCGCAGGTGCGGGATCCAAGTCTGATCCTCTGCCGCGTCAGTACGAGGATCAGAAAATCGGCATCGCCTTCTGCGCGCCAGACACGATAGGAGATCATGTCCCCTCGACGATCCTCCTGCGGCCAATTCCGTGTCGACACGTCACGCACGCACGTCGGGACTGGATCTTCTACGGCGGCAGAATCAAACCTGGCGTCAAACCTGGTGCTGAATTAGGTTAGATTTTTACAAAGAAAAACATTAATGGGCATGTTGATTTTTATTTGGAAACAAACATTAATAGGCGTGTTTGTTTCTATTGGAAAAAAGTCGCCCGCTAACCATGGCTGACTTGGACACTGGCCCACGGTGTGGCTTGAAAATAAACACGTCTCTTAAAAACAAAAATTAAGCCAAAATACTTATAGATTCTCTTAGTGCTTAGCATTCCTTCATCAAACTAGACTATAATTGTTTTATCCATGATGCTAAAACAAAAGATGCACATGAACTACTCAATATGCACCTAAGCTGTCGATACAACATATGTGTCTCTGCATAGCGTTTACCTACATTACGTCTTGATGGAGCTTCTGAGCCGCCGGCCAAAAAAGATTGCAAGTACTTGACTGCAGAGCTTGCCCAATACCCTAAGTTTAGTAAATAATTATTAATTAATTACTAAATTATTATTAAATAATACAAATGACCTAGTGATGTACCCTCGATGTACCTTCGATGATGAGTAGGTGATGAGGAATCCATCGAAGAACAATAAATTAACGACCACGTGAAAGGACAATGCAGCTCTAGATTGGAAGGTGGTAATGCAAACATCGAGGCCCAGCAACTGGAATCCGCAAACAAAGCCAAACTACGATCAGGAGAATAGCCGTATTGTACCTTGGTAAAGCAGGTATAGGAGCTTGGTGATGACCTACAGATTGTCCTGAAGATATGAGAGACGATGATGTGCAGATGCGTGAGTAATATTATATTAAAAACGCAAGATCAAATGCTAGTGGTAGTAAAAAACGCAAGATCAAATGCTAGTGCTAGTAAAAAACGCAAGATCAAATGAACTCACGGATGGAGCACTTCTCACCATCGTCGATCCACGTGCGAGAGCAGCAATCCAGCTACGCACGAAGTCGAATCGAAGTAGAAGACGAAGAATCGTAGAAAACGAATGGGAATGGTTGGGCTCACGATAAGATAGACACATATATATATATATACTAACTTTGTAGAAGAGTTATATTTGGTAATAGAAAATTTTCCATCAAATCGTCAACGACACCATATCCCCATCCACAATCAGTGGGTCAATTTAGGTACAAAATCAATCAATGAATGGTTAATTATAGGGCCATCGAGGCATAATTAGTGCATGCCATATTTTCTTGTCTAGCATCTACATATTTGGTAATAGAAAACCTTCCATCAAATCGTTAACAACACCGTATCCTCATCCACAATTAGTGGGTAAATTTAGGTACAAAATCAATTAATGATTGATTAATTATAGGGTAAGCAATACACAATTAGTGCATGTCATATTTTATTGTCTAGCATCTACATAATAGGAAGGACCGGAGATGGCTTAAAAAAGATGAGAGAAGGCAAAGCTAAAAAGGAAGGCAACAGAGGAGAGACCGAAGATCGTTGACAGAAACAAAACAGAAAAGGAAGGAAGGAAAGGCCGGAAGCGAGGAATCTGCGTGGCAAAGCAAAAAAAGGAAGGCAACAGAGGAGTAAAAGGAAAAAAGAGGAAAGGCAAGTAAGACGTCGCACCTTGTTTTTCTCCCGAAACATCAGCGTTGATTCCCTCTTTCCTTGTTCGCACGTGGGTACGCAAGGCGGGTAAGCCTAAGCGCTTGGTGACAAAACATTTCAGTTTTGTGGAGAAATATTTTAGAAAGTGCAAAAATTTTCGTCGTACCCCCTTTTGTGGCCCCAAAACATGTGGACCGGGCTGCCATGTGGGGCTCTTGTGAGAGGTGGGTATGTTTTCCGTTGGGTGAGAATTGACATCAATTTGCTCATCTCTTATAGTATAGATTTTATCCTATCGTTCCACCAATCATGTTGCTCCGTCACCACGCATATGCATGCATATGCACGTTTTCTTTTTTTCCTTTTGGGACGACGACGCAGCCGCTGCCTTCGGGAAAATTGGAGAGGAAGGAAGCGATTGAGGCGGGGAGAAGGACCGGAAAACGCCGCCGCCATCCGCGACGCCAAGGGAGAAGACCGGCGCTCTGTGACGCTGCAGTACCACGAGCTCAAGATCGCTGCTGCTCTACTCCGCATCGCGCCGCCGCTCTGCTTCCGTTCCGCCCCGTCTCCATCGAGTTTTCATCTCCAAGCCACCAGGTGAGCACCGAGGACCTACTCGCTTGGGTGTTGCGGGGACTGTCGCACTGCCTTGTCCTAGGTGCCTTCCGCGCCACTGTGCAGCCGTCGTCGCCCTCTGTGTGCTGGCCTTCGTGCCATGCGTTTATGCGGGTGCCGCTGTCGTCGACAGCCCGCGGACCGCACACCCTCGTTTTGGCCTTGCGCCCGCACACCGTAGCCTTGCCGCCCACCATGCTGGTGCGCGCTGCGGACCCAGTGAACCAGATGCTCACGTGCGACACTATCATGTCGCAGTTGTGGTTTGGTCGCCACCCGTGCGCATTCCACCCAAGGGGCTCAGGCCTTGGCTGTGGTTGCCCAGCACGCTGCAGTGGCTGTCGCTTCACTCTAGCGCGTCATGTTGTTACCCTCTCGTCGCCGTGCATGTGCCGCCAGGCCAAGCCTTTCTTACCTTAGCATTGTCGCTAAGCCACCCAAGCCTCGTCACCGTGTTGATCTTGTTAGCCGCGCTGTCGTCTAGCCATCGCCAACCATCTCTTTGACGCCGCGGGAAGCCTTTCTGAAATCTTGAAGAACCCGTTAACATAGTATTTGATCTTATTTGGCTCTTATTGCTTCTTCTTTGTATAGATTTGCAATAGAGTACGTCGGCAAGAACATATTGTTCTGCCCTAGCTCTTTTCACTCCTTATGGCTGAACATCTCGTGAATGCACATGGGCGCAAGAGGCAGAGAATTGCTGATCGTCCAGGTTAGTTTCGTGGTGGTTGTGTTTGATGATGGCATAGTTTAATTGTGTTCGCTGTGCTGCTTCCAAATATTACATGTTTTTTGTTTTGAAGCTCTTGGTACGCCGCCTGCTAATGAGCGTGGTTTCCCGCTTGGTGACATGACAAATATTGAAAAAGGTTGTTCCACTGCAGTCGAAGATTGTTCGTTGTGCAACTCCCAAATATTTACATGTTTTTTGTTGTGCAGCTCTTGGTATGCCGCCTGCTGACGAGCGTGGATTCCCATTTGGTGACATGACAGATGTTGAACAAGGTCGTCCCACTGTAGTCGAAGGTTGTGGTTATGGCTTATCCGATCATGCATCTTGCCAAGTATGCTTGCGATCTCAAAATTGATCTTATTTATATTTGCAGTCTCCAAAATTGAAAAGAATCAAAAGAGGAGGGAGAATTATGCTGCAAATAAGGATATGATAAATGCGAGGAGAAGAGAAATACGTAGACTCAAAAAGGCCGAAACACATGCGGCGCTTGTGGCTATAAATGATCGTATTCCTTCTCTTGCTAACGGTAAGTTTAAATGCTTCATGTAAATGAAAAAATTGTTAAATTGATGGTCGAGGAATAATGAAGCATGTTGGGTTTTTGTTAGCAGGTTCCAATCTATCTGAACAAGGAATCATTAATGATGAGGACGAAGGTATCTGGCTTCGACGTAAAAGTACTTATGAGAGACCAATTAGTAACGTTTTAGGTAATTCACATAGAAATACAGAGAAGTTGTATCATAAAGTTTCTGGTTATATAATAAAGTTTTTGGCTTCGTGTTTGGAACAGATCGTCAGGTGGAGAAGCAGAGAATAAAAGAACAGAAAAGGTATGAGAGGAGGTCTGATGAAGTTAGGTCTTCGATAAATGCCAAAAGACATAATAAACGGCACGCTGTTTCTGGTGCGTTCGTCAAACTTTGTTAGTACTATTGTTAAATTGTTAAATTTAACTCATTCGTATATTTACGCATTGTTTTGGTGGCTCAGTTGCAATGGAAGAAATCAATGCGATTGGAACGGTGCACTCTGTGTTAACCAATGCGTGCCCTTCTGTAACATCCCGCATTTTCAATACGGAATGTTAATAGTAAAAATGAGAATTTTAAAATTTTTGGTAAATTAATTGAGTGCTTGATAATTTAATTAAGGATGTCTTCTATTTTCTCCCCTAAATCCCTAGATTTATTTTTTGAGCTAATTAAAATTTTTGGAAATATAGGGTTTGGAAAATAGGAAAAACCAGCCTTAGCCGTTTGGGCCTGAGGTTCACAGCCGAAGTCTGCCGGAGGCCCTCCTTTTCTTTTCTCGACCCAGCCGCGCACCCTGCACTCCCCCGGCCCAGCGAAACCGCGGCCCAGCAACGCTGCCGGCCCACACGCGCGCGCCCCGTTCCCTCCTCTCTCGCTGATGCGCGGACCTCGCTCGTCAGGCCGCCACGTCGCCCGTCGTCTTCCCCTACCTTTTTCCCCTTTTGCGCCCGCGCGCCAATCCGGCGACCGCCAGCATGGCGAGCCGCCGTACTCGCCCGTGGCGAGGGCCTGGATGAGCGCCACCTCGGTCGCGTCCCATCCGACCGCCAGCAGCAGCCCGCAGCCCCTATAAGAGCACCGCCGCGGCCACCCGCTTGAGCCCTAACCACACTTGGGGTTTCCCCTTTCCGCCGTCGCCGGAGTTGAAGAGGAAGGAGAGGGAGGAGAAGGAAGCGGGGAGGCCGTCCGTGGGAGCACGACGAGAAGCCGGAGCCGTCCGCGGGAGCCGATCGACGAGAAGCCGACGCCGTCCCTGCAAGAAGCCGCGCCGCGCTCTGCTTCCCCGGCTCCGACCCGCTCCGCCGCCGTCCTGCTCCGCGCCTCTTCACCGCTGCTCTTCCCTTCGACCAGTGGTCATCAGGTGAGCCCGTCGTCCTCCTCTCGCCTGTGTGAGCCGGCCTTCGCGTCGAGGGAGAAGAAAGGCCCCGCCTTGACCCTGTGCTCGACCCCGCACGCAACGCGCCGCCGCCACTGACCGCCGTCGACTGTGTTGCCGGCCATCGTGCTGAGCCTTACGCCTGCAGGTGCCGCTGCCTTCACCGACACGCGCGCGCTCACCGCTTTGCCCTGTTCCTTCCCCTGTGTTGCACGCCGGAGACACCCGCTGCCTTGATCGCCGCGCCACCGTGGCCTTCGCCGCGCCGGTTTGCCTTGTGCATGCGCGAGTAGGGAGAAAGGCTGCGCCTTTAGGGCTTCTCCATGCACGCCCGGCCGTCGACGCGACCGTGCAACCACGCGCAGCGTCGCCTCGCCGCGGGAGCTCTGCTTTTCGCCGTCGCGTGCGCCGCCATGGCCAAGCTGGCCTTGTGCGTTTCGGCAAGGGGCAAAGCCCCGGTTTTAGGCTTGTTTTCGCCTCACCTGTTACACGCACGCGCACACTGACGCCTTTGCGCACCCAAGCGCCCGCGCAGGCGACCATCCGCACTGCGTCGCCGCGCCCATCGCCGCGTCGTCGCCATTGAGCCCGCTCTGGCCCCAAGGTGCCACCTTTTTGGCCCAGATCGATGTGCACTTGCCTCCTGAGTCGCACCCTGCCGTTTGTTCGCCAACCCGCTGCACACCTCGCCACCGGCGAGCTTTTCCGCACCGGAGTCCCTCACAGGCATTCCGTCGAGCACCTGTGGACGCCGGTCCAAAACCCCCAGGGTTTAGTTGCACACACACGCCCACACGTGCGCATGCACGCAGAGGATCCGGAGGGATCCAATGCGGCGGGCCACTCACAACCGAGCCGCACGCTCGCCCGCGCTGCACCGTGCCGCAGCGGATCGCCAGGGATCTGCCGCGCCCCGCCACGCGCACCGGCCACGTGGGCATCCACGCAAGCACGCGCTGGCTTAAAGCCATCCTGGTGGCAGCCACGTGTGCACAAGAGTCGGCCTGTAGCTGGCTTATAGCCCGGTTTGAGCTAGCTAGAGACACCCTATAGCTACCCTAAAGATTGCAATATTGTAAATGTGTATTTTAATTTCAGAAATCTATTTTATCTTTGGAAATTCATATTAAATCCATTTTAGCTCTGAAAAATACAAAACTTCTTCTGAAAATCTTCTAAAAATCCAAACTCCGCGCTAGGCTAGAGTTTGCCTCTTTTTGGGTCTTATTTGCTCTTCGACTTGCATTTATTGTAATTAGCATCCGTGTTTATTTATTTAATGCGATTCTAGGAGCCACCGGAGCCGGAGAGTTGAACCAGGACTACGACGACGACCTCGGCTACGACGACTACTCGCACCCAGGTTCACGCCCGACCTACTTTGAATGCCCATTAGGCATTGCTTTAGAACTGCTAGCGCTTTACTTATGCATGATGATGATTATGATGAAACCCTTGCACTGCCCTTTTTACTACCCTGTCCTTGATTGACCTACTTCTACTACTATATTTGCGCGTGTTGATACGCTGAGCTTGTTGTGCATGTGTTGGGATATTGTGATAGTATTCTTGGCGTGTGTGGGGAAAAACCGGCAGGAGAAGGTGTTTTTGGGATACTTGGCGGGGGTGAGCTCAAGACAACCCGATCCGGGATCGGGGGCCAGGGATCGTCTTCTCGGGCGATGCCCAGTTTGGTACCTATGACGGGTACACTGTTTTAGGAGCACAAGTGTTGAGGTTTTTGTGATGACTTGGAGGATAGGAGCTCGCCCCGGTCTGAAACCGAGTGGGTCGCTTTGTTACACGGAACTTTCGTACACACCACCTCACCGAGAGTGGGGATAGGTCCGTTTCGACCCTAGCAAGTGCGATGCCATACCTGCTAGTAGGATTAAGGGTATTAGTGATGAGGGTGTAGGGTGGTGTCCCTTCCCTCTTGGGCGCTCCCCGTGCGGCCACACAGGGGCATGTTCACAGTTCTGGGGTGGTCCTTTGCGAAGGACCGCATCGAGACCCGGATGCAGGATGGAATCGTAACTCCTAGGTGATCATTCGGTTGGGTAGGCTCGGTTGGCCGTACACCGTCCGAGTGCTATTCCGAGATGGGTACTGGTGTACACACTCTGCAGAGTTTAGATCTATACGTATAGCCGCGTCCTCGGTGATGGACATGCCTGTTGTTTACTCCGACTCTTACGTTTTGGGATTTCTACCTTCCCCCTCATAGGATGAGAGTGTATGGTGAGCCGTGGTTGTATTCGGGGAGAGGAGAGTTGCTCCCTCTGCCTCGCGAATCCGGGTGCAACCATTGAGGTGCGAGGAGTGGGAGTTCTCGCACCGACCCTCGTTGGAGATAGGTTATGGTGACGATGATCTGGGTGACCAGGTGTAACCGTTTGTGGATGAGTGATATGGGATTTGGTGGGAATATGAAGATGATATTCTTTTATATTGATGCTGTTGCTGCTTAGGAAACCCAGTCTCTACCTTGTTCCTCTCTTTACCTTTAGAAGTAGGCCACTTAAAGCTTGCATACGGTTGGTGACGTGGACCTATCCCGATCCTTGGGGATAGCCCCTGAGCTTGCAGGGTACGAGTCAGACTTCGACAACAATGCCGACGGATGGTACGACTGAGGGGCACGTCGCTTCGCTCAAGGATGCCTGTGGGAGACGAATGAAGATGGAGACACCTTTTGGAAGCTAGCTACCGCTGCGTAGGCTCTTATTCTTGTTATTCTGCCAAGAGGTGTGTATTGATGTACTCCATTATTCAGGATATGTAATAATATTCGTACTCTGATGCTTTATTTTGATGTATGACTGTGATATTTATCTGTGATGAATGCCTGTGTGTGATAGCGTCTGATCCAGGGACTATCACGAGACAGAATGTTGGGTTTTCCGTTTCTGAAAACCCAGGGCGTTACAGATGGCATCAGAGCCGTACTTGACCGTAGTACGTGCGCTTAGAAATGGTCGATAGAAAATTAGGACTCTAAACGAATCTCTTCTGCTATATACAACTCTTGACTTATATTACAAAAACTTATCCTTCTTTGAAAAATTCTATCTCACCTGCGCTAACTAGAAATTTCTTCCGTGTCACAGGAAATGGATCGACAGGAGATCGAGCTACTCCCGGAGCACATGGAGGGACTTGCTCGTTGGGTGGACCGGGTCGTCCTCAGGCTGGGGATTCCCCCTACGCATGTCACCTACCGCGTCGAGGACGTCCGCACTCTGTCAGGAGCACTGGTGCTTTGCACGGTGGCCGTCCTGCCCCACCCGGTGCGTCCAGACTTCCCCGAGATGCTCGAGCACAGCATAGGACTCAACGTCAGGAACGCTGTGGACACCACCTGCAGCCACGTACTTCGCCACCTGCTGGCTAGGTATCGCGACGTCTACAGGACTGGAGACCTGCAGCTGATTCCCCAGGACTACTACAGAGTGGCTCTGATCGTGGACGGACTACCAGACCCTACAGCGCTCTACGAGAAGGAGGTTGTCCAGGGACCTCTGTGCGAGTCCGACGACACGCTCGTCACCACTGGGAGTTACCTCGTGGACTTCGACACTTACGCCCGCCGACTGAGCGAGCAGACGAGTGCACTCTTCAGCCGACTCGAGTACACTACCCTGGAGCTCCGCGAGCTTCAGCCCCGCTCCCAGAGTCTGCTCGTGGAGAACCGTACCCTGCGCCAGCGAGTCGAGCAGCTCGAGCGAGGACTACGCCATGCCAACTCTTTGGCAGTGCAGGCAGAGGCTGAGAGGGTGACCGCACGTGAGGAGATGCTATACGCTAAGGAGGATCTACGCAAGCAGGAGGCCAGGTTCACCCGTCTCTTCGCCAAGCTAGACCAGAAGGATGCACAGTTCGCCACGCAGGGACGCACTCTCGTTCATGAGAAGGCTAGGGTGGCTGAGCTTATGAGGACCAGTACTCCAACACCGCCAACCTCGCTGCACTCACCAGGACTTCTGTGTTCTTGCTGGACAAGTGCAAGAGGATGCTGAGGACTTGGGAGGACGCCGACTCTCTTCGAGTGGACGAGCTCCAGGAGCTCAACGGTCTGCTACCTCCCGAGCACCAGCGGGCGATCCGCAAGGAGACTTTCAAGCTCCACCCGTCCGCCCTCAAGCTTCACCTGTGTCCGATGGCTGACATGCCCGCTCCAGTTGAGACCCAGGAGGTGAGGGCTGCTCATGCCAGGCTGTCGAGGATGTTCCCCAGAGACTTCCCCGAGGAGGACCGTTACCCCGTGAGGTACAAGAAGGCTCACTTCGAGTAGCGTGCTGGAGCATGATCATGATAATAAGAGTAGAGTTGTAATATAGGTAGTTTCCATGAGTTGTTCCATGCAGCCGAGAGCCTGTTCCGGTGCATGAGGAGTTATGAGTCTTTTCACACCTAGATGAGCACACCCTTTTGAGATCATGTAACGCTATATTAGATCGCTGCTGTGTGTGACCTCCAAGGCTTGGGTCAGCCTCGAGGAAACTTATGTACTCATAATGGATGCTGATTGTTTGGTCTTAATGGAGTTAATTGTTCTTATGATTTTTCTTGTTGAGTGTTGGAATTATGTATTAGAAATATTTTCATACTTGTATATCAGACTCAATTTGTTGGTGAGTGACGTATCTAAAAGTCTTCTATATCGTTGGTCATGTTTTCAGTAAGATGTCCATCAGGAGGTCAGGACGTCTGTTGGCTCGCCTCGAGGAGGCCGAAGCCGAGGAAGAGCAAGCCCCGCCAGTCCGTGGTCGTGGACGTGGTCGCACTCCCGCTCATGGGCGTGGACACGTGCCAGTCCGAGGCCGAGGCCGAGGCATTGTGGTGCCACCACCACCGCCTCCGCCCATCGGTGAAGGCGATGCTGAAGAAGGAGAAGGAGAAGCTGAAGGAGGACCCGAGCCGCCACCAGCTCCCCAGGGTCGTGGGCGTGGTCGTGGCCATGGAGAAGCACCACCACCGCCACCGCCTAACCTGGCTGAGGTGATGGCCGCTCAGACTGCGCTGATGCAGAGGATGGCGGAAGCCGTCGAGAACCGAGTCAACGGTGGAAACCGCAACGTTCCGCCAGAGGAGGACTTCGCCAAGAAGATCGAGAGGTTCCTCCGCCTGAAGGCCCCTACCTTCAGTTACTCGGATGACCCTCTCGAGGCCGACGACTGGCTTCTCATGATCGAGACAAAGCTCGACCTCACCGCCTACACCGACGAAGAGTGTGTGGCTCTCGCCGTCCACCAGCTTGAGGGTCCTGCCAAGTCTTGGTAGGACAACTACTCCGACAGCCACTCGAACCCGGCCTTCATCACCTGGCTGGAGTTCTGTGAGGTGTTCCACGAGCAGTACCTGCCACGGGAACTCATGAGTCAGAAGGCACAGGAGTTCCGCACCATGACTCAGGGTGCGATGGGGGTGGAGGAGTATGAGAGGCACTTCATGAAGATGATGCGCTACGCCCCCGACGACAAGAAGCAGTTTTGGTTTCTGCGAGGCCTCCACCATGGTCTCTGCCAGGGCTTGAAGGCCAGTGAGCACAAGTCCCTTCGCCACCTGGTGAACAGAGCTATCGCGCTAGAGGAAGAAAGAAGGGGGCATGAGGAGCGCATGAAGGGCAAGAAGAGGATGGGAGATCAGGACCATGGCGACCGATCCTTCCAGAGGCCGAGGAGTGGGCAGAGCAACCTGCTGAGAGGGAGCTACCACCCGGGGAACAACCAGCCCGAACGTGGCTTCAGAGGAAGCCGTGCACTGTACCCCGGAGGAAGGAGCTCCGGCTACCAGCAGCAGGGTGGAGGCTACAACCGCCCGCAGCAGAGCGCGTCGAGACCCGGAACCGGAGGCTTTGTTGATGCTCACTAACTCTTATTTTTATGCATCAACACTACATGCAAAAGGACCAAAAAGATAAATCAATAGTAGTATAGGGCCTTGGACTAATGAATTCCACGAGTTTTGGTGAATTATATATTTTCAGGGACTATTCAGGAAAATGCGAAAAGAATGAATTCTAGAAGGCTCCAGAAGGCTCCCGAACTCAACCGAAGTGGGCTCCCAGAAAATACGCATCTAGAAGGGACAAGAGGCCCACACGCGAAGGCGGAGCCCGGCCCGGGCCCAGCCCAGGCTGACCGGCCCAGTGGGGAGGCCGATCGGGCCCCCCTGGCCCCGATCAGGCCCTGCTTCGGGAAGGTTCCTCCACCGCCTCTTAGGGTTAATCAAAACCACTTGTTTAGGTCGGTTTGATCCTACGGCGACGGATTATCCCTCAGGACTATATAAGCAACCCCAAACCCCCCCAGGGCATGGTATGCATCTCTCAGAAGATCATCATCATCAGGCCAAGACAGGAGAAGAAGAGGATACATCAGAGATAGGATGGCTACTTCATAGTTCAAGATCTAATTTCTAGATCAAGAACCTAGTTCTAGATAGAGAGTCAGATTCGAGTAGAGTTGAGCTTTGCTCCAGTTCAGATCTGTAAGTTATTAAGATTCAGTTCTTATATTGTTTCTCGATGACTTTATGCTATTTCAATATTATGTGTGCAATTGCTAAGTTCTTACTTTATTCTAGTAGTATATTTGATATAGTCATGATCAATGATAAGTCTACGCATTTATTCGTAGAGCTCCTAGTATTTTATGCGCATATGCTAGGTAGTGGAAAGTATGTAAGCATGGTGCTTAGATATAATTTACTTGCGGATTCACCTTATACTCCGGGTCGTGTGGTAGATCGTAGGCGTGACAGGCCTATTGAGTCCTTTGTAGTCCACCCCCCGAGTATAAGACTAGTCGAACAATGGTTCTTGGGAAGATCAAGTTTCGTCCTTGATTCTCTTGGGTAATCTTCGGGGTGTTCACACTTATCCATGACTATGCTATATATGATGATATGCTACATTAGAATAGATGAACAAACTCAGTCTTTGTATGCTATATAGAATTGTCTCTCTTAAGTAAATCCAATTCTAATCTAGACTAGGAATAGTTTATGCTATGCTCCACATGTGCCTCTGCCTGTCTATTTATCATTACTTTATTATTTGGCTTACCCCTGTTAAAGTATGTGTCATTCCATCAAAGTCCATAAAGTAATCTATTGCCATCCCTATGTTTGTTGTTACATCCATCCATCTTCCCTGTGGATACGATATTTTTAAAACCCATCACCCCGGGTGAAATGCTCACCGGTATCCGTGCGCTTACGGATTATCTATCATAGTATTTCTGTAGGCTCTTATACCAATCACGTTTCTTGCGCCATTGCTTAGAATGGTTTCTAGATCCATTCTTTGGAAGTTGCGTTAAGAATTGTCAACAGGCTTCACTCCTACGTGCTACGCCTGTGGCAAGCAAGGCCACAAGTCGTACGAGTGCCCCACCAGGAAGATCGCTGCTACACCTACCAGGGCACCAGCTCCAGGAGGGAGGCCACCTCAGGCTGCTCCCCAGCTGACCGCTGACCGCGGAAGGCTCAACCTCCTGACTGAGGAGTAGGCTGCCGACACTCCTGATGTCGTGATCGATGAGTTTTTAGTTTGTGGTACTAAGGCTTTGATTCTTTTTGATACTGGTGCAACTAGTTCTTATGTATCCTCTAACTTTGTAAACAAACTATCTCTCCCCTTGACTCCCCGACCGAAACCTATTGTGACGAGCTCACCGCTCGGAGATATCAGATGCACCCTACTATGCAAAGAGGTGGAAATGTTCGTCAAGGGTCACAAGTTCCACGGAGATCTGACTGTGCTGAAGTCCAATGGGATTGATGTTATTCTGGGAATGGATTGGATCACCGCTCACAAAAGGGTTATCTCCTCGTCACCCCGACAAGTGACCCTGATACACCCGAAGGGGACGAAGATCACGTTTGAGCCGCTGAAGTCTCGAGAAGTACTAGCTGTGTACAACCTCACTACGAAGACAGTGGCCGATGTTCCAGTGGTTTGTGAGTACCCCAATGTCTTTCCTGAGGATCTGCCGGGGTTACCACCAGACCGCGACGTGGAGTCTGTGATCAACCTTGTGCTAGGTACAGCACCCGTGGCACAGAGTCCTTACAGAATGGGCAAGTTAGAGCTGGCAACACTGAAGGAGGAACTCGAAGCTCTCCGACAGAAGGGGTACATCCGACCGAGTGCATCACCTTGGGCTTCACCGGTGATGTTTGTACCGAAGAAGGATGGGACGCAACGGCTGTGCGTCGATTACCGCGCTCTTAATGCGGTAACCATCAAGAACAAGTACCTGTTACCGCGCATTGATGACCTGCTTGATCGGTTGAGGAAGGCTAAGTATTTCAGCAAGATTGACCTTCGATCCGGCTATCATCAGATGAAGATTCGCCCCGAGGACATCTACAAGACAGTGTTTGTGACCCGGTACGGGCAGTATGAGTTCACTATCGTATCGTTCGGTCTTACAAACACCCCTGCGTACTTCATGAACATGATGAACAAGGTGTTCATGGACGAGTTAGACAAGTTCGTCGTGGTTTTCATTGACGACATCTTGGTCTCGGAAACTGCGGAAGAGCATGAAGAGCATTTGAGGATATTACTGGAGAAGCTGAGGCAGAATCAGCTGTATGCCAAGTTCAGCAAGTGCGAGTTTTGGCTAGAGGAAGTGGCTTTCCTTGGGTATGTGTTGTCAGGTGAGGGAGTTGCAGTTGATCCCTCGAAGATCGAAGCTGTGTCAAAGTGGCAGTCGCCCAAGACAGTGACAGAGATCAGGAGTTTTCTCGGGATGGCAGGGTACTACTGTCGTTTCATCGAGAACTTCTCCAAGATTGCGAAGCCAATGACCGAGTTGCTGAAGAACAACACGCCGTTCGTGTGGTCAAAGAAGTGTGAAGCAAGCTTCCAAGAGCTCAAGACCCGACTCACCACAACTCCTGTGTTGACGCTTCCCGATGACAACAAGGACTTTGTGGTATACTGTGATGCTTCGAGGTAGGGTCTTGGTTGTGTGCTGATGCAGGAAGGCAAGGTGATCGCTTATGCTTCAAGGCAGCTTTGGAAGCATGAAGAGAACTACCCGACACATGACCTTGAGTTAGCAGCTGTTGTTCATGCTTTGAAGATATGGAGACACTACTTGATGGGCAACAAATGTAATATTTACACGGATCACAAGAGTCTGAAGTATATCTTCACCCAGTCAGAGTTGAACTTGAGGCAATGAAGATGGCTAGAGTTGATCAAAGACTATGACCTCAACATTCACTACCACCCTGGCAAAGCGAATGTTGTGGCCGATGCTTTGAGCCGAAGAAGCTATTGCAACAACCTGATGGTGCACGAGGAACAGCCAGAGTTGTACAAGGAGATGGAGAGATTGAAGCTCGACCTCGTCGAGAAGGGTCAGCTCAACGAGTTGAGGGTGAAGTACAGCCTAGAAGACCACATCACGCAAGCCCAAAAGAAGTGTCCTGAGATCGAAGAAGTGAAAGACCTTCTGACGAGAGGTAAAGCCCCTGACTACCACATTGACGAGCAAGGCACGTTCTGGTTGAAGGATCGCATATGTGTACCTAGTGGTGAGGATATCCAGAAGACGATTCTGAAGGAAGCTCACGATTCTCGATATTCCATTCACCCCGGTTGCACCAAGATGTACCAAGACCTGAAGTGTCGATTCTGGTGGGAGAATATGAAGAAGGACATAGCTGAGTATGTTGCCCGATGTGATACATGTCAGAGGGTGAAGACGGAACATCAGAGACCCGCCGGATTGCTACAGCTACTTGTGATACCTCAGTGGAAATGGGATGATATCAGCATGGACTTCGTGGTGGGTTTACCCCGCACTCAGAAGGGGAATGACTCAATTTGGGTGATTGTGGACCGATTGACCAAGGTAGCACACTTCTTACCAGTGAAGAACAGGTTCACTGTGAGTCAGTTGGCGGATCTGTACGTGGAGCACATCCTGAAGTTGCATGGAGCACCTCGTAGCATCGTGTTCGATCGTGGTGCCTAGTTCACTGCTCAGTTCTGGAAGAGTCTACATGAATCGATGGGCACGCGCTTGGACTACAGTACAGCTTTCCACCCTCAGACAGATGGACAGACTGAACGAGTGAATCAGGTTCTCGAAGATCTTCTGAGAGCATGTGTGTTGACTTACAGCAACGATTGGGAGAAGAGTCTGCCCTACGCTGAGTTCTCATACAACAACAGCTATCAGGCAAGTTTGCAAATGGCACCCTTTGAAGCTCTGTATGGCAGAAAGTGTAGGACCCCGTTGATGTGGTCTGAGGTGGGGGAGAGGACTTTCTTCAGTCCTGCTTCCATAGTTGAGGCTGAGGAGAATATGGCCAAGGTTAGAGAGAACCTGAAGATAGCTCAGAGCAAGCAGAAGAGCTATGCTGACCCTAAGTGAAGGGATGTCTCTTTCGAAGTTGGTGACTACGTCTTTCTGAGAGTGTCACCGCTTAGAGGCACGAAGAGGTTCCATGTGAAGGGGAAGCTAGCCCCGAGGTTCGTTGGACCCTACCAGATTGTGGCAAAGGTGGGGAAACTTGCGTATAGGTTGGAGTTACCGTTTGATCTTGCCGGAGTGCATCCTGTGCTCCACATCTCGCAACTCCGGAGGTGCCTCGACCCGAAGCTTGACAAGCATGTCTCCACCGATGCTATCGATTTGCAAGACAATCTGGAGTACTTGGAGTATCCGGTAAAGATACTAGATTGGGCCGAGAAGGCTACAAGAAGTACCACCACTCGCTTCTGCAAGGTGCTTTGGAGCAATCACATCGAGCGAGAAGCGACATGGGAGAAGGAATCGATCTTGAGGGAGAAGTACCCGCACCTCTTCGAGACGGAGGTAAGTTCTTAATCTCGAGGACGAGATTCTTTTGAGGGGGGGAGTCTGTAACATCCCGCATTTTCAATACGGAATGTTAATAGTAAAAATGAGGATTTTAAAAATTTTGGTGAATTAATTTAGTGCTTGATAATTTAATTAAGGATGTCTTCTATTTTCTCCCCTAAATCCCTAGATTTATTTTTGAGCTAATTAAAATTTCTAGGAAATATAAAATGCTAGTCTGAGAACCTTGGAGTTTATTTGGATTTATTTTGGATTTAAATGAGTGGGATTCAAATTTGAATTATTTAATATAGGGTTTGGAAAATAGGAAAAACCAGCCTTAGCCGTTTGGGCCTGAGGTTCACAGTCGAAGTCTGCCGGAGGCCCTCCTTTTCTTTTCTTGACCCAGCCACGCACCCTGCACTCCCCCGGCCTAGCGAAACCGCGGCCCAGCAACGCTGCCGGTCCACGCGCGCACGCCCTGTTCCCTCCTCTCTCGCTGACGCGCGGACCCCGCTCGTCAGGCTGCCACGTCGCCCGTCGTCTTCCCCAACCTTTTTCCCCTTTTGCGCCCGCGCGCCAATCCGGCGACCGCCAGCGCGGCGAGCCGCTGTACTCGCTTGTGGTGAGGGCCTGGATGAGCACCACCTCGGTCGCGTCCCATCTGACTGCCAGCAGCAGCCCGCAGCCGCTATAAGAGCACCGCCGCGGCCACCCGCTCCAGCCCTAACCACACTTGGGGTTTTCCTATTTCCACCGCCGCCGGAGTTGAAGAGGAAGGAGAGGGAGGAGAAGGAGGCGGGGAGGCCGTCTGTGGGAGCACGACGAGAAGCCGGAGCCGTCCGCGGGAGCCGATCGACGAGAAGTCGGCACCGTCCCTGCAAGAAGCCGTGCCGCGCTCTGCTTCCCCTGCTCCGACCCGCTCCGCCGCCATCCTGCTCCGCGCCTCTTCACCGCCGCTCTTCCCTTCGACCAGTGGTCATCAGATGAGCCCGTCGTCCTCCTCTCGCCTGTGTGAGCCAACCTTCACGTCGAGGGAGAAGAAAGGACCCGCCTTGACCCTGTGCTCGACACCGCACGCAACGCGCCGCCGCCACTGGCCGCCGTCGACTGTGTTACCGGCCATCGTGCCGAGCCTTACGCCTGCAGGTGCCGCTGCCTTCACCGACGCGCGCGCGCTCACCGCTTTGGCCTGTTCCTTCCCCTGTGTTGCACGCCAGAGACACCCGCTGCCCTGATCGCCGCGCCGCCGTGGCCTTCGCCGCGCCGGTTTGCCTTGTGCACGCGCGAGCAGGGAGAAAGGCCGCACCTTTAGGGCTTCTCCGTGCACGCCTCGCCGTCGACGCGACCGCGCAACCACGCGCAGCGTCGCCTCGCCGCGGGAGCTCTGCTTTTCGCCGTCGCGCGCGCCGCCATGGCCAAGCTGGCCTTGTGCGTTTCGGCAAGGGGCAAAGCCCCGGTTTTAGGCTTATTTTCGCCTCACCTGTTACACGCACGCGCACACCAGCACCTTTGCGCACCCAAGTGCCCGCACCGGCGACCATCCGCACTGCGCCGCCGCGCCCATCGCCGCGTCGTCGCCGTTGAGCCCGCTCCGGCCCCAAGGTGCCACCTTTTTGGCCCAGATCGATGCGCACTCGCCTCCGGAGTCGCACCCTGCCGTTTGTTGGCCAACCCGCTACACACCTCGCCGCCGGCGAGCTTTTCCGCGCCGGAGTCCCTCACGGGCATTCCGTCGAGCACCTGTGGACGCCGGTCCAAAACCCCCAGGGTTTAGTTGCACACACACGCCCACACGTGCGCATGCACGCAGAGAATCTGGAGGGATCCAATGCGGCGGGCCACTCACGGCCGAGCCGCACGCTCACCCGCGCTGCACTGTGCCACAGCGGATCGCCAGGGATCCACCGCGCCCCGCCACACGCACCGGCCACATGGGCATCCACGCAAGCACGCGCTGGCTTAAAGCCATCCTGGTGGCAGCCACGTGCGCACAAGAGTCGGCCTGTAGCTGGCTTATAGCCCGGTTTGAGCTAGCTAGAGACACCCTATAGCTACCCTAAAGATTGTAATATTGTAAATGCGTATTGTAATTTCAGAAATCTATTTTATATTTGGAAATTCATATTAAATCCATTTTAGCTCCGAAAAATACAAAACTTCTCCTGAAAATCTTCTAAAAATCCAACCTCCACGCTAGGCTAGAGTTTGCCTCTTTTTGGGTCTTATTTGCTCTTTGACTTGGATTTATTGCAATTAGCATCCGTGTTTATTTATTTATTGTGATTCTAGGAGCCGCCGGAGCCGGAGAGCTGAACCAGTACTACGACGACGACCTCGGCTACGACGACTACTCGCACCCAGGTTCACGCCTGACCTACTTTGGATGCCCATTAGGTATTGCTTTAGAACTGCTAGCGCTTTACTTATGCATGATGATGATTATGATGAAACCCTTGCACTGCCCTTTTTACTACCCTGTCCTTGATTGACCTACTTCTACTACTATATTTGCGTGTGTTGATACGCTGAGCTTGCTGTGCATGTGTTGGGATATTGTGGTAGTATTCTTGGCGTGTGTGGGGAAAAACCGGCAGGAGAAGGTGTTTTTGGGATACTTGGCGGGGGTGAGCTCAAGACAACCCGATCCGGGATCGGGGGCCAGGGATCGTCTTCTCGGGTGATGCCCAGTTTGGTACCTATGGCGGGTACACTATTTTAGGAGCACAGGTGTTGGGGTTTTTGTGATGACTTGGAGGATAGGAGCTCGCCCCGGTCTGAAACCGAGTGGGTCGCTTTGTTACACGGGACTTTCATACACACCACCTCGCCGAGAGTGGGGATAGGGCCATTTCGACCCTAGCAAGTGCGATGCCATACCTGCTAGTAGGATAGAGGGTATCAGTGATGAGGGTGTAGGGTGGTGTCCCTTCCCTCTTGGGCGCTCCCCGTGCGGCCACACGGGGGCATGTTCACAGTTCTGGGGTGGTCCTTTGCGAAGGACCGCATCGAGACCCGGATGCAGGATGGAATCGTAACTCCTAGATGATCGTTCGGTTGGGTAGGCTCGGTCGGCCGTACACCGTTCGAGTGCTATTCCGAGATGGGTACTGGTGTACACGCTCTGCAGAGTTTAGATCTATACGTATAGCCGCGTCCTCGGTTATGGACATGCCCGTTGTTTACTCCGACTCTTATGTTTTGGGATTTCTACCTTCCCCCTCATAGGATGAGAGTGTATGGTGAGCCGTGGTTGAATTCGGGGAGAGGAGAGTTGCTCCCTCTGCCTCGCGGATCCGGGTGCAACCATTGAGGTGCGAGGAGTGGGAGTTCTCGCACCGACCCTAGTTGGAGATAGGTGATGGTGACGGTGATCTGGGTGACCAGGTGTAATCGTTTGTGGATGAGTGATATGGGATTTGGTGGGAATATGGAGATGATATTCTTTTATATTGATGCTGCTGCTGCTTAGGAAAGCCAGCCTCTACCTTGTTCCTCTCTTTACCTTTAGAAGTAGGCCACTTAAAGCTTGCATACGGTTGGTGACGTGGACCTATCCCGATCCTTGGGGATAGCCCCTGAGCTTGCAGGGTACGAGTCAGACTTCGACAACAACGCCGACGGATGGTACGACTGAGGGGCACGTCGCTTCGTTCAAGGATGCCTGTGGGAGACGAATGAAGATGGAGAAACCTTTTGGAAGCTAGCTACCGCTGCGTAGGCTCTTATTCTTGTTATTCCGCCAAGAGGCGTGTATTGATGTACTCCATTATTCAGGATATGTAATAATATTCGTACTCTGATGCTTTATTTCGATGTATGACTGTGATATTTATCTGTGATGAATGCCTGTGTGTGATAGCGTCTGATCCAGGGACTATCACGAGACAGAATGCTGGGTTTTCCATTTCTAAAAACCCAGGGAGTTACACCTTCACCATTCGTTGTTGATGCAAATCTATCTACACCCGAACAAGGTTTGATATACTTTGTACACGATTTGACTTATTTAGTTATATCTAAATTATATGGATTTTTCATGTGCCTTTGTAGGTTGTCCGCCAGGAACAAGCGATTCCGTTATAACAAGAATAGTAACACGTTCTAGATCAAAGTCAGCGGCCCAAGGTTTGCCTTATCTATGGTTTTCCATATCCATAATATGTTGATAAATGTGTATTGATGTTTCTATTGGTTCAATTCACCAGGCACTAACAATGATTCATCCAATCTTGGCCCACGTGGATTGGATATTTGGGAGCCAGACGATCATGATATTACATGTGAAGGTTTGCCCTCGAATTTTATACTTAGGTTCCCACCTAATCTTCTCGGATGATAATATTTTTATTGTTGTTCTCATGGCAGAGGAGGATTTGGATTGTCACCGTCCAGATAGAGGTTTGATTGATGACTACGAAGATGACGATGCGAGGGTGTTCCATGCGAGAGGTAATTACGTTCTTTATAGTACAACATTCTTATATTTTTTTAAATAAAGTTAACCAAAAAACTTGTTGCACCTGTCCAGTTGTGAATTACAAGACACATCGAGATCTCGATGTGGTTATTGGGTGTACAAAGACTTACCAAAGAAACATCACCTTCTGCGCAAAGTACATAATTGTGAATATTGTGGAGCTTTGAAATTCCCGAGCGAAACAGACAGTTTCTGTTGTAGGAAAGGCACGGTTAATGTTTATGTGCACGAGCTGCCAGTTGAGATGCATCGTTTGTTTGAAAGTCAAACGGACAAAGATGCCAAATATTTTAGAAAGAACATACGTTACTTCAACTCACATTTTTCTTTCACATCGTTTGGTGCCACCGTTGACCAACGGCTAGCCACGGCTAAAAGTACGTAATTTTTTTATAATTTAATTTATCTCACATCGTCAACCTTTGTATGGCTTTTTGCAGTCATAATTTTTCTGGTTTACTCCATGATAATTTGCAATATTTTTATTTTCATATTCCATTTGTGAAGTATATTTTATTTTAATATTTACATGGACACTGTTTTTTGTTTAGCAGAAATAACTTGTTTAAGCCAGTCTCATCTGTGAGGAATAAAACCTTTCACTTTCGCTACGCTACTCAACTTTGAACTGTTGCACAGTCTCTTCCACAATTACTATTACTTGCCTAATCATTATTAAAATTAACAGAGGAAGCTAGAAAACATCTATAGTTAGTGACCATTCGTAAGCTATATAGTGGGAATAATATCATTAGAAGCTCATTGATGGTGGATGTAGATAAAAGAATGCAATTTAAGGTAAACCCGTCGGACTCATGCAACCAAATATAAACTTATGGTTAGCAATATTTTTAAAAAAAGTTTCTAGGGACATGATGGAGGTTTTTTTTGTTAAAAAACTTTACTATTACAAAAAATGTCTGATATTGGGACTTGGTGTTAAGTATTTTTTATATAAATACATGTACTGGGATTTATACATTCAAGGTACATGGTCAGATATATCACAAAATTGACCAATTAAAGCCCGGTGGTAAGGGACCATGCCACATGCAGCTGTATTTTTATGACACTGATGAGAACATGGTGCATCAAAGAGGTCTCCTCATCTTGATGAAAACTTGATCAAGGAGATATTACGTATACTGAGCACAGTAGCTATGAACCCTTACCTGCATACATTCAGAATCGTAGGGCAATTAGCAAACATCGAAGAGTACAAGATTGAGTTAAATACGAGCATCTCAGTTGATCAGAGGAGGTTTAATGCCCTTGCAATGGACCAGGAAGCTGCGATATGGCAAGATGGTTCGATGAGGAACGGAAATTTAAACGGAGTATAATGGTTTATGCAAACTCAGAGCACGCCACCTTCATACGTACTTATCATGGTTGCTACGACCCATTAGTTTACCCGCTCTTCTACCCTAGTTGGCAGACAGGGTGGGAGGATAAGAAGGTGTTCTTGGAAGAGAATCCTGTTGTGCGATTCCCGTGGGTAAAGCGTCAATACAACAACAAAAAAAAGAAAAATGGTACATTCTCATAGTTTATTTAATTATTGAGTATATATTATTATTTATTATTCAGATTGTAGCTCAGATTATTATTGTATTTATATTTTGCAGATGTTCCTGCGAGACCATCTAATGTGGTGCAAAATGGAAATGGTAAGAGAGGGAGGCAAAAAAATATGGTGTCGACCCAGCCCATATCAATTGAAGATTCCAGTAATAATATAAATTTGATGGTTGTTAATAACCTGCTGCATGCTGTATTTTTGTAACATTTTTGTGCTCATCCATTGAACTTTTGCCTTGCTTGCCATGTAGCAGCAATTCAAGCAGATGAGGATGACGATGGTAATGGTGGTCATGATAATGATGCAGATGAAAATGACCGGGATGGTGGTATGTGATTTATTCATCAATGTTCTTGCAATTGTATATATTCGGCAATTTAATTGACATCGCGCATACAATGTTGTTGTAATTTTCTTTGTTGGCTGTAGCATGTGACTAAAAAATACTAATACGAGGATCGAGGCATCACGTCAGCGCTCGGGAGTATTATTGTTTCCTAATGCAGATACGAAGTGGTGTGTTTTTAACACATTTTTCCACGGAGGGCGTCTCTTCCAGCAATGGATTGTTGATATGTACATAAAAATTAAATCAATGCGGCTTGATTGGTACTCCAACCCTAATCATCGGAAAATTATTCACGCAGACTTGTACCAGGTTAGTTTGAAACTTTTAATATATTAGCGACCAAAACATTTACTTTTTTAGCCTAATCTATGTATGTTTGTTAATTCACAGGGTATCGTAGATTGCTTGGCTCGTGGTTATTCTGATGCAAAAAAGGCTGGTAAACGTATTGTGTTGTCAAAGGATTTTCTAGGTTCTGACAGGGATGTTCATTCACGTTTTATGGATGGAATGGCTTTGGTAGCACGGTATGGACGCCCTGGTTTTTTTTAACCATGACATGCAATCCTTATTGGCCGGAAATTACGGAACAATTGCTACGTGGTCAGACCCCACAGGACAGATCGGATGTTGTGGCTAGAGTCTACCATGCTAAACTACGAGATCTTCATGAGTTCATGATCGTAAAGGGTCATTTTGGTAAAGTTGCAGCTTGGGCACATGTCACAGAGTTTCAAAAAAGGGAACCACCACACGAGGACTTCTTATTAATCATGGAAAAAAAATTCTAAGTTGAACGGACCTGATGATTTCGACAGGTACATCTCAACCGAGTTGCCGGATCAAAAGAAATATCCTGAACTTCAAAGATTGGTATGCACTCACATGATGCACGGTCCTTGTGGAACACTTAATCCAAAGTGTCCTTGTATGATTGATGGTGGGTGCCGTTTCAAATTTCCACGACCGTTTTCTAAGCAGACGCAACAAGGGAAAGATGCATACCCAATATATAGAAGACGAGAGGATGGTCAACAGGTATTCTTGAGAAACCATTAGTTAGACAACAGATGGGTAGTTCCGTACAATTCTACACTTTTGATGCGTTACAACTACCATATCAATGTTGAGGCTTGTTGCAGCATCAGGTCTATCAAATATATATACAAATACATTTTCAAAGGACACGACAGTGCTTCATTCTCTGTTGATGTGTGTACGGCGGATGGACCTATTGAGCTCAACGAGGTGAAGCAGTACAGAAAAGCTAGATGTATTATACAATAAAGGCAGTCTACCAGCTATATCGCTTTCCATTGTACAACATGTATCTACATGTCCTTCAAATGCAAGTACACCTCCCTGGAATGCATATGGTACCATGCAACGATACAGACAACCTTGAAGAAGTGGCTGAGTGTGCTTAGTCTCAGCACTCTATGCTAACTGAGTACTTCAAGATGAATATACAAGATCTCAAAGCGTGTCAATATCTGTACAGAGAATTTCCGAAACATTATAGATGGATCAAATCTGGTAAATATTGGAAACCGAGGAAACAATATTTCCAGATTGGAAGGTTAGTATATGCTAATCCAGCTGAAGGGTGTAGGTACTACCTTCGCATCCTCCTAAATCATGTGAGAGGTGCAACGTCGTACAAGTCACTTAAAACTATTAGAGGTGTCGTGTGCCCAACCTTTAGAGATGCTTGTGAGAAGCTCGATCTTATTACCAGCGATGGATCTCTCGATGAGGCAATGACTGAAGCATCTTACTTTCAAATGTCGTGTGCATTAAGGCGCATGTTTGCTATCATTGCTGTTTTTTGTGAGTGTGCTGACATACGTAAACTATGGGACAATCACTTTGAATCAATGGCTGAAGACTACCGCTGCAATGTTGGAGATGATGCATCCGTAATACAGCTGGTGCTGAGGGACGTAGCGGACATCGTTCGATCCATGGGGAAGAATATAAAGGCTTTTGGGCTGCCCCAGCTTGACGAGTCAGGTACCCCTTTCACAATTTTTTTATTATGATATAAATTTATGGTACAAAATCAATAATAATCTTGGGTCCAAATACTTACTCCTGAGCATATATATGTTCAGTCTTATGTATTAAAGTGTAATTTTAATAGAGTGGCCGATTAAATTAGATGTCATCATCTTGCTTTTCATATTTACTGAGATCATGTATGATGAATTAAATTATATTACACCCAGTTTAAATATTATTGAAGATGACACTATTTACACGAGATTTTTTAATATCATCTACTATATATATATATATTAATTTATCATGGTTCTGTTTTTAGACCAGTATGCTGAAATTTTGATTTAGGTTACATACACGGCCTATTCAAATTAAATTATATCATGTCCGGTTCATGAATTATGTATGATAATTTTTTCACCCCATTTATAGATGTATCAAGATATTACTATAGGGAATTAACCGAGGAGAGGAATGTTGTTTTCGACAAGGATGATTTGAATATCATAGGATCATTAAATGCTGAACAACGTTCTGGTTTCGATGCTATTATGGAGCATATCATTAATAAGAAAGGCTGGGTTTTTTGTTGACGGACCTGGAGGTACTGGCAAAACTTTTTTGTATAGGGCATTACTTGCCAAGGTCCGATCTATGGGCCTCATTGCTGTCACAACAGCAACATCTGGTATTGCGGCTTCTATCATGTCGGGCGGGCGTACTGCCCACTCAAGGTTCAAGATTCCTATTAAACTTGGTGATAATACCGTCTGCAACTTTTCAAAACAGAGTGGTACGGCAGCTCTTTTGCGGACATCATCGTTAATCATTTGGGATGAAGTGGTCATGACCAAAAGACAAGCTGTTGAAACCTTTGATAGATCTTTGCAAGATATAATGAATTGTAGTGACCCTTTTGGTGGAAAGTTTGTTGTGTTTGGAGGTGACTTTAGACAAGTCCTTCCTGTCGTGCCACGTGGTACTCGAGCCCAGATTGCTAATGCAATCCTGCAGAGATCATATTTATGGGATAAAATACATAAGATCCGGTTGTTGCAGAACATGAGAGCACAGAGTGACCCATGGTACTCTAATTTCCTTTTGAGGATCGGTAATGGAAGAGAAGAAAGTGAAGCTAATGATTATGTGCGGCTCCCCGATGACATTATGGTTGAGTACAACTCCGACGAGTCTATCGATGTTCTGATAAAGCATGTGTTTCCTGATCTGAAAGGTAATTGTACATCATCAGAGTATATGCGAGAGCGGGCAATCCTGTCAACTAGAAATGAGCATATGGATGCTATGAATGCTAGGATGATCAAACAGTTCCCGGGAGATGAAAAGGTGTACTTCAGCCATGACACAGTCGATGATGACACTAGCAATACATATCTACTTGACTTTCTGAATTCTATCACTCCTAATGGCTTGCCACCTCATGAGCTCAGAATCAAGAAAAACTGCCCTGTAATCCTATTTCGCAATCTTGACCGCACAATGGTCTTTGCAATAGCACCCATTTGGTTGTTAGGGGTTTTGGTAACAATTCAATTGATGCTGAGATTGTTAATAGCCAACATGCTGGCAAGCGAGGTTTTCTTCCAAGGATACCTCTGTCCCCTTCTGAAGATGTGACACTACCATTCAAGTTGAAAAGGAAGCAGTTTCCGATCAGGCTAAGTTTCGCGATGACTATCAATAAAGCACAGGGACAAATCATTCCTAATGTTGGAATATACCTTCATAAACTGGTGTTCTCTCATGGTCAGCTATATGTAGCATTGTCTAGAGGAGTTGGGCGTAATACAACATGAGTTTTGGTCAAACCTAACATTCTAGCTGATCCAACCGGGAAGAAAACTAAGAACATCGTGTATAGAGATGTTTTGGAAGCATAGAAATGTTGTGCATGTGATGTGAGACGGCTACAAAGCATTAAATATGTTATATTGCATTATATATGGCTGCGTCGAATAATTCTCTACTTTAATAATGCAATAGAATGTCTATGTTTGATGAGCATTTTTTTTGATACCAATCAATTTATTGACATACATCTACTTTACATATTATGATTTTTTAGACACGTGTGTGCCGCACGTGCATTTTACTAGTGGGAAAGAAAGAATCCAAGGTACTCATACATTTTGGATTACCTTCCGAGTCTTAGTTCTTGTGCCTTTTTTAATTAATTTATTTTCTCACATCCTAAATCACTTCCTATTGAATGGGAAATCTTGATGCTCTACGTAAAAAACTGATTGTTGCTATTGTAGTTTGATTTTGGTACTATGTATTTAAATACATGATGCTTACTGGATTTGTATATATGCAATGTTTATACCTCTAGATTGATAGTTGGAGATAAATCTCCTTTTTTATAAGGTGCCTTCACATACATAAACTATATGTCCAACTTCGTTTCCAATTATAATCATCTCACACTTTTTGTATAGGGTACCTTCACATACATAAACTATACTATGTTCAACTTCGTTTCCAATTATAATCATCTCACACTTTTGCAATATAAGCCAACTTCAAACATACTATATCCAAACAACATAACCAACCTTAATAAACGCACAATGGCATATCTTCATCCGTATCATGTGGAGAGCACATTAACCTACATCACAAGAACAAATATAGTTGAGACAATATGAGCCTGATCGGTTTGATGCTAAAATTTTTAGCATGCCAAAGTTTTGACAAATCAAAAGCAAGCCAATCAAGCTCTATATTTGGCACAACATCCACTTCATATCTTTTTATGTAGTTTTAATAACTACTCCCTACGTTTCACATTACTAAAAAATCAAAATGAATAGTAAGTTGGGACGAAAGGAGTATTTCTTTTAGAGATCAGGGCGAAAGGAGTACTTTTTAAGAGTATATGTATATGTGCTGCTACTGATTTTTTTTAGAACATATGTGCTGCTACTGTTTTGAAGTCACGATCGAAGGGCCTTGGAAATAAGGTTGCAAGCGGGGCGGCTTGCGGCTTCCCGCCCCACGTCCGTATGACCCGCGACCTTCTTTGCAGGCGGCGCCCCGCATACCGCCGCAACTTTTCTGCAGGCGTTGCGGCGAGCCCGCGTTGTCCCGCAAGCGCTGCACCTCGCATGCCCGGTTGCTGATAGCTGAAACCTGAAAGCATACATTACTTCAATGTTTCATCCAGCTAAGCGTAGATTATATAACTGAATGGATGCCGCCGCTCTGAGCTCCTCTCAACCGCCAACGGACGCCGCCAGGCCGACGTCGGTTGCAGCGCCCCGGTCGACGGTGTCAGCGCTAGGAAGTAGGAACGTCATCCTTGGCATGCCGGTTCCCGTCGTGGCGGGCGCTGCCGTGGCCATGGCCACCCTAGTCGTCCTCGTAGCCGTGGCCGCCGCCGTCACTTCGCGCGCCGGTGGGTCGCGACCGCGCGAGGCCTCCATCGCTGTCGCACATCGAGCACGCGCCGTCCTCTGCCTCGGGCCCCGGCCTCCGTCTCCTCCCACCCGGCGTCGTCCGCGCACAAGGACAAGGCCGGCGGCGCGGATCGTGTTGCGAGTACGAGCGCGTGCGCCACCTCCTCCGACGTGGCCAGCTCGTCCGCGGCCGCGAGCTCGCTCGAGTCGCCGGGCATTCAGGCAATTCTAGACGAGATCACAAGAGCAACGGAACACCACCCACACGAAGCGATCCCTTCCTGTTCGAGCGAATCTGATTGCCATGCCATGGATTAGAGACGGAGTTTGCAGAATCACAGCCATGAACATCCCTGCCGCAGCAAGAAAAGTGGTGCGTGAGCGGCGGGCTCGCGGCACCGCTGGGCAACGCGGGCAGACCCACAAAGACCACTCCGAATATGCGGGTTCGCGGCGCGGCTGATGCGGGTTAGCAGCGCGGGCTGACCCAGCGGGTTCGCGTCACAACCCGCCCCGCTTGCATCCCTACTTGGAAAGAGTTTGCACATGCCCTAGTAGCCGTATCTCCACCCGACTACCTCCCGTTGCCTACTCACAATGCATTGCACGCAACGCAACTTTACCGGTGCAGAGTCAGCTCACGGGAAAAAGGAGAGAATCATGGGCCACCCCCAGTGCTTACCCCCTGTTTAGTTCGTTGAAATATTTTGGAGAAAATTTTTGGAGTTCACTTCCAAGATCTATTAAGAGTATTAAATGTAGATTATTTACAAAACTAACTACACGAATGACCTAGAAATCGCGAGAGGAATCCATTAAGCCTAATTAATCCTTCATCAGAGATTAATTACTGTAGCATAAGTTGTCTAATCATATTATAATTAGGCTTATTAGATTCGTCTCGAAAATTAAGGTAAGGATCGTGGAATGGTTTTCTCATTAATTAACATTTAATACTCCTAATTAGTGTTCGAAGATTGATGTGACGGGTAGTTGGTGAAAAAATCTGGAACTAAACAGTACCAAGCTGGCAACAGGAGTACGAGGGAAAAAAATGGAAATCGGCCACAAGTAGAGTTCCACAGGAGAGACAGTACAAAGGGTGTCGACATGATGGCACGCGCCAGCAGGAGTGGCCCCGGCGGCCGGCGCCAATCCCCTCCCGTCCGTCCGCGTCGCAGCCCGTCCCCGACCGCGAGGTGGCCATCCAACGGACCAGAGGCGCCCGGCCGCCGGCCTCCTGTTCGTGAAGGTCACCGTCAGATCCCCTGCGTGGGCCCCGCCGCGACGCCAACAACAACGGGACGGGAGAGACGCCGCCGGGCCGCGCAACGAGCGGCGTTGCGTCGACCCGTCCCCACTGACGCGTGGGTCCGACGCGAACGTCGCTGTGGCGTCAAGATTCCCCCAACCGGACCGACCAACCTTCCCCCACTGCACCCGCAGCCAACAACCGCACACCCCTCTGGTCCGGCCCCACCCGTCAGCGAGCGAGCGCGGAGTTGTGCGGGGTCGCCCAGCGCCGCCCACCTACTCCAGCGCGGACGCGAGGACCAATTCCATTCTCTCCGCCACGGCGCGTGCTCCAGCCCCCGAGTCTCCGCCCCCGCCTCCCCCCTCCGCGGAATCGTGAGGGATTCCCAAATCGCCGGAGCTGATCGTGCCGTGCACGCGCGCGGGGGGTTAGGGCTTGGCTGCCCCCGGGAATGGACGCCGCCGACTCCGGCGGCGGCGGCGCGGCGGATGCCGGCGAGCCCTTCTGGGACTGGGGCAACCTCCTCGACTTGGTCGTCCAGGATGACGACTCACTGATCCTCCCATGGGACGCCGACGCCGCTGGGGTAGGAGCAGCCGACCCCACCGAGGCGGTCGCGCCGCCGCTCCCCTCACCGCTGCCTCAGCCTGTGGAGTTGGAGCCGGAACCGGAGGCGGGGCCTGTGCTCCCGCCGCCCCCTCTTCGGGTGCAGGGGATCGGGCGCCGCGTGAGGAAGCGGGACCCGCGGCTGGTGTGCCCGAACTACCTCGCGGGGATAGTGCCGTGCGCGTGCCCCGAGGTGGACGAGATGGTCGCCGCCGCGGAGGTCGAGGACGTGGCGACGGAGTTCCTGGCCGGCGCGCGGAAGAAGACTAAGACGACCGCGGCCCGACGGGGCAAAGCGGGAGCCGCGGGTGGCAGTGGAGTTGCTGGAGGAACTGCCCGTGCGGCGGCGATGGAGATGAAGTGCCAAGTGCCTGAGTGTGAGGCGGACATACGGGAGCTCAAGGGGTACCACCGCCGGCACCGGGTGTGCCTGCGCTGCGCGCACGCTTCTGCTGTCATGCTCGATGGCGTCCAGAAGCGCTACTGCCAGCAGTGCGGCAAGTAAGCCCCAGTTTCTCCACTTCTAGCTCTGAATACCAATCCGTAGGAATCAGACAGACAATCATGCTCTGAATACTAATTCGTAGTAATAGGACAGACAATCATGCTCTAAGCCGTTCAGTTTCATATCAGTATTGAAGTTCTTACGTTAGTGATTGTTGGATCTTTTATCCTTACACGATATTTGGACGGTTCACAAACGTTAAGTTTTGCCGTTTTTAGAGGGATTCGGCAAGAGGGATATATCCTGTTGTGGTTGATTTCTAGAGCATCACTTTATTTATCAAGGAGCTTGCACTGTTGTTAGCTTTTATCACAACAGATAGCGACACAAAATACATATTCAGCACTCATATGGTTAACGATGATAAATTATTTATCGTGCGAAAATCTACCTCACCACATGTCATTAGAACCTGGAACTGAGAACTGAGATTATTGTAGAATGTTGTGCTAGTTCAGGTTGAAATGACATGGTTTAATTGAAACTTGAAAGCACTAGTGATCATAGTTTTTTGAGATGCCAATGGTTGATTGTTTCATTGTTTTGTGAGATATAGACATCATGTCCGAAACTATCTAGAATTCGCACAAGTATCTATTAAGTCCTGTTTCCAACCAGAATAAATAACTTTCTGTACATGTCCATATGGCTGTTATTAAGCAAATATTGTGTGCTGTAATGAAAATCATTGTTATTTTGTAAAACAAAGGTGCACTCTGGTGGTTTTCCATGTGTATATGGTGTCGACACATGGATATTTGGCAACTTATCAAACAGGCTGTAAATGCATAAATGTCATTTGGATTGACTGCTGTGGAGCGCTATGTATGTTTGTCCATATGATGTGTGTTGGGATTCTAGCACAACTGAGATCTAGTCAGGGAAGAAGATGCCAGATGGAGTGTACGGGTTGCGGTAGGAGAGGAGAGGGCTTGTGAATATTACAGCCACTAGTTTCATGGCACACCCCCATGAACCATGGAATCTGATCGCTGTAATCTGCTGATCTCTTGCTGTTATACTCTCCTGTTGGTCAGGAGTAAGCTAACCCAGAGTGAGCAAAGAAAGAAAAAGGAAACCAAGAGGGAAGGGGTAACAACTGGTGGCTGGCTAATTGCTATGTCTGGCACTGTCGCCAATGTGAGAAGTGAAGTAGCACGCGGTGTGGGCCAGCAGAGTGACGCCTGACACTACTGTGCATCATTGTGCCACTGGAGGCGGTATGACTGTAGGGTAAAGTTGGAGTGGTTGGATGAGGCTTTTCTGAGCTTGTTGGGCTGGGTTTACAAGATGGTGGCCTATCTTTTCCTTTTTATTTATCTAATAACTTCCTTTATGTGCTCCTAGTATGAGTAGTTGTGATGGGCAGCGACTATCTTAGGTTTTTTTTTTGTTTCTATATGCCAATGTAATGCTTTTAGTCTATTACGACATATGATTCCAAATATAAGCCCGTTTGGACTTAATCCATGAAATAAGATGCATGGTTATTGAATAAGCGTACTGAACATCAGTCATAGTCTCATAGACATAATTAAGAGGGTGGCATGTATGCTCCATTAGGTGGGGTAAATTTTAATAGGGCAAAAAATGACTAAAGAGTAAAGAGGAGGTAAAATGTGGCCGTGAAGTTGTTTATGGACTGTGTATTTAATTATTTATACAACTATGAGGATTGCAAGACGGACATATTTGGAATTGGACAAGTATTAACGTATCGAGAATCATAATTACTGAGTTCGCGAGACCCATAGCTGATTCGCAAACTGAAAAGGTATACCCTCTAGGAGGCCTTACTTTCATGATGTGGCATGCTCCAAATGGCAAATACGGTATCTTTGGATAAGTGGGTTGTTGGGATGCAAAATCGCTGTGCAGGGGGAGAGGAAACCTAGCAATATGTCATAACTGATTGATGAAGTGGCATGCTGAAAACCACATAATATCAGATAACTGTTTAGAAACATGAGTTTTGGAAAGGTGAAATGGGAGCAGATGTGCAGACGTGCTGATAGCACAATGGTAGATGCCCAGTTGCGGCATTCCTGCCAGGTTTGAGCTCTCGTGAGCCCACCTGCCTGGACCATAACAGCACGGATGAGTCTGTGGCCGCCAATGAAGGGAGCGCGCGAGGTTCCTGCCTGTTTTCCAGGGTTTGTTGGGCCCCAATCTTAAGTCAAAGTCATGGGAGAACATCTCTCCCCCTTGACCGAGTTTTTGAAATGGGAGCAAAAGCAATCTAGATACAGGTGCCAGTTTGTTTCTTCCTTAGATTGGCACCCTATATATTTAGATAGGATTCCTCTTAACATATTGGAATCCATACTTAAAATAGAGTCTGGATATCTAACATTCCAAACTTTCCAGAAACATTCTGAACCATATGGAGGATACTACTTAACAAAATGAATTCGCCCTGACAATGCTGCTTCTCCTGTGTGTGGGCTAGCGTCAGTGCTACAACACCTTATTAATCTCTTCAAAGCTTGTTTTGAGCATTTGATGCTTTTAGACCAATTTGTGTAGTGACTCTTAAACTGTGATCTTGATAAACTTTTCATGGCTGTGGTTTGAATTGCGGCGTACTGAAATAAAGTTTTCTGCCTATCCTTCTTGGAAATGTATTACCATTTCAGGTTCCATGTTTTACTAGATTTCGATGAAGATAAAAGGAGTTGCAGAAGAAAGTTGGAGCGCCACAACAAAAGAAGACGGAGAAAACCTGATTCTAAAGGATTGCTTGATAGAGAAATAGATGACCAATTGGATCTGTCAGCAGATGTTAGCGGCGATGGTGAACTTAGAGAAGGTACAGATATCATTCAAGTTTCTCAATTTTGCCAGGGGGAAAACTTATTTTCATGCATTTACTAGCTTAGCATGACTATTATCATTGGTTTAGCTATTCATGTTATTTAAGGCATAACCGAGGTAACAAGGTGCTTCCAGAGCTCAAAGTGTTTGTGTTTCCTTACTGAAACAAGTGAGAATGAGGCACAAGAGAGTTTCACATGCCAAAGAGAGCAGGAGCAGGAGGGAATCAGCAGGGCCAGACAGCCGCCTCTAGCATCTCTGCCTGGCCCGGCGGCTGGTGCCAATGGTTGATGTAGGAGGAAATGATTCTGTGTATTCCTCCAACCCTAGAAGGGTGGGTATATAGTCAGCTATACATGGGCCTCTATATGGGCTATACACAGGCCATATGGGCCACACTCACATATACACACATATACTCTAACACCCTCCCGCAGTCTGGACTACCGGCGCAGCGGTGTACAAGACTGGCCAACAAAGAAAGAAACTCACACACAAGGCCCCCCGCAGCCACAACTAGCCACTGGCTACGTTGAGGCTGGACCGAAACTCCGAGAAGGTCGAGGAGGGAAGACCCTTGGTGAAGATGTCAGCAAACTGGGAGGTGGTCGGTACATGGAGAACTCGAACATCGCCGATAGCCACCCGGTCACGAACGAAATGCAAGTCAATCTCCACATGCTTCGTCCGCTGATGCTGAACCGGGTTGGTGGAGAGGTACACGGCGCTGACGTTGTCGCAGTAGACGAGCGTACTCTTGGCGAGCGGGCTGTGAAGCTCAGCCAAGAGCTGCCGGAGCCAAGACGCCTCAGCCACGCCGTTAGCAACAGCCCGGTACTCCGCCTCAGCACTCGAGCGGGAGACAATCGGTTGTCGCTTGGACGACCAGGAGATCAGGTTGCCGCCGAGGAAGACGGCATATCCTGAGGTAGAGCGGCGGGTGTCCGGACACCCCGCCCAGTCAGCGTCAGTGTAGACGACCAGCTCAGCAGAAGGAGACCGGTGGAGGACCAAGCCGAAGTCAACCGTGCCTCGGACGTAGCGAAGAAGGCGCTTCAGCGCAGCAAGATGTGACTCCCGAGGATCATGCATATGGAGGCAGATCTGCTGGACAGCGTAGGTAAGGTCCGGCCTGGTGAAAGTGAGGTACTGTAAGGCTCCAGCAAGACTCCGATAGGCAGTAGGATCAGCCACAGGATCACCCAAAGTAGCAGACAGCTTCGCCTGAGTGTCAACAGGAGTGGAGCAAGGCTTGCAATCAGTCATCCCAGCACGCTTCAGGATATCAAGGGCATACTGACGCTGGTGAAGGAGAAGACCAGCCTGACGGGGCTCAACTGTCACGCCCAAGAAGTGGTGAAGCTTGCCCAGATCCTTCATCGCAAACTCCTGCTGAAGAGAGGAGATAATCCGCTGAAGCAGCTGTGGACTAGAGGCCGTCAGAACAATGTCATCAACGTAGAGGAGGAGGTAGGCAACCCCATCAGCATGGTGATATATGAACAACGAAGTATCTGACTTGGCCTCAACAAACCCCAGTGTCAGCAAGAAAGTGGCAAACCGAGAGTACCATGCCCGAGGAGCCTGCTTCAGACCATATAGAGACTTGTTCAGCCGGCAGACCTGATCCGGACGACTGGAATCCACAAAACCTGCTGGCTGGCTGCAGTAGACTGTCTCGGTCAGAGTGCCATGAAGAAAAGCATTCTTGACATCAAGCTGGTGCACAGGCCATGAGCGAGAGAGAGCCAGAGAGAGGACAGTGCGCACTGTAGCAGGTTTCACCACTGGACTGAAGGTCTCATCATAATCCACACCAGGCCGTTGAGTGAACCCCCGAAGAACTCAACGCGCCTTATAGCGCTCCAGAGTACCATCAGCTCGACGTTTGATCGTCCAAATCCACTTGCCGGTCACCACATTGCAACCAGACGGACGCGACACAAGGTCCCAAGTCTGGTTGGCAAGAAGAGCTCCATACTCCTCTTCCATCGCACGACGCCAGTTGGGATCTGCCAGAGCCTCACGAACCGACGTCGGGATCGGAGAGAGCCGCGGCTCTCCCTCGGTGGTGGAGAGAGCCGCGGGCCGAAGAACCCCGGCCGCCTGCCGAGTCACCATGGGATGGGTGTGACGAGGATCCCGATGGATGATCGGCGGGTGGTACACGGCCGGCTCCACCCGAGAACGGCGTGGTGGAGGCGGCGGTGGCGGCGGCGGGGGCGGTGTCAGCTCCGGTGGAGGTGGTGGAGGAGGTGGAGACGGCTCCGGTGACGGTGGTGGAGGAGGCGGAGCCGTCGAGCGGCGCTCGTAGACATAGCGCACAGGAGGCGCATAGTCCACGGGCACCTCCGGGACAGGAGCCGACGGCTGCGGAGGCACCGGACGGCGTCGGTACACCTGCACTGGCTCGGCGTAGCGTGCAGGTGGTGGCGGGGCCGCGCGTGGCGCGGCAGGAGGCACCGGGACGGTGGTGGGCGCAGCAGAAGGCGCCGGAGCCGCGTGTGGTGCGGCGGGAGGCTCCAGGGGTGCGACAGAAGGGCACCGGAACCGCGGGTGGTGCAAGAGGAGGCTCAGGTGCCGCGCGTGGCGCAGCTGAAGGCGCCGGAGCTGGTGGTGTACCAGAAGGACCTGCTGGAAAAGGAAAAACAGAAACAGGTGGCTGAACCACCGGGTCAGAAAACATGGACTCAAGGTCAGGATCAGGAGAAGGTGTGGAGGTGGAGGAGAAGGGGAAGTCGGACTCGTCAAACACAACATGTCGGGAGATAAGAACCCGACGAGAAGTGAGATCATAGCAACGGTACCCCTTATGGTCAGGGGAGTAACCAAGGAACACACAACGTGTCGAGCGAGGTGCGAGCTTGTGAGGAGCAGTGGCAGCAAGGTTGGGGTAGCACGCGCACCCGAAGACACGAAGGTGATCGTTGCTAGGAGGGGTACCGAAGAGAGCATGGTGTGGAGTCGGAGCAGGGGAAGCGGTGGAAGGGAGACGGTTAAGCAGGTAGGTGGCGGTGTGAAGACTCTCTGCCCAGAAGCGCGGGGGCAGGGAGGCCTGGATCAGAAGGGTGCGCATGATGTCGTTCGTGGTGCGAATCATCCGCTCAGCCTTGCCATTCTGAGGAGAAGTGTACGGACAAGACATGCGGAGCTGAACACCCCGAGAGAGAAAGAAGGAGCGAGAGGTGTTGTTATCGAACTCGCGCCCGTTGTCACATTGAACGGCCTTGACGGTGAGGCCGACCTGAGTGGACACCCAGGCAAAGAAGTTGAGGAGGGTGGGGAAAGTCGCAGACTTGGCACGCAGTGGAAAAGTCCAAGAGTAGTGGGAGAAATCATCAACCACCACGAGATAGTATTTGTAACCAGACATGCTAGGAACAGGAGAAGTCCACAGGTCACAGTGAACAAGATCAAAAGCATGCATCGCACGAGAGGAGGAAGAAAAAGGAAGTCGAACATGGCGACCCAACTGGCACGCATGGCAGAGAGGTTCATCAGACGTCCGAGTGCAAGGAAGATGGGCACTGTGGCTGAGCCGAGCCAAAGCGTCACGACCGGGGTGACCAAGCCGGCGGTGCCAGGTAGTGGAGGAAGGAGTCGTGGTGAAAGTAGTGGACACAGAGTGTGGAGCAGCTGAAGTAGGGAGACGGAGGGTGTAAAGGGGCCCCGTACTGTCACATCGGAGAAGAGGACGCCGGGAAGCCAAATCCGTCACAGTAAGCCCAGAGGGGTCAAAGACGACAGAACAGGAGTTGTCTGTGGTGAATTGGCGAATGGAAAGAAGAGGATGAACTATCTTAGGAGCAACAAGGATGTTGGAGAGACGAAAAGGACCAGAAACAGAGCCCACAGAGGTGACAGGAAGACACGACCATCACCAACCATGACAGAAGAAGGATAGGAGGGGTGCGGGGGATGGACGGAAGAGATGACACCAACATCAGGTGTGGTGTGGAAGGAAGCCCCCGAGTCAGCAATCCACTCGGTGTGGGCAGGCGGTGTCGCCCCCATGGTGCTAAAGACCTGCGCCAGAGTGCCCTGATCCCTCCCCCCAGGCCACGGCGGAGGCTGGCTGGGTTGAGTGGGTGGAGTCGAGGACGGTGTGAAGGGAGCAGTGGCGGCAGCGAACATGGCCATCGGCAGGGCCTGAGGACGAGGATCCCCCCCTGGGGCCTGAGTCGGCCACATCGAGGTGCACCCTGACCATGGGTCGCGGAAGACTGGCCAGGGCACACCGGCAGGAGCAGGAGGAGGCGCAGACGCGTGCTGACGACGCCTCCTCTGCCGACGACGCCCACCGCGACCTCCGCCACCCCCGCACGGTCCAAGGAAAGGAGTCGTGGCCGTGAGGATAGAAGAGGCAGCGGCGAAGGTAGCAGCGCTGGTGGGAGGAGGGGCAGCAGCGGCCACAGGAGAAGCGGAGGAAGCTCCCACGCCTGCGGCGAGGAGTGGAGCAGGGACGGTGGTGGAGGTGCCGACGAGAGGAGGCGGGGTAGTAGCGGCCACAGGCGGAGCGAAAGAGGCTTCCACGCCTGTGGCGTGCCCACTGGCGCTGACGGCGGGCGGCGCAAAGAGGGCCACCGGGAAGGACGCGGTCCCCGCACGCGCGGCCTGGGCCGCGACCAAGGCGGCAGCGAGGGCATCGGCGGCGAGGGCCGCAGAGGTAGGGGCAGCAGCACCGTCAGCGGGCAGCGCGACATAAAGTGGGGCAGCGGCTCCCGCGGGCGGAGCGAAGGGGGCTTCCATGCCCGCGGCGTCGAGCTCCGCACGAAGAGCGGCGAAGGGTCGGGGCACGGCCGCGTAGGAGAGCGGAGCAGAGGAAGTCGCATCTGCGTCCCAGAGGAAACCGAAGGCTGATCTGTGGCCCGCGGCCGGCGGAGCCAGGCCGGGCGGATCAGAGGGGAGCACCGTGCCCGCGGCCGGCGGCGGCAGTGCCTGGGCGCGCGCGCACGCGGCAGCAGCGCCCAAGGTGCGCGTGGGCGGCGCCGGGGCTAAGGCGCGCAGGCGCGCGGCCTCAGCACCGACGGGAAGAGGTTCGCCGGTCGGCTGCAGGACGCCCGTGGGCAGAGCAGGGGCGTGCGGGGGCAGAGGAGAGAAAAGCTCCGCGCTCGTAGCCAGCGGCACCAGGTCGTGCGGAACGGAGGAGAGGGCCGCGCATGCGGCAGCAGTGGCAACGGCAGTAGCGTCCACGGGAGGAGGCGCGGCGGCAGGAGAGGAGAGCGGAGGGAGGGCGCCCTGGGCGGCGAAAGCTCGAGCCAGAGCAGAGGAGAGGGCGCTCGCGGCAGCCCCGGCGGCGGAAGCAGAGGAGGGGGGCGCGAGCGGGCCGTCGGGAGCGGCCATCGCGAGAGCGCGCGCGGAGGCGGCGGTCGCGGGACGCGACGCGTCCGGCGCGGCACGGCCGCCGGCGGGCGCGGGAGCAGGCCGCGGAGACGCGACTTGCGCGGGAGCCGCGGTCACCGACGGGCACAGAGGCGCGGGCCCGGAGAGAGGAGGGAAGGGAGAGGAGAAGGGCGCCGGCAGCCAGCTTGCCATGGATGGAGGCGGCGCGGCAGTAGAGGAGAGGAGGGGAGGAGGCACCGCCGGCCGGTGGCCAGCCATGGCGGCGGCGGCAGCGGCTAGGTAGGGAGGAGAGGAAAACCCAGGCTATCTGATACCATGTAGGAGGAAATGATTCTGTGTATTCCTCCAACCCTAGAAGGGTGGGTATATAGTCAGCTATACATGGGCTTCTATATGGGCTATACACAGGCCATATGAGCCACACTCACATATACACACATATACTCTAACAGTTGATGTTGGATTTCTTCCGGTTGTGCAAAAAGGTGATTGTGATGGTCGATCTGGAAGGAGTTGGCTGCAGTGGCTGATTTGGTAGGGGAATAGATGTGCCTCCCATAGTGCCAGCGGTGAAAGGAGATGGAGGAGGAAGCATAGTGTGAGGCGGTGAGGGAGATGTAGGTGTTGGTGTTTGAGGAGTTGATGTGACTAGGGCTTTCCTTTGAGGGCAATGTGCTTCTGTTGGCTGTTGAGGGGTGTATTTTGGCAGGCTTTTGCGGGGCTCTATAATTTTAGTAAGGGTTGTGGACTGGGTAGTTTAGTATGGGTCAGTCTTTAATCTATTTCCTATATCGTTTTATTTCTTGTAATTTTTTCCCTTGAAACACACGTCTTAAATTTAGAGTTATTGTATTATATAAGAATAGATAGTAATATTATGGTGTCCCCTTGCCTTAAGAGGTTAGGGCGATTGGATGGATGTGAGCTGCCACATCGCCTTAACGTTAGGAACACTGCAGCTATTCGTCCTGAAGGATCAATTTTACAAACATTCCAATATTTGTTTATGTGATTAGTGTTTACACAGGGACATTCAGAGAATATACATACCTGTTTACCTACCAATAGGGACACCAATCCATTTCCCATTTTTAAATAGGTTGCTATGTATTCTCTATTACTATGTGCTAAATAAGAGGAAAGCAAGAAAAATAATCTATCAAAGTTATCACTTTGCAAAGATATGATTAGCATAGTTTACATCTCCAATGAAAATGGTTTCACTGTTTAGATAATATTTTATTGAATGGGATCCCCAAGTATTTGTTGAACATAGATTTTCTTAAGTCCAGTCTAACTCAGTAGTGTGATAGTTTGGATTGATTTATGGTCATATCTGGGTAAAGAACAAATCAGTCCATTCTAAATGAAGTTTGTGTTTTCCATTGTAAGACATCATTGTTAACTTATTTGTTTAATACAGAGAACATGGAAGGCACAACCAGTGAGATGCTGGAGACTGTTCTTAGCAACAAGGTTTTGGACAGAGGAACACCTGCAGTATCCGAAGATGTGCTCAGTTCACCAACCTGTACACAACCCAGTTTACAAACTGAACAAAGTAAAAGTTTAGTGACTTTTGCAGCTTCTGTTGAAGCCTGCATTGGTGCTAAGCAGGAAAATGCCAAACTTACCACCAATTCTCCAATGCATGACACCAAGAGTGGCTATTCATCCTCGGTAGGTCCTTTTTTGTTCCCACAAAGCTGTTTATTTATTTTAATATGTATGATTCTGGAGTTTCAAGATGTTTAGTTTGATGGAACTCTTCATTCTTTCCACTCTAATGGTTGTAGTAATGTTATATCGTCCATTCTAGTGTCCAACAGGACGCATCTCATTCAAGTTGTATGACTGGAATCCTGCTGAATTTCCTCGACGCTTGCGGCACCAGGTATACAGTCACACTGTAAGTTCTTTTAACATAGAACTATATTGTTCTGAAGGGATTTTATATGTGGATATGCAGATATTTGAGTGGCTGTCTAGCATGCCTGTTGAATTGGAGGGTTACATTCGCCCTGGTTGTACTATTTTAACTGTATTTGTTGCAATGCCGCAGCATATGTGGGACAAGGTATGCCGTGCTTTTTATTACACAACGTGTGATTATTTTCAAGACAAGCAGAGATGCTGAACAACTTTTCAGCATTTTCTTTTATCATTCATTTGTTATGAACTAAGGAACTGTATTTGACTTAATTAGTTGGTGGAAAGTACTGGTGTTCACTCCCGCCACCTAGGTTCGAGCCCTCTTTGACTGGAATTTAGGTCTTTATTTCTTTATTAAAAAGCCACCTAATTCCTCCTAGGCTGGTCGAGTTGTGAACTGCTAGCTATCAGTCCAGATAGATGTTCCTCGCTCACGTTCAGTTTTAATGCTATTTAGAACCTGTGAATTGGAGTTGTCAAAAAAGCATGTCTTGGTTTATGTACAAGCAAAAAATTGCTGGCGTGGCATCTAGCCTACTTAAGCAAAGAAATCCTCGAGAGATCTAGTGAGCTGATAAGCGCTCCCACATGGTTAAGGTTGCTGCCAAACCTTTCAGCTTGCATTTCTTGCTGTCGTGAGCTAGGTTAGCCTCTCCTTGCGTTGTATAGTGAGCTCAGGGAGGGTTCTAAACTCCCCTTTAGCTTAAATTGATTTGAGTGGCATGGTAGACAATGGGTAACAGAACGGTGGTAAAATCTATCAAGAAAAAGAAACAGTATACATGTAGTGCTCTTGTCGCAAGATATTGATGGTCCTAAGCCCATGAGAAGGATAGACAAAAACTTAACCTACTGCATGTAGGTGTCCTGGTATTCATTTTATTGCTTATTTGCCTTAGAGCAACTCCAGCAGCCTCCCTATCCCGGCCCCAACTCGAAAAATAGGGGGCGAATACGAAAAAACGAAGTCCAGCAGACCCCCAACTCCGGCACCCAACACTGTTCAGCACCTAAATCCACCCCGCCGCCCCCTTCTCCTGCGGGAGGAGAGAGAACCCCCTACTCGGTGGTTGGCACCGTTTCCTCTCGCGCCCCCGCTCGGAGCTCCCGCTGCGGGAGACGCTGGTGGAGGACTCACCTCGCCGCGACGCCGTGTAGGCCGGCAGTGCAGGCCCTTCCCTGCGCCGCCGCACCGCCCGGCCGTGCGGGCCACCGCCGTGCCGCGAGATATGGTCGTGCGGGCCGCCGTCGCGCCGCGAGATCTGGCCGTGCGGGCCGCCGCCGCCGCGAGATCCGGCCGCTGCGCTGGGAGATCCGACGCCGCCAACACTCGTTCCTCTGCTCCGCCCGCTCCTCCGCGCCGCCCGCTCCTCTGCGCCGCCGATCCCCCGCGACACAGCTCCACCCGCTCCTCTACGCCTCCGCTCCTCCGCGTCGCGAGACGCGCCGCCGGGCCACGAGCAGAGGAGCTTGGGCCCTCCCGCGTTGACCTCGGAGATGGGAGAAAGCGGATAGGGAGAAAGAGAGGAGAGGAGGTGGGGACTGCGGAGAGAGACGTGGGAGAGGAATAAAAATGTGGGGAATAAAATCGTGAGTCAATGACGACCGGGTCTCGTATGTCATACGAAAGTAGGGGCTTCTATGTTGGGGGTATTGCTGGAGTTGAGAGTAAATTCAAGAGCTCCAGAAAATTAAGGGAGCCCCTACTCAGGAAAGTAGGGGGTCGAAATAGGGGCTATTGCTGGAGTTGCTCTTAGTGGTTAGAGCAATAAATAGTGATATGAATGAAAGTGATTTCGTTCTTTACTAGATAGTGAATTATACAATGAAGATCTCAAATTTAATAATTCAACAGTTTTATTAATGAAAAATTACTTAATCTCTATCTACTTTTTAACTTAATATCCAAAATACGCAATGAAAGATTCTGGTATTTTCTCATTTGTTTTAATTTGCTTAAACTAACAGCCCTTGACAGTAGGGCAGGTGGTGGTTTTGTTTGCTCAAAATAGGGTCAACCATGCAATGTAAAAAAACATAGGCAAAATGCTGATTAGGTTTCTCACTAGGGGCATATGAGTGATTGATGCCCAAAAGGTCATGGTTTAATGAAGAAAACTAATCTTGATCCTTTATATATCGGAGCTGCAGAGGTGGAGATGAGGAGCTAAAGTTCTGAATATAAATATTGTTTTCTTTTTATGCTTTTTCCCTTAAAAACCAAGCACCTGTCTGTCATAAGTCTTTAAACCATGCAAAAGGATTTCCCAGATTTTTCAACAATTGATGTGCATAACTGTACATGACCCCTCATCTAGATGATCTGCAGTTTTTATTTTCGTTTTCCTTTTGTGGTTGTATTGCCAACAATTTAGATTGCATTCTAACATGAAAAGTCATAGTATTGCTTATGAATTTCTGCGTTTTTTTTGTCAGTTATCAGACGATGCAGCAAATCTTCTCAGAAACTTGGTAAATTCCCCAAACAGTCTTCTGTTGGGTAAAGGGGCCTTCTTCATTCATGTCAATAACATGATATTTCAAGTACTGAAAGATGGAGCAACATTGATGAGCACCAGATTAGATGTACAATCCCCAAGGATCGATTATGTGTATCCAACATGGTTTGAAGCTGGGAAACCTGTGGAGCTGATCCTTTGTGGAAGTTCCCTTGACCAGCCAAAATTCAGGTACAACCGTACAAAGTCCCTCCACCGGTCCACCCCCCTCTGTTGCTCCTTAGTAAACAACAAGTCATTGACCTGTTTAACTGTTGACTCATGTGAATTTTCTTGGCTGTTGGAGCTTTTTATTCTGAAAACTCTACAGGTGTAATGTCATTTTGCATGAGGCCATCTCGTCATATATTGTTAATATTGACTTACCAAGTTATACAGGATGAAATTCGGCCATTAATTTTATGGGAATAAATTTGTTTACATTAATTTCATTTGGCCAGCCTAAATACCTAAAAAAATGTGCCAAAGGTTACATGTTTCATAACATCTCAAGTAGGGATGGCAACGGGGAATTCCCTGTCGGGGAACAGCTCCCCATCCCCGTCCCCGCGGGGAGAGGAATTCCCCGCCCCCGTCCCCGTCAAAGCTCGCGGGGATGTTTTTCTCCCGCCCCCGTCCCCGTGCGGGGATTATTCCCCACGGGGTCCCCGTCCCCGCAAACTTTGCTGTAGGTAATCTCCAAAATCTCCAAAGGAGGCCAACAGATCACGCAAATATTTCATCAATTTCCAAAAGACATCACCAGATGCCATCGCATAAATCCAAAATATATCGCAAAAATCCACAACATAGAGAAAAAGAAGCAATAAAAGAGATCACGGCTGGGAACTAATTAGCATTGATCTTAACCATGTCCGTCTTCCACTTTTTCTATCTTTCATCTACTCTACTGTCTCCTTTGCCTTAATTTGCTACCACTGCATCATGAGCGCGAACAGCTGCAAAAGGGAGCAATATGCGTGGGGCCTGAGGCTCAGGCTGGAGCACAACGCACTGACACAGGGCGTCAAGACTGCAGGGAGGTCAGCGGGCGAGGTCGTGCCCTGCTCTTGCCGTGCTTTTTAGCATGTTGCAGCGCTTGAGCAGTGGCGGCGACCGAGAGCTGCTGTGGGTGGCAACGACCGAGACGAGAGATTGCTGCTTGTGGGTGGCGGCGGCCGGTGGGGTACTGGGAGGAGATGAGGATAGAATGAGTTGTTAGGGTTAGCTGTTGGCTATATACTATGACAACTGCTATTGGGCTTTGTTTTCATGGGCCGAAAGTTGGATCTTGAGCAGAGACGCGGGCGTTCTTAGCTAACCGGGTACGCGGGGAAACGGGGACGGGGGACGGTCGATCATCCCCGCCCCCGCCATCCCCGACGGGGACACAATTTTCCCTGTTTAGTTCCCCGTGGGGAGTAAAACTCTACCATCCCCGTCCCCTAATAGGTGAATTCCCCGCGGGGATTCGGGGATCGGGTCCCCGTTGCCATCCCTAATCTCAAGCTTCCCTTGGTGACTAGAATAAACCTATGTTTCAATGATATAGAGTACTATCAGCATGTTTGAATTTGATCAAGGTATAACTGTATAAGGCTATAGTTTCACATGCAACTGGTCTATATGACTATATGTTCGGATCTGCTGTTTGAACCATGAGCAAATGCCATGCATCCTACATAAATGCAGAAGAACTTTGGATAGCTACGGCGAAGGACAAATTTGGTCAAAAGCACCCTGCAGCTTTGTAACTTAACAGTAGGAAGAATTTCTTACATGCCACTGAGTGTTGCATAGTCCCCACCCGGGTTATGTTGTCCTGTAACTTTTGCAAGAACCAGTCTTGGGCTTCAGTCTTTTCGCATCAACTTGGTGTGTCATGGGCAGTCAGAGGCCTTGTGGGCTGGTTCGGTAGGCCCATTAGGGTAAGATTAGAGATAAGGTTAGATCCTTTCTTAGGGGTTAAGTTAGCCTCTCTATATAAGGTTACTAGTTGAGGCAAGCAATGAGAATATCAATCTATTAGGGTTAGCCCCTTCTATCCCTGCCCGTGTGGTCCGGCTGCCGCCATCGGCGAGGTCGGGCTGCTAGGGTTCAGGGTCATTCGGATCTTTGGTACATAACATGGTGAAACACCTAAATGAACGGTTAGCTAAATAACATCAATGCACAATTTGTTTCATTTGGTCATATTTCATGCATAAAATTTCTAGAAATTAATGATTGCTACATTCAATAGCACCATTGAACTGTGACAGTTGCTGCTTGTTCTCTCCATGAAATTCAACCCTAATTTTATAACAAATAAATGATGGAGATTTAGCAAAGTAAATGTTCCTGTGAGATTCCTGAAGCATAATGTCACCAGATTTATTCCAAATACCAGCATTAGTTCAGTCTCTTTTCCTTGATATTCATATATATAATTATCCATGAAGTTGGAATATTGTTTATATTTTCTTGGCTTTACAGTATAATACTAAGTTTGAGGCTGCTTTCTATATTGGATGTGGTTATACCTAGTCTAGATGAAGCAAAAAAGAGTTCATTTTTTAATAAATAGTGTGGTTATACTTTATCCACAGTAAGTGTTTATTGCTGAATTTATTTTCCAGATCCAACTATGAAAATTGTTACTCCAGGATATGTTCCCAAATCTGCATGAAGTGAATTGATTCGTGATCTTTTTTTTCCTGTATAGAACCTATTTTGTAAGCTGGCAGCTATCTATACCTGATTTATGGTTACGAGTTTATTGAATTTGTGTTCTCATGTTAGGTCACTTCTGTCGTTTGATGGGGAGTATTTGAAGCATGATTGCTACCGTTTAACGTCTCTTGATACCTTTGATTGCGTTGAAAATGGTGATCTTATTGTTGATTCTCAACATGAAATTTTCCGAATAAACATCACTCAGTCACGACCAGACATTCATGGACCTGCGTTTGTGGAAGTAAGTATTATCTTCTTTGAAAATATTGATCAGAATTCCATCACTGAACTTCAGTGCATCCTACTTTTACTTTACATTATATGTATGTGAGTTTTGTTACGATCACTTAACCCTACTTTTACTCGTAGTCCGGCCATGGGTGATCTGGTCGTTTGAAATCTTGGCAGGCTGTAATATAATATACTGGTTGTGTGTTCTGGTGCATTTAGGGAGGGGTCCTTTTTCAATCTCTCCTTTTTAATTTCTCTTCTGGTGCATTTTTTTAAATTTCAAGGAAAAAATGAGAGTTGTTAAATGTTTTCGTACATCCAATGCTTAGATCAAATTTCAGTAATTCATGTGTGATAATGTGTTTTTTCTACTTGTACATTTGGCTTGAAATGTGCCTTATGATTGATGCAAATAAATTGTTTACTGGAAAGGCATTGAAACATAATAGTGAAGCTAGAATTTATCTGACATTTTTAACTTGTGCCTGGGAGACTCATCTTTTTCACTATGAAGTGTTCTGGATTCTGGTTAACCTGATTACTCTAATATTAAGCACACACAACCCAGAGGTGGTTATTTTATCTACCAATTTTAATTGATTGTAATCTAGTTGAGTAACTTGCGATCAAAGGAGGAATATGAGGCAATAACACAATAAGAAATATAAGTGAATAATGTGGATTAATACTTACTATAAATTCCCCCTTTTAAAATGAATGATATGCAAACATATCAGATTAGTTAGCCCAGTCTTAAAAGGATTTGTGATTTGTATTTTCTCGAAGAATTTCAGCAAAGATGGTGAACTCTTTTTGTAATCTAGTTGTATGACTTACTGTGGCATTTATCCAGTGGCTTGATAGGACCTCTACTGGAGGTTTATAACTGAAATCCCATTAGTTGAACAACACTTTGCAATACATAATTTGAAGAGAACCTAACAACAAAGTTCACTCTAGGCATTTCATTGGAAAATTTTGTTTATGACTTGCATCATCCTTAACCCTGTCCATGCATTCGAACTATCAGTGCAGGATACGAGAATAATTCATTCTGTCGCTAACTATCTAGTGCAAGAGGCAACAAGACAATTCTTTGTCATTGTTTTATTGTAGTAATTGAATATTGTTACAAGAACAACAATTACCACTTATCTGGCTACTGATGTTCCACTTGTTGTGGGTTTTACAATTTTATTGCTATATATGATTGCTGAACTTTTTGATGTTTCGGTCATATTGATTCTCTTCTCTTTTGCAGGTTGAAAACATGTTTGGATTATCAAATTTTGTTCCTATCCTTTTTGGTAGCAAACAGCTGTGTTGTGAGCTAGAGAGGATACAGGATGCTCTTTCTGGTTCTTCTGACAGTAACTTATTTGGAGAATTATCCGGTGCTCCTTGTGAGCGTCGGAAACTTCAAATGGCTGCAATGTCTGGATTCCTGACAGACATCGGATGGCTTATCAGGAAGCCTGCTCCTGACGAATTTAAAAATGTACTGAGTTCAACGAATATTCAGAGATGGGTATGCATAATGAAGTTCTTGATACGGAATGATTTTATGAATGTTCTGGAAATAATTGTGAAGTCAATGGATAACATTATGGGTTCTGAGGTTCTTTCAAACTTGGAAAAGGGGAGGTTGGAAGATCATGTTACAGCATTTCTTGGATATGTAGACCATGCTCGAAACATTATTGATCGTAGAGCTCACAATGACAAGGAAGTGCAGCGTGAAACAAGATTGATTAGTATTAATTCTCCAAATCAGCGAAGCTTAGGCACTTCTGTGCCACTTGCTAATGAAGTAAGTGCTACTATGTTGCAAAGAACTTCTGTGCTAGTTAACTTATAAAATAGACTGAAGCTTCACTTTCGGTACATCTTCTCTTGACATATATGAACGGATAACTAGAATTTTCAACAACGAAACACTTCTGTATCCCAGTTCAGTGTGATAACTCAGGGCTGAGCTACTTTGAAACTAAGCTTTTACCAGAATGGTCTCCAGCTCGGTGCTTGCGTTCCCAAGTCAACCAAAGTATCTATCAGCGCCAGCTATTAATTAATTTGTTCAGGTTGTGAAGGGAAATATGATAATTATTCATGAATTGGTGTTATGGTAGTGTTTTACCAGTAATGTGTTTCCATACACTTAACCAGTTAATTTCCTGATATAATTAGATAAAAATGCCGCTATTCCCTTTCGCCATTTTTGTCACTATATGAAAAAATGCATCGAGTTTTTATTTACTATTTGAAAGTTAATGTGTTTATCAGTTTGTGCTTCATATGGTAGGCTTCATAAGGTTACACTCTGCCATGAACAAAATTCATACGGTAGGCTCTGCATGATGCATTCGTTTGTTGTGTGTGTAACCTTAATACGTGTCATCATCTTAGTTCAACTTATTGGAAAACGATGAACTATAACTGGCCTCCCTAGATTTCTAGAACTATTGCAGTTAGATTTTGTTGGGAAGAAGATAGAGTTGGGACTTGGGGACAAAACATCCCCACCTTTCCTTGCCTAGCTTTTGCTGGGTAAGGCTTGGCAATCCTTGCCTAGCCAGCTTGTACAGGCAATGGAACCAAACAGCCCCAGATCATGTAAGGTTGTTTTCTGATCTGGAAAGAACTTCCACCCATGGTGCTAGACTAATCATCAGGAACCAAACCCTGAAAAAAGAAAAGTGCAGCGCAATCAGATTTTATTAGATTGTCGAGTGGTCCTACGAGTTTGCATGGCAGGATACTAATTTTGTTTTGTGGAAGTGTTGATATGACAAACCACAGAATGATGCTGCATTTATCCATTTATTGTTTTGGGCTGCCACCTTTTTTTTTATATTCATGTTGCATACTAATTTATGTTTGGAACTCTTTGCAGAATGCTGGTGCTGGTGGTGATAACAATATGCAGTCGACTAATACAGCTTATGAGGAAGAAAATGTGCCACTTGTGACTAGAGATGTCTCACACAGGCACTGCTGCCAGCCTGATATGAATGCTAGGTGTCTTAAGCCCTCGCTAGTTGTTAAGTATCCTGGCGGTGCCACGAGAATGCGACTTGGCATGACTGTGGCAATTGCTGCTGTGTTGTGTTTCACAGCTTGCATTGTTCTTTTCCACCCCCATGGAGTAGGGGTGCTTGCATCTCCGGTAAAGAGGTACTTGTCCAGTGACTCCGCATCGTAGTTGATGTTAGGTCAGATCTTTATTTTCCCCTGCCGTTTTCCTCCGTATCATATGCGTGGAGGCATAGCCTGGGCATCTGGTTTTTGGAAGAGGGCCGACATACAGGTGCTTTCCCGAATCCCGACTGTGCAAATCTGCATCTGTTTACCTTTTTTTTTTGTCAGACTGTAAGTAGATGTTCCAAAAGTTCTAACCTGCTAGTGTATGGGAATGTAAACTGCTACAGTGTTGCGTCAGTTAATAGAAAATAGCTTCATTGCTGCAAAGAGTGGGTCTCAGTTATTCCCATACGATCGTGATGTTATCCCGCAGCAGTGTATCATTTGACAATTTCGAGTAGACAAACTGCCTTACACAGTGGACGGCTCTGATTGAGAACAAAAGTAGCGCCCCAAACTGGAGAACGAAAATCAGTTCATCCTCCATCTTCAAATTCCACAATTTATCTCAGCCTCTCAGGGCATGCGGCTTTCTATTTCTTGTCACAACTCACGAGGGCGTGTTTTTTTAGACAGAGGTGCCAACACGATTCAAATCAGGAAACGTATCAGCCATCGGATCATGTTGCGAAGCATGTTGATATTGTGAAGCATGTTGCGAACAATTCTACCATGTTGTGAAGTATGTTGCGACCAACATTCAAACTCGACACCCCCTCTTTCCTCTCCTGACAGTGTACATGTTGCGAGCGATGTTGCGAACTTGTGACGAGTATGTTGCGACCAACATCCAAACATCAGCGTGTTGGGGTCATGTTGCGAGCTATGTTGCTTGCAACATCCAACATTCGACACAATACCGCAACGACTCATGTTACGACCCATGTTGCGTGTAACATTCAACATCAGGAGCCCTCCTCCCTCCTCCCCCTCTCGACATAACACCCAACATCACATGTCTGCAACATCGAAACTCAACATCCGCAATATTTAAAATTAATATTTGCAACATCTAACATCAGAGGCTCTCCTCCCTCCTCCTTCTCGACACAACACCTAACATCACATGTCTGCAACATGAAAAGTCAAACATTCACAACGTTAAAAAATAATGTTTACAACATCAAAAATATATTAAAGAACGTTGATAATCATCCAACAGCGCTTTGATTGGAACATTCAAATGTCTCGTTAAAAAATACAACATTCAAATAAAGCACTTGCAATATGTACATTAAACATTTGCAACATCACACATCATGATTCTCTTTGCAACATCATTACAAACATCCATACGAAACATTTGCAACATTCACATGAAGCATCCGAAACAATGAAACTTGCAACATGCAACAAAGAGATATTACACGAGTGCGCGAGATGCAAAACCACAGGCCTTCCCCCCTCGTGCGCCGCCGGCGACCTCCTTCGCCCGGCCGCGGGGAGCGGCGGCCCGCACCGCCATTGAGCTCCCGCGCTCGGCCGCGAGGAGCTCCGCCCTGGCTGTCAACGAGCTCCGTGCGGAGACGGGCGCGCGAACGCCCGCGCGCCTAGTCGCGAGGAGCGGCGGTCCGTGCCGCCGGGGAGCTCCCGCTCCCGGTCGCAGGGGGCTCCACCCTGGCCGTGCGGAGGCGGAGAGGCGGCTGCAGAGGGCTCCGCCCTGGCCGCGTGGAGGCAGATAGGCGGCCGCGGGGCGCAGCAGCCCGCGCGCCGGCAAGCTCCACGGGGAGCGACGCGTCCGCGCCCAGCCGAGCTCTGCCGCCCCTTGCAGCGGGGAACGTGAGCCTGCGCCGGGCCGTGCCGGATCTCCGCGCTCGCGACGACCGGGATTCAGGACCCCCGCACGCGCCCGCAGCGGTCGGGGTTGATCTCCGCCGCGCCCACCCACGGCGGCGGCAGGAGCTCTGCCCTGTCCGCTCCGCACGCAGCGCCCGGCGCAGCTCGCTCTGTCCGCTCCGCGCGCAGCTCCGGCGCCATGGACTCCTCCCTGGCGAGATGCACGAGGAGCGAGGAGAGAGAGGGGAGTCACGAGGAAAATGAGAGGAGAGAGAAAACGAGTGGATGAGTACGGGTGGAACGAGTGGATGGGAAGCTCGTGACAGCGTCCGCTATATTTGCTTCCTCCGGACGTCCTAGCTATAACATTACTGATGTAACATGTCAAGAACACAGATGCAACATGTTCACAACGATTGCAACATGAACGACAAACAATTGCAACATGAAGGTGACTAATTGCAACATGTAGCCGTCAGGGCATCAGATCAAAACATTATAGCCGTCAGATCTAAGCACTGTAGCAAAAAAAAAATCTCATCGCAACATCAAGTCACCCGTCGTAACATCAAGTCATGTAACGTGCAACATGGAAGAATTTCGCAGCATTCAAAAACAATCCGTCCGACGCATCGGACGTCAGGACCGTAACATTACTGTTTTTTAAACCACAAGGGCGGAAAATTTGGGCATGTCAAGTAGACAACGTACGCGCGGCACGGAGAGAGTTTAGGGAAGAAACTAGGGGAAGATGAGTGCGCCTGCGGAGAACCGCAGAACCAGGATCCTGGATGATGAATACTTTGAAACACCAGGGACAGAGAAGTGCTCGATCGGTGTTCATGCAGACGTGACAACAATACGACCTGTAAGCATCGAGTAGTTGCCTAGCATAATTGAGAGCTGGCGAGAGCATTTCTCTATCATCGATAGCTTTACAACAACCAAAAAAAAATCACAACTGGCGGTGGAAAAAGAAGTGTTGGCGACACTGATATAAAGCACCGATGATAATATCTGTATTTCCAGCTGCCTGCCAGGAGACTTCAGGCCAAACCAAAACAAAGAAGATCCGATCCTGATAATTGCCATTGAATTAATATAATAATTCATGAACCACTTCATTTCACCAAAACCTGCTGGTTACAAGGTTACACCATCCACGCAACACTCAATATGTACAAATCATTTTTGAAACATATATATGAACCTATCATAACCAGAGTCAGGCAGTGAGCAACTGCAGCCGTTGATCTATTGTCTCCTGTTCGTTCCATGGAGAATCAATACTGGAAGGCAAATCCAAAAGCTTCCTTGCATTGGAGTGTAAGATCAGTGATGCTGAAGTGTTCACTAGGCGGTCGGGAGGGCAACGAAGGATGCAAGTTCCCAGCCACCAGCCTTCATGAGCCCCTCTTCCAAGAACAGGAGAGATCGCATGCGATGCTCGTCAAATCAGCAATGATTTACAGTTTATGAAAACACCGTGGTTCCTCCTTTGTTCCTCTCTACAACCTATAAATACTTTGGTTTGAGATTAATCTGCTATTGACTCGTTTCATTCGGTACAGTAGGCGGGCTCTTCCTAAAAGCGTGTTTCCTGCAGCGCTGGAAAATTCCATCGTACAGCAAATCGAACTGCACTCCAGCTCTTTCCCGATTCACAATGAATAGAATGTGGTCAGCTTCAATAATCTTGTAATACCTGCATACATCAATAGAATAGTTATGTCTCCGTTGGTGAAGCGAGATAAACACATGAAATCACTTCAAAACCTGGCAGCTAACATTGAATTTAGCATACTTCTAAAGTAGTGTCAAGAGAACAAATGCATACAATAGTGTGAGGAATTCAATCGGTGGTCATGAGTACCAAAATCCTAGAAATACTTTGAAGCAAGAAATATAACTATTCCTACCAAGCAACTTACAAGTTGAAGAAAAACTCTGAAACGTAGTATACTAACCATATCCCAGGTTGCAAAGGATGGCAGTCAGAATCGCCCACTACAAAACGGTGTGGATGCTCTATAGGAATGCGTGGGTAAGTCATAGAGATCGTGTTTAAAGCCCCATCATTGTCTTCCCAATCTTCATCCCTGCATAGTGTCGTCAACAAGATTAAAGATATGCTAAATCACACGCAGGTTCCTTTGAAGAGATGTATTTCGTCTTCAAGCAAAGGACTCACCTGTATCCTTTGTAAGGCAGAGGAGCATTCTGAGGGTGCCGCCACATACACATCTGAAGGACTCTGAGAAAGAGCATGGGATGAACTCCAAGAACACTTGAAGGCACTGTAATTCCAAATAGCTTTCTTGTTTTCTTTGTAGCATAACTGAAGTAGAATGTATTGGGAAATGTCCTCAAACTAGAGTTAAGCTTTATAGATCCCTGGATTGTGAGGTCAGGTAAGATCCAATCTCCGCTGGCAAATGGGCCAGTGCGCCCCAGCAGCAGATCTTTTAAACCGGAAAAGCCTACTTTCTTCCGTGACATCTCATAGTGGTCAAAACCAAAATTGTAATAATTCTTCAGCCAAGGAATGTCCAGCCAGTCGTAGACAATAACTCCAATCCGGCAGAGCTGAAGAAGACAGACAGATCTCATGGACCTCCCATCTTCAACCCTGAAAGTAACAGCAAAGTTATATAAAAAAGGTAAGGAGCCATACAACAAGATGAAGTACATTGACCTTTTTAATCTGTAATAAGTCTCAGCGACACTTACAGCATGCCGTCATAGTAAGTTCTCGTTGTCCCATTAAGTGCGCCAGACAAGGAAGTCAGGCTCAGAATCCAGTCTTCAGAAGTATCATGACCTGGGAAAGCCTGACATTGGTATCACAGTATGTGTTAGAATTATATATCCATAAAGCACTCTAAGTGTTAGAATTATATATCCATAAAGCACTCTAAAGTCCACATGTTTCGTAACACTAGAGCATGCCAGCAAACTGCCGGCTCAACATGCAGCAAGCAAGCAAGATCAGCATGTCACATGCATAAAGGTCATAAAGGGTCATACAATCAAGCACAGAAGCTCAAATGGGTGGCAAAAGTGCACTTCAAAATCAGAGTAAAAAAAATAGAAAGATAAACTTATAACAGATTTTGGCATTACTAAAAACAGATTCTCCGACCATTCCTACAAAACTACAAAAGCGCTTTAGGCCCTGTTTGGTTCCCATAAGTCACCCGACTTATAAGTCACCCGACTTATAAGTCACCCGACTTATAAGTCAGTTGGATTTAAGTCAGTCCTGTTTGGTTGCAGTGACTTATAAGTCAGTGGGCTCCACACAGGGTGGGAGAGAGGAAAAGTAGAAATAAATCACTTTAAGTAAGGGTGGAGCTACTTATGCAACTTATAAGTCAGGCCATTTAAGTCAGGACTGTTTGGTTTCACTAGTGACTTATTTTGCACTTTTTGCACTTTAAGTCACCCTGTTTATGGGAACCAAATAGAGCCTAGGCCCGAGTTAACTAAAACTGAAGCAAAGTCATCCTAAATATGGTGCACTAATCATGTACTCCAAGTCACAAGAACCATCCTTCAGAAAGCACATGATAGGCATAACTAATTCTACCACCATCAACAAACGGCGATCACGTGTGTGTGAAACTGAAAATCTCCAGTGTGTACCTTGTCGGCTAGCATCTGATGCAGCACCCTCACAACCTGCGCGCCGGCCGAGTGCCCAACAAAGTGCACCGGATTCTGGTCATCCCACACAGGATAGTGCCCTGCGCCCAATTAGAAGTTATTAGAGCAGCAACTTCAGAACTACGAGCCCAAAAGAAACTCCTGAAAGGTAAATGCAAATGTATTCTGTTGCTGAAAATCTCTACCTGTGTGATAGATTCTCCCGAACCGCGTGTGGCCGCAAGCCTTGCTGTGGCCCTCGCCGTAGTCCACCTGCCCGCCCTTGAGGTAGTAGAACAGCTCGCGCGCCCTGCAGCGCCAGGAGCAAATCCAAATCATATCATAAGCAACATAATTTAGTAATAAGATGATGATTAAAGAAGGTAAAGCAGCTGGGAACGGCTACCAAACAGGAACATTTGGCAGCTTTTGTGTTGTGCTGATGATGATCAGGGGAGTAGTATAGTATGGTGCTACTTTCTTTTTTTGCCTGATCCACCCACCTGTCATGGATGCTGGTGAGCGACCCCAAATCCGGCACGAGCACGCGGTCGTCCTTCTTCTCGGCGCCGGCGAAGTAGGAGAGCCCCCCGAGCCTCTGCGCGCGGGAAGGAAAGCAAAAGATGGGGGAGGAAAACACGTGAGCAAAGGCAAAGCTGCTGCCGCCGCGGCATTCCACCGAACACCCACCGAACTTCCCGGAAGCGGGGGAGGAGGAAAACAGCCAAACAGGGACAGAGTTTTTTTCGGTACCGTACCCCCTTGCCGAAGCCGAAGATGCCGTGGACGAGGACGATGGGCGGCGGCGATCCGCCGGCGAGCACGACGGGCCCGGCGCCCCCGCGCTCGTCGCGCTCCCCGGCAGCGGCGACGTCGACGAGCGCCCCCTCACCCGCCGGGGGAGGCAGCGGGCGGCGCAGCAGGAGGCACCCGGACGCCGCGGCCGCCTGCGAGATGTCGGCGGCGACGGCCGTGCTGAAGACGTAGAAGCCGAAGATGAGGTGCACCGCGGCGCTGACCCCGAGCTCCATCAGGCTCAGGATGAACCGCGCCATCTTTCTCCCGTCGGTCGCAGTCGCACCACCGACCACCGGCGGCCCTCCTCCTCAGCCCGAAGGAGCGGCCACGGCGGCGGCCTGGCCTACAAACGGCGGCGGCGTGCCGTTGGTCGTTGCCCGCCTGCTCGCTCACCCCCCGCCTCCCTCCCTCCCTTCCTCTCCTGCTATTCCTCTCCTTGGCGTCGCCCCCAAGAAGAGGAATAGGAGGAGGAGAAGGAGACGAGCGGTGGACCAACGAGCCGAACCGGTCGCGCCCTCCGGGTTGGGCCGCCGGCGCCGCGTCTGCGCTGCGCCCTTTTCTCCGAGCGGATCTCCCTCCTGCGGTTTCGTTCGCAGCGGCTCCGCGCCGCGCCGTTTGGTTGGGTTGGGGGCACGGTCTCTCTCTGTCCCTGGCCCCCAATAATGCGGCTTCCTATTTATAACCGGCGTCGTGGCGCTGGCGCGGTGGTGGTTTGGTTTCGACCCGATGGATCGATCGGAGTCGGAGACCGCGCGGGGCTGTGCCCGGCTGGGAGGGTATGGGCGCGCCTGCGTGCGGTTGGTGGTTGGCGTCTCGGTTTCTGTGTGGGCGGCCTGGCACTGGCTGGCTGCTGCCCTGGCAAATGGCATTGGCGGTGTCAGGGGTGGGGTCGGGTCGTCAGTTGCGACGGGGGCCAACAGCCAGCGAGCAACGGCGCCGTCGTGCTGTGCTGCTATTGGGCGGTTGGCCTGTTAGGTGGGGCACGACGCGCGGGTGGTCCGGGAGTTTCCCGCGGCCGGTCATCCTGTAGCCTGGCCTGTGTCTTTACCTTCCGGAAGTTTCTGTGTAGCCGCATGCCCGCATACTATAACCTGGCAGAACACGATCCATACAACATCTGCCTCTGTGACTTTTGCGTCGACCGTCATGGCCGTGGCGCGCTAGCTACTACACAGTACTCCATCCGTCCCATAATAAGTGCACATCTCGTACTTCGAAGAGTCAAACACTTTAAAATTGATCAAATATATATTAGAAAATATTAATAATTATGACACTAAATAAATATTATTAGTTTAATCATATCATATATTGTCATGACAAACTTGTTTAGAGACATAAATGTTAATATTATTGTCTATATATCTGGTCAAACTTACAACTTGCTGACTCCTCAAAATGTGAGATGAGTACTTATTTTGGGACAGAAGGAGTACGTATATTGAACGCCCGGTGGGCAATTTTTTTTTAAGACTAATCCTCCCATGGAAATCACATGTTGACGACTTCACGAACCGCTAGGCTCTTACCGGCATTTGACATTTTTTTTCGCTTCTCGAATTTAGACCAAAGCACGGAAGCACCCCGACTCCAGACTCCACACAGTGGCCGTGTTTGTTTCGACCAACTAAATTTTAGCGAGACTAAAATTACAGGTTTGACCGTTAATTAAAGGTATTAAATAAAGTCAGTTTACAAAACTACCTCCACAACCCCGGGCTAAATCGCGAGACGAATCTAATGAGGTCTTTGACCACGCGATTAGAGGATGGTTACTGTAGCATTGCTGTAGCAAATCATGGATTAATTAGACTCATTAGATTCGTGACATAAAGTTATACTCATCTGTGCAAAGGTTTTATAAATAAACTTAGTTTAGTACGTCATGCATAGAAGATTCCTTGGGACTAAAATTTAGTCCGCGTGAAACAAACTAGGCCAGTTTTCACCACGTTATATGCAAAATCCCTTGACGGAGGAAGTATATGTTGCGATAATTGTTGATGGGCCCAGTGTCTTCTAGAAACGTCGGAATCAATGGCCGGGGCTAGGATCTGCCTTGGACCCCACACTATCCGGATGGGAAGAGTGTGGGTCCACTGTCCCCAGTGCCCAGCTGGCCCGGCTAGGCCAGACGCCAAGTGGGAAGTGGCCCTCCTGCACCACCGATTAACCATTTGTCTGGACTCTGGAGTGGTACTTCTCCAAGCCAAGCCGGCACAGTAAAGTTTTTCATTTCTCCGAGCACCAAATTTTCACGGGCTCTCATTTTCGGAGGACATGGTGACCGTTTGGTGATCCACGTCAGTGGCCGAAGCCACACCGCATCTGCAGCAGGAGGAGTCAGGAGAGTACTTTCCCCGCCGGTCGCCGTGCGCTGCCCGCTCGTGATAGTTGGGACAGCCTAATCATATCTGTTGCTTCAGCGACACATTTGATCTCCATCACGCCGGTCTAGCCCACCGGCTTTCTCCTTCCTTCCCAGGCCGGTCCAGCTCTCCCACCTCCTTGTTCTTTTTTTACTGTTTGCATTGCATGTGGGCTGTCTCAACTTTCTCTTCTCTTTAACTGTTTGCATGTGGGCTGCAATGGTGGGCTTCCGTTTTTCTTTTTTTTCCTTTTCTTTTTCTATTATTTTCTTTTTCGTTTTCTTTTCTTCTTTTTTATATGTTTTCCTTCTCTATCTTTTTAACACTCGGTTTCTCTTCTCTTTTTTGTAATTTTGAGTTTTTTCCTTTTTATTTTCTATTCATTTTATTTTATCATTTCATTCCTTTTTTGATTCATATTTTCTTTTTCTATTATTTTCATTTTTGTTTTCTTTTCTTCTTGTTTATATATTTTCCTTCTCTATCTTTTTAACACTCGGTTTCTCTTCTCCTTTTTTGTAATTTTTCTTTTTTCTTTTCTATTAATTTAATTTTATTTTTTCAATCCTATTTAATTCATATCCCCTTGTTTTTTCTTTCTCTATTTTTATTTTCCTTTCATTATTTTTTCTTTTTCCCTAGTCTTTAAGTTTTTTTCTTTTTTCTGATATTTATTATATTCATTTTTCTCTTCTTCTCTATTCTTTTGTTTTCCCTTTCTTTTATTTTATTTATTTATTTATGTATTTATGTATTTATATATTTATTTTCATTTTTTCTCTTTTTTATGTTTGTTCTTTTTCATATTCTTTATGATTTTTCTCTTTTACATATTTTTTGTTCGTTTTCAATGGATATTTGTTCTCCTTGATAAATTTTGTTCCGACTATAATAATATCTTGTTCTGAAGTTGTTCTCATTGTTCTGACATTTTATTTGTTCGAGATGACATACAAACTTGTTCTGGCTATAATAATAAGTTGTTCCGACTATAATAATATCTTGTTCTGATTATAATAATAACTTGTACCGTTTGTAATAATAACTTGTTCTGACCCTTTTTCTGATTTGTTCTGACACTTAATTTATTTTGTTCGGGATGACATACAAACTTGTTCTGACCATTGTTCTGATTTGTTCTGACACTACATTTTGTTTTTGTTCGAGATGACATACAAACTTGTTCTGGCTATAATAATAAGTTGTTCCGACTATAATAGTATCTTATTTTGATTATAATAATAACTTGTTCCGTTTGTAATAATAATTTGTTCTGACACTTGTTCTTATTTGTTCTGACACTTTATTTATTTTGTTCGGAATGGCATACAAATGTTCCGGCTATAATAGTATCTTATTCTGACACTTCATTTATTTTGTTCTGACTATATAATAGAATATATAATCTTAATTAAAAAATACAAATAAAAAGTTTGTCAAAACATAGTCAAGTGGAATCTTATTTTGAAGATCTCAGTACAAGAAATCTTTTTTGAAATCGAAATTTAATTTAGACGTACGGTTTAGGATTTATAACTTTTTTAATTTTTGGAACGATTAGTTTCTCCCGTGCCTCTCTCCTCCCCTCCCGCGCCCCCACGTCGGTTTGATTTGCACCCGTGCCCTCCCCTCTCGCGCCCCCACGTCGTGAGGCCCGCGCACGCCGCGGCCCCCCGCTCTCGCACGCTAGCTTGACGGCGTGACGGATGTTTTTTCTGTCGCCGAAGCGATAGGTAGACGCGTTCGTTGGGACACCCCCCGCCCCTCCCGGTTTGTTTCGCTCACGAAAACTTCAACATGTTTTATTTCAAAAAAAACTTTAACATGTGCCGTCGCCGACGAGCTGCCGAGCATCCGCTCACCACACACATCTAGAGGTGGTAAAGGGTCTTGCAATTTAGCTAAAGAAATGTAAGAATCGGACACTATTAGAATCGAGTCATAATACTATTTAATTTTGAGCTAAATATATATAAGACTTAGTTGGATTGTGAAGAACGAAGTAGTGTCGTGATCCATTACCACGCACACGTCTGCACAGGTCGCCGGAATCGCCGGACTGCGCGGTCGCGGGAGAGAGAACCAAACCAGGTTTTGTTTCTTTCCACGTGCAAAGCGTGCGAGTGGGACACGAGGACGGATTTCCAGTTTTTTTTTTCCTTAAAAAAACCGCATCGCGATCCAAGTCACGCCCTGCACGCACGGCACGCGCTCTTGTTCTGACCGTGGTTGGCACTAGGCAGTTGGCACTCGTCACGCCACCACTCGTTCGATCGGGTGCTGCTGCCTGCTGGGCGGCCCTGCCAAACTCCCTCCTCGCTCGGTCCGCCTGGCAGTGTTTAGTTCCCGCAAAGTTTCGAAAATTTTCGCATTGAAGACCGTGTTACTTGTGTCACACAACACGTTTTCTAATATAAAAATTTCACTACTTTTACCGAAAAATTCACCAACTAAATGGGGCTAGTCGAACGCACTGAGCAGCAGCAGCATCGCAGTTTGTTCGTTGTGTTGGTGACTGATGGTTTGTGCTGATTTGTTCTGAGAGAAACATATCGCTAGTTGTCTGGGAGCTAGTGATTTGTGATGATTTATTTTGAAAGTACTGCTGGTTTATGACTGATAATTCAGACGGACAGAGCGGAGTTCTTGGGTCAGGTTTGCTCGGCACTTGGGCAGTGAGTGACCTTTCTCGCGCGATCCGACAGAAATTGACCAGTGGAGCGGGTAGTAGTCAGCAGCCTGCATTCTTTTTCCCTTTTCCTTCTCCACTTGCGGCTCTGCTTTTCCAATGTCAAAGTTGATTGGCCATTACTTGTGCCGGCGGCCACAGCGATGTGATGTCCCTCTGGCGTGTCAAACAAAGCCCGGCAAAAGGCGACATGCCAACCCGGTGCGTGTGGTCAAGATCGGCTCACCATCCATCGATCCCTGACACGATCGACCCGCAAGAAACACACCGTGCACCGGTGATCCACCACGCAAATGCCCAGAGGATTCTGGGATCGAGTCATCACGCACGATATTTTCGTGTGTTTGCTCGGAGATGTGGTGGAACCATATGCCGGATATTCAATTCGGAGGAGGTGAGTCCGGGCGGAGGTCTCCCGGCGTGTATGATTGGTGGGCACTAATTTCAAGAATGAGTGATTAGTTCTATTCACACACTAATATCTTTTTAATGGTTTAACTAAATTACAATCCGATTGCATATTAATATTTCTTGCAATTAAACCTATAAAATAAGATATCATTTGACCATGTTTTGTCACAAAACAAAAATAACATATAACAAATTTCTTAAATATTTGGTTTACGGTGCATTCAACTTTGTCAAATTTTAATCATGATCAAATCATGAGAATGATAAAATTCTAGGTAAGTTATATTTGGATTTTAATATACAAAATAATATATTACTTAACCATGTTTCGTCACAAAATAAAAATAGTAAATATGTTTTTTTTGTGACGAAACATGATCAAATATATCATTTTCATTTTTGTGACGAAACATGATAACTCTACTATTTTTATTTTTGTGACGAAACATAGTCGAGTGATATCTTGTTTCATAGATTTAATTGTAAGAATCATTAATATGCAATCGGATCATAATTTGTTAAACCATTAGAAAGATATTAGTATTTAAATAAAACTAATCAGCTATACTTAGATTTTCGTGCAACCAATGGAGGGTCTCCCCGTGACCTCCGCACGGGGACACCTCCGCCGAATCTTCACGTCCTATGCATGTTTGCACCTGGCTTTCACCACGCCCGTTGGCGTGCTCAAAATAGCCAGAGGGGTGCAAGCTGGCTCCACGACCAACACCATCTCGTCAACCATGCAGCGCAAGATGGTCGCAACAAACGCCATCTACTCGTGCCACGTACTGTGCCGATGGAGTGGATCGCTCGACCACTTTCGAAAGGAGCCTATAACTTTTTTTTCTTACTAGGAAAGTGCCCGTGCGTTGCTACGGGCATCCAAATATGTACAACACAATACACAAAACATTCAATTAAATTATATAGTATGAACACATTGTCAATAAATCATAATACTGATTTCTTTTCTTAACACAACCATGGAGAGCATGGAAAAACAAAAACATGATGTTAATGTAAGCTTGCACAAAAGACTGGAAAATAGATAATTCTAGAACGTTAGTGATCTTTCACTTTTATGTGTAGAGCACAACGTTCTGGTGACGAGTTCCACATCACATACATGCATGTATTTGAAGACAGAAATATTTGGAGTACTAATTTGTATGAATGTACAACACAACTCAATGACAAGTGCCTTATCAAAATTCAATTCTTCCGTACAACTTCCAGAAATCGGAGCACCCCTTTTTGCATCCATACAATCAGGTCTTCATGCTATGCCAGTTCGACAAATATGAAATGTAATAAGCAACTGGAACTTGCAAGACATAAGAAACGAGAGAGCTTGACTTTCTGAAAATGAGGGATGGAACAATTGTTTTAACAGGTCTCATGTTTACCAATTGGGGTATAATTTCAGTTGAAAAGATATTTAGTACCACAATTTAAAGATGTTGCACTGTACAAACCTACAGGTATTTAGTACAAGTCTGCAAATGTTGCGTTGTATTGTTCAGTTTTCAGCACCACAACTAAAAGATAAGAGAATTTTAAAATAATCTGAGACCAAGACCGGAACTTTTTAATCGATTGGCAATATGACTAAATAGAGATAAATGACTTGAACCCGTTCATGATCATGTATCCATATTAAGATGTGAAAGCTCTACTTGTAATATTTATGTCAAATTCAAATGGAGAATCGTGGGAGATCTTGACCTGTTATGTGGTAATTGTGGATGAACGAGACTGCTCATCCTTTTCCTGTAAGCATTTCTGTAGCTTGCTTACTTCTCTTCCATGGTCCTTGCCTTGGTCTCTCCAACCTGTCAACATTTTTCCTTGGTCAGCACAAACTCCACAGGTAGCCCGAGTCCTGAGGTACCGATGACAAATAAAGGGGAAGCACACGGTTCACTGATATTATACTTCCTAATTTCACAACTTGACACATGAAAGTAGCAGAAAAAGTAGGGAAAATGTTGGGGGTGAAAAATAGCATTATTTGACAGGCATGTTTAAATAGCACCATCTTGAGATTGTGCTCCATTGAAAGATAAAGACACGAAGATGCAAGTTTAAGTAATCCTGCCGCTCTAAAATTCACAATGAAAACCTTATTATCACCACCATACCTGGAAGCTTGCTCTCTTTTCACTTGTAGTCACCCATTTAGTACTTGCAGTTTTTCTCTCTAAGTAACCTAGCTGAGTAAACCCATCAAAATGAGTAGACAAACAAGACAATGAACAAGAAGGAACTGAACAAACATATTCATTATTAGAACAGGATTGACATGATTTTTTTTTAGAAAGGGGCGCTACTCCCCGGCCTCTTCGAGGCCAAGCGCGGTGCGGCACCCGGGTTCGAGCCCGGGTGGGTGCGCTCGCCTCCTCGAGTCCACACCAACCGAGCTAGGCTCGGTCCGTGGGATTGACATGATTACCTCCTTTGGAAACACTCTTCCTCTTCTTTCAGCTCATCCTATTCTTCAGAGTTCTTCAGAACATGTATTTAGCTTTTGAAAAATGGTTACCTGATCTCAGATAGGTACATGTTAGCCAGTACTCGATCGAGGAACCTGCAACACCAGACATGAGATTAGCCATAGCACAGAAGAATGAACACAAATGACGCTGCTTCGTACATAATATCTTTTGGAGACACCAGATGTTCTCTGCCTAGTTATCCAGAAATCCAAATAACTAATAACGTTCCTATCTGATCGGTTATGAGATAAGAATTCAAGGAGCATCAGGATGGAAACATGGCATTGCAGTGTGTCCATGATGGATACACGAGGAATGGCTCCCCAACAGCGTACCGTACATCCGTGTCTAGCGGCGCGTCCGGAGGTAGAGAGACAGGCAACTACATCCGGCCGTCCGCGAGCTCGACGGCGACTGCCACCAAGGGTGGTTCCCGGCCGTCCGCGAGCACCGGCAGGAACCGCGGCCAGGCGCGTGACAGCGTCCGCTTGTCCACGAGCGCAGGCAGGGAGACGGGCAGGTGCGTCCGGCAGTCCGCGAGATCTCGACTGCGACAGCGACGACCACCAGGGGTAGTTCCGGCCGTCCCCGAGCGCCGGCAGGGGAACGCGGCCAGGCGCGTGACCGCGTCCGCCTGTCCACGAGCGCAGGCAGGGAGACGGGTAGGTGCGTCCGGCCATCGGCGAGATCGACGACGACGGCCACCAGGGGTGGTTCTGGCTGTCGGCGAGCGCCGGCAGAGCCCTCACGCTGCTTGGCCGTTCAGATGTCCGCGAGATCGACGGCGACAGCCATGAGGGAGCGGTTCTCGAGATCATTTGCGGCGGTCCAAGGGAGAGGAGGTCGAAGGAGGAAGGCGGGCAGCTGTGTCGTGCGGTTTCCAAAGATCGTCAGGAATCAGTCGGGGGAGGGGGCTGCACAGGCGTGGGCCCTTGTCTGACCCGCGCTAGCGGAGGAGGGGACGTGAGGCTCGGCAGACCCACGCGAGCGGAGGTTACGTCGAGGCTCGGCAGACCCGCGCGAGCGGAGAGAAGGGAGTACGGGATTTTTTCTCCTTTCTAAACTTTTTAAGTTGTAGAGATTTTATTTATTACACACTTTCCCATTCGTCCTGATCGACGGCTCCATCTCTCTGCAAAAACGATGTCAACCAACAAATTGCACGAATACGGCGGGGGCGCGGCAGTGCAGAAAACGCCTGCTAGGATTGACGTGTTCCCTCGAAGCTTCCGCCAGGCGGAGGCTCCGTGCTTGGAGTGTCAACGTTGTCCTGTCGGCTGTCGTCGTGACGGGCGGCGGCGGAGCTCGTCCATATTTTCCTTGGGACGCCGGCCGGGACGGAGAAAACTTCATTCGTCAAGGCACTTCTACGGCTGCAATTTCTTGACCAATGGCCATTCTCCTGCCGCCGTCGCCAAGGCACTTCGTACGCAGTGGCGTAGCGGCGTAGCCAAGGGGGGCTGGCAGGGGCCATGACCCCTCCTATGGCTTACAAATCTCAACTGAAAATTTGATTTTGATCAAATTTAGATAAATTACCACTATTGACCCCCTTAACGATGAAAACAATCAATTCCTGCCTACTACGTCTTTTAACATCTTCACCCTTTTTCTTATCGCAGCAGGTCTACATACGCATCGATTCGGCTCAATTGTCTCTCTGTGCATCACGGGACAAAGATCATCGGCGATCATCGTACGTGGCTGGGACCCTCTCTCGGGCGGCATGATCGACGATCCCCGCGAGAGCAACAGCTAACCGCGCGCGGCTTTAAAAATTGCCTTCTCCGCCGCGGCAGTTTTTAATACTCTTATCTCACGCACATTACTACTAGTGCTCTTGTAGTACTAGTAGTACAGTAACTCCACGTGACGCGAGTGGACAAGAAGGAGAAGGACCAGACATCCGACGTGTCAATGTGTCATCCGTGTGCTCCCGACAACAAGCAGCAGATCGGCCGGGCTGCTCGGCGTCGGCGCGGCATGCAGAGCGTACGTGCCGGGGACCGGCCGGCGGTGGTGTCCCGGGGGCCTCCTCCGGTGCGAGATCGACGTGACTAGCATCACAACGAAAATCTCAGCTGTTATTAGGGGGCAGTGTGGTTGGCGGATTAATTAGGACTTGGAGAGAAGAGAAGGTGACGTGCGATTCTCCGCACGGAATAATGCTTATCGCCTTCTTTTCGCCGGATCGGACTGGACGCGCGCGCGGCTGCCACTGAGGACACTCCCAACCTAGACTCTAGGGTAGAGTCTATGGTCATTTATTGTAGTGCCACGTATGCAATTTGCTGATGTGGCAGGGCATTTATTGAGGAGAGAAAGAGAAAAAAGAAGACGTCCTTTCTTATATGGACGCCGAGTCTACGCATCAAGCGAGGCCGCGCCCTCCGCGCTGCAGATCCCGTGCGGCCGGCGCGCCCTTCCGTGGCTGCGTAGGAGGAGGGAGAGAAGGCTTCGCAGGGGATTTTGGCGGAGGCGACGAGAACGAGGACGGGGTGGACTTGGGCATGAGCTGCGGCGGGAGGCGCTGCGCCATGCCGCACTTGGGGCAGATGAACTCGGTCAAGCCGGGGCCGACCGCGAGGAGGGCGCGGCGGCCGGAGAAGGGGACGAGCCACCGGCCATCGGCGGCGACCGCACGGCGAGGGTTTCGGGGGCAGGGGAGTGGGGTGGTCCACGACCTCGTCCACACCTGCGCCCAGCGGCGGCTCCGGATTCTACGCCGCGGCCGGCGCCGCCGCCGCTCCATGCTCTCTCGTCCCCTCCTCCAGGGATCCGCCGGCGCCCGGCCGCAGGCGCAGCAGCTAGGGACCCGCCGGCGCTTGGCCGCGGGCGCAGCATCCAGGGACCCGCCGGCGCCCGGTCGCGGGCGCTGCAGCCACGGATCCGCCGGCGCCCGACGCTAAGCGGCCGCGCGCTGCGTGGCGGGTTACGTTTGGCGGCGGCGCCTGACGCCCATACCTGCTCCGTGCTCGCCGGCCATGCCTCGCTGCTGGCAGCGCCGACACAGTAGCCCATCCTCGTCGTGCTTCGCTGCCGGCTTCGTCGCTGCGGGAGCCTCGGCTGCGTGGTTGTGAGCAGGAGATAGAAAAGAAGGAACATAAGATCCTGAGGTGAACATCTGAATGGCTGACAAGACTTCATAATAGAAAACTTGCATTGTGGATGATAGATTCTTGTCACGGTATCCAAAAATGTAGACTTTGGGTGTGTTTAGTTTTCTGAATTGGGATGCAAAATTCTGGATTTTGCACGGATTTTAGGTTGAAAAGCACTGTTCCGAACTAAAAAGTACTGTAGCACTTTCGTTTGTTTGTGGTAACTATTGTCCTACCATGGTCTAACTAGGCTCAAAAGATTCGTCTCGCAAAGTACATCAAAACTGTGTAATTAGTTTTTAATTTCATCTACATTTAGTATTCTATGCATGTGTCAGCATTTTTGATCATGTACATTTAGTACATCTAAACACACCCTCTACCGCTAAAGTCTGGGTTGGGAGTGCCTCTGGTCAGATTATGATACAGTACTCTCGGTTGAATGAATGAATGTGTCGTTGCCCCTACGCAAGCATTTCGATGCGTAAGCAGGGCTGTCCAGTAAAAGGTGATTTGCGTTCACTTCGCTGTAGCAGGTCTGGTGAATGGCGACTCATGGACTTGAGGAAAAGAGCTGGAGGACATTTGGGAACTACTCCTAAACATGTTCCGAGATGAGAGTTTGCTTTGCTGCTGGACTTGGAGAAAAAGAGCTGGAGGAAAATTATTGGGTGCCCACCGGCCGGCCCACCTGCCGGATCGAGAGAGATTTGAGATCAGCTAGCTGCTGGGGCAATGCAAGTACGCAGTCCACGTCAACAACTTATTATTCGGCCTGCGTGCACGCTCGTTCGTTTTCTCCCATCCCATCCCATCCCCCGAACTGTCCGGAATCGTGAGGTTTTGTGTGGCTTGGTGGCAACGTGTACCGGCCGACACGTTTGCGTCCACGCATGGACCCATCAGCTCCTTGGTAGCTACTAGTACTATATACTTACGTATATCACAATTCACAATAATTGCAAAGCTAAGGGTGTTGGGACTGAATTTCTACGAGGGTGTTGGCAAAGCTCTGGCCACGAGAAATTTATATGCGTGGCGGCAAAGCAATTCCCTGCAAAATCATGAAAGCGAGACGGCCGGAGGATACGATCATTGCTGCGTGCTCCAGGAGTTGATGATGCCCCCGGCCGGCCGGCTATCATCATCTCGTCTCGTCCGACGACGGATCGGGGATTGTTCCGGGCGGCGCCGGAGCTCGTGGCGCACGCGGCCGCGTCTCCCGCGATTTTTCTACGGAACCCGTAGACGTGGCGCGAAGGGGAGCCGCACAAGCATCGGCGGGGCAGCGCCCCGCGTCTCGGCCGTTCGCGCGCGCGCCCGCACTCACGGGCCCGCTCGCTCCGGACGCGGGAGAAGCCGATCGCGCGCCGCGAGTTGCGAGCGTGGATCCCGTGGTCGGACGCACGGTGGCATGATCGGGTCCCGTCCCGTGATCCCCGGCTCCGCGCGCGGTCTGCACTGCAGCGGGAGATACCAACATACGTACATGAAGTTTTATACTTTTTTTTTGAAGAAAAGTTTTATACTTCTATGATGGGCATGTAGTATTATGTGGTGGCAAAGCTCGACAGTGACATGATCCAAGTAGTAGATATTTGCTTTCTCTTTTGTTTTTGTTCCTTTTCTTCCTTGGAAAAAATAAAAGAGAGGAGGAACTAATACTGCTCAAATCTCGATCCTCGTAACTTTAATTTCCACCGGAGAGAGAAAGGGAAGACCCACGATTCTCTAGTGTGCTGCACGATAAGTTTGCGCGCGCTGCACATCTTTCGAAACTTTTGATCATATTCGTGAAGATTTGATATGCACGGTTTTTTTTTTTAATTTGGGTGAAAGATCCGATAATATATATACACATCTACACACGCATAAACAAACGATGAATTCGCACAGATGTTTTTCTTCTGGTTTCCCCGATAAGCCAGGAAATCATGGGTCAGGCCCATTAACAAAAAGACATGGGCTCTCTCAATGGGCTCTGCCGAGTATGGCCTTTAACCCACTCACTACTCCACTATCCACTATACATTCTGCTGCACGCACGGCGCGGCATGGCTCTCACTCAGATCAGAAAACACGGGTCCCCCAGAACTGGTGACTGACCAATGTTGTGTTTTAGGTCCGAAATTGTAAACCTTGTATGTACACAGTTGGAGCGGTGTCCTGATCACCTGGAACGGTGCACACACACAGTTGTGCGTGGGCGTGGCCCACAGCTTGGAGACCAGACCACCGCGCGTGCCAACTGCTGCGAGTGCTGATTCGCCCATGGTCCAGTACATTTTTTTTTTTGAAAGAAAATGGTCCAGTACATCAGTATGACAGTCTATAAAGCAGTAGTGCATCCTACTCTGCGAAGAACAGAAGCTGGAAACTGAAGATCGTGGTAACCCGGGAGAAAGACTGAAAGAGTCTAAGCAATTAGCAGACACCGGCGAGGCGTGGCACATGCGGTGCCGGAGCGACGAGCCGAAATGCACGCGTACACGAGGAAACAAACAGGCACCACCGCATGGGTATGTAGGAACAAAGCGGAAAACGACGACCAGCAATGCCATGGGTGGGGGAAACTAGCTCGGAACCCATCCCATTCCCATCCGATCCGTCCATGTTCTTCTCCTCCGACTCCGATCCTCCCTTCATGAAGCCGACGGACGCTTCGGCGGGGCCGCCTGCCCGTACGTCCGCCTCGCATATACTAGGCACATGCATGCATGCATTATACTCCGTACTAGTAAATCTCTAGATCCAACCACACGTGACACGTCAGTGATCCGATAGCAAAGGATTACAGCGCGCAGTACGACTCAATTATATAACCACACTTTCCGTGATGCGCTGCCGCCATTGCCAATAGCACGCACTCGATCACCAAAAAGCCTCAAAAGCAGCGATTTAGGCTGCAAAACGACGATACCTATCGTGTTCCCTTGATCTCTCCTCTACTTGACCACACTGACCCCACTGAAACCAATACAAAACTACCCAAATCATTCGCCTCCTTACGATACGGCATGACAAACAATTAGCAAGCGACAATCTCATATGCATGTTCGTCACAGTTTATCTATTTATTTATCTCACAAAAATCATTCCACATCATTATTCCGTATGTTCCCGGCCCAGCGCCACCCCAGCAAAGCAACCATCGCCGTCGTCCAAAAGAATCTGCCACCAGTGCTCGAAACCCACGTCCCGCGACGCGCGAAAGCTGCCAAGCGCGCGAGTCCCACCGGCGATCGATCGATCTCAAGCGACGGGTCGAGACCACGTACGCTTCACCCGCCGCCGCGCGCCATCCTCTCCACGGCCCGCCACAGCCGCCGCGTCTCCAAGGCGGCGTCCTGCGCGGGGAGCTCGGCGCGGCAGCACGGGCAGGTGTTGCGCCGGGCCAGCCACCGCAGCGCGCAGCGCCAGTGGAAGCGGTGCCCGCACGGCCGCAGCGCGCACACGCCGGCGCCGACGCCGACGGCCATGACCTCCCGGCAGATGGCGCACGGCGCGCCGTCGCCGCCCGCGGGGGGCAGCGCCAGAACGGCCGCGTGCGAGGCGGCCCCGCTCCCCCCGCCGTCCTTCGTCGCCGTCGTGGCCCCGACGCCGGCCGACACGACGTCGGCGAAGCGGCGGCACTTGGCGGCCGCGTCGACGTAGGGGGCGAGCGCGGCCCAGGGCGTGGCGCCGAGGCCGGAGACGGAGAGCGCGGAGGTCACCACGTCGTCCACTATCACCGCGCGCCAGTCGACGGGGGAAGGGGAGGAGGCGGCGGCGGCCGCCGGCGGGGAGTAGGCGTCGCACATGGCGAGGAGGAGCAGTGCGGCGTCGAGGTCGGGCTGCTGGAGGTGGAGGTGGTGCTGCTGCTGTTGAGAGCCGCCGCCGCCGTGGTCTTCGCCCGGGCAGAGCGCCGGGAGGAGCAGGAGGAGGGAGCGCAGGAGGACGCGTCCCAGCAACGCGGCCTTGGCGTGCAGCGGCATGGCGCGGAGCCGCGCGAGCGCGCGGGCGAAGTGCGGCGGGGAGAGGAGCAGGAAAGCGAGGCGGCACCGCAGCCGGCGCGCGTCGGCGGCGAGCGACAGCGCGAGGGAAGGGAGCTGCGCGGCTGGAACGTTGAGGAGCGCGGCCATCAGGGTCTCCGACGAGGACGGGGCCGGCGGCGACCGGTGGCCATGGCTGTCCATCGGGATCGGGGGGGAGAGAGGAGCAGAGTAGTGGAGTGGAGTGGATCAGTGGAGTGTGATGGTGGGAAACGCACGCGCTTTTTGCAGGGTGTTGGTATTTATGCTGGCTGGGGTTTTGGTGGGCAATGCCGCAATGGAGTACGTCTCGGAACTTGTGTAAAGCTAGCTGTTCACCGAGCGACGGGGAGTGAGAGCCGGAGCTGATCTCTTGGACGAACTGGGGGGCCGTTCCGTTCCGTGTGCTGAAAGATCTTTACCGAGTGCGTTCCCGAGGAGGATCAGCTGCGTTTACACAGGCAGCTACGGTGGCACCAGCGCGTATCCTCCGATCAGCCAAGGCCTTGTTTAGTTGGTGGGAAAATGGACCTTTTCAACGTTTCGAACTCCTGTAGCACACTGTAGCACGTTTCGTTTGTTTGTGGTAAATATTATCCTACTATGACCTAATTAGGCTCAAAAGATTCGTGTCGCGAAGTACATCAAAACTGTGTAATTAGTTATTTTTTTACTTATATTTAATACTCCGAACATATGTCTTTTGACGTATTTAATGTGATGTGATGGAGAGAGTAGAGAAAACGTTAGAATTTTGTGAGGCGGGGGAGTACCTGTGCTATCGTGAGGACTCAACACAGAGACAGACCTCTACTCCTATATGCCTGCCAGTGATGTGGTGGCAAGCAAACATTGTTTTATCCATTTCCCTAAACTCATATGCCCTCAGCCAAATCGCCGCCCTTCCACCCGCCACCACCGTCGGCTCAGCCAAACCCCTGGCCCCGAAAACCAAAACCCAAACAGTAACCTCGCCGGGCCCTGACCGGAGAGAGAGAGGAGGATGAGATGCGATCCAACTTCGGCCAAGCCACAGGCCGCCGCCTGTGGCCAGCACGCGGCAACCATCGAACACCGAAGGATAGGATTTGGAGGGAGTTGAGGTGGGAGCAGCACACAGCAATCCACTCGAGTCACCCAAGGAGAGGTTGACGGGGGCCTGCGAGAGGACGACGGGGAGAGGAAAATTCTGCTTGTACTTTACAGCTCGTGCTCGTCGGAGTTCATGTCGTACTCGCCGCGAAGAAGAAAATCCAGCATAAATCTCTTTGCACGATCGGGAGGTCAGTAATTCGACAGATTTCTCCTCTTATTTCTGTCAACGGACATCTAGCAATGTTTCTTGTTTATCAATTAGTAGGTTTTTGGTGCATTTTACTCTATTGAGTCACGACAAGCGCCGCGAGATCCATTGTCATGGAAGCCACCTCCGTAATATCCAGCAGCCACATTTCCCTCTTGCAGAAGTGTGAAGAACCATGCATGAGCTCCTCCAATCAACAAATAAACTGTCCATGTCAAACAGTATGACTTTGATAGCATTGTGTTGCGACATGGCTAACCGAGTGCGGTTATATTAGCTCAAGTTTCAAACATCCGAGGAAAGTTGCAAAGTGTTCAAACTGCCAACATTAACAACCCCTTCACTAAGCACTCCAATTTGCATACAATACATATTCTACGCAGGTCTGTCAAATACTAGATGATGAACAGAAGAACAGCGCTACAGGTCCGTCAGAAACTTGCAGTGTGGAGAAGGTCCCATAACAGCGTGACGATGGCTAATTAAGTGTCCTTCCACGAAGGATGGGTACCTCATACCTATCCACATCAAGTGCACTATGATACCAATATGCCTCGGGCACAGGCCATCTGTCATACAATATTTTTTTTTCCAAATATAAGTTGGCTGTTGAACAACTAACTAGTCCAAGTGGCAATTAGAAAACAGAAAGAATACCTGTTTTTCATTTTGTACTTGCGCACAACGACACCACCTTTATCGTTTATTTGCACAGGAACAACGGACCCCCTCTTGGATAATCCTCTGCCATCCAACATATCTTTTCAAGTAAGTTCATAGAATAAGAACTGTTACGCCTACCAGTTAGCAGAAATGTAACATGTAAAAAAAATACCTTCCAAATGGTAGTACGGAATCTTTCACTCCTCTCAGAGCATTGACAATCTTACTCTTTGGTATGAAAGGAGTTAATTTACTCCCATCATAGAAGTTCATGCCAACAAAACACCCATCATAATCAACAAGAGGGCCTCTGTTGGCGCTTTTCTGGTCAACACAAACGAGCGCTAGATCGCGCGGAACGTCGAAACGCTAAACTCGTCGAGCTCCTGCCCGGACCGGTCTGACCGGTTAGGGGCACCGGTTTGACCGGTGGCTGCAGAGGCGTGGTGAAAGCCTAAGATCGCCGCCTCTGGAGGGACCCCGTCAGAGGTGGCGCGCCTAGGGTTGCTCTGAGGTCGGCAAGGCCACTCAGAACGTCCCTGATCGTCGTCGAGACAAACAAGGAAAGCACGAGGTTGGAAAAGCTAGGGTTTGAGAGATAAAAGTTGTAAAAAGTAATGATCGATTGGGTGATAGCCCTCAACCGGCCGTGGCCCTTTATATTTATAGGGTGGGGAGGTCTTGCCCCGCAAGGAAGTCCTTTACAACTCGAAAACAATCAGAACTCCTCAATTCTACTCGGACTCGGGGTCCACCGGTCAGACCGGTCAGGCCCACCGGTCAGACCGGTGTGACCGTTGCCAGATCAGCTACAGGACCCCCGACCGGTTAGACCGTCCAGGGACACCGGTCTGACCGGTGGCGTCAGCCTGATCGGCTTTGTGCTAATTTTAGGTGCGAACATATGCCCCCCTGTTTTTTAGTAAAGCTTGCTGTCTAAAAAATAATTCTAAGGTCGATGTGACACTTCACCGGCCATTTTTTGGTCTAAGGGCGATTTTTCACTTTAAATCGGCCATATCCTATCAAGCGTCTTGCCAAACACTTGGATGAAATTTCTTCAAGTATCTCCCGTTGAGAGCCCTCGGAAGCCGCTGTCCTTACAAAGTTTCCACTATATAAGAATTCCCAGAACAAACCTTGACAACCTTGTACGGACCTTCCCAACTTGGAGACCACTTGCCGAACTTGTTATTCTTAGTCCCAAGAGGTAAAATCGTCTTCCAAACTAAATCATCTACCTGAAAAGATTTGGCTTTTACCTTCTTGTTGTACGCTCTAGCAACTCGCCTTTTGTCCTTTTTAATTTCCTCCAAAGCCTCCATACGCTTATCGGTCACTTCATCAATATTATCCATCATCAAAGCATAATATGTCTCAACATCAAGATTATTTTGCTTTGCGAGTCTATATGCGCCTAGATTCACCTCAACAGGCAAAATGGCCTCTTGACCAAACACAAGCTCAAAAGGAGTAACTTTAGTAGCACCATGTCTAGAAATACGATGAGCCCATAAAGCTTCAGATAATACCTCATGCCATCTTCTAGGATTGTCCTCTATCTTCTTCTTGATGAGCTTTACTAATGTCTTGTTGCTAGACTCGGCTTGACCATTAGCTTGAGCATAATATGGAGATGAATTGAGCAATTTAATACCATAAGAATCAACAAACTCACGCACCTCTTTCGATATGAACGAAGTCCCTTGATTCGTAGTCAAAGTTTCTGGAATGCCAAATCTATGTATAATATGCCCAGTAATGAACTCAATCACCTCTCTATGTGTCATATTCTTCAAAGGAATAGCTTCAGTCCACTTGGTGAAGTAGTCAGTAGCCACGATCACAAAACAATGCCCCTTTGACGAGGAAGGATGAATCTTGCTAATAAAATCCAAACCCCATCCTCTAAAAGGCCAATGCTTGATGATCGGATGCATCAATGCAGCAGACACCAACTGAACATCTCCATATTTTTGACACTCTTCACACCCTTTGTAGTACCTAAAACAATCAACTATCATGGTAGGCTAATAAAAGCAAGCTCGCCTGAGGAGCCACTTCATCTTGGAAGCCGATTGATGAGTACCACAAATACCTTCATGAACCTCTGCCATAGCCAACCTAGCTTGATCAGGACCCAAGCATTTAAGAAGCAAATCATCCGCAGTCCGACGATACAATTCACCATTATCAAGAACAAACTTGAGAGCCCATCGTCGGACTTTTCTATCAACTGAACTTCTAGGATTTTGCAAATAATCAACCAGAGGCTTCCTCCAATCCTCCACCTCATCTTTATTACGAAAAACTGAGGAGGAACTTTTACCAGGGGACCGGTCAGACCGGTCATGGGCATCGGTCAGACCGGTGCCGTTAGCCAACCTAGAACCAGGGGACCGGTCAGACCGGCCGTTGACATCGGTCAGACCGGTGTCACCGGTTAGACCGGTCGGCTGCGTCGGCCTGACCGGTACCTCCAGAGTAAAGCACTCGGCTGTAAGCAACGGTTTGTGTTCTTGAAAATTTCTTTTTCAAACATTATAACCAGATGCTTGCTGAGCCAGAGCATTAGCTCTAGGATTTTCCTCTCGTGGCACATGATAGATAACAAATTCATCCATACAAGATATGATGTCTAGACATTTATCAAGATAAGCATTTAAAAAACCATTTGGACATTGACATACCTTGGATACTTGCTGCACCGCCAATAAAGAATCTCCATATGCTTCCACATGTTTTACTCCCATGTCATGCAAAATCTCCAATCCAAATAGAAGAGCCTCATATTCGGTTTGGTTGTTAGTACAATCATGATCCAATCGGTTAAGAGCTTCAAAAACAGCCCCACTTGGCGAAATAATGACAACTCCAACACCACAACCATCTTTGCAAATCGATCCATCAAAATGCAACTTCCATGGAGTAAAAGTAGCATAACCGACATTCAAATCAAGTTGCTTATCTACTCTATGTCCAACAATAAAGTCGGTAACAATTTGACCTTTCATAGAACTTAATGGCTCACAATGTAAATCATAATCAACTAAAGCATAAGCCCATTTGCCGACTCTACCACTTAAAATTGGTTTATGCAACATGTATTTAATTATGTCGGTTTGACATGCTACTATGCAAGTACTTGGTAATAAATAATGCCTCAACTTGGTATAAGTATGATATAGTGATAAACACAACTTTTCAATAAAAGTGTACCTTGTTTCGGCGTCCAGCAATCTTCTACTCTCATATGCAACAATATACTCCTTGCCTTCGGTCTCTTGAGTCAAAACACCTCCAATGACATCCTTCTCAGCTGCTACATACAACTTGAAAGGAATACCACTCTTGGGTGCTTGAAGAACGGGAGGCGAAATCAAATAGCTCTTAATCTCATCAAATGCCTCTTGTTGATTTGCCCCCCAAGTGAAGTCAACATCATTTTTCAACCGAAGTAAAGGAGTAGAAGCATTCACCTTCCCAGACAAGTTACAAATGAATCTCCTTAAGTAATTTACCTTGCCCAAGAACTTCTGCAAATCCTTTTTACAAGTAGGCGCTTTAACACTTCGGATTGCCTCAATCTTTTTAGGATCTATCTCTATGCCTTTCTCATGCACAATGAAGCCCAAAAACTTCCCAGCCGATACACCAAAAGCACATTTGAGTGGGTTCATCTTTAATTTATACCGACGCATTTGTTCAAATGCAAGTCTTAAATCAGCTAAATGAGAGTCATCTCCAGCCGATTTGACAACAATATCATCGATATAAACCTCTACTATGATGCCAAGCAAATCATGAAAGATTAAATTCATAGCCCGTTGATAAGTAGCACCCGCATTTTTCAATCCAAAAGTCATAACAACCCACTCAAATAAGCCAACAAAACCCGGACATATGAAAGCCGTTTTGGATATATCCTCTTCGGCCATAAAGATTTGATTGTGACCAGCATTACCATCAAGAAAGCTAAGAATTCTATGTCCGGATGCAGCATTAACAAGAAAATCGGCTATAGGCATATGATATTCATCTTTAGGAGTAGCTCTATTAAGGTCTCTAAAATCAATGCAAACACGAATCTTTTTTGTTCCTTTTTTCTCAACAGGCACAATATTAAAGATCCAATCAGCATAACAACAAGGCCTAATAAACTTTGCATCAAGTAACCGATTGACTTCCTCTTTCACTCGGTCATAAATATCAGGATTAAAGTTTCTACGGGTTGTTTATAAGGCCTAAAACCAGATTTAATAGGTAAACGATGTTCAACTAAATCACGACTTAAACCAGGCATTTCGTTATAATTCCAAGCAAAGCAATCAACATACTCCTTTAACAGCTTTATTAAATCAGATTTAAACAAAGGATCAAGATTCTTGTTTACAAATGTCAGCCTAGGAATAGTGCCATCACCAATATCAACCTCCTCTAAAGGATCAGCCGACGTAAACCCTTGTCCCAACTTGCTCAAATCATCAAAGTCTTCGATAGCCTCGCACATATCGTTCTTATGCGCCCGATAGTGCTCTTGCCTTTGTTGCAACCACTCCAGATTTGCATCCATCAAATCGACAGAGAGGTTCTAGCCTGATCAACGATCGACTTCATGACAACAGTAGCAAAACCATCTTTGGTAGAATCAATAAGCCTTAAATTAGATAAATCTAAACCAGTTAAGCACTTAAGATTCTCATGATTATCCATAGTAGAGCTATCGGCCACTGCAACACAAGCCGATGTATCACCATGAACAACCTCTACCTCGTCGCCTACCCATTGGATTAAAAATTGATGCAAGGTAGAAGGCACACACTGATTTGTATGAATCCAATCACGACCAAGAATGAGACTGAAGTTACATTGTGTCTCAGCGACGAAGAATGCCGTAGCCAACGTCTTGCTTCCAACGGTGAGCTCCATAGAGACAACGCCTTTAGCTCCCATCGGCTCACCTCCTCCCACACCGCTGACGGTCATGTTGGTCTTGATCAGCTCATCATCTGAACCTCCCAGCTTCTTGAACAAAGAATACAGCATCAAGTTGACGATCGCTCCTCCGTCCACCAGCATGCGAGAGATAGGCTTCCCATTGATGTGTCCCTTCATGTACAAAGCCTTCAGATGATTTTCAGTAGCTTTAGATTTCTGGAAAATAGCTTCCTTTGGCCCAAAGTTGAGATGCACAACATCCTCCTCCGAGAGCACATAGCCATCCATAGACATATGGATCACGTTGATGTCCAAATTCATGTGCTCGGGTGAAGAACTGTAATCAACAAGCTCCTCATCGTCTTCTGGTGCAGGATCCGATGCGGACTTGTCATCACAAACCATGGGAACCGAAGAAGAGAAACCGAGTGGCGTCTCTGGGTCATCGGTCTGACCGTTGACCTCCCCTGGTCTGACCGGTGTGACCGACCCCTCCACCGGTCTGACCGGTGCTGGCTGGGAGCTGGTCTTGACTCTCCACTCTTTCCCCTGAGGTACCATAGGCCTGTACTAGTTGAAAGCTTCATCCCTTTGCTTCTCTAGCTCTTTCTCCCTCTTCTCTTGAAACCTTAGGCGTTGAAGCTTCCTCCTTTGTGTGCGAGTCAAACCGGGAGGACACCACCTTGGCAAGAAGTACTTGGAATTGGAACCACTTCCACTGGCCTCATGGTCGTTAGCAGCAGCAAACACTCCTGGAGTTGATGTCACAACCTTATTGTTTGGAACAATCGGTCTTTTGCCATCCTCTCCAATAGGAACAACCATTGATCCAATCTGAATAATATCTTGACTTGTGGTTCTCTCTGGATCAACTTCCATCTTCTGCACCTCCTCCTTTTGCTTCAGCCTGTAGACTTGCTTTACTAGAGGTGGCACAGCCTGCCTGGCCGCACCGGTCTGACCGGTGGTAGCGACCGGTCTGACCGGTCGGGTCTGGTAACCCTGACCAGAATGGCGAGGAGCCAATTGGTCTTGGATAGGCCTGGAGATCCCGTCGAAAGCTGATTTCTCTCCTCCCCATCCAGGATGAAAGGCTTGTTGATAAGGCACCCATATCACTCCATTGTCATCATAAATCGGGCGTGGTGCATGTGAACATGATGACGCCCATGGTGGAGTAAAGCGTTGCCCTTGCTGTGATGATTCACCCTTGAGTCTTGTAGCAGCCCTTGGAGGTGAAGACGACTCTCCTTGGTGTGTAGGTGACCTCATCCTTTTTTTTAATGACCGATCACTTGTAACGGCCTTTTGCTTGGAATACTTGTCAAATAGCATGTCGAAAGTGACCTTTGGCTTAGGACCACTCTCCTGATTCTTTGCTACATTAAGTTTTCAGTTTCCAATCTCCGGACGGCTTGGCTTGATCATCCTTGGACAGCCTGGGGGCGCACCGGTTTGACCGGTCACCTCCACCGGTCTGACCGGTCTGGCCAGAGACGGCTCAGACGGTCGTTGATCGGCGGGTGTGGACGACCCTTGCCCCCTATGTCCAGAGGCACTCACTGTAACCTTGAAAGTCTCCTTGCCATCAGGAGTCTTCTCATACTCAACTTTGCGAACTAGCTCCTTTCCTCTCAAATTGGGCTTAGCCTCCCCGATTACCACGTTCTTGCCCTTAGTTGCTTCAGCTTGATGTGGCCGAACCAGTACCTTAGGCTGCTGTAAATCCATGGTGTTGATTGGAAAAGGAGCCTTGTCCACTTGCATCTCATGAAAAGTCAAACGACCTTCGTTTATGACCGATTGAACCTGTCGACGAAACACATTGCAATCATTAATAGCATGAGAAAATGAATTATAAAATTTGCAATATGCACGTCTTTTCAACTCTTCAAGTGGAGGAATAGTATGAGTTAACTTGATATTTCCAGATTTAAGCAATTCATCAAATATACGATCACATTTGGAAACATCAAAAGTAAATTTAATTTCTTCTTGCCGACCTTTACTAGCCGGCTTAAGAGATGAGCAAGAATAAGCTTTTTCTTTAGAGGGCCAAACAAATTCAGCAGCATAAATTTCTTTATCACTATCGTTCGAACTATCAGAATCATAATCAATAATATGAACATTAGAACGACGTGACTTAAAATTATCCTTCTCTTTATTCATCCGATTTTCAACAACTAAAGCTCTTACTTGAACTTGTGCAACCGAAAGAAAATCAGTGCCCTCTATCTTATCTCTAATAGATGACTTTAAACCTTACAGATAAATGTCTGCAAGGTCCATATCAGTGATTGACAGATTAAAGCAACGATTTTTAATTTCTTTAAACCTTTTAATGTAGGCAGAGACAGTCTCATCTCTTCCTTGTCTAACCGATGTTAAGTCTGTCAATTTTAATTGCATGCTCCCACTATAAAAGTGATCATGAAACTTACGTTCTAACATATCCCAAGATATAATAGAACTAGGAGCAAGTGATGAAAACCAAGCAAAAGCAGTGCCAGTCAAAGATAAAGAAAATAAACGTACTTTCAAAGCATTAAAAGCACCTGCTTCGCCTAGCTGAGCTGTATACTGACTAATGTGTTCCCACGTGGTTCGATCATCATCACCACTAAATTTAATTAAGTCAGGCATACGCCAACCACGTGGGAGAGGAAAATTATCAAACTCGGGATCATATGGTTTTTGGTACAAATTAGTATTACCAATATCAACACCAAGTTTAGTTTTTACCACATTAGCCAAATCTTCCTTATATTTGCTAAATTCTGCCCAATTAGGATTATTTGGCTGTTGTGGAGCTGGATTCACCATGTTCATTTTATTCAAATAGGGAGACATCTTAGCATGAGCAAGCCTATAACTCTCAAAAACATCATCAGGAATTATGTTCTTTTGAGCCATTGAATTAACAGTCGTGCTATAATATGGTCCAGGATTAAAAGTATTATTAAAATTTGGCACGACAGAAATCGGCTCAGGCTGTTCATACACAAGATCCAGAGCACTGGTCTGACCGGTACTCTGCACCGGTTCGACCGGTGCGGCCATATTTGGCCTGAACGGTTGAAACGACAGAGTTTGACCAATGGAATCATAAGGCATGCCATACTGATAATTCATGTTATTAGTAACATGCAAAGGTGCTAAGCTAGGATGAATCCCTTTATTAGTATTAAATTTAGGACCACTGCTATTAGTTTCATTATTATTAAAGCCAGCAATGCTCCTTTCTTTTTCAAGATCCTCTAAGCGTTCTAAACGAGCAATGTAAGATGCAACCAAACCATCATTATCAGTAGTAGATTTCTGAGGAGATGAAGTAGGGGGTGGTTCGCTTACATTGGTTACTACCTCAACCATATTGTCGTTTAGCTTGATCCGCGGCAGCTCGAATTCTTTCAATCTTGCTACCTTACCATGACGATCCTTCTTGACGCTTGGGAGGAATTGGACTTGAAGGTACTCTTGCAACGCCTTGAACTTCTGCTGCTCCTCCGGAGAAAGATCCTCCATTGAAGCCGTAACGATGTTGTTCATGTCGAGGTTGCAACGAGAACCCATCTGAGCTAGGTTAGATTGAACGGTCTTCGAAACCAGATCTTTCTTCCCTAGCGGAGTTGCCAAAAGTATGTTGACGCTTTTCTGGTCAACACACACGAGCGCTAGAACGCGCGGAACGTCGAAACGCTAAACTCGCCGAGCTCCTGCCCAGACCGGTCTGACCGGTCAGGGGCACCGGTCTGACCGGTGGATGCAGAGGCGCGGTGAAAGCCTAAGATCGCCGCCTCGGGAGGGACCCCGTCGGAGGTGGCGCGCCTAGGGTTGCTCTGAGGTCGGCAAGGCCACTCAGAACGTCCCTGATCGTCGTCGAGACAAACAAGGAAAGCACGAGGTTGGAAAAGCTAGGGTTTGAGAGATAAAAGTTGTAAAAAGTAATGGTCGATTGGGTGATAGCCCTCAACCGGCCGTGGCCCTTTATATTTATAGGGTGGGGAGGTCTTGCCCCGCAAGAAAGTCCTTTACAACTCGAAAACAACCAGAACTCCTCAATTCTACTCGGACTCGGGGTCCACCGGTCATACCGGTGTGGCCGTTGCCAGATCAGCTACAGGACCCCCGACTGGTTAGACCGTCCAGGGACACCGGTCTGACCGGTGGCGTCAGCCTGATTGGCTTTGTGCCAATTTTGGGTGCGAACAACCTCCAATCCCAGCCTAGGACAAAAGCAAATATACAATAAGCCAAAAGCTACAGGATCAAGTAGGTTATTATGATTACACTGGGAACTCAGACAGATAGATTCTGATGCAGCTTTTGTTGTAAAAAAAAGAAAGAAAGTAATAAGCGAAATCCACCAGAGTACATACCTTATTGATTTTACAAGTGGACACCATATGGTCTTTGCAGCTAAGTGTGTTGCTTTTGCAGCCACGCTTCACTTCACCAAGAGAGGCCATGTCAGTCCTCGATTTGCATCTCGCCCTACAGCTAAAACTTTGGATGCCCTTGGATTTATATTGAAAATGTCTTCTGGACAAATAGTATTGAGACGCTTATCAACACTAACAATAGCAAAATTATATTTCAAATTGTACAGTTCCAATGTCCCACTGACAAACTGATTTGGGGGAAGGAACACCTCAATCTGCAATGATAAAGTGAGATCAATATCACATAGTAACTTTTGTGGACAAGAGACTAGCTAGGAGCACAAACCGTCAAGCAGTTATCAATGGCTCCATGAAGATCATCGCGGCTTCTAACCAAACTGGCTGAAGTCAAGATGAAACTGTGCATACGCCACTTTATAAGCAAGCCTGTGCATGCAAAAACCTACTGGAGCCTACACATAAGAACTTTAATAATTAGTTTGTGAAGATTACCAGAACAAAAGAGTAATGGGCATCAGCTGCGAAAAGCACCCTTGAACGAAGCAAGTGAGACAACACGACGTGGTAAATTCATCGCAGCTTCCTTTGACACATGCTTCCAGACATGCACCTCTCCACCAAAAGGTGGACCACCAAAAGGATACCCTTTCCAAACACATACTTGACCAAAGTATCCTTCAAAACGGTTAACTAACTGTCCATTGACTGGTTAAAGAAACAACCACAGAAATCAGCTATAAAGAAGTGCCCAAGGGAGACATCAGTAGTAACAAAAGTATAATGACCGCCCCCGCAAAAAAAAAAGTATAATGACTTACGCTCGAGGCACAAGTGGCGGCGGCATGGGATAGCCTAAGGCTTTTATACGATTAATTTTTTTCACAAATCCTGATGATGCAATGCAATAATGTGATCAATATTAGTACTCAGATGATATAGTATATGATAACACTCATATGCATGATATTCTGCACACAATGGTCAACAGGTAACATTTATAATTAATTGTATGATTATTCGCACCTGAAGGGACTATGCTTGATACATGTTGAGGCAATGAATATTCACGGAAGTGGAGTTTTTTAGGACTGCATCAGAACACATTGGAGTTGTTAGATAAACAAATAAAGGAGCCAATCAAACACACAAATAATCAGGCCAAAAGGGGTGAAGGATTAGGCCACAAGGCTTATAGATATTCGACACGAGATATTAAGATATCAGAACTAGATAGTTTAACAAAGTCGCACAGGTGTCCACCAGGCTAGCATGAACCAAAATAGCTATAGCTGCGAATATGTCAAGAATACTAGATGTGTGGGGTTGAAAACATACTTGAATATCTGAAAATGCTCCAAGCGTTCATGAAGTAACTTTCGTGGAAGAAAGCGGTATTTCACATTCGCGTCACAATGTGGAAAACAACAACCAAAGTTCATCCCAAGAAATCTCACACCATTTCCATTAGGAGTCTTTACCATAAGTGGTCCTCCAAGTACAGCCTAGAACAAAAGCGCAGTGGCAGCACACAGGAGATACATTGGACCATTGGTATCATAATGCAATTACTTGTTTAAAAGATTTCCATCGTGCCAAAGTGCAAGAACCAAACCAACAACGTACCTCTTGTCGGGGACAGGCATAAGGGTCCCCTAAAAAACCGGGGGAAACCCATTCACTTTCGCAAAAATTAAAACACAAACGAATTCACAAACCTAAAACACGCTCAAGATAGTCACGGCCCAGCGGCCGGGCCCACCAGAACAGTCGGCCCAGCCATCCCCGGGCGAAACTCCGCTTCGCTCGAGGGGCGCAGCGCCGCGCTAACGAGACTCCGCCTCGCTCGAGGGTCGGTTGCCCCTTCGGGTGAGACTCCGCCTCGCTCGAGGGTCGGTCGCCCCCTCGGGTGAGACTCCGCCTCGCTCGAGGCCCTCACGGGCTCGCCGCCCCCACACCTGCTCCTCCGACAGGGGCGTTTAATGTTCTAACACTTGCAGGCGCCCGGGTCAAAGACGAATCCACGCCATGCCGTCCCTCTGACACGCCCGGGAATCATATTCCGGCGCTGTTCTGCCAACTCTCCCGGTGAGGCCATCCCCACCACTGTGCGGCAAGGCCAGTGTCAGCTCCGCGACACTGCGCCATCCACTCTCGTACGGCCAACGCGCCGCACCCTCGAAAGAGGACGGCAGAACCCTCGAAAAGGGGACGGACGCCTGCTCCGCGCCTGCCCAGGGCCACACCATGACGCCGGACCAGTGAGGCGCGTCACCTCCGTCACCGTCGGTCCTGCGCGGCCATCCCCGCCATCACGACGCCATCCCGGGCACTGCAGCGCCATCCCTGACGCTGTGGGAGTGCGGGGCGACAAGACACCGCCACGCCCGCGGCTGTGCCCCTTACGACCTCCCGTCAGCCGCACCCTCGAGTCAGCGTACGGACGACGACCACACGGGAAGTTTCTACGCCGCCACCCTCGAAGCCGCTCCTGGACGGATACAGGGCACGCCATGACGCTCCGCTAGAAGCAAGATTCGCCAGGACGGCCGTCCACTCCGTTGCACTGTCCGTCATGCCATCACACGTAGCTAGAACAGTGCGGCACGCCTGTAAACTACCTCCTCCTTGGCCTATAAAAGGAGGGGCAGTCCCCTGGCCGCAGGGAGACGACGGAGAGCACTGACCCACACGCTTTCTGCCTTCACCACGATATTGGCACTCGCCTCAATCAAAACCTCAGGGACCTGGAGGTCCGGCCTCCTCTCCCGCCCCGCTTGTAGCTCCCCTCTGCAAGCGCCACGGTGCAACGTAATACAGTGCCCCGAGCACACCACTGCTGGACGTACGGCCCCGGCCGGAACCAGGATAAACTTGTGTCCCCTGTGCTGTCGTTTGCACCGACCATCGAGAAGCTGATCACAGCGTAACTTACTAGTTAGTGTCGGGACTACTTTCCGCACCGACAGTTGGCGCGCCAGGTAGGGGAAGCTCGCGCTGTGATCGACCCCTCACCAGCATTCTCGATGGTGATTCGTACCGAGATGACGTCCCAGAGGTACGCCATGGGCAGCTCGGACCCTCTCCCCGCTGGATTCGAAATCCGGTTTGGGAGCCTGAACTTTCAGGCCACAGGGAACGGCTACCTCATGCGCCTCACCAACTTCGACGAACTCCACCCGTGGCGGTCGACTGGGCCGGGCCCAATGCCCGTCACGCCTGCTACTGACGCTCCGGCACCCACCCGGGTGGCTGCCGCGAGCGCCTCGACATCCCGGCGCCGCAAACGCCCAGGTCAGCGCTCGCGCCAGGCGCGCACGGAGCGACGCCGGGCAACACGCGAGGCGGCCCGGAACGACGCGCCCCCGCCGAGCGACACGGCGGCGCACCCTGCGGGGGAGCACGTGGCCGCGGGGCCGCAGTTTCCCCACAGGATGCGCAACCCTACTGCGGCGTACGCCTCATCCGTCAGCACCGACATGGCCGCGTACGAGGATCTCCCGTGCCATCACTGTGGTCTTCCGGCTCGCCCAGCGAACTGCCGCCCTCAACCTCGCATGGCTACGCAGAGTGGGACTTCTCCGGCGTACCGGACCCTGTGGTCTTCCGGCGATTCCTTGATGCCGCGGACTACTGGTTCGGTTGCTCCGACGACTCCAGCGAGGGGAGCTATGATCCCTCGCGCGAGTGCTTCGTTGTCGCCGCCAACGAGCAAGCTGACGGCGCAAACGGAGCGGGCGACGGGAACGCGGCCCAGCATCCGGAGCCGAACCCGCCACCGGCCCCACCAGCGGGCAATGCGGATATCAATGCGCAGCTGGCCCAGGCACGCGAGCTCGAGGCGAAGCTCGCGGAAGAGTACCGGCAGGTGCGGCTCCTGCGTGCAACTATCGCAGGGGAAGCCTCGGCGCGCGGCGAACGCGCCCGAGAAGCCGGGAAGCAAGCCTGCGAGCGCATCAATGCCAACTTCAACGTGGACGACCCACACACGCCACTTCGTGCCAGCCAAAAACTCATCGCGGCGGCAACACTACTTCGGGCCATGCCCGAGCCATCGACACCCGAGGCACGTAACCTGCGCCGCGAGGCGCAGACTCTCATCGAGCAAGCGGCCGTGCAGCAGGCCGAGAGCTCCGCGTCCCGCATGCGCAACCAGTCCAGCGCGCGGGGCGACGGCGGCGCGAAGGACCAGGAGACATCCGTCCACGCGGACGGCGCGGCGGAGCAGCCGCCAAACCAGGGCAAGACGCCTGTCAAGGAGCGGATCCTTGACACGCGTGGCGAGGCCCACGACGGAGACGCCCGCAACGTCCTGAACGCCAAGAGAAAGGGCGACGCGGAGGCGCGAGAAGCGGCGGGCTACCACCCTCGATGAGTTGGTCGCTACGACAGCCGGGAGGACCGCTCGCCAACACCGGAACCCCCGGGAACCCGAGTGTTCAGTCGGGAAATCCGTGCGGCGAGTTTCCCCCAGCGTTTCCGCCAGCCCACCACCATCGACAAGTACACGGGGGAGACGGACCCTCGTGTGTGGCTCAACGACTACCGTCTGGCTTGCCAGCTGGGCGGAGCCACCACCGATGCGGTGATCATCCACAATCTGCCGCTGCACCTTGCGGACTCGGTCAGAACATGGCTCGAGCACCTACCGCCCAGCCAGATCCACAGCTGGGATGACTTAGTCCGCACGTTCGTGGGGAACTTCCAGGGCACATATGTGCGCCCTAGGAACTCCTGGGACCTGCGAGCGTGCACCCAGAAGCCCGGCGAGTCGCTCCGGGACTTCATACGGCGCTTTTCAAAGCGCTGTACTGAGCTCCCGAGCGTTGCTCAGTCCGAGATCGTGCACGCCTTCCTTGAAGGCACGACCTGTCGGGACCTCGTGCGCGAGCTCGGGAGGAGCCCGCCGGTCGACTCCAACGAGCTGTTCGACATCGCCATCAGCTTCGCCTCCGGAGAGGAGGCAGTGGGGGCCATTTTTGACGGCAAGAAGGACAAGCGCGTGGACGACACGCCCGCGGAGGGCAGCAAGTCCAAGGAGCCCCAGCATAAACACAAGCGGGGCAAGAAGGGCAAGAAGCTGCGCCACGAGGCGCGCGCGCAGGGGCGCGATGACGGCGGGGACAAGGCCCTCGCAGTTGACCCGGCTCGAAAGGGCCCTCGAGGGGCCCCTCGAGGCCCCGGCGTATTCGACGATATGTTGAAGAAGCCCTGCCCGTACCACAAGACCCCAGTCAACCACACCCTCGAGCAGTGCGACATGCTCAAGAAGTACTACCGCCGCGTCGCCGCGAAGGAGGACGAGGCCAAGAAGGACGGGGGTGGCGGAGACGCTGATGGCTTCCCCGCGGTGGAGAACGTCTTCTTCATCTTCGGGGGACCGACAGTGGACATGTCCACCAACCGGCGCAAGCGAGAGCGGCACGAGGTCCTCGCCGCGGAGAGGGCACCTCCTTCCTTCCTCGATTGGTCGGAGGACGCCATCACCTTCAGCCGCGAGGACCACCCGAACCGCATCCCCAACCCGGGCCAGTACCCGTTGGTCGTCGATCCCATCATCGGCAACGCGCGGTTTTCCAAGGTGCTGATGGACGGCGGCAGCAGCCTCAACATCCTCTACGCCCACGCCCTACGGCTGATGGGGATTGGGTTGGACCAGCTGCGGCCCAGCACGGCGCCGTTCCATGGCGTCGCGCCAGGCAAGCGCGTCCAGCCCCTCGGGCAGATCGACCTGCCGGTCTGGTTCGGCACACCGGACAACTTCCGCAAGGAGGTCCTCACCTTTGAGGTAGTGGGGTTCCGGGGCGCGTACCATGCCATCCTTGGCCGTCCGTGCTATGCCAAGTTCATGGCGGTCCCGAACTACACTTACCTCAAGATGAAGATGCCGGGGCCAAAAGGCGTAATCACCGTGGGCTCGTCGATCGAGCACGCATTCGACTGTGACGTCGAGTGCGTCGAGCACGCTGAGGCCCTGGCGCTCGACGAAACGTTTGTCGCGGACATGGAGAAGCTGGCCAACGAGGGCCCCGACTCCTCCGCCAAGCACGCGGGCAGTTTCGAGGCTGCCGAACAAACGAAGGAGGTGCCCCTCGACCCTGCAGCCCCCGAGGGCAAGGTGTTGAGGGTCAGTTCTACCCCCGACCCGAAATAGGAAGTGGTGCTCGTCGACTTTCTCCGCGCCAACGCCGATATCTTCGCGTGGAGCCCCTCGGATATGCCAGGCATCCCGAGGGAGGTCGCCGAGCACTCCCTTGATATCCTACCTCACTCCCGAGCCGTGCAACAACGGCTGCGCCGCTTTGACGAAGAGAGGCGCCGGGCGATCGGAGTAGAGCTGCGGAAGCTCCTCGAGGCCGGGTTCATCAAGGAAGTTTTTCACCCTACGTGGCTAGCTAATCCTGTACTAGTTAAGAAAAAGAATGGGAAGTGGCGGATGTGTGTAGATTACACTAGTTTGAATAAAGCATGTCCCAAAGTTCCTTTTCCTTTGCCACGAATCGATCAAATCGTTGACTCAACTGCAGGGTGTGAACTATTGTGTTTCCTCGATGCCTATTCCAGGTACCACCAAATAAAGATGAAGGAGTCCGACCAGCTTGCGACTTCGTTCATCACGCCGTTCGGAATGTTCTGCTACGTAACGATGCCGTTTGGCCTCCGAAACACGGGCGCTACATACCAGCGATGTATGCAGCACGTCTTCGGAGACCACATCGGGCGAACCGTTGAGGCTTACGTAGACGACATAGTCGTGAAAACCAGGAAGGCGGACGACCTGGTTAGCGACCTGCGCGTGGCATTCGATTGCCTGCGAGCCAACGGGGTGAAACTGAACCCCGAGAAGTGCGTCTTCGGAGTGCCGCGAGGCATGCTGGTGGGATACATAGTTTCCCAGCGGGGCATCGAGCCCAACCCCGAGAAGGTCGCGGCCCTCGAACGGATGGGCCCGATTCGAGACCTCAAGGGGGTCCAGAAGGTGTTGGGGTGCCTCGCCGCCTTGAGCCGCTTCATCTCGCGGCTCGGCGAGAAGGGATTACCCCTCTACCGACTCCTGAAGAAACACGAGCGCTTCTCCTGGACCGTCGAGGCCCAGGAGGCGCTTGACAAACTCAAGGCGACGCTCGCCCACGCGCCAATCTTAACGCCCCCAGGACGGCGAGCCTCTGTACCTCTACGTCGCCGCGACCACTCAGGTGGTCAGCGCCGTCATCGTGGTAGAGCGTACAGAGGAGGGGCACGCCCTACCAGTCCAGAGGCCCGTGTACTACATCAGCAAAGTGCTATCCGAGACCAAGGCACGGTACCCACAGATCCAGAAGCTGCTCTACGCAGTAGTGCTCGCACGGCGCAAGCTCTGGCACTACTTCGAGGCCCACCCGGTCACGGTGATCTCCTCGTTCCCGTTGGGTGAGATCATCCGCAACCCGGACGCGGCGGGCAGAATCGCCAAGTGGTCTGTGGAATTGATGGGCGAGACGCTCGCCTATGTGCCGCGCAAGGCAATCAAGTCCCAAATCCTGGCGGATTTCGTCGCCGAATGGACGGACACACAACTGCCGCCGCCGCAAATCCAGGCCGAATGCTGGACCCTCTACTTCGACAGGTCGGTGATGAAAACAGGGGCGGGCGCGGGCCTGCTCTTCATTTCACCCCTCGGGGAGCACATGAGATACGCGGTACGCCTGCATTTCCCCGCGTCGAACAACATGGCGGAGTACGAGGCCCTTCTTTGCGGCCTCCGAATCGCCATTGAGACAGGCATCAAACGCCTCGACGTCAGGGGGGACTCACGGCTCGTGATTGACCAAGTCATGAAGAACGCAGGTTGTCACGACGACAAAATGGAGGCCTACTGCAACGCCGTACGAGCTCTCGAAGACAAGTTCTACGGCCTCGAGCTTAACCACGTGCCCCGCAGGTACAACGAGGAGGTGGACAAGCTCGCAAAAATCGCGTCGGGGTGAATCACCGTCCCCCCGAACGTTTTTGCGCGGGACGTCGCCAGGCCGTCCGTCAACCTCGAGTCGACACCCTCGAGTCAAGAGGAACCCTTGGGGGCTCCCTCGAACCCAGCGGGCGCGGAGCCCATGGATGAAGACCTCTCGAACGAGGCGTTTGTGCTCTCCTTGCTCGAGGGCTATGGTGCGGACGAGGCCGAGGCCATGGACACGGAGCCAGCCCCCCGCGCGGAGGACTGGCGGGCCAAGTACCTCGCCTGGATGGAGCAAGGGGAGCTTCCCTCAGATCGGTCCGAGGCCAGACGCATCGCCAGGAAGGCCAAGTCGTTCACCCTCGTCGACGGCGAGCTGTACAAGCGCGCTGCGTCAGGCGTCCTGCAGCGGTGCATACCCATCCCCCAGGGGCGCGAGCTCCTCCGGGACATCCACGCGGGCGTGTGTGGCCACCACGCGGCGCCACGCACCCTCGTGGGCAACGCGTTTCGCCAGGGCTTCTATTGGCCTACCGCGGTTGCTGATGCCAGCGAGATCGTGCGCACCTGCGAAGGGTGCCAATTTTACGCCCGCAAGACCAATCTCCCGGCGCATGCCCTCCAGACGATCCCCATCACGTGGCCTTTTGCCGTGTGGGGGCTGGACATTGTCGGGCCCCTGCGAAGGGCGCCCGGGGGCTACACGCACCTGCTAGTCGCCATTGACAAGTTCTCCAAGTGGGTCGAAACGCGCCCAATCACGAATCTCAGGGCAGAGCAGGCCGTAATATTCTTCACCGACATCATCCACCGGTTTGGGGTGCCTAACTCCATCATCACCGACAACGGGCCCCAGTTCACCGGCAGGAAGTTCCTGGAATTCTGCGACAAGCACCACATCCGCGTGGACTGGGCGGCCGTCGCGCACCCACAGACCAATGGTCAAGTGGAGTGGGCCAATGGCATGATCCTACAAGGCCTCAAGCCCAGGATTTTCGACAGACTGAACAAGTCTGGCCGAAAATGGCTCCAGGAGCTGCCGGCGGTCGTGTGGAGCCTCAGAACCACTCCGAGCAGGGCCACGGGATTCACCCCATTCTTCCTCGTCTTTGGCGCGGAGGCCGTCCTCCCCACGGACCTGGAATACGGGTCGCCCAGAGTCAAGAGCTACGACGAGGGCACCAACCAGCGAGCCCGCGAGGACTCACTGGATCAATTGGACGAAGCCCGCACTGTGCCCTGATGCATTCAGCAAGATACCAGCAGGCTCTGAGGCGGCACCAGGCCCGGAAGATACGACGCCGAGACTTCGACGAAGGGGACCTAGTCCTAAGGCTGCGCCAAGACAATCGAGGCCGCCACAAGCTATCGCCCCCATGGGAGGGACCCTACATCATTGTCAAAGTGCTCAAGCCCGGCACCTACAAGCTGGCCAACGAGGACGGCGAGGAACTCACCAACGCTTGGAACATCCAACAGCTACGTCGCTTCTACCCTTAGAAAGGATTTCTGAGTTTTTCTTGTCATTACATACCCAACACCCCAGTTGGCTGTAATTTCCATCAAATTAATAAAGCTGAAGGGCGACTTGGTTTTCCCCCGAAAACCAAATCCCCCTCGGGGGCTACTGCGGGGGGCGTCCCCCCCAAAAAATGGTCCCATTTTTTCGCAAAATTCGCCGCAAATGTGCTAAGTATGCCTCGACCCAAACTTTGGGTGGACTCACGCGGGACGCGAGTGGCGAAAGGGCGAAGAAGCGCGAGTCGGGGATAGCCCACGCCTCCGGCAGGATACGGCCCTTCCCCCTCGCCACTTTGCCTATAAGCTACTCGTGCGAACGAAAACCTTCCCAGCCAAGGTTCGCCTAAGGAAGCGGGGAGGCAGAACAACACAATTGCCGAAATAAACAACGAGTTTTTCAACTTACAAACATCAAAGTGTTTTAAACAGCAAATGTTTATTACAACAGCCGCGCGGCTCGAATTCTAACATCAAAAACATAAAGGGCACAAACGCCTAATGGTCTTCAGGCTTGGGGGCCGCCAGCCGGGGGAGCGTCCGGGAAGAGGAAGTCCATGAAGTCCTCGGCGAGGATGTCGGCGGCAGGAGCAGCGAGCGCATCCGCACGGTTCATCGCCACCTCGTCGTCGACGCCGACGGGAACGACGTAGCCCGTGGAAACGGCCTCGAGGTCGACCTGGTAGTGGGAAGCCACCACGCCAAGAGCTTTCTGATCTCCCAGGTGAAGGGCGCGGCGCACGCGCTGGGCAACGTGCCTGCCGAGGGCGCGGAGGCGACTCGCCATCGAGCTCCCAGCCTGCACTTCGCCCTCCTCGACCCCCTGGCACGCCTCGAGGGCGGCGGCCCGCAGCTCCTCCAGCTCCTGTTGTGAGGAGTTGTAGTTCGTCTGGAGGGACTCTGCCTGGGTCGTCGAGTTCCCAAGAGCGTTCCGCAGGCCTGAAACCCATGAATGAAAAACAAAAATTGGGAGCGGATCCCAAGCAAACCAAATCAACAAGAAAAATGCGAAGAGAGGCGACTCACCTTCGACCTGTTTCTTCTCCGAATCGAGGGCCTTGCGCGCGACCTCGGCCTCCTGCTGCAGGCTAAGGACCGCAGCTTCCTGCTCCACGACAGCCTGGCGCAGATCCTCGTAGGAGACGCTGAGCTGGTTCAGGTCCCCGTCGAGCCGCGAGACTTCTTCGTCCCGTTGCTTGAGGGTTGCCTGCGCCCCCTCGAGTGCGGCGCGCTCCTGCTGAAGGAGGCCCTGGGCCTCTTCTCGCGCCAGGTGCTCGCGCTCGAGGGCGGCCCGAGCCTTAGCAAGGGCGGTTCGCTCCTGCTGGAACTGAGCGTCCGCCTGTTGGCGCGTGTCCTGCTCCCGCTGAAGTTGCTCCCCCGTCGAGGCGAGGGAGGCGGCCTGGTCCGCCAGGCTGGCCCTCAGCTGCTCGGTGGCCCTTTCCTCGGCCTGGCTCTGCCAAGACCGTGCTCCCTCGAGGGTTGCACGGTCCTGTTCGAGCTGGGTGCGAATCGAGGCCACCTCCGTCTCCCACTCTGCCGCCACGGTCTGCATTGCGGCTGCGTCCTCGCGCGCCTTCCGCAGCGCCTCGTCCCGCTCCAGGAGCGCTGTCCGCACCTTCGCGACTGCAGAGACACCTTCCGCAGCCTGGGCGTCCTGCTCCAGGAGCTCGTCCCGCACTGCCTGGAGCCGGTACTCCAGCCACCCGTTGTCAGTCCGCAGGGCCTCGACAAGGGCGTCAAGAGCGTCGTATTGGTCCCGGTACCAGTTGCGCTCGGAGCTCAGCCGGTCGAGGTGGCCGTACTTCTCCCGGGCTCGACCCTCCAATTCCTGCCACCGGCAGACAAGGCAGAAGAGAGTTTGAGTCGGAAAAAGCGCGAACGCGGGAGAGACGAGGGGGGAAGAAACTCCAAAATCCAACAGAAGGGACGCGTACCTGGAAAATCCGCCACGCAGGACCTCAGTGGATCCGCAGCGCCTCGTCCAGCGCGTTGTTGAGCGAGGCGCCGTGGTCGCGGAACTCTTGCCACAGCGCCTGCTCGGCCTGGGCCTCGATGCAGAGGGCTGGCGGCGCGCTGGCTTGCTCCCGCTCCCGCTCCACACGCGTCACGGCGCCATCGGGGGCAGGAGGGCCGGCACGAGACGACGAGGCCTCGGCGCCATGCGCCGAGGGCTGCGGCATCACGCAGCCATCCTCCCGCATCAGTAACACCCCCGCCGCGGGCTCGGGGGCTGGCGCGGGCCAGTTCTCCCATTGGCCCCATCCAGGCGGCGGCGCGTCGTCGTCGTGGATCTCCACCACGGCCGCCTGACCACCCGCCGCCGGGACAGGCAGAGGTCGAACCGTCGGCGTGGCGGTTGCCGCTGTCGTAGCCGCCGCCGCGGTCGTCGCCTCCTCCTGCGGCTCCGTGGCCACGGTCGCGCTGCGCGGTGGCTCGCCCGTCATCGCCGTACTCCCGGCCGCCCGTGGCGCCCTCGACGAGCGACGCCTCGTGGGTACGGACGTGTCCGACCTGAGCGCTTTAGCGGGCGCGAGGGCGGGGACGGTCGGCGCCACCATGCGAACACGGAGACAAACAACTGAGCTCCAACCCCTCGAAACCGGAACGCCTGGAGGAGGGACTGCTTACCTCAAGGTGGAGAAGCCTCGCTTCCTCTTCCTCGAGGGTTCGGCAGGCACTGCTGTGGCGCCCGTCGTCGCCGCCGCAGTGCTCCCAGACGCTTCCGCGGCGCGCGCTGGCGCTTCCGCGACGCGCGCCGCCTCTTCCACGGACCGCCCGGCGACGGGCGCTTCCGCGCCCACCACGGGCGCCTGCTCCTCTGCCGCCTCTGCGGCTCTCGGTGAGGGAGTGGAGGGATTCTACCTCTCGAGGGGGGCCCGCCCCCCATCGCTCTCCTCTTCTTCCTCCTCTCCCGACGACGAGTTCCCCGGAGTCGTCGGGGAAGAGAGTCCCTGCTGCTCGCGCAGCCGGTACTCCTCGTCCCGGCGCTCCCGCCGCCGGATTCTCTTCTCCTTCCTGCGCGCCGCCCGCTCCTGCTCCCGTCGCTGCGTGGCGCGGGCAACCGCTCGAGCTCGGGGCGTGGGCGGGTCGGACCGCGAGGCGTCCACGGTCACCCTCTGCTAAAAAGCGACTGTCAAAACCATGCTGGTACGTTGCAAGGGAACGAGAAAGGGAGGAAGGCCTACTCACCGCCGGGGCGTCGGGGAGCATAACGAACGACCAGAGGTCGTCGTTGCTGTGCCGGCCGGCCTTGAGGCTGATGGCGCGCCTCGCCCTCGTGGCCGCGTATTCCCGAGCGAGGCGCTCATTCAAGAACCGCGAGCGCGCCAACGACGTAGGGTTGGCCGCCTCGCTCATCTCGTGAATACGGAGCTCCCTCTCCATGAGGGGGACGATCCGCCGGTGGTGGAGGTTCGCGAGGACCGAAGCCGCCCCCAACCCGGCGTCCGCCAGGCTCTTCAACGCGGTTAGGAGCGAATCCAACCGCGCCTGGTGCGAGGAGGGAGACACGCCGTGGTGCCAGGAGTCGGCCTTCTCCTTCAGCACCTTGCCGGTGTAGGGGGGGAGGCCGGCGCCGTCGTTGCGGAGGTAGAACCACCCCCGCTCCCATTCCGCATTGTTGGAGGTCATCGTGCAGGGGATGTATAACTCCTTGCGCGAATCCCGCAACGAGATCGACAGGCCGCCGGCGCGCACCGCCCGGCGCACCCGTGCCTCGGGCGTAGCGAGCGTATGCAGCTCCGCGCGGAAAAGGTGGACCCAGAGATCCCAGTTCACTGGGATCCCCAGGAATCCCTCGCAGACGCCAACGAAGGTGGCCGCCTGCGAAATCGCGTTGGGGGCGAAGTTGTGCAGCTCCACCTCGTAGTGGTGGCACAGTCCGCGCATGAAGCGGCTTGCCGGCGCGGCGAAGCCGCGCTCATGGTGCCGGATGAAGCTGACGACGTAGCCGTACGGCGGGTTGGGCTCCCGATCTGTCGCCGGCGGAACGATCCACGCCGGGGGCTGCCCCTCTACGTTCGGCGCCAGCTGGCCGCTGTTCACGAGCTCGCTCAGGGCGAGCTTCGTCACCATCGAGCGGCTCCACGGCAGCGGATCCAGCACCGTGATCGGCTGGGGGGGAGCCATTGCGGTTGGCAGCGGCGCACGAAGACGAAGCTAGCGGCGGGCGAAACGAAAGGGCGCGCAGCCGAGAAGCGAAGGCAAGGAGCCAAGGGCGGCGGCGCTAAGTAACGAGGTAAGGAGCTTCCGCCTCCCTCTCCTTGGATTTATAGATCTAAGGGAGCCACGCTCCCCAAACCGCGCGCCGCGCGCATTAACTGCAGGCGGCTGCTTCTGCCACTGACAAGCGGGGCCCACCACACCGAAACGGCCGGCCGCGCGCGCATGCGTGATCATTACGGCGCGGCCACCGAAGAGCCGCGGCGGCCTGTCACGTCCGCCCCCCACGTCGCCCACTACGCGCGCGGCCGCAACGCCTGAAAAGGCGCGCCCGCGACGCACGACTGAAGCCACAACTGTGGGCATTTAACGGCCTGGTCCCTTACTAAGTAAGCGTGACCCTCGCGCGGCCCGAGCCCAGTGCTCGAAAAACCAGACCCTCGAAGGGTGCGATTACTGACCAGTGGCCTCGAGACCCGCTCGGTGAAAGCGGGCGCCACAGGTGCCCTCGATTCTAGAGGATTACTGATCAGCAGCTCGGGGGTCGGCTCGACCGCGAACCCACGAATCCTGCAGATGCAATCGAGACGGGGGCACTTAGCTGCCACCCCACAACAGCCCTACTAATCAGGGGTTCGAAGCCTGACCCTCGAAGGGTTCGAATAGGTGCCCCAGATCAACAGAGTCAGGGACGACGAGGGCGCGCGCATTCGAGCCTATCCTCGAGCTCACCAGCTCGAGGGCGCCCCACATGTCGTATTCAAGAGCCAACGAGGGCAGCTAGTCGAGGGATCCCATCGAGGGAGAGCTTTCGCGCCCTTGGTCCCCAGCGAACGGGACCGAGCCCTGCCTAGCAAACCCACGTAAGCGCTTTCATGGACGAGTCTCCGGACCACGAGCCAACCCTTATCGAACGGGGCATGGGCGTCCACTTGAATCACCCGATAACAGCTCGAAGAGGAACCCGCAATTCGCGACCCGCTCGATGGGAGTTGTGGACACCTCACCCCTCTGTCCCGCGGAGGGACGGCGAAGGGAACGTACAAACAAGTCGGAGAGCCCGCCCCGATCGCCTCGAACGGGCCCAGGCTCGGGGGCTCGACGCGTGGCTACACCTCCTGGATATGCACCAAACGCACGCGAACGTCGGCACATGCGTACGGCACCGCCGAGGCCGGCTGAAATAAACGCCTCGCACAATGACGACGCTGCGAAAAAAACCTTGAAGGAGTACACACACTCCTCCAAGGCTTCGGGGGCTAGACCCGCGGGTCCGCTAGCGCGCCCCCACGGAATAGCACAGCAATCAGGAGGGAAGAAGGTCCCATCAGCAAGCGTCAGCATCTGCGGGATCCTAACGGATACACCCGCAGATGCTCGGGGGCTACTGTCGGGGACAGCCATAAGGGTCCCCTAAAAAACCGGGGGAAACCCATTCACTTTCGCAAAAACTAAAACACAAACGAATTCACAAACCTAAAACACGCTCAAGATAGTCACGGCCCAGCGGCCGGGCCCACCAGAACAGTCGGCCCAGCCACCCCCGGGCGAAACTCCGCTTCGCTCGAGGGGCGCAGCGCCGCGCTAACGAGACTCCGCCTCGCTCGAGGGTCGGTTGCCCCTTCGGGTGAGACTCCGCCTCGCTCGAGGGTCGGTCGCCCCCTCGGGTGAGACTCCGCCTCGCTCGAGGCCCTCACGGGCTCGCCGCCCCCGCACCTGCTCCCCCGACAGGGGCGTTTAATGTTCTAACACTTGCAGGCGCCCGGGTCAAAGACGAATCCACGCCATGCCGTCCCTCTGACACGCCCGGGAATCATATTCCGGCGCTGTTCTGCCAACTCTCCCGGTGAGGCCATCCCCACCACTGTGCGGCAAGGCCAGTGTCAGCTCCGCGACACTGTGCCATCCACTCTCGTACGGCCAACGCGCCGCACCCTCGAAAGAGGACGGCAGAACCCTCGAAAAGGGGACGGACGCCTGCTCCGCGCCTGCCCAGGGCCACACCATGACGCCGGACCAGTGAGGCGCGTCACCTCCGTCACCGTCGGTCCTGCGCGGCCATCCCCGCCATCACGACGCCATCCCGGGCACTGCAGCGCCATCCCTGACGCTGTGGGAGTGCGGGGCGACAAGACACCGCCACGCCCGCGGCTGTGCCCCTTACGACCTCCCGTCAGCCGCACCCTCGAGTCAGCGTACGGACGACGACCACACGGGAAGTTTCTACGCCGCCACCCTCGAAGCCGCTCCTGGACGGATACAGGGCACGCCATGACGCTCCGCCAGAAGCAAGATTCGCCAGGACAGCCGTCCACTCCGTTGCACTGTCCGCCATGCCATCACACGTAGCTAGAACAGTGCGGCACGCCTGTAAACTACCTCCTCCTTGGCCTATAAAAGGGGGGGCAGTCCCCTGGCCGCAGGGGGACGACGGAGAGCACTGACCCACACGCTTTCTGCCTTCACCACGATATTGGCACTCGCCTCAATCAAAACCTCAGGGACCTGGAGGTCCGGCCTCCTCTCCCGCCCCGCTTGTAGCTCCCCTCTGCAAGCGCCACGGTGCAACGCAATATAGTGCCCCGAGCACACCACTGCTGGACGTACGCCCCCGGCCGGAACCAGGATAAACTTGTGTCCCCTGTGCTGTCGTTTGCACCGACCATCGAGAAGCTGATCACAGCGTAACTTACTAGTTAGTGTCGGGACTACTTTCCGCACCGACACCTCTGAGAAATTTTGGCCATCAGAAACCCAGGTGTCGTGTGATATCATCCCAGACACATCCATGGTCATCAAACTGCCTGAGTTGAAGGCACGCCCAGCAGCTAGTACAATATCATCAGGACCGACAACAGTTTCCTCAAGATCCAGATCTACAGGATGGATAGCTAGGAGGCAGGATGTGACAATAGCAATATCGGTGTCATATAGTCCCAAAAGCCCAAAGACAGTTCTTCTCTCAGGAAGGCACACTACAACCTGGCAGCACATCAGCATAGAATGGCCGCAATTAGCTTGAATAAACAAAGAAAAATGGACACAGTGATTAGTAGTAGAACGAACCCTCAATTTATCATCTTTATTTCTATTTTTGTTGAATTCTTCAACCAAACGTGCTGAAGTCATAAATCTTGTTAGGTGAAGTTTAGAGGTCCCGCAAATATTGTTAGGTAGAGGTACGCCTGAGCATGCAAATAACATTTTGTTTCCTGCACAAGATTTAATAAACCATTAACAAGTGAAAACAAAAATACCAATTGGGAAAATTCATAAGTGTGTAACACAATCACCATCAAAAAGAGCAAGTGAGACGACGACAGACGACAAGTCTCGATAAATTTCTTGATCAGATGAGACTGAAATGCCGAATGATTTCTCTTCAAAAGTACTGCCTGAATCAACTCGATCAGGAAACTTTAAAAATAGTTCCTCCTCAGCAGCACATCGTCTCAACTCAGCATCAGCCAATGCCGCCTCAGTTTCTTTTACTAATTAACAAACACGATACACCACAACTATCAGTGCACCATCAGAGCAGTACATGCAGGAAAAGAAACAATTTGCAAATTCCAAATCAAAGACTCACATTTTAGCATTTTTTGTACACCCTTTCGATATGCTTTTGGTACATCACTCAAAAGTTTTGCTGACTTAAGTTTGTTCCTTCTATTTATGGCTCCCTGCTCCCTACTCACACCTAGTGTGCGGGAATCAATTATCCTCCCCTTGTTTCCCAGGGCCTTCGCAGTCCTGAATTGGAAAGTCAGTGAAAATGCTTAGGTTGTGGAGCAGAAACTAAGGCCTCTCGCCTGCGTTGTAAGCAGGTTTAATTTGGTTGAAGCAGCTGTCGAGTAGAAACTCAATTCGAACTGCTCCGTGACAAGTAAGCAATAAGCAAAGGAGAAAATAGACACTTACATGGCGCAATTTGTTCCCGATGAAGCAGGCGAATCGGGGATGGGTTAGTTTGGGGATGTAGGGTTGAGGCGAATCGCGCGCGAGACGCGTCGCCGCCGCTGTCTTTATGCAGGCCGGAGTCGCCGTCACCCTGTACCGTCCCCGCCGACGAGATGCGTCGGCGCTACCGCAGGTAGCCGAGACGTCGAGATGATTTAGGATTCGTGCTTGTGCGCCGTATGAGGAGGGCCCAAGTCAAAATAATAATAATAATAATAAAATAAAAAAAATCCAACACGTTTTCTCCACTCGTAACGTCCTTGGAACTCTATCGTACCATGAGTGCAGACACGGCGGGGGCCGTGGAGCCGTGGAGGAGACACGGCATGCCATTTGCCACTAGAGATCTTGTCTCTCTCGAGACCCGGCACTAGCTCGATTGGTGGAGCAGTTGGATGTAGCGTTCACGCTCTGCGTTTGAGACTCACTCGGTGTAGGTTTTTCTCGGCGGGGTTTATCTCCGAAAAAATCTCATCGCCGGTGAAGTCGGGGTTTGAAGGTTTTCTAAGTCGGGAGGAGTCTTTCTTCTCTTAATGAAAACTGTGGGGGCGGTCTTTCCCCCCACAAGCTTTTTTTAGATCTTGTCTGTCTTTTCTGCCTGTCGTGAATGAGCTATTATACATCTCTAACTTTTTTTTTTGCGGTAAAGAGAGCACTTTATTAATTACTCAGAAGTAGGGGTACAATCCTGAGCAATCGAGTGCTCGACACAGACTGGTGCTTGGTTGTGCCACACTGCACTATGGGACAACCTCCTAGCCATCTGTCCTAACTCATGCGCTACATTATTTTGCTCTCTCTTTACATGTTTAACAGCAAACGAAGGCAACTCTGCCGCCATGGCCACCGTCTCCCTGATGATGAATGCCCATGGTGATCTCTGAAGCTCCGGCGTCAGCAGGAGGTTTACAGCAGTCAGGCAATCAGACTCCAGGACCACCGGCTTCATCACCCATTTGGCCGCCAACTTCACCCCCTCACTGCAGGCAATAATCTCCGCTTGTTCAGCGCAGGTGGCATTTTCAATGGTTCCCCAGGCCGATATTAACACCTTCCCTTGATCATCGCGAATCACCACACCATAGCTTGCCTGGTTTGCATCCAGAAAGGCACCGTCCACATTGATTTTAACTGAACCCGCCACCGGCAAACACCACCGCTCATGCTTTCGGCGCTGGGCAGCGCTCGCCAAAACTGGTTCAGGGAAGAGATGTTTCTTGCCTTTCAAGTCCAGCCGCGGCTGTTGTCGGACCAGACACAGTGACTCCCAGTAGTTCAGCAGGAAACTCACAGACCCACTGATGGACAGCTTCCGGTTTGTATGTGTTAACTCATTACGAATAAACCATGCTCTCCAGAGGATAAGAACAAGCTTCCCCATCACCTCCTTGTCATACTTGTCGATCAGGCGTAAAAGCCATTCATGGCCAGAGTAGAGCAGGTTCTCTTCTGACGGAATGGCCCATTTTCCCCTCATCGCTGCTCGCAGGCTCTGCGCATGTGGACAGTGGATGAGTGCATGATGAACATCCTCAACTCCACCACAAAGGGCACATGTATTTAACACTTCCATCCTCCTCGATTTCTTATTTGCTTGAGATGCAAGCCCATTGTGAACAACTCTCCAAGCGAACACTTTTACCTTCTGTGGGATCGGCAGTTTCCAAAGCTTTTTCCACACCGGCCTTTCACCATCAGGCCTTATACTAGGACCGCAGGCTGTACCCATGTCACGTAGATTAATTCCCAAGCGGTAGGCACTACGGACAGAGAAGCATCCTGTTTTCTCATAATGCCAGGCTACAAAATCCTCTTCCACTCTCCTTGGAATTTTGATTTTCAGGATATCTTCCACATCAAAGCTATGGAAGAATCGATTCAGTACCTCCTCGTCCCATTCTTTCATGTTCTGGTCTATGAGCTGTGAAACCCATTTCAACCGGCAAGCTCTTTTGCCCCTTACTGGCCTCAATGACCACCCTCGAGGTAGCCACTGGTGGCGCCAGATTTTGATACGGGATCCATCAGCAACCCTCCAGATCGCTCCCTTCTTCACGAGTTCAAGGCCATGCATCATGGCTTTCCACGTCGGTGAAGTTTGCGTAGGGAAGGCCGTGTCCAATAGATCACCATTAGGGAAGTATCTGGCTTTCAACAGACAGGCACACAAGCTCTCTGGGAATTCAATCAGTCTCCATACTTGTCTCGCAAGGAGTGCCTGGTTAAACACCTTTAGGTCACGAAAACCCAGTCCTCCCTGACTTTTGGCTCTTGTGAACTTCTCCCAAGCAACCCAATGTGTTTTGCGTACACCATTTTCAGCACCCCACCAAAAATTGCGAATCCCACGGGTAAGCTCTTCACAAAAGGTATCCGTTAAGTGAAAGATACTCATTGTATACGTGGGAATTGCCTGAGCCACTGACTTAATTAGCACCTCCTTCGCAGCAACAGAGAGGTACCTCTCAGACCAAGAGACCATCCGCTTGAATAGCCGTTCCCGCATTGGCTGAAACCTTTCCTTCTTCACTCGTCCCTCTGGTGTGGGCAGGCCCAAGTATTTTGGTTCAAACTCAACACGCTGAACCCCCAGAATCGCTCTGATCTCCTCCTTGACGTGATCATCCAGGTTTTCCCGGGCAAGCAATGAGCACTTTGCTGGACTGAGCTGCTGCCCGGTCCCCCCTCTCAAAATGATTTAGGAGGGCTTTAACCCGCCTTGCCTGCTCAGCCTCGGCCTTAAAAAAGACCAAAGCATCGTCAGCAAATAGCAGATGGGAGATACCCGGAGCATGCCTTGTGATCTTGAGCTCCACTAGTTCGTTGTCCTGCATATTCTTCTGTAGCATCGAAGACAGGGCATCAGCTACAAAGAGGAACAAATACGGCGACAGCGGATCACCTTGACGTAGACCACGAGTAGGTTGGAAGGGCTCGAGAGGAACCCCATTGAGGCGAACAGTATACCGGACGGTGGTCACACAACTCATCACCCATCGGACCCATGTGCTCTGAAAGCCTAGCCTCACCAAAACCTTTTCAAGGAACGACCAATCCACTCGATCGTACGCCTTCGATAGATCCAGCTTATACGCACAAAAGTTGTTCCGCTCCGAAGTTCCCTGCTGAATGGCATGGATGCATTCAAAAGCAATTAGTGCATTATCTGTTATCATACGCCCCGGGACAAAGGCACTCTGATTAGGGGAAATCAAGTCGCCGAGGAGTGGACGCAGCCTGTTCACCATGCATTTGGAGACAATTTTATAAACCACATTGCATAGGCTAATAGGCCTAAAATCAGCAAGCTTTTCCGAGTGAGGGATCTTAGGGATGAGCACAATCGCTGTATCATTCACTCCCTCTGGCATGACACCCGAGCGGAAAAATTCCCGAACTGCTTTAGTAACCTCCACTTTCATAATACCCCAATTACGCTGAAAGAAACGGGCGGGAAAACCATCTGGCCCCGGGGCTTTGAGAGGGCCAATTTGGAAAAGAGCATCACCAATCTCCTCCTCCGTAAATTCCCGGCATAATGTCTTATTCATCTCCTGTGACACACGTCTTTCAAACAGGGACATCAGCGAGTTAGGTTCAACCAGATCATCCTTAGCATAAAGACCTTGGAAGAACCTACTAGTTAACTCACTCATATCCTTCCAGGCCTCACACCACTGTCCCTCCTCATTTCTCAGCCTTTTAATTTTGTTCTTCTTTGCTCTCCACTGAGCCTTCATGTGAAAGTGTTTAGTATTCCGATCTCCTTCCTTCAGCCAAGAGATTCTAGACCTTTGGAGCCACATCATCTCCTCCCTATATAAAATCTCGTTCATTCTCTCAATTGTTCTATTAATTTCTGCAGCATCGGCCATATCATTTCGGCTCTGGAGTTCCTCGAGCTTGCACCGAAGTGTCTCGAGCTCCTTCCTGATTGACCCAAACTTTACTCTACTCCAACTGTATAATGAGTCCATTACCTCATGCAGTGCCCGCGAGATATCCCCCAAGTCGTGTTTTGCACCAGTCGCCTCCCATGATGCAGCAATTTCCGGCCCTAGCGACTCCTCGCGCTCCCACATAATCTCATACCGTCTCACTCTTCCTCTCGCAGTGACAGGGTCGTCGTTATACGTCTGCAACAGCACTGGACAATGGTCTGAACAGGGAGATACGAGATGTTTTACAGAAGCATCACTGAACCTGGCCATCCATGAAGTCGACGCTACTGCCCTATCCAGGCGAACCTTGACATTCCTGCTGCCCCCTCTTTTATTATCAAAGGTCCAAGGAAGACCCGAGAAGCCAATATCATGCAGATCACAGAAATCTAAAGCCTCCCGGAAGTTTTGCATCTGTCGTTCACCACGCTTTGAATTTGAAAAATGTTCAAACTGCCACAAAGCCTCGTTGAAATCACCCATCACGACCCAAGGGTCATTAACCTTGTTTTTTATACGCTGAAGTAGCTCCCACATTTGCTTCCTGTCTTCCACACGTGGCTCTCCGTACACAAAAGAAATACGCCATGGTGGTGTAGACGGGTTCTCTTGCACCTGAACATCAATTAGCCGGTTACACATGCCTAGCAGTGTGACAGTGATTGATTCATCCCAGAACAAAGCAATGCCTCCACTCATCCCCTCACTACCTACTGCCAGACATCCCTTTAGGCCCAATCTCCATCTCAGGTTCTTCATTTTCTCCTCACTTTGCCTAGTCTCCGACAAGAAGACTAGCTTGGGGTTATGAGACTGCACGAGTGCAGTCAACTCACGAACTGTCCGGGAGTTCCCCACCCCCCGGCAGTTCCAGGCTAGAGCATTCATTGCTCCTGACGGGGCTCATCAGGAGCTCCCGTCAGGTTTTGCGCCGGAGATACCACAAAGCAATCGCCCATCGCAGGCAGATCAATGGTCTTCCCCTGCAAGCCGCTTCCATCGCCAGACATCCTCCCCAAAGGTACCTCCCCAAAGGTACCTCATGCCTCTTTGTCTCTTCCCTTTCCACATCCTTTGCCGGACCAGAATTACTCAAGTTGAGGTCCCTTTTAGTCCTCTTATCATATGGACCGCTCAGCATTTTTGCACTTGTTTTCCTTGCTCCTCTAACTCGTATGGGTCCACTGCTAGGAACTCCCGATCCTCCTACTCCACTTGCCTCAGCTGCCTCTTGAGCGGTAGGATCGGAATTTTCAGTAGACCCCACATACGAGTCCATCCCCGACACCCTCTCTGGTGCTCCCTGCGGCGGGTCGTCTACCACCATCTTAGCCACACCCTTAGCCAACTCCTTCTCAACCTCCGCAGGTTTCTCCTCTCCTCCCTCCGCCTGTTCCTCCTGGTTCTTCATGCAATTACCCTCCTCACCACTATCATCATCCCTCCACCCACTTGATACAGACCCAGCTCTCCTTGGTGAAGCATTGGAAGAAAAGTTCCCAGCCAAGACTCTCCTCCTTTGCTCACCACTAAAATTAAGCCCTCTCTTTGCAGGTGGGGCGGCCGCCGGGATGACCATACGATGCCCCACGCCTCGCTTCTGGGGGGAACACCGTAACGCCTTCCCAAAGCAAAGATTGTTTCTGGCCTCTTTTTTCGTACGTCGTCCGAACCATGAAGATTGCGGAGGAAAACCGGCTGTCTACCCATTGAACCGGAGAAAAACCGACTGTTTACCCGTTGAACCGGAGGAAAACCAGGTAACGTGTGTAAACCAGCCGTCTGTGAGCCGCCGGGCGCCAGCGTGTGGGGAAAAAAAGCGGCACCCCGCCCCCCGCGTGTGGATCTCTCTCCGCGGGCCGCGGGCTGAGGGAAAAAACAGAAAGTCCCAAAGAAAAAGTCCCTAAAAAAGACAAATGTGCAATCGAATCCAAAACGTCATAACTTGATATGAATAATAGATGAACTAACCGGTCTAAAGTTCGTTTGAGATTAAATAAAACATTGCTTAATTCGTACCTGGTTTGACATGTGTCCCGGAACATATACCTAGCTGTTCATGGGTAAGTAGAAATATTCTTTGTTTGCAAAAATATTTATATGAGTGCTACAAAACGTAAACTCTAGATTTACATCTTTAGTTGGAGCTAAAAGGAACCCCCCGCGCGTGGATCTCTCTCTGCGAGGCTGAGGGAAAAAACAGAAAATCCCAAAGAAAAAAATCCCTAAAAGAGGCAAATGTGCAATCGAATCCAAAACGTCATAACTTGATATGAATAATAGATGAACTAACAGGTCTAAAGTTCGTTTGAGATTAAATAAAACATTGCTTAACTCGTATCTGGTTTGACATGCGTCCCGGAACATATACCTAGCTGTTTATGGGTAAGTAGAAATATTCTTTCTTTGCAAAAATATTTATATGAGTGCTAAAAAACGTAAACTCTAGATTTACATCGTTAGTTGGAGCTAAAAGGACATGTGTTAGGAGTTCAACATGTCCAGTAGAAAAATTATACATTTTTTAGATTAAGATGAAAAAAAAGGATATGTGTTAGGAGTTCAACATACACATTAGAAAAGTTATACAGTTTTAATTAAGACGCGAAGCTCCTCGCCGTCGTCGTCCTTGCGGGCGTCGGGCTTTCGGCCAGCCTCTTAAGTGGTGGCGAGACGGGGGAAGGGAAGGGGGCACATTCGACAGCGGTGTGGGTCGGGGAGTTGCTCGTGCCGCCCTGGGAGCGACCGAGGGTATATATATAGACCGTTTCATAGATTGAGGGGTTATGTAGTCCACCCTCCATAGGTGAGGGGGTGATGTAGACTTTTTTCCAAAAGTTATACATGGTTCAATCATTGGACACTGATTTGTCGATACGATCTGACCACACGCTCCTTGCTGCTTGCGCCGACTAATGCTATACACTATACTCAGGTGCTTGTAGATTGGATCATGTGTTGAAATGTAGTTACTGCTTACTTGGATTAAATAAATATTATAATTGAAGATGTGGTCATGTTCTATTGTACAATGTGGGTATACCTATTATTTTATCTCTATTAGTCTTTCTTAAATAAAAAGAAATAATGAGTATTTGAGTAGAAGGAAATGTGTTAAGGAAAAATAATATTGATTTCCTAACAAATGTATATTCAATACAAGAACAATATAATAACACAGATAAAATATGATAAATTTATAAGATAATATTAATTTTGCACCGTACCAACGCACGGGTATTTGGCTAGTTAGACCTAAATTAAGGAGGAATGTATTACCTAGCCTATTAATACTCCGATTTCGGTCATTGTGGCACATATGTCTTGTTATGATGAAATTAGACGCGCACCTTGATATAGTGTAGGTTTAGGACAGCATATAAACCTTTCGTTCCAAAAGCAAAATAGGCAAAATCATCCTCCAACTTTCCACAAAAGGTTAAGTTCGTCTTTGAACTTTTAAAAGAGTCATTATAGTCTCTCAACTCTCATTTTTGGGTCAAATGTGTCCTTGTACTGATGTGGTGATGCATGGTGGTATGGGCTGAACGTGTATGTTCGTTTTGCCCTTGTCTCATACATAAGCTATGTCTGCTGCAGCGTAGAGCATGCATTCCGCCTCCAAACCTTTGCATACTATGGGTGTGATTGGTAGGGTGTACTAGTGCAAGCCTGGCTAAGAGCAGCCCATGGTCGATCGAAGCCTGGTTTAGTAGATGCAATGAGCTCGTGTTTGGTTGTCTACCTTAGTTTAGTCTGGACTGTGCTTGAGTGTGTTTGGTGGGTTGACTATGATGATGTGGTTAATTACCTTGGACTAGATGAAGGTGGAGTTACCACGGTCCTTGCAATCTCTCGTTCCTTCTCTTGGTTTTTTATCTCCTTTCTCTTCCTCTCCATTGTTCTATCCGCTCATCAATAATGGTCCAGACTCTCTCTCATATAATCCAATCACTGGAGCCAATTAGATAGTTAAGCATCGCCGACGTTCAGACCATCAGGCTATTTGAGCATATATCTGTCCGCTCACCTTCTTTCTCCTGACAGGCACGAGCAACAACCATGGCGTGCCTGTTGTGGAGCCGAAGCTCTAGATCCAGCGATGCCAAATCGAGATCCGACGTGACCAAATTGACATCCAGCGAGGTCTTATCGAGATCCTAGGTTGCCAAATCGAGGTCCTAGGCAGCCGAATCAAGGCTTCCATCACGTGGGCCTTTGTTGGCCGTGCACTGATCTTGCCGCCACGATGGGAGATGCATAGTTCGATGGAGCTCCTGATGAAGCTCTCGACGGAGCACATCTTTCCACCACTGTGCTTTTTTTTGCAGGTGTTCCACCACTGTGCTTGGTGCACGCCCGAACTTGCCCTGCTGCACAAGCCTCCGCGTGCCAGCCTTGCGCAGGCAGCGCAGCCACACGAGCATCTGCCGCCCTTGTTGTGAGAGAGCTCCTTCATGTGGGGCTCCGCCGACTGTGAGCGTAGAGCCTCAGTAGCGCCGCCGCTTCTTTTCTCCCCTGCGCACCACCTGCTCAAGCGCGCCGTGAGGAGGTAGGTGATGCATCAGAGCCTTGGAGGTGAGGAGAACAAACAACTTGGCCCGGGAGGGTGCTAGCTCAGGCTGCATAAGCGGAAATGAGGTTGGTTTGCATTTCCAGCTATGTAGACCGGACCGACCTTTTTGCACAAAGGAAGTCTGGTTAACTCCCTGTGCATCCTTCTAAACATGAGTATGTTGCATTACACAAGCCTGGACAAGGGGTAAAGCACCGTACCAATCACTCCCTATATAGCATGATGGTTTGATAAGAAATGGCAAAAACATCAAATTCTCAAGTTTGAGTCGGATTTCTTCATCTCCCTTGTGCTAACGATACTAGGCTACATCCTGGCGTCATCTACTCCCTCTACGTCGTCATTCGGATGCCACCGGAGCTGCTTGGCATCAACGGCGAGCGGCCGTACGACATGCTCGCCTGATGGATCAGAGCCTGCACATCTCCATTGAACACGTAGGCCACCCCTGCACAACACACAATGTTGTAGGATTGTTGTACTTTTGCCAATTCACGGTTATGTTCAGGAGTTAACTTGATGATTTTACAAGTTCAGACTTCTGAGTCATGTCCAATTCACGGTTCTAAAGGCTTGAGATGTACTCTATCTATTTTAAAAATATTTGTTTGCAACATGTACGTCCCACCAATCATTATGCATGAGACAAGGGCAAAATGAACATTTCACATTCGTTCCATGCCGCCATGCATCATCGCATCAACATTAGGACATGCTTGACCAAAAAACGAGAGTTGAGGGACTATATTGACCATTTTGAAAGTTCAAACACCAACTTGACCCTTTTGTGAAAAGTTGGGGGGACAATTTTGCCTATTTTGCCCATTCCAAATAAAGCACATTCATATTAACCATTTTACACAAAATAAGAATTAAAGTATAAGCGACGTGTCATTTGGAGCTGGACGTAAGTAAACATGCCCGTATATTGGTGTTGACGCTCGTTTATGACACACCTAACAATGAGTTTACCTTCAATGTTGGTATTGATTTGATATCTAAACTAATGATCCTAACCCCCTTGATATGACAAGTTCGCACTCGCATGTGGTTTTGGAGTATTTGTGTTTACGCAGGTTTACAACACTAAAAGGAGGCAAGGTTCACAATGCACATCTCGAGAAGTTAAAAGAAACCTGATACAAGTGTAGACGCAAGATGAACAAGACTCCAAAAGATCTAAGGACTAAAGCATAAAATGATAAACTCCGGGGATTAAGACAGAAGATGCAAGGAATATACGACAAGCACCCTTATCTATTTCTCGGAGGAAATGACGTCAAGGACCCACATGCAGAAGGGTGGAAACTCTGGAAGGCACGAGAAGCATCGGGAAGAAAGTCAGAACCGAGCTGGGCCAAAATGGGCCCAAGATGGTTGGACCAAGGCCCATGGGTTGGTCGTCCCAGCCCATTCCTATGGCGGCTCGGCACCCCCTTTGACCTAGGGTTCCCTCGGCCTATTTAAAGCCCCCACACCAAGGCTCACACATCAATTCATTCACCATTTGTCGCTGATGAGCAGAGAAGCTGGAGGGACACCATTCCGGAGAGCGACGGTCGTGCTAATTGTCTAGGGTAATAGGGTTACCCTAGCTGACCTGGGAACCTTGCAAGGAAGACCACACCGGAGTTCCGGAGCAAGGATCAAGATCAAGGTAGGATCTCGGTGGTGATCTTGTATCATGTAATCATTCATAGTGAAGTCTTTTGTGAATCCGATTTCTAGCGATCAAGTGCCTCTTTTATGATTTTGCTCTCTCTTGGTTTTGCTTATTCTTCAATCTATCCTAGATATATATTGCTCGAGGTGTTCTTGTAGCCATGGTGGCTAGAGGTGCATACCAGATCTACCAAGTGGGTTCAACACATTCTTCGTAAACATGCTCTTAGGTTCACCTGCGCGGAAAGGGGGGCATCGTGATAGGATGTCATCCCGTGTATGGTGGGTGCCTTCGAGGGTTAGACCGGAGGTCACGATTTAAAGATGCTTTTTATGAGATTTGCAATTTTATCTTCTTCATCTCTTATGCTCGGAGCTACAACAAAGGCATGATCTAGGCCTCTATAGATCGATTATCTCTACGCTTTCTCTTTCTACCTCTGGTGTTTAGTAGTTAGATTCGAAACCAATCTCTCAAAAGAAAAAATGTTTTCTGCTTATTAGATTGAATATTGCATTGCACATGTTCCACATATTGATAACATTGAGTAAATACTTGAGGGAAAAAGATTACGATGATTTGTAAGTTTGCAGTGAATTTTGACGCGTTATTGAACCATCAAGAATTGGGCGGCGCAAGGGGTGCGACCGCGCAGGGCCGCCCAATGCGGTTGTTGACATTTCTTAACGCAACTACCAACGAACGGGTTTGGAACCCATCCTGGTAACAGCGCCAGAAATGCTGGTTGGTAATTCTTAACGTTACAGGAGTCCGCAAGCGCACGGAAGTACCATTGTAGCATTTCCCCAAAGGAGTATTCGAAAGGGTTTTGAATCCAAGGAAGGCTTTGGTGGATTAACAAGCTCAACACTATTGCAATGAGTATAGATCATAGACGGAAATAAATCAGACACTCAAATGCAGGAGTAAGATATGATAATAGGGGTAGTGTGATCACACACACACTCACTCTCTCTCTAAGGGGTCCTAGGCATAGGAGGCAACATACGAGTTAGTTCTAGATTCTTATGTACTATACACATAAAGCTGGTAAGAACGAGTTAGATACACTAGCGTTGAAGAACATTGACTTAAGCACCCAGGTACCACGGGAAAATAACCTCCCGCGTTGCTTCCACACAACTTCGGTTGTTAGATTTTAGACTCCTACAACTTATCCGAACGTGGGGGATTTCAGAGGGACCAACGGCTGTCACTACCGCGGCCTACCCCAAGACAAACCGTGGGATAAACTCATAAGTAAGGTAGCTACGCAACCCAAGCACCATGCTTACGTTGTTAGCCGGACTTGACCGGCCCGGGCTATTGTGACCCAGGTCAAGCCACCAGATAAACCAGCCAATTACACCGAGTACCGTAGCTTAAGCACAGACTTCATACAACGTAGTCATGTCATCTAACTAGATCAAACCAGGTTAGGTACACAAACGTATTCATGTTTTCCTATGTCTGTTCAACTGGATCAAAGGGTCGTGTTCGCGAAGAACACGCGCCTCTAACTTATGAACAAACACCAGAAACATGTGAAAGTCACCCGTCAAGTGGATCGAAAGATCTTGTTCATCAAGAACAGGAGCCTCTAAATGATGAACAGGTGAAGAACACATGAACAAATCACACATGTATACTAACACGACTTTATATGAAATAGCTGAATAACTGAAGTAGATCAAAGTCATACAAATGAAATAAGATACAAGAGAACTCATACCTAGATCCCAAAGTAGACTTGGAACCTGAAGTAGAACTACTCTAGCCTACCTCTTAGCCTTGAGACTAAAAGTGAGAGAGGTGTTGCAAGTGTGGATGTCTAAGAATGAGCCCCCTCCCCTTCTATTTATAGGCCCGAGCACCGGCGAGGAGTGGATGCAAACACCCCGGGAATGGCCTCTAGGACCAATAGGGAAGCACCACGTGGAAGCCCCTGAGTGGCGGCCTCAGGGTCGGTTCGGCCGACCCCCTGTGGGCCCCACTCGGGGTGTGCTTTCTCCTGGTGGCTGTTCTGTGGGTCCTTAGGTCGGTTCCCGGTGTCCACCCTGTTTTGGCGCGGTTTGCATGCTTTGTGGGCCCATGGATCCATGTGACGTCCACGTGTCATGCTCTGATTCGTCGGAGTGTGCTTCACTTGGATTGCTTGCATGGCATGCATGCATGGCACCCTTGTTGGCAGCTTTGCATGCATGGCATCCTTGTTGGCAGCCCTCCTAGGATGAGGTGATGTGGCATGGATCATAGAAGGTGAGTTTGCCACTCTTTTCTTGCTTATTTTCCTGCAATCAAATAATCTCCAAGGACAAGTGGAACTACATTATTCTTAACTAAATACGTGTAAGAAATGCCTTATGCTCCTTTATTCATGAGTATATTGACGGCTAAAGTAGGCACTTAACAGCCGTCAACAGCGGTGCATGCGGTTCATTTTTTTTTCACAATCTCCATTCTAATTCCTTACCTTACATATAGCATTTCCTTTCTTTTAAATATGCCCTGGAAACTCAAGCCACACTTATGCTTGCTTAGTTGCTTCTCTCTCCCCACCTTATTCTTTCAGGCATAAACTCAAAATTCAGAAAAATATGTTACTTGATCACAAATATATTACTTGATCACGTCATCTGGTGTCATGTACGTCCAAGGACTGAAGGTGTTAATTTTTATTATCTACAATTAGTACTTATCAGTCAACTAGCAAAATACAGTCAAACCAGTCCAATTTACTACTGTTTTTTCTCCTTGCAATTATGCCGCAATTCATAAATTTTTCCTTGTTCGTTATTATTCTGCTTATCAGGATACAAATCGCTCAAGTATGATGCGTTATCTAATAAAGATTAAAATACATTTCGGTTATTTATATTTTCAGCTTAGGGCATCATTTTACATTTCGCACCAGGGCCTCTAAATCTTAGGTACGGTCCTGTAAGTAAATTTATATACGGGGTATTATATAGGAGCAATGATTTTCACATGCCATTATAACCTTTTGATCTATCATGTATATTCATTTTCTAATCAAGGGATGGATTGGATCATGAGTAGGTGGGAGGGTTCCTGAGTAGGTGAGAAAGCAACAGTTGAATGATTATGTAAGTAAGATTGACGGTGTATATAAAACATGTGGCCCCATGTACATGTGGAGAGGCCTTTGCCAAGCACAATGAGTGGTGACATATGTGGGTGGTATCTCCTACTGATAGGGCATTGTGGGACATGGGTACCCTAGGGTCCCCACCGACCAGTCTCACGGCCGTCCCCGACAAGTGGGTTCGACCCACCAAAAGATCAACCGACCTGACAGTGAGCCCAACAGACCTGATCTGTGGCCCCGACAACCTCCTGAAGACCTTATCCGGAACGACTACAAGACTTGGCGTGCAAGACAAGACAGCGGTGGACCCGACGGGCAGTCCGGGATATATGGAAATAGTTGTAATCAACTAGAGATAGGTCTCCCGGTCATAACCGACCAGGAGTCAGGGCGCCGACCTTGTCTGTTGGCCAATATAAGGCGGGCATGGCGACCCCAATGTACAATATGCAATCCTCAAGCAATCTACACCAACAATTGGACATAGGATTTTACTCTCTGGAGGCCCGAACCAGTATAAACTCGCCGTGTTCCATGTGCTTCTGCATAACCATCTAGTCCTTAGCTTCCGATTGCCCCAACTGAATCTAAACCACTGGGATTAACCCTCCTGTGGACTGTCCGGATCTAAACCTCTGACAGTTGGCGCGCCAGGTAGGGGCAGATCGAAAGTTCTTCGTGCGACTTCGATGGCTTCGTTCAACGGCGTCATCTTCCCCGCCAGCATGGCGGACTTCCTCGCTAATCTCATCAACTTCAGCTTCAGCTCTATGCTGTCGGGATCCACCGCTCCAGCCACCGGCCAAGTCGTCCTCGACAACACCGCGGTCCACCCCGTTCAGCAGGTCGAGTCCAGCTTGTTGACGGAAACCCACCCACCCACTCCTCGCGACATCGTCGCGGGGCTCGATCGTGTCGCAACCATGCTTGCGGATACGATCAAGATCTGCGAAGGCGTCCAGCACTCCAGCAGTTCGACTCCGACTCCAACTCGCATGCCTCTTGGTCTGCGCAGTTCAGCTCGTGGGGCCTCCACCCACATGAGGAAGAAGATCCAGATCCAATCTGGAGCGGACCCGACTACCCCCCAGACCCAGGTCTGCGGGCACCGCAGGGACCTCAGTGATGATCCCTGCCCTATCCACAAGAAATCTAACCACACTGCCTGCTAGTGCCATGCTTTGAAGAAGCTCCACCGACCTCAGGTCTCCTGATCCATCTACCTGCGCAGTCTCCGGACTGTGGCGAGTTCCAGGTCGCCCGTGTCATCCTCACGCCCAACACCTATGGCGACGAGGTCTTGGCACGTCGCGGTCTCTCCAATCGTGAGGTCCTTGTGGTCTCAGCGGGTGTGCCAGTCCAGCCTGGCGAAACCAACGCTCAGTGCGCACAGCGTGAAGCTGACAACGCTAATCGTGCCATCCGCCGCCAGGCCGAGGCTGGCCAAGCCAATGCAGCAGCTCAGGCCACCACGGCTGCAGCACCAGGTGGTGGCCAAGCGCCACAAAACAATGCGCAGAACAACGCACAGAACAACACTCAAGGCGCACCTTGTTGACGGCTGTTAAGTGCCATATTTATAACCATCAACTCCTGCATTTTGACACAAGAAATATACATCCACAGTAGAATAGGGGCTTATACTGACAAATTCCACAAGTGGCAATGTATATTTGAATGCAGGAAATTAGCACAAGAAATAGAGCAAAAGCACACCTTATCCATCCACCCCATCAATCCAAGCCTCTCCACCTCAGCCAATGAGGGGCTGCCATGCAAAGTGCCACGGATCGGTGATGTCACCAATCCAAGGGAGGAAGCCTCGACGAATCAGGAGTCGCCACACATGTATCACATGGATCCCATGGCCCACCAGGGCGCCTAAACCGCCTCCAAACCATGTGGACACCTGGAACCGCCATAAGGACCCACCTGACAGCCACCACGAGAAAGCACAAGACGAGGTGGGCCACCAGGGGGTCGGCCGAACCCTTGGTTCGATCGAACTGACCTTGCGTCGGTTCATCTCAGCCTTCCACATGGTGTCTCCTGATTGGTCCCTAAGCCCATTCCGGGGGTGCACGGGGTGTCCTCGCACTGGTGTCTGAGCCTATAAATAGAAGTGGAGGGGTTAGAGAATAGGACACACACTTCTTCTCCTCCTTCTCACTTTTGCCTTTTGGCTTCTCTCATTAGGAGAGGAGAGCTCTTTGCATAGGATTAGTGCTGGCTTACTAGTGCTTTAGAGATTAGAAGGAAGGTGAGGTGGTGTCTTGGGGTTGTGCCATGGTGTTTGGCACATTCCCTCAAGAACGATCCTCTACGGATGCTTCTGTTCTTCATTTAGAATAAAGTGAGTATTTCGACATTCTTAGTTAGACTAAAGTGGCATTCATACTGTGTTCTTGTGTACTTCATTCGTTCATCATTTAGAGGTTCGTGTTCTTCACGAACACACTTCCTCGATCTAGTTGACGAGCGAGTTTCTCATACTTTTGTATTTGTTCATAAGTTAGAGGCTCGTGTTCGTCACGAACACGACCCTTGATCTTCTGTTATAAACACCTAAGTTTGTATCCTGTTTGTATGCCTGCTAGTTTAATCAGAGTTAAGTGGATGCTCCTATATCCTAATCTAGATCAAGTTCATCTGTGATCCCTTGCATAGGATAGCGTATACCTGAGTGAGTTCGGGTCTCTCCCTTGTGGGTTCGTCGCTTCGTCTTTGTATGGAGTGCTATAGTGTTGTTACGGGCCGGCAGACGTAACCGTGCTATAGTAGTAATCGGTGGTGTAGACGTGGTGTCTAGATTACTGGTTATCCTTCGTTTGCCCTGTATCCCACGGTTTTTCTTGGGGTAGGCCGCGGTAGTGACAGCCGTTGGACCCTCTGAAATCCCCCACGTTCGGATACAGCATGTAGGCAACCATTTGCCGTGAACCAACTGTTATAGCCAGGAGGGGCCGGTGTCCGAAACGAGAGTTCCGAAACGAGAGGCTGTTCTCAACTCTGCACGCTATCAGCAGGATCCTTTCCATCTTCCTCTCAACCTTAGCGGGGGTTTGGTGTCCTTGGGCCATCTATACTAGAGTAGAAGATAGTGCACATCGTTCCTTGGATTCGATACCCTTGGAATACTCTCCTTCCTTGGGGAAGTGCTACAGTGGTATTTCTGCGTGCTTGCAGATTCTTTCGTACCCGTTGGTATACCCAGGTGGGTCTTACACTCACACTAGGTGTACAACTAGTGGTGACGTTAAGAAACACCAACAAGCATTTCTGGCACCGTTGCCGGGGAACGGTTGCTGTATCTATCTTCGAACCTAGTGGTCCTCGTATCTTTTGTTTTTCCTTTTTGTTCTATCTTTACCCCCATTACCCATGGAGAAGCTTTCCTGCAATAGCATCTCTACCCCTAGGGGCGAGTTCGTCTTAGAGAAACCATCAACTTCTACATCTAGCTGCGAGCTTCGTCCCGGCTTTATAGCCATGGTTCGGAATCGACCTTTCTCTGGTGCCATCAGTGATGATCCCCATGATCATTTAAAGGAGTTCGAAGAACTGTGTTCATGCTTGGTAATCCCAGGTATGACACAGGAAACTTTGAGGTGGAAGAACTGTGTTCATGCTTGGTTATCCTTTGTTTGCCCTGTATCTCACGATTTGTCTTGGGGTAGGCCGTGGTAGTGACAGCCGTTGGACCCTCTGAAATCCCCCACGTTCGGATACAGCGTGTAGGCAACCATTTGCCGTGAACCAACTGTTATAGCCAGGAGGGGCCGGTGTCCGAAATGAGAGTTCCTAATCGAGAGGCTGTTCTCAACTCTGCACGCTATCAGCAGGATCCTTTCCATCTTCCTCTCAACCTTAGCAGGGGTTTGGTGTCCTTGGGCCATCTATACTAGAGTAGAAGATAGTGCACATCGTTCCTTGGATTCGATACCCTTGGAATACTCTCCTTCCTTGGGGAAGTGCTACAACGGTATTTCTGTGTGCTTGCGGATTCTTTCGTACCCGTCGGTATACCTAGGTGGATCTTACGCTCACGCTAGGTGTACAACTAGTGGTGACGTTAAGAAATGCCAACACACCTCCAGGAGGTCAAGCTGTGGTCCAACCATAGGAGCAAGTCCAGATGCCACCTCCCCGAGGTCGCATGCGTGCGCGCGACCTGCGCAAAGATTTCGAAGACGCTGGCCATGAGGTCCACGGCTCCCCTCAAGCCAACTTGGGGGTGACACTAGCAGAGATCCAACAACTGGGGGATACCCCACAGGTGCGGCGAGCTATCGCCAAGATCAGGGTCGCCGTGGCCCAGATTGAGGAAAGAAGCCAAGGCTACAGCAGGTCGACGTGCACCGCACACTCAAGGAGTAGGTCGGTGCGAGATAACAACAACAACAATGCTCGCCAGGCTCCTCAGCAGCCCGCTGCAGAAGGAGGCGGCGAGAACAAGGTGGTGCAACGACCAAATCCAAGACCTCAAGGCGGAGGACCTCAAGCTGCAGGGAACGTGTCGATCCAGGTCGCACAGGCTCCTTCAGCCAACCCCCAGCAGCCACTACGCGACGAGCACGAGATTCGGCACTGTGCAGACTACGATCACATCAATGGTCGCCCAGACCCTCTTGATGCCAACAATCCAATCCAAGCAACCGACCTCCGGGTGATGCATGATACAGAGCTCCAGCGGAGTGCCAACTACGACCAAGTCAATGGCGCACCTGACAATCTATACGTCGTCCTCTCGGGACCTCGTGCAGCCGACCAGCCAGGCTCCAGCACCATCAACAACTTCGCGGCCTTCTCACGATGTCTTCGCAAGTTGAATTACCCCCAAGGAGTTCAAGCCGAACATCGACAAGTACGACAGTCGCTCCGACCCGAGTATCTGACTGAAGATGTACACCATTGCTGCTCAGGCGGCAGGTGGCAATGAAGACCACATGGCGGTATACTTTCCCTTGGCCATGGGCCAAGCACCACTTTTGTGGCTTAACAACTTGCCAGATGAGTGCATCTCATCCTGGGCAAGTCTGTCACTGTTGTTCACCACGAACTATCCGACGACCTACAATCGACCAGGCAACACGCATCACCTTGCAAGGGTGACCATGAAGACTGGTGAACCCTCTGGGACTACACCAATCGATTCTTTGAGAACCGCAACACGCTCGCTGGAGTCACGGATGACAACATCATCAGCGCATACAAGAAAGGCATCACTGACATCAAGCTCTTCGAGAAGATCCACGAAGCAGGAACCAAGACCATCGCCGAACTCATGGAGTACGTCGACAAGCTCATGGATACTCAAGATGTGGCGATCCATGACTTCAAAGGAGTCAGAACCGACGAGATGTCTGGGGCCCTGGCCTCCGACGGTACTGGAAAGTCACGCAAGCGCTCCAACGAGGTCTTAATGGCCAATTCCAGCTTCATGCGACCTGAGTTCCAGGCAACTCTGGACGACGTGTGCCAGTTCGACCATGGTGCCAAGCACTCCATGCATGATTGCATCGAGCTAAAGCGCACTCTGGGCATGCCAGAAGAACCCAAGCCGGCGAAGAAGGCTATCAGCAACGACAACTACTACAACGGCAACAACAACCGCTACAACGGCAACGACAACCGCTAAAACAGCAACCGTCACTACGACAACTGGTACCGCCGACCTGATTGGCATGATAACCAAGATAGGTGACCAGGGTCGTGATGATCACCGTGATGATCGTCGCGACAACCACCGCGATGATCGTTGCAATGACCGCCGTGATGATCGCTGTGATGATCGCCGCGACGACCGCCGTGACGACCGCAGGAATGACAACAGTAATGACCGTTGCAGTGATGATGATCGGTGCAAGGAGAGAACACCACTGAAACGAACCGGATTCTCGAGAATGGAAACCTGATCCCTGCACCTCAGTGATAGTCCCAGGAGGCTATCACGTGCAAATCCCTGTCTCAGAAAGTAACCAAAACCATACAACAGAAAGAAATATAGAAGGTCCACATAAATACTATTATTATAATTAATCATCTGGGTACATCATTTCGGCACATGCTGGGTACAAGTCCAACAGGACTGAATCAAATAGAGTAAACATCTGCGCAGCAGAACTCATGTAGTGAAGTAGACACCATCTCCCACAGGCAGCTCGAGTGTAGAACAAGCCTCAGTCCTCCCATCCATCATCCTCTAAGTCGTAGTCGGGCTCCTGGTCTGAAAGTCCGTCATCTACTCGATAAGCGAGTAGGTCATGTCAGCTTCCCAACAAAGAGCATAAGCAAAGGAATAATTCTAGTATGCAGGGATAAACCTATTTATGGCTGTAGAAGGTTATGCAAGCAGCAGTAGCAACATCAAGGTAAGCAGAAAGGCAGAGAGGTCACCATCTCCGAGGAGATCCACACCTTCGAGGCCAACGGCTCCGGGGTCAACACCCCAACCAAGGAAAGAACACCAAAGCACTGGATCTCAACCGAGTCACAGCATCCCACTCTCATCTGCGATGTGGGGTCACCAAATCCTATCCCCACATCTCAACAGCACGAAGCCAGGCTCACACACACAGGGGAGAGAAAGCAGCACAGAAAATACTAGCTAGAGTAACAGATCAAAGGGCTGTCCATACCAGTGGACACGGACTATAGCTATAGGTTTAACACTCTGCAGAGGTTGTACAACTGGACCCGTCGGATAGAGTAGAAACAGATGCCTCCGTTCCACATCCCTACCTAACGACCGAAGACCTAGCAGTGGATAGCACTCTCCTGCCTCTCTGAGCCTGACTCGTCCTGAACTGGGGCGCGAAACTTGCCAGTAGGGCCTCGAAGCTGTGAAACCATCCGCGAAGGAGCCGGGGTGACGTCTACTCGGGGGTATAACCCGTCCCCCTCACACGATCACACCGATCCGCCTACAGGCTGGATGCTATCCACCAACTAGTTCTCAGACCGAACCCCGCCCATAACAAGGCGAACGGTTTGTACGAAAATAGCCCAAAGATACATGGTTAAACTGTCGATCGGTCCTTAATTGCAAGAGCGAGCACTCACCAACTCCATCCGAACGACACGCCACTAGGGCGGGAGGCCAGGTCACATCTCCCCTAGTCAGGCGTTCACAAGTAACCAAAGCGGCTCGCTCCAGCAGTAACACATTGTTGGCGGTCGATTTCCGTCAACCTGGCCACTTGTTTACCTTCTATGTTGGTTTTAATTTGATATTCACACTAACGATCCTAACCCCCATTATATGATAAGTTCGCACTCACGCATGGTTTTTGGAGTTTATTGTTTACACAGGAATCAAGAGCCTAAATGAGGACTTCCGGGTAAAGTTCATCAAGGGTTTTACGAGAAGATCATGAACCCCGGTACAAGTCAAGATACAAGATGAACATGACTCCAAATGAACCAAGGACTAAAGCGTGAAGAAGTGTTGAGGACCTAGACGGAAGATGTGGGAGTTCATACGCAAAGCACCCTTATCTAAACCGCGAGGAAAATGATGTCAAGGACCCACATGCAACTCGGCAAAAACTCAGGAAGTCGTGAGAAGCTTCACGAAGAAAACCGGGAACGAACCGGGCTGAGGATGCCCTGGGCCGGTCGGCCCAGGCCGGCCGTCCTAGCCCATTCTCGGGTCGGTTCACCGCCCCCTTTGACCTAGATGATCCTCGGGCTATTTATAGTCCCCGTGCGAAGTTGCAACTATCGAGCCATTCGTCATTCGCCCTCGAGGAGCAGAGGAGTTTGAGGGACAGCACCCCAGAGAGGAGGGTCGTGTTAGTCGTCTAGGGTTTACCTAGCCGGCATGGGAACCTTGCAAGGAAGACCACATCAGACTTTTTGCGTATCGTACTTTATGCTAGCCTCTTCTATCTGTGCATTGTGAGTTCCCACATTGGGAATTTCGCAAACCTTACCGGATGTCCAAACACAAAACCCAAACATATCTTTTTTGTGTTCACCTCCTTGACCACAACCCAATATATGAGTATGGATGAATATTTTGAGGAAGATTACAAGGAAGGTGCTTCAAGTGAGTAAGGGAGACTTCCAAAAGGACCCCTAGAAGATTTTTCGAGTATCTCTCTCTAAGAAAATATGAGAGCTTCAATTTCCACCTTGGCATATTTATCACCCCTTTTGCCCGAGGACGAGCAAACATCTAAGCATGGGGGGTTGCCAAGGAAGTGCTAGTATAGTCTAGAGTTCAAGGGGAGCAAATAAAAAAAGAGAAAGTATGATGAAAGAAAAAATGATAAAGAAGAAAAAGTATGATGAGAAAAAGAAAAAAAGAAAAAAAATAATAAAGCTCCCCGGTTCTCTAGCTATGTTTAGTGCTTTTTAAGTTTTCAAGAGGATTCAAGATCAAGACCCATACTCATCTTTCCAACCATGTGCAATGCGATAACAAGGACATCATTTGTGCCTCGGGATCACTCTTTGCCTTTTGCACATGTCCACCTATCTAAAAATGTGTGTGTTCATCTCTCCCTCCTCCTTGATAACATTATTTTTCCAATGACCTTTTTGACGAGTCTCGGTAAGACCATGAGAAGCTAGTCTTGTTTTAATAATATCTCAACTATAATATCTTGGTAGGACTAAACTTTCCTATAGCTCCATATAAAGCTTTCCACCATATACTTTGAGAGAGGAAAGGAGTAGAACAAGTAGGCTTGAGAAACAAGGTGAGATGAGAGTACATGAGCAAAGTGCAAGATGGTTATTTTTTATCTTGGTAAAGCAAATTTTCTCATTATCTCATTCTTTATTTTTCAAAATTTCTGAGATTTTTTTTAAAAGTTTGAGAGCTTGATCAAGTACTTGTGGAAAAAGCTTGAATGATATCTACCCTCCATAAAGATAAAAGTTAGTACATTATGGAACTTTAATGAATATAAATCTAGAGAGCATTATGTTTTCTCATGTATGATCAAGTGTAGGGTACGAACATCGAAGGGCAACACTGATATCCATTGAAGGCTTACTCGAGGACGAGCAAGGTTTAAGCATGGGGGGATGTTGGCGGTCGATTTCTGTCAACCTAGCCACTTGTTTACCTTCTATGTTGGTATTAATTTGATATTCACACTAACGATCCTAACCCCCATTATATGATAAGTTCGCACTCACGCATGGTTTTTGGAGTTTATTGTTTACACAGGAATCAAGAGCCTAAATGAGGACTTCCGGGTAAAGTTCATCAAGGGTTTTACAAGAAGATCATGAACATGACTCCAAATGAACCAAGGACTAAAGCGTAAAGCCGAGAAGTGTTGAGGACTTAGACGGAAGATGCGGGAGTTCATACGCAAAGCACCCTTATCTAAACCGCGAGGAAAATGATGTCAAGGACCCACATGCAACTCGTCAAAAACTCAGGAAGTCGCGAGAAGCTTCACGAAGAAAACCGGGGACGAACCGGGCTGAGGATGCCCTGGGCCAGTCGACCCAGGCCAGCCGTCCTGGCCCATTCCCGGGTCGGTTCGCTGCCCCCTTTGACCTAGATGATCCTTGGGCTATTTATAGTCCCCGTGCGAAGTTGCAACTATCGAGCCATTCGTCATTCGCCGCCGAGGAGCAGAGGAGTTTGAGGGACACCACCCCGGAGAGGAGGGTCGTGTTAGTCATCTAGGGTTTACCTAGCCGGCACGGGAACCTTGCAAGGAAGACCACATCAGACTTCAGAAGGCGTGAATCAAGATCAAGGTAGGATCCCGGTTGGAGCTTATTCATGTATACACTTTTGATGGAGTTTTAATGGATCCGATTCCTAGCGATTGAGTACCTTTGTTTTTGATTTTTGTTCTTGCTTGGGTGTTTTCTTCCTCAATCTATTCTCGAGATAGATTGCGTGGGATGTTCTTGTAGCCGCGCTGGCTAGAGGTGCATACCCGATCTACCAAGTAGTTCAACACACTCCTTGTGAGTGTGCTCTAAGACTCGACCGCGAAGAAAGGAGAACATCGTGACAGGATGTTGACACCGAGTACGGCGGGGCGGCTTAGGGGGTTTGACCGAAGGTCAAGGTTTAAAGATGCTTTCAATGAGATTCGTTTTACTCTCTCTTCTATCTTGCTTGGAATTACGACATAAACACGATCTAGACCCCCTCTAGATTAGTACCTCAATGCTTTCTCTTGCTACCTCTAATGATCTTAGTAGATTAGATGCATTCGAAACTTCTCCAAGATGCAAGTGCTTTTCGGTTATTAGATTGAGTCTTGCGTTACACACTGTTCCACAGATTCGATACCTTAGGTGATACTCGAGGGAAAAAGTACTACATGATCCGTAAGCTTGCGGTGAACCTTGGCGTGTTATTGAACCGTCAACACACGTCAAGGAAACACACTCACCCAAAACACACGCTAGAATACTGAGATATCCCAATCTCAGTCAAAACCAGAGATCCATCCATAACTACGGGTAAAATATATGGATATATAGTGCCGGGAACTAGCTAGGGGTCTGTAGCTAGCTAGTTCCGAAAGTAGGAAGTTCAAGGTACAGGATAATACAAACCAAGGAATGTCTAAAATATTGTATATGCATTTCAAAAGCATTCATAAATAATAATTAAGCACTAGCATCTAACAGCATGCATGGGATCTATATGATCAATAGTGACATGACACCTGGTTGGCGTCCGTAGTCCTGGTCTGGGTTGAAGTCGGGGTCGTACTCCTCCTTCGGCTCGTAGCTCGGGTCTGCTCAGCACGAGATACGAGATGCTAAATTAGCGGTAATCATCTAAGCGTAAATCCAAGGAAATCCAATTTAAAAGATTCAAAAAGGTCCAAACTATCTACAAACAACACCGCCTCATTTTTAGAAAAATAATGAAACTGGTTTCATATTTTTTGGAGTTATAAATAATTAGTTATGAATTTTCAAAGGTTTAAAGGATTTATAAAATAATTATCAAATTCATTTTTAAATCGGAAAAGGGTTTTTATTTTTAAATGCACGATGACGTTAGCATGGGGTCATCATAGCGTCAGCGACTTTGGTTAGTGGGCCGTTGTTGGGCCGAAAGTGTTAGTGGGCCGAATTCGGCACAGTGGACTCAGCCCAAAAGGCCCAGTAGGCAAAGTCCATTGGTTATCCCTGAATTCATTTATTCGCACGGAAAAAGAAAAGGAAAAAGGGCCGTTGAATGGACCTTAATGGGCTAAGGCCCATGCGTTGGCTAGCTTAGGGCTCAGAGCGCCAAAGTCTGGCGCTGGCCCCTGAACTCCACAGCTCAGTGCACGGGCACTCCCATAACTCAGCTTAGGGCTCAGGACTAAGGCGGTCCCACTCGTCAGCGAGTCAAGGATGGCGGGGTGCGACACGGTATAGCGTGGGCCGTGTTGCTGGGCTGGGCCGAAGCAATGGGGTGACGGGGGTGTGCAGGCCGAGAGTTAGAGGGGCTCTGGTAGACTTCTCGGGAGTTAGCAGGCCTTTAGGTTAGTTTAGGATTTGAAATTAGATTTGAATTTATAAATAAACTTTGGGTTTGAATTTGAAGTATTTCAAATTCAAGCACACTCAATTAAATCCAAATAAAATCCATAAAATCCAAATCACATATTTATACCATAAGTTGAATTTATATTTTTATATATAGGTTTTATTTATATAGAATTTGAGAGAGAGCTAGCATTTGGTTTCAAATTTGGTATCACACATCAATTAAAAAAAGTTTTAAATTTTTCAAAATTTCACACCATTCAAATTTACGAGATGTTACATTCCCCACACCACCGGGAATCTCATCCTCGAGATTTAAGCTCCATCCTCTCCTTCGAACAAGTGAGGGAACTCTCTCCTGAGGTCCGCTTCCTTCTCCCACGTTGCTTCTCGCTCTGTACGGTGGCTCCATAGCACTTTACAGTAGGGAATGGTGGTCCTGCTGGTTTCCTTAGTTACCCTGTCCAAGATCTTCTCAGTGTACTCTGCATACTCCAGGGTGTTCTGCAGGTCAAGTATCTCAATTGAACTTGCTTCGCTTCCACTTCCTTTTCACTCTTCTTCAATTGCGATACGTGGAACACGGGGTGCACTGCTGACAACTCCTCTGGTAGGGCTAGTCGGTAGGCGAGCTTCCCAACTCTTCCGGTGATTTGGTAAGGTCCTACGTACCTCGGGGCAAGCTTCCTTTCACTGCAAACCTCTTGGTTCCTCTCATAGGTGACACTTTCAAGTAGACGTAGTCATCCCTTGCAAACGACAAGTCTCTCCTGTGATGATCTGCGTAGCTCTTCTGCCGACTCTGGGCAATCCTCAAGTTCTCCCGGACTTTCTCCACTTTCTCCTCGGCCTCCTTGATGATATCCGGTCCAAAGATCATCCTCCCTCCAACTTCTGACCACATCAGGGGTGTCCTACACTTCCTTCCGTAGAGTGTTTCGAAAGGTGACATTTGGAGACTTGCTTGGTAGCTTTTGTTGTACGAGAACTCTGCATAGGACAAACTGCTCTCCCAGTCGGTACCATAGGTGAGGGCACAAGTTCTGAGCATATCCTCCAAGGTCTGGTTGACTCTCGGTTTGCCCATCAGTCTGAGGGTGATACGCTATGCTGTAGCTGAGTGTGGTTCCCATCCTGATACGGCCCTAGACTAGGGCCCACCACGACCACCAAAAAACGCAGTACGGACTGACGCACAGTGTACTTAGAGGCTAGTAAAATGAGTACTATGCCTCCGAGTACCTGGCAGCCCGTACGACCAGTTTCCGTCATGGGCCAGGAGCTGGGCGGCCCATGCACACCAATACCTCCTCCTCCAACTACATGACGGCCCACACGACGAGTTCCCGACCACGTGGTGGTTCGCACGACAAGTTTCCGTCTCTCTCTCCGACTACTCATTCGCACGAGTAGTTTCCGTCCCCGACCAGTTCAGGCTTCACATCGAGGGAAACGGCGGCGTGGGTCCCCCGCCGATATCCCGGGATATCCGCGCACGCTCACCCACGCGCCGCCGCGTGCCTGCTCCTCCACGACGGGCCGCCCTGACCAGGCCGGTCCGGTGTCAGAGGGCGGATCCTTCACTATGCCACGAACGACACAGTGCGCGTCGTACCACGAACGACACAGTGCACGCTGCGCCACGAACGGCATAGTGCGCGCTACCTCCTAAACCTCAAACGGCGTGGCATAGACTACTCGTTCACATGAGTAGTTTTCGTTCCCGACTAGTTTAAAGCTTCACATCGAAGGCAACGGCGACCCGGGCCCCCCGCCGATATCCGGGGATATCTGCGCACGCTAACCCACGCGCCGCCACGTGCCAACCCCTCCGTGTCGGGCCGCCCTGACCTGGCTGATCTGGTGACAGAGGGCGTATCCGCCTGCTGTGCCACGAACGACACAGTGTGCGTCGTACAACGAACGGCACGGGGAGCGTTGTGCTACAAACAACACAGTGTATGCCTCCCCTAAACTTCGAACGGCGCGGCGTAGGCCACTCCATTCCCACAGTATCCGGGAAAGACGTGCCCCTGTTCTACTGACGGGGGTAGGGTACGAAGCCTATATCCTACGCTCGACGAACTACTCAGAAGGAAGCACGAGAGGCCCTAGAGGAAACTACTCGAGATGCGTGATTCCAGGAAGCCTACGCCGTCGTCAGCGACCCCATAACAGTTCTTCGCCGCTCCCGCCGCACCATCATGATGGCCCGACGCGGAGAAGGACACCCTACACTGCAATCTAGTCCACGCCCTCGATTTTACCCCCATTGACCTCTCCCTTGCGATTATAAAAGGGGAGGAGGGGAACACTTGTAAGACACGTTCACATTCACCCCCACAAGCACTCGGTATCGATATCTCATATCATCCCGCGGTCACACACACACACACACACACTCTCGTGTACGCAGAACTCTGCTACAAGAACCCAGCGCACACGCACTAGGGACTTGGGCGCAGAAACCCTCTCCCGACCAGTTTGTAACCCCTACTACAGACACTTGAGCATAAAGAACACTCCCCCTCAGACTGGACATAGGGTATTACTCTCCGGAGGCCCGAACCAGTATAACCCTGTGTGTCTCTTGTGCAACCGTGCGGATTCCGACATGCGCTCATATAAATTTAGTTGCCGGCAGTAACAAACCCCGACAGTTGGCGCGCTAGGTAGGGGCCTTCACGTGTCTCGACGTTCATTTTTAGGATCCGCACGACCCATCCATCGTCATCTTTGACTGTGACCATCACCAAACCGCTACGATGAGCTACCCCATGGGATCGTCTGACCCACTCCCGGCCGGGTACGAGATCCGTTTCGGGAGCCTAGACTTCCAGGCGACCGGAAACGGCTACCTCATGCGCCTCCTCAACAGGGGCGCCAACACACCTGCGCCGGCACCGGCTCCGGCGTCTGCCCCGCGATCAACTCGGCGCAAAAGGCGCTCAGGCAGGCGCTCGCGGCAGGCGAAGCCGGAACGGCGCAGGGCGGCACGCGCCAGCTCCCCTGCGCATGTCGAAGCTGGCGAGCCACAACCGGCCGACGCGGCGGAAGAATCCCTGCTGGCAGACTCAATGGTGCGCTTCGCCAGGGAAAGCGCGCTGACACCATCACTCCCAAGTGGGACGTGCCACGCGACAGCCGCATATTCCTCGTCGTCAGGCACGGACCTGGCCGCATACGAGGACCTTCCGAGCCATCACCTCCTAGGGAATCGGAAGCTCGTTGGGACCTCGCCCGACGAGCTGTACCCCGACTCCGACGGCACGGGCGACAGTTTGGGCTCGGAGTGGAACTACTCCGAGCTCCAGGATGCCGGCGCTTTCAGCTGCTTCCAGACGGCGGCAGACTACTTCTTCGGCTACTCTGACAACTCCGACGCCGAGGGGTACGACCCCATGCGCGAGTGCTTCGTCGTTGGCAACGCCCCAGTCATGCCAGCACCGGCCTAGACTCCCGAAGGGGTCGCCCAGTCAACCCACAGCTCGACAGCAGATAGCGTAGCTGTGGCGCAGGACCACCCAATGGCGCCGCGCAATGGGCACGACTAGTCGAGTTGGAGGATGCACAACGCCAGCTCGACGACGAGCGGGCTCAGCTCCACCAACAACTCGGGCAGGATGCAAACCCGACTCCCGCTCGCATGCGCGCGAGAGACGTCCAGCAGCGCATCATCAACGATGACCGCGACGTCGTCAATGGCATGCCCGTCTTCAAGAGGGCGTCACAAAACCTGGTGGCGGTAGCAGTTCTTCTCCGGAAGATCCCAGATCCTGCCATGCCTCAGGAAAAGGAGATGCATCAAAAAATCAAGACACTCCTTGAGACCGCCGCCGTGCAGCAAGCGGAGAGCTCTGCCTCTCGTCAGTGGGGGTCGCAGGGTCGCGGGCACTCCAAGCCACGACAACCTGCAGCACCGTCGCAGCAGCTGCGTCAGTGTGAGGAAGTCAACGTTCCCGTCAAAAGCCGCCTGGGCCCAGACCGTGACGCACGCAACACCATCAAGGTGCGGTGGAGGACGGACGCGGGCCAAGGCAACAACCACGAGCAACAGCCTCGAAATAAGTACAACCGGCGGCGCGATGGCCACTATCACAGCGACGAAGATCGTAGCCGGAGCAACTCGCCTGACGCCCAAGGGCCTCGAGCCTTTGGAAAGAACATACGCAGTGCGCATTTTCCTTCGTGTTTTCGAGCTCCGACCTCCATACCCAGGTACGATGGAGAAACCAACCCCAGCGTTTGGTTAGAAGATTACCGACTAGCGTGCAACACCGGTGGTGTGCGGGATGACCTTTTCATCATCAGGAATCTCCCGCTACACCTTGCAGACTCGGCCCGCACGTGGCTCGAGCACCTACCTCGAGGCAAGATCGACACCTGGTCGCAGCTGCGCGACGCCTTCATCGGCAACTTTCAGGGCACGTATGCCCGACTGGGAAATCCGTGGGACTTACGCAACTGCGAACAGATGAAGGGCGAGAGCTTACGCGACTACATCCGGCACTTCTCCAAGCGGTGCACCGAGATGCCTAGCACCACTGACACAGACATTGTCTCGGCGTTCCAGAACGGCACCACGTGTGCCACGTTGATCCACCGGATCGGGCGACGAAAGCCACGATCTACTCGGGAGCTCCTCGACATCGCCACGAACCACGCCAACGGGGAAGAAGCCGTAGCCGCGACGCTTAGTCCCGGCACCAGCAAAGGTGAAGGACCGGATTGGGCGACCAGAGAGGGGGGGAGTGAATGGGAGCCGATAAAAATTCTTTCTCGAGGGAGATAGCTCCTCCAACGAGATGAACACGGCCTCGATCCCAAAATCACTTTCTCCACTCTATCCGCACGTTTGCCAAGACCACGTAGCCACTGGAGTGCTACTGATCCTAGGAGCAAATCTCACCAGCAAACACTCAAACTACTCAACCACAACAGCGGAAACAACTCAAGGGAAATTTTTTGCCAGGGGCGGTCAGACCGCATGGACAGGGCGGTCAGACCGCCTAGGCTGAGAAATTCCCCAAAACCACAACTCGAAGCACACGACTCCAAATCGACCCAAGATTTTGCCTGGAAACTCCTCTGATCAAGGCAAACAAGCTCTCAGAGAAAATCCCTGGAAAACCAACACTTTCCTCGCGAAATCCCCAGGGCAGTCAAACCGCGTCCCCTGGGCGGTCAGACCGCCTCCCCTGCAGAAACTGGCCGCGGGTCAACTCCCAACTTCCCTTCACCCGATCTCTCGATTCACTCCATGGATTGCAACGAAACTTCGAGGATAGCTGGGTCACCTCATGAATGACCTCTCCACCAAAGGATATCCACCGAAACCCATTCAATCAAGAGGAATCACGAATCAAAGGTCTCTAGGTCATGAACTCCTAGAACTCCGAAATCCACTCAAATCAAAGGATTTCCCAAAGGATTTCTGGGGCAAAGTCACCAAGAAAAGAGGCACGAAAACCTCATGTGTGACACCCAACAAGAATCCCTCCAAGAAACCCCTCAAACAAGCCACCAAGAAAATCCCCAAAAAGAGCTTCGAAAATCACCACAAAGGAAAACGCTGGGAGACCAAGAGAGACTAGATGAACCACGCCGAAGCTTCTATACATACCATGAAAGGTTCATACAAGGTCTAACAAGCCGCCCGAACATCCATCCCTCTCACAAGATCTCTCATGAAGCACTCAAGCTAGGCCTAGGGAAAACTAAAGAGGAAAGCAATTGAACTAGGGTTCCAAGAGGTGGCTGCCATCTCCTCTCAACTGAGTTTATATGGAGGGCAACCAATGACCAAACTACCCCTAATTACTTAACTTAAGATACACACCTACCGAGGGCACTTTGGGAACTTTGATCTTTTTCTTCATCGGACGGACTCCCGCTGGCCGCAACCCGCTTCATCTTCACGCAAGCCTCACGATCGCGCCACGTGTCCTCCACTTCGAAGCTTCTCGACGCGCTGCGGCCCACGCGGTCAGACTGCCCCTCCTGGGCGGTCAGACCGCCCTGCCCGCGGTCTTTCCCTGGCCAGGTGGTCAGACCACCCTGACCAGGCGGTCAGACCGCCCCAGGCAGGTCGGTTCGCCCCATCGAGTCCTCGGTCTTGGCTTTGTGGCTCAGCCAAGTAACCCAGTGGTTTTGTGGCTAAACCACTGCAAACCCCGCGTGCAAGCTTCAGTTGTTATCTGCCACCTTGCACCGGCTTCATCCCTCTCGACGTCGTCTTGCTCTTCTTGCCAGCGTACGGTCCGCACTCGATCCCGTCGGCCACCGGGTACCTCGATCGAAGGCTACTCGTCTCTCCGCTCTGGGAGGTCACACAGACATAGACCTTTCGCACTTGATCTTCACCTGCACCACGTGAATCAAGCCGCAACCTCTACCTGCAATACTAGGCCAAGAGTTAGTCCACACAACTTTGTCAATCACTCATCACTAAGGAGCGACCATCCACCGGTCCTCGAACCACACAGGTCCTCAAAAGGGAAGCAACTAGCAGAAGCTGATGGGGGTTCATCCGTTCTGTCCAACAAGAAGAAGAAGAACAAGGACAAGCGGTACCGTGATGACACCCTAGTGGCTGCTGTTGATCGGAAGACGGCGAGGCCCAGGGGCAACCCGCTCAAGGACCACTTCGAGAAGTTGCTGGAGGCACCGTGCTCCAACCACGAAGGCCCGGTCAAGCATGCGCTCAAGGACTGCAACTAGATGAAGTCCTACCTCGCCGACACGCTGAAGAAGCGTGACCCCGCTCCGGCCAACAACGGGGGAAAGGAGAAGGACAACGACGAAGCTAGCTACCCCGGTGAAGATGGTGCAGTCATGATGATCTTTGGGGGCTCGGTGGCGCGCCCACCCAGACGCCAGGAGAAGCTGATCCGGCGTGAAGTCTACCACGTCGAGCGCACGGCGCCGACATTTCGAAAGCCAGGCAACTATCCGCTGGTCGTGGCGCCCTTGTTTGGCACTAAACGCGTGCACAAGGTGTTGATGGATGGAGGCAGTGGCCTCAACGTCATCTACGCCTCGACCCTCGATGACATGGGGATCCCGCGTTCCCGACTGCGGCCGTCAACGGCACCATTCCACGGGGTCGTACCCGAGATGGAGGCGCTTCCCCTCGGGCAGATTGACCTGCTCGTCACTTTCGAAACACTGAGCAACTTTCGGAAGGAGATTCTCACCTTCGAGGTGGTCGGGTTCCCGGGGACGTATGACGCGATACTTGAAAGGCCAGCATACGCGAAGTTTATGGCCATCCCCAACTACACGTACCTTAAGCTGAAGATGCCCAGCCCGAAGGGCATCATCACAGTAGGTACAACGTTCTAGCATGCATACGAGTGCGATGCTGAGTATTTTCAGTTCGCTGAGGCACTGATCCGGTCCGAGAAGCTCGCCACGGAGCTCCTCTCCGAGAACCCGGACACCCCCCGAGTCGTCTAAGCGAGTGGCATGCTCTTTCGAGCCTGCCAAGGATGCCAAGGAGGTGGCCGTCACCGACGACGGCCGCACGATCCGTATCGGGACGACGTTCGATCCTAAATAGGAAAGCGCGCTCGTCGACTTTCTCCGTGCAAACCTCAACGTGTTCGCATGGAAACCCTCCGACATGCCAGGGATTCCAAGGGAGGTCGCCGAGCACAAGCTTAACATTAAGCCCGGCTCGAAGCCGATCAGGCAGCGTCTTCGCCGCTTCAACTCCGACAAGTGCAAGGCCATCGTCTAGGAAATCAAGAAGCTCCTTAGTGCAGGGTTCATTCGTGAAGTGTACCACCCCGAGTGGTTAGCAAACCCTGTACTCATTAAAAAGGAGAATGGAAATGGTGGATGTGTGTCGACTACACAAGCCTGAACAAGGCATGTCCAAAAGATCTGTTTCCGTTACCGCGTATAGATCAAGTAGTCGATTCGACAGCCGGGTGCGAAACCCTCTGTTTTCTCGACGCTTATTCCGGGTACCACCAAATCACGATGAGCCTGGCCGACCAGCTCGCGACCTCATTCATCACCCCTTTCAGCGCGTTTTGCTACGCATCCATGCCGTTCGGCTTGATTAACGCAGGAGCCACGTTCCAACGATGCATGTGACGCGTCTTTGGCAACCTCATCGGACGGCTGATTGAGGCCTATGTAGATGATATCGTGGTGAAATCAAAAAAGGTGGGCGACCTGATCCCCGACCTCACCGTGGTCTTCGAGAAGCTAAGGGAGCACGCTGTAAAACTTAACCCCGAGAAGTGCGTCTTCGGGGTCCCCAGAGGCATGCTACTCGGGTTCGTCGTATCAGAACGCGGCATCGAGGCGAATCCCAAGAAGATCTCCGCGATCACAAGCATGGGGCCGATCAAGAACCTAAAGCAAGTGCAGCGTGTCACAGGATGTCTCGCGGCTCTCAGCCGCTTCATCGCCCGACTCGGTGAACGCAGCCTCCTATTGTACAAACTCATGAAGAAGTCGGAGCACTTCACATAGACACCAGAAGCGCAGGAGGCACTCGACTCACTCAAGAACACACTCAAAAGTCTGCCAGTACTCACCGCACTGACGGAGGTGGAGCCCATGCTTCTATACATCGCTGCAACGACTCATGTCGTGAGCGCGGCGCTGGTGGTCGAGCGGAACGAGCCCGAGAAGACACAGAAGGTGCAATGCCCTGTCTACTTTGTGAGCAAAGTCCTCTCCAACTCGAAGACGCGCTACCCGCAAATCCAAAAGTTGATCTACGCTGTCCTCATCACTAAGCGGAAGCTCTGGCATTATTTTGACTCACACCGCATCACGGTAGTGTCCAAATATCCGCTTGGCGAGGTCATACAGAGCCCGGAAGCAGAAGGAAGAATCGCTAAGTGGGCCCTCGAGTTGATGGGGTAGAACATCACGTACGCGCCCCGCAGTGCCATCAAGTCGTAGGCACTGGCCGACTTAGTCGCCAAGTGGACGGAGATCCAGACTCCTCCCGCTCCCATCGAGCACGAGACATGGCTTATTTACTTTGACGGGTCTCTTATGAAAGAAGGAGCCGGGGTCGGGCTTGTCTTCATCTCGCCTCTGGGCGTACGTATGGAGTACATGGCCCGACTACATTTCGCGGCCTCCAACAATGTTGCAGAGTACGAGGCTCTCGTCAACGGTCTCCAGATTGCCCTCGAACTCGGGATTCGGCGTCTCGAGATCCGGGGAGACTCTGACCTGGTCATGGGATAGATGATGAAGGAGAAGAACTGCTTGAGACCAAAAATGGCCACGTATTGCCAAGTGGTGCACGAGTTGGAAGACAAGTTCCACGGGCTCGAGCTTAATCATGTGCTGTGCAAGTACAATGAAGCAGCATACACTCTCGCAAAAGCGGCATCAAATCGAAAACCTGTTCCGCACGGGGTCTTCACCAGCGACCAGTATGAGCGATTCGTCCGATCCGAGGAGGACAAGCCGCCAGAACCCTCAATACAAGAGGTCATGGAGAATGATGAGGTGCGAGAGCCCAACCTCGAAGACCCAGACTGGAGGGTCCCGATCCTCGAGTGGATGGTGGAAGGAAAATTGCCGTCCGACAAGAAGGAAGCCTGACGGATAGCACGTATGGCCAAGTCATACAGACTGGTCAATGGTGAGCTCCGACGAAAGGGCGCCGAGGGCATACTTATGCATTGCATCCTAGCCGACCAGGGCAAGGAGCTGTTGCAGGAGATTCATACCGACACATATGGGCACCACGCTGGTCCAAAGACCACTGTCGGGAAAGCCTTCCGACAAGGTTTTTGCTGGCCAACTACAGTTGCTAACGCGACCCGGATCGTGCGCAGCTGCGAAGGCTATCAGTTCTACACATGACAAACTCATCTCCCGGTGCAGGCACTTCAAACCATTCCTGTCACCTGGCCTTTCGCGGTTTGGGGATTGGACATGGTCGAACCTTTGAGGAAAGCGCCTGGGGGCTACACACACGTACTTGTGGCCATCGACAAGTTCTCAAAATGGATCGATGCCAAACCCATGTTGGCGTTTCTTAACCTCAACACTAGTTGTACACCTAGAGGGAGCGTATAAGAACAACTGGGTATACCGCAAGCGCACGGAAATACCGCTGTAGCACTTCCCCAAGGAAGGAGAGTATTCCAAGGGTATCGAATCCAAGGAACGGTGTGCACTATCTCCTACTCTAGTATAGATGATCCAAGGACACAACACTGATTGATAGGATAGGTAGAAAGGATCTGCCTCGACCGAGCGCAGAGTCTAGTTACGGTCTCTCAGGTATAGCACTCACTTCGGGCACCAAGCACAAGGCCTATGTACTGGCGACGAGCCCAACTCGGTACGCGACGTAGAGGGTTGACAAAGGGTCCAACAGGCTGTCACCACTGCGACCTACCTCTACGCTACGATCGTACGTGGTCTTCAAAGGGTAGCTTATGGTCCAGACACCTCGTCTACACCACTTACTATTCCTATGAATCCGCGAGGGAGATACTGGCACTAGCTCAAGGTATGCTCTATCACTCATGCAAGATCACGAATGCACTTTGATCTAACTAGAGACATGCAGGAGCTTCACTTTACTCTAATAGACAAGCTGGCAAACTAGATGCAAACTTATGATCTAAGTCTACTGGATCGAAAGGGTTGTGTTCGAAGAACACAAGCCTCTAAACCAAGAACAAACGAAGAACACAAGAACAAAGCAACTAAGCATGCATACGACTTTAGTCTAAATAGGAAATATCGAAATACTCACTTTAGTCTAGTTGAAGAACAAATGCACCACTGAGGATCGTTCTTGAGGAAGATATCATGAATCATGACATGGCCTCAAGCCTCCCACCTCACTTCCTAGCACTAATCCTATACAAAGAGCTCTCCTCTCCTAAAGAGAGAGGCTCCAAGCCAAAATGAAGAGGAGGAGGAGAAGTGTTTGTTCCAAAATGGAGCCCCTCCCCTCCTATTTATAGAGGAGGGAGAGGCTTACTTCGGGGCTCCAAGTGCCTCCACTTTTTCAGCCATCTTTGGGCGCCACCAATAGGAGAGCGACACTTGGTGAGGAATCTTGCAATGCACTCTTCTCTATCTTCCATGGGAAGGAACCAAACCGACCTTCTACCGGCCAATAAACGGGCGCCATGTCACCAATCCACCCCGGGATGTTGCAAGGGATCAACCAGGAAGCACCACGTAGAAGCAGATGGCGAACTGTGGCAAAAAGGGTTCGGCCGAACCTGGCCCACCTCCTTCTGGCTTGTTCTTTCTCTGGGTGACTGATATGTGGGCCCTTATGACGGTTCTGGGTGCATGCCGCGTTTGGAGGTGGTTTGGGTCCCTGGTGGGCCCTTGGATCCTTGTGCTGCACACATGGTGGTGTCTGATTCGTCGGGAGTTGCTTCACATGGATTGATGAGGTGTCATGGACACATGGCATCCAATGTGGCACACGTCGCCACGTGGTCTGGTGTGGGTCCCACCGAGCTCACAAGATATCGGGAGTACGATCTTGTCTTGTGCATATCTTTCCCATCCGGACTCCGAAGTAGACAAATGATATATCCATTTCGATCGTCTCGACGAGCCCGTTGCAATGGTGCAGTACAAATTGGCATTTGAGGTTGTTTATGATAATGTCCTTTATAGGCCATTGGACCACTTGCTCTCAATTGTACTATTTAGCACGTATTTCGGTGCATCCTGCAACAAAAGCTAGAAACACCAACACTTGTGGAAATCATCGGTATCAAGCCCTATTCTAGTGTTGATGACCCTTTTATATTTATTTTATGCAGGTATTGACGGTGTAAAAGCAGCACTTTTCGACCGTCAACAACCCATAACCAACGTTCGCTCCGAGGAGGCCGTCGCGTTCTTCACCAACATCATCTACCGCTTCGGGATCCTGAACTCCATCATCACTGACAATGGCACCCAGTTCACCGACAAAAAGTTCCTCAAGTTCTGCGACGTCAACAACATCTGCGTGGACTGGGCCGCCGTCAGCCATCCAAGGACCAACGGGCTGGTGGAGAGGGCGAACAGCATGATCCTGCAAGGCCTGAAGCCACGGATTTTCAAGCGCCTCGAGAAGTTTCGAGCAACATGGGCCGCGGAGCTCCCGTCCGTCCTGTGGAGCATGAGCACCACGCCTAGTCGGGCCACCGGCTGCACGCCTTTCTTCCTGGTCCACGGGTCGGAGGCAGTCCTCCCAACGGACATCGACTACGGCAGCCTGTGAGTTCAAGCCTACACCGAAGAAGGCAACCAGGTCGCCCTCGAAGACGTCGTCGACCAGCTGGATGAAGCACACAGTGTCTCTCTCCTCCACTCAGCACAGTACCAGCAGGCCCTATGCCGCTACCATGAGCACAACATACGGAACCGCGAGTCCCAAGTCAGCGACCTCGTTCTCTGACGAGTTCAAAGCAACGAGGGTCGGCACAAGCTCTCACCACCATGGGAGGGACCATTCATCGTCGACCAGGTGCTCCGTCCGGGAACTTTCAATCTCAAATACGCGGATGGCAGGGTCATCTCCAACGCATGGAACATAGAGCAGTTATGCTGCTTTTACCCTTAAAATTTCCTTTGTTTCATCTTATGATAATGCAAAAGCTTCGAGCTATGTTCTTTTTTCGTGAGATGATATCTTCGTTCAAGCTTATGTCTTTTACTCGAGTACAACATTTTTAAGCCTGTTTTATCCCATGGGCAAGTCTCCGACTTTTCCATGGGCTCGGGGGCTACTCGGGGCCACGTCACCCCTTCCCCACACGTTTCGAAAACTTTTTCGATCAAAAACCATCTACGGTTTGTCGTCTGATCGTCACGGTACACCCACACTTGCTAAAGAGAGATGGGCGATAACTCACGCGGTCGTGAACCTGTCCGGGCCCCGAGTACTTACACCCCTGCAGCTATGGTGCAAAGACCCACGAGCAAAGTTTGTAACTCAGAGTAGTTGCTCATTCACTCCCTCGAAAGTAGTCGGGCAACCGTCTAAACTATAACTGCGAAGAATTTTCTTGTTTGCAAAAACAAGTGCATTCGTCTATCCTACTCAAAGTACTCGGGGGCTACTTGCCCGAGTAGTGCTACTTTAAGGCTGAGCCCGGCCGGGTCGCTAGGTTCCTACGCCCCCGCGGCTATAGAGCAAGACACCACCAATGAAGTCTCAGGTTACACTACTCGGACTCGAAAGTTCCTTAACTACTCGGAGAAAGGATAACATGCAACAAAACGACAAACGAGTTCTTAACTAAGAATGAAAAATGGTCACAAAAGTTTGTTACAAACCACCACAGATATGACCAAAAGCCCCTGCGAGGCTACTCTGTTTCCTTTACAGGCCCAAATCGTGGAGGGCATGGGCGGTCATGGCTTCGGCAAAGTCGACGGCGCCACTCTCAATACGGTCATAGCCGTCGTTGTCGTAGCCTGGGCACCACCCTTGCTCAGCAACTCCCGGTCCAGCTTTGGATAGTGCGACAAGAAAATCACTACCACCTTGCGAATGACGTCGCGTGCCACATCCAGTGACTACCGGCGAGACGTGCCGACGGCCTGTCCCAGGTGGTCCCTCAAGTTGGAAGCAGTGGGGACCCCAAGATCGTCCAGCGTCTTCACGATGGTTTGGGCCATCTTGTCGCAGATCGTCTGCACCGTCGCAAGGGTCTTCTTGGTCTCCTCATGCGACTTCCGCATCTCCTCGAGCTCTGTCACGGTTTCTAAAGCAAAAGAAAGACGAACATTAGCGGAAAACGTCTTGTTGAGGAAGGGTAAGATACGAAGAAGGTACGCCTCTTACTGTTTAGCCTCTCGGTAGACTCACGGGCAAGGTCCACCAGCTTCTAGTTCTCGACGAGCTGAGTGGCCGCGACGCTCTCCTGATCCGCGAGCTGCTTGGCCAATCTGTCGCGGGCTACATGAAGAGCTGCTCACCCCAAAAAGCAAAACAGCGTCGCGTAATCGAGCAACTACACGTAAGCGAAAGCGTGAGGACAACAGGTCGCGGGACACTCACCAACTTTCTCCTCCTCGCGCTTCTTGGTGACTTCTCCGAGCTGGTCCTCATAAGCATTAACATCACTGATTTGGGCCTCGAGAGCAGTCACCCTTTCACGGGCCACCTGGAGGTCGGACTCGGCCCGGCCTGCTCTTGTCTCGAGCTCCGCCTTCTCCTGGCTGGCGGTCCGGGCGGCGGCTTCGGCGTTGGATCGTAGCTCCGATGCTGCCTGCTCTGCCGTAGCTAGCCTCTCCTCCAAGGCGGTCTTCTCCGCCTGCGCAGCGGCCGCGCGGTCCTCTGCGGACTTCGCCCTTGCTTCGAGGGCCGTGCGTCTGGTCGTCCTCCCGACCTCGCCAGCCGCCATGACAAGATGGGTCGCGGCCAGCTGTGCCTCCAGTTGGGCTTTCTCCGCCCGAAGCGCCTCGAAGGCACGAGACCTGTCGGCGGAGCACCCAACAAGCTCCTGAGCCGCGAAAAGTTCTCACAATCAGCAAAAATGACAAGTTTGGAGGGCGAGCGGAGAACGGAAAGATGAAGTCTGCAACTCACCCTCGCGGCAGGCAGAACTAACTCTGTGAGCGCCCACTCCGATTGACGCAACACCCACTCGCTCAGGCGCAGGCCCCTCTCGAGATTCCGGCGGGCTGAAGAATCCGCGCTACTGTCAACATCGAGGTCGACGGAGGTGTCGACCCACGAGACGGGTACCAGCCAGAGCGGTGGCACCTCCACCTACTCCTCAAGCGCCGACGGGGTCGATCCCGGGCCCCTGGAGCTGTCCCCGACATCCAGGGTCGGAGGCGGCGCCAGCTCCTTCGCCACCACAAGGGGAGAATTGGTGGGGGAAGGCGACTACAGGATAACGACGACCTCCTAGGCGTTCGGCGGGGGTACGGCACTGATCGTGGAGGCGACCGCCGACGAGACCGAAACAGCCTCCTCGGTCACTTCTGAGGACCAGGTGTGTCCGAGGACCAGTGGAGGGTCGCTCCTTAGTGATGAGTGATTGACAACGTTGTGTGGACTGATACTTGGCTAAGTGTGCAGGTACAGGTTGCGGCTTGACTCGTGTCGGTGCAGGTGAAGAACAAGCGTGAAAGGCCTGAGCCGTGGTGGCCTCCGGGTGATGGAGAGGCAAGTAGGCTTGGTTCGATGGACCCGGTGGCTGATGGAGTCAAGTGCGAGCCGTGCGGTGCAAGACTGGCAGGATGAAGTCGTGAACATGGGCCCGTGCAAGGTAGCGGTTGGAGCCCGAAGTTTGCACGCGGGGTTTATTGGTTTGCCCACAAAACCATCGGTGGACGGTTTCTTGGTTTGGGCCTCAAAACCAAGCCCCGAGGCCCGAGGCGACAGAGATGGTGATCCGGGAGCTTCGGGAAGCTTCGAGGCGGAGGGCACGTGGCGTGATCGTGGGGTTTGCGTCGAGGTGAAGCAAAGCCGCAGTGGAAGCGTGTCCGTCCGATGAAGTCTTGACCAAAATGCCCCTGAGGGGTTGTATCTTCATTTCAAGCAGTAGGGGTAGCGTGGTCATTTACCTCCCTCCGATGGACTTCGTATAAATAGCGGAGAGGTGGATGGCATCTCTCTCTCTTGGACTCTAGGGCTTTCTCCCCCGGTAGTTTTCTCTGAACTGCTTCTTTTCCCTCTGGATTCCTTAGGCTAGACTCTTATACAGACTCTGACCTCTGGATGTATGGAAGCATTCGGCGTTGCGGTGATCTCCTAGTCCTCTGTGATTTTCGTGTCATTTTTGGGACTATTTTTGGGGAGTTTCGTTCTTCGCTGGATTCGTGATTTTGGGGGCGCTTCTTCACGAATTTCTTTGAGGGGATCATGGGTGGATGCCTTGCGTATCTTTGTGTGTGATCTTGACCCCTCAAACGCTGTGGAGAGCCTTTGATTCATGCGTTTTTGGTTGGTGCCCGAGTTCTTGATGGAGTTCGTGTGATCCGCGATTCCCGGTGATTTAGTGGCTTAGAGGTCGAGATTTTTGGGGCATAGCTTCATCTTGTGTTGCTTATCATCTACCCCAAATCCTGTCTCAAGAGCTTTTGGCATTTGGGAGATCTGGTGATGGATTTGGAAAGTTGACCTCGTGGGGTTGGGTTATTTCTGCTCTGTCCGCGTGTCGCGGACGGTCCGCTCGAGGGTCGCGGACGGTCCGCGAGGAGCGTGTTCATCAGGGTTCGTCCCGTGTTCTTCATGTTCTTGTGCGTCTTCGTTTCGATCCGTTTCAACCCTAGGTTTTGGTTGCAAGGAGTTTGGCGGACAGTCCGCGAGGGCTTCACGGACGGTCCGCGCGGCCAAGATTTTGTCTGGGGTGCTTTGAGGTTTGTCTGGGGTTTTCAGCGAGGTGGGCGGACAGTCTGCCTAGGCCTCACGGATGGTCCGCGACACAGGCGGACAGTCCGCGTGACCTCCACAGACGGTCCGAATTTCGGCTTGCATCTCTGGTGGTTCGGGTGGCTTTTACGGACAGTCCGCCGTGACCTTCCGGACGGTCCGCGACCTCCACGCGGATGGTCCGCCCAGTCACCCCAGACAGACCGCCAGGGACTTCGCAGCAGTGCCTAAGTCCTTTGGTTCTTACTTTGGTGCTTCCGCTCTTTGATTTTAGGCTTGTGTGTGCCTTGTTTGGATCTTCCTTTGTGTGCGTGAGAATTTGGAGTGGCAATCGGGGTATAGGCCGAGTTCGACCTTCGGGAAGAATTTTTATCGGCTCCCATTCACTCCCCCTTCTCTGGTCGCCCAATTCGGTCCTTCAATTGGTATCAGAACCGGTTACGGATTTTATTGATTCTAACCAGTCTAAGATCCAAAGATGGGCGATTACGGCAAGGGGTCGGGTCCTCCGCACTTTGATGGCAAGAATTACCCGATGTAGGAGAGGCGCATGGGCGCGTTTTTGCGTGGGAAGGGAACTCTGATCTGGGAGCTCACTCAGAATCCTCATTATGTCATCCCAGATAGTTTTCTGCTTCCAGGATCGCGGGACATGTTTGAGGCCAACAGCAAGGCCGTTGATTACTTGTTCCGTGCTCTCTGTGCCTCGGAGTTTGATCGAGTGTACGGAGAGGATGTGGCCGGAAAGATTTGGCTCAAGTTGAAGAATGCTCATGTTGGCAATGCTCAAGTGCAAGCCCGCATGTTTACCACTTATCAGAGAGAGTACGAGAACTTCACTCATCTTCCCAGTGAGTCGACCGATGCTATGTTTCAGCGCTTCACTTGCATAGTCAACAACATGAGGGCCAATGTGATAGTGCTCCCATACACGGATCATGATCAAGCTATCAAGCTTTTGCATGCCCTGGATAGGTCTGTGTGGGAAGCCAAGATCGAGGCCATTGAGGAGTCGAGCGCGTATGACACGCTGTCGCTGGATGAGCTGTTCTCCAAGCTCAGGTCTTCAGAGGTTGATCGTGGCTTGAGAGCCAAGAGCGAGAGCCCCACTGATCCTCATAGTTTGGCTCTCGTCTCAGGATCGAGGACTAACGCTAACTCTGATGGCTTTTCTTTGTCTTGTCTTGTATCCTTGCCAGATGAGGACTTTGAGGTGCTGAGCGAGGATGATCTCGTTGTTGAGCAAGAGGTTTGGGCGGATGTATGAGAACCACAAGAATGCAAGGCGGAGCTCGGGGATGTGCTATCGGTGCGGGAAGCACGGACAATTCATCGCCCATGGAGATCAAGAACGACTACAAGGGCAAGCCCAAGCACGACTACAACAAGCACCGCTCCCGGAACGACTACAAGGATAAGCACAAGGACAAGGGCGAGAGAAGGCACAAGAAGAGTGGCGGCCACAAGAAGAAGACCACTCGAGCAATGGTGGCTGGAGCGAGCGACATCGACTCGACATCAAGCGATGCTTCTTCCGATTCGAGCAGTGAGGAAGAGCAAGAAAGGCGCAAGGACAAGCGGCACACGGGCAAGAACTTCACCGGCCTGAGCTTCGTCGCACAAGGAGGCTTTTGCGGCATGGCGCATTCCAAGAAGGGTGGGAAGCACAGCTCGGATTCGAACTCCAACTCCGATGAAGAGGTACGACAAGATCTCAACTTCTTGCTAGAGGAGAATGCTAGGCTGAATGAGTTGCTTGACAACCGTGATGATGTGCTTAGAAAGACCAACAAGGAGAAGAGGGAATTTAGGTCTTTGTTGGGTGATGCTAAGGACAGGGTAGCTGAACTTAAATCCTTGCTTGTGGATGCTAGAAATGAGATAGCTGCTTTGAAGTCTGCTCATGTGGTGTCTGATGAAATTGACTGTGGTGATTGCTCAGTTTTTCTTGCTGATTTGACTGCTCTCAAGGAGAAACATGCATCTACTTTGGAGGAACTAGATGTGATTAGGATTGAGTGTGATGAATTGAAGTCTAGGCCAGCTTTACTAGGTGCTTGTACCTCATATCCTGTTTTGCATGCTAGGCTAGATGAGTCTCACACTAGAATTGTTTCTCTTGAGGCGGCATTGAAAGCTCCTCTTCCTACATCATGTTCAACCTGTGAAATGCATGCTTTGAAGAACATGGAACTTGCACACTATGTTGATCATCTGCAGGATGAAAATGATGAGCTTAGGAAATTGATGAGTTGGTTGTCTGGACATGAGCCACAATTGAGTTTGATGTTGGCTCAGTTCAAGAGGTTTGATGGTCAGGCGTTAGGGGTTAAGAAGAGTGGTGAGGGAGAAGAGAAAGCTGGAGAGATCCCTATTCAACCACACACCATACCCATGAACAAATATGCACCCAAGCCAAACCACTTGAGAAACAAGCTTGATACAACTCCAGACCCACCAGTGTTCCCCCAGAAAACAGAGAATTACCAGAAACCCATCAAGTTTGTGAGCAACCTGGGTAATGTCTTTGAGGGGAAGTCAGGAGAGAAAAGTGTTGAGAAGCCCACAGAGAAGCCACCGCCTAAGCCAGTGCCTATCCGCTTCCATTGTGAGTATTGTGGGAGGGATGGACACAAGGATGAGTTCTGTTTCCGGAGGAAGAGGGATGAGCGGTTTGCTAAGGAGATGGCAAACAAGGACAGGTACCACCTTGCTCGTGGTGTGCCTGAGCCTCGTAGAGGGCCTCTACCTAGGGGTGAGGTGTATGTGCATACAATTCCCACTCGTGGAGGTGGAGGTGTGTTCCCTCAGAGAGACAGGTGTGTTGGGTTTGGGTGTGGTGAGTTGGCTCGACGTGCTCCTTCTCATGACTGTTACGAGTTTGGGAGGCACGACCGGAGCTTTAGGTCTCAGATGGACTACGGGCCACGTTTTCCCCCTCGTGGTGCGTGTACTCCTCCAGTGAGACGTGACAGGTCCGTTGGTGGTTGGCGTGAGAGGGCTCCGCCTAGAGGTTTTGGGAGGATGGATTTTGCTAACCCTTCTTTTGAGCAAATGGCTCAGCACTGGTTTGACTCTTTCGGTACTAACCCCAGTGTTGAGTTGCTTGCTCATTCTCGTTCTCGTTTTTGATTGCAGGTGGGAGGCTTGGAGAACTTTTGGTTGATCGACTCCGGTTGCTCACGACACATGACCGGAGATCCTGGGTGGTTCTCCAGCCTCACCCCGGTGAGTAGGAGGGAGTACATCACTTTCGGGGATAATGGGAGAGGACGAGTGCTTGCTGAAGGTATAGTGAAGGTGAGTAGCAAGGTGACCTTAAGAAGTGTGACCCTAGTCAAGTCACTTGGTTTTAACCTGTTGTCAGTATCTCAATTGCTTGACGAAGGTTTTGAGGTTCGTTTCAAGTCGGGTGCTTCTCGTGTGCTTGATTCTCGAGGTGATCTTGTCTGTACGATCATCCCCGAGGGTCAAATCTTTCGTGCTGACTTTTCCCAGTCTGTTGGTTCTCCTCGATGCTTTGTTGCTGGCATTTCAGCTGAGCTTTGGAAATGGCATAGGAGGTTGGGACACTTGAGCTTTGAGTTGCTTTCCCGCTTGAGTGGTCTTGATCTTGTCCGAGGATTGCCTAAGTTGAAATTCGAGAAGGATTTGGTTTGTGCTTCTTGTCGGCATGGAAAGATGGTTGCCGCTTCTCACGCCCCTCTGACTTCAGTCATGACCGAGCGACCTTGTGAGCTGTTGCACATGGATTTGGTTGGGCCAGCTCGTGTTCGCTCTGCTGGTGGGAAGTGGTATGTTCTTGTGGTTGTTGATGATTTTTCGAGGTACTCTTGGGTTTTCTTTTTGGAGGATAAGAGCGAGACATTTGGCTTTGTTCGGGACTTGATCTTGAGGTTGAAGAATGAGAGACATGGTGATGCCATTCGAGCTATACGCAGTGACAATGGCACGGAATTTAAGAACTCTCATTTTGATGCCTTTTGCAGTGATCTTGGTCTTAATCATCAGTACTCTTCTTCATACGTCGCTTGCCAGAATGGCGTAGTGGAGAGGAAGAACCGGACCCTTTGTGAGATGGCTAGGACGATGCTCGATGAGCATAGGACTCCTAGGCGTTTCTGGGCCGAGGCGGTCAATACCGCTTCCTATGTCTCAAATCGCATCTTCTTTCGTGCCTTTAAGAAGAAGACCTCTTATGAGCTGATGCATGGCCGACAACCCAAGGTGAGTCACTTTAGAGCTTTTGGTTGTAAGTGTTTCATTCTGAAGAAGGGCAAGTTGGACAAGTTTGAGTCTAGATGTTCGGATAGTATTTTCCTTGGTTATGCGATTCATTCTAGAGCCTATCGTGTGCTCAATCTTGACACTAACCGAATCATGGAGACTTGCGAGGTTACCTTCGACGAGACACAGCCATGTAGCTCTTCTACTTTTGATTGTGCAGGTGACGAGGAGATTGGAGCGAGGATCTTTGAGGATGAGAAGGACGGAGATGGAGAGGACGACGATGATGGTGGTGATGCTCCAGCGGCTGATCGTGCACGTGCTACTTCCACTACTACAACGACGATCGAGGACGGACCATCCCCTACACCCACTATGACTGAGGCTGTTCGAGTGGAGGCTGCTGCTGAGGGGGAGGTTGTGTCCAGGCGAGAGGCTCCCCGGCGAGTACAAGTTGATCACCCACCGACGACCATCATTGGTGACCTTCATGAATGCACTACACGGTCGAGGTCAAGGAATACTTCTCATTTCGCTCACTCTGCTTTTGTTGCTTCTTTCGAGCCCAAAGATATTCGACACGCCTTGTCTGATGAGAACTGGGTGAATTCCATGCATGAGGAGTTGGAAAACTTTGAGAGAAACCAAGTCTGGGTGTTAGTCGGTCCACCGCCAAATTGTCGTCCAATAGGTACCAAGTGGGTGTGGAAGAACAAAGAGGGTGAAAATGGGATGGTTGTGAGAAACAAGTCGACGTTGGTGGCGCAGGGGTTCAACCAGAAGGAGGGGATAGACTATGAGGAGACATTTGCTCCTGTGGCCTGTTTGGAGGCAATTAGGATCCTTCTAGCCTTTGCCGTGGCTAAAGGGTTCAAGTTGTACCAAATGGATGTCAAAAGTGCTTTCTTGAATGGGGTAATAGAGGAAGAAGTGTATGTGAGGCAACCCCCGGGGTTTGAGAGCGAGAAATACCCCCACCGTGTTTACAAACTCCAGAGAGCGCTTTATGGTTTGAAACAGACACCTAGAGCTTGGTATGGCAGACTGAGAGGGTTTTTGCTGAGTAAGGGATTTGTGATGGGCACAGTTGATAAGACCCTGTTCCTCCTTAAGCATGGGAATGACCTTTTGATTGTTCAGATATACGTGGATGACATAATCTTTGGTGGCTCTTCTCATGATCTTGTTGCCAGATTTGCAGATGACATGAGCAGGGAATTTGAGATGTCCATGATGGGCGAGCTACAACTTTTCTTGGGTCTCCAGATCAAGCAGTGCAAGGACGGGACCTTTGTACATCATGCGAAGTACACCAGGGACATGTTGAAGAAGTTTGGCATGAACGACTCCAAGCCGCTGACTACCCCGATGAGTACAACTACAGCTTTGGACGCGGACGAGGACGGCGAACCCGAGGACCAGAAGGAGTACTGGAGCATGATCGGCTCCCTCCTCTACTTGACGGCGATGAGGCCAGACATACAGTTCAGTGTGTGTCTATGCGGTCGTTTTCAGGCTTCACCGAGGACTTCACATCGGCAGGCCGTCAAGCGGATTTTCAGGTACTTGAACTACACTCCTGAGTTTGGTCTTTGGTACTCTGCCTCCTCGACACTCAGGCTTCATGGGTTTTCTGATGCAGATTTCGCTGGGTGTCGATTGGATCGCAAGTCCACTTCTGGGTGTTGTCAGTTCCTTGGCTCTTCTTTGGTCTCTTGGTCATCTCGCAAGCAATCGAGTGTAGCCCAGTCCACCACCGAGGCTGAGTATGTAGCTGCTGCTAGTTGTTGTTCCCAGCTGCTTTGGATGACCTATACCATGAGTGATTTTGGAGAGGAGTGCTCCCAGGTTCCACTTTTCTGTGACAACACCAGTGCCATAAGCGTAGCCAAAAATCCCGTCCTCCACTCCAAAACGAAACACATAGAAGTGAGGTACCACTTCCTGAGAGACAATGTGGAAAAGGGAAACATATCTTTGTCCTATGTTCCTACCCAAGACCAGCTAGCTGACATTTTCACCAAACCGCTCAACCAAGCCACTTTCACTCGCTTGCGGGGTGAGCTTGGGGTGTGCTTTCCTTTCTAGCTTGGGTCTTGGAGCTTTTCATGTATATATGTGTCATATGTTCATTTTGTTGCATTTCCTTCTTGCATTTTTCTTTCTGTACAAAACCTGGTAGGATAGCCATCTTTGGATCACTTGAGCTAGGATTGAGCTTCTCTTATATACATTGATCACTGATGTGCTATGGATGAGATATGTGCATGTTTGGTAATTGGTGAATGTGAATGCTATGCTCTTGATGGTTTTGTCATGTATGTATGATGAGATAGCATTTTGTTTGAGAAAATAATAAAATTGCCTCTCTCATGAGTAGATGCTTGTCTTTGCTAAATTTGTGCTCAAATGCTTATATCATGCTCAGTTTGTGCTTGCGGATCATATTCTCTTTGCTTGGGGTCAAAGACCCTTTGTCATTGTAAATGTTTAACCCTTTTGCTTGCTTGGGGAGGAGCGTAAGCTTCTTTTTGCCACAAAGGCACTTCATGTACCATGTTTAATCTTGAAAATAAAATTGGTGTATGAATTGTCTTATGCTTGAAAAATGAGCTCATAACCATGTTTTTATGCTTTGATATTCATATCTTGGGTGCTAAACCGTAGCATGTTGTCTACCATGAGAAGTCTCATTTTAAGAAGTAGACACAAGGCTCGGTGGCTTTAACATGACTTGAGTAGCTTGTGGGCGTTTATAATGATCTTGTAATGAGAATTTGTGATCTTGCATAAACTTTGAATGATCTAGTGCCCTTGTGTTCAAATTGGCATAGATAGGGTCTTGCTCATGAGATGAATATTTCTTTGAAAATTGCTTTTGGCCATGTCACATGCTTATATGTCTCTACCTTCTTGATGGCAATGTGCTAACTACACCATGTCTACTTTGCTTGCTCTATGTCTCATGTGTAGCATTTTGTTGTGCTCTTTGTATATTTGTGAAGCTTGGTGACTGTATATATGCTTTGACATGCATTTTTCATGAAAACAAGGGGAAGAGTTTCATATACCTTGATTCATGCATTGTCAACAAGGGGAAGAGTTTTGTATGATAAGGGGAGAATTTGGGAGATTTTTCATGCATCAGAAGCTTTTGTGAAAAATTGGTATGCATTTGTGAGATGTTGCATGTGAGGAGAAAATTTTTTGAGAAGAAGAGGTCGCATTTGCTCAGGGGGAGTTTGCATATGTGCAGGGGGAGCTCCTTTGTTTTTCCTGAGTTTTATGCTGTGTGGTGTGCTCCTTGTGAGCTTTGTTTTCTCTCGGCTGTGTCGAGCCGTTGCCCTTGTCTTAGGGGGCCGAGACTTGGATTGGCGAGTGATCTTGTTTTCGCTTGTTCTTTAGCTTCGGATCACTTGCTTTGGAGGATTGTGTTCGTGGTTGTTTTCTTTTCTTTTTCTCTATCATGGTTACTTTGGGTGTTGTCAATGCACTCATCAAGGGGGAGATTGAGGACCAGGTGTGTCCGAGCACCAGTGGAGGGTCACTCCTTAGTGATGAGTGATTGACAACATTGTGTGGACTGATGCTTGGCTAAGTGTGCAGGTATAGGTTGCGGCTCGACTCGTGTCGGTGCAGGTGAAGAACAAGCGCGAAAGGCCTGAGCCGTGGTGGCCTCCGGGTGATGGAGAGGCAAGTAGGCTTGGTTCGATGGACCCGGTGGTCGATGGGGTCAAGTGCGAGCCGTGCGGTGCAATACTGGCGGGCTGAAGTCGTGAACACGGGCCCGTGCAAGGTAGCGGTTGGAGCCCGAAGCTTGCACGCGGGGTTTGTTGGTTTGCCCACAAAACCATCGGTGGACGGTTTCTTGGTTTGGGCCTCAAAACCAAGCCCGAAAGCCCGAGGTGACGGAGATGGTGATCTGGGAGCTTCGGGAAGCTTCGAGGCGGAGGGCACGTGGCGTGATCGCGGGGTTTGCATCGAGGTGAAGCGAAGCCGCGGTGGAAGCGTGTCCGTCTGATGAAGTCTTGACCAAAATGCCCCTGAGGGGTTGTATCTTCATTTCAAGCAGTAGGGGTAGCGTGGTCATTTACCTCCCTCCGATGGACCTCATATAAATAGCGGAGAGGTGGGTGGCATCTTTCTCTCTTGGACTCTAGGGCTTTCTCCCCCGGTAGTTTTCTCTGAACTGCTTCTTTTCCCTTTGGATTCCTTAGGCTAGACTCTTGTACAGACTCTGACTTCTGGATGTATGGAAGCATTCGGCGTTGCGGTGATCTCCTAGTCCTTTGTGATTTTCGTGTCATTTTTGGGACTATTTTTGGGGAGTTTCATTCTTCGCTCGATTCGTGATTTTGGGGGCGTTTCTTCACGGATTTCTTTGAGGGGATCATGGGTGGATGACTTGCGCATCTTTGTGTGTGATCTTGACCCCTCAAACGCTGTGGAGAGCCTTCGATTTGTGCGTTTTTGGTTGGTACCCGAGTTCTTGGTGGAGTTCGTGTGATCCGCGATTTCCGGCGATTTAGTGGCTTAGAGGTCGAGATTTTTGGGGCATAGCTTCATCTTGTGTTGCTTATCATCTACCCCAAATCTTGTCTCAAGAGCTTTTGGCGTTTGGGAGATCCGGTGATGGAATTGGAGAGTTGACCTCGCGGGGTCGAGCTGTTTCTGCTCTGTCCTTGTGTCGCGAACGGTCCGCTCGAGGGTCGCGGACGGTCCGCGAGGAGCGTATTCATCAAGGTTCGTCCCGTGTTCTTCGTGTTCTTGTCCGTCTTCGTTTCGATCCGTTTCGTCCCTAGGTTTTGGTTGTGAGGAGTTTGGCGGACAGTCCGCAAGGGCTTCACGGACGGTCCGTGCGACCGAGATTTTGTCTGGGGTGCTTTGAGGTTTGTCTGGGGTTTTCAGCGAGGTGGGCGGACAGTCTGCCTAGGCCTCACGGATGGTCCGCGACACAGGCGGACAGTCCGCGTGACCTCCACAGACGGTCCGAATTTCGGCTTGCATCTCTGGTGGTTCGGGTGGCTTTTACGGACAGTCCGCCGTGACCTTCCGGACGGTCCGCCCGGTCACCCCAGACAGTCCGCCAGGGACTTCGCAGCAGTGCCTAAGTCATTTGGTTCTTGCTTTGGTGCTTCCGCTCTTTGCTTCTAGGCTTGTGTGTGCCTTGTTTGGAGCTTCCTTTGTGTGTGTGAGAATTTGAAGTGGCAATCGGGGTATAGGCCGAGTTCGACCTTCCGGAAGAATTTTTATCGGCTCCCATTCACTCCCCCCTCTCTGGTCGCCCAATTCGATCCTTCAACTTCGACGATCATCGTGGCTAGGGTCTCCTCGGAGGCAGGGATGGCCTGCTCCACGACCACCATGGTGTCCCCCGTCCCTGCCAACAACTCAGGGGCTGGGGTCCCAGCATCCGCCGCAGCGCCGCCCACCCCCGCCGACAACTCGGGGGCTAGCAGCTCAACATCTCCCGCCGGCACTTCGGGGGCAGGATCCTCCCGGGCCTGCTCCTGAGACCCGGACAGGCACCTCTCCAACTCAGCTGTATGGGCCGAGAGCGCCTCTTCTATGGGGGCATCGCCCCCCAGTCCCATCTGCCCCATCGACAGGTCGCTGCGAGCAGGGCTCTCAGCTCCAGTCGGTGGGACCATCGCCTCCTGGGTCCCGGACCCTCCCGCCTCCTTGACAGCCACGCTCGACGGGTGGGTTGGCGGCGGCCCATCTCCGACCACCTGAGCCGGACAGCGCAGCATCTTCACGGGCGCCAGCTCCATCATGCTGGGGGTCAAGCTCTCTGAAACGTAAAGGGTGTCATGACGACAGTAAGAACCGAACATGTTTCCAAGGAATTCGGAATATTAATCGGAAATCAGCAAGTCGGAACTTACCTTGCCGCGATATGACGAGGCCGTTTCGAGCTCCCTGAAGACAAGCTCAGAGAGGGCGCCGTTTGTTTGCTCCCCGTAGTCGGAACGGAAGCCGGGGCGGGAGCCGGCCTGGACCCGGAGACGATCACGGACTGGAGATGCCGCTGAGAGGTGGTCGATCCCCCGCCCCGAGTTGTGGGCGGGGGAGAAGCTCCCGGCGCATTTCTCCGCTATTGCGACGAGCGTCCCAACAGGGAATCCGACCTCCGGCATGAAGAGGAGCGGCGCGAGGTCTTGTGCTCCGACGAGCAGCGAGTGGAGTCACCGTGCCGGGGGGAGCTCCTACTCCTCGAGCGGTCGCCGCGCTGAGAGGTGCGGCTGTGCAGCTCGAATTGGTCTACTCGGGGAGACCGGGGCGGCACCTGCCGGCTCGAGCCGGCTTCCACAGTGGCCGAGGCAGGCTCTGACCCGGCACACAGCTGCGAAGTTGCCAGCAGCTCGTCATCGCTCCGAGTCGTCATCCCCGGTCCATGACGGCGACGATGAGGGGTCCTCGTTCTCAGAGACGTTGGCCTCCTGAGCACGCCGGCGCGAAGCGGGACCGTCATTCCTCGATCGCTTCTAGATCTCCTTCTGCTGGTGGGCTTTCTTACGGTCAGCCTGCCGTTTGTCCCGCGTGGCGATCAACCTGGTGTGCACCTGGTCCGCCGACAGAGAAGGACGCGAGGAGAGGATGTCCACCTTCCCCATCTGGACAAATGCAAAAAGATTTGTGCCTGACACAAAAATCCTAAGAACAAGTCGAAAGATGCCAGGAAAAACGTACCAGGGCCAAGGTGGTCGGGTGAGGAAGCATCGGTAGCAGGTCCGGCGGCGGCCAGAACAAGTAGTTGATCCCAGTGGCCTGCGACACCCGACGCTGGACCTCTTCCTCCGAAGGCAGAGGATTGGCCGTCACCGTCCCCGCGAAGGGAGCCCGGTCATCCGTCATCTCGAAGATGCGGAGGGGGCGTCGCCGAAGCGGAACAATCCCCCTCGCATGGTAGCCATCGATGACGGCTACGAAGTCCACGCCGAGGCCGCGGAGCTTCGCGAGGGCCGTAAGGGCGTTCGGGAGGAACCGAGGCTGGTCCTTCTTCTCTGGTCCCCACTTCCACTTCTCCGGCGTGCGGTCGTGCCAGAGGCCAGTATATTTCGGGAGCGGGTGCTCGTCGTCGTTCTTGAGGTAGAACCAGTCCCGGTGCCACCCGCTGTTGGAGCTCGTCAGGAAGGTGCTGATGTATTCATTTGTCCTTCCCTGCTTCGCCCGAAGTCCGACGCACCCAATCGCCGCCGCGCTGCGGTCGTCCTTCAAGCACACGAATTTGTAAAAGTACCTGAACAGGTCCCAATAGGCCCCCTGGCGCAGGTACCCCTTGCATAGAGCCTCGAACACCACCATCTGCAGGACGCCGTTTGGGTTGAGGTTGTGGAGTTGTAGGCCGTACTCTTCGAGGACGGCACGGATGAACCGTCCCGCCGAAACGGAGAAGCCGCGCTCATGGAAAGCCAGGAATGAGACCACATACCCCTCCGGAGGGTTGGGGGCGCGCTCGGCTCCAGAAACTTTCCACTCCTCCGTCTCGGTGAGCGGCGGGAGCATACCATCGGCGGCGAGGCGGTCGAGCTTGGACGACATCATGCTTGAGGGCGCCCAGTTCGACATGGCGGCGGCGGCGTGGGGCAAGCTCGCGGTCGGAATCAAAGAAGGGGCAAGAGTGTGAGCGCGGCGGATGCGAAGACTAAGGAAGAGCGACGGCGGCGGAATGAGCAAGGAAGAAGAAGGGGAAAAAAGCCTAACCAGCGGCCGCGGTACATAAGGGGAAACAACTGTGCTCCCAGCAGTTATTGCCCGGGCCCGCCTCGGGCCATGTCTCCCACACATCGAAGCGTCGCTCCTCAAAAGGCGCACCCACCGGCGCCAGCCGCGCACGAGCGCGCTGCCACGTCACCTGTGGTGGGCCCACGAATCCTACAATCGACGCGAAATCTTCGCCATTCACCCCACGACGCACATTTTGCGCAACATGCAACGGTATGAGACTCCCACGAATTCAAGATCTTAACATTTAACCCCACGCACAAGTCTCCGTCTTGTCCATGGGCTCGGGGGCTGTCACCCGCGGTTGCGCTCGCGCGCCCCCGTCGGAAAAAACATATCCAACCTCTTCATCTCCACGGCCATTGAACCTGGGAGCGAGTCCTTGACTCCCTCACCAAGCTCGGGGGCTACTGACGGGGCCCTAGACCAGGGCCCACCACGACCACCAAAAAACGCAGTACGGACTGACGCACAGCGTACTTAGCGGCCAGTACAACGAGTACTATGCCTCCGAGTACCTGGCAGCCCGTACGACCAGTTTCCTTCATGGGTCAGGAGCTGGGCGGCCCATGTGCACCAATACCTCCTCCTCCGACTAGATGACGGCCCACATGACGAGTCCCCGACCACGTGGTGGTTCGCACGACAAGTTTCTGTCTCTCTCTCCGACTACTCGTTCGCACGAGTAGTTTCCGTCCCCGACCAGTTCAGGCTTCGCATCGAGGGTAACGACGGCGTGGGTCCCCCACCGATCTCCCGGGATATACGCGCACGCTCACCCATGCGCTGCCGCGTGCCTGCTCCTCCACGACGGGCCGCCCTGACCAGGCCGATCCGGTGCCAGAGGGCGGATCCTTCACTATGCCACGAACAGCACACTGCGTGTCGTACCATGAACGGCACAGTGCACACTGCGTCACGAACGGCACAGTGCACGCTGCGCCACGAATGGCACAATGCGCGCTACCTCCTAAACCTCGAACGACGTGGCGTAGACTACTTGTTCGCACGAGTAGTTTCCGTTCCCGACAAGTTTAAAGCTTCACAACGAAGGCAACGGCAACACGGGCCCCCCGCTGATATCCAAGGATATCCGCGCACGCTAACCCACATGCCACCACGTGCCAACCCCTCTGTGTCGGGCCACCCTGACCAGGCCGATCTGGTGACAGAGGGTGTATCCGCCTGCTGTGCCACGAACGGCACAGTGTGCGTCGTACTACGAATGCCACGGGGAGCGCTGTGCTACGAACAGCACTGTGTACGCCTCCGCCTAAACTTCGAACGGCGTGGCGTAGGCCACTCCATTCCCACAGTATCCGGGAAAGACGTGCTCCTATTCTACTGACGGGTGTAGGGTACGAAGCCTACATCCTACGCTCGACGAACTACTCGGAGGGAAGCACGAGAGGCCCCAGAGGCAACTACTCGGGACGCGTGATTCCAGGAAGCCTACGCTATCGTCAGAGACCCCTAACAGTTCTTTGCCGCTCCCGCCGCACCATCATGACGGCCCGACACGGAGAAGGACACCCTACGCTGCAATCTAGTACACGCCCTCGATTTTACCCCCATTGACCTCTCCCTTGCGACTATAAAAGGGGAGGAGGGGAAAACTTGTAAGACACGTTCACATTCAAACCCACACGCACTCGGTATCGATATCTCATATCATCTCGCAGTCACACACACACACACTCGTGTACGCAGAACTCTGCTACAAGAACCCAGTGCACACGCACTAGGGACTTGGGCGTAGAAACCCTCTCCCGACCAGTTTGTAACCCCTACTACAGACACTTGAGCATAAAGAACACTCCCCCTCAGACTGGACGTAGGGTATTACTCTCCGGAGGCCCGAACCAGTATAACCCTGTGTGTCTCTTGTGCAACCGTGCGGATTGTGACATGTGCTCATATAAATTTACTTGCCGGCGATAACAAACCCTGACACATCCGCTGGTGAAAGCTCTTCCAGAACCTGGCCACGAACTGTGGCCCTCTGTCTGACACTATGCTCCTCAGAGCTCCGTGTAGTCACAAATCCTCACGAACTTCGTGTCAGAGTGGACGAAAATTCAGATCGCTCCGCCTGTGGAACGACCTGAACACTAGATCATGTGCTTCGACGGTGCACTCAACCTTGAGGGTGCTAGCGCCGGTGTGTTGTTCATCTCGCCTAAAGGTGATCATCTCAAGTACGTGCTCTAGATTCACTACATGGCCTCCAACAATGGAGCTGAGTACGAAGCTCTCATCCATGGGCTCTGTATCGCTGTGTCTCTGGGCATCAAGCGACTCATCACCTATGGCGACTCCAAGGTCATCATAGAGCAAGTTAACAAAAATTGGGATTGTGTCAAAGACACAATGGATTCCTATTGTGCCAAGATTCGAAAACACGAAGGCCACTTCGAGGGAGTAGAATTCCACCACGTTCCGCGCAAGAACAACATCGCAGCTGATGTCCTCTCTAAGATGGGCTCAAAACAAGCACTGGTCCCGGCCGGTGTGTTCGTTCAAGACCTACGCAAGTCGTCGATCAAGATCCTGGACCCGGACAACCTGGTGCCAGAGCAACCAGACCCCGTGCCTGCACCTCCCCGAGACGTGCTCATGGCAGATGCAGAGGATGATTGACGCCAGCCTTTCCTAGACCTCCTGACCCACCAGTTGGTTCCGGAGGATAAAGTACAATGCAAAAAGATCACGTGGCGTGGTGCTAACTACGTCGTGATTGGAGAAGAGCTCTACCGTAGAGCAGCCTCTACCGGTGTACTGATGAAGTGCATGTTGCGGTCAGAAGGTCTCCAGCTCCTAGCTGAGATTCATGATGGCGAGTGTGGCTACCACGCAGCGTCAGCCAATCTGGTCGGCAAGATGTCCCGATCTGGCTTCTACTGGCCCATGGCCATGAGCGACGCCAAAGACCTCGTCCAGAGGTGCAAAGGATGCCAATTCTTTGCCAAACAGCAGCACCTACCCGCTCAGGTCTTGCGCACGATTCCCCCTTCGTGGCCCTTCGCCATGTGGGGTTTGGACTCTATAGGTCCATTCAAAACCGCTCCCGGCGGCTACAAGTATATCATTCACCAAGTGGATTGAGGTTCGACCTATCATCAAGGTCACATCAGAGGAGGCGGCAAAATTCTTCAAGGAGATCACGTATCGCTTCGGTGTGCCCAATCGGATCATCACCGACCTAGGGTCAGCCTTCACGGGCTCTACGTTCTAGGATTTCTGCCAGGACAGCATGATTGATGTCTACTACTCGTCTGTCGCTCACCCCATGTGTAACGGCCAAGTCGAGCGTGCCAATGGCATGGTTCTACAAGCTCTGAAGGATCGCATCTTCGACGATGCCTCCAACTATGCTACCTGCTGGCTAGCTGAACTACCACACGTGATATGGGGACTCAGGACTCAGGTTAGTTCAGTGACCAGCTACTCACCCTTCTTCCTGGTCTACGGATCGGAAGCCATCCTACCCACCGATGTAGTGTTTGGTGCACCTCGCATCCAGGACTACAACAAAGACGAAGCAGATTAGACGTGTCGAGTCAACCTCGACAGCCTTGAAGAAAGTAGAGTGGCGGCGATAATGCGGCAGGCGTGCCACGACCAGCAACTACGCCGCTATCATGATCGCAACGTCAAGGAGTGCTCCTTCAACGTCGACGACCTGGCCCTGCGAAGGATCCAGAAGACCGACAGGATGCACAAGCTATCGGCCCCATGGGAGGGTCCTTTCATCGTCACGGAAGTCATCAACCCATCGACCTATCGTCTCCAGTGGGGCGACGGTCAAGGGGTTCCAAACCCCTGTAACATGGAACATCTGCGACGATTCTACCCGTAGAATATTTATAATACTAAGATATGTACTCTTTACTATTATTAAAATTAGTTCAATAAAGTTTAGTTTTTAGTCAAGTTTTTTGTCACCCTTTGAAGTTGCTGTCCCTTTCTCTGTGTGTTGTGCTTATTCCCTCCCTCTCAACATGCTCGGGGGCTTGGCCTTGCCAACTATGGGGTCATTAGACCTGAGGGTTACGTGTTCTTCCTCCCCCTCGACATGCTCGGGGGCCTGGCCTTGCCAACTAAAGGGTCGCGAGACCTGAGGATCTTCTTCTGCCTTTGCCTTGGCTTGTCTCTTGCTTGTTCGCCCTTGATTGTGAGGTTGCCAAACCTGGATCCTAGGCCCTGTTCACGCGCCGACCATACCGTAAGTCTCCCCGCTGAGCTATGTGGTCGGTAAGCCATCCTCTCCGTGAGTAGTGGTTAGTGAATTGAAAATACATGTGCTTCCGAGCCATCAAGGTCGAACAGGTAAAAGACTTGGCATCTCAAAGTTGGACTACTTCTATTAAACATTTTAACACAAGCACAGAGACTGTTGTGCTCCGGCCAACAAGGGCATGCAAAAGTGTGACAACCCCACCCGAGATAAGTCCGTACTATCACCTAAACCAATCCACTTTGGTCATTAAGTGATAATAAAGAATTATCCCGTTGAGTGTTGCCGGGTCAAAGCCCGGTAAATCACTTGAATCAACACATAGAGGATCGAAAACGCATACATTAAAACTCTCACGAAGGAGAGCCCAGAGTACCTTACAATTTAAGACTAATCTTCCCTATATGGTCAGCTATTACAAATCATAGTTCATAATATGATAAACTGTGGTTCAGAGTTTTAAAAGTCAGCAGAATTAAACTAATGATAACTTGGCATCATGGGAGGCCACCCATAACACTGTTATTCTTCGTCATCCACCCGTTCCAGCTCCCAGCCGGGTGGGATTTCACCAGACCAACATTATCATCTGAAAACAACATTTATAACAAGGCTAAGTATACTAATACTCAGCAAGGCTTACCCGTCTAAAATAAAAGACTTAACCTCTAATCATGCTTGGCTTTTGGCTAGTGGGTTTGTTTTGCCAAAAAGTGACTAGGAGTTAATCCTTACTTTCAATATTTTAGCTCAAGTTCTAGTAGATCAAGTTATTACTAGATAAGCAGCTATTGCAAGCATAAGTTATGCAAATAATTAATCAACATCAAGTTTAACAATATTCCATCATAGAGGGATTATCATGGCCAGATAATTAAGCACTCTCAGACAACGGTGAGAGGTCGACGATCGATCGATTAATAACCTTGCAAGGTGGACCTAAACATACGGGAGAAAGTACTCACACTGAGTCCATTCAACCAAACGGTTCCCGTCATTCCTCGGATTGGGATCAGATGCCACAGTCCTAAGTACACGGCTATCTGGCACGCCTCACACTAGCGTCCACCACCACACATACACTACAGGTAGCTAGCCTGGGGCCGCAACCCAAGATTAGTAGCACAAAGTTCCTGCACCGCATCATTCAGGTACTAGGCTTACCGTACCCATTTCTGACAAATGTTTAGTACGTTCAAACGCTTAATTTCTTAACCACTGGACCCGAGCCCAAAATCCCATGCTCTTACCACGTGAGCAATTTAATTTATCAATTTATGATTCCAACATAAGAACCTATTCTGCGAGCGAAGTACATCACTCGACTTGTACCGGGTCCTTAGTGCATAGCAACTAACGACCTAGCACTCTAGTAAAAGATCATAGGTAGTTAAGGATCATGCATCTAGGGTTTCCATTCAACTCCTGAACGTAAATGCACATAGATAATCAAGCATGAATTCAGAAATTTAAAAAGGAAACACATAGGTGAATGTTAAACCGGGGCTTGCCTTCACTAGCAAGTTAGTAGAAAAGTCTTCCGAACTTTGGTTCGGGTCTTTCTGCACTTCCATGTAGTTCACTTCTCCCTCGAACGGTCCGTCACCTCGTTCCGGGACGAACTCGTAGCTACCGTCAGAAGGTTCTACACGTAGGATGCATATGCAAGACTTATTTGGTGAAGTTAAGTTATTCAAGTACAACACATCACAAGACAACCATAGGGTGCATGGTTGGTCACCTTTATCCAAACAAGAATATATTTAGCATACTCTTCCATACATACAACTGATGCAACCATTTATCACTATTTATCTAGAGGGTGATTGTGTGCACATTCATACAAACAAATTAAAATTACTTCACAAACAACCAAATTACTTTTCAGGGATCCACAGGAGTATTTTCTAAATGTTAAACACACACAAGTCTATGAAGAAATGGTTTTATTTATTTCTATTTCTAATATACCTAGTTTCTTCCAAAATTCTTTCTGGTAAAACCATGTAGTAACTTACAGTGAGAATTTTTGTACAAGCACATAGCATTACAATAGAGCTACTGCTAAAAACTCATAGCAAACAGAGCTGTATCCTGAGCATGAAAAATACGACAATTTATTCCTAGCAAAAGCAAGAATATTTAATACAGAGAAAACTACTCATGCCCTGGAGCTCAAAATTTACACAGAGCCTCTATGGACTAAAACTGGACCACACACCAAAAATTATCTCTAGAACCTATTTTTATCAAGCTACACAAAAAATAACCATTTTCTGCCGAGTTAACCCTAAAGAAATTATACAGGAATATATATAACTGAAAGGTAGCCCAATTTTCTCCTATAGCACCCTCATGTCATAAACATCTACTAGATCAAAGATAAGCATCACTGGATTAACAGAAACTGAGCTATGGATTTAACTCGATAAACAAGCATTATTCAGAAACAGATATATAGACACTTCATAAATACATGATAAATTTACTAGGAGCACATTTAAGCCTAAAAAGATGGTATCCACAAGATGAGCCATAGAAAGCATACATATGAAGCTGTACAAAATATATATACAGATCTAGCATAAATACAAAATAAATCATAACTAGAGATTTGAGAGCCAGGTGTGGTTCGAGGACCGGTGGATGGTCGCTTCCTGGTGTGATGAGTGATTGACAACGTGGCGTGGACTGATTCTTGGCTAAGTATTGCAGGTGCAGGTTGCGGCTTGACTGGTGTTGGTGCAGGTGAAGAACAAGCGCGAAAGGTCGTTGCTGGTGAGGTCTCCAGGTGTGGAGAAGACAAGTAGGCTTGGTTCGAGGGACCCGGTGGCCAGCGGGGTCAAGTGCGGGCCGCATGGTGGCAAGAACGGCAAGATGAAGTCATGGACGGTTTCTTAGTTGAGCCTCAAAACCAAGGTCGAGCCGGGACTACGTGGGAGCCGAGTCATGAGTGGTGATTGGCGGAGGCTACACCGAGTTCGCGGGGTTTCCGGTGGTTCACCAGAAAACCACTAGGTTCCTTGGTTGACCCACAAAGCCAAGACCGAAGAACCGAAGACGGAGGTGCAGCAGCTCCAGACCGGTCTGACCGGTGGGTCTGACCGGTGTGCGACGACGCAGTCCGGAATCTTCGAAGCGGAGGACACGCGTCGGGATCGCAAGGCTTGCGTCGAGGCTAAGCAAGTTTGCGGTCACTGGGCATCCGTCTGATGGTGCGAAGACAAAGACTTCCAAATTTGCCCTTGAGGGGCATGTATCCCTAGTTAGCTAGTAAGGGTATTTTCGTCTTTCGGTTGCCTCCATATAACCCAAGTGGTGAGAGGATGGCAGCCATCTCTTGGAACCCTAGCTCATTTGGTTTTCCTATTTTCTCTTCCTATTTTCCTTAGGATTTTCGTAGGACTAGCTTGAGAGCTTCATGGTGAGATCTTGTGAGAGGGAAGGATGATCGGGCGGCAAGCTAGACCTTGTATGAACCTCTTTGGTATGTATAGATGATTCGGCGTGGTTCCTCAAGGCTTGGTTGTGTCTTTCCCGTTTCTCCTTTTTGGTGATTTTCGGAGGCTTTTCTTGGCGAATTTCTTGCGGCGGTTTTGAGACCTTTCTCTTTGGGATTTGGTGGGGGATGTATGCATGAACCCCTCGTGGTTCTTTTCCCTTTGATTCCCCTACCAAATCCGTGAGTAAAGGGGCTCAATTTTGGGGTTTTCGTGGTTCTAGGGTTCGTGGTGTTCTTGGCGGAAATCCTTCGATTTCTCTTGATTCAACGAGTTTTGGTGGACCAAATCCTGGCTATGGAGTGCCCATGAGGTGTTCCTACTATCCCCAAAGTCTTGTGCGAATCCGTGGAGCGAATCGGGAGATCGGGAGTTGGATTTGGGGGAGTTGACTCGCGGGCGCTGTTCATCCCGAGCTGCCCAGGCGCGACCAGTCTGACCGGTGCTCTTGACCGGTCTGACTGGTGCTAGCCCTTGGTGGGATTTGTCTCGGGGAACTGCCTTGTCCGTGTGGTTTTGTCCCATGGTCCTGCTGGTCAGTTCTTGGCGTGTTTGGAGTTGTTTTGCTAGGTTTTGTGAGGGGTTCTTCTTCCTTTCAGGTTGTGTAGCACAGGCAACAAGCCGTGCAAGTTTCCGCTGTGTGTGTTGGTGAGTTTTGGCTCGGAAGGTTGTGTGTTGGTTCCTAGGACCAGTAGCACTCCAGTGGCTGCGTGGTCTTGACCAACTTGGGTAGTTGAGTCGTAGAAGTGTTTCGGAAGCCGTGTTCGTCTTGTTGGAGTTCCCATCTCCTTCGAGAAGAATTTTTATCGGCTCTCATTCACTCCCCCCCTCTCTGGTTCGCCTAATCGGTCCTTCAATTGGTATCAGAGCCGGTTCGGGTGTTCGTTGACTCTTACCAGTCTAAGATGTAAAGATGGCGTACCAGGAACGGGGTTCGGGTCCTCCGCACTTCGATGGGAAGAACTACCAGATGTGGCAGAGGCGGATGGCGGCGTTCCTCCGCGGAAAGGGTCAGATCCTTTAGGACGTTACGGTGAACACAGCTTATGTTCATCCGATGAACTTCCTTGCTCCAGGATCGAGGGATATGTTCGAAGCCAACAACAAGGCGGTCAACTACTTGTTTCGTGCTCTGTGTCAGCCTGAATTCGATCGGGTTCAGACAGAGGACTTAGCCTGTAGGATTTGGGAGCAGTTGAAGGATGCACATGCTGGGAATGCTCAGGTTCAGGCTCGGATGTACGCGACTTACCGGAGAGAGTACGAGAACTTCACTCATCTCCCCGGCGAGTCCGTCGATGCCCTTTTCCAGCGGTTTACGGTCGTTGTGAACAACATGAGAGCCAATGTGGCCGTGCTCCCATACGATGATCATGATAGAGCTGTGAAGCTCTTGCACTCGTTGGATCGTACCGTATGGGACGGGAAGTTTGAGGCTATCGTTGAGTCCGAGAAGTATGACACCTTGACCGTGAACGAGCTGTTCTCGAAGCTCAAGTCGGCTGAGTTGGACCGTGGTATGACAGCCAAGATCGAGAGCTCGACTGATTCTCATAGTCTCGCTCTCGTTGGTGGCAAAGGAGCTAAGTCTAACGCTAATGCATCCTCCAGGATGTACTCTTTGTCTTCTTTGATGTCTTTGCCAGACGAGGAGTTCGACGTGCTTGGAGAGGATGAGCTGGCGTTGCTGACCAGGTGGTTCGAGAGGCTGCACGAGAACCGGGTGAACACGAGGAGGACAGCACGGACGTGCTTTCAGTGCGGCAAGCCAGGACACTTCGTCGCCGACTGCCCGGAGAAGACGGAGAACAAGGACGGCTACAAGGACGGCTACAGGCACCGGTCGAGCAGAGACAGCAAGTACTGATCAAGGCGTGATCACAAGCACAAGAACAAGCACAAGGACGAGCGACGGTCGAAGAAGAAGGACGGCCGCAGCAAGAAGGCCCGAGCGATGGTTGGAGCGAGCGACGTCGACTCCAGCTCCGCCTACTCTTCCTCGAGCTCGAGTAGCAGCGAAGATGAAGGTGATCGGCGCAAGAACAAGAAGGCGTCCTGGAACTTGAGCGGGTTGAGCTGCTTCGCGGGAGATGGCTTCTGCAGCATGGCTCGTAGCTCCGGCAGCAAGAAGAGTCACCAGAGCGACTCGGACTCCGACTCCGAGGATGAGGTATGTGATGAGTTCTCTTCTTTGCGCAAGGAGAACGATGAGTTGGTTGACTTGCTTGATAATTGTGATCACATGCTTAGAGAGGCCAAGAAGATGAGGAAAGAGCTTAGGGCCTCACTAGAAGATGCTAGGAACCGTGTGGCTGAGCTAGAAACCCAGAACCTAGATGCTAAGCTTGAGATTGATTCGCTTAAGGCTTCTCCTGTGGTTTCTGATGAGATTGATTGCTGTGATTGCTCTGTGTACCTAGCTGATCTTACTGCTCTTAAGGATAAGCATGCTTCTACTTGTGATGAACTAGATATGCTTAGGGTTGAAGTGGCTGAGCTTAAGTCTAGACCTGCTTTGCTAGGTGCTTGTACTTCTTGCCCTGTTTTGCATGGAAAGATTGATGAGATGCATGCTTACACTGTTTCGCTTGAGGCTAAGTTGAAGGAGCCTATTCCCACTTCTTGCTCTACTTGTGAATTGCATGCGGTTAAGAATTTGGAGCTTGCGCATTATGTTGATCGTTTGCAGGATGAGAATGATGATCTGAGGAAATGTATGAGTTGGTTGTCGGGTCAGGAGCCTCAGCTTGGTATCATGCTAGCGGCTTTCAAACGCTATGATGGTCAGGCACTTGGGGCTGACAAGCTTGGAGAGAACAGTGGTGAGGGAGTTGAGAGAGTTGGAGAGATCCCTATTCCACCACAAAACAGACACAAGAACAAGTTTGAGCCCAAGCCTAACCATCTCAGAAACAAACTTGACACTACTCCAGATCCACCCATATTCCCTCACCCAACGAATGATTTCCAAAAACCGGTGAAGTTTGTGAGCCCAAAGGGAGGTGAGGAAGGAGAGAAGAAGGGTGAGAAATCGAGTGAACAGCCCCAACCCAACCCAAGCCTAAGCCACAGCCCATGAAGTTCCATTGTGGGTATTGTGGGAGAGATGGTCACAAGGATGAGTTTTGCTTCAAGAGGAAGCGTGAGGAGAGAATGGGTAGAGAGTGGGCTAACAAGGACAGGTACCACCCCTCTAATGGTGTACCTGAGCCTCGTATACAGATGCCCAGGGCCAAGGCGATTGTGAAGACGGTTCCGGCTTGGGGAGACCGAAAGGTGGCAGGTGGTGCTGCTGGCCGAGCTACACCGGTCAGACCGGTGCGTTACACCGATCAGACCGGTGCAGGTCTGGGCAGACAGCGAGTTGGTTTTCGTGCTCGTGAGGATGCTTGGTTTGGTTCTGGTGGTCGTGGTTCTGGTGGTTGGTATGGAAAGTCTGCAGGTGGTCAGTTTGCTAGACGTTCTCCACCTCGTGCTCAATACGGGGGTAGGAGGAGTCGTAGCTTTGAGATGGAGAGGAGGAACGGTCCACGGTTTTCCTTTCGTGGCTTTCGTCCTCCTCCAGCTAGAGAGGGTTGGTTCCCTCGTAGTGGTTACCGTGGTGGTGTTCGTGGTGGTAGCTTTGATAGGTGTGATGATTTGGTTTGTGCTAACCCCACTTTGGAGCAAATGGCTCGGCACTGGTTTTACTCTTTTGGTACTAACCCCAGTGCTGAGTCGTTTGTTCACTCACGTGCTCGCTTTTGAATTTCAGGTGGGAGACTTGAGGAACGTTTGGCTGATTGACTCCGGTTGCTCGAGGCATATGACCGGGGACAAGGGGTGGTTCTCAAGTCTCGTGCCGGTGGTGTCCAGGACATACATCACCTTTGGGGACAATGGGCGAGGGCGTGTGCTATCAGAAGGTGAGATCAAGGTAAGTGACAAGGTCACTCTCAGGCGTGTTGCTCTTGTTCAATGGCTGGGGTTCAATTTGCTTTCCGTGTCCCAGTTGTTGGATGAGGGCTTTGAGGTGTTGTTTCGGCCTGGTGGTTCTCGGATTTTAGATTCTCGAGGGGATCTTGTTTGCATGGTCGTTCCCGAGGTTCAAGTGTTCCGAGCTGATTTCTCTCAGTCTTCTGGTGTGGAGCGTTGCTTTTTGGCTGGTTCTTCGAGTGAGTTGTGGAAGTGGCATAGGAAGTTGGGTCACTTGAGCTTTGACCTTTTGTCTCGCTTGAGTAAACTCAATTTGGTCCGAGGATTGCCACGGTTGAGGTTTGAGAAAGAGTTGGTTTGTGCGCCGTGTAGGCATGCCAAGATGGTAGCCTCTTCTCACCCGCCTCTCACCGATGTGATGACTGAGCGTCCATGCGAGCTGCTCCATATGGACCTTGTTGGCCCAGCTCGTGTGCGATCTGCGGGTGGAAAGTGGTATGTCCTTGTTGTGGTGGACGACTACTCTCGGTATCCATGGGTGTTCTTTCTTGAGGAGAAAGGGGAGACGTTTGGTTTTGTTCGAGATCTTGTCTTGAGGTTAAGAAACTAGAGGCACGAAGATGCCATACGAGCGATCCGCAGTGACAATGGCTCGGAATTCAAAAACTCTCGCTTCGAAACTTTTTGCCATGACTTGGGTCTTGAACACCAGTTTTCGAGTCCATATACGCCTCCCCAGAATGGCGTGGTGGAAAGGAAAAACAGGACCTTGTGCGAGATGGCTCGGACGATGCTCGACGAGCATAGGACTCCGAGAAGGTTCTGGGCTGAGGCGGTCAATACCGCTTGCTATGTGTCGAACAGGATCTACCTTAGGGTTCACAAGAAGAAAACCTGTTACGAGTTGATGCACGGTCGCACACCCAAGGTGAGTCACTTCTATGTCTTTGGTTGTAAATGCTTCATTCTGAAGAAAGGGAAAAAGTTGGACAAGTTCGAGGCTAGGTCTGTCGATGGCATTTTCTTTGGTTATGCATCTCATTCTAGAGCATTTCGTGTGCTCAATCTTGGAACTAACCAAATCGTGGAGACTTGCGAGGTAACCTTCGACGAGACACAACCACGTAGTCAGCTTGTTTTTGAGTGTGCAGGTGACGACGAACTTGGCGAGGAGATATTTCAGGAGGAGGAGCATGAACATGGAGATGATGAAGATGGCGGTGTGGTGCTTGCGGCTGAACATGTACCTACTACTTCGACGATGATCGAGAACGGGCCCTCTCCCACACCTACAACGACAAACCCAGATCAAGGCTAAGCTGCTGTTGAGGGGGAGGTAGCATCAAGGTGAGAACCTCCCCGGCGAGTGCAAGTGGATCACCCAGCTTCGAGAATCATCGGCGACATGAATGAACGTACTACACGGTCGAGGGTTCGGAACAATTCTCATTTCGCTCATGCTGCTTTTGTTGCCACCTTTGAGCCCAAAGACATTAGACACGCGCTATCTGATCATAATTGGGTTAATTCGATGCATGAGGAGTTGGAGAATTTTGAAAGGAACCAAGTTTGGGTGTTGGTTGACCCTCCCCTAGGGTGTAAGCCGATTGGGACAAAATGGGTGTGGAAAAATAAAGAGGGAGAGAAAGGAGAAGTGGTGAGGAACAAGTCAAGACTTGTTGCTCAGGGGTACAGTCAGAAAGAGGGGATCGACTACGAGGAGTCTTTCGCTCCTGTAGCTCGTTTGGAGGCGATCAGGATCCTTCTAGCCTTTTCCGTGGCTAAAGGGTTCAAGTTGTACCAGATGGATGTGAAGAGTGCTTTCCTGAACGGTGTGTTGGAGGAAGAGGTGTATGTGAGGCAACCACCGGGGTTTGAGAGTGAGAAGTACCCCCACCGGGTGTACAAGTTGAGGAAGGCGCTGTATGGGTTGAAGCAGGTGCCTAGAGCTTGGTATGGTAGGTTGAGGGGGTTCCTATTTGAGAGAGGGTTTGAGATGGGGAAGGTCGATCAAACCTTTTTTCTCCTCAGGCAGGGCAGAGATATCCTGATTGTGCAGGTGTACGTGGATGATATTGTCTTTGGTGGCTCGTCTAACTCTCTTGTTGCAAGGTTTGCAGAGGACATAAGCAGGGAATTCGATATGAGTATGATGGGTGAGTTGCAGTTCTTCCTCGGGCTACAAATCAAGCAATCAAAGGAAGGAACATTTGTGCACCAAGCTAAGTACACCAAGGACATTGTGAGGAAGTTCAAGATGGAGGACTCCAAGGCCATGGCGACGCCTATGAGTACGACTACAGCTCTTGATGCGGACGAGGAAGGTGAACACGTGGACCAGAAGGAGTACCGGAGCATGATCGGGTCACTCCTCTACTTGACGGCGACGAGGCCGGACATCCAATTCTCGGTATGTCTGCGCGCTCGTTTTCAAGTGTCTTCGAGGACTTCGCATCGGCAAGCAGTCAAGCACATATTCAGGTATTTGCGACATACTCCCGACTTTGGCCTTTGGTACTCTGCGTCTTCGTCTTTGGCTCTTCATGGATTTTCGGACGCGGATTTTGCCGGGTGTCAATTGGATAGGAAGTCCACTTCTGGGACTTGCCAGTTCTTGGGTTCTTCTTTGGTGTCTTGGTCTTCCCGCAAACAGTCGAGTGTTGCTCAATCCACTACCGAGGCAGAATATGTGGCCGCAGCTAGTTGTTGCTCTCAGCTCCTTTGGATTACATACACCATGAGTGACTTTGGTGAGGAGTATACCCATGTCCCACTTCAATGTGACAGCACCAGTGCCATAAGCGTTGCAAAGAACCCAGTGCTCCATTCCAAAACCAAGCACATAGAAGTGAGGTATCATTTCCTGAGAGACAATGTAGAGAAAGGGAAGATAGCTTTGATCCATGTACCTACACATGACCAACTAGCCGATATTTTCACCAAACCCCTAGATCAAGCAACTTTCACTCGTTTGCGAGGGGAGCTTGGTGTGTGTTTGATTTCTTGAGTTGGTGTGTGGGAGCTCCTGTGTAGCATATGTATAGCTTTCCTTTGTGCATTTCTTGCATTTGGCAAGGCATTTGTAACATGATGTATAGGCATCTTTGTATCTTAGGTTGCATGCATTTTGTATCATATGCATTGTTTAGGAAAAGCTTCTCCTATATACATTGTTCACCATGGAATGATATATATGTCTTTGTGAGCTAGTTTGGTAAGCTATGGTTAGTTTGGCTTAGCTCTTGATAATCTTGGTTTATATCCATGGTTGATGGCTATGTTTTTGAAAAATCTCATATGTATGCTCTCTTGTGAGCGAATGCCTTTATATGATCTTGACATGTTTTAGTGGCTTGGCTATGCTTAATTTGTGGATGGATAGCTTATTTTGATCATATGGGGCCAAAGGCTCATTTGCCATCATGAATGTTTAGCCCCCATGCTTCATCTTGTGGAGGGGCATAAGTTCCTTTTTGTCGCAAAGACATTTCATGTACCAATTTCAAATCTGAAAATGAAATGTAAATTGCTTGGAAAATGTGCTCCCATGTCATATGTGCTAATTTTAATTTGCTTTGGGTGCTAAACCGTTGCATGATGCCTACCAATGAGAAGTCTCATATATAGAAGTAGGCACATGGCTCGGTGGCTTTGACATGACATGAGGTGCTTGTGGGTGTTTATGATGGTCTTATGCTTAGAATGGTTGTCCTAGCATGAAGTTTGTGTGGCTTTGCCATTTTGACATGTTTTGCTCATGTTTAGGACTTTGCTCATGAGAGGGTGAATTTTCGCAAAATTGCTCAATTCTATCTTCGCTTCGCCCAATGGTTGTGAAACTTGGTGATCATGTAGTTGATGTCCTTACGAAGCTATAGAGTATCTAACTTGCTCATTTGGACATGTGTAGCATCCTATGTTGGATTTTGTCTATTTGAGAAGCTCTAGGTTGCATTTTTTTGCATTTTTGGCTTGATTCATGCATTGTCAACAAGGGGGAGAAGTTTGAGCATGTTTTGGCCTACTGAATGCATCTAGAAGGTTTTCAGGTGGTTTCAATCCTTTTCTGGGCTCTGTTGTGCACCGGTCTGACCGGTTGAGGTCACCGGTCTGACCGGTCAAAGTGCTGGTCCTGTTCACATGTTGAGCACCGGTCTGACCGGTGGTGTCGACCGGTCTGACCGGTCAAAGCTGAGCTGTTGCAGCTGCTCTGTTTCGTGAAGTGGTTCGCATGCATTGGTTCAGGGGGAGCTTGCATGTGTGCAGGGGGAGCTCTTTGTGGTTTTCGAGCTTTGCTTTGGTGGTTTGTGCTCTTTGCTCGAGCATGGTTTTTGTCTCGGATGTGTCGAGCCGTTGCCCTTGCCTAAGGGGTCCGAGACTTGCCTTCTTCAAGTGATCTTTCTCTTTGCCTTTCTTTGGCTTTCGATCGCTTGTTGGAGTTTCGTTTAGTTGTTTCTTTTCTTTTTCTTTTCCTTTTCTCTTGGTTACCAAAATGTGTGTGTTGTCAATGCACTCATCAAGGGAGAGATTGAGAGCCAGGTGTGGTTCGAGGACCGGTGGATGGTCGTTTCCTGGTGTGATGAGTGATTGACAACGTGGTGTGGACTGATTCTTAGCTAAGTATTGCAGGTGCAGGTTGCGGCTTGACTGGTGTTGGTGCAGGTGAAGAACAAGCGCGAAAGGTCGTTGCCGGTGAGGTCTCCAGGTGTGGAGAAGACAAGTAGGCTTGGTTCGAGGGACCCGGTGGCCAGCGGGGTCAAGTGCGGGCCGCATGGTGGCAAGAACGGCAAGATGAAGTCATGGACGGTTTCTTGGTTGAGCCTCAAAACCAAGGTCGAGCCGGGACTACGTGAGAGCCGAGTCATTCGTGGTGATTGGCGGAGGCTACACCGAGTTCGCGGGGTTTCCGGTGGTTCACCAGAAAACCACTGGGTTCCTTGGTTGACCCACAAAGCCAAGACCGAAGAACCGAAGACGGAGGTGCAGCAGCTCCAGACCGGTCTGACCGGTGGGTACCGGTCTGACCGGTGAGGAGCACCTGTCTGACCGGTGTGCGACGACGCAGTCTGGAATCTTCGAAGCGGAGGACACGCGTCGGGATCGCAAGGCTTGCGTCGAGGCTAAGCAAGTTTGCGGTCGCTGGGCATCCGTCCGATGGTGCGAAGACAAAGACTTCCAAATTTGCCCTTGAGGGGCATGTATCCCTAGTTAGCTAGTAAGGGTATTTTCGTCTTTCGGTTGCCTCCATATAACCCAAGTGGTGAGAGGATGGCAACCATATCTTGGAACCCTAGCTCATTTGGTTTTCCTATTTTCTCTTCCTATTTTCCTTAGGATTTTCGTAGGACTAGCTTGAGAGCTTCATGGTGAGATCTTGTGAGAGGGAAGGATGATCGGGCGGCAAGCTAGACCTTGTATGAACCTCTTTGGTATGTATAGATGATTCGGCGTGGTTCCTCAAGGCTTGGTTGTGTCTTTCCCGTTTCTCCTTTTTGGTGATTTTCGGAGGCTTTTCTTGGCGAATTTCTTGTGGCGGTTTTGAGACCTTTCTCTTTGGGATTTGGTGGGGGATGTATGCATGAACCCCTCGTGGTTCTTTTTCCCTTTGATTCCCCTCCCAAATCCGTGAGTAAAGGGGCTCAATTTTGGGGTTTTCGTGGTTCTAGGGTTCGTGGTGTTCTTGGTGGAAATCCTTCGATTCCTCTTGATTCAACGAGTTTTGGTGGACCAAATCTTGGCTATGGAGTGCCCATGAGGTGTTCCTACTATCCCCAAAGTCTTGTGCGAATCCGTGGAGCGAATCAGGAGATCGGGAGTTGGATTTGGGGGAGTTGACTCGCGGGCGCTGTTCATCCCGAGCTGCCCAGGCGCGACCGGTCTGACCGGTGCTCTTGACCGGTCTGACCGGTGCTAGCCCTTGGTGGGATTTGTCTCGAGGAACAGCCTTGTCCGTGTGGTTTTGTCCCATGGTCCTGCTGGTCAGTTCTTGGCGTGTTTGGAGTTGTTTTGCTAGGTTTTGTGAGGGGTTCTTCTTCCTTTTAGGTTGTGTTTCGGAGGTGGTTTTTGTTCCAGGGCCTAGAGGAGTCACTGAGGCTTCCTGGAACGTTTGCTGTGCGGTTGCTGTAGCCACCGGCCTGACCGGCGCTGTCCACCGGTCTGACCGGTGTCACCGGTCTGACCGGCGCAGGCCATCGGTCTGACTGGTGTAGCACAGGCAACAAGCCGTGCAAGTTTCCGCTGTGTGTGTTGGTGAGTTTTGGCTCGGAAGGTTGTGTGTTGGTTCCTAGGACCAGTAGCACTCCAGTGGCTGCGTGGTCTTGACCAACTTGGGTAGTTGAGTCGGAGAAGTGTTTCGGAAGCCGTGTTCGTCTTGTTGGAGTTCCCATCTCCTTGGAGAAGAATTTTTATCGGCTCCCATTCACTCCCCCCCTCTCTGGTTCGCCTAATCGGTCCTTCAAGATTCACTTAGTAACTTTGTGCAAAAACTTAGGTATAGCCTATTCTAGTGATTACTAACAACATATCCAAAGATCAAGCCTAGCACAGGAGTACAACTCAAGTTATGAACAACCCTATTCAAAATGAGTTTGAATTTTCATTCAAAATCTACACATCAAAAGTCTATACAGCCTTTCTAAATGAGGTAGATCTACTCACAAAAAAACCAACAAAATTGGTTTTACATTTTTCTGAATGTTCTGTGAATTTCTACGATTTTTCAAAGATCTGGGCAAAACATAAAACAAAGGAAGAATCTTATTACAGTCAGGCCCTCAACTCAGTTTTTCCTATCACAAATATCACATATGCCCTCGACATTTACCACGGGACCCTCGGAAGATTTCAATCATCACGCAGAGACCCACAGCGGCGCAGGGGAGGACTCGTCGGCGACGAGCACGCCGGACTTGGCCGGGAAAGGGCGGGGAGTACCCCGTGCTCACCTCTGGGTCGATTGGATGGGGTGCCCGGAACGGAGGCGGCTCCGACGGTGAGGCAGTGGTGGTGCGGCCGCCGCGGCCCGGATTCCGGCGAAGCTTGAGGTAATGCAGAGCAACTTGTGGTGGTGGAAGCTCGAGTGTGGTGTGGGGGGAGGTGCTAGAGTGCACGGGAGGCGGTGGTATGGAGCGGCAGAGCGAGAGCTCTGTAGCGGTGACAATGGCGGACGACGGCGTCGGGCTCCTGCGCGAGAGGGGAGGGGAGGCCCTTATATAGTGCGGGTGTCTTGAGCAGGAGGTCACGACCAGCGCCTACGTCGGTCACAGGAGTCAAGGCATGGGCGGAGAGACGGTGGCGCTGTGCACAGCGTACGGCGGCGACACGATAGGCTGGATGGCACAGCTGGGTGGTGCGGCGGTCCTGTGCGCGTGTGGCGCGTGGCGTGCATGAACTAGTCAGCATGCTCCGGTGCAGGTGGGACCTACTGCGCGTGCGCTGACAGGGTCCTCAGCGTCAGGGCCCAGGGGGCCCACGGCGGCAACGCACGGTCGCGCGGTGCGGCGTGCCAGCGTCGTGCAGCACAAGTTCTAGAGCGCCGGGTGCCAGAGAGGATTTTCAAGTATCCCTGTTTGACCTAAAATTTCTCCTCAATTTGAAACCAAAGTGCCCCAAGATGTGTATAACAAAGTTGTAGTACAAGGATCCCTCTACAACTTCTATAAAGGCTCTATGGTGATTAGATCAACAGATTTTGCAGAAAAAGCGCGCCAAGTTCAGGTTTTTCTCGGCCTTGATGAATAGTGCCTGCAGACGTTGACCAAGTTTTTCCCTATTTTCCACTTTAAATTTGACATGCCACCCAAAAGCAAAGTTGTGTCCCTTGAAAAACCAAATAACTTTTGTATTGGCGGAATTTGAAGTGTTTAGGTGAAATTTGGAGAACGCGGCAAAAGGTCTAGAAAGGTGTGATGTCAAAGGGGTTAAAAAAAGGGTTTTGACCAAGTGTTGACCAAACTTTGACCATTAGGGTTTGTTGGAGAGGTTTTCGAGATGATGCCCCAAGTTGACCAAAGCTTGACCAAAGTCAACATGTTTGACTTGGTTGACCAGTCATTAGCGTTAATTAACCCTAATTGAAAACCTGGGGCGTCACAAAAGGACTAACTTATTTACAAGTCAGGACCACTACTCATCATCTTCAAAAACAAGGCTCTCCACGACCTTGTCAGCGGCATCTTCCACTTCGGTCTCGACCTCCTGAAGGTTGACTCCGGCCTTGGGGCCATCTGCAATCTTCTGGACTTCTACCTCGGGGAAGTGCGACTTCACCCGAACCAACGTCTCCACTGCAGCTGCCCTGCTAGCAGACTGCAGCAGCTCGTCGACCTTGTCTGGAGCCGCCATGAGCCGCTCTAGAAGACTCTTCAGCTCCCCTTCGGCGGGCTGCGGGACGACCTTATCCATGATAAAGCCCGCAACATTCCGTAGATCGCTTATCTCCACCTCATGACCTGCAATGATCACTTGATCATTATATAGAGACTGCATTGCAACTATGAGGTCGATCTCAAGATCCCTCCTAACTCACTTTTCGTAAGCAAGTTTTTGACAGACGGTGTACTCACTGCCGGCAAGAGCCTTGTTCTCCTCCTTGAGGGTAGCAATGGTCTTCTCAGCTTCCTGGAGGTCCTCCTTCAGGCGCTTCTCCATGGCCTTGGCATCTATTTCATCAGCAGTTGTTAGACCAAGTTTGTCACAAAATAAACATCCTCTACGACCTAAAGGTAGCAAGGTCTTACCTTCATTCACCAACCTCAGCACTGCATCAGTATTGGCGGCTGTTGACGGTTCAATAACGCACCAAGGTTCACCACAAGCTTACGGATCATGTAGTACCTTTTTCCCTCGAGTATCACCCAAGGTATCGAATCCGTGGAACATGTGCAACGCAAGACTCAATCTAATAACCGAGAAACACTTGCACCTTTAAGAAGTTTCGAATGCATCTAATCTACTAAGATCATGAGAGGTAGCAAGAGAAAGCATAGAGGTAACCGATCTAGAGGGGCCTAGATCGCGCTTATGTTGTAGTTTCGAGCAAGATAGAAGAAAGCAAAACGAATCTCATTAAAAGCGTCTTTAAACCTTGACCTTTGGTCAAAACCCCTAAGTCGCCCCACCGTACTCGGTGTCAACATCCTATCACGATGTTCCCCTTTCTTCAGTCGAATCTTAGAGCACACTCATAAGGAGTGCATTGAACTACTTGGTAGATTGGGTATGCACCTCTAGCCACCACGGCTACAAGAACATCCCATGCAATCTATCTTGAGAATAGATTGAGGAAGGAAACACCTAAGCAAGAATAAGAATCATAAACAAAGGTACTCAATCGCTAGAAATTGGATCCATTAAAAGTCCATCATAAGTGTATACATGAATAAGATCACAACCGGGATCCTACCTTGATCTTGATTCAAGCCTCTGGAACTCCGACGTGGTCTTCCTTGCAAGGTTCCCACGCCGGCTAGGTAAACCCTAGACAACTAACACGACCCTCCTCTCCGAGATGGTGTCCCTCTCGCTTCTCTGCTCCTCGGCGGCGAATGACGAATGGCTTGATCAATGGTAATTCGCACGGGGACTATAAATAGCCCAAATGGGTGCTAGGTCAAAGGGGGTGGTGAACTGACTCGAAAAGGGGCCAGGCCGGCCGGCCTGGGCCGACCGGCCTAGGTGCTCCTCGGCTCGGTTCGCCCCCGGTTTTCTTCCCGAAGCTTCTCGTGACTTCCTGAGTTTTTGCCGAGCTGCATGTGGGTCCTTGACGTCATTTTCCTCGCGGTTTAGATAAGGGTGCTTGGCGTATGAACTCCCGCATCTTCCGTCTAGATCCTCTATACTTCTCGGCTTCACGCTTTAGTCCTTGGTTTGTTTGGAGTCATGTTCATCTTGTATCTTGACTTGTACCAGGCTCCATGATCTTCTTGTAAAACCCTTGATGAACTTTACCCGGAAGTCCTTATTTAGGCTCTTGATTCATGTGTAAATAATAAACTCCAAAAACCATGCACGAGTGCGAACTTAACATATAATGGGGGTTAGGATCGTTAGTGTGAATATCAAATTAATACCAACATTGAAGGTAAACTCATGGCTAGGTTGACGGAAATCGACCGCCAACAACGGCCAAGACCTTTTGCTCAGTCAGCTCGTCCGCAAGCTTCTTCTTCTGATCCTCGAGCTTCTTCTTCTCGAGGGCAGCCTCCTTCTTCACATGCTCAAGCTCCGCACTCAGCTGGTGCGCCTCCAGTGTTACAGCTGCAGCACCCCAGCATAGATCTGCTCGAGCTTTGGCTCGAGTAGCCATCCTCTGCAAAGACAAAACCAAGCTGTTAGCTCGCTAACACAGTTAAAAGATCTTGCTGTATCCTATGGGATAACAGTAACTCCTTACCCCAAAAGCCTCCGATAGGTAGATGATGGAGCCCTTGATCACCTTGGTGTCCTCCAAGTCATCGAGGATATCCTACTCAAAAGGAGTGCTGTTCTAGTCCAATTCTTTGGCCTGGTACGTCTCATACTCAGGCCAATCCCTGACCCGACCACTTCCTCCCGGTGTAGCACCTCCCAAGTGTGGCGGCGGGTCAAGCTGAGCTTGATCAGCTACGACCTCATGCACCCCTTCTGAGGATCGCACGTTGACCGAAGTTGCCTCGAGCACGACCTCCGGGCTCGTGGGTGGCGGAGTAGCACTTGCAGCCCTGGCATCGGCCCCTGAGGTCCCAGCCGGTGGAGTGGAGCTCTGTGCTCCTAGGTCAGCACCTTATGTCGTCACTAACACACTGGATGAAGACGTCACCGACCTGAACAAAAAAGCTCGTTAGAATTCAAGTACGAAAAAGACAAGATAGTAACAAGGTCATCAGATCTACTTACTTTGTGACAGACTTGCGACGTATCTTCAAGGCCTTGGGAGGAGGTCTTGGGGGTACTTGCGACTGAATCCCAGATTCAGCTCGGTACCGCTCCTTAATTCTCTACAGGTCCTCTTGGGTGACCTTCTCCACTTCTTCTTTCCGGCGCTTGGTCTTCAGACTGGGCTCTGGGACCTCAATGGTCTCATCCACTTCTTCTGATTCTCCATCACTGGCGACCTCCTTATTCTTCTCCTGCTGCTCAGGCGGCGGGGTGGAGCTCCAGCCCCTCTTGCGCTTCTTGGCGCTCTCTAGCTTCAACGTCTTGGCGGCCTCCGCCTTCGACTAAGATAACTTGCCAGTAGTCTGCCGCGTTCGGCGAGTCTGCCGGCTCGCGCTCTGCGTGACCTCCTGTACGTCTTCCTCGTCCGCCTCGACAGACGAGTCGGACAAGTACTCGTCCACCAGTTGGGCTGGTGGATGCTGAGTATTGTCTAGCGCCCCAGCTTCCTCCTCACCTCCTCGCCTTCGGGCACTGGCACAGGACACCAACTTCCAGCGACCAAGACCTGCACAGCAACAAAAACGACGTAAAAAGATTATTAGTGGGGCCGACCTCCTAATAATGGTAATAAAGAGACAACAATAGCTCTAACAACTTACATAGTCTGTTGGACGCTTCAACGAGTGTGCCTTCGGGCAGGTCTTGTTGCGGATCACTCCGCAGAAGAGCTCCTTCACCCGAGCGACTATCTCCTCCTTGGAGACCTTCCTAATGACCTCACGAGTAGGGTCCGTTTGACCCCAGTACTCGTAGGCTGGGTGCACCCGATCCTTGATCGGTTGGATTAAGCGGCGGCTGAAACTTATCACCACCACACCCCCTGTCAAGCCCGCCTCCTTGAGCGCGGCGACCTTGGCAACAAGCAGCTCGATCTCTTCCTCTTCACAGGACGTCAACCCAACGTCCCATTTAGAGACCTTGGTTGGCCCAAAGCTAGTGCGCTTTGGGAGCTCCGGCTTCTGATTTGACACATAAAACCAATCTGACTTCCAGCCAGAGATGTTATCTGGCAACTCCATATCTATATATTCTACCTTACGACCTGATCTATGGTAGAATCCTGCACTACCTACGACTAGCGACTTCCCGGGTCGCTCAACATGAAAAAGTACCGCCACAAGTTGAAATGTGGCAGTATGCCTAAGTAGGCCTCACACATGTGAATGAAGGAAGAAACATTAGTGTTGGAATTTGGGACAAGATGTACCAGCTCTAAGCGGTAGTAATAGAGAAGACCTCTGAAGAAATCCCCCACGGGGATGTTGAAGCCGCGCTCGAAGAAGGAGGCGAAGACGACCTGCTCTGTGACGTCCTCCGTCGGGAAGCGTTGGCCGGTAGGCGCCTTCCACTCCACCTCCTCCTTGGGCCTCAGCAGCCCGCGCTCCACCAGCGCTTGGATGCGGGCCTCCGTCATCTCCGACGGGACCCACTGCTTCTGCGATGCGGAGATCCACTTCTCCGACGTGAAACCTTGCTCCGATGACATCTCCTCTTCCTCCCCGGTGAACCCCTGCGATCTAGCTCTAAAGACGCAGAGGGTCTTCGAGTGCATGCGCTGGCGGCGGTGGTGGTGCGGCACACGGCAGTGGGTTCCGGCTCTAGCTGCGGCGGTACAAGGGATTCGAGCTGTGGCGGCGGCGAAATGGGAAACCCTAGATCTGCAAGACGCGAAAGAGTGCAAGTGGGGTCTGCCCCACATGCCACGACCTTAATATAGGCCTCCGAGGCCCAACGGATCGTCACTGGGTCAGGGCGCCCAACAGCTCCGTGCCAACGGGTCGTTGAGCCAAACGGCTATTTACCACAGACCAATTTTTACCACTAATGGCTAGTTCCCAGTGAACAAGTCCGTCAACGGCTATATCCAAATTTACTCTAGTAATTTTGCACGTCTCTTCGGAATAACACTTTGGTGGCCTACTAGGTCATCAAGGCCTCCCTGGAGGTCGGAGGAACTATGCTTGCTATCAGGTCGTCCCGATAGCGTCCATGACCTCTTTTAGGTTGGTGGATCTCTTAACACCGCCCATGACCTTCTCAAGGCCGGGAAACACAAACAGGACATCAAAACAGGTCGTAGTTGGTCTGTTCCCTCTACGAGTAAAATACACGCGACTTGACAGAAGAATGTGAACTTTACATACATGACTCCATGGCTACATGGTCGTCGCAAGCCCCATCTGGTCCTCGACCAGTTACAAGATACAAACTAGATCATCCCCATAATGGGAATGATTGAAGACCTAAACTACCTAGAGCGAATCTTGCCATGCTTCCTGCTATAGCAGGATACATCACAAGTTTTCTTCTAGCTTCAGGACCTTCATGGAGACCTCTCGCGGATCGGTGTCCCGACGTCGCTCCTAGCAGGTCGTTCAGAGCCCCCGACTTGGGCATGCAGATGCGCGCTTCACCCTAAGTCACTAGTAAGCCGAGCAGCATTTCCTGCTGTTGCAAACAATGTTGCCAGTTCTCTTCTGGCCTCCAGACCAAGACAGAGACAAAAGGGTGCAGGATGGGAGAATCATGTGCCTATCACCGATTCCTCCCTCCTGAATCCTTCCACCTCCCCGAAGGGGCCATCTTGGGTGCAAGGGAAAGCGCTCATCGCGGTGCTCCACACTTCGCAAGTATTCTTCTAGCCTCAACTGTCTACATTTCCTTTCTTCTACACTCTGGTGGACGAAGGCATGCCCATGGCATGATATTCTGGCTACAATAAAACTCCATGATCTTCTCTACGGTGATAGCTTTGCCTTCGAGCATTGGCTCCCGCACTCAGTCGACCTATACACTATGTGCATGTGATCCTGGTCACTGTGCGCATGTGAAGCCTTCGTTATCCTCTCTCCGACATAAGACGACAAAAGTTAGGTGTCCTACACCTGACGCAATGTGCACTGTGCGCATGTGAGAACCCCCACTTTCACCACCCGTGACCTACACAGTGTGTGTTCCTGCTGGACTTTGTCTGTTGCGCTCTGACAAATATTTTTTTGTCGGATGCGATTCTGTCACGATTGTGCTGAGTGAGATGGCTCGCGACCTCATGCTACTTTGCGCTGTTGCACCCGTGAACCTACAGTTCACCCCCTTAACTAGCCTGACTCCACGTCAGACGGCCCAGCTGCCACATGGTCTTGCACCTGCTAGTTCCACAACCTCTTCGACTATACGACATGCTACGATTTCATTCGACAACATTCGCACCCGCTACGGCTCTGCGTCTCATTTGCACCCTCTGTGGCTCTGCGTCCTGGTGCACCTGCTATGGCTCTACACGTAAACTGACCTTGTACCAATCAACCTATATTTCTATCTCCCGAGCAAAATAGTCGTAGGTTCGATTGAAGACCTTCCAGGGTAGGCGTGCCTCGCTGCTCTGCCAGATCGGTCTGGGCGCCTGGAGTCTACATAAACCACGTCTACGATATTCTACGATTTCGACGGGCCTCTAGAATGTCGGTGTGGCCGATACCTTGGTCAGTAATACCTCGGTATCATGGCTCTGCTAGACAATTGGCAGCTATGCTGGTCGTCTGGACACCAAATGGCCTTTCCGAAGGTCGGTGTGCTGTAGTTCCTAGGTCTTTTACGACCTCGGTGCTATTTTGGCCCTGCCAACCTAGTTGGGTGCCCTGGATACGTGACCTCCTATAGGTCGGTGTGCATTTTTTTGCCCTGCCAGCCTGTTCTGGATACCATTGGATGGATTACTCCAAGGAATGAAGGCCTCCCTGTGGGGTGCGTGCCAAATTGGCCCTGCCAAGTATCTCCGGAACTTGGGCGCTTTTAGCGTGAGACCTTCCAGAGGTCGGCATGCCTCGAGTGGCTCTGCCAGACTCTTTGTAGCTATGCAAGACATCTGGGTGTCTCTACAACTAATCCTACATGACTACAACGAAAATCTCCTCTTCACGACAAGACACGAGAGACACTGTGATTTATTCCTCTTTTTTTATCATCAAAGCAGTCCTGCTACCTACTTCAATACTTGGGGACTACTATACGAGAGCGTTTTTCAAACACCCTCTTATATTCCTCGACTCTTCGACCTTCTAGGAAACTTTGTTTCTCTTCAAGTCGGCTCTTGAGCTGATTTCTTCTTCTTCTCCTTTTTTGGATCATCGAAGCAGTCCTGTTGCCTACTTCAATGCTTGGGGACTACTTGTAACACCCCAGGTGTTTAGTAAAGTTAAATACGTTAATTAATCATGATAATCAAGTATAATTAGTTCCTAAGCATGATTAGCATGATGCTGATCAACTTTGCAAAAGATACCTTGGTCAAAATCACAAATGTTGGTCAAACCCCTAGGATCTATAAAAGGCTGATTTGGTTTTCTTGCGCGTTCTCCAAATTTCATTAAATAAGTTCAAAATCGGCCAATATAAAAGTTTTTTCTTATCTCCGGGAACACATTTTTTGTAATTGGCAGACATTCAAATTTTGAGTGGAAGTTTGCTTAAATTTGAGTTGAACTCGCTGTGAACAGTAAACCGGGGTCGAGAAAACAGCAAGTTCAGCGAGTTTTTCCCACCAATATATTCATCAAAACATAGGTCGCCCTTTGGGAAAGTTGTAGTGCTATAGTTCCTCTACAACTTCTATTTTTGGAGATTTTCAACTTAGTTGTCACTTTTTGGAGTTTGGCATTTTCGAAGATGCGTAAATGGAATAGAAATTGAAGCAGGCGACGTCCTCGCCGCGCCCAGGCGCGCGCGCGTGCTGGCCGTTCCGCCACGTGGCACCGTGTCCACACGTCGGTGTACGGATCCTCGCGTCCGTCGTGGTGGACCCTTCCGTGCGCCGTGTATCCCGCCCTACACCGAGCCGTACACCGAGCGCACGCATGCACGAGTCCACGTGCCGCGGCGTCGCGGCTGCTAGGCAACGACGCGCGCGTGCGGTCGCCCACATGTCGTGCTGCGCCTGAAAGAATGGAAAGGTGTGCTTTCTTTGTCCGCGTCATCGCGCTCGCCTGCCCGCTTTCCCTGCGCGTCGCCGTGCTTGGCCGCTCCGGAGCAGAACAGCGCCACCGTCGCCATAGCTACGCCGCCGCAGCCATCCCTCCTCCGCCCGTCCTAACTGCTCCTCGCCTATCCCACTCGTCCTCCTGCCTGTCCTCAACACCCTGTCGCCGTCGCTCATGCATCCGGCCACACTGTCGCCGGCCAGACCGAGTCGCGGCGGACGTTCGAGGTCAGTCCGCCACCGGCACCCACCGGCCACGTCCCTTCCCCGTCCAAGCCTAGAAACGGAACCCTAGGTGAGCCTACACCACTTCCCCACCCTTTCCCGGTCAAGCCCGGCCTTCTCCTCGCCGGATTTTGGTCCTCCCCGCCGGCCATGGCACCTGGGGACCACATTGCTTCTTCCCCAATATTTCCAGGGAGTTTTCCGTAATCTAGGGACCTCTGCATAATTTCGGAAAATAAGTTCAAGGGTCCCTCTGTAAAAGAGTTTTTGGGTTTTAGCTGCAACTTAGAAAATGCGTTAAAAATCATATAAAATTCAGAAAAATGTAAATCCAATTGTTTTGGATTCCTTGTGAGTAGATCTACACCTTCTACGAAAGTTGTATAGGGTTTTTCTGAGTAGTTTTGAAATGTAAATTCAAACTCAGTTTGAGGCATTTTTAGTGTAATTCAAAATGTACTCATGCAATGAATGTGAAATTTGGATATGTTGTTTTGTAAGCCATGTTTAGATCTGTGACCAAGTTTCACAGATGTTTGTTGTGTAGATTCCTAGTTATGATTTTTGGAATATTTATGTTAGATTAAGTATGATGCTTTTTATAGTCCCCTCAAGAAATAAATTTATTGAAGTTTAATTAGATATGAACACAATCACCATCAAAGTCATAACCAGTCTACCATCACTCACCCTCTACATTTAATGAAGTTTAGTAATTTAAGTTGCTTAGATATGCACACAATCCCCATCAAAATAGTAGTTAGCTCACCCTCACCACACCCCCAATACTTTTTGTGAGTTTTCTTAGTTGTTTAGATGAATGTGGCCAACAAGAGTTGGGTTTAGTGATAATTCTCTCACCTTCACCTTAAAACTAATGCATATGCATACAATGTGTAGATCTACCCGACGGGACGTAAACGCTCACGCAGGAGGAGAAGGGATCCGCTAGTGGGGAATTGAATCAAGCTAGTGGGCAGCAAGACCTGGACCAAAGTCCAGAAGAGCCCAAGGCTAGTGCTGAGTTAGAGGAAGGCAAGCACCGGTTTACATATAACCTTTTTGGATAAAAATCTCACTTTACTTTACTTTCTCAGTATTTATGTTTACTTTGTCATTTAAGTTTCAGGAGTTGTTTTGAAACCTAGATGCATGATCCTTAGGATTCCTATGCTCTTTTACTAGTATGTTAGGATGCTAGTGCCATGCTCTAAGGATACGGTACAAGTCGAGTAATGACTCATTGCTCGCGAGATATAGGATGCTTATGTTGGAATCATAAGTTGGATAAATTGACTCGCTCATGTGGTAACAGCAATGGGTTCGGTCTCGACCGAGTAGCATGGTGCTAGTTTAAGCTATTGAACGTACCAAGTGCTTGTCGGGAATGGGACCGATAAGCCTAGTACCTAATGAACCAGTGCGGGGACTTTATCGCTACTACTCTTGAGATGTGTCTCCCGGTTTGGTTCCGGTAGTGCAAGTATGAGTCTAGACGTGCCGTGTGAGGGTGTTCCAGTAACCTTGTACTTAGGACTGTGGCATATGTCCCTAATCTGGGGAGTGACGGGAACTGCCTGGTCGGGGTAGACCCCACATTTGTTTTTCTTTGGATTCTTTGGGGTCTACCTTCTTTCGTGTATCTTGGGTTTACCTTGCAAGGATATAAATCGATCGATCGTCGGTCACTCGCCGTTATCTGAGTCGGCTTGACCACTGGCTACCCCATGTTTATTATGAAACATTTTGGATTAATATTGTTAACTGATTAATCTTGTTTGCACAACCATGCTTGTTTAGCTAGGTACTTACCTAGAATGGTTAACATACTAGAAATTGAGCTAAAATTTGAAAGTAAGGATCAACTCTTAGATGCTTTTGGCAAAATAAACCCACTAGCCAAAAAGCCTTGCATGTCTAGTTGTATCCTTTATTTTGACGGGTCAGTCTTGCTGAGTATTAGCATACTCAGCCTTGCTTAATTTGTGGTTTCCAAGTAACCCCATCTGGCCTGGTGCTATTCCAGATGGATGGGAGATTGAATGGGAGAATGACGATGAGGAGTGATATATCGTGGATGGCCTCCCATATGTATCACGCGTTTAGTTCTATTTCCGCTGTCTAAACTCTGAATCATGTTTACTTTCATGTACTAAAAACCTGGTTTGTAATATTATGCACTTGTGGACTTTTATGTAATGTAAACTTGTACTCTGGTCCCGCCTTCGTGTAGGCTTAGCGCATATTCTCGATCCTGTATTAGTGATTCACCGGGCATGACCCGGCAGAGACGACAAAATACATTTGTGTTATCGCTTATGAGCCAAGTGGACCGGCTTAGGTGATAATATGGATTTATTTTGGGCGGTTCTGTCACAGCTGGTACCAGAGCGTGAATATGCACCAGAGTAATAATAATACCTTAAAAACTTGTTTTTGGAATAAAATTTGCCAAGAAAAATAATCTTGCTAAGTGCGTAGGACGTTAAGGTCTAAACTGGTCCGAGAGGCCCTAGAGGGAATTTTTGGGTTCTTTCGGGTGGCTAGTACTCTATGGTGTATTTATACTGACTTCCAGCACATTTTATTCCTGTCAAAAAATACTTTCATGCACAACCATACTAGAACAGCACGTTTGCCATACGTGCTCGTGCCACGGGAAAGTCTGTGAGGGATGGATGGGACCTATTCCAATGGGAACCCACCTCGCGTCTGTGTCTAGCCATGTTTTGCCATACATGTGCGATCCCGCAATAGGCGGAAAGGATAACTCCATTCAAACGGAGGTGTCCGAGGTTGGACGCTGTCCATGCAGCGGCTTTATGCATGGATGTCGTTTCTATAAGTGAATGGTAATGAATGTGAACACTTTTGTGAGTGCTGGCACAAAAGGTTCTGAATATCTGTGATTTTCTGCACGTACACTAACCACGGTTGTTAGGTACGGTAATTATGAAATGAATAGTTTCTGACTAGCTATTATAGAGAGAGACGTATACCTATGCCTTGCCACCGGCACTAACTTCGATGTTAAGCTTAAAAGCTTTGTGAGGATGTTTAGGATGTTTTTTTTGCATCATGTAAAAGCTACCAAACTAAAACTAATCCTAAATCAATTGTTTTATGGTCTTAAACTGATTTATGTTGCTTAAGGACCATTCATGATAGTTTGATGCTTTGATGTGGTGTTGAAGAAAGTATTGCCTAGTTGCTGTCCTAACTTTCCTAAGGATTATCTAGAAAATTTCTGACTAGGTGTTCTTTAGAGAAATTATTCATCAGCTAGTTAATCTTATTCCATGAATTTTTCATGATTTTAGGATACTTAAAACTGAAGTTGTGCTCAAATTTGCTAGGCAAGGTCATGCTGAAATGCTGTCAAAATCCTGAGTTAGTCTGAAAACTTGAATTTTTATATATAGTTCCTAAATGTTTATGACCAGAGAATCTATAGCAAAAATGTTCATTATCTAGCTTAGATCATGCTGTAAAAATTGCATGGTAATTGAGTACTCATTTTTTGAGTTATGATCTTTTTAGTGAAGCTCTGCCCTGCTAAAATTTTTTGGGCAACAGCACTCTAGAAATGGATCTTTTAGACCCTTTTCCAATCTGAATTAATTCAACTTTTGAATACCAAAAATGTGAGTTAGAATGTTTCTGAGTTTCTCACAAAAATTTGGAATTTTTGAGGTAATGGTTTGTCAGTTATGAATTTTTGTTCAAACTGCCAGTTTTGCCATTTTGCATGTTAAACTCATCTTTGTGGGTTCTAACGTGCGCTTGTAAATTATTTTTACAGATGGCTGCCTCTGGTTTCGTTGCGGTGAACGCCGATGGTACCTTTGCTACCACGGGATTGCACTGGGAGGGTTTCGCCCGCATTGCGTGGGGAGCTCTTAGTGCCGTCGGCTACACCACTCCTCCCTTCTACGAGGGGGTGGAGTATGTGGAGCTAGGAGTACCGAGCTGCCGTGTGAGAGTCACCGTGTTTCCTCACCCGGTCCATCTCGAGTGGGTTCATTTGAGCATTGAGCTCTTGTGCTACCGCTCTTTGGAGACGGTGGAATCGACAACCTTGATGGTGCTTCACGCTCTCAGCAGTCACCGTCCTCAGGAGATGATGGCTAATCCATTGGGGTTGGTTCCTGCTATGGACCCTGACGATCCCATATGGCTGGGCCGTATGGCCAACATATCCACCCTGTTCGAGATCGAGACTCCGTTCGACACCGTGCAGACGCTGGCCAGATGCTTGGAGGCTTTGTACAACCTCCAGGATCTTCGTCGAGCTCTCTCCGACGACTTGACCAGCCGTCTTTCTAGAGCTACTTTGTACTCGCACTGGCTTGCTGGACTTTTCACGGAGCAGCAGGAGATTCAGGGTGAGCCTGAGGAGGTGCAGAATGTGCCCGGACTTGACTAGTTGAGCTAGGCAACTCTACCTCTACATGCAGCCTTGGACTCTCAAGAAGATAGTAGGCTCCATAGGAACTAGACCTTAGATGATGTATTAGGGTTTAACATGTACTCTTTGTTAGCCTCTTTTGGTTGGTTTTGTGCTAGGCTGACTTAGGGTATTCTTTTGTGTATCTAGGTGCTACATAGTAACCAATATGTAATGGTGATCCACCAAATTTTGTAATCTTGTAATTATGGTGGAAAAACACCTTTTCGGCAGCAATCTGCCTAAGAAATGAAATGAAGAAGTTCTGGTCATCTCCGAATTTTTTGGTGGATACCAAAGTTGTTAAAAACTTTATAATGGTCATGCTCACTAAAATTCAGCATTTTTGCATGTGTAGTTGGAGAGATATCGAATTTTTAGTAAGCTACTGTTTGCTGTACAAACTGCTAGACAGAGCTTTGGTAAATGAATTTTTCAACCCGTGTAAAAGTTGAATATGTCCTGGAGTTGAATACCAAAGTTGAAGCTTATGAAATTCTACACATGCTGACCAAAATTGAGAAATGTTTGACCTTTGTACAGAAAGTTATGAATTTTATACTCAGAGCTGTTTATGCTGCCTAGATTCTGAAATTTTTCATAAGTTTGAATTTTCGTATGCATATTCTACTTGTATTATCTTAAGCAAGCTTTGAATATGTATCTAATGAAAGTTCAAATTATCAGATGGCTGATAATGCACATAACACTCCTGGGGTTCTGGAGTTCCTAGTGGTGGTGATCCTCCTCCACCCCCACACATGACTCCTGCCGAAGCGCACATGGCTGCGCAGACAGAGGTGTTGAGGCAGATTCTCAACACCTAGAACCAAATTGCACAGAGGCTGCAGCAGCCCTTTAACAACCATGGTCATAATCAAGATAGGCTAAATGCAGTAATGTCTTATGAAAAATTCAGGACAATGAGGCCTCCTGAGTTCACTAAAGCTGAAGAGCCCCTAGAGGCTGATGCCTTCCTCAGGGCCCTAGAGGCCATGTTCACAATATTTGTTTTGCCCTGCTCTGAGGAAAACAAGGCCGGCTTCACCGCCCAACAGCTTAGGGGTGAAGCCCTGATTTGGTGGGAGCACTTCAAGTCAATGCAGCCACAGGGCCACCAGATCACTTGGGCAAAATTCAAAAAAGCTTTCAAAGAGCATCATATCCCTAGGGGGCTCGTTGATAGAAAAATGAGGGAGTTGATGCACCTCAAACAAGGATCTGACTCCGTCTATCAGTATGCTCAAAAGTTCAACAGTCTCTGTCAGTATGGGGACTATCATGTGGATACTGATAAGAAGAAGATGGAGCGATTCCGTGAAGGTCATGATGGTGAAATTTATGAGAGGCTGAACCTGATCAAGATTGACAGCTATCCTGAGCTTGTTAATCTGGCTATCTCTCAGGAGGATGTCATGAAGAGGGCTCAATAGGATAGAAAAAGGAAATTTAATCAAGTCTCGGGCAGTGGGCAAGGGAAGAAATTTAAGTTTGTAAAGAAGAATGTGCAGGGTTCCACCCAGCCATCTTCATCAAGACGCTGGGTGATGAAGCAGTCTCAGAACAAGCCTTCTGGCAATTTCAGCTTTCACCATACCCAGCAGCAAGCTCCCAAGTCCAATGCACCCCCACCTCCACGCAACAATGAGGATCGTCGTTGCTTTAATTGTGGACAGCTGGGGCATTATGCCAACAAGTGTACTCGCCCTAGGCAATAGAATCAGCAGAATCAGAGGCAAGGTTCCAAGTCTGGAAATCATGACAAGAATCAAACTGTTCAGGTGAAGCAGGATAGACTGAACTTCACCATAGTAGTTGATCTTCCAGTTGGAGCACCAGTCCTGACGGGTACATTTTCTGTCTGAAGTCACCCTGTCACAATGTTGCTTGATTCTGGTGTTACCATAGCTTTATAATTGTAAAAAACAATTCCGGGTTTTCTTCAATCTAGACACCATAAGTTTCCACCCCTACCTTTTATCTTTTAATTCTTAATCTCGGGACGAGATTTCTTTTAAGGGGGTAGACTGTAACACCCCAGGTGTTTAGTAAAGTTAAATACCTTAATTAATCATGATAATCAAGTATAATTAGTTCCTAAGCATGATTAGCATGATGGTGATCAACTTTGCAAAAGAGACCTTGGTCAAAATCACAAATGTTGGTCAAACCCCTAGGATCTCTAAAAGGCTGATTTGGTTTTCTTGCGCGTTCTCCAAATTTCATTATAGAAGTTCAAAATCAGCCAATATAAAAGTTTTTCCTTATCTCCGGGAACACATTTTTCGTAATTGGCAGACATTCAAATTTTGAGTGGAAGTTCGCTTAAATTTGAGTTGAACTCGCTGTGAACAGTAAACCGGGGCCGAGAAAAACAGCAAGTTCAGTGAGTTTTTCCCACCAATCTATTCACCAAAACATAGGTCGCTCTTTGGGCAAGTTGTAGTGCTATAGTTCCTCTACAACTTCTATTTTTCGAGATTTTCAAGTTAGTTCTCACTTTTTGGAGTTTGGCATTTTCGAAGATGCGTAAATGGAATAGAAATTGAAGCAGGCGACGTCGTCGCCACGCCCAGGCGCGCACGCGTGCTGGCCGTTCCGCCACGTGGCGCCGCGTCCACACTCCGGCGTACGGATCCTCACGTTCGTCGTCGCGCGCCGTGTATCCCTCCCTACACCGAGCCGTACAATGGGCGCACGCATGCACGAGTCCACGTGCCGCGGCGTCGCGGGTGCCAGGCAACGATGCGCGCGTGCGGTCGCCCACGTGTCGTGCTGCGCCTAAAAGAATGGAAATTATGCGCCGACGTGCTTTCCATGTCCGCATCGTCGCGCTCGCCTGCCCTCTCTCCCTGCGCGTCGCCGTGCTTGGCCGCTCTGGAGCAGAACAGCGCCGCCGTCGCCATAGCCGCGCCGCCACAGCCATCCCTCCTCCGCCCGTCCCAACTGCTCCTCGCCTATCCCACTTGTCCTCCTGCCTGTCCTCAACACCCTGACGTTGTCGCTCGTGCATCCGACCACGCCGTCGCCGGCCAGACCGAGCCGCGGCGGACGTTCGAGGTCAGTCCGCCGCCGGCGCCCACCGGCCCCGTCCCTTCCCCGTCCAAGCCTCGAAACGGAACCCTAGGTGAGCCTACACCACTTCCCCACCCTTTCCCGGCCAAGCCTGGCCTTCTCCTCACCGGATTTTGGTCCTCCCCGCCGGCCATGGCGCCTGGGGACCACATTGCTTCTTCCCCAATATTTCCAGGGAGTTTTCCGTAATCTAGGGACCTCTGCGTAATTTCGAAAAATAAGTTCAAGGGTCCCTCTGTAAAAGAGTTTTTGGGTTTTAGCTGCAACTTAGAAAATGTGTTAAAAATCATATAAAATTCAGAAAAATGTAAATCTAATTGTTTTGGATTCCTTGTGAGCAGATCTACAACTTCTACGAAAGTTGTATAGGGTTTTCCTTAGTAGTTTTGAAATGTAAATTCAAACTCAGTTTGAGGCATTTTTAGTGTAATTCAAAATGTACTCATATAATGAATGTGAAATTTGGATATATTGTTTTGTAAGCCATATTTAGATCTGTGAACAAGTTTCACACATGTTTGTTGTGTAGATTCCTAGTTATGATTTTTGGAATATTTATGTTAGATTAAGCTTGATGCTTTTTATGGTCCCCTCAAGAAATAAATCCCTTAAGCACCAATGCACCCTAGGTCTTTTTTCATAATGTTAAGCACCTCTGGAAAAATAATGGTGATTTTAGGAGCTTGTTTGAATGGTATTTGATATTTATACTTGTGAAGGATGTTAAATGCATAACTTGAAAAATATGATGGATCCACTTGAATGTGTTGGTCAGGAGCTTAGTGTTGTCATGTGTTGAACTGTAGGAAAAATTTAAGGTCAAAAAGATTAGTTAATCTTTTTGTATGAATTAATGAAAATTATCTAGGCTGAGTCTTGTCTTTTTCATTTAAATTAATTTATAAATGAGCTGAGGCTAAAATTTGGTATTTAAGTTTGCTATAGTCATATGCTGATGTGGTAAAATTTTCATACCAGTTGAAGCTATATTTTAATTAATATGAATTATGGATGAATGGCTAGTTAAAATAGAATAAATATATGTATAATTATTATTAAAATTTAAAAAAGGTGTTTATGTTCAGTTTCTGTTTAAAATAATTTTAAACACACCCCTATCCTAGTTGTGAAGTTTGTTATTTTAATTTTCTTAGATATGAACACAATCACCATCAAAGTCATAACTAGTCTGCCATCACTCACCCTCTATATTTAATGAAGTTTAGTAATATAAGTTGCTTAGATGTGCACACAATCCCCATCAAAATAGTAGTTAGCTCACCCTCACCACACACCCAATACTTTTTGTGAGTTTTCTTAGTTGTTTAGATGAATGTGGCCAACAAGAGTTGGGTTTAGTGATAATTCTCTCACCTTCACCTTAAAACTAATGCATATGCATACAATGTGTAGATCTACCCGACGGGACGTACACGCTCACACAGGAGGAGGAGGGATCCGCTAGTGGGGAATTGAATCAAGCTAGTGGGCAGCAAGACCTGGACCAAAGTCCAGAAGAGCCCAAGGCTAGTGCTGAGTTAGAGGAAGGCAAGCACCAGTTTACATATAACCTTTTTGTATAAAAATCTCACTTTACTTTACTTTCTTAGTATTTATGTTTACTTTGTCATTTAAGTTTCAGGAGTTGTTTTGAAACGTAGATGCATGATCCTTAGGATTCCTATGCTCTTTTACTAGTATATTAGGACGCTAGTGCCAAGCTCTAAGGATACGGTACAAGTCGAGTAATGACTCATTGCTCGCGAGATATAGGATGCTTATGTTGGAATCATAAGTTGGATAAATTGACTCGCTCATGTGGTAAGAGCAATGGGTTCGGTCTCGACCGAGTAGCATGGTGCTGGTTTAAGATGTTGAACGTACCAAGTGCTTGTCGGGAATGGGACCGGTAAGCCTAGTACCTAATGAACCAGTGCGGCGGCTTTATCGCTACTACTCTTGAGATGCGTCTCCCAGTTTGATTCCGGTAGTGCAAGTGTGAGTCTGTACGTGCCGTGTGAGGGCATTCCAGTAACCTTGTACTTAGGACTGTGGCATATGTCCCTAATCTGAGGAGTGACGGGAACCGCCTGGTCGGGGTAGACCCCGTATTTGTTTTTCTTTGGATTCTTTGGGGTCTACCTTCTTCCGTGTATCCTGGGTTTACCTTGCAAGGATATAAATCGATCGATCGTCAGTCACTCGCCGCTATCTGAGTCGGCTTGACCACTGGCTACTCCATGTTTATTATAAAACATTTTGGATTAATATTGTTGACTGATTAATGTTGTTTGCACAACCATGCTTGTTTAGCTAGGTGCTTACTTAGAATGGTTAACATACTAGAACTTGAGCTAAAATTTGAAAGTAAGGATCAACTCTTAGATGCTTTTGGCAAAACAAACCCACCAGCCAGAAAGCCTTGAATGTCTAGTTGTATCCTTTATTTTGACGGGTCAGTCTTGCTGAGTATTAGCATACTCAGCCTTGCTTAATTTGTGGTTTTTAGGTAACCCCATCTGGTCTGGTGCTATTCCAGATGGATGGGAGATTGAATGGGAGAATGACGATGAGGAGTGATATATCGTGGATGGCCTCCCATATGTATCACGCGTTTAGTTCTATTTCCGTTGTCTAAACTCTGAATCATGTTTACTTTCATGTACTAAAAACCTGGTTTGTAATATTATGCACTTGTGGACTTTTATGTAATGTAAACTTGTACTCTGGTCCCGCCATCGTCTGGGCTTAGTGCATATTCTCGATCCTGTATTAGTGATTCACCGGGCATGACCCGGCAGAGGCGACAAAATACATCTGTGTTATCGCTTATGAGCCAAGTGGACCGGCTTAGGTGATAATATGGATTTATTTTGGGCGGTTCTGTCACACTACTATACGAGTGCGTTTTTCAAATGCCCTCTGTTTTTTCATCGTCGCTTCAACCTATTGGAAGTCAGCTTCCTATAGGTCGTCACTTGACCTCACTACACTCAGGATTCTACAATTTGGTCGGCTACTAAGACCTGCTCTTTTTGCACCGACGTGCACACTTATCGACCTGTCGATAGCTCCACAACTTCGTCATGATTCTATCCAGTTTGACGCGCCTACTCATCGCTCGGGGGCTTGTGGGACATGGGTACCCTAGGCTTCCCACCGACAAGTCTCACGGCCGTCCCCGACAAGTGGGTCCGGCCCACCAGAAGACCAACCGACCTGACAGTGAGCCCAACAGACCTGATCTGTGGCCCTAGGGATGAAAGTGGTACGGATATTATCCATCCGACCGACCGACCGAAAGGTTTAGACACTCAAATGGTAAGACTGTATTCGAATCCGGACATTTAATATCTGTAACTATCCGTACCGCATTAGTATCCGGAAATTCAAAATTGAATTTTTATGATCCAAATATGATGAATATCACTATTCGACAAAAAATATACTGTCTGTATCCGTATTCGATCCGAGAATTCAGTCCGAGAAAGAAAAACTATCTGTATCTGTATCCGCAGTATCCGTCCGTATCCGATCCGTTTTCATCCCTATGTGGCCCCGACGACCTCCTGAAGACCTTATCCAGAACGACTACAAGACTTGGCATGCACGACAAGATAGCGGTGGACCCGACGGGCAGTCCAGGATATATGGAAATAGTTCTAATCAACTAGAGATAGGTCTCCCGGTCGTAACCGGCCAGGAGTCAGGGCGCGGACCTTGTCCGTTGGCCAATATAAGGCGGGCAGGACGACCCCAATCTACAATACGCAATCCTCAAGCAATCTATACCAACAACTGGACGTAGGGTTTTACTCTCCGGAGGCCCGAACCAGTATAAACTCGCCGTGTTTCGTGTGCTTCCGCATAACCATCAAGTCCTTAGCTTCCGATCGCCCCCAACCAAATCTAAACCACCGGGATTAACCCCCCTGTGGACTGTCCGAATCTAAACCTCCGACAGGCATTAGACTGTTGCATGCTACCTTGATTCTCTGTCATGGTTTTTTCCTTGGGCCACTAATAATAATTTCCTCATTTTGTTAAAAATGACTTGGTCATCCGAGAGACCTTATGATTGATGAACTAAAGAGGAACGTTCAAGCTTCTTTACACAGCGTATAGTTGCTCACATAAACATTGTGGATTTTCTTGTGAACCTTTACATGTTGCATTTTTTCGAATGTGTTGCCGGTGAAGTAGGAAGGATAACCTCGTGTTTCTTAACTTTATTAACATTAAAAGCAGGAGTGACACCTTCACAAGCTATGTACTTGTTCAACCAAACATCCTATAACATCATCCGCACTCTGAATTGCAAAATTAGCATTAGTATTAACTAACCATGGATGAAACAAGGAAAACCAGACATTGACTGCATCATCTATTACCTCAACTTGTTTATCCATGAGATTGAAGGAAATGGATCAGAAACTCCTTACTTGGGTGACCATTCTTTAGCAATCTTTCTTGAAATCCTGCAAGAAATTTATCTTAATAGCCCTTTTCACCTTCTCAAGCTGTCTGGAATAAGGTGATGTCTTTATAAAGATCAGTGAGAGATCTCATATTGCCGGAGGTTGATAGATCAATCATTTCAATCAAGTTCTTCCCTCGCTGAGTCATGTACTAGCGATCGATATTTGCATCATAGAATCCGGAATTCCTGATGGTCCATTTGAAATATCAAATGGTCTTGTTTTGGTGAGTACAACTTGTGAGTCTCTGTCATGATTTTATAGAAATTTCAACTTGTACTCGGGAAAAGACATCGTTACCCTATAAATATGAAGGGTCGTGACCAATTGAACATATCTCATCGTTCAAAGCACATGTAATTTACTTTTTAAAAATCTGCAAAGTCCAAACCCTCATTTCCAAACTCTGATTGTTGGTTGTCCTTATCTCTAGCAATTGAGTCGACGCTAGGGCAAACCAAAATGTGTCATTTCTAATCGAGATCGTTCTATTCACAAGTTTACACATAATTGTCATTTGATTGTTTTAATTAAGATAAATATCATGTTGTTAAGGGAGGCTAGCATGCACAATACTTATGTAAATTCCTTTCACAACTTATTTTGTTTACGAATTGCGAGGAGTCAGCTGTATATGTAACGACCTTTTATATATAATTTGAACTGTATAGCTACATGTAGATGGATTATCCCATGTACTCATATTAGCGAGTTGATCTCTCATCTTTGTCAATATACTAACCAATAATCATATTTATAAAAAATAATAAATTATATCATAATGTGTCTACTAATTCAGCAAAAGATGATACGATAAAATTGTAAATCAAATCAATACGGAGCGATTGAAGTTTGGGACGCATCTGCAAAGTGTGATAGCTGATGCGACCTAAGCTAGGATTCGACATCAGCAAGACGAGAACGCGTTCTTCTCCAAGGAGTAAAGCTATAGCGTGTTGCAAACGAGTTTCCGTCGTAGCAATGACCTCAACAACAGCATTACGCACATTGAATTAAATCATAGGGACATCCTGCAGCATCACAAGAAAAATGACAAGTTAAACATCAAATCGAATCATCGGAACGTTCTGCAGCAATGTAGTATCACAAGCAAAATGACAAGTTCTGAACATAGAACTGCAGCATTACCTCGATCATTGTCTGACGTGTGGAGAACAGGTTGTAGAGCTGAGGGAAATTCTTCGCTATCTTTTGGTCCTCCGGCACCAACCTAGCATCCATGACACCACACGCAGTTAATCAAGAATCAAGTTTCTTAATCACATGTCAAGAACTTGTAGGTAGGGGCACGACATAGCAAAAGATTACCTTTGTGCAGCCGGCTCGGCTCGCCTTGCCTACACCGGTGGTGCCAGTTATAAAACTAGTGTAAAGCTTGCGCAACTACTATTCCTTTTAATACTCATACTTAATATTCATAGTTGTTGCGCACAACGATAATATTCTTAGTGAAGTCATAAGTCATAGCCATCCAATAATCATATGTCACTTGTTTGTGAACTAGAAAAGGTGTAAGCTTCAAAGCAAGTGTAAAGATTGAGCAACTATTATCTCTTTTTATACTCGTACAGTTAGTTGTTAGGCACGGCAATAATGTTCTCAGTGAAGTCATAACACTTGCGTGGTGATCAGGGTCTTGACAGTTTTTTGTTCAATATCACGTCTGCATGGTGCATCCATTTGCTATTCCTGTCAGTGGCAAAGACATTGACAATCAACAATCTCGCTCAAAGCACTCCAACTGTCATGGCTGCAACTGCAAGAGTGTCATTGTACACAACCGGAGGTCGTCACCAAGGCCAACATGACATTGTCATATGTTTTGGCATTGCAATAACCAGGTCTTGGGATCCAAACATGACTGTTGTTGCAGTGAGTCCACTCTTTTATCTTCTTATATTAAACTCAAAGTGTAATATAAATAAACTATTTACTATTGTGAATTTGTGATGTGTGTGCTCCATGTACCTCTTTTTTGTCAATTTAAAGTCCTTATTTATTATTTTTTGAAACATGTGTGTGTTGCTCGTGCATTCTGTTAGTTAACTAAGACAATATTTGGTTGAGGGTGAAAGTTTCACCCAAGGGAATCTTATATGCATGAAGTACTAAATAAAGTCTATTTACAAAACCTTTTCACATATGTGCAGTTTGGCGCGACGAATCTAATCAGCCTATTCAATCCATGATTTGCTACAGTCATACTACAGTACCATTCTCTAATCGTGCGGACAAAAGACTTTATTAGATTCACCTCGCGATTTAATCAGGGGTTGTGAAGATAATTTTGTAAACTGACATTATTTAATACCTCTAATTAGTGGTCAAACTAGTTTGAAATTTTTTTCATCATACAACCAAACACTTTCTAAATAAAATGTAGAGCCAAAGAGGACTAAATTAAATGAGCTACATTTTTGTGCACTTGGAGTGCAGCTAGCCAGCCAGCAAGTGACATGACTACACTTCACTCACGTGACATGACTACGCTTCACTCACGTCTAATGGCTTAGAGCAGGGCCAACGACTGTGTATGCCGACCGATAGGTAAGAAGGAAAGGTGAGGTGGAGGAGAGAAGGGAAGAGAGAGGAGGCAGTCGGTCCCCAGACCAAGCCCTAAGCTTGGCACACTCGCCAATGCAATAGGTGGCAGGAGCTCTCTCTTCTCTGTGTGTGCAAGTGGATCCTGCTAATAAAAAATAAAAAATATATTTAGAGAAAGAGTAGAGACTAGATTATTAGACCACTTGTCTACTACTTTTCTCTATACCTTGTCTACAAGACAAGCTTATCGGTCCTGCTCTTAGCGTGACTACACACACCACATCAGCGCATGTAAATAACAATTAACAAGCATGTTGTTGGTGTGAGGTATATATAGTTAGGATACATGACATCCATCGAGAACGATGCTAAGTTTGCGCAGTGTTGGGGAACAGGAGCTTCAGAACCAGCACCATCGGACGCTCGTGTTTTAGCGAAGTTCCCCCCTGATGCGAAGCTGCTTCGCTGTGAAACAGCTTCGCTGCGACAAAGCATATGAACGAAGTATATTCCGCAGGCACACCACGACGCTAACTCATTGACCCATCTTCTGTCTATTGGGGGAGAATTGTTGAGCAGGTCATGATCACGAAGCCCGGGATGGGAGCTGCAAGGATCAAAGTGCTTTTGATCCACAGTTGCTTCGATCCGAAGGCGACGACGACCGGCGAGGGCGAAGGGAACAATATGGAAGCATGATGCCATGCAGGGAATGGACGTGGCGATGTCCGTACGAAGCCACGGTGGAGGAAGGCCCGTGTAAAGGAGGCATTGACATGGAAACAAGCTGGCATGACCGTACGAAGGCCGTATTCCCTGTAATGCCCCTTAAAAGGTGTCGAGAACTAGCCGTTGGTGAAAAAAAGGTGTAATTGTGTCGGAAAGTGTTGGCCGCACCCCCCTATAAATAGAAGGACTCCCTGTAATTGATGTGACCGGCATTGAATAAAAAGAGAGCTTAGAAGTTTATGTTCTTTCTTGTCTTCGCAATTTACTTATTCTTAGTAGTAGAAGTAGAAGTAGAAGTCTTGGTAGAAGGTTCGAAGTAGGATAGTTGGGGAGGTCGAAGGGAGAGCAGGGGGCTGTTGTTTCGGCGTCCACCTTCGGGCCCAAGCTACACCAACAGTTGGCACCCACCTCGTGGAAGAACTTCGTACCAAATGGCGAGAGGAAGGCCACCGAGGCAGCCTTCGGCGACGAGCCCAATAGCTAACGAAGAGCTGGAAGATGGAGAGATTGAGCACACAGCAGACGGGGCCTTTGAGGTAAGCCTCGAAGGCTTGGGGGTTCCTGTGGAGGACATCGAAGCACTTCGAAGGATCTAGATTCTGATTGCCGAAGCAACCACAAGGGCCGCTCAGGAGCAAGAGAACGCCCCGTCTACATCGCAGGTGCAGACCCGCAGACAGGCTGCCGCAGGGGCAGCAGAGGGCGATGCAGAGGAACGAAGGAGAAACGAATAGAACCTGAGACAAGCCGAGCGAAGCTTCGCCATACTACGCAATCAGCTGACACGAAGCATAGCCATTCGTACGGACCCAAACCAGCCACCAGCTGCAAAGCAGGTATCGCCAGTGCTATCGCGACGGGACAGGCAACCGGAACCGTAGCATGAGACGCAAGACCCAACATGGCAAACGCTGCAGGCGTTGCAGGCGCAGATTGATCAGTTGAGGCAGCGCAGAGAAGGGCCCGAAGATGTAGGCTCGGGCAGAAGGGATGTGCACGCGCAGCACGATGAGCCATTTGGAAATGTGGTACCCATTTTGCTATTGTCCGTCGATCTAGAAAATGCCCCATGGCCACGTCGCTTCAATGCAACTACCTTGCCACTGTACGACGGCGAAACCGACCCCAAGGAATTCTTGATGAAATTTGAGGCGGCTGTCGAGTCCAACAATGGCGACTCCACGACGAAGGCTAAGGCACTGGTGTTGGCCTTGAAAGGCCCAGTGCAGTATTGGTATGCAAACATGCCGAAGGGAAGCATCACATCTTGGTACTAGGTGCGAAGCAAGCTGCTCGCCAGCTTCAAGGGTATGCAGATCGAAGATCTTAACTCGAATGACCTGGCCAATGCATGCTTGCAGGAGGATAAGGAGTCACTACAGGAGTATATGCACAGGGTAGTGAAATTGGTGGCGCGAGCTCCAAGGGTTTCGGAGGACAGCATCATCAACGCTGTGGTGGGTGGCCTTCGGGTAGGCTCGTGTTAGGACTTGTTGAACAGGGAGAAGCCGAAATCGGTTCAAGAACTTTTCGAAATAATGCAAGAGTATTGCAAGTCTGACAAGGGCAGGCATCGCAGAATCGAGCGCATGAACGCGGCCAAGAAGCCGAAGCAGCAGGGTCCCTGGGACACACCAAAGAACTGGAAGAACACTCCACCGAAGCAGCCTTATAGGTAGGTAAACAATGTGTCTGAGGGGCAAGGTGTGAAGCCACCTCGCAACAATAACTCGAATCGTGGGGGCAATGGAAACGGGGGACCGAAGCCGAAACCACCTGCACCGTCGCACTCACAGGAGAGATTTTTCTGTTGGTTGCACGGAACGAATGCATATCACCATATGCATCAGTGCCCTCCGGCCGTAAAGATGAAAATGCAATGGGAGGCAGAGGAGAAGGCGAAAGCATCAGGAGCCATAGTCAATCACGTCATGGCTCAGGCTCGTAGCCTACCAGCTCCATACCCTTCGCAGCATATGTAACAGCACCAATACGCTCAGCCCTTGGCACCGCAACTGCCGCCGCCTCCGTCGTTGCCCCCACACTTCAGCCAGCCTTCGGTATTTGTACCATCTTGGCCAGCCATGGCATCTTCGTCGCAAGGGGGGCATGGCCCGTCGAATTACCACATGCCAGTCCCGCCGAAGCAAGAGGCACAGGAGCAGCCAGCTTCGGGCCCCATGGGCACGGTCAATATCATCAACGCTATCACCGGTGGGTCTCACGAGCCAGTGCATGAAAACAAGAGGCAGAGGCAGGACTACTTTCGCAGTGTATCGCATATTTGCTCTGGGAAATATTTCCGCCTACCATGGTCGCACATACCCATCTCTTTCACGGTAGCAGACGTCAGGTTACAGCATTACCCGCACAACGATCCATTGGTGATAAGGGCAAACATTGGCAAGAACACAGCCAACTTCTTTGGCAACAATGTAGGCCGAGTGCTCGTGGACAATGGGAGTTCAGCAGATATCTTGACATGGCAGTGTTTCACCGGAATAGGATTCACGAAGGAAGATTTGCAGAAGTCCATGCACCCGCTATACGGCTTCGGAAACAAAAGGATACAGGCGTTAGGCAAGATCAACGTCAATGTAACCTTCGGCCAGGGACCAACCATGCGGACGGAGGTCATAACCTTCGACGTAATCGACTTCGCTTACCCATATCATGTGATCTTCGGCAGAAACACAATTAATAGCTTCGCCGCGGCAATACATCAGGGGTATCTGTTAATGAAAATTCCGACAGCAGGGGGTGTACTGTCAGTGTACGGGGACCAGTTCGAAGCACGTAAGGCAGAGTCAAACACGTCCACCACGAATCGACAGGTGCACATAATCGAAGAATAGCAGGACCCAGACACCTTGTCTGAGGCAGACCGAAGAGCTGAGCAGCAAATGCGATAGGCCATGAAGCACTCCGAGACAGAAAGAATGACAGCCCTGGACGACACAAAGACTGTGTCGCTCTGCCAAGATGTCCCCGGAACAACTGTCAACATAGGCACAGAAATGTCTCAGGCCGAAGAGCATCGATTAATTGAGTTCCTTCGCAATAATCAAGATGTCTTCGCATGGTCAAAGGCAGACTTGACAGGGGTACACAGGGCAGTGATCGAGCATGCACTTAACACAGACCCGAAGGTAAGACCGAGGGTACAAAAGCAGAGGCCCATGTCGGAAGATAGAGCGAAGGCGGCAGAGGCCGAAGTACAGAAACTCCTTGATGCCAAAATAATAAGAGAAGTCCAGTACCCTGTATGGGTAGCCAATGTTGTCATGATACCGAAGAAGAATGGCAAGATGCGCATGTGCATTGATTTTACCGAACTTAATAAGGTGTGTCCGAAGGACCCGTATCCGCTACCGCGCATCGACATCGTCATCGATCAGGCGGCGGGCTGCGAAATGTTAAGTCTCCTCGACTGTTTCTCGGGTTATCATCAGGTCTAGATGTGAAGAGAGGATGAGGCCAAAACAGGTTTCACCACGCCATTTGGTATTTACTATTTCGTCAGGATGCCGGAGGGGCTTCGCAACGCAGGGCCTACGTTCAACCGTATGATGAAGGTGATATTGGGCAGCCAGCTGGGTAGGAACGCTTCGGCATATGTGGACGATGTCGTTATCATGAGTGTCAAGGATACAGATCACATGGAAGACCTTCGTGAGACTTTCAAGAACATGAGGCAACACGGGCTGAAGTTAAACCCGGAGAAATGCATCTTCGGCATCCGAAAGGGGCAGTTGCTAGGCTGCATGGTGTCCAAGAGGGGCATTGAAGCGAATCCGTCAAAAATTGAGGCGCTGCGGAGAATGAGCCCGCCCAGAAACAGGAAGGAAGTACAGAGATTGACAGGGAGAATAGCTTCGCTCAACCGTTTCATCTCTCGTGCGGCCGAACGAAGCATGCCCTTTTTCAAGACCCTTAAGGCGAACACAACTTTCCAGTGGGGGCCGGAGCAGTAGCAGACGTTTGAGGATCTGCGAAGCCACCTCGAAAAAGCGGTAGTTATGACCAGTCCCACACTGAAGGCAGAGCTATTATTGTACATTGCAGCCGGCGAAGCAGCCGTCTGCGCGGTCTTGGTCGAAGAGCGCTAGGAGGGTGATGCTACGAAGTAGGTGCCGGTATATTATGTGTCTGAGGCCCTCAGTGGGTCCAAACTATTCTACTCCCAGATGGAGAAGCTGGCCTACGCTGTGGTTATGGCGAAGAGGAAGCTGTGACATTACTTTCAAAGCCACAACATCACAGTTCCAACGTCGTACCCCCTTCGGGACATGTTCGAAAATAGGGAGTCAACTGGAAGATTGGGAAAATGGGCAGCGGAGTTGGCAGAGCACGTAATCAGCTTCGTATCCCGAAGCGCGATCAAGTCTCAGGTGCTGGCAGATTTTGTGGCAGATTGGACACCAGCAAGGGCGAGCGAAGGTACTGAGCTGACGGAACCATTTTGGGAGGTACAATGTGATGGGGCTTACTGTCACAAGGGATCAGCGGCAGCGGCTGTACTCAAGTCACCCTCGGGGATGAAGTTGCGGTACGCATCAAGATTGGAATGTGGTCAGTGCACGAACAATGTGGCGGAGTACGAGGGGCTGCTTTTGGCCCTTCGTAAAGCCAAAGCAGTGGGAGCGCGCCGGCTCCTCATCCTCACAGACTCCGAGTTGATCGCTGGACATGTGGACAAGTCATATAAGACCAAGAAGCTGGAGATGACGAAGTATCTGCAAGCCGTGTGAAGCATGGAGAAAATTTTCTTCGGCATAACAGTGAAAAGTTTTCCCAGTAATTTCAACAAGGAAGCATACTCTCTGGCCAAAGCTGCAGCCATGAAGGAACCGTTGCCCTCGGATGTGTTTTACGAAGTGCTCTCACTGAAGTCAGTTTCCTCAGACGAAGCACCACCAAGCTTCGTCAATGCAATTCACATCGCAGACTGGAGAACCCCGATTGTAGCATTCATCAAGGGCTACTACGAAGCAGAGGATGAGGTAGAAACAAAGAGAGTGGCTCTTCGGGCAAGAAGCTATAGTCTTGAAGGAGACAACCTATACAGGATGGGTGTGTGCACACCACGGTTGAAATGCATTTCGGCAGAGGTGGGAAGCAGCTGCTACACGAGATTCGCAGCGGCATGTGCTCACATCATATTGGCACTAGGAGGCAAGGTTTCTATTGGCCTTCGGCAGTAGCGGATGCACACAAAATAGTAAGGAATTGTCCCGAATGCCAGAGGCACTTCCCCTATAGTAAGTTTGCGGCGAATGAGATACATATCATACCACCAATATGGCCCTTCGCAAGGTGGGGCGTGGACATCGTGGGCCCCCTACCGGTAGCGCCAGGAAACTATAAGTACACTGTAGTGGCCGTTGAGTACTTCTCCAAGTGGATCGAGGCGAAGCCCATACAAAACATCACTTCGGCGACCATACAGAAGTTCTTTTGGCAAAACATAGTGTGTCGCTTCGGAGTGCCGTGCGAAGTCACTGTGGACAACAGCAAGTAGTTCGACAGTGCTGATTTTCGAGAATTCTGTCAGTACTTGGGAACTAAGCTATGCTTCGCCTCCGTGTATCACCCACAGTCAAATGGCGCAGTTGTGAGGGCCAACGGCGTAATCTTTGCCGGCATTAAGAAAAACATCACGGAATTGCCGAAGGGAAAATAGGTTGAGGAGTTGCCAAGGGTAGTCTGGTCGCATAACACTACAGATTCTAGAACTACGAAGTTTTCCCTGTTCAAGCTGTTATATGGGGAAGAGGCAATGTTGCCCGAAGAAGTATGCCTGGGAGGAGCAAGGGAGCAGCCTAGCTCACACGAAGACATATTGCCATCCATACAGAACATCGAGGAAGTCAGGCTGCAAGCAGCAGACAACCTAAAAGACTACCAGGAAGAAACGAGAAGGTGGAAGAGCAAGAGTATCTGTCCGAAGGGAATTCAGCCGGGAAACTTGGTGCTTCGCCGGATTCCGAAGGGAAAAGATGCAGGGAAGTTGCACAGCAAGTGGGACGGCTTGTTCATCGTCGAAGGAACTGGGAACCTAGCTACGTTCAAGCTCCGAAGGTTGAGCGGCGAGGAGGAGCCATACACATGGAACGCCGACATGTTGAAGAAGTACTTCGTTTAAGTAGTAGTGATTTAAGTTTAAGCCTTTGTAATTTTTTCCGTTGTTATTTCTCTTCTTTTAGAATTTGAGTCTGTATAAACTGTTGGTGGGTTCCGTACTCTTTTCCTCACAGGGGAAGCTTCGTGAGTCCTTTCTGGAATTGCGAAGTGTGAGGTTTTTAATGAGGCAGAACCTAGTGTAACCCCCTGTGCAATATAAATAGGTATTCCCCAAAACACGAGCAAGATGCAAGCGAAGCAACTACCCCTAAGCTTTAGCAAGAGGCGTCGTCTTCGCAGTCTGTATGAATGATGGTGTAGGTGAACGACTATGGGCTTCGCACAACTAAGCCCATCGTTCACCTACGAGTGGCATGAGTTTCGCCACGAGGCTCGAAGTTAACAAGCACAATTAGCGGCATGAGTGGCTGCGAAATGTGCGAAATGTACCTACGAGTGGCATGAGTTTCGCCACGAGGCTCAAAGTTAACGAGCGCAATTAGCGGCATGAGTGGCTACGAAAGGTGCGAAATGTACCTACGAGTGGTATGAGTTTCGCCATGAGGCTCGAAGCTAACGAGCGCAATTAGCGGCATGAGTGGCTGCGAAAGGTGCGAAGTGCACCCACGAAGGGGCACGAGTTTCGCCACGAAGGCTCAAAGATAATGAGCGAAATGAGCGGCATGAGTGGCCGCGAAAGGCGCGTAACGTACCTATGAGGTGGCACGATTTTCACCGCAAGCCATAAAGAAAATGAGTGCAGTCAACGTAAGTAACCACGGGGGATGCGAAGGTTATTTGCGAAATAGTGTAAGATATGCCCCGACGGTTCGAAACGAAAGAAGAATGGGTGATGACGCGAAGGGTGACTCTTAATACACGAGTATACAGCAATGACGTCCAAGCACCGAGTAAGTTGCAGTATGAACAGGCATCAAGCATAACAAGAGCACAAAGAGGAAAAGCTTCAGCATTTGTTCGCCCCGAAGGCTTGCGGGGGGAGTTCTGAAGCACAGATTAATAAGCCTTCGCGTCAATCAAAAGCGCGAAGCGTAGAAACATCACATGTTTCGAATACAAGTAATCCATCTTTATTTCCAAGTATGTGCAGGAGTCCCGGGAAAAAAAAAATAAATACATGCATACATCTATATAATACAATGGGTGTATCAGTCTTCGCGCAAAACATCCTCGCACACTTCCTCAAACACTTGACACATAGCTTTATCAGCAATTTCCAGGGCCATGGTGCGAAGCTCAACTTCGGTGGGCATACATCCTATGTCGGAAACAACAAGTCCTAGGTTAGGAAAACCATCTTTATTTACCTTACTTTCACTTACAGCTATACAACATTTTCATCTTCTAGGGGCAATGGTATCAAGTACACGTACTCGGGGGGACCTACTGCCCCCCCATCAATAGGTTCCTCCTTAGGAACGATAGTTACAACATCGAACGGAGGGCCTGCTTCACGTCGTTTCAAGGCGTGTTTCGCAGCACGTTCCTGAAGAATGGCGTCACGTCGAGCGGGGCCTCGGGAAAATTCAGCGAAGAAAGCTTTTGAGGCTCGGTTACGAGCTTCGTACCGCTCACGTCGCCACGAAAGAAACTTATCGTATGATACACCAGGATTACGAATACTAGACTTCGTCCAGACATTAGGCGAAACAAACAGTGAATCCACAAAAGGAGCATTTAGTCTCACACCTTCGACTATCCACGCAGGGACACTCGAAAGGACCTGTGCACAAGCACCCGGATCAGTACGAAACGTTTTAAGTACAGCAAAAAGCCAACATTACGGGCAGTATCTACAAGCACTCTCCTAGCCGCGCTCACACCTCATCTTCGGATGTCGCCTGGGGGTCAGCACTGTCGTGGTGGGGAGCAGCATCGCTCGAAGCAACGTCTTCAGCCACATGAGGGGCGCCCGACTCAGGGGCGGGGGGATCTTCAAGCGGCATCTCATGGTCCCCGGGAGTTGGAAGAGCTACGTTTACAGTCCCTTCCGCCGACCCGAAGAGGGGCGAAGATGTGATACCGCCACCAGTAGCAGGGTTGGCATCAACTTCAACAGCGTGCACGATAGCTTCTTGCTCAGTATCCCCGGGTGCGCGAGCTTCGATGGCATCCCCGGATGTGCGGGCTTCGTCGAGGTCCGCGAGTGTGCGTGTGTTGACATTGCTAACGTCATCGACTAGAAACGGATATAAGATCCATCTCTATCGACGGCACCAGAAATGCAGAGGTATATCTTAACATGATGCTAAGTGTATATCGGATGTTGCTTTCAGATAAACTAAAAGATGAATTCCGACACGATTCATAGCACAACTCGATATAGGTTGTCAGCCTGACAGGTGTGCCTGAAAACGCATGGATATGGTACTCTTACATATGCCTTGGATCTCTAGAAAAGAAGATATATATATAAACAGGGTATCCGCAAGCGCACAGATATGAATATACTATTGTAGCATTTTAACCAGGAGTAAAACCAGGTATCGTATTTATATTCTACCACAGGGAAAGAAGTCTTTCTAATTCATAATAGCTAATACATGCTCATCTCTCAGTTTTATAATGTAGAGTGGCCAAAATATATCAATTGCTATAAACAGGGGTAAGTCACATGAAATATAGAGAATGATAGCACTGTTCGAGTCATAACTTCATGAGCAGCTAGAAAGTGTCATTATAGCAAGAGAAACGTAGCAAAGTCTAGCTAGAGAGGATACTCCTAGGTAATTCTAAACTATATGTCAATGCAAACTATGATTAGTGCAAACATTTAGCAATCACGGAAGAAGAACTATTATATCAATGCATGGGGAGACTATCCAGGAGGATCAAGGCCGAAACTTGAAACAACCCAAATAGTATAAGGCTCCACTAGTCCTATACACGGGGGGTGGACTACGAAGGACTCAATAGTGCTGTCACCACCACGATATACCACACGACCCGGCATATAGGGTGCAATCGCAGATAAATACAATATAAGCACCACGCTTACACTGTCTTTACCGTTCACCCATGTTAACAAATGATCTAGGTGAGGGCTAAACGACTCCATACATGAATATAAAGGCAAATCAACTATGCTAAACATGTAATCATAGTAAACACCAAAGCATATAATGTCGAATATAATCATTAATAAGAACATATGTCTATATAACAAATGTAAAGAACTAGATAAGAACTTACAAGAGCGAAGCTAGATCAGCCTCTAGACGATCAGGAGCCAAGTAGACACCTTGCCTCCTCCTAGATCTAAACTAGCTAGCTACTCTGCTATATGGTGTTTCTAAGGCGTAGAGTCTCTGACTTGATCTGATGTATGACAGATTCAGATGCCTCTGCCAGGGGGCAGGGGGGCTGCTTATATAGTCCAGAGGGGTGGACGTGCGCCGTAGGATCAAACCGACCTAAACATGTGGTTTAGATTGATTATCATAGGCGGTGGAGGAACATTCCAGAAGATGAGGCGGTTCGGGGCCCGGGGGGGACCGACCGGCCCCACCACCAGGCCGATCGGTCTGGGGTGGGCCCCCCTCGGGTCCCACTTCGGCCAGGTGGTCTCTTGATCCTTCTAGATGCTTCTTTTTTAGGTGCTGAGCCACGTTGAGTTCCGGAGCCTTCTGGAGTCTTCTAGAGTGGTTTCCTTGCATATTTTCTGAATAGTCCCTGTAGATTCATAGATTCACCAAAACTCGTGGAAATTGTTAATATAAACCCTAATAAGGTGATCTAATTATATTTTAGTCCTTTTTCCAATGAATGTGAGGGATAAAATGCATAGATAAAATGTGTCAACAAAGTCCCCCAAGCTTACCCTTTGCTAGTCCCTAGCAAAGATATGCTTTAGCAGGATCAGGAGTTGCTACAACGCTTTCACACCTCAAAAGTACTATGGTCTTCAAAAACCTATTCTCTCAACAAGATTGCTCTCTCTTACCTTCAACCTTTAAGCATAGCCTTTTCAGAAATCTTTAGCAGATAAAAGACAAAACAATCAAGTCAAGCAGTATATCTCAAATTCTTTGATCAGCTATCATCCTGGGGTTTTGCACATTTTTCAGATAAAACTCAGAGATCCTGTGTATGACTTTCTCAAGCATGGAGTCACACTTAACAAGATATGGATGATAGTGTTGAATGGATGAGGGTGAAAGGTGGTAAGCCTTTTAGCCTAGCTCTTGGACTATATCTCTCTTTCTAAGATTTTTTTTTAAGATCTGGGCTTTCCATTCTTGGAGAGGTGGGCTCTACTCGCCCCGGACTTTTGTCCATTTTTCTCTCTCCTTAGAGATGTGGGCTCTACTCGCCCTCAGACACGTGTCCATTATTCATCTCTAAAATTTATTTCTTTTAGGGAGGTAGGCCCTTCTCGCCTAGTATGACACTTGTCCTTTTCTCTCCCTCTCTCTTCTCACTTTTTCCTCTCTTTCTCTTCTTTTTTTTCAAATGTAGCCTCAGAATCTCTTTTTTTTTAACATTGAGAGAGATATATCCTAGAGTTGCATGAGCTGTATGGCTTGATGGAAAATGCGTACTTCCATATCAGAAGCAGCATAAATGGTGGAATGGAATGATCTTGATGTGTATGACAAGCTCTTAAGGATCATTGACACAGGAACTCATCATATAAGATTTTTCATTTAAGATAAATCCAGGAATCCAGCTTCTCTAGGAAAATGATCAATAGCAACTCAACTTTTCATGAATCATCTTTCAAAGCCTAGACTCAGATTAAGCATATACTTGCACAGGTTTTGGGTTTAGAGCAAATTAAGCATTTAAACTTCAGGAGAATCTAGGTTTGAAAACTAAGCACTTTAAAAGGAATTACGACGGAGCAACTATTCAACATCTCCAAGCATATATCATCAAGATCATTATTAAAGAGAAAAACCAACTAGCAGACTCTAGCATTTTATTCAAACTAAGACTTTTAACTAAAACTCAACTAGCTAAAAACATAGGATAGTGATACTTATCGTGATAACTGGGGGTGCTCTCCCCCAAGCTGGATCTTGAAGTGATTCTTGATTCATCCTTGGAACTTGTTTACCTTCAGGTCCTTATTAAATTCTCCCTGTAAATATTAGTCTCGCACATACCCGAAGGAACAAATTCTAGGATTATGCTGTGAGCCTTCATGTGCCCACTTCTTTTTGGGTTTTTCTGAAATGTGTGGACCTTCATGTGCCCACGTATTTTTGTGAATTTTTATATGCAAAAGGAATGCTAAAAGCAAAATCATGTGAATGAAAAAACAGAAAATATTTTTATGATTTTTTTCAATGCAGGTATAGGGAAATAAACATGCGAATCTAAATATGCAGTGTAGAATATAAAGATAAATACCGAGTTACCTCTCGGCGAGAGCTTAGAGTACTTACTCCCATGGCGTAGATGTAGTGGCCATTGATTGATCAGTTGATGACGCGAGTAGTGATTGGTCTTCCGAAGATGTACTCTTATCTTTCTTCCTCCAAACTTGTTTCTTCGGTAGAGACCTAACAGGTTCAGAATACTAGGCTGGCAGAAGCAGAGCGGACTTCTCCTTAATCTCTTCTTCAATGTTTTTGACATCCGTCAACTTTGTGTTCAGCTTGCGTTGTAATCTCTGAAGGCGTCTCCGCGTCTTGTTCTTCTTGGGCTGCTCAGGATTAGTGTAAGTATTGAAATAGCAGCGTACCTTTTCAGTTCTGAACTGGAAGTGGATCTCGCCAGTCCTGATGTAGATGATTGCTCTTGTTGTGTTCAGGAACGGTCTTCCAAGCACGATGGGAGGATCTTGCTCATCTCCCATGTCTATGACTAAAAAGTCAGTCAGGACATAGTTATCCTTTATCTTGACAGGTACATCTCGTGCAATTCCTTCCGGGAACCGTTGTGATTGATCCGCCATCTGCAACATTATATATGTGGAATACAAAGGCAGGTCACCATATATTAATTCGTAGGTTACCTTAGACATTAGGTTAACGCCCGATCCCGTGTCGCAGATAACTCGCTGGAAGTTCCATTGATTGATGGAGCAGTGGATTGATGGAACTCCAGGGTCTTCAAGCTTTCGCAGTAATGGTGAAGGGAACAGGTTCTTATTCTCTGATTGAATCGTGTTGATCATCCAAACTTCCTTCACATGCGATTGAGGTTGATTATTCTTCTTGTTCCTCCTTCTATCTCTTCTCTTCTTCTCAACAACTGGCTCGTGTTCTTGAGGGTAAGGATATCGGGGGTGCGCAGGAGCTTCTAGGATTTTGTTCTTGCAATTGAATCTCTCCTTCCTCCCATTGATGGAGAAGATGATCTTAGCGGCGTCGGCGTAGATGATGGCTTTGGCTATGGCAAGGAAAGGACGTCCCAAAATGATTGGAGCGTTCTCACTTCCCCAAGTCTCGACAACAACGAAGTCGGCAGCCACGTAGGAGCGTCCTATCCCCAGACATACGTCGTCTAGGATACCCTCGGGGTGGCATAGTGACAGGTCTGCAAGCTGCAAGCACATGGTTGTATACAATAAAGGTGAACCATTAATTTTCTTATATATTACCTTAGGCATTATGTTGACGCTAGACCCAAAGTCACAAAGTGCATTCTTGAAGGTGTAGGCTCCAATAGTGATGGTGATGACGGGCCTTCCTGGATCTCCTCTTTTGGCGGGCATGCCCCAGTCAGTCCATCTCGGGCCTTCTTCTATCTCATTCGAACACAGATCTGCAGAATAGATATCGACAAGGTTTGCAGATTCTAACTCTTCCGGCTGGCCCGGAATCTTACCTGGGTTAGCCGTGGGAACAGATGATGCCAGCTGAGAAATCTGAGATTCTAGCATCTTATTAAAGCTATGTTGGTTCTTGATGGCAGAAGAAAAACTTTCCATTTTATTACTAATAGTTTCGAGCATTTTATCATTGGAAGCTAACTTCTTAGACAGATTATCCATAATTCTACCCTGGTTTTGGACTAAGTCTCTTAATGGTGAGAAATTATTGGAAGAATTATTACCTTGATAATTACCTGAATAGTTACCTGGGTAGTTGGTTCTCTGCTGAGTCCATCCTTGATTCTGCTGGGGACGATATTGGTTGTTGTTGTTGATGTAGTTCACGTCCTCCTCCAGCTAAGGGCACTGACTCCCTGAGTGTCCAGTGTTTCCACATTCTTCACAGGTCATGCGGGATTCGAAGAGTTGCATGACTTCCTTCTTCTCAGGGGCTCTGTCTTCAAGCCTCTTCATCAGTAAATCCATTTTGGCGGACAGCATGTCTACCTCCTTGAGCTGGTGCATTCCTCTTTCTTTCTTGCGGGGTTGACGTTCCTCGTTCCAAGCTTGATTGGACGCCATCTTTTCCACAAGGTTAGTAGCTTGAGTAAGTGTAAGGGACAGGAAAGCACCTCCAGCTACAACATCCATCATTTCACGGGTGTTGGTAGAGAGCCCGTGGTAGAAGGTCTGCAAGAGCAACCAGTTTTCCATTCCATGATGTGGGCAATCTGCAATGTAGTCTTGAAAGCGCTCCCATGCTTCAGGAACAGATTCCTCATGTTGCTGCTGGAAACTCAAAATTTTCCCCCGTAAGGCATTGGTTTTGCCTATAGGAAAGAACTTTGCCAGAAAGGCAGTAGAACACAATGTCCAAGTTGTAAATTTGTCTTTGTTGGAGTAGAACCATTGCTTCGCTCGCCCCAATAGTGAGAATGGGAATAAACGAAGTAGGACTGCATCACTTGGAACATCTTTGATTGTGAAGGTGCCACATATCTCCAAGAAATTTTGAAGGTGTTTGTTGGCATCTTCATGAGTTTTTCCACAAAATTGGCTAGCTTGTACCATGTTGATCAGCGCAGGCTTGAGCTCAAAAGCAGCATCTCCTACAGCGACTGTCGGACCAGTACGAATGTTGTCCGGGGTCGGTGCGGAGTATTTGCGTAGGGACTTGTTTCCCATTACTTCAAACGTGGGTGTTAAGCTTCACGCTGTTGAATCTCCCAAGGCAGAAGTCGTGGGCCGAGAATCAGGAGACCTGAGCTTTGACCTTGCCTTCCTTAAGATTTTCTCTGGATCTGAAACGAAGTTTTCTGGAAGATTCTTATTCATACATTACCCTGAAATAAGATAGACAAAAGTGGAAAGAACAAGGGTAAACCTGTTTAAGCAATGATTATTTGGATTCTCGATACATTATATGTGAGAGATGCATGCATGCTATTACTGAAAAAAAAATTTCATCTAGGCTATAGACTTTCTTTCCCCGGCAACGGCGCCAAAAATGCTTGTTGACATTGCTAACGTCATCGACTAGAAACGGATATAAGATCCATCTCTATCGACGGCACCAGAAATGCAGAGGTATATCTTAACATGATGCTAAGTGTATATCGGATGTTGCTTTCAGATAAACTAAAAGATGAATTCCGACACGATTCATAGCACAACTCGATATAGGTTGTCAGCCTGACAGGTGTGCCTGAAAACACATGGATATGGTACTCTTACATATGCCTTGGATCTCTAGAAAAGAAGATATATATATAAACAGGGTATCCGCAAGCACACAAATATGAATATACCATTGTAGCATTTTAACCAGGAGTAAAACCAGGTATCGTATTTATATTCTACCACAGGGAAAGAAGTCTTTCTAATCCATAATAGCTAATACATGCTCATCTCTCAGTTTTATAATGTAGAGTGGCCAAAATATATCAATTGCTATAAACAGGGGTAAGTCACATGAAATATAGAGAATGATAGCACTGTTCAAGTCATAACTTCATGAGCAGCTAGAAAGTGTCATTATAGCAAGAGAAACGTAGCAAAGTCTAGCTAGAGAGGATACTCCTAGGTAATTCTAAACTATATGTCAATGCAAACTATGATTAGTGCAAACATTTAGCAATCATGGAAGAAGAACTATTATATCAATGCATGGGGAGACTATCCAGGAGGATCAAGGCCGAAACTTGAAACAACCCAAACAGTATAATGCTCCACTAGTCCTATACACGGGGGGTGGACTACGAAGGACTCAATAGTGCTGTCACCACCACGATCTACCACACGACCCGGCATATAGGGTGCAATCGCAGATAAATACAATATAAGCACCACGCTTACACTGTCTTTACCGTTCACCCATGTTAACAAATGATCTAGGTGAGGGCTAAACGACTCCATACATGAATATAAAGGCAAATCAACTATGCTAAACATGTAATCATAGTAAACACCAAAGCATATAATGTCGAATATAATCATTGATAAGAACATATGTCTATATAACAAATGTAAAGAACTAGATAAGAACTTACAAGAGCGAAGCTAGATCAGCCTCTAGACGATCAGGAGCCAAGTAGACACCTTGCCTCCTCCTAGATCTAAACTAGCTAGCTACTCTGCTATATGGTGTTTCTAGGGCGTAGAGTCTCTGACTTGATGACTTGATCTGATGTATGACAGATTCAGATGCCTCTGCCAGGGGGTAGGGGGGCTGCTTATATAGTCCAGAGGGGTGGACGTGCGCCGTAGGATCAAACTGACCTAAACATGTGGTTTAGATTGATTCTCATAGGCGGTGGAGGAACATTCCAGAAGATGAGGCGGTTCGGGGCCCGGGGGGGACCGACCGGCCCCACCACCAGGCCGATCGGTCTGGGGTGGGCCCCCCTCGGGTCCCACTTCGGCCAGGTGGTCTCTTGATCCTTCTAGATGCTTCTTTTTTAGGTGCTGAGCCACGTTGAGTTCCGGAGCCTTCTGGAGTCTTCTAGAGTGGTTTCCTTGCATATTTTCTGAATGGTCCCTGTAGATTCATAGATTCACCAAAACTCGTGGAAATTGTTAATATAAACCCTAATAAGGTGATCTAATTGTATTTTAGTCCTTTTTCCAATGAATGTGAGGGATAAAATGCATAGATAAAATGTGTCAACAGCGCGTTTCGCCAGCATCCGTGGGCGTGCGGGTGTCGGTGACAGCTTCGGGTGCGCGAGCTTCATCGGCGGCTGGCGGTGGCTCGAGAGGGCGAAGCGCCACTCTAGTCATATCAACGCATGCTTCGTCCGGCGAGGCAGTCGGCGGAGGAAGTTGATGTGAAGCGTGCCTTTCGTTAACACGAGCCACGACAGTCGCCTGAAGTCGAGCGGCGATCTGCAAGAAAGCCTTCGTTAAATACGGCCTCGAAAATAGGAATGGTAAAACAAGTGATAGTAGAAGAGAAGAAGCAAACGCAAACCTGTGGAGCCAGGCGCTCAGCCTCGAGAAGGGTGAGCTGGGCCCCTTTCTCAGCGAAGAAGGTGTTCAGGAAATTTTTGGCTAAGTTCTTGGGGAGCACGGGAAGCGAGGACGTGGCAAGTTCTTCGTCAGATGGCCAAACGAATGTATCCTTCGTAAGGGAACGAAGGTCACTCTTGCTCAAGACCTTCTCCGAAGCGGGGCGGTCAGGAGGCAGCAGTGAACAAATGGAGTACGCGAGGGTCCTCACTCCAACGGCAGCACTTAATTCACTGAAGATCTTCGTTTTCAAGCCCAGGAGGTCAAAACATGAGTCAACCCGATCGTGAAAGGCACTGATGCTGCACTGCGGAAACGAAGAAGGCGGCGGAGCAAGATTGTAATGATCGAGGTGGGACAAGATGTCATCCCGAAGCATTTGGGCACTCTCAGTGTGTCTCTTGCGAGCCACATCCATTTTCTCCTGCAGCGAAGCAGTCTGGGATTTCTGTTCATCAAGTTCGGCCTGCAGCGACTGGCGACTTGATATTAGCGACTCCTTCTCAGAGCGAAGGACCGACAGAGCGGCTTCAGAAGGAGTAGCGGCGTTTTCTTTTTCCTTCTCCAGACGCTCCGCACGACCTTTCTCTGTGGCCAGCTGCTCTTCCAGTTCCTGCACACGGGCCTGCAGAGTGGACACGGCTTTCTTAGACGACGTCGAAGCCGCCTCCCGATCCGCAACCAGCCTTCGTTCTAGACAGCGTGAGGTGACAAAGCTCTTCAAAGCCAAGTCACCACAAGCTGTAGCGAGCTCGTCGGTGGTTAGCTCTCCGAACCGTTCTTCTTCGTGCGGAAAGCTGAAGGACGAGCCCGCTTCGGATAAGAATTTCCGCTCGTGACCACCACTAACCAGGCGAAGGAAACCTATCTGCTTTCCGCCAATCAATCTGGCTTCGGTAGGAACACCCAGACGTAGGGCTGCAGCTTCGGGTGCTTCGGGGGTAACACGATAGTTGCTGCTATCGGGCTCGTCCTCTTCGTCGGAGTCGGTGTCCACGGTGACGGCGCGGTTCGGGGAGTTAGCGCGAGTAGGGGAATCGGCAACCCCAGCTTGACCATCACCGGATGAAGCACTAGGCGAAGCTGATTGTCCCGTGGCGAGGGAGCTTGATGAAGTCCCGGATCAGGATGGAACTTTCTCTTTGTCAGCACGGGGGCTCAAGTCGACGGGGCTGCCGGTCCGTGGAGCATCATCGGCCGATGACACAATCTTCACATCGCTCTCATCCTCGTCACTGTCTTTTTCTGGAGGGCTGAGGGGGACCATAAGAGCCCCTTCATTGGTCGTCGGTGCAACCGGAGGGGGCTGAACTGAGCGAAGGGGTGCCACCATGGTGGGGGCAGCTCTTGAGCTCTAGGCCGGCTCCGCGAATCGGGGGCAGCGCTTTTCTGAGTCTTCTGCCGCTCCAGTCGTTTCGTCACAGTGACTTCGACCGCAGCGGCAGGGGCGCGGCGACCCTTCGAACGCCCAGCACCGGGGGGGCGAGGTAGCAGTCTGCTCTCGGGACGGACCAGTCCCCCCCAGTTTTCTTCGCAGCAGCAGCACGGTGCCTCGCGAAGCCTTCGCACTCAGGCGGCTGCACTTGGAAGAACTCAAAGACGCGGTTCGTGCGCGAGCCATTGAGGCGAGCACATAACTCCTTGTATTCCGCAGCAGTCACAGGCCCCAAGACGAAGTCGCCGTGTTTTTCCACCTTACGTTTCCTCGGAACTGTTTAAAGAAAGCAAAGCATAGTTAGGACGTAGTAGGAGACGAGTCCAAAGCACAGTTTTCGTAAAATGCGCAAGGGCTGCGCTCTTACCTTCGATGGTGAATCCAAACGCCTTTTCCCAGTCAGGGCAGGGGATTGACCCTATGGGATCCGCCCAGCAGTCTTCGGGCACTGCCCATCCATCTTGAAGAGGAAAAAGACGAACGGTCCGATACTCTTCGACAATGTCGTGAGTACTGTACTTGCGCGCGAATAAGCGAAACATGTTGATGAAGGCGTCCCCTTCCTCGCATGACGGATCTAACCTCATCTCGAAGTCCAGAGGCGTTAGAACAGTCAGCGCCAGTGGGTGAGGGTCACCTTCGACCAGGGGCTCCAAATTGTGATAAAATCAGTGTTGTTGCCAATCCGAAGGCCACCTGTTGTGATAAGCAATTACAGGGGCAAGAACACCCGTCTTGTATACGAAGTTCAGGCACCCGAACTGGCAGTCTTTCTCTTCGGCTTCGTCTCCTTCACCCTCCATCACCGTCCTTGTTTGATGATGAACCTTGTGGGCAGCGGCGAAGCCTTCGGCAGAAGGTTTGATCTTCGTCGTCCGACAAATCCACATATATACCGAAAGACGCACGATGGCATTCGGCGTGAGCTGATGCAGGTACACCTTGAAGTACCGAAGAATGTCTACCACCGCGGGGTGAAGGGGAAGCGAAGACCGGCGCACAGCAGATCTCGAAATATCACGGCTTGATTCTCCTTCGGCTTCGGGATCTCCTCGTCGCCTGGGGCTTCGCCGTCAACAATCATATTGTTCGCCTCTAGTTCGGCGAGGTCGGCAGGCTCGAGCAGGCTGCGGCCGAAGGTGAAGGTTTTCGGCAAACCGCCAGAGGCGGCGGAGTCACGCTTGCGCTTCGGAGGCATGTCTGAGCGAAGGAAACTACGGGGCTAATCCTAAGAGAACAGCGAAAGGCTTACTTGGACGGTTTGCTTCGAACCTCTTGGGAGCAGGCAGCGCGCGGTGAAAAGGGGGCGCGCACAAATGGAAATGGTCCCGCGGGGGGGGCATTTTATAGGGGGCTGAGTAAAGGGCAGTTACCACAGATTAAAAGACAATTATGCCCCTAATCACTTTACATAACCGCTCCAAAGGTAGGGGCACGACGGTACTTTCTTGCAAGCGCGGGCCGTCCTCTGGGAGTTCCGAAGCCCATTTCCTCCGCCTTGAAGAGGGTTTCGTAAGTTCGGTCCTTTAGCAAAGAAAAGGAGGACGGCCCTCACTTCCGAGGGGCTACTGTTGGGGAATAGGAGCTTCGGAACCAGCGCCATCGGACGCTCGTGTTTTAGCGAAGTTCCCCCCCCCCTGATGCGAAGCTGCTTCGCTGCGAAACAGCTTCGCTGCGACAAAGCATATGAACGAAGTATATTCCGCGGGCACACCACGACGCTAACTCATTGACCCATCTTCTGTCTATTGGGGGAGAATTGTTGAGTAGGTCATGATCGCGAAGCCCGGGATGGGAGCTGCAAGGATCGAAGTGCTTTCGATCCACAGTTGTTTCGATCCGAAGGCGACGACGACCGGCGAGGGCGAAGGGAACAATATGGAAGCATGATGCCATGCAGGGAATGGACGTGGCGATGTCCGTACGAAGCCACGGTGGAAGAAGGCCCGTGTAAAGGAGGCATCGACGTGGAAACAAGCTGGCATGACCGTACGAAGGTCGTATTCCTTGTAATGCCCCTTAAAAGGTGTCGAGAACTAGCCGTTGGTGGAAAAAAGGTGTAATTGTGTCGGAAAGTGTTGGCCGCACCCCCCTATAAATAGAGGGACTCCCTGTAATTGATGTGACCGGCATTGAATAAAAAGAGAGCTCAGAAGTTTATGTTCTTTCTTGTATTCGCAATTTACTTATTCTTAGTAGTAGAAGTAGAAGTAGAAGTCTTGGTAGAAGGTTCAAAGTAGGATAGTTGGGGAGGTCGAAGGGAGAGCAGGGGGCTGTTGTTTCGGTGTCCATCTTCGGGCCCGAGCTACACCAACACGCAGCGCTGGAATTTTGAATGTTTGGGACCCTCGTTCAAAAACATTTGCCTGCCGTAAGAACATATTTGTATTTCAGTGTCAAAATACATAGCGAAAGCGCTCGTTGTTGCCCCCACGGCATTTTCATCATCCAAAAGCAGACTAATCTCCCTCCTGTTAACATCTAACACGACAAATGTACAAGCATCTCTATAGGCCGGCGGAATCGCCACATTTCCTACGCGTTCGGCACTGCCATGATGGCAAGGGCCTCCCTGTTCTGCCCCAGGACGTTGAACACCGTCGCGGCGATGTGCGACGGCGTCAAACCTGCCTCGGCCAGCTGATCGGCCGGCGATCCGTGGTCGATGTACCTGTCTGGAAGCACCAGCGGACGCCACTGCACAAAACCAAAAGTTAAATCCATCGTTAGTCACCTAACGTGTCTCGTAACTCAATCTGCAATGGAAAACGTCAGGGATGTATCTTGTCAGTCGTCAATAAAAGTCTGCAACTTGCCTTGATTTTGCCGTCGAGGAGGCCGTCGAGGGCCATGAACTGGGCGACGTGCGAGCCGAACCCTCCGATGGAGCCTTCCTCGACGGTGATGAGCACCTCGTGGGACTTAGCGAGGCTCCTGATCAGGGCTTGATCCAGCGGCTTGCAGAACCTGGCGTCGGCGACGGTGACCTTGAGGCCGTGGCGCTCCACCAGGGTCGCGGCGGCCAGGCAGTACTGCACCGCCGACCCGTACCCCAGCAGCGCCACCCGGTCGCCCTCCCGCAGGATCCTCCCCTTGCCAACCTGCAAATCAATTTACACATGATCGATCGATCATCGTCTGCAAAAGATGCAATTTTTTTGTTCTCCGATGGCAATCGGCGGAGAAGAAGAGGCAGGTTAGTACACTACCTCGAGGGGAGTGCCCTTGTAGTTGGGCGGCAGCGGCACGCCGATGCCGTTGCCTCTCGGGTACCGGAAGCAGGACGGGCGGTCGTCGATGGCCGCGGCGGTGGCGACCATGTGGCAGAGCTCGGCCTCGTCGGCCGGCGCCATGACGACCATGTTGGGCAGGCACGCCATGTACGTGACGTCGAACGCGCCGCAGTGGGTCGGCCCGTCGGCGCCGACCAGGCCGGCCCTGTCCATGGCGAAGCGCACAGGGAGCTTCTGCAGGTCCACGTCGTGCACCACCTGGTCGTAGCCGCGCTGCAGGAAGGAGGAGTAGATGGCGCAGAAGGGCTTGAGGCCCTCGCAGGCGAGGCCGGCGGCGAACGTGACGGCGTGCTGCTCGGCGATCCCGACGTCGAAGCAGCGGTTGGGGAAGCGGCGGAGGAAGTAGTTGATCCCCGTGCCGCCGCCCATGGCCGCGTGGATGGCCACGATCTTGCTGTCCTGCTCGGCCTCCGCGATGAGCGCCTCCGCGAAGTAGTTGGTGTAGGACAGCGTCTTGGCCGGCGACTTGAACTGCTTCCCCGTCGCCGGGTCGAACTTGGCGACGCCTGCGTGCGTGCGTCAAACAGAACCAAAATGTTAAGATCACACGCACCTCCGCCGGCCGGCAACACATAAGATCTGCTAATGGCAAACCAAACAAATGCTCCCTCACCGTGGTACTTGTCGGCGGCGCGCTCGGCGTAGGGGTAGCCGCGGCCCTTCTCGGTGACGACGTGGATGAGGACGGGGCCGGTGGTCTTGGTGCTCTTGACGTCGTTGAGGATGGAGATGAGGTCGTCGATGTTGTGGCCGTCGACGGGGCCGATGTAGTAGAGGCCGAGCTCCTCGAAGAGCGACGAGCCTGGGCCGCTGATCATGCCGCGGGCGTACTCGTCCACCTTCGCCGCCAGCTCGTGCACCGACCCGCCGATCTGCTTCGTCACGCCCTGGAGGGGGAGGAACACGGCGAAATGGCGCCGGTCGGTCAGAGAGATGAAAACATGGGCCGCCGTTTCCTTCTACTACAATCTTTCTAGGCCCAACGAGAATGGGCCTCTCTATTAGATCCTAGCCCAAAAACTTTCTACAAGAAGGAAAAATATTCTAAGACCAAGCCTAGTGTCAAACTCGGCCACTCCTCTCAAAATCTAAAGCAATTTGAATGCCTGTATGGATAAAATTTGAGTATTCTGACTTCTTTAACGATGATAAGCTAGATTATTGGAGTGAAAGGTACAGAACCAGTAGGACTCTGCCACTCTGGGTGTGAGGTTGGACTAAAGAAACACGTCAACTTGTTGAGCAAAATGGGCAGCTTTGTTTATGCAGAGATTGCCTAGTGGGCACTACTCGAATCTGCAGATTGTTGCATCGTCGCCCATTCCCAAGAAGAAGATCAAAGCACGTCGCTCTGCATCTGACGCGGCCTGTTTTGGCATTTCTAGCACAAGCGTCCAGGAGATGTACGACCGATTGTTTTCAAGGCTATCTTCCAAAAACTTAAGAAGTTTCAAGCGCCGTGTCATGGTGGTCACACTGACACGTCCTCAGCCGACCTGCCTACTAATGCCATTTCCCACCATTTTTCCAACACTGAGTTTAAAATTTGAAAAAAATGCACCAATAGCTCCTACTACTTTGGTAGATTTTAAAATAACTTCTGTGATTTGTACGACTAATTTGTTGTGAAAGAAAAATACGAAGTCAAGTTAAGAAGAAAAAACACTATGCAAGAACAAGAAGAGCAGCCAAGACTTGAGGGCGTGTAATGTGCGCCACTGCTTTCTTAGCCGTGCTATGCCACGCTGGAGGTTAGTTTGTCCGGGCGTACCTTGGCCACCTCACGGAGCTCCCTGAGTGGGCGGCTGGACTGCAGCTTGGAGAGGGCGCTGCTGAGCGCGCCGACGGGCGGCGCGGGCCCGTCGAGCGTCGCCGTCGGCAGGGACACCTGCTTGTTGTCGTTGAGGATGACGATCATGTCGGAGTCGAGGTACCCGGCGTTGTTCATGGCCTCGTAGGCCTGGCCGGCCGTCATGGCGCCGTCGCCGATCACCGCGACGACGTGGTTCTTGCCGCCCTTGAGGTCCCGCCCCACGGCCATCCCGAGCGCCGCCGAGATGGTGGTGGAGCTGTGGCCCGTGCCGAAGCTGTCGTACTCGCTCTCGGCGCGCTTGGTGAACCCCGCCAGCCCGTTGGTCTGCCGCATCGTCGGCATCTTGTGGCGCCGCCCCGTCAGGATCTTGTGCGGGTACGACTGCACCAGACCATCGAGAGAAGAGAACGATAAAGATTAACTAACAAACCCGAAACGGACTCTTGTCCGGTGCCGGGGGCCGCGAGCTGCGCCCGGCACGCTCACATGGCGCCATTGGCGGCGTGTCAGTGTCCGCGTACTGACCTGGTGGCCGACGTCCCAGAGGATGCGGTCCTGCGGAGCGTTGAAGACGTAGTGGAGCGCGACGGTGAGCTCCACGACGCCGAGGCTGGACCCGAGGTGGCCGCCGGTCTTGGAGACGTGGAAGATGACGTCGGAGCGGAGTTCGTCGGCGAGCTGCCGGAGCTCCTTCCCGGACAGGTTCTTCATGTGGACGGGGTAGTTGATGGTGTCCAGCAGCGGCGTGGGCGGGCGCTGCGAGTAGTACTCCGCCTCGCGCTCCGACGACGACAGCGACGCCGACACGCACGACGCCGGCCGCCGCCGAGGCTGCACGCACGCGCGCGGCATTCATTGACGACCACCATCGAATAATTAGCCACAACAACAACATACCAAGAATAATTAATTGAGCTCACAGAAGGCAGAGCAGAGGATGCTCTCACCGCACCTTGATAGGCCTGGCCTGAAGCTGCTTGTGGGCATGGAGCTCGGCCGCCGGAGCGAAATGGGAGTCCTGAGCCGCCGGCACGCCGAGGAATAATCCCCGTGGAACAGAGAGCGTCGTCGACAGCGCCATTGCTTGATGCTCCCCCTTCCTCCTCCCGCTCAAGCTACTAGCAGCCTAGCACCAGCTTCCTCCCAATGGTGGGCGAACCAAGTGTCCTATTTCTTCAAGAGCTGCAAGCTAGAAGTGGCACTGGCAGCAACAGTGTGCGGAGTGCAAGTATGGCGGAGGATTCGGAAAAAGCGCTGGGAGGGGGGTGAAGATGATGGGGTGATGCGGAATGGGAGCGATAGGGGAGGGGGGAGGGCGGCGAGTGTGACTGTGTGTGAGGTACTGGGGTGACCACGGGGGTGGGGATGGCCGTGGTCGGGGCCGGGGCGTGTGGCTGGAATTCATTCGCCTGTGCCCCGCAAGTGCTCGCCTCTTTTCCCCATCCGCGTGGGTGCATCGAGCAACCGGCGGGAGCGAGTGAGGCTCGAGGGCGATGGCAATGGGTGCCCAGCGCCCTACCAATCTCGCACCCCATTGGGCCAGCTCGACGAAATATCACGAGAGGATAATGTGGGATAAGGTATAATCCTAGAAATATCAAATATTTCTAGGATAGGAAAGGAAAGCACATGCACATTCATGTGAAACAGTGCTCTCTCTCTCTCATCTCATCGCCTGAAAGATAGAAACTGTCCAGAGAAAGGGGGGAAATTTGTTCTTTTTCGAGCAAAACGAAGCATATCTGCTGAAATGTGAAATCTCTGGGGAAACTTTTCTGCGAGTGAAGGAGCAGCAGCTAACCACTTTGGTAACAGCAGCGTTGGCGCTGCAGGAGCCATCTTCTTCCATGCCGCGCGCGGCGCACCGCGCGCCACGGGACACGGCAAGCGTTTGCCCTGCTGGAGCTCGCGCCGCCGGTATCTGCCTCCCTGATGCCCAGCTGGTCAGCTGGAGCTCCCCGTGGCCGCCGATCAGGCCAGGATCTTGAGGAAGCAGGACGCGAGATTTGGCAAGACGGAAAGAACAAATATGATTGGTGTGTTGGTTGTCAGATACACTCGTGAACTCAAGACGATGGAGCATGGACGGAGCCGGGATCCGGCGGTAGGAGCAGCTGACTCGTCTTCTTCCTCCTCTAATTCTTCTTTTTCTTCTTCTTCCTCCTCAAATTTGGCGGGGCTTAGTGAAGTGCGCGACGGTAGAGGGGGCTGGAGCCCCTCCCGCCCCACCGACTGCCTTCGTCCCTGTGACGGAGGTGGTTTCTCTTTTTTTTTTAAAAAAAAAGAAGAATCACACAGATAAACATGTTTCTTTTTTATAAGGAAAATTTTATTAAATCCAAAGTTTTTCTATGGAGCTGATACAAATTCTTTGAACTATTTTTCTGACTTCTGCATTATTAAGATGCACACAACCATAAGAAATAATAAAAAAACATAATCAGCAAGCTAATGGTTGTCAATCCATAGACTAGACCGCTATTTATGTGCTTGGATAAAAAAAAACTTGTTAGCCATGAGAGCCAAGTGCTATGATGCCACTGCAAGAAAGGTCTGTGAAGCTGGTTTCTGTAATATAATCCATGAACAAAGTTAATGGATAACTGAATAGATAATCTGCAAAGAAGAAATATTAGATTTTCTTTCAAAGACAACATCATTCCTACAAAGCTATGATGACCAACAAGTAGTAGTCGCTTTTAACTGTACTAATGATTTCATTTGTTTGCTTATACCTTATAGCTAATTTCCAAACATATCTGATATGCTATGAGGCTGCGGAAGACCAGTGCCGCCCTTTGGGGTAGGCGGCCATGTGCAATGGTCTAGGGCTCATGCCCGAAAGGGGCACAAGTCCAAGTATGTATTTTGTATCTGTACACATTTGTTGTACTAGAACAGACAGCGCGCGTTGCGCGCCCTATCGTCCCAACAATCAAATATTAGCGAATAGAAGCAATAACAACTCACAAAACTCACACTATCCATTTCAACGATACTTGCGTGCCACACAGCGAAGCCGACCATGAAGCTCATTGTCTATGGTAACATGGAACTAAATTGAGTCAACACTAAGGGACCACCTGAACAAATGGAAATGGTACCGAACAAGTACACAATAGAAAAAAGTCTGACTGAAACTCAGGGGCGTCTAGACAACAGATGCTCTCTCGATTTCACATAGCATTCCCACCAAGGAAGGAAGGTCTTTTTGTCACCTTGTGAAGCTCTCCACTCTTCCACTCTAAAACAGAAGTGGTGCTCGAAATTTTAATCTTCATACTCTGATGATGGCCCAAAGTGTTCTGCTTGAGAAGCTGGACTTGTACATGCCTTGGGATATGCTGTCATACAGGCACATGAGACAAATAAGACACACAAGCATGCCAGGGAATTTTTACATTTTATAAGAAAATATTGTTTCTACGGTAAGATAAACAATCAGTTATTCCATGATTAAGATCTGATGAGCAGCAACCAGATTTGTATATGTTCATGTTACTGTTATGTACCCACTTGATGGGCAACCAGAAGCTGTGGTTGTGGCTGATGGGCAACCAGATTTGATCTTGAACAGGTAGTCTGAAACCTATTCCTTTTGGAGTATGCTATTAGTCATAATGTGTTACTTACAAATTTCCACCAATACTATTCCAGTTTGAACGCTTCCGGCGCTTGTTTCACCATTCAGCCTACAGAGTGCTGCTAGGCCACAAAGAAAGAAAGATATTAAGCAGCTTATGGGTTGAAGAGGTATTCCCCTTAACATACTTTTCTTACTCTAGAGTCTGGATTACAGAAAGCACAATAAAACATATGAAAGTTATCATGATTTATACTTAAATCCCCATTGTACAACAGCTCAATTCATCTTGTTCTGCATCTCATTATGTGAAATAGAACCAATTTAAACAACATACATTCAGAAAGTTTGTTCTGTTGATGTTCAGAAAACTAACAACATACATTCAGAAAGCTTGTTCTGTTTCACATAATATGGCATGCTTGTAATCATATTATGCAAACTAACAACATACATTCAGAAAGCTTGTTCTGTTGACGTTCTATCAGCCAACATTTACTATACAATATAGTAACAATTGATTAGCACTCAAGATACAATGGCCAAACTCCATTTAACTCCTATCAGGATTTAACTTAACTGAAAACCACATGTTAGTGTCGAAAAATAAATTAGTGGAAGACCAAACTACAGAAAATAACACAACAAATGAAGTACATACATCTCTAACATATCTCTGGGTTCAGCGGATGTTTGTGTACACTAAAATTATGCTTGCTTATGCAGGCCATTTCACGGAACCATAAATTTGCATGCAACAATGCAAACAAAATAGTAAGGAATGAGAGGCGTAACTTTTTCCTCCGAAGAAATACTGTATCAGTAACAACTTTGCGAGAATGTAGCATTTCCTCGTCAACCTGCGGCAGACTCCACGACATGTCTCTGCAAGAATAAGTGGTGACCATCTATCTAGCTGGAAATCTGTTCATGAGATGACCATGAAGATCAGATGAGGTAGAGGCACGACATATCAGATCAACTCAAACACCATCAGAAGAAGAACGCACTGTAAAAAATACCGGCCTTTGAAAAGACAACAATCAAATAATGCTAGTCCTACCGGAGGGCTCTTTTTTTAGAGTTATAAGGCACACGCCCCCGCCTTAATAAAAGACAAATATCACAGTTTACATTCAGGTCTCATGAGCGCTCATGAAGATTGCCAGGTCACAGACCTGTTAACCGCAACCCACCATCCCTGCTCGTAGGATGCAGAAAACCCAGATGCCAACAACTGGCCCAACAAGTTTACCGAAAGCAAAGCTGAAGAAAAAACAAGCTAAACAACTATGGATTTCATCCCCTTTTGGTTATCTCTTTTTGCAGCATCTTGGCGGCAGAGCATTAGACGTTCACCCAGATGGCGTCCTTCACTGCCGGCCGTTCTTCTGGTTGTACCCCTTCTTCTTTACCCATCATCAGTTCCATCTCCCGTAGCTGTACGACCCAGTCTGTCATGCAGAGAGCTTCTTTGGCAGCCCTCATCTTGAGATCATTTCTGGACTTTTTGCAGAACATTTCAGCTTGGAAATGCAGTTCTCCAGCTCTCCCTTCTTGTCGGCCGGGCACAAGATTAGCCAATTCTGTGCTAGCCCAGCTACTCTCAACAGCAGCTGTCCCATATTCCTCCACGCTCCATTCTGAAAACAGAGCTCATTTCTTAGTTTCCAAACAGCCCAAAGGGCAGCAGTGCTAATGATGTTAAGGACAATGTATTTTTTGCTACTCAGCCAACAGACTCCAATATCATCAAAAGATAAACCAATTTGTCTACCAAACAAGCTAGAGATCTCACTCCACATCCTTCTAGCTACTACACACTCAAAGAATAAGTGTTGGCTAGTTTCTAACTCCGCACAGAAAAGACACATTTTATCATCTACCCGCTGTCTTATAGCTAAGTTATCTCTGGTGAGGACTTTATTTTTGAACAGCAACCATAAGAAAAAATGCACTCTTGGTGGAATATGCAACTCCCAAATCCTGGGCACATGGAACAGGCATGACCCCCCTAAAGTTAATAATTCTGTACAGAGATTGGGAGTTATAGATCCCATTTGAGGAGAATTTCCACACAAGCTCATCTTCCTCATCCTTGAGGACAATAGTAGAAGCTAATTGAACTATCTCTAGCCACATTCTGCCCAATCTACTATCTACAGTTCTTCTGAAAGTGCACTTAACATCAGACCCATCCCACAGGTCAGCAATTGTACCAGTTTTCTCATTAACAATAACATACAGCTCCCAAAACTGGATAGCCAAGCTAGAAGTTCCTAACCAGTTGTCTTCCAAGAATTTAATCTTCCTCCCATTCCCTACACACCACCTGAAGCCCATTTTTGCAGCTTTCGCTGCCCACATGAGCCCCTTAAAGAACTGAGAGGCATTAGTGTCATTGGTGCAAAACAAATTGGGCTTATCAGTCCTATATTTGAAATCTATCAGATCCCTCCAGAGTTTCCCTTTACCTGCCTGATATCTCTTGATCCAAGAGCTAAGAAGGCAGATATTTAAATCTCTCAAATTAGGCACTCCTAGCCCTCCATACTCTTTTCTCATGCTAATACTATCCCAGCTAGCTAGGTGATATTTGTGATTGCCCTCTGAGTCATTCCAGAGACAATTAGCCATGTGAGAATTCAACAACTTAATAGCCCATTTTGGGATTTTGATAAAGGACAAAAGGTACACAAGAATACTTGCTAGGCATGCCCTAATTAGAGTCAACCTAGCTGCATGAGAGAGTAATTTCCCTCTCCAGCTAGCTATCCTTTTTATAATTTTATCTACCACAGGTTGTAGATTTTCTCTCCTTAGTTTGTCAAAATGAAGGGGAATCCCCAAATATTTGATGGGAAAAGACCCAATGGGGCACCCAAAGATATGGTTAGCCACATGTATCTGCTCATCACTAAGATGCAAAGGGATTATCTCACTTTTATGATAGTTTATTCTCATGCCTGACAGCTTCTCAAACCAGACTAGAGTACATTTCAGGTTTCTTAGCATTTGCTCATCAGGAGTTGAGAAGAGAATAGTATCATCAGCGTATTGCAAGGAAATGACACCACCTTCTCTAAACTCTGGCATTAGCCCTTTTATTAGACCTCCCCTCTCAGCTTTCATGAGCATCCTAGTTAGAACATCCCCCACTATATTAAAAAGAAGTGGTGAGATAGGGTCCCCTTGCCTTAGACCTTTTCCAGGTTTAAAGTAGGAGCTCTCCTCACCATTCAGGTTAACTCCCACAGAGCCTCCTTTCACTAGGTACTTCATCCATTCTATCCATTTCCTATCAAAACCCCTTAAAACCCCTTAAAAGGCAAACCATCAGGCCCAGGGGCCCCTTCAGCATAGCTACTAAAAATGGCCTCCTTAATCTCTTCCTCAGTGAAAGGAGCAGTAAGAAAGTCATTCTCTCCCTGGGTGACTTTCTCTCCATCCCTCCAAAAGTTATGTTCTAAGGCTATATCCTCCCTCTCTTCTTCTGCAAAAAGCTGCTTGTAAAAATCAATAGCCACTTTTATCATGCCAGGTTGGTCTTCCACCAAACCATTTGGGCCTATTAGCCCACTCACACTTTTCTTTCTACTCCTCTGGTTTGCAATAGCCTGAAAGTAAGTAGTATTCCTATCTCCTTCTAGGATATTTCTATCCCTAGATCTCTGCCTAATTTTGATCTCATCTAGGGCCCATATTTTGCCCAGCTCATCAGTCACCTCCTTGAGTCTCTTTAACTCTGAGCTAGACAAACCCACCTCTTCAGCTTTATTGTCTAGTATGTTATATTCATCAGCTAACTCCTTCTTCCTTTTATTCAGGCTGGTAACCTCATTAGAGGCCCACCCTCTCACTAATCTCCTAAAAGTTCTAACTCTAAATTGCCACTTGTCCATAATATTGGTAGCATTGCATGGTTCACTCCAGGCCTTCACTACTATATCTCTAAAATTATCTTTCTCCAGCCACCATTTCTCAAATCTAAATTTCTTCTTCCCAAAACAAACATTATCTCCTAGATTAATTAAAAGAGGGTTATGGTCACTTGGATGTCTCTCAAGTGCCTTTACTCTGGCCAGAGGAAAAGCAGCTTCCCAATCAGTGGTGACAAAAACCCTATCTATTCTGGCCATGATCAGGTTTTCCTGATTGTTAGTCCAAGTGTAAGCCTTGTTAGTGAGGTTCAATTCTATTAGACCCCATCTACTAATCCAATCATTAAAAGCATCAGCCCATCTGTGGTTAATCACACCATTGCTCTTGTCAGAAGCAAACCTAACCAAGTTAAAATCTCCCCCAATTAAGGTGGGGCCTTGCCAATTACTCATTAGACTATGTAATTCATCAATAAAAGCTTGTTTTCCTTCTTCATAAGGAGAACCATAAACCACAATCAGCTTCCAACTATAACCTGTTTTCTTATCTAAAATCATAACACTAACAGAAAAATCAAGAATTTGACCCACTGCGATGACAAAAAGATCACTATTAGCACCCACTAGAATACCACCAGCAGTCCTTCTAGCAGGTTTAAAGCACCAATTAAAAGGAATGTTACCGGTCAGGGACCTTAGCAGTCCAGGAGTGAAGCTATCTTTTTTTGTTTCTATAACACCAACAAAATCAACATGATTATCTCTAATTCTGCTAACCAAAGCAGGAATTCTACCAATGGAGCCCATGCCTCTAATGTTACAGATAAGGCCTATCATTTTGTTTTGTTTTATTTATGTTTCTGGTGTTCCTCCTACCCCTACCAGCTACCACATCTATTTTATCTTCTTGTAGTTGGCTACTGTCAGTATTACATCCAGAAGTATCAGAGGCAATACCTTGCCCTCTGTTACTCTCAGCCACACCCTCAGTATCCACTGGGGGTTGCAGCTATCAGCATTACAGTTTTTAATTGCAGCTTCATATCTTTGCTCTTCCACTACAACTAACTTCCTAACAATTTTATCAACTACAGGATTTCCATCCTTACTAGTCAAACCAATAGCAGAAGCAGTAGACACTAGATCAGCAGAATTAATGTGCATTGGTTTTTGTTTAGTTTTACCTTTAGGGTCTTCCTCATTCCACTTCCTCTTAGCTTCTTGGGCTTTCTCCAGGATGGTTCTGCTATCATCAGCATGTCTTTGGCTTCTTCTCTCCACCACCACCACAGGTCCCCAGGTTTTCTTCTTCTCCTTCTGAGTCTTCTCTTTTGCTTCCGCTTTTGGATCCTCTTCTTTGTCCATAGCTTTCTCTCCCTCCAGATCTTCCAGTGACCCCTCTTGCTCCTGACTTGAGCTCTCTCCTACCAGCAAACTTGTCTCTGAGTACAACCATTCCTCCAGTAGAAGCATCATGCTTTCCTCATCTCCGTCGACTGACTTGTTTTCCTCTTCATCACCATAACCATTTAACTCCATTGCTTGTAGCAGGTTGGCACATTGCGGAATAGTGTCTCCATGCCCTACCAGACCCTCTTCCCCTTTTCTCTCAAACAACAGTTTCGCTCTCCTGACTGAAGGAGTTTTTTGGTTCTTGTCTATCCCATTCTTCGGAGTTTGATCTTTGTTTAGGCCCCTTCCTCCTCTATCTTTGTCCAGGTCTTTTCCTCCCCCTTCATTGTCTTTATCATTTTCTTTCTCCCCTTCACTCTCATCTTCCATCAAGCCTTTGTCTTCATTTCCACTTTCATCTCCTTTGTCTTCATCTTCATTTGGGTTGTCAGATTCTTGTTCAAAGTCCTCCACTGTGAAATAGATCATAAAAAGCTGATCATCCATCTCCATCACTCTCTTGCCAGGTATCATCCTTGGGTCTTTGCAGTTGATCTTCACCCTGATCACACAAAAGAAACTTGTAAAGAGTGTCTGCCAGTCTATTTCACTCATCTTCCCCAAACTAGAAGCAATTTCCTTTATGGTAACCCAGTCACACCATTTGGGTGGTACCCCTCTTATCTGTACCCAGGCTTCAGTCAGTTTGCCAACTGGCTCAATGTCCCCATCCCAGACTCTTAGAGAGGCCATCACCTCATCATTCTTCAGGTAAAAATAGGTAGCTTTCCCAAGCACCTTGTTCTCAACCTTGATGTGAGGTGGGAACTTCACTAAGTATCTGAACTCATCCATTCTCATCAGTTTCCAGTGCCACTCCCTGTCTATCTGTGCTTTTAGTGTCTGTACTATTTCCTCCTCCTCTAGTTCCCCTTCTTCCACAGTGAAGACCCCAAAATTATCAAACCTAGCCCAGTGCTTGAACCTTCCTTGCCTGGGTGCCACATCTATGTGATAGAATCCCAATCCTTTGTTAGCACTGCCATAATATTGTGCTGCAGGTTGTGGTTTCTTCTATTTAGGGCAGGCTTCAACCACATGGTCCTTACTGTAGCAAATGAAGCAGACTTTAGGCTTGTTACAAGCACTACTGTAGTGCCCTGTCTCTCCACATTTGAAACAGATAACCTGAGGGAATTTTTCTTCAGCTTTCTTCCCTTCTCCCCCTCTTCCACTATCACCTCCATCACCCATCAGATTTTTGCTCTGACTGGGATCTCCCTTGTCTGGTTCACCTCTGCCCTGTTCCCCCTTGTTCTGATCTCTGTGCTGATACTGGTTTTGGCTCTGACGTTGTTGTTGCGGTTGTTGTTGAGGCCTACCTCTGCTAACCTGAAAGTGCCCCCTTGGCCTCGCCCCTTGGTGCTAATTCTGGAAGAAAGTTGGGCGGTGTGGACCTTGATGCATCGGCGGTGGTGGATGGGGATGATTAGGGAAGTACCCATATGGCTGTGGAGGGTAGAATGGTGGGGGGTGTGGGTAAGGATTTGCAGGATAAGGATAGCTCTCGCCCCACGGTTCCCACTCACCCTCTGGACGCGGCCTCTGGTTCCTTCCTCCTTGCCCACGACCTGCCATTAGAGCTTGCAGGAAGCTTTTCTTCTCCCCCTTCGCCCAGATCCGCTCCGCAAAGTTGAGCTTCGCTGGTTTCTGGCTCCACACGTCGCGGTCGCCGACGGGAAAGCACTCCTCAGCCGTAAAACTTCCTCTCTTCCACTTCTCCTTGTCGATCCAGACCAAATCTCCAGTCGCCGCCGCCCCCCTTCTAACCCTAGGTTTTGGTGTTGGACTCGAGTCGAGAACGAACCACAGCTGCCCGAAGAAATCCAAAATTGCCCCGTCTTCCTCCAATGGATCCGGGTCACGGGCCTCTGCTCCACCTCCCACCACCCGCTTCCTCGACAAATCTATGGTTGCCATCTGTCCCTTCCTAGGGCCCAAGCTTTTCCGCAAATTTGGCTTCTCCCGTGCAAGCCGCGGCTTCGCGCGCCCCGGCGAATCCCCGTCCCTCCGGGGGCTGGAGATCTTCCAGACCTCCGGCCATTCATGCCGGGGATCCTCCCGCCGGTGAGGGCTTCGCCATGGCGGGGTTGGTGGTGGGGTCTGTGGCGAGGTCGCCTTTCTCACGGTCGCCATGGCCGGGGGGGAACCTACCAGAGGGCTCTTAACAGAATTCTTGATACTGCAGGCCAACTACTACTTTTTTTACATTTTCAATTTACTAATAACTAGATTACAGGATCATTAGAGTTTTTAAAAGTAGTCCTCCAATAGATTAAATCCACATGCATGGTATATGGTATAGATTAAATCCAAACATGCACACCAATATGGCAAACATATTTTTCTACATAGAAAGGTGCAGTGTGTTGTGAAGGTATTACCACACATCAGCTAGAATGAACTGGGAAGAGAAACTCTGCTTTTCCAATTTGCAAAGCATGCTAAGCAGATCTAGCAATACCATACCACAGATCTAGTAATGAAATATTAATCTTTTACAAATCTAAGATCTGGCTGACCAAATCCAAGAAGGCAAGAAGCTCCCTGTAGGCATAAAGAGGAGCATCAGATGCAGTCAATGAACATTCACACCATCATATCACAGCGAGGAAGGCAACCCACCTTCCTGCACTGAGGTGCCGTCCCAAGCCTAGGTCACCGGCACCATGGCTACCTCTACACCTGCCCTTGGACAGAAAGAACACACGCATCATCTAGCGCTTGACAAATCGAAATCAGCAGAAGAAGGGGAAGATGCGTCTAAGGGATGGAGCTCAAAGATCTGCACGTGGGTTTGAAATGTCTAAACAGGCGGAGGGACGAAGATGGTGAATCGAAGAAGGAAGAAGGGGAAGGATAAGGGGGGAGGCAGGAGTACTCATCTTGGCCCGGTGGGAGCACGCATCGAAGCCCAGGAGCATGCGCTAATTCGCCGGAAGAGAGAGAAGTGGAGCTCGTCACCGTCACCGTCTTGGGAGCTCGTCACCGTCGTCGGGAGGACGGACGACGAGAGGGGCATCACCAGCTCCTTGCGCCGGATCCGGCCGTTGCCGCCAGAGAGGAGCCGCTTCTGCTCCTGCAGAGGAAGAGTCGCGGGCCCCTAGCTCCTCCGCCAGCGTGAGGCTGCGCTCGGCTCTGCTGGTGCCGGATCTGTGGAGGGATGGAGGAGGCGGGGAACTCCGCCTTGCTCGCTCCGCTTCGCAGCTGCTCGAGGAGGAGAGCTCCGGCGCAAGGAGCTCCTCCCGTCGCTGCAGAAGCAGGCCTAGGGCGCGGGCGCGTCCTTACCGCCGCCATCGGGGAGTAGGGCCACAGGCACGTCCTTACCGCCGCCAAAGCCGGGGCTCCATGGACGACGGCCGTGCTCGTCCAGATCCGCCGCGGGAGTGGCTTGCTGGTTCCCATCATTGTCGATTTGCGGCCTACGGAGAGGGAAGACGTCACCGGCCCCATCTCCACGCAACGCTGTTGGAGCTCCACCTCGGCTCCTCCACCGTCCAGGCGGTCGCCCCGCCCCTACACGCGGAGGCCGTCCCTAGTTGCTCGACCAGGAGAGGGAGGGAGGCGGCGGAGCCGAGGAGCTCCATCGAGAGGTTTGAGAGAGATGGGACGGCATCTGGAGCTCCGCCTGCCCGCAGGTGGATGCGCCGCCCGCAGAGGCAGAGGAGATGATGGCGGCGATGGGGAGTAGAGAGGGGGAGGGCGGCGGCGGGGAGCAGAGGGTGAGGGCGAGGGCGGCGGCGGGGAGCAGAGGAGGGAGAGAGGGGGCCGACGGGGGAGGGGAGGTGAGTGAGGTTAGGGTTCGCGACGCGGGAGGAGGGGTGGGGGTATTAGGCGGGGGTAGGGTGGTGGGAGGGGGTGTTCGCAAAAGTGGCTGGGTGTGTGTGTAAAAATGACACCAACTGCTTCGTCGCGTCGAAATAAATTTTAGTGCAATAGTGTAAGTGTAAAATAAATGAACGTGTTGCTGTACGATCTGGACATGGTGGACCTATTCGTGATTCCTAGCAAACCGGAGGGTTTTTTCGCAAAATATCCAAATCAACGGCTGCGCGACACGTCGGCCCGGAAACGCGGAGAGGAGAGGAAAGGGGGTGAGCTTTTAAGAAAAGAGATCAGTACATGCAGAGAGAGGGGGGGAGAGTGGGAGACGGCCCAAAACGGCCAGAAGCCAAGACGTTGTCGCGGACGATGCGGCAGAGTCGCAGAGACAACGGAGAGGTCGCGCATTTGCAGCGCCGTCTCGCGAGCGCTTTCTGCCTTTCTGCTCGCGTGATGCCGGCCGTCGGCGGCGCGGCACAGGCGATCAGATCGCGCCAGCGGCGAGGTATATGTCCACGGTTCTAGTGCGACGGTGTGCTCACATCCGGCATCCAACTCTCCAGTAGTCTCCACGTCTCAAGAGTCTTTGTATTGCAATTTAGTTTTGTAATATATAATATTTCATACTCATTTCTAGTACTTGTGTGGTCATATTCTCTTCTAATTTAGATGTTAGAATTAAGAATGCTTTTAAAAACTAATTGTCAGGGGTTGAGAAAATAATATATATATATATATATATATATATATTATAAGATTTTATATAAGATCTAGGCTTTGGGGAGGCCTTTGTGACGAGTTCTCCATAGGGTACTCAAAATCCTAAGACCGGCACTGCGGAAGACCTGAAGCCGTATGTGTGATGAACCATACTGCGTGCAAAATGAACGTCATTGACACGGAAGCAACACCTCTTGTTTCCTTGCTACGCTTAGCTAAGAAAAGGTTTCTACCGAGACCAACTGTAGAGATCGAGCATTTGTTCACGTGCACGTGGATGGCAAAATGGGGCAAGGTTGAGAGTGAAACACTCGTAATTTGGACAAGATGAAATTGTGTAAATATAGATGCAAGTTAATCGAAGGATTGTACCAGTCGCATGCCAGCTCAATTCTTTGTCCTGGATATATGTAGAAACTAGTTAAATTGCTCGGTGCAATTGTGGCAAACATGTTGTAATATAAGTTTGCCTTCAGAACTGAATCCTTACATACAGCTTTAAAACACTTTTCTTCTCAAATCAGGAAGCAGTAACATTTAGAACTTCGCGTTCTTGAACATGCACAATCTAAACGATATATTAATAATCCAATCTAGTGTTGGCATTGTGTCAGACTTATTCGTTCCTTTAGATTTACAGTGAAGATTGACCAGTTTCACATTAGTGTGCCTTTCCTTTTAAGTGAAAGCCATATTTTTGGATAAATCTTTACATGATAGCTCCATTGTACTTTATATGATAGCTCCATTAGCTATTTAGTTTGATTTGTAAACTTTCCACTACGGTGGACACAATATCAAAGTGTTCCATTTTTCTTCTCTTCTCTCTCTCTTTCTTTCTTTCTTTCTTTATTTCTTTTTTTCTCAGTTCGGTTTGTTCCTTCTGCATTGCTCTAGTACAATCTAGCCCCATCGTTCAGCATGGCCCCAATTTTCTACTCCATTCATTCCAAATTACAATTATGTATCTAGAAAAGTTAAAACAACCTATAAATTGGGACAAAGGGAGGAGCTGCCAAGTGATGAGTAATGCTAGTCTTTGTACTTAAATGCCAATCAGTGAGCAGTTTGTCTATTTAGTTATGGCATAACAGGATAATTTGGAAGCAATGTATAAGTAATTTATGATTTTTATAACGATAGATGTAGAGATATTGATTTAATATTTTTAAAAAATAATGACCAAGCTAGAATAATTTAGAGGATTAGTCTATTTTTTTCATAATGACATGTAGGTAGGGTTACTTGACATTGTTTTAAACAATGAGGGAGATGTGTCATTTAGATGCAAATTTAGGTATTGCTTTAGATTATTTTTATGGTGGAATATGAAGGTTACGGGATTACTAGAATTTGCTTTTCCATAGTGGTTAAGATAGGCAATTTATTAGGTAGTATAGATTTAGGTGGGGTCCTATATATATGAAGTGTTTTCATAATGAGAAAGGTGGGTATGGTATGTTCCAAATCGTGCCTCACACCTATAAGTTGAAGCACTTTCTAAGTTTAGTGTCTTTTAGCATGGGGCTTAAAAGAGACGACCGCAATTAGTAATATTACGATAATATAGGAAAATTTCACTTAATAATATGAATTGAAATAATTGAAAATATTGAGCTTGTGCATTCTTTGGAACATAGATAGTTGAAACATGGGAATGGGAAAACCAAAAAATAAAAGGAATGTATCATCATACGGAATACTATACGTACGGTTCCAAAATACAGAATGTCGTTAGAGGTGACATGCTTGGTAGTTCTGGGGAACTCAATACAGGAATTTTGGAGGAATGAAGAAAAAAGAGTTGATAGGGGGAAAAAAAGAGAAGATGCGTTGGACTTAGCAATAAAAATATCACGTTTGTAGTGTAGCTCATGCTTGTTTTCGTATGGAATTGGAGCATATATATGAGTCCAATCCTTGAGAATTTTGACTTCTCCAGCTTTTTATTCCAAAAGAACCTCTATAGATGAAATTCCCTAATAAGGATCAGAATCCTTCGAAAATTCTTCAACGTGTAAAGGAGACCTTATTACGTCCTGTGTTTGTCATTACTCTCCTTGCCAAAAAAAAACTAACTAATTGAAGTAATCAGATTTGATCACTCTTGCAAAAAGAAATGGCAAGTGATCAAAGGGTATCTGTCTTTCTGCCGATCGACGATCACTCATGCTCAGCTAGCGGAAATAGCTGACGCAATCCTCCAAGATCGATCTCACTCTCAGTCTCATCAGCATCCATGACCTGATCGAGCGGTTGGCACGCGGCCGCATGAGCACGGGACCGACCGCAAGCAAAGCGAGCGACTCGCAAACGTGTCAGGTCCATCACCAGCCAGTCGACCCTACTCCTGTCCAACCCAATACGTAACCGAAGACGCATTGCGTACACGCCGTCGACGTAATAACAAGAAGGCGGTGCGTGCGTGCGCTCCAGGGCAGCCCGCACTCCAGCCGCGCCGCGCGCGCGTCGGCCGGCCGGTGGGCAACCTCGGCCGCGTGTCGACGTGGGCGCGGGCGGGTGCCTGTCGCGGTCGCGCGCGCAGGTGTCGCGACGGGATCGGCCGGTGGTGGCGCGTGGTGCCCCCCGCACGTCGTCGGTCGTGCCGCGCCACTCCGATCCGGCGCACCGCACCGCACTCTCCTCGCGCGAGTGAGTGCGACGGGACGGCCGGCCGGTCGAGTGCGTGGGGTGGTCGGCGGTGCGCGTCATATCTCTCTCTCTCGCGCTGCGCGCATGGCTGCGGTACGTGGTGGTGGTGGTGGTGACCGACCGGCCGCGTGGACCGTGTGTGACAAGCGCGCGCGTTCGGCTCGACCAAACTTGTCCCTAGTGAGTAGTGACCAGCGACAGAGCGTCGTACGTTGACGCGGCGTGGCTGTATCCAAGTGTTGTGTGCATGCAGCAGGTCATTTGCAGGGGCCGGGGGTTTAATTTGGATTACGCGAATCCTAGCGGGAGAACGGTCTCTCTTTTCCTTTACCGCGAGACCCCATCCCATCTTCGTCCGTTCTCAATCGCGCGGCTGGAATGATTTGGAGGGAGGCGAATCGTCTGTGAAACCGCGGCCCCACCTGTCATAGAGTTTTTGCCGACCCCCCGGACGCGAGCACCCGTGCGTGAAGGTGTTTTGAATTTTGGGACTCGTGCCAAGGAGAGAGACTCGCATTTCAGTCTCGTCATATTCCGAGGGGGAGGCGGGGGAGGCGAGACGATTCCGGCGATTTTCCGGTGAGATTCTTCAGGGAGAGAGGCTTAGCGGCGGCGGCCACCGGTAGATCCGTAGGTGCGGCGACCACCGTGAGTTGTCGAGAGGTGAAGAGAGGCGATTCAAGGGCGTGCTGCCGGACTCGGCGGCGGCGGCGGGTCCCGAAGGAAGTTCGACGACCCCTCGGCGGCGGCAGTTCCCGAAGGGAGGGAGACGACTCGGCGGCGGCGGCGGATCCCGAAGGAAGTTCGACTACTCGTCGGCGGCAGCGGGTCCAGAAGGGAGGGAGACGACTCGGCGGCGGCGGCGGGTCCCGAAGGAAATTCGACGACTCGACGGCGGCGGCGGGTCCAGAAGGGAGGTACACGACTCGGCGTCGGCCGCGCGTCTCGAAGGGAGGGTACGACTCCACGGCCGTGATCCGGCGGTTCGAGATCTCGCTTCTACTGTGCGCGTCGGTGAGTCTCCATTTCCTCCCCCTTCTTCTTTTGATTGTCCTGGTGTTTCAGTTCTTCGGACCGATTTTGGTAGTGTAGATCTCTATTTTGCCACAGTGTTTAGGGTTTTTGTTGAAATAAAATGTCACTGGATATCGTCTAGATTCGCCCTCCTGAAATATTTTTGTCGCTCGGATGTAGATTATGTGTCGCGTATGAGCATCCTTTGAGTTTCATTAGGTTTTTCTTCAAGTGCAGAGGAGCATTATGTCGGCTCTTATCTTGTACTGAACTTTCAATGTCACTGTTTAGAGTTTCATTTGTGTTGGCTCTTATCTTGTACTGATCTTTCATCCTTTGGCATTATGTTTATTCTGTACTAGTTGAGTTTTCAGTTTTGGCTGCAGTCCAATCTGAATAGTATCTGTTTTCACCTTAATAGGTTGAGTTTCACATCCTAGCTAGTTTCTGTTCAGCTAATTTTCTGTGGTGGTGGATTGAAGCTTCAGTAGTCACAAAACTATGATAACCTGCTAAATTCTTTGTGTTCCATGCTCTCTCACTAGCGCTCTACTAGTAGTCAACATATTGCGAATGTCAACTGGATGTGAATGTACTCCACTACATTCGGATTAGGATATGATTAAGATAATCAATTTCATTTATTTATGCGAGGAAGTGACATATCTCTCGTCTGAAACACATAAGAAGTAACTAAACATTTATTTACAAGAGATAGAAAGTAAAGTGAAATAAAATGTCACTGGATATCGTCTAGAGCCCTTCTCGGCATGGTTTTTATGGGTTTTTAGGTAGTATATAGTTTCATTTCATCCCATTTGATTATAGATCTTTGGTTGATTAGCTTGATTTGTTGGTGTTGTGCTCAGGCATTATAGGTCTTGTTTGGACCCAATAGTTCCTTCCTGCATATATGGAACTGAAAGTGTAAAATGTGATAATGTATGAACCCGAATAGTTGCTACATATATCTATACTATAAGGAGCGAAGACAATTGAAAACTTTTCTCACCCAAATCGGACCCGCCTTACCCCTCATGTCGGACCCACTTGTCATATGTTTTTAGAAGTGGATAGGGTGGAAGGACTATGAAGTACCAAAAAATCGCAATTTAGAGAGCGTTTCTGCCAAAAAGGTAATATTTTTCTCACCCGTGTTTGTTGTACCCGCCCTGGCGTACCCGCCGGGCCCACGCCCACCACCTACACCTCACGCCCCCACCCACGTAAGTCCTTTTCCATCCCGTCGCTGTCTCCGGCTTCGTAGTCCCCGCTAGACCACACCGCTCTCCTTGTCCTCATCGTTACTCGTTAGCCGCCGGGGTGCCACACAGAGGAGCTCCGCGGCGGCGCGGCCACGGGGACGCCGGCGGCCGCGGGTGCGCCGCATGGACTAGCTCCACAGTCACGGGGACGACGACGCCGCCAGCCGTGGGGGCGCGGCACGGACCATCTCCATGGCCACAGGGACATTGTCGGCCCAGCCAGTGCCGAGCGACGTGCCGCCGCAGTGCTTCAAGCTCTGGCACGCGTGCACCAGCCATGTCGCATCGCTGCCGAAGAGGAGCGTCATGTACCTCCCGCAGGGCCACCTCGAGCACCTCGGTGTCGCCCACAACTTGATTGGCTTGTTTAGATTGCCGTGGAAACAAAGCTTCTACCGACAGCAATTGATTCGATTCGCATTACTGATTTGTTTTTCGGGCGTTAGGGAGATGGTGGCGCGGAGGATAGACGGTGGGACTGGTGGCAACGGCGCCGTAAAGCAGCGGTCCAGGCGAGGCACTGAGGAGTGAGGACTGCGGGTGCGGGCGAGGCCGCGCTGCGCGTCGCCGGCCGCGGGAGCGCCACACCGAAAACCAAGCGATGCCGCCGACGGGTATCCACCGCCCACCTACACTGTCGCAAGTTGGAGTTATTATGGCCGCCGCCGCCGCAGCACCCAACCATGTCAGCCGCCGTCTGCCCTGCACTCCGCCGTCGGTCTGCCGCGTCAGACCTGCCCAACTTGGTTCCTCTCCTTTCGCCCCTTGCCTCATCTCGTCATCCTCGCCAAGTCGCCATCCTTTTCGCTGCATGGCTCGCGGTCTGCCGAGGGGTGAAGTTGTAGGACATGACAAACAACTGAATGTGTATAATATAAAACAGTTATGATCGTTAATGTCTATGGGCAGTAGAACATGTGATGTTTAACCACCAGAGATATCACCAGCCACCAGCCAGCCAACGGTATTTTTCTCCCCGAACAAATCAGCACCAGCCACCAGCTATCCGAACGGGCTATTACGGTGTAAAGAGCATAGATGAAAATAAAAATAACTAGAATGATAAGTAGATTATTGTAATTGTTTACTGTCGTACGGGTGCTAGATCTAGGGGGTGATTATCAGAACTTTGCTTGATTTGTGGAAGGATTTGACTGAATATTTTGGGGATAAGTTTCTCCTTGTTGAAGAGGAAAGCATTTCAACATGTTATCATTTTGAGACGAACAAATGTTAAATATGTGCATGCCACACATGCACTTTACTAGAGAAGTTGTTTCACCAGTGAAGCAAGAGCTGGAGTCATTTCGAGAGAAGCTAAAGTCCTACCAAATCATTTGCAGTGATATAAAATGATAAATGTATATTCAGTCAAAACATAGATTGACGTAAACATTAAGGAAAAAATTCGATGATTGATACAAAGAGCAAATATTTCGTTTTATCTTTCCGTTAACTTCAGTGAGAAGGGGATGAAAAGTGGTGTGTTAATAATGTTAGAATAGTGTTTCTTGTGAGAGAAGATGTGATGAATGTGATGGGATGAATAGAAAATTTGAAGGGAAGTGAACGGGCCCCTCAAATTCTTTTTTGCTAAATTCTTTGAACATGCGTGCCGCACGTGCATCTCTACTAGTGGAACTAAAAGTGGTAAAAATGTGATAATGTACGAACCCTTTTTGGATGTCTCCAGTTGTCTTTACTGACATAGTACTAGTTGTTTTTTTCAGTATGGTTTTTCTGTAGATTTTATGATGTTTGATGACAATTGCACAGGGTTTTTTGGTTTGTAGATTCAAGCTATTTGACATAGTAGTATCAGCGTCATTATCTGATGAACCTTGTTGTTCCATGATATCTTTTGTTTTATGAACCTTTTTTGTGAGCTTGTCATCCTAAGGTTGTCTCTAGTCAGGTAGCTTGCAAGCTTGTTTGTTTATCTTACCATTGTTATCGGTTTATACACATGCTATACTCCTTTACTGACACTATGCCACATATCTGTTTTGTCCTGTCATCTGAATTATGTGTTCATCTTTATCTATAAGTTCAGTGTACTTTCTGAACTTATATATACATATATATATTAGTTCAATGTACTTTTACATACATTTTTTCATATAAGTAACTAACTGGGTTGTAATATAAAATACAATGTAACTTAACATATAATTAGTTCAGTAGTAAGTAACTATAATATTTATAGTTGGTTAACTATGTTTTTTCACTATGTCTAACAAATTATATACAACTTGGCGTATTTTGACTGGAATCCACATGCAGGGGCCTTCAAGGGTTGTTGAAGAGGATTGCGTGGTAGAGGAGCTTGTTGGGGTGAAGGTGCATCCACGTAGGTGAGTCACATTGTGCAAACAGTTGTGCCTATTTTCTTCACTCTTTGGCCTAATGATAGTTTGAACCATGTAAACATAGCCAATAAAAATCCACCGATGGGAATTGGAATGAGCGATCTTTTCCATATCGCCTGCGCCCTGTAATGCCCGGTGTGGTGGCACTACATGGGTCACTCTATCATTAGGCCAAGGAGTTGTTTTTTGCTATGACAATCTTATTCTAACTGACTTTCTGTTATCACTTTTGTGTCATATACACATGTACAAGGAGGAGTTGACAGAGGATGAGGTGGCAGAGGAGGCAGCTAGGAGGCAATTTTGGACACTAAAAGGTGATAAATTCTTTTTTTTCTTGAACGTGTTATACAGAAGGACATAACACTACCTTGTTTGAGGAACTTAGCTGATTCATTTGTTTCATTTGATTGGGGTTTTTTTTATCGAGGTGGGGGAATGGGGGGCCTACTTTTGTCATTAGTGTATTGATAGCGGAAACTGTTTGACAGTAGATGTATATTGAATAGTTTTTAGTGACTCTGCGTGGAATAATGATTTAAATAGAGCCCTAATTAGCCTTTCCTCTCAAACTCAGCAACTAATTAGCATGCTCAGGTTTAGTGACTTTTCATGTCCTTTTGGTTAAAGAAAAACATGTTCTAGGAACTTATTGAATAGTTTCTGAAAATTTTTATTATATCAAGTTTCTAAAATTGATGCCATCTCTCTTTTGATGTTGGTTAAATTTTGATTTGCCATACCTTTTAGTGCTTTTTTCGTAGCATGTGTATTATATTTTGTTCATTATTGTGTACATTTATTTCCTAGCAAGTTATGCTATTTAATTTGTTTTTCTGCTGTTTATTAGTTGCACACAATCAATTAGTTTTCCTAGAAGTAACTATTTGGGTAGTATTATAAAATACAATGTAACTTAACATATAATTAGTTCAGTAGGAAGTAACTATAATATTTATAGTTAGTTAACTATAATATCACTTTTGTGCCATATACACATGTACAAGGAGGAGTTGACAGAGGAGGAGGTGGCAGAGGAGGCAGCTAGGAGGCAATTTTGGACACTAAAAGGTGATAAATTCTTTTGTTTTTGTTTTTTAAATTAAGAAGTAATCTGTCACTAGAAATATCGGGGTAGGAAGTATTTTATATTGATTTGTATGATATCTGAAAGTGACTAATGACTAATTGAGATGAGATAGGAAGTAACATGTCTTTTGGTCTTGACACACATAGGATGTACCTTATTTCACATGATCTATATATTAAGTCACGTTGGATGTAGCATGTATAATAAATTTTGAGCAGCTTTAAAGGCATACATATCTGTTGACATTTTTTTGTCAGTGTGAAGGTTTTTCCTAGCATGGGTGCTGTGCACATTGGTTCTTTGTGTTATTTATATTACTTAGGAAGTACCTAACCATATAGTATGTGACAAAAGAAGTATCTAGTTTTATATTTTATACAGCAAGGTTTTAATGCATTGCAATCTTGGTCAAGAGTGACAATGCAGCCATAGAAGATGTCTTGTAATATTTTTAGTGTACTTTTGATATTTATAACCTGAGTGGATATGTTGTATATATTGTGTTGATAGTTTTGTATCTTTGTTATTCCTTCCAAGTTCTGTATTGTATACTCCAATTTAAGGATATGTTCTAAAACTTGAGTGGATATGTTCTTTTTTCAGATGAAGGGATTGATAAGAAGTGATCAAAGGAAGGTCTCTTTTGGTGTTGTTTTCATACTATTTCTGCCACTATCAAGAGGTTACAAGTATGAACCCACCACGGCTTAAACATGGTAGTGCTGGTGAGCAATCTGGGAGCAAACTTGCTAATGCAAAGATGAAGGGCAAGCTTAGACCCAAAGCTATCAGTATGAAAAAATTAAATGAGGGAACATCTACTGGTGTTAATCTTAAGGTTTGTTGTGTTACCACCTTGTAGCTTTGATACTTTTTTTTTGCTTCATGCACTATCTTTTTCCTGACAAGTCTTGTATTGTACTTTTTCTGACTAGACTAGTTTTCAAATTGCTGTACATTGGAGTTGCTTGCATCAGATAGTGCGTGTCACACTATATTGATTAGCGTGTCAATTTGGCAGTTCCTTTTCTTTATATTCTATTATGAGCTAGCAGATACCATTAGCAGGAAGTAACTTATCTTGATATCTCTTATATTTCCAAAGTAACTAATGAATAATCGACACGAGATAGGAAGTAACTTATCTTTGAAATATATGAAACTGTAACTAATCACTAATTGACATGCCATAGGAAGTAATATTTCCATGTTTCGACACACAGAGAATGTAACTTTGTTTTTTTGGCTTGGTTTTGGATTTGTAGATGTCTTGGTTCCCTATAAGTATCTAATTGGGTAGTCTTATGAAATACAATATTAATATCTTTATTCTTTTTTTGCTTCATCCACTATGTTTTTTCCTGACTAGTCTTGCATTGTTCTTTTTTTTGATTGATTTCAGCAAGACAACAATCGCGGGTCCCCAATGGCAATTGTTAAGCTATATGAAGGCATGTCTGACCACCAGCGCCAAATGGTAGATGGTGCTGGTTTTGGTGGACTCCTTAACTGCCGGTGTTCGCAAGTTTTCCCCGAGCTTTGCCACTGGTTACTGGAGTGTTTTGATCCAGATTCTTCTGCTTTGGTGTTTCCTGAAAGAGGTTTGATTCCAGTTTCAGAGGCTACCGTGCATAGAGTAATGGGTATTCCAATGGGTGCTGCAGTTATTGAATGCAAGATGATTGCATCTGTCACTACTGCCATGCTTTCTGAATTTGGAGTTTTGAAGGGCAGGCAACCAAAAATATCAGAGATGTTGGATATGCTGAAGAAAAACAAGAATGCTGATCAGAAGTACCTTAGGCATTAGACTCTTATAGCTGCCTGCTCTTGTATCACCCCCACTTTCAGCACTAAAGTAAGCCCCAGGTTATACCCTACTGTCATTGATTCAGCTGATATTGGGAACAAGAACTGGTGTCAGCTTGTACTTAGAATCTTGAACGAGTGTCGACAAGGCGGGCCAAAGAAAAACTTTTTCAAACCTTGCCTGACTTTCTTGCAGGTAATGCACTTTTTCTACTTTTTTGTGTTATACTGTCATCAATTTCAAATCATTCTATTTTTTATTTATCCACATCTAATCTATGACTGCTTTTTCTTTATGCAGATTTTGTACCTTGATTCTTTGGAAACTGGCTTACGAAGGATTTCACCTAGAGGATGCCGTGTTACTGCCTGGACTACAAATCTTGTCAAGAAAGCAATTGCATTGGATACTAAACCCGATGGCTCATTTGGTGCTTTAAAGGTAGCCTGATCTTTCTTTTTGTGTTTTTTTCCTGCCTCAATTGCATAAGTTCAAATTACTTGTACTTTTTTCTGTCATCTGAAACTTATTTTTTCATATTTTTTTGCCTTTGTATTTTTTTCCCAGCTGAAGTCAGAGTTTGCTGGGCAAGATAATATATTCTTTGGTCACCCATTGAATCTTGATAATTTCATCGCCGACCACGTCCCTGAGGGCTTTGGGCAGCAGGTATATATTTTTTAACTCTTTCTGTATCATGGCATGGATGGTTGCTTGTAAACTCTTATGTGTTCAACATGTATTTTGTCCATTTTTTTGATGCAGGAGCGTGTTAAAGCAAAAAGGCTTGTCCAACAAATGAGTACTAGCTTTTCAAAGCTAGTCAGTAACTTCCTTCATGGATTTTACCAGCAAGGCACTGCCACACACAGTGGTGTTGATATTGGAGGAGCTCATCAAGATGATAGTGAAGGAAGTGAGAGCGGTGATCAACTTTTTGAGGATGAAGGTGGAGGTGGTCCGGAAGTTGAAGATGTTGAGGATGAAGAGGAAGAAGCAAGCGAGTCTGAGCAAATTAATGACGGAGACCTGAAAGACTTGGAGGACGAAGGCAGCAACAAAGATCATGAAAAAGGACCAGGTGCATACACATTATGGTTTCCATTTTTATGACAAAGATCATGACAAAGATCATGAAAAAGGACCAGGTGAATTACAAAGTAACTTATGGTAATATGGAACATTACAGGAAGTAACTCCTGAAATTTTAAGGCATAATAGCCATTATAGCAGTCTTTGCCCCATAACTGAGGGATGAAGATGTGTATTTTGTTGTACATAAAGCATAGTTTACAGCAGGGACAAACTATAGTAAGTTATAAAATGATGTAACAAACTATAATAAGCATCAAAAACTCTCCGCCTATGCTTCTGTAGACATTCTACTTCTTATTCAACCTGTTCTCACACTTGTCCGCCATGTGCTTTTTTGAGCCACAAACTGTACAAATAGGATTCTTTGGTGCCCCTTCCAGATTGAAACCCGGCTTCCTTCTTGTTGAAATGGGACGCCCTTTTGGTTTGTATACTAGAGAGTCATTGACTTTCCTAGTTTCTACTTGAGTTTGTTCAGCTTGCCCTTCTGGTGCAGCAGTCTTATGCTTCTTAGAGTTCTTCAGCTTGAAGGATGTAACCTCAGATTGCATTTCATCCAAGTGTTTCCTGACAATCCCTGTAGTTTTCTCGTTTGTCCGTGCTTCTTTTGCAATCTTTGCAAACTCATTGCACATGTCGACATACCTAATTGTTTTTAGGGGTTGCTTCTGATTTGTCTGTGTACCCTCATTCTCTACTAGTTGAGAATCATTTGCAGCCGCCTCAGTGGCAGTAACCCCCACGTCATTTGACTATCTGCGTAGTAGAAACTGATCTGGGATCTCCTCAATGTATAGTTGTGTCATTATTTTTAGGATATGACAGCAAATTATCCCATCCCTCTTCATCTTTCCACACTCACAAACATATTTCTTCGCATCCACATCGGCATAGACCATGTATTCTCTACGTCCATATCCAAGCACAAAACCTTTTGTTGGCGTTAAGGTGTAGGTTTTATCAGATTGGTTTGTGATTTTGTAACCTGTTGACAATTTAAGCTCATGCTGAAACTTGAAATATATGGACCTTGTGTAGAATTTGCAGACTTGTTCTTCAAAAGGATATCCACTTAACAACTGGCTTGGCACCTTCTCTAGTGAAGTGAAATCATTTTCATCCTCGACACTCCAAATTTTCTCCTGAATCTTAATGTACTGCTTCACAAAGTTAAGCATGCTCATTTGCGGGTTCACATATTGTTTGAGAACAACATTGAACCCCTCGCTGCGTGCTGTGCTTTGAATGAATGGGAAGAATTTTTCAATGTAGTATGCTAGAATATATCACTTCCTTAGGTCAAACAGATACCGTAGATTAACATTATCACCGGCTGTGTGATTCTGTATTATACCAGTCCATCTAGTCTCAAACTCAACATCGCTAACACAATAGTCTGTGCACTCATTTAGTTCTGCAGCCATTCCCGATTTCTTCTTCAAGTATGTACCCAGAGGACCTTGCACCTTGTTAACTATATGCCATCTACAGTTTCTGTGAACTGTATCCAGAAACACATCCGCGATAGCTGCTGCCATGGCCTGGTCCTGATCGGTAATGATTGTCTTGGGAGGGACACCACCCATTGCTTTCAGAAAATTTGTAAACAACCACTTGAAGCTTTCTGTTGTTTCATCCTTCATGAACCCGCATCCTAGCTGGATTGTTTGACTATGGCGATTTATCCCAATAAATGGTGCAAAGGGCATCTTGTATCTGTTTGTCATGTATGTAGTGTCAAATGAGATACAATCGCCGAATTCTTTGTACGCTTCTCTTGCTGCTCCCTCTACCCAGAATAAGCTCCTGACCCTGTCCTTTTTGTCCAAGTCCACCATAGAATAAAAGTTTGGATCGTCTTTCTTCAGCTCCTCAAAGTATGACAATGTTTCTGTCATGTCTTCATATCTTGACCCTCTCCCAAGCTGTGCCTTGTAGTTAGATATGTCCTTCATGAAGGGAGTCAACCGGTGGCCTCCGTATATTTCTGTCATGATTTGCATCATCCTGCCTGATGAAATATTTGCATCGTGTAGCAGCTCTATGAATTTTCTCTCCTCATCTGGGATACCCCTTTGTGATCTTAGGAACCTCTTCAGCTCGAACTTGTGACAAACTGGATGGTTATGCTCCTCATGGAAGGTTGTAACATGCCACTTCCCATCTCTTTTGTTCACGGTTAATCTCGCTGTGCACCCAGTTTTGACAGTCTTGTTCCGTTTCCTTTGCTTCACAGCTGGCCCATCGGTATCCTCTGTGTTTGACCCATTCTTGTTGCACACAAACATAACCTTGTCCTTCTCACCCTGCTTGTCCCTTTTCTTGGAGCTTCCAATCTTGATGGAGAATCCAACCTTTTTAGCATACCTGTTGTAGCTCCTCTTTGCTTCCTCCCAAGTATCATAAACATTGGAAGTCAGCACAAACGGATCAGAGGGTGAACAGATTAATTCCTGTGACTGCGACTCAACCTCATCTCCATCTGAATCCTCACTGTCCAAGGTCTGCCCTGTGGCAACTGTGCACTGCATGGTACTCGCCGTGTTGCCTGAGCACACACTGGTAGGATGTAACTCATCGATAGGAAGTGAGTGAGCAGGGGGAAGTATCTCTGCCTCACTAGACTCTCTCAATAGTTGATTAGCTTCATCTTCCTAGTCAGATTATGGCACAGGTTCATTGAGATCAAACAAGGTCATAGCTGCATTTTGCATAAAAACAAGGTAGGGATCAGCATGAATGCATGGACAGTTCAGATAATTTTTTTGCACATAAATGTGATGCTGCATTGATTTTTTTCAGAACTATTATGATATGGATGTTACTTTGCTGCATTTTTTGACAACTATTTGATATGGATGTTACTTTGCTGTATCTGAATGTTACTTTTTTGCATATCTGAATGTTGAATTGTACTAGGGTATCTGCTTGTGTGCTGACACCTGCTTGAACAACTATTTTAATCTGGTTTTTCCTTTGCAATTAACAGGGGGGCACCTAAATCTGATGGATCTGTACATGATGCAATGCTAGAGAATCATCCAATCATCAGGCACCTAAATCTCACGGATCTGTACAGGATGCAATGCTAGGGACTCAAAAATCAGGATGCAATGTTTACTTTTTTTGTCAATCCTATGTGTTTGAATGCAAAATCACCGGTTGTTGTGGGGAAGATTACTTTTTGCTTGGGAAGAATACTAACCTGTAGTCTGCATCATGTTGCTTTTGTGATCTTTTGCTTCTTTTCTGTTGCTGATACCCGCCTGGAGTTGTCTCAGCGGCGGCGGCGGACGGAATCCACGCCGCGATGCTCTGATGCAGAAACCCCAGATCGGGTGTTTTGTTCCTCTTTTCATTCATTTTTTGTACATAATGTACTTTTTACTGGGCCGGCCCATATTTGCCCGATGTGTTTAGGCCGCGGCCTTTTTGTCTCTCTTTTAACTGCGCGCTTCACGCTATTTTTTCCGCGCTTCGCGCTCGTTTTTTCCCGCGCGCGGGGCGCTCTATCTTTTGCGCGCACGGTCTCGGGGCGGGCGGGGGCGGGGCGCGCTCTATCTTTGCCATTTAGAGAAAGTTTGCTAATTAGAGAAAGTTCTCCCTGTAAGACTAAAAGGAGAGGGGTCTCCGTGTAGTCGCGTCCTTTGGATTATTGGATCTCCCTAGAGTTTTCACTTTGAGTGGAGCATCTTGCATCTGTGCCCCCAATCGCCAAGCGTACCGAGCACCACGGAATCGGTTAGGTGTACGTGCTCCTTCCGTTCACTCACTCACTCACGCGCGCGCGCCTCAGAAATGCTGGTAGCACTCTAGCTAGCTAGCAGCTTAGGCTAGCTATCACCTCAGCACTCAGCACTGAGCACCCACACACGACGTACACACGACCGTGCATCTATCCGTCCACTTGTAAGAACAATTGGATCTTTGAAAGTATACAATCGTCGAGAAGGTATATGCGCCCGCCCGCGTCGTGTAACTCGTGTGTGTCCTGGAAAAAGCGTGTGACACTTCATGGAACCATTATTTTTCTCGAGTGCTTCCTGCTCGTCCCGATCGAACTGGCGGTTGCCCAAGCCGAGAGGGCGGAGCAGACAGAGCGCGAGCGCAGCACGGCGCGTTCTTCTCCAACAACGTGCGGCCAGTTGCGAATTTGCGATGCTCGTTTGTGTTCCCAGAAACTTTTGCCTATCCGCGGTTCGATCCGTGGCGGCCCCAGCAATCATCCCTCCCGGTCCAAAGATACGAGGGCAGAAGAATCTCGCCGCCGCGCAGTCACGTGAACAGGTTGACCATGCCGGAGCTGAAACGGAGCGTCGAATAACACGGTCCAACTCGAATAATCCCGGACGGGGACATCGACATGCACCCGCGCAGAGGGAGCTCGGCGCTGCCGCGTCGGAATATTTGGCGCGCCCCACAGACGCGTCCTCTCCTCTCATACACTTCAACTCCGAATCGATGCACGTCGGGCGGGCGGCGACGTGAAAAGACGCGCCTCCCTCGCCGCCGCCGCACCGCCGGCGGCATCCCTGCAGCGCGTGCGCGCCTGCCGAACCGCCGCCGCCACCGATGAACACGGACATGGTTCTGATCAGACGCGGGGTCACTGCAAAAAATGACTGGCGCCTTTGACGGCCGCGGCGCTAGCTAGATGCACGCACGCACGCACGCACGCCTCCGTGTCCACGGTGCACATGCGCCCGCGCTTCGGCCGCGGAGCGCATCCGTTTCGCCGAGCGGGCGAGCGAATCGTCCGGCGCGTCAAGTGGCGCCCCGCCAACTTGGCGAGCGAGGTGAAGTGAAAGGAATGCAGCGGTGTCCCCGGCCGCGGCGGCAGGTTTGGCAGAACGGGAGGAATGTTAGGCTCCGCTGTTTATTCTCAGACCTGATGCTGCTTCACCAATCACCAGCCGATGCATATTTCGGGCCTGTTTACTTCTTTTAGGAGGAGAGGTGGTCGGCACCAGTTTTCGGACGGATGGTAGACTGCCATCCAAACCATATCGACAGATTTAGCAAAGCCCCAACGACCACCGGCAAAATTTAGCATGACCACAAACAAGGACAAAATTTAGCATGACCACAAACAAGGATTGCAAACTCCAGTTCAACACTGACGTTGTGTAAAAACAATGGGGGGTGTAGATTTATCCTAAAAATCTTGAGCTATTCGCTCAAACACATTCTTACAACATTGCATTTGAGCATCAAACAAAAACCATAAACAGAAACTGAAGCTTTGATAGTTGCAACCAAGTGCACGGCAGAGATAATTCACAAAGGCAGCACAAGCTTTAAACGAACTGAAAAAAATTGAACAATCTAGGAACATAAGCCACCGGTTAGCAAACCAAATGAGCTTTTGCACAAAACACGGTGTGTCCTTGAGAAGCCCCTATAGTGTCTAGGCAACCCATCATGGCAACATAATGTACACCGCACACCCAAGGAAAAAAACATGATAGCAATCATATAAAGAAAGAATACTGTACCTTGCTCATCCCTTCAAGACTTTAGAGCAGCACCAGCATTAATCCATACCATTGTAAATGCATATCGCAGGCAAGCAAAAAGATGGCGTAGCAAAAGACAGGCAGCACCATCACCATTCATCCATATTGTTGGACACGCTTAATCCAGAAATACAAGCAGGTACCCACACAGATAACAAACTCAACAAACTCGACTAGACGCTGACCTATATCTAATCTAGTCAGCAAACAGCACCAGCTCAAATATATATATAAAAAAACCTTAGTTCCAGTAATAGCACCAGAGTCAATGAGAAGGTTGGGTATGCTAATTACACCAGTAATGCCCAATTACATTAAATTTCAGTAATGAATAAAATGGTCAAACAAGAATTCAGTAATAAATAAGATATCTGTGATGTCTTCGCACATCTACTGGGTCCAAATGACTAAATGAGGATGCAAATGTTCGGTTCCATAGTTTTCAGGGTAATGCAATTAAAAAGTAACTATATAAGCTCTGCTTTCGTATGAAATTTTCTCACACCCAAGGCGCGAGACAATTGAGAAACCCAGAGATAAAAAAGCTAATCCACTGCCTAGATTTCATGGGAGAAAATAACAGCAGAGGTGCATATAGGGGTGCAAATTGGTTATAATGTGGTGCAAATTGGTTATAGGAGGTGCACCTAACGGTTACCCCTTTGCACTCTTAGGTGCATATGCTAGTTTCAATGAAAACACAAGTCTATCCTACATAACTCTAATATAAGCTAGATACATTATTTTACCTCCTTTCTGGAAAATAAAGAAGTACATATGCTAGTTTCAATGAAAACCCTAAGCACAAGTAAATCAAGAAAAAATAATGCCTCTTTAGCAGAAAGAGGCCATACTTGGATCAAGAATAGTGATGGGCTAATGGAGGAAAACTGTGATGATGAACCACTAATTATACGCATATAAAATAAGGGAACTCCTGCATTTCAGCCAAGACAGATCCAATTTTTCCCCTTAATTTTTCATGCACAATGATCTCGCAGAAAGATGACTTATCTCGGCCAACAGTTAAGATACACAAGCACGGTTCGATACACAAAGTAAAACTTTTCCAACCAACTGCAACTGAGACCAAAACAAGAAAAGAAACAAATGACATCTTTTACTTTTTTTATTCAATGGCCTCTTACCTACAGGGTAGGGGGAACTAGGAAGATCCTCCCCTGCAGAAAGAAGGCCAATCATATGGACGAGGTGATGGAGCAGGATCCATTGGATGGTTACTGTCATGCAACCCAGCGATGCCTGCACCAGTCAGGTTCACGGGTACCCTCGAGGATCTGCCGCCCATGAACATGGTTGACCATGTGTCCGACAGCCGCTCGCTCTTTGCTGCTGGGTTCAACAACGTTGTGTCGACGCTCCAGTCTACTGAGGTGTAGTCATAAGGTGCAAGCCCATTGGTTCTCCAATCAGAATGAGACAATGTAGAGGAGGATTCAGATGAGTTCCACCCTCTAAATGCCCCGAGTGATGATGCCACAGAACGGGAAGATGATGTACCTCCAGAACTCCAGGTGCCACCCCAACCATTGGCAGCAAGCTCTATAGGATTGGAGACAAAACTTTGCTGGTGGTTTGCGTGTCCAAATTGCCTGGCAGAACTAACACTGTCCAAACTCATATTCCTTAGTCCATGCCCCAAGCCACCATTCATCATCATATCCACACTTGATGCACCATTTAAGTACCACTCCCTAGAAGATGGTTCGGATGCAAACATACTATGGCTGGTGGATGGTAGGCTCTGCTTGGTACCTGCAGATTGAGGACGCTGCATTACAGTTACTGACTCTCGCAAGGTTCCGTTGGGCATTGCACTTTTCACCTCATTGCCTCCTGCCACATGCCGCATGTCTGACTTCAGTTGCGGTCCTGCAACAGGCAAAGGAGGTGCCACGTAAGGAACTGATGGAACCGAGCTGGCATTAAGACGCCTCTTCTCAGGTTGGACAAATTGTTGGCGGGCTATATCTGGCTTAATTGGTGCGGCCAGTGGCTGAAAGCCTTTAATTGCAGATTCCTTTGGACCATTACCATTCATCAAAAGCTTATAGTTTAAATCCTTCTCCTCTCTCCTCATTTGTTGAACTCCTACTGAAGAAAATCCATTTGTTTGAGGCCTTGCAGGGTTCTGCGCAAGTACGACTTGCTGCTTGTTAGGCAAGCCACTTGAATCGCCAGATCCTTCAGGCTTAGGTGGTACCGCAGTTGATTCTTGCTTATGTGTCTTCAAGACCTCCTCAGCCTTTTCTAGATCACCCTCACAGGAAACAACTGCCCTTTCAACCTCTTGCTTTGTACACTTATATTTCACCTCCAAGCTCGCAATCTTTGCAAGCTCGTCAGCTATATCAATCTTCAAGTTAACTCCAGACTGTTGATCAGCTGCAAGTTGTTGCTTAGTTTCCTCACTGCCATCAAAGTTGCAGAGCCAGGTAACAGACTCCTCAACGCAACCCTCGTTCTGTATAAGGGCCATCGTTGCTTGGTCTGCCGAGAAACCCATCGCAACAAGCTTCTGCGCGAGTGCCTCCAACTTTCTGGACATAAGGTATCCCTTGCAACGCTCATGTAATTCCTGGGCACGCCTCTCCTTCTGCCTTTGATGCTTCTTCTCATTCTTTTGTCTGATCTTCTCACGTTTATCAATATCACACCCAGGTACGGAGTCCACTCGAGACGCAGTACTGGTTGCTTTTTCCTTTGGATCTTCTGACTCACCAGAACAGCTACCATTGTTGGATGCACAATCGAAGTCCCCTGTACCATGGGAGCTACGAGAATGCTCATCTATTTCATCTGTATTCCTGAATTTATCAATACCTTGACTACCCAACAAAGAGGCTGATGGTTCCAGAACATGGAACTTCCCAGAGAGGTTGTTGTAAGAACTTGCAAGTGTACCATTCCCCATTGGCTTTCCAGCAACCTTAGGTTGCTCTTTCGCAACTTTTGCAGCTGATCTGTCCTTCGACTTGGACTTAGATGCAGACGGCATTTTAGACAAGTAATTACACTGCTTTTACCTGCAATCAAATTTAAAGAAAACATTAGCACTAAGAAAATATATGTACAGTGAGAATCTTCCTCTTGGCAAATGAGGCAAGTTGAGCCATAACAAATAAAGGGTATCAATATCTTCTTCGAGTAAAAAAATAACTGAAACTGAAAACTACAGAAACATGCAGTCTAAATAAATATAAGAATGTCAAACAGCAATGCCAACTCAAACAGCCGTTAAGGAAACAACAACGATGCAATGTTACCCATCACAGCTAGCCTAAAAAAGCAATAAAGATGCCTGATGACCTGATCATACACGAGTGTTGTGTTGCTCGCTACACGACAACTAGTCGTATCTCCCATAGCAAAAAAAAAGCAACTAAATTCTAAAAATCAGACACATTTTGGCTCCACTTCCATTGAAGATGCAACCGCCGTCCACTAACGATCGATTTCAGTTGTTTTCTATCTGCAAGAAAATTGTGCTCATTTCGATCTCCCATGTCCCACGATCAAGCAACAGAGAACAACCTTGCGAGCATAACGACAAAAAAAAGCTATAAACGTTACATAATCCGAGAACTCCGACTCATAGGATTGGCTGAGTATATTCGCTTACGTTCCCTTTTTTGGGCGGGTTATCGAATCAAAACAGGAACCTTAAAAGTAAGCATAACCAGAATTTTGGATAATTTTTGGCTGCTAGAGCGTCTGGCCTCTATTATCCTCCAGAAAATTAGTGTTTGCATTCCACATCCCCTGAATTCCAAGACCTCATCATCAGCCAGAAGGTAGCAAAGTAAAAATTTCTCTTCTCACGAAACCCTACAGCACAATCGCCCTTGCAACTGCAATCCAACCGAGCAACCACCTCGCCTCACATCGAATTCCCCAGAAATTCGCGACGCGGAGCGTTGCTCCATGCCCATGCACGCTCGGGGGGCGCCCGCCACAGCCGTGCCCGCCGCGGAATCACGCGATGCGATCCCCTAGCAGCCAGCCAGCCCAACCCGCCCCGCGCGGTGAAAATTCCACGGGCACGCGGCGCCCGCGCACGCTCCCACGAGCGGCGGCATTCCCGCGCTCCGGCGGATCAAACCGTGGGGCCACCGGACGCGCCACGCCCGAATCGAATCGAACCGGCGAGGGATCAGAGAGAGAGAGAGAGAGAGAAAGAGGGAGAAACAGGGGAGAGGGGAAGGGGAAGGGGCGGGGGAGACGAGGAGCTTACCCGGCGGCGAGGTAGAGAGGCGTAGGGTTTTGGCCCGCGGGCGGCGAGGGATCGGGGAGGCGGCGAGGGATTGGGGACGGCGGGGGGCGAGAGCCTTCTAGGGTTTGGTTGGTTGACGCGGGTGCGCTGGGGGTGGGGGAGGAAATGGAGACGAAGCGAGACGGGACGGGGCGAGCGAGACAGCGGGCGAAGCGAGAGGCGCGCGACGGAGGGAGGAGGGGGCCGAGCCGCCGAGGCAAAGGCAGGGGGCGCCAGGCACGCCGCACGCACGCAGCAGGCAGCCAGGCACAACCGACGAGCGATCGGGGTTGGCGTCTGGCTGCCTGAGTCGCGGCGGTGCCGCGCTGGTCTGCTGCGTTCCGCGTGTGGTGGGGGTGGGACGGAGCGCGTTCGTGCGTACTAGGCGTGGATCGGGTGCGCCTGCTGCGACCGCGACGAGATCCTCACAGCACGGCGGCACAGGGGCAGAGTTGGGAAATTGGATTGGACCGCAGGCCTGATTTCGAGAATTTTGGTGGAGAAGAGTCTGATTTTCAACCTGCAGGTTTGATTTTCAAACTGTAACTACAAAACGTTCTAAAAAAATAAAATTGCGACTACAAAATCAGACAGGAAGTGCCATCGAACTATCAAAATCGAACAAATTTGAGTATTTGGCCTTTGGAATAGTTTTGAATAGTGGTTTTGTATTTTAAAGTTTTTTAAAAGTTTAAATTTAATGCAAAAAATCATAACCAATTAATTTCAAATCAAATAAGTTCCAAAATTTTTCTAAAAATATGACCTATCTATTGGTGTTCCGTATGACATTATTTGAAACTTATTTGTCTGTGTTCCTTATGTTTTCTTACAAGCAATAAAATACTAGAAATAAAAATAAATATTGTGTAAATAACACTAAATAGAGTACCAACAAATAGCCTACATTTTCAGAAAACTTTTGGTCTCAACTTCATATTTTTGGGGGTTTAAAATGAATTAGTTATGATTTTTAATCAAATCAAAAAGAATTATAAAATTTCTAAAAAAAGCAAAATCACCTTCAAAGCCACCCAACAGCCAGATTTGCCTGGTTTAGTTCGACAGTTCGATAGTTATCTCTACTCCTAATAAAAAGAATAAAAGTAAGACAATTTTATCGCTTCACCTCATGCTCTGCCTCCGCGCGCCTTCATCCCGCGCCTCCCTCCGCTTGCCTCCCGCGTCCGCCTGGGCCCAGCCTTCCGCGTCCACGTCTCCACGACCCCGTCCCCAGAACCGCGTCGCCCTGTTTTAAAAAAAAAACTGCGTCGCCCTCCCCTTTTCCTCCCCCAATCCCGCGGCAGACAGCACCCTCCCCCATCTGCGTCGCCCTCCCCCAATCTCGCGGCCTCCATCCTTACGACGCCACTGCGCCCTCCCTCCGCACGGTCCGTCGCGAGTCCAACCCTCGCCTCGCTCCCCTGTCGCCGCCTCACGAACAGCCCGCGACCCTAACGAACGATCCCCCGTCACCGCCCCAAAATCGATCTCGCCGTCGTCATCCGAGAAGGCCGCCGTCTGGGATCACCGACGCCGTCCGGGATCGCCGTCCGGGATCGCCGTCGTCCGGAATCTCCGTCGCCTCCGTCCGGAACTGCCGCCGTACAGGGATCTCCGCCGCCTGTCCCCTGCCTCCGTTCGGAACCAGGTAACCCACCCCGGCCGCCTTCCTCTTGCTCCAGTGGGAGCTGAGAGCCCTAGATTTAGTCACTAATGAAATTCGGTTGTTTCCCTCAGCTATTTGGTTGGCATCAACGCCGTCACCGCTGCCTACGCCGTAGCCTCGATCTTGCTGTCGTCCTTCAAGTCCTTCGCGCGGTATGCCTGGCGATTCTCGTCTTGGATCAGGTCTGTCTCTTGTCTGACCCATCACCTTCTCTGTAGTTTCGCCTTTTAGATTGACTACTCTGAATGCAATCTTCAGTAGGTAGTTATCCATCAAGTCTGGATCAGTTCCGTCTGAAGTCTGAACCAACACCTTCTTATTGTTGGATTTCTCTTAGGAGCTTTGCACTACTCCTGGTTAAGGGTGGAGCATGTCTCAGTTGTGCATTAAGAGCACAATAAAAAGTAACAACTCCACTTTGGAAAATACATTGGCCTAGCATTTTCTAATCCCATCAGCATCAACATTAAACCTACTGTAGCTATACGAACGAACTGAGGATTGAGGGGATTTTGTGGAGATGCACATATTGGCGGTAGAAAAACCCTGGAAATTAAACTTGCCATACCATGTCAGCGGAATTTGTGATCATATATGTAACTGGGCAGTCTCCCAAAGTTTGTAATCTAGCCAAGGCGTTTGGATGTGATGCTCTCTGTGAGAGCACTATATAAGCAATTAAGCAGTGATTTTATTGGATTGGATGTCATCTTTTTCAATTTACAAGATGATGGATGGTGTTCTGACTTCTGACTTCACTTGGCACACAACACTCCTGACTAAAATGGGAGCGTCTCAGTTGTGCAGCAGTCTCGCAAGCACTCCGACGATGGGCGTGACGGTGACGGTGGACGGCTCGGTCTGCTGGAAGTTCCCCCGCGAGTCGTTGTACTGGTCGTTCCCGTCGGGCCCTCCGACGTTGGCGCCGACGAGGACGTTGGGGTTGGGCGTGCTCCTGCTGAAGTAGTCGAACCCTCCCTTGCAGGTGATCTTACCGGGGCTGGACTTGATCGACGGCACCGACGCGCCGCGGTGGTGCACCCGCTTCGGGAACCTCGCCCCGAACCCGACCATGTAGCTCATCCTCGCCGGGTTGGCGCCGAGGATGTAGTCCGCCTGCGACCGCGCGAACGAGAGTCCCTTGCAAATTGTGCCATAATTGTCTATACATCAATCATGTTTGTGACTTAGCTTTAACTGATCCCTTTGAATGCTGATGCTGAAACTGGCTTCAGTGTGTCCTTCTGTTCATACCTTTTTTACTTTGTCCATACAATTAGTTCTCATATTTCTTGTGTTTGGATTATTTATTACCCCAGACAGAACCATGGGATGTTTAATCATATATTGCTATTCTTAGAGTCATGATTTTGTAACAGTGCTAGAATCAACGAAGCACCGAGAGCCATGCTTAAAAAGTCTCTTCACAAGGTGCTTATGTGATTCTCCATAGGAACTTGAACTCTTTCATGCACTGCCGTTTGTGCACCCGCTATGATCTGTTAACTCTGTAGATAATGAATTTATGCCAACAAAAAGTAGCTACTGTAAACTTTTTTTTTGTGTGTGGCAGCATCCTGGATTTTTTATTGTGAATAATTTTGCTCACTCATCCCCTCCTGTAGACCTATTTAAATTTCTTAAGTTTCAGCTCATACGAATCCCTTAAATTATTATGGGCATTTTTAGTTACATTTTGAGTCCCTTGCAACTTTGAGAAATTGTCTTTTAAGTGCTTAGTATTCTTTTCAGTGTGTATAGACATATCAAAATCTTGTTTGTACAGTTCTTTACTTGACCCGGTGACTTAAGATAAAATTTGAGGCATTGCTCTGACTTTGTTGATATATATTTCGCTGCATGTACTTCCAAATATGTGTTGAAAGAAATATGTTTCTCCGTTTGCCAAGGTCTCATTTCCATCTTCGGTTACTTATAGAAAGTTTTAGCCCATTTCTTTGGCTTCAATTGCTGGATATAGCTTGCACCTTGGTAAGCATGAAGGTAGCTTAGAAAAGATTCCTTCGCTAGATGTTTGCCAAGGAATGCTAACAATCTCAACCATTTTCAAACTTCGATCTTTAGTTAAGTTTAATAGACCCCAAACAAAGCATATGTCCTATGTTTATTTATGTAGACAATGAACAAACATGCATGCACTGTGGCTTAAGCGAGTGACAGCCTTTGGGCTATTAATTTGAAGATGATCAACAAGTTCCAGGGTGGGGAGATGGTGTATCATAGTTTCGACGAAGCGGTGGATGATCCGCATAACTACTATCCTGAAGAGTTCCTTAACACGCTGACTCCCAACGGGCTACCTCCACATGTCCTCAAGGTCAAGATCGGCTGTCCAGTAATATTGCTTAGAAATATAGACCTTGCAAACGGACTGTGCAATGGAACGAGGCTGGTGGTTAGAGGGTGCCAAAGAAACTCGATTGATGCCGAAATTGTTTTGGGAGACCATGCCAGGAAGAGGGTTTTCCTTCCTCGGATACCCTTGTGCCCTTCTGATGATGAGATGTTCCCATTTCAATTCAAGAGGAAGCAGTTCCCTATTAGGCTCAGCTTCGCCATGACGATCAACAAGTCACAGGGCCAAACAATACCAAACGTAGGAGTGTACTTGCCCGCACCTGTGTTCTCCCATGGTCAGCTGTACGTTGCTATGTCTAGAGCAACAGTCAGAACGAACATCAAGATCCTCGCCCTCCCGCCTAACGCAGAGGCGGAAGAGGAAGAGGCTAGAAGGCAGGAAGAGAAAGATGCGAAAAAGAAAGAGAAGGGCAAGGGTAAAAAAAATAATGTGGTCAAAAAACAAAAAAGAGTACCACCAGTGAATGGAACATATACGAAGAATATTGTATACAAGGAGGTTTTAACACTCTAGGTCAGGTAATATAATATTTTATATTTGTGTGTATGTTACTGTTTATTATGTATTTGGAATATATTAAGATATAACTAATTGTTTCTTGTTATCTTAGGTAAAATTAAATGCTCTATCATATTGTGCATGAGATGTTTCTGGATGTTTCACCTCGACATGCTATTTGTCAATTGAATCCTTCAGGTAAAAAATAGATGCTTAATTTTTTTAACTACAAATTGCTGCCAGATATTTACACTGTTGTCAAGAGTGCTCCTTTGATACACCTCATCCCCTTTTCTTTGCATATATCGAAATTGCATGGTGCATATTGAGCATAGTATTTACTAGATATATCTCTAATACACTTTTTCATTTATACATGCTCGTGCTCTCATCAATAATCAACCTTTTGGGAAGGCGTATCCCATATTTCATAAGTTTAAATAATAAATAATTTGTGGCAACTATGATACAAGACTTTTTTTTGGATTCAGTTTCAGTTATCGGCAACCTATTATTGTAGTGAAATTATTTCCAGCCTTCATTACATAAGAAATTATCAACTGTGTTTCACTGATTGAACAAATATCCTCCCAAGGTACTTGTCGAGGTGCTTTTACTATATGGTTCTTAAAGGTATTAACCAGAGGCTTGAAATCAAAGAAAGAAAACCCAAGCAGTGGACAGCCTCAGATCAAAATGGCAGGCAAGATGTGTCTCCCAGCTGTCGGCACAATCAAAACTAATGCTGCTCTTTTATGCTTCAGTTATCATTCAAGTGAATTTATCATCAACAAAACATTATGTCATTGTGGTATGCGTCGCCATTTGAGATCTTCTATCATTTGAAATGATGTTCGTAGTTAAGATGATTCGTGGCCATCCGTTATGTGTTGTTTGTCTATATCTCAACTGACGAACTGAACACGAAATTAAACTCTTATTTTTGCTTGTTGAATTGTGTTGAATCATGTAAATATATCACATCATCAAATTATTTATGTATATATACCAAGATTGTATTGCCTGTGCGTTTGGCTTGCTCGTGGGTTTGTATTGCCCGTAGCAACGCACGGGCACTATCCTAGTTCCTATCCAGTTTCGTAGTTGCAGATTAAAAATCAGACTTCCGTCATAGTTGGAGGTTAAAAATTAGACTTTTTCCTTTTGGTGAGAGGACTGGGATCGTTGTTGGGTCAGGCCGGCTGGAAATATGGCCTGAAATAGGCCCATCCATGTGACATTTTGCAAGGAACCCACCCATCCTGCCTGCCTGCACGATGTCTGTCTAAGGTCCAACAAATCCATTGTGCTCCAGTACGTGTTTTGTATGTTAGTGGCCCCGGCCCAGGTGCATCTTTTTTCTGTTCTATTTCTTCCTTTTTTTTCATCAGCGCCCAGGAAGCGCTTCAGCCCATAAGCAGGTTTTTTCCTTCTTTTTCTGCTTGTTTTTTTTGTTTGTTTCTGATCTTCATGGTCAAATAAGTAATGTACAGATTTCAAATTCTTATGTGGTTTATTTAGATTGCTCCAGTGATAACCAAAATGTTCTCATCTGATACAACAATTCTTTTTTTTTTTTAAATGAACAATTCGATTGTCTTCAGCGTGTCTATGGTGTCTCATAATCTTTTTTCAGTTATTCAGTTTTTCTATTTTTAACTATTTTACGCACTTGTGTTGAAACGAAATGGAAAAGAAAGCAAGAAGCGGAAAGCATCCGGTGGGATGAAGAGTGTGGAATTAAAATCAAAAGAACGCTAAAGCTAAAGCGCCGGAAAAGAAAAGCAAATGATGCCTCCCAGCTCTTCTTCCAGAGAAAGCAAGGAATCGATCTGTGTTAGCCTCGCCGCGGTTCATGCCATATACTCACAGAGTGCTGTCCAGGTTCTTGCCACTCTCGCTTCCACCTGCATTGCGCGCGCAGCAGCAGCGGCAATGGCACCGCCGCGTTCGCACCTGCTGGCCGGCTTGCTCGTCCTATGCGCGTGCACCGCCGTGACGCCTCCGCCGGCGGCGTTCGTCGCCGCCGCCAACGTCCCGATCACGACGTGCCGGTCCTTCTGCGGCAACATCACGGTGGACTACCCGTTCGCGCTGCACCCGGGTTGCGGCCACGCGGGGCTCCGCGATCTGCTCTTCTGCATCAACGGCGCGCTGATGCTGCACCTCCCCTCGGGCTCCTACCGCGTCCTCGACGTCGACTACGCCTACCGGGGCCTCACCCTGCACGACCCGGCCATGTCCGACTGCCGCGCGCTGGACCGGACCCCGGCGGGGCGGGGCAACGGCTTCGTCCTCGAGCCGTGGCGGGAGCCGTACCTGTCGCCGGACCCGGACAACGCGTTCCTCCTCCTCGGCTGCCGCGCCACCTCGCCGCTGTTCCAGGGCTTCCCCGACCGGCACCTCCCGTGCCGGAACGTGTCCGGGATGGGTTGCGGTGACTACCTCGCCTGCCCCGCGTGGGACGACTACTACGCCGGCGACGGGCGGCGGCGCTCGCCGGGCGACGACGCCGCGTACGGCGACGCAGTGGGCGCGCCGCCCGAGTGCTGCGCGGTGCCCTGGGCTGCCATCCGGGCGGTGAACGTGTCGCGGCTGGAGTGCGAGGGGTACAGCAGCGCGTACAGCCTCGCGCCCGTGCGCGCCGCGGGCGGCGCCGCCGGGTGGGCGTACGGGATCCGCGTGTCGTGGTCGCTCCCGGAGTCCAACCGCGGGTTCTGCGGCGCGTGCCGCGCCACGGGCGGGGCGTGCGGACACGACATGGAGAACCACGCCGACCTGTGCCTCTGCGGGGACTGGAACTCCACCTCCAACTGCGACTCCTCGGCCGACGCGGCATCCTCGGGCGCCGCCGCTCGTTTCCCGCACGCCGTCGCCGCGGTTCGCTGGGCCGTCCTCGCCTCAGGTAAAAGACAAAAGGGAAAAAGATCGTTAGCGTGCTACAGCTACTACTAGTAGTACTAGCTTGGATCAGGGTGCTATCACGCAGGCTCCTGTCCTCGCCATTCGATTTCTGATGCTGAGAGGTTGTTTACCGGTTCCACTTCTGGTGCAGGATTGACATCGCTGTGGTGGCACGCGTCGAGACCAAACCTGTGGTAGATGGTGGGGCTTCCCGTTTTGATCGAACGTCGACGAGTGGTGTAGTTTTTTTTTTTTTTTGTGGAGAACCGCACCACAGCCCAACTGGCTAGCGGGAGGCAGCGGTCCGTCGTGGCTTGCTGCCCGCCAGCGTTCGAACCCTGGGTTCGGCACCGGTGTCTCACAAAAAAATCCCCCTCGCTAGCGTAGCTAGGGTTCGGGGGTTTTCTCGGTCGGGAAGTCGTGGGCCGCTTCCTCTTAATGAAATACGGTGGGGCCGTCAAACCCCCCGGTCGAGTTTTTTTAGTGTTTTTTCTGGTAATACTACAGTTGCACGACTGGTGCTACAGTTGCTTCGAATAGTATGTAGTAGTATTATTTACGTTATATTGTGCTTCATTTCTTTCATTGGATGATTTCGATTGCCGTTGTTTGGGCGACTTTTGAGCATTCCTTACCCGGTAGTGACTACTATTATTTTTGAGCTAGCGAATCAGATATCAAATTCTTTTTTTAACGGAACATATTTTTTATTAGAAAGAGAAAGACGTATAAGAAACCTCAAAACAAAAAGAAACAGACAACTTTGTACAGCTAAAAACAACTAGAGACAACAACTGCAAAGAACATAGAAAAGCAAACGGCAAACAATAATTGATATTACAACTAAGAAGGAACAACGTTGACGGCAGCTTGTGTTGAAAACAGAGTTTGGAAGCCTTGAGTGCCGCTTATGATCAAAGAAGCTCCTTCTGCTACTTCCATTGAGACATGTTGAAAGACTCTTCTATTTCGTTCTTTCCAAATATTCCACCAAAAGTATAGAATGAGCCCATCGATTTGAGACCTTTGTTTCTTGTCAAAAGGTCACCGTAAACGTTTCCACCGCCTATTAATAGTGCGTGCAGAAGGTTGTTGTACGTCTTGTCTCTGTAGCTGTGCGGTGAGGTGCATCCACACCGCCCTGGTGAACGGGCAATCCACGCACAGATGAGTCGGTGTCTCTGGAGAGGTTTGGCATAGTTTGCATACCGGATCATGTGGCCATCCTCGTTTAGCAAAGTTATTAGCAGTGAGAATTTTATGTTGGAGGAGGATCCATGCAAAAATGCAGCATTTAGGTTCAGCTTTCAGATTCAGAACAAAACGTTCCCCTGAAGTTGGAGGGAAAGAACAATTAGGAGGATAACCTGCAATGTGAACTTCCTTTTGATGGTTGGTCTGATGTAATAACTAGGTGCCTTTGAACTTCTCTATCTGTCTAGTCAGGCCTGTTGCCTCTAGGATTCGTGGGGGTGATGGGTGGATTTCACCCCTTCTAACCTGATGCGGGTTGATTGTGGGTAGGCTAGCGATGGACTCTTTTTTCCTGTTCCCCTCTCTCTCTATCTGTTTGAACTCTGTATTTCCGTTTTTGTAATGGAAATAGGGGGAGAGCCCTCGATTCAAAAAAAAAGGTTCAGCTTTCGCTCTCCAAATCGGCACGGAGGCTAACTTCTTGTATCGTCCCCTAAATTGTATTTGATAAGCGCTTTGTATAGTGTACTGTCCATCCGGTGTCCATTTTCATTTAATCTCATCTTCTGAGTCCTCCACTCTTGCTACTGACGTAATTTCTTCCCAAAGGAGAATGAACTCATGCAGTTCGTCAACCGTGAGAATTGGAGTGATGTGACTGATACATCTGTTGTTTTCAGTAGCTTTTAGCACTGTGATTTTTCCTCTTTGATTTCTGGAATAGGGACGGGGCCAAGTTTTTTGGGGCTCGTCCGTTGATCCAGTTTGAATCCCAGAAGCTGGCTTTGTCCCCTCTCCCCACTGTAGCGACTGTAGAAGCATCGAAGAGGTCTCTGTCCGTCTTATCGCACGGGATATCAAGTCCGGTCCAAGGTCGGTCAGCTTTCTGCCATTTGAACCACAACCATCGCAAACGTAAAGCTCGTGCAAATCTTTCAAGGTCTAGTATGCCAAGCCCCCCAAGATCTTTAGGCATACAGACCGTCAACCAGTTGACCAGGCAGTGTCCTCTGCTAACTTTATCAGGTTCCTCTCCATTTCAAAGTAAGCTTCTTCGCATCTTGTCAATCTGTTTCAACAACCATTTTTGCATCGGGAACACCGTGAGGTGGTAAATCAGTTGTGACGATAACACACATTTGACCAATGTCTCCCAGCTGGCCATTAACAGGAGTTTACCCTTCCATCCCAGAATACACCCTCCAATCTTGTCGAGCAGTGGCTGCACATCGACGTGTCGCAGTTTTCGTGTATGGAGGGGTAGGCCCAAGTATTTTCCGAGGAATTTCCCAATTTTACCAGGGAAGTCTAATAAGGCCTCAGTGACTGTTGTTTCATCGCATCTAATCGGAAAAATCTCTGTCTTGTTCAGCTTAACTCTGAGGCATGAGCAGTTACCAAAAATATTAGTATTTGTGATATGCGATGAAGCTCATTACGGTCTGGGTTCGCAAAGATGGCCGCGTCATCCGCATAGAGGGAGCATCGCAGCGAGGCCGCCCTAGGGAGGATTGGATGTAGAAGACCTTGTCCTGCCAACTCGATCAGTCGATGAAGGGGGTCAATGGTCAGGATAAATAGCATCAGTGATAGCGGAACTCCCTGTCGTAAACCTCTCGCATGCTTTAATTGCCTTCTTGGAATACTATTCAGAAGAATTTTGGATGATGAAGTGGCTAGCAAGGTGGCTATCCAATCGCGCCATCGCTGTCCGAAATCTAGCGCTTGCATTATTTCCAGGAGGAAAACCCAACTGACTGAGTCAAAGGCCTTAGAAATTTCTAACTTGATGAAAAAGGATGGACGCTTAGCTTTGTGCAAGGCCTTGATCACACTCTATACATAAATGAAGTTGTCATGGATTTTAGCCAAACTTGATGAAAGAATTTTGACATCTTGATACTAGATCCTGTAGTCTCGACGCTAGAGTGCTAGACGGTCAGCTATACTTTTAGTGATTATTTTAGCCAAACTGTTGATTAGACTGATCGGGCGGAAATCTGTAACGCTGGTTGCATCATTTGTTTTGGGTATCAAAACCACATTTACTTCATTGATTAAGTGTAGTTGTTGCGTTCTTAGCGAGTGGAAAGCTCTTAGGGCTGCTATCAGGTCGTCCTGGATGATGGTCCAGCATTTTTTATAAAACAAACCTATAAAACCGTCCGGACCCGGGGCTTTTTCGCTTGGTAATCTCAAAATCGTTTGCTTGATTTCCTCCGACTCAAATGGGTCTTCGCGATCACTAAGATCATGCTGTTCGTATCCCGGGTTGTTCCAATTAAGAGTAGTTGTTCGCACTTGTGTTTGGCCGAGCAGGTTGACGAAGTGGTTGAAAACGACCTCTTCTTTTTGTTGCTGGCTAATCGCCAGACCGTTGATTTTTTTAGCACCGGGATAAATGATTTACATCTTCGATTACTTGCATGCAGCATGAACAGTTTGGTACACGCGTCGCCCTTTCTAAGCCAAGTGAGTCTAGAGTGCTGACGCGCCCGAGATCGAATGATTGCTGCAAGGCCCACTGATTTTGCTTTGAGATAACGTCGAAAACAAAGCTCATCTGGAGTTAAAAACCTCTATTCTTGCTCAGCATCCATGAGGAGTAGGAGTTGCTTAGCTATCTCTAAACGCAGGGGGAGGTTGTCCAAAGATTGCCTTCGCCACAACTTGAGGGCTTTGACAGTGCGTAGCAATTTCACATGCATGCGTAGGATGTTGTCCTGAGTGTTGACCGGTTGCGACCATGCACTTTGAACTGTTTCGTAGAAGCCCGGCATGTTGATCCAAAAAGTTTTGAAGTGGAATCCAGAATAATTTTACCTAAAAGTCCTAATAATTTTGCCTTGGATATCACATTCTCGTGTATGTCTTCTATCTTTGTCCTACTTATCTTTCTTCTATAAGGCCCTCCAAAGGGTAGTGCTAAAGTGATGCCGGACAAAGGGTAGTGCTAAAGTGATGCCAGAAGTAGAGAGGATTGGAGGGTCACTTCTAAGTTCTCATACTACAACCAGTGATGCTTGTGCCCGAAAATTTGGAAGCGACGCATGTAGTTGCGCCGGTGCCAACTTCAAAGAAAATTAGTTCTTCCATGCTCATAGAGTGAAGGTCTTGGAAAGGAAGAAGGAAGATGGCAATGGTGAAAGGACATTGTTGGTTTTTTTAATTAGCTTTGTGGATCCCATGGGGTGAAGCTAGAGTGAAGTTAGCCATTGCAGCACACCGGACTTTGAGACAACGATGGGTCCTAATAGTTTTTTCTAGCTTCACTCAACGTTGTGGAAGGTCTAATGGCAAATTTACATGTCATGAAATGTCTTCAAATTTCACCTACCCCATCCCATCTCCAATAACTCCCTACCATCACTGTCAACCGTTGAGAGCAAAGTATAATAAGTCCTAATCAGCAGGCTGCAAGGTATTCCATCTCATGAAAATCCTAGATGGAAGAGGGAGCAGTAAAGAAGTGAGAACAAAGCGACGGTCGATCCATCAGTCGTTCGGTTGAAATGCATCTCCCGAGAAACAAACACTTCTTCAAGCCCAATCAAAACCCAACTAGCGTTTGCTTGGCCCACCTTCCTCCCTCCTGATCCATATGCTCCACCACACCTTCCCTCCGGGTGTGCGATCAGGTATTGCATGTATGTAGTTTGTATGAACTAGTAAAAAAATGCACGTGCGATACGCACGTGACGAAGCAACTACAATAATTAAACAATATTTATATATTAAAGAGCACGTGCGCACCTTCGCGTGACTACGAACCCACTTTAAATATAAAATATTTTTAAATGAAGGTACATGAGCATATTCAATAAAACTAAAGAAATCTATTTTTTATATCACAATAATTTTAATACCAGAGGCAACAAATCTATCAGAAGAGCACGGAGTCCGAACAATAATTTCGTGGTGGCACAGTCCACGAACGAGACAACTCAAAGGACCCTCGTCTTCTAATCGCAGACAATCTATTGTGTTCGCCCCCGTCCCACCCCGCCCTCTTCCACGCGTCTTTGGCGGCGAGCCGCCGAATCCGCCAAAACTTTACCCCCTCCCAAGTACACTAATATTTCTTGACATGATTGTGTTCGCCCCCGCTCCGTCCTCCTCCCCACGTCTTCGGCGGCTTTCGCTGCTGAATCCGCCACCACTCCACCCCTTCCGGGCACGCTAATCTTTCCCGACATGGTTGCCCTAACCCCACCATCTCCCTAGAAAAATCCACCCTCAAGGATGTAACCTTGCTAGCTTGAGGAGCTCATTGGATATCCACCCTAAAAGTTATTAGAATCCTCTTTATTAAAAATGAAATGCTACCATATCAAGTGTAGCTAGCATCCATCTACTAATAATCGAGTTAATTACACCCAAAGTAAAATGCACGCATGACGCGCACGTGTCTAAAAACTCACAATAAATTATATATATATATAATGAAGGTACATGTGCATATTCAATAGCATAAAAATCTAATTCCATACCACAATTATTTTGGTATTAGAGGAAACAATCCCATCATCAGGAGAACGCAGAGTCCCAGCAACAATCTCACGATGACGCAGCCCACAAACGAGACAACCAAAAGGATCCTTGTCTTCCACTCGTAGACAAAATATTGTGTTCGCCCCCGCCCCACCCTCCTCCTCGCGTCTTCCGCAGCTACCGCCGCCGAATCCGCCACCCCTCCTACATGACTAGTAAAATGCACGTGCGGCACACACGTGTCCAAAAAATTACAATAACAATGATTTTATTTATATAATAAATTACATGTACATCAAGCGCATGTCTAGAAACCCATAGTAAATAAAAAATATATTTTTTAATCTACATATTCAGTCGCTTTATTTGTATGGCTTATCAGCCAACAGTATTTTTCTCTCACAACAAATCAACAACAACCACCTGACGCTCTCACAACAAATCAACAACAACCACCTGACATCAACTTGTTAGCGGTATTTTTTCTCTCATAACAAATCAGCTTAAGTCATCAGTCAACCGAACAAGACGAATACCAAAGGAATTGAATCTCATACCAAAATATTACCATAGGTAACAATACCATAGTCATGAAAATACATAGTCCGAGCGACAATCTTGCAGTGGCGCAACCCACGCACGAGACAACCCAAATGACCATCGTCTTCCGCTTGCAGTCAAGTCGTTGTGTTCGCCTCATCCCCCCTCCCCCTGTATCTTTTGCGGCTATCACCGTTAAATCCGCCGTCACTCGACTGGGGCAATATATTCTATTCATGAAATTCAGGCATACAGATTTATATGTCTAAAGCTAGCCCCCCACCACACCCCTTAAATGTCATGTTGATCTTACCTGTATCAAAGAAAATAATAAATCTAAATTAAAGATGATTAAACCCAAAAATAAATTTATATGTATAAAATAAAAAAAATATGGATATTCAATAACAAAATTATGCCTACTCCTAATGCTTAAATAACATTCTTCCACTCGTATCGATCTCATGTTCGCCCCTGCCCCACCCTCTTCCTTGCGGATCCGCCCCTCTCCCCCCCTACCCGCCAACCCCCCACCACCACCACACATACCCACCTCCTGATGTCATGCTGATCTTACTTGGTATCATAGAAATGTTGAATTTAAACTAAATATGGTTAAATCCAAAAATGAATTTATATTTATAAATTAAAAAATATGGATATATTCAATACCAAAATTATGTCTACTCTCAATGTTTAAATAACATTCTTCCACTCATATCAATCTCATGTTCGCCCCGACCCACCCTCTTCCCTGCGTCTTCGACGGCTATCACCGCCGAATCCGCCCCCTCTCCCCCTACCCGTCAACCCCCCACAACCACCACTCATACCCACCTCCTGATGCCATGCTGATCTTACCTAGTATCATAGAAAAAACAAATTTATATTTATAAATTAAAAAATATGGATATATTTGATATCAAAATTATGCCTACTCTCAAAGTTTAAATAACATTCTTCCACTCGTATCAATCTCATGTTCGCGCCCGCCCCACCCTCTTCCCTGTGTCTTCGGCGGTGGCGCCGAATCCGCCCCCCTCTCCCCTCCACCACCACACATACCCACCTCCCGATGCCATGCTGATCTTACCTGGTATCATAGAAATGTTGAATTTAAACTAAAGATGATTAAACTCAAAAATGAATTTATATTTATAAATTAAATAATATGGATATATTCAATACCAAAATGTTTGGCTATACGTACCCACCTCTCATGTTTTGCTAGTGGAGAGACACGTGACACACGCATGTGATGTAAAAAACAAATAAATAAAAGTATGTTATTTGATAAATAAATAAATAAATTATATTTATAGAAAAGATGTACATGTAAGAGAAGCATTTGTGACAACCACATATTTAAAAAAATCAATGAAAAAAGAAATTTTTAGGAATCATAGAAATAATAGCAGAATTTAGCCTGATGATAAAGGAATAAACATGGAAGCTTGGAGGTAACAATTTATAATAAGATCGGCAGTTGTTATTTTATCTCTTGTCAGTATCTCTCTGGCAAGCTCAATGAGTAAAATGTCTCCCTTGTTAACTGTAAATTTCAAGTTACTTGCAACTGAATCAATATAAGCATCGATTAAAAAATGTACAAACAATCGATATAAGGTTTTTTATATATACATCACAAAGGTCTAGGGCATCATATCCTACAGAAAGGAACTTACAACTTCAGTAGATCTTTCCCTCTTAACCATCTGCAGCAACCCAATCCTCACTGCAGAAGGACCATTCTAGTGTCATCTGGGTGTGCTTGGTACGGGTGTAAGTGTAGCACCCTAGTCCTTGATGTATCCGCTCCAGCCTCCAGCATCTCCTTGTCACCATTTTTCTGAAGCTCTGCGCAATAAAGAGAGAAATAAGCAAGCAGAATATATGATCTAAGTAGAAATTCTAATCATTTCTTTTCAAAACAGTTGTTCTTTCTGGCTTTTAACAGTGTCCAAAAAATGGTTGCCAGACCAACCACATGAAACTCCATCCCACATGACATGTAATATGAATCGAAATACAAAAGTTTTCGAAGAATCTTGGTGTGCATAAAAGCTCAGGAATTTAATACCACATCACACATCACTTAAATGGCACAAAATGAACAATGCCAACATGTATGCTTGTTAACCAAATTTCATAGGGATGAACAGAGATATATTCACAATTTTTTAAGCTGACACAAAAGGAATGGAAGAAAAAATAATTTGATTCCTCTTCAATGGAAGTTGCTTACTTCAAAACAAAAAAGAACTACACCCTAATTCCATTTTTTACTTTCCTAAACTATAAGTGAACCAAAGAAAAGTTGGAGGCACAAGGATGTCATTGCTTTCTAAACAACGTGCATGATTCGCAGAAAGCAATGATCCTTACCATAAGTGTTTGATTTCTCTAGTCTCCACACAACAATTCCTCACGAACCCATACCACCCATTAATTCCTCATGAATTCTCTAGAATCCACTCCACCTCCATCTCTTCCTTTGCCTTCTCATCTTGATTATAGCTCCAATGCTCATCCGTAGTCACCCAAAGCTCGTGTAAGTAATTCAATATTTTCTTAGTAAAAACTAACATGTAATTTATTTTTTGTATTATATAACTAAAAAACTTGATATGGATAAATCTTTTTTTTCAAATGAAGAGCGTGACTTTCTCCATTAAAAAAGGTTTCTTAGCTGGACAATTGATCTGAATTTGAACCACACGAAACATCACCAAATTTAAACAGGACACTGACATCATTTGTATCACTTACATGCTAATTTGATTAGATGTCTAGATCGACATTATTGTACAACTAATGTAAGATGGCAAACAGGGAACCAAACTGTCAACACAACTAATAAATCCGCAGCAGGACTTTCACTTAAATCAGTTATACTGGAGATGGTGTTTTCAAATTTAGGGAAAATATTTGGTGGAAACCACCATCTCGGTGGAAACGTGAAAACCACTCTAAACAACACACTTAGAAGTCTCTAAAAAATTTGTAATGATGCAAATTCATAATTTATCCATATGTGTACTTTGTTACAAAAGTTGAGATGCAAACTCATTATATAAAAATTCATATGAAAATGACAAAATTCAAGTGCATATGCATTGGAATACACATGCCCAGAAATTTTGTCTTGTAGTGCACTTGCACTCCAAATTTGTCATTTTCGTATGAATTTTTCTACATTGAGTTTGTATCTCAACTTTTGCAACAAAGTAAATCTATAGATACACAACAAATATGCATGGTTTCAAATTTTTTTTGAAAACTTCAAAGTATGAATTTTAGAGTGGTTTTCACGTTTCTACCGAGAGGGTGGTCTTGCATCTGAATTGCATTCTAACATCTCAATTGATTCAGTTGTTTTAGTAAGACTAGGATCGTGTCCGTGCGTTGCTACGGGCAATTCAATTATAGATAAATTGATTCTATATTATTAGAAATAAACCAATCCATTAGATAATTTAGCAATAGGTAAACATTGAATAAACAACAGCTTCATGAAAGCTAAAAAGAAAAACCAAATGTTTACTATGTAACATGATTGTCATTCTTAACCAAGTAATTATCCCAAAAAAGAAAAACATATTTGGCGAGAAATGCTCATGAGCACATTAGTAAAAGATATTTCCATTCTACTGTTACTTGCAACTGATATTGCCATCGGATATATTTTTGGTAGTTCATGACTGCATGATATTGCCATTCATTTCTCATCTTTTTCTCATGGTAATTGACAGGTTAAAAATATGCCTTCAGAAGCAGATTAATCAAGAAGGATATGAACAAAAAGATTTAGCTCATTGGAGGGACATCATTTTGAATTCATAACCTTTAAACTTTAGTAACTAAACAAACGGTACTGCTAGATGAAGGTCTCATCTCGTTCTTGATTTTGTAACAATCTTAAAGTTGCTAGTCAGACATGAATTCAGACTGCAGCAAAAAATGGTCGATAAGACCATCCACAGCAGCTGCCGCATCACATGCTGCAACCGCAAAATGACGAATGGATGACCACTGTAGCAGCTCCAGCGGCAACCGCAACCCCATCTTCATTTTGAGTGTGCTGTACGACCGTTCCCCGTCGGGAGAGATTCTCTCTCCTTTCTTCATCTCCTCCCACCCGCCAGATGCTGCTCTCCCGCCATCCCAGGGAAGGAGGAGGAAGGGGTGCGGAGCACCGGAGGCGGGCTGGGCGTCGGCGAGGAGGGGAGCTGGCGGGCCGACGAGTGTCCCCGGCGCCGCCCCTGCTCCTGCGCCGCCGACCGTGCTCCACCGCCTCGACCCGCCACCACCGCTGTGCTCCAGCGCCTCGACGTCGCCGCCCCTGCTCCTGCGCCGCCTACCGCCGATCTGCCACGCGGAGGGGAGCGGATGGAGGGCGGAGCTGTGGATCCGCCGCCGTCAACGGGGGAGGAGCTCGAGGCCCGTGAGCTCTGCTCCACCCGCCGTCCCTGCTCCTACGCCGCAATCCGTGCTCCCGCGCCGCTGCCCGTCGATCTGCCACGGCGGGAGGGCGGAGGGAGGGCGGAGCTACGAATCCGCCGCCGCCACACCCCACCTCGTCGCCATTCTGCGCCGCCGCCGGAGTGTAGTGAGAGAAGGGGAGGGAGGAGCCGGAGTGCGCGGCCACCAGGAGGGAGGAGGAGGCGGAGTGGTAGTTGAGATAGGGGAGGGATGCGCGACGCCTGCTGGAACCTCCACTTTTTTTTAGGTGGTTTTCTTCTCACTCCTTCTCTCATACGATGGCTTTTGCAGATGGGGAACCAGTTCCTTCAGTTCCTTGCTGGAGTTGGTCTAAGGCCATATAGAACTTACTGTGCTTGAACTGGGAACCTAATTAGGGAATATCTCATGAACAATTGCATTGTAATTTGTACTCCTGCATAGCTTCCTCTGTAGCCATACTAACATAGCACCAAGCTTATGCCGAGCATTCTTGCCGTATTGAGATCAAATGGATACCTGTTAAATTGAACTATCTTTTCAAAATCACAAGCACAGGAAGACAACAATAGTAGCACTGTCCTAATGATTTGCCATGGCCCTCATGATCTATCCCATAAATACTGTATCCAGCCCGCACCAACCGAGCTGCGGTATCTGAATATTTTTGTGCAGCTTGTTACTTCTTCTTTTCATTCACATCTGATGTTCAAAACTACAGCCAAGTCAACAGAACTGGAGGACGCTAGTGATACCTTCCATTGATACGCTGCACTCTGCTGCGACTCCTGCAGAAGAGAAATCAGGAATAGCAGTAGTGTGTCTGATTTTGTGCCGGGAACGGGTTGTACAGAGACGAGTTGAGGATAGTAGTACCATGGCAGATGAAGATCAAAGCTTTGGGCTGAAAATTCAGCAGTGTCCATCTGCAAGTGAACAGCTTGTTGCCCCGGGAGTTTATAATAAATTCCTGCAGAAAGTGAAGGTCTCAGAGAAAGCGATGAAATGACAGGCAATCATGGTCAGTGTGCTTAATAAAACGAACTGGCCTCTTCGTACTTGGGCCTTGTTTAGTTTGCTAAAGTTTCTAACGTTTTCTCCACTCTCTCTCCATCACATCACATTAAATACGTCAAAAGACATATGTTCGAAGTATTAAATATAGGTAAAAAAATAACTAATTACACAGTTTTGATGTACTTCGCGACACGAATCTTTTGAGCCTAGTTAGGTCATGATAGGATAATATTTACCACAAACAAACGAAACGTGCTACAGTGTGCTACAGGAGTTCGAAACGTTGAAAAGTCAAATTTTTCCACCAACTAAACAAAGCCTTGATATCATTGATATCATCACTGTGCTGATCCTGCAGAAATGACAAGTCAGGGTCGACAGTTCAACTTGGATCGTAAGAGGTAAACTGATATGAAATCATCAGGGTAGGATGTTTCTGAACGTACCATGACTAATTGGTTGTCCTCGAAATGTCTTTATGGCTAGTTAGCATGATGGGCTCCAGTACATAGCACATATATACCTCTCCTTGAACACAGAAATGAATCTTTAGGATTAAGAAACCTTGAGAGTTTTTTTAACTCTAAATCCCTTTGCATTGCAGATTATTCAATCTGAATCATACCAATGGAAAGTGACGGGGTTTTCTACAGCAGTGTGCCGATGAAACAACTGTTTCGTGTTTAAAACTGCAACTTGCCAAACCAAACCTTCGGTAGCTTGAAAAACCACGTGCATACAGCACACAAAATCTCTGTGAACAGACTGACACAACTGGTCGAAATCAGGTAGCACTATTATTCTGGGTTTCCTTCGTGCTGATCTTGATCCAAACTTCCAATGGGAAAAAAACTCGATCCATTGATTTGGTGAAAAGAATGCAATGCACACAAGATTCAGAATTTCAGATAGCCATGGCATGTGTTCCGCCTTTCCTTCTAATATTGATTGTATTTATTTTATGTCGTATTACAGCAAGTAGTATGATACTGTGGATATGCTATTAATAAAGTTACTTTATTGAAGTAGAAAGTATGTATTGCAGTGGTTCATTTTTTTTTTCAGTCTGCAGGATCATCAGGCTCCCTCAGCATCTTGTGTGGAAGCTGAAACGTCTGCCGGAAGCGGAAGCGGAACCGGCTGCCAGCCCGTGCAGCACTGCAGGAGCATCTTGAGCGCCATTGACGTGGGCTGAACCCAACACGATTTGTAGAAGTATTGGACCTTGAAGTCCCACAGCTCATCTCCTGCATCATCTGAAGCAACGGCAGCGCACTGCTGTGCACCATTCAGGAACAGGTCGCCTTCGGACCGGATGCGCCCGCTTGAGCTTCGATCTTTGTCTGCTGCCTGCATCCATAACCAATTCAAGCTTGTTCAGTTCCTTAAAGGTAAAATAATCACTCAACTGACTCAAAGGGGTACTGAAGGAATAGAAGTACCTGTTCTTCCATGTACCAGGAACCTTTGTAATTTGTCTTTGGAGGTTTTAATCAAACTCAATGATCCAAAACCAGGAACCTTAAGTTGTCCTTCATCGCCCGCGTGATGTTTACCTTACCAAAGTAACATAGCATATAGTGTACATGTCGCCACATATTGCCTATTACCATGCACAAGGAAAAGAAATAATGAAAATCCATAGATAAATTTCCCATATGAACTTCCTACACGAATCCTACAACATAGCAAATTCCTGATGATCGTCGAGACTCGAGAGGGGCAGAGCAGCGGAGCCCAAATGCAAATCTCGAATGCGGGAGAAGTTGACAGCGACCTTGGAGAGGGACTCGACGATGGTGTCGAGGATGTGGTGCGACTGGCGCTCGTAGTACTCTTTGACGGTGCGGATCCACCCGGGGTCGTCGTGGGAGTGCGACGCGACGAAGACCTTGAGCTTCTCGCCGTCCCACTCGTCGCCGCGGTACTTACCTTCCACACCTGCTTCCAGGCGCGGCCGTCGATGTCGCTGAACTGGATCCGGTCGTAGAGGTCCCTCGTGGTGATGTCCACGGGCACCTCGCGCCCGATCCGCGGCCACGGCGGCCGCCGCGGCCTCGGCAGCGGCCGAGACGCGGTGGCGGAAGGCCAGCCTGCGGGTGAGGCGGGGGCGGGCAGGGGCGGCCACGCGGCGGCGGGGTGGGAGCAGGGGAAGCCGAGACGGAGGAAGGCGAGGACGAAGAGCGCGACGAAGGCGGCCGTGGCGAGGCAGAGGGCGCGGCAGGAGTACGGGGAGGAGGAGGAGTGGGGCCCCCGCGGCGGTGGGAGGAAGCGGGCGCGGAGAGGGAGGAGCGGTCGACGACGGCGGGGCTTCGCGCGAGGACGACGACTGGGTGCCGACGCGGGCGACGATGGCGGATGCGCGCGCGATCCGATCTGTGGAGGTAGCGTCGGTGGGCGAGGCCTCGAGCGAGGCGCGGGTGCGGAGGGCCGCAGATCGTCTGCGCTCGCGTTCTGAGGCCGCGGACGTGCGTGAGCGAGGCACGAGGCCGCAGTTCGATCTTTTTGGTGGGACCGGGAACGCTCGCGCGTGGAGCGGAGGGCCGCGGCGCGGAGGCACGATCCGCGGAGCGGAGGGCCGCGGCGCAGAGGCGGAGGCGCGTAGCGGAGGGAGTCGGAGCGATGTTTTGTGGATGTTTCATCCAGTAGAGATTCCTTCAAAACAGCAAGTTCTAACATCTCAATTGATTCAGTTGTTTTATTAAGATTCCTTCAAAACAACAAGTAAAAATACTACACAAGAATATCCTGCTCCACAAAACTACTCTCTACACTGCACGACAACTCATCCCGCAGGAAGAGAGATACTTGAGAATAAATTGTATAAATTCTTGAGACCAATGAAGAACACCTGCACAAATTGTAGTGCAATTTTGCAGTGTACTTAAAAATATGCAACAAGCATGTGCTCCAATATATTTTTCATACATATAAAAGGGGGGAAACAAATCATTTATCAATCAGATATTCTTAGGTTTTAGTATTTAACCCGGCCCTTAACTCTCAGGAATGTCTTACCATATGATCATATGAGAAGAAAACAATTTTTGTAATTTCTTTGAGTTCTTTCAAAGGTTTCATATCCATTTTCACAATAACAATATGCTAGGAGCCAAAATGTCATATCATTTAGCAAATAATAATGTTGTGGGAGTTTAGAATTGACATTCTTTGAACCCTTTTTTGTTTGCCTCACAGTACACCTGCAAGTTACACATAATTTCAAGTTCCCAACTAAATTAAGTAGCTCCACAACACCACAAAGTTGTTAACTTGACCACAATATTGTCTCCATCATCCAGGAACCCTAGTAGAAACAAAACATAACTATTTAAAGGAAAAAAAAGGAAGAAAGAACTGTATATGTTCTCAGTTATATCCATATATGTAACTATTCACACATTAAGATAAGAAGTCAGAGATATGATTAGAAGCCATTATTGCCTTAATTTTCACCTGCCACAACTGATTGTCTTTTTAGTAGTCAAGAAAACATATTCATAATCCACCTTCAAGTTGGCTCTTTGAAGCTCATATCAAGTTAGCACAAATAAGGAATATTTCACAATCTATATTGGCTAGGTCAAGTACTCAATGAGAAATAGAAATTAATGATCCAGTCGAGCATGAACACGTTTAAAAGGCCTATAACACGAGATGTTAGTGCTAAATTACGAAATGTAACTACAATAATTCTCAAGGCCTTTCGAACATACTGTTATAGATATTTGCTTGCTGGAAAAAAGGGCCCATGGTAAACTATGATTTTTGGCTGAGACAGACACTCAATTATCTTAAACAATCAAATCATCCATACATTGAAAAATAATACTCATCTATAAGGCTAAAAAATCAAGAATTTTAACAAACACATTACAAACATGTAGTCAAAACACCGGACATTGCCCAGCAACAGGTGACCCTTGTGCTGCCCATTGAGTTCCTGTAGACAAAAAGGAAAGATAAGAAAACACTTTTCTTCAACATTCCATCGGATAGCGAGCGAGCAAACCATCCATTTGTTTTTAGTGCAAGTATATGTAAATGTCTATTTATTCAAGAAAAAATCATCGAAAAGGCCAAAATCAAAAACGATTATTGCTCATAAGGTTTTAGTTGTATGCCCTACAATATTTTAAATCCAGTAGCTACTACACACTCACCGAAAGGATCTGACTTGAAGAGCAAGGGTAAGACACTAAGTGGACAAGTGATTGCAATTATTCGTGATTTCAAAACTCATATTTGTAACACAGTTACCATCTAGAGTAGTGAAAAATCATGATTTATCTGTTTATAGTTAATATCATACTTCACACTATGAATTAAGTAGTAAACCAAACATGACAACAAATTTGAACCTGTCCTATTTAAGGTAAAACTATATAGTAACTTGCCTACAAATTTGAGAAACCACGACACATTAACATTTTAAACAAATTGAAATGATTATGAAATGAATCTGCAATAATAAACAAGTGATACAATTTAACATAGGAAACCAGAATTATATTATTCAATCAAAATTAAATATCAAAAAATATGTGCTAGCTTAGAATCCTAGAAGGTGCTCCTAATTTCTAATTAGCATAGTCCAAAACCATATGCAACAGTGCGATCTTGTGCCTCAATCAAGTAGACCTACTGCTCACATTCTTGTTAAACAACCAACTAATTTGTTTCGTGTTGTTTGCTAAACAGGTAAAGATACACATCAGGACTACATTCTGAAATCTAGGAGTTCAACTTATTGATATCTAATATATTTTTCACTAAAAAAAGATATGTCATATATTTTTCTTAATAGAGTCCCACTTCCCTGATTTAGATTTCAATCTAACCAAGCATTCTATCTGGGTATGAACCAAAGACCATAAACTAACAAGGAAGAGGTCAAGCAAAGCCAAGCCAGGAAGAAGCGCACCTGAGAATCTGGTAGAGGGCTGGGAGCAAATATGATGTGCAATGCGCTTTAACGCATCAGAACTTGGATGAGACAAAGAGCTCCACATGGCCTTGGCAGAAGCATTCAACATCGCAAGATGTCGAGATTAACACCACTAATATGGATGTGGCTGCTGCAGAGGGGCAGATCAATAAAGTATAGCATAAGGGATGGTGTATTTAAAAAATCATATCAAAATAATTTTTAATCTGAATATTGAACATAATGCATCCTCATGCTTCCTACCAAAGCAAACAGGTATCAAATATTTCTCTACCAGGTAAAAGTAACATAATATCAAATCTTTTCCTAACAATCCCTTATCATCTCTATTTTTTCACCATGTTAAAATGAATATTCATGGATGTTATGAAGGTGTCGTACCCCCTTTATTCTTGTCTAGCTCCGTCCCTGATGACTACCATGTATATATTATCTATAGAAACAAGAATCAAAACCAGGAAATCAAAAAAAGTCCTACCGCATCCTTGAAAATTATAGAATTTATATCACTGAACTAAAATGCTTGCCAAAAAATCATATTATATCCTAAAGTTGATAATATAGCTAGGAACATTACCTTGTTGTAGAGGCAGAGCTAGTTAACATTTTCAGGATTCAGGATGGAAGTAAATGAAGCAACAGAAGCTCCCTGCACCTGATGGCATTTTGTCCAGTACTGAAAACAGAGCTATCATTTCTAAATGTTGGCACTGAAACCCAAAGATAATTAAATTTCACAGTATTCAAACTCAAGTGTAATGGGAAGATTCGAACAAAATGAATAGAGTTCTTATTGTCCTGGGTGCAGTGCCAACACATAGCTTATATGTGTGGCAACATTACATACAGATGATTTCCTAACATTAAGGATCACTTGACATGTTGCATTCAACATAATTAGATAAGCAGATTTGAGTTCGACTTACCCAGTTGATATTTGAAAAGCTATACTCCACTGTCAGGCCAATAATCAAAGATATGGATCTGACTGCTGCAGAGGTTCCAAAAAAATAGACAGATCAATAGTTTAACAACATAGAGGATGATGTATTTACAAAATTGTACCAAGATAATTTTAAATCAGAATACTGAACATGGTGGAAGTGCACGCACGACATGTGCGTGATAAAAAAAAATTAAATACAAGGTATGACATGACAGATAAAATGCATGGCGATTGCTCCCCATTGCTAAAAGCTCTTCATTGCTTCCTTGTCTCTTTGATGTTTGCCTAATAAAATAGAAGATGGAAAATAATAAAATTATGTAACAGGATAAGAACCTCAAACTGCGAAAACCCTATAGAATGATAAATAAACATTTGTTTACCTACAATAATATTACACCTCCGGCAATGTTATTGTAGCCCATGGCTCGGTGAAGAATCCAATTTTTTGGGTGTGTTTTCTCATGCAATCTAATGAGGGAAAATCTATTTTATCCCCTTCCATGAATATAGCCTCAAACTCATGGAAAAAATAAATAACCTTAAAATATTGCGGATTTCTTTTATTTTTAAATATCCTTTTAATTCGGTGAAATTGTTTTCCCTCTGTTAACTTCTCAAAATCCTGAAAGGAGACCTGGTGTTTAGTATATTGATATTAAACAAATTATAATTGAAAATCCTACAACATATAATTTATGAAAATGTTGCAGTGCAGAAGAATATGCTTTCCTTGTGGGGAATTGCAAGTATCTCAAAATTTTATAGGCAGATTGTATAACAAACAATACGCATATCAATTATTTTCTTTCTCACTGGAAATTGTCTAGGAAATTACCAACAGCCTATGCAGAACTCAACAAATAAACAAAGAGATGGACCACTTGATTTCAGTGTCTTTACTGCCACAGTTTTTTTAATCAAGATGGGCAGTAGCTTGGTCTCTCCAAGCAGCTACAGAGAACACGACCATGGGCAGTCATCGCTGTATATTTTTCTCCCACCACTGTTTATCTATCCAAACCAGTGACTACAGATTCAAACCATTTAGAAAACCAGAAATATGCCACATTGAAATAACAAACCAGGAAAAACAAATTTACACACCATTCAACAGTTAGACTGTATGGAAAACTGGCTTGTGAAGTTCGAACGGCTAGTGGCAGCTAGTAAGCAGAGTGCTTGACCTCGGAGTGTCTCATAGCTGACACCGGCGGCGGCAGCAGCTCAGGGCCCATCCACGATGCTCCATTAGCTGAACGGACGTGAACACGCAGCGGGCGACGCCATCATGGAAGCAACAATTTGGACCAACAAAATAAATGGGTAAAAACTAAAGCATGCATATAAGGACACCACACAAGATCTTAGCCACGTTGCCTAACCAAATAGGGGGCAGTTTTTTAGCCGGCAAGCATGAACTATGAGTGAATATCGGTGCAAATTGTTAGCGACGTGGATGAGTAGAGTCGTCGGTGAGGCAACCGATTTGGTAAGGATGAAAGCAAAGGAAGGAAGGCAATAGATGATTGATTTTGATGATGAAATTGTTTGATCAGATCGAAAGAGATGAGCTCACCCCGATGATCTTGATGAGATTGCCGACGGGCATGTCGTCGTGGCCGTCGAAAGCCATGTCGGGGAACAGCTCTGCCTTAGAGCCCCTCCGCCACACGTCCACGCTAACACCGCCCCAACGGCGACCATGGGTGCTGCCCGCCACGGCGATGACCTCCAACTACTGCCAGGATACGAGGCAGAACAAGTTGACGGCGAGCACGGCTGCGGCCGCCGCGGCTGCCACGGCCACCAGCACGTAGCACGCGAAAGGGACGCCTGGGCGAGCCCTTCTGTGCGCTACCCGCATTTCCGGTGGCTCCTTCCTCGCGCGCCGCCAGCTTCCCCTCCTCAAGGACAAATGCACCGGCGAGGGTGCCGGGATGGGGATGGGCCGACGAGGAGCCCCGAGTGCGAGACCTGCGACAGCGGGCCGGTCGCCGGTGACGGGCGGGGCCGTGGGTCGGAGCTTCAGTGGTCACCGCCGCCTCCTGCTCCACCATAGCGCCGAGGGAAATGCAGGGTTGGGCGAGGCATCGCAACTCGGAAGGCTGTGGAGCGGCGCTGCACCGCTCCTCATCTTTTCATACCTACGTACTACGAGGCAATCATAAAAGTGCTACTAATTAGGAAAGGAATTACACCGTGATCAACATGGCGTGTGATAATAGGAAATAGAAAAGGAGTATAAGGAAATTCCACCGTGATTGACACCGTAATATCAAGGGGTGATCAATTTGGTCATGATTGTCACGGTGTCACCGTGTTGCTAATAAGAGGGGAAGATAAATTTTGGAAACAAATGACCAGTCAATACGTGGGTAAATAAAAAAAAACCCCACCTTCCAAAATTAAAATGTGGGTACGCAGGCGGGTAGATCAGGCGCGCGGTGAAAAAAGTTTGCCAAAATCGTCAAAAGTATTTTCTAATATCGAAAAAATGGTTACTCCCTCCCTTCGTCGTACCAATTGGGGCGATTTTGGTGGGCCTCATATGACAGATGGGTCCTCCTGTGAGGGGTAAGAAGGTAGAAGTTTTGGTGAGAATTGTTTTCAAAAGAACTCGTTCTTTATAGTATAGATGAAGTGTTGCACCTAAAGACGGATCCAACAATGAGCGAGGGAGGGGGGCTCGAGCCCCCCTACCGACAGAAATTTCATGTAACCTCCTCTACAAATTTGAGGAAAAAAAAAGGATGGAGGAAGAATAAGAGAAATGCTCCCTATCTAGGTTCAATCCTACTTCTGTCCCTGGTTGCATTTGATCTCTGAATCTCAAGTGCATGATACTACCATCGTTGTGTGTGTTTGAGTCGCTTGCACACCTCGGAGCACAGCTGGAGGACCCACGTGCTAGCAAGACGTTACAGAATCCGAACTACTCCTAGTACTTGGTTGAGGGTAAAGCTATAGATTCTCCTTCCTACTTGGCAAACATACTGTTTGCTTGTGGTACATAAAGGATGAGTTTATAAGCTGATCACCCTCCTTTTACCGGGAAATAGGTGAACACCTGGTACTGAAACTATAGGCAATGGTTTATTCGTGGAGAAGAAACCGTGGCCAAATCAAATTGTTGCACACATTATAGCAGCATCCCGATTATTTGGAGTTGGTTACTTTTTTCTCTTTTCACAAACATGGTGCATACACGAATCATACCACTACCAGAAACTGGAGATTTCGTGAGAGTGAAAAAAAGTCAGGAAAAACGGTTTTACTCTCATGAAAATAATGCGTGAGAGTACACCGTCACGCATAACTTGTCACAGTATTAGACTCATGAAATACACACTTTCATGAGAGTTCACCGCCACAGATTATTTTCATGAGAGTTCATCGTGACGGTCACTCTCATAAAAAGAGCATTGCCGTCAGATTTGCATCGTTATTTTCATGGCGGTCTTTTTATATATTTCGTGAGAGGCACCGTCACGAAGTTATTTCGTGAGACTTGTGGCATTTCATGAGAGACCACCGTCACCAAGCTATTTCGTGAGACTTATGGCATTTCGTGAGAGTCCACCGTCACCAAGTTATTTCGTGAGACTTATGGCATTTCATGAGAGGCCACCGTCACCAAGTTATTTCGTGAGACTTACAGTATTTTGTGAGAGGACACCGTCATGAAGTTATTTCATGAGACTTATGGTATTTCGTGAGAGCTCAGTGTCATGGAGTTATTTCATGAGAGCTATGGTATTTTTATGAGAGTCACACTCACACAATGAAATTCGTGAGAGTTCAAGAATTTAACAGGAAATATAGTATTTCATGAGAGCACACCATCACAAAAATATGTCCAGACCATCACAAGTATATTTTCATGAGTCAATGCCTGTCATGAAAATAACATAACAGGAGCTGCTCAAACCAAATTTCAAATACACACATGATCCAAATGTCAATCCAACAAGCATATAATGCATATATATGTCTGATTCCAATTGCATTACATTCTAACTCCATCCAAGTGTCCAACCACTACATTAAAAGGCTGTCTTAGACATCCAACATGTTAAGTTCCAACACATAGTCCTAACCTTCCAATATTACAAGTTCCAGCACATAGACATAATTACTACAACACCAAAAGAAGGACAAGGTTCCAGCACATACACATACTTACTCTATCCAAGTGTTTAAAGCATGGGCAAGCATGGCTGGTTAGCAAAAGAAGCCAAAAGGTTAGCAATGGTCAAGTTTCAGTCACATCCATTGCATTAGTTATCACTGATATCAGCCCCACTGTCCTCATTGTGATTGCAGCCATCCTCCTCTTCATGGTTGCTCATGTCATCTTCACTGCCCCTTGAATCATCAGAACCACAATCATCTTCATTAGAGTCATCATCATAGCTGTTACTGTCATCCATCTCATTGTAGTCATAGTCATCATCATCAGTGACTATGTCATTGGCACCGCTAAGCATTTCAAGAGGATGAGTGGCAGCATGTGATGATATAGAGACCTAAAAAAGAACAAGCGTGTTTGAAACATTTCAGTGTTCAAGTAAAAAGATCAGATCAGCCATTATACATTTTTGTGCATACAAATAACTCAAAGATTAGATCAGCCCCCACACTATGCATGATCAGTTCACAAATATTCTTTTCTGCTACTAATTACATCTAATAAAAGGGAGAAGCCAATCAGCTATGCATCGATCTATTATTTACTTGACTTCATGAAATGCATGCATGGATGCTATCATTTGGTTTCAGGTCGAGTGGCCCCCTAGCTTTATTGAAACGTATAGCTTTATTACTTGGAACCAAAAAGAAATAGGAGTTCAAAACAGCTGTGAACTTTCTGCAGATCAAGTAGGAAGAATCGTGACTAATGCATGTGTTCCACATCACAGATTCACATACAGTCAAAGATTATGAAGCAACCTGAAGGAAGTAAACTGCACTAAAAGTACATTTTGATCTACTCATGGCAAAACAAGACAGAGATCTGATCCTTTTAAATGGAGAGCAACCTGAAGACAAGCTCAGGTTTGGTGAATAGAACCACACTTACCTGATGACGACGGGCTTCAAGATTTGCTAAACGTTCCATCAGATCAGTAGGTGGTTCCTTACGAAGATCTTCAAAAAATTTCTGAAATTTTTTATGTGTAAGCACGTGAAATCGAATGCATATGGTACCGCAACACTTTGCGTGGCACTTGACCATTACCTTCATATCGAGACAAACCACAAACATCACACTTGTCTTTGTCTTTATTATCTTTGTAGTAAAGCATGCAGTTATTGTAACAAACATCAATTTTGACATATGCCATACCAAGACCCTCAAATAGCTTCTTTGACTGGTAGAAGTCCTTGGGCAACTTAGATTCTGGAGGCAATAGCTCATGAATTAATTCTAAGTTTGCCTCAAAGTGTCCAATTGACATGTTATACTGTGCTTTCAATGCCAGCAGGCGTGCTATAGCAGATAGGGATGAGTGTGATGTATTCTCATGTACTAATTGATCAATGTTTTCTACCATCCTATAAAAAGCTCGAGCATAGGCAGGTGGCTGCTCATCAATTGGTGGTGGATTGTCACCGACTAGGGTAGCCAACATTTCATCCATGTGATCAGTTTCAGGAAAACTGTCATCATGTCCACCTTCAACATAGGTACCGGCAAGTCCCTCACCATGTGCTGTCCATATCCTGTAGTCTTCCTTAAAGCCAACTCTACACAAGTGCATCTCTACTGTTAACCTATTGTGCCTAACACAATTGCGACATACCGCGCAAGGACACTTAATGGTGTTGTCTTCAACTAGATTAGGCATAGAGAAGGCACGATCCAAAAACTGGTTGGTATTGTCTATCCAATCATTAGAGGGGGGCTGTGCACGAGACCAACCAGTGTACATCCAGTCACGTTCTGTCATTCCCTTTGTTCTGGTTTTATTAAAAATATATAATTTTAGATATAGAACAAATCTACACAGCTATCAAATAAAGAAAAACAATATATATATATATATATAGCAACGAACAGCCAGCCACAAATAACAATGTTTTTCATACCATCGAACATCAAGGCATGATATTCTAGTATATATTGAACAGAAAACTTGATACTCAGCATATATAGACCAATGTAAATTAATAATGAACACACCATAGCATCACTTATGTTTAGATGTGAGCCAAATTTTGGATTTAATACAGACCTTGCAAAATTGATACTACACACAACACAATTCATATAATCCCAATTGAGTTCAGTGCAACAGAAAATTGGGGGGAAGATGAAGCTTTGTTACCTCACTTGGATTGAAGCAGAAGCCCAGATCGGCGACCCTGAATCCTCAGTTCGGCGTCACTGCTGTCTTCTCCCCCAAACTAGCTTGAACTTGCTGCTGCCTTCTACTCCTTAAACCTTCGCCTTCGACAGAGCTCAAGAGTGGAGGCGGGATCCAGGGCGCGGTCTTGGATCAGAGTTGTAAAAAAAAGGTATGTACTAAGTACTTCTGTTTATACATAATCTAACAAGAACTACAGTCAAGTAAATAATAGCTACAAGAAGTAATAAATAACTCTTTGCAGGAAGGAAAGATCTCATCTGGAGTTCAGATTGAAAAATAGATCAGGTGTGGCCTTCAAAGGTGCATATGATATGCTTGAGATCTATCTACAGCTACCAATGATATCACTGAATTGTGGGTACACATCTCTTTATTGACTATGTGCTCAGTTCTAAACTCATGAAGGTTGGACATAGGTTCATTGTATAACTCTTATCTGTTTCCTGTGGACTACAGTTCCTCCTTGTCCCAATTAACTAGGCCTTTAGCAAGGATGACTGGGTGCACTAAAAAAACTACTGTCGTGCCTTGAAAAGTCACACCATACAGGAAAGGTTATGCATATTTAAGTACAATCTTATTTGTTGCATATATATTATTTAGCATCCTAATAAATCTACGTGTTTCTTTTACCAAAAGTTGCTCATCATTGCTATTTTATATGTCATGCATTACTATGCTTTGCTTCGTGGAACAAACTGATTTGTATTACTAATGCAGGATTGTCTTGCTGCATACTCACGTAAATAGAAGAAAGAAAACACAGCAGCTGAATGGTAATCCTCAAACAATATAATCCTCTAACGTTTAGAGCATGGCACAAAAAATTGGGGGGAATGAAATCGAAGCTTTATTACCTTTGAATTGAAGCAGAAGCCCAGATCGGCGACCCTGAATCCCCGGCTCGACGTCACTGGTTCTCCTCCAAATCTAGCTCAACCCTGTTGCCTTCTCCTCAAAGCTTCGACAGAGGGTTGTGGAGGCGGGATCCAGGAGCACGAGGGGCCTCCCGCCGGGTAGCAGCGGCGACCTGAGAGGGCGGCGCAGCGCTGGCCGGAGAGGGCGGCGTCACTGCTGGCTAGGACGCCGGCGAGTGAAGCACCGCGGCCATGGGGCCTCCCGCCTGGCAGTGGGGGCAACCTGAGAGGGTGGTGGCGGCCGGAGAGAGCGGCGTGGCGGCGGCCGGAGAAAGCGGCGTGGCGGCGGCCGGAGAGAGGGGCGTGGCTGTTGGCTAGGACGGCGGCAGGGATGGGGCGGCGGCCATGGGGTGGCGACGGTGTTTTTTTTGTTCGATGAGAGGCGCGAGGTCGGGAAGGAGCGACTGGGAGGATAGGGTTTGGGGTGGTGTCCATCTGGTGTATTTTGGGGGCAAAAAAAACTTGTCCCGAGCCTTTTTTTGGCCTTAGGCGCCAATGCCAATCCATGACGGGCTTTGGCGGGAATGTAATTTTTCAGCCCACAAAATTGAGGAGAGCAAGTTTTCATGAGAGGTGGGACGCGGTTTCAGCCCACGAAAATGAGGAGAGCAAGTTTTCGTGAGAGTTGGAGCAATTTTACGTGAGAGCCTATCCTCACAAAAATTTTAATTTTAATTTCAATTTGCACAAACTTTATATTTAAGCCAATTTTAGTGTTTCAAATGCAAAAGTCATAAACAGCAAAATTGTAGAGCATATTGTGTTCTATCATGAATGTATTGGTCATTTTTACAAATGAGTTCGTTCGAATGATACAAATTTTGAATTTCAAAATTTGACAACTTTAAACAAAAATTTGGTTAACAAAATGAATTCAGTCAAACAAGTCATGAACATCAAAAGTGTACAACTCAACAAGATCTACAATTTGTATTTTGGTCATTTTTCCATTTGACAAAGTCATGTTAACGTTGTTCACAAATTTTAGATATCTCTCTCGTAGTTTCATAAACTATAGGAGAGATATCTAAAATTTATGAACAACGTTATCATGAGTTTGTCCGATGAAAAAAATGATCAAAATACAAATTGTAGATCTTGATGAGATGCACAACTTCGGTGTTCATGACTTTTTCGACTGAAATCTTTTACTCCTTCAAAATGTTTCTTGAATTTGTCATTTTTTGAAATCCAAATTTTGAATTGATATAACAAAGTCACATAAAAATATGAAAAGAAATAATATCTATAAGAACACAATAAATTGATAGAGCATGATTTTAGAAACATTTAGGAAAAAGAATCACCGCATTTGGAGTTAGTACGAGGGAGAAAAACTAGTTACAAAATTTCACCTCAGATTAAAATGAAAAAAACTTGTGTTCGTGTTCTTCAATTTTTAGAATTTATGGAATTATTTTTCTGTTGAAAAATGGCAACCCATATTTCGATCCGTATTTTCATGAGTGTTTTTCATAGTATTTCGTGAGAGTAAACCTTCACGAATTTATTTCGTGAGACTTTGGTATTTTAGTGAGAGTAAACCTTCATGAGGGGATGTTGCCACGATGTGTTGCATCGGTGTTTCCATGAGTGGTTTTTGTGGTATTCGTGAGCGTAAACCTTCACTAATGGGTTTCGTGAGACTTTGATATTTTCATGAGAGTTCACCTTCACGAATGGATATTGCCACCAAGTTTTTGATCAGTGTTTTCATGCCTGTTTTTATGGTATTTCGTGACAGTGAACCTTCATGAATTGAATTCGTGAGACTTTGATATTTTCATGAGAGTTGACCTTCACGAATGTATATTGCCACCAAGTTTGCATCAGTGTTTTCACAACTGTTTTTATGGTATTTCGTGAGAGTGAACCTTCATGAATCGAATTCGTGAGACTTTGATATTTTCATGAGAGTTGACCTTCACGAATGTATATTGCCACCAAGTTTGCATCAATGTTTTCATGACTGTTTTTATGGTATTTCATGAGAGTGGACCTTCACAAATGGAATTCGTGAGAGTAAACCTTCACAATTAGATGTTGCCACTAGGTCTGCATCGATGTTTTCATGAGTGATTTTTATGGTGTTTCGTGAGAGTAAACCATCACGAATGGATTTCGTGAGACTTTTGTATGTCCGTGAGAGTAAACCTTCACGAAAAGAGTTGATTTTCATGACGTTGTGTGGAGTACTCTCATGAAAATACGTTTTCGTGACGGGTTTTACATCACTCTCATGAAAATATTAGTTTCATGAGAGTTTATTTTTCACTCTCACGAAAAATCACTCCTCTCACAAAATATCCAGTTTCTGGTAGTGTACATATACACGTACGCACACTCGTTGTTATGGTCTTATGGACACTTTCTAGGGGTTGGATCGGTAGATTTTAGAATTGACGAAATCACTAAATACTTCTCAACACGTCACATGTCACTAGACAAATATTTAATTGGAAATACGAGCACAAACTCAAAACCAAGTGAACGTATTCAATTCCTATCTAGCCGATCTTTCTTTTTTTCGTGTACACAATACAATACCTGGCGGGGCCTCGTAACAAATCACCAATGCAAACGCTTTATTTCCACATTCACGGGCGTGCACAGGATACAGATAAACGTCCGGCACACAATGCAAGTACACGCGGAACTAAATTCTGGCTTTTTTTAAATGGTTGTTTAACCCAAGGAATTAATCCCCTGCTCCCTCTAGGTGTCACGCTAACGATCGCTCACTAGTTTAATCATTATAGCCAAGATATCTTTTCCCATCATCCCATCCCATGCACGTCAGCAGTGTGTGGTAGTGTGGGCTGGGAATCAGAACAACACACACGGGGAGGGTCGTTGCGTTGTGTGTTTCGGCCCCCACTGACCATTGTGACAATGCTCCGCCACTCCGCCGGTGCAATGCAGCAAGTGCACGCCACACTCACCACCGAGGGGCATCGATCCCGGGCCGCCGGCCGGTCAAGCATTGCCATTTTTAACTCGCGCGCGCATCTTTCCATCGTCTCCTGTCCTCCATGATCCATCCATCCATCCACAACGCCTCTCTCCATCCCCGGCCTCCTATTTAACACGTTGCTCGATCGTTCGTCTCCCCGTACTACGGGAACGGCGGCCAGTCAGGCAGTCACTAGTAACAATGGTGTCGGTGGTGCCGATGATCCTGCTCCTGACGATGCTGGCGGCAACGGCGGCGGGCGGGACCGGAGCCGGGGCTGGGACCGGTGTTCGGCGGAGGCGGCGCATCCTCGTGGACACGGACGTCGACACGGACGACGTCTTCGCCATCCTCTACCTGCTCAAGCAGGACCGCTCCGAGTTCGACCTCAAGGTACACACAAGTGACGATGAACTTGCACACATGCATGCATATGGCACATCGAGGATCGATCAGCAGCAGTTCGATCCGCACCTTATTATTCTGCACCTGCGTTTGCTCTTTAGTTTCCACTTCCGGAAAGCGGAGCAGCGTTGATGCCAGAGCGGCGCTGGGGTCGATCGATCAGCTAGCTCCTCAGGTCTATCTCGTTCAAAGGATCTCGATCCCGTTCCGGCCCGCCGGCCTACTAGCTAGTATGTAGTATCGATGATCGAGCTCCCGTCGTCGTGCTCTCGCGTCTCGCCGATACACTTTCGTTCGTGCCTCCCGCACATACACTTTCTCCCTCCGCTCCCCCGCTCGTCGTCGTCGCCAGTGGCCACTCCTCCGTCCATCGCTTTCTCTCGCTCTTAGAGCTTCTTCCCGTCCCATGGCCGGACGTGGACACCGAGCCAATAGCGCGGACGAGGAATAGGTGCGCGGTTCCGGTCGTCGCCGCGCGCTTTTTGTCCGGGGGCCGGAGCGCTGCTGCGCTTTTCCGAGGCGGATAACACCGGTCGCTTTTTTTTTTGTGCGTTGTGGAGAAAAAGGCCTTGTACTTGAGAATAGACTATGGTAGTATGTTGTTGTTGTAAGTGGGCGTTGGAATCGGAATGATTAGGTTGAATGGCCATGGCCGGATGACGAAGAAGAAGACGAGCGTGTATTCCCTTCAGCTATTTGTGGAGAAGAGCATTGCTCTAACCCCCTCCTTCCCGGGGAAATAGGTGAACATGCACAGGTAAACTTATACTACCGTAGTACGGTGCAGTGTTGCAAATACCTGATTATAACATTTCACGGAGAGCTTTGTACAACCGTCCATATATAGCTCGTTATTCAGTAACAACACAGTTGCAGCGTGTGGTAGGCCGCCACCGACACTATAACACCACTGTATGCAGCTATTCGCAACACTGCTACCGTGTTGTTGCCTCGTTCAGACAAAAAAAACCCGGCAATGCATGGTGTGTTGTCGGTTCACTCAGCTCGGACACTGATCAGAGTATTAAACGTAGGTTAATGACAAAATCTGTTTCATAATCCTCCTAATTTTTCGAGACGAATCTATATGTCATGATTAGACAACGGCGTGCTACAGTAAACCATCTCTAATGACAAATTAATTAGTCTTAATAGATTCGTGATTTTCCATCCATCTATGTAATTAATTTTGTAATTAGTCTACATTTAACACTCTTAATAAAGTTTTGAAGGGGATTCCAAAAGTTTATACCGAACTGAACAGTATGTTTGACCTTTGACTCTAGAAAATAGTAGTGAGTGCCTTATGAGTACGGTTCAAGTTAAAAAGACAATACTGGTATTATTTTTTATATTATGAGGCTCTGTTTTACTTTCACACATGTTTCTTCTCGCATCAGATTATATAATCAGCTTATATTATAGTCTTATCTAAATCAAACAGATCTCATTGTATATATATACATATATATCTAGATCATAACAAATACTCTCTCTGTTCCAAACTATAATTTGTTTAATTTTTTACTCAAGTTCAAGTTTGATCACTCGTCTTATTCAAAAAATTGTGCAAAATATTTTTTGTCGTGGTTTACTTTTTTAATGAAAAGTTTTCAATAATAACTTAAATTTGACTATATTTGAACAATTTTTTTAATAAGACGAGCAATCAAAATTTGAGGTTAAAAGGTCAAACGACATGTAATTTGGAACGAAAGGAGTATTATATATATATCTATAAAGTAAAAATGAACTATAATTTGAACTGAAGGGAGTGCTCACGTCACAACATTAATTCTTTGCCCACTATATTGAGCTCTCATCTTTGTTTATTAATCTGTTCCCGTTTATATTCTTGGGATTGAACATATTTGCATAATGCATCTGTTGCCTCTTTTGCTCATTGGAAAAATACTCCTTTCGGTGGAAAAGAACATTATGCAAACCCACAAGGAGAAAAAGGAGCAAAGGAACGCTTGCGTCACTGTGCATACGATACGGTATTCGGTATGCATGCAGCGCCACCGCTGGCCTACTAAAATATACGCGCACCAGTGCGCAATGCAGCACCACAAAAGGCGTGCATTGCGAGCGCGTGGAGATCGCGTATGACGTGGCAATTTGATCTGGAGCTACTGTAGATTTCTAGAGCCTCAGAAAGCATGTGTGATTAGAATTTTTGAAGCCTTGAGTACAGTATTCCATTTCCAAACCTGCCGGCTCTCCTCCTCGCGGTCGGCCGTTGGGAGTCCGTGGCATGGGCGGCGCCGGCGCGGACGGTGCGATGGCGTGCGCGCGGCCGCGCGCACGTGCTCCCGCCGCCGCCTCTTGCCGTGCAGCTGCTTTCCTTTCCGGTCGATGAGCATATCGACTCCAAGCAGCTGGATGCTTGGCGACGATTTTTAGAAGGTGGGGCGTCTTAGCAACGGTGGTTTGTTCTCTCCTTCTCGGTAATCTACTAATGTCGTACTTATCATTTGGTTCGTTGAGCGCTCAGAAAGTGCTTGCCGAAATGCCGCAGCAAGTTGTTCCGTGTGTCCTGTGCGATTCTTTGTCCTAATTCGTGCCTTTGACTACCTAAATTCATCTTCTGTCAACCTATATGAGTACAATGTTGATAGTTGTCCCAACATTTATGTATTAGGATATAAGCATTTTTCTACAAAAATAATGCAGTTCGTTACTTTGGTCTGACTGGAAGATGTTACATACAGTACTTACAAGAGTGCACTCCCTAAGAAAAACAAACCAAATATGTTCAATTTTTCAAAATTGGCGTGTATTATATAGAGCATTAGGCTCTGACCTCAGCAGGAATGCATTGTTTCTTTTGTTCTATTGTCCTATATCAGAGGATAGAAATCAATTTGTCAGTGTTTCGCCTGATGCAGGCTATCACTATCAGTGCAAACTCTTGGGCTGATGCTGGCCATGCTGTTAACCATGTGTATGATCTACTCTACATGATGGGGCGAGATGACATAGCAGTTGGTGTCGGAGGGGATGGTGGTATATCAGATGATGGTAGGATTTATCCAGATGTTGGTGGTTATTTCGCGATGATTGAGCAGGTGCAGTAGACTATGCCGTCTAAACAATACCTTTTTCTTTCCTCTGTAACCTTGCTCTCTTGCCACCTCTTCAGTCTTACTCAGAATATATATTGCCATTTTTGCCAGGGACTTCAGTTTTTCAGTAGTTTTCTATGACTAATTTCCAGGGAATGTCAACAGTGGGGGGTTGTCGGTACCGACAAACGATTCCACAGGGGGGAAATGGCCGGTTGGATGTCAACACAAATTATGGAATCAGACGAGCATTTCTGCCTCAGGTACGTAGAATGATTCATTCATGATCACCAAAATTTGTTGTCGGGTAATTCAGAAATCAGAAAGACAGACCATAAATCATTATGATTTATCTACTACTTTTTGGTTATTGAATCAGGGCGACCGGAGATACTTCCCTCTTCAACAACCAACTACGCAACAGATGATGATTGACACCATATCTGCTGGGCCGACGACCGCCTTCCTAATGGGGACACACACGAACTTTGCACTTTTCCTCATGAGCAACCCACATCTGAAGAAAAATGTGGAGCACATTTACATAATGGGTGGTGGTGTACGATCACACAATCCCACTGGCTGCTGCCCGAAGAGCAGCATCTCGTGTGTGCATCAACAATGTGAAGATCACGGTAACATGTTTACGGCTTACACAAAAGATCCATATGCTGAGTTCAACATATTTGGGGATCCTTTTGCTGCATATCAGGTGCCTTGCCTGCACATAACTTTTTTTCCTGTAATCAGATTTTAGCTTATGAAGCTTATCTCTTCATTGGCTTAACAGGTGTTTCATTCTGGTATTCCTATCACCCTTGTGCCTCTTGATGCAACTAACACGATACCAATAACTGAGAACTTCTTTAGAGCATTTGAGCAACAGCAGAGCACCTATGAGGCGAAGTACTGCTTCCAATCTCTGAAGATTGCTCGGGATACTTGGTTCGGCAATCAATTCTACACTGTAAGTTATGTTGTTTTCTGGGCACATTCACTGTTTGTTGGTTTAGCTTCATTCATTTTAGATGATTGCAGAATTACTTTATGTGGGATTCCTTCATGACTGGTGTGGCCCTCTCGATTATGCGCAATGGTGAGAGGCCAGATGGTGCGAATGATTTTGCTGAGATGGAAGTGATGAACATAACTGTTGTTACATCTAATGAACCATATGGTGTTCATGATGGATCAAATCCATTCTTTGATGGACGTGCGAGGCCAGAATTCAACCTACTAGAGGGTGGTGTACATAGTGGTCATGTTCTGACTGGACTAAACGATCTATTTTGTGTTATGAAGGGGAACATTAAAGGGAAATGCCAGGTACATAACTTTTATTCGAAAAATGGAAATATGTTACATAAACATAGTAACCCATTGCTCATATATGGGTAGCTACAAATTTGAGATTTAGTAAAGATTTATATGCATTTATAATCATGCATTCATATAGAGTTGGGAGTCATGATGATAGATAACATGACGGACCTGAATATTTACCAGGATGGATACACAAAAGAAGTGCAAGGTCCTGACTCAGTTGCTGCACTTGTTGCGGTGAAGGCAAAATCTAATAGAAATGCAAGCAGCCCTCTTGATAGAGAGTTTTTCAACAACTTCCTTGAGGTATTGGTTTGTCTAGTACTGGTTTAATTTGTTTTAAGATTCTGTCTTTTTCATACTCATGTATGTCATTTTAAGTTGCTATTACCTGTTTAAATATTGCAACATGTCTAAAATAGTGTCGGAAGATTATTAAGACAAATTCTGATCATGTTATGGACCTGGATCTATACATGATAAATTTGTTGCTCTTGATGCATGCTTAAGATGACCGAGGAGAAGTCTTACATTTGCACTCATCTAAATTCTATTGGCTATTGAAGCCACATTGACGAACTCAGAAAGGAGTTATGGGATGTTGGATGTAATATCCATTCTATTCTGATTAAAGATATTGTTGTGCAATGTTGGGATTAAGATCTCAGGACCACCAAGAGATGCTCAATCTAAGATAATTAGATGAGTGATGCAGATGTGATGTCTTAGTTGACAAAGTGATATGGAGGTTAAGATGAATGGAGCAAAAAAAGATTCCTTGCAGTCAGCACATGTCTGCTACTCTATTTCTAAGAAGTCCTTTCCAATAATCTCATGCAGGTTATGAATCGTCCTACATGCTCTGGCCGCTTCAACTTCACCAACCAGTTTCCTCACTTTAAAGAGGTTATGTACAAACCTGACTTCAGAAATCGGATTAGAGGAATGCCTGTCATATTCGACATGGACATGAGTCCAGGTGATTTTATTGCTCTCCTGTGCCTCCTGAAAGCAAATATAGAAGCAATTGACCTGAAGGTCAGAATCATGTGTTCTTATCTTCCTTTCTGATAAATTCATGAAAAAACTTAAAGTAAAATAATATAGTAAAAAGTTTTATATTTTTGTGCTTCCATATACAGGGGATACTTGTAAGTGGCAATGGCTGGTCAAATCCTGCAACAATAGATGTTATCTATGATGTTCTTCATATGATGGGTCGCGATGACATTCCAGTAGGACTTGGTAGTATCACTGCATTAGGAGCCCCTGAGCTTGGCTGTGAATACGTCAAGGCCATACCACATGGTTCTGGGGGTGGTCTTGACACTGACACACTTTTTGGACTAGCCCGGATGTTGCCTAGAAGCCCCAGAAGGTACAAATGAATTGCTTCAACAGCATCTGTCACAGATATGCGGATACTAAAAAATGATTTGTATGCATAGAGGTACAGGTTTATTCAGATTCCTGAATATCAGAATAGGATGAAGGGTGACCATGTAAAGTACAAGTAGATGTAGAAAATGAAATATCTATTTCAATATCTTATAAACAGGTACACAGCAGAAAAATCACTGAAATATGGGACTCCAAGTGACACTGCTTACCCTGAGATGAGACAACCATTGGCGTTCGAAGTTTGGCAACAAGTTATAGCAGAGCTTAGACCAACTGACAAGATAACTGTCCTGACAAATGGTCCTCTCACAAACATCGCTAACATAATTTTATCCGACACAAAGGCAAAAACAATGATTGAGGTTAGTAAGCTAGTTCCGAAAGCTTGTGAACTATATAATTATAGCTTCTCAGTGATATTGTTTGATAACTTGAGAGTTTTTTATGGCCTTCATTTTTCACTGGGCACAGAAAGTTTATATAGTCGGCACTCATTTGGTTGATGGCAAAGGAGAAGAAGGCAATCTATTTACTGTGCCGTCAAATAAGTATGCTGAGTTCAATTTCTTTCTTGACCCGAAAGCTGCCAAGACAGTTGTAGAATCTAGCTTAGACATCACTATCATTCCTCTGAGAGCTCAGTGCCAGGTGTCTTCTTTTGGAGAAATCCTTAGATCACTAGGCAGAGCTGAGAAGACTCCTGAATTGTCATTCGTGTACCGGTTGCTGCTACTGATGAAGAAGCTGCAAAAGAAACACCAGGCTTACAGTCACATTGTAAGTTGGCTTTACAGTTCTGTTCTAAATGCCATAGGACTGCACAAGAAATACCAGTCAATAACCAGACATAGTACTGTTGTACACATGCATGGTGAATAATTCACAGGAAATCTTACTGATCATGTCATCTAGCATAACAAAGCATTCAGAATACTCTTTCATATGTAAACATTGTCACATTATTCAGTGCCAATAAACATGAAAGTATCTATGTCTGCTATGCCTTTTATTTGATCAGTGCTCAATTAAATCACGGGCTTGATAGTAGCAACCTTTGCAGGATATGTTCCTTGGGGAGGTCCTTGGCTCGATGTTCTTGGTTCAGCAGTCGCATCTAAACTATTCAATCACTGAAAAGGCTATCAGTGTTGGCTCTGGTCGTGTCACCATGGATGGCCAAACTTTGCTTGACGAGACAAATGGAAAGCTGGTGAAGGTATTAGATCGTCTCCATTCAGACGCTTATTACACAGAGCTTGCACGGCTGCTTGCTACCAAGAAGCAGTCTGCTCTTGTTGGCAGTTTTGATGAGCAGAAAAGAATGTGGAGCAAAGCAAACTACAAAGGCCGTGACGATCCTGGGTTTGTTAAATAGCATAGCATATGGGAAGGAGTAGCTCTTTTTAAAAAAAAAAACATGCCAATTTTAGTCCTTGCTGAAGTTGTACCTCCTTGGGAGGAACTTGGACTCGCTTGGGTCCATATTAATGGTGCTTCAGGGTCAAAACTCAGAATCCCTGAAATTCTAAAATAGGAAAAAATAACTTCGAGATGAACGGTGTAACAAAATTTGCTAATTTCAAAGAATTGTGCAGTATCATAAATTTTCATTAATCATCCTCAGGTATTTCAGTCTTGTGTTCAGACATAGGAGCAGCAATGGATCACTAGATGGCCTATCACCCAAAAGATACCCTTCAACATTTTGGGAAAAAAAACGCTCTCCCGCTCGCGTCGCCTCCGCGTGGGCGACCCGCGGGCGGCACAAACCCTAGCGCCGCCGCCCCTCCCTCTGCCGCCTCCCACCGTCGCGCCGCTGCCCGAGGGGCCTCCGGCCTCATGAGGCTCCCGAAGACGGCGGCGGCGCGGCCCTCTCCCCTTCCTGGTGGTCTTGCGGCGGGGCGCGGCCGCCTGGGCCACCATGGAGCTCGCCGGCGGCGGTGGTCTCGACGGCGGCGGCGGAGGCTGGATGCCACGGATCCCGGATGCCCCCGTCCGGATCTGGTGGCCGCGCGGCTGGGGGCGCGCGTGTGTGTTGGCGGCGGGCAGCTGCAGATGCGGAGGCGCGAGGGTCGGCGGCGACGACGGTCTGTGCGACAGCGCGCGGTTGAAGCCCGTGCGGCGGCGCGCGGGACGGCATCGACGGCGGCGGCGAACCGTGCGGGGGTGCACGGGACGGCGACGACGGTGGCGGCGGCGACCTGCGCAGGTCGTCACGCCGACGCTGGTTCTGCGTTGTGTGCGGGCGACGAGGGCTGAGAAGTGCTAGGTGGTATTCTTCCTCGACGGCATTGCAGGGTCAGCATCATCACGGTGGTGAGGCTGGGTGGCTTGTGCTGGGAGCCCCTAGCACAGAGGTACGCTTGTGGTGTCATGGTGGCGCTTCAGGTTGTGCCGGGCCTCCTCTCTGGCAAGGGCGTTGCGGAGGTGGCGGGAGCGTGCTACTGCCTATGGTCGTGTGTGCTGCAGGTTTGGGGTTCAGCCGGGCGAAAGCCTTCACCGACACTCATGTCGGTGGCGATGGTGGCGGCGTTCTTGGAGCATCGTTCTCCCTGGTGGGGGCACCATTGTGGAGCACCCTACTTGCAGCATGGGGTTCTCGGGGTGAAAACCCTGTCCGGCTGGACGAGCGACGGCGGCGCCATTAGCGTGGCGTCGCACCCTCCTTGGAGGCGTCGTTTTCTCGAGACCCACCTTGGCTTGGCCGTGTTGGTGCTTTGTTTGGTGGTGTTGTCCGTGCGTGATCCGTGGTGGCGGCGAGGTGCAGAGGGTCCATGGATGCTGGATGTCTTGAGTTAGCGCGCAAGGTGTTGTGGTGTTCTCAGTGACAGCTGGGCGGAGGTGACACTCTCATAGCGGTTTCAGATATCTGAGTCCTTGACAGTGGAGTGTGAGGCGGTGGGTGAGGCGAGGCCCCCACGCAGAGTGGTCAGGATCAGCGGTTTTCAATGATGCTGTGACGGGAGTGTTCTGCTGAAGCAACATTGGAGCAGGAGTGTCGACGATCTTGTGTGCTGCCTGAGGGTGACAGATCCATGGTGGAGGAGTTGTGGTAGCCGTTCAGGCTTGCAGCGGGTTACGTCTTTTGACGTGGAACATCGTTAGTAACGGCGGCGCAGGCGTTAGCGTCTATTTGTCGGCTCCTCTCCCGGGTTTGTGGTGGTGTGGTCTCATGTTGTGTGTTGTGGTAGTGTGGTGTGTGTCAGTGTTTTAGACACCGAGCCTACGACGGGGTACCCGAAGTAGTTGATTGTGCGGTGGGGCTCGCCGAGATCAGGAACACGATGGTGAGACACGGGGCACACAATTAGACAGGTTCGGGCCACAATGTGCGTAATACCCTACGTCCTGTATGCTGCGTGGCTCTATATTGATTGCGTATGTTTTGAGAGGGGTCCCTGCCTCGCCTTATATGTCACGGGAGGCAGGGTTACAAGTCAGATTAGTACAAGGGTACTATTCGAGTAGGACCCGGAGTAGCCTATACAGGGTATGGAAAGCTATCCTAGTCTTAGTACAAGTCCTTGTCCGCCTTGTCTTGCCTTGTGGTCCACGGTACCAGCACCGTGGCCCACTAGTCGAGTAGTCCAAGTGTGTAGGAACTCATCTCCCGGGTATGGCCCACAATGTGTTGGTGGGCCCAGGGATGCCCGGTTGACAAGCCCCCGAGTACTTTGTAGTCGAGTGCGATGCTCCAAGTAGTCTTGAAGGTCTCCACGAGTAGTTCCCAAGCGTCCCCGAGTTCTACAAGCTTCAATCTTCAATAGTACTTGAATCATCACGAGGATGGAAGGTACTCCAGCTAACTCCATGAGTAGTCTTGAAGTCTTCTCGAGTTGTTCCCAAGCGTCCCCGAGTTCTTCCCTTGAAGATCTTCAATAATACCCGCTTCGTTCTTGAAATTTTTGCATCAAAGATCCATATGGAAATGCGATTACTGAAATCGCATTACATATGGAATGTAGCCCCCGAGCCTTAGGTCGAATCCAGAATTCAAGCTGAGGGTCAATCTTCTAGTCTTTGATCTTACTCCGAAAAAATCCGTATATAATCCGAAGAAATAATATAGGAATGAGATTTGCAAAAAATCGCATCCTATATGGATGTAGCCCCCGAGCCTTAGTTCGAATTAACAATTCAAGCTGAGGGTCGATCAGTAGTCTTCGTCAAATAATCTTTTAAAATCCTGAGAAAACTGAAGGACACGTGACACGGAGCCCCCGAGCCTTGAGTTTAGTACTTTCTCGAATTAAAGGATCCAATCTGACTGTAGAATAGTGGCCTGAATTCAGTGAACTGTAGCTGAGTGAATCCAATTCCATCGAGTAGTCGAGCCTCCGAGATAGAGCCGAGCAGGTCTTGGATTTTAATCCTCTGACTTAGCCAAAAAATTCGCCTGTGTGAAACCAATCGGTTGAATTCGAAGGGTCACCAGGCCGAACCGTTAGGGTTTTGGTTTTATAAATACCCGAAGGGGTATCCCTTAGGGTTTCATTGCTTCCATTCACCCTTAGATCCAGAAAGCCTTAGCATCCGTAGCCGCCGCAGAGTTCGAGCGTCCACATTGCCAAGAGTTTGCGCCTCCACCCCCTCGCAGCCCTTGAGTCGATGCGAAAGAAGACTCTCGTTACTGATAGGATGAAGCCAGCACCGTCCAAAGGTCAGAAGAGGAAGTCCGACCGCGGCAAAAATGAGTTGCCGGAGCCGAAGTACAAGACAGTGGTCATCACGAAGCCCCCGAGCCAGGTCGTCTCTTGGAAGAAGTCCAAGATGAGGAAAGAAGATATCAAGACCCTCGAAGCCGGCGGGTTGCTGCGTGAGAAGGCGATTGCCGGTTGGAGGTCTGCCGCCAGAGATGTGTGGCCGATGGAGAAGAGCCCGGATGAAATCCCAATGTTCGGGCACTTCGTCGAGCGTGGGTTGACGCTGCCGTCGTCAGATTTCTTCCGTGGCTTCCTTGACTTCTTCAAGCTGGAGCACGTGCACCTCAACCCCAACAGCATCTTCCAGATTGCAGTGTACATGCACTTCTGCGAAGTTTTTCTTGGAATCCGCTCACATTGGGCTCTGTTCAGGAAGATCTTCCGCTTGAAGCCGCAGCCCAACGCCAACTTCCCAGTTGTAGTCGGTGGAGCCGGTGTCCAGATGCACCAGAAGGCGCAAGAGTTGTACCTTAAGTACGACTTGATTGATTCAAATCAAGACTGGAAGAACAAGTGGTTCTATATCGAGAACGCCCCGCCTCAGCTGCCGAAGCCCAGCATGTTCGCTCCTGTGTATGACAGGCTCTGGAAGGATGAACCAACGATGCAAGAGTGCATTCAGATCCCAGAGCTGCTGGCGAAGATTGCGCAGAAGAAGGCGCAAGGCTTGACAGCTGAAAGGGTAGTCTTCAGCTTCATGAAGCGACGGGTACAACCCTTGGTGCAGCGTGAGCATCTTGGGTTCGAGTACACTGGAGTAGATGATGGCTCAAGGCTGTCTTCAGAAGAGATCAGCGATGATATTGTGATGGAGAGGCTGCAGAAGATCTTAAGAATCTTCACGGAATTCCTGCAGCCGTCCCAGAATATAGTGCCGACAATCCTCCGCGTATGGTGAGTTTCGAAGAACTAGCCCCCGAGTACTTATTATAAGTAGTCGTGTAGCTAACATTTGTCTTGTCTTCACAAGAGGATGTCTTGAAGTTTGTATCCGACCCTCCTCCTCGTCCCGAGGATCCACTACAAGCGCTGGAGGGAGAGCCAACAGGAGTAGAGGCTCAAGCCCCCGAGAGTAGTCGATCTGCTCAAGGGGAAGAAGAAGAAGTCTTGGTGGAGGACGCCTCCTCAAGCGACAATGACGGCCAAACACTTTAACAACGTTTTGAAGTGAAGAGCCGCTACGGGTACTCTGGGGCGCCCATCCCTAGTGGCCTTGCCGCAGGAGCATCGAAGAGGCCAGCGTCATCTCTCACAGATGATGTGACACTGCCGCCGCGGAAGAAGAGGACCACGGTGGGGAAGCGGGCCATAAAGAAGATGACAGGCCTCTCCTCCATTACAGTAAGTGTTGGAGAACCTTTAAGTAGTCGATGTCGTATTAAATACTTGTTCTCTGCTGTAATGTGTTGAATTTTGACTTGTGCAGGTTATCGAGAGTGCAGCCAATGTACCCTCGAGTAGCCCCCCAAGAATAACAGAACCCGAGGTGGTTCCAGCGTCAACTGTTGAGACGGTGGCGCATGAGCAACAAGAAACCGCGGTACCAGGAAGCGTGCCGCCGGTGGAAAGTGTGCCAGAGGTGCCGGCGGTGCCTTCTTTTTTCGACATGTTGGGGCCGAAAGTCTCGGTGCCTTGAGCTCCCCTGTAAGTACCCAAGTACTCGAGTACTTATTAAAATTGCTCACTTTGAATTTGCTGACCAATCTTGTTGATGCAGAAAATCCACTGATGTGAAGTGGGGCGCCTCTGGAAGTAGTGCTGCTGGAGAAGACCAAACTCCTCAAGAGCAACGAAAAGATGCACTTCCAGAGCGCCAAGAAGTACCCGCCGAAGCTGATGCTGCAGAGGCACTACGCTTCCTGTGGAGCGACGTGGTTAAGGCAGCAGTGGAGGCAGCTTCCAAGCCCAAGGCTCAAGAACTCGAAGATATTGAAGTCGTGGTGAATGAGGACCTGGAGGCTGATCCAGAGGTCGTGCTGCGCCACGAAGAAGTCCCAGTTGCTGAAGCCCCTGTGCGCCAAATAGATGCGCAACTGGCGCTTGAAGACAACCCGGAGGGCCGCATAGTGCCGCATGAGCCACTCATTGAAGACCTGGCTCCTCTGTGCAGCGCTGCGCAATACTCCGCAGCGAGCACAAGTACTCAGTCCATGGCAGAAGATTTGATGCCGTACGACGACTCGTGCCTGGATGAGGATAACTTGCAAGCTCACAGCGAGATGTTCCGCAACGTGGAGAAGCTTTTCGCGGTAAGTGTGTAGTCTCTTGTAGAGTACTTTTTAGCCAAAGATAACTTGTCTCTGACTCTTGAATTGCTTTGCTTGTTGCAGGAAGTAGTCAAGCAGTCGAAGCGCAAGACTCGTCTGCTTGAGCAACATGCGGCTGACATCGAAGAAGTTTCGCGGCTCAGAAAAGAACTCAAGGAGCAAAAAGCTTTGTCTCTGAAGCTGCAAGAGAAACTTGATGGAAACGCCGCCGAGTACCACAACGAGATCCAGAAGCTGACGGCCCAGAAAGATGACGTTGTTGGTAAGAACAAGTCTCTGCGTCAGAAGAATAAAGGTATTCCCCCTTTCTGAATTCATCATAGAGTACTTTTGTCCTTGCATATGGCATCTGATAAGTAGTCTTGATCTCCTGCAGAGCTGACTCAAGACGTTGAGAAGTTCAAGAACAAGGCGTTGGACTGGCAGCTGGCCTATAATCGCGAAGAAGCAACTCTCATGGATCTTGAGGCAGACTATAAGGTGCGATGCTTCGAACTTGAGCGTGAAATGGAGATTCGCCTAGCGGGCTGGAATGACTTGTTGACATGTATGCAGTCGTTGAAGATCAAGATCGAAGAAGCCGAAGGCCTGCGCACAGAGTTGAAAGCCTTGACTGAAGCAGCCGAGCTAGTAGCCAATCTTTTCGAGCCCAGGGTTGCTGGAGTCCAGCCTCGTCCACTTGTGGAGAGACTGAAAGACACGCCGAAGAAGATCCTGGAATACGCTCAAAGGCTGGCTTGCACTATTCCCAATCAAGTCTTGAGCTTTATCAAGTCATTCTATACCGAGGCAGATTTGACAGTCATCATGAACGGACGATCTGGAGATTGCACCGACGATCGGCTCAACGAGTTGATGCAACAGACTTCTCCAATCGCGGAAGTAGTCTCCAAGTTCATCGATCTCCGTTAGATGTACCTGTAGATTAGAAACACTAGGGAAAAGCAAGTGTAATCCCGAACAAGTGTTTATGTAATATAATTAAAAACTTGAGTAAGTCAATTATCTGGATCCCTTGTATGCTTATGTGTTGGCCATATGCTCGAGTTGGTATTGAGTGTGAGGCTGCAAAAAGAGATACGATACACGAGTAGAAATACTCAAGTGTAAATATGTTCTGAAGAACGTTAGCTTAAATCATGACGAGTTGAGCACCTTAGCTGTAGCAGCGTAAAAGAAGGCTTTGTCATGAAATAAGCGAAAAGTAGTAACAAGTCGATATAGAGTAGCGACTTGAACTAAACACATTGTACAGAGTTTACAATGTCTTAAGTACCTCTGAGGCTTTAAGCCTAGTGATAGAGTACTCGAACAGAACTTATTCATAACGAGTTGAACACCTTAGCCGTAACAGCGTAAAGAAGACTTTGTTATGAACAAGTAAAGGACAGTAATAAGTCGGTATAGAGTAGCAACTTTATTACTGAATACATTGTACAGTGTTTACAATGTCTTAAGTACCTCTGAGGCTATGAGCCTAGTGAGAGAGTACTCGCAAGGATGTTCTGAAGAATGAGTAAGACCGTAGGGGACAGTGTGATGAACTCATCCTTGCTGTAGCAGCAACTTGTATGAGAGTTTCACTGAGACCCTACCAGAAGGGTGTTACTCTAGGCCGAAGCCTCTTATTGAAAAGTAGAGACATGGACAGCATGTGCCACTTATTTTTCTACACGATATAGGATCGTCTGGACAGAGTTATCATGACTCCCTACGAGGTCGCAGAATGAGACTGCCTGGAGAGGGTTGATGAAGCCCCCTGCGGGTGCTCGCAGCTGAAAGCCACGAGAAGATACAGCCGAAACTGTCTGGAGAGGATTATCTTGATCCCCTACGAGTGGTGACAACCGTAGTTGTCTGTTGAGTGGTTGCAACCGAAGCTGCCTGGAAAGGGTTGATGAAACCCAATACGAGTTGTTTACAACCGTCTGGCGAGGGTTGTTGAGACCCCCTTCGAGTTGAAGCGACAAAGCTGGTCGATGTTCCAAGAGTTGTCGACTTCCTCGCCTTCAAGAGTTTGGAGACGATATGAGCCTGGGCCAGTAACCTTTGCAACAGAGAAAGGACCTTCCCATGGCGAGTTGAGTTTGTGTAACATCCCAAAATTTTGAATGTTTTCCTATGTGTAAATTTTCGCTAAAATTTAAAACTTTTTATTTGAACTTGTGTGCTACCAAATTTGATCCCAATTTGCTAGCTCTCACCTCAAATTCCATATAAAATAAAACAATATGAAAATTAATTTCAAACTCATGGTATAAATGTGATTTGGATTTTCTTGGTTTTTATTCGGAGTTCAAATTGTGTGGTGTTTGAATTTGAAATAGATTCAAATTCAAACTTATATTCAAAACTATTTACAAAACCTAACACTAGTTTGGGCCTGCTAACTTCTGCTGAAGTCCAACCAACCACCCTCATCTCCTGGGCCGTGAACACCGTCGCCCCCTCTGTTTCTGCCCGGCCCAGTAAGGCGGCCCGCTTCAGCCCCTTACCACCACGCGGCCTCTGTCTCACCGACGGGAGGGGTCCACTCGTCATCCCTTTCCCCTCCCCGGCTGGACTTGGTGCCGCAGCACCAGACTCACCGCACCGCAGCTCGCGCGACCGAACCAGACCGCGCAGCCGCTCCGCCAAGCCGGTCCGCACGCCGAGGACCGCACGCACGCACGGGCGAACCCCACGCTCACGCCGCCCCTAATCCCTTCTTTGCCATCGCGCTTGCTCACGCGCCAAGCCAACCCCCTCTCTCCGCCGCGCTGCGACTTCGCCTCCAAGGCAAGGCGGGGGACATCCGTGCCCCACTCAACCTCCCTGGTCTCCTTGACCACTCGCACGCCTATACACCAGCAGCCAAGCCTCAATTGGCTTTCACCATCACTTGGGGAAATCTTTTCCCCTTTCCTTCCCCTGTTCCGTGCCGAGAGAGAAGAAGGGGAGAAGGGAATCGAAGAGAAGAAGGAGGAGAGGAGCCAAGGCGGCCGTCACTGCCAGGAACCGTAGCTGCTCACGCTGAAGACCGGAGGACGACACCGTCCGTTGATAGCTGTACCGCGCCAGGACCCCGACGCGGAAGGGGAAGCAGAGGAGCCGCCGCGCCGCGAACATCTCCGCCGCGCCGCCATCCTCGTCGACCCGGCCACGCCTACACCGTCGCCTCGCTGTGAGCCATCGTCCTGCCGCCTCTCTTTCCCCTTCCTTGATCTGCCTGCGATGCATCGGCTGGCCTTCGTGCCATGCCTTCCGCGAGCACGCCGCCGTGGTGCGCCCCTGCACCGCGCTGGACCTCGCCGTCTTGCTCCATCACTTCTTCGTCGACAAGCTGCTATGAGCACCGGCCGTCGCGCCGAATACTTCTGTGCAGGATCTCTGCCGTGCTTCACCTGATCTGCATCACCGGCCTTCGCGCCGTGCTTGTTCCGCGGAGTCGCCGTCGAGGCGCACCCTAGCGCCACGCCGCGCCCCGCCGTCGCTAACCGCGCCGCCGCTTGTTTTCTTGCCTGTGAACCGGCCTTCGAGCCGTAAGTCGTAGCTCGCAGACCATGTGTCGCCGTCGCTGCCGCGCTGCGCGCCGCGGTCCTGGTTCGCCGGGAGCACGCACGCCGGACGGCCGTGTCGCGGCCAAGGGTGTCCCTGTGCTCGCGCACGTGCCCAAGTTGAGCACGCCCTCGTTCTCGACTGCCTTGCTGCTTGCCTTTTCGCCGTTAACCGTGCGCATGCGCATCACTCGCCGCCGCATCCATATCCGGTCGAGCGCATCGGTCTGTTCCGCCGTGCCGCCCATGGCGTGCGCCGAGCCGGCCAAGGAGGGTCCGGGGACGACCACCGCTGCACCGCGCTGCTCACCCCGTTGACGTCGCTTATCTAACCTCATCCGCGCCGCATCTACCCCGTGCACGTGCTCCGTCGCCGCCGCGTCTCCTCGCCGCTGCTCCATCTCTCGCCGTACCGACTTGCCTTGTGACGTGTCGCCGCAGCCGCGCCACACAACCTCATGCCGCGTCGCTTCGCGTCGCGTCACACTGCTCAGTCTCACATTGCCTCGCCGTTTTGCCCTGCGACAGCGCAGCTCTGCCGTGCCGCCGACGCCGAGCCTGCGCGCGTCGATCTACTGAGGTCCGGCCTTCGCGCCGTGACGTTCTCCTGCTGCAGGGGCACACGCCGCCACCGCGGCCAAACCCCGACACCGGCGAGCCCCTTTCCTCACCCCCACTCCTTTGACGCATTCCGTCGAAAACCTTGTGCGCACTCCTTTTTTTTTCTGAACCTGAGTGGTGCCGCAACCCTGTCCACATGCACGCCTGATCGCACGAGTCGCAGAGAATCCTGCAGCCACCATAAGGAACAGACCCTCAGAATAGTCCAGGGAGCAAATCCGGACTCTCTCCCATGAACTCCGGATGGGCCTCAGCCCTCGAAGCCTGCTGAGCCCAAGTGTTGATCAGGCCAGGCCGGATGAGAGATAAGGGTGCTTATCTAAACTTCTGAATTCTTGGGCCACACTGGGCCGGCCCATTGGGCCTCTAACACTTTGGGCCCAATTTCGGCCCACTAACCTGCTGACCGCTAACGTCATGCTGACGTCAGCATTATTTTAATAAAAATTATTTTCTGATTTAATAAAAGGATTTAATAAATGTTTTGTAAATCCCTTTTTCCTTTAAAAATTCATAACTAATTATCCGGAGCTCCGAAAATTATGAAACCACTTGCGTTGGTTTCATAATTTCGAGACGCTCGCTGCTACCCTATCCTTATCCTCTCTTGCCCTTGAACCAAACCCTGTTTTGCCCCGCGTACTTGGAGTAGGATTCGTGGCCGCTACCGCCACTGCGCTATTGTGGGTCTGGGACGCCGGAGCCCCGCAACTAGCCACTGACGTGTTGCAGACACGAATTACATCCCCGAGTCGTGTTCTCATAGCTTTCCTTGCTTGCACCGCTTCCACCGCCTTGTGCCGCAAACCGCATAACCGCTCTCTCTCTGCCTTGCATCGAGCCGTGTAGCACGCGACATACCCAGTGTTGGTAACCTGGAAGGCCGCGCATGATGGGCGGTCATGCCTTGAGCAGAGGCCTCTGCTGCAAAGCACGGCAACCCCGCGTTGCAACCAAGCTACTACGCTGTGGTTATTGACGCGTTGCTAACACTTGCCCCACCGTGCTCCCGAGCACGTCTTACCGCGTCACCATCCTTTTATCGCCCTCAATCCGATCCTTTCCTTCTCTTTGTGCTGCTGCCGCACACTTTGTCCTGATGAACTCTTGCCCAGCTCGCGCTGCCTTGTTTCTCTCTCTCTCTCTACATCTTCTGAGCTTCCGCTTTGATACACCTATCAGTCGCGCTCATGCTTTGCCAGCGCGATCACCAAACCTTTAGCCTTCGATCGGCAACCCAACCTTGAACTAACCCTTCTCTCTAACTTGTGTTCTAGAATATAAAGCTAGTAGCTTAAAACTATTTTAATATAAAACTAATTACTTTGATTTCCTTAAATTAAGCTAGTGCTGCTTGTAACTAGTTCGGGTTTATTTTGGTTCTTCTAAATTGATGTTCATTTGGAGTTATTGCTTAGTTGATTGCCGTTATTTATTTCCGCGTCGCATCTCGTGTAGGCTTGTAATCATGTCTGAAGACCCGAGCTGCGACGACGACCCGAGCTGTGACGATTGGAAAGACCTTCGACCTGAAGGAAGGGCCCAACCTCTACTACTCTACGACGACTACCGCGCAGGTGTCATGTCACTCCCGACCATGTAGATCCCATGCATGCTATTTAGTTGCTAGTGCTTTATTTATGATGCTTTGGATGATTGAAATGCATAGACAATCTTTTAGCCATGCCTTGATTTGTTATATCCTGTACCTTGAACCTCCTACCTTTGGAACTAGCTACAGACCCCTAGCTAGTTCCTGATGATTACTATTCATATAGTTTACCTGTTCCGTGTTATGGATGGATCTCTGGTTTGGACCGAGATTGGGATATCTCGGTATTCTAGCGTGTGTTTTGGGTGAGTGTGCTACCTTGACGTGTTACTGCGGGAGCGAGCCACTTTGGTTACTTGTGAACGCCTGTCTATGGGAGATGCGACCTGGCCTCCCGCCCTAGCGGCGTGTCGGACGGTGAGAGTTGGTGAGTGCTCGCTCTTGCAATTAAGGACCGATCGACAGTTTAACCATGATCTTTGGGCTATTTTCGTACAAACCGTTCACTCACGTATGGGCGGGGTTCGGTCCGAGAACTAGTTGGTGGTTGGCGCTCAGCTTGTAGGCGGGCCGGTGTGGTCGTGTGAGGGGGACGGGTTATACCCCCCGAGTAGACGTCGCCCCGGCTCCTCCGGGGATGGTTTCACAGCTCCGAGGCCCTGCTGGCAAGTTTCGCGCCCCAGTTCAGGACGAGTTAGGCTCGGAGATGCAGGAGAGCGCCACCCACTGCTAGGTCTCTGGTCGTTAGGTAGGGATGTGGAACGGCGGCCACCGTTTCTGCCCTATCCGGCGGGTCCAGTTGTACAACTGCAGAGTGTTAAACCTATAGCTATAGTCCGTGTCCACTGGTATGGACAGCCCACGGGTCTGTTACTCTGGCTAGACTTTTCTGGTGCTACTCCTCTCCCCTGAGTGTGTGATCCCGGCTTGGTGCCGTTGAGATGTGTGGTAGGAGTTGGTGACCTCACATCGCAGATGAGAGTGGGATGCTGTGACTCGGTTGAGGTCCAGTGTTTTGGTGTACTTTCCTTGGTTGGGGTGTTGACCCCGGAGGCGTTGGCCTCGGAGGTGTGGATCTCCTCGGAGATGGTGACCTCTCTGCAATACCGCTTACCTTGATGTTGCTACCGCTGCTTGCATAAACTTACTACAGCCAGATATAGGTTTATCCATGCATACTAGAATTCATCCACCGCTTTTGCTCTTTGTTGGGAAGCTGACATGACCTACCCGCTTATCGGGTAGATGGTGGACTTTTAGACTCGGAATCCGACTACGACCTCGACGGCAAAGGATGGGAAGACTAGAGCTGGTCCTACACTCAAGTTTGCCTGTGGAGCTGGAGACGCTTCGCTTCGATAGATCCGTTGCGTAGATGATTTACCTTTCTTGTTTAGTCCAGTTGGACTTGTACCTGGCTTATGCCGAGATGTTGTACTCTGATGTATTAATAAAATTATGTAATTTTCCTTTTATTCCTGTGTTGTATGAATTTGTACCACTTGAGACAGGGTTTGCACGTGATAGCCACTTCCTGGGACTATCACAGAGGTGCAGAGGATCGGGTTTCCAGTTTTGGAAATCTGGTTCGTTTCAGTTTGTGTAGCCCTGTCGTATTCTGGATGCGACGAAGGACTAAATCACCAACGTTGAAGGAGCGTTCCTTAACGTTGCGGTTATGGTAGCAGTGAATCTTCTCAAGGTATCGAGCGGATTGAACGAGTGCGTTGCAGCGAGCTTCCTCAAGACTGTCGACATCTATCTGTCTTGTTTCTTCAGCTACGCCTTCTTCGTACTGGTCAACCATCGGAGAACGCCACATGACATCAGTAGGCAAAACGGCTTCAGAGCCATAGACCAGGAAGTAAGGTGACTGTCCTGTGGGGGTAGTAGGCTGAGTACGTAGCCCCCAGAGTGCATTGGGTATTTCCTTGATCCACTTGCCGTCCTTGGTATTTGCTGCATCATACAGTCGCTTCTTGAGAGCATCGAGTATCATCCCATTGGCGCGTTCCACTTGGCCGTTGGCACGTGGGTGAGCAACAGAGACGTATCAGACGTCAATTCCACTGTTCTCGCAGTACTCCCAGAACTGGTGATTGTTGAAATTCGAACCCAGGTCTGTGATGATGCGATTAGGGAACCCATAGCAATGTACGATTTCATCCAAGAAGTCGAGGACTCTATCAGCCTTGGGGCAGGTAACAGGCTTGACCTCAATCCACTTGGTAAACTTGTCGATAGCCACCAGAACTCTGTTGAATCCCCCTGGCGCATTTGGGAGAGGACCAATCATATCCAGCCCCCAGCAAGCGAAAGGCCAAGTTGGTGGTATCGTGATGAGCTTGTAGGCAGGAACGTGTTGTTGCTTGGCGAAGAATTGGCATCCTTGGCACTTCTTGATTAGTTCCTCTGCATCAGCAAGAGCTGTAGGCCAGTAGAAAGCACGTATGAACACTTTTCCCACCAAGGTGCGGGAAGAAGCGTGATTGCCACAGATTCCTTTGTGTGTCTCCTCCAAGATTTCCTTGCCTTCTTCGCGAGAAACGCACTTCATGAGTACATCAGAACTTGCGCCTCGCTTGTAGAGTTGATCTCCGACTAGAGCATAAGCCTTGACGCGGCGTGAGATGCGCTCAGCTTCTGACTTGTCTTCAGGAATCAACTGATGTTTAATGTAGTTGATGAAAGAGGTTCTCCAGTCCACATCAATTATAAGCACTTCTCGATCAGGTTGAACTGAAGTAGTCGTGGGTGCAGATGATTGCTCCGGAATTGATGGTTTATGGAGTTCGTGGACGAAGATTCCAGCTGGCACTTGAGCTCGTGTAGATCCCAGCTTCGACAAGACATCCGCAGCAACATTGTTATCACGGATCACATGATGGAACTCGAGACCATGGAATTTGTTCTTGAGTTTGCGTACCTCCTGACAGTACGCATCCATATTCTCAGCATTACGATCCCAAGAATCGTTGACTTGATTGATGACCACCAAAGAATCACCATAAACAAGTAGTCGTGTAATGCCAAGAGAGACTGCAAGGCGAAGACCATGCAGTAGAGCTTCATATTCAGCTTCGTTGTTTGAGACCTTCCAGAAGATCTGCAAAACATATTTAAGTTGTTCGCCATTGGGAGAAATCAGAAGTACCCCGGCACTTGCGCCTTCCAACTTGAGGGAACCGTCAAAGTACATGACCCAGTGTTCTGGACGCTCAATTGGAGTTGGGACTTGATTTTCTCGCCATTCAGCCATGAAATCAACCAAGGCTTGAGACTTGATAGCAATGCGAGGCTTGAACTCGAGCGATAGGGCGCCAAGCTCTACGGCCCATTTAGAAATCCTTCCTGTGGAGTCCTGGTTGTGCAATATCTCGCCAAGCGGGTAGCTAGTGACCACATAAATCTTGTATTCGTCGAAGTAGTGGCGGAGCTTCCGTGAAGTAATCAGAACCGCATAGAGTAGCTTCTGTACCGGAGGGTAGCGAGCCTTGGACTCTGAGAGTACTTCACTGACGAAATAGACAGGCCTCTAGATAGGGTAGCCACGGCCTTCTTCCTGCCGCTCAACGATAATAGCAGTACTGACGACATTAGTAGTCGCAGCAATGTAGAGCAAGAGCTCTTCATTGGGCAGAGGAGCTGTGAGGACTGGAGACTTGGATAAGAACTCCTTGAGCTGAGAAAGAGCTTGATCAGCTTCAGTTGTCCATGTAAACTTCTCTTGCTTCTTGAGTAACTTAAAGAAAGGTAGACCCCGTTCTCCAAGTCGCGAGATGAAGCGATTGAGTGATGCCATACAACTAGTAAGCTTCTGGACATCTTTGATAGTAGTCGGAGCTTGCATGTTGGAGATGACAGTAATCTTCTCGGGATTTGCTTCGATGCCACGATGGCTGATGACGAACCCGAGTAGTTTTCCAGATGATACGCCAAAGACGCATTTATTGTGGTTGAGCTTCCATTGGTACTCGCGTAGCGAAGCGAAAGTTTCCTCAAGATTTGTGATAAGCATGTCTGGATCCCTAGTCTTTATAACGACGTCATCCACGTATGCTTCCACGTTCTTGTGAATCTGCTTCTTGAAGCACGCTTGGATAGCCCTTTGATATGTAGCACCAGCATTTTTCAACCCGAAGGACATTGTTGTGTAACAATAAGCACCAAACGAGGTAATGAATGCGGTCTTCTCTTGATTAGATTCCTTGATTGCAATTTGATGATATCCAGAGTAGCAATCCAGGAAACAGAGTAGAGCACAGCCCGCCTTAGAGTCAATGACTTGATCAATCCGCGGCAACCCGAAAGGATCCTTGGGGCAATGCTTGTTGAGATCAGTGTAGTCGACACACATCCTCCAATCATTAGAGTTCTTCTTCCTGACGAGCACAGGGTTAGCAAGCCATTGTGGGTGAAAGACTTCCCGGATGAAGCCGGCCGCGAGTAGTTTAGCGAGCTCTTTCTTGATAGCAGCTCCGCGGTCATCAGCAAAGCGACGAAGATGTTGTCTCTTGGGGGTAGCGTTAGGATCGACGTTGAGTGAATGCTCGATCAACCTCCTGGGCACACCTGGCATGTCAGATGGCTTCCACGCAAAGATATCACGGTTAGCCCGAAGGAAGTTGACGAGCGCGTCTTCCTATTTAGGATCAAGCCGTGCACTGATCATGGTCGTCTTGCTGCTGTCACCAGTACCGAGGTCAATGGCTTTGAGCAGGACATCACTAGACGGTGCAGGCTTGTTGTTGTTGTCAGTCTTCTCAGGAACCTCCAGCTCGCTTGGAGCAAGCTTTTTAGCGGCAGTGAAGACTTCCATCATCGCATTGGGTACTTGAGTAGTCGAGGCAAGTTCTACGGCTTTTGTATCGCAGTCGTAAGAACGCTTCAGATCCCCTTGCAATGAAAGAACTCCTTTGGGGCTCAGCATCTTGAGAACCAAGTACACATAGTGCGGAATAGCCATGAACTTAGCGAGACCAGGCCTGCCGAGGATGGCATGGTAAGAAGTCTCGAAGTCAGCAACCTCAAACTTGATGTACTCGGTGCGATAGTGATCCTTAGTCCCAAAGGTAACGGGTAGTACAACTGAACCCAAAGGAACAGCTGTGTTGCCCGGGATGATACCATAGAATGGTGAGTTGGTCTTGGTAAGCATATTGGTGATATCCAGGCCCATCTTCTTCAGAGTTTTGGCAAATAGGACATTGAGACCGCTGCCACCATCAATGAGAACCTTGGTAAGCCTGGAGCCTGCCACCACTGGATCCAGAACGAGAGGATATCATCCTGGCTCAGAGAAACTAGTCCATCGATCCGCCCTTGAAAAGGTAATGGGGGTTTCAGACCGCTTGAGAAAAGTGAGAGCTGCTGGTTGGATGAACATGATCTCCCTGAGTGCTAACTTCTGCATGCGCTTGGTTGGAATCCCACCAAATATGACATTGACAGTGTTGGAGGGGTGCTGAAACCCAGTGTCTTTGTCGGTATTAGCCTTCTTCCCCTTGTGTTTACGAAATCGCGGGTTTGGGTGCGTTGGTTCGGGTGTGTTCTTCAATGCACGTCGAAGTTGGTAACACTGCTCTATAGTATGATCGCCTTCTGGGTGCCATGGGCATTTCTGCTTGGTCAATGTTGCCCAGTGAGGATCATCTTCAGGCTTGGCAATAGATTCCATGGCAGCAACAGTGTTATCGGGCTTGCGCTTGCGATTAGGATTGCTCGAGTAGTTACTACCCTGGCGGTTGCTCTGCTGTTGCTTGCCACTACTGCTTCCTCCAGCATTGTTATTGTTGTTGTTGTTGTTCTGGTTGTTGCGAAGACGCTTGAACCGATTCCGAGCCTTATCTTCCTCGTCCGCCCAGTGAGTGATCATCTCCTTGAGCTTGGTGATGTTGGCTGGGCGAGCGCGACCGAAGTCTTGGAAAAGCCTATCGTCATAGAAACCATCCTGGAAGGTATCAATGACTTCTTTCTCGGTAACGTCAACAACAATAGCCCTTTTCTCAAAGAAGCGGCGCATGTACTCGCGAAGAGTCTCGCCTTGTTTTTGCTTGATCAGGGCAAGGTCCATCCGAGTACCATGACGGCCTAGAGAACCCGCGAAGTTGCTGGTGAAGCGGTGCTTGAGTTGTCCCCAGTTGTCGATGGAGCCACGTTTGAGAGACTCAAACCATGTGAGGGGCTCTTGCTCCAGAACAAAAGGGAAATAGATACACTTGGTATCATCATTGCCCCCGGCATTGGTGATGGATAGAGCATAACAGCGCAACCACTGCCTAGGATCTTGCTTGCCATCATTTTTAGAGATACCGTAAGGCTTGAATTTCTCCGAAAGAAACAGAGCTTGAAGTCGAGCAGAGAAAGTAGGAAAAGAATCAGAGTCAGCATCCTTTTGCTTCTCACGCTCAGCGCGTCTGGCGTTGATTGTTGTGCGAGCATCGTAGCGAGAGTCTCCCGACTTGCTGTTGACGCTGCCATCATCGCCCTTGCCCTTGTTGCTAGCTTTCGAACGAGTGCGTTGAGGAGTGGGAGTGGTACCATGAACACCTCCACTGCTGCCATGGTGACTAGGAGCACTGGTATTTTGACGTAGCATAGTATAGGCTAGTTCAGCCAGCTTCGCGACTTCAGCAGCCGCCCTGTCACGAGGCATAGAGCGACCGAGTAGATTGATCGCATTGATAGCTTCCTCTGGAGTATGATATTCACGAGTAGCTACTGCATCCAGAGCCTCTTGAAGATTACGGGTAGGTAGAGCTTCCGCGAGTTCCCGACGAAGGGTTGCACGATCAGCATTGCGTTGGCGACATGCAGTCTTGGCCTCCGCGGTTTCATCAGCAGGAGCATTGGCAGAGAGTTCATCATCAGATACATCATCCGGAAAGCGATAGTTAGCACGATGCCCTTGTGGAGTAGTTGCATCAACGACGAAAACTTCTCGATACGACGAATAAGTACCCGTACTCTGAATGAGCTCAGTATCAGTGTCATAATCAACAAGCTTGGCTCCTTCCTGGAAACGTAAGTTGTCGAGACAAGCGATAAAGCGCGCCTGATCATCCAGTGTGAGATCAGTAGGCACATGCTCAGGCCAGTAGACGAATCTACCCTCAGGTGTCAATGTGATCACCAGTCCTTGAGCAGGGCCGGACAGTTGTTGTACTTCAGCAGAATCCGAACCGTAGTCGAACTCGAACTCAGATGAATCCGAATAGTAATCGAGGTTGACGTCCGAATCCGAAGAGTACTCGAGCACGATCTTCGGGCCAGGGCACATGAGGCGTTTCAATGCGGCTTGGTAAGCAACACTGACATGGCGATGACCGAAGAGACGTGGTGCTGGGATGCTATCCAGGCTGAGTGCAAGCTGTGAAGCCGAAGGGAGCAACTCAGGCTGAATAGGAGACGAAGTCGAGTTGTACTCGGACTCCGACTCGAGTTCTCTGAGGGGGTCAGAGATCGAAATTTCGCCAAAATTTTCGACGAATTCTTCCATCGAAGCTTGCGTAAGCGTCGAGGACTTGAGCTTTGACTCCAGAGTTGATGCTAAGAAATGTAGGAACGATCCGGCGCTGTCAGCAACGCAAATCCAAGAGCCAAAGACGAAAGTGTCGCCTTGCTGGAAAGCGACAGTCGGCTTGATGATGACGAGAGCCATTGAGTTCGCTAGTGGATCAACGACGAGATCCCCTATCTGGCGCGCCAGCTGTCAGTGTTTTAGACACCGAGCCTACGACGGGGTACCCGAAGTAGTAGATTGTGCGGTGGGGCTCGCCGAGATCAGGAACACGATGGTGAGACACGGGACACACAATTAGACAGGTTCGGGCCGCAATGTGCGTAATACCCTACGTCCTGTATGCTGGGTGGCTCTATATTGATTGCGTATGTTTTGAGAGGGGTCCCTGCCTCGCCTTATATGTCACGGGAGGCAGGGTTACAAGTCGGATTAGTACAAGGGTACTATTCGAGTGGGACCCGGAGTAGCCTATACAGGGTATGGAAAACTATCCTAGTCTTAGTACAAGTCCTTGTCCGCATTGTCTTGCCTTGTGGTCCACGGTACCAGCACCGTGGCCCACTAATCGAGTAGTCCAAGTGTGTAAGAACTCATCTCCCGGGTATGGCCCACAATGTGTTGGTGGGCCCAGGGATGCCCGGTCGACAGTGTGGTGGTGTGGCGCTTCGGCGCATGTTGTATGGTTACAATTTCTCTCCTTCTTATATGATATGGCAGTGCTCTTGCTTTTTATTTTTTTTAAAAAACATTTAGAGAAAAATATGTAGTGCAAACCACCTACTAGGTGCAACTCGAACCCTCGTGTCATTTTTTATTTAACCGGCCGTCTGGTACTATACACTACTCATCACCGCCTGATAATGCACACTTCCTTTTCGGTTGCAACTGTTTGGTAGTTTGAGTTGCAATCGCTGTACATTTCAATATGCAAAATACTTGAGTTTACATGATCGCACCTAATAGATTATTTGCACTACATATTCACCCTAAGATTTTATACCTTATTTGTATTGCTCTCTGTGGAGGGATCCACACAGAGCATGTGATTTTTTTTTTTTGCAAAAGACACCTTTTGGCATCTTATACGTTATTTATACCAAAAAAATATTAATATAAATCAATACTTTACATAATAGATAATGCAAAAAAATAAATTACAATAAAATTTGATAGTTTTCTTCTCCATCACATATATATCACAAAATCATGACCACTTTTGACCGACGTTGAATTCAAATGTCTACTCTCTTCGTTCCAAATTATATTTGTTTGATTTTTATTCCGAATTTGACCACTCATTTTATTTTAAAAGTCATGCAAAATATCTTATTTTGTGTTGTTGTTTTCTTTATCAGTAAAAATCTTTCAAAAATAATTTGAATTGACTATGTTTGCACAATTTTTTTAAATAAGATGAGCTATCAAATTTGAGATTTTAAAAATCAAACAATATATAATTTGAAACGGATTTATCTTAGATGAATTTGCTAGCAACTCGGTCCCAACAACAGTTCAGTTAGAGCAACTCCAACAGTTTGCTATCTTAGTTTGGCATCCATCTAATTTTGGCAAAATTTGAAAAATTAGCCTCCAACAGTTTGGCAAAACAACTTGGCATCAATAGCAACTTGGCATCTCTCCCCTCCCCGCGCGTATATATGCGCGCAGGTATCCGCGGCGCATCCTTCCGTAACAGAAGAGGTGGAAGGGTATAAAAATAATTTTGTTTTTTTCTCAGGGTTCCTGATTTAAGTTTTAAGAGGTGGAAGGGTAGAAACATATTTTTGTTTCTCTCTCAGGGTTCCTGATGTAAGTTAAATCTAGATTTGGCAAGTGGATTATGCCAAACTGTTGGAGATTAACTCTCTTTTTACTTGGCATATCTTTTTTGAAGTTAGCAAAACATCAAATTTACTAAGTAAAATTTAGCAAATTTTTGAAGATGCTCAATGAGTTGTATGAAAACTCGGATGCTTTCAAAATACGGCCACGCGAGCGCTCGACTCGGGGACTTCTTTTTTAAAAAATACCCTCAACCTCAACGGTAAAAATCACCCAAAAAAGAAGTTCCGCCACGTCTTCGCCGCCCCGCTCCCCGCAAAGCCACACAAATTTCAAAATCGCCCCCTCTCCTCTCCCCTCCCCTCCGGAAACCCCAGCTAAAATCCTCCGCCCGCTCCCTCACCCCCACACCCACTGGCGGCGGCGCGGCGACACGGGCGAGGCTACAGATCGGCGTCTGCTTCCTCTCGGCCAACCCGACCCACGCCTCTCCGCTGACCACGCCGCACGCCTCCGGGCCTCCTTCCACCTGAGCTGAGCGTGATCTCGAGGGGATTCATCTGTTCGCGGGCGCGGAGATCCATCCGGGCTTCGGTCGTCCTCTCGTTTTGCCGGTAAGGAAGCACTAGATTGATTGGATCTGCTGTTCTGAGTGACTTAGCTTTGTTCTGCGGTATCTGATTGAATAAACGCTCGATCCGTCCCATCCAATCTGTTGTTCTGTGTGGGCGATATTGCCAGTTTATCTTCCAGAAGAGGAAAAAAACAACTGGGGTTTGAACTGAAATCCCCATGCTCTTGTTGATTGCGCCCCTAGTTCTAAATGTTGCCTGGTATTTGCTGGGTGAACTCCGGGTAGATTCCGTTTCGTTTTTTGAGAATTGATTCATGGTAGGAGTTAGCTGAAACCTAAGTTTTGTTTTTCACCTTCTTGTCTAGATCCAAATTGTGACCAAAGGTGTTGGTACTTGGGTAACTTCACCCGAACTGATATTCTTAAACATAAGTGCTGAGGGCTGACGACTTGGTGACTTGAAAATTTCAGTAGCTCGCACACTTGTTCTTTTAGAAGCAATAGAATAGATTGTGAGTTTGTAACTTCACGAACTTATAGTATGTAGCTTATTGATGCTTCAAGCACTATTTGAGCAAAATAAGCCCATCAATCAGCAATGGTAGAGCATGGGGCATTCTTTCCTTTTCTTTTGATGGAACTCACAATGTCCTATCTGTGCTATTCTCGTGAGTAAATGATTTGCTGGCCTCCTAGTAGGTACAAAAGACTGTAAGCAAACCACTTGGTGAACATTTTGTTAGCCTATATCTTTGTTTGGGGAATTGATGTTAGTACTGTAGTGTATACTTAAGTTAATTAGCCATGCTTAGTTTTATTCGTTTTATTACAACTGCACTAAAGTTTGGTTCCTCCAGGAGACCAGGAAATACACTGTTTTCTTCAATTGGTACATTGTTGAAATACTACTTTTTATTTGCTAGTACCATATAGTATGTTATCACAGCATAGCTAATAATTCATGATATACTACCAGGGTGCTGTGAGAAGTTGTAGCATTTCACATGGATTCAACAGCACAAGACTTCCATCCCAGGACATTCTCCATCAAGCTGTGGCCACCAAGTGAAAGCACACGCCTCATGCTTGTGGAGAGGATGACCACAAACCTGTCCACTGAGTCCATATTTTCCCGCAAGTATGGACTTTTGGGCAAGGAGGAGGCTCATGAGAATGCTAAAAGGATAGAGCAGCTGTGCTTTGCTTCGGCAGATGAGCATTTTAAGAAGGAACCTGATGGTGATGGGAGCTCTGCTGTCCAGCTGTATGCTAAAGAAACTAGCAAAATGATTATGGAAGTTCTTAAGAAAGGCCCAATGACTACTGCTGAACCAGAAGCAACTGTAGCTGATACACCTCTTCAGCCTGGTGATACTGTATTAGATATATCTGGTGGCAATCGTGCCTTTATAGAGGCAGATGAAGCAAAGGAACTGCTGAGTCCACTTACTAAACCAGGAAACTCGTATAAAAGGATTTGCTTTAGCAACAGGAGCTTCGGTATTGATGCTGCTAATGTTGCTGGACCTATTCTCGAGTCAGTGAAGAACCAGCTTACGGAGGTAGATATATCTGATTTTGTTGCAGGAAGGCCTGAGGATGAAGCCCTTGATGTGATGCGCATATTCTCCAAAGCACTAGAGGGTTCTGTACTGAGATATCTGAACATCTCTGACAATGCATTGGGTGAGAAGGGTGTCAGGGCATTCAGTGAGCTCCTGAAGTCACAGGAAGAACTGGAAGAGCTCTATGTCATGAACGATGGCATATCAGAGGATGCTGCAAAAGCTCTTTCTGAGCTTATTCCTTCAACTGAGAAGCTTAAGGTTCTCCACTTCCATAACAACATGACTGGAGATGAAGGTGCTGTGTATGTTGCTGAGATGGTTAAGCGGTCTCCGAATCTAGAGAGTTTCAGGTGCTCAGCAACAAGGATAGGAGCTGATGGTGGTGTTGCTTTGTCTGAGGCATTAGGGACATGCACGCATCTGAAAAAACTTGATCTCAGGGATAACTTGTTTGGTGTTGATGCAGGGATTGCTCTCAGCGAAACCCTTCCAAAGCTTCCTGATCTTGTTGAGCTTTACCTCAGTGACCTCAATCTCGAGAATAAGGGTATCGTAGCAATTGTCAATGTCCTCAAACAGTCAGCACCTCGGTTGGAAGTTCTTGAATTGGCTGGAAATGAAATAAATGCCAAAGCAGCCCCAGCTTTAGCAGAATGCCTAACAGCTATGCAGTCATTAAAGAAGCTGACCTTGGCTGAGAATGAACTCAAGGATGATGGTGCTGTGACTATTGCACAATCATTGGAAGATGGCCATGCAGATCTGAAGGAGCTTGACGTGAGCACAAACATGCTTCAGCGGGTTGGAGCTCGCTGCTTTGCACGGGCAGTTGCAAATAAGGCTGGTTTTGTGCAGCTGAACATGAACGGCAATTTCATCTCCGATGAAGGGATTGATGAGGTGAAAGAGATTTTGAAGGCTGGAAAGAATTCGCTGGATGTCCTGAGCTCACTAGATGAGAATGATCCTGAGGGAGAGCCTGATGATGAGGAGGAAGATGACGAAGATGCCAATGATGATGATGATGAGGACGGGCTGGATTCGAAGCTGCAGAACGTAAAGGTCGAGCAGGATGATTAGCACGCTTAGGTTAACCAGCTCTAGCTTTTGGTCCGGTAGGTAAATCTTCTGAAAGCCCACCAGCTAGTCTAAAATTTTAAGTTATAAAGAAATGTACGGTGGCTTCACCATTTACAAGTGAGTCGAGCAGCCTGGTGCCATTTATCAAAACCTTTTGTAGCTCCTGAATTCAAAACCTTTTGTTGTCAGGGTCAGGTGAAGCTGACTCTTGGAGCTGGCTGTGATGTTTTTGGGCGCCTTGTTGGTTTATTTAGGCCCCCTTTGGCCGCGCTCCTGCAAGGGCCGGAGGCGGAGCGGAGCTGGAGAACCTGAGTTTTTTAGCTTCATCTGCTCCTTCGGTTTCCTAGCAAAAACAGCTCCTCCTCTCTCATTTCTGCCACCAGAATCACTTCACGTCTGCATCTCTTTGGTACCGCTCCTGCCAAAACAGCTCCAGGAGCCGTTTGTGGAGCGCTACCAAAGAGGGCCTTAGAATCTGTGGTGCTGTGGCAGCGTATTGCCTAGTATGTTTGCATAACCCGCTCAAGTAATGGGTGAATCATGTGGTTTTATTACTAGTACTCCGCATATTGCTACTCGGTATTTGCTATTTATCTATTTCCTTTTCGAGCGTTATGTTCGGTCTGGATACAGCTCCAACTTTTGCAAATTGCTAGCCCTGCAGTTGCAGAGTTTGCTATTGCATGATTGCATCCGACGGGCCTACGGGCCACACCGCCGCTACAGCGACGGGACACCGTCCATCGCTCCATCTATTTCCGTTATGAAGAGTTCCAATTGCTTCCTGTCTTGCTGATGGTAATGCTGCTTCCTTCGTGCCTAAGAAACGAGTATTCAGACGCAGAATGATGTGCAGAATGATATGTCTCTACCTGTCCAGTGTCCGGCTGATGTGCATTCTTCGTGACTAAGAATTAATAAATGATATACCTCTCTCGTTCTCGTATTCAGACGCCTCGTCGTCTTCCGTTTCTGTTGAATTGTTCAATCAACTTGGTAGTATTACGTTTCTGTTAACCTAGGAAAAACAATGCCACTTTAACATCCTTGTTATTACGAGTAAATGACAAGTTGGCAACGAAAATACTTCGCTCTACTGAGAATTTCGTAGGCAGGATCCATGGATAATTCTTTAATTTTGGTCGAGATATGTGTCAGCTTGGCAATTAGAAACTGCAGTAAGCTCGTACTGCCGTGCAACAAATTGAGGAGTTTGCAGCTGAACGTTCAACAGAGTCAATTTTCCGTGACTGCAAGCTTATTTTAAGAGCTGCGTTCAAACCAATTTGTTATGCGATCATATATATTTGAACGCCAATTGGGCTTATGACAGTGGGCCAATGGCAATGAGACGAGCAACATACCAGAGTTTATCCCCCATCGATTGCATATTTTGTAACAACACATAATTTGAGGATTTTATAAGATTTCTTGATTTCGAAGTCCTGGGGGACCGAAATGGGAAAAGGCAAGGGACGGGCTTTCCTGGTAAAAGCCGTCCTCCCCCTGCCGCCTCGGCCACCTCCTCGCCTTCCTGCTTCACTCCGCCCCTCACGCAATCCGCGGGGAACCCCAAACCCTAATCCCTTCCCCTCAGCGCCGCCGGAGACGTGGGGGAGCCCGGCCCTCGGGGTTATCCGTTCTCCGTCGATCTCTAGTATCTAGGGTTCCCAGATGGGTGATCACAAGGAGGTCTTCCGCTCCCTACAAGAACTCTTCCCTCAGGTGCGTACGATCGGTTCTTCTTGACTCTTGTCCATGTCTTGCGCGCATCCCATAAGATTTCAGGAATCGGAGGACTGAAAAAGAAGGATTCTTCCGTGCTTTTTTTGTGTGTACTGACGCAATTGTGGCTGATTGTGGAGTAACTAGTCCTAGGACACATGGATGTGAAATTCCAGTGGGATTAGGCGCTTCTTGTTGCGGAAATTCGATTTGATTTCAGTGGCTATGGAGAAATTGTACACGATTGTTTGATTATTAGTTCCAATTTAGGGGTGTTATCTGTTTGCGTTAATTGGCAACCTGAATTGCAAGGTTTGTGCGGTGTCTGTTTCAAGGAGGGGCAAATTTGTCTGATACCTCTTTTCTGTAGGTTGACCATCGTATACTGAAGGCTATCGCCATTGAGCACCATAAAGATGTTGATTCTGCAGTGGTTGTTGTCCTTGATGAGGTCATGCCGTCCATGACCAATTCAGCTGGAGCTTTGTCAGCTAATCATGAAGTCTTGCCATCCTTTGCTGGTTCTGTTGGGAATGTATTTGCTAATTACAGCACACATGAAGTGGGAAGTTCATCATCTGCTGGTGAGTCCGAAGATCAAAGTTCAGTCAATTTGTACTTGGTGTTAGAGGTGTTTTCTTTGGCTGATTATTACATATCTTTTATTTGTTTTGTAAAATGGAGGTGTTGAAGATGTCTTGCTGACAACCGCATAGTTTTCGGCATTGATAGTATTTCCCCCCTATATCTTTCTTCTGGTTCTTATTAGTTTTATATGATATTATAGCTAAAGATCCCAAACCACATGAACGAAATTTTGTTATTTGGCTCATGTACTAGTGGTGTTTTAACTTGTTTGGTGCCTCTGTTAGTTTATAGTAATTATGAAAGGTTGTTGAGGTTGTACTTCCGTATGCACGGGTAAACTTTTATATCAGATCAGTCTTGTCTAAGCATATTTTGTTTTTGATATTTTTGCTGTATATTACCTTTCTCATTCTTTGAAGTTACACTAACAAATTGGCTGTTGTCACACTTTAGGACATGATATACATGTCAATGAGGTTGACGGAAGTGTTCACTCTGCACAAGACAGTTCTTCTGTGGAGGTCACAACTGGCACGAAAGGAAACATAGACAGTGAGCTACATGAGGGGAGACTTGCATCAATCCATGGGATGAGTGAACAGCTAAATCAACATTCTGATCCTATCCCAAATGATAATCAACATGATTTGGTTCCCAACCTTGATGCGTTAAATACTAGGCCAGAGAGAAAGTTGGCTAACTCAGATACTGAAGTTGGATATGGTGTATTATCAAGTGCATGTTTTTCTCAACTACCGACAGGGGCAAACTGTGGTGACAGCATAAGTAGTGAAGCTCCACAGCTCCATGATCAAGATTCTAGTAACATTCCAGTTGGGGATTGCTTTTCCCAGAACAATTCGTTGAAGGTTTTTAGTGGTTATGAGGACATAAATTTTGATGATGATTTGTTCTTTCCGGACCTTTTGCCATTTTCTTCTATTGATCAAATATCTTCTGGAATTCTGATTACTGGAAATAATCCGTTTTCATCCATGCTGGATGTTTCGAGTCCAGATAAAGAAGGATCATCTATTGGGACTTCTGGAGTTATAGTACAGAAGCATACCAGCAATTCCGGCACTGACTGTAACAAGCAGCTTTCAGGGGATATACTTGAGAATGATGACATTCTCTCATCTTCTAAGACGGATATGCTTCCTGATCTTAATTTAGATCACTTTGCTTCTACAGCTTCTACTCATTCAAGCCATTCTGTTAGTATTGAGTGTCTTGAGGATTCTATTGCTGATGCCAGAAGCAATAAGGTAATGTAAAACTCTCTGTGCACTGGTCATTCTGATACATCTGTACCTGTTACCTTTCTAATTCATTCTAAACCATGTGATTGACCTCTGTGTGTTCACTGGTACCTGTGGATAGTACTCACTAGTACCTTTCCAATTCATTCTAAACCATGTGATGGCAACTTTTATTCTCCTCATTTTTCCTTGCTATTTTGGTCTTCTGTGGAAAATAGTGAGTATTTTGGATTAAGAAGATTAAATGCATGAAAGCAGACCCCTATGCAAACACCATATTTATTGGGTTTTTGGTTGGTCACAAGTACACCCAAACACACAAATCAGTATTCTGAACCTTAGCGAATTACATGCTGGGATCTGTTTCTTTGTTGTATCAGCCTGAATTTTCTGAAGAGTTAGAACTAATTAGTAACTCACTTTCTGATACATTCTCAAATTAAAAAATATCGAGTTTGTTAAACGTAAGGTAAAATGTAAAATTGTCTATTCTAATGGTTTTCATATTGTGTTGATATTGTTTGTGGCTTATTCTTATGCTTTTGACATAATGCAGAATGATCTGCTACCTTCTCTGGAGTTGGTTACAAAAATGATAGAGGATGTTGAGCTTCTTGAAGAAAAGGCTAAAGTAGCAAAGCATGCATCATCTGTTGCTGGGACAGGCATTCTGACAAAAGTTGAGGAGCTTAAAGAAATGCTAACTCATGCAAAGGAAGCAAATGATATGGTCTTTCCCTTTGACATAACTTTTTGATTTATCTAGGGCTCATTGCACAAGGATATCTGACCATTTTTTTTCTATCTACAGCATGCTAGTGAGGTTTGTGGTGAGAAAGCTATTTTAACCACAGAAGCATGTGAGCTTCAATCACGACTTCAGAGGCTTTCAGATGAGAGGAACAAAAATCTGATGATAATTGAAGAGGTACATTGTTTCTTGCTTTAATGTTAGCATTATGTAGGAGTTAGCATACACCTATTGTCCTGCGTAAAGTTAAAATGTGAATATGTGATGTTGAAGGGTGCAACATCATAGTCAGTTGACATGTTTATTCTTCAATGCTGGAAAACTTTCGTAATTGTTTTACTCTGGTTGAGTTTATTCATATATGAAACTATTGGTCCCTTTCAGTTACAGTTTGGTTCTTTTTTTGTTATATTCAATATGACTTGATTAAATATTTTGCTGAAACTGGTTAAAATCTAACATTTACTTGGTTATAGTGGGCCATGTGATTCCATTGCACTAAATTATAATTGAAGAAAAATTAATGTGTACAGATACGCCAAACCCTTGATGAAAGATTGGTTGCTGCACGACAAGAAATTGCGGAAGCTGAGAAAGAAAAGATTGAAAAAGAGGCTGCTGCTCAGGCACTACTTGATGAACAAGAAAAGATGATGAATTCTATTGTTGAGGAATCGAGAAGGTTGCAAAAAGAAGCAGAGGAGAACTTGAAGGTATTGTCTACTTCCTTCATAATCTGCTTTTGATGATTTCCTTTTTTTTGTAAAACATGTTGCACCTGTGCATGATATAGATATTATCTGCTCTATATCTAATAAAAATGCTGTATGGATGTTGTACTCCTGAGGAGTTTAGTCCGTGGGGTGTGGGTGCATTTTGTCTCAGGCACATAATTATGAATTTCTAACCAAGATAATTGTCTTTATACAACACAAATATCAGGAATTCAGGAACAAGATAAAATTATTTACTGATGTTTAATTAAATTGTTTGATGGACAGTTGAAGGAATTCTTGGTTGAGCGGGGCCAAATTGTTGATATGCTGCAGTAAGTTGTCACTTTATCTCAGCTATTTCAGCACTGCTAAGCTGTTTACTAATACTAATCATGTTCGAACTTCGAACTGTAATCTTTTATCTTTGAAAGATGCTGCAAACATACTAACTACATTAAGATGAATGTCTTTTATAAATTATAATAGTTGTTCATGGTAATAGGAATTGAAACTGCTATGTTACATTTTTAAACTATTTAATAGCAATGTCTACAACTTTTCAAATCATGTTTTTGTCTGCAATGATAATAGACTATCGTAAGTTGTTTATATGCTCTCTAAATCTGCAACCAACCCTGCGATTCATGTCCTTGTCCTTGTTGCAGAGGTGAGATTGCTGTTATCTGTGAGGATGTCTCACTACTCAAGCGAGTGGTGGACGAGCGCCTATCATTGAGCAAGCTGCAGCGTTCAACGATGTCAAGCCTCTCTTCTTCATTGCATTCCTCTCTTCACAAGAGTTGTAGTTCCTCAGATAGGACTACTGAAGCAGTCGAGTCTCACACTGTCCCTGAAGCTGCAAGTCCAGTGGCCAGAGATCTGGATGACATCCCAAGCACGGTTGAAGTTTCGGATGGCAATGACACCACTATCGATAAAGGCATTTGCAAGCGAGTGGATTCCAATGAGGATGCTGATGGCTGGGAGATTCTTGAATAGAAAGTTGCCTGAGCTTCTTGAAGGATAGAAAATATAAATCACAATAATGATGTATAAATGTTTTATGCGCTATAGTACTAATTTAGTTGCTTTCATATGGATGAACTGTCATGGAATAGCGTTTGACCGTTTGTACATCGGTGAGCCAGTGAGGCCAATGGCTTGCCGCAGCAGTATGCTTGATGACTGATGAGTCCAACTGCTGCTAGGCCTTATTGTATATATAGATGAAGATTTTACTTACAAACATTTGCTTGTTTTGCTCTATCTATGAAATTAGATTTCTCAATTCTCGCAGTGCATAGTTTTCCGTTATAATGACCGCAGTTATTTGATGTCTTATACATATCAAATGCGGTATTGTGGTAACAGTGGTAACAGGTTCATCAATTATCATGTTAAGAGTGGGGAATTATATATGTATATGCACAAAATGTATGCATAGGACATAGTAAGCTCTATATGAGGCCCTGTTTAGTTCCAAAAAAGTCCTAAAATTTTCGCATCGCAGACCGTGCCACCTCTCACAGAACACGCTTTCCAATGCAAAAAATTCACCACTTTCGCTAAATTTTCACTGAACTAAACGGTGCCTGACTATCCCAAGCGTGACAATGTTGTAGTGACATATAATGATATAATTTGTAAAAAGTTGAAATAGTGACAAGTTGTGGGCTTGTGGCTTCACAAGAAGCTTCTGATGGACTGCGGTGGACGCGCAGTCGGTACCGCCGCGGTGGTGCAGCCGCCGGACGGAGACGAAAGGCCAACAACCCGTTGTCCCCGGTCGCGCTTGCCGGGCTGGCGGCGGACGCGCAACGCAGACACGCTTCGGCAGTTGGGCTCGGCCCATCGACCGCAAGAAGACAAGGCGGCCTCCGCGTCGGGCTCCTTGTCAGCACCCCGCCGCCCGATCCCGAAGCGCTGACGGCTCCGATCGGATCACGCGTCGCTGTCACCCCCACGCCAACCTGGCCCCACCACTCGGCTCGCTTTCGCCCACCCTTTTCCCAAGCAAAAGCGAGAGCACGAGCTGTCGAGGTCGAGAGCAGAGCAGCAGCCAAGCGACGCACGCCGACGCGAACCAACCAAGCTGCTGGTGGTAGCTTAGCTAGCTCGGGGGATCGGAGGAGGAGGGGCTCGCTGCCCACGATGATGCCTCGCCGCGCCGCCCTCTTCGCCGCCGTGCTCCTCGCGGCCTCCGCCGCCGCGGTCTCCGGGTTCCACCTCGGCGGGGACGAGAGCGGCCTCGTGCAGGGCGTGCTCGCCGCGCTCCGCGAGCGGGCCGAGGCCGAGGAAGCCGCGCGCTTCGCCGTCGCCCACCACAACAAGAACCAGGTGCGCCTCCCCCTCCCGTGTCGACGCCAATTTCCGTCGGTGTGAACTCTTATGTAGGAGTGAATCGCATTGACTTATAAGGTGACATCACCCAGTTAGGTCAATGAACCCTCTCGAGAGAAGGGAAAAAGTTAGGTCCATGAATTCGCCAAAGGGCTTCAATTGCGCCGACTTGCAGGAGTTATGAAACTTGGTCCCCGTTGAGGGCATGGTTTACTACTAGAAAAAAGTCTCGAGATCTAATAGTTGAATTCTCTACTTCATGGAACTGTTTGTGGAAACATATGATGAGCCACATGTGCAATGCCTAGCCGTTTGGTCCTTGTTTCATATTAGTTCAATAATGGAGAAATTGAGCTTTTAGATCTCTCCCAATTAGTCTATTGGGACGTCACTCGAAAAGTTAGCAGTGTTTTCTCAAATTAGTAGGATGATCACTCCATGGATGTACACCACGCTAAGGTTTCTCCTGAGTTTTATGTAATGTTCTGAGAAATTTCTTTTGCAGGGTTCTGCTTTGGAGTTTACAAGGGTTCTGAAATCGAAGCGGCAGGTGGTGACTGGGACTCTGCATGACCTGGTATTGGAGGCAGCTGATGCTGGAAAGAAGAGTCTGTACAGAGCAAAGGTTTGGGTGAAGCCATGGGAAGATTTCAAGTCAGTTGTCGAGTTTCGCCTTGTTGGAGACTCTGAGGCCGAATCTGAGCCTTCTGTTGCTTCTGATGAAAGCTCCCGTCAAGGTATTGTTGGTCCTGGGTGTTTGGATAATTGGTTGATAGTTATCCAATGCAATCTACCAGGATATGTATGTTGCTTGCTTATACATGGTTTTACATTTTTCAGCTATTGCCAAGGTCTCTCTTGAAGCCGACATCGTACAAGAAGAGGCTCGCCTGCACACCATTGAGAATGAAGGACTTTCCGGTGACTTCACATCGTCCTCTTAGGTATGATGACATCTCCTTCTATCTTCCTGTGCTAGGAACTCTCTTACTGTTGTATGGTTAACTGACCTATATGACCACATGTAAATTACGGTCTGTCGGTGCATGCTTATGACTATTATGGTGACATTGCTTTGCTCTTGCGTGGGTCTCTGAATTAATTGTGTGTTAGTGATTGGATACATGATGCAAACTAGACAATGGCTTTATAGTTGGTTTTAGTACTGATGTGAGACCTTTTGGCATTTACTGTTTAGTTTCCACTGGACGTTTATCGTTAGCTGAATACTGTTGTGATTTAGTTACCTTTTTCTTTGTGGACACAAAAAATGAGGCTTAGATGTTTTTTTGTGTTATACTGGGCAGTCATCATGTGACACCGGCTCTGGTGCTTTTAGGGATGCAAGTTGGTACCCAATGGTCTTTTAATGGTGTTTTCCGGGTCAGCTGATTAATTATGATGGCATGCCACTCTTGTTTATTTATCCTCCCAAATTATTTACGTTTAATGTCATTCAAGTTCATTTTATCAACTTTTTGGGTTGATCCAATGACCCAAAATATTTATAACTTGCATCCCTAGGTGCTTTGATGGTTCATTAAGGCCTTTTGTGCTATCAGCAGTCAACCTGCTGGTTACTTATGTTCTTAGTAAGATTTTGCACGCCTAAGCAGTTTAAACTCTCAACAATACCCAAAGATGCATGTTAAGTTTTGCATCATGAAGTGACAGGCATATATGATACATCTTGTTTCACTAGCTTTCATCTTCAACTTAGGAGTCTGGATCATGGCCATATCTCACTCTATATAATTTGCAATGTTTGCATACATTGTAATACCACGTTAAAAAACCCAGACATACTGCTTTTGCTTTTGCTGTTCCTTCTTATTTTGTTAGCTGAGGAATCCAAGTCACAGTCAAATCGTTTTCAGGAGCCAGTTAATATCCAATACTCCAATGAAAAATATATATGTGTCCTTAAATGTAGCGTGCTTTGATTGCATAGCTTTCGTTTTGAGCACCAATTGACCTCTGTATCTCTGTTCTGTTTATTTGAACTTTCTGATATGCTGATTATAACAGTTACAACTTGCATTAGCAGGTCATTGTTTTTGTTTGATGTATTGTTGAACTGCTTTACAAAATATTCTAGGTGAACGAAAATCATACACACTATGTTTGGATTTCTTGTGCTATAATTTGTGCCACACAAACTAGCACCTGCGAAGAAAATGCCATCTTTTACCAGTTTGCTTAGATATCTTTTTGTTCCTATTCCCATGTCCACACTTCTCAATTATGGGTTTTTGCATTTTGCTTCTTGTTTTTGCCCCTGTAATGTAGCATTCTTTTAAAGCAATGTACTACTGATAAGTTTTGACCCATGTCTCATTTTCAGACACACTCGGTGTGACTTGGATTCCAGGAGAGGATGGAAGGTGTGAAGGTAGTAACTGAAGTCTAAGGTATCTAGATATAACTAGGTCGCTGTCAAGCTGAAACGCTTTGACTCGTTTACCGGAATATGTATATTTCGTTGGGCTTTGAACGTGGGAACATAGATCTGTATATTTCAGTATTGCACACTGTCCGTTTCCATGTCTGTACATAAAGGGAGTTCTTCTGTCTGTATATGGCAGTGGTACTTCAACTGCATAAATGTTAGTATGCAAAATCGTCGTCTTGTTTACAACTATTACAAGTAAATCCAAAGTAATAGTATATAGGACAAAAAGGAACCAGGATTTCTGCCTTAAAATGGCCACTGCATAAGAGCATCTCCAAGAGAATGTGAAAAACCATCCTAAAACCTGTTTTGGGAAGAAAACTGGAAAAATAGAACTCCAACAGATCACCAAAACTTCCCCCAATCTATCCGTGATGCTAATCCTCCTCTCCTCGCCGTGCATATCTCCGCGTCGTCCCTCCTTCCCCAATCCACCCGCAGACTCCTTTCCCGCGCTCAAAAAATCCATTCCCATGATTTTTCCCTTGCGCGCCACTTCGTTGGTGCGAACAAGAGTTTCCTCGGCGGCTGGCCAGCGGCTGCGACGGGCCGGCGACAGCAAAATCCTCATCGCATGCAACCACCACTTCAACCTGCTCCTGTTTGTCGGCGGCCACCACTCTCCCGGCAGCGAGCACATCCCTCAATCGAACCGCGCGGACAAAAAAATTTGGAGAGGCCCAGCGGCGACGGCCTCAACCTGCAAGGTGATTTGGTAGGTCCAGAACAACCCCGTCCTTCGATTGCTGACCTTGCCGGCGGTGGTTTGGACCTCGGAGCGGCGGTGTCGTACCCATCCAGGCGTCGAGGACTGCTATGCTAGCCGATTGAAAAGTTCTTGCGTGAGCAGGGTCAACGCGGCCTCCTGGCAATGGACGGCGGCGCTGAGAGCCCTGAGATCACGCACGAGGGGAGGGAGAAGTGCTTGCTTGAGAGGCAATTGGGTTGCCAACTAATAGGCCCAAATGATTACGTGGGCTGTTTTGAAATATTAGAGATCAGTTATTAGCAATCTGTTGTGGAGTGATTGATTTTTGGGGAGAGAAATTTTTTTAGCAGCTCCCAATACATGATTTTGAGGAAAAAATTTTAGCACACTCTTGAAGATGCTCTAACTGTCTAGAACGTGACAGGAACTAGGCTCCAGAGCACCGCACCGCTTGCCGCCGTAGTCATCGTCTCCTTGCTGATGGTTGTCATCAGTTGCCTTGCCAACTTTCATTAGCTTATGTCCAAGACCCTGTCCCAAATCCCATTGCCTACCTAAAATGTCCCATTAGCTTATGTCTTTATTTAAAAAACATAGTGTGAAATAACATGAATACAAATAACATGGTAGTCTAGGAAGTGATAACCAATAACACGGGTAATCCATTAGTACTACCTGGTACTACCACTGTTAGATTTCACCGGATGTACATAAGCTTCGGTAGCACCTCAGGTCCTGGGTTCGACTCCCCGTGGGAGCGAATTTCTCAGGATTTAACGGCGTTTGTGCTTTCAGTGGTAGGCGACATTCCCGTCAACAGCGAGACGACTGTGGTGACTTGGTCAATCTTGAGAATTTGCCGGCCAAGTCTTCGAAGATGCTCCTAGGGGTAGGGTTTACGCGCGTATGTTCATAAAGATAAGTGTGCGTGCGTTGTGAGTGTCTCCGATGTACTGTGTAATTCACAAAAAAAAAGACGGAGAGAGTATTTAAGATATCTTGTGTGACAAACAGATAGTTTGGATGCTAATTTTCAGTCTGTGCCCTTCCCATCCTCTCTTTTGTGATCGACCTCGTCACCTCGACTATCATGGTGTGTCTAATGCCAATCTTTGCGTTGTTTTTTTGCTACTTATTTGGTTTGAGTCCCGGAGGTCCTGTTTAGTTCAAAAAATTTATTCAACATCAATATTTGAACACTAATTAGGAGTATTAAACATAAATTAATGTCAAAACTCATTTCATAGTCCTCCAAATTTTCTGAGACGAATCTAATGATGCCATGATTAGACAACATCGTGCACAGTAAACAGTCACTAATGACAGATTAATTAGTCTTAATGGTTTCATCTCGCGATTTCTCGTCCATCCGTGTAATTAGTTTTATAATTAGTCTACATTTAATACTCCTAACAAGCTCATGGTACTAAATTTTACAATGAATTATTTCAATGTGGATATTGTGAGTTTCAATCTTAGAGCCCGTTCTTTTGGGTGAAAAGAAATAGTGAAGTTATAAATAAATAGTGCTGAAATAGTGTTTTTTTGAGAGAAGATGTGATGGATGTGATACTGTTCAATTGTAACCAAAACAACATACCCTTAAGTACGCCAGTCTAGTCTTAAAAAAATATGTCGTTTATTTTTTTTGAACGAAAAGTAAGTCATTTTTGTGTTTAAAAAATAGAATTACCTCTGTTTTAAAATGGAGACCCCTGTGTTTTCGAAATCCCTAGGAAACGGCGGCATAGGAAGGCATGCCTGCCTAGCCGTAGGCCCGTAGCCTACAACCTTCCCTACCGCCGTTTGCAATCAGCGGCCGGCCCAACAAAACTGGCGAGTGCCGAGAACAGCGCGTCCGTTTTCAAACCTTTTCAAATCCCTCCCTCTCCCTCTCCGGCTGGCTGACAATAATACCGTTCCTTGATCCTTCCTTCCTCTCCTGCCCCGCCTCCTTCTCCGCTCCGCCGCTCATCGTCCTCGCTCCCCGCTCTCCCCCTTTCAAATCGAATCCCTCCCACGCCCCCTCCTTCCCTATAAACCCTACCCGAGGCAAGGGAGCGCGCACCCCACTCCCCCAGCCCGTCCCACCGCATCGTCGCTGCCTCATGGCGAACCCGCCGCCGCCCCTGCTCCCGCCGCAGCCGCCGAGGCACGTCTCCTGCGGCTCCCTCCTCCAGGAACTGCAGGTCCGGCCCCGCGGCACGACGCTTCTCTCTCTCCGTGCGCGATTGCGGTTGTTTGATCTGGGCGTAACGGGTCGAGTTGATGGATCTCGGGTTTCGCGTTCGTAGCCGGCGCAATTCTGGCCGCGGTGGTTCTTGGTGGATAAGGGATTCCAGGGTTCGTAGGGAATGGGTGTTGTTTAGCGTTCAAGCGTGTCGATCTTGGGGATCGGGCTGTGCATTTCGCGCTTTCGTGGTTCCCGTAGTTGATGATTTCATAAGGACGAGGCGGGATTGGCCGTGGATTTTGTGTTTCTTTCGTGCTTCTTGGCGTAGTCCGGGGTTTTGAGGGTGCGCTGTTGCGTTTCATGGCGTTGAATTTTGCCATGATGGTTGGATCTTGGGACAATGTTGTCGCCCTCCGGAATTCTCTGTTTCCTGGTTGTTTTTGTAAAATTTCTGGCCTGGTTTGTCATTTGCCGTTCTGATCATGCTGGTTCGTTGTCCCACCGTTGTCTCTTTTGCGTGCATCCTTGTTACCAAATCCACTGGAGAATGCCTTCACGTTCTCTTTCTGCTTTTGCATTGGTTCACCTTTGCATATGGTGCTAAATGTCACGATTTTCAATCAGGAACTATGGGGAGAAATTGGGCAGGATGAAATGGAAAGAGATAAGATGATACTGCAGCTCGAGGAGGATTGTCTCAATGTTTACAGGAAGAAAGTGAATGAAACTAGGAAGCAGAAAGCGGACCTGCTTCAAGCGCTGTCCTTTGGCGAAGCTGATATTGATAAGATCCTTTCTGCTCTTGGAGAGCGCGAGTCCTTTCCTAGGGTAAGTGTTCTACCATCAATCATTTTCAGTTGTTTCTGTAGTTGTAGTTGTAGGCATGCAATTTTCAAGCTGATATCAAGAAAATCTTTGTCTATTCAGTCAGAGAAGCTTGGGGGCACATTAACCGAACAACTTGCAAAGATAGAGCCAGTGCTGAAGGATTTGAGGCAGAGGAGAGATGAGCGAGTGAATGAGTTCAGGGCCATTCAGTTGCAGATAGCTCGTCTACAAGCAGAAACTTCAGGAACCATTGATCATGGGGATATCACTGCTCCTGTGGTAGATGATAGTGATCTATCCTTAAAGAGACTAGGAGAATTGAAGCTAAAGCTTAATGAGCTTCAGACAGAAAAGGTTGTGCATCAGCTCTGAAACTCTATTTACCTGATTGCTTATGGTGTCATCCTTAACTTGACTGTTTCTAATTTTCAGAATCTCAGGCTTCGAGATATTGACGGTCAGATCAAATCTATTAAGGAAATGTGCAACATAATGTCTCTTGATCTTAAAAAGGAACTCTATGATGTTCATCCTAGTTATGCTGAGTGTGAGTTGGGAAGAAGCAAATCTGTGAGTATTAGTAACAGCACGCTCGACAGGCTTGCAGGAAAAGTTCGTGCATTAAAGCGTGAAATGAAACAAAGACTTAGGAAGGTATGTATATCTATACAAGGTTGTTTATTTGTTGAAACAGATATAAGCATATCTACCACTGAAATGCATTAAACCTGGTGTCTTTTCCATTTCTCCCCGATTTCCGGCATACTAGGCAGTGAACATGGCCTTAAAGAGATGAATTTTTTATACAAATCAAGTATCGTGATGGTTTGCTAAGTTTACTGTTTTGTGAGAATACCATTATATTTTCTTAACACGAAGTATGTAACATTATATCTTTCCTTCTCCCTGTATTCTAACACATAAGTTCTGTTTGACTTTTCAAGGTCACCAATGCATGATTTTAACCTCTTCTTTAAATAAAATGTGCAAGTAAAATATTTGGAAACTTTCTAAGGTCCATTTCAAGGCGAATTTAACAGCACTGTTTGTGTTTTGAATTTCTTAGGCCTCATCATATAAGAGGAGGTCACAGCTTTCAATCCTTAACTATCTTTGTCCCATGACAATCTATGCAATGTGATTGAGGCCTGAGGGATTGATTAATACATTTTGTCCAGAGTACGATTAGATTGCTTGTTCCTCACAGTCCTGTAAAATACTTTGTATTTGTATTGATTATCATTTTTTATCTTTCCTACTTTAATCCCGTGTAGCTTATATCCTGTACCAAAAACACCTTGTGATTCATGACTTCAGTAACCTATTGCTATGTTTCTCAGATTATCATCATGTATTCACTTCAAATATTTGGGTACTATATTTCTTTTGTTCTATTTTTGCATTTTGTTCAATATACCTATTATTGAAATTCACTTTGTTGCAGGTCCAAGATCTTGGCAGCACACTCATTGAGTTATGGAACCTCATGGGCACACCACTTGATGAACAAAGATGTTTTGACCATGCTACTTCTCTTATTAATGTGTCACAAAATACAGTGATGCCCTATGGATGCCTTTCGCATGAACTTATCGAAAAGGTTACCATTTGTTGTCCTTTCCCTTTGACTTCTCCTTGATGCTAATTCTTAAAATTAAGCCAGTTCATATATTCATTTTATCCTCTGATATAGGTTTGGATCGAAGTTAAGAGACTGGCTCATCTGAAAGCCAGCAAAATGAAAGAGCTAGTCCTCAAGAAAATGTCTGAGCTTGAAGAAATCTATAGAAGTGTTCACATGGAGATTGATAGTGACTCTGAGCGGCGGGACCTTAATGATCTCATTGATTCTGGTTCACTTCTTTCTTGTGCTTTCGTACTGAAATGCTTGCCATTGAAGTTAATATACACATATTTTATTTATTTAACTTTTCTAGCATTCAAATTTTTAATGCGCCATGTGGTGTCCAGCTTAAATTTGGCTATCTTTGCCAACAAAATGCTGTTACTGGTTTCTTGCATTTGTGTTAAGATTTGATGCTTGTCTTCTCATTTCTCAATCACCATTTTTCAAAAATGAATATGTAACTAATTATTTAGTCATCACCTATTTTTGTTGTATTAGTTTATTTCCCTGTTTTAGGTCAATGGCTAATGTAAAATGCCACCATGATTCTGCAATTGGAACATGTATACTGTAATTTCTAGTCTTTTCTAGAATAGGTGAACTTAAACAATTTATAGTCGCTGAAAACATTAGCCCCTTTTTGTTCATCATTGTCTAGTTCTTCCTTCGTACGTCATGCTTGTGTCCTTTAGTACATTTTGCTTTGCAAGTTGATGGTCCTTTCCAATCAAGTCTACATTGTTTTGTTGTTGTTACATGACTTTCTGTTTGCCAGCTTATTTAACTGGAGAAAACTTAATCTATGAGACCAACCCATTGAAATATTCGAATAAGTACTGATAATATGATCTTGAGCTTTATTTCAGCATGTTTTCTTGCAGCCGTTTGATTGATAATAATTTATGAATATAAGAAACTTTGATTTGTAGGTAGAGCAGATCTATCAGAGTTGCTGGCAGGTATGGATGATCGAATTGCAGTAGCAAAAGAACATGCTCTAAGCAGAAAGGACATACTAGAAAAGGTGGAGAAATGGACATCAGCATCTGAAGAGGAGATTTGGCTTGATGAATATGAAAGGGTCCATACACTAGATATCTTAAGTTGAAATATTACAGTGCTAAATCTGTCATATTGTCATGTAATAAGTAATAACACTTATGTACAACCTTGATCTCCATTCCAGGATCAGAACCGCTATAATGCTGGTCGAGGAGCTCACATAAATCTGAAGCGTGCAGAGAAAGCTAGGGTATTGGTCAACAAAATTCCATGTAAGATGTATACTTGTTTGTACTTCTAATTATTTATGTTGAGCTGTGGAGCACCCCATATTATATTATGTGTAGATTACATCAGAAGCTTGCAGTACCCTTACTTTATTATTACCATTTCAGATTGTGTGGGTATAATAGATAAAGAACTTCTGTGATTATAGTCCTTGGATTGAAAATAGAATCATATGCATGCTTATAAAATTGGAAAACACATTAAAAAAATATTCTACCTTCTAGGCTACTTAAGTTTCTAATTTTATCTTTCATCTTTTATTTCAAGAATCTTCTGGTTGACTTGTCTATTTGCCACCTCCCTACAGTTTGCACAAAAAGAAAAAAAATCTAGTTCAGTCTTGTGATTTCTTTTGGAAAATGTGGTACATGCTCATTCAGGTCTTCGCCTATGAAGTAAAATTTGACAGTATAATTTGACACTTGTTTATAACAGTTTCACTTCAATACTTCCATGGTTTGCTTTTGTTGCCTCATTGCCAGCTAACTGTTTGGTCTGATATATATAGCCTGTAAAAATGCCAATGTGAATGTCTTATTTCATTCTACAGCTCTTATGGAGAATTTGACTGCTAAAATTAAAGTGTGGGAGGAGGAGAAGGGTATCCCATTTATGTTTAACAAGGCAAGTTCAATTAGTCTGTGTACTTGTCAAATAAAGAGGCTTGTTTGTGTCAAACTGACTACAAACTGTGAACATCATTTTGCTTATGTAAGAGTAAGATCTTTGTATATTCATTTACAGGTGAGGCTTTTGGATAGTTTAAAAGAGTACACCACTACAAGACAACAAAAAGAAAAGGAAAAGCGCCAATTGAGGGTTTGTTTTTTACTTTCCATACCTTCTATTCCACAAAATTCTTAAACATTTCAAGCATATGTTTTGTTACCTTGTTAGCCTGTATTCTTTTGATGCTTGTGATGTGATGATTGGTAATTTGGCATAATGGTTTTAAATTTATGATTCAACTATTCTATGATCACACACACCAAAAAAAAACTATTCTATGATCCATAGTCACATAATTCGGGGTCGCTGCTGTGTTCCTCGACCCGGGTTCACTGTACCAAATCGTGGGTCGGGGTCAAGCGGGGTCATCGTCCCATTCATGCATGGGTCATCGATCCACAGCAGTAGGGTCACAACATAGATCAAGTAGGCTGTATTGAGCAACAGGGGATGGAAGATGAAAAAGAGTGCCATTGTTAAGATAATGGATTTACGATACGAGGAATAATGAGCTTGGTAATCCATCATACGCAGCCCAGATCAGATTTTTCTTGATATTTTTTTCTATTTACTAGGTAAAATAGAACTTTTGTATCATAGTCATAGTTCATCGACCCGGTTTATCGACCCAGATTGATTGGGGTCAATCGTTCCAAACTACTCCCTTCGACCCATGTTCTCGGGCACTTACGACCCTCGTCCCTCGACCCCGACCCTCGATCCAGTCGACCCGACATTCTGGTGACTATGCTATGATCACTATACGACCATGTAACATTTATTGTTGTCCCAATTCCTGCTGCAAATCTCAAGTCTTATGGGGTATTGGATGCTTCAACTATTTTCAGGAACAGAAGAAACTGCAGGAACAGTTTGTAGCGAAGCCAAGCCCTATCCGCCCTCTTCCTGCAAGGAAGCCTCTTGGGAGCTCTAATGTCAATATTGCTGTTGGAACTCCGACAAGCCGCCGTGTTACTACACCGATGTCTCGGAAGGGAGGGCTGTCATCTGGAAAGGTGAAGGAAGCTACCAAGACAACTTTGGGAACAACAAACTTTGTTGCCCTTCCAAAGGATTGCACAGAAAATTCTTCATTCTGAGTGTAATCACCACCTGTGTAGATTAGCTGCTTGCTAATGCTTTAAAAGTTGTGCGCCAGTATCTGATGCTCACTTTCAAACTTTGAAGTTTGATACTCGATAATACGATTCTTTCTCCTTTGAGCAAGTTGGAAATTCTGGTATTTTTTTGTTGCATAATTGCTACGGGTGCATTCCTGCCTTGTTATACACATCCTCAGGTTTCGGAAGATTGTCCTTACTCTGTGAGTGCTGTTCGTATAATAGTCTGTACAGCAAAACTGTGCAGGTCTACTTGGATTGTCTTCACTGTTTTGGATTATTTTCTACTGTATTCAGGGCATATCAGTTTGTTGCCTCCTTCATGAATACCTTGCCAGGTTATAATAATATTTCACCTTTTTGTGTTCATTTTAAACAATTTTAAAATTGAAAATATTTAACCAGGTTACAAGTTATAGCAGTCCACTATAACATTTTTTGTCTGACCTATGAAGCAAACTGGAGTCTCTCTTTTTTTTTTTTTTTTTGAGAATAGCAAACTGGAGTCTTGCTTTCATGTTGGCTTTAGGACTTGAAAAAAACACATTTTTGATACCTTTAGTCATGCCTGTGTTCCTTCATACTGATTCTAAAACCCTTGTTCTCCAGTAGCTGCCCATGCTCTGTAGTTACTAGGTAGTAGTCACTAGTCATTACAATTATTTTCATGCAAGTGGTCTCACCGAGCCACACTATATACAATTGTTGCCTTCCTGGTCATTCCATTGATCCTGATCCAAAAGGCAGTTTTGGTGCTGCTTGTTCCCTCTCTCATGTTGCTAATCCAACAGGTAAAGTCAGTGAATCTCCAGCTAAAGAATTCAGTGACATCAGCCTCTCAGGATTTGATTCCAAAATAAGATTTATTTAGGCGACATTCCAGTCGAAATTGCAAGCGTTCATCTAGTGAGAACCCTAATGAGATGCAACCTCGGATTAAAGAATAGTATTCCACACTAGGTACCAGCTCTGATGCAGATTGGGTTTGTCGCTTTAGCTATCTTTGTGAATTGTGATATCCTTGTTGGATAACACAAATTATCTTTATAATATTGCAAAGCATGTGCAATGATCTGGAGGGCTCAACTTGGTGCTGGAAGAAATTACTTCCCTTGCCGACGCGGCTGAACTGCAACACTAGCTTTTGTAAAGATAACAACGATGTAAATTGTTCGTCAATTACGTAGCTGAAAGCACTTTACCCGAAAGTAATCTCAAATGCAGTGAAAGTTACTGAATCATTGAAGTGTTTTTTTGGTAGACGATGTTACTTGGCAAGTTAAAAACACTGTATCAGTTATACATCACAGAATTCCATCATGTCCTTGTTGGCAACAATTTTCTTTCAATTCCTGGTTGAATACATTCCCTGGTAATCTACGAAACTGTTCTTTATTCTCTCTGGACTCTACAGCGTATTACTAATCCGTGGAATCAAAAGCTTGGCACTTCTAAAGCAGCGTTTAGGCGCTTCGGCATATTGCCGGCTGCATGATGTGACAAATCCTGCTAACGCGGTATCATTTCTAATTCGGAACAAGGAATCTTAAGGAGATTCTTACACGGCATAAAGCTCTTATTGTTAATGTTTTCTCATTCTGTTTTTAGGACTCTGTAGAACATATGGCGAAACTATGCGAACATAGCCCGAGTGCAAAATCACTAGTCTTTTGTGTGTGGTTTGCTTAATGGTTGCATTGCTTCTCCTCTTTTTCTGTTACTCCCACGATGTTGATAGATGCTTAGTGGAAGCACTTTGATTTTTTACCCCACTGTCTGATCAGGAGATAAGTGCTGGACTGGACTCTGTACTCATCTACTCTTGAATCAACTGAAGCAAGCATCATGCATGCACTGATACACAACTACACCTTTTAAGCACTTTCCTAACTGAAACGAAGGACCAGTACATGCCAAGAAACAGAAAGATGCAGAATTGCAGAACCAAACGTATCTTAAACAGCTAAAACGAGGTAGAACCCTACAGCGACGAGTCAGCTTTGTTGTGTATTCATCTGATATCATTTGCTCCAGACAAGTACGAAATGTTCTTATGACCATAACATTTGCTCCTGATAAGTAGTACGAAATGTTCTTACGACTTGTCACAGCTCTTCGGCTGATAGGTCTCAAATGGTGAATCTCAGATATGTCATGATAATTGATAAGAGCCATGGCACGATGATACGCATCACTGTGCACAATGACATCTTCGTTTTGCCCAGCGAGAGTAGCAAGTGATGCAGAACCCATTAACTTGCTGCTAAGTGGCCTGCTGCTTGTCAAGTAGTATGATTGTGCGTATGGCTTATGGATGGGCACATCTGCGAGTTGATATTCTCCTGAACCAATTGAATGGAAGCCAGAGAGGGAACCTACAAACGAGAGCTTATCTACTTGGCGTATCCATCGACAGATATATGCCTAATTCTTTTCTTGGGAGGGGCATCAAATTCAGTGGCACTGTTCTTGTTCCTGGGTTTCATGCAATGCAACCAACTTGCCCACTGTTTTCGCAAAAAAAATAAATAAATAAATAAAACAACTTGCCCACTGCACCGGTGCAGTTGTAGTGGAGGTGGGACCTCAGGTCTCCGGAATCCTTTTATTATTTCAGTTAAAGAGATTCATGTTGGTTTGAGGCTCGGCACTGAATCTTTCAAGTGCTTGCTATGTAGGACTTGCTTTCAGGGAATTATTCCCTCAACTCCCATCACTACTCAATGCTGATTCTTTGAGACTGTATAATGGTGATTCGTTGAGGTTATCCTTGCTAATTAAGACAAGGTTCTTCATTTATGCAAAAGAAAATTCAGACATGCTTCTCATGGAACACCGATAGGATATGCACACATGTTAGTGGAAGCATTTCTTTTCAAGATGCAACCGGAAACAATATTCTTGAATACTGCCAATAAGTATGTGGCTATGTGCCAATCGCCGCATCAATATGCTACGTAGTGAAACCGCACATTGATCGTGTTTGCATATAAAAAAATGTAAAGGATGTTGTGGAGAAATAAACAACGCCGAAGCCTGAAAAGGGGTTGCCTTTCAGAGTTCTAGGAACGCTGCTTGCCTTACACCCAATCATATGATCTGGCTCAAAGACTAGGAATTCTCTGCGCACTAGTAGCATGCAGTTACACCTTGCATTCAGAAAATCTGTAACCGAAACTAAAAAGTATGCAGGATCAAAAGACTTCCGCTATTTTTCTAGAACAAAATAAAGATGAAATGATCAGACACTTTGTTGAACTTTGATTGGAAGCTGAGGCATAATGCTGATAATTTCTTCATGGATTGAAGCTTTATATGGCAGTACAAGACTTGTACGCAGGAAATGTTTTGTCACTGACAGCATCTGCTTATAGCAGGAGGGGTTACAAAACTCTCCCTCATGACATCCTCCTCAGCTCCCATCCATCTTGAGACTACTTCACTAATCACTAGTAGAGTACTACCACCACACTACAACACCATGTGGGAGAACGCATAAAAGGCACGACAGCTAAAAGAGGGTAAAATTACGCGAGACGCTAGCGTTAATCGATTGATCGGCGCATGCATTTTGGTTTCTCGTATCTTTAAGCCTCGTCCTTCCCCTGCATCCGGGCCTCCTCGACGGGGACCGTGACGGCGACGGCCGCCTTGGCTTTGGCCTGGGCCTTCTCCAGCTGCACCTCGTCCAACTCCACGATGTCCACGATCCTCCCGTCGCCGTCGACGCCCTTCATCGCCACGGGGATCTCCATGGCCGCCTCGGCCTCCTTCTCCAGGTTCTCCTTGTGCTTCCCCCACAGCACCGAGTACAGGCCAGCGACGATCAGCACGGACCCCAAGATCCTGGAAACCAGAGGAGGCCATGAACGACGTCAGTTACAGTTCGTGCTCTCTCACTCTGTCCATGGCGGATGATCGATCGGCGCTTACCCTCCGAGGTAGATGTTCTCGGCGAGGATGAAGGAGCCCATGATGGCGACGATGATCATCATGAGCGGGCTGAAGGCCGAGGCGAAGACCGGGCCTCGGCTCTGCATCACCAGCCCTTGCACGTAGTAGGCAATGCTAGACGTCACTGTGCCCTGCACGGTGCAGAGATTCTTTCGGTCAGATGTTCCGGTGGTCGCCGGCCGGCAGAGGGGGAGCAGATCGAGCAAGGTTTTGGGTGTACTGACAGCGTAGGCGGCGGCGAGGAGGTTCATGTCGAAGCCGATCCTCCAGACGGAGGTGTCGCGCTCCATGGCGAAGGTGACGACGATGGCCTGCAGGGTGCCCACGAAGCAGATGAGGGTGCTCAGCGTCAGCGGCGCGTCGTACCTCTTGAGCGTCGCGGCCTGCATGCAGCAGTTTGACGACCAGATTAAATAAAAACAAAAAAGTCACTGTGTATGTCAGTACTAAATCTTGGGAGCTCCAATGTCCGGGGAGCCAATTGGCAATGGAGCCGACCTGGAGGACGAAGAGTGAGGCCCAGGCGAGGGTGGCGATGATGAGGAAGATGGAGCCCATGAGCCAGTCCTTGTCGGCGGCGGCGGCAGTCAAGGCAGCGGAGCCCGGCTGCGGGCCGTGGAGGTGGATGTGCTTGGTCCAGACCATCTCGACGACGCGGCCCTTGTAGAGCGTCATGAGCATGGCGCCGGCCACCGTCACGAGCGTGCCCACAACCTTGGCCACGCACCTCGCTTTCTTCAGGTTCACCTTCTCCATCCTGGTTGATCGTTCGTTGTTCAGTATTCAGTTATTCGATTAGCTTATCGTTCTTTCTAGCTTCATTGCTGTTCGTGTTGATTGATTCTTGCTCGTCCTAGTGTGAGGAACTGAGGATATATAATATACCTGAAGAGCACGGCGATGATGAAAGTCATGGCGGGGAGCATGTTGCTCATGGCGCAGGAGAAGGTCGGCGAGGTTAGCTTGAGCCCGGCGTAGTAGAAGTTCTGGTCGATCACCGGCCTGCACGCGCCACGGTCGTGTTCATTCATGGTCAGTGACGGCGCCACAACCAAGAGCAGAGAAACAGAGAGTGAGCCCTGCGCCGCAGCTAGTAGGCTAGTAGCTACACCCACCCGAGCAGCGCGAGGACGAAGATCTGGAGGAAGACCCATGGCGTCATCCTGGGGCGGACCTTGCGCTCGAGCACGAGCGCGAAGGGCGCGATGGAGAGCGTGGCGAAGGCGTGGCGGTAGACGACGAGCACGTAGTGGCTCATGCCGTGGTTGAGCGACACCTTGGTGATGACGTTCATGCCGGCGTACCCGAACTGCAGCGATACCATCGCCACGTACGGCTTGCACCGCTGCATCAGCGACTCGCCGCCGTCCCTAGCCAGCGCCATTGCTGCCGGATTCAGAGCGCGGCTCGCGGTGGTCTTAGCAGCAAGCTCCGTGGCCGGAGACGAGGGGTGTGCTCTGCTCTGCTCGGCTCGCTCGTTGCCTGAGGAAGGAGTGGCGAGCGCGCGGCGGCTATTTATAGGCGTGCTCCACTTGTTTGCTGGTTGCCTGGTTGACGGTGGGGGGCAGCGCTGACGTCGCGCCGGCCGGCGGCATCTGGCTGCATGGACACTCCACTCTGCTCTGACACTAACCGTGTGCGAGTCTATCTATGACGGGGAGCAAGCAGCAAGCACGCCGGCGTGGCGGCAGATAGGAGAGCACACGGCGGCTGTCTGGACTCCGGAGTGGAGGGCGACGAGGAGCGGACGACGCCCCCTGTCCGTGTCCGGTCATCCGGTGCGCCGTGACGCCCGCGGCCGAGCCCCCACCACCGCGCGTGTCGACGAGGCGTTGGCTGCATGAGGCCGTGACGCCGCGCTCCCCTCCCAGTCCCCCACGCTTACTCGTCAACGCCCGCCCGCGCTTGCCGAGTGCCGACCAGCTCGCGAGAGGCGCGACGCGGGCTCCACCAAATTGAAGCGCCACGCCGGCCGGCCGGCCGGCCTGATCCGCCTGGCCGGTGGCAGTCGGATTCCCGCGATGCAGATCGAAACCTTCCTCGAGCAGTGGTTCTCGATCATGGCGACGACGATGCTTCGTGCTTTCGGCTCTGCCAGGTGCGTGGACCATGGGCCACGAAGTTGTGCCCGTGAGCCTCACGGATCCCCGACGGGAAATTCCTCAGCAGCAGCACATTATGCTAACGTCGTTATTCCCGGTCACTTCCGAGGAATCGACGACGCTGCAGAGCCCGTCCCATCTTCTCCGACGATTCCTCGTGGAGAATTCGCTGACGATGCATGGGTGCGTGGATCATTCCACGGATCATATCGGAGCTGGATCGCCGCGCGATCGCCCGCCGAATCACCGGTCGATACGGCCGGCGCGTGCTCATGGCAGGACAAATCTCAGGTGGCGCCGGGAATCGGTTCGCCCGTTGGGCTCACAATCCGTGGGAGAAATCGTGTGTCAGTGTGTGTCCCCCAAGCTGAAGACGCTGGTGCATTGCCTACGCTATCAGTTTACGGTGAGTGTTTTCAGCATTGGGAGGGTAGTTATATCAACAAATCGAGTGACTTATGTAGTAAGTACTTCATCCGTTTCAAATTGTAGATTGTCTTAGTTTTTTTTTTAGTTTTCACAGATATTATAATGCATCTAGATCTATATACATTTTGAAACGGAGTGATAGGTGTTTACATAATTTTTTCAAGTTAAAATTGGATATAGCGTATTTCCTTTACCCTCGAAGAATACAACCACTAGGTAGAGAAACAATATTTTGTCTACCATATTATTAGTACCGGACAAGTTTGTATCTGGTACTAATGCCAATATTAGTCGGGTTCAAATTTGATGTCAATATGATCCGGTATTAAAAGTTGCACTACCACATGTTACTTCGAAAGAAAAACATGTCTAACTCCATCATATTGCACCTGTGTAGGAGCCTCCAGGGGTTTTATTCTTTTTAGCTCTATCATATTTTCTAGTAGTGAATTATAATATTTCCTTTGAAACTGGAGATGATAAAAGGTTATGTTGGGGATCTGCTAAAAACCGCTACCCTCAGGATCTTCCAAGAAGACACGCGTCATCAGAATAAATAGCAGATAGGTAAGTCCTAGGAAATTCCGGGGTTTCTCAGATCTGGGAACATGACTAAGATCGCTATTTTTAGGATTAGAGAAACATTCCCTACAAGAAAAGAAGCCTGACAAGATGGTTTTTTATGAACAAACACGATACTGACCCTCGGAATTCCTAAGAAATCAGAATTCCCTTCATTCTTATGTGTTTTGTGTAAAGATCAGGAAACTGGAGGTTCCAGGGAAACTTCTTCACTCCGGAGGTCTCATGAAAGAGCATCAAGACGACAAGAGAAAACAGTCCCTCATTCCGAAGCTAATGAATGAGGAATCCTGAAGATCGAGAAGATATTTCAGAAAGGCCGAAACTGACTGAGTCAATGGCGTACTAGAAAAGGCACAAGAAAACGTGAGAAGCTTGGCTACGCAAGGAGAAAGAAACTGGAACACGTCAGGGCATGTTTGTAATTTAGAAGAGATCTTCGTGATTGCTGCGGACAAATATACCCTCAGCATTTCCTTCTATATGTAAAATTGTTAGGGGTAGAATTGGAATGTAAAAGTGACTCTCGGGCACTATAAAAGGAGCCTCCATGCCTCCGTGTAAAGGGATCACCTTTTTCAGAGGGCAGGACCTTTTGTCAGACCAACTTTCACCTTTTTGTCTGGAGATTTCAGAATTTTCAACATTAGCGTCCACCGTGTTCTTAGCCGTTAGAAACCCACGATGGCACCACCAAAGAAAATAAAGAAACCCACTGCGCAAGACCCTGTGAGCGAGGATAATCAAGAAAGCACGGAACAAGGACTCGTCCTTCATCCCAAGGACAACACCACACAAGAGCCGGAACAAGTCCCAAATTCACAAAGCAATAAAAACCAAAAAGACAAAGAGCCACAAGAGATACCATAAGCTAGTACTGAGCATAATGAACGCGAAGTACCAGATAAAGAGCTTGAAGTCGCGTTGAAGCAAATCCAAACATTGAAAAGGCAGAAAGAAAAACTAGCCATGCAATTCAAAGCAAAGAAACAGGCCACCGAGAAACTGCGGAAACTCGAACAAGCAAAAAAATAGATCATGCAACTACAAAAAGAGCTCGATGACATGGCCGAGACAGAGAACAACTCCTTTTGGAGGATCACACCAGATCCAAACTCCGCAACCAAGAACCAGTCGATCAAAGAAAACATTATCTTCACAGAAATTCCAGAGCCAATAAACAACGGAATCGCCCAGTTCAACGATTTAAACTCTCCGCTTTCTGTGGGTCTCCAAACAGCTCAGTGGCCATCAAAGTACAAACCTGTATCACTTCCAAAGTTCAACGGTTTTGGCAATTCCAGACAATTCCTCATGAGTTATGAAGCAGGAGGAGATGATGTGGCTCTGGCAAAATCTTTCATTATTGCATGTGAGGGCCTGGTATTGAATTGGTATTCACTTTTGCCACCTCACTCGATATACAGCTGGCTGGACCTAAAAGCCAAATTCCTACAAGTATTACAAGCTTTCCATCACATTACCACAAAGACAGCAGACCTGTATCAGTGCAAACAAAGAGACAAGGAACCACTCGCAGAATTCGTGAGAAGATTCATGCAATTAAAATCTCAAACTCCAGACGCTGATGACAAGGCAACAATTTCTGCTCTCATAAGTGGTTTGAGTCCAGGGTAAACAGCCGGCCATTTTTCTAGGATGGATCCCAAATCTATGGATGAATTGTTTGAGGAACTGAAAAAATATTGCAAATCCGATGAAGATCATAGAAGAAGAGTGGCAGAAAGATATCAACAAAGGCAATCCCAGAAAGGCAATCATTGGACCGGACATCAACCCATCATGAATGTACAAGATAACCCACCAAACAATTCAACACAAAGCCAAGACTATCACAATCAAAGCAGCCAACGAGGTGGTCATTCCGCAAGAGGAAGAGGAAGAGGGTGAGGTAGAGCACCTCCGAAGCTACAAAACCATGACAGCAGAGATCCACACTTCCAGTGCATATATCATGGCAGGGGTCATAGCACCGAGGCATGCCCAGAAACCAAAAAGAATTTCCAAAGAATTCAAGACCAGCAGCGCGCAGCTCAGATAGCAACCACACAACCCAAACCAGTGCAACACACTTTCTGGCAAAACCAATCTTTTCCTCAAACTCAACCCTTCATTCAACCACATCAGACAACTTGGCAACCTTCACCGCAATTTTATCCACAAACCCAATTTTCACAACCACAACCCTCGCAGCAATTCTTTCACCAATCCCAAATTCCCTCAAACCAAGCTTCGCAACAAGTCTTTCCACAAACTCAAGCTTTACAAGTCATTGAGCAAGCTCAACCACTCCAAGTGAAAGAAGCTCTACCGCCACCACCAGCACAAACTCCCAAGATCGAACCAAGCAATTCTCAAAATAATTCGAGAGCCTTGCCATCTTTTGGAATGATCATGCCAATAACTGGAGGATCGTCCATAGAATTCGAAACTAAGAAACAAAGAAATGACTATTACAGGCAAATCAATGTAATCATTGATGATGGTCCAGTAGCAAGGCCAGAGTGGGTGAAAGTTCCAATAATTTTCACAGAGGAAGATTTTAAGTTGAAATCAACTTCCCACAACGATGCGATGGTCGTCGAGGTCAATGTTGCTGGATGGATCATGGGAAATGTCCTGATAGATAACGGAAGCTCAGCGGACATCATTTTCACCATTACTTTTCAATGAATGGGCCTCGCTCCTCACATGCTAGCTCCACCAGAAAAACCACTAGTTGGTTTTGGAGGGAAGCCAATCAGATCCAACGGAAAGATCTCCTTACCAGTATCTTTTGGGAACCTGGACAATGCAAGAACAGAGCAGATCATGTTCGACATTGTTGACATGTACTACCCGTATAATGCTATCTTCGGGAGAGGATTCATCAATAGGTTCGATGCTGTGTTCAGACAACTTTTTCTGTGCATGAAAATCCTAGCTCCTCATGGTGTAATCACAGTTTTCGGTGATCAGAATGAGGCAAGGAGAATCGAAGGAGGAAACACTCCTGGACAAAAAAATGTACATCATCTAGAAAATGAGGAAGAAAAGGAACAACCCTACACTGAAGCCAAAAGAGACAGAAAAGATTGAGATAAGTGCAGACGGGGAAACAAAGAAAGTATTCTTGGATGACATGCCAGACAGAGCAGTAACAATTGGGGCAGATCTAAGTCCTCAAGAAGAAGAAGAGCTGATTTGTTTCTTGAATCAAAACAAGGATGTCTTCGCCTGGTCAGCAAAGGATCTACAGGGTGTTGATCGCGATATCATTGAGCATAAACTTGATACAGATGACAGAATCCATCCAAAGAAACAAAAACTCAGGAAAATGTCTGAAGAAAAACTAAAAGTTGTTGAAGCAGAGGTTCAAAGGCTACAAGATGCCAAAGTTATCCGAGAAGTAATCTATCCAGTCTGGCTGACCAACACAGTGCCAGTCAAGAAAAAGAATGGAAGATGGAGAATGTGCGTAGATGTCACAGATCTAAACAAGTCATGTAAGAAAGACGATTACCCACTAGAAATGGTAGACAGAGTTGTGGACGACGCTGCAAATAGTGAAATGTTATCACTTCTGGATATGTTTTCTGGATATCACCAAGTCAGGGTGAGAAAGGAAGATGAGGAGAAAACCAGCTTCATAACTCTATTCGGAACATACTGTTTCGTGAGAATGCCAGAGGAGCTGAAAAACGCAGGATCCACATTCTCAAGAATGATAGCAATTGTACTACACTACCAGGTTCGAAGAAACATCTTAGCATATGTCGATGACATTATCGTTAAAAGCATCAGAAGATGTGATCACAACAAGGATCTAGTAGAAACTTTCGCAAATCTAAGGGCAGCAAATCTCAAACTGAACCCAGAAAAATGTGTGTTTGACATTCAGAAGGGAAAGGTATTAGGATGTCTGGTATCAACAGAAGGTATCGAAGCCAATCCCGACAAAATCAAAGCAATCATAGAAATGCAAGAACCAGCCTTGGTCAATGACATACAAAAGCTGACAGGAAGAGTGGCAGCATTAAACAGGTTCATTCCTAGGGCAGCAGAGAGAAGTTTGCCGTTTTTCCAACTTCTCCGAAGTTCCAAAAACTTCCAATGGCCGAAGCTCAGAGTCGAGCATTCAAGGATCTCAAAGAATATCTGACAAACATGACGAAACTATGCCCACCAGAGCCAAAGTCACCTCTACTATTATATCTCGCAGCTTCCAATTCAGCTGTAAGTGTTGTCCTTATTCAGGAGAAAGAAGAAAACGAGAAATTAAGGCAAGTGTCAGTCTACTTTGCACCCGAAGCTCTCTCGGGATCAAAGTTGTTCTACTCAGAACTAGAAAAAATTGCTTATGCAGTTTTTTTTACGGTCACCGGGGGGAGAGCATCCCCACCTAAATATCCATTAGGCTTTGCAGTTGTCATGGCAGCAAGGAAACTCAGGCATTACTTCGAAGGACATCAAATCTGTGTTATCACGAATCAGCCACTGAATGATCTTTTCTCAAACAAAGATGCAACCGGAAGAATTGCAAAATGGGTTGCAGAGTTGTCCGGTTATGTAGTGGATTTTGAAAGAAGGAATGCAATAAAATCTCAAGTCTTAGCTGACTTTGTTGTGGACTGGACTTCACCAACAATGGAAAGCAATAGTTGCGAACAAGTGCCATGGATAATCTATTGTGATGGGGCATGGTGCGGAAAAGGCGTCGGAATCTCAGCAATAGTTACATCACCCTCGGGTATCAAAATAAGATATGCAGCAAGGCTAGATTCTCCAGATGAAGTCATTTCTACCAACAACACTACAGAATACGAAGCCTTGTTACTGGCACTTAGAAAAATGAAGGCTCTGGGTCAGCAAACATTCGTCATCAGATCAGATTCCAAAGTGGTCCAAGAACATGTCGAGAAAGAAAGCGAAGCAAGAAATGCGAAACTTATCAAATATCTGAAAAAAAAGTCAGAGAAATGGAGAAATATTTCAAGGGATACACTGTGCAGCATATCCCAAGAGCCGAAAACAACGAGGCAAACAAGCTGGCAAAAGCCGCAGCCCAGAACCAGCCTCTACCCCCGGATGTTTTCTTCGAAGTCCCTTCAGTAAAAGAGCAAGAAGAAAGAATGGTGAATATCATACAACCATTCGATTGGAGAGCACAGATCATGGCATTCCTAAGAGATCATTATGAACCCATCGATGAAACTGAGTTAAACAAGCTCAAACAAAGGGCAAGGGGCTATGCCATAGTAGACGGAGAACTATACAAATCAGGAGTTTCCGAACCTTGGCTAAGATGTATCACTTCTGAGAAGGGGAAGGAACTTCTAGCAGAAATTCACAGTGGATTCTGCGGAGCCCATATTGGCACAAGAGCACTCGCTGGAAAAGCAATAAAGCAAGGATTCTTCTGCCCATCCATGATTGTCGACGCAAAAAAATTGGTTCAGGAATGCGAGGCATGCCAAAAACAGCCAGACATCAGAAAGCACCTTCGCTCCCAATTCAACTCATTTCACCATCATGGCCATTACAAAGATGGGGAATTGATCTGGAAGGACCATTACCCACTGCACAGGGCAATTGCAAATTTGCAGCAGTAGCTGTCGATTATTTCACCAAATAGGTTGAGGCAAAGCCATTAGCAAACATCACTGCTGCAACCGTACAAAAATTCTTCTGACAAAACATAATCTGCAGATTTGGAGTTCCAAGAGAACTCACCGTAGATAATGGAAAACAATTTGACTGCTATACCTTCAAGGAATTTTGCAAAACCATAGGCACGCATGTAAAGTTTTCATTAGTTTACCATCCTCAATCAAACGGAGCAGTAGAAAGGGCAAATGGAATCATATTCACAGGTGTCAAGAAATGTTTGTTTGATCAGAAGAAAGGCAAATGGGTGGATGAGCTACCAAGAGTCATCCGGTCTCACAACACAACTACTTCAAGAGCCACGGGGTTCACCCCTTTTCACTTATTATATGGTACTGAAGCCTTGAGACCAGAAGAAATCAAGAATGGAAGTCTGAGTGCTATCAGAAAATCTTAAGATTCTGAGAAAAATGAAAAATTGGAGAAAGATATGATCGAACTGGATATTCTGGAAGCAGCTCAGAACTTGGAAAAATACCAGCAAGAAACTAGGAAGTGGAAAGAACAGAAAATTGTAAGGAAAGAAATCAAGGTCGGGGACCTGGTTATCAAAAAGAAGAAGGATTGGGAAAATCCGGGGAAGCTGCAAGAAACTTGGGAAGGACCTTACATAGTGAAAGAGAGCAATAAGCCGGGTTCTTTCCGTCTAACTGATGAGCTGGGAATGGAGCTACCACATTCATGGAACGTGGACAGCTTAAAAAGGTACTACCCCTAAGAAAAGATAGAACTATAAGCTTAGTTAGGTCTCAAATTAATTAAGAAAAATTGTAAAAAACCTTGGCCTGTGGATCTATAAACAGCGTCAAGGGAAAAAAGAACTTTACTTTTTCTGCATCTTTACTTTACCTAAAGGGACCGTACTCTTTTCCTTGCAAGGGGAACTCCATTATGGAGGCAAGGTTTTTAATGAGGCAGGTCTCGTGTAAATTTTCTTTCTGTCATTAATGAAAGAGTTTTCCCCTAGATTCTTTCCCATTATTGTCATTTTCTTTATCATTGTTCTCACAAAAACTAAACAAACAAAGGTCGAAGGCAACGAAAGGTTTCGGCCATATTCCAAAAAGTGTGATTATCCATGAAAATCACGAGGGCCGAAGGCAACGAAAGGTTGCGGCCATATTCCAAAAAGTGTGATTATCCATGAAAATCACAAGGGCCGAAGGCAACGAAAGGTTGCGGCCATATTCCAAAAAGTGTGATTATCCATGAAAATCACGAAGGCCGAAGGCAACGAAAGGTTGTGGCCACATTCCAAAAAGTGTGATTAACCACGAAAATCACAAGGGCCTATAGATAACAAAGGGTGCGACCCTATTAGAGACTATCACCTCTAATTCTTACGAAAAGGATATGGACTATATTCTACCTTTCACAAATATTCATTAAAGTTCTACCCCGACCAATTCAGATTCATAAAACTTGTCATTACAGAAGAAAACTTCGCAGCACGCGTTGAAGGCAACCAAGAGTTGCCATATCAACATGGATTTCAATCAAAAAGGCTTAAGTCCATAAAACTCGGTGCAAGTTTTATCGACTTATCCATTCATTTTTCGGATAGTTTACTGAAATTTCTGAAAACAACCAACATAATTCTTTATCTTCTAATGAAATGATACGCCCTCGCGCTACAAAACTCAAGATAGGGAGGGTGACGTTTTTTGCAAAAACTTTTCTCAAGTTGCTTTTTCATATCGCGAGGGACAACATTTCGTTACAACAAGTTCATACAAAATAAGGATCAAGGAGAATTACAAGGGAAGTTCAAGCACGTGACCGGGCTTCGAGCCTCGCTGTTCAGCAATATCACAAACATACGCAAAATCATCATCCGCGGCTAAGGGCCTAAGGGGCTCCGTCTTCACAGAGCATACAACATCTTCTTCCAGCCTCGAAACAGCAAAGTCATCTCGCGAAGAAAAGAACCAACCAAAGGGAAGCTGTGCATCGAAAAGTATTCGCAACAGAAAATCTAAAAATCTCTGAAGGAGTTTTCAGGATAAGCTTCTCTGTACAAACGCCAAGAAGCACCGCTGGCCATGACCCGTTCATGATACATACGGATAGAAATAACATCCTGCGCAGGCCCCCCTTCAAGGACCTACGCAGGAATAATGTGTTACAAGTTTTTGCATACACCTCAAAATGGTTGAAGTTAGTTCTAAGAACATCTCAAATCCTAAACCTGCTCTTCGCTAGCCGACGTCACACTAGGATCAGCATCATTTTCGCCTTCAACTCTCTCTCCGCCAGTTTCTTCAGCATTATCTTTGGGATCCATCTCTAACGCCCCCGAAGCTCCTCCTGCGCTTCATCTTCCAAAATCTGAAAAAGAGGGACAAAAGTGTCAATAAGCAAAGCATGGCATGAACAAAGGAAAAGAGCCAAACGACACACGAGGGTAACAAAAAGAAAAGAATACCTTGGCAAGCTTCGAATGAGCTATTTCCTTAGCAAATTCCTTGCCCCCAGCCATCCAAAATTTCCTGACAAAGTTCTTCTTTATATTCTTCACGTCTTCGTTTGCACGAATCATCGACACACTAGAAGATGAAGGAAACTCAAATCCAGAAGAACAGAAATTTCCAAGATCAGCGCAATCTTTAATCTCCAAGAGCTTCAAAAGGCTCTCAGTATAGAATGCAGCAGCAAAATCACTAGCAGAGCCAATCAGTTCAGGGAGATTTTCAAACTCCTCTATAAGCCAGCCAATAACCGCTTGCGGATCCTCTGCATCTGGAAAAGGGCTTGGTCTAGCACCATACTCCCCAAGAGCTTCACTATATTTCTCGAACAAATATTCAAAGTTATTCTTTATCTTCTTCTCCCCATCATTCATAAGCTTAATCTTTTCAGCAAGATCTTTTTCCAAAGAAAGGATTCTCAAACCCTTCTCCCCGTTCGCCTTCGCAAGATCAGCATTCTGCTTCATGGCCTCAGCGTTCTTGACTTTGAGATCCGAGATTTGGTTCGCGTCACGTTCAACAGCCCCGCGCAGTTCTTCAATAATTTTCAAATTGTTAGCATGGGACTTCTGAAGCTTCGCGTGCTCAATCTCTAGGCCTTTATAGGCGTCATCGGCATGTTTCTTTCCCTCTTTAGCAATATCCACCATCTCCTTCAAAGTCTTGTTCATAACTTCAAGTTCCTGAGAAACCTTTTTGGAAGAAGATAGTTCCTGCTCGAGGTTAAGAACTTTCCCGCGTAACGAAAGAGCATAATTTTCATCAACTCGGGTCTTCTCAGAAGAAATTTTGCCGGCAATCACTGATTTCAAACCAATGGTAGTGCTAAATTTTGACAAATCCCTGGCGGGAAGCTTCCGCAGAGCATCCTCAAAGACTACATGCAACAAAAAGGTACAGTAAGCAAAACAAAAACTAAATAAAAAGAAAAACAAACACAAACTGAAGCCAACATACCCGCAGGATCAAAATAATTCCCAACATCTTCATGTGCTGATTTTACAATCGCATGAGCATCATCTTGAACTGTCTCCATCCGAGATTCTGGAATCTTTTCTAAATCTTGACCAGAGAACGAGGGCTTCTCCAGAGCTTCGCCCCCGGATGAGCTTGCGAAGGCGGCAAGCGATCCTGGAGCATGCCATAGCATATCAAAGCTATAAGGATCATCATCCCGCCCAATCCCAGCACCACCAACAAACAACAACTTACCCTTCAAGCTGGTCCCAAAAGTTTGATTGTAACCGTATGTCTCGGAAGAAACATCCTCGCCCTCAGGAACATCTTGTCGACCTTGAATGAGAAGTGAAAAATGAGAAGGAGGACCTCGCTGCACGGTTTTTTCAAGATCATCCATAAATTTAGAAGAAGCATCACCATCACCAGTTTTATCCTCCAAAAGCACGATCCCCTTTTCCAAAGTCTTGGAGACTTCAGAAGTATTGGATGCACCAATCTTGTCAGCAACAGCAGGCTCCTTATCTGAAAGAGACTCAATATCAACAAAAGTATTCTCCGAAGAAGGGAAACACACAACACGGCTTGGAACCACTTCACAACAGAACAAGGAGTCACCCGATTCTCGACTGTCATCTTCCTCATCATCAGAAAGAGCAGATGCAATACGAGCGTGAGGTTTAGAAGAAATAACCTTCACGCTACCTTTTTTCTTCTTCAGATCCGTCAAACCAGCCACAACAGTTTTCTCAGCCTCGGAAATTTGAAGAGGCGAGGAAGAACCCCCAGAAGTCAATTTCCTCTTCTTCGAAATTTCTAAGGACCTGGTTTTCCCAGGAACTTTGCTTGATCAGGAGGACTTGTCGGAAGCCTTTTCAGAAATTGCCAAAACTTTGGAACTCTTCCTCTTCCGAGACTTCGCGGGAGCACCAATGGCAACCGACCCGGTAACGCCTGGTGCCTGCATCAATTTCTTAGGACCGGGAGGCCTCGGGCGCAAAGCTGGCTCCGCGCCAAGTTCCGAGAAAACACGGTTCACCCGCCGCTTATGCTTCACGATATTCTTAAATTGCTTGTACTCAGTCAAATAGCATTTTCCAACCATATCAACAACCAACTCCTCCACAAGGTAAATAAAATCTTCCAAAGTTTGACCTTCGGAAAGGCGCAGATCAAATCTGGGAAAGGGAACCTTGCACGGCGACCAATCTACAGAAAGGTATACAATCTTCTTGGGTTTCCACCCAAAAGACAACGGCCATACACTAGCAGCGACGTATTCTTCAATCACGTCTCGCCCACCAAGGATAGTGCAAGCAAAGAAGAACATGTCTTCACCCTTTTTGAAGTCTTGGGACTTCCGGTTGAAGGAAGCCGTCGACACCGCGGTCATCGATCCAATAGGTGTATAGAAAGGGTTCAAAGGACCAGCAAGATCCATCTCCTTGGACATATCAACCTTCACATAAAACCAAAATCTTTGTCAGTCATCAGCCCATTTGTCATTACTGCAAGGAGCAAGTTGAATCCTCTCGATTTTCTGACTCGCATTTTTTCTGCGAGTATTGAAAGTGCTACATCCGTAATGAGCCTCGTAGAAGTTATCATCATCAAGCTTGATAATCTTCCGCTGAATATGAAGCTCGAAGAGCCGCGCAAAGACATCGGCACTTATATGACCCTCGAAGGTTTTCTGAATCCAGAAAAATTTCGAAAGTTCCAGAAAGGAGTTAGGTGTGAGCTGATGAATCTTTACTTGAAATCGATCCAAGATCGACGGAAGACGCTCGTCGCACGGAAACCTAAGACCGGCGGTAAAGAAGTCCCTAAAAACCACCACTTCATCAGGTTGCGGCTGAGGGGTCTCTTCATCTGTCGGTGCACGACCACAGCCAGAAGGGAAGAAGTTTGCTTCTTCAAAATCCTTGATCAAGCCGGGAGTCACTAGAGATTTCCCAAAAACGAACGTAGGAGGGTACGCCACCTTCGGGGGCATCAGTTCTTCCATCTCAACTTCAATCTGAGAGATATCCTCCTCAGACCCAGAGTCTTCACCCGAGTACACCTCTCCTTCCCCAACAGTGGTATCTTCAGGACTTTGGAATAAAGGGGCACCACTTGAAGAAGGTATTTCGGAAGACTGCAGAATGTCAGAACCTGGAGCGGCAGCAGCCTGAGCAATTTCCTCCTCCGTCATTGGCCTAGCAGTGCTTTTGGTACGAGCCACCTAAAAACCGAAGAAGCAAAAAACATAGAACTATAAAATCAAAAAACCAATCATACCGCTAAGAAACAAAACAAAAGAAACAAAAAAACAATAATGTTACCTTCGGAGAAGTAGAGGAAATCAGGAAGCAGAAAACCAGGAAATCTTCAAGAGTTTGAGAAACTTCTGAAAAGATCCAAAAGCTAGGAAACGGTGAAAACGAAAGTTACCACGACCCCTCTATTTATAGGAACGGAGGGAGGCATCGAGAAGGTGCCTCGGGAAACGAAACGACACCCCATAAAACGATGATGCGTGTCTCCTCCGACGCCCGAGGGTGACGTTTTTACCCAATCCTCGGAATTTTCACGTGGAAACGAGTCGTCGGAGTCAACCTGCTTCCCCGAGGGGCTACTGTTGGGGATCTGCTAAAAACCGCTACCCTTGGGATCTTCCAAGAAGACACGTGTCATCAGAATAAATAGCAGATAGGTAAGTCCCAGGAAATTCCGGGGTTTCTCAGATCTGGGAACATGACTAAGATCGCTATTTTTAGGATTAGAGAAACATTTCCTGCAAGAAAAGAAGCCTGACAAGATGATTTTTTATGAACAAACATGATACTGACCCTCGGAATTCCTAAGAAATCAGGATTCCCTTCATTCTTATGTGTTTTGTGTAAAGATCAGGAAACTGGAGGTTCCAGGGAAACTTCTTCACTCCGGAGGTCTCATGAAAGAGCATCAAGACGACAAGAGAAAACAGTCCCTCATTCCAAAGCTAATGAATGAGGAATCCTGAAGATCGAGAAGATATTTCAGAAAGGCTGAAGCTCACTGAGTCAATGGCGTACTAGAAAAGGCACAAGGAAACGTGAGAAGCTTGGCTACGCAAGGAGAAAGAAACTAGAACACATGTTTGTAATTTAGAAGAGATCTCCGTGATTGCTGCGGACAAATATACTTTCAGCATTTCCTTCTATATGTAAAATTGTTAGGGGTAGAATTGGAATGTAAAAGTGACCATTGGGCGCTATAAAAGGAGCCCCCATGCCTCCGTGTAAAGGGATCACCTTTTTCAGAGGGTAGGACCTTTTGTCAGACCAACTTTCACCTTTTTGTCTGGAGATTTCGGAATTTCCAACAGGTTATTAGTTAAAGTTTTTGAAACTCACACTTAATGAGGCAAGAATTATTCGATTGCAAATTTGGATTAGCACCTAGTAATTCAAAAACCTCACGCCCTTAGTAGCACTAATACGCAACAACACTTGCGTTGAGGCTTGTTTGGAGAAATTCCTTTCTCCCATGTGGATTAAAGTAGAAAATAAACTGTTTTCCACCTTAATAGGACCAGAGTCTAGAATAGCCCCTTGTACGTAGGATGTTAGATTTGCTGCCTGCACTTGGTTTTTCCTCCCCTACTGATGATATGTATGAATTAGAGGAGACTATCATGATTCCAAACGAGAACTTTCTCAGTTTGTTTTAAATTGTAGGTCATTTTGAGTTTCTAAATTTATAAATTTATTTATGCATTTAGACATACAATATATCTACATGCATTATTGCAAAAACTATGCACCTAAAAGAACAAAAACAACTCACAATTTGGGACAGAAGGGGTAGGACTATCATGGCCAAGATAGCAGCCAGGCAGATGTGGTAGTTCGCATCCTGGGCTGCAACAAATCACTCATGCAGGCCCTTGATCCTAGCTTGTTTGGCTGGCCCTTGATCCACCCCGAGAGGCACGGTTGCTTTACCAAAGTTTTTGGAGGGCAACTGGCACTATCAAACTGTCCTGGAAAACATTGCCACTCGAGCATGATTAGGCTGAGAAAGAGGAGGACAAAGCATCGCGGGCTATGTAGTAGCGGCGGTACGACTGTATCTATTAAAACTTTGCTCCGATGACATAGTTGCCGGCCGATATTGTCGAGGAGAGAAAGTCTTGGGCTTGGCAAGTTTTGATCTCTTTGGTGAGGGAAAAGGGACTAGGTGTTCGTGTTTTGCCGACATTGTCAAATCTTTGTTTCGCTAGGAACATAACAATTTGAAACAAAGTCCATCTCTTTTTTTTAGAAAGTGAGTTAATAGTAGAGGAGTCTTATATCTTTCCCAGCACATCTGATGTTGAGGTAGATTGTTGTAATATGGTTTACTGTAGAGCCATATTTAGATGTTTGTTCGACAAAATTTTGTGCACGTATACAGAATACTATTTGAAAATATGCTCATACATGTATGTTGGGAGAAGCAATCAACATTCACGTACAAGTTTTAGAGTACGTGTATACGTATGCTCCGCACTCTTGCCGCCGAAATACGTACACAAGTATATGTATAAAATTAAAGGGCCACTATGCATGACACGTGAGGAAAAATGCCTCGCACGGCTGGCATGTGCTCTTCGGTTTCAGATCACTAAGTCAAGATATTGGGCTGATTAGTGGAGGATTAGCATAATCTTTTATTGTTAATATGGGCTCCCGTTGACGGCCTGCATGGCCCATGCAACAACCTCTGCTGGACGTGCTTGTGCCAAGTAAGAAGCTAGCTGCGCGTACACACACACGGACGAAGTATAGCACACGTACGTATCGCAGCTGAGAATGGTGAAGGCCCAGCCGGCCCAGCTTCTGGAAGCTTCTCGACGCACCGACGCAACCCAGCAGCGTACTCCGTACGAGGATAAGAACGAGTTCAAAATTTGAATTTCGCCAGCCGCGCGGTGCAACGACACCCGGACGCTTCGCTCGCTCGCCAATGGACTGGAGGCGGCGCTCGGCACCAGCTCCTCCCTGCCGCTGCCTATAAAAAGGAGCTCCACTCCTTCGAGGGACGGGGAGAGAGGCACACACATCAGCCACAAGCCAATCCACCACACCACCGCGCCGCCCGTCTTGCGCACGGGCACTCCGACGTCGATCTCTGGCCGGCAGCATCATCCCAGAGAGCGCCCGTCGATCACCGGCAAGAAGGTTCGCGGCCGTCGACCGAGCTCCGGCGCCAGCGGCCGGCCGGCGGAGCTGCACGTCACCGACGCCGAGCAGCACTTCGACGTCGTCGTCGAGATGGCCACTTCCCTGCTCATCGGTAACCCAGGTTAATACATCTACGTAATCCTTTTCCTTCCATCCTTTTGCATGTTGCCTTTCAGATCGCACGTGAGGCACCTGCATGTTCTCGTCATCACGAACGCTATGAGAGGAGATGCTGAACTCGCCGCAAGGGACGCCGCCATCGTTGATGCACCCTCGTCGACGATCACCGCAGCACCACTCGTCGTCACAGTGATTTGAACCACCGCCAGTGCCTCGCCGTCGGAGCTCGTCCTCGAACAGCCCGCGCCGCTGGGATCGTCTACACGTCGATCGACCACATCAACAGAAATGAAGATACGCTGGTGTTTGCATGCATGAGTTTCATCTACGTGCCTGTACAAGACCGGAAGCCGTGGGTGATTCTGCTATGCCATTCACGCCGCTCACCCAGAGGACTATCGCTGCCGAGATGTCCTCATTCGATCAAGCCGAGCATTGTCATGCATGCCATCAACAGTACTATACTTGCCATTCGCGACCGACGAGGCCGAATGGCACGGGCGGACGCCGTCGACGTTTCGACTACGTTACAGCCGGCCCATGGACCGACGAGGCCATGATAATGCCAACGCCCGACATCCATCTATATTATCTCATCATGCATGGAGAACGCAAGGCGAAGATTGAAGAAGACGACTACTGCAGTTTAATCAGAGGTATTCTGCGAGCTCGACTCGCGGATGTAATTAACTAGGAGTCTTCCGAGGCCCTAGGAACCAGGAGAACACATCGCCCGTATCAGATCTGCCCAACGGCAGGCAATGGAGCGCACATATATATCGGGAGCATGTATTTGTATTACCAGAAAATATGAATAAAAAGATTGTTCCCTACTTTGTTCTTTGTTTATTTATTTTGTGTATTTATTTACACTGGCACGCCCGCACTATATTTTCCCCCGCGTGTAGAGAAATCCCCTTTGGTATTTTTCTCCCCAAACAATGTTTTTGACAAAATGCTAGTTGCTAGGACTATGGATAACAAAGACGGCATAATTTTAATTGATTTTCAGAACATTTTAATGCAACCATACAATACTAATTGGATGCTCCTCTTGACACCTTCACATTAATCTTCGAAACTCAATAGGAACATATATAAATTCTAGAAATTCTCACGAAACTCGAAACACAGGCATGTAGTGTAGTGGTTACAAGAGTCTCGATAGCATCTCAGGTCCTGGGTTCGACCCCATGTGGAAGATAATTTCTCAGGATTAAACGGCGTTGTGCTTTCAGTGGTAGACGACGTTCTCGTCGACAGCGAGACGCCTATGGTGACTTCATCAATCTTGAGGATTTGCCGGTCCAGTCTTCTAAGATGCTCCTAGGAGCGTTCATATGGATAAATGTGCGTCAGTTGTGGGTGTCTCTGTTGTACTGTGAAATTCGTAAAAAAAAACTAGAAACACCCAGCTATATATACATTTGGTAAACTCTAATCATCATTATTACAACATACGATAGTTTAAGAAATATTTATGTTCTCAATCCATTTCAAGTTATATGTCATTTTGCATTTTATATATGCATAGTTCTTACATGATGTAGCGTATGTATAGGCCCATAGCAAAAGTTATGTACTTAGAAAAGTTAAAATGATCTATAATTTTCCCACCTGGTTGGAACTTCTGCTTAATTAGTTACAATATGATACTTTGATTTTAGTTTGAATAGAACGGCTATAGATAATGAACACATTTTTCATAATAAATCTAGCAATATCAACATTATTTCACCAACCTTACTTTTTAAAACAGTTTGAATTCTCCATTAAAGAAGAAACTAAAAAGCTAGGCTGAAGGATGAAATGGCATTCAGTTATTGATGATCAAATATAAAACAAAGTGTGTCATACAGTGAGCCTAAAATTCGAATAAGAGCTACAACTACACAATCAGTAGGGTAAAAAAAAGCTAACTAGCTTCATTTTGGGGAAAAGAAAGACCACATAGTATTTGCTCATTAGGCTTTTTTTTATGCGAAAAGAAGATCTGCCAGTAGTCGGTTCACGACTACACGCGCTTCCGCGAAACATGTTCCGTTACGGCGGATACTCCTGCCGCCGACGATTCGATCCAAAAGCAAGGGGGAGGCGGCAATTATTCCCGGAATCCCTTTGGGCTTTGGGTGCCCTCGAAGTGGATGGCAGCATGGCATGAATCTACACGTACTGCAGCACTGGACAGGAGCCCAGGGACCCCGGAACAACCGCATCGATCGGCATGCATCGTCGGCGTCATCCCCAGCACAGGGTTCCATCCATGATTCCATGCCAGCAGAGAGCCCGTGCCGCGTCACACGCCACTGCAGCGTCTCGGCAGCTGTCCAAGATGCAGGGAGCTCGATCGACGGGAACACAGATGGGATCCTACGTACTCCTGGCCACCATGCGAATTTGGTTCGTTTCTTTCGCGGATCGGCTCCAGATCGAAGACGAGATGCTTTGCTTATTGGTCGATGCCTGATGCTGTTTGGGGGTATCGCTGTTGAGAGGCTGCTTTGCTCGATCTGCAGCTCCGATCCTCTCGTGCTGGAATAAGTGGCATCTCTGCCGTCTTTGCAGCAGCAACTGTTGGGGGACGGAGAAGTCGCGCAGGCAGGCGCGTAGTTCCTCCCTGCATCCAATGAACCCAGGCACTTGGTCAGCTAGCTGGAGGGCTGCTTACTCGTGCGCGAATCAATTTGCTGTCCTGCGTACTAGTTGTTGATCCCCGAGACTGACCGCATATATTCAGCAGCAACATGCATGATGCATGTATGTATATGCAGCGATCTTGGAGGCCAAAGTCATGGAGCAGTTAAGATTGTGCACTGACAACTTACAGTAGCATCTAAAGAAGCATTGACAGTTTCAAGGCTTCAGTGTAGCGCAGCAAAGGAATACACACGTCGAAGGATGCCATTAGCGCTCCAAACAGAATAATCTATCAGTTCAGAAACATCTTCAGCTAAGTTTAACTGTGGAAAAGAATAAGGTATAAAACACAGCTTTTTTTACTCTGATGTGTTGTCGATTAAGGTTACACAATTGAGAAGATAGCACGTAACTTGTTCATGAAAGAGTATATACCATGTTAAAGCAAAGGAAAATTGACAAAAGTGCTGGACTTACAGAGTAGCTATCCCAGAGAGAAGACGAAGGAAAGGAAAAAGGGAAGTATTGTACTGTCACCTTCAGTCATTTATATTGATACATTTTGGAAAATTTTACAGATACGACAGAACATCATACATCAGAGAGACAGACAAAAATTTATTTCATTATCATACAGGTGTTCTTATCACCATTCCTACTGTACCAGCACCACTAGCATTAGTTTCACGATCAATGGGCACTAATAAGGTGATAATTATTTGTCTGACAGTGATCACCGGTCTGTTTCTTTCATTTCAGCTTTGTTCATGAAATCTTTCAGACCCTCTCATCACGTCTCCCCTCAAATATACACGTACACTTCTTGGGCGAATAGGCAGGCCCCTACCCTACCTCTCTCGCTCCCTCCCGCAAAGCGCAAAGCGTGCTCCTTCACGTCCTCCTTCAGTTCTTTACACACGTTCCATTTCAGCACCATGAACTGCCATGAAACCTACACAAGCTACATGCTTTATCATGTCCCTTACATCGCGATGACATGATGATGGAGCAACACGGATCGGATCTCCTCGATCGACCTCGTCTGCCACCACCAGCCTTTGCTTCGCTAGCTCTCCGTGCTTGATGCACACACACACACACTGATGGACGGGTGGATCTCGTATGCCTGTCTGCTTTCCGGTGCCGCTGTTCGAGCTCAGAAACACGCGAGCATATTTGGCCGCGCCTTTGCTTCCATTAACTTTTTTTTCAAGGATAAAAGATTGTTCGGAAGTAAGCTTAAATTAGGTCTGATCGATCTGCCAGCACAACATGCTGGATACAATCAGGAATTCCTACTAACCAAACCGCCAAGCTGAAAACCCGTCTAGCATGTTTATGTGCTGCCATATTTTGTTTTCTATTGACCTTGACCAAACGAACATTTCCCAGCATTCTCATGATGTTTTTGTTGTCTTCTACCAAGCTTGCATGAACTGAACGATTAAATTCATGGCCAGCAAGAGCAGCAACACAATTAGAACAATCAGACTCTAAAATCACTGGACCATGGCACAAACGGTGAGCCTCCATTAACTTTGTGCTGAGAATGCAAAAGCTTGGTGCTAAAGGATGTCGGCGTCCGCCATGTCGTTCGTGGGCGTCTTGATTGCTCGCTCATGAAGGTAGGCGCCAAAGCTAGACAGACAGGTAATATTCAGATCCCTGGTCAGAGATTCATCTTTGTCCTGGATCTTTATGCCCAATCAAAAGCCCACTTGTTCTTTCAAAAAAATTAAAATAAAATCGAAAGGCCACTCAAACTCCAGCTTTCATGGTGCTCTCCCTTTATTTTGGGTCTATATATAAAATTCTGAATATCATTCGCATCTATGTCTTCATGTTTATTGAACAGGTCTTTCTGTTACAACGTCCTATGAGCTAACCTACATTGTCTATATCGTCTAAAAACATTCGTAAAAGAAGCTGCTTTAATTTCGGTGGAGCTTGTTGCTTGCTTCGATCACCAACTAACGCCGCGGTGGTCCATGGATCTACAGGTGCCAGTCCAACATTAGACGACAGTGCTAGGATGCTAGCAAAGCGTAGCCCATCAGACGAAAGCAGGGCTGCCGTCCAAAGGGCTCATTGCATTGGCTCCTTTGTTTCCATTTGAGATAACCTACTCTGCTAGCACCATCTTTATTTCCTTGTCATAGAAAAGACTCGTGAACGATCTTGACAGAAACAAATTTAGTTGTTTGTTTTTCATGCGTTATACGAGTGCACGCAAAGGCTTTGATGAACTGAAAATTTTTCTCACCTGCAGGTCGCAAAGAGATGAGTGCGATGTTCCCGGAACAATAGGAACCGAAACGAGAAGCATATAACGGGAACGTCAATCTTTCATAAGTGCCGTATAATGACGTTCCCGGAACGAGGAACGTTCCCGTTCCCTGGCTGCTAAAGATCACAATGGAACTGCATTTGGCAGCTGCATCTGATAGCCTGTTGCAAGTTACAAGCAGATTCTCAATCCACAGTAGTTCTTACAAGAACAAAGACAACAGGCAGCCGTAAAACAGTTCCAAAGGCCGTAAATTAGAACGCCAAATCTTGTGAGTTTTTTTATTACTGTATTTTAACAGATTGATTGCCTCAGTCACATGAAAACGTCATGCATGCTCTTTTTACCTGCTATGATATGGTTATCAGCTACCTCATCTCTCCACCAGGGTCCAGGAACAGGAAAAGAGTTCACAACGACAGTCGGGAAAGGACAACGATGGGGTTCGGTTCAGTCTGCAACTGCAAGCCGATGGAACTACGACAAGTATCGACAAGCAGCATTGCCAAAGCAACTCTGATGTATCGATCGATAGAACCTGGACGCAGAGATTAATAAGCATGCAATTATACGAGACTTTTTCCAAAAGATCGAGCGCTGTGCCGCTGTGGGGAGAGAAGAAAAAGCTCCAATAATTCGATGATAGAAAGAACAAAGAAGTAGTAGACGCATATGCATCGCATTTCCCATTTCGCGTTCAGCTTTACTTTATGCTTTCCTTTCCTACGATGTACTGTAAATACAGGCGTAGTACGAGAAACCGCCGCCGATCACGTACCTACCGGTGTCGTCTCCGTCAGGGCAAAAGAGGCCAGCAGTCTCTGCCTCTGCCTGTGCTCCCTGCGTCACGCTGGACGAACGGGAGAGCAGGAGCAGCACGCACGGCACGGCGGACGCGGGCGCGGTGAGGAATAAGACTAAGCCGGCGGGTAAGACCGCTCCTACGGTTTTCATCAAGAGAAGAAAGCTTTCTCCTGATTTAGAAAACCCCTGAACTCCGACTTCACCGGCGAGGAGATTTTTTGAGAAATAAATCTCCGCTAAGATAAACCTGCGTTCGATGAGATTCGAACTCAGACCGGCGACGTGCCTAACTGCAACGCCTACCAACCGAGCTGCAGCTCGTTCTCCCGCGCTTGACGAATGAAGCGGCACCCCGGCCGACCGGCGGGTTCCTGGACAGGACAGGGACGGCTCATATCGTGGCGTGCGCGCGCGGCTTCTTATCCCGGCATGTGTTAGTGACGATGCTGCCATTCAAGGTGAGCTCGCGCGCGCGCTTTGCTTCTGCCGGACGGACACCGAGTCACCCGAGTGAATCTGGACGCTCTTGCGTGGCCAGGGATCGAGAGAAGAACGCACCCGTTCTGGGAAATTGGCTGGTGTTCAAAGGTGACGGTGCAAGGTCAAGATGGCGCTGACACTTGTCTTGTTGATGGACACTTGACACGGCTTGACGCGACGACGATCATCTCATTTCGTCGGCTGGGACAAAATAATCGGCCCAAAATATTCTAGCCCAACGTAATTGTTGGGCTCCAACTCTAGCCCGAATAGAGAGCTAAAATGTAAAAAAAAGGGAAAAAGTCCATTCCACAACCCTCATCTACAGGCGGTGTCTGAGTTTCAACCTCGAACCACAAAACCAGGTATTGGACACCCACAAACTATCGAAACCGTCCGATTTACCCCCTCGTCGGTTTCTGAAGTGGTTTTGTAAGCTGTTTTGCAGATGTGGCGCCACATCAGCTGAGTCGGGTCGTCCTAGTCAGATGCATCTGCCTCTCTCCTCCATTCCTTTCACACCTCTCTCTTATCTCCAGCGGACGGCGGCGGGACAACCCGGGTGAGGTGGTCGCGTGGGAGCACGTCGCTGGCGCAGCGAGCGGCGGCAGGCCGACGACCTTCAAGTGTGGGAGCTTCCCATGCTCAACTGATATGCGCACAGAGCCGTGCCGCTCAAGCGTGAGCGGCTGAGCGGGGCCGCAGGAAGGAGGTCGAGCCCCAGTCGCTGGAAGTGAAGAGACCGAGAGAGAGGGTCAGGCCGGTGCGTCTGGACGTCGTCGCCGGAGAAGCTGCCGCGCCGGAAGGCCGCGCCTGGAGGGCCGGGATGACGCGCGCAGAGCCTCGCCACCGGGAGGTCGAGCCCCGTGCCGGGAAGCCTAGAGCTCGTGTCGCCGCAGCTCGCGATGCGGGCCACGATGTGAAGGAGCCCTGAAGCTGTCGCCGGTGATGAGCCGGACGAGCATCGTCCACACCGCGTCAAAGACGAGCATCCTGGTCTACGCTGCCGGTGACGAGCCTCACAACGCCGTGCCCCGGACGAGCGCCTGGTCCACACCACCGGTGACCAAGGCGTCGACGCGCTTGAGGAGGATGCAGGGGAGGAGACCTTGGGCGCAGACTGCAACGACAACGACATCCTCTCGGCGCTGGCATTGCGGTGGCTCACCACTGACGACCTCGGGCGTGGCCGTGGGCACGCGGCCCCTTCAGCCCCCGCCACCGCCGCGAGGAGCCGGCCGCGGAGCTCTACTCCTCCGCGGTGTCCGCCGCTGCGGGCCGAACTGGCGCGAGAGCGCGGAGGGTCTGAGGAGAGGGAGCATGAGGGGCCACGCGCCCCCGTGGGTCGCCGGTGGAGGAGGAATGGAGGGTAAAGCTCTCTACCGCTGCCGGCACAGGGAGCACGGGAGGCAGGGAGCGCTGACCGGGGAGGAAAGGAGCGCCGGCGGAAGAGATAAAGGGGAGGCCCCGCACGCCCTGTGGGTCCCCGGTGGAGGAGCGAGGTAGGGGTGGAGCTCTCTGACGCCGTCGGCACAAGGAGCAGGGGAGGCAGGGAGCTCCGCCGGGGAGGAAGGAGCACCCGCGGAGGAGAAAATGAAGAAGGCCGCGAGCCCCCACTGGTCGTCGGCGAAGGAAGGAGGGAGGGCGGGTTGACCAGGGCGCACTTGGGTGGGCGAATGGGTCCCACTCGTCAGTGGGTGGCTGACTCGGGCCCGCCGCCACGTTGGATGTGCTGATGTGGCGCCACGTAGGTGAAAACAGCTCACGAAACCGCCGAGGGGTGCAAATCAGACAGTTTCGATAGCTCATGGGCGTTGAATACCCGGTTTTGTGGTTAGAGGTTGAAACTCAGACACCGCATGTAGATGAGGGTTGTGGAATGGACTTTTTCAAAAAAAAATCTGATGGGCCTGAGAACGTATCAAGTCTGAAAATTCCTAGGCCCGGTAAGTAGGAGTTCCGGAGAATTTTGCTCTGTGTGTGTGGTCGGGTCCCTCCCCCTCCCCCCCTCCCTCTAGGCTCATAAAGAGCCCACCTACAGCACAAGCCCATAACTCTCAGGCCGCCGGCAAAACGCAAAACAACACACCACCGCCGCCGCGTCGGCCACTTCTTTTTTGTCAGCACGCGGCAGTCGGCGGCGAGACGGCGACCCGCCTTGACGGCGTGTCGCCGGCGGCCTCAGTGTGCGACACATGCCTCCCGTCCCCGCCACCACGCTTGCCTCCTGCAACGCCCTCCTCGCGTCGCTCGCGCGCTCCGGCCGCCCCGCGCAGGCGCTCCGCACGTTCCGAGACATGCTCGCGCGGGGCGTCCCGCCGGACCACTTCACCCTGCCCCCGGTCCTCCGCTCCTGCGCGCTCACCGGTGCCGCAGGACTCGCGGCCTCGTCCCACGCGCTCGCCGTCAAGCTCGGCGCGGAGGGCAACCTCTTCGTGGCGTCCGCGCTGGTGCTATGCTACGCGGGCCTGTCGAATCTCGCCGACGCGCGGAGGCTGTTCGACGGAATGCGCGAGCGGGACGCCGTCCTGTGGACGTCCATGCTGTCCGCGTACGCTCAGAGAGGGGAGCCCGACGCGGCGCTGCGGTTCTTTGCTGGCATGGTGGCCGCAGGGATGGAGCTGGACGCGGTGGTCATGGTCAGCCTGCTGCTCGCGTGCGGGCAGCTCGGGTGGCGCCGTCATGGGAGGAGTGTGCACGCTTGCTGCGTCCGGAGGTTCCTAGGCATGCCTCTGTCGCTTGGGAACGCACTTGTGGACATGTATGTCAAGTGTGGGGACTTTGCCTTCGCTGAGAGGGTGTTTGCTGGGATGCATAGGCGGGATGTTATCTCGTGGAGTGCACTGATACTTGGTCATGGTCTGAATGGGCGTTCTGATGTTGCATTGGGACTTTTCGACAGAATGACAATTGAAGGAATCCAACCAAACTCGGTCACCTTCCTCGGGGCATTGTCTGCTTGTGCACATTCAGGCATGGTGGACAAAGCTTATGCTATCTTTGAGGGTATGAAACGGTGGGGTATTGAGCCTGAACTGAAGCATTACTCTTGCATGGCTGACACACTTGGTAGAGCAGGGCGTGTTGTTGAGGCCGTGAAGATGATAGAGGAAATGCCTTTTGAACCTGATGAAGCAATGCTTGGAGGTGTACTGGCAGCCTGTCGTGTGCATGGAGAAATGGAGGCTGCTGAACAGGTTTCAAAGAGATTGATGGACATGTCTCCTGGAAAGAGTGGCTACTATATGAGCTTGGCAAACATATATTCAGATGCTGGAAGGTACAGTGATGCAGAGAGAATAAGAGACTTCATGAAAGAAGTTAAAGTCAGCAAGCTTCCCGGATATAGTTCAGTTGAATTGGATGTTGATAGATTTCATAGAACAAACAATGGAGTTTGAAGTACTTAAGCAGAGTCTACTCTCTGGCGCCCACACACTTCACTGCAGCATCTACTCTCTGGTGCCGACACACTCTGGAGGTGCTTAGCAGACAGAATGAGCGAAAGAGATGTATATACAACACTGCACGAGTACATGATAGTTATAGGCTTCCTGATGTTTTGAGTTACTCTGTCGTGTTGTCAAAATGTGAGAAAGCCACTACTTGAGATGATATGGACAACTTGATAAAAATAAAGCATGATGTTCATGAATTGAAATCATGCAATTCTCTCAAGTTATTTAAGAAAGGAGAAAAGAGATTGTCCACTATCCGTGGCTGGGGTGTTAAAATATCTTTTGAACTGACACATGATGGCACCCAAGTTTGTTGACATAACATTGACATATCAGAAATGTTTGATTAAGATTGGTCCAATATTCACAAGAAGTGGGTGAGCAATATGGTGGTTTAATGCTTTCTTCTCCGTTACAAGTGTTGCCTTATTCTATAAAACAGGAGATGGGAAATTGATAGGCTAAACTGGGCCATACTGACTATGTTAGTCTGAATGCAGTGGCTAATGGATATTTATGCTGGGTTTCAGTTTTTCTTGTCTGTGCAGTTGTTGCAGTGATTAATACTGTGCATTTCAGGCCTGAGACAACTATTGCTTGAACAGAGAAGTAACTATGATTCATAGGCTCATAGTGTGCTCAGATCTCTGCATGGACTTGATTGAGCAAATGGTATGGAACTGAACTCAGACTACGCTTGCATAATCTGCGCATTGAAATCAATTAAACCCTTTTTGTTGCCCACCTACAAATGGTTTCTTTGTCTTCCATTAACTCACTGAGGGGAAAAGGGCGTTGGTACTTCAGTTTGAGAACTTTTGATGCTAATGCTCGAATATCAACTATATGATGTACTGATCAACTTAATGTGCAAGTGGATACATGCTCATTTGACTCTCCTAGCCTAAAAGGAGATATGACATGATATTATACTAGTCTATATTCACCTTCAAATACATATAATGTGTTGGTAGCATTTCAAATGCTGTCTTGGGGCAAATAGACTATCAGCATGACTATAATCTTCCAAAGATTGCTTGAACGAAATGGCATGTTGTTTGGGATTTTCTTACTTGCACTAGAAACGCACACAGCTTCAGACGGTTCAACTTTTTTTTTCTTACCCAAATAGCAGACACTCATAACTGCAAACTCAGTCCACCTTTTTCACTCATCCAACTTCCTTGTTAGGAACATAATCTCTTCTCATGAAATTTCATAAGCTAGAAAACACAAGATGTCTGGAAAAGCCAGAATTTAGCTTTTTAAATGCCACCACGAGATGTCTGGAAAAGCTAGGGAACATATGGCGAAAACTGTAAGTGGTAGCTTTCAAGTGACAGAGAGTAGGCTAGGAAACACAAGTAGCACAGGACATCACTGATTTCATCCAAACAGCTTGGCATCCAACTCATTATTCGAGCAAACTATAAGCATATACTGGTTCCTCGATACACAAACAATCAAGAAAAGGATATTCAGGACTAAACACGATTACTAGTTACAGCATGCGCCGAACTGCTTAAATATAACCACAGCTTTGCTTAATCATTCAACTTGTTGCAAGTATATAGTAATGGCATGGTATCTGAGGGAGCTAGCCCTCGATGGCAACGCCAGGCAGCGTTGTTGTAGCCTTGATGGTCCTGGGCTTCTTGGCTCCTGCGGCGATGGTGGCCGGGGCATGCTTGTTCTGCTGCTGCTGCTGGTAGGCGTCAAGATGGACGCCCAGCGCCGCCCTCCCCGAGGGGTCGAGGTTCCCTGACCACTGCGCGTCCCACTCGACTGCCTTGGCCGTGCTGCACGCCACGCTTGGGCCGCCGGGCACCGTCAGGATCGCCGGTTTCTGGGGGAAGAACCTCTCGAAGATCATCCTGTAGTAGTAGGCCTCCTTTGTGGTCGGGGTGTTGTGTGGAAAGATGAATTGTGCATTTGACAGCATCTTGTCAGTCACCTGCATCCATTTATTTCGTATGGAGTGAGTTTCATTTTCGGCAATTATTTTTACAGAAATTGGCATGAGAATTGACTTACATTTGATTCTGCATGAGCCTTTAAGCCATCGATCCAACTGTACCCAACACCATCACTGAACTGCTCCTTCTGCCTGTACAGGATATGCTGCAAGTGCGTGGATCAAGTGTCAGTCGCTGCTGCAGATGGCTCTGGATGTTACCTTGGGGGCAGCCGAATGTTGCGTACCTTTGGCAGGAATGGGTGCTCCTCATCATCGAACGCCTTCCTCAGTACCCACTTCTCAATTCTTCCAAGATCAGGCCGGACCTGCAATGGAGTCAGAAATGGTCATCGCTGTCTGGAAAAAAAGTAAGTGTTTCAGTTTCAGTGAAGTTCTTGAGATCGTCAGTACCATCTTCCACTCGGGATCGATGCTCATGGCCTCATTGATGAACTCCTTGTCCAAGAAGGGCACACGAGCCTCAAGGCCCCAAGCAGAGGTTGCCTTGTTGGCCCTCAAGCAATCGTACTGATGCAGAGCCTTGATCTTCCGGCAGGTTTCGCGGTGGAACTCTTCCTTGTTGGGGGCCTTGTGGAAGTAGAGGTACCCTCCGAAGATCTCGTCGGAGCCCTCGCCGGAGATGACCATCTTGACCCCGAGCGACTTGATCTTGCGGGACATGAGGAACATGGGCGTGCTGGCCCTGATGGTGGTGACGTCGTACGTCTCGGTGTGGTAGATGACGTCCTCGATGGCGTCGATGCCGTCCTGCACGGAGAAGTGGAACTCGTGGTGCACGGTGCCCAGGTGATCCGCCACCTCCCTGGCGGCCTTGAGGTCGGGGGAACCCTCCAGGCCGACGCAGAAGGAGTGGAGCTTGGTGCCCCAGCGCCTGGCGGCCTTGGTCTCGGCCAGGTGGCGGACGGTGACGGCCGCCACCAGCGACGAGTCGAGGCCGCCGGAGAGCAGGACGCCGAAGGGGACGTCGGTCATGAGGCGCTTGGTCACGGCCTTCTCGAAGGCCTTCCTGAGCGCCAGCGGGTCGTAGCGAACCGACGGGATGGCCTCGTCGTACCAGGGAGGGTTGTACCACCTCCTGAACCCTCCTCCCTCGTTGCTGGAGTAGAGGTGGCCCGGGGGGAAGACCTCGAAGTGCTCGCACTCGTCGTGCAGGGCCTTCATCTCCGACGAGATCCAGACGGAGCCGTCGATCCCCCACCCGATGTAGAGGGGCGTGACGCCGATGGCGTCGCGGGCGGCCATGAAGCGGCCGTGGCCGTGGCGGGTGTCGAGCAGGACGAAGGAGAAGACGCCGTCCAGCATGTCCACGAAGCCTTCCCCATGCTCCTCGTACTACAAATATGATCAGAGATTCAGAGTGAAGTGAGCAGGTGACTGAAGCAGACAGATACACTGACAGACAAAATACCAACCAGGTGCGCGATGACCTCGCAGTCGCTGCCGGTCCTGAACTTGTGGCCGGCGGCGGCGAGGTGGGTCCTGAGGTCCTCGTGGTTGTAGATCTCGCCGTTGACGGTGACGACGACGGACTCGTCCTCGTTGTAGAGGGGCTGGTCGCCGGAGGCCGGGTCGATGATGGCGAGGCGCTGGTGGGAGAGGTAGCAGTCGCCTACCTGGCGGAGCCCGCTCCAGTCGGGGCCCCGGTGCTTGAGCCGCCGCGACAGCTCCAGCACGCGGGCGCGCTTCTTTCCCTCCTCGTCGGCGCACCCCAGCACTGCAAGGATGCCGCACATCCTCCCTCACTCACAATGCTACACCTTAATTTTTGTTTTGGAAGACGAGATGAGCTGAGCTGAGCTAGTTTGTGCTGAGTTGAGTGAGCTTTGCATTGTTGGGCGCCTCTATTTATAGAGCGAGCGACTGACAAGGGAGACCATACATTATCACCATTGTCCATTGCTATATAGTATGCCCACAACAATTATTTTCTTTTCCTTGTTTTCATTCACTAGCAGTAGACAACCCTTTCTTCTCCACTGTTCTATTTTTTCCAATATATTTTCTTGATTCAATCTTTTTTGTTTCCGGACACGCACGAGATAGATGCACCAGGACAACATATCATGGGCAAGTTCATCCGGCAGCTGACACGGTTCATCTCCAATTGTTTTTTCTTCATGCCACATGTTTGAGCTGCATTTGCTCACGAGTACGGTCCGATCCACATCCACAGACCCCTCTGTCTTGTCGTCGGCGACTTTAGTTACGAACATGCGTGATTCCACCGCATATGCTGATGCGAAATTGTGGCATTGTTTTGTCTTCTCCCGCCAAATTATCAGTTTTTGCACTCACAAAAAAAACCCTTAATTTACAGGCAATTGCTCCATGAATTAGCAACAATAACGCAAAGTAGTGGATAAAGAGGGTAGAAAGAATTTAATGACTAAGTATTGGGAACCCTAGTATATATATACACTACGTGACAACTCGCGCGTTGTTGCGAAAATTTCTTAAGCAAAATTTTAAAGTGAACTTTGAAAGTAGAAAACTAAGGTTATTGCAAGACAACATTCTTTTGCAAACGACATTATATATGAAAATATGTTCATTTTATTGAGAGAGAACTACTCTTAAATTATTGATTCTCCATGTATTCTATTGAATATTGTAGTGTGGTGCTCTAGTCACAGAAAATCAGTATGAAACATAAATAAATGGTCTTGGTGAATGATGGTGTGCTATGTTGAGAGAACTGAAATTATGATGTTTAGTGGAGTGCATCTATATAGGTTATATAGATTTTCCATGATCAATACTATGATAAATGCTAAACAGTCAATTACCTTCTATTTAGCTCTTTATTCAGCTAATTAAATAGGTTAAATAGTTGTTAAACGGGTTAAAACGGGTGATAAAATAGACACGGCTAGGTACCATGTAGCATTTACGTACATGATATAAACGAGGCAAACACTGTCCACAATATATATAGATTCCGCCAGCTCTCTTCTTGACTTAGGAGAATTTATGTGACAAAATTTGTAGCATTACATATTTGTAAAAAAATCTATTTTTATCTACCTAAAAATTAACTTGATCTGTTTGACCCTTTTATAAAATATTTATTCAGTGTACTCTCTTAAACCCTTTTCTTAATCACATACACTATCTATGTCCATTTGAGCTCTCCATACGAAATTTGTTTTTATTTTTATTTGTTCATATGTGTCAAAGGTTCTGTTCGAATTTTGTGGGTTGATATATACATTTCATCATAGCTAATGTTAGGAAAATGTTTATGATTATTTGTAGTTATTTTTTCATTTATTTTTATATCTTGTGCTAAAATAAATTAAATATTCCAAACAGATGAAATAACAATATTAAAAAATTTGAAAGGAGCATTTCATTATTTCAACTATCATCCACAATATTTTTTATATAGTTTGGGAGTAAACAAATACTTAATTTGTATGCACTGTTAAACTAATAATGGGAATTGCTGTAGATGGAAAAATGGACTTTCGCTTTGGTTACTTTGAATTCGTTACTAAAGGCCATCAGCTTTGAAAGGGACATCGATTTTTGTGTGGGTTGTAAAAAAACAAAGAAAATGGAGATAATAAATATAATTATAATCTTCATTTCTGTACAAATCGAACTCACAAATTTTCCTTGTATGATTGTTAAATTGATGTGTCATGTTTTGAAAAGAAAGAAAGAAAGAAATTGACTGCATTGGATTGAACCATGATGAAGAAATGGGTTTGCAGTAGAAAGAAAAGTGAGGAACGAACCTTAAGCCCCCTTTGGTAAGGAGTCGGAAGAGTCACTTTTTTTTCTCCAACTTCTCTAATGATCCAATGGTGAAATCGTTTTTTAGCTAAGTCTTTGGCATATGTAGGACTTCACCTGGTGCCGCAAGAGGAGTCGGAGCCGGAACCCTACCAAAAGATCTTTATTAGCTGACTTGAGATGTTAATCAACTCCCTTCATCTTAAATGGTGTAACGAACATTAATTTGGAACGAAGGTAGTAGTATTTTATACCAGCTTGATCCTTGTGTGCACGTACTTACTAACATGCTAATATCTCTTGTGTTGCTTTCTTATCTACTAGTAAAGTGCCTCAAGTTTTCAGAGAGTGATGCGGCTACTGAGGTAGGTAGATAAGCGTCGGCGTTTCCTCGCGTCCCACATATGTGTCCAATTATTGTCCGTGCCCACATCGGTATTCCATCCATTTTCATACATATCTTGTGAGAAAAAAATATTCTCTTCGTTTTAAATTATAAGTTAAATTCACAAATCTAAATTCAAAATTGTTATTATGTATCTATACAAGTATATCTCTAGATGCATTAAAAATTGTGAATCTTGAAATGCTAAAACAATCTACAATTTGGAACGGAGAAAGTACTACTTATCAAATACCACCTCTGTTCTGATTTATATGACGCTCAGTAGCTCAAATTTGAGCTAAGTGCCGTCAAGTATAAAAGAATGGAGGGAGTATTCATAAGGAATGAAGTGATGATCATGAAAAGCATCTGAAATTTTTTATGACACTTCAACTATATGTCGACTATAATGATATGTTTGTATGATGATATTTTTTGAATAGTCTCGGGAGTAAATCATGATTTTTTCAAGATGTGCAAAGCACGTTTTTCGGAAGTAAATCATGATGATATTTTTATCCACCCGCGTGGCCGAGTGTGTGAACCATGAAGAAAGTAAGCGAGAGTGAGAGAGAAGTGAACGAACTTGGTTACATTTTGGCTTGGTCGCTTGGATGTCGCTATGATGCTGACTCACTCGATGTCTATCGGCTATCGCTATATGTAACTCATACAGTACAATTGTACAAATGTCCAGCTCGATCTAGATCTATTATCTCCGTCGTTTTCTTCTCTTTCTCTTTCAGTGCCGCCTTTGCTAGCGTCGGCGTTTCTTCGCGTCCTACCCTATAGTACATACGTGTCCAACTGTCCGTACCAGCCCACGCAGATGGGAAGGCGAAAGGGGAGGGAGCAGACATCGTGGCCCTGCTGAATAAAAAGAGTCAAATCATTACACACTCCTAAGCGGATAAGATCGATCCATGATATATGATATACAGTACTTCTTCTATCCTGAATTATAGGTCGTTTCATTTTAGATTTCTAACTACATATCTTTTGCTATGAATCTACATATACATATATGTTATATCTATATAGTAGAAAAATATATGTATGCATCTAGGGGAAAAAATCAAAACAACCTAAAATAACAAGAAGTATGTATCATGTATAGCCAGGGGCGGATCCAGGAATTTCATGGAGGGGGGGCTGGTTTTCTATTCTTCCTCCTTCCCCCTCTCTTTCTCTTCTTCCTCCTCCTCATTTTCTTCTTCCTCCTCTTCCTCCATGACTGAAATTCCTTGGGGGGGCTCGGGGGCTCCCATGGAGCGTGTGGGGGTAGGGGGGGCTCCAGCCCCCCCCCCCCAGCCCCCACGCTGGATTCGCCCCTGTGTATAGCTAAGGAGTATATATACTCTAAATATATAATATTTTGATAAACTATTTAACTTAAAATGCATTAGCTAATTTGTCTTAAAACGATCGTGTGTTTGAGATTAATATGTACTCTCAAATTACTATTGGTTTTGACTTTTCTACATATATAGTTTTACATATGCACCTAGATATATATTTTGTCTAGATACTCCCTCCATTCTAAATTATAGGTTGTTTTAGTTTTTCTAGGTTTATCAATATTATTATGTAGACTATCTATAGTATATGCATACTCACAAGTAAAAGAGCTAGCAACAATTTCAATCAGTTCCCGAGAGAGTGGAGATGGTTGCGTGCTAGCAGCTACTAGTATATAATAGGTCTTATCCACTTACACGTCATCATATATTATCCATCGGAGAGACGGAGACTGCGATACAACAAGCCACATGGATGTGTACCTTCTTATTGCCGTCTATTTTTGTTCCACTATAAAGTCCATCTTCTTATCTTATCCCATTCACATGCATGCATCACCCCCCATTTCTATTTTTTTACAACACATAATTATTAATAGGAGAGTGCAACATGCAATGCAAGATTTAAACTTTAGTAGGAAAATCAGTATTTAACCGCGCCATTTCAGTAATTTGTGGCCTCTTATGCACGCTTGATGCTTGGTTGGGTGCGCCACTCAACTAGCTACGGAGTAGAAGACATATCACTACTCATGTAACATCCTCTGTTGGATTTATAGTACTAATCCTAGTCCACACAATTTTCATTACACTACCAGCAAAATTACTTGAGAAATCCACAACATATTATTATTCAATACATAATATTATCTTATCCAAGAGTACGTCCATCCAGGAACATAGACTGGCTTTCAGAGATATAACGAGTTTCTGAGAGCAAACGCTTGGTGCGAGCGAATACTTTGCGCTACGGCGGGAGTCAAGAGCTTGGTGCACGTGAGCGCGCGAGTGTAGTTTATACTTCTAGACTACAATTCTCTTCTTTATCAATGAAATAGACATTGTTTTGTGTTTGTTCTTAAAAAAACGCTTAGTGCTTGTTTCAGCTTAGCTTCTCACTTCTCAGTTTTCCTTTGAATGGACCGCAAACTGTACCGTCAATTTAAGTTTATGTTAAGGCAACCAATATGCTAAAATGCTAAGTGTGCATATATGTAATACAGGAATGAGTGATGATTGTAATAATGCGTCAGCAACGTACGGTGTAGCTCAACGTTAAAATCTCCAGGAGCAACAATTATATGCCTTGTACGAATCAGTCTCGGGAGCGAGGACAGAATTATTGTTGTGACAGATAATAGGTCACATCCATTTACACTTGTCATATCACTATCAGCACAAGGTGCGTGCATGTGCATATTGTGAATCATCATAATGTTATTGTACATCAACGTAAGTGAGCTGAGTAAAGGTAGTTCTAACCCACAGTGGTTAGTGTATACCACATTAACAAGACACTATAAACCACAGCTGAGTAAAGGTAGTTCTAACCCACAGAATGAAGAGGACGGGTATAGTCTTATAGTGCAAAGAAAAAACGTGTCGACATTCGACGAACCGGCTTTGTTTTCTTTTTGAGAACCACGAACTTCCTTTGTTTCTTTTACTATTTTTTGCCCATACACGAAAACAAGAAGAAAACAATCGGGCCAGCAAATCTAGCCTAACCTACGCTGGAGAATCAGACCCAAAACACTTAGAGCGCGTTTGCGAGGGTGGCCCACGGGCTCGGCTGCGCTCGTGGGCTGCAACTTCTCGTGTTTGTAGCATTGGCCTGGCCCCCCAGAGCCAAAAATGCTCTCTCGGCCTGTTTCTCTGGAAACGCCGAAAACCTCCGTTTCTTCCGAGCCGTGCTCGTGGCGGCGCGTGCGAGTGATTTTGTGCGCCGGAGGGGTGGTTATTTGCTTGCTAGCCGGGCTGCTATCTGCCACACAAACACCAGCGCAGTTGGGCCTGGCCCGATCGGTGCTTTGCCACAAACATGAGCTGTTGCAGCATTAGGGACTGGTCTTCCCTGGCCTGGGCCTAGGGAGCAGGCCGAGCTGCCCTCAGCCACCCTCACAAACGCGCTCTTATTTTATATTGGGCGCAAACTCTGGGCCGCTTCACTTAATGGGCTAAAAGGTTTAACAAAATTTAGAATCTTTTTTTTTTCTGTTTTTCAAAAATATATGATGAATTTCAAATTTGGCAAAACTATAATACAACCGCCGTACCTCATGGCGGTAGGGATCAATCGCCATGGGCCACGACGGTTGTGAACAGTACCCTCCGCGCGGGTACTACTGTAGCACCTGCAACCGTCATGGCCCATGGCGTTAGGGTCAGTCTGTTTTTAAAAAGGCTTAACTTTTTTGTATGAACTCGAATGGAGATAAACTTTATACGAAATTTGTAGCTTTCGACGAGATCTACAACTTTGTAGTTCAATTTTTTTTCATTTGAAGTCATCTTGTGGCTCAGATAATTGATATACTGTCCAGATCTGATACCGAAAACTGAGATCTGGATAATATTTTTTTTAACCACAAGATGACTTTAAATGAAAAAAGTTTGAACTACAAAATTGTAGAGCTCATCGAAAGGTACAAGTTTCGTATTAAGTTTATCTCCATCTGCTACAGTACCCGCGCGGAGGGTACTGTTCACAACCGCCGTGGCCCACAGCGTTTGGGCACTGTAGCATCTCCAACCGCCGTGGCCCATGGCGGTTGGTCCCTACCGTCGTGGCTCATAGTGGTTGGTCCCTACCGTCATGGGGAACAGTGGTTGTAGTATAGTTTTACCAAATTTGAGATTCATAATATATTTTTGAAAAAACATAAAAAATAAAGAATTCCAAAATTTGTGGCGCGTTCGTACGGCCTTAGATGATGACCGGGCCTGAGAAGTTGGTATCCAGCCCAAAAATTTCAAGGCCTGATATAGAAGACGGCGCAACAACATTTTTTTATGATTTCACAAAAATAATTGCGTCTACAGAAAATTTGCAAAAATAACACTCAACTCCCGGATAAACCGACGGTTAAATAAACGGTTATTCAAACAACGTTAATTCCTCAACACATCTTCAAGCAATCATAATTATTTCATATAAACTTAGATGGATATAGCTTTATACAAATTTTTTTTGTAGATCTTGATGAAGTCTACAACTTTGTAGTTCAAACATTTTTCATTTGAAATCATCATCGTACTCAAATAATCAACATAATGCTCAGACTAAACATTACATCAATTATTTTGGCACGAAGATGATTCCAAATGAAAAATATTTGAACTACAAAATTGTAGATCTCGTCGTGATCTACGATTTTTGTATAAACATATCTACAGTCTGAGTTCATTTGAAAAAAGTTATGATTTATTAAGGTGTGTTGGAGAGTTACTGCCATGTCAAATGGTTGTTTAGGAGCCTACCGCCGTTTTATCCGGTGATTGAGGGTTTTGCAAATTTTTGTTAGGCACAATTATTTTTAAAAATTTTATAAAAAAATCGGTAACAACACACCCTGCCGCCGCGCTCCTTCACGGCGTCTGCCAGACCACTAGCCAGCTACCTCCGCGTACCACATGCCTCCAGGCTCCGGCTCTGGCGGTCCGGCCCTCGTCACCACTCTGGTCTCCTGCAACACCCTCCTCTCGTCGTCGCACATCGGCACATGCGCAGGACAACCTCTTCGTGGCGTCGGCCCGGATGCGCGGAGGCTTGTGCACATTCAGCAATGGTGGACAAAGCGTACCCTATCTTCAAGGGGATGGGAATGAAAGGGGGAGGCATCAAGTCCTGAACTGCAGCATTATTCTTGTATGGCTGGCATTAGGGTGAGACTTCAGCCCTGAACTTCGAAGCTATCAAGCTGATAGAGGAATTTCATTTTGAGCCTGACGTGGCAATACTTGGAGGTGTTACTGTCGAGGGCTTGGAGAGAAACGCAGGCTACTGAACAGGTTTCACAGAAATTGGTGGACATGTCTTCTGGAAACTGGAAAGAATGGCTAGTATATGAGCTTGGCAAACATATAATTCAGATGGTGGCCGGAAGGTACAGTGATGCGGAGAGAATAAGAGTACAGTGATGATCACAAATTAAAACCAGGCAATTCTCTCAGTGTCTTTAAGAAAGAGGAAAAGAGAATGTCCACTACGTGTGGCTGGGGGGTACATCTTTTGAAATGACACATGATGATACCCAAATTTGTTGACACGTGAGCAGAAATGTTTGGTTAAGACGATTGGTCCAATATTCACAAGAAGTGGATGGCAATATGGTGGGTCTATTAGAAAATATTTTCTAATCGGTTAAAGTGTTGCCTTGTTCTATAGAAGAGAGAGGTGGGAAAATGATAGGCAAAAGTGGGCCACACTGACTATAGTCTTGACGCAGTAGCTAATGGACACTGTGCTGGGTTTTCATCTTGCTTTTGTTTAGAGTTGTCACACTGATTCTTGAATACTGTACAGTTCCTCTTTTTTTATATATCAAATGAAGAATTGTATTATATCAAAGCTGAGAAAGGTAACTTAGACTTATAGTGATGAATACATAAATTGTGGAGCAAACGTATGGAACTGAACTCAAACTATGTATGCATACATAATATGTGAAGTGAGATAAATTAAACCCTTCTGTTTGAGAAATTTTGATGCTAATGCTGGTATATCAACAACATGATTTACTGAGCAATTGCATGTGCAAATGGATACATACTCATTTGACGCTCCCAACTTAACAGGGAGATATGGCATGATATTATACTACTCTATATTTATCTTCAAATGCATACAATATGTTATTAGTATGTCAATTGCTGTCCAAAAATTTCTTTTTTTTAAGATGTGCATAGCACGTTTTTCATTAAGAAGAAAAATACAACGAAACAACTTCATAAGAGATCCCAAAGCGCAGAGAAATGAGTGCCCGCCACACCTCCTGGCCACCGCTGTTGTCATGTCCACGGACTAATAGAATATCAGCATGACTATGATCTTCCAAAGAGTGCTTGACAAAACCACATGTTTGGGGTTTCAGCACTTGCATTAGAAAACACAGCCTCAGATGGTCCTACTTGATCTTTTTTACCCCAATAGCAGACACTTGTATAACTGCAAACTCAGTCCAATTTTCCACTCATCCAACTTCCTTGTTTTTTCTGCGAAACTTTTGGCAACACAGCAGTGTTTTCTGACTGTTCACGATTACTTAGATATTCTAGAAGCCTAGGACTCTAATTTCTTCTCATGAAATTGCATGAGCAATACAGGCAACAGAGTTTAGCTACTAGCTTTCTAAATGACACTAGAAATTGTCTAGAAAAGTCAGGGAACATACGCAAAGAACTGTCAAGATAGGCCGCTTTCAAATCTGTTCCAATCTTGAATTGTCTACCTACTGATTACACCGATGATGTCATACCGATCTTCACTCCTAAACTTGTGACAGGGATTGCGTTTGGTAGAGATTGGTTTATTTTTACTCCTACATTCTGACCATGATAGGGGATAAATTTGGTGACGGGAGCATGAGAGTGTGCTGTTCTTTACCACAGTTAATTCCCCTTTAGTTGAGTGCAGTGGACTGGAGTATACAAAAGGGTTGACAATGTATGATAGATGCATTAGATTATCATGAAAAGTACTTCAAAAATATTTGATATTCGTCGAAGAACTCTTTTACTGATAGAAAATGTCACCTTTTTAACCGTGTTGATATCCTTCTAAATGACATGTATTTTTAATTAGATGGACCATTTCATTAATGACATGTAGTGTTTGAGTAGAGAAGAGTGACCGTGACAATGGTCGCATGAACTTCTGAAGCAAAAAAGGTATGGAACTGAACTTAGACTACGCATATATACTGCGAATTTCTTTTTTGCAACAGCGTTCTGTGCACTGACATGTGGTTCGTTCATATATTCGAACACAGTATGGCAATGAAATTCGAATTCGGTACCAATACATTAAAAAAATGTAATGCCGTGTGTCCACTCCATCTTTGATCCACAATTTTTGCTATTCTCAACACATATTTGATTGGAGCAGGCAGTTTGCCAACTTTGATCAAAGACAAATGGGAGGCAGGGGACGCGGAATTAGATGATGACGAGCTCTGCGTTGGGTTATCCTGAAAATGAACAAGCAAGGTCAAATCTATCTATTATTATCTTAATACTACAGTGTTAAAAGAAGTCACCACATTCGCCCAGAGGGTCTATAAATTCTCAAGTTAATCTAAAAAAGAGAAGAGTTTAGACTGTTGGATTTTATGAAGATCTAAAGGTCGAGAATAACATAGGGAGTCCATGTCTAATACAATTCAGAATTACGAGATTAACCTAGAGAGTCCATGTCTAATACAATTCAGAATTAACAAAAATGAATAGAAAAACAAGATCTGTGCTATACTTAATGGAAACAACTATATATTTGCTAAACAATTTCAGGACTCCAGACATATGGAATCCAATATTATTTGGGAGTCAACATTCACATAATAAATGTCGGAGCTTGCCCCTCCCGTTCTTAAAAAAAATTAGCATAATAAATGAAATGAAATGACACCACAATAATCAAGGTTATATATAGAGAGATATAAAAAGGCATCTAGAAATGATTATGTTAATCCGAATGAGATGAATACCCACTCTTAAATTTAATGAAGATCTGGAGTATCTAGATTAATCCAAATAATCTACGTTGAAGAAAATACAAAGTTAGAATCAAAAGAAAAATTTGGAATACAGAAAGAGTGTCCTAAGTAAAAAAAAAAATTCACTCTAACTACATTGGAAGACAAATCGGAAGGAGTGCCCTAAATAAAAAATACATCTCACCTTTCCTATGTTGGAACACAAAATTGGAATGAAAAATAGAAAGACTTATACAAATGGATCGGAATAGAGTACGTCGAGTCAAAAAAATCTATATGAACCTCTAAAATAAGGAACATAAGTATACTAACGGTACATTTTGGTGCATATATTGGAGGTTGTGGCGTTGAATTAGATTCAATATACCAAAGCAGTCATGATACTGAAATGAACTACAATTCCAATTCTATTATTTGGATGACCACTAACTTGACTTTTGGAATTTTAGGAAGCAATCCAATTCAATTCATGTTTGCATATCAAAAATATGGAATTGCAATTTTGTGCATGGTGCTTCGTGGAAGAGGAAGAATCGGCCAGCAAGCACAAGTCACAACAAAGAAGGGACCGTCAACGAGTAGGGAGGAGAGAGAGAGAGAGAGAATTGCACTGTTACTGCACCAACTTGTACCTAGATTGAGAGAAAGCTTCAAGTTGGCTACGATAGCAACTGGCACCCCCGCTGTACAATAAGCTCACCGAGTAGAGTTGATCCACAAGTTGGGAGGTGGAGCACTCAGACTCTATATGTATGATCAACGTCTGAGTCAGACTCAGAAGCCCCGGGATTAGAGAGGCGGAGTGGAGAGAGAGGGAGAGGGAGAGGGGGAGATAGAGAGAAAGAGAGGGAGAGGGGGAGGAGAGAGGTTCGTGGAGGAAACGCGAGATGACAGAGACGATTTCAATCAAATACGTAGCCGCAGGGCTTGCAATGTATATAAAAAAGAAAGAAGGCACTACTGGCGATGGGAGGAAGAAAGGGTTGCACACACACACACACACACAGAGAGAGAGAGAGAGAGAGTTGCACTGCTACTGCATCAGCCTGTACCTAGATTGAGAGAAAGCTTCATAGTTGACTACGATAGCAACTAGCACCCCCGCCGTACAACGAGCTCGCCGAGTAGAGTTGGATCCCCACGTTGGGAGGTGGAGCACCCAGACTCTCTACGCAAGATCAACGTCTGAGTCAGACTCAGAAGCCCCAGATTAGAGAGGCAGAGTGGAGAGAGAGAAAGAGAGGGAGAGGGGGAGATAGAGAGAAAGAGAAGGAGAGGAGGAGGAGAGAGGTTCGTGGAGGGAACACGAGATGACAGAGACGATTTTAGTCAACTACGTAGCCGTTGGGCTTGCAATGTATATATGCGGAGAAAGAAGGCACTACTGGCAATGGGAGGAAGAAAGGGTTGCACCCAGAGAGAGAGAGAGATGTGCTGCTCCTGCACGAGCCCGTCCGTAGATTGATAGAAAGCTTCATGCATGGTTGGCTACGATAGCTATTGACACCCCCGCCAGGTGCAATGAGCTCATCGAGTGGATTTGGATCCGCACGGTGGGAGGTGGAGCACTCAAACTTTCTACGCAAGGTCAATGTCTGAACCGGACTCATGAGCAATGAAATTAGAGAGACAGAGTGCAGAGAGAGAAAGAGAGGGGGGAGAGAGAGGTAGGTTCGTGGAGGGATCGAGACATGCAAGGAACGATTTCAGTCAAATACGGAGCTGCAGGGCTTGCAATGTATGTGAAGGCACGGTGGAATGTTGAATGCCATTCGGTAATGGTTCAATTTTCACCCAATAATACAAGACCATCCAAACAACAAAATTGAGATGTATCAATACCAATTTCGAATTTTAGGCTTCAATATCTACATCCGAACGGGTTTCAATGATTTAAAAGATGATTAACTTTTTAAGAGGGATTTAGAAATATACAACTAACACAGTATTTTAAAAATTATAATTTATCAAATCTAGCTGCGCTGTTAGCGTGGGCCAACTTGCTAGTCTTTGGTTACTCAAAGCGTTGGTGGAGGGAACAAACATAGATAGTCCATCTTGTTTGGGACATATTTTTTTCTGATGACCTGAAGTAGACTTGATTTCTTGAAAAAGCAGCTTCCGATCCTGGAGAATTTTGCTGGCCGAATAAGTTGACTAGATCAGTACTCTGTACTCCGGTCCACGCTCGGTCAGGAACCATAGTTCATACTTCAAAAGATGCTTCCCAACGTGTTTCCGAGCTTGCACCAAGAGGACCGACTCGTAGAGGGTCGGTCACCTTTTATAACCTTTTGCACGTTCGTCCTTGATCACTTGATGATCGTTTCACGATATATCAGTAGTTTTTTCGATAAAAAAGCTTTTTATTAAATTTTAAAGTTATTACATCGATATCTTAAAATACCTCCGACCTCTCTGCATAGCGTGATGCACACAGTCTAAAAAGAAGAGAGAAACACAAAACTCTCGATTCTCAGATTAGACCGTCACCTATGTGCTCGAGCAAGAACTCCTTGACCACCAGCGCCAAACGTAACAATACCACAACAACTAAATCATGTGAGGTTAGCTTCTGTAATATGATCCATATATGGAGAAGTGTATAATCGAGTAGATAACCAGTGGTGAAAAAGGTCATGTTTATTCCTAAAGATGATATCATTTCTGCATAATCATAACGACCAACAAGTAGCAGCAACTCCTAACAGAATTAGTGGTTTCAATTCTTTTTCAAGACTCCATAACCAACTCTCAAATATATTGGACACACTAGGAGGTTGAGACAAATATAAAACTGAATTATGATTAGTAGTGAAACAATGAAACTTTTTCTCCTCCAAATTAGACGCCACCGGCCTGTTCGCTTGGCTGGTTGCTACCTTGCTGGTGGCTGGTGCTGGTTTGTTCTGAAAGAAAAGTACTGCTGGCTGGTTGCTGGTGGCTGGTTTTTTCTGAGAGAAAAGTACTGCTGGCTGGTGGCTGATAAGCCAGACGAACATGGCGCACAACGGCGGCACAAGGGTCACAAGCCCACACCCCCGTGAACGACACTGTAGCACATTGCAAGTTGAAAAAAGAAATACATCTAACCACCGTACCGTCTGACCCCGCGTCGCCCCGAGGCGACTCGGGGGACCTCCGCGCTGCCGCCGCCTTGGCCCCCGTTCCTTCCGTCTCCGGCCTCCGGTCGGTGACAAAGGGACGGGGGTCCCTCTTTTTAGTAGATCGAGTCCTTCTAGGTTAGGGTTTACTCGCCGCCGATGCTCGGCGGTGGAGTTAGGTTTTGCCGGAGGAGCATGATTCCTTTGCGGCTTGGTTTTCCTGGCGGCGTTGGCGATGCGGAAGCGACGGCGTTGCAGAGGAATAATTTCTCCCAGCTTCTTCCGTTCTCCGATGGCGATCTACTCCGACGCCAACGAAGATGCTGGGGAGACATGTCCAGGAGTCGAGGGCCAGCGCATCGTCGTCTTCTTCAGGTGATGATGTTGTTGACCCTGTTAATCTTAAGAAAGATGTTCTTTGGAGGAAATCTGAGCATTGCTCGGGTTGCCGGCGATGGAAACGAAGGATGCGTCGTGGGTACTGGAGTTGGCCGATGCGCTTGGGAGGCAGTGTACTCGGCTGATTCGCCTAGCAGTAAGCCCTCCTCTGCGGCCTCCACTTTGTGAAGTTTAGCTCTCGTGCCCGGCGACGATTGGGAAGCGGTTTCGACGGCGGCAACGAACGTATCGCTGAAGGCTTCGAGGAAGATGAACAGGAGTTTTGAACTTCTTTGTAATTTTTCTTTTCTTTCGAATCCTGTTTGTAAACAGACCGATGTAATATGCTAATATCAATACATGTTCCTTACAAAAAAAAAAAGCCCACAACCCCCGTGCTCCACCTCCTGCCTCACTGCTTGGTGCTTGCCTACAAAGCCTCAGCCGCTCCCGCGTCCCTCTCCGATCGAGCAACCCTCCACCGCGCGCGTCAGAGTCCTCCTCGTACAACTGACACCGCGCGCACTAGCTTGCCCAACCGTGTTCCCCAGCGAAGAGTGCACCAGCGCACCACCCGCGGCAACCATCGATGGCCACTGCCACTGTCGCTGAGTCGCAGCCGCAGGTGCAAGCGGCGGACGGCCGCAAGGTGGTCGACGAGGTGTCCGGCTGGCTGCGCGTGCTGGACGACGGCAGCGTCGACCGCACCTGGACCGGCCCGCCGGAGGCACTCCCGCTGATGCAGCCCGTGGCGCCGTACGCCGCGCCACGCGACGGCCACACGCTCCACGACCTGCCCGGGGAGCCCGGCCTCCGGGTCTACCTCCCCGAGGTCCGTGGCGGCGGCGAGGGCGGGTGGCGCCTGCCCGTCATCGTGCACCTCCACGGCGGCGGGTTCTGCATCTCCCACCCGTCCTGGCTCATGTACCACCACTTCTACTCGCGCCTGGCGTGCGCCGTCCCCGCCGCCGTCGTCTCCGTCGAGCTCCCGCTCGCGCCCGAGCGCCGCCTGCCCGCGCACATCGACACGGGCGTCGCCGCGCTCCGCCGCCTCCGCTCCATCGCGCTGTCCGAGGACGGCAGCGGCGCGCTCGACGACCCGGCAGCCAGGCTCCTCCGCGAGGCGGCCGACGTGTCCCGGGTGTTCCTCGTCGGGGACAGCTCCGGCGCCAACCTCGTCCACTTCGTCGCCGCGCGCGTGGGCGAGGACGGCGCGGACAGCTGGGCGCCCCTCCGCGTCGCCGGGGGCATCCCGATCCACCCCGGGTTCGTGCGCGCCGCGCGGAGCCGGTCGGAGCTGGAGACGAAGGCGGACTCGGTGTTCTTCACGCTGGACATGCTGGACAAGTTCAACGCCATGGCGCTGCCGGTCGGCGCCACCAAAGAGCACCCGTTCACGTGCCCCATGGGGCTGCAGGCGCCGCCGCTGGAGTCCGTGCCGCTCCCGCCGATGCTTGTGGCCGTCGGCGAGAACGACCTCGTCCGCGACACCAACCTCGAGTATTGCGACGCGCTGCGCGCCGCCGGTAAGGACGTGGAGGTGCTGCTCAGCCGCGGCATGAGCCATGCGTTCTACCTCAACAAGTTCGCCGTCGACATGGACACCAGCACAGGGGAGCGGACCCAGGAGCTGATCGACGCCATCAGGAGCTTCGTCGCCCGCCACTGAACAGCACTGAAGCGCAAGAATATGCATCTTGCAAGCGATACTGCTGCTTATTTGTGTTTGTGCATGTGCGTGTCCACAGTTGAGGCCACCGTATATGTGTTTCGGTCATATCTCGCCTGTCGCCTTATGCTTGTCCCTGATGTCAAGTTCAAATAAGCACCCATATATTTGATGATCTCCTGTTTTTTAAGAGTACATGGTAAAGATCCGGGGCCTTCGCTGAAAAGAAAAGAAGTTAAATAGAGTGTTTGGTTCGTGTTAAGCTCATTTAAACCCAAAGGAAATCATAATGCAGTAAACTAGAATGGGTTACCATCTTTTTTTTTGTTTGGTTGTACTCTTATTTTAAGACGTGCAAAATACATTTTTCATTAAGAGAATATAAGTTTATAGAACACGACTCTAGAAGAACCTCTAGAGTGTGGGACAACAAGAACAACTGCACGAACAACAGGGAAAAAAAAAGGAAAGAGACCACGACACCACCACCACCACCACAACAGATCGAACACAACCTAAGGCAGCTGAAACCTGCGAGAGACAAGGTCAGCGCGGACAACCGGACACCCACACGTCACCGATCGCCTCACACCCCGGACCAAATAAGGTAGAGCTAGCGGTTTAGTTGTACTCTGGTAACGTGCAATCTGATTATGGTACGGGTGTTGTATTTGATTACAGTAAAGGAGGAGTAACAAGTTTCTATATACATTATTTAGGTAAGAGATTCAATTACAGTATCAATTGATTACAAACCATCACAAACCAAGCATATGTAATGTGATTCGTTACAAATTACGTTACATTTGAGCTAACCAAACACCACATATTTTATTTGTCAGCCAAACATTACAAACTTTGCGAAGGTAAGGTACCTTACCGTGGAAACTGCCCATCATGATTGAGTCCTTGACTTGGCATGCTAGTGCTCATATTTTATTTATTTATTTTAAGATTTAATTGGTGTTATTCTTTCAGTGGTAGACGACATATCTGTTGATAGTGAGACGCTAGTGGTAATTTTGTCAATCTCGAGGATTTGTCAGCTCAATCTTCCAGAAGTGATTTGCGTGCGTGTATTCGTAGTGGTGTGCGTGCGTGTGTGAGCGTCCGTGTCTGTATTGTGTGATTCGTAAAAGAAAACATTACAAACTTTTACTATTGATATATTTAGCAAAATAGTTTAAAATATGTGTAGATTTGTTGTAAAAAAACTTTTATAGTCTAATAGATTTTTATAAACATATTCTAATAGAAGAAGTGATGTATGTTAAAAGAACATAAATAATCTTTTGCGATGGGAGTAAAATCCATAATATGAATAGAGATTTTTTTGAGGTGCGGCAAAAAACCTCAGTATGGTAATTCTTTCATGGTTTATTAGTTTGTAAATTCCTTCTTGTGACAAACTTGACTACAAAATTTACCATGACAAAATATATATAGCAGCCTAACAAGTTTAGAGTCCGATGTGCGTCCATACAAAGAGAGCAACTAACTAGAAAATTACTACCTTCTCCATACAAATACCAGATCACCAGAAACTTACTAGCTTATTTCACAATTGCATTTTGTTAACCAATAACATCAACTACCGTGTCAGACAAAAATGGTGAACTGAAGAACCATCTCCAGTTTACGTTTGAGCGTTTACCAAACATAGCACTTGAAAAAGCAAAATATAATAAATATAAAAGGACAAATGAGAAATAAATTCTAGGGTAGTCGATGCTTGTTGTAGTTGCAAATAATTATCTCTAATACACCCAAAAAATTCTTTTTATATGGTGTATTATGATTTTAAAAATCAAACTTCATACAAGTCTGTAAAATGTATTTTTATTTTTTTCTATCTTTTCATACAACATGGATTTATAGTATTGATTCCGGTGAAAGTGATGTTCAAAGTATATTCTGAAACCCCATCATCTCTCTACGACATTGTCAAATCAGCAAAAATGTTGATGTGGCATAAAAATTAATAGTGATAAAACTCTCTACAAAACTCTCAAACTGGCCTAATGGGTGAATTCACCCATTCGCGTGCTATCCCCAAATACTACCCAGAGAGTGAGAAGCCCAGTGAGTGACTGAGGGCAGTCCATAGCTCAATTAACGACACTGCTGCACTCTCTCCAGTCTCCACATGACCAACTTTAACATCATTATCCATCGGTGAGGTGGAGGAATTGAATAAGCTATTCCCTGGATGCACTCTGCACAGTGCACATGACCAACTTAACAAGTCAATTAGTCAGATGACACGCTCAACTGCTGCCCAATTAGCGAGCGTTCCTCTTCTTTGCGAGGAAATTAGCTTTGTTCCTTTGACCTGAGTACCTGACTGACGCGAGACTAGCTACCAACTCCACTCTCTCTAGTCCTCAGCTCGTCTCGGGGTCAGGAGCCGGAGTTCACACTCCAAAGCCACTAGCTTCCCAAAACGTGTTCGATCGGAAGTTGCGGCAAGAGATCGATGACGGACTCCCCAGTCTGGTTCCGTTCCTTCACACACAGGTACAGTTCCCACGAATTTCCTAGCCTTCACCTGCTGCCCCGTGTCGTCTCGCGCTTCGGCACGTACCGCCTGCTCGCTCTCTCCGACGTCGCCATCCGGAGTTCTGCTCCGGAAATCCCCCTCCGATCGCCGTGAAACTTCTGCTCAGGTCGGTCTCGTGCAACGACCGCCACACGAGTCGCACACAACCGCCGGTCTCTCTCGTCCCCCCGCCCCCCCCCCCCCCCCCCCTCCCTGGTGCAACGACCGCCACACGAGTCGCACACAACCGCCTATAAAGCCCCGGCTCCCGGCGTCGCTCTGTGCAAGCAAGCCAACAACCATCTCCACCACCCCGATCGAGAGCGCCGTGTCGTTCTCACACAAAGCCCCTGAGCACTTAGCCGCTCTGCCCCAGTGCGCGCGCGTCGCACCACCACCTGCACATCAGCGAAGGAAATGGCCCCTGCCAAGGCCCAGCAGCAGCAGCCGCGAGCGGCGGCTGGCCGCAAGGTGGTGGACGAGGTGTCCGGCTGGCTGCGCGTGTTCGACGACGGCACCGTCGACCGCACCTGGACCGGCCCGCCCGAGGCGCTCCCGCTGATGGAGCCCGTGCCGCCGTACGCCGCGCCCCGCGACGGGCACACGCTGCACGACCTCCCCGGGGAGCCCAACCTGCGGGTGTACCTCCCCGAGGTGGCGGCAGCCAACAAGGACGGCGGCGCTCGCCGCCTGCCCGTCATCCTGCAGCTCCACGGCGGCGGCTTCTGCATCTCCCACCCGTCCTGGCTCATGTACCACCACTTTTACGCGCGCCTCGCGTGCGCGGTGCCCGCCGTGGTGGTCGCCGTCGAGCTCCCGCTCGCGCCCGAGCGGCGTCTGCCCGCGCACATCGACGCGGGCGTCGCCGCGCTCCGCAGGCTCCGCTCCATCGCGCTGTCCGAGTCCGAGGACGGCGGCAGCGCCCAACTCGACGACGACCCGGCCGCGGCCGCGCTCCTCCGCGAGGCGGCCGACGTGTCCCGGGTGTTCCTCATCGGGGACAGCTCCGGCGGCAACCTCGTCCACCTCGTCGCTGCCGAGGTCGGCCGGGGCGGCGCGGACAGCTGGGCGCCCCTCCGCGTCGCCGGCGGCATCCCGATCCACCCGGGGTTCGTGCGCGCCGCGCGGAGCCGGTCGGAGCTGGAGACGAAGGCGGACTCGGTGTTCTTCACGCTGGACATGCTGGACAAGTTCCTCGCCTACGCGCTGCCGGAGGGCGCGACCAAGGACCACCCGTTCACGTGCCCCATGGGCTCGCAGGCGCCGCCGCTGGAGTCCGTGCCGCTGCCGCCGATGCTGGTGTCCGTGGCCGAGAACGACCTCATCCGCGACACCAACCTCCAGTACTGCGACGCGCTGCGCGCCGCCGGCAAGGAGGTGGAGGTGCTCATCAACCGCGGCATGAGCCACTCCTTCTACCTCAACAAGTACGCCGTCGACATGGACCCCGTCACGGCGGAGCGGGCGCGGGAGCTCATCGACGCCATCAAGAGCTTCGTCTCCCGCCACTGATCCAAGTGCCACACGAACAAGCCATATATATTCTGCACGTGTTGATCCATATTGCTTGCCTATTTGTCATGATGATCGTTCCGTTCCAACGCTCCGCTGTCAGGTCGAAGTCGACTCTACGTGTCAGTGTTACGCCCAGAGACGTACGTGTTGCTTTTATTTCGGCTTGGATTTGATAGATGTCCACTTAAATAATTGATTTGCATCAAACACATACAAATATACAATCATTTATTCGATGACGCCCACAATCACTAGCGTCAGTACTCGGTAGTGGTGCTTTAGTTGAGATGAGAGCACTTACCGGAAATGATCCGTTCTGTCTGCTCGTGTATATCAACTCTCTAGGTTCTAAATGACGTAGCCCAACTATTTATGTTTCTTGTAGAAGACTATGAATTTTATTTTTATAGTGCATTTATTTAATATTATTATAGATATTAATTTATTTTATATATTTGGTTAGAATTAAAAGGACATAATTTGAAATGAGTTGTGTATATTTGAATGAATCAAAAAATGGTATACTTGCTTAGAAGTATTACTTCTATAAAACAGGGTTGCTTAGACTACATAAAAAATGTAATTTTTTTGAGAGGACATAAAGGACTAGCAGGTGAGGGTAGTGGGATCTAAAAATTAAGTTGAGTATATTAATCGTTTATGAGTTATATGGGCTTCTACTGGGCTGTTTCTTCGGCGTTGGACCGACCGAATTCCGGAATCCTGATCGGGCCCCCAGCTGGCCAGCTCCCCACAACCGAAAGGGGTCTCCGCGCGGCACCCACCACACCCGTAGAATGCTCGCCGGCTGACCCACTCGCCGCCACCGGAATCGGCGGTACCCAAACCGCCCGCATTCGACTGGCGGCTCCAATGGCGGATCCGTCCGGGAGCCCCGATTGGTCAAGCCTCCCGAGGGACCTCCTCATCGCCGTCCTGAACCGCCTGGACGCCCCGTCCGCCCTCGCGTACGCCGGCGTCTGCGCGGCGTGGCGCGCCGCGGTGGCCGCCGCCGCCGGCGTCCCGCTCGGCCGCACCCCGTGGCTCTTCTCCTGGGAGGCCGACGACACCCAGATGTGTGGGGGCGCCACGCTGCGCTGCCTCCTCGGCGCGGGGAACGCCTCCTCCTTCCCCACCGCGCTCTTCCCCCGCGGCCGCTCCCTCCGCTGCTGCGGCGCCTCCCACGGCTGGATCGTCGCCTCAGACGAGAACTCCAACCTCGTGATCTACAACCCCTTCGCCCGGCCGTCGGCGGCCAACTTCATCCCTCTCCCTCCGGTCACCGATTTCGAGTGCGTCCGCCCCGGCTACGAGAGCGACGACGGCGGCGTCGCGGCATACGTCCACGACGATTACAACGTCTTTGACGCCGACTCATTCGGCAGCTGCTTCTACCAGAAGGCCATCTTATCCAGCGCGCCGTCATCGACCGGCACGGGCGGGGCCGCCTACACCGCCGCTATTATCCACTGCCACAGGTGCTCTCTGTCCTTCGCCAAGACAGGTGACAGTGAATGGCGGCAAGCCTGGACAATGGGCGAGGAGAACGTCTACGAAATCACCCGCGACATCGTTGAAGATGGGCAGCACTTCACAGCAAAATTTCACCAATCCGATGAGTATTCTGATATCATCCACCATGATGGCAGATTCTACACGGTGACAGTGCATGGAGTGGTGGAATGTTGGGACCTCTCAGGACTTAGGGTCAAATTTCGAGGTGATAGGAACACTAGGCTGTGTTGCTGATGATGTCAAGCTGCTTTCCAGGCACCTGTTGTCAACACCCTGGGGAGACCTGCTGCAAGTCAGGGTAACAATGGCGAGGAATTTGGACAAGTACCCCCAGGGCGTAAGGGTTCAGATTGGCAAGATTATTCCTCATGGGCAAAGAATGGTGGAGCTACGGCCAGCAAAGGCGCTGCGAGGGCATGTGGTTTTCTTAGGGTTGAACCACTCAGCATGTGTGCACCCTGATGAGTTCCCTGGCCTGAGGCCGAATTGTATCTACTTCACAACTCCTTCTTTTGCAGATGGTTATCACCCTTGGCGTCATGGATGGAACGGCATGAAGATCTATGACCTGAAGAACAACACGGCCGAGGACGTGTTTGATAGTTCTACTGATGTTTATGCAGGTATCCTCGTCCAAATGCAGTGTGGGTTGTCCGAAACCGCAATCAAGAAGAGACAGTTTGTCGTTCTCTTACGAATTTGAGTTTAGGTGGCTAGTGGCTAGTGCCTCCTCTGATATCTGAATCTATGGGCAAATAAACATCCTACAATCCTGTACATTACTAAGCTTTCAAGCATTGGAGGTTGTTGAATCAATCCAATGTAAGTTTATTTTGGTTTTATAGACAATGACAGTGACTAAGGTGGTGTGATGGTAAACCTTTGATCTTGTTGGAATTTTTTATTGTGTGAAACATTGCTCCTGGATCTGATGCAGAAGCTTTGCCTATGCAAAAGGTATGAATTGTAAGAATTGATGCAAGTTCTTTTATAAAGTTTATGATGTCCTATGGCTATATCTTACTATTTTCAGTTTCCTCTCGACCAGTAAAGCAAAAATAAAAATCAAATTTCATGATTGATGATAACTCTTTGTATGGATGATCCTAAATTTAGGTGTAGCATTGGTTTATAGCAACAAAAATAATTATATCAAGCAAATTATATGATTTTTCTGCACCGTTAGCTGAGAGATAATATGGAAGATCATGATTTGAGTGGTGCATAAAACCATTCAGTTAGTGGAAATGCTGCAGAACAAGTTACACATTCTTGTGAACTCAGCAAAAAAAAAAAAGAAAAAGAATTGCAGCGAATATTACTGCAATGAGTAGCAGATACATCAAGTTTCTGTCTAATTTGACAAATGCATTGCACTGATGGGTGAGTAGAGCACTCAGGCTCAGTGGCCCTTGCCCTTTGGATGTTCGGCAGCTGACAATTTATACACAATGAGTATTTGTTCATATTCGTTTAGAAAAAAGGGTACTAGTTCGTATACGTCCTCACAGTAGCGGGGAAGATGGAAATGAGAAATAGTGGCAGGCTCTGCATTTTTGGAAGTTGGAACATTGAGTTATTCAGTGGCAAATAGCTAAAGTTAGAGTTACTCAGAGCCTGTTTAGTTGCCAAAATTTTTGGCAAAAAATTTTGGCAGTCCCTTCGAAAGTCTATTAGAGGTAAAAAAATGTAGACTAATTACAAAATTAATTACACGAATGGTCGGGAAATCGCGAGACGAATCCATTAAGCATAATTAATCCATCATTAGAGATTGTTTACTGTAGCATGACGCTGTCTAATCATAGCATAATTAGGCTCGTTAGATTCGTATCGAAAAATTAGGTAAGGGTTATGGAATGGATTTTGTCATTAATTCACATTTAATACTTCTAATCAGTGTCCGAAGATTTATGTGACGGGTAGTTGGGAAAATTTTTGGAAACTAAACAGAGTCTCAGTGGAATGTAGAATTAGCACAAGATCTCGACTGCTGCTGGTCTGCTACAGATCACGGGTCGACTTAAGCAGATGTAAGTTCACAAACTTCTGTATCGTGAGTTCAGAACTTGAGAGTTAAGTTTATTAAAACTTGAGAAAGAAAGTCTTAGGAAATAGCTAAGTATCAAAGTCGTTTACACACATGACACACCTATATGAACTACCAGACTGGACGCTGGTCGATGAAGCTCACTGAGCTGAGCTTTGTCTTTCGGTTTCTGATGGAAGCAACCATTGATGTCTTTTCTGTTTCTGATCGCACCTGTCTTCTAGATGTCTTGCTATTTCTCAGACCTTGTTTTGCGGCTGTGGCTGCTTTAGTGCTCTGTTTTTTTTTAAAAAAAACTGATGCATTGCGCACAGATGACGTGTCTGGCTGTAACAGTCCTCACATGTATGCTAAAGGACTGCAGAAAATAAAGGAAAAGAAATCCTTTACACTGAGATATGTTTACTTCTATTCATAATGCTTTGTACTCCCATGCTAATTTGTCTACTAGTTCTTTTTGCTATTTATCTTGATCATCCATACTCTGCAATTAGTTTTGTTGCGGTTTTGTTGGAAACCTTTTGGGTGGGTATTAGGGCATGAAGCAGCATTGGTTGGCCCATGTGGGGCTACTACGTATTTGTGTGTGGTATCCAGAGCTGGAAACTGACAGAGCACCACAGCTAACCAGTGATCCAGTTTCTTCGGTACCACAAGAGGAGTTATCTTAGAACTGGATCGTCACTACGATTTTTCAAAAAAAAAATCGTCACTACGCAATTCAAAGGTCCGGGTATCCACCCTTTAAATTACAAGTTGTGATCATGGTTCGTGGAATATCATTGGGCTGAAGTTGGCTCAGAAATACATGTGTCATCCAACATTCCAACTCGTGTGCAGCTAGAGCTAGCTCCAGGAGCAAAGGAGCCAAGGAAGCAAATCCTCCTGTTGATTCTTGCGCCATGCGCCTTGCGCCTGATCAAGGTTGTTCGTGTCCATGGATAGGTACAATCAGCATGTACCGGTCTGGAACGTCTGCAGATTGACTGCGTGCTGTCGCCGTGACAATCTCCGCGCGATTGCAAGGATCTGTGACTTGTTACACTCCATGTGGAGAGAAGGCGAGCTGTGGAACGTCTGCAGATTGACTGTGTGCTGTCGCCGTGACAATCTCCGCGCAATTGCAAGGATCTGTGACTTGTTACACTCCATGTGGAGAGAAGGCGAGCTGTGGGTTTTAGCAGCAGGAGCACAGTGGATGGCCGCCCTCGGCTGGCCATCTTCACCAGATGAGCGCTCGCAGCGCGATCCACGCCCAGCACACGGGCCGCACGGCCGGAAAACTCCCCGGCGGCGCACTCTCCACTGCTTGGCGCAACAACGCTACCCCAAGATCCTATTGGATATCGGGGCGATGGCAACAGGAAGTCTGGAACTCGAAGACACAAGTTTTACTCGCAGCAAGTTTAATTTCTTTCAGTTCCGCTAGGCGTGCTGAGCTCACTTCACATCCAGCTACCAACAATGGAAACGTCGAAGATCAACTATATTCCTCCCTCGGTCCCTGAATAAATGTTTCTCGAAAAGTATGCTTGTCTCGCAAACATGATTCTCGGAAGACCTGATGGATAGAGTATATCTTATTGCAATGAGGCCTGTCGCTCGTGATGCTGCATCAGTCATTCTTGTCATACTGATCGTTAATTTACCGTCTTATTCTAATCCTTTTTGTTTCATCTTTCTGACAGCGTTAGTAATGTTGTCAGTACATGTGGAAATCTAAGCGCTGCCCTTCCAATCAGTGTGTGCCTACTACGAGCAACTAATTACTACTACATTCTTTCCTTTTCGCAGCATCAGGTTGAGTCTGCAAACCGGCACAGTTGCGTTCAAAGATCTTTCCACAGCAAGTCAGTAACCGCTTTTTCTTACGGTTTGTGTTGGCATCAGGCTGAAAGAGTGAAGACGATATCTCCCGTTCTCTACGAAATTGACAAGGGACCTATTGGTAACTCAAGCTGTCCCTTCGGTTCAATGATCAGTTTCATGGCCCTGAGTCCCTGACGCGACCTGCAGAACCATCGATCATTGAGGTTGGCGCACTTGTTCAGAGATCATTGTCCGGTCCGGCTTGAGGTTCCTGTGCACTGGCAAAAGTTGTGCGATCCATCTCAACTTTGGAAAGTGTTCAGTAGGCATGGGCACCGCAGCCGTGCGTAGAGGTGGTACCACAGGTCCACAGCCATGACCATGAGCTGTTGTGCTGTGCGCGTCCGGCTCACACAGCCTAACTGGAGCGCCGAACAGCACGCCGGCCGGCCGGTCGTCCTGCACCACCAGTCTTCCCCGTGAGCCCGTGGCACGGCGCCCCCACTCCGCGCAGATGCAGACGGCAGCCAGCGGCCGCGCGTTCCCATCTGGCGGCGTACAGTTTTTTCCCGGCGCGGTTGATGGCGCCGCCGCAGCGCGTTCACGGTTCGGTGGTGCCGGCATTCACTGCAGCGACAGCCCGGAGGTGCTTCCGGGTCCGGGTGGTGCTGGCTTGCTCATCAGTGTTACAGTAACTGTTAAGGCTGTAAAAACCAGCAGCTTGTGCTGTGTCTTGTGTGGAGAAGGTTTGATGCGTTTCTGCCACAAACTCTTACTTTATATATAGCAGGTCGGCGTGTCTGTCAATATGTGGTTGCATACCTCCACACTCCATCACATGCAGTAATACGGGGCATGTGAGGGCCATAGCTCACTGTCGCGCGGCCTGTTCTGCCTGAGCACCACACACCTCACTACTCAGTGAATAGTGAGCGTAGCAAGGAGCGAGCTCCCGGCAGGCGCAGGCGCAGCCATGGCTTCCACGGCGGTGGGTCGGAACGGAGATGGAGAGCAGAGGAAGATCAGGAAGAAGGGAGGCTTCAGGACCATGCCATTCATACTCGGTGAGTGCCAGCAGCATAGGACATGTAACATTTGTCACCTGATGATTCTGAACAACGATCGTGAAGTTCTTGGCGCGCGCGTCGAGATGGTCTGATGGATTTGCTTCTCCGTTGCAGGGAACGACATCTGCGACCGGTTCGCCACGGCCGGCTTCGGCGCCAACATGATCACGTACCTGACGCAGCAGCTGCACCTGCCGCTGGTGGACGCGTCCAACCTGCTCACCAACTTCGGCGGCACGTCCAGCCTCACGCCCATCCTCGGCGCGCTCGCCGCCGACTCCTTCGCCGGCCGCTTCTGGACCATCATCGCCGGCTCCGTCTTCTACCAGCTCGGCATGCTCGGCCTCGTCGTGTCCGCGCTCCTCCCGTCGCTGCGCCCGACCCCGTGCTCCTCCCCGGCTCCCGGCGCCGGCCACGCGCCGCCGTGCCGACGCGCCTCCGGATGGCAGCTCGGAGCGTTGTACCTCTCCCTGCTGTGCACGTCCATCGGCTCCGGCGGGCTCCGGCCCTGCGTCGTGGCGTTCGGCACCGACCAGTTCGACCATGAGCCGGAGGTCCAAGAGCGGCAGGGGAAGCAGGGCAGCAGCAGCGCCACCGAGGCCGCCATGGCGGTGGCGGAGCGGAAGCGGCGCTACTTCAACCTCTACTTCTTCACCATGGGGATCGCCGGGCTGCTGGCGGTCACGGTGGTGGTGTACATCCAGGACAACGTGGGGTGGGTGTGGGGGTTCGGGATCCCGGCCGCCGCCATGTTCGTCTCCATCGTGGTGTTCGTGGTCGGGTTCCCGCTGTACGTCCGGCTCAAGCCCGGGGGCAGCCCGTTCACGCGGCTCGCGCTGGTCGCCGCCGCCGCGTTCAAGAAGCGGAACGTCGCCGTGCCGGAGGACGTCGGCATGCTGTACCAGGATAAGGACCTCGACGCACTCATCTCCACCAACGGCAGCCTGCTGCACACCAACCAGCTCACGTAAGTCCATTCATTTGGGTATTGCCGCGTCCATGCCTGCGTGCTCTTGCTTCAATGGTACTACTCGTGTCGGCAACTTTTTTGTGGCGGTTACATCACCAGTACAGAACAGGGCAATGCAATGCGATCACAGTCTGCAGGTTTTGAGGAAGAGTGCGAGAGCAGAGAGCTGCTTTAAAATTCCTCACTCTGCTGGACTCTTATGATTTTTATGGAAGCTCTTGCACCCATACAATTCCATTAACCTACTAGTGAATTCAGGTTCTTCGACCGGGCAGCGATAGTGACGCCGGGCGACATCTCCGCCTCCGGGCAGCCGGACCTATGGCGTCTGTCGACGGTGCACCGCGTGGAGGAGCTCAAGTCCATCATCCGCTTGCTGCCCATCTGGTCGGCCGGCATCATGCTCGCCACGGCCGACTCGCACAACGGCTCCTTCACCATCATGCAGGCGCGCACCATGGACCGCCACCTCACCCGGCGCTTCGAGATCCCGCCGGCGAGCATGTCCATCTTCGGGACCGCGGCCATGCTCGTCAGCCTGGCGCTCTACGACCGCGCGTTCGTGCCCCTGGCGCGCCGCGTCACGGGCCTGCCATCCGGGATCACCTACTTCCAGCGCATGGGCGTCGGGCTGGCCATCTCCATCCTCGGCGTCGGCACGGCCGCGCTCGTCGAGACCAAGCGCCGCGGCGCCGCGGCCGACCACGGGTTCCTGGACGACCCGACCGCCGTCGTCCCGCTCAGCGTGTTCTGGCTGGTGCCGCAGTTCGCCATCCACGGCGTCGCCGGCGCCTTCTCGTCGGTGGGGCACATGGAGTTTTTGTACGATCAGTCGCCCGAGAGCATGCGCAGCACTGCCGCCGCGCTCTTCTGGCTCGCCAGCTCCATCGGGCACTACATGGGCACGGTGCTCGTCACGGCGGTGCAGCGCGCCACGCGGGGCCGCGGCGACTGGCTCCAGGACAACATCAACCGGGGCAGGATCGACAGCTACTATTGGCTTGTCACCTGTCTCATGGTGCTTAACCTTGGCTACTACATCATCTGCTTCCATTTCTACACCATGAAGCCATTGGAGATGGCAGACGAACAGGATGACCATGACGAGTGTGAGCTCTCCTCAGTCCACAAAAATGGTGCTGGTGCCGGAGGTTTGGTGTAACTTGATTTGCTGTCAATTAATTAGGGTGGACATATTGATTAGACAGCTGCTTGGCTAAAGTCTAAAGGCTGTACAAGTTCTAAAAAGGAAATGGTATTGATGATCTCGTTATTGATCGTCAGTGAAAAGTAGCCATAGTAATCAAGTAATTATTGTGACCTTGTATCACCACCTGTTAGTTTTTTTTTTAGCAGAATCACCACCTGTTAGTATGGTGCACTGTAAAAGAATTAAAAAAAAGCCTGAGAGGGCCCACTGTCCTTTGACCCAAATAAACTCACAGGCCACAGTGCAGTGTGTTATCATTTTGTTTTGTTGACAAAGCACGCACAGTGACTAAGGTGATCATGCTGCTGAACCTTGATCATACTGGACAGTTTGTTGTGTGCAAGATCACGATTCAGGAATGGATCTTACCTGGTGGCAGGTCGCTTAAGGCTGACCGCACTGCTAGACAGACCTCTAAATGGATCTCCAAATAGGCCTGGCCCACTGGTCAGAGCCCATTTACAGACAGAGCAAGCACAACTCTCCGCACCCGTCCCACCTCTAACCTTATCTCTATCCGCCCCATCCCGCAGTTCCCCTGTCTCCTCCCCGCTGCTCCTCTCCAGCGCGGCCATGACGGCCTCCCTGTTACCCCTCTCCAGCGCGGCCACGGCGGCGGATGGCTCCCAGCGGCGACGGAGGCTTCAATCGGGCAGACGGCAAGGAAGAGATCGAGCGCATCACGACGAGAAGGTGGCGCGCGCGGAGCTCTCCCCACCAGCTCCCTCTTCCTCCTCTGTGGTCGCCGGCGCGCTCCTCCCTCCACCTCATGGGTCGGGTCGTGTCAGGTTCGGGTCGGGTCATGTCGTGTTGTCGGGTTGAAATTCATGGCCCGCGCCCGACCCGTCACACATGTGGGTTTGGTCGGGTTTCGGGTTTTTTGTTATAATTTTCGGGTTGGGCCGGGTTTTTCCTGAGTTCGGGTGAAAATTTTGGCTCGCGCCCGACCCGTCGCATGGTCGGGTCGGGTTTTTTTCGGGTGGGTCGGGTCGGGCAGCCCATGATCAGGTATAGTCTGACCCGGGTGGCGCTCCGCTGCTGCTCGGTGGCGCGCGGACGGACGGTGGCCAGCTCCCTCCTCCCCTCCCGCGGCCGGTGGCGTGGTCGAGGCCGACGGGCACGGTCTCCTCCTCCCGGTCCGCCGCCTGCTCCTTCCTCCTCCCTCCCGTCGGCGGTCCCTAGCTCCCTCCCACGGCGACGACAACGCCTCCCGCAACGACGAGGAAAGACGTTGGGGCCCGCGGAGAGAGAGTATAGAGGCGGGCTGCGGGAACGCTGGGTATGCAGGTGTACTGTAGCCACCTGGAGGATAGCGTCGTGTTCCCAAGTCCGCGGTGCAGAGCTCCGACCTTGACATTTGCCATTCCGGCACCTTTGCAAGTTCGCGGTGTGATCAGCCTAGGCACAAGGTGTGTATTGCAAGAATCGACGCTAAGTTATTTTAAGCTGTTGTGATGGGCATGTGTTGCAGAATATATGATGTCTTTGCATGGCTTTGAGCAACAAAAATCTCTATAGCAAGCAAACCGTAGGAATTTCTACACCATTTTGCAGTTCTGTGATATCACTCAGTACTGCACTTCATTATTAGCAACCTTGAATTCTTCACATAAAACCATTTACTGCTTGTGGTACTGATACAGAGCAAATTGCATAAACTGGCTTCCAGGTAACAAAGGTCAAAGAAAATGGAGTTAGGATATATATATACATCAAATGTATTAAATCTATATGCAGTTTTGGAGAACATGTGAGATTCCATTGTTTACTGTCGGAGTTTAACAGTGAACAAGCATGAATATAGATAAACTAAGCCGGTGGGGGTAATATCACCCTCACGGTTTTCATTAAAAGAAAAAAGCCAACTTCCGACTTAGAAAACTCCCAAACTCTGACTTCACCGACGAGAGAGTTTTTCAGAGAATAAATTACCACTAAGAAAAACCTGCGCCGATGGAGGTACGAACACAAGCTGTTGGCTTGCGCAGCTGCAGAGCCAACCACCCGAGCTAAAGCTCGTCCTCAAGCATGAATGTAGATGGTGGCTGCGTAGCACATCGTGGCCACTAGGTTGTCCTTTTTGCTGCTTCTTAAGCATCATGGTTTGGTGCTTGCAGACGGTGGTCACACAATTCTCTACACTACACAAATAATAACCATCCAGCTAACTGCTCGAAAGATGGCTGACGCATAGCGTAATTTCAAGGGTAAAAGAAAGAGCTTAAGATTTGGTTGTTGCATTCACCTAAACAAACTAAAAATATGTTAAAATATTTTGTCAGGTCAGAACCAAAGAATCTTTGGAATATCATGCAGTTCAACAAGTTACCTGTCCTATCAAAGATGACGTGGATGCTACCAAAACGAAGAAGAATGCATTTACTGCTACATAATGTGGATGTCAAAAGTGAGTTACCTTTTGTTGCTTCTTTTGTGTTAGTAGCTTTAAGTTCTTGTATGTGGTTGTGGTTGTTTTGAACTTTGACCCATCCAGAAAACGTTTGTTGAGCTTCCTTCTGAAATTGGCAGAGCCGCAGCTTTCACTTTAAAGAATATAAAATTCTCAATAAGGCCAAAACATAATTTTCTAAATTTGGCACTTAAGTTTTCTGTTTCCTCTGTTCCAAATTGTAGGTCATTTTGATATTTTAAGATTCACATTTTTGTTATGCATCTAGATATACTTGTATCTAGATACATAATGATAACTATGAATCTAGATTTGTCAAAACGACTTATAATTTGAAACGGAAGGAGTAATTGGTTGGATGATTCTAACCCGCTTTGGGTGATATCATCCGTAGATCTTGTGAGATTCAATTCATGTTGTCAATCAACAACGTTGTCTGCCTTGCTTCTTGGGGAGCCACCCCAAGCATTACCATTCTACGGATAAGAAATTTTCGACCTTTAGGTTGACAGTTCTTCATGTTACAATTTGAGTTGTGAATAATTTTGTGGAGAAATTGGGGGACAAGGGGTGGTTTGAAGAGGATGAGATGGTAATGTCTGATAGCTGAGGAACTGATGGACACCTGTGGAAACGCCACTTGGTGTCGTATTAAGCACTCCCTCTATTTCAAAATGTAAGTCGTTTCAATTTTTCTGGAGAGTCAAACTAGAGAGGATCACGAAGATTTATGACATCGAATAGATATATTATGAAAATACGTTTAATTAAAAAAACTGATTATACTTATTTGGTATCATAAATGTTAGTATTTTATTGTATAAATCTAGTCAAACTTGATATGCCTTTACAAGAAAGTTGGAATAACTTACAATATGAAACAATTTGGAATGAAGGAATGTATAACATCTGTCAAGCATATCCGTCATTTAAGACAGTTTTCTTGGTAACATCCGTCAAATCATATCGTATTGTGACCGACTTTTGTTTATCTGTAATTTTGCTCTAATGATTCAGTCTCACACTCTCACGTACGTGATTACGTGTAAATGGTCCAATAACCATAAAAAAATAGCAGACACTTGGGCTGTTATCTGTTGTCACGCCCCTACTTCCAAACACCAAAACACACCATTTCTGCAAGGGAGCAACACTATTTTCATCATTTTATTAGAGAAAATAAGATATGAGTAAAATTCATGAGCGGTCCCTAAACTTGCGCAGTCATGTCATTTGGGTCCCAAACTTAAGATTTTTAATCTTTGGGTCCCTAAACTTAGAACCGTTGTGTCATTTAGGTCCCAAACTTAAGATTTTTAATCTTTGGGTCTCTAAACTTAGAACCGTTGTGTCATTTAGGTCCCAAACTCCCGATATCTGACATTTGGTCTCTAAACTTGCATGATAGTGTCATCCCTAGGTCTCAAAACTTAACATACACATAAAAACTTTTGTACATGTTTCATATTTTTTATTAAAAATGAATTAAGTATGATTTTTAGATTAACATAATTCTATTCGAAGTTCCATATATAGGTGTAAATCGGACTTTTTTAATAAAAAATGCTGACTTTGGGATCTAGGTGACACTACCATATAAGTTTAGGGACCTGAATATCAGAGGTCGTGAGTTTGAGACCTAAATGACACAACGGTGTAAGTTCAGGGACCAAAATATCTAAAATTCTGAGTTTGGGACCCAGATGACACCAATGAATTTAGGTCTCAAAGTCACAGGCAGATAACACCAATATAAGTTTAGGGACCTGAATATCAGAGGTACAAGTTTAGGAACCGCCAATGATTTTTACTCATAAGATATTCTCTCTGGGTCTCCTTGGTTGACCTGGCTGATTGATGGTTGTTTTGTACCGTGTACATCTTGTGATGGCCCGTGATGAGATCAGCGAACTCCACTGATAAAAAGTGAGAGGTGATCCACAGAAAACACACATGCAGATGCAGTGAACTAATGCAACATTCTCCCTTTTTGCTGCATGATCATGATCATGATCGTCACACTTGCTTGTAGCTTCCTGTGACACTATACTCACAGTTCTAGCTCCAAGACTCTAATCCCTTTTATAACTAGCTTTCTAATGCTTGTGCATGTGCAGGTGATTAACTAGCTATTAACAACATCCATCCATTCATCCCTACACCATCCCAGTGGCGCCATTTTTCTGGACAGAGGAGAGCTCACACTCCTTGTCATGGTCACCGTCACCGTGTTCACCGGCCACCTCCAGCGGCTTCATGGTGTAGAAACGGAAGCAGACGAGGAAGTAGCCGAAGTTGAGTAGCATGATGAAGGTGACGAGCCAGTAGTAGTTGTCGATCCTGCCCCGGTTGATGTTGTCCTGGAGCCACTCGCCGCGGCCGCGCGTGGCGCTCTGCACCGCCGTGACGAGCACCGTGCCCATGTACTGGCCGATGGAGCTGGCGAGCCAGAAGAGCGCGACGGCGCTGCTGCGCATGCTCTCGGGCGCCTGGTCGTACAGGAACTCCATGAGCGCCACCGACGAGAAGGCGTCGCCGATGCCGTGGACGGCGAACTGCGGCACGAGCCAGAACACGCTAAGGGGCACGACGGCGGCCGGGTCGTCCAGGAGCCCGTGCCGCGCCGCGGCGTGGCGGCGCTTGGTCTCCACGAGCGCGGCCGCGGCGACGCTGAGGATGGAGATGGCGAGCCCGATGCCCATGCGCTGGAAGTAGGTGATCCCGGACGGCAGGCCCGTGACGCGGCGCGCCACGGGCACGAACACGCGGTCGTAGAACGCCAGGGTCACGAGCATGGCCCCGGTCGAGAAGATGATCAGGCTCGCCGGCGGGAACTGGAAGTGGGGCCCCATGTGACGGTCCATGGTGCGCGCCTGCAGGATGGTGAAGGTGTAGTTGTGGGAGCCGGCGGTGGACAGCATGATGCCGGCGGACCAGATGGGCAGCAGGCGGACGAGGGATTTGAGCTCCTCCACGCGGTGCACTGTCGACAGGCGCCACGGGTTCATCGGCTGCCCGGAGGCGGAGATGTCGCCCGGCGTCACTATGGCTGCCCGGTCGAAGAACCTTCAGTTCACAAATTAAGAAATGAAATACCTCAATGTTTCTCATCTCAACATGACAAGTTAGTGCGAGCTGTGAGCATAACTAGGAATAATCTAGAGTACAAAAAGGAAATCTGAAAAGAAGGTACGTTCCCTTTTATGAACTGATAATGTAACCACCACAAAAAGTTGCCGACAGGTCTATCACCATTCAGGCACGCAGGCATCAGCCAGCGTAAAACACATCACGTGCACGTTATCTTACGGCCCAATCATGGGGTTCAAGAGCGCACATCAAAAACATACGCGCGGGGCACGGCAGATCAAAAGGAATGGAGGCTTACGTGAGCTGGTTGGTGTGCAGCAGCCTGCCGTTGGTGGAGATGAGCTCGTCGAGCTCCTTGTCCTGGTACAGCATGCCGGGGTCCTCCGGCACGGCGGCGTTGCGCTTCTTGAACGCGGCGGCGACGACCTGCGCGAGCCGCGTGAACGGGCTGCCCCCGGGCTTGAGCAGCACGTAGAGCGGGTACCCGACCAAGAACATCACGATGGAGACGAACATGGCGACGGCCGGGATCCCGAACCCCCACCCCCACCCCACGTTCTCCTGGATGTACACCACCACCGTGACCGCCAGCAGCACGGCGAACCCCATGGTGAAGAAGTAGATGTTGAAGTAGCGCCGCTTCCGCTCCGCCGCCGCCTTGGCGACCTCGGCGCTGTCCTTCTGCTCCTGCTCCTCGAACTGGTCGGCGCCGAACGCCACGACGCAGGGCCGGATCCCGCCCGAGCCCAGCGACGTGCTCAGCAGGGAGAGGTACAGCACGGCGAGCTGCAACCCGGTGGCGCGCCGGCACGGGGTCGCCGGCGGGGAGCACGGCGGCGGGCGCAGCGAAGGGAGGAGCGCGGACACCACGAGGCCGACCATGCCCACCTGGTAGAAGACGGAGCCGGTGATGATGGTCCAGAAGCGGCCGATGAAGGAGTCGGCGGCGAGCGCGCCCAGGATGGGCGTGAGCGCCGACGTGCCGCCGAAGTTGTTCAGCGTGTTGGTCGCCTCCACCAGCGGCAGGTGCAGCTGCTGGGTCAGGTACGTGATCAGGTTGGCGCCGAAACCGGCCATGGCGAACCGATCGCAGACCTCGCTTCCTGCAAATCGACGAGCACCATCAGAAAATCACCAAGCCAAGAACTAACCTGTCGCAACGTCGTCAAGATCGGTCTTTCTTGGTACACCCAACTCATTTCGTATCAAATTTACTACGAACGCTGTGACGGCAGGTAGAATTGGACGGCTCGGTGGTAAAAAATCGAGCGGAATGCCCATTTTTTTTAGCTTACAAGAACTATGAAAAACAATAAAAAAAAACAAGCATAGTGGCAACGGCAAATCCACACTTCCAAGAATAGGAAGCCGTACGCATTCGTGCAACGAAAGCATATTAAATTGTGAGAGCCCGGCTAAGCAGAGCTTGTAATCTTCGCTAGAATGCTAGATGTGTACATCTATCTTTGGACTGAATCAATCACCGGCCAAAATGTAAAAAACATCCGTCGTTTGTCTAGGTTAATTTCGTCATCACTGTTTGTGCAGAACCCAAAGATTGTTTGCTGCATAACGTTGATGCAGGCTAAGTATATGGTACTCGATCGATCGACTCACCTAGTATGAGCGGCATGGTCCTGAATCCTCCCTTCTTCCTCCTACCCTGCAGCTCTCCATCATCCGCATCCCTATCCCCTGCTGGCGTTGTCCTCGCCATGGCAGGCTGCTGCTGAGATCAGCTAGCCTGAAAGAACTCGCTCGCGTTTCTGTGGCTGTGCTCAAGCAGCAGCGCAGGCCTTGAGATCGACCGTGACCTTCACGTGCCCCTACATATGATGCGAGGATGGAGCAACATATATATATAGGCGACGCAGAGCCAGGACAGGACAAACATCTCAGCGGTGCCTGAGGGGCAAGGAGGCGATGCTAGCAGCTTAGTTCAGACCAGAACTTACGACTGCTTTTTTTTTCGAGGAACTAAGCGCACCATTGGATGGATTTGATTTACTACTTGAGCTGAGGATTACCTTAGGAAATCAACTTTAATTTGTGGTCCGATCCGGTCAGTGTTTTCGCGCACCCAGTGATGGAATAAATGTACTTTTTTTTTGACTAAAGGAATAAATGTACTTTGGTTTCATCATTTTGAGTTGCACGTATCACGTTTCTACTTTAGTTGTCAATACCTCTTTTAATATTTCAAATTAACTTTTGTAACTAATACTATATAGGTAGATTTATTACTCAAAAGTAGTTTTTCAAAGTTTGTAATTTTGATATATTTTGCGTACTACGTTGCATACTGTCAATCAGTGGTCAAACTAATGTCTCGGTGACCATGTCACTATCTAAAATGATAAGTATTTGTGTCTAGATGGAGTAATAAATATCAGAGAGTTAGAGACTCTTTTATAGATTTACATTAGTCCTTACAGAAATTCTAGAGCTGCAAAAATAAATCAAACATAGACCATCAATTTGATGGAATCTAGTCATCACAATAAATTACTATTACTAATTGGAGACTTCTTTTAGCACCCACACTAGTAGTCCAATGGTAGGACGGTCGAGTGAGATGCTACCCAGCAGGGTTCAAATCCTGGTGCTTCAGGATTTTTCGGCGTTATGCGTTAAGTGGTAAGCGATGTTCCCGTCGACGACGAGGCGCCAGTGATGACTTCGGGAATCTCCAGATCTACCGGTGCTCAGTGCTTTGGAGGTGCTCATAGGGGTAGGGTTTGCGTACGTGTATTCATAAGGGTGAGTGTGCGTGCATGTTGTGAGCGTCTGCGTTATACTGTGTAATTCTAAAAAAAAGAGTCACGCACTAAAAAAAGAGAGATAGATATCTTAGATATTCTCGTGGGGTAAAGTATATTTTATTACTTTATTTCCTAATGGTAGATTCATCTATCCTCACTAACAATACGTGGCCATTGTATTTTATCCATTTCTCATTATTTTACAATTGGGGTTTTAAAAAAGTTAAACTAAAGTATCCCACAAAATATGTTGTTATATTTAATTTGGCACGTGTTGTATGGGCATGTAGCATGCAACAATCAATTAACGTCAAATATGGTAAATAAATAGGGGCAATCGAGATCATTTTAGCTTTTTACCAAGATATCCTAAAATTCCAAAAATAACTTTGTTTTGACAGAGGAAGTACCTCTTTTCCCAATCGTTAGCCAGTTTTTTTTTTGAGAATCAATCGTTACACAGTTACTAGGCCCTCATATTACTAGACCAGTTCACCCAAATTTTCGCGGGGGGGGGGGGGGGGTGGTGGGGGGGGGGGGTGGGCGTGTCCCCCTAGGTGGCATGAGCAATAGGATTTATGCCCCTAAAAATTATGCAATGTGTGAGGTGATTTCTAAAACAAAACACCCCATCTACACACTAGATCAAGCAATCAAGAAGCTCACCTGCTTTCTGATACTTTCGGCATGGATCGGAGCAAGTGTACATGAGATTTTGGCCTAGCTGGGCATATACAGAAAGTAAAGGGGATTTTTTTCCATAGTATCCCGTTGTTAGACCACCCGCACTGGTGTACTGGAAAAGTAACTGGAGGAGGATGCGAAGGAAAATCTTCTGCAGCGGGTTATTGGGAAGCCCGCGGGAAAACCAAGGAAGGTCCCAGTTCCTTTGTATCTGACGGAGAAGAGGACCTCCTTTATCCCTGCGTGGCGTGGGCCCCCTTGCTCCTCCGCTCACACAGCTGACCACCCTGGTCTTCGCGCTCGAAATCGGAACAGAAGGAGGGCTCCGCCGCGGCCACCTCGTCGCCGTCGCCGGCGCGAGGCCCGCCGTAAGGCCCCATCTACTTCGCCGTCGTGCTGCTGCTCAGCTGCCTGGCGCTCTGCTGCTGTTGGATTTGCAGGGGTCCGGCGGCCATGGCCTCCGCCATTTGCCCTGCTCGCCCAGGCACACTGTCCTCCGCCGTCGTGCACGAGGACAAGCAGAGAGAGCCCGGTGGCGCAGATCAAGGAGTGGCCCGCCGCGGGATGGAGCACCACCGTTGTCGCCGGATCCGGCCTCCTCCGCAGTGCCGGATCCCGAGCCACCTGTGGAGCTTCCCCCTCGGGTCTGCTTTGCCCGCTCCACCACGGTCCGCCGCCGGCCGGCGCAGGGGGGCAGCGGCGAGGAGAGAGGGGGCGTGCCGCAGCGACGGAATAGAGGGGAGCAGGGGAGGGAGCATGGGATCTGCCGCGCGACCGTGCTCGCGGGGGCAGGGGAGCTCCGCGGCCCGCCCGTGCTCGCGGCGGCAGGGGAGCTCCGCGGCCCGCCCGTGGTCGCGGCGGCAGGGGAGCTCCGCCGCCCGCCCGTGCTCGCGGAGGCAGGGAAGCTCCACGCAGCGGATGTCGTAGACCCCCCGCCCAGCAGCCTCCCGGCGCGCCACCCCTTGCTGCTCTTCATGGCGAGGAGCTCCGCGCACCAGCCGTCGGGGAGGTGGATCCGCCCGCCGCCGCCGCATCGTCCCGCCGCTGCGAGCCGGTGAGCAGGGGATGCGACGCGGAGGAAACTAGGAGGGAGAGAGAGAATGGAGGGGCGGGTGGGGGTAGAGAAGGGAGGGAAAAGGGGATGATATGTGGGCCCCGCATGTGGTAGTTGCGATGGAGTGGAAGATACGAAGGATGACGAGTGGTAGTGCGGGAGAAATAGATATGAATGAGAGAATCTTGCTGACCAGGCAGGGATATTCTGTTTTGAAGGAGGGAAATGAAGGAGACGAGTGTGGATGGTCTTATGTTTTTGGCCTGATTCTATCGTGCTACATACTGGATGGTATCAAATTAGAAGCGGAGCTTCCAGAATGCTCTAGAATCTCGATACCATTGTAAATTGCTTGTGTGCATTTTTTCCGAACCATTAATTTTGTTGCAATTGTAGACCAAACTATGCAAGGGTGCACAACAGTCAGCACAGAAAATTAAAGCAACGCAGAATTCCTCGCAGTGTGTCAGGTTGAGTTAGAGGAGCTAACGTTTTTTCCACGTCTCATTGCTCTCCCCGCGCGCGGTCAATTTTGTAGTTTGCCTACACACCGTAATGCAAAAACAGGTCAGAAAATGAAGCAGCATCGTCGAGCCCAGGACAAGCCAATCGAGCTCTGCCGGCCCTAAGCATCATGGAGTATCTATGACTCAAGCCGGGTCGTTCCATCATCCATGTGGAGGCTGTCACTGCCATCGTCGCCGGCCCGAACGGATCGGAGCTCCCCCTCTACGCGCTGGCAACATGTATACGCCCTCCAGCCCATCCCTGTCGTGTCCGTTCCGTCTCCACGTCGGCTGGACAGCCGACGGCGCCTGCCGCTTCCCTTTTCCGGGCATGGCTCAGCTGACACCGCCCGAAAGCTAGCGCGCGCCTCGCGTCCTGGAGTGTCGCGGCCGGAGGCGAAGGCTAGAAGCGGGTACGTACAGTGACCGGCACCTTACCGGGAACGCGTCGTCCATCAGTTAGCCGCGACGGGAAACGAAGCCAAGTGGACGTTAGCCGGTGGGGATGCGCGGCCGCGACGTTGCCATCTGCGATGAGGCACTGCCACGGGGAAGAGTGTGGTGGTGGTGCTCGGGTTCGTGACTGGATTGGCTGTGTGGACTGCATGTGCATGCACCGGGGACAACACAGCTCATGGGCTCATGGCTAGGGTGCCATCTCTGTGCACAGCCACACTCGACGAGTCTTACTGTTGACGGTCAACAAGCAACACGGATAAACTCCTTGCAGCGCTTTCACGTCGTACCGGTCAGACCGGTACGGGTCACCGGTCAGACCGGTGTCGCCGGGAGGATCCGACGAAAGACCAAGGAACGTTGCCCGGGCAGGATCCCGCCGGGGCGGCGCACGCAGGGTTGTCCTAGGCTCGGCAGGCCAGCTAGGACGTCTTCAGACATCGCAGAGATGAAGAAAGAACAACATGGTAGGGTTGGAAGAGTAGGGTAAAGAGGAACGAAAATGTAAATACGATAAAAGATAAATTTGATAGATTCGATTGTGATTTTTTAATCGGTCGTGGCTCTTTATATTTATAGGGAGGGGAGGTCTTGCCCTATTAGGAATCGAAACCCTTACAAAAACGTGTCAAAATACAACTTCTAATCGGTTTTGGCAGGATAGGGCGGTCTAACCGGCCTGGGGACGCGGTCTGACCGCGTGTCCAACGTGCAGACCTTTTCGAAGCCATATCTCTCTCATATGAACTCCGAATTGGACGTTCTATATGAATCTTAATCTACTCGACGAGTCCTATCCAATGGTGAAGTCCAAATTGCCTTTTAGGGACTTTGGATAGGCCGGTCTAACCGGGTAGGGGGGCGGTCTGACCGGCCCGTCCAGACCTGCCAAATTCAGGTGTCAACATATGCCTCCTGTTTTATGGCAAAGCATGCGTGCTAGAAAACATTCTGAATGTACAAAATAATCTAAAGACAATGATAAATAACACATCACCCATGTGATGGTCTCTAAACCTTTTGTGAATGCTATTGCAGCCGAAACAAAATTTCAGTAAGTACAACATGGATGAACTATTATTTCGGCTTCTAAACAACATGCTAATAGTTGAAGTCCTGATGTGGCCATAATGGCCAACCATAGCTCCTTGGTGCATCATAAGCATAATATTGATAGTTGTAAAAAGAAGACCAAGGATTATACCAAAACTATGAATTGCAATTGTTTATACCTGAATAAGCATTCCATGGTACATGCATCGATGGGACGAATGATGAAGACCAATGTAATGACCGTCGATGCTTCTTTGCTTTTGGTGATGAAGAATTCCACCTTTGATCTCCTAACCGATTGTTTTGCTTTTGCTCGGCTATCCTCTGATATTTATGCAACAACTCAGCAAAACATGGTTTCTTCCACATCACGTTGCTCTTTGGTATGAAATCCGCAGCTCCACCAGATTTTCTAGCAAGACCGATCAGACCGGCTTAGGCACCGGTTAGACCGGTTCCTTCAGAACTAGCTGCTTGCCCCCCAGCCGAACTTGATTGATGCTCAGCTATATTTTTTGAGACATGTTTATCATTGGGGGCAATTTGATCAGTAGAACTAGACGATGATTTTTCAATATGCGGCTTTTCTATGTCTATTGTCAAATCTGAATTTTTATTTAATCTACCATCTTTTTTGACACGATAGACTTGTTTGATCACCTTGAGCTTATTTTTTAGTGTTGATCGATTCTTAAGATCAAAACGGTCGCTACGCATAGGTGATGCCTCATCAATAATCGGCTCTCTATAATTAGATCGGAAGTAACTAGAAGCAGGTGATATATATGAATTAAAATACCATGAAGGATAAAAATAATGAATATATAAATAATCTTCCCATGGTATAGGCATAGATGATCCATATGGAGGAAACGGCGCTGATTTGTGAGAGTTACTCCATTGCCGATTGTCGTTATGGAACTTCTCTCTAGGAGAAGATTTTGAGCGTTTAGAATTTTTAAACCAACTAACACCATTGATATTATTTTGTCTTTGAGACTTAGCCGGAAGTTTTTCATTGAGCTTCGGCTTTTCTCTTTGATGCTTGTGGCCTTTAGATTCAATTGTTTTCCAAACACCAATCTCAGACTTTTTGGGTTTAACCATATTTGGTTTTGATTTATTTTGCGAAACTCTAGATGAGGCGGTGAGACCGGTCACATTGCAACTGGCATTGTTGCCTTTATTTTGTTGCCCCCCTAGCGTCGAAGTACTAGATGTAGCCTCTATGCTCTTTCTAGGGGATTTTGGTTCAACAATTTCGGCTAGAGACGGCTGAATTGTTTCTTGACTAACAACATCACAATTTGATAAGGTTTTGCAAGGATTAATAATATCAATAGCCGGCTTTTCAATAGCCGACTTTTCAACAACGGGAATTGAATCTATGCTATCCTTTTTATTAACCAAATATTTGAGACGAAAATTCTCAATGAGGGATATAGCACCAGATAAGTTACCTGAGGAGTACATCTCCATCATTATGTCGAAGGTACATGGTTGGTGCAACTTGCGTAGATCTTCACACGACGCCATATTGCTTGGACTTGATTTCGTCCCCAGCGGAGTCGCCAATTTGTGGGCACCTTTTCGGGGTTAACAAGCAATGCGGAGAAGCTCCTTGCAGCGCCTCCACGTCGTACCGGTCAGACCGGTACGGGTCACCGGTCAGACCGGTGTCGCCGGGAGGATCCGGCGAAAGACCAACGAACGTCGCCCCGGGCAGGATCCCGTCGGGGCGGCGCACGCAGGGTTGTCCTAGGCTCGGCAGGTCAGCTAGGACGTCTTCAGACATCGCGGAGATGAAGGAAGAACAACATGGTAGGGTTGGAAGAGTAGGGTAAAGAGGAACGAAAAGGTAAATATGATAAAAAGATAAATTTGATAGATTCGATTGTGATTTTTTAATCGGTCGTGGCCCTTTATATTTATAGGGAGGGGATGTCTTGCCCTATTAGAAATCGAAACCCTTACAAAAACGTGTCAAAATACAACTCCTAACCGGTTTTGGCAGGACAACCGCCCTGGGGACGCGGTCTAACTGCGTGTCCGACGTGCAGACCTTTCCGGAGTCATATCTCTCTCATCTGGACTCCGAATTGAACATTCTATATATAAATCTTGATCTACTCGACGAGTCCTATCCAATGGTGAAGTCCAAATTGACTTTTAGGGACTTTGGCTAGGCCGGTCTAACCGGGTAGGGGGTGGTCTGACCGGCCCGTCCAGACCTGCCAAATTCGGGTGTCAACACTTACATTTGATACGATGATCTGTGTTCTCTATACAGGACGAAGAAGGCTCGAGAGCAATAGCTGCGTTCCTACCAGTCCACATAAATCAAATGCAGGACCGAAACGCTGCTTCACATGCAGTAACTCGAATGATAGATATAATATGTGTGCACGAACAAATATTTATTTCAAAGATCAAACAAATCTGATTGTGTAAGATACAATATATGTGCACGAACAAATATATACAGGAAGAAACAAAGAAAATGACATATATACTAAAAAAATAAAAATTAAAGATATAATATGTATACACAAGAGAAAAAGGAAATAAAATAAGAGAACAAATGGTAAAGAAGAGAAAAGAAGAAGAGAGAAAAGAAGAAGAGAGAAAAGAAAAGAGAACGTGGAAAAAAGAAAAGGGTTGAAAATAAATAAATAAGAGAGAAGAAGAAAATAATAAATATAAAAGAATATATACAATAAAAAAGTTAAAGAGACAAGAAAACGAAAAAAATAAAATAAAGAAAACGAAAACAAAAGGACAAGAAAGAAAATAAAACACAATATTAATACAATTTGTAGTCTTCCTAAAACAGTAAGCATTGGGTAGTGTGGTGGTAGGTGATGATTTTGCAGTAAGCTGAATCACGCTTGAATCTGATGCTGAATCACGCTTTCGCCCGCGACAACACACGAAAACCATATGGCATGGAACGAACCTGGTCACGAAAACATTGTCTGAACTCCCAAGCAGCGGCGTAAATATGCCGTCCTCCACTCGATTGGATTCTCATTTCATTTTCCTGTTTGTCTTCGTCCTGCTAATTTTTAGACCACGACAAAGAGCCATGGATCTTAGTTACGAGGTACCAACGGCGCGGGACGGGACACGGTAAAAAGATACTTCCAAGAATTTGTGTGACTAGCAAACAGTTATCTCCAGATTGTTTATTGGCGCCTGTGCCATATGGTTGTGCCCGTAAGGTCTATTGGTCGTTCAAAGAAAAGACTGATACGCTCGACTGCTCGCATCCACACTACACTCATACTGATGGAAAGATCAGTGTACTAGGGATTACATGTGCCGACATCACTAGCTAAAATGCAATCAGAGAGAGGAGGAGGAGGAGATGCTAATCATCGCAGCTTGACAAGATTGACCAACTCAGCACCACGAGCAAAAAGGATATGGAGACTAGAGGTTCTGAATCTGACAATAACTCTGAATCTAATTAGACGTCTGAACCTAGCTACATAAGTTCCAAATTTCTGTTTGCTCTGTGTACTGTAACTGTTCCTGCTTGTTTCGCCATCACCCCCCATGATCGAGTTGGATGGTCCAGCCACCCAACCACACGGTGCTAGACAAATCAGTCTTGGCTGCGCATTCTCATCACAAGCGAGAAGTGGAGTGGAAAGCTTTAAGACTGCACCAGCCATCTGTTCTGTTGGTCTCGAAAGTTTGAAAAAGTTTCTTGGAAGCCAGCAGTGGCGCCTAGCGGGATTGCGACCAATTTGGGGCGCAATTCTTCTCCCTTCTCGCGCCTGCCGGATCCAGTCACAAATCCACTGAATTTCGTGTGGTGTCTATCGAGCTGAACCTGCCAACAGGTTCCCGCTCGATCAGGTTTGGTCTGTTACCCATACTGCATTGTCGTAATTGTTGCAAAGCCAATCGGCCATTCGAGCTAGGCTACCGGTTAGGCAGGTTGGTCCGCTCGTGTCATGGTCGTCGGAGAACCACCGGACCTTTGTCTTGTCCGGTCGTCCGGCCCTCCTACCATCAGGCTTCTGGGGAGAAGACGAGGGTGGCCATGACTCATCCGGCGGCTATCTCATGATCCAATCCAGATTTAATGGTGTGACAAATCTTATCTCGCGTCTTAATGAACTCGGAATTGCACTGTATTCGTATCTTCTAGTGGCAGCATTACACTTAGACATTAACGCGATCTTGACATGAATTTGTGGTGTGAGTGAGTACGACTAATCTAGCAATCATTCACCAATGATGCAGCGCACGCCCAAAATTCCTGTCAATGGCAGCAGTCAGTGTGCGTCACGGCAGGTGCGCGACAGCGACAACGGGATACCGGCAGGAAGGAAGGCTGCAGGCACGCTGGTCCAGTCCATGTCTGTCATCTCGATCCCGCGCCGATCCCGGCGTCTCCCGTTCACAGATCACGAGCTCGCCCTCGATCGATCAATCATCAGAACCGGACGCGCGCTCGCGCCTACTTTCGCTTTACAAGTGTACAGGGCGAGCGCGGCGTCGCGTCGCGTCGATCCGTGCGCCGGCCGCCGGCGGCCGTGGGTGCGTGCCGGTGGTCCTGTCTCCGGTGTGGTGCGCGCCGTCCCACTCCCATCCACCATCCGGATCCAGTATCCGGTGGCTCCCGTGCGTTACGTGGCGGTTGTCGCGTGCCGGGCCGAAGATCGAGAGGACGACGGGGCGTCGGGGCGGTGCACGCTCGAGTAATCCTTGCTCCGCCCTGTTCGTCTGGCTTATCAGCCACCAGCCAGCGGTACTTTTCTCTCAGAACAAATCAGTCACCAGCTACCAACCAGCGGTACTTTCCTTTCCGAACAAATCAGCACCAGCCACCAGTCGTCAGCCAGACGAACAGGGTACTGCTGCACGGACGCGAAGGAAGGGAACGTCGCTGTCGCGCTCGCGGATCGCGCGCGGGGCTCGTGCGCACCCCGGGGACGGGAGGAGAGGAGCAGGACAAAACTGGTGGCGTCCTGCGTGACCTCATCGCCGGGGTCCGTGGTCGCGGAGCGGCGCAGGCAGGCGGCGGGCCCCGGCACCGGCAGCGGCGGTGGCCTTTTTATCTGGCTGTGCGGCTCGTGTGCCGGGCGCGGATCGCGTCGGCTGGCCGGACGTGCCCTGCCACGCGGTGCTGCCGTGATCTCGTCGCTGGTGCGCCGGCCGGGTGTTGGGAAAGTGGATGGGGCATGCCAAATCCTGTAGTACGTGTACGTGGTTGGGGTGGGGAGCGAAAATGGGATGCCGAAAGGGCTTCCTTTTGAAAAAGGCTCTTTAGTTTTTCTTTAAAAAAAATTAGGATTCAAACATGGCCTAGCTAAATTTTAGAGGGTGTTCGGCTAGTAGAATAAATAGTACTCGACTGGTATATTGAATAGTATTGTGTAAGAGAAAATAAGCCGAAATAAGCCAAGTCTAGATAAACCGAACATACTCTAGTTCGCTAAAGATTCCTTTAACTGGTTGAATCCAGTTAAACCAGCTAAAGCGATAAAAGATCAAATTGCTCCTCCATCTTAACATTCAAAGTACGAGTAAGGGATACGATAGACAAATACCTTTTCAACTAGAAGATCTAAACTCCCCTAGCTAAATTTTAGCTAGCTAAACTTTAGTTAGCTAAAAGAAAGTTCTAAAACTTTAGTTAGCTATAAATTTTAGTTGGGTGAATCCAAACATAACATTACTTGGAGACTCCACTTGAGTAACTGCCTTGTATATTCGTTTAAAAAACTGCCTTTTGTGTTTGGTGCCAGCTGGTAATTGTCATGTCAAAATTGTATAGAAAAAAACTTCATGCAGATTGAAGAATGCCTAGAGAGAAACTTATATATTGTTTATAATTTATGTGTTTCCTTTTGTTATTTGGTTCCCTTTGTATGCTTGTTCCTTTTGGACTTCTCTTTTTAATATCTAATGACTATTATACATAAAAATTATGCCAAATTTGAGCCAGTGACAAGGAATATCCAAAGCTATTCTAATAATGGGCGGAATTTGCTTGGTAATAACTTCAGGTTCGAATTCATCAGAAAAAAAAGGCTCGGTCATTTGAAAAAAGGAAATATAGGGATAGGAATAAAAGACTTTCAAATCCAAAGAGTGTACAATTCAAGCTGGCCCATCTTTTACCAGCCAGATGGGGCATTCCGTGGATTAAATAATGGGCACGGCCCTCTTAGAATTTCATCAGGCCATGTCTCTCTGTGTAATTTCAGGCCCATAGGGCCGTCGTGGACCGTCTCCAACGAGAATATTGCTGAAAGTATTCTGTGCTAAAAAAAGCACCAGTTGGTACACTAGCTCTTCACCATGTGGATTCTCATTGCGCCTTGGCTTGTACCGTCTCTGTCCTGTTTTAATAGTCGCTAAAAGTCTTCTAATTTCTAATTCACGGGTGACAAACATTGATGTACCGAGGGAGTAATCAAAAAGAACATTTGACTAGTTGAAAATAATCCTAAATAATTGTATATTTGTACAATGTACACTAGTACACGATCGAAACCAACCACGGATGGTGGGACTGGGGGGCTCGAGCCCCCCTCCCCCCTCCTACACTCCCCAAAGTTCAATCCTGAATCCGCTACACTTGATCGTCTTTGGCATCTACGCCTCACTTCCCCTGTTCCCCAACGGGTGTGGCATGTCTATCGCCGAGTTCATTCACTAAGTATCGATGCTTGGGTGTTTGGAGTATAAATTATATGCTGCCACTTGATCATATTGATATTTCGTGAGTATAGTGCTCTTTATTTTATCCCTTGATATGTGCAGTGTGCACTCGTGCTGCTATGGACTACGATACTTTTAATTTGTACCTTATTTGATATTGAATGTTGAAATAAGTAAGGGCTATTTGTTATTGAAATTTAACAATATCTTCAATCAAAGTCTTTTTTTTCTCTATCTAATAAGTAGACACCCTCGTAAAGTAACTTTCCTAATAAGATAGCATCAAATAAAACTACAATAGCATGTCGTCGGCATGGTACACATGTTTCTTCTTCTTATCTCCGGGCAGCTTCCACAGTCACAATTCACTTCAATCTTGGAGAATCATCATATTCTCCCCCCCCCACTCACCCAACCACAATGGCGAAGCCAAACTAAGAGGCACAAGAGGGGCTCATCCACCATTCCTTCTTCCTCCTCTAACTTTTCTTCTTCCTCTACTTTACCTATGGCCAAAAAATATTGCACGAGCTTAGGAGAGGTTTGATGGAGTTCCCAACGGTCCGCCCGCCCCATCGCTGGCTCGCCCCTGCCCACCCACCCATTCAGAAGTCATAATATATTAGCCTATTTATCGGTTGTTACTTGTGATCCTACTCTCCTAAAATGATCAATATACTTCGTGAATCCCTGTCGTAGTATTAGTTGCCCCTACTCGCTTAAAGCCCTTTACCAGTTATGGCAGTTTTCAACACTAGTGACTAGAAAAACAATTTTCACTATGCCCACATGCTATTTTCATTACACTCCTTTGTCTCAAAGCAGGCCCGTCCCTAGGGGTGTGCGGGCCGTGCGACCGTACAGGGCCTCCATTTTTAAGGACCTCCGATTTTTCGTGTTATAACTCATTTGCCTAGCTAATTACACGGTCTACATTTTTTCCTTATCGATGGCGTTCTTCTAAAACATCCTAGTAAGCGTCATTCTCTGTCTGTGTGTATGACTCTGTGCACGTTCTTCTATTTGTTTCCTGATCACGATGAATATTTATGTATTTAATTCAATGTCAGGGAAAAAGCTACGATGACCTATGAATAGGTTTATTATAGAAGAATCATAAGTGTTATCCAATAATTAGATACTTGGTATGGTTCTATAATCGATAGTAATGTTCACAATAATCCTATAAATTGTCAGATAAATACCAAAAATATTTTTGAGATTTAATAAAATCTAAGAGTTTTGTATTTTGATGTGCAATTACTGGTGAAAATTTGAACATTTCTACAACAGATGTTAAAGATTTTGATTTTATTAACCTACTAGAGTTCTCATTTTAGAGTTTCGTACAGGGCCTCCACTTACCGGGACGGCCCTGCTCAAAGTATAGGTCATTTTGACTTTTTAAATTCATAAAGGTTGCTATACACTTAGATATACTTATGTTTACATCCATAATAATATCTATGTAATTTGAACGGAGGTAGTAGAAAATAATCTGGCTCTCTTTGAGCTGGTTCTCTACTGGACACGGTCAAATATATACATGAGTATCATGATTGCTTTGAACCGCATGCCTGATCAACATTGTCACTTGAATTTTACTTCAATTAGTGAGTAGAGAAGAAGAGAGGTTTCAGTCTGTGGTGGTGGTGTGTGGTGGCTCGTGTCGATGTCCCAATCCGACCGAGCAGACCATTTGAAGTTGTTTGAGTGTGTGTTGATGTCCAAATCCAACCCACCGGGTCTCTTCCGAGTTGTGTGGTCTACGGACCTGAGTTTATCGGGGAGTTCTACAACCTTGAGTTGTGCGGTCGATGGATCGGAGTTGTAAGGGATGGTATTGATACCTCCCAAGTTGTACGGTCTTTGACCGAAGTTGTATGGTTTTCGGACTCGGTTTTTCTTATAAACCGAGTCACTCTCTTCTTCTAATAAAACTTAGGGAAAGCGTAAGCTTTCGCCGTCCATTCAATTTTTTTACTGTAACGGTATACTTACATAGGATTACTGAGACAGTAATCCTTGTGGCATGAGCAGTTGGATAAATACTTACCAACAGCATTCAAACAGATGAACTGCGGAGTACGTTCTGTTAATCCAAATCAGTTTTATGCCATCCCGACACCATTGCCGGCACCATTTTTCTGTGGAGAAGCAGGGAGCTCGTCGCCGTCCTTGTTGCGATCGCTGTGTTGTGCTTCAGCCAGCTCCAGTGGCTTCAAGGTGTAGAAATAGAAGCAGCAAAGGTAGTGGCCCAAGTTGAGCACCATGATGAAGGTGATGAGCCAGTAGTAGTTGTCGATCCTGCCCCGGTTGATGTTGTCCTGGAGCCAGTCCCCGTGGCCTCGCGTGGCGCGCTGCACCACCGTGACGAGCACCGTGCTCAGGTAGCTCCCGAAGGAGCCGCAGAGCCAGAACAAGGCGACGGCCGTGGAGCGCATCTTCTCCGGCGACTGATCGTACAGGAACTCCATCTGCCCCACGGACTCGAAGGCGTCGGCGATGCCGTGGATGGCGTACTGCGGCACCAGCCAGAACACGCTCATCGGGACGATGGCCTTCGGGGTGTCCAGGAGCCCGTGCGCGGCCGCCGTGCCGCGGCGCCTGGTCTCGACGAGCGCGGCGGCGCCGACGCCGAAGATGGCGATGGTCAGCCCGATGCCCATGCGCTGGAAGTAGGTGACCCCGGACGGCAGGCCCGTGGCGCGCCGCGCCAGGGGCACGAACACGCGGTCGTAGAGGATGATGCTCACGAGCGTTGTCCCGGTGGTGAAGATGGACAGGGTCGCCGGCGGGATCTCCACGTTCCGGGTGATGTGGCGCTCCATGGTGCGCGCCTGCATGATGGTGAAGGAGCCGTTGTGCGAGCCGGCGGCGGCGAGGATGATGCCGGCCGACCAGATGGGCAGCAAGCGCGCGACGGACTTGAGCTCCTCCACGCGGTACACCGTCGACAGGCGCCACAGCTTCGGCCGCCCGGAGTCGGAGACGTCACCCGGCGTCACGATTGCCGCTCGGTCCAAGAACCTTGACGCGCATTATTGTAGATGTCAGAAAAGAAAAAATGCGAGACATGTTACGTTCACGGTGCCTTACTTGAGTTTGTCAGTATGCAGGAGCCGGCCTTTGGTTGAGATGAGGGCATCGAGCTCCTTGTCCTGGTACAGCATGTTTGTGTCCTCCGGCACGGCGGCGCTGCGCTTCCTGAACGCGGCGGCGAGCACCTGCGCGAGCCTCGTGAACGGGCTGCCCCCGGGCTTGGCCCGGACGTAGAGCGGGTACGCGATCACGAACACGACGATGGAGACGAACATGCTGATCGCCGGGATCCCGAACCCCCAGCCCCAGCCGACGTTGTCCTGGATGTACACCACCAGCGTCAGCGCCAGCAGCGTCGCCGACCCCATGGTGAAGAAGTAGACGTTGAAGTAGCGGCGCTTCCGGTTGGCCCAGGCCTCCGCCGCGCCCTGCTGGTCGAACTGGTCGGCGCCGAACGCCACGACGCTGGGCCGGATGCCGCCGGTGCCGAGGCACATGCACAGCGTGGAGACGTACAGCACGGCGAGGTGACCGCCGGAGGGGCGCTGGCACGCGTCGGGGTTGGGAGCGTGGCACGGCGGTGGCCGGAGCGAAGGGACGATCGCGGACAGGACGAGGCCCATGATGCCGATCTGGTAGAAGATGGAGCCCGCGACGATGCTCCAGAAGCGGCCGATGTAGGAGTCGGCGACGAAGGCACCGAGGACGACGGTGAGGCTGGTGGTGCCGCCGAAGTTGGTGAGCGTGTTGGACGCGTCCACCAGCGTCATGTTCAGCTGCTGCGTCAGGTAGGAGATGAGATTGGCGTTGGAGCCGGCCGTGGCGAATTTGTCGCAGATCTCGTTTGCTGCAACAACGGGCAGCCGGACAGGTGATCCATGTGAGTGACCGTCAGCAATACGTACAGCATCCAAAATGTTCACGGAACACGGCTAATGTTTGATGATGCAAGTTCAGATACGCTGTACTCACCCATGATGAATGGCAGGGTCTTGTAGCCTCCCTGCTTCCATCTCTTCTGCTGCTGGGGCTCTCCATTTCCCTCTCTTTCCGCCGTTACAGTCGCCATGGCTGCAGCCTGCAGAGAACCCAGTCCTCCCTGTCCCTGCTAAGTATGTGAGGCGTTGATGATGTTTAGCTATTCAAGCAGAACAAGCCATATGCTACTGTGTCTGTAACCAACACATGCCTATACAACTATACAAGTGGTGTGAGGATGGAGCCATGTTTTTATAAGCACGCCGAGCCAGCAGCAGACAAACATCATGTGTCCAGGGGAGGAGACCTGCTAGCAGTACAGGCAATCTGAGTACGATTTTTGAGACTTCTGAGTGTGCGATTTGGCTGTACCAGTTTAATTTTGGGTGAAAAAGAATAGTGAAGTTACAAATAAATAGTATTGAAATAGTGTTTCTTATGAGAGAAGATGCGATAGATGTGATAAGTAAATAGTGATTTCACTGTTCCTTTGTAAGGAAAAGACAGGGCCTTATATCATCGATCTACTCAGCCTCTTACTTCAATAGTGCAGAAACCAGGGTGCTCATGTTGCCCCTGTACTTTCAGCAAGTTGATTAGGACCTCGAGAAGGGCAATGCCAGTGTTGCCAACTTGCATGGCATGGAGAACGGTGGTGAGTGGTGACGCTAAACGCACAACGGCCAGTTGACTTCATCTGAACCCTGCCAACGAAGCCAAGTAGTGCTCCCTATACGTCCCAAAAGAAGTGTCGCCTGGAAACCGTGTTTCCCTCCAAAATACGGTTCTCAAGCGACATTTATTTACGGACAGCTGGCAACGCAGCACAATCTGGCTGTGGGGATGGTGCTGATGTATGGATAAGTGGAATCAGTCCCAAAAAAAAGGTTGTGGTTCGATCAAGTTGTCTTGTCCTTATCTGGTAGGAATCTTGTCTTGTCTGATATGTATTGATAAGTGGTATTAGTCTCAAAGAAAATTTGTGATTCGGTCAAGTTGTCTTGTCCTTATCTGTCACGAATCTTGTCTTATCCGATGATTACATGATTAGGGTTGGGGTCTTGCTTATGTCTTATAATCTAATCAAGTAATCAATCTCCATGAGTTTTGACATGGCCCAATGTCAAGAGGTAAAGAAGGGTTCTGTTGCTTCTTATGCTTGTGGTCTACTCCATGTTTATCATAAAGATATGCCTTGTTGGTTCACAGGCAGTACAAAATTTGAAATATATATTTATTTTGAAATTTTATAGGGATTGAAATATGGATGTGCCCTTTCGCAAGAATGCCTCACTACCTTCTACATCGGGTACAAAATGCATGATACCTAAGATTAGTTTGTTCAATTTAGCCAAATTCTTAATGATGACTAATGATGCAATCATAGTTCGACCTTCGGAAGTTAACACTGGCCCATTCAGTTTAAATGTATGGTAGCACATCATTGATTATTTTGGGTGTTGCTTCAAGAATTGCTTGAAACGATAGGCACTGAAGCTTGAATCCAGACAACATTTGTGATGCAAGATGATAGAAGAGCTATGGACCATGTTCAGGAAGGAAGGTTTGTTATCTTTGAAGGGATTTTCTACAGCTGCCTTGAGGGCTTCCGAAAATCCACTTTTGACAACCGGCACTGCAGCTGCCTTGAGGGCTTCCGAAAGAATGTCTTTAAACTACCTTCCCGTAACAAACCCTATTTCTTCCAATCATTTGCTCAATTTATTCTTGAAAAACAGTTTTCTATTCTTGGAATTTAGCTCCACTTTGTGGCATACAAATATAACTAGATGCAATGTTAGCCGGTCAATGCAGATGTACTGCTTAGCAACTTTGGATTCAAACGGATCCAACTAAAATGTTGTTAAACTTTAGTTAGAGCTGAAAAAGTGCTAGTCATTAGCTATCCAAGAGTTGCTGAACTTGTTAAAACTGAGCAAAGTCCAAAATACCTCTACAGGTTCTTCCAAACTACCCAATGCCACATAACATTAACTCATTATCCTCTCTACGCAGTAATAAATGAAGGGTAGTTTGGTCATTTAGAAGGGTTTAGCAAGAGGATTCAAACACCCCTTGGTAATTAAAGTTTAGCTACATATGATTTAGTTTGCTAAAACAAATTCTAAATTTTAGCAAACTAAACTTTAGTTGGAGAGGATCCAAACATAGCCTTAGTTAGTGGCTAGACAGTTTAGTAAAATGTACTATGTAATACTCCCTCCGTCCCTTTTTAAGAGTCGCTCGGTATTCGTGATCTCCTCACATGCACGGGCTCCCAACGACAGATATACAGGGACAGAGGGTGTAGCTACTAGCTCCGTCCCAGAATATTGCTACTTTTAGAATTCAAAATTTGTACTATAATATAGCTATTTTTAAGTTCCAAGTAGATTATTTGGCACGAGAGATCTAAATGTCCTCGATACATGCAAATCAATTATGACATGCAGATTTGCATGCAAGCCCTTCCACCAATTAGACAGGAAAGATATAATTACCCTATTAATTAGCATATTAGACTTAATGAATGCCAATATGAACTTTTATTCTATATCCTTAATCTGTAAAAACTTTTAAAGTAGTAGCTAGTATATGCTGAAAGGGAGGGAGTACAACCTTTTGTGAGAAAAAGAACATTCCCTGTTGGCATACTATCTCTGTTTCATTCAAAAAAAAATCAAGAGCAATTATATTCCAATACTCCAGATACGATAACTACGTTTGCACTTGTTTTCAGTTGTCTTTTTTGACATGCTGGAGCCTTGTTAGGGCACTCTCAATGGTGTATTAAGGGCACTTACAACGCACCATCGAGTGCCGTCTCCGTGATGTATTTTTTTTGCAGAAAACACCCTACATGCTGAGGAGACGGTGCCCTCGTCGTCTCGTGAGACGACGGCGAGGGCTCGTGCTCCAAAGACCAAATCACCAGCTAGAGGACCGCTGTACGAGTTGCTGCAGGTCACCGACGGAGTTGCAGGATCGGCTCAGCACTCTCCCGCATCACCGCGAGTGCCGCCGCCCATCCCATGCGGGAAGACCGCATAGTTGCAGAGCTTGGCGTGGAGGACCGCGGGCTGGCAAGCTCGTCGACGGTGGCTTTCCCTATCCCTGGTTGCTGCTGCTCGCAGATCTCTCTCATCCCTGTTGTTTCTTCTCCACGACACCAAGTAGCAGAAGGCCCATCGATTTCCTGCTCCTCCGAAGGCAAGGCAAGAGGCCAATAATCCGAACAGCATCACCATCAGCCTACTCCACCGGAGCGGCAAGGGCAAGCTGTGATCGAGGAATAGTGACCGGTGATCTATCATCGAGCATGAGGCAAGGATATAGTTCTTGCAGAGGGGAAGAGGCACATGCAGATTAGAAGGTACAGATGCACACACACACGCAAGGAAAGCTTCAGCTGAAGACAAAATTGCGTTCTGTTCTTGGGATCTCTATTCTTGACTGCATTTCACACACTCGATTTTGTTCTTTTCAACCGATGCGATCACTTGAATATACCAGGGCCGTCCCTGCTACATCGGAGGCCTAGTACGAAATTAAAAAAATGAGGCCTACTAGTTTGAAAAAAATAGAACGAATAAATTGTATGACATAATATATTACATTGCAATGAGCTATGTTAAGAATTGTACCTGTGTTGCATAATCTTTACTTGAATAACACCATTCTTTTAGTGTTTTTTGAAATGAAATCTTCAATAATATGCTCATAATCAATTTTCTCCGGTATTCTGCTCTCAAGTGCTATTATAGTCAAATCATTAAGTCTTTCTTGTGTCATTGTAGAACGCAAATAGGTCTTCAACAGCTTCAATTTTGAAAAGCTTCGCTCCGCTGATGCAACAGTCACAGGAATTGTCAATATAACTCTATATGCCATAGTTGCATGGGGAAAACAACCATGCTCCTTTAAAAACTACAAAATTTCAATAGGTCCCATTTTTTCTTTTGGAATCAAATCTCGTACAAACTTCAACTCCATAAAGATCTTTGGCATCAATATCAGATTTTCCATCCCTTTTAAGGACAGCCTCAAGATTATCACAAGAACATGCTGACGGACAACGAATTGAATTAAAATAAAATATAAGTGATTAGTATTACCTGTAGCTAGATCTCTTCCGTCACCTAGATGTGCCTCGCCTGTTCGCCAGTTGCCGCCGCGGCCGTCAGGCGTCACTCGTCAGGTAGGTTTATTTCGTCAGCGTCGCACTCGCAGATAAGTCGAAGGGATCACAGATAAGTCGAAGGGATGCAGACAGTCAGGCCTCCAACGCATGGGAGGAGAAAACATGTTGGCGTCCAGGACTCATTGTCTAATGTCTATTAGGGGGCTATTGGCTGATAAATGGGCAATGATGTTTTTATAATGGGCCAACCATTTAGCTTACGTATGTACTAATATGGGTAATGAAGGAGTAAATATTTGGAGGCCTATCTAAGTTGGAGGCCCTGATCGATCGCCCATGCTGCACACCCTCAGGGACAGCCCTGAATATACTGAGCATTCTCTCATGTATGTACAAAAATGACTACAAAGATGAAATTATGTACTAGATCATAATTTATGTGCCAAAGGATGAATTGGATATCTTGCAGGCAGCGAAATAGACGATTCATTGTACAAACTGTCTATTTAGCCGTCTGTATATACCAAATAGACATCAACTGTCTAAACTGTTGTACTTACCCTAATAGTAGTTTCTATCTCTCTTAAATAGCTTGTCAATTAATTAAAATAGTGATGTGACAGTTTAACTAATCAGGAAAGATACATAGAATCATAGAAATGGTTTCTTCGTGAAGAAACCAAGTGTTCTCTTGAACCAATGCACCAAGAAACCATGACATTGCCATTGGGAAGAAACTATTAGTTTCTAGAGGACTCAGGGCACTCCCAATGATGCATTAATGGTAATTTCTATCTCTCTTAATTAGCTTGTCAATTAATTAAAATGGTGATGTGGCAGCCTAATTAATGGCGAAAGAGATGGAGAATCATAGTAAGCGACTACCTTTCCCGGATATGATATTTAGTAGAGTGAGTTGACAGAGCCAGGAAGAGCTAAGAGAAAAAAGTTAAGGCGATCTAGTTTATTTTTCTTTTTGGGTATGAAACCAAGAAAGGGAAGGATCGCGATAGATACCTCGTCTTTCTTTTTGACCAAGGCGATTTAGGATTTGATTGAAACTCTTCCCTATTAAAAGATGGAGGTCGGGGAGTCTGCTTCCGCCCAAAGGGAAGAGAAAAAGCGGGTACTCATTCTTTTCCTCCTTGCCAGGGGAAGTTCTGTTAAGGGTGTGGAGCAGCCGGAAGGGCCCCATACGTCAAAGCCAGATAAAGAATCTCCAACAAGATTCGAAATTGGATCGTTCAAGTCCAAAGGATAGAGAAGAAATCCTATCCATCATGGTCACCAGAATATTTTTCATCGAGACAAATGGTTTCTTCATGAAGAAACCAAGTCTTCTCTTCAACCAATGTACAAAAAACCTTGAAATTGCCATTGGGAAGAAACTACTAGTTTCTATAGAACTCATGGCGCTCTCTCATTGGAGGAAAAAGTTAGAATTGAAAGAGATAAAGAGAAAGCAATTATTACTCGAAGATAGTTTACTACCACCGTGGAAGATAGTTTCTATAAATGATTTCTTATGCTATGAAAGTCGTGCCAGTTTCTTCCATTGGGAGTGTCAGTTTCTTTTATTGGGACTGCCCTTACACATCTAGAGCATTTTGCGGAGATCCACATGTCTATTTATTCTTTGGTGGACTTTGCCCTTAAATAGAAAAAAAAACTATTTTCGTTTGTTAGTGGAGCAAATGACTGTTGGTCATATGTGATGCAGTCAAATAGCATCAGTTTGAACAGTAGTGCAAATCCCATTTTCTCCTGTCCTGCCCGCTATCTATTCTTTTGTATGCCATCCTCTTTGCACTATTAATCTATATGGTTTATGGGAATATGTTATCTGACATGGGGATGTTACTCACTTAGCAAAGTTTTAGAAGAGGGCATGGCAGCATGGGAGTTTATCATAGTTCTGACCCAACTTATTATAACAATGTTTGTTAGTCTCATACACAAATTTTTTAAAAAAATGCCACTCATTCTAAACATCTTTTAGGATTTACATGGCATGCTCTTATTTCCATGCATCATTAAGAGCATCACGTTTATTTGAACATTGTATCTTTCTATCATTGTCAATTTGGAAAACATAGACAAAGCTGTGATTTTGTTGCTTTTTATGAAATAATATATCTACTTTCAGTTTTAGTCTGTTAGGACAGAAGGATAAATTCGCAAGTACATACTATAGTGTTTGTTGCCCATGGAAATGCATTGTGTTTATCAAGTGTGTATTTGATGTATATTTGATTTAGTAAGAGCATGGCTTATGGTTTTGTCAGCCGCTGGCGACTCGCGGCTCCGACCCTGAGGTGTGGTGGTGGGCCCTGCAGCTATTTAAGACGTTGCTCAATCCGTGAAAACAATTGATTGGAGGAGCGGTGACTGTTTTTGATTTCGTCCGCTTGCGCCAGCGATTGCCGAGTCGCCCGCTCCCCTCCCTCTCCTCCTTTCTCTCTCTTCCTTATTGGATGTCGCCAGCTCAAAGCTGCCCATTATACTTGCTCTAAACGGGTACTGGTGTTAGAAATACGCGATAGCTCGTGCTCGTGGGGCGTTCGCCCTCCGTTGGCTCATTGGCGGGACCTGGAGTCCTGGACCGGCGACGAATTGACATTGCTGAATGCTGGCTGCCAGTCTCACAAAACAACTGTGATCTGAACTCGTTGGCTCGTCGGCTGCGCCTGCGCCCCACTGCACCGATCTCTCTCTTGTCTCTGGTGCCCTGCCTCGCTGTTCGCACGCCGGATTGGTTCACCGGCTACCGAGTCCTGCGCCGTCGCGGACTAGATTACACTGCCCACTTGCCCAATTTGCCAGAGGATTGCTTATTTTAGCCCTGACCTGCGCCTCCACTGGCACTTCAGTTTCGTACTGTATCTCAGTATCCGTAACAAGTCGTACGGCAGTAAGGAGTAAGGACGGACGACTAGCATCTACCATGGCGACTGCGGCATCGGCCGATGAGGATGGATCGCCGAGGAAGACGAAGCAGGGAGGCTTCAAGACAATGCCGTTCATACTAGGTGCGGTCACGGTACTCGCATTTCCATGGATCAGCTTACATTTCGTCAGTGTTTTGTTGTGAATTTTGACCGTACCGCGGCTGATGATGCTACTCCGATCATGCCCGCTGCAGCGAACGAGATCTGCGACCGCTTCGCCACGGCCGGCTTCAACGCCAACCTGATCACGTACCTGACGCAGCAGCTGCACCTGCCGCTCGTCGAGGCCTCCAACCTGCTCACCAACTTCAACGGCACGGCGGCGTTCACGCCGGTCCTGGGTGCCATCGTCGCCGACTCCTGCGCCGGCCGGTTCTGGACCATCGCGGGGGGCGGCGCACTGTACCTGCTCGGCATGCTGGGCCTCGTCGTGTCCGCGCTCGCCCCGGCGCTCCGCCCCACACCGTGCGCCGCCGGCGCAGCCGCCGCGGCGCCCTCGACGTGCCAGCGCGCCGACGGCGGGCAGCTCGCCATGCTGTACCTGCCGCTGCTCCTCACCGCGCTCGGCGGCGGCGGCATCCGTCCCTGCGTGGTGGCGTACGGCGCCGACCAGTTCGGCGGCCGGCGCGGGAGGCGCCCCGGCGGCGAGCAGAAGTGGAGCTACTTCAACCTCTACTTCTTCAGCATGGGGCTCGCCGTGCTGCTGGCGCTCACGGTGGTGGTGTACATCCAGGAGAACGTCGGGTGGGGCTGGGGGTTCGGGATCCCGGCCATCGCCATGTTCCTCTCCGTGCTCTCGTTCGTGGTCGGGTACCCGCTCTACGTGAAGGTGAAGCCCGAGGGGAGCCCCTTCAAGAGGCTGCTGCAGGTTGTCGTCGCGGCGTTCAAGAAGAGGAAGGAGGACGTGCCGGAGGACGCCGGCCTGCTGTACCACAACAAGGAGCTCGACGCACCCATCGCCGCCGACGGGAGGCTGCTGCACACCGATCAGCTTAGGCAAGTGCCATTGACTTCTTACTTTATTAGTAGTCGTTGGTCCCATGTGCATCGCTCTGTCATTTACCTCATGTGGCTCGTTGTTTATTTTGGCTGGGCTCCAACGTCTCCGAGCTGAGATTATCGCTAATGCCTGCTGGTACTTGTCCCACGTGAAGGTTCTTGGACCGAGCGGCCGTGCTCACGACACGAGACGTCGCTGACTGCGGCGAGCCGAACCTATGGCGAGTGTCGACGGTTCACCGCGTGGAGGAGCTCAAGTCCATCGTCCGCATGCTGCCGCTGTGGGCGGCCAGCATCACGCTCATCGCGGCCGCGTCGCACAACTTCACCTTCGCCATCCAGCAGGCGCGCACCATGGACCGCCACCTCACCCGGAGCTTCCAGATCCCGCCGGCCACCATGATCATCTTCACCACGCTCACCATGCTGGTCAGCCTCGCGCTCTACGACCGCGTCTTCGTGCCCCTCGCGCGCCGCCACACGGGGCGGCGGTCGGGCATCACCTACTTCCAGCGCATGGGCGCCGGCTTCGCGGTCTCCGTCCTCGGCGTGATGGCCGGCGCGTTCGTCGAGGCCAAGCGGCGCGGCGTGGCCGCCGAGCACGGCCTGCTCGACAGCCCCAGCGCCGTCGTGCCCATCAGCGTGTTTTGGCTGGTGCCGCAGTACGCGCTCCACGGCATGAGCGACGCGCTCTCCACGGTGGGGCACATGGAGTTCCTGTACGACCAGTCGCCGGAAAGCATGCGAAGCTCGGCGGCGGCGCTGTTCTGGGTCGCCGGATCCCTGGGGAACTACCTGGGCACGGTGCTCGTCACGGTGGTGCAGAGCGCCACCAGAGGGGTGTGGCTCCAGGACAACATCAACATGGGGAGGCTCGACTACTACTACTGGCTCGTCACCTTCCTCTTGGTGCTCAATCTTGTTTACTACATCGTGTGCTTCCATTTCTACACCTTGAAAACGTTCGAGGTGGACGCCGGCGACGAGGCGCAACGGCCTCGTGAGAGTGGTGGGGAGCAAGGCGGGGAACGGCTGGGAGAGGCCTGCCACGGCCAGGTTGGGGCATCAGGGAATGGTGTGGGAAATGGCGAGAAGCACATGAATTAGCGATCAGTTGTACTAGCAAAGTGTGATTTCCAAATTGTAACCGTTGAGCTGATGAACAAAGTGGTTGTAACAGAATGCAGTTACACGTGCGTCGTTCCGTGTCCCAATGCCCGCCGCGTCCGACAAGAACTGGCTGCACGCAGAACGCGACGAGCCGCCGTTCTTCCGGTCCATGGCCGCGGCCTCGTTGTGCGCTGTCACACACTCCCTTTCCTCGGACTTCATGATGAGAATGGGCCGGGTTGACCCATTGGGTCGCTGGCCCGACCCACAATAGCAAGGCTAATGGGTCACCGGGTCGGCCTCAAATGAGAAACGGTCCATTTAGAACCGGGACCTGCTGACCCGATGGGTGGATAGGATCAACCCGTACACGACCTGCTTCCGGTCTTCCCCCACGCGAGGCACGAGCGCGCCGCCAGGAAACGGCACGGAGGTGAGCACGCAGGCATACAATACACTACTGTATTGGTCTAATTTCAGAATCCAATCACATGGTGGCTCTTACAATTTCTGGCATATATGAACTCTCTCTACTGGCATATAACACTATTGTGGATTCTGGAATGGTTCTTGGCTGGCTTTGTAGAAATTCCAAGTTGCTTTTATAGTTGCATATAACACTTGCTCTTTTCATTTGCAATTAAATCGTGTCCTTGCTTCGAGATATGAATCTAATGCACTGGTGTCATAAATGAAAATTTATGCTGCAACACTCTGAGTTGCACATACCAAATGAAAATAAGAAAAACAAAACTCATTTAATGTTTACTGCAAATGCTGGTTGTTCTTATCTACATAGCATTACTTTGACTGTTGCCAACTTAAAAAAGAGGTTCACATACAGTTTAAAGTTTCCAGGTTAGCTCTGCTCTAGACATTAGGTAGCATATTATCCCTAAAGTATATATTAGTTCAGTTTCAACATAGTCTTGATTCATAGTAGTAATTTCTAATTATTGGCATTCCATACTCAGAAAAAAATGGAAGAGCAAGAAGGGGATCCTGAAGTATACCAAATGAGTACATTGCTTGTGGTACCTAGTGAAGCAAGAACAGGGGTTCCAACACCACCAGTGTTGTCTCCTTCAGTAGTAAACACATGCAAAGCTTATTGTAGTGGTGAGCATTTAAAAAAATTATTTCAAGCTGAATTGTTAAGCTCTTCTACACTTGTCTCATCAGGAATGTGTCTTATGACTGGAATGTTAACTTCTTATGTCATTTTCTCTAATCAGTACTTCATGATATAGAAATGCTCTATGATGATGAAGAAGAAGATGATGACAACGAAGAAGAAGATGACGACGAAGTGGATATTGAGGACAAAGCAGAAGAAGAGGCAGTAACAGAAGGGCTTCAAGTAGTTGATATTGACATGAGATCATTTTCTGAGCCTGGGAGAAAGTTCATGTCCAAGGTATGGAAAGAGTATGAACCAATCCGTGCTGGTGGAGAAGTGGTTGCTGCTGAGTGTAAGTATTGTGCAAGAAAAATCTGCACTGAGCGTAAACATGGAACAAGCTCATTGTGTAAGCATCTGAAAAGATGTAATGAGAGGAAAAAAGATCTTAGAGTTGCTGGCCAGTTTAGTGCTTCTATCATGACACCAGATGGAGTAGCTCTAGGGCCCTAGACCTTTAACCAAGTTGTTTCGTGTAAAGAGTTGATGAGAATGATCGTGCTACATGAGCTGCCATTTTCACTAGTAGAGTATGAAAGGGTTCAGAAGATTTGTCTCTAGTTTAAGCTCAAGTTTCAAGATAATCTGCAGGCATACAACATGCAACGACTGTCTGAAAGCATTTGGGGAAGAGAAGCTAGTTCTGCAAACTTTGCTCAGTAAGTCAAAATCCAAAATTTCTATGACAATGGACTTGTGGACATCAAACAGAATGGTTGGGTACATATGCATTATTGTTCACTATATTGATGATGATTGGAAGTCACAGAAGAGAATCGTGAAATTCACAGTTCTGGAGACACCCCACACGGGAGTAGCAATATTCAACACAGTAGAGAAGTTCATAAGAGTCTGGAAGATTAAAGACAAACTATTTTCTGTGACACTTGACAATGCATCAAACAATGGTGCGATGATGAAGTTGTTGAAAACTCATTTGCTCAACAAAAACATGCTAATATCTGGTGGCAAGATGTTCCATCAACGATGTGCTACTCATATGATCAACTTGATTTGTCAAGCGGGGCTGAAATATCTCGACCCAATGATCATCAAGATACGGGAGTATGTGAAGTATATAAGAAGCTCGAATGCTCGAAAGGAGAAGTTTGAGGAAATAGTTGCGCAACTAGGCATAACTTGTGAGAAAGAACCATGCCTTGATGTTAGCACACGTTGGAACTCCACTTACCTTATGCTTGCTATAGCAAAAGAGTTCCGTCTAGTGTTCGATTCAATAGCTGTTCAAGATGCAAACTATACATTCCAGCCATCATTTGATGAATGGGAAAACGCAACTGTTATTTGTGAGCTACTAAAGGTATTCTACGAAGCAACAAATGTGATATCTACCACAAAATATCCTACTGCTAACATGTACCTTCACGAGATGCTAAAAGTGAAGTTCACCTTGGACAAATGGGAGCAGCAACTTGAAGAAGAATCTGAGGTTGGACAAATGGTCAAGTACGTGAAGAAAAAGTTTGACAAATACTGGAAGTTATCATGGTTGGATCTCTGTGTTCCTGTCATATTAGACCCCCAATTCAAGTTGAAATATCTTGAGTTTCGGTTTGGCATTGAGTTTGGGTATGATGTTATATGAATGATCAGTAAAGTAAAAAATTTGATGGATTCCTTGTTCAAGGGATATCTCAAATTAAATGACAATATTTCAAATGCCAGATCACAAGGAGGTGATGTTGAAATAGTTGTAAATGACCAGGATCCTTTGTCAAGTTGGGATCGACAAGTTACCCTTAGTGCTCGATCAACAAATGAGGCTTCTTTAGAACTTGAGTCATATCTCAAAAAGGTACCTATTCCTCGAAGTGATCAATTTAACATCCTAGCTTGGTGGCAAATGAGTTCCGCTGAATACCCTACATTGAGTCTTATGGTGAGGGATATCCTAACAGTTCCTACATCTACAATAGCGTCAGAGTCTGCATTCAGTACTGGGTCAAGGGTTCTATCAGGTTTTCGAAGTCGGATGACCCCTGAAATTATTGAAGCTCTAGTGTGCCTCCAAGATTGATAAGGGATACAAGTAATACTCGACGCAGAATGGAATCAATACATGACATCATCTTGGCTGAAGGTATTTGCCACTATTACACAACTTGATTTGTGTATCAGTTTCTTTATGTTGACAAACTGACCTTACTTAATCCATTCATGGCCTTTTATTTGCTTTGGTGACTTGATGACCACCTCTATCAGTCATTAATGTACACAAAAATTCTGCAATTGAGCTATGGTGCTTAGGGATCACTGAACTAATGTACACATGTTACATGCCAGCACTTGTTTTGCAGCTGCTAGGAGAGAACATGGTAGTCCTTTTTATTTGTGTATCTGGTTTATCAGGTATAGGAGAAGAATGTTGTAGCAGGCTAGTACAAGGGTATAGGGTAATTTGGAACAATCTAGTGAGCAATTACGTTGTGAAGTGTGAACTATTACAGAGGGTAGTCTCATTCGCTTACATGATCTAGTAGTGGTCATAGTCGCTACCAATATTATTGTCTTGGTTTATTTTCCGAACCAAATTATATTTTGATAAGTTTTTAAATTAGCACATTCTGACAATTAGACATTGTTTACTTTCGCATGTGTTGTTTCTTGTTTCTATGGCTTCATGCCTTTATATATGTTCCAGCCTTTATACTTCTGCATGAGAGGTTTAATTTTCAGTGCACTTGAGTAGTAGAATTGTGCCACTGCTGTTATATACTAATTAATGCAGATATTGTGATCTAGTTTGGATCAAAGAAGCAACAAAATAGCACATAGAGATACAATTTATCCTTGTTGTAAACTATTATTTTACACAAAAGCTTCTCTAATTTGATCCAGTAATGAACACATAGGTGAGCAGGCTGATGAGGAATGTTTCTAGGGCTCTTAACAAGTGGATGAGGAGGCTGATGATGCATCCTTCTGGAGTAGGAGCTGAGCTGCTAAGGAGCTAATTGAAAGTAGTGAAAAAAACAAATTGTAATGTGATGTTTGCTGCCCAGAATTTGATATGTGATGTTTGCTGATAACCTGTAATTGAAAGATTATTGTTGTGATGATCGTTGTTCATGAGGATATGTAGCTAAATTAAATGTTATTTGTGCAGGTTAAATTGAAGTAATCTGATATGTGAATGGGCCGCCCCGCGCTGCATGCCCATTGGGTCATCGAGACCAGAGGTGCATACTGGTTTGGGTCGGCCCGTGGCTCTTATGATTTGACCTTGAGGCCATGAGAGCCAGGTCCGGACCGGACCATTCTCATCTTGACTCGGACTCCATCATGATTCATGAGCCTTATCTTGTCCTCCACCACCTCGGACCTGACAAGCACCTGCTGCCACCCGACCACCACCATGCCAATCCCAGCCTCCTCCACCACGAATTCCTTGTTCATGTTCTGCTCCGAATACAACGGCCAGCAGAGCATTGCCACGCCTGCCATGATCCCTTCTACCATCGACCAACGAGTTCCACCCGCACTGCATTTCGAACATGCCTGCAGCCTTGTGAGCACGTACAACTGCGGTGTGCCCAGAGGCCACAGCCTTGTGATCCCAACTATGTAATTTCTATGATGTCTTAATTAAAATCCTAGCTCTACATATGATCAATTAAAAGTGTTAATACACAGTTACAACATGATGTTAATGTTCTATAGCTAAATGCGTAACGGTACTACTTTAGGTAATTGTAACAGCATAAAGTTGTGTTTAAGGTTATAACATAGCATCTAGAAAAACTATACTATAAGGATAAATTTTTTTTGATGTTAGACACGTCCACCTTTCCATACATCCACCCCGGATGGTAAATGGTAACCTCTCTTATCCTTCCATCTCTGCCTATGATTGCAGGTGGTGGTAAATGGTAACCTATCTAATCTTTTCATCGACCTTTCATCTATACCTATATGCCTCCCCGTCAATCACGTTGTCGATCTCTTCCTTCTAGATTCCCTCTCGGTCTCTCCTTTCTTCTTTGCGGGCTCGCGAACAATTGAAATTTTTCTCACTCGGAATAGGAGTTGCCTAATCACACACCAGTCTTGCCTTCCACATGAATCACGATCAATCTTAATTATGGTCTTCCAACACCCTTGGCTCCACCTATGCGTGCATGTATGTCTTCTTTTTTTCAGGTGGATGTAACCATAGAAATTAATATATAGCACGCGCGTGTCGCGCGGGTATTGTTACTAGTTATTAAATATAAATCAATTATTTTTTCTAGATTTTTTTACTTCAGTCTTTTCTGAGTAAATACCTGAAGTTCCTCTTATTTTTTCTATTTTTTATTTCATGGATATTACTATATGCCAATGGCCCATGTGATTTCATATCTATTTTTTATGAATTTTGTTGGATCGACAGTCCCAAGATTCTTGTATCATCACCTTTTTTCTTATATATATGAAATGAGATGCCTTGAATTTTATGTTTTGCAGGGTTTTCTTTTATTTCACTGACTATCCAAAGTAGTCTTTGAGAAACCAAGTTGATATGTGCCTTGGTTTGTATATGATGAGCGATTGACCTGATGTTTTGAGGCTTTGTGTTGAGTGTGTTTCGTCGGTTGTGTTGTCGGTTGTGTATCTTTTTATGTTTATGAGGTGTGTTGTCAATGCACTCGTGAGGAGTGGTTGACAACATTGTGTGGACTGGCTCTTGACTTAGTATTGCAGGTAAGAGCGAAAGGTCTACGCCCGTGTGGCCTTCGAGGAGTGGAGAGACAAGTAGGCTTGGTTCGAGGGACCCGGTGGCCGACGGGATCAAGTGCGGGCCGCATGGTGGTAAGAAAAGCAAGACGAA